>OU744279.1:46980577-49480577 GCA_916610125.1 Cheilosia vulpina
GAGCCAGAAATGTTGCACAACGTAATGCAAAAATGTATTAAAAGAGAGATTCAATGCCAACAGGAAAATGGAGGTTAATTAAAAGGATGCCGTTTTTAGCGTAAACATTTTTTTAATAATGTATACCTTTATTTAAATAACAAAATAAAATAAAAAACTTAAAAAAAAGCATTTCAAATCATCAGTCAGTCCAAGTTGGCCCACCCTGTAAATAATACCCCGAATTAATAAACAAACGTGCGCAAGTAGACGTCAGTTAGCTTAGAGAAAATTGACTAACCTACTTCTGTAACCAGTTGATAGTTTAAAGGGCGCAGTGAAATAACGTCGAGTTCCGAAATTCGAATTTATTTCGCTATCCAAAAGTGAAATAACGTCGAGTTGTGGAATTCGGTGTTATTTCGCTTGACGATATTTCACGGCGCCAATTTTACTGCAGCCCATTTTACAAGGGTTGAACATTCATGTAACACGCATCATGTCTTTTTCAAAAAGGCACTCTGAGGCGACAGAGCCACAGAGACAAGGAAGTCTCGTGAGAGTGGACCAATTTGAGTTTCTTTGATTTTCAGAGGCAGACACACATCAAAACCTAAAGCTGTCCTTTCTACTGGAAGGAAATAGTGGCCATTCACCCTCTGCCAACTTCAGATGAATTCCCAGAATGCCACTGCATTGTATAAAATAAAGCCGTGCACATGTTTATATGTAGCTACCAGTGAAAATGCGTCTGCTTGAACGAATCCACTTCAATGACATAATCGTGTCGTTTGTCACTCGATTTTTCAGAAACTTTCCATGAATTCCGCTTCACCATTCAATGAATCTATTTGAAATAGGAAACAATTGCTCCCGTGCACATCCTTATGCAACGCACATTCAATTTTTATCCCTTAACGAGATAAAGAGATTGCATGAAATTTCGTACAGAAAAAATGTTACGTATACGCAACAGTATGTGCAAACCTTTGATGGGGCTGCTCGTTACTTGTTACATGCATAAAAATTAACCGAAAAATGTCAAATCCGACTACCGGATTTTTTAGTAAAGAATTATGTAGCAGAGGATCACCAATTACAAGGACTTTACAAAGTTTTCTGTTCGTTTTGCCTAACCCTATCTGCTACAGAACTTTTCAAAATATTAAATGCACTTAATCCAGTTGGCGTGACGAATAAAATCTACTTCCCCAACGATCTCTATGCCATTAAAAATGCTTGACATAGAATGTAATTGGGTATTATCCAGCTGGAGACTTCCGTAGCTCACGTTGCGATACATAGATGCGCACATACAACAGTGACAGATAGCTTGACAAACACACTATCGTGAGATGATGATGATAAGGGACAAGGGCCAAGGATATGATGTATCTATCGGCCTCTGACAAAGTGTGTGGCAGAAAATATAAGGATCCACAACAGGCTGGATGCCACTTAAGCATGAAGAACCCTTTAGTGTTGTTCCTTTCGCTGTGATTTCTTTTATACACGAGGGCTCGGAGCGCTTTGAGCGCAAATCTTTATCAGCACTCTTTGGGGGTTTTTGCCTTTTGTTTTTAGTCGGTATATGCTTTTTCCGCTCCCGCCTTTCTTTCGAGGGGTTTAAATTAAGAACAAGTATTCTATTTAGACAGGGGTGGCGGTACAAGTAACTTTGGTGGACGGATGCAGTCATCAGATGAGTACTAACATCGCATGATTAAATTAGCCCATAATCAAAGGATCCAATTCAGCGAAGAGAAGGCTATTACCTGAAAATTAATTCACAAGCTGATGACTCGTATTTTCATGGACGGAAAAGCTTTTTCTTTTACGAATATATGTCAATCAAAGGAACATTAATTCGACTTTGTTGCAGAGTACAACTCTCGGGGGCTTTCCTTTCATTCAAAATTCATTGGCTCATGTATTGAAAATTATCATGAAATGAGGATATAAATGGTAAGAAGTTTAATTAATTCCTCATCGTAAAGATCTGTTAAAATGCATTTGTGTGTTGGTGGAATTTTTTCAATCAGCTGATAATGTTTCGTGGAATGAATAAGGATCAAATTAGCGTCGAATAAAAATGTGAATTGCTTGATAATTCATCATCCTCTTGGAATTGTATAAATTTAAATTGCATTGAGTATTGTTTTCAATTAGATTCATGTCGATGTGAGAATCTATAATAATTTAATTTTTGAGAATATTTTGTTGTTTTTGTGCTTAAATTCGATCAGTTTTATTTTCATTTACATTAACCTCTGCATGGATATAGGAATCGATCGGTGTGACTTTGTTTTTTATTGAAAACTTGAAGCCGGATTGGGTTTAGAGGAGGGCATTAAAAACGTACACTACCAGCGCAGGAATGAAAGATCGTTTTCTGACCGCTTCTGTTACGGCAGTCCATATCAAGAAACTTGAAGTTTGTACAAAGGACCTTTGTAATACATGTGATCATTTGTTTTACTTGTTTAGTGGTTGTAAATTCATGGATAGGACCCAGAAATTTTAAAATGTTTCTTAATATGTGACAGGTGTATCCAACGAGGAGCTTTCCCAAAGGAACCAATAGGTAAAGCTGTTTAACAACGAAAGTGGCGGCGCATTCAAAGAGGTAACCGATCTTTTCCCAACCAAGCATGCTGCCTTCCAATGAAATACATTATAAAAGAAGGAACAATCGGTCCTCCCAAAATAGTTGTCGCAGAAAGACTGGTGATGGTGGTAGGTAAGTAGAAGTGGCGGTTCAGCTTTGAAGTCAAGTACGACTTTGACGTGCCTTTTACTTACAACGACTCGTGTGACCTCAATTGTGATGATTGTTAAGGGAGTGATGCATTCGGTACAAGTATATATCCTGTGGGGTTGAGGAAAATGATTTTATCTAATATCGCTTTACCAGGAAATGTCGCTAAGGTCGTCGAAAAAAGGGCGGTGATAGGTCTAGGAAAAAGCCTGAAACGAATATGTCGTCTTTTTCGGCTTTAGAGCGTAGATACTGCCCTAGATGTCATATGCGGTAACAGACTTCAAATGTCTTAAGAAAGTTTCACTCTGAGTCTGAAGTGAAAACCAAAGACTGACCGTCAGTGATGCCAGTCTATTCGTACTTTCGACGACGATTGTCAAGAATACCCTTTTTAACCATGCAGCTGTAAGGAAAACCCCACGTAAATATACATATACAAATAATTACACTACATATAAGAAGCACAAAATATTAAGGATTATCCTTTTTATTGAATTCGAATGGGTTTCCTTTAGATTCGATATTTGAAACGACTTTTTTGTTGTTGTGAGAGATATACAAATACCCTTTATTCGCCCTTTTAGCTTATTTAATTTATGCCTACGAAATGGGTGATAACCCACGATCTGGCATCACTGGCTGAACCGCTTGTGTCACATTTAAACACATTTAAAATCGCTAAAAATGCACCCTTTAGAAGCGGCTGACTCTCACCTAAATGCAGGGTGCGTAGAAGCGGTTAAACTTACTCTCGCCTTCTGTTGGTAACGACTGAACATTTACTTGAATGCAACATTCAGACCCTAATCAGAAGATGAAAAGAAGATGTCACCCGACAGCGGACCAACCATCGTCAGTCAGAAAACAGGTTTGCACAAACAAAAAAATTCCTAAAACTACTTAAAAAATACTGTAATTTTTAAATTCAAATAATTAAAAAAATTCCATTTCATAAAAAAAAAATCAAAATATTGATTGTTAAAATTCAGAAGGAATCAAAATTGCACATTACCTCCTTGCCCACGTGATTTCCTTTTCCTTTAATACTGTTACTCTCGCTGCCGAATCCATTTAGATTTAAATTTGAATTAATCGATATATGATTTTCAATTTTGATTTTATTTTTCGAATCTGTGCTCAACCGAACACTGGACCATTTTTCCGTTGCCTATATTGACGGTGAACAATGGAATGGTTTGTGATTAAATTCAATTCATTACGGACAATTTGATTGGGAAAAACTCATGTTTTGCGCGCTTGAACAAATTAACAAATCAACAGATAAATGAACCAAATACTGGATTGAATAAAATTCGAAACGTTAAATGTCACAACAAGCGTTTTCAACACGTTTAATAAAATTGTTTGCAATGAAAAGGAAACAAGGAGAAAAAAAGGAATAGTAAAAATTTAATTGAAGCGTAAATGCCGACTGAATAGTTGCCCCGCAATTGTTATGATTTAATGAGCTCTTTATAAAATGATGGCTTGGAAATTAATTGCATTGACTCTGGCGTGTGTGCTGGTCTAGTCGAAGATTTAATTTAAATTCCACAGTACGATAAAATACCACACGACGACGGCATTGTTCCCTCCAAGTACAGAGGTGAGTAATTATGGGTCACCCGGAGAAGGACGCACCAAATGAAATTATTAGCACATTCATACAGCTACACATTCACACAAATGGGCGTCGGTCGGTCGTTGGGTCGGTTGATAGGCGATGGCAACTTTGTGTAAAGATTTGCTTCAATTTTTCCTGCAAATCTGGTTCTTGTGCGACGACGAAGAAGAATCCTTGAACTTTAAGTGTTGGCAGTGGCTTATTTTTTTGTTTCTATTTTACACTTAAATGCGCACAAATATACTTCTGTGAGGCTGGCAAGACCGGATGGAATGCCTCGATGAGCCAGAATCATTGCTATGCAGTGGCGGGTGGCAAAGGTTTCCAGTTAAAGAGGCTTTTGTTTCACAATTCCTATTTGAGTTAAGTTAGCTTCAGCACATTATCAAACACATGCACAGTTGTGTGCACATCAAGTGGCGCACAGTACGAGCACATATTTTGTTGATTTCGGTTTGGTTTATTCTTTTTTTGTCTTCATTTTAATTTACAAACTTTTATAAGTATGGTTGGAGAGCAACGAATGTACTAATGAATTTTTGCAAGTCCCACTGCTAAGGGGGTCATTCATTTAAGATACACAGACACGCTCACGAAATTCACAAAGTGTAACGAGAATTTGGGGATGGTGACTCGGAGGTATTTGCAGTGCTAGGTCTACTTCCAAAATCCGAAATGACCTAGTAAGGGAACCGCACTAAGATCAGTGATTTCATTTGGAGCTTCAAATGCACCCGCTTTAGCTTTTGCCTAAGGAAAACATTTTCAAACTGACATATTTTTAAATAGGAACCATTGTTTCAACTTTTCCTTTAATTTTGAACTCCACCCCTCCGGCATGCTCAGAGTAGCCAAAATCTATAAGAAGCGCATCACTGAGAAGCTCTTTTACAGTAGGAACATTCACTATAGAGGACATCGCAACAGGATACAGAAAAGAGGAATTTTACAAATAACAACAGTCGACAAAAAGTTGATGGTATTATGTGCATTCAAATTGTCAGAACAAGAAAAATGTAAAACCAAACTGGTTCCATCTTTAAGAGCCTTTGACATAACACTTTTCAAGAATTAGGATCCGAAATCTAGTGAAATTTGCTAGTGAAATTTGCTAATTAAGATTGGAACACCTCTGATTCGATTCCAACCATATTTAATGTTTTCGATTTTATTTTCAAACGCTACTTTTTCAATTTAATTTTTGCAACCTGCTGTTTGGACCATTTGTCAATTATTCGTCAAACAGGGCAGTTTAAACAATCTTTTTCAATTGGACAATTGACGTAAGTCATGCTTCAAATTTCAACTTTGTTTGGAGGACATATTCCTACTACTTGCTGTAGAAAGATTTTAAAATTTCTCGGTTAGTATTTTTTTTTGTACATAATTAGTTTGGGGACCATCCACACAGACCCGAAAGCTTTGATCTTTAATTTCTGAGGAAGTGCATAATAAATTGAATATTAAAAGACCCAAGTACACACATCAATGGCTGGACTTGCAAGATCCATAAAATTGATACAGCATGATGCAATAAAACTCATACAGTCCATTGTTTTATTCATAGATTACTCCAAGCTGGGGACCAAAATCTGCGCCGCCACACACAATCTCTTCAGTCTTCTGCTGAAGTGGGTATTACTATCCCACCAAAGACCGAAGTCTACCATACAAAGCAGTTGCCACTTAGGAGCATCGAATAGATGGCGTGAATGTCCCACAGTAGAAGAACGAGTGGGAAAAAATACAAATACCTGCAAAAGTACAGCGCACCCGATATTCCCGTCCCATCCCATAGCGAGAAAATAATTTTTACATCATGCCACTCGTGTCATGAGTCATGACATAAAAAACTGCATTGAACCATTATGCGGCACGGCGCCGTTAATTGAGTTCATTGCCAAAACTGCTAATTAAATTCCTGTCGGTGACCCCACCGCCAGGGTAAACACGCAACCACAAATCTGCCTAAGTAAATTTTGACAGCTACGTATTTAAAACCACTGAGCACATTTTTTTACATTTAAAAGTAGCAATTTGTAGAAAGTAGCCTTGTCAAAAGTTTTCAAAGTGAAACAAAATTAAAAGTTGAACTTGCCTTTGGGCATTTAAACGAAATTTCAACGCTGACAAAGTCGCGCGTAGGTCGGCCTGGTATTATATTCCCATCCAGGCCAGAAGACAAAAAAAAAACTCTCTTTAATAAATTTGAACTTTTTCCGGGCAAAACAAAGGAACTGAAAATCTACGTGACGAATTGGCGAATTTTCTGAAATGAGCAGCACCTTCTTTTGTATGAAATTCTCGTTAGAAGGAACTGACAATCAAACCGCTGGAGTATATTTATGACAGCGTAGCTCATGTTTAGTCCCAAAATTGAGTTGATGTCGGTTTCTATTTGCACGACTGCGGAAATAACCCATTAATGAAATTAGATTTTTCCAACACACCCTGTATTTGTGTTTCCATTCACCGTTTTAGGAGCAATCTTTGTGTGCCTTCAAGCCCTAAAAGAGATCCCATTCTTAGCCGGAGTTGTGAGCAAATACTTTGACAGTACAAAAATGAATCTATTACATTGGCACATGTGGCGAATTTGGTCGTGGGAGCCTTCGTTCGAGCACACACTGTAAGACCCAGTCATCCACTTGCAACAACAATGAGGACACACACAAAATACATAGTTTACCTTCACTCACACTCTGAGCACTGCCTATGGATCAGGCGATGCATGTTAATGATGCGAATAACGCGTCCTTGCGGTGACGTTGGCGATGTGATTTTGTAAGCTGGGTCTGGGTTTGTTGATCCAATTTTCGCTACTCATTAAGAACACGCAAAGACAACATGAAATGCAATTGCGAAATTACACGACTGCACTGATTTGTTTTTCTTTTTTTTTTGTAGCTCCTTCGAGAGCAGTTACTTACACACACGCGAATGTCCTTGATTGGAAATTAACACAGCAAATGAATAAATTAAACACAACCGAGAGAGAGAGTGAGAGGGCGAAAAGAATAAAAAGACCGACAACCGTTATCGATGGAAATTGCAACTGCATTCGGCGAGTTACACAGCGAAATGGAGTCAAGTTCACACGTCCGCACATAGCACCACTCGACGGGATTCACACAACAACTCTGGATTGTTATCCGACATGCAATCGCTTTTTATAGCTACACCTGTCACACCGTTCGCCCCCAAAGGAGTGCAGATTCTCTGGATGCTCCAAGCAGGCATTCACTTGGTCTCTTCAATGAGATTTCTCGATTTTTACACAGTCACGGGGGGGGGGGGGGGGAGAGAAAGAGCGGATATACAAGACACAACTTCAAACTTCAACATCGCATGTGTCAGATCTGTCAAGATTTAGTTTTGACATTTTCTCTGATTTATGTTCGCTGCGCCTATTTTCTTTCGTCTATCGATGGCCAGATAGAAATTGGAATAGAAAATTGCAGAAAATTTCATCTACTTTTGGAGAGCACAGACTCACGGCGGAGAGTGTGAGAGAGGGGAGGTAAAAGCTCCACTATACCTACTTGTCAGTCCTCACAGGCGAATATTGTGCTAAAATAAAGTTGGATTTTTGTTTGGAAAATCCTTGTTTAAGTACATACAGAAACGAGGCTAAACGAAGAAGGCGGAAATGGAAATTTAGGCCACGCTAGGCAAAGGTGAATACGAATACTATACGAGAAAGAGAGGGGAAGAGGTCGGTGGGTGCTTAATAAGGAAATTGAATGCAACCTTACCCTCAAATTAAAGTTATTGCATTTTTAGTTCATATTTGGAGTATGCCACCTAACGGGGTGGGCCTTCGTTTACTTTGAATAAACTTCACAAGGTTCAGAGCTTGTGCAGACCTTGCCAACTGGCCGCAGAATGAAAGTATAATTTGGACAGGAGAATATATTTGACCGGTAAGAATTGACGACAAATCGGCGTGTGCAGGTGCTGCACTAGAGTCAGGTGCGGTTGTCATCTCCCTTTTGAAAATAGGAATGCTGCAGTAACGTGTTTCTATTTGGCTGATGATTCCTTGACACCAATTCAATATTTTAATGTGACTTGTGCACGATTTTGCCGACTTTGCATAGGAACGTGTGCGTGGTGGACTATTTTTTTAATTTGACATGAACCCAGTTCATAACGAATTTTATTCAAGAGACGTCTTACACAGACTGCGTGAATGCAATCTGTGACGACGTTTCAACGATCAGTAGCCGACAAATAACCGACTATAAAAGAATGAGCTAGAGGACACTAGATATATTGGCATTCGACAAGAGACCAATATTTTGCCTACTACGGTTTCAAGAATTTTGTTTGCTAATGTAGCCCATAAATCGTTGAACATATTCAAAACTCCTTGGGGTTTATTTTGGTATTTTTCCAACTTACCCATCTCAATTATGCGCGCCGCGAATTTTATTTGACTTTTATCTTCTGCAATTGGCTTTTGTGGCTTGTGTCAAATGAAAAGGCATGCGAAGAAAATTGGTGTGCCTGCAAGTTGAACGATTGTTCGATGTCACTGCAAGAGTGCTGCCAAGTTTCAAAAGTGCGGGTTTGTTCGAAAATATTTATTTTTTGGAGTTTTTGTGAAGGAATAAAACAAACAAAATTTGCACAAAATTTCTAAACAATATATGGCCCAAAATTGTGTTTGGCGCTCATTTAAGAAAATTCGATGTTTTTTTAAGGAAAAAGATAGCACGACAAATCGCCTAATCTGGCAACACTGAGTCGTACAGTGTCTACCAAATGTGTATTGTGATAAAACTAAGATTTGGCTTGAAACTCTTCGCGTTGCAGAAATTCTGTACACTTGCAATACAGTCCACGTAATTGCAGATCTGTGCTCTAGACCCCAGGTGTTGAAAGGAGTTCACTAAAAACTTTGGTTTCGAAGATTCATAGATTTCAAGTGTTGCACCATAAATTGCCCAAAGACTTAAGTCGTCTAGTGACAAGGAACAGAAAAGATCTGAAAATAGAAAATAAGGTTTTCTTTTTGACAGCAAAAACAAGTAACGCCATCTAGCGGCAGGTCGATATAACATAAACAAAATATCAATACTCGTTTCTTTTGCAGTGCTATTTCGATAGACGGTCATTTGACTTTTGACAATAATCGACAAAGAGTAAAATAAGATCAGACTTCTGCAACATTCGGGAGCTAGGATCTAACAATGTGACTGCCCAACTGTGTCATAAGAACATCAAAAAGAAGACGCATATTTTAGTCTTGAAATTGAAGAACAGCCTGGCTGCCTATTGACCCGAGCGGAATATAAAAGTGGCAATGAAAAGTGGATTTGAAATCAGAAGTTCGTCGTCCATGGTTCTGAGAAGCTTTATCCGCCTTGGGCCCGATTTTTTATCCATATTTTAATGAGCTAGACATGAGTTGGCCACATTGTTCTAGTAAAACGAAAGAAGCTGGGAAATTAGCTGAGCCCTTGGTTTGATGTCATTCTCTTTATCGAGCATGTTCGTTATATCGATCGATTTTTTACTTTTGAGTCATTAAAAAAATTATTTATTTTGACACTTTTTGTTTAATGTTCAATTGATTTAGTAACAATTTAAATACTTCCAGTGTTTTCAAGCCTAATTTATTCATACGTTCTTTATATCGGATAGAAAATCGTGTCGCTATATAGAGATCCCAATGTAAATCTGAAAAGTGTTCGTTATATCGCAAATTCGCTATATCGGAATTCGTTAAAATGGTCGTCCACTGTATATACAAATATTAACTCAAAACTCGATTCAAAATTAAATAAAAGGAATTTTGACAAACTAAACATAAGCCGGAAATTTTTTTTTCAATTCAATTTCATTTTAAAAATTCGCATTTTAAAGTTCAGAGACAGAAAAAAACTATGAAGGTGTTATCTTTTTGCACAGCCAATATTTTAACTCGAAGTCTTTAACTTTTGGAAAGACATACTTAGATCCGAGTTCACCATAAAAGTATACTTATGGATGAATATTTCTTTGAGGGACACTTCCCGAGCTACAACTACGCGAAAGGCGTTCATGTAATTCCTAGGGTTTAATGGAATATTGTTCGAGTATATCATATTGGGCTTGAAGAAATTAACAACACATGCTTAAAGTGCTTTATGATGATGTATCGCAGCAGAAAGGTCTGCTAAATATCCTTCTTTTTTAACCGTAAAATTATTTTTGTATTTTTGGTGCTTATATTTTTTTAGTAGATTCGATATAAGGTGCTGTTGAAAAAAAGTCTGCTGAATAGCCGCCAGCAGAATTTATGATCGACAGGAACACTTTCACCAAACTGCTGATAAAAACTCTGACCTTTTTGAACATTTGACAAGATTAAAAGACCGATCGCAAGGTGAAAAACTGTGTCCAGGTTTAGGTCAAAAGAGTTTTAAATATCTTGGTTTGACAAAATTGCTGCAAGGAGCTGATTGGGTACTTAATTAAGAACTGACTAAAATAGTTTTCCTTAAATATTGTTGGGGGACAAAAGCCAAGTGATGCTAAAACTTGTTTTTGCTTTTTATCTTAAAATAGTTGCCTTGTTATAGAGGAGGAATTTATTTTTAGTTTTGTATTTAAAAATATATTCAAGTTGTCCACTTTTTGTGTGATGACCTTCGTTTTACAAAATTGTGAATCTAAAAAATTTCGCAAATTTGATTTGACTTTATTTTGAATAGTTTTAAGGCGGAGGCTTTACCGCGAGAACTAACAGACAAATTGGTCCAACTTCTAACCCATTTTTAACTTTCCCTTTTGTTGTAGGTCACAATAGATTTCCATTTTTAATTGTAAGTTCGTGACGGCCCATTGAGAAGCTCTTTCATGGCAGTTATAGTCTCGGATTTTTGTGTGGGATCCCTCTTAAAAATCATCAAATCAAATTTGTGTGCGATTCGATCTGACGAAACTTGCACGTTCACTGTGAATCTTGCACCGATATACTAAATTGCTTTCTGAATTATTTCAAAATGGCACTCTAGGCAGAAGATGACATTTTTTCTCTCATCGTTTCATGATTGCTAGGATAGTTTTTAGCACAAATTTGAATTCTAGAGCTTTCTAAACTGTATCCGAATGTTTAGTCTGTAGCTGAATATCCTTCAGACCTTTCCGAGTCAGGGGCCACGTCGCGCGTATTTTATTTTTCTATATCTGAGACTGCTTCGAAAATCATTAAATCCCATGGTTCCTGAAGCATTTCTTTAAAATTCTTTGTCCTAGCATCATCGATCTGACAGATGAAATATTTCCTTCACTCCAGCTCGACTCAACCCAGACCTCCGCCGACTACTCCGAAAAGTTATACAAAAAAAAATCCTGTTGTGTCTGTACAAACTCTCGCGAGCAAAAGACTGAATAAATATTTTACTGCGCCAACAAAGAAGGCGAGTAACAAGAACATCATGCCTCAGCTGTTGCTGAAGACACTTTTGATTAAAATTCAACCCAACTGTTTACAGAGCAGCAAAATAAACATAATCTATTCCTTTTCGCAGCTGTGAAAATATCCAATAGTTATCAGTGGTTATACAATATACATCCCTCCGGATGCCTTTGAATTCGGGGTATTTTTGACAACCGCAATAGCTGCCATTGAAGCAACATATTCGCATTGTACTTTTTTAAATTGGTTCCACATAAGTGTACCCCTCGAGCCTTTTGTCCTTATTGTTGTGTCGGTTTTTTTTTTGTTGTTCTTTACAAAAAAGTCTCATTCTGTATCTCTTGAGCGCATGATCCAATTTTTCACACATGAGAAATCCAATTTCGCATCCTTTCTTACATAGGGAAAGCTTTTGCTGCTCAGGCATGATTTGGAGAACGTCTAGTAGTCCCCAAGAATATAAGAGGCAAGAACAAAAACTGTTGATTCTTTTAGGTGGCCCTCATAGAAAGTAAGCATCCATTAAAAGCTCATTTGATCGTCCGTCAACTGGTTTTACTCGGCGATGGTGCTTGTTCTATAATTGGCGGAGTTTTTGTCGCCCCACAGTCTGCATGCCACCCGAAATATATCTCCCAGTCATAACGAGGACCTAATGCGTTTGTCCTAAAATTGAAAGGGCGACAAATGGGTGCAAAACAGGCGATTATTTATTGGCAGATAGAGTCCTTATTTGCAGTGATGCAATCTTTTCGCATGAACATGAGTAACGCCCACGAAATTCAAGCAGAATAACGAATTTTGAAAGTCTCTTGGCTGGGGATACCACCTGCACTTGTCTAAGAACTTCTTCGGCTGTGACCTGTGAACTTTTAAAAATGTAATGCGATTTTGTGTGCCATCGGAAGTGTACTCTTCTTTAAGTGAAATTTATGGTTTGTTCAAAAAATCACGCGCATTAGAGATGATGTAATTTTCGCTCGGATTGACTGGTGCATGCTTCGTTAACAACTTGACATGACGCACAGGTGAACGTGATGAAATGGGTTTGTAACGTGTTTCGAACGCCAGCATGTGTGTATCGCTCAAGAGCTGCATTTGAGTCTGTTAATGTGATATGTAGGGTGGTGAGGACGGGGTGGAAAGGACGTGATAAGCTGAACGTGGTGAATTACAAGGCAGACGTCTAAGGAGGTATGGAGTTTTTTTAGGAGTGCCAAGAGAAGCAGGCGAGGTTTTTGTTTGAGGCTTGACCAACCATTTTTGTTTGGTTTTAGAAAGACGGTTCCTTGAAGTAAAGTTAAGGTAAATAAGCGACAAGAAGTTCCTCCTTCGAGTAAAATTTACTTCAGTAACGCTGAGGGACTTACTAATAATCATTTTTAATATTTTTTAGGGGACAATATGCAATTTTGTACGGAAAATTTGCCCATTGTGAGATCTAACAATTTAGCCTGAACACTTAAAAAGGTTATTAGTACCGTGGCGAGTTTTTACTGAGGCCTCATTTGCACTATGTACCCCTTAGAGGTGAAAGACGATACCCCCGAGAATACTGAAGAGCATTGAACGAGTTTTAATCATAAATACGACTCTGCGGAGATGATACGAAGGTAGGAGAGGAGATGACATCTTTGGTAGAGCAAAAGGAAGGCAAAGACTCCCAGAAAGGGATTAAGACTAATCGACTTTGCTGCTGGGCAAATTTTGGTATTATATTGGAAGATACATAACTTAGAAGCTTCCTGTTCAAGATTTATGAATCAAACTATAAACAGACCGAATACTCGTGTATCAGCTTGAGACTGAGGACGCCTGTCATACCCGCCGGTATTCTGGCATTGACTTCAGTCATCTAGACCGAGCACTCTGGCTTTTGAAGTTGAGTTCAAAGTTCAATCTTGCCATCTCAAACCAGCGGACTGGGATTCGAAGCTGTATGGTGGTTGAGCATTATTTTCAATTTACTCGCGGCAGCTGTGCCTTGTGTTGTCCATGTTTTATAACTACTGGCAATCAAATTTAAAAATATACCCAAATGGTACTGTTTGCAGTTATTCCACTTCTCACACTATTGAAAGGCTGCAATAGCAATCGACCAAAAGAGGCTTCCCGATCGAGTTTCCGAAGAAGTCTACCAGAAGGTTGGAGATACAAAATTTGTACAGAACCGAGAAGTCACACAGAAGGTTGGAGATACAAAATTTGTACAAAATGTTTAAGACAGCCCCAACTGGTGTATCCAACAATAAAAGTGGGAATAGAACAGTACAGAAGCAGCTATAGTACTGACCGAAGTAGAAAACTATTTCTGCCAGCGGCGACGAAAGCCAAAACTCCACTGTCAGGATCTAAAACATCGGCCTGAAACGAAATTGAAGCAGTCTTAGTTGGACTGAGGGTTTTCCCACCGAGTCACCTCTCGTGAACGTCTGATAAACATCCCAGAGTTTAAGGAGCCTCTCAATTAGCTCGGCATAAAATTGCAGGTCCCTTCCATTCATCCTAAAAATGAAAAACTCACACAAAACGAATAGTTTTCAAGAGCTAGTCCAACTATTTTTTTTTTTTTGATAGAAAGCCAACTCTAGATGCAGTCTAGCTTCTGAGCTTTTAAATACTGCAGGCTGTCGCTTCATAGGCTACATGTCTTCTGACAATATATACTCCGACAAAAGCGGACACCGCCCATCACTGTAACCTTAGTACCATTTACGCTCGATCCTTGAGAACATAAGGAGGAAAAACCATCACGCAGAGACGAAATTTACAGATGAATCTTTTGTCTAGTGCACGCCATCTTTAGTTACAAAAAAGTGGCCTCTAAGCTGAGAGGAAGGCTCTACACAGTAGTTGATCCGCAGCTCTGACATAGATGCCACAACTATGAGAGCAACTTGGCTGGAGCTGAATTGAAGATGCTTCGCATGATGGCAGAAGTGCAAGGCTGGATCGGCTTAAAAGCAAAAAAAAATCCGAGGCAGCTTTTCCGCTAAAAACTCTATAACTTAGCTGGTACTGTCAAGAGAGCCGGCCTGTGGTCAGAGAGGCAATGGCGTTCCAAATAAATCAAAGGCCTTTAAAACCCTGGCGCAAATGCAGCAACATCAGCCTCGTAAATGGAACAATTGAACAAATGGAACAAATGGAACAATTCAAAACCTTTAGGAGCATCTAGGTCTTTGAAGGTCAATCCGGCAGCCCCAACAGGCCGTTTCAAGGTGTGAGTCCAGATCATTTGAGAGCACAAGTAGAATAAGGTATACCGTCGATTATTATACGCTGGTTTCGGGCTTTAAAAATGCAAAATCTATCAAAATTGTACTTCACGCTAGATCCTGGATCCTGCAGTACTATAATTTGCCATGCAATCTCTTCAACCTGTTACTGTTGAGGACAGTGCGCAAGACCATTAAGTACTTTCTAAACTTGGTTTACAAAATAATTTTGCATATTTTATTGACTCCGTTTGCAAAATGTGAACAAGTGCTTGTTACTCAGATGACGTTGACACAATTGAAGTGGCAATTCGGGGCCAGTAAAAATAGCAAACATTCATTGCAAAATCTGGGACGACCCCTGTCTCGCAAATGTCGAACTGACGTCTTCCGTTGTCTTACATCGTGTTGGGAGGCAACAATTAAGCCAGTCCCTGTGGAGGAAAATCAAAAGCCGTAGGTCATACAAGACCCTCGTAATCGCTGTCCTAATATTAACAATGTACAGTGCTTTTCCATGCACGTTTTAAAAATTGAAGGAAATCGAATTTTGAATACAATGAGCCAGCATTGACGTCATCCAAAGAGATACCTTCATGTTGGGTAATCTCTTCATATATCCATTTGAATATTTAGCAAAATTGAATTGCCAGAATGCGTCAAGACATTTCCAAGAACTTCACTTGCAGGATACATATAAAGCCAGCAAAATCGTGCGAGCACTCTTGGGAGTTTTCCCTTTTTAAGTCGATAGGGCTTATAATGCAAGGTGCAATTTGCTGTTTCTCCTTAGACGCTTCATTTTGACACATATATAATACATATGCATGGTATGTTTTTTTATATTAATAAACTCAAACTGATGTTCATCGGGAAATGTTCTCCCATCTGAACCCTCGTCTGTTAAAATTGATTCGGTGCACAAGGACTCTTAACTGTAGAGAAGAAAACCTTCTGACAATCGACGTAATTCACAGATCGATAGAACAACCCATCCTCATAATTTGACTGCACAAAAGTGCGCGTAAATTGCCACAGCAATTGGAAATTTAAAAATGTCGCTTTGTGTTTAATTTTTAATAGAGAGCAACCATTCCAAGTACACCCGTCTGTGAAATACCCCAAGGTGGATTTATTTTTCATAGCTGAGCAGCACAATGCTGCGTGAAACAAAATCCCCTTTGTGTCGAGAGCAATAACCAAGAAAAATCATTGTTTTATTATATAGTTGAGCGCAAATGGCATTTTCAGTCGTTTAAACAAACAGAGTGAGAGTGAGAAAAAAAAAAACCGAAACCACCATCGCACACAATTGCAATAGTAAAATCAAACTATCATGCAGCATGTGGACCAGAATGGTCCGACAAAAATAAACGTCGGAATAAATTGCATTTCTTACGTACGATTACGTTAACTGGCCCACTATACAGCGCTGGCTGTAGCGTTGGGAATTTTATGTTATTAAATATTTCAAACATTTCGTCTGCGAATTGATGGTAATTAAATTTTTGTAAATTGTTCAGTGTAGTTTATTGGTTTTTAGTTGGAAATTTATCCGTTTCAATTGCCAGTTAAAGGGAGTTATGGGCATCTATGTCGTGGTGACTTTTGAATGACAGTGTGAATTTTAAATTTCATTGGTTATGTATTCTTTTTTTAAGGGACTTGTATATTAGATGTGTATTTTTTTGCAGGTTTTGATTGGTAGCCAGTTTTGCTGATTAAGGTGGCGCTTTCATTGAGCCACTTTGTAAAACATATTATTTGATATGATGGGATTTATTTTATGACTGAAAAGCAGTTCTTCAGTCGGTGTTGCCAAGCCCTATAAATAAAAATAGTTCTGAGATAGGAGTGTTCTCTAAATTTTGATAAACAAATCACACAAGTTGGCTCTGTATTACTGAATAATCGGCCTTACCACTAACCATTCTTAACATTTAAGCTAAATACTTTTTTTGGTCACAATGGGTAATTTTATATTGAAAATTTTCCCATTGTGAGTTCGTAAAATTTAGCCTGGGCACTAAATATGATTATTAGTATCGCGCAATGGAACTAGAATCACTAATAGGCAGACCTTGAATCTTATTTGTTTAAAAATTGTGCAGTAGACAATTAAATTCTTCGCGATTTCCTATAATCTAGCATCAGCTTGAATTTTGTGTAACTGCGCAATTGGAATGCATTTTCCAGAGACTGTTTAGAGAACTACTGCTGACAAATTAAAGTTCACAATAGTGAATTAAGAAAACCGACCTTTGCGGTCATGTAAAATATTTGCAGCTAAGAAAAGCAATTTCAACGACGACAAAGTCATGTGAATCGCATTATTTATAGTAACATCGATTTCAACAGCATGTGGCTGAACAATTTTTGCGTCAGATGACGGAAGCATAAGAGCGTCTTAAGGCTTGAAGAACTGAAAGAAGTCGATACAATTTGTGAAGCAACATTAAGTTTTCCGAGAAACTGATTAACATTTTAAACAGCACAATTCGTGACAATCAGATTGAAAACAGCGATAACATTTATGATTGTGACATGACTGATAGTCAGTTGACATTGACAGCGCAGAGTTTTAGTTATAACTTAAAATTGTCGCCATCATTTTGGAATTTTAGCAATAGAACTCAAAATGTTCGCCGTAATTTTGGTAGCTTGAAACAACACAAGTCGTGTGAATCAGATTGAAAATAGCGAAATATTTTTTGACATGACTCACAGTTATTTGACAGCGCAGAATCCGAGCTATAGAACTCAAAATTTTCGCCGTAATTTTGGTAACTTGAAACAGCACGAGTCGTGTGAATCAGATTGAAAATAGCGAAAGCATTTTTGACCTGACTGACAGTTATTTGACAGCGCAGAATCTTAGCTATAGACCTCAAAATCTTCGCCGTAATTTTGGTAACATTAAACAACACAAGTCGTGACAATCAGATTGAAAACAGCGATAGCATTTATGATTGTGACATAACTGATAGTTAGTTGACAGGGAAGAGTTTTAGTTATAACTTAAAATTGTCGCCATCATTTTGGTAACTTGAAACAGCACAAGTCGTGTGAATCAGATTGAAAATAGCGAAAGCATATTTGACACGACCGACAGTCAGTTGAGCAGAATTTTTAGCATTATAACTTAAAATGTTCGCCATCATTTTGGTAGCATTTGGAAAGTAACATAATTTTTTATAAATCAGAATACTATAAAAAAAATTCCGACAAACGTGTCGAGTGAAGTACATTAAAAGCAAAAATGTTTACTTTGAGTTCATGGATAAACAATTCTTGCGTCAGACGAGTGTTGAATGACAGCTTTAGAATATTGAAAGAACAGAAAAACGTCGTCATTACGTCAGTAGCAACATCGAACAGAATAAAGTAGAAGTCTTACCAAAACAGATTGAAATGACAGGCAGCGGCTCTATCAATTGTTTCAGTTGACTGCATAGAATCTTAGCACTTGAAGGTTTGGTACACTTAGAAATAAAACATTGTACGGTTGGTATAAGTGGCACAGTATGATTTTATTTGGAATTTAGATTTAAAGTCAATACGAATGGTACTTTGGGAATGTGTTTAACATGTCTAGAGACTTTGTTCTAATGCAATTGTTGTACCTGTCAAAGTTACTGTTGTCGTACCAATACTTTATCTGTCGCTTCTCTGATTCAGTCTCAACATTTGGATCGATATTGCTGTGTTAATGTTAACGACGCCATTACTTATCACTGCTTCTTAATAAAAAGTAGGACTTGTTGCTGTGACTGTGCCAATTCGGTTATCAAGCTTAGTACAGTTGGAGTGCATGTTGCTGTGCTGATATGTTCGACGCCATTAAAAACCCATTGGTTCTAAAAAGTCTACAAATCTTTTTCTCGCAGTTTTAATATTTTATTCTACCATTGAAATCAACGATAGTGGTGGTAAGTTAATGCGCTGTGCTAATCATAAACTTTGGTCTCGACAAATTTAGCAAAGACAACAACCATGTTGTGAATAGACACTTCACCTACTGTTGAAGAAGTTACAGGCTGAATGAGGCAGAGGAGAAAGTGACTTCATTCTGCGGACAAGCGCTGCTGCTGAAAAATTTCAAAAAGGGGCAATTAAAAAAGACCCGTTCCAAAAAAAGAACAGCAAAAACATTTATTTATACACAAACAAACAATTTTTTTTCATATTTTTGCATTCTTTATCGTCTAATAAGAATAAAAATTTTACATAAACTGAAAAAAGGGCCATGTTGTTCATTTTTTGAAAAGTGGGTGTCCAAGAGTCTTAAAACTAAAGGCAACAACCGGCAACGCTGCGCGGACAGCCCTTTTGGCAAAGCGTGTATTGTGGGATAATTCACCTACCGTCACCTACATGTTAGGCACTCAAGTTGAAGTTACATCAATGCTATTGAGTGATGACTTTAAGGAAAACACAATCCTGCAATACTCTTATAGCGAGTCGTAGACTCCAACAAGCTGTGTTGTAACATTATTCGCAAATTCCTCACAAAAGTGCCAGCAGTCAACACAATCATCACATATAGTGCAGCCACTTATTTCATTGCCTTTGGATGTTCACTTTTGACATTTGATTCCATAAACACGACGACTGCAACTCAGGGCACGAGTATTAGTACCCAGAATATGGAAACACGCACTTACATATCAAGTCGCACAGGAATTGGATTCAAAGAAACAAAAAATATCAGTGCATTTCGCCAGAAGGCATCCGTTTGACTGTGTGCGACATGTCTGTAACTATCACTGAATGGAATTTGCAATTTGAGTTCAATTTACATTCCCAACCTTTAACACAGTAAACAACTCTGGAAAACTTTTTCAATTTCTTGTTATTAGTAGTTTTGTTTTTCTAAAATAAATGAGAGGGCCAAATGCATCTGCAAAAAGTTTTAAATTAATTTCACTTTCCCTTGAAGAGGTGAACTGCACAAATTTGCTCAACTAACTTCCGTAATAAGCAAAAGGAGTATAATTGAAATTAACTCATTTCTCCCCTAACTTAACTGATTGTGTGCAGAGTAATACTAATTTTAAAGGCAACATGAAACGGAGGAGGCGATTGGTATATTCTGTTTGGCAGTTCTTGAAGATAATTTAAAAGGAAGGGGTTTAAGACTTGAAATGGAAATGAAATGCATTTGGGATAATTGAAGACTGATGGAAAGTTGCTGTACCTTTGGAGTCCAGAATGGAAGAATTTTTCAATTAAAAATGAGTTTTTGAACTTATTTTCATTGCGTCACTGTCGAGTTCTTGATCTACAGGAAGCGTGGAGCCAATTGAATGCAGGTTGTTGCGGAAAAATAGGATTTTTTTAAAATAAACAAAAAGAAATTGTAAAACGCAAGCAACCTTCACAACTTGGTCACATGTAAACGAATAGTTGATTCAGAAATTATCATTGTCTTTAATGCGATACACGAGCGTGTATTGACGAATAAAGATCAGGATCCGGAATCGTGCTCCTCTGTTTTCACTTAATTTGTCTGCGATAATGAAAAAAGCGTATAATAGAATAACATGCATGTAAACCCAGACCTGCGGACGTTGTTGCCAGAATTGTAAAAAAGGAAATACTAGACAAAAAAAGGCAAAATGTATTTATATCAGCTTTTTACAAAAAAAAAAATATGTTTCTTTGTGTCTTACAGAACATTCGTCTAAATGTACTTCTTCTGACTATCTGTATAGTAAAAAATAAAAATATCAGCAGGACTATTTTTGAAATATTTGCGATAAAAATTACACTTTTCATTTGAGGAATCGAACTAAAGTGTTTGTAAAAATAAAAAAAATACAAAAAAAGCATTCCAAGTCTTCGAAAATGCTAGATTTAGCATTAAAATTGTCAGCATGGAATCACTGCCCGTGGAAAAGAAATAAAAAAGAATTATAAATTAAGAACGAGGTTCTAATCAGATAAATATACGTAAATTGCAATTCTGGCGGACTTTCTACGTGCCTTCAGTTGCTTTATATATATATTTGCATCAAATAGGCAAATATTGTGGATTATGGAATTTTCTTAGCTTTGACAGGATCTTGCTTCTTGCATATTGTTCTTTTAAGTAAGTTGCAATTTTTAAATTCCATTTTTATGAGTTTAGTTCCGTTGAATTGTAAACAAAATTCAAGCGAAATCTGAATTACACAGGTGTTCCACAGGGAAGTCATTTTGGTCCGCACTTTTTCCAACCAGTAACGAATTAAAATTGTTTTCCCAATATCTTTACTATACGCTTTTTGTTTGTGGAATGTTTCTAAAATATTTTGGTCGTCGTGAGGTTTTTTAATCGCAAAATTATGCTAAATGTGATAATGACTGGAGTACTTCAGGACTCGAGCTAATTGACCTTACATCGTTGTATTCGCCATGATGTTGGCTTAATTGAAAAGACGATTTGATGTCTACTGCTTTTGGGCGGTGGTGCCAAATTTGTCTCGAAATAAGTGCAATTTCAAGATCTTCTACGATGTAATCCATTGTTGCCAGACAGTCATTACAAATTGAGATAAAGCTCTTTTATTGGTGGAGAATTTCAGAGAATGGAAGAAATTGTTACAGCCACTGAATGCGTGAACTGAGATAAAATGCATTTATTTTTTGAAGCCTTATAATGCCCGCCGATGACAGTTCTGTGTTTAGTCAAAAGTCATTCTGTGTGTAAAAAATATTTACCGAAAATAATTCGATATGCGAAGGATTTGTCAGCCCTGCGAATGCAGCGGACGGTAAAGTTTAGGACTGTAAGTCTTGTCGATATAAAATAGCAGACAAAACGTAGTAAGAATCATCTGCCAACTGTCAAATTGGTTGTCCCTGGAAAAAATGCTTTCAAATCGAAGAAGACTCATCACTACGTTTTTTTTTTTAACTAGGCAACACTATGACATCGTAGGAGCAGTGGCTTCGGGGTAATATGTTGGACTACTAAGTGAAGGGTTCCAGGTTCGATTCCCAAAAAAAAAAAACCAAATTTCATCCTATGGATTTTTTCCACACCTCTCACGGGAGTTTTACGAACATCCGAGAGGTTAACTGTCAAACTAATTGTAAATTCGTCCCAAAAATTAAAAACTCACACACGACGAATGGTTGTAAAAGGCTAGGCCTAGGGTCCCTACGGATCTGTTACGCCCACTATCTATTTATTTATTTTTAAATACTAAGACATCTGATAGTAAATCTGACATCTGACAGAGCATTCATATTCTGCGTATTAACTGGCAAATCATCGGCTGATCATAGTTTGCGAGTTCAGTGATTGGGCGCTTAAATCGCTTGGAAGTCCATCGATAGGAACAACCCAGTTCAAAGAGGGATTATAAAAAGGCCATTAAAACCATCACCACAAAATGTACGTCTTAACAAAAGGTGTTTCAACTCTGTTATCGTTTAATAAAACACGCCAGCATTTTGTGCAAAATATTAAAATTGCTTTTGCAGATTTGCAGAAAATATTCAATATGCACTTGGTTGACCAGTGGTTAAGTGTAAAGTGTAGCTGCCAATCACAGAAGCGGCCACTTTCCCAATTAACCTGTCTTTTGTTTCCCATAATAATTATTGTTTAGTCCACTTTACACATTTTTCATTATCAAGACCGTATTTTTGTGTACCATATCAAAACGGAGAATGACTAATAATAATAAAACATTAAAATATTTTCAGTTTGACAGTTCCTTACATGTCAAAAAGTTATTCTGCTCCGATCGAATTCTCGATCAGGGAAACTAACTAAACCGCGACCGTATCGAAAACACATGCAAACCGTCTTTTAAGAGATGATAGCGTAAGGCTGGTTTTATTAGGAAAAACACTTTTAACACAAAATTCAATGCTCACCATTTTTCAGAAAAAAATAAACTCCGTTACAAACTGTG
Organism: Cheilosia vulpina; assembly: GCA_916610125.1. Lineage (NCBI taxonomy): Eukaryota > Metazoa > Arthropoda > Insecta > Diptera > Syrphidae > Cheilosia > Cheilosia vulpina. Next base: position 47,003,475 of record OU744279.1, read on the forward strand.
CGATCTGTCACAATAAAAATGCCTACTTGCTTGAGAGTTCAATTTTAACTGCAACAAACTAAACTCTCTTCGCACTTCGATCGCTTGAAAAAAAAAACAGAACGAACGGGTTTTATGTTCGTTGATTTGATTCGTACACAGTTTCTAAACATGGTGCCTAATTAAAAGCTGTTTTTTTCATTTTGATCAAACAAGGCATCAGACTGTACGCAAAGATAGTTCCTTTATTTGTATATCCACTCCATGGTATCAGTCATCGGGGACTATAGTTGCAGAAATTAAATACTACCTCAATAGATCTAGCTGTATCGAGGATTTTTTTTTTATATAACTTATTTTTTTTCGTTTATGGGAGTGCAATGTGTTGACACCTTGAGAAAATATTGAAGCGATTTGGAGCCCCCTAGAGAAGCGTATACACCTGCGGTTTTCTGCGATCGTACAAGTGGAAAGAAGAAGCAGAGGAATGACCGAATGACTACCAACCATCTACGGAAGAGCTTAAAAGATACGAGCTCATGAGACTGCTAATATTACACAATAAGTGCAACTATAAGGAAATTTTTACTCAACGCCAATCGCTACCATGTCGTAGTCAGTTGAGTCTTGACCACCAGCTCTTTCGATTTGTGACTTGATAACCAGGAATTCGGAGAGAGTAACTTTGTTGTGGCCGGCCTGCCGTCCAAAAAAAGGGCAATGGCCAATGTAGAAAATAGTTACCGCTTAAAGTTTAAGACAAACAATGCTGCTGACACAAAATCTTCTATGATCTGCCTAAGTAATGCCGGAAGAAAAGAAGCCCGTGGACTAAGCCATCAGCTCCATAAAATAAATAAATCCCACGGCTTCTAAGAAGAATGAAAGGTTATCCCTGCTTGATGAAGCATTCAAGATGCCACTCAACCTGCAGTGTGAAACGTTCTGCAACACTTCAACCCATCAGTGTGACTGTCATAGACAAAATAGTCACTCTGAGGCAGATCCCTAAAAACACCACCAAGTGGTGACCTATGACTGTCAGTTTACGTGTAAGACCCAGCTCCACCTGCTTCCATACAAAACGCTGCAACTTCACATCTGCGCTGCCACACAAACGTCTATCAATTCCGCCAAGTGCAATTTTGTGTAGATATCGACTCGATATCAGACGCAGGGGTTATTACCCCCAAAGCCCACAAAACAAGCCTGAGCAAGCCTCTTACAGAACACGCACTCGTGTAGCTCGCATGATTTCCCCCCAACCCATTTGTCATCTCTAATGTCACCATTAACGTCACTTGCTGACACGAACTATACATTTATAGCAGAATAATCGAAATAGAACACAAAACGCCCTCTGAGGATGATTCAAGTCGATCCACACCTCCGCCGAAAGCGAGCTCCAGTAATTCGTATATCGTGCCATTGCACCACTTCAAATGATGTCAGCTGTACATTTAATAAAAAAGGAAAAAAAAAAAAAACAGAAGAGCGTGTCCCAGTCCCAATTTCCAACCCGCATTGCACAACGAAACAGAAACAGTAATGCGTCCAAAAACAAGACGAACACACAGTTTTTTTTTTTTGTATCTCCATCCAACCACGCGTCAAATTGTCAACAATTGTGGCTCGTAAAAAGGCGAAACAAGCCCGCTGACTGGCAAATGTCGGCGCTAACACAAGCACGCAAGCAAACTCACTCACGGAACAGAACACACATTTCTATGGAAATATCCTTGACGGGTACAAGACCAAAACAATGCCTGTGCTAAAATTGTAGTATCCACCCACACCCACGCACACCAAAAGACATCAACAAATGTCACACAAATCTGACATCTATACCCCAGGCTAGTGCCAAAGTGAAATTTTCATTTTATAGCAACACATGCGCGCACACGGCGCCAAACTTTTTATAGCAACTTTCTGCGAACTTTTACGCTTCAATTAAGTTTTGAAAAAAGAAAAAAAAACTGTAAAATGTAATAAAGGATAAAATTGGAACCTGTAAACTATGCGGAACGGATTTATTGCGATGCTTCGAGCTCAACTTCGATTGGCGCACAAAACTGCGACAGGATCTGTCCTTGAAGTTGAGCTCGAGACCGTGGTCACTAGTGTTCGCGCTATCCGGACTTAGTGCTGGCCGATTGCCACCACTCCCGTTGTGCGTTGCTGTTTCCCAATTGTTGTTGTTGTTGTTGTTGCTGCTGTTGTAGTTGTTGTTGTTGATGATGTTGGCATTGGTGTAGCTCTGAGCACTCGGATCGAAGTAGTCCAAGTGATTGGCGTAGTAGGCGTTGCAATGCTCGTTGGCGGTTATGTTAATCACATTTGAGAAGCTTGTACTGTGGTTTAGGTTGTTGCCATTGCTGTGCGATTTCTTTCTGTAGGTCTTCGCATTCGGATACATGGTGATTGTTTGGTGGGCGGCGGTGGCAATGGCAGCAGCAGGACTATTAACAACACTAGCTATAGCAGCAGCAGCAGCAGCAGCGGCAGCGGAAGAGTTGGATGCAGCAGCAGGACTGGTGGGTGGTGATGTGACAACAACAGCAGCAGCCGCACCACCACCACCACCCCCAGCAACAGCGTTAACACAAACAGAAGATGAAGATGAGAGCTGAGTTGCAGATGCAGATGATGATGTTTGTTGAGGTGGCAGCGATGGCAGCGATGGCGGATTCACAGCAATTGTCAGCCCAGAACAACTACTGCCAAACGAAGGGGCATTGCTACTATTGAAATTGTTCACCTTGTCGTCGCTGTCATCGGATGGTGGTGCATTCACATTTCTCACCGACGATTTTCTACTATACGGCGAACGTACATCGTCGTCATCGTGATAGGGGATATTGTTCGAGGCAACAATACCTAGGCCCGCACTCGGGACAACACCGCCACCTCCGCCACCGAGACCAGAGTCCATGTGAATATTTGTTGCAATCGCATCGTCATCGTCGTCCCCGTCCGATGTGTCGCTGTCTATTCCACTGAAGTTTTGATTGTTTGTATTTGTTAAAATGAGCGGAACACTTGAGCTATCTATTACACCGGACTTGCTCATTTTTTATCTCTTTTTTTTTTTTCTTTCTAAAGCTGCACAGTTAACACTTGAGCGGCATTTTTTTTTCAAACTATTTTATTAGATTTATATTTTTTGGATGGACTTTGAGTGAAGCTTCATTGATTTTGTGTAAAGCACTGCAAATTGATAAATAAATTTAAACTGGTCCTCAGAGTTTTGCGGTGCATTTCTGAAAATTCTGGTTGTCGGTTGTGACTTCTAGGGTCTAACGTGTAAATTAAAAAAAAAATGGTGGTATGTCTTTAAATGTCTATGAGCTGGAAACGGAGAATGCAAAAGGGTCCCCCATCTTTGTGGTTTAGAAAGCAAGAACGTATTATTCACGGACTAGCATCTATGGAATTCCAGATTAAAAGAGGGCTCCCCGACAAGCAGAAAATATTTGCGTCCAATCATTTTTAAGTCTTTCAGTTTGTATGTCAGTTTATTTGTCGACGGATATAAGAAACATTTAAAGTCTAAAAAATATTTTTTCTTATATCCGAATATGCGAAAACGTATACAAGAAACAAAGTCTACGATGCTTCCACATGTGTTTCTTATAAGCGAAGTGTTCTTTTACGAGTGTTTCTTACATCCGTCTTGGTTACACTACTGATCCAATCCGTGTGGGTTTTTTGTAGAGTACAGGGCTAAATATGGAACAACTTTTAGTTTTTATTTCATTTAATGAGTTGGTCATTCAGAAGATATACGAACTTAAAATTTTTAAGTTACAAGCTTCTAAATTGTCAAAATTGGCCGTAAATGGAATATATTTTGACACTATTCGGACAACAACAAAATGTAAAAAGTGATTGCCAACTCGGTGAAAAAATCCAAAAGCCTTTGTGGTCAAACTAAAATTACTGTCAGAACTCCCCCCCCGAGACCTTTAATCGCATTTCGCAGACAGTAGGAGACATTCAAAAGGACTTTTGGTTTAGCAGCAAGTTCTCTTAACAAATTTAGAGCAAGAGTTCAACTCATTTATGGCAGCGGAAACGTCGAAATACTTCCCTGGGGCCGACACAGTAACTGGAATCGAATTTTAAATATCGTCGCTTTTTTTCTGAAAGTTTATTTAGCTGAATAATTTTATTTAAAACTAAACATACAGATTGCAAATATCAGCGATAGACAAGTTCGTTTTAAATAATTCAAATTTGCGTAAGCTGTCTAAATTCATATTTTTTTTTAGAACAGAATGTCAGAATTCGGATAGCTGGATGCTCTAAAAACTACTGAATAAATTCAGACGAAAAACTTGTCCTATTTCTAAGGAACGAAAACCAAAGTTGTAATAAATTATGCAACACTTTGCATAAGGAATCCATGGTGGGCATAAATTAACTCAAAATCCATTCCTTCTGCGAGATTTCTTCGAAGAAGATTTTGGGCAAATTAGGAGATATTTTCAAATAATTCCTCAGTTCCCTTCCATAATTGTTTGATATCCAAATGGGACCGTATGTGACTCCGATTACGCTAGGCTACGAACCCTTCAATGAATGTGATGGTGTTTGTTTGTGAGAAAAATCCCAACTGGGTTTCGAGTTGGAGACAATTTTTGATGGCTTCCAATGAGGGTATAATGTGTTAAACGATTTTTATTGAATTATAGGTTACGTCTGGATTATGGGCTGAAAATCACCTCAATCGTTATAAGTAAGGGGGTGCTTTTTGAGGTGGATGGGGTTTCTGTTTTATAACACTAATCCTAGCTGAGCAGATAATTGGGGACTCTGCTAGGACCTGAAATCAATAAAAGTCGTTTTATTTTCCGGGAATGACATTGACTGTCTATTGCAGTCTGATAGAGCTGAAGTGACTTTAAGCTCGAATGGTAAATAATTTCCCACGTGCAAATAGTAAGTGACTGACCCATAAAAGGGAGCGAACTTTGTTGACGTTTTTTTTAGTGTACGCAATGTTGTGCTGTAATTTTGCGTACAAATGTAATGTAGTCGATTGTGGAAAATTGTTATTGTCGTTTGCTTCCAAAAAGAAAGGGTATAAAGTAAAATAAAATAGACAGCAATAATAAATCGACTACTCAGCGGACACTAAGCGGTAAGTAGATTGTGTTTGCGACCAAAACTCTCGGCAAAAATAAATAATAATCCCTTAAAACTAATAATAGTTCTGCCTTAACTATTGAGAACCGACTACAATTATAAAAAAAAAGAGTAAGCGAAAAGATCAGTAGAAAGATATAGGCCAACGACGTTGCCAGCAGTAAACAGAAAGTTTCAACACAAATCGTATGCAAATGTGAAGTATGGTTGACTGCAATTATTATTTAAAGTGGCACTCTTTTTTTTTCCAACTGGATCATTGACCAGAGCAAAATAATAAATGGACAATCATTTGAGATCTGGTTGGCGCCCCAGCACTTACTATACAGCATATTTCATTTTCAAATGGTTCGATTTGTATGCACCACAACCATTTGGCAGTATACAACTTCTTAAAAGATTACTTTCACATTGAAAAACTGCCACAATCTTAAATCAAGTATTAGTCAGTTGGCAGTCAGCCGAAAACCCTACCCCACTAGAAACCACCATTTGTACTCCCAGAAAATCTATTTAATTATTTATTTTCATTTTTCAAGTATCACTACAAGTGGGTAATAACTTTGACTCATGGATTAGTAATGATAATGATTGTTGAAATAGACATTTCACGGTTATGTCAATTGAAGACACTTTAAAGAGCTTAAAGCTTATTTACTTGACAGCAAGATTAAGTTACTGTTCGAGGTCGGTTCTCGGAATAAGGTGGGTTAACAAAGACACTTTCTGTAAGCTAGTTTGAAAGATAAAAATAAATCCTAACCTTAAAAAAAAAACACAACAATTTTAATAATGAAGGGCTAAAGTTCCCAAGTGTTCGTAGAGCGGAATGGAAAAACTGTAACCCACTTTTGATGTACACTAATCAATCATCTCAGTTGATTTAAGAGTCTCAGTGTCGTAACGTCTATCAGACACGCTGTTTATTGTGCAAAATAAGTGATGGCTTCTGTAAAAATATGCAGCGTAATAGGTCTAAGTTTCATTATAATTCTAGCAAATTGCGGACAGCTAGCAACGCAAAACAAAAACTTTCTAGTTGAGCGTGTTACCTTCTTTTGAATTCCCGGTTAGAATGAGAAAATTGCAAAATTGGTAAACCAGTCAGCACGTTCACAGTTATGCTACCTGTACATAAAAAAGCATTTAAAACTGACTTCTCGGGGAAGATCTGGGCCGCTAAAAATACCTTCGACCCGGGGCTAAGTTATCACATCAATGACATGACACATGACAGAAATTCTTTTTGTTTTGAAATAATTCAACCGCTGATAATGTAACTTGTATTGAGAAGATCGGAACATTACGATTGTTGTTTCAAAACGTCAAGCGTATAAGCTTTAAGAGCTCTACTCAAAAGCAACTGACGTATTACTTTTTCCACTTCAAAGTGTCAAAATATTCAGCAGTTTTGTCATAGACCTTTTGACACTTGCCGCCCTCTTCAGTAACTACCAAAAAATGTTATCAAAGTTTGAGCTCAGTTGTGGATGCGAGAAAACTGAGTTATCAAAAATTTGAAGCCATCGGGTGCGTTAATGTAAAAAAGGCATTCGCATGTATTGTTCTGATATCTTGTTGCAAGTATTTACAATTGCTTAGTAAAAGCTTCAAGCAAAGAAGAACATCTGTTTTCAATTCTTTCTTAATTCAATTTTAAAGAAAGTTTGTTTTTTATCTAAATGTCAGATACTCTACAACTCTAGCACCTCCCTAAAATATTCGGCACACAATTCGGTGACATACTGTCGAACTTCTCGACTAAATGGATCTCCAATTGAACTGCTCTCCGGATCGGTAATATGTGTCCAAAACACATCATCCTCGACGAAACTCAAAGTTCACAAAATGTGGTTAATTTTACAAATGAACCAAGAAAAAAGTTCGGTGATCGATTGTCCGTTCACACTCTTCGGCACCAGGTCAAGTAAGTTGTAAATATGAATATACGAAATAAAAAAAGGAAAATTTGGAAGCTTGTCGATACTGAAACCTGTGAGAGCTTACTCTGTGAAATCGTTGTTCTTATATTGTGACGTATTTGCGTAGAGAGTGACACATAGCAAAGCTCTTGTGGCGGAATCGTTACACAAAACAACGCCATCTGCATGTCTGCTCATTCGGCTATGATTCTTGGTGCGTAGAGGCTAAGAGAACATGAAGAACTATAAACTGCAAAGTCGTAGTTACATATTTCGTTCACTTGTGAGTTGTGGTTGCCAAAATTTGAGTGTTGAACCACCCTGACTTACGTCGTCGACGGTATGATGTTTGCGACGACCGATTCTCACCGACAGATAGGGGGCAAAGCCCTCATGATTGGCCGACCAATGGCGTGCCACCTTCTATTCAAAGTTGAGCAATAGTGTCAAATTAGCGTCACTTATATTTTGTGGCCGGTACAGTCGCCAAGATAAATTATCTGAAAATAAAATACAATTTAAAAACCAACCAAAAAAATTGCCTAACAACTTTCTTTATTGTTTCGAACACTGACTACCTAGATAACACCGAAAAATAAAAGGAAAATTCAGAAGAGTATTTAAAGAACACATTTCCTATTACAAAAATGGGATTGTATTATATAATAACAAAGGTCCCAAAACAACTAAAGTTATACAGAACAGCTTGTTACGTATGGCAACACTGGCCATACGTGTTACATTCTAAAATGACATGTAAGAGTTAGTTCTTGATCGGTCTGCGACCGTGAAAGACGTATTTTATTCCGAAGAAGCGGAGAAAATAAATGTGGGTTTTTTGTATATTTTTCCCACAATAAAATTCGTACCGTGTTTCATTTTAAATCGGAGAATTATACACAGCTCATGGATCTATACGTGAAAAGCATTTCACACGATAAATAAAACGACATATGACTTCCCCCAGGCATTTGTTTATGATTTGCAAAGAAATCTGCCAAAATGTTTTATCTTCAATGATTTGCAAGGAAACCTGCTAATTTTTAAACTTTTATTTAAGAAACTTCATAAAATCAAAACTCCTGTAAAAGCAACAAGGAAAAGTACGCTGTTTGAGACAGTCTTCTAAAATAAAATAGTAGCGGTTCAAATTTGAAAAGGCGATATGCTTTTCGGAAGTGGGAGTAACAATGCCTCTGACTAATTGCCCAGTTTCCCGGATACGTAAACTTCGTACCTATGAAAAGTCATGTGACTTGCATTTAGACGAACGGATTGAAATTTTTGACAGGTCATCTGAAAATGTATATATCTTCTATGACCGAATGACGTCTGTACACCTCAATTCACAAGCATTTGGAAAAAAAATACCGAATAGTTTTGAAACGCACATGGACTGACTTTGGGCCTTACTAATGATCATTTCTAACCCGCACGCTAAATATTTTGTAGGTCACAATATGCAATTTTGTATCGAAAATTTCCCTATTGTTAGTTTGAACTAAAAATATCGCGGTTTGTCAATAAAAAATTGCTGACTATCTTCATTCCATCTTCATCATATTGAAACACACCGGATAAGATTCATGGTCGACAATTTCCCGATCAACTAAGCCTATACACGAAAAAAACCTCTCCACATAGCCGCAGCGGTTTCAAACCTTTTAAAGAGCACATTTTGATTCCACCAAATGCGTTTGCCAACAACCTGTTTCATTAAACGTCAATTGCCGCACAAAATCAAATAAATAATCTGTAAGAGAAAGAAAGAACCACAAATCGTTGAAAACATTCCGTAGGAAACCATTTCTACCGAAATCGAAAGAAATCTATTCAATATAAGTCTCCCATCGACATATTAGATCCCCGGGGTTACACCATACACCCCGTGAAGATGAACACACGAGAAGAATTAAGCAAACATGGGGGAGCTTGTGTTTGTCTTTCTGAATGAGAAAAACCTATTCACCGAAAATTAAGGCACCCATCCAAATTTATCCAACCGACGAAACCAAACAAAAAAAAAAAAAATGCCCAACTTCAAAAGCGGATGAAAAAATAAAATAAAATAAACCAAACTCCTCAAAGTGGGTGGCTATCGCAAGCAACCCCCTTTGTTCATACGCGCACCCGATCCTATTAAGGTATTAATTATTTTTATTGCATCATTTTGACATGGCCTTTCCTAAATAGGTTCCCACGAAAAAAAAAAAAAAAAAAACAAACGAGACCAGTTTAATTTTCCACAACCACATTTTATCGATTTTCAGAAATGCATACAGTCAAAACTACAAGTCTCTTACACTATGTACACGTAGAAGAGTAAACTCGCAAAAAACAAAATGGAAAAGAAAAACACGGATACGTCTAGGTACACACTAACTTAACACGGTTGTATATAAAAATTGCAAGTGAAAAACCGTATTATTAACTTTAGACAAAAATTGTAAACATGAATGGTTTTTATGTTTAAGGGGTTTTTCTTTTTGTTTTTTAAACACTTTCACTCCGAGGGGTTGTATTTTAATTATTAATAATACCGGTTGAGCCCCCAAAACGCACACGATTATGGGCTTGGATTGTATATTTTTTTCCGATTTTTTATCAGCTGCCAGATTATTATACTGGAACAAGATTCCTTTGTTAAGAACAAGATGTAAACAAAAGATTCTATTAATATTAAGTTTTGAGAATTAGAACGCGACTGCAAGGAAGAGACAAAAAACTGGCTCGGTTCGATGGTACATACTGCATAGCGTACCCCGTCAGGACTGTTAAAGTATCCTTTGAAAGAAGTACACCTAAGCGATGGCGAAAACAGGGGATGCTATAAAATGTGTGCTCTCGTGATCCCATTTTGAGTTTTACTCTCTTTCTCCACTCTCGATACCAGTAGGGGAGCAAACAGTTAAGCTTTTGTCAAGCTTCCTTTACTGTATACATTCGAACAAAAGAAACCTGCAAAACAAATCTAATCTTCCCCTTATTTGAATGTCCCGAACTCGAAGGAAGAAGGGTGGATGTTCGGATTGTTTTGAACTTTCCCATAAAATGTTTGTCAAGTGACACAGAGAGGGTGCAGGTGAGCTTTCCCCCCAGTTAATACCAAATATAAGTGAGTGTAGTAGCCCCGTGACTGTGGGGGGTGCATTGTCTGCACCGGTCATTCGATGATATATTTGCGAGTTGAATGTGCTATCGATGGTGATGTGAGTAGGTACCCACCATACAACTGAATGCAAGAATCATCATTGAGTTAGTCCATTTGGCCGCTGGTAATTAACTAATTGGCGTTTGGTACTAAACGATGGCGGTCTAAATGATTGGCTTTGTTGTACAATATAAAATTCATGAGAGTGCATGTACGCGCGCGAATTGAATTGCTTCCACTCGAAAGAACTCTCACGATACCTGGGTACAGTCGAACGGGTTAGATGACATTAAAGGTCAATGGGGCGGTTGGTTGGTCGGGCATTATGGCCGAAAGCTCTTCCAATCTATTTACCAAATGCATAGATTGTGCAGAGGTATGAAATGAATGAGGCTGTTGAATATTTGATGAATGTTTTCGCATTTTTATGCAAATTAAATTTTCTGTTACAGAGGATGTTGAAAATCGCCGGAGAGTGTAGGATCTTCACAGCTTCGTTGTTAGTCTGTGATGAAGAGGCTAATAACCTCGGCGCGTCTCATAAATATTTAAACAAAGGCTCTGAAACCGAGTCACATTATTTGGAGAAATTCATTTCCTCTGGCTCACAGATAAGCGATTCAATGTGGCTGTTATTTGAAGAGCGCAATGGAAAAACGATGTAAGTCTGAATAACAGTGCAAGTTATTTCCAACTACCTCAAGTGAAGTGTCAGGCTGCAGAAAGATGACTAAAAGTCTAGGAAACTGTATGGAAGAATGGATAGTTTGAAGATTGACTTTTTCTCAAACTCTTTCGCAGCGCACTTTGTGCCGTGCGGGGAATTTTTATTTAACTTAAAGAATATCAAACATGAAATTTAATATCTTGGTCGAGTTGTTTGACGGAAAGTATGCAATTCGGATTTTTCATCAAGCAAAATAGAAATATTTCAAAACTAGTGTTACCCCGTCCGCTTCGCCAGACTTTATTTGTTTGCTAAATCAGAAAACGTTTCTTGTTCCCTGTTGAATTAATTTATTGAAAGGTTCAACAATTGCTTTGAAAATTCATTGGCTGATGGATCATTTTGTAACGCACATTTGTGGTTAATGCGCGTATGAATATCCTCACATATCTCCACAGAATGGATGACTTTAAACACGCATTAAGCTCATCAGCAGCGGTGGATCAAGGAACTACTGGCAAAGTTTGACGGAAATTAGCAGCTAATAATATTAAGGCGCCACTAAAGAGCACTTGATTTCATCTCATATCCCTTATTGTTCGATTGAATGATTCCAATGGGCCATAGGACATTCATACCACACGGCAATGTCCTGACGTTTTGGTAATATTATATGTTGGATTTTCGGTAAAGTTCATGTCCAAAGGCAACTGATATATAAAAGTATATTTTGAAAGTACATAGGTGCACATGTTCTCATAGCGTCAACAAAACATGGATTTCATAGCCAAGCAATTCACTGTAGACTGTAAATAAAAAACGAATGCAAGACACCACTTAACGTCATTTGTTTTTCATATCGATGTTTTGTTAACAGAATTTATGGCATTCGTCTTAAATTACATGTGTCCGTAGATATAAATTTTGCATTTTCGTGAATGAAAAAGACAATTTTCTTTTTTGAAAAAGGCCCTAGTCCTTCTCATTGTTTTTCTCAATAATTTAAAAAAAAAAACAAGTAAATTCGTTGAAAATTCCGTGCGTTATAACAGGTCATTCATTTCGTGGTGGCAAGTTGGTAGCGCTGCCATTTGACACCTCTCAAACTCAGCTGTCGTTTATTAGTTGAATGTTTGCCATTTACGATAATGGATTGCTTAACAATCGAACAACGCGTTAAAACTATTAAAACTTACTGCCAAAGTGGTAGTAAGCCCCACAACTTGACCAATTATGGCGTGAGAAGTTTCCTGGTCGCGTAATTTCACGTTTTGGCGACGCCAATTGGCCACCAAGATCATGCGATTTGCACCGTTCTATTTTTTTATATGGGTCTATGCAAAAGACCGCGTTTACGCGAATAATCCCCGAACTCTAGACGCATTTAAAACAAACATTTCTCAAGTTATGGCCAAGATACCGCCCGAAATGTACGAAAAAGTGATTAAAAATTACCTCAAAAGAATCGCATGCTGCGAATCTTCCCGAGGCGGTCATTTGAATGATATTGTATTTCACTCTTAATAGCAAAGTCCAAATGAAAAAGCATTTTCATCAAAAATGCATCGCTGTGTGTGTTTTATTTAGCTTTGCTTTCGAAACCGAAAAATGAATGACCCTTTACGTAAACACACAAAATATCAACTTAGTTTTATATATATACTAGCTGTACCCGCCCGGCTTCGCCCGTGCAAAATGTGGTTTCAGAACAATTGATGGAAACAATTTTTTATAAATTTGCTGTCTTGTAGGGGACACAATTTGTTTTTAAATAATCGCTCAAAGAAAAATCATCGATAGACATTGCAGGCAGAGGTATAACGCGAGGGAGCGGTCTGCCATAATGAGGGACTTGAGCCCGTATTAAAAAACATCCCAAAGACTGAGTCCACTCTGCCTTCATGGCATTGCACCTGGTCGTTGGACTAATCAGCAAACAATTTAATATTCTTTGGACAATGAAAATGAAAGACAATAATTTTATAATAGGTATTTCACTCACTTTTTTATTAATGTAACGCTTCTTTGTATACTATATTAGAAGTTTTGTTACTATCGGCTGAGATAGTCGTATTTCCTGCATTATTTACCCTGGAGCACGCTACATAATTATCTATAACTGCCCGTGAATTCAACTCCCACTTTTCTTAAAGTTTGACCCTGTGACTTATTGACTGTCATGGCAGAACAAACATTAATAGGAAATTGAATTCGTTTAAACTGAAATGGATAATTGCTGGGAATTATTTGTATTCTTGGTATAAATACCGTATCTCCTTTAGCACACCCAGTTACAATTAACGCATCTATAACATTTTTCTGTAACGAAATCACTCACATTCTGGTACCATTACAAAGCTTGGGGGATTCAAATTGCGAAGCAACATAATGGAAACTCCATCTTTTAATTCAATTTTATGAGCAAAAAGTCCATTGGCTGTATTTAATTTAAAAACTATGTATGCTATTTAAAAACTTCACCGAGTAATTTACTGCCTCATCTTAACAGCAAATAACATTTATAAATAGTACGACGTGTATCACCAGGAATTTTTCCTAATATAAATCCCCTAATGTAATAATACCATGATCTGGTATCACTGGTACCTATACCTATTTGACATTTGTTTCTAGACAATTTATTTTGTAAGCAAAACAGAGACAAACAAACCTTTCCTACATATTTGCCATTTCTTTTGTTTTTTTTTTTTTTTCTTAGCAAAGCACACAGCGTACTGCCTCTGTCTGTCTCCCTCTCCGTCACAGGAGTAAAATAGGTTTAAAAGAGATGTCAATATAATATTGCGCAGTTAATATGTTTGATTTGAGAATGAATTGCATATCTACTCACTCATGTGAAAATCGTAGAAATGTTTCATAACTTTGCCTTTTTATTTAAAAACCCTTTAAGTTATCGAGTTATTGGATATCCTAAGTTGTACCTGCAGATGTCCTCTATAAGCTGGTATTTACTATACTTATTTGCTCCCAGTATTTTCAAACGGAAAGCGTGACAAAGAAAAAAGCAACACGAAACGAAAAAATAAATTACTCTTGTCCAATTTTTTCCAAAATTTATAAAGCCATAGATTGTAGGCCTAGGTATCCTCTATAGGCCTGTTAAAAATGCACCAGAATATATTGAACTGTTTCTAAGATTTTTGCATTTAAAGACATGCCGTCAAATTCAATCTTAGTCGAACAGAACTACACCAATTTTATTTATATGATATGATAGATTAGATTATTTTTTTGTGTTGAAATAAAAAAAAAAAAACAAATTGTAAAAAGGCAAGATTCTGATTTTCGTTACAGAACTCTTTTTTTCTCATTTCTATAAAGAGTCTCTGATCTTGAGAAAACGTTTTATATTTTAAGAAAATGTTTATTATTTTCAGAAAACAATTTCGTAAAATGAAAGCTTTTCCTTAGAAGTAAATATCTCCATGATTTTTATATTTCACGACAAACATTTCACTTTTTGTCTTTTGGTAGACTGAATAATATGAGCTATTCCAAATATGCGTAGATGCCTCCCTAGGTAGCAGACTCTCTCCCGCATTTGAATAAGAAACATTTTTTTTTATTTTTAAAAACTAATGGATTATTAAAAAAACAGTCATGAAGACTTCTAACACGGCCGATAAGTAACCGAAGCATTGGAAATCCAATTTCTAAATTTATCAAATATGTGGCGGCTATAGGAAATTGAGGTTCTCAGCTTGATCTGATTGCTTTATGAAGCTGTCATCGTAATTTGTACTGGCATGGCTCAGTGATGTGTATATTGAAATATTGAGAAAAAAAAAATATTTTTCACCTAAGGTAGCTGACGCAGTGGCATTTAATGCATAAGTATGAGAAACTTCCAAAATTATAACATTCCTACGAAAGTTTCTTAATTAAGGCCCTCGAATTCAATAAAACTCTTTTGGACCTATACCAAAGATTGTCTGAAAATGTGATCTCAATCGATTTGATGATTTTCGGGGAAAAGATTTTGAAAGTTTTCTTTTTTTTATGGGAAGTACCAAACCGCCCTTTGTTTGATTTTTACCAAACGATATCTATGTTCCTGTACAGGTCCCTCTGCAAAGTAACATTACGGTTGATCTAAAGGTTTAGTCGTGAAAAGGTTATAGACAGACAGAGCTGCTTTTGCTTTTGTAGATTATCGTTATGTATTCGATGAATTGGTCCTATGGTTGGGTATTGAACTGGTGTGCTCACCATTGATTTATTGTTTTTTAAAGGAAAAACTTTTCACAAGAAATCATACACTCTTGTTGATAAAATTATATAAAGACCAACAGTCAAAATCGGTTAATACGACCAAATCCGCTCATAATTTAATCGGTTATAACAACGTTGGGCTTAAAGCAAATATTTTTACACAAGAAGTGGAACGATCCATCGCTATAACGCACTGGTATTCATTTTTTTAAAAATGACATTGGACACTTAATACTTTGAAGTTTACTCGAGCCAAAATACTTTGGCCGATTTAAGAGAAGAAAAATGCATATAATTTTATTGTAAGCATTTATTTTAATAAGGGCCCGAGTTAAAATCATTTTAATTGAAGAAAAAGCTGTAAAACTTTAGCGACTTGACAATTTGAATAAATATTTGGCAGCAAAACTAAGGTAGTGGTTATCAAATAATTCCCAGTTCCTTCGAGTTCGTTATAAACGATTTTTACTGTATGTATCTATATTTAAACAAAATATATTTGGTTTAAGAAAGTATGCTCTTGATAAAATAAATAAATAAATAGTTGGCGCAATAAGTCCTTACGAACCCTGGGCCTAGCTTCTCACAACCATTCGTTTTGTGTGAGTTTTTCATTTTTGGGATGAATAGAAGGGATCTACGATTTGATGCAGAGTCCAAACGGTCAATTGAGAGGCTCTTTCATGGCAGTTATACTCACGGATGTTTGTCAGATGTTCGCAAGAGGTGGCGTAGTGGAAAAACAAAACTTTAAGATGGAATTCGGTGGTTTTCGAGGATCGAACATGGGACCTGTCGCTTAGTAGTCCAACACAATAACCACCAAACCACTGCGCTTACTATGCTCCTGATATAAGAAGATAATTCTTGGGCTCTCTTAACGATACAAATCATTTCTTACACCAAGAACTACTCTGCACGATTTACGAAACAAATCAAGGTTAATTTGAGAAAGTAGTTTTTGGCTTTGTTAGATCAAAAATAGTTCTCTGACTCTTCACAATTTGGTGAAAAAGATCAAAATAATAAAAGACAGTTGGCCCAGACCAGAACTCTCATTATTCTCTTATTTATTTTTTTTAATTTTTGTGTTTAATTTAGAAGTAAGTTTTTTTTTTCATTTAAAGGTTTTCCCAACTGTTTCCATTCAAACAAGTAAAGGTAATACTTTTTCTGGTGGTTGGTTAGCAAGAGATGCCCATTACTACCAAGTTTGCCCATCAATAAAGTTAAAAAAAACACACTCTGCAAAGTTAGCGGGTAGGAGCTCAACTGCCTGTCGGAATAGATCGGAAAATGCTAGAATACGTATCATGCGTTTCCAGGTGTTGTTTTGATTTAAAACTTTAAACAGTGACTCACAATGAAGTGAGGTCAATGGCCAGCAGGGAACAAAGTCTGCTGTCATTCGACCGAATTTCTCAAGTGAATTTATATAAAACTTGA
Organism: Cheilosia vulpina; assembly: GCA_916610125.1. Classification (NCBI taxonomy): domain Eukaryota; kingdom Metazoa; phylum Arthropoda; class Insecta; order Diptera; family Syrphidae; genus Cheilosia; species Cheilosia vulpina. The sequence continues at coordinate 47,020,021 of OU744279.1, forward strand.
GCTGGAATTCAAAGAGTACAGTGTCAAAGCAAACCGAGTAAATATAAGTTCGACAACCTTCAGCCATTACTAGGGGTTTTGTTGAAATTTTAATTATCATCACCCTTAATTACTCATTCCTATTTCGCTCCCTTATTTTTGTTTGTTTGGTGTTACAAGAGCACCCCCATTTCATTTACACTAACGACACTTGAAATCGTTTATTAATTAGTACAGTTCATCCCGTGAAAAGTTGCTAATTGTTAATTATGAAAGAAATACGTGGGGGTTTCAAAATGCTCATCAGTGAACCCTCGCCATTGAGTGTGATATTAATACTTCCTTAAAAGTTTGCAATTTGCTTCCAAATTTTCCAATTACGATGAGAAAAAAAGGGACACCTGTTCCCACTCCAGTTTGCCATCGAAAATCAATCCGTATAATTAAAATTTAAATAGACCGTCGTGGAAACAACTTTTTGTTCTTGTTTTGTGTGTGTGTGTGTGTTTTTTTTTTAATTTGCCGCTCTCTTCTTTCACTTTTAATCGACGATTGTGTAACGTTTTCGGTTGAGATAATGCCATTTGAGGTTGGAGATGACGAGGAGCTTTGCGTCCTGATTTAATTTTCAAATTGAGGTTTGAAGAAGTCTGTTTTTAACTTTGTTGATATTCAATTCGTTTACTCTCTGATCTGTTGTTTCTGACAAAAACTGAAACGAGATCACACGAGATGAAATGTCGTCTTCGTGGGCTTCGCTAGCTTTGTGGAAAAAATTGATATTATGTCGATTGGAGGCAGTGGTAGGTTTGGAGTTTCTTTTATAAATAAGTTGGGTGGGCTCCTGCAACCGGTGATTTAGGACATTCCGATGCGTGGAATCCCAAATCCCAATACTCTCACAAGCAAAGTCGGGGTACAATAGAAATCTGTGGGGCCCGGCAGATTTTTTACATCCGCTCACACAAAGTCCCACTTTAGTATGAAAAGGATGTCCCAAAAGTGTTGTTATACGACCGCCATGTGTGGGCGCAGATATCATTACTCTTGCATTCAACTCCAGCGCAAAAACTCACCCCCAACGATGGACGGCTGCCAAGCAAGAAATTAAAATATTTTGGCGAGGACATTGGTCCCTTGCTGGATGTTTCTTTCAATGAAACTAAGGCCAACATGAGTTGAAGTGGACTTTTTCTAAGCGACCTCCAAGTCGAGCCAAACCTTCTATATATAGGTACACATGTGTGCCTGTGCAGGTATGCTAAGTCATATGCCATGTAAACGTTGGCGGCAATTAATGTAACTTGTAACTTAATTTACATGTCAAGTGAGACTGCAGAAATAGGCCGCAAAACCGCTGCCAAAAATTACATCTGCCATTAAGTGCCAACACTTCTGAGTGCTTATAAGTATACATGGTGTTCCATTTAATTCGTTTGCATGTCTAGCAGCCATTTATACTCCAATTTCAGATCCATTTCGAAAGCCCACGCTTTGAGAGTGTTCATATATGCCGACACCTCTGCCATCGAATCAATGCTCGATTAATTCCGCCCAGACAAATCGATCACATAACTTTTGGGAATATATAACCACCACAATTTTTTTTGGGTGGGGGCACCACAAAATGCCATTAGAAATAACGCTTTGTTACATTGCAATGTTACCCAATGCTGGAAGAGTAATTTTTGGCAGCTCGATTTTATCCGTGCAGCATTTCGAGACAGAACAAAAAAGAATCTGCTCTCTCGCAAGGAGACGAATATTTATTGGCGAATAAATATGCAGAGCACGTAGCTGGGATGGATGCTCGGAAGTGTGCCATAAAACCGGCAGACAAAAAAAAATCCATATCCACATCGACGAGAGAGCTCCCGTAACGATTTTTTGTGTGAATTTCAACTGCACTTGCATGAGAAATTAAAGCCTTTACCCACTGAGAGCAGGTCCACAGGAATCAAAAGCTTACACCACTTTTACATTTATTTACGGAAGACTGCAATTTAATTCAATTTAACAGAGATTCGTTACAAAAGAAAATTCATTTAAATAACAACAATAATAATTAGTGAGGTTTAAGGGACACTAGGGACGGTGGGTGGGTACATTTAAATTGATTTAAAATTGCCCTCCGGACATGGAAAGACATATGAAAGTGCGCAAAGTACGGTAGATGACACCATTTCGACAGTGAAAAAGAGGTTTTGTGTGGACAAAATTACGGATCAGTTGAATACACGGAACACGGAAAAATTTCCTACTTATAATCAACCAGCTTTCGGCTAAAAACTACCAAGAAATACTAATAATATAGCTCCTACAGAGTTAGTGGATTAAAAATAACCAACCAACTTGTTTATGGAAACTTGGTTCATTATAACCGACGTAACAATTTCTTCCAAATTTTCTCGGTCGTTATTTACAAATTAGCTTTGTAAAATGTAACCAACTGGTTGATATTAATCTAGAGACTTGTTTGATAACAAAGTGTGATTTTTTTTAACAGTATGCATTTAACTTTTTTAGCGTCGTTTTTTTTTCCCAACAGAAACCTAGTTTTAAGCCATTTTTTTAACACAGTTAAAATCTCCCTCGATTTGAACCTCTTTTTGTGTGGTTAATGTTATCGATTTTTACTGCACTTTGTTGTCCAACAAAGAGTTCAGTCGACCTCAAGGCGTTGCGACTTTGAGGGTACCTAAATCACAGCCCGAAATTTGTGGGGGCTAGTTGTAGCCAAACGCTTTCGTTGGAGCGATTTAAGAAAACTTTATTGGTTTATGAGTAGACTTTGCTAAGTGATTTCTTAAAGAATTTAATTCTGTCAGACAATTTATTGACAATAAGGATAATTTCCACGACAAACACTGATGTCTGGTCATTTGTTGCCGACAACTTGCTGCAAAAGCTAACCATCCCTGGCTGCAATATTATAGACTACGCCAATGACTAAGTAATCAGTGAAATGGAACAAGAAAGCAAACGAAGTAACACTTAGGTAGTAGTAGACTGGTGCCAAAGAGAAAAGCTCTCTATCAACCCAAGCTAGGCTATATCATAGTTTCCTTCACTAGGATAACAAATTTAAACCTTAACCAAACACAGTATTTTCGGAACTTTCCGCACTTGATATAATAAGTGCTTTAACAAGCCGTCTCTGAAAGACCCTATACTTTGAAACACAAAAAAATAATTCTGCTCGGAGATCACTAACAGAAATGCATGGCCTTTTCCGGCAAAAAGGTTAATTGCTGTAATCTTATTGTCAAAAAGGCCTAAAGTGGAATACGGAATATTGTGCCAAAATCGACTCGGGTGTGGAAGCTACTACTCATGGACCTAACCGTAACGTCTCAATACCTATTGGGAGAAGTTCCAGTGAATTTCAGTCAGAGCTGTACAATTTTTTGAATAATTCAGGTGTAAAAGGTGCGAACCGACAGTAAAGCAGCTATATATGCAGCCCTGCTTCAAAACCCTCCACTCAGCTCTAAAATCAAAACCAAAATTTGGTGGGTCCTCGAGCTTGATTGTATTGAAAAAGGTAAGAGTTCACAACCTAAAAACGCACAGAAACCTCCTTTATCCGACCACAACCGTTCTTTGTAGTTCCTAAATCAGCTGTAAGTTTGTCCTTAAAAAGCTGGGAACTTAACATGTGTACCACAGATTGTGGGGGGAATCCCAGGCCTAAGATAAGATAAAAGGGCAATTCAGCCAATTATTCAATAATAAATATTTTAAATCTACGTAGGCACTGTTTTAAAAAGACTTTCTAGTCGTTTAAAAGGTCTTGGACCTTTATAAATCTTTACCGGGATGGATTTTTTATCTTTTACAACAAATATTATTTGGTTATGTGAAACATTACAAAAAAATACCCTTTACGATTTAAAAAAAAAAAGTCTTGCCGCCCAACGTCTTGGACCTACATCTTTGCGATGAAATAAGAATATTCCGTATAATATAACTACCATTGACTGTTCATATCAATTATCTCAGTTTTAGAAAAACGTAGATTTGCAACATACTTAATAAAGCTAACAATAACTGCATGACTTTGGTTTACAGCATCAGCCTTACACTATCCTTCAATTCATCTGCTTTTGTTTTGGGGTTATATCTGGTACCCAAAATTTGCTGTGGGCTCTTGGTCTAATACACGCCATCACGGCGTTACCATATCACCTTTAGAAAATGCACCTTATAGACAACTTTTCGGAGTTCCACCTACATATGTCTCGAGGAAGACGAAACCGCTGAGCACATAATAGACAATTGCCCGCAGCTGTATACAAAATCAGAAGGAAGATCTTCTTCAGGGAGGTTTCAAGTCCAGACGAGTTGAGGAAAGCTTCTGCTGAAAACATCAGTAACATTAGGAAAGTGGATGTCTTACTAAATTGTTATATATTTTTTGACCCCTTCGGCAAAATAGATCTCTTCTGGTCGCAGTGTACAGGGCCTATTACTTACAATACAACACCCTTTCGGCACAAGAGATCTTTTATGTCAACCTGTCTCTACATCGTTATGCCGAGTGAGGAGCTTGCTTGATTATAGCAAGTTTTGAGATGTTTTCATTAGTTCAATTAACAACAGCGTTCATGTTGTTCCTTAAAGGAGCGAACGGTCGTGGGCTAGTTTGAATGAACCTTCGACTTAAGAAAGGTGTGAAGTCGCCGTTTGTGCTCGGACAATTCTGATCACTGACGTATGGGATAGTTCAATTTTGGTTTCAGTCTTTTTGGCAGTTGGCGCCGCCTTGATGTAATCAGATGTTTTCTTCATTCACTTGCAGTTTATAATTAAAAAATCTAGATAAATGCCTAAGCAACAACCTTCTCAAAAACAAAAAAAAAAATCCTCTGAAATGCCTCTAGAATCTAGAAATTTAGAAAAACCGTAAACAGCTTGATTCTTAAATGCATTTGCCTTAAATTCGAAGATTCGGTCAAAAAGACAAGTAAGAGTCTTTTCGTAAAACTAGGTAAGAAAAAGAGCAGTGTACCTGCCAATAACAATTTTGAAAATATTTTGAAGTAAGGTTGACGTTCGGTTAGTTTCCGAAAAAAAAAACTATTCACGTGACCACTCTGGACCAATAGAAACTGAAAAACAACTCGTTAGCTGTCAGACATACTAAACTAGGAATCCAAACGGAGAGAACGCGAACGCAGTGCTGCCGGCTGTATTCCCGTGTCACGCTTTCTGTTTTTTTTTTTTTTTTTTGTTGTTGGCAACACTTAACTGCGCAAATGGCGCCGATAGTGTGTTTGTCCATTTATAAATCAGAAACTGTCTGGGACCACTTACTAAAATCAAATTGGACTGGTTGTAAAATTGTTCTCATTTGAAAAAAAAACAACAACTTCTAAATAGAAACTTATTTTTATATAAACCTTGTTGTATTAGGGTCCACAAACTTTATTGAAATGTGATGTGCTAAATTATTATCATCTCCTTAAAGTTACAGACGGTCCTTATAATTTGACAAGAGACTTACAAAGTTCATTACTCGTCATGTCAACGTTTGTGAAGTCTAAAGTTTGTTAACTTAATCACAGTCGAGCATTGTGAACACAGTAAGTTGTGTTCACAAAAATTGAAAAGTAACTCCGCACATAGTTTGCAGTGCCACCACAAAAGGATTTAAGGGGGATGACAAAAAAACAATTAATAAAATAATCACGGCATAACGCAAGTAAAATCCTGCATCTAAAATTAACAAAAAATAAAAAAGAGGTTCAACAAATTTGATAGAAACAAAGGACTTCTTTCTTGGTTAGTATATGCATTTCCCATATCCATATCTAAACACAACTTTTGTTCCAATTATAACCGGCAAATAATGGAAAGGAACTCGTGCTTTATTCACACACACAGCACCTAAAATAATAGCAGTAAGCTTTCAATTTCAATACTGTAATACTTGCATACACCCACATTAAAAGGAATCCTTTCCATTAGAATAGTTCCTATAAAATTTCCCCACACCCCATTGGCTAATGTGAAAGCTTGCAGGTGTAACAACGGAAAAAAGTGCCTTGCAGATATTTTTCGAATATGGGAATGAGAAAATGCTTCACTCCTGCTCCTGGTAGACAAAAACAATTTTGTGGTGTTTTATTTTTCTTATTTCTCTTTTTTTTTTCGTGTATTTTAAAAGGCTTGCTGCTTCAAATTCCTTTTTATTTTTATCATACGGCCCTTTGGTATTTTCGTGTCCTCTGTTGGGAATGATTTTGCCTTTGTAGCTGACCTTTTTTTACGTTTTAGGGATGGATTAACTCTCTTCAATGGACTCGTGAGCTTCATTCAGTCATTTTTTAATGAGTGAAACGCTTTGTGGGAGAATGGAATTCGCAACCATGGGGAATGACAGGGTTATGCTCTTGTTGGAATCAATTTTGTTAATTTATCAGTCGGTTTAATGGATTTTTATTTTCGATTTTCTGACGTAGCGCACTGCAGGACTTTTATGTATACTTGTTGATTTCTATTTAAAATTGAATAAAAAATGTGTCATACGAGGCCGTAAAAAATATAAATGCATTTTTCAAGGCTCTAAAATCAGGGGCCAAGTTTAAATTTGATATTCTTTTGCATCCACATACAATCTGCGTAGAACGTAATTCTCACTCACGGATGCGGTAGTTCGAACCCAGGAGTATCTTTTTTGCAACAGATTAGAATGAACGCCATTCCCACCGATAAGGAACGACGAAAACGCGGAATGACGTTAAATAGTTTTTGCATTCAAAGATTAAAAAAAACGAGTTTTGGAATCAAAGACAGTGCATAAACAACAGGAATGCTTTACAATGTTCTTCTATCGCGAAGTAAAAATATTTCGCAAGTGCAGAATTCACTTCTGTGACAAGCATTTTATGACATTATATGCCACAATAAGGAGCATCATCCTAGTTCTGCTGAAACATGACAGATGTTGAAGAGGGACAAAAATATATTTAGTCGTTTTTAATGCAAAATTCTTCAAGCGATTTAAGGTACTGTTCTCTGAAGCGAACACTTTGATCTGTACAGCGCCATCTAGCTTTGAGAAAAAACTTGCAAATTATACCCTTCACTTCATTAGTATATTAACCTATTTAAAGAGGAGTGAAGCTGACCATTGCCCGTGCTATTAACACGTCAATAGGAAATGCAGGTTTGCTAGTGACATCTGGCAGTGATATTCCAAACAAGTTTCTTAAAAATGTCGAAAAACAGATATCAACGTGAGAATATTCGTGAGTACTGTCTAAAGTTATTCCGAGTGCACCGATCCACACATCAAGCCCGGGGCTTAGCTCGGGATACTGTGGAGTTTAAAAATACAGGTAGGGGCCGGCCTGTAGATGACAGGCAATCTGCCGAGTTCCGACTGTAAAGGCTACAGGAATTCCAGTGAACAATCTCTGTCGGCTTTAGTTATAGGCTACCTTACTTTTTAGTGTTCAAGCAGAGAAAAAGAAGAAGCTTTATAAAATCAAGCCTCTCAAAAAAAAAAAAAAAAAACAACGACAGGATTATCATATAATAGAGCATGTCTTGTCCAAACGGTATTGACTAAAATCAAACGATTCACTGAAATAATGTTCACTGGAATGCATTCATCTCGGTGTCGGAGTGTTGTAATTTAATCATCATAATCTTGCACTCCCACTCAACAGGATTAACATTTTAATTAGTTGCCTTTGTATAAATGAGGTTGACTATCTGTAGAGCAGCTTATTGTAAGCGTAACTATATACGCAGATGGCTAATAATGCCCTTTTCAAAACAAAGAAAAAGAAAAAGGATTGCCTCCCAATTTGGTGGATTGTAATTTATGTATGAGAACACACACCGAAAATAATAACTAACCCAAAAAACGTAACAAGCCGCTTGGATAAGACCCAGTAGTTTGTACGACCCACAAATTATCATTATTTACGAAACACGTGTCCTTGTTACTGTGCAAGGCTGTGCGCTACTTTGAGCATCACACAGCCAATTTATCGAAGTGCATAACAGGAATTTCCTTTTAGGATAATTGCCAACAGACACTAAATGACATTGCATATCTGTCACTCTCTGCTCTGCTCTAAATTAGTTGTTTTTTTTTTGTGTTCGTGTTTGTTTTTTTTCCAAATCCACAAAGAATTTAAGTACTTATGCAGCAAATGTTTTAAATTTTTGTAAGGCGTACATTTTTATTTGTCCAAAGGGATTGGGGCGGATTTCCAATTATTTGGCAAAGCTGCATTCAGCGCCATCTGTCGACTGTTAGTTAAACCAGCAAGCTTATTCGTAGGTTAAGTAAAAGCTGACCGAAGCTCTTTTGCATTCAAATTCAGAAAAAAAGCATGTGCAGCAAGAACTTAGAGCTTGCGGAGCTTTGCCACCCCGACAACCTGTTGGTGCTAAATTTGTACATGAGTGTTGTGTGTTTACCTGGTCTAAAGTCGGCTATAAAAGAAAGAAAGAAAGAAAAAACAAAAGAAAATATTTGTTTAACAAAACTGTGCACACGTGTTGTAGATAATTTTAATTCAAACTTTGCGCAAAATGAAATGCTTTGCGAGAGATGCCTCATGTGTGTTGGTGAGTGCATTGAAAATAGCGAGCTTTGAATTGTGTCGTTAAGTTTGGTGTGGCGTTAAGCGAAGCTTAGTGATGTGCTTTCTTTTTAGCGTTCAATTTATTGGGTTGCACGGTAATTACTTAAGCTGGGAAAATGGTCGAAACGAAGAATGAATGGATGCAAGGAGCGAAATGCATAGACATACTTGGGCTGGTTTCAATCGCACACTTCAAAGGTTATCCTGGTTTGTGAATTGTGAACACCGTTGTAGGAAGGGGATTAGTGCAGGATGTAGGTAGGTGGATAAAATTTAATATAATTTAAAAATGAAAAGGTAGTAATGCCCTGTATTTGTATAGCATTACCTTTTAACACGATATCTACTCAGTAGATTAGTATTCACCTACACAGTACCTATACCCAGATGTTATTCCTACTGGCTGAATGGTGGTTAATGGCCTCTGTGTGCCGTTTGTAAGTACTAAGCAAATGGATAATCGGTTCTATGATGCCTACATAAATATTAGGGTTGACAGCTGCTGACAGAAATAAAGCGAATAGCAGCCACTTTGGGCTTATTTTTTCATATCCTTTAGGAATACAGAAAAATAAATAAAATTAAGATCGTACCTTCTGCTAAATTGAAGTAATCCATGGCCATTTCATACCGATTCAGGGATAAAATAATAATAATTGTCTAAGAACGCTTTATAATGGGACTCAAGAGACCGACACTAAAATCTGCGGTTCCCAAAAGAAGCACCCAATAAGAAACGTAGTCCCAGAGGTTGTGAGAATATTAGGGAGCTTTGAGCAAGGCGATGGAATGTCTGTGGATATAGACAGTGAAACGTGTAGGTCAAAAATGGTTTCAATTTAGCCAACTGGAATGACAAAATGTTAAACCTAAGGTCCAAGAGAACCTAACCCAAATTGATTAACTTTTTAAAAAGTCCACAAACGTATAGAAAGGAGCACAAGACGGAGTTCCACAAGTTTAAGTACCAGGTCATACCTACGCTGTAGAAACAAGACTTGGACTCATATTTCTCTGCTTAGTTTTTAAAGGTATAACCCCTCGCTAACCAGCTCGAATCTACTGCGTCCGTGAAGCTGTTTCAAAGGAAACTTTAAATTGAAACTTTTTTGTTGCACGATTACAACAAACAGAAAAGTCAAACAATTTACATGTTGTAGCAGAAAAATGTCCCCCTAAGTCAGGCAGTTTCGACCCAGGTCCACCACGACTGTAGATATAAAATTCAAGTTATAAAACTACTCAGGACCAAATATTTTCGTATTCGTCAAATTATTTAAGACACTGAAAGTTTCCTTAAAAAAATAAATAAATAAAGGTTGTCCACTAGCCGAGTTATAGTGAAATTTTTGTTTGTTACCAATTGGCGTTAGAACTACTGGATAAATTTGGGTGAAACTTTCTTTCAAGTGTTTCCTAAAACTCCGAGAACAATATAGGTTATGTGTTCATTCCCAGTCCCCTTTGAACAAAATATATATTTTTTTTTCTCTCTCTCCACTTCTTTAAACTTGCCATTACTTAAAGAATTTGTTATCATTACTAGAAAAGGAATACTTGAGAGAGGGAGCAAATAAACAATTTAAGAGATCATCAGAAGCTGTAAGATTTGATGACAGTTTTAGGGCTGAAATCTATTGATTTTCCCAGACGATAGGCCAGAGCATTCTCCTGCAATTTTGTGAATTTTTTGCGAGTGTTCAGTTCAATGAAGTGCTTCGTTTTGAATAAACTTTCATGTTCCGAATTTCGTCAACATTAGCTGACATATGTAGATCTTAAATATTTTTGTGGTATGGGATGTGCCTAGGGTTACCATTCGTATCTCTTTTTCGTCTTGAAAATGACTTGGTCCCCCGAAATTCAAAATACGATAAGTGGTCAGAAAAGTCCCCCTTGTCCCCACATCTTTTCAGTAAACAAAAAGAAACAGCTCCCATTTTGCCTACTCTTCTCTTTGAATATACAAACACTCACAGCTGTTCATCTATTTAAAGAATTGATTAAATAAAATATTGCGTTGTTTTAATATATTTTTTAATCTGAAACTGAACTAAGAGCATTTTGATGTTCGCTAAAGTTTTTGTCCGCCTTGAAAAAATTGTCCTCTCTAAGTATGTAAAAACCACTCATTTCTCGTATTTGAATCTGGTAACCCTGGATGTGCCACGCCCTTGTGTCCAATATTGAATTTTTTTGGAAAATGCTTCAACTGTTAATATACATCCTTTTACCAAAATTCAAGTACGCAAGGCTGCCAAAAATGTGTTTTTAATGACGAGGTACCGTTGGTGATGTGCCACGCCTCTTTCAAGAATAACGCCCACATTTTGAAGGACAAAATTATTAAAACGGGCAATGGAATTACACCCATGAATGAATTCCCAAGCAAAATTGGATGATATGAAAAACATTTTCTAATGAGAGTCGCCACGCCCAGTTGTTCAACACGCCCACATTTTACAAAAATAAGCCAAAACATCCAGTTTCAGGAATTTGGTTATTCGAGGCTTTTTTTTCCTCAATTGCATTGTCATTGTTACTGCAACACATTTAAACTGTAACCAATCCCGAACAGGACCCAGTTCCAGTTTGTGCCTTTGTGTACGTATCTAAAGGGAACTTTTTTCTCCTTCAAATATGCACCCACAGGCAGTATTTTATTCCATTAATTCCAAAAATAGGTTCGACTAATTATAGACAAACTTTGGTCCTTAGACAGCCCGCCATAAGTTGGTGTTCCTTAGCAAGGATTCCTATTCATTGGCTATAACTTCAAAGAACAGTACACCGCACACTCCCCCCGCATCTAAGCCGAAACTCCATTCAAGTGGAACAGGTGCGAAAGGCTCTACCACCCCGGATCCAGAGTGCACTATCGGGACAACGTTAAGTCCTTTTCTTTCCGAACTCCAACCATATCCGACATGAAGGCTCTGCCATTATTCCTGTTAAGTTCTCATCACATCTATACAGACTCGTTCCGCATAACTTGTTATGTGGGTCATTTAGCCGCACATTATAAGGAATATTTATCGCACTTTCAGCTATAAAACGTCAAGGAGAGCCCCAAGATAGGGTTCGGTGTTGCGGCGATTATGTAGTAGGTAGGTGGTACTATGTCGTGGCTTATCGTTGTCGTTTGTAAAACATTTTAATAGTGTGCTATCTCGCTCTGCCCGCCCAGTTGGACTGATATTGCACTCATAATACATGAAGTCAGAATGGGCAATATTACATTAGCATAGCGACGGCAAATTGACTGGCCAGGGTCCTTTCCGTTCAGCTCACCTAAATATTTATGGAATAGCATGCAGAGCTATAGCCGCTTTATAACTCTATTGCGCGAGAGTCCTTTGGGTGAAATGTGAATTTGATGAATGCCCTCATGAGTGTGTATATCCGAGGGAAATGCACATACCTATGGAAATACTTTCCAGGACGTTGAATACATTCCAGCGGTTTGCACTTAGCGTGAATTGCTTGTTTTTGTCCGTCTTTCGAATTTAATTGAAATTTATTGCATCTCACGAACCAAGTGAAAGGAGAAACTACAAACTGAATTTATTCCCATTTCCAAAGTGTGTGGTGATGATGCGAATTGAATTGTTAATGCCGGATGCGGGATGGGAGTGTGCGAGTGGTGTGGCCTTGCGACAAATAATATCACGAGCTGTCTTATTTTTTTAAATTGAAGATCAGCGAGATATCGGGTTGGGGTGGGATTCTGTTCACGTGCGACATGTAAACAGGCGTATGTGATGCGATTCTTAAATGAAGTTCCGAATAAAAGGACATGACACCTGCCTGTTCGGCTGTCCATTAGCACATGCTAAATGATGGAATTTAGTTTATTTCCACGTGATTGCCGAAAATATTTTATCAAATTGAAGGGAAGTCGTTTTTTTTAAAGCTGGGGGATGTAGGACAATTTCCAAGTATTCTCTGCTTTCCTATGAGCTTAGATTTTTGCATCTTAAAAGTGGATAACGATAAAATGAACGAGTATCCCATGTGTAAAGCGCGACACTTTGCGATAGAACTGTCAAATTCCGAGGCAATTTCGTGCAGTGGATTTTAAATGTATTTCGAACGAACACCTTACAGTCGGGTAAAGTTTGAAGTCTGCAGTTGCAGTACTAGTCCAAGTGACTGGGTCGCACGAAACTCGTTCATCGATTGGTATAGGTAGGTAAAACTTTCAGAAACATCTGCACATAAAATATAAGAAGAGGTAGTGTTGAGTAAAATTAACTTTTCGGTTATTCATTTGATATATGGCGATAAATATCAAATAAAAATGTGAGTTTTTTTCATAAGTTTTAGCTCTCAGTAATAGCCAATTCTCACAAGTTCTGGTTAGAGAATTATAAGCATATAATATTCTATTTATAAGCCCTTACGCTTTACAAGATTTTTGGGAACAAGGACCGGCTGGTCTATGATTGGAATTGGAAGTAGGGTTCACGGTATACTGATATCGTTACATGTTATGTAGGAATTCAGGGATTTGTTTTTGAATTTTCATAAGCAATTAAAAACTCAATATCCCGATGGACGTGTGTGGGGGTGTAAATGGAGTAGGAAATCCAAGTGGTTGGAATTATTTTAAATATGCTTAATATGGTTGAAAAAAAAGGAGTGAGTAATATTTGCTAAAAGGAAGTTTTGCGTAGCTAGTATTGCAATTTTATCAAAAGAGCGATGTTAAATTTCACAAAAATGTACAAAGACAGATCCGGATTTGGGTAGTCATTTCTGAAGAAATATTAAGAAAAATAAAAACGGATTTATTCGAATTTTTTGACAAAAACTAAGTATGGAATCCTAATTAGAATTACTTTAAAATCCTTAATATGCATTTTGATCAAAATCGTTAGACCGGTTTTTGTAAAATTATGCAAACAAAACAGTAACAAATTTTGCAACATTTATTTTAAGAAATACTATTGCTTAGCTATTTAGCTAAAAACTGAGTGTAAGATATTGTTCAGGATGTAAGCATTACTTGGTTCTTAAAGTTTTATCCAAATCGAAAATGGGGTTTTCGAGATATGAGCAGTTTCTAAAATTAGCGTTTTCGGTGATTCGAATTCAAAATGAAGGACGCAATAATTTTGAAAACATCAATTTCAATCTAAGCATGCATTTTGGTCAAAATCGTTTCTACCGTTTTCAGGTAAACTAAGAAGAACGAAATTAAAAAAAAAAATGATTTTATTTCAAAAATTCAAACACATAGAAAAACTGAGTTTAAGTTAAAAAATGGCCATATTACCAAAGAAACGCATTTTTGCTCCAATCGTATGGACCGTTTTCAAGATATGTCGAAATTTCGAAAGCACCGTTATTCAATTTATTTGCGAAAAACGGAGTATGCAGTCACGCTAACGCTAAGCTCATATATCAATTTCGGTTGAAATCGTTAGAGTCGTTTTCGAAGAACTCAAGCCAGTATGAAACTTTTATATGAGAAGTACCTTCAAAAAACGGCCCCAAACTGTGAGCCCCTAAAACTCAAAATCAGAAGTTTGAAAGAAATCCAGGCATCCGTTTAGGCTAGGCCTCGGGACATACGGACAGACGGACAGAATTTCGAGACCCACTTTTTTGAGTTGCTCTATCATCGTAATATCAGAAGTGAGTAACATCTTGAGTTCGAAATTTCGTAGGAATACAATATCTTTCTCATACTAAGTTTTCGAAAAAGTTAAAAAATACACAAACGGATGGTGGTGGAAGATTGGTTTAAAACTGGAAATGGAGTTCCGACAACTATTTGTATTTTGCTGCTGCAGCACAGTGATTTTAATTTAATTATTTTTATTTTAGATGCCTACCTACATTTCGAAAACTGTGTTCAAATTCTCTTAAGGGATTTTTCGATTAAACCAGTTCAGCACTCTTAGTTTAGGCTCTATAGACTCAATTAATGGCTCAAGTGATGCTGCTGCTATTCTCTATTTAGACTTATGATGAAGTTGGCTAGTGGACCGATTGTGGACGCGGTAAAAATTACACAGAAGTATTCGCGGTACATCCTACCTGTTTCGGGGTAATCTACCCATTTATATTGTTTTCCCTACATAAGAGTTTAACTGCGCCTTTGTTCAAATTCAATACAAACCGCATGGAAAATATTAGCAATAAAATTGTAGCTGACAGAAGATGTCTCACCAAAAAAAGTGTTAAAAGTTGTTAAAAAAATAAATAAATAAATAGCTGGCGACACAAGTCCGTGTAGGTACCCAAGGCCCAACAATTCCTTTGTGGGAGTTTCGCTTTTTGGGGATAAATGGAAGGGACCTATGCCAAGCCAGGTAGGACGACTGAATTGAAAAGCTTTTCAGGCCACGTTTATATTTGTCAGACCATCGCGAGAGGTAGCGCAGTGAAAAAAAAAAAATCTTTTAATATGTAAATTGTATTTTTCCAGGTAACCTCAGTAATCCAGCAAATTAAAAAATGAGCTTTTATCTTTCAAAACATACCAATCTATGATGTATTAAAAAATCCTAACTATACAAACATTGAAAATATAAACAAATTTATTGAAATCCTTAAATTAACTATATAAATATTTAACTAGATAAGAACCAATAGTCTCTGCAGCTAGGCTCTTTAATCTTTTATGTTACCTTGTAATTTTAATTACCTGTTAATAAATAATAATAATAATAATAAAAAATGAGCCATTGCGGCATTGTTCCAAATATCCACTTTGAAGTTAAAAAGAACAGGGCAGAGCGGTAAAAAACAAATTGAAGCCTGTAACTCGACGGCGAATAAGGGAATCACATCGAATCGAATCACCGTCGGTTATGGGAATTTTAAATAACAGTTCTGCTGGCTGTTCAAACTCGATTTATCAACAAGATCCCGCTCTCAGGCAACAACATTGATGATGATAGGCAAAAAAACGAACGTGGTCACCCTGACCAATGACAGACATATCTGAACTTAGGAAGCTGCTGAAATACTTGACTTGGTCACCTGGCTGTTCAAAGCGAGAGGAAATAATTTGGAAGACCACAAACCAGCTCATTTGTAAAACTTCTTTAGATGAAAGTATACCCGATAAATAAAACTTAAGCATCATGTATCCAGTCCTAAACAAAGATGTTAATTTTTTCAACCACATATAGCATACATGGGTTAAGCTATAATAATTGTTTTATGTGAATGGCCAACTTTCAACAAACTATTCCTATCATGCGTCCTTACCAGTGAGCTAAGCTCATCTTTCGTCAAATTTCACTGAATTCCAAATCGACACCCATCTTCATCGATTTCAAGGTTGCCGATTGTCAGTTCTACCAGTCAAAGCTCCTAAAAACGAAGCTAAGGCTGACAAATGGTTTATTAACATTGAAAAATGGTTGTCTTCGTCCTGCCTCCTTAAGTGCATGAGAACTTGTCTGAAATGACATAGAAGATAGAACTGTCCAATGGAGTTAAAGAGTGTTTTTCTGGACGAAAGATGAAAGACAAGTTTGCAGTTTAGTCGCAACTTAGTAGACTCGGTAAAGAGAAACCTGAAATAGCTACCTCCCGTCTGCTGTTGTCGGTCCGTCATATGCGAAGCCTATATAGGAACTATATATCTACTGAAATCGCCCTTGTCAATAGGTGTCTGCTCGGACACTTTTTATGAATCGGGATGCACATCTGTCCACCTTTTGTACCTACTTCTAAATGTAAATATTGAGCTTCCCCACTGGCAGTGCAATTTTTGTTAAGTCTTTGTTGACGTAACGCTTTAGAAAAATTAAGCAATATACCCAAAAACCTGAACTATAAATTTGAATGCCAAATATCACTAAGTGCGATCAAGAGACACTCAACATAAAGACCGCCCCAAACCGTAAGGAGATACAAACCGCCCTCCCTCCCGTCTTAGCTGAACAAAAGTCCCAAAAGTCGTCCGTGTTTATCTTGCAAGAAATTTCTTAGCCAAACATATATACCTCGCATAAGTTGCAGTCTTCCGCTGCACAAGTAAGACTACCACTTCACTTATTCAAGTCCAAATTAATTTCATGCAATTTTCAATAGCAGATTGCAGTTGGGTCGGGGGATCTACAACGTGGAAGCAACAACCTCAAAGCTGACCGTAATTTCCTGCCTCAATAGCCCTCCTTCGCATACACACACACCGAGTCACACAGTTGCACATGCAAACTGACGCTGCCATAATAGTTAAATCTCTGTGGACAAGTTTTTCCACACATTTTCATTAATTTTAATCTCATATGCTATTTAAAACGCTGGCATCCTGTGCCGGAGTATCCACGTATACGGTGTACGGCTAGAAAGGACACACACACAGGAAATAGAAATGCGACAACGAACGGTCCGGACTGTGTGTTGACAGAGCGGAGGTAAGTGCTAGAAAAAGGAAAACAAGCCGACTTTGCCGTTTGTGCCCGTTTGTATTTATCATTAAGCGTACAAAATACGTTATCATCATCATTGGGACGCTTTCGTTTACGCCGCGTCGCGCCTCCCTTTACAGAGCCAGAGGTACGACATGTTTTCGAGTGCGTACGTGTGTGCTCATCCTCAATCAAGTGATTTAAATGTTTAATGAAACGACGACGATGCTGAGTCTCTCTTTGTTTGAACAACGAATTGGAGCGCACGTTTGCGGCGAAGTGTAGGTACGAAAATGTCCTTGTGCGAAATCAAGTCTCTTTGTAAGAGCAAGCACTTGATTCGAGTGCGGAAAGCCAATTTGGAAACGAATACACATTGTTGGCAGCGCTTGTTTCTTTGCGGACAAACTTTTCCTCCACCGAAATATTTGCGGTCACTTACTGACAGTCGTAAGGAGAATACCTTTTGCCTAATGATATGCCTTCGGTATGCCAACCGCAATAAGAGGCGCCTTCCTCATTTGCACGACCAAGACAAAGGAAACGTTGCTGCGCTGAGTCTCATTTAATGAATCCTTCATACCGATATATCCTTTAGTTGGTGCTCAGCGTTAAGTATATCCAAAACGTGCAAGCAGAAAAAAACACAGACACACACAGCATCAACTGAAGCAAAGCACCCGTCCAGCTATGACGATAAGCAATTTCAATAAGCATCACTTGACTTGTTAGAGGCTATATACCCGGCAGGTATCTACATAAAGTGCACAACACAGGGAAACAACTTGACCTTTATCGAAGCGTTCAGGAGCTCAGGGTGAACAGAAGCCCCCCCCCCCCGGGCGGGATGCAAAAAGCTTGGAGACACATTGATTGGCAATCTAATACGCCATCCAACTAATAGGATAGCAAGGATATTAAGCGAGCAGTTTCGTTGATAGCGCTTGAGTTTCAAACCAACTGAATTGGAAGCAAGTATCAACATGCAGCGGGGAGAAGAAATAAACTAGGTAGCATCTCTCATGAGCAGTGGCGGCGCGCGGTTCAACGAAATGGTGGCAAAGAAAGAAAATATAACTCAAAGGTTAACCATTGACAGACGACACAAAAGCACAGTACAGCCCGCAGCGCTTTGTTCCATTGTGAGGTCCCGCACACAATGGCATACAGATACGAATATCCTTTTATTGTGAGTACTGCTGATGGTGTTTACCCCGATTCGCTTCCGATATGGCGACACACCATTGACGGAATTGAGGTTTAAATATTCTAAGCACACACCCTCCCCCGGCTGCGATTTATTCTTAAAAAATGCTTTATGGCGCGAAAATAAGCACAAGGGATTTAAGGAGGGAGGCGGATTAAAGGTTGCTTTTTTTCGGTGACCCTAGGACTTTAGTGAGGCTTTCGATCTATTTAGTTGAATACAGTGTCTTACATAAAGTGAGCATTCTGCTTAATTTGCTTTAGGGTTCACTTGCTACCAATAAAAATCGTAAAAATAGTAAACAATGGAAGCAACGTGTCAATAAGGACCCAAGGGATAGTTCTTGTCAGCCTCTGTTGTTGTGGGATTTTTCCGGCGATTAAATGGGGTCTACCCTGTTTTTTTTTTAGCGAGTATGGGTTTGCCTTCGAAGGACAATATAAGAGCAAGAGATGGTAGGTCGTAGAAACACATTATTTAATTTATTTAAACTTAATGATCCCTAAAATTACCTTAATTTACAACTTCTTGAAACTATACTCTATAGCCACCACACTCTAGACGCGACACTTCCCTTCGGTGTCGAAATAGAAAAAGAACGAATTCGCGGAAACGTATGGCGATGGGGACGGAAATTAACACGCCATATTTAATCGAGTTCGTCGTTTAACAAACTGATCGAGTAGCTCGTTGTATGGATGGGTATTACCGACGCATGGAGGTGTTCGTTAGATGTGTCGCCGCAGTGTAATTTGAGTTTTTTCCGGTAGAGAGAACTCTCGTTTGGTATTCCAAACTGGCCGGCAGTTTTTGACAAACTGTTTATGATAACGGTTTGTGTATGAAGCTTTAAAATCTCCTTGAAAACGAAAAAGAAGCAGCAGGCACTTGTGCATCCTCTATTTACGTTTGGAATAATAATTTATACAGGGTGTTCAGAAATTCCCTTTCTATAATAAATGTAACAATTTTGAAGCAAAGCGCTAAACACTTAAAAACGTACTTTCATTCATGCTTTTTCCAAATTATTTCTCTTAAAAGTCGATTATTAAGATACAAGCCTTATTGGCTATTTCGCTTTTTTGCAGTACCGCACAAGTGTAATGAAAGAGACTCCTTTCCACCCTGTATATCATGTAAATTTCGTTTCGCTGAAATGCTTTTTGGTTTAGAAAAACCGACACTTAAAACAACTCGCGTAAAGTTTGAAATTGAAAACACAAAATGCTGCTGAAAGTTTTCGAAAATATTTTACCCATTTTCAGACTTAAAATCCATCCGACATGATCAATGAGTTCGTACAACACACTGCTGAGATATTTGAAAACTTTTGCTATTGCTGACAACTTAGGAAAAGCAATCATAGATAACAGATGCTATGCAAAAGATACGCATAGCAATTAAATATTTTCCACAGTTCACAGATGAAAAGGATGTTTTATGAGGAGCGGATTATGAGTTGTTGTGGGAGAGCAACATGTTGCTTACAAAAACGCAACTTTGAATGATAATAATAACAATTTCATTTGTCACGTAATCCTTTAATTAAAATGTTTATCAGTTGAAGTCTGACTGCCGGGGAAATTGTTCTTGGAATGAAATTTCTGGCCTTTTGAACATCAATTAACAATGAGGACATATGTCCCCGATCCTTTATCGAAAAAGATGGAATGACAACCGCAACGTGATATTTACAACTGCGAGTGGTGGTAGGAGAAGAGCTAGCTGTTGGTAGAGTTTTAAAGGCCGCGAACAACTTTTAGGAAAGAAGTCTTGAATTTTCGTTATTTAAACGACGTTTGGTTATAAACGAATGAACTTACATTTTCAATTAGCACAACACGGCTCCGCAACATAATATATGCTCAAAGTTAGTAGCCGATTGCGCAGTATGACTTCACGATACTAATAATCTTTTTCAGTGTCCAGGCTAAATTTTTCGAACACACAATGGCGAAATTTTCCCTGCATTTTCTGCGTTACAAAATATTTAGTGTGAAAGTTCAAAATAATTATTTGTAAGGCCCACTTCGTAAACGAAGGGCTTCTAGATTTTCTTTGGTTTTTTTTAACAATTTTCAGTCACAACTTTATAGGCTTAGTTCATTTCTGTACCTTTTTTACTTTATCTTCTATTTTGTATAAAATTAAATTTATGAAGTTACTGCTAGCAAATTGCCTTTCATTTCATTTTCATTTCATTTATTTGCCTTATTGCCATGACTACTGGTTGCTGTCTTCACTGAGGACAGCCTTGTTGGTGAATCTTTGTTGAATTGTTTTGAATATTGTTAAGCTATAAATAGCCCAAATGAATAATGAACAAATTTACTAAGAAGGATCACTCTGGCTCTTACTAATAATCATTTTTAACATTCAAACCAAATATTTTGTATGTCACAATGGCTAATTTTGTATGGAAAATTTCGCTATTATGAGTTTGTAAAATCTAGCCTGGACACTTAATATGATTATAGGATCGCGCTTTGTCTTTTTCTGAACCCAATTGAGTTAGGTTTGGGTTGTGTAATCACGACGAACATTTTAACTTTAACCAGCTTTCTGTTACTTGTACCTCGAAAACTCAGCCCACTGAAGTGGTAGAGTAGTTTTTTAAAAACACATATACAGTCTCAAAAGAAAAACAACAGATAAGATGTAACAATGAAAACGACATTAAAATCCGTTCAGTGGTTCTCGAGATCACCGTAGTCATACTTTTAGGCGTATAAAAAGGTAAGACCCGCGGTAAAAATAACAACGCCACCTATAGGATTTCAGTCAAACATTTTTGTAAAACAAACAATTTTTATTTGTTAAATTTAAAAATGTTCCCATGTAATTTAATACAAAAAACAAACGATTTCTATGAATGTAATAATGGGTTTCGTATGTATTACGAATTTTGACTCGGTACTTAAAGGTTGTGACCATTAATGAATAAAATAAGAGGTCCGTAGTCCGTAGGGACCCTAGGCCTAGCTGTGGTTGTGAGACCATTCGTTTTGTATGAGTTTTTCATTTTTGGAATGAATAGAAGGGATCTGCAATTTTAGGCCGAGTCCAAACGGCCAATTGCGAAGCTCTTTGACAGTTATACTCTCGGAAGTAGCTTGTCAGACGTTCGCGAGAGATGGCGCAGTGTAAAAAACTTTAAGTTGGAATTCGGGATTCGAACCGGACACCCCTCGCTTAGCAGTGCAACACACTAACCACTACCACTGCGCCGACACCATTGACCATTGACTTACTATATTGGACTGCTATTGAAATGTCACTTTCATAACACTTTTGCCCAAAAAATTACGCCTACATAACTAGTGCTTTTGCTTCAAAGCGAATAAAAAGTATAACAAAATGCCAACCATCTTGGATTTCTCAAAAAGAATGCTAGAGACATCTATTGCTAAGTAAAGCGATTGAAATTCCAATTATTGGCCAATGTTTACAATAGATGTCGCATCGAAAATGTAGTAGTTAACATTTTTAATAATAGTCGGAACTAAACAAATTTGAATAAAAAAATCGTATTCTAATGGTTTTATTGTCCCATAAATTTCAGTTTTTTTCTGTTTCTGTTTTCGAAATAGTTTAACGGATTTTCAGATGATATTTTGAATTTATTCATAGCTCTGGACGATGTAATAGACACTAGAGGCTCCACACAGCGTTGCCGCTGAAAAATGATTAATAGGTCCCCGAGCCGAAAGGAAGGGGCCTCCACATACAATACTAATATATAACGCAAAACAAAACAGAGCAGCAAAGACATTTATTTAGAGCAAAAAACAAAAAATTATTCATTACGAAAAACTTCTATTCACATGTTTGCATTCTTTTTCGCCCAATAAAAAAAAAATCTTAACTTAAACTGAAAAAGGGTCGATAATTTTTAAGTAGATGGGGAGCCGAGGGTCTTGATGCTCAAAATGTTGCCAAACGGCAACTCTTGCTCCAAATAATCTGAATCGATGGAAAGGCTGCGCAGGATCGGATGGAATTTTCTCCGAATTTTAGAAATATAGGACAGGAAGGCCATTGAATGAACTTACTCCTTTGTTCAATTTATAAGACGAAATGCATTATAAGGATTTTTCGTCTTCAGTGTATTTTAAAAAAAGTTATTTTTAAATTGCTCATACTTATAATGAAGCTAATAAAACCTTTCTTATTTTTGCTTCTTATAATTTTTTTCCAATTTGTTCCGCTCTAAATCAAGAGCGCTGGAACAAATGTTGGAAACGCGAAGTTGGTAAATAGCTGTCCAATAAGCACAAATTTTTGAATGCGTTGGCTTTCAAATATAAGAAAACCAAAGTTTAAACTGGAAATCTCTCTTCAGTTTTGTTTTTCTGATGACAACATTTCCACTTGGCTGCACAATGTTTTCGCCTTCATGAATCGTCAGGGAAATACAAATGTCCTCCTTGACTTGATCCAGTAAAACTTGCTCTGAACTGTTCCGTAATACCTTTGCCGATATTGAAGCCTTCACAACGTCCATTAGCCACATTGCCATATTTTACGATGACAGGCTGCATCAACAATATCAATTGCACTAAGCGATTGTCCAAAGCTAATCGTTACATTAACGCCCATCATTAAAGCCCTGTTGCCTTATCCATGGAATCTATACGTTCGTTTAATGCGATTACGCGAATGACAACAGACTGTTTCGCCCACCAATACAGCTCACAATTGCCACGTGAAATTTGTGTGGCTATTCGAGTAGAAAATGTTCTACAAATGGTTGCTTTGCACCGACAAAACGATAGAAATGAACGAAAGGTTGAGCATGACGGCTGGGTAGATCTGCCCACCCACCCACAAATTATTCAGGTCGATGAATCGATGAGGTTCTTCGAATATTAATGTCAAGGTTCTGTATAGTTTTTCCTTCACATTTCATATTTCCGGGATGGCATACACGAGTATACCACCATCATACGAAAAACTAGTAAGCTTTCATACAAAGCAGATAGTTAAGGTTGGCGGCTGTTCAAACAAGGCAGAGGGAAGGGCTTAGAACAACACGATGAATGGCAAATGCGAAATTGATTTTCGAAACGAGAACGAGACTATTATAAATGATTGGAAATGCAATTCATTGCATTCATCTTTTATTTGCTGTCATCGCGAATGAAGCAGTGAACTCAAGTGCCAACGGGAGAGGGTTACTAAGCATGATTGATGAATGAACTGCAGGCGGAACTGAGTGCCCTTTTGAAACTTTTTAAATTGGAATTCACTTGATGGGATTGTTGTTGTGGACTTAAAGTATTATTGGGAAAGTTCATTTGATCCAATGACGTTCGATAGCGGTGGTAATAATTGTGAATTAATGGGCTATACGTTTTACAATCGAATGGGATTAAATGGGGTTGCAGAGGAATGCAACTGTTGCATGTGTTTTTCTACAAATATGCCGGGTGAAATGTGAAAAAAGTTGCTGCAGACGAAGAGAGGATTCAAAATCGAAGGCGTGTACTACTGAGGACTCTGTAGGTAAAGAAGTGAGGAAAGTCCTTTTCGGATCAACACCTCTGGACAAGATGTTTAGCGCTTTCGATATTTCCACGTAAGAACTTAGTTCACGCGAAAATTAGCTTGGCAAGCCCTCAAGCTTCTGCAGGCAATCTTGAGATTGGTGGATCAGATTCCAAAACAAAAAATATTTTGCTCTCTAATTAGAAGCGATCCATGACCTGTTTTTGTTAAAGTTGAATTTCGCAAACGTATTATTTGCCCTCAAGCCCTCAAGCTTCTGCAGGCAATCTTGAGATTGGTGGATCAGATTGCAAAACAAAAAATAATTTGCTATCTAATTAGAAGCGATCCATGACCTGTTTTTGTTAAAGTTGAATTTCGCAAACGTATTATTTGCGAGAGCGAAAATACTCCTAAAAAGAAAACACTTTGGTTGGAACTAGAACCTTTTCAAACATTATTTATAAATATATAGCTTTCAGTATTTACTTTCAGTATTTTAACTTCTATGGCAGTTAGTTCCTCTAAGGAAGATATATTTTTTTTTTTTTTTTCAATAGTAGCAAGTGATTTTATTTAATATTAAAGTCGGTATTGTTTCAAATCGCTGCAACTCCAACCAAAGTGTTTGTTTTCAATTTGTTTTTGCACTGCAAAGGCTTTTGTTTTTTAGAATTTATTCGATTTGGAAGGAGGTTGCAGATTCTCCCGGTCTTAAATGACATAAGTTACATCTAACCTTGGACAGCATATCTTTTTAAAATCTTTTAGTGGGTACAAAAGACGTACGAAAATTAGTTTCTAGAGAACATACAAAAATTGTACAACAATTCACTCGACCTTCCACCTTTGATCGCATATCAAATGTTGCTTCCCAGTTCACTTTCTTGATCCCTCAAATTCCAAACGCAAATCCCATCATAAAACTGAAACAAAATTTTACAATAAAGCGGGAGGAAAAAAATAAACTGCTAAGCCCCATCGCGATAAAAACACTCGACGCAAAGCAAATCGGTAGATCTTCTTCGCCTTGGAAAATGCTTCACAAAAGTGACGCACACCGTCACATGCATATGTCGCAATCTCGTAGCCGTCAGCCTGGCTAGAGACATATGTTTGTTCTGACAGCTTTAGTTCAAAGGACGAACCGTACTCAATTCAAGTTCTTGTTCTTCAGATTTACCCTTTTTGTTGTTTCCTGCTGCTCCTTTATACCTCTGCGCCAGCCACACCATACAGACCCTAAGGTTGCAAAAGTGTTGCCTCCAGCATTGCACATTTATCCCGCTCCCTCTTGGCCTCGAGATATCCATATTCACGAGTGCATTTCAATTATGCGAATATGAAGACAGTGTGTGTGTGTGTGTGTGTGTATACGGGAATGTCTATAGACGGATGACGACAAAACGCTTTTACTCCGCTTCATCCGGTTTCCGGCTGGCAAAGCACCACAAAAAAGTGGTAGAAAAGCACGAACCGTAAAATAACCGCACATCCCTTTGCTCATCCTTTTACTGTGTGTACCGCATATGAATTTTATTTTCGTCTTCTATATAGATAAGGTTATATGTGCATGTGTATGCCATGTGCCAGAGGATAGATAAATGGATTGCCCTAATAAGAATTAAAGTGCGAAGCACTCTGATTGCATCAATATTCTGGGGAATATTGTCAAGTGTCAACTTCAGTCGAGATGATGATTGGATGGCTTTTGAAGCCTATTTGGAATTCTTTTTTTCAACGTAGTTGATACTTAAATTTGAAGGTGGGATTTTACAGGAGTTTTTTTTTTGACAAATCTGCAACACCCTGAGGAATTGACTCATTCGACATTGAAAATATCAACGAAACCGCTCAAAAACTAATTCAGAAAAATCTCATCGATTACTTATGGAGTTTTTTGAGGGTTCCACCAAATTAATACAGATATATATATAAGCCCAAGTCTCTACATTATATCCGAGCCAGTGTTGTTAGCACTCTCTCTTCATTTATCCCATGAAACGTGTTAATTTTTCCATTTTTTTCCCTTTTCACTGTACTCAAATTCCCTTTTAAAAACCAACTATATACTGTTTGGGTCAAAATCCAGTTTTTAAAAGTATTACACGGAAAAAATCACGTTATCTTTTTGTATAAAAACCGCAGTTTGTAAAGTTACTATGATTATTTTTTGGTACTTGAAAATTCGAATGGAATGTATGTAGGTGTTTTGACAAAATTTCAGCAAAAATGTATAGTTTGAATGTTTTTTGTCAGTTTCCTGAAACTCCCACGATTTTGATGTTTTTCCCTTTATCCCACGGAAGGCTATTCGGACATAGAAATTCCCACGGTATAACAACACTGAGCAGAATTGTTGGTTGTCAAAACCTTCTCCAACGTATATTAAAATGGAAAGCTCTGAGAAAAAATTCCTATTGTGCATAACAAAAATTCTATAAATAAAGTTCATAGTTTTGAGGAAAGCCAAAAATATCAGTTCGACAGAAGGTATTTAGGGCCAACGAATAAAAATGGATAAGCAAAAGGTTGCGTCGGGAAGTATTTCTTCTACAAACCTCAACCAGATGGCTACTCCTAGCACCCTAATCACAACTAAGTTTGGCTTGTTCGTATAACTGCGGCGTACATCCAGTCTATTGTCAATCATAGGTAAATGGCTACCCTAATGAAGATTACCACAACTCACTTCGAATATACCCATTTGGTTCCGTTGCGCCAATAGTTGATGTTAAGAGAAACGCGGGTAGCTTTCTTTATCTCCCAGAACCACCCACATGTATATATATGGATCTTAGGAGTATTTTAAACTCCACATTGCACAGATCCGATCCTTTAGCCCAAACAAATTATCTGATTGATCATCTATCGACCCTTGCTGTCATACACGTGGAGAAGACCTCTCTGTCTTCCTGACTGCCTCCTGAGTGAAAAACTGGCTCTCACAGAAAATAAAACACCAGGTACTATTGACAAAATTCGATTGTAAAATTTCAACAAAAATGATTTTCTTGAACTGAAAAACAAAATGGTTGTGATGGTAAATGAAATTTATCAGTGCAACTTAAGTCTTATCAAATTGAACGATATTTTGTCAAACGGATAATATATTTACTACAAAACTACTTCGTCAGATTAACAAAACACAATTTTCAGTTTAATAAATCGATATTGGATCAATAGAACAATTTTATTGTTGAATTAACAAAGTTTTTGTTATATCCATTAAAACAGAACCAAAAATCACTTTTGTGAAATTGACAAAACTTTGCAAAATTTTTGTTAGTCAAACAAAATAGAGATTATAAATAAATAAATGAATATATAAATATTCTGATGAAATTAGCATTTTTGTTTTGCAGATTTGACATAAATTTTGTTCAAGAAATAACACATGTGTTGAATTGAAAATAAAATACAATCGAAACAGGGTTATCCTTTCAATCGGCGCAGTGGCTTAGTGGTTAGTGTGTTGGAAGGGTCCCAGGTTCGAATCCCACAAATATCCGAAAGTCGCGAAAGTCTGACAAACATCCGAGAGTATAACTGTCATGAAAGAGTCCGAAAAATAAAAAAAACTCACACTAGACGAATGGTTGTGAGAAGCTAGGACTACGGACCTGTTGCGCCAACTTTTTCTTTATTTATTTTAATCCTTTCAATTCAATGCTTTTGATGCCGTCGATATTATTTATTATTATTTATTTATTATATATTTATTATTATTTGACACACGACGTAAGGTAGTTTGTTAATGTGCATAAAAATTCCCTACAAAAAATGAGTTCAACATTTTAAAAGTAAATAAATCCGTTTATGTACAAGGTGGCGCAAAAGTAATCCTCCTATCAGAAAATGCTATAAATTTTGCGATTGGCCCCTAATGTCAGTTCTGTTTTGACATTTGTGTAGTAAACACATGCGAAATACACGTTAATAAACAATGTTACGCTACACTGCTCCAGAACGCGGAATATTGGTGACTATTTATTTGAGCAATAATCGGTCGGAGACTTTGGCACAACGTGAATTTCGTCGCATATTTCCTAGCCGTCGAACACGCCTACTGGTGAAACACTGCGACGTTTAGCCGCTCGCCTCGAAGAGACTGGCACAACACGAGACGTTGCCAAGAGTGGCGGGCCCCGGAGCGCCCGTTGTGCCGAGAATATTGCTGCTGTAGCCGAAGATGTCATGGAAGCGCCGTCGACATCGACCAGACGACGTGCCACGCAAATGGGTATCAGTCGACGGTCTTTACAGCGAATTTTGGTACATGATTTGAAGATGTTTCCGTACAAAGTCCAGACGGTGCATCAGCTGTTAGCTGCTGACCGCCAATCGCGTCTAACATACGCTCAAGCCATCCTTAATCACCACCAAGAGGAAGATGATTTTTCATCAAAAATAATCATGAGTGATGAGGCCCATTTCCATCTTAGCGGGTACGTAAATAAGCAAAATTTACGCTTCTGGGGCACTGAAAATCCGCGTGTAACCCACGAAGAGCCATTACACCCGCTCAAAGTCACTGTATGGTGTGCTGTTTTCGCTGGAGGAGTCATCGGACCTTTTTTCTTCGAAGACGTCGCGGGCCAAACGGTTACTGTGAATGGTGAGCGCTACAGAGCAATGATCAACGAGTTCTTTTTGCCGCAACTTGATGAATTGGGATTGGAAAACATGTGGTTCCAACAGGACGGTGCAACGGCACACACTGCACGTGCCACAACCGATATGCTGAAGGATGCATTTCCCGGGCGCCTAATCTCCCGTTTTGGCGATTTGCACTGGCCAGCAAGATCGCCTGATTTGACCGCTCCAGACTTCTTTTTGTGGGGCTTTTTGAAGTCGCGGGTTTATGTCAACAAGCCTCAGACTCTTGCAGCTCTTAAAGACAATATCCGTCAAGAATGTGAGGACCTATCGCCGGAAGTTTTGGCCAAAGTGATGGAAATGCCATAAAAAGGGCTCAAATGACAATCAACTGTGGCGGCGGCCATTTACATGACATCATATTCTCGACTTGATGTAAAAAAAATTAAAAGACCAAATAAAAATAATCCACAAGAAGAATCAAAGTTTTTCATTTTTTTTTTTTTTAAATTACAGCCAAAAAACATCGGAAGGTTATTTTTGCGCCACCTTGTATGAGGAGAGGAAATATGTAAAACATGTAAACGGCACCTTAGATATAAATTGGTAAGAACAGTAATTTCGTAATAAAGGACGGTTTAATATGCATTTTATTATCTCAAATTAAATAGATCAAATTTGATGTCGACGCTATATTCCCGGATTCTTCAACCGAAACTAACAGACGCAACTTTAACTAGTGAAGGAGATGACTACATCTGCATCGTTTTCGGTATTTAAGGTATAGCGAATCTTTTTATTTTCAAGTTAGATTAGGCATTCGGTATCATTATGTTTTTTATTTTTATACCCTCCACAGGAAGGTATATTAATTTTGTCATTACATTTGTAACGCCAAGAAGGAGTCACCGGAGACCTCATAAAGTATATATATTCT
The DNA here is from genome assembly GCA_916610125.1 of Cheilosia vulpina. NCBI lineage: Eukaryota > Metazoa > Arthropoda > Insecta > Diptera > Syrphidae > Cheilosia > Cheilosia vulpina. Next base: position 47,049,211 of record OU744279.1, read on the forward strand.
GAATCAGGATCACATTCTGAATCGATTTAGCCATATCCGTCTGTCTATCTATCTGTCTGTCCGCCTGCCTGTCTACCTGTCTGTCTGTCTGTCTGTTGAAAGCACGATAGCGCCCAAAGAAATCAACTTAGGCGAATGAAATTTAGTGAAAGGACTCTTTTTTATCGTCGTTAGGTTGGTAATAAAAATGGGCTATGTCGGTCAAGTAGTTCGGGTACCTCTCATACAAAACCAGTTTTGCATGACTTGTATGCAGTGAATTGTATCAAATCATCGGCCAGGCCAATGATAACACTTTTACTTGTTTAATTTTTTTTTATGCATATTTTGACATGTTCTATGATGTAAAACTAGTGAAATGTGATTTCTGTAGTTCCTTTTTTTTATAAATAAATCATAAATAAATGTAATCCATAAAACAATTTTTTTGTTGAGCCAACAAATTTAAGTTTTGGAACTGATATAATAATTCTACAGGCATAACCAACAATATTCTTACAGATTCAACAAAAGACAACTGTAGTACTGACAGATTATTTCTGTAATATCAACAATATTTGCTGTTGATTTAACAAAATGACAAACAATTTCGATGGTATTAACCTTCTTTTTTTTTTTTGTTAATTTAACCAAAAGAGAAAGGTTTACTTTATAAATTTCATCGCAAAATCAACAGCATTTTGGTAAATTTAGCAAAAACAATTCAAACCCACAAATAAACAATTTTTGTTGCCATAACAATTTTTTTTATCGCAACAAAAGTCTTAAGACAAGATAAAACTTATTAAAATTTTGTCAATTTAATAGAAACATTTTGTTGGACGCATATTGACAAAAGAACTTGTTGAATCAAGCGTAATTTTTTATCAAATATACCAGGCGGCAGATCAACGATTGTCTAAACGATAACGTGTTTGAAACTTTGATCACCAAAATAAGTCATATTCTGGTCGATTTGTTTTTGACAAACGTCAGCTTTCATTACATTTGTGGAAAATGAGCTCTCCAACTGGATATTTTGGCAATTAGTTGCTAGTTTTGGAGGTCTATCGTTTCGACGATAATCGTCTGAACAGTTACGGAATGAGTGTCCAGGGTTTTACTTTCGGGGATAGCACCCTATGAGGGAAGGCACAAAAACTTAAAAAAAAAATGAGTTGGCCATTCACTTTAGAATTCGTTTTCGTATTTAGTATAAGGTTGATAGATCAAATTAGATTAAAAAGCGGGAGAGCCACCAAGAGGCTCTGGCACTGCGGCTTCTCAAAGAAGAAAACGAATTCTACCGTGAATGGCCAACTCATTTTTTTTTTTTAAGTTTTTGTGAGCTGTACTAGATTAATCAACCTCACTAATTTCCTAGCGATTTCCCCATATTATTTATTACACATCCTTGGCTGTCCCTTGTCTTAAGGAGACATTTCTGTCCACCGTTCCGGTTTATTTAGGACACCTTTTCGATGTTTAATATACCCCACAACTTATACATCATAAAATTGCCCATTCAAATGAGAATGTCAACAAAACCATGCATAAGGACACTCGTATTTCACCAAGAAACATGTGTCTGCTCTTGCATGTCATAAAGACATTCAGCTGGAAGTACGAGGTCATTCACTTGCTCATATCGTTAAAGGTGGAGATAGTTTTGTTTACTTGCTGCCTCAAGGCAATTTTCCAAAAACTCCTACGAAAAAACAAATAAATAATCCTTTATCCTTTGTCATTGCTCCTTTCGCAATAATAATGGGAACACACTTTCATAATTTCAAAATTCCGCCTCCCCAGCGCGCCTTCGCCGCTTGTACGCGTCGGAGCGTTCCCTTTCGTTCGTTGCTTCGGGTTGGTACTCCACAAGGAGTGTCAGACACACACATCCACGATCCACCTGCACCGTATAAAGTGTCTATATCCGCGCACTAACTGACGTACAAACACACACACACAGGATGTGTGCGAGGAGCTTTCTTTTTTTTCCGCCTCTGGTTTTGCTCAATTTATCAACAGTTGGGGTAGGTGGTGTAGGGTGACATTAATGATGATTTGCCGGTTTGGAAGGACGGTTTACTTGCCACTATCGGAGCCCCACTTTTTTCCACAATCCACGATGGCATTATGTGACCAGTTTTCAAAAGTGCAGGGTGGTGGAAATTTTGAAGCAATTTACCTATTTTGTTGGTTTAGATAAATTTATTGGTATCTTTCTCTGGTTGTTTACTGGCACTCAAATGGAACACTTAAAAGCTTTCGCTTCTCGATATCGAGAGGGATGACTTTTATGCGGTGGCACGTTATCGCGTGTGCTCCTCAATCATTTTGAAATTGCTGTTCCCCCGGTTTGGCGGTGTAGGGTTCCTTAGCGGGTATTAGTCGCCATTGTTTCAGGGGGCCTACGGCCCACATAGATTTGGTATTCGCTAACTCAATTTTTTCCCACCTACAGTGGTTAAAAAAAAAAAATATAAATGGTAGAGTTCTAAGGCAATTCGTTGCCGGAGAATGGGTCGTTTACCCCTTTGAAATCGGGTCACTAGTCCGTGCTTACCAAAGGAATTGATTTGTAACCAAAAAAAAAATAAAAAAAATAAGAGGCGGCCGTTGCAAGGCGACGTTTCGTTTCTGAAGACTATTTGAATAAAACATCATTGGGCCTCGTTTCGTGATGATTACACGTATCAATTTTTTAAGAGCCTACATCGAGGACGCGGTAACGCTAGACGAGCAATATTTCCAAAGCGGGACGTTCTATTTCTGGAAAGTCATTGGGGGTGGATTGATGTATGAAATCATAATGTTGCCTGGTTATTGGCCAATATTTCAGAGCTAAAAACACCTGCGATAACTTTGTATACGTCTCCGGAAAGAGCAGACAATGCCAATTGGTTTTGGTGAACTCTTCTGTGGCAAAAGTGACAATTTTATTTACCTATGAATTTCTAAATTGAGCTATCACTCTTTACAGAAAAACCTCTCTAAAACCTATTAAAAATATTTTGTCCCTTCGGCCTTCTGACAGACATTTCTTTACAAAATTTCAGACACTGGATGCCATCAAAGACTCGTTGTGTACAGAAGGGGTTTGCCTCAGAGGCTCGTCTTTCAAATTAAAATAGTGGCCCCATCAATCACTGTTACATAATCGCCTTTTCCCTTGACGTAATCCCCTCTAAATACCCAAGTCTGCACCATGATTGAACACAATGAGAGAGAGCTCATCCAAACTACCTACAATAAGAGGGGATCTAACGAACGAATGAGTTGGCCTAATCCCAAAGTAAGCACAAATATGAATCGCAATCAGTTAATTACTTGCATCATTAATTTAGATCGTGATGTCGGTAGAAACACCGAATCGGATTACAAATTAAACCGTCAAACCGTCGTGGTAATACTATGTATGTAAATTAAAAATCTGCATAAACACTGACTTGGGAGTCGTTACAAGCACACACACTGGCACTCCCATGCATGCACGTACCTTTTCAAAACCTTTTGAAGAGACTTCACCAGATACCACCCTGAAACACACGTGCTATGTACAAATTCACTCTTGTGCTCGAACACCAATTAATTTTTGCTAAAGAAAATGAAAACGTATGCTTTCCTATATGGGAAATTCTCATACACATCTAGGTACCTATGGGAAGGAGCATGCACGAAGAAATGGAACAAAAACACTCGGAGCTTATTATTTTTATGTCTACTTATCGGAAAATGCAAGGTCGCTCTTTTCAAGTTTTTTCCCATACCCTTCTTGGTCGAAATGCATTTATGTGTGCCTTGTGCCTGCCTGCCTACCTGCTCTTGTATAAACAAGACTTGGTCTCAGAAAAAAAAAAAATTAAAAAATATATATTGGAAACAAGTTATGTATGCTGATAGAGCCATAAATATGACAAGACTGATACGACAGCTGTCTGTAAAATGTTGGATTTGCAGTGGACTATTTGTATAGCTTTTTATTTCTATGGTGGGTCTTATAACGTTTGGGTCATCAATTCATTCAATTGAGCGAATATTACTGGTGCAAACTGCGGCTGCAAGTGAATGTGAACGTCGTTATAAAAGGTATGCAAAACCAAAAAGGTTGTAAAAAAAAATCATGTGGTGGTCCCTTTCACATAATAGTCCGGCAAGGAATTTTGATTTTTCTCCAACTTAAAGTGCACGCAAGCATAAAAGAAACAAAATTGCTTGACTCTCTATCTCTAGTTACGGAAAGGTTAAAGTTTTACTTTAAATTACTTGTTTGTTATAATCAGCATGGCTTTTTAAAAATGGGGTCAACTGTAACCAATCTTTTAGTATTCCCGGATTTCGTTCTGAAATCAGTAAAGGTAATCAGGTAGATGCGATCTGTACTGATTTTGTCAAAGCTTTTGATCGAGTTGACCATAAATTGCTGCTATATAAATTTACAAGGTCGGCGAAGGGTCCTGGGTTCGAATCCCGAAAAAGAAAATAAATCAAACATAAGTTTTTTTACACTCTGCCAGCAAACGTCTGACAAACATCCCAGAGTATAACTGCTCAGTTAGCCGTTTGGACTCGGCATAAAATTGTAGATCCCTCCCATTCGTCCGAAATATAAAAAAAAACTCCCGCAAGACGAATGGTTGTAAGAAGCTAGGCCTGTTGCTGTTGTTAATTTATTATTTTTTTTTTATAAACTTACAAGATTGTGTTTTCCAGTCTTCTTTTTAAAATGACATTCCTCCTACCTCTCGGATTGACCCCTAAATGTAAAGTTTCGTGGTCGTATTTCGAAAAAAATATCGGTAACCTCTGTTGTCCCCCAAGGAAGTCATATTGGACCACCATTCGTTTTCTTGTTTGTGAATGATATCGTTAAATTTTTGTTAATGTTTTCGGATGTCTTTGAGTCTTATATGGCGGGAAATGATAATCGTCGTTTTCACCTGTAAGATTCGCATCTTCAGAAATTTTATCCGTGGTGCCCTAAAAGCAAACCTCTCTTTAAACATTTGTAAGTCTTCTGTCATCACCGAATCATTGGAGTTCTAATAGGAGAAATTTATTCAACGGACATCTAAAGTCGTCTCAATGTCCCTTCATTCAACCTACGAAACTCTCGCTTTTTTTAAGTAGGCCACTCTCATGCAAACTACGGTCTATCTTCATTTATTCTTTAGTGTCAACAAATGTCGTCTTAATCGATTTGAACTTGTCAGTTTCCTCTACAAAAAGAAAATTACTTACGAATGTTCAGTCAGAGTTGTTTAATTTGTATCATATTTGTGTAATTTTAAATATTAATATTGTGGCCTTTCGTCTATATGAAAAATGTTTGTTCTTTGGTGATAAATAAATAGAAATTGAAAGTTTTATGGCAGTTTTTCAACTAAACTAAACTAATAGTCACCAGTGGCAGCCTAGGGCTGCCGTTACATCTCATGAGATGATTGTAAAGAATGTCCTTTTCCGTAGATTGTAAGTTAAGTAATGTTTTTTTTTTTTTCAAACTTTACAGATTTTCTTTTCTAAAATCATGAAAAGACAAAAGCTGCCTTTCAGCCTTTTAAATGATAGAGCAGTGCAACATGTTTAATTGGTACGTGTTTCATCACAAATATTGTAGATCACTATAAAAAAAGTTCCCGACAAACAGTAAAATGACCCCCTTGATGGTGTATTGACCCCAAAAACGGACTGTTCGTCTAAAATTAAAACCTGTAGAAATACCCAGCCTGTTATTTGCTATTCTCTTTCACAAAATGCAACTGCGTATTGCTATGTTAGGTGGCTAGGAAATTAATGCCCTTGAGAAAATTACATACTTTACAATTTTACCCCTTGAAAAGGGGGGTCATTTTGAAAAATGACATAAAACGTATGCAATCATTTTTAATTCTCTACGGAGGTCTCTAAAGAGCTTCAAGTTGAGACGACTAATGGCTAGTGATTTAACGCAGACGGTATCGCCATGATGGTTGATAAAAAGTGATAAAAATTGTCGATTTGCATGGAACAACTATCGAGATCGAGATCGCTCTACGCAGATGGACAACTTTCTTCTACCTGGCTCAGTTACTAAAGAGAAAATATTCCTTTCATCGCGGACATGAAGCTATCTCAAACTTTCTGCATTTTTAAACCTTTTAGGTTAAAATCGCACTAAAAGACCAATTTACTATAAGTGTCCCAGTCCCTCAAAAGTGCTTCAAACGAGTGAAAACTGGTCCATTGTAAAAAAAATGTGGCGGTACGCATACGCAGCGATACTGCCACTGGAGCCACCTCTTATACATAAATTCTTAAAGGAAACTGGACTGGATAGAGTGCTGTAGGACGGATTTCTTCCGCCAAGTACAATAGCCTCTAAATTGATTCCGAAAGGAACTCTTACAAGGAAATAAACCTTTCTGAGGCGTACAATGGGTACCATAGACCAAAGGGTCAGCGACTTTAGGCCTTATTAGATTTGTGTTTCCACCCACTGACTGGTGACTGAATGAGGTGAGTGTCTTTTTAAATACAAAGCTTTCACTGAACCTACTCGAAAGCATTAAGAGGCGATCAGTTCGACTAAGAAATGATCCCGCACAATCATCAAATCTTAAGTTGCTGTCTCACAGAAGACTAACCTTCTCAATAGGTAGTAGCAACGCCAGATGTTCAGAGGAACATCACAGAAACGCCGTTTCCGAGGGGTCCCAGGTTCGAATCCCGAAAAAACCTAAATTCCAACTTGGGTTTTTCACTGCGCCACCTCTCGCGAAAGTCTGACAAACATCCGAGAGTATAAGTGTCATAAAAGAGCTTCTCAATTGGCCGTTTGGACTCGGCATAAATGTGTAGATCCCTTCCATTCGTCCCAAAAATAAAAAAAACTCACACAAGACGAATGGTTGTGAGAAGCCAGGTCTAGGGTCCCTACGGACCTGTTGCGGCAACTATTTACTTTTTTTATTTTCACAACTTACCTACTTTACAACTTACAACAGTTTAAATTTAGAGGAAGACCAAAAGATGTCGCACTCAGACCTTCTATTCAGTCTTGACTACCACAAAAGCTTTTACGAACTATAGCAAAGTTCTATAGGGGGTCCAAGATGGGATGATAAGATCTGTCTTCTACCCGTGCATAGGGATTGTCGCTGATGAAAATTATTTAAAAGCCTTTTGTGGACGAATTGTTTCACTGACTTGAATGGTGACTCACTAATATCCAATCGCTACCCCGCGACCTCATTTAGAAACATAAAAGGAATCTTATCGACCAAATGGGTTTTTTTTTATAAATTAGGTAGGGAAATAAAATGCTCCACAGAATATGGCGTCCGCGGTAAATTGTGCAAAAGCATATCACGACAACGACAACGACAGATATAAGACTTGCGTTCCACTAATCCGATTCAGAGGCCCAACTCAGCTCGTATATTCAAATGAGGAGCCTGTCCCTCATTTAGATTCATATACTTGCCTCCTTTTTGGCCATAAATCAAATTCATTTTCCGCCACCGTAATAAAGTGCGTAATTACCAAACCTAACCGACCCTCCCTCTCCCGCCGACATTCTCAAGACCTAATTGTCGCGCCAATTCAGGGGAATTCAAGTGGAATAATGAGTCACGAAATACTAAACAGCAATCCACTCAAACCCATACCACTTTATGACTCATTAAGCCTGAAACGGATAAAGAAAGGACACCCTCCAAATATATAACAAGGAGAACATGATACACGTGCATCAGCTCCTCACACAAATGCGAAAATCAATACAAAAAAATCATCCTCCTACTCTGTTGACACATCTCTTTAGGCTTCCGCAGATAAACAGTCACATCCACCCAAGTAAAAGGACACCAAGATGCACCGCAGAATAAAACTTTTCGAACCATAAAAATGTGCATTTCCATCCAGACAATATGATTGCCAAAATAAATAGAAGCCAACGATAGCACGGAGGAAAACACAAACCAAACCATTGCACCAGTCAGGAGCCATGTTGGTGGATGTTGGGGAGCCAAAATGTCTGCGGGAAAACCGGTCAAGGTGGCACCTTTAAGTGGCGAACGTCTTTGGTTTCAAGTTCGGATGCACTACGTTTGGCCATGTTGCCGGTGTGCCCCTAAAAGTACGAGTATATGTGGTCAGAGAGTTTAGAACGAATACATATACCCACGAAATGCAAATCCTGCTTGTTTCTCACCAGGAGATTGGCTGCGATAAATCAGTTGTTGGGCATGGTTTTTACTTGAACACATTGACAGCTATTTCCGGAAATACCCGGCAATGGTTTCGCCAGTGGCCACAGTGGGGGGAAGGTGGCGCAAATTGGGTTGGAATGGGAAATTCGTTTCTAGAGGTTGTTCTGCTCGAGGAGTCAATATGGTCGAGATTTGTGTTGTCTTCTAAATAAGACGTGACAGCCATATGGAATGTGATAGCGTTTATGCGGGGAAAGGATTTCCAAGAAAAGTCGGACAAGCGCAACGGTTCCAAGGGAATACAGATAGAAATATAATTCGAACCGATTGCAGCGTTGATTGGATTACGTTAAGCGTTTGGCATCTCGGTAAAACTTTTGCTGACGTGCTGATGTCGATGATACGGTGAAATCAAGTTTAGGCCATTAGGGGTAATGACACGTTTTGTATGTACAGCTGGACAGGACTTAGGTTTGGATATCGACAAACACCAAATCATTGAATCGATTCCCACATTTGAAAAGGTCGTAAAAGCTTCAGTAAGCACTTTTCACAACCTTGAAAGTCTCTATCATTGGTTTTTGAATACATATATATAGCAGATAGCTACTGATGCCAAAAATAAGTTTTGGGTCTCTGTTACTATAGGTTCCCTGCTTCGATTGACGAGAGTTCTTTTTATCGACGCATTTTTGATTGGAGAAGTCGAATATGTTCTTGCACTTGTACAACTTGACAACTGAGAAAAATAGGCAAATCTACACTTACGGCTCGATCTATCGAGTGATACGTTAAATACGTTGAAAAGTTGCCACCTATTCATATTGAAATTGTAAAATCATTCACGTCGGTTGATCTTGGCAGGGTCCGAATTGACAGCTGTAACTTTGAGGTAGTAAGGGACTTTGTCGAGGAAGACTTTATTTCAAAGTTTCAGGGTCAGAATTGACAGTTGCAAATTTGAAGTAGTAAGGGACTTTGTCGAGGAAGCATTTATTTCAAAGTTTCAAGGTCAGAATTGACAGTTGCAACTTTGAGGTAGTAAGGGACTTTGTCGAGGAAGACTTTATTTCAAAGTTTTAGGGTCAGAATTGACAGTTGCAACTTTGAGGTAGTAAGGTACTTTATTTTCAAATCTTCGTCACAACATCAAAGAAGGACTTTGGAATTTGAAGGCAATTGACTGGTAGACTTCTATCATGAACAACATTAAGATATCCCATACATACATACAAGACATTGATTGTCTCAGTCTTGTTTTATGGTCTCGAAGTTTGGACTTTACTTCAAACAGATGAAGATATAATCAGCAGCTTCAAAAAAAAAAACATTTTTCGTAAAATTGTCGGTCCCATTTAAGTTTGACGGGCTTTAGAGGAGAAGCTTCATGTATCATAGAAACAAGTTGCCCAACAGTCGTCTAACATGCCTAGGACAAGTAGAACATATGGACACACTCGCTCCGGCTCGTAGAGTCTTCAAGTCTAGCCCGGAAGGACAACGCATTAGGAGAAGAACTCGCTCAAGAAGTAGGGAACCTCAACCGACAGGCGGAGTACGCATCTTGAGGCATTTATAGAACCGGGCTTACTGAAAAAGAATCTTGGTTGAGGCTTAGGTTGACACCGAAGCGTGTAAGCTTCTCAATTCTTACTTAAGTCCGAGGAGAAAACTGTGATCATTTTAGGAACTTCTAAATCACATTCTCAATGGACGACTATTTCTTGAACACAAGACTTGCTACAAGATAAGCTGAGTTTTATAAACACATAGCAAGTCGCAAATTAGAAAACGTGATTGGGTACCTGCTTTTATACATTGACACCTTTATCTCAGGGCTCAAAAGTGGCTTGAACTTTTGATATGATGTAGACTTGGGCTAGTTTTCCCAGCCGATGTTCGTCAAAGTGGTTCACGTCCATGCTTGGATTTTAGCACAAAGCTGATTTTGTCAAAGATTGTATGTCCGAAATGCCCGAATATAGGAGTACGCTTGCGAAACTCACTCTACGACGCTTTGAATGAAGCCATTTCAACTTTCGATCGACACTGGAAAAATGTAGGTAGCTCACTCCGGCATACGTCAATAAGGAATCAAGTTAATTATAAATGAAGACAGTTAATACTTTGGTAGATATATACATTTGAAAAGTGCCATTCGAAAAGGGTTTCCATTTTTTTTATAGTGCTGAGAAGCAATTCCGACACATATCATTGACATTTGTAAGTCGAAGAATGTCTATTTGCTGTCAATTTAATTCGAAATAATGAATGGTGTCCCACAAGGCGGTATACTGTCTTCCACACTTTTTCCTTTGAGAATGTTTTTGGAGTCGTGGATTTAAAATTAATTGCCCTACCCCCAATAATATTTGTCTTTTAACAAGACGACGCCGGTTGGTGGTACAAAATATCTAAACCTCTGTCGGTAGAAATGGCGCCAGTTATATACCTCAACATCTAATGCAAGGACTGCTGCCTACAACAAGTGACGGCGCGTATTAGAACAACCACAGACTCGATGGGCGTTACCAATATTTTTTTTTTAGTTTCGACTTAAATTCGAAGTAGTCCACCGCGGTTACATTTTCAATAAAAACTTCGCAATTGTGATCTTCGGTAAATTTAAAGTCGAAACCAAAATTGGTTATGAGTCCGGCGCGATATCTACAAAGATTGTGCGGTTTAGGAAAAATGTGCTGCAGGATGACAAACATCAGTTTGAAGAAGAAATTACGGACCGAACATGAATGACATATTATGGCCTCACACGATATATTTTTACCCCCGAAGTGACGACCGCAAATACGGTTTGGTAAGCCCAAACCATCATAGTTTCACCCCAGTAATTAACCATGGACCAAAACTCGTCCCAGTACTCCTTGCGATTGAACTCGATGCCTCAAATGTGCGCATAAATATTCATGGTGGCAATTTCCGATCGACAACAAAAAAACAAACCGCTCTCGTCATCGAAATTAAGTGCAGCAACTACATTTGCTGTTCATGCTTGAGCGCTGCTGGGGGAAAAAAATACCCATTACCAGGACGATGCATTCATTTGTGGAATTTATAAACCCGCTCACGTAGAAGCGCTCAGAAGCGGATCGAAATTTGTTCGACTACGTGTACGGAAGAAAGTCAAAAGTCAAACAGATAGATAGCGATGTAGGGCAACCTGAAAAGTATTTAAAAAGTGAAATCAAAATCGCATACGTACAGTTTCCACAGGCTCTGGCAGTTTTATATCCATTTTGTGACCCAGAAGGGCCTCCTTGTCGGCCGTTTCCGGGTCATGATCACTGTCCGTGTGATGCGCGTGGCTCCGCGACGATATCTTTCGACCGAAGATTTGTGGTGAGAATTTTGATCGCAGGCTACCGTGCGTTGAATCGCGGTCCGATTCGCGGTCCTTCAGACTCGTCTCGCTGGACTTTACCGATTTGAGGCCGATTCCCGTGCGGCCAATGCCAGCGGTGCTGTCTCTCGACTTTCGCGAGAACAAACCGCCGCCGGTTGTCGACTTGACACAGATAACGTTGCCCTTCTCGCAGTTCTCGCAGATGCATATCTGTTCGTTGCGAACAGACAGTCTGCGAAGCTTTTGCAGGTTCAGTGGGTCTCCACCGCCGCCACCGCCGCCGCCTTCGTTCTCGTTCATCAGTACCGACCGATCGAAGGAGCAATGCTTTTTGCCGGCGTAAACATCAGATCCACCCTCACCGGCTGATTTGTCCCGATCCTGACGCTCCTTGTCCAGACTGTAGTACCGCTGCGATTCGCCAAGATCTGCTTGTTTCGACGACGCAGACAGATCGTTGTCGCTGCCATCCAGGCTGGTGCACTTCTTCGAATGCTTGAAGTGTCTGTGATGTTTGTGCTTGCAGCCGGATGTGCTGCGATCGTCGTGCTGCCTCCCACCGGCAGATGCCGCCCCTTGCATCAGAAAATTCGCCTCCATCACCACATCCGAGGCGGAGGTGTTCCGATCAAAGCTGCGATTCAATTTCGAGACCAGCGACAGCAGCTGGCTGGCTGACGATTCGCGAGTTTGTGCGAGTGTCGGTGGCAGTTTCGAAGACGATGAGGGCGGCTTTGGAAAGGCTGCTGTTGTGCCCGGTGTGGTGGTGGTGCTCGTTGCAGGTGGTGGACATGTTCCCAGACCGGCTCCTACGTGATCGACCTCACTACGGGAGTTGCCCAGACTTTCACAGCAGTCCATGCAGATGTTCTCACAGCTGCTCGTCTCACATTGTGTCAGCAGATTGTCGAGTTTGCGGATTTCCGACAGTTCTATGCAGGAATTCGTACGAACATCGGAATCGGACATTTTTTACGGTTTACCTTGCCATTCGACATGAACATACTCTCGCATGGGATGTTTTTATTGCTGTTTTTTTTTCTGCTACTGTTTCACTGATTTTTGATTTGTTTATAATAATTTTCACAAGCACTATTCATTTTTGTCATTATTTTGCTCGCATGAAGTAAAAGTCTTTTGGTTGCTAAGGATGAGAGAAGGTTTTCAATTTGAGGGAGATTTACTTTGCGAGTAGGTAGTTGAGTGGGTGTGTGTGGAGCGTAACCTATGTTGGACCAGTGCTGCCAGGTTGGGCGATTTGTCATATTTTTCCCAGAAATTTCTTCCATGAGCGCCAAACACAATTTTGGTCTATCAATCGTTTTACAAATTTTGTGCAAATTTTGTTTGTTTTATTCATTCACAAAACATAAACAAAGACATTTTTTCGAACAAACTTGCACTTTTAAAACTTGGCAGCACTCTTGCCGTTCAACTTGCCTGCCCACGAATTTCTTTTGCAAGCCGTTTGATTTGACAGCAATCAAAAAAGCCATTTGCAAAAGATACGTCAATTTCAAAGGAATTTTGAAAGTTTTCAACGATTTTTGGACTTCTTTCTGAGGAACGATTATGGGCTACATTTTTCTAAAGGTTTGAATTCTTAAGGCAAGCGAAATTCTGGCAACCCTGTGTTGGACTGGGAATGCAAAAGGCTCTCTCCATAAACTACTGCTAGAGCAAAACTCAAAAGTAATACATTTCACCTTCCAAACATTGTGTGGCGGGCTTTGGAAGTTTTCTTTCCAAATATAGGTTGGAAAACGACGAGGCTGCTCTTCATCTCATTTATAGTAATCCAGGGAGTGGAAAGCAGTTGTAACATAAAAGAAAAATCTATCAAAAATAAAATGCACTCAAAATTGAGCGACTTTTTAAAAACTTCAGTCAAATGAAGGCATAGAAACGAACTGTTCAAATGGACAAGTTATGCTGTCGAAGAGAAATTCCCTCTTAAGCCAGCTTCAAATGGAGTGCTAAGCTATTGACAAAGCTCAAATGCGATTGCTTCGAATGTCGCCAATGTATCTAACAAAATAAAAAGCCAATTAATCGAAATGTCACACGGAACTCCCTGTGAAAAACAGTCAGTCGAACTGGCAGCGTCGTCAATTCCATTTCGTCTCGAAAAAGAAGAAGGTGCCATTGAAAAACTCAAGGCAGGCAAGTTTGTCGGGCTTGATGCAAAATTTATCCAGAACAGTTAAATGTTAAAATGGCATTGATTTTAGACAGCGGATCGCGCGATTCCATTATTCTAGACATAGCAAAATTCCTCGCTGATAAAAAAAAGCAAACTTTTCCTTCCATCTTAGACGAGGAGACCCTGAACCAAATCAAACACATTTTATAAGACTGACTTAAATCAGACCAAGAGTCAATTCTACAGCACCAATTGGAGACTTCACTTCAACCACAGAACATGATGGGACGGTGTTATTCGCAAGCTCCTAAGATTGGTGCCCGAAGATTCTGACAAAACGGGGGTTAGTGCGGCCCTTTTAAAAACCTCTTTATAAACTTGTCCTGCAAGTTCTATGACGATTTTTTTCGTCTGGATACCAGTGTGAGCTGGAATCGAAAGGATTTAGACATGTGACCAAGTTTACGGATGCCTTAAGGGCATAGACCAGCCTGCAAGTGGCTAAGAAGCTATATCAGCCTGGGCGTTCGTCTGTTCTAATCACATGTCAGTAAGGTTAGCATGACATACAGAAGCATACTCGTATGCCCTACAAAGACTTCCTCAGCTAGATCTGACCAAATGAATCCGCATAGTCATGACTTTCTGGCCTCAGATGGACAGTTAACTGTGGTATTCTTTGCCGCGCTATATAAAAAAAAATCCAGTTAACAGTCAAGAAAATATTAAACCCACTTTAGGAAATTTCTTTCCTCTCAAGTAGTTCGTTCTTTCTTAATGCATTGAGTCCGATAAAATCAGTTTTCCTTTAAATTTCACCCCTACCTATCCAACCTTAGAGGAGTTTAATTCTTGCCCCTCGAATCTAATATCCAACTGTTTGAAAAAAAATATCAATGAACAAGTAGATGTGTCTGCCATTGACTGCCTATTATCTTCCCATCGTTCCGAGTTGGCAAGTTGATAACGAATCTGTTGCTGATTTTATGAGACAATTTCAAGACTGCTACTGAAATGAACGAACAAAGACAACAGATGCTGTCGGGTTATTGTAAAAGTAAAACATCTGTCGCCAATTTTCGAAATTATCATACAGCGGAAAATAATGAAAGTTTTCAAATAAAAATTCTTCAACAAATATTTGTCTGTCTTCGCTTTACTGTCTGTAAACCCTTGTGACATACATACAGTCACGCGGAAACGCAACCCAGTCTTTCATCTACGACCCACAGCAAGCTTTAAAAGCAAGAAGACATACTTTACTGTTTCCCAATTCACACACTTGAACTACCAAAAGTCCTTTTCTATTCCACATTAATAAAAGCCCACAATACACCGAAAACATTTATGCTAATCTTGAATCGATTTTCAGATTAACTCTCGGTTGCCCCCGCCCTTTTAACTGGGAATGGGGCTTTCCTCGTTCCATGGGGGAGGTATAGCTGTTGGGCGGACGAAAGGCTTGGTTGTTTATGTTCTTCGAATTCAGTAAATGTATACAGGAAAACAAAAACACTTCAATCGCAAGGCTGGAATGAAAAAGGACGACATGGAAATGTGTACACAAAAGACTTTCGTTGGAAAACGACGGGTGTAATAATAATGATGGGAAAATAATTGTACATCAGCATTTCTTCAAATGACGGCATAAACGAGTAGACAAGCGCAACCAAATTGGAGTTCGACTATTATTTGGTAAATATCCTTTGCATGGTGTTGTAATAGCGAAATTAATTACAATGCCCTGCCAACTTGGGGTGGGGGGTCGTTGTGAACGCCTGAATGGGGTTTTGTTTGCTTTGCGAACAGAGCGATACTTTTCACAGCAATTATCATATTTAAATGTGTCTCAGGAGTGTTTATATTGAGATTGTGATCTTCTATAATGAGAAAATAAATTAGGCAATGCTCCTGTGGATATTTAACAGTTAAATTACGAAAATCGATGACAGCAATGAAAGGTGACAGGATTTTTTAGTTCAATCTGTTCGAAATGTGGGCTGTTCGAAGCGGGAGCGAGTCGAAATGCTGCTTTGCAAAATTCTGTCTACTCACACAAAAAGTCGGCTTTTCAAATTTAATGCAAAAAAAATCAGCCTACTTTTTTGCCAACTAACAAATACAAAAAAAACAACAGAAAAAAAATTTAAAAAAAAAAGTAAATACTATAGAAATAGACCAAAACTAATTTTAGCACTTTTTCCGACAACGCCAATATTAATAACAGTTTTACATATGTATTTATAAAAAATAAATTAAATTTAAATTAAAAAGCAACAAATCAATTAATTATATGATAAAAAAATTAAAACAAAAAATACAAAAATTAAAAAAAAAATTAATTTACAAAAAACTAAAATTGAGAAAAAAGGATGTTTAATACATTAAAAAATTCAAAACGAAAATGTTCTCTACATCTCTGCTCTACGAAATTTCGCAAACAGTGAAAAATGTTTTAGAAAATGTTAAAAAGCGCGCACTTCGAAATTTTTCCAGACCCTTTCATTATTGTTTGCAGAATTTTATAAAGCAGCATTGTGAAAAGTAGAATTTCGAAAACGGAATATTGACCCCAACCCTCATGATAGCAACTTTCTGCAACAACGTAGAACAATAACTTTGAGATAGAAATTTCCCATTTTAACAATACATAACACTCCGCTGGGGTTAACAGGAACAGACCTGGGGTTCTATACCGACCTGTAAAGCCCACATCGGCCAAAAATGCAGAAAAACTTGATGGGCTCGTGGTGTTAAAATACCTTGTAAATATAATGAATGGCCAAGAATTTTCGAAACTGATCATAGAAAGGGGCGGCTATCTGGTCGTTTATGTCTTCTTAACGCCTAACCAGTTTGTTTTCTGTGAGCAATTCTCTCTCAGATAAAAACCAACTCGCAGCAAATTTGGCTTGAAAATTGAAACATATGTAGGTAGAAGATCTTACGCCCAAAGGTACGAAAACATATTTTAAGTTTACTAGTACCTTACGAAGGCTTTAAGTTTCTGCTCAACAAATTTTTGATTAGCCAAACCAAACACCTTGAACAGTTGATTTCTGAGAAAGTCAATGCTTCTCATGTATTTCCTTATCGAAAGACATATTATATACCTACACCCCCTGTCTTGGAAGTAAATCTAAACCTTGTACATCGCCTTCAACACAAGGGTTGAAAACTCCCGCCAGCTGCGTGATCACAACCAGTCCGCCAATCATTAATTTCAAATTGTAAAACAACTGATCTTTCGCGGATTTAGTTAGCTGAAAAACGTAAAGAACTGCCTTGCGATCTCTGGTTTTGGCAAGCCTGAATTTTAAGGCACACAATCTATCCAACAATCGACCTTTTGCGCACTTAGTTCAAATATCGAGTAGTCAGACGTTTCTGCAGCTTGTTATGAACAACTCTATAAAGACCGATAAAGATCCATGTTGTGCTGATAGTTTAGCTGCAGATCAGTCACAATATTGGCCGAGCTTTTAGTGAAATGTCCTTAAACCGTCGAATGACGACGAAATTGCTCTATTTGATTGTAATTATATAACAAATTGGAAGAGTCTCCTTCAAAATCTCAATTTTTTTTATTCAGACTGTTTATCTTCTTAGCAATTGACTAAAAAGAAACAAGACGATGGATCAAACTTTGGCACCACCGAATTCAAATAAAATTATCATCGCTCCAAAGACCGAAGGGTTCTGTACTCGAGACCTAATTGCTGCCGCCAGAAAATTTCATACAAAACTTTGAAAATCAGAACGTTCGCCTATTTTCAAAGCACTTGTGTCTGTACCGAGGCATACTTTCAGTTCACTAGTACAATTGAATGCAGGGTGCTCAGTAGAAAAGGAACGACAGACTGAACACTTCAGAACAAGACGGAAGGGGGATATGTCGCTTTTGATGACTGGAAGAAGATATCTACCAGCACAAGTTCTGAGCTCACGTTCAATACGCAAACTGCTCAAAAATATCAGTTTCCTGGTAAAGCCCTGATATATGCAGAGTTTATAAAAAAAAAAACTTTAAATAAGTCGCTCATGATAAATTGATGAGCTTTCTTCTAAATGTACTACTGCGTCTCTCGCCTATCATTCTTAGCTATAATAGGCCATAGCAGTTGTTTTTGGAGGTCAAAGCCTGGTTTAACAGCATCATGATTTCCATTGACGAGTGACTTTTCATTTAATACATTTAAGTTCGTAGCGAATTTCTCATATGCCTAAAAAGGAATAAAAAACCATGCGAACTGAATATGAAGGACTTTCGATTCTCATCGGGAGGAACTGTGCAGAGACTTTCAATTTTATCCACTTCAGGAACGCACAAACAATGAAAGAAGTATCAAAACACAAGTAGAATCACACCTAGATCATACCAGTGTTACCTGACTTTTGATTTGAAAATGTCCAAGCTAAGAAATGAAATTTCCCTTTTGCACCATTATTAGAAAAAAACGCCACCAGCAATCTTCCCACTTTATAATTTTAAAAACAGCAAGAAATATAGAAGAAGTCATCGATTTCGAAAACAGTTGAAATATAGTTTTTTTTTTTAAATAGCTCTCAAGGGATATTTTTCCCTAAGTAAAGCAAATTTTTATCCAGCTACAATTGTCTCCTATTTGGTGGTCAATTTTTACTAAATGAGGACCGATTTGGCAGCATAGTTTTATAATTTAGTTGGAACCCTACTAATAGACAATTGATAACCACATTTAGTGTCCCGGCTAGATTTAACGAAGTCACGAAATTTTCCATATAAAAACGATAATTAGTAAGACCCAATGATAGCTCATTGTATTGAAAAATAAATTAGTCTGTGGTTGCACATTTTCCAGCCTCGCAATAATTAGGTACAAACGTAGTTTGAAAGAGACGCACCAATACCCGCGACAGATTTGCTTACTAAGAGCACGTTTTGCGTGTAAATATCCACTTTGAAAAATATTTAACTTCGACAGCACAAAACACACTTTACCTTGTTACATCCCATTTGTTCCGAATGAACATTCAAATCGAGCAATCTATTTTATTTTTGTTTTTTTAAATGTTTGAGACTTGCAAGACTTTTTAGAAGACGTTAATACCCCAAGCGTTCACAGCAACTGAGCTTGTTAGCAATTGTAAAACAAATTCCACTAAATGCATTGATTTGTTGAACGCATACTTTGTATGCTTTTTCGATGTATGCCTAATGAATCCATTTAGTTTTTTTTTTTCTAAATTTCCTATAAATCTAAAAATAAAGCGTTTTGTGTTGGCGGGCGAAAGAAACCTCATAATTCCTTTTCGTCTTGTTTCCAAACGGTATAAGCTCTCGCTAAAGATACGAGTATATTCGTCTGTTTTCTGCATTGATTTTCGAAGACAGTAGCTAATGGTAATTGGATATGTGCTCCTATAATTGAAGGTATATAAACTTTTCTGAACAATTTAATACTATTAACGGGTGTGGTGTGCTCCTTGGACACATGGAATGTCTCTTCAAACCACAGACAAGCGTTTCTATCGTTTCTTCTTCTCTTAGCTGAGATTACTTCAAGGAAATCAGTGTAGTGACTGTTTCGTATGTCTAGACGAATGATGTGTAGTAATCTGCAGACGTTATGTGATATTTTAAATCTCCTCTCTTTCTGTGAGGGTCTTCGCTAGGGTTCATCGCACCTTAAAGAATTATAAAGAGGGCGCTGCCATTGTCACAAACCAATATGGTCTGGGCGCAGTGATGCTCACTGAGACAATTCGCCATACTAATAACAAATTTTAGTCTCGACTTTAAATTTACGAAAGCTCACAATTGGCAAATTTGTATGGAAAATTTAGCCACCGTGAACTAATAAAACTTAAAGTCGAAACTACAAATTTTTATTGGTAAGGAATAATTTTCAGAAAAAATAAACATAATTTTTTGTGAATTACTTTTTAACAATCAATTTCTGCAAATTAAATTTGATATTGGTAGATCTGGTACATTTCTTAATCAAAGTCGCATCACTAATTTTCATTTACAGCTGTGTGTCATGATTAGTTTCCAATTCCCTACTCTAGAGTGAGTAGGTACTCACTTAACCCAAACCTGGGACTACAGAGAAAAAAAAAATCCTACCGATCGGCGAACATCCTGCAGTAAAATATATGCAATTTTTATCTTATTTCTCAATAAAGATTTTTTTTTTTTTTTAAAACTTTGATCTGGGTGGCATCACTGGCTGTGCGACGGGTACGATGGGTATCATAGCGAATTTATTCCTACGAAAGCTATAGTAACACCTGAAGATTTTATTTTCACGAAAATCCTTTTTGAAATCTTGACACATGTTCTGTAATTATCAAATCGATATATATTTATCACTGAACCGATGTAAATTGAAAAAAATACTCCTAAATTTCATGCGTTACAGAACATAGGCAACGGTTACAGAAACTTGTAAAAAACTCTCGCCCCAAAACAGAGATTTTACGTAAATTCAGTGCGACTGGTTTTTTTTTTTGAGGAACACTTTCGAAGCGGTAACAATTTGACAGCTGTCAGGTGACTTCTGCCTATTTTGGTTTGCCATTCCCCAATGAGGATAGTCTTTTGTATGGTAAAGTAACTCGGTTATGGTGCTCGACAAACTAGTCTAAAATTAGACTTCCATTGGACTTTTTTCAACCCAGCCTTTACGGGTCTACATGCCCAAAGTCCTAGGCAATGGCATACACCTATCTTCTAATAAAGTCAATACCGTAGTTCAAATGTGTTTTTGAATTAATTTTATATTTAAAGTTTTGTTTGAAAAAAAATACGTTCTAAAAAATTTGACTGAGAAGATTTTCCCGCTCTTCAAGTTTTACGTTCTACGTATTTTACTTATAAAACTACTTAACCAATTTTACTGCAGCCCAGCGATAAAAAATGTTTAACGAAAACTGTCCCTTAAAACCTTCCAGAGAGTCACTGTAGACCTATGGAGTAAGTCGCAGAATTACGGATTTCAAGTCATAAAAAAAACTCCTTTGACTGTGAACTCTGTCGGCAACTTAAGCAACTATTTACAAACATTTGATCAACCTGCAAGTATTTGAGTTATAAAGACGAATAGATTAAAGACAATAAAGAAAGGGACCCCGCAAAAAGTGAATGGAAAGAACGGCTTACAGAATATTTATTGGCGGTAAAAAGGATTTTCAAAAAGTCTCTTATAGCACCGGGCATAATGGATGTAACTTTCACAGAACCGAACGAAATGACATCAAACAACGGCCGTAAACAATTAAGTTGTAAGCAAACATACAACCAGTGATGCCAACTGGTCATAATTATTCCTTTTACACTTTATTCCGATGCTTGATGCATTGAGGAAGAATTTTGAGAAAAAATGCATACTTTGTTTTGAATTGTTTTTACTATCAATACATTTAAATTTTATAAATCTGGTACCTTGATCAGCATCACTAATTTTCATTTAAAAGTGTGCCTCATGTTTATTTTCCCAATCTCTACTTGTTTTCAAAACATTTCATTTGAAATCAACAGTTTGTAAGAGCTTATTCTTGAGCTGAGTTCAAGTTAAACTGATCACGAAGAGTTTTGTGTAAGTTGTAAGTTCAAATAAACGCTATAGACGTCCAATAAAAATGTATACAAAAAAGTGGGAATAAAATGCTCTCTTAGCTTCTTGGATCAAATAGAACAAAAAAGATTTAGGAACCTATCGATTGACCAACAGTTTGTTAAAAAAATTTAATCACATTGTAAGTTCGTTGTTAGATATAAAATTTTAATTTTTTTTTACCAAAAGGGCATAACTTTTTTGAAAAATACACAATTTTCGGGTTGGCAACACTGCAGACAACTGCAAAGTTATCAGGGAAGTTTTCCGTGCACGACCGACACAGACATCTTTCTTCTTTTAGAAAATTTCAAATTCGTACATCTTCCGAATGAATAGGCCGTTTGCGATGACGAAAAATCTTAGTTCTATAAATAAATTTTCTATACAGGTGATGCCTTAACAAATCTTATAATCTTATAAATTTTTGTTTTGCACAAAGCATTACGTACAATATAATACAAATATTAAGCAATAGTTTGTTAGATTAGAGAAAGAGACAGACTTTTCACTCTGTCTTCACGCTGATGTAGATTTCATTTAATCCTACAAACTCCACAAGCGAAAAGGATTATTTAGAAACTGTTTTATTGATGCATTTCTGTAAACCGCCTGCACATACGCATTGATTTGATTGCATCAAGTGAAGTGAAGTGAAGTGAATCAAGTGAAAAAACTAATTTCCAGTTTATTCGAGGAGCATATGCTTTTATATTAACAATTCCGCCAAAGAAAAACAGCAGCCATAAAATCAGCAAATTCACGACCAGTCCACCGACGAAGTTATGCAGGTACCATTATATGATTACGAGTAGGTGGTAGCATGCCATCATTAAAAGACCCAATTTCTGCATTGATGGCGACACGGTCGCTTCATAGAGCTCAATAAAAAAAAAACAAACACTGTATGACTGAACGTGTATATCATTTTCGTTTTGTCGATTCACTCGGAAGGAAATTTATTTTGCCTGGCCAAAAGACAAACATTTGCTATTGGTTTGTGCTGCTGGATTGGAAAACAATTTCCCATTGAAGCTCGTTGTCAAATGTACTCCAGTAACGACTGACAGTTCAGTGTAAATGGGGTGCCCAATTGGAAATAAATTTCATGGTCGATTGCCTCGACAGCCTTTAGGCTATATTTACAGGTTTTTCTGTCGATTTTTCCAACCTAATTGTATCACACTGCATCGGAGGACATACGAGGTCATAATCGTTCCGGTCCAATTTAATGCGAGGACGAAAAGGCGCATTCAACTCTTTTGCATTCTCTGTGCTGTTCAAACTTTTGTTTGAGATTTATGAAGTGACATTCTTGCAGATGTATCTCAAATAAAAACGAGGAAGAAAGTTTTGCTCTTTATTTTTTTCCGGGAACAAGCTCGAATACACTTGTATGTGTCAAGGATTTTGCGAGAAGAACAAATAGGTTGAACTAGAGAGAGATCTAGGCGGGTACTACATCGGGTTGACATTTCAGTTGAATTAGAGTTCAGACTATGAAAGCACGAAAATTGCTTTCATTTTTTTTTGATTTTTTTTTTAGCAAAATAAAAAGTTAGCATTGGTTTTTAATGGATATGTAGTGGTCGTGGGTACGGGTTAGAGGTTAAAGTGTTTGGAATTTTTGGTGAATACAATGAGGACGAATATTTCGGGGCGCATTTTCGGAGCAATCGCGGTTGGCAGACAGTAATTCCAGGCAGTTATTTAAATTATTTGCGGGGAGGAAAAAAAAAAGATGACAGACAAATGGAGAGAGGTACAGGGTCTTCAACAATGAATTTTGGAAGATTTGGGTTGAAACCGACAGGCGGAAATAGGTGACTACCAGTCGATGGGTAACGAAAATATGCGGGCGAGCATCGTCTGAAAATGCCCCAAGGAGATGGCGTCGATTTCACGGAGGCACCTCGCAACATTCAATATTTGTCGCATTTGCAATGTTGTACATTATCGCCTGGTCAAAAAGTTTGAGTCTAACAGTCAGACTTTGGGAAGACTCCACCCACGGCCGTCGGGAGAAAACTCATGGCTGGGACGGAAAAATGCCGGGTCTATGTACGTAAAGTGAAAGGCATTCAAAAGTGTCATAATAAAATTAATGTTAGCATTTTTTGTTTCTAAAGTCTGGGCCCCACATGAAAGCCGGGCCCCTGACTTCATCTTGTACTCGTTCTGGACCGGAACCCTTTGCCGCTTTGACTGAAGTTGTAACTGGAACCCTGGGTACAAAAAGGAAACGAACTAAATGAACTATAATTTCGCGAAATAAAGTTGATTGTACATACGAAATAAACAAAAAACTAATATAAACGTATTCATTGTTCACGGATCACGCGATTAGACCCCTGATTTGTTGACTGAAGGACGTTTCTAACAAATTTTGTTAGCACGTCTGGTTAGTTAAGCTAACGAGGTTAGGGTGAAGTAAGATTTGATATAGGCGGGCAGTGGACGACGCCATCATAAACTACTTGGAATATTTTCATGGGCTTCGATCATAAGCAGAACCCCCGAATATATATAATAAAATATTTTTTAGGGCCATGTAGGGGTATCTTCTTAAAATCATTTTAGAAGGTACCTTAAGCCTCTTCTTAAAATTATTTAAGAAGATATATCTATGGAGTGAGTTCTGGTGGTGGGACTTAAGCAACTGCGCAACAAAAAAAAAAACCCAAGAGCAACCATCCAACAACCAGTACATCAACAACAAGTAACATTTTCATTATTTGACTTGTCAAGCCTGATTTTTATTTTAAAAAGTCTATGCACAGTTAATGGATTGCGTTGTGCACCACTGAATGCTCTCTAACTTCTTTTTAAGGAGTGTTGAATGTGGGAAAGCGAAAAGATGCAAAAGGGCCCCAACACATTCTTTTGGAAAATTATTTCTTGTAAAGGGTATTTTTTTTAGAGTTATAGATACTTTAAGTTGGCAACACTATTTTAACCGGCGGCCATTTTATCAGCTGTCAATTCATTTATTTTTAGTTTGGTTTAGCATTTCAACATAATTTGACTGACGCCTGAAAACGTTTCCAAATTGTGCAAATTTATTTCGAAAATCATGGTTCTGTTCGAAATACGTATCGCGTTGGCACCAATTTTCAAAAGAAGAATTTTGTTTAGCGATGAAGCTCACTTTTGGTTGAATGGATACGTTAATAAACAAAACTGACGTATTTGGAGTGATGATAATCGTCAAGTGTATGTTGAGACACCGTTACATCCACAAAAACTGACTGATTGGTGGAATAATTGGTCCGTTCTTCTTTAAAAACGATGCTGGCCAGAAAGTTACAGTCAATGGTGAACGCTATAGAGCCATGATTACTGACTTTTTCGTTCATCAATTGAACAACCTAGATGTGCAAGTGCTGTTGTTTTAAGAAGACGGCGCAACATGTCACACAGCTCGTGCCACAACTGATTTATTGAAGGAAACGTTTGGTAACCACAAAGCTTTACGTTGCGGACCCGTGAATTGGTCCCCAAATTCGTCCGATTTTACGCCGCTTGACTATTTTCTGTGTGAAGTCGCTAGTGTACGCCGATAAGACCGAAACGATTGACCACTTGTAGGACAACATCCGCCGCGCTATTGCCTATTTACGGTCACAAATGTTGGAAAAAGTCATCGAAAATTGGACCTCCAGATTAGACTACGTCCGAGCCAGCCGTGGCGGTCATAGTCATATGCCAGAAATCACATTTAAATTATAATGCCGAAGATTATCTTAGGAATAAAGTAAATTTCATGTCAATTTAAAAAAAATTTCTTTGTTTTATTCCATTTCAAAGTTCCATGCCTCTAAAAAAAACACCCTTTATTTTATATATTTTTGGAGAGAACAGCCCTTTTTATTTACAAATCTTTGTGTTGGATTTTTTTTCCGCAACATAACTAAATCATTAACAATTTACAAGTCCGACTGCATTTTTTTTAAAGTAATTTTCTGGGGAAAGGGAAACCTTACGACGCTTAAAAAGCGCTCCGAATTGCGGTCTTAGTTCTGCAATTTTATTGCCGAAGGTTGCAGTCCTCTGAAAATGGATTTCCAGGAAACAAGTTCCAAAGCAGAAGCCGCTAACCACACACAGGATATCCCTTTTCAACGTAGAGTTTTACTTTTTCTATAGGTACGACCTATCCAAGCTTTACTGCAAACCCTCAACCCGAACGAAATCTTAAGTTGCATAATCCAAGTACTCCTGGCAATGACAATCAAAAGTTGACCAATCACGTATACAAACCACCTGAACATGAGTGGCCAATCTTCTCCCCACGATGTCAAATAACTAATAGCACATTGCTTTCGAATTACCACGCATCTTCACCTCCGCAGAATGAGTCAATTCATCCCTGCTCTAACCAAAGACACACATTAAAAACCGAAAGAGGACCTCGATTTCACTTAGTTAATGTTGTCGTCACATTTCCAGCAAATGTGGGTTTTCTCTTTCGCATCTCCGCCCTGCGGTAGGTGTCCCCTATTCACATCCCTATACAAACAATATCTGCATCAGGACATTGTCCCACATCTGGCTTTCTGTCTGTGCGTTTAAATGCTCTTGTTTTGACGGAAGTATCACTGTAAACATGAAAACACAATTTCTTTGTGGTATTCCGCCAGCAGCAGTCAGTTGTTGAATGCAAAATGTTACGTATCCGTGTCTGTTGGTATTTTTTTTTTTTTTGCATTGCAAAAGATACAAAAAAAATAGTTTTTCCAAGGATTAGCTCTGAGTAAATGTGATTAAAATTGAATTCAAATTTAAATTCAATCGAGGAGAGGACTTGTGAAAGTGGGCATTATATCATCAGTGTCCTTCACACATTTTTTGATGGTCAAACGAAATTAACCACCAACGAGGACTGGGAGTAAGACCACAAACTTATACATGTCCGTGCTCATTTTCCCTTTTGCTTTTGGTGAGAAAATTTGATTGAAGGGAAAACGGACTGTAGGGGAGTGTTATGGAGGGAATAGGGTTTTTTTTTCGAATCTCTCCAGCTTCTGGAGACAGGCGAATGGCGACTCAATCAAAGTCAATTTAATTAACCGAACGCTTGGAGATTGTTTGTTTAAATGGTTCTGAATGATTTTGATTGCAGAACGGTCCTTAATCGAAAGAGTGATGAAATGGATGAGAGTATACAAAGAAAATACTAAAAAAAAGAAGATGAATTAGTAATTTTTAATTTCAAGTCCTCATACAAAATCCAAGTATAGAGCTACAATATTCAGAGTGTTGCCAAACCGGTTTCTACAGGCTCTCGATAAAACATCTAGAAGCCTCCTAAGGATGATGTTAATTTCGTCCCTGATGACCAGAGCGTATCGTAAAATTTATGATCAAAAGAGGGGCGAAGCATGTCGACTTCTCTAAAGGAAGAAAGAAACCGGGCGGTCGAGGAAATTGAGAGGTGCTTCTCCAGGGATTAAGCGTCTTTCCAAAGGGTAAACGTCTAAAGGGTGGACCATCTTTTTAGATCATAAGTTATTTTGACATTGATAGCTGTTTTCCGTTCGAAATCGTAGCAGAGAGTCAGTGTCATATCTCCGCGGAACGAAATGAGTCGCTTTACGATTGAACAACGTTCGGAAAAAACTTATTTCGAAAGTGAGTGCTGTGTAGGCTAAAAGAGTGCGTTTTTTTTTTAAGTTTTATACGAAATGAAGCACCCACCGCGCCTGCTATACGCAAGTTTGTGCAATAAGTTCGTGAGACTGATAGTGGACATTATTCATGATCCCCATCGTCGAACGGTGCGAACAGACGAGAATGCGGCTGCTGTTGCGGAGAGTGTGAGACTCTTCGAAAATAAGGCTGGGAACAACGTTTCGGTCAACGGTGGGAGTTGCAGAGCCACGTTAACCGACTTTTTTTTACTGAAATTGAAGACATGGATTTGGATGTCCGTTCATGCAAGATGGCGCGGCATGCCTGACAGACCATGCCACAATCGATCTTTTGCGCACCAAATTCCCAAATCGTATTATTAGCCGTGTTGGCGATGTCAATTGGCCGCCTCGGAGATGCTATTTGACCCCTTTGGACATTTTTTTTGTGGGGAACCGTGAGGGACCGATGTTATGTCAAAAATCCGGAAACGATGCAAGCACTTAAGGCCAATACCATCCAAGCAATCCGTGAATTACAGCCTGAAATCATCAACACTGTCTTGGAAAATTGGAGTGACAGAAGGCGCTACTTCGAGGCAGCCAGTTGATCGACGTTGTTTTCCATAATTAATGGGAATGTTCGCTCTTACTAATAAAGCAGTAATACATGGAAAAAAAATTGTTTTTCTCATTTTATTGGATTTTTAATAGGAAACTTGTATTTGGCCCTCCCTGTGCAAGCCGAAATACCTGAAGAGAGTCTTGTACAGAAACAGTAACCGCGCTGTAAAGTCACAGTCGGGATTTTCTTCTGCAGGCTGTTGAATGGCGAAGACGACTGAAACTCCGTTTGACCATTCAAATTAGTAACTTAATGCAAAGACCTCCGTCACCCTAACCAAATTGAAGGGGGGATAGCAGTATTTATTGTCAAGTTCAGTAAGTCTGACCGCAGGTGGCACGAATTTGTGGAAATAAACGTGCCAGCTCCTCACTGAGATTTTGCCAGAAGAAAGTATGTATAAGTGAGGAAAATTAATTTACCCGAAAACTGCGGTCAACTCAGTCAGTGAAATCACGAGACGGAAAATATTTACTGCCAAAATATGTTGATTCATTTCCTAGGGGAAAACACTGACAACCTGCCGTCTCGGAACACTGCCACAGTACAAGGGTGCACCCCCGATTATTGATTTATAAATTTGCGGTTCAAACCAAAAATGTTAGATATGGAGTCAAACCAATTTATTGCCGTTTTTGCAATAAGTAAACAAGGAAAAATTCTTTCAGAAAACATTTGTGAATATGTACACACTGCACTAAACGTCGTCGTTGGGAATTTCTACGAGCGAACTTTGTAGTCGCATCGCAATTCGGGGTGGATAGCATTCCCCCACTTGGCATTATTTCGCAACGGGTGGCATCATCCCCTTTTGATGCCAATATTCGTCAAGTGACGACAATATGCCAACATTAACGAATAATGATTTCAAAAAAAAAGTTGGTATCGAGCTACCCAGAATTTAAAAAAAAAAGGGCAAAACTAGAGCGGAATCCCTCTGCAACACGCACTTCCTGGATACACCTTTAAATTTATAATGGCAACGGAAGTGTTTGCAATTGCCAGAACTCTCTCTCGCTCTCAATTTAATATGCTTCACAAAATTGCACACCTCACTTCATTTGCAGTCCTTTCTGCGCTGTTTCAGAATCAGGACACATAAGCTACGTTACCAAAGCCAAAAATGGAATATAAACGAAAACCCAACGTCAAGGCCGCCTCCAACTACGTTGAAACCACAATCTATCAATGTCACCAAGAGCTGTAATACTTCAGCTAACAACCCTCCCCAAAGTCCAATATTATGGCTCGAAACAGGTGGGCGTAGTTTCGTTACACATCAACACATCACCCCCTGTGGCTAACAGTAGATTATGCTCCACACGTTCCCGTTAACGTACATTTCATTCCCGAAATATATACGTACATGTGTTGGTATTCTAAAAAAAAAACTAAAAGCAGAAATCAAAATTCTGACGAGTTATGTAATAATGCAGGATGTATCCATTCCATTCACAAAAAAAAACACACACACACTGAGTTCCCCTGAGGAAAACACTTTTCGAATGCACTTTGTTGCAACCATCCCTGTGTCCACCACTTAAATGAATTTGTTTACACACTACCGACAGAAGGCGAGTTCTGTTTCCAATTAAAAGCAACAAATTTCACTTTCGCACAAAATTGCCTGCGCTGGATTTTCATTTAATAATACATTCTCTCAACTTGACGACAAATTTTTCAGTCACCGAGACAGGACGACGGAAACGGCATTTATTATTAATATCATCGAAAAAGAGAAATTATATGTTGCTGCTCCTGGTGGGTGACACTCTACAGAGTTTAAGACAGAAACTTCTTTTGTGGGTGTCTGAAACACTGATAGATTAAATATTAATTTCCCCTTGGAGGGGATACCTATAATTTGCACCGCGGTCACACACAAAAGGAATCATCAACTGTTTGAAGGATTTTCGCGAATCCTTGGGCTCGATTAATTGTCTTCAGTTCGAATAAAAGAATCCGCGCCTCGCGACGAAGAAGGGCGCACACTGTTAATTCTTGCACTTCATAAAATATCCTCTTTTGGTTGCGGGTGGACGCGAAGGATGAATATTTATAATTTTGTACGTTTTCCACTGGCGAGAGTGACGCGATGGAATTTTTTATTTAATTTTTTATCAATGACGTCATGCACTGATGTTTTTTTCTTTTTTTTTCTCCCCCGATGCAGAACTACACCCGCGTATGGTACGTACGAAAATGTGTCGGCGCATAAACGAGAACACGAAACGGGAAAATCAACTGAAAACGATATCCTTCAGTCCATAGCGAGTGACAGATGAGGAATGAGTCCGAGTATCAATGCGTGTAGCGCGGCAGCAGCAATCGGATTGCGAGAAACAATATCCACGGAGAGTATTCCACTTTGTGTAATGCAATCATTCTCGTAATGAAGGTCTGTTACTGTTTTGGTTTCCTTGTTTTGTGTGGAAAATTATAATATACAGACGAAGTTGTAGCAAGGCAAACAAAAAAAGGAAAGAACCGCCGTGGAAATAGTGCCCGACAACGCGCCGACAAACGGTGGTGACGATTTTCCACCCTCACTGACCGTTATAATCTGAGCCAAGTGTGTTTGCCATTCGATGAGTTTGGTTGCAAAAATGTACTGTGCCTTGGCAAGAGAAAGTGAGAGCGAGAAGTCCCAAGTGATTTCTGTTATAAGGGTTGAATGAGAGAGTGCCACCAACCAGCTGTGGAAGGTGCGACTGTGTGAGTGGTAAGGTGAAAGCTCTTATTGCTGGGAATTGCAGGCCAGAAAGTGTTGTCGAATCGAACTTAGAGTAGTAGGGAAAAATTGTGCACTACTCCAGTCATCTTTAGATTGAGAGTCTTATTTGTTTCAAGAAACTTTTTAGAATTCAAGTTTTTAAAAAGTTTCTTGAAAATTAAAAAACAAAACAAATATATATTGATAGATTTAAGGCCGAAAGGCAATAGTTTTAAGCATATTGTTAAGTTTAGAGCGCTCGCTAAGGGCCAGTAAGCTAGAATAAGATAAATGTTAGTTTTAAATTAGATTTAATCGTTTTTGTCTAGTAGATAAGTATAAAGAATGAATAAATAAAAATGAATTTAAAAGAGAAGTCTTACTTGTAAGTTCTGGCTTCAAATTATCTAGGGAGAACTTTTTCATGCAATCTGACATTTGACAGCTCACTTGAGTATTCCTTATTTACTAACGTGGCATAAATGGTTGTGTAGTTCTATACGTTCCCTTGTAAAATATTCGGACTTTTGCGTAAGTTTCTGAGTGCAAATCTGTCATAAAATTAGTGAACCGATAATTCTTAGCTGTCTTTCTGATGACAGCACATTTGACATCTTAACCCTAGAAAGATAATCCACGTCCACGAGACGTATGGCGCGGGACAATTGTGTGATAACTTTTAAATTCTAAACCGCAGCGCGTTGACTGTCTCAACTATATATAAAAAATTCATTAATTTATTTTTTTTGAATAGTATCTATATAATTAAATAAATTTATTATAAATAATAAGAAGTTCATATGTTTAATTAAATACACTAATTGGCGTATGAGACGTATGATTTTCTTTTACGCTCTTTATTTTATGATTATCTTTCTAGGGTTAAGAAACAACAGAAAAATGTTATTTGCGAAAATGACTTCCATTTCTATGCGTGTGAACGAAGAGGGTTTTATAAAGTCGGCTCATGTTCATAGACATTATCTATGTTCAGGTTAATCATGTGACAAACTGCTTCAAAATGAATAGAGCGTTTTTCTAAGGAAAACGCCCCTTGAAAGTGGGCGTGTCTCATTACTCTGACGAACGAAGTTGCCAGCATTTTTTTTCTTTCAATAAATTTTTTTCCCAGCGGCGTTTTTGAGTAAATAATAAATTTCGTCCGAAAGTGGGCGTGGCAATTAATTTATTCCTCAATTATCTCACCAATTAGACAATTGGTTTAGTCAGTTTTGTGTGGTTAACAGCAGACTAGATAGATGGACATGAAGGATTTTAGTGAATTTTTTTTGTTCGAAGAAAAACGCCTCTTTAAAGTGGGCGTGGTTCAGTGATCAGTTTCGAGTACAACTATGGAATTTTGTTGGCTACAGATTTTTTTATAAATTTTTTTCAAAAATTATAATTTCGCTCTAAAAGTGGGCGTGGCAATTAATGTGTTTTCTAATAATGAACGAATCAGCGAATTGACTTTGGTTGTTTTTAATGGTCCGCGCTACTAGATGGACCCAAAGGTACTTGGCGGATATTTTTTTTTTAAGTTCAAACTTTCCTTTAAAGTGGGCGTGGGTCAACGAATCGTTATCAGGAAACTTGGGGAGACTTATTGGCCATAGATTTTTTTGTAACTTCTTTTTGAGAAAGTGTAAATTTTTCTCTTAAACTGGCGTGGAATTTTACTTGTCGTTTGAAAGCGATATACCAGTAAATTGAATTAAACACTTTTTAGTGGCCAACGATGCAATGGGATACATACAGGAGTGATTCACTGGATGTGCCCTTAAAATCGTGCAGGCTACGAAATGTCGATAAAAAAAAAAACACCTAACAAATATTATTATTATAGTTTCATCCGTTTAAAGAAACCATTCAAAAATATTCCAAATTCGCGAAACCCTACCAATCGAACAGATGACAGATGACATTGAATTTTTGTCTAGACACTAGAGTAATATTTTTTCTCACCACTACCACTTGTTTCTTGCAAATTCTTTTGCTATCTATGAAATGGTACGTATTATACCTACAGTCGAATAAAAGAAACAATCTGTACGCAACATTGTACAAGTTTGTGTTGGCAATGTTTCAAAATATAATGTCAAACAAGATGCGGTACTATGTGCAGTTGTCTGACAAATTTCGCATCCTTAAATCATTAGTGCAGTGGTTTTTTGTGAGTGTAAGATAATTGATATCACCCAATGCGTCATGACCTGCAAACGAAATTGTCCGAAAACTATTTAGAACTACTAAGAACAATACTGCATGTGATGGAGTACAGATGAGAGAACAAATCGTAGCTGGGTTCGTAATTTGATTTATATTCTTTCAGATGAGTAAAAGGCATTTTCACGTTAGCAACGAATTTGGTTTGAGACTTATTTCGTGCGGCTGTGATGTCTCAAGTGGGAGAAATGTAGGTTACAATTCGAACGCGGATCTGAACTTGACTAGAGTGGTCACTAAATTTTTACAAATATGCACGTTGTTCGTAAAATAAATGGCGATTTTTTTTCCATCTGTTAAAGACATATTGGCTGAAAGTACATGAAACAGATGAACAGGTAGATAGTCGGGCAACCTAAAAAGTTGAACGTTGAACGAAATGGATTTTCAGTCAAACTCTTTTATCTGGTAGAAGACGTTACTTTGTCCCACCAAAAAAAAAAAAAACAGTTCAATTCTAATTTCCTAATTGATCGAGGTAGATTTGAAAGTCATAAATAAATTCTCAGTGCTGCCAATGTTCCTTCGACAGAGGTAGCATTCTCTTTACCTACACTGGTATACCAAATAAATACCCACTCTCCTGCGAGCCAGTATAACAGTTTCAAGTGACACTTTTCCACCCCCACTCGTGCTATATGTAGTCACTCAACGAGTTGTTGACTGCACATTATAACAAAGCCCTTCATTCCAACACAATAATTCGTGTTTTCCCTAGGAAAAGAAAAAAAGAACTCGCCCAACTTAGTAATTTCTACAGTTTATTCGCAGTTTTCATTCTCATTTTCACTGTCACACACATTCAAGTGCAACTCTTTCGTCGGCGAAATACGCATGCACGGGCAGGAATGCCTTCGAAAAATACCATGCAATTCAGACAGACGGTGAGGACAGGGGTGCCATTTATATTTGTATGTAGCGCAAAGCTTTATATCCACCCACCGAGAGAATAGGGGCTCGTGTTGAGCGAAAATCAAACAGTAAGCGTAACTGACAACTGTGTTGTTGTGAGGCGCGACTTTTGTCGGGGTGGTGTTCCGCCTAATACCTATTGATGTTTTGCATTGCCTATTCGATATCGCTGAGCGATTGATGGGCGGGCGTAATTTCGGTAAATAGGTTCTCTCCTAATTGCTGTGTGTACCGATGGTATACAATTTATTCTATTACACTGTGTTCACATTGACGGTGGAAGTAAATATTCTAAAGGCACGAACAAATTTATTTCATGCCCAATGAGAGTGGACTGTCGGTTTGACAACAGCTGATTAATTCGGATAAACACGTTTATCTGTGCATCGGGTGGAACATTTCACCACGCAACTCGGTCCGTTTGTGCGATTATTATCGGCAGTGATTTAATCTCGTATCAGTTGTATCACAAATAAGTAGCAAATGCACATACACGCACATAATTGATAACGATAAGTGGACAGAACTTTTTATATCACTTCCATGTCAAGGCCGTTTCGTGTGTGCAGATTTGGCTATCAAAGAGAAAGTTTGCTAAATAAAGGTGACGATTAAAAAAATTAAATAAAATATCTCCAATACGTGACAACAAAAAGCGTTCAAACCTATAGTGCGATAAGTTTGGGATCAAAAGTCCATTGATTTCAAATGTTTATTATTATTATTATTATAACTTTATTGTTACATAAATTAATTATATAAGCAAAACAAAATATAGCCCTAGCTGCCAGGGCTTTGGGCTAATTAAAATTAAAAGAGATTTAAACAAATGATTCTAACTTAAGTTTTACAATATTTTCATATACACAGATTTAATATTTTTTCTGAGATAAATAAACAACTCTTAAAGTTGTCGAAGGTCCTATCCATGATTTCGAATGTATTTTTATCACTATATGCGATTTGGGACTAGTCGGACTTGTCGGACCGATAGTAAATGTTATTTATGAGTACACCACAAAGCTTTGGGTAATATTTCGCTAAGGAATAGGCGGTAAGGCCTACCACCGTAACCTATAATACCCAGAAAAACTGAAAGATCACTAAATAACACTACCCTACCCAGGAAAAAGGCGATGACAACTAAGCAGACAAATTTCGTCAGTTCATTTGCGAATCTCAAAAATAGGTGATGTGGCAGCAATTTTTTAAGAAAAATATCGCATGCAATACTCCAAAATCCACGCGGAAGAATAAAATGCGATCATCTTAAGGAAATATATGCGAATAGATCACCAAAACCTACGCAAATGAACAAAATGCGAACATCCAGAAGAAGTACATCCAAGCTTATTGAAGAAGATTTTGCACTCGGTTGAGATAATATTTCGAAGAGTGTTTCTGATTGTTCATGGTCTTCCGTAATCCACCTTCGTAAATTTGCATTTCGAATCCCAAAAATTTGCATAATTTTTCTCGGTACGCTTGTACACATCTTTAAGATGTTCGCATTTTGTTCTTCCGCGTACATATTAGGGAATCGCTGTCAAGCTCGTTACCCCCATTCCGCGTGGTCTTCCTCTCAACTCGCATTGGATTCCCATAGATGTTGGCATTTTCTTCCTCCGCGTGGGTCTCCAGACATTTTTTTATCGCAAGTTGGACAGAACAAAGACTGGAATTCTTGACGATTCCGCTCAAATAATGACTCCGTAATGTTATAGCTCTTAAATGGTGAATAGCATCTATTGCAGAAAATCTGGAAATGATTGTTAACAGATCGGTACGCTCAAGGAAATTGCGAGGATTTGCAGGCCCAATCCTAGATCTTAAAGAGCAGAAAACGGCATAGGAACTAGTAGGCACGATTATCTATCCAAAATGCGGCAGCTTCTTCGATAGACGCGATGCAATTGAACTAGAAGAAGAAGACCTATGATCCAAAAAAATTGACAAGTATTTCAATTTGGAACTGCCTGCAATTGCAATTCTCATAAATTAACTCGCAAAAAATATAAGGACACTGTATATATCCGCAGCTCATGCCGCTGCCGGTTTAATGATGTGTTTTGCATTTGTCACTCTTCAATAAATGGTGTCTCAAATCATCCGTTTATTGCACACAAATGTATTCACGGAAAAATAATAAAAGTAGCGTGTCTCAAGGCGAAAGAAAAACAGGACGAAAAATCGGCGTGAATATGAACCCGCAATCACAACATCTATTATTTTATTACACCTGTGAGCCGTTGTGCAGCAAACAAGCAGAAACACAAACAATACAGTGGAGGAAAGTCCTTCCCGGTGGGGCGACAATTAATAACAACTATAACCTCTAATCCATGAGTAGCATAAATGAGCTTTTAAAACTGCACATAATAGCAAAGCCTAAAAAACAGGAAACCACACTTCCGTCAAGGTATTTCCGGAACCCAATGATGATTAATGGCGCCTGGTCAAGAATGTATACCTCAAAGGGGCAGAGGGAGAAAAAATGCATTCAGCAGAAAATATGAACAAAAAAAAAAAAGGCTTTGCACGGATTGGCGTACTTGGTTGCCATCTAAATTATTGAGATCGTTGCGACCAACCAACCCCGCAAAGCTTTCAATTAACTCATTTGCACAACTTAGCGAGCGGCACTAATTATGCAATTACACGATGTCAACAAAGTTACGCAATTATCCAAAAGGGGTAAGCGTCCTCCTGTCACTTTGTTTTATAGTGGCGTCAAAATGAAGGGTAGGCTCTTCTCTGACTATCCACGGTACAAGTACTGCTAGAGGTTTTGTTTTAAAGTTGGCGTGATACTTTAATCGCATTGTACCTTTGGGTGTATGCACTTGTAGATAAGTGCAAGCGCTTTAGTTAAGCTCTAATGTTTGACATTAGTTTGTCGTTGTTATGTTGTTGTCGTTATGTTGTTGTCGTCTCGTCAAAGGAATGAGGACTGTCGTTGTTTTGTGTGGAAATTTTCACAGATGTGATTTTTAACGAGGCAATGAAAATTATTGATGTTCCGTATTCCATTGTTGACACAGTCTAAATGACTGTACTGCCAGGCAGATCAAATGATTCTTTAAAAAGCTGGGTGGAGCCTTAGGCCTTACCTTTCACAGCCATTCATTTGAGGGTGTTACTGGTAATTGTAAAATGGAAGTTACTTCCTTTTGCAGTGGTAATATTACAGACCTCATTAAAGTCTCTAAGTCACTTAAAGAGGTGAAAGAGTTGCAAGCAACAGCAAGTCAAACGCCTTCTCAGAACCATTCATTTAGATGAGGATTGCAATTTAACGCCTCCTTCAAACGACCGAATTTAGCAGCTTTCTTATAGGTGACCGAGAGGCAGTGTAAATTATATTCTTTTGAACAATTTTACACTACAAACAAAATTACAAATTTTAAATTAAATAAGTACAACATCGAGCAACTTCGTTTAGACCATGTCTGGACCATGCCTCTGCCTCATGCCCATACTACTCATCGATGGGACAACTGAACCGCTGGACAAGTCATTCACGACAGCTTTTATATCCCACAAATTATTTTCAGGTCGCTCCGCTCCCAACAGAGGCTTTGGATTGTAGTGTCATGTTTGCAACTCAGCATCGCAACTCATCCACAGCCAAATCATACATGGATTTTTTTTTTACCCATAAAACTAATCCAAATGCGTAACCTCCAGGATAACTCATCCATCTCATACACAATTTTATTTATTTCATGGGGTTATATTTTTGAAAATACTCTAGAGTTTTTAAAACGAATCCAGTCAGCCACTACAAACATGCTGGCGTGGATGAAATGTCCGACAGGTGAGCTGCTCTGCAGGTCTTTTGTTTCTTACATGACTTGTGCCGGTTTATGAGCAGGCCGTAGATGGGTTTTTTGTACGGGATAACCTGAATTTTTTTAATATTTGAAGATGAGATTTACTGTATATAGTATTCGAATCTCCTTCGGACAAGCGTGGGCTGTCTTTAAATGTCGCCGTATATTCCCTTTGGGTTGGGATCAAAATTCTGGATGGTTCAGAATTCTTTTTACAAAATTCTGCTTTCAAAATTCTGTTTTCAAAATGTTGGCATTCAAAAGTCTGCTTTAGAAAATTCCCCAAACAATAAAAAAAGGTTTGGGAAATGTTTCAAAGCGCGTTTCTTTTTAATTTAAATTTTATTTCTAGTATTTTACTTTTAACTCTTCATTTTTTCTAAATTTAAAATATTGTTTTTTTTTTTTATTTCCATTTGTTTTTTGTCGTTTATATTTTATTAGTTCGAAAGAAAACAGAATAAGCTGAATTTTATTGCATTAAATTCGAAAGGCAGAATTTTGAAAGCCGAACTTCGATCGATTCCCTATATTTAGTGGAAAACATATTCGATGGAAAATACTTCCCACTCGCCTCTCTAATACGCTGACAAAGGAAAAAACATATCCTCTATACCCAAGAGAGGAAGGGAATCGTCATGCTAAAAGTCCCAATTAAGACATTTGCATTTTCTCCGAACACGAAAACCAAACATTCATTGTCACTGTTGTTTCACTTTATCGTGAGTGCACTCACAAACAAATGAGATGTGCAGTGTTTTTTTTTTTTAAACACAAAAAAACCATCCAATCCTCGGGAAAGCTCACCCGAGCACAGTGCAAATCTACTGCACACTCTGCATCTGCACTGTGTAAAGCAACAAGTTGTTGCAAGTGGGACACTTGCCAACATGAGACCGAAGACCGAGGCAATACATTTACGTGTGTCAACCAGAACAACCCGATTACTCGTACCGATTCCGAGTAATCCTTAACGTAGTGTGAAACAATATTTTCGAATCCATTTTTTGGCCAAAGATGCTGCTCTCAGCTGGGGCGAAAGTTCATGCCCAAGCCTGTGTGGGGGGCTGATGGAGAGTAGTTGGTGTTTGCGAGGAGATCTTTATCCTTTGTGCTTTCATTTTGTCAGCTTTCTTTCCGGGTGAAAGCAAACGGAGTGTAAATTGGGAAAACGGTCCATTCTCATTGCATCATCACCACCACCATGCCATCCACCCCCATATGGCCGGAAGGGTTTAAATGTCAACCAGACAATTTTCGAAAAATTTAGGATTTTCATATCTCAGGCGGAAAAAGGAAAGGTGGACATTTGTTTTTTTTTGTCAGGTAGGAACCGCTATTATAATTGCTTACGGAAAGGACTGTGGGAGAGGGGTCTTTTTGATTTTCGAGTTTTATTGTTAGCTCTTTAAATTGCCGAATTAATTGCGGACAAGTTTTTGTCTATACCGAAGAGGAATTGAGACTGGGGAATAGTTTTGTAAATTACTTCCTCAAGGGCAAGTTAGGATGGCAAATTAAACTCAATATGTCGTAAGGCTTCGGCCTCGCAGTGAGCGACGAGCAACTTGGCGCTACGAAAAATAAATTTAATCATATGAAATCGCAAGGCTCACGAAAGACCTGAGTTAGCGATTTTGTTATAGACAGAACGAACGAATCGCTCACTGCGTGGCTGCAACCCAAACCCTATGAAAACTTGAGCCTTGGAGATATACTGTGGAAGGACTATTAGGTCGCCCCAAGAGTTTTTTGAACGAAAATTGGTGACGGTTTGTTCCGTAGTTCTTATGGTCCGGTATTTCATTGACAAAACCGACTTTATAGTATTTTGAGAAGCTGACAAGATCAGTGATTTTGGAAGTAGGTCATTAGTATCAGTCTTGTGGATTTGGTCTCTTCAACATTTTCCTTTCCTGAGCCTGAATGCTGCAAATTCTTTTTCGACGATGTCTACGATAGAAGGCTAAGAACAGTTTTTGAAGGGAATGGTTTTCACATGACCAGGACTTTGGTGCCATGATTTGGACCTTGTGTTTAGACTCGGGAGCTTTATAATGATACCGATAGGACCTAGTCAAACGAATTGTTGGCCTAGAGCCCCATTTAGAGACTAAAGCTCTTCGGTAAAAGCATAGCGCT
The DNA here is from genome assembly GCA_916610125.1 of Cheilosia vulpina. NCBI lineage: Eukaryota > Metazoa > Arthropoda > Insecta > Diptera > Syrphidae > Cheilosia > Cheilosia vulpina. Next base: position 47,088,565 of record OU744279.1, read on the forward strand.
TCTTGAAAGTTTTACGAATCTTTGGCAATATTCCCTCTCAATGCAAACTTCATATCTAACTTCAATCCTAAGCTCTGTTGACGAACTCGAGTACCTTACCAATAGGGTTGGGTAGAGTGAAGCACCGCACCTTTATCTTTCTCGTTTCTTAAGAAGACTAGTTCCGTTTGGGGTTAGGTTGACGCTAAGACAGCGGCGAAGTCCTATATAGAAATTTAGAAAATTCGTCTAGAGATATAATTTTAACAACAGAAGGTTGTTCTTCATCTTAAAAATGCTTACGGTGCTAGAGCTTGTTGGTAGAGATATCTACTGATACTGATAGATATCATCACATTGAAAACCACCATCAATTGGATTAACGACCGCAGTTTTTCACTGGTCTTCTTTACCCTAAAAACATGGATGTAGCCTATTTACTGGCGAATGCAAGATTTCTACCAAAACAGGAACCATAGCGAAATATAAAGGTGTTAGTCTCTTACGTGAGGCCAAACACCTTGGTGATAAATTATAAACTAGAACACAAGAAGAGAAAGAAAAGTCTGAATATCTTGAACGTGTTTGGGCAGACTTTTGGTGCGATGTCTGAAATGAAAGACAAGTACATTTTTTTCCAGTATTCCAGTAAGCCACTTAAGTGAGGCATGAACTTCCTGGAACCGAAACGTTCATACTCTCCATGGGATGTGAGTGTCAATGGCCTTGAAAGTGGATTCAAAAGACTTGAACCTTCAAACTAAAGCAAGCACACGTTATTTCGACACAAACTGCCATACACAAATACTGCTCATTGTGAGGTGTATTATTTTTCCTTTAAAAGTGGGACAACAGTTTTCAGTAAGTCCGGGACTCCACCCACAAGCCTCTCCAGTAAGCCAACTGCCCTCAGTTGAGCACCCCAAAGAGTTATTTTCAAACTGTGCTCGCTATCAAAGACGAAGACTTCGCCGTTCTGATTTTCTATGTTCGAGACAGGGGTTCTGTTTGCTCTTTATCTCCTAGGTTTCGCAAAAGTCCTATATCTGTCCTTAATATCCTTCTGCGAAGCCATTTTACCAACTTCAAACTACACCAGCTGAAAACCATTAAACAGAAACAAGTGCGCCCTTTCACTTGAATCTCATTAATTCTCAACGCATTAAAAATATGCATACTAATGGTGAATTTGCTTTATTGACAAGTCTCGCCAACGTACTTACATCGCACCCTCGTAAGCCCAACAATTGGGCATTCGCGCATATGCAAATCGAAAAGCCTATGTCATGACGGTTTTTGTGGTTGTTTTTCCATTTTGCCTCTAAAGCTAAACCTCCAAAATTAGAATACATCCACCCATGACCATCTACATAATATGTATGTGTAGCCACACAATACAGACGAATAATAATCTTAATCATAATTTCCTTGGATGTTGATGTTATACTTCTGCTTCAGAGATTGACACAGATAAGACCGACAGCCTGGTAACACGTTTCCCCGCCCCCGCCAAGCTTTTGACCGGACGTTGGTGTTTTTCATATTGTCCTGTGTGCCCTCCTTCGGCTATACCATCTAATACAAGTATATACCTGCCCTTCTGGTGAACCGTAGGTTTGGTTGTAAAATTTGCGTGAATGAAATTAATTAGAGTAAAATAAAATGCATGGAAACAGCGGCCTGGAAAGTATAGACCTCGCGTTGTAAGTAAGCTTGGAAGAATCTAACGTGACTGGCGGTGATTATTTAGTTGGAAAAACTATAGCTATATAGCTATGTGAAAAATAAAAAAAAAAAACGACGAGAAGTAAACTTTTATTTGAAGGGAAAAGGTTTTTTTTTTTTTGTTGTTTTCCTTTTTGTAATCAAATATTGAGGAGGTAGATAACCTGGTTATTCTGACCAATTTTTTTATTTTTAATTTTTTTTTCTCTTCAGCTAGTCCTACATTTAATTGGAAAGCTTTCGAGATCCTTTGTGCATATTATATTCACTTCAATAGTGGCTTGTTAATTTAGAAAGTTCAGTTTATTGTTTTTTTTGTGATGGAGGACGGTGGCTGGTGGGGTTTTCTGCACGAGGTGTCTCCTAATTGAACTTTTTAATTTGTGTAGTGTCCTGCATGCGAGTATATAGCATATTCTGTTACTCTTTGCAGAGTATAATGCCAAGGACATTCCAGTGGATTACAAATTACTAAGACAATTATAGAGGTTAGTGTTATAATTTTATTTTGTCACATGTTCAGGTGATGGTAATCGCGTTTTTTTGTGGCCTTTAAGCGATATAAACAAAACGTCTCAAAATAAAGTGTACGACTGGATCGCACGAAATTTTTGCTTGAATTTTATTTGTCTGAATTTTTAATGCAAATGAGGTTTTTATAAGTTGTGTTCGTTTTTTTTAATAGGGGTTTCTAGGATTCTATTGTTTTTTTTTTTCAGTTTTTGTGGCAAAATATGCAGCACAGTTTGTAGTCACGTCATGCAGAATTTAACCCTTCCCGATTATTTTGACTTTATTTAAAAAAAAATATTTATTTTCAAAAAAAATTTCAGGAAAGTGAGATATGTTTTCACCATAAACAACATAATTCACTATGTGACTTGACCGTCTCCGTATAAGAAGTGTTGCACTCATTAAGTCATTTTCTTCTGATAAAATAGATCTTTCAATAGGGCATGAGATTTAAAAATCAAATGTACGACTGGATCGCAAGAAACTTTCTCGTTCTTCAATAGTTTGGTTGAGTCAATTGATAGGTAGGCAAGAAGTGGGTAATATTTGCTAAAAAGCAAGAAGTTTTGCTTAGCTGTTATTGCAATTTTATTGGTAATGCAGTATTGAGTTTTACAAACATGTACGGATTTAGGTAGTCATTTCTGAGAAATAATAAAAAAACTGATTTATCCGAATTTTTTGAGAAAAACTGAGTACGAAATCGTAATAACGATTTTTTTATTATCTTAAGTATGTATTTTGATTCAAATCGATTGAGCGGTTTTTGTAAAATTATGCAGACAAAACAGTAACACATTTGCAACATTTATTTTGAGAAATACTATTGCTTTGCTGTTTGGCTAAAAACTGACTCTAAGACATTGTTCAAGATGTAAGATTTATTTGGTTTTCGAGATATGAGCAGTTTCTAAAATTAGCGTTTCCGGTAATTCGAATTTAAAATTAAGCACGCAATTTTGAAAACATCAATTTCACTCTAAGTATGCATTTTGGTGAGCAGTTTCTAAAATTAGCGTTTCCGGTAATTCGAATTTAAAATTAAGCACGCAATTTTGAAAACATCAATTTCACTCTAAGTATGCATTTTGGTGAGCAGTTTCTAAAATTAGCGTTTCCGGTAATTCGAATTTAAAATTAAGCACGCAGTTTTGAAAACATCAATTTCACTCTAAGTATGCATTTTGGTGAGCAGTTTCTAAAATTAGCGTTTCCGGTAATTCGAATTTAAAATTAAGCACGCAGTTTTGAAAACATCAATTTCACTCTAAGTATGCATTTTGGTCAAAATCGTTTCAACCGTTTAAGAAGAACTAAAGAAATTTTTAAAAAATTACTCTTTTCAAACCTCGAAAAACTGAGTTTGCTTTTATGTTCGAGAAAGTTAGGAAAAGTCCTTCCTTGTGAATTGGAACATTTTGGTGGAGTGAGAAAATATACAATTTTTTGAACACAGTATTTTCCAAAGAGGATTCTCTCAAAAAAAGGCAGTCACCAAAATGGAGAAAAACAGATGGCTTAAAATATTTTTGGCTTCCTAAAGTATTCTTTTTTGTATTAATATAAAACTATTTTATTTACTTAGAAAGTTAAATAAAAAAAAGTCAGAAAAAATTAGATTTCGGTCAACAGAGCGCTCAAAAAGTGTCCGTGGCAACACACAGCATAGCTTATAACCATCTCTGAGTCTTCAGAAACATTTAAAAGAAATTGCTTATCGGAATCTGTGCAGTTGTTTTAAGGTCCACTTGTAACAAACATCTTTTGATTGTGGGTATTGTGTTTTTCATTTTAGCCGAAGAGATCTGTGACGCGTTTTTTAGTTTTAAATATTTTGTTAAATCAGTGGAAGAATGACTTAAAATCAAAAAGTAAAGGGACTTACTTACTTAACTTTGCATGGAAACGTTGAACTTGAGAGTTCGTAAATTGTGAGCTAGACACTTAAAATAGCAAATTAGTGCCGCGCGGGTGCGACCCTAGGCGTTGGTTTAACCGGAACTGTAAGTATGAATGTGTCGCCAATTGCTTCAAAGTGCTTTTTTGAAATATATATATATATATATAAATATAATTAGATGCGACCCTAAGCACCAGGTTCACATAAAAGTTCTTGTTCTATTCTTTGAGGGGCAAATGGAACCGACCCTCAATTTTATGTCGAGTTCGAAAGGCTGAACTGGGAAACTTTTCCAGGACTCACTTTGACAATTCTCTTGCACTATTTTATTTTGTGAAGCGCATTATTTAAACAAAGGTTTCCAAGCCCTGCGCCATAGCAGAAAACACCAAAAGGACTACGGACTCATATCGTGTGTGTTTGTTGTAACGTCCGTCTTTTCATTTTATTCCTTCCGAAGAAAACCGACCAAAGGCGACACGGTAATAATTTTAATATCGTTGTTTGTTGGCCGAGTTGATCACACCTTGTGTCTGTGGTGTGAATGTCTTCACCAAGCCGCCCCCCAATTCTTCACCGAGTTATAAGACTAAGCTCTAGATCCGATAAAACAGACAAATGAATGGCATACAGTGGGGGATAGAAGACAGCAACAAAAATGCACACACTTACTTGTACAACTACGGAATGCACATATTTCCGCAAGTAGGTCACGACAAGGAGGGCCAGGATAAATGGTTTTCTCTATTTTTTTCTTTCCACTTCTATGTGCACATGGAAATAGATGGATGGATAGACGGCTCCTGTGTGTGAATTGTCCCAGCAGACCTTTATGGCAAATCAAGAGAAATGCGGATGCCAGGCAAAAGAAAGAAAGGATTTCGTTTAAAACGTTACTCACTGGGTCTTAAAAGTTTTCTCGAGGCTGTTTCCCCACAATAAATCTTCGGCTGTACCTAACCCCACCGCCGGGATTGCTTTGGCTTGGTGTTCGCATTCATTTTCATTACCATTGCTAATGTCATTCACCATGAATGTCGCGCGTACCCTAAGCCGACGTGCATATGTGACACTCTTGTGCATGGCATAATAAAGTGTCAAACAGGCTTATTGAACTTCAAAATTATGAGCTCAACTTAATTGGATTGCCATTTCTGTATATGGATAGGGATCAGTCTCATTTCGATTTTGTGGTCAAATCGATTGTGATGACTCATCTGTTGCCGAGTGAATAGATGAAATCGAACCCAAACCGAGGAATGAATGAATGAATGGAATGTCTAATTGGGTGACCTTTGTGTGCAATAAGTTGGCCTTATCGTGCAGTGGTTGGTTGGCACATCGAATCTGGATTGCACTTGTACACATGTCTCTTCAAAATTGTAGACAGTTCATTGTCAGGGCTAGAGTGGATGTCAATGATGCTTATTATTGTGGAAGAAAATTAGTGCGGTTGTCTATAAATGTTGCAAAAGTTACGAGGGCATGACTGCAGGTATATGCACATGTATCGTACATGCACATCAATTGCGTAATTTGATCAAGTAAACGTATAACTATGCACAACACGGGTGTCGTAATTCAAGGTTATGTCGATTGAGTAGCATCGCTGCTGGATGATGGGTAACCAACAATCAACCGAGTGTTGCAGTCATGTTGATGAGTGAGACATGATGTGCCATTCAATAGCGGACTTCGCAACTATTTACACTTTGGCTCAGAACATGCCCTCAATGTGTTTCTTTCAGAAAACAATATTTCTCGGTTTAAGTGAGTCGACCTTCCCTTCGTCGATTGCAGGTGAAATGCAACTACAACACACATTTACATTGTCCGATCCAATGGTACCTGTAACAATTTTCAACGATTGCTGCCCAATTTCTGCCGCCTTACATTGGGTTTCTCAACTTTAATCCAGTAGGGAATGTGTTCCATGAGAAGTCCGCATAACTTCACACGTCCTCTTTGGGTTCTATCGCCCCCCAGAGCCATAAACGAGGAACAGTCACTCTAATTAAACTTTCACAATGCGCACGACGCTACCTGCCGTCAATGTGGACTTTTCTCACCGCCATTTCGAAGGCACTCTCCGAGGTATTCCCCAACGGGCAGTTACACAACAAAATACACTTTCATAGTCCCCGGGAGCAACTTTGATTTCTCAAGCGAGTTAGTCTTGAAGTGTTTTCGGGCCTCACCTACAGACACATGGACGAGGGATAAATGCAAGTCCCAAAAATCGATTTTCTTATATTTCACTGAATTTGTTGTACCTTCTTTTTTGTGAGACACTGAAAAGTCCAGCTATGTTGATATTTTCATGACGTAACGACAGTCGCACCACCTGAAAAGCAAATTCATCGCCGTCATCAGGGAGATCAATTCTCTTGAACTACCTTGTTTAAATAGAAAAGTTAAAGTAGGTCAAGATGACGAAACAAGACAAATGATGGAACATGGTCAGATGGAGGAGAGGTGGGGTGTGGACCCGCTCTATCTTGCAGTTGCTGGAAATGTATTGCGGTGATAACGAACTCCGGATGATGTCTAGTTCAATGCTGAATGTTAACCTTTATTATTTTGTTATCATGACAGACGTATCATGCTAGCGAATCGTCGATAGCTTTTCGAATGCATGGTATTCTATAAGCAAATATATTTATTTTTTCTTAGTGACTACGCACTTACCTGTGCTACTTTTTCTCCCATATTAGGCGTGTGACGACTTCCTTGAAAAAATTTCCCTGATCCATTATCCTGAAAACGGAAAATTGTAGAAATATTATAAACAACTTTATTAATTGAAAGAAGTAACAAACAGAAAGAAGAATTCGTAATATTTTTATACAAACGAAAATTTAACACATGCATTGGGGGCAGGGATTCAAAAATGAGAAATCCGAAAGAACCTACAAGGAGTTTGAATCTATGAATTAAAATGTTTTCACATGCGCTGTCTACTATCTTTTTAACATGTTACCTCGAACTACAGCATAGTAAAGGAGCCAGAAAGAAAGTGCAAATAACTTGTGTCTGAGCGATCCGCTTAACCTATGCTAACAGCACACAATGTGAAGGCGTAGGAGGTCATACTTCATAGTCATACTAAATATTTTGCAGGTCGCAATGGGTAATTTTATATGAAAAATTTCACCATTGTGAGTTCGAGTTCGTAAAATATGACTATCAGTATCGCACATTGTCTTAATTTTAATCTAGCATTTTCAGCATCCTCAGGATAAAGGTAGGTACTCAGATTGATACCTAAATCCAAGATCTTCAAGCATTTCAATGTTGTCGGATCAGCATGACTTACTGCCGAGCAGCAATTTAAGTGTGACCGCAATTCGAAATAAAATAAATCGTTCACCACAATGAACTTGATTTTAGTGTTTATATATTTTTGCTGTATATTTTTACAAAAATGAAAATGTGTCCGGACTATTTCTGTATAAAAATGCATTTGAATATTAAAGTTGAAGGAGCCATAAAAGCCACATAGTTGGATGTCAGGTTGAAGAATTTATTTTGTTTTTCTGCTAAAAATTTGATATTAGGAAAGCCAAACTTGGAGTTGGAAGTTGCAACAAAGTTATGGTTTATTCCTATCCAAGCAGACAGAATAGTAACAGAGTTAAAAAAAGTTAAACATATAAAAACACTGTCCAAAATCTATTTTCTTAATATTTATCGACAAGATAAACAAAATGTCAACCTTCTTTAGCATTTTGTAAATCATTATTTACTAGGAAAGAAGTTCGGGGTCTTAATTTGTTCCCCATGACCGATCTCCGACTGCTGTTGCTACCCATAATAGTCAATATGGGCCTTACAATACAAATTTTTATCTTCGACTCTAAATTTAAGTTGTTCATAGTGGCTACGATTTCCATACAAATTTCTCAATTGTGAGCTTCCGTAAATTTAAAGTCGATACTAAAATTTGTTATTAGAACGCCGTACAATGATCTTATATAGATCGTGGGTTAAAACTAAAGACGTCCATTATTTAAAAAAATATATTGTTTAATTTAACAAAAATTGTTGATAGTTCCGATATCAGTTATGTAGAATTGACAGGGCAAGTGTTGAATCAATTGTCCCCTTTATATGATTTTTACAGTATAAACCATATTTTAGAATTCCAAATGAATAATTAACAAAGAAAGAAACTTCAATACAATTTTCAATTATCCATTCAAAAAAAAGTACTTTATAAAAAGAAGAAAACGTTAGGATTATAATTTCGCTAATGGAATTTTGGTTTTCTTAATGTTTACGTTACTGTTTTTAAGAATTTAAATGAAATGCAGAACAAATAATGAACAACTGTTAAAAAACAGAACATTTACATGTTTTTGTATACAAAATAATTCATAACTAATATCGTTTTAAAATACAGAACGGTTCATTTTTATAATGAACGGTTTGTCACCATAAGTATAGACATCAGACACCCTTTGCGGTTGTGTTGACTCAACCAATCTTAACCCCGTGTGGCACTAGATTTTTCTTTAATTTTTGTCCTACTTTTAAACTGAAAAATTAGAACGAAAATTCCCGATAGGAGTGAGTGCGTTTGGTGTGTAGTTTTGTAGAAAAATAAAAAAATATGCATTGAAAATGTATCTACTCAAATTACATTTTTATCAAATGAAAAATGTCACAAGAAAGAGATTTTGCTAGAGCTTCTATATATGATATATGATAGCACTAAAATAAAGGGTCTTTCATTAGCGACTTGACAACTTCAAACTTTCAATATGAACGCACGCTTAAACCGATTACCGAATTGTCAATGTCAAAATATTCAGTAAAATCATCATGGTGAAGTACACGAAGGAAGAACGTTTACAAATAATTATAATTTATTACCGAAATTCCGAGCCGTGGGGGTTGCAACTTTCAGAAGAATTTCCTCGCAAAATCATCGTCAGCGATGAAGCGTATTTTTGGTTAAACGAATTCATCAATAAGCAAAATATGCGTTACTGGACAGGTGAGAAACCTCATGTGCTTCATGAAACAGCAAACGCCGTTTTTATTCCGGTGGCGTCATTGGGCCCTTTTTTACGTCGATGAAAATGACCGTCACGTTACGGTAAATTGTGTCCACTACAGAGACATGTTGGAACGTTACTTCTTTGAGCAATTGTATGAATTGAACGTCAGTGATGTCATCAGTGATAAGTGGTTCCGACAAGACGGTGCCACAAGACACACAGCGGGTGCAACAATCAAGTTATTGAAGTCTCAGTTCAGTGAACGTGTTATCTCGTGAAACGCACCCGCCAAATGGCCGCCGAAAACGTGTGATTTAACGTTAGACTTTTTTTATGGGGCTACATAGATCATTGGTCCATGCCATCAAGCCGGCGACGTTAGAGAAGCTCAGAGCCAATATCGAACGAGAAATAGCGGCCGTGTCTATTCGTCCTTGTCATGTAGAGAAGTACAACTAAACTCAAATATTCTATCTACAACTAATTATGATATTGATCAACTGATTGTTTCGTTGACGATAAATGGAAATATTGAATTATTTATCATTATCAACTATATACCTCCAAGGAGTTCTTGTGAATGTTATAATATATTTCTCCAAAATTGTAAATCTATTCTCGAAAACTTAAATCCTTCGCAACATATTATTTGTATCGGTGATTTTAATCTAGGAAATATTAAGTGGTTATTGGATTCAGATGATAATTATTTAGTTCCATTTGATGTAACTTCTGAAACTGAGATGAATTTAATTGACTTCTTTAGCCAGTTTGACTTGATTCAAATCAATTATAATTTTAACAGCTTAGGTCGAATTCTTGACCTTATTTTTGTGGATAAGGAATTTAATATATATGTTGAAAAATCTGATACTCCTATTGTTGATAACTCTATACATCATATAGCATTAGAAGGAAACTTATGTTTTTATACATATATGAAAAATGTTCAAAATGATAATACTTTTGTACCTAATTATAATAAGGCTAACTTTGATGCAATGAATGATTACTTTGTATCTATTCCGTGGGAATCGATTTTATCTAAAACAGAATTAAATAACGCTAATGATACTCTACTATCTATTATCAATGAGGCTGTACGTAGATTTGTTCCAAATATGAAAGCCAAATCTAGGAGTAATCCTACATGGTTCAACAAGAGACTTATAAACCTTAAAAATAGGAAAAATAAATCCTTTAAATTATTAAAAACTAACAGAGATGATGCTCATTTGCGGTCCAGGTATTTGGCAATTCAGAAAGAATTCGATACACTTAATAAGTTTTTATATCGGGCTTACTTATTCACTATTGAATCAAATATTAAATACAAGAGTGACAATTTTTGGAATTATATTAACACTAAGCGTAAAAGTAATGGGTATCCAGGCTGTATGAAGTATTTGGACAAATCAACGAGTGATGTGCAAGAAATTTGTAACTTCTTTGCTCTTTATTTTCAGTCTGTCTACTCCACAAACACTCCATTGAATGTAAATTCTCCAAAAGTTTCTACCATCGTTAATATTGGGTCTATGGTCTTGTCAACGTCTGAAGTAGAATCAGCCTTATTAGGTTTAGATGCCAACAATAAGGGAGGTCCTGATAGGATCCCACAAATTTTATTGCTTAAATGTGCGTCTTCTTTGGCCATTCCTTTATCGTCTATTTTCAACCTATCGCTTGCAAAAGGTGAATTTTTAGATTGTTGGAAATTGTCTTATATTACACCTATTTTTAAATCTGGATCTAAACAAGAAATAACAAATTATAGACCAATCTGCAAAATATCTGCTCTTCCTAAATTATTTGAGAAAATGGTTTGTGAAAAGCTTACTTTTCAATTAAAAGATTTTATATCCGATTTCCAACACGGCTTTATTTCTGGAAGATCTACATCCACTAATCTTACATTATTGACGAATTATATCGTTAATAATTTTGAATCTTATCGTCAAACTGATATAATTTTCACTGATTTTGCAAAAGCATTTGACCGTGTTAATCATCATATTCTTTTATACAAACTGTTGCAACTAGGTTTTCATTCCAAGTTTCTTGATTGGATGAAATCTTATTTAACATCGAGAGTTCAAGTGGTTAAGATTGACGATCATCATTCTAATCCTATATTGGTTCCATCCGGTGTCCCTCAGGGTAGCCATTTAGGCCCATTAATGTTCCTGCTTTTTGTTAACGATATTCCTAAATTCTTTAAAAATTCTCAGTGTCTCCTTTTTGCAGACGACCTTAAACTATATCGTAGTATAAAATGCTTGGATGATTGTGTTTTGTTAAATGATGACTTGAATAATTTGACAGAATGGTGTAATATAAACTTCCTACATCTTAATATTTCTAAATGCCAAGTCATGTCTTTTTTTCGAAAAATTTCTCCGATATTGTACGATTATCATATTGATACTTCTTCTCTGGATAGAGTAGCACAGAAGAAAGATTTAGGTGTTATCCTTGATACTAAACTCTCTTTTCTTCCTCATATCGACTACATTATAAACAAATCCAACCAAATGTTAGGATTCATCAAAAGAAATAGTAAGGAATTTACAGATCCGTACACTATAAAGACTCTCTTTATCTCTCTCGTTCGATCTTTGCTAGAATACTGCAACACAGTTTGGAACCCTTACTACAATAACTCGTGTGTAAGAATCGAAAAAATCCAAAAAAATATTTCAAGATTTATGTATTATAAACTTCATTGGGGTAATGTTATCCCATCTTACGATACAAGATGTCTATTATTTGGAATGCAGAGTTTGGCAAATCGACGTGCTTATTTTGCGATAATGTTCATTAGAGATATTCTTACTTATCATATTAAATGTGCACAACTTCTAGCACTAATTTATATTCGTGTTCCCACTCATAATTCCAGAGATTATGTTCTCTTTTACGAAAAATTTCATAGGTCTAACTATGGTTGTAATGAACCGGTTTCTCGTTGCATCAGAGAAGCAAATTCAGTTTGCACTAGGATAGACTTTTTCAGAGTTTGCACTAGAGATACCTTTAAGATTTATGTTTTGAATGTACTCAGATTAACTTGAAGTTTGTATATATTTATATATTAGCTGTAGTGAATAATTATTATCTATTAGTCTATAAGAGAACCTGTTCTTTGATTGATGAATATGAATATGAAATAAATAAATAAGTAAACAAACTCGAAAAAGAAATGCAAGCGAAATTGACTTATATTGGTACAAGAGGACAATACACTCATGCATTAATATTTAGATAAAAAAAAATCATAAAAATAATCAAAAAATCATCAATCTCTTCAAAATTGTTAAAAAAATTTATGAAAATTAACTGTGCTAGACTTAAAACGAAGCAGATTCCGAAATATGCAGCATTCAACGTGTATTTGTTTTTTTTTTTATTTTTCAAATACAATATGCCATTGTGAAGTTAGAGCGATCACCCTAAAATGAGGGACAATATCCTTTTAGACCATTTTTGATCAACTCCTGAAAGTGGCAGAGCAGTTTCTTATATGTTTAGACCTTTCCCTGTGATATAACGATCGTAATAGTGAAAACCGCATTCATTGGTTTATTGCGGACAGACAGGCAGGCACTTTCTTTTATTGATGACTTATTTTAAGAGAACCCAACTTAAGGTTCTTATTATATTTTGAAATACTGAGCCTGATGGTGGTAAACGAAGGACAATACGCAGGAAGACAGTCATCATTCCTCATAAAATATTTGTACTTATAGCAGTTATCGTCATCAACATAAACTAGGTATTTAATAGATCGTCAGCTCAGGCATCTTTAGAGAAACTGTCTACAAGCTGTTTTGCATGTTACTATGTGGGAAAGTATGCATGCCATGATCAAGAAAATTAGCCACACGCGTACACTTGCACATAGCAACCTGGCAGTTCATATGTTTTTTTTTTTTTTGTTACAACTCCTGCCATTATGATTCTTTTTTTGCTGCTTCCCATGTATTCACGCAGATAGGAGATTTTTTTATTTTAAATTTGCGAGGGGGAATCGGGTAGGTGCGCGGCAGCTGACAATATTTTAAATATACTTAGTTTATGGTCATGAACTTTTGTACCAAATATAAACATGAAGTCCGCATCAGCTTAACATCAAAGCCCCGGCGAGGGGACGAGACAACATGGGTAAGGCCGAGGAAGTATTAAAGTAACCTCGCTCAATTATGTGTAACTACTTTGAACATGCATTGTCCCCACTGCCCTTTTAATAGCTACCCCGCAGCAGTTCCTCCGCCGTTTCGACCTCAATTTGTCCATCAACTTGTCAGCCACAGAAAGTCGAGTAATTATGAGCTGCGGAAGGAAAAGTTTACCTAATTTCCACAAAGCCCACCCTAGTCCACTAAATTATGTCAATTCGCATTCACCGTGGGGCTCTATGAATAAATCCAAAAACCAAACACTACAGACTCTAAAAAGTAAGAAAAACAGAAGAAAATTTATCAAATCTATGTACAATGGAACCGGCTAAATTTTGGGCGGGGGAGGGTTGAAACTTTAATTGAACGTTTAACATCATACAGGGAACTACATCAACAGCTATAACACTGGGTATGTAAAGGGAGGGATGTATAATGTATATAATATACAACAGGAGAAATACGTTACTTTGATTTCATGCTTATCCACCATCGGCTTAGCAATGCTTCGCGGTGTGCTATGCGTGCTCAATGGCTGTCAGTGTTTACGAGAAATTTATTTATTTTTTTTTTTTTATTATAATTTTGTTTATATATTTTTTGTTGTGTATACAATTTTTGATAGTCGTTGTAGTGGTAAGCATTAAATTAAAAGAAATACAAAACACGACATTTGAAAGAAAACTCTCATTGTCAAAGTAGTGGGGAAGACTTTTGGTCTGTGTAAAACAAACTTGTAAAATAAAGCTGATCAAAGTGTATAAGCGAGTATTTATCAAAGAAATTAAATATTTTATTGGTGTTGATGTGTATCGGCTGGTGTATAGTATTTGGCACATTCAAAGCATAGTTGGTATGAGGACAGATTCAATTTGCGAGCTCACCTTAATCCGGTCTGATTTTAAATCTGAAGGCACATTTGACAGTGATGAACTTGTTGTTCGTTGGTGATGTGTTTCACTTTGACATGCATTTTGACGGATTGGAATTGCTTTGTATCGTTGTAGATCACTTTCTGAGGAGACGTAGGGAAAATATTGTCTGGACGTTTGACCAGTTGAACCTGTAAGGATAATGTTTTAATAAGCTCTGAAAAAACGGCTCTACTTTGTTGGCGTGTATTTGTTAAGAGGATATTTTTACAAGTTCCTGATTCACAACGATGACTTGAGGTGTTTTTTTTTATATTTGTAAATAAATCTAGTACCAAGTCATCGTTGATCCCTTGGGCAAGATTATGTACTCAAAGTCTTAAAGATTTTATTTTGTTTTCATTCTAAAATACTGAAAGCCATTTACAAATATACGGGTTCAATCAAACTACTTATGCAGACACTTGATGCATTTCCTATTGTTTAAGGACTAATGAAAAATTACAACTGAAAATAAATTTAGTTACACCAAGGGCTACATAAACAAGTGACTGAGGGAAGACAAGATATTTTTTTATATAATTTAAAAAAAAAAATGCGTTTTTGATTGGTCTAAAAAAAGACATCTGTCGCCTTATTTGAAGATTAATTGGAATGTAGTGGAGTTTAAAGAACCTAGAGAAATTCAGCCTTGAACAAATCATTTTGAGAAACTGGCGTAGTTTCCACTCTGTCAGAGGAATCCCATTTTATAATGCTGTCGAGGTCGGAATTTAGTGATTTTGACACAATATTCCCTTCCAGTTCTACGACTCCAAGTAAACTGCGTAAGACTTTAATTTTTTTTTTGTACCGACTACGTCGTATTTCAAAACCTGATTTTATGAAATATGGACTAAATGAAATCTCAATTTCTGTAGGTGAATTCCACATGTATTTTGTTTTCACAAACCATAAATATTAATGAAAGTCAGAGCTGTTTGAATGAGAAGCTTTGTTTCTCATAAGGACGGTTCTCGATTCAGTAAAGGTGTTTTATAATTCATTATTTTATAACTAATTTGAGGTCCTTTAGACTAAATGTGAGAGAAAATTCTAATAGAAACTATGGTCCTGCGATTCATACAAAATTTTATTGAACTGAGCGCGGCATGATTTTATTTCTTACAGTTACAAATCCATCAGGTTGCGTTTTTTATTATGTGACGCATTTACAAAGAAACAAAGTAAATTAACTGAGACAAAAAAAAAAAAAACAAACCTATTCAAATTTTCCCTGGAATGCGGTAAAATTGTGGCCGCTGAGCTTTCCTAGTCCGTATAAAAATTTGAGAGAGAAACTGCATGCATCAGGGGAGTTTTAGTGAAAAGACGGCGACAGAACAGCGCCTTGCGGAACACCAGCGTTTGGATGAGCTGAATGTGCTCGTTTTAAAAAATGCATATCCAATCAGAAAGCTTTCCTCATTTTTGTCTTCCCCATACTTATTTTAATTTTTTTTTTGCTTATTAAAAACCACAACAATTTTACTTAAGAAAAAAACATTTAAATTTATATATCACTCAAAAATGCAACGAAAAAGAAATTTAATTAACATAAATTTCATGCTACAATCAACAGTAATACTTACAACAACAATAATTAGCACAATTATTTCTTACATTCACTTTGTTGTCTTTGCAAAATTTGTAAATTTCAAATTTCCGCAAAAAAAACATTTTTTTTTTTTGTAAATAAACTTAAGCATTAGAAGCCAAAAATTGAAATTCTTGTTTCAAAAATCAAAATTTAAGAAACAAAATCTTAAAACTCGTAGAAATGATTTGTTCTAAAACTATTTCATAAAAAAAAAATAGAAAACTCGATTCTCAACGTTAGGAAAGAAAATTAAAAGTTTGGAAAAATATCGTATTCCTGATTATTTGGAATTTTGTTTCTTTTTTATTGTCTAAGGTTCGTTGGTACTCTAATAAAAATTAAAAATAAAAGAGTTCAGTTTTAAACATTATAAGGAACTATAATAATAATTATAGTTTGAATTAATTATAAAAATTCGTGTCTACTTCGTTGTAAAATTGAAAAGTTCTTTTGTTTTGTTCTTTTTTGTTTTTTTTTTTGTAATTATTGGTTACCTGTCATGAAATCGTCTATCGTGTGCGCTCGCTTTTGCATTTGACCACGACGATCGCTTAGCGTTTTAGCGGTCTCATTTACTTCATTTACATGTATAAGTCTTTGTTCCTCATCTATAAAGCGGCAGAGAACAGTTTTACACGAAAATAAAAAATAAATGAAAAATAAAGAAAAATAAACAAAAGAAAGAGTAAAAGTTTCGTAAAAAGAAAAATAGGAAAAAAAAAACCAAAAACAATAGTTAGGATTAGACTACTATACGAATAATTTATTGGAAGGGTGTGCATTGGATTTAGTACGAGTATAGGTGGTGTGTGATATTTTTCGATTGGTGTAGGTTATAGTACAAGGCTTCTAAGTTAAAAGCTATAAAATGTGTCTCTTGCATTTTACAAATATCTTAAACGTAAGTTCCCTGGCACGGTTCCATGAGTTCTCGTAAATAGGTGAACACATATCTAAGAAATGTGTAGGTATGTAAAAAAAAATCAGAGTTACTTACTTTTGACATGCGATTGCAATCATAGTTGGCCTTTTACCGCTAGAAACGCGTTCTCAGATTTTTCTCTAACTATCTAGTTATGTCTCATCTTGTTGGTGACAGCTGTATGATGACTAGTAGCTCATCTGGAGATTGAGTAGTTAATAGCTTTGGAAGGGTACAAATGGCTGCAGGTGAGAGAGGCCAGAAGAGTGTATGGGCAGTAAGACACAACCTGTTATTGCCGAGGCAGCATCGGGCAAATTCTCTTCATACCAAACGGTATTTTGTTTTCTACTCCACGCCTCAATCCCAGGTTAAGTCCGATTCAAATACCTCTCACTCATATGAAGCTCTGCCCCGATCCCAAGGCATTTTTTGGCTTCCTTGACTGTTCGACTTATAGATGATTCATTATTAACATCAAAGATGCTTCTTAAGAACGAAAACAAAAAGTGTAATCCTGCGGAAAACAGATACTGTACGCAAGGTTTACCAAAACATATAGAAAACGTTCCAGGGACGTGCCAGATGACCAAGGAAAATAATCAGCCAGTGCTGATTGAAAAATGGAAATAGCCGAAGGAAGTTATGTGACGGCGCTGAAGCTCAACATTCTCTGTCAGCCAAGAACTATAGAACTATTCAATTTCGACTTTAGAAATGAAAAATGTCGGACGAATAGTCGCTGAGGGTCTGTGTGTTGGATTGCTAAACAACAAGTCCCCAAAAAAGTCAAATTTTACCCAAAGTTTTATTTTTCGCTGCCCCATCCCTTGGGCAAATCAGACAATTAAAAATAAGTCTTTCCTGAGAAAGCCTCTCGAAATTGACAATAGATTAGAGGCGCCTTCGTTAAAAAAAGGAGAGAAAAATTCACAAAGTGATCTGTATATTTAGGATGGGACAAACTTCAACCACCTGACGGAAATATTTAACAATATTCAAACTGAAAACCAATCAAGGTCGATGGCCAAGACAGAATGGAATATCAGTATTGCTCTCCCGGAGCGCACAAAGGGATGGGGATGGTTCCTCAACTGAGTCAGCTTGGTCTCCTCAACTTCATGTAATTAAGTTAGTGACCTACCCAAGACCTTTAATATTCAGTCGTTCGACCATAGACGGTTTACTTAAGATACTCTGCCGTACACCTAAGGTTTACTTAAGAACTGCAGAGTACCACAAACTCAAACTCTGGTTCAAGTTCAAGTCCAAAAATTTCAAAACTGGGTGAAATTATTTGCAAGACATTCGGTTTTGTTTGCATTGATGAATTTCGAAGGAGACGATTGAACAGCGAGCTGAATAGTTAAATTGACCTTAAAAAAAATTGGGCATTGAACTTTGTTAGAGGGACAGACCTCGATCTATCTGCCTGAAGAGGTTCAAATAGCTTTAGGCCTTGGTATTACAAATCGTTCATAGGCTATGACAGCTTTCCATTTGGGAATCTTTTTGCGGGGCTTCCGACGTGGGCTTGGGAGCTGTGCAAGACATTATAACAACTCCGTGTAAGGGTACTGCAGACTTTAAAAAAGGCTTTAAACGAGGTATATAAACCGTAGATCGTCCAACCATGCTGGTTTAGTTATGATAACGCCAAGTACCGCAGCATGTCAATTAGCTTAAGTGCACTTCCAGAGGTCGAGAAGAGGTCGTCGGGTAATCTATGCGTTCAGATTGTCCTACCAAAAATGTCCTCCCATTTGGCGTATAAATTGAAGCAATATTCATATTTAGAATATTGCTCACATATTTTTTGGATGAGCTCTGTTCCCACGAGCCTTCGTCCTCAGAGCACACCAGATTATAGTAGCCATAGTACCTAATGTAATTTTCTTTGAGAGAAACAGATTTCGATTTGCGTCGAATTTACTCAAATGTCCTCCGAGAAAACACCCTATAATATACTCCTACAGCATACGCAGATAACGAAGGAATTCAACTTAATTCTATTGAAGAACTCATGGACCCATGATGGTGACACTTAATACTCCTAGTGCCCTTTTCCCTGCAAGAAGAACCCGCCTCGTATTTTAAAACTAATAAAATTTACCACTTTCAACCGATAGATATAAAAAAAAATAAAATGAAACACATTCAAGTTATACGTAAATAACAAAAATTAATGATAACTAATATTATGTACGACATCCAACACATAAAACAATCGTTACCCAAAATATGAACAAAACTCGCGATTTAAAATTTAAAAACTGAATACTCCAAAAACACAGAAACAAAGTAGAAACATCAAAAGCGATCCATCCTTACGATCATGGCCTTGAACAAACAAAACAAATTAAAAACCAAAAAAGAAACACTTAAACACGTTGAAAAACATTTAAATTTGAAATTCGAACACACGTTCCAACGACAAACGAAACGAAACGAAAATAACATCGAATAACATAGAAAATACAATAGACTTGCGAGCATTATATTTATTAAGACTTGGCCTAAACCAAGTACAACCGCTATATAGCTATTGGTTCGTGTACTGAATTAAATATAACAAGCACATTTTCAAACTTTAGTCAGTAGCTTTGTGGTTGTTGTATGGAATGAAAGCGTAATGATAGCCAGAGACCACAACCTCTGGCTGGAGTATAAGCATTTTCATGAGCTTTAACGCGTCGCATGGAAAGCAAACTTCTTCTCACTTCCAGTGTGTATGTTTGTCCCCAAGTACAGACCAATGGGGTTGTTTGTGTGAAGCACTTTTGTTTTCTTTTTCCAATATAAGACACATTCAAAACTTTTGACATTTACGGATAAACTCACCTCTTATTTGGCTACTATCGAAATCTAAACTTTTTGTATGTACAAATTCTGATTTGTCTTTTGCAGTTGTTATATGTGTTGTTGTGATAACTGTAGGTTTCTGCAAAAATACACAAAAGAACAGAAACAGAAAGAGAAAGAGAGAGAGAGAACGGGGAATGAAACGAAACGAAATGGATTGTTTGTTTTGTTTTAGAGATGATGACAATTCAATTTTGATAAATAAAAAGAATGATGTGTTTTTGTTTTTGACAAATGTCACAGATGACACATGAGCATTGCACACATGACATTTGACAATTGACAGCAAGAACAAAAAGATTTCGTGTACACAATAAACCAGTAAAAAAGAGAAAAATAAAAACAAGAGAAAATAAAAAGAGAAAGAGAGAAATAGAAAAGATGGAATTAGTTTCATTGGTACTAACGGAGAAAACATTTTTGTAATCAAAACGGTACTCAACAGATGTTACTTCAGGTAAAATGACTTTTAAATCTTCTAAACGTAAGGAATCACGTAATTTTTCAGTCTCTTTACTTCGTAGTGTTGGTGTTGACATTGGTGTCCAGAGTTTACCAGACTCGATTTTCGGGAGGGTTATTTGGCTGTGAATACAAAATGTGGGAAAAGTACCGTGTATATGAAATGGTTAGTAAGTACATAGACAACAACCGATGAGATGCATGAGAAGAGTCGGATGAATGATGTGAGATATTGAGATAGAAAATGTTTTATTACTTTTCGTGTGCTTCCTCCTCCTCTTGGGTAACATCGGAAGGCGGTGTCAAGTACCCCGCTAATCTAAGGCCCCTTTCTCTTAAGTTACCAAATCTAAATGAACGCTTAAAACTAGCACGAGCTCTATCGACTGCAAATATAGGCAATAATTTATGTTGAAAATTGGTTAAAAGGTGTGCGGGAGGTGAGAATAAATCGCAAAAAATGTGTTGCACTCAAGTGGTCATTTTCTTGAGAGATGTAAATCGTATCCTCCAGTTTATCTCATTTCGAACCAACAGATGCAGTCAGAGAAGATACCAAATTCATGTCGTTGCACTGTGTTAACGATGCCGTATTCTTGCATTCTTCGCAAAACGAAAGAATAGCAATTATTAAATATGCGTATTTCTAATTGAAATTAATTCAATCATGTATATATAGCGCACCAAAACGCTGACATAGCGAAAGGAAGCGCTAAGTTTGTCAGCTTGAACACAGTCACTCTGAATGCACAGTTCAGTGCCGACATTCTGATCTTCAGCTTTCATTTAGCAATAATTGGAATTCTTGTTGTAGTTGAATTAAGATATTCCCTAGACCTCCCTTTTAATTATTCATCTTTCAACTTTGATTTTTGTATTTAATAACATTCGTTTCAAAATTGAACATCTTTTACGCGACAAATTGAGATTGAGCCACAGGAGTCTATACATTTCGGTATCGCAGCAATCATTCTTTAATTTTTTATATAAATAAAATAAAATAAATAATTGGCGCAACAGGTCCGTATGGACCCAAGCCTAGCTTCTCACAATTTTGTATATCCGTTCATTATAATAATGAACAGTTCTGTATTTGAAGACGATTTTCATTACGAATTGTTTTGTGTACAAAAACATATAAATGTTCTGTATTTTAGATGTTGTTTATTATTTCTTTTAAATTCTTAAAACCAATAACGTCAACATTAAGAAAACCAAATTTCAATGAACAAAATGCTTAAGTGCCCTCACTTGCTGAACGAGCAAACTAATCTAGTACTAAAAAATGGGTATTATTTGAATTTTTTTTTACCAAATGGAGAATTGTTTAGTTAAATATTGTGTTTAAATCTGTTTCTTTTTCTATTGTTCAACATTAGAAATTCTAAAGTATGGTCACCGTAGATATAATGCAAATGTTGCAAAAATCGTTTTTTTCGGTTCAGAGCAGATCTTGAACTGTCAAAAAAAGGTTGTTATTCCTACGACAAATGTACCTGTCTCTGAATTTGTGTTTCTTGCTTCGTTCAGAACATAATCAGACATCAGAGTGCACTCTTTGAAGTCAGAATGAATTGACAGAGCACAGTGTGAGTAAAAGTCTCCGCACAACACAATTATTTTGACAGCTAACGAGAGATCAGAAATATGAGTGTTAGTAGGCAAAGAAAATAAAAGTAGACTGAAAAATTTAGGTAAATACTGTCCACTTAGTTCATATGACAGCTAGTGCTCAATTGTATTTCATAAACAAGTCAGACAGCTCGCCTTGTTTTGCGTCTCTTTTCATGTTACTGAGTTGTGAGTGCACTGTTCGAATGTCAGTTCGGTAGTGTATTTGATGTTAAACGAGTGTAAGATTCTGAGTAGGAAATTATAGGAAACACAGATGTTATATATAAAGCTACATTATAATGTATAGTCAGTGTCGAGTGTTAGTCCAATCTTAAACCGCTTAAACGTCACGTTGCTGTTACAATGTACTTACGTAACCGTGCTAACTGGTTACTTTCATAGAGCATTCCTCTCTAGATAACACATTTCATTGAAACTAAAAACAGTTAACATTTACAAAGAGTTGTGGTGGATATAATTTTGTTTTAAGACTTCTGATATTCATATTCATTTAACAGACATGAAACAAGAGTGCAACACAATTTAAGATCTACACCTGCTGGTTGTTAAATACAAAATAGTTTGTTATTAGTTACAAAAAAGGGTTTCTACATAGTTGGAAACATTCAATACTTACATTTACTTAATCTTGCGACTAATGGCGGCTCCGCTGCAGACGGATTTGACAAGTCCTCAAAATTAATGATGAACAAGGATATGTCATCGGCTTCAGACTGAATTGGTGCGATTATTTCTGAACACAAAAATTTCGTCCCTATAAAAGAAATACTTAAGTTGGAACGATTCATGGCTAAAATGTTTTTGAAAAAATGTTTTAATACAGATGTGTTATTTCTAGAGCAAAGGTGAGTAGATTATATGCATACGGTTCCCGAGTGAGTTTGCAAAATCTTCCTCTACGCATTCATATAAACTGAATTAGATCTTCGGTTATTGTTCTTCCGCGTAGGGTTTAGCGAATCGCCAACAATTTATCCATTGGCAATCAGACAAAACATGTGTCGTAACATTTATCGCCATGGATTCTCTGGTGAGTTTGCAGGCGAACGAAATCTTCGTCGCAGAACTAGAAGCGAACGAAATACGCAAGGCATGGTTTGCTCGGTTACATCGAACATAATCGATGCAGGGAAACTCTATAGAATATGCAGGTCGAAAGTGTTTTATACGGAAGTACCTTCTGTAGACCACTTGATGAATGATTTTTCGTCAAGTTCTAGAAAGGATTATCCATGTTACCTCAAGGAAATCACTTCGGGATTTCGGTATGCAAAAAAAAAGCCTCCGCTATTGAACTCCTTGTTGAAGACGAAATTGGAGTGGTGGCAGCAACCTACCAATTATGCGAAAAAGGTCACCAAGCTGTGGCAACGGTGATGAGTCTCCAGACGTTGGAGTTCGAAGGTACCCCTCGGGTATATGAGAAAAGGGCGAAATTAATTATTACATTCTTCATCATCAAAGCGGATTTGGAGCTCAACCTTCCTTCAGAATATGGGCTAAGGGCAATTGGCGACCAGTAGGTACGACAAGTCCGAAAATGGAACCGATGCCCTCGATGCTGCTTCGATCAACCGAGGAGATTATGAGTTTGAGGCACATTTCAAAGAATTATGCCCCTCTATTTCGAAAACACATAATAATGCTAGTTAAGTGAGGCAGTAGAAGGCTTCCGAAAAAAAGGCAGCCAATCAGTTTGCTGTGTAGGGACCCAGGTGGTTCTATGACATGATTTGTGCCTAAGCAAAGTGTTTTTTTTTAAGACAACGTAGCAAGCCTGCATTAGTCGACTGACTATCGATCTTTACGGAAACATGGAAAAGCATTGTAGGGTCTAGAATACAATATTTTAAATACAGTGACTTTAGAAATTGAAAGGCTGGTAAAAAATCCCAATCTATCTGGTCAGCTTCATGTTCCTAAAGTCAAATCCCTGAATCGAATTATTTTTCCAATATCGTTTAGAGCAGTTTCTATACACTCCGCCTTGAAAATTTAAGAAATCCAATTCAAAGTCCAAATTCCCCCACCAAGTCTGTTTCAGCGTTCCTAGATCTTTTTGTACGCCATTTACCAGCACAGACCTAGTAACTTTCGACACCATAAACTTATTGATTACACACCATCTGTATTGGCACAAGAAAAACGTTCGTCCTTGAACTTAACCATTTATATTAGGTGTTTACAAGGACGACACACAAAACAATCCCCATTCAAATTGTCACACCATCTTGTCCATGGGACCTTTCTTCCCCATAATCACCCATGAGAATCCTTATAGACGTACGCCAAATTGTCGCATTTATTGCCTCAACTCAACACTCACTCGAGCCGCACTTCCCCAGCCATAATGATGAAATCAAGAAAAATAAACACACAAAAACCATTAAACCATGTGCACAGCACAACAACATACCCGGAATGTTTACCCCCGATGAAAAAGGACGAATAAAGAAATAATCGTAATCTAAAGGAAACAACAAAGAGAGCACAGAAAAGGAATGGAAAAAATAAACACAGAAATATCTCGAAAGCTCGTTGCCATGAATGGCATATCAATGGGGAAAGCATGTGGCAATTTGACATCCTTTTCAGGTATCACCGCTTGTTTCCCTTTCCCCAACAGCAGCAGCAGCAGGAGGTGAACCTATGCGAAAGTCTCTTATCATTCTCCACATCCGACTCAAGTGTATGGATCGCATCCGTTTGGCACAAGGATTAACCTCAAACACACACATACACGAAAAGAGAAAATTCCCCGAACCCAACTAGCATAACTCATTAAAAAGGAGGCACTTACCGTTCTTGCGATAGTAGAGGATCTCGAAGTGTTTCTCGTAGCCCTTGCTGAGCGCCTCTCTAATTAGATTCACAGCCATTTGTGATGTCATCGGCCCGTGGAGGAACTCCGTTGAACTGGATTGTTGCATCACTTCAGCCCGTGGGAAGCCGGTCATCTTGCAGAAGCCATCCGAACACCAAATGATATGATGAGTGTCTGATTGAGCGTTAGCGACAAGGAAACTTCGATCTGCAAGAAAAAATATGAAAACAAATGTAGTTAATGCAGTCATGATCGAGTAATAAAAACAACAAATGGTAAAGCCGCAACAGGATATCCTGCTCCTAAATGGTAACACTTAGTCTAATTGAATGTTGCAATATGAGCCGCTGTGATTGGCAGAGAGTGCCCCTTCCCATCCACGTGGCTTTGCCCCATAAACCGGCGCAGTCATTGTCAATTTTTGTTAATTAAAATGTCTCCATCGATAATCGAGGCACAGGATTTGAGCGCAGGGTGGTTAATTACATCGCTTAATTGCCGATCAATTACGCTCGACTGGTCGAAGAGGATACGGGATACTGTCGCAGAGTGCATCGTTTTGTGTCACCTCTCACGTATATAAATTAACACCTCTGCTGCCACTGTCATTACAAAAAGGAGGATATGGCCATGTCGTGCAAGTCAGGAGGACCGATAGGGAATAAGGTTACATTCATGGGGTTGGACACGTGAAATTGACAGTGATTGCGAGTAATTGATAAACGGGGGACAGTCTAATTGAGGTATGTTTCGGAACCAGTGCAGGTTACACTGTTGAATCGATTTCTGGTATGGACAGTTAATGTTATATGACGCAGTGACACAGTGGAAACATATTTCAATACGTGCTGGACAAGGGTTCGTTTCATTTTGTCGTCCGGGGAGATATCAAATATACCAGTATTTTGGTTTGGGCTTAGTGGAGTAGTCTCGACTACGTTTCGGAGGTTGACCGATGCCACGAAGGTGGGACCCCAAAGTCGTCTTGATTGAACTTGCCGAGTTAACAAATTACGAAGGCGTTGCCCATCCCAATTTTAGGGATGAAATCAAGACAAACAAAGAAAGGACAAACACTAGAAAAACAACAGATTATTTAAACATCCGAGGACTTATATCGGAGGTCACAAACATTGGCAATTCAAGAAGCTACACGTAAAAAAATAAATAAATAATAATTGGCGCAACAGGTCCGTATGGACCCAAGCCTAGCTTCTCACAACCATTCGTCTTGTGTGAGTTTTTTTTATTTTTGGGTCGGCGCAGTGGCTTAGTGGTTAGTGTGTTGGACTACTAAGCGAGGGGTCCCAGGTTCGAATCCCGAGAAAAACCCAAATTCCAACTTAAGGTTTTTTTTCACTGCGCCACCTCTCGCGAACGTCTGACAAACATCCGAGAGTATAACTGTCATGAAAGAGCTTCTCAATTGGCCGTTTGGACTCGGCATAAAATTGTAGATCCCTTCTATTCGTCCCAAAAGAAGCTACACGTCCAAAGTTTAAAATGTACAAGCAGTAGAATATAGAGTTGGCCCAAACTGACCATGCTTTTAGATGTCATAATACATAGTAAAAGTGATGCCAAACAGGAAAGCATGTTAATATATACCCACCAGATTAGGCTAAACTGTCTAGAGCGGTATACCGACGCTACTTGAATAGACTCGGGTCTTTGAGCTGGTTTTAACAAACTCAACCGCTGTTTCAATACCGATCCGGATCTAGGGCCCTACTCTCTATTTCGGTCCGAAAGTCAATCCTATACCAAATTGCTTTCAGTTCCGTTTTTAAGTTGTTACTCTGAAAATACTTTCGGAATTCTAAATCGGAGTAGTAGTATATTTCATTCGGCTTTCGAAAAGTTAATTTTCGAAAAGTGTTACTTTCGAAACGAGAAACAGAGCAGAGCCCCAGTTTTTCAAAGAACTTTGGCAACCATACTCAGGTTACACTGATTTCACAAACCGTCAGTCTTTATAATATTGACCGACAGTTAAAGCGGCTATAAATGGCATATAGCTGAGTTACAATAAGCTCTGAACCAGTCTTGCATTGCTTAAGCTTTCGAAGATAAAGTTATGAGGTATTTTTTGACAGGGAAACAACGGGTGATCAACTGTCTAGAAAAGGTTTGAAAACCCCCGCTACAAGACCCTTAACTTCCTGCAGCATTCGCAAATCGACAAGAAATTCAGCTGTAAAATGGTTAAGCCAGAATTAAATGAAAGAGACTTATGCTGTCTTACTTCTGAATCGTAAGACAACCTAAATGAGATATGAAGCCCTTCAGAAAAAAAAAAACGCCATATGATGACAGAATCTATAAACATTCATGATATCAGAAAGCTATCGACTGTAGGTAAAAATTACAAAATTAATGCCCAGCCCTTTGTGGAATAAGGGCGATCTTCCAAGGGTGAGCCCAAGTATTTTTTCTGGACGGGACAAAAATCTTGAAGTTCGAAAAGCCTTTCCTCGCCCTGAAAGCCAGATAGTAAAAAAGTAATTGCATGAAATTCTGCAAAACCATCGTGGTGGTTGTTAAAAGGCTGACAGGATTTAATTGGCACGATTACTCCAGCCAAAGGACCATCATTTACACAGATTTTTCAGTACTCGGATTGGGCCAAAACGGTGGAAGGGAATCATTGTTTCCGACAACATAACTCAGTGACGAGACGCATTACTGGTGTAGTGAGTATATAAACAAAACAGATTGTTGCATTTGAAGTAAAAATAATCATAGAAGCAGTGGCTCAGTCTTTAATGTGAGGGATCCTTCGTTCGATACCCGGAAAAATGCTTTTTTTTTCCTTGCGCCACATATTGTGCACGCTTGACAAACACTCCAGAAGATAACTGCCATATAAAAGCTTCTTAAGCTTGCCGTTCGAACTCGACATATCGCAAGCCATCAAAATGAAAGTAAACTTCATCACTGCAGATGATTTTGTTCGAAAAATCTGAATCCGCTCGTTGTCGCTACAAAATACATTCAACTAACTTTCTTCGCGCTGCATGGTCAGTACTTAGTAGTCTTAAGTTTTTGAGTCAATTGAAATTTGCACGAATGAAGTTTCAAGTCTTTCGTGAGAATTTGCTGTAGAGAGCTTCTTGAAATGCGCATTTCTTGACAACGGTACCGAATTGATGTTCCTGGACTGTCAGCAATACTCTCGCGAACTGCTTCGATGGTTTCTGTTGAACGACTTGTGACAGCACACCCAGTGTGTTGAAGATAACTAATTGATCCAGTCTTAATTTTTCAATTATTCTTTTCGCAGTTGAGGGTTTCAAATCACTTGACGGGCATATTTTGTACGAAAGTTGCGGACTGTGGCTGACAAAACTTTCTTTATTTTAAAAATATTGCTCAACAATGGAAATGCGTTGTTCATTCGTATAGCGCTCCATTTTTACTAACCCCAAACTGTCAGCTGTCATATTGTTGTTTAATTTGGCATCACTGTCCTATTAAATGGCGCAACATTCAAAATTTTGCGTGAATTATGGAACCCTTTATGTTGAGACATTTCACCAATACAAGTGTGGATTCAACCAGAAACAGTTTTCATGTTCTATTGAAAATGGATGGATGGTGGAAAATTACATAAAAAACTTAAATGACATTTTAATAGTCTTTCTTTAGTACGTCTTTCTGTAACCTGAACAAGTCGGTGAAAATAAATCAGTGACGCTTCGTGCAAATATAACTATGCAAAACTGGAAACTGTCACCGACATATTTTGCTTTAAATAAAAAAAAAAAAACATTTGAATATCACTACACAGTACACACCCTATTGAAGTTAGTTTTCAAAGACTTTTAAATGCAAGTATCCCTCCTCTCAGTCAATCGATGTACGAAACCACTCGAAAGTAAAGTCCGTACATTTGCTCAGATATTTTTGTTTATAAAACGCCACCCTGGAAACTTTCCATGTAAAAGAACAGTTCTATTCCTACATTTCTACAGAAACCAACTCTTACAGCCAGACATCATTAAATATGTTTTTTTTTTTTTTGAAAAATAAAAAACTTTTCACATTTCCCTCCTGAATTGCTTTGGCTTGGTGTAGCTGTAGGTACATCATTCATGCTGTGTCGGTGTTCCCCGATGATGATGAATACACCACAGTGACGACGAGATGACTGACCCCACCCCAAACCAACGAACTTTGTTACATCCGGCACAAGAGTCGAGCTCGGGGTATACCACGACACGATACCATATCATGCAGTAGACGTTGTTGCTGGGTCTCCCTCGCACCATTAGGAGCACCGCCTTCATTGTGGCATTTTGTCATAAAATGTCCCACATAGAAAAGCTCGAGAAAAATTTTCTATATATTCTCTCATAAGGACGTAACCCACAGCGGTTTTTAATCCCGAATTGTCGTTGGCGTTTTTTTTTTGTTGTCGCTGTTAACAAACCCGACTTGTCGCAGATGAACAATGGAAAATTTATTGTCAGTTGACAGCCGAGGAAAGCTGCATGACGAAGAAACATACGAGCACATCAGCTGGGAGAGCTGTAGGTGCGGCTGTTTTTCACAGTAACAACCGCCGAATGTGTACCAAGTTGACCTAAAAACTTATGGAACCACGGGTTGTCTTCACAGGTGGTGGCGGTGGCGGATGTGTGTGTCTTCATCACCGAGTCCTGGATATGGTTGGCCGTAGCAAACGGAATTTAATAAAGGTCGACTCTTCAATTGGAAGGAGTTGCAGCCATGTTGAACTTGTCATTCAGTTAGTGCGGTAATAAAAATTGATTGTCACCAAAGGAGCCTGGTATTCATCGTTTGTGGGTTGTTCCTTCAATTTTTTTTTTTGTTTTGTCAATGAAACAATTCAATTATGGACACAAATGGACCCATACATATGGGATGAAGGACATAAAGTGAAAAATTGAATAGTTCAACAACAGACGAAACGACGTCAGTGACAATGTGTCTTTGAGTTCGAAAGGAAATGCAATTTTCGAACGGCTTCCTTGCAAAGAGTTGCAGGTTGGCAAAGACCGAACCGAATCGTTTGCGGGCTGACATGGCCCGTCGAATGTACTCCCAGAGGTGTCGGTTGTCGTTTGCGGTTACATGGTAGCCAGTTGTAACTTCTTCTTCTTCTGCTTGTGGATACAATTATTTTTTTTAGCTAGATGGGGAATATTTCATCAATGTTGTCAGTCTTGTGGGAAACAATGTTCCAATCAGTAAAGGGTGACCTTGTTGAACGAGGGATGCTATCAGGTATCTAAGTACTCATAGAATGGAGACTGGAGTTGGAATATGTACTTCTTCAGGTTTTAGTTATGGCTATTACTGCGAAACGACTGAACGTAGCATTGGTAAAGGTTGTGATCCAAGGATTTGCAGACTATTATCGCAACAACTAGGAAATAGGAAATGCTTCCTGAATCCCGAAGGAGTTTTTGGCTCCAAATCGCATTTTTAATGAGCAACTAAGTATCCATAAGACTGCAATCTCCCATTATCGGGTGTGGCAATGAGATTATGAGCACCCACTTCAAAAAATAAGGCTCAAATAATTTTGCCATCTAAAGAATTCAGTTGAAGAGTGGGTCGACGAAGAAAACATGGCACTGAATGATTGAGGAATCCAGGCAACTGAAGACGTAATGGAGGGACCCAAAATTCGTCGCTAAAATACTCATACCACGGCATTCAGGCATGCTAGAAGATGTTGTAGCAATTAGCATTAATGGGATCAATTTGCAACTGACAAGTTGTAAAAAAAATCCTCAAGCACACCACGCAATTTTACTTAAAATTATAAAAAGCACTTAAAGAAATTTCTTTTTACCTGGGCCTTACCAATAAATATTTTAAGTTCCGACTTTAAATTTTAATAATTCTTTTCGCCGTACTTATAAAAAAATTTAGTCTCAACTTTTAATTTACGGAAGCTCACAATTGCAAAATTTGTATGGAAAATAAAGCCACGACGAACTACTAAAATTTAGAGTCGAAACTAAAAATGTTTATTGGTAAATTTTGCAATTGTGATCTTGCGTAAATTTCAAGTCGAGACTAAAATTTGTTATTAGTACGACGCAATGTCAGTGAAGTACCTCCGTTTGAAGAACTTAGGAGATAGGCTGCACTCATGCCTTTTAGTTAATTAAAATCTTGTGTTTGGGAAGTCCAAAGCTTCAAATAATGTTTGGCTTTAAGAAACTCTCCGGAGGTTATTGACTTTTGTGCATCGAATTAAGAAAAAGCGACTTTACCACACCTCTTACAGGTATTTTTCTTCAAGGATAACAGATATGAACTCCAGATTTGTGGTCACCAAACATGAACTGAAACAGTCCTCATCGGAAAATTGTGCACGAAGTGCATTTTAGGACCTAAAGGCAAATAACTTTGTCTTACCTTCAGATTTACGTTCCGCTGGCTACAAACACACAGCTATTCCCGCTGGATAAAGCTGGTTCATCATTATAACTCAAAATATGATGTTTCGAAATCCTTTTCGTCTCCTCGAGCTCCAGGTCGGTAACTCGTTTGATAACAAAACTTGTACGTGCAATTCACACAAAGGATGGAACTGCGACGACCGAATCTTTGAAGGTACATACGAAAATAAAATGTAATGCCTTATGAATTAGATATAACCAAAACTATATAGCAATTTATTATTTTTACTGAAAATGGCTCCGTTGATAAAATGCGTTGGTATTTTCAATTTTTTTCGACTTCCGGAAAAATATTGCTTACCTACGGCTAACGCAAATATCGAACATTTTTTTTGACAAGTCGAGTATTTCTTAAAACCAATGCTCATTGGATGAAATTAAATACTTGCTGAGTTTGAATTGTCAAGGTAATATATTTGAAATTTTATTCTGATTTTCTTAATTTTTCTGCCGCTATGATAGTTCCGGGTGAACAATGGGACTCCAAGTCATTTCAGTATAATAATTTGCTTGATGCACCAAAGATGTACTGCCCGTCTCAGGTGGGCTTCAAAACTCTTCGGGTTGGACTATTTTTTATTCATAGGACATAGAGAGTAATTCAACTGGATGAAGTCTGCAAGCCGTGTACCTAGATTGGTTTTAACATTATAAGATGAGCTTGTTCTTTTACGATGCTCTTAGGATCATTTTGGATATAAAATCTCTCAAGCCCAACTACAAATATTTGCTGAATGTGACTCAAATTTCTGTTCCATGGAATTGAAAAAAGAAGAGATTCGCAACGTGACGAGAAAAGGCAATTAAGGGCCACAAACAGTTTTGCTTACTGCGTAAACGAACTCACGAATGCGATATTTGCACCTATACTCAAGAGTTAGAGAGAAGCTCTAACTGCAAAATACATTACAGCTTTGCGTATTTGAGCTTTTAAGCGAAACGTGCAAATAAATTCTTTAACTGGACAATAATCTGTGATCTCAGATTGAGGGGAAAAGCGTAAATCTAGACGCTTTTATCTGAAATAGGGGAAAACGAGGGATAATCTTAAAAATGGGGAAAAAACTAAAATCTTTGTGAACCATAAATTGTTTAAAAGTACAATTAAAGCGCATTTCCATTACAAACAATTTTCAAAGTTTACTGAGAATAAATTGCTCACACTAAACATGAATGAAAACAGCCCATCGAACGTCTACGTAAGAATTTTTAGTATCTGAAACTGGATGCATTCACTTGCTGACATATCTTGTCTAAAACTGTATTTACAGCCAGAGATGAATGAATTCCATTCCATTATCTTTGTTTACAATAGGCATGTTTTTTTGAGCTTCGTTCTCAGCAAAGCAAAGTAAAGTAGGATTTTCAGCACGCAATTACAACAACTACGCTCTACTTGACACTTCGAGACTCGCAGTAGTTATTGTAAATTGTGTGCTGAAAATCTTACTTTACTTTGCTTTGCTGAGAACGAAGCTCAAAAAAACACGACTAATATCTATTAAGCTCATTTTTGCACAATACGTGACGCAAATCTGAGGCCTAAAGTGGCAATGGGCTTTTCCAATAAACATTTTTAGTTTCGACTCAAAATTTCGGTAGTTCGCAGTGGCAATTTTTTCCATACAAATTTCGCAACTGTGAGCGAAATTTTAAGTCGAGACTAAAATTTGTTATTAGTACGGCGCATTGATTATCTACCCATAATTATAAATACGTAAAACACAAATAGGCACAAGCTCCAGCGATAAACATTTCTGCAATCACTTGAAAAGATTTATATTTCTGATTGAAAACATGTGAAATGAGAGTGGTAATAAGTGTCTGTAAATTAAACAAACAATCCATCAATCAGTTTTACGAACTAGATAAGTAATTGTCCGTGTCATTTTGTTTTATAGGAAAGCGAAATTTCTTAAGCCAACGAAAGAAATATCAACATGCTGAACTTTCCCATAATCCCTCCCAGTAAACAAGATGGCTGACCAAAATACGTGTCACGTCTCATGTATTTTTGCTGTCCCTTTCAGTCTCCCAAATATTTAGTATTGGACAATGGACATCCCTTTTATATTCCTTGTTAGCAATGTGTGATGTTGTAATTGCAGAATAATAGAAAAGGAAATAATTTTAAATTCAAACTTTCGTGTGATTCAGTTAACGGTCCTTGTATAGTTTATTTTTATGTTACTTGTTTATTTTATGCTTTTTAATAAAAACGGCTTAAAATTTTAATTTTTTTCATTTGAAAATAAATGCAAATTTCACTTAGGGTAGTAAAGGGAAATATTTTTCGAACGAAGGGGAAAACTAATAACTTTCGCTGTTAAAAAGAAAGGAGAAAACAGTCTTCAAAGTCTGGGAACACTGTTCAATGCACGAAAATCAAAAGTTACAATAGATTTGTTCTTTTAATGGAATTTTAAATATTTAATACAAGCAAATTTCTCCATAAAACAATTTTTAAAGTCAGTTTTGATTAATTTAATTAGTTGATTAAACAGAAAACTAAATTTTAAGGGAAATGTTTAAAAAAAAATCCTCAGTGTTGTTAGAAACGCTGAAAATGAATTTTATTCATTTAACAAGTATATTCAATAAAAGATGTTTATTGAAAGATATTAATTTAATTTATAAAAAACGCTTCTTTGAAGATAAAATGATCGGCCTGATTTTCTCTGTTCTGCTGTTCCTCACTAGTCGTCCATTCTAGTCATCTCTTTCTTTCGTTACATTCCCTGCCTTAAGCCTAGTATCCTGCTCGCGCTAAATTTTACTGTCGCTAATCTCCACTTCGTTTCTCCACACCAAAGATAAATGCTCGCTAAATTATTAAACATCATATAGATGGCACAAAAACCATTCTGTCAGTAAACGTAATTTTTACAATTTTCGAATTTCATTGCTGCAGCAGATCAAATAATTTCTGTAGTATAGCAAGCAGAAGAAGACACTTTTCTTCGTGTTCCATAAATTCCTATTTGCAAAAAACTGCCAATTCGCAATAATCTGCCGATTTGCAAAAGACGTAAGCTTAAAAAACAAATTTTCCATTAACATTATAAAAGGGTTTTTTGGCTTTGCGTTTTCTTTTCTTTCGCAATCAAATTTTCTCGGCGGTTTTCTCCAAAAAAATATCCATAGTAATCGCAACACAAATTTATTCCTCCGTTTTTGTACGTCAAAATTGATCTTTGATTTAATTTACCGGACACTTATTTCGCGAGCTAAATAAGTGGCGACTTGTCATCGCCCATCCTTATAGAGTAACAAACTTAGCATGCGAACAGAACACTTCTTTGCTAAATTTTATCTTCTTAGACATTTTTGTATGGGAGATAAAATTTAGCGGGAGCAGGGTACTAGGCTTAGACTCAAAACTTCTGCAAGAAAACACCTGCCAAATTCAAGTTATCGGCACAGCTCTGAAATCATTTTTCGACAATTGCTGATAGGAGCTCCCATATATGTTTCGAGGTACTCAACCAAACTATTGGTCAAATTGTGGCATTTTAGCAGAACAGATAGGCAATGTCGACTTGTCAGCATCATGACAATTAAACTTTGTGATTTCCTACCGGAGACACATCTGCATATTACCACAAATTGAAGCAATTTAAGTTCAGCCCCTTCTATCTAGCTGTTACATGGCTACAGGTTCGCCCTCCCAACAGAATCTATTCAAAAGAAGGCAAAAATCCTTCAAACAATATCCCCTAAATCGATTCCCATTCATTTGATCGATAAGCCAACTCACGTCGGGCCAGCAAGCAACAACATGTGCCACAAGTAACAGACCGGTCTAATGTCGACCATGCTGCATCTGAAATGCAAAACAAAATCAAAGCAGGCAATTGAAATTCCTTTTGAATTCCAACTGCCCACGTATGAGAATTGAGAAGGTCCTTTCTGGGTGTTCGATTTTTCTTCCGTCTTCCGATGGCATTTCGTTCTGTAAAATTGCAAATTTTTCCAACGGCCCTTATATCGATTTGAAAAGTGAAAAACATGCACCAAGGCAATGCCATCATTTTTGTCCTCAGCATGTGTCATCTATCCGTTCAACGGTCGTATATCCTTAAGGAATTTCAAATTAAATTCCATTTCAATGGCCTTGTTTTTGTTTCAGTTCGCTGGCCATCAGTCACATTTGATGAATTACTAATAATAAGACTGAGCGAGGACTATCTGCTACTGCTGATGGTGTGAAGGGTCCTTGCTTTTGTTATCCATAGTGCATTTAACAATTGTTGTAGAGTGGTCAAAAATAGACCCCTGGGAATCGGAATGGGGATAAATGGGATTTCATTTCAACTGAGTGAGAAAAACAAAAAACAAATTGAAATTTAGTTACGAAGAGAGAGTTTGAAAAATGATCAAAAATTACACAAGGACCTAATTTTAGGGGCGGCCTCGCCCCTGTATACCCGCCACTATTTGTCCAAAAGTGTTTGGAATTATTTCTTGTCAACTCAATTGGACTGGAAGGACTTTTCCGTTGTGTGCGGAATTGCCCACGGGAGAGTTTTCCGTTTTGATGGAGATTTATGATTTCGAAAATTGAGTTCGTTGCAACGAAACCAAGTAATTCGGCATTAGGCTCACATGGACACAGTTTTCGGGGTAAACCGCTGGGGTATTCACTACGGCTACAGCTGAATGGTATAGGACGATGTGCTACTGCAAATGCAATTTCTGGACAACAATAAAATTGGATAGGTACTCGAAATATCTGCAGTGTTGTTAAGTAAATTTGTTTGGCTTTACTTTAAATCCGGGGTACTTGCAATTTTGTTAGAGGTTTACATT
This sequence comes from Cheilosia vulpina, assembly GCA_916610125.1. Lineage (NCBI taxonomy): Eukaryota > Metazoa > Arthropoda > Insecta > Diptera > Syrphidae > Cheilosia > Cheilosia vulpina. The sequence continues at coordinate 47,124,328 of OU744279.1, forward strand.
TGGAATTGCTCGGAATACGGAAGATAATGGAGTCCTCTTCGACCATATTTCGAGACTGTGCACGAAAGACATTTGTTTGTAACAAGTTCAACCGGCTTGGAAACGAAAATGATTCCAAAGTGTGTTTATGCTCATATGGTTTCATGTTGTTCTAGGGAAGCCGTGCGCACATACCTACGTAGGAAAATTGTCTTCCATGGATTATTATATCGCATTACCTACCCAACTTGACCACCCACTTTTCGGTGGTTAATTTTCCATCGGGTTGACTGTGTTTTCAAGACCACAAAGAGAAGACTGCAAACCATTCATCAGAGTCAAAGACCATGTATCTATTTCAAGGAAGGTGAAATTCTATACCGGTGTACACTGTAGCGGTTTGCAAGTGGCGTGAGGTGAGTTACGAATTTCCAAGTTATGAAAGATGAACTATGAGGTTTTTGTACTGTGTGGCTGATTGAAAATTGAACTCCTCAAAGGCACTTTGTAAATAGTATAGCCAAGGTACATAGGTGCCGGAGATTGATTATAAATACCAACTGTCAATTGGTGTCATAAAGCAAATTTATAGGGTTTTAAATGTCGTAACAAGGAATGCCACAAATGCGTAGGAGGCCATTTTGATTTGCATATTTATACAAAAGAATGAAACAAAAAAAAAACTTTAGAAAATCTTTACAATTCATGAAGAACTGGCATTTCTAATGTCAGTGAGGGTGATTTGAAATTCAATACGACATTTACGGATTAAAAATTAAAAAGAGAGTAATTTTTGAATTGATGCATTTGTATTAGCATAAGTACTTACTCTATTACAAAAGCAGATGTATTCGCCGACAGTTATAAAAGTGTACGAAATGGCAGCACTTTTTCCTGCGACACCCCATTTGACAGCTATTATAGGTGGCTTGTTCTCAGTTTAGTTGGGCGTTTTACCATGAAAATAGGTTTGCTATTTCACAATAAGTTCAGACTTAAAATCAGTGTTGCCATTCTGACCGGATTCCGGTCATATATGACGGAAATCTCTTCCCCTGACCGGAGAAAATTTTGAAATCTGGTTAGACCGGATTTTTAACAGAACGAAAAATTCTTTAACCGGGAACCCTTTTTTTGACCTGAAAGATAACTAGACATACATGTTTCTATAATTTGAATGATAATTGGCCATACATAACGAACACACTCAAAATTTCATACAGGAACCAATTTATTGTGAATAATCCTAGAATACAGGTTACAGGGGATCCTTGCGGCAGTTTCATTTGAATGATCCCACCAAATGTGACTGGGGTTGTGCATTAAGGCTGAAGTGACAACCATTTGGAATATTTTGCAATTTCGGTTTTGGTTTTACCAAATTCAAACGCCGAAGTGGAGTTGAAAGTTCCTTTTTCTGCAAAACGTTGTGATGCAAAGTTGTTCAATGAATTGTTTGATTTTTTTTTGTTTTATTAGCCTAATTAAGATTAATTTAGAAAAATATATGATATTATATTATATTCATTTTTGTTTTAAATTTTTAGTTAAGATTTATTAATATATTCCATTTTTGACCGGACTTGTGGTCAAAAATTTTCTTTTATCCGGATTTTCTGATCGAATTTAAAAAAAATAAAAATCGGTCATTCGGTCAAATTTGACCGGATTCATTGTTTTTTAGTGGCAACACTGCTAACAATGCACGGCTATAACTGCACGAAAATCTGTTCGAAAATTCGATTTCAGAAATGCTCTTTCTTCGACTATGCCTATTTGCCCGACTCCCAAGCAATTCTATTCGTCCGTTGTTTGTAGGGACACTTTTAAAATCGTCAGGATGTTGGTATACATGATTGTTAGAAAGGTGACAGATCCCGACTTATCGTAGTGAATGCCAACCATAAGTCAACTCAATCAAAATTGTGCTTCATTCCATTGGGGACGTTCGAGTATCTAGTTTAGTAAGTCTGACAGCTTTCTGACTTGATGTAGCACAGTTTTGATTGGCTTAGATCGGTCATATTATGAACAGCTGCTTCAATTGACGTTGATGGAGGGGTAAGTAGGTGACGTTGATGGTAGGTAGAAATTCGGACTGAGTACTAAGTTGACAGTTCACATATGCGGAATGTTGCTGACATAAGAAAAGTGACGTTCCCAGACCAATCTAGTTAAGACCAGGAAAAATTCCCCCAAAGTTAGTTAAGTTGATAGTGCAATAGAACACTACGTATTACCTCCCACAATGAACCAAAAAACTCGAAATCAGTTAACGCTATTGTTGCTTTTTGGTAATACCGTTCCATCAATCATTTCTCTTTTATAATCTCCTCAAACCGACTACACTCATAATTCTTTACAGCCATTCCTTGGAAAACGGGAATAAATTACAAATCCACATGAACACGAACAACAACCGATAAATCGTAGAATGCATTCGGCTCGTTGTTAACCACTATACGATTTGTATTGTATATGTGTTTGTCTATCCAATGTATCGATCGATTTACTGTTTCTACTAAATACCTATACTGCGACTTTATTTGTTATAACACATTGTTAGCACGCACATGTGCCCAAGTGTTGCCATTGCGCCGGTACGTATTTGACATCTATCAAAAGCAAAAATAATAAACAAAGCTCGCCTACCTCACTTTCGCACCCACAAGACAGTCCGGTGCGGCATTGGGTATAACGTATAGTACTACATAACAACTTGTGAGCATGAAAAAGACAATCCCATGTAGGCTGCTTGTGTGTGCATACGTTTCGTGTTCAATTTGTTGATTGTTTTGTTGGGTGGCATTTATACGAAAAAGAGGAAATGCTATTTAATTAAATCCGATAGCTGATTGAGAAGCCATGGGCAGGCCACTGCGTTAATTATAAAGCTTGCCCTAGTAGATACTCGGAATCGGAATTATTTATTATTGCGATTTTTTTAAGGGAAATATTAAAAAAAAAAGTGTTCCCATTTTAAACGGATGAGAATGAACCGTGGAAATTTGCCGAGTAATAATGAGCAAAAAATCGATTAATAATGAGTTAGCGAGCGCAATAGTCTCCGGGAGGGGTATGTTGTATTAAAATCGACCCTTTCAGTGCATTTCTACCTTTTACGTATTCCAGATGCATTCGTGTGCATGACGCGATAATAAAGTTTTTCGTGGAAAAGTTCTGTGATTTACTCGTAGCTCTTGCTGCAAAAAAGAATTTTGTTGTAAGAGTGCGAAATTTATTAGCCGGCTTAGCGAATGCAACTGCACTAAGCCTTAAAAACACAGCCACGATTAATTAACGAATAATCAGATTCAGATATACGAGTATGTGCCTATGTCACTGAGAAATATTCGGACTGAGGTGGTATTTTTTTTTGGGTGGGGAACGCTTTGGCGTCGCTTTTCTTTTATTCAAAATTGTTTATAAAAGGTTTTCAAAGCATTTCCAATGAACAGCTTTTTTCAGTAATTGAGACCTACCATCGTTATATTGTGATATTCCCAAGAGTCGAAATAATATTTAGAAGACGTCTCTAATTCAAGGAAGTTTTCTGTGTACACTGGTCTTCCTATTTAGCTCTCCGATTTTATTTTTGGCATTGCACTCAACAGCACTTTCTATAAAAAATTATAAAATGTTTGCAATTAATGATAAAAAGTGGAGTCGCTTCAATTAGGCGTCGACCCTTAAAATTTTAAAGTATAGATAGTGGGCACCGACTTATCTGTATTCAGATAGCACACCTACCTATACGAACCCAAAATCTAATACTGATCAGCGCAAGGCATTACCAAAGATAACGATGAAATGTGACCCCATAACTTGCTGATACTTGTGTCTCCATATGTCGATAAATTATGGCAAACATCCGTAAATGATATGTACATAATATGACAACTAATAGCACTGTACTTGCTGGCGGTGGAGAGAAACAACAACCATTAGCAATCTAAGCCATTCAAATATTAGCTTCGCATCAAAAACTATATTTTGTAACAGCTGTCAAAATGTCAATTGGCACAAGTCAAGACAAGTTCTTGATTTTAAAGTACGCTGCAAAGAACCTACTCAGACTTTTAAGTAAAACGAGGATTTTACTTTCTACGGAAAAATACCAAAGGTCAAAAAACATATACAGGATTGAAAATATTCGTAATTGACTCGAGGCCTTGTTTCTCACAACCATTTTTACTTTTGAAACATATGGAGGGGGCTACAAAATTGCGCCGAATCCGAGCCGCTGTATCGAAAAGGTTTCTCAGACCAAAATTAAAAATGGGTCAATATGAAGATAGGAATTTAATTTCAGCTTTTTCAGGTTTTCACCCATCCCATTAATAAACGTCAACTGAAGCAGCTGTTCAAATGACCGATCTAAGCCAATCAAAAGTGAAGTGCATCAAGTCAGACTTAGTAAACTAGATACTTGAATGTCCCCAATACTATAAATTGAATTGGAATTGCGCAGCAACTAATTCGTTCGTTCTTCGTCTGCCGCGGAGATTTTTATAAGTAAATCGATACGAATATGCTTGCAGTTCGACAAGTGGTGGAAAAGAAGTGAGAATTCAATGATTCCAAGGATCCTACATCGAATAGTCAAGTTTTAGAATACGTATAGCCCGATTTCCAAGGAATGAAGCTTGTGAAAAAAACAACGTGGTACTATGCAACTTCTATGGGGTGAAACTGTGGGCAGCACAATTAATTAATTAATTAATTGTTTTTGAAATAGTGCCAGAGCCACGAAAAAGGAAGTGATCTAACCCCAGAGTTTTAGAGACATTCTTGACAACAAGCCTGAAAGCGGGATTGCATAAGCTTGCGAAAACACGTCCGACTCCTGTCACAGAAAATTACTGACGTTTTTATAGCACATTCCGATCGGTGGTTCAGTGCAGCGTTGCCGCTTTGCAAACTGGCCCCTTTTTGCATCTCAACACTGTTTTAAAAATGATAAAAATGGCCCAATTTTTAGTTAAAGATTTTATTCTTTATTGAGCGAAAAAGAATGCAAAATATGAAAAATAGGTTTTCTTAATGAATAAATTTGTTTTTTTTTCTTGTGTTATAAATAAATGTGTTTGCAGCTCAGTTTTTTTTTTTGTTATATTAGTATTTTATGTGGAGCCCCTTTCTATTCCCCTTTTTGAAATTTTTCAGCGGCAACACTAGTACAGTGTCAAAACGTCTTCAAGTTAAAGAGTATGATTAAGTTCTATGTATTTACGGAGCTGTTGTGCTAATAACTTATTTTTAATTTATTTTACTTTCGTCGCAAACTTCAAAAGTCGGCTTTTCTCTTGCCTTTGATTTGCATGTCATGGATAATAAACTTAAGGTGATGTGGTTACCTTACATAAGAGAAAAGTGTGAATGTGGTTTTAGAAAAGACTGGAAATATACAGTCCGCGATACTAATAATCATTTTTAGTGTCCATGCTAAGTTTTTCGAACTCACAGTAGCGAAATTCTCCATACAAAATTGCATATTGTGACTTACAAAATATTTAGCGTGGAGCTTAATAATGATTATTAGTAAGGTCCAGTGTATTTAGTAGAAGCAACTGTCGAAATATATTCATATTCGTAGCCTCAGCGAGATACGAGTTGCGAATCTTGCAACCACTTTAATACTTCTTCATTTTCTGAATCCTCTGTCTTATCTAGCTTCCCGAATGCACGGAATTACCGCAAATGGGCTATCCATCTACAACTACTAACTTGACACTGTTCTCATCGTATGTTATTAAGGCTATTGTGAACAAAAATCAAGTTGATGCAGTTTATACAGACTTTAGTAAAGCCTTTGATTCTGTAAATCACTTAATTTTATTGAAGAAGCTTGAACTTTTTGGTTTCCATTCTAAGATTTATCTTGGCTATCATCTTATCTTACTGACAGAACTCAAATCGTACGTGTAGGCAATGTCTGCTCCAGACCAATTAAATATACCTCTGGGGTTCCCCAAGGTAGCCATTTAGGGCCATTGCTTTTCACAATTTTCATCAATGACATTACATTGGCTATTAAATGCCAATGTCGGTTGGTGATGATCTAAAACTATTTTCAGCCATTAAAAGCCCAAAGGACTGCTACCTATTATAATCGGATCTAAATTCTATTGCAGAATGGTGTACCGCCAATGACTTAAAACTTAACATAAGTAAGTGTAATGTGATAACATTTTCAAGATTGACTTCAATTTCGCAATTTGATTACGTAATTAACTCCAATCTTCTTTGTAGAATTGGTAAAATCAAAGGAGTTATTCTCGATTCCAAATTTTCTTTAAAAAGTCATATTGACTATATTGTTTTAAAAGCTAATTCTGCCATTGGATTTATTAACATAAATTGTAAGCATTTTAGGGACCCATATGCCCTCTTATCTTTGTACACTTCTTGAGTATGCCGATATCATTTGGAGTCCCGCATTTATTACTCACTCTGATCGCATTGAAAAAATACAAAGGCGTTTTACAAGGATAATTTTTTCTAAAATGCGTTGGAATTTCCGCCCAGATTACTCTAGTCGAGACGCGCCATTCAAGATGTAATGTTTGTAAAAGATATATAAAGCTATAGCATTAAATGTCCACCCCTTCTTTCAATGGTACCTATCTATGTAGCTGCTAGATCTTTAAGAACTAGACATTTTCTTTTTGAAAACATGCACAGAACTAAGTACGGTTGCAATGAACCTTTGTCTAGAGCAATTATGTCTTTCAATGAAGCTTGTTGTAATATTGATTTATGTCTCTCTAGAGAGAAATTTAAGACAATGCTGTTGTATGTTTATTTTTTTTTTTTTTTTTTGAATTTGAATTTATATGAAATATCTGTTAGCATTAAGCGGCTTGTAGATTTATTAAATAAATATATAAATAAATCCCCTTTCATCAAATTTTGGATTGAAATTCTGCACTAAAACCGGCAACACTTATCGCAGTAGTTTTCCGATCTCTCAAATCTTGATGGCGGCGCCTTAGAAGCCTGCGTAGTTCCAGATTTGGAGTTACTGTTCCTTAAAAGTAAGTTGCACAAATAAAAAGACTGCAGACGACATACGTTAGGAATAATCGCGGACCACTCCGAAGGTCGGAACTGTCAGCCGTCCTCTCCCCGTTGTTCAATGTTAGTCTATATATAGTTGACCTAACTATCATTTCAATACTCGATTCACAATGAGTGAAAGCAACAGTCAAATATCAGCTCGACATTACAAAGACCATCAGCCTCACTTCAGGCATAAGAAAGGTACCTATCTACCCACCCGGCAGACTTCTTCTTCCATTTAGCGCAGTGGTTCGCATACAAAGCTTAGCACTCACTGTTCATATTTACAGTCATTTCGGGGACATATTCGACATTCCTTATACAACATTAGCAGCGTCCTGCACTCTCTATTGAGTGGAAACATGTAAATAATAAATTACACCAAAGCACCATCTAAACACCACGTATGTGCTATTTATATAGCTCTGCCAATTTATTTGGCATTTATAGCACACCAGGCAAAGAGTGAAAGCCCGCATATACTATTAGTGACCTTATCGCATACTTTCTTGTGTCATAACCCAAAACGTCACACGTCATTAATTCCACAGCTCGTCGTCGTACTAAATCACAACAACTGTGCGCCAACTCGGGCGGGCGGGCATAGTGCCTTAGTGACTTGGTGCCTTAGTGCCTCAGTGTCAGTGCAGCCTGTTCCACACTACATTCCTAATATAGTGTGCGGACTTTTTGTCGAGGAATTTCTGCATGTCGCGAGCCCATTAAGTCCTCGCGGGTTATAAATGTTTTCCCATTTGCAGTTTTGTTTCTACCCCCGTATATCCTTGCGCCCCTACATTTCATTATGACAAATGGCGCTGTCTTGTGTCTTGTGTGCCAGCTGAACGTAATGCCTTGCGGCAGAGAACTCTTGTAAACTCAATTAAATGGAATTGAATTGCATTTCCAAAGAGAGAGGCGAGGTAGGTCTGCAAAAACAAAAAAGGATGCGTCGTCGCCGTTTAAATTTCGAAATGGAAGACGAACTTTAATTGAATAATCAAATCCACTATAGTACACACATTGTCTTGTCAGTAATAGATAAATAAACATTCGACAGCGTATATAGAGCCGGGCGAGAGTGAGCTGCATAGGCATAACTCCTCTTTGCTCGTTCTGTTTGTTTATTCAATTAGTGCGTGTATCTGGTGGCTTCGTATTCGTGCTCGTTGGGCACTGCTTCGAAATTTGTGTTGTTTATTTGGAAAGCGCACAAATGAAAAATATTTTCAGGGGAGGCAGAAGGCAGAACCGGAAAATTGTAAATCGCAACCGAGGTGGAAAGTGAGAAGCTGCTAAGAGTTTTTTTTTTTCTCTGTTCTCCTGACTTGCACGTTCTTCGCGAGCGTGGGCGATTTACGAGTGTTTAATTGTTTTCGAAGTGATGTCTTAGCTCATAATTTTGTTTATTCCAATTTAGATAATTTTTAATTTAGATCCAGATATGAGACGGATAACTGAGGTAATAACTCTTTTTTTCGATTCCGACTAAGAGGGCGATTTCATCGCCTTCTGGACTTAAAATTCTGGGAATATGCTTTAAATATGCACAGGTGGGTAATTTTGAATAGCAAATTCGTTGGGTATGGTTGTTTTGCGATTATTTGTCGACTATAGACAGATGCAGCATAGTGAAGTGAGTAGAGATGAATGGCAGGGATCCGTTCGGAGGGAAGTTGAGCAACAGTTTTATTGCATGGTACACGAACAAAGGTGCTTATAGACTTGGAATCTGTTTTTTGTATAGATCAGGGTTGTCTTTTCAAAAATCCCTGTAATCGGGCCAACGAGGTTACAACTGGTCATTAAAAATAGACGCGAAGTAGCACACAACCTGAATTAAAATTCATTTTTTTTGGAAAACAATCTTTAATGGGTTTGTGCAGGAATGTTTTTAAAAACTTTGTAATTTTTGTACACTTTTTGTCATATACGAGTATAGCTATCACCATCACCTTATATAACGAGCTTATCCCTTTAACGTTTGGAAATTGTTAGTATAGAGACGATCTTGGATATTTCACAGCACAACCGATTTTAAATGGTGGACAATGGATGTCCAAAAAATACCACAAAAATAAGTGGCTTTGGCGGGAGCCTCATCTTAATGGTTTTTAACTCCAGGTCAAATTAATTAATTAGTAAGCACTGAACCGAGGCGCAAGGTTGATCCATCTTCCCTCCTACATAAGTCGACTAAAGTTGCTGAATATGCTGACCTTGGAAAAACGAAGAGAAAAATCAAATGCTTTATTCTTATTTAACTGGTAACATCAACTCCATAAACATCAATACTAGACCGAGGGCAACAAGGAATCCAATATTTTTATATCAAAGGACGTCTCGATGTAACTATGGAAGCAATGGCCCCATCAATAACTTGACGAAGGATTTTAATAAATTCAATCATGTGATTGATTTCAACCTTACAAAATTAAATTTAAAACAAATATTAAGAAAATTGTAACATTATGTTAAAATAACTACTGTTTTTTTTAATAAAACTAATAATTGATTAACTGTATCTTAAATGTTTAGTAGTTAAATAAATAAAAACAACAAAAAATAGGGCTGCTTGTTTTTAGATAGCAATTTATTTAAGTTCCTCGCAGATTTATTTTTTTTTTTTGGTACTTGAAAGTTTCAAAATATTTGGATTCGTGTGAAGTCTCATTATACAGCGTTTGACGCTTTCAGACTGTTTCAAAAATATTGACATAAATCGAGCGCGAGCTCAGTTGCTGGTGATCAAAGTTTGATCATCAGACAATTGTGTGATCACAATTTGGAACGATCGAACAATGCCTTATTCCCAATTCAATTGGAATGTCCAAGCTTCAAATGGAAGTTAAAACTTGATTGATATGTCAAAGCGTTGTTGTTTTATTCTTTTTGTAAACTCGCACGAAATCTTTTTTTCCTGAAATTTGACAGATTGTTGAGGCCGAAATGTACGCGGGAGCTTATATTGTGGCGGAGGTAATTTCCTGTACTGTGACGTATCTGCGTAAGCGAAAAGAAACTGAAAATTTATTGTGGCGGAATCGTTATAACAGAAAACGTCGTGCACGTTTCTTCTCGTTAAACTATGTCTCTTTGTATACGTAGATGCAAGGAAATGTACAGAATTTTAACCGGATCGTTGTATAGTTCTTTATTCGTGATGGCTGCTTTAGCCACCGCTGCATGGACAGGGGAACTTGGTGGTGGTGTCTACTGTCGCCAAATAGTTGCCATTCATTGTACGTCAAAGACGAACCACGCAGAAATCCGTCCTCGAAATTTTTAATTCGAATATCTCCAAAATGATTTGGCCTTTTGCGGTAAAAAAAAACAAAAAATAACTACATCAAGTGCTTAATTATTTCTGAGAACTGCATATGAATTGGGTCAGTTGTTTCAAAATTCAAAATGATGCAAGAGATTAAATTTCCATCACAGAGTTTCTTGCGAATCTCATTCCAACCAACAAATGTTAACAAAATAAGCTGTCAAAAGGGGAATAATATTTTCTCGAGTTTCCTATTATATTTTTACTTTGTTTATGACTAAAAGGGTCTTTCATTAGCGCCTTGACAGCTTTAGACTTTCAGTGTGAACGCACCTTTCAACCGATTAACGAACTGTCAATGTCAAAATATTCAGTAAAATCAACATATTCATCATGTGAAGTACACAAAGGAACAATGTTACAACGAAGTTGAATTCCATTCATGTTTTGATAGTAATTAAAGCCAAATTTGTTCTTGAGACATCTGTTAACAAAATAAGCTGTCAAAAGGGGAATAATATTTTCTCGAGTTTCCAATTGTATTTTTACTTTGTTTATGACTAAAAGGGTCTTTCATTAGCGCCTTGACAGCTTTAGACTTTCAGTGTGAACGCACCTTTCAACCGATTAACGAACTGTCAATGTCAAAATATTCAGTAAAATCAACATATGTACACAAAGTTCAAGATTTCAACAGGAAACAAAACGTTTTTGATAACTTAAGCGGAGTGTACATTTTTTTAATAATAGGAGTTTGGATATTTTTTTATAAACAAAACTGTGTAGCCCGGACCGGACCTATACTTGTGAAGAAAATTTCCAATTCCGATTTGTATCGTTTAGAGTTAATTGCAATCCATTCCTAATTGGTTCCAGTGCGACTATTTTTTGTCTACTTAAAGTTCAGTGAATTTAACAATTTTCGCTGCCGGATTTCCTGATTTTCCATTCGATATGAGTATAGGTATACTATACTCAGTATATACCCTTAGAAAATGTTGATTTCAAGACGTTGCCCGAGTGACATCAGTCTGGATTTAAGCTTTAAAAGAAAAGCACTCCATGTTGATGTCAACGGAAATCAAGTTACCCCATAAAGGTAAAGTATTTCTACAACTTTTCCTCAAGCCTCATATGAGAGAAGAGGATTTCGGGTATTCCATGCACAACAAGGCACAACATTATTAAACACACTGGCAGTTGCAGTGTTGTGCTTCTTTTGACATGTGTTATCCCAATTTCAACAATTTGAGACAGAGAACTGAAGTGTTTTTTTTTGTTTTCCTTTTTGCAGAATTGCTACTTTGTCTTCTCATTCTCACTCGTGCCGGTGTTTTCCTTCGGCAAACTTAATTTTCTGTGAAAGGAGGAACTTGCTCTCGCACACAACTCAAAGGCCATGGTCTGGCTCTGGCTGTGAAAATAGCACGTGAGTTGTTATTTTCCTGCTGCTGATGATGAGATGGTGGTGCAAGTGCTGGTGGTGGTGGCAGCTGGCAGCGGTGATGGCATTGCGCTCGAAGGGTTAGTTAGCAGTGCTTGCATGCACTATCGACCTGGATATAATTCGATGATGGTATTATAGTGCAGAAGTCTACTCGGTTGGTATGGTTTAGTGTACGACACAAGTGCCTACTATGTCAATAAGACTATTATAAAATACTTTTAGTTGTGTTGCTCGTTTGTTGTTCATATGTCCGTTTTTCTAGGCGAACTATAAAACGGGTGTGGGGAGACACGAAGTTTGACTGTTTTTATTTTGCCGGATTACAACGAAAGTTTATATAGTTTATGTGAGTTTGGATATTGTTTTTTGGTGAGCTTCCTCCCGCATTCAACGGGGAGGGCAGTGAAATATTGAAGCGTCATGCTTTGGTTGTTCTTTTCGCAGAGGAGACAAGTTTAATGAAGCATTTTTTAAATATATTGATGAATACCTTCATTTGAACTTCTTAAAAAGATATGTTCCTGAGTATTATCAGGCTTTAAACCTGCCATTTTTTTCTAGATCGCCATTATCGATCTCTGTTCTTTGCCTCATTTCAGAGTTGTTAGAACTCTCTCTTTATTTTTCCCACGAAGCGTAATATTTTTGTCCCCCTTTTCAAGGCACTCAAATTGCTTTCAAATTCCCTTGATCTCATTTTTTTATGAAAATATCTAACTTTTTTAAAGTAAAATTTGTGTTAAACGAAAAGTAAATCGCATTCAATTTAATTTTAGGTTATCAGGATTATTTTTGTTGGCAATAGAAAATTTTGCTTAAAGCGATTTACATGAGCTATATTTATAGTAGTCATTTAGAGGGTTGATATTCATTGTAACTGTTTTCATGAAATTTCACCGGAAATGGATAGTTTGAAGGTTTTTCTGTGAGAATCCTGAAATTCCCATAACTTTGCTGGTTTTTCCTTTTTTTCCACGGAAAACTATTCGGATATTGAGAAAAGAAGGAAATCCCACGATCTAATAACACTGCCTCTCCTATGTTGAGGATGTCCCATAATTCACGCAAAATTTGAATTTTACGCCATTTAATAGTATACAGTGATGCCAACGCAACGAATTAATAACAATGTGACAGCTGACAGTTCGGGTTTAGTAAAAATGGAGCGTTATACGAAAAAACAACGCATTTTCATTGTGGAGCAATATTTCAAAAATTATGAAGGTTTGTCAGCTACGCGTCGCAATTTTTGTACAAAATATGCCCATCATAGTGATTTAAAACCATCAACTGTCATCTGTCGTTCAACAGAAAGCATTGAAGCGGTTTGCGACAGTATTGCCGGCAGTCCACTAACATCAATTCGTCTGTTTAGGCAGTAACAATTAATGTTGTTCGTTATCGTGACAAGGAAATTGGGGTGTTTATTAAAGAAATTCAGCCACGTTTATGCGAAACGGTCATAGAAAATTTCAATAAAAGAGTACGTACTTGCCAGCAAAGACGTTGTGACCATTTATCCGATATAGGTACTATTCCATACAAAACCCCAATCTGTAATACCCTATGAATTAATACATAATTTAAGCTTTCCTATTAAAAATCTGGATCTACTATAAAAATTACATTTTGCGTGAATTATGGGACACCCTTTACAACAAGTAAGGACAAATAAGGGCTTCTAATAAAATATACAGATGGGTTGTTTTATAAATCCTCGGTTTAAAATAATTTTTGAATTTCATTTCAATTTATTTTAGCTTTAAAGACCGTGAAAATATCTCACTGAATCATTAAATGCTTCTTAAAGCTGTGCCCTGTCAGAGATAACGTCTATGCTGAGAAACTGACAGTTAGCCAGAGATTTGACACAATATAAGACTGATGTGATTATTGTACGATCAATTACTATTTATAACTAAACAGAGAACAGTTTTAATTTGGCGTTTGATGAAATACTCTGTTGAAAAATATTGGGTTCAAGCTTCCTGCGAAAGATTGCCTGTGATTTAGTGGGCTGAAAAGCAACCCATTTTTTCATTTCCCAATCATTTGCCGCAGCATGATCATCATTTAACCGAGATAGAGCTGGACATCAAAGGCGTATTTATGCAAAGCAAGAGTGGTCTCAAAGTGAAACCTTTTGGAAGTTCTTGTTTAATAGGCCGAGGCTAGATCACTAAATCGGTTTTGAAATATAGCTTACGACGTCTTTTTGGCATGCAACGCCAATTGAGAAGTTTTCGGTGACTCTGCCGGGGTACCAATTTGTTCCTCATGTCCAATTTCATTGTACATCTCGTATAATTTAAATTCCGTCTGAATACGTCTCCTTATAAGGTCTATATGCTGACATAATTTGACTTAAATGTCGGTATTTTGTATTTTTTTGTAATCATTTTCGACCTCTAAGCCTTGAATGGGGCATGATAAAATTACAGTCGAATTAAATTAAATTAAATAAACAGAAGAAGAATTTCCGCTTTCCAATTGCTCTAAATACGGTACAAAATATTTGTCAAAGTGGCCGATATACTGACTCCGGACTCCCTCTTCAATAAAATGTTTAGGCTATTATACTCTTATTTTCCGCAGTTGCATTGTCGCCTGCAAACTACAGAAATTCGAAGGACTTCTATACGCCCTACTTTAAACCGTGTTCTTTCCAGTTCAGTGAGCTCACGTTCCTAGTTTACTCGTAGACAGGGATCTACAAATCCCAGAGCACTCCGAATTGAGACTCCTTCGATTGTGGCAGAAATCCCCATTTCTATACATTGACTGTTGTTTGCTACTCTTTTTTGGTCGGTAGCTGTATCCCGCCTAGACTGCACACGGTACAACCACTACAACTCCCAAATTAGTCTAAGTGCCCCTAAAGAAGTGTCTCAAACACTGGTCTGACGTAGAAGGTGCCATTAGCAGTAGTCCTCGTCGTTTACTTATCCAGTTTTCATCGCCACTTCAAAAACATTGTTTAGGTACCTATACCCGTCATTTGAGATGTCATGCAATTTTTTCCTATGGAGCAATAAATTATGTTTATTCTCAACTCAAATGGCATGTGAATTACAACGATGACATTTACTGAAGTCCTCCTCCCACAGACCAGTGTAACAAGCGCTGCAGTAAATTACCCTGCGCCTTAGCCTGCCATAAACTGTGCTGTATGCCAAAGCCGCCCTCGCTCGATGTCACGTTTCGAAAAATTGCATTTTACAAAGTAAAATTTAATTCGTGCCAGTGCTCTGAAAATAATTTCCATCGAATTTACCATCAATGATTTATTGCATCGAAAATTGCTATCATATTTTGCATTCGAGTTTCAAGTACTTTTATACACTCGACTGAGGTCAGGTCAGGAGGCAGGACGAGTCGTTCTGGTATTTTTGTTGATCGTTCTGTGCACAATGCCAACCTCGGCAAGCGCTTTTATTTGTACTATCTCTCACTCTCTCTCACTCTCTCTGATGCACTTGTCTTGTTGAAATTGTATTTTTAATATTTAATTTTCATGTTTTATTGATTTGTGTTGTTTTCCTTTCGCTCTTCGATATACAATTTAAAATAATAAATTCGGTGGACTGTATGTGTATATATTTTCCTGTGCTGACGGCAGAAATTTCTCTCTAATTTCACACACGACTGAGGAGGACTTTCTCGTGCACAAAGGCGGAGGGTGTTTGTTTTTTTTAGATAAGTATAAGTACTTTACCTATAAATGCAAAGAGAAAAACTTTTCAATTGCATATGCATATTAATATCGCATGCATACGAGTACACAACCATCATTACTTGCAGTTTTTGTTCGTCGTCCTTCCTCTGGTTGTTTCCTTGTGATTGCACGTTATGGTCATTTCCATGGATAAATGGTTTAAAAGGACACCTAGCGTCATGCCCCTTGAAAAAAAGAACCATCCAACCATTTTTTTGTTGGCTGCGCCCTGCACCTTCTGCGACATTTTGCCTTCGCACGGATAAGACTAAAAAAAAATATGAAGCGCCCTCTCTATATGCGAAGTCAGGTGAGAGAAATATAATTGTTTGTCGAACAACCACCACCCCCAATGCTATGGCCCATTTGGCTCTCATGAAAATGAAAACAATAAACTAACGTATCGTGGTAGAGGGCAGCAGCAGCACATTCCCTTACACGAAACGGGGAGATATCTGTGGGTGGCGTCGCGGCACTAGGGTTAAAATGAGGTCAAGTTTGTATTTAACTTGGTCGACGTGTTGTTGTTGCCCGGGTGGTGTTAGTCATTTCGCTGCTGCCTTCTCATTCCGATTTACCTTGGTCGGTTCTTGTTATTACATTGGCCGTGTCGGGCGCACAATGTGCGGCCCGGTTCGTGTAAACACTGATGTTGACACAGCGAGGAGGCTTAAAATCTGTGAAACATGTTGCGAGTGTAGTTTATGGGACGCATGAGGCACACATCTTTGTGGTCGCTTGTGTGGTGTTGCAGAGGGATAAAGCATAAAAAGTTGATGGTCATAAATTTTTTGCGATTGCTGGCTGCAATTTTTTTTTTTACCCTTAATGACAATGACAGTTATGATACTTGCAAGTTGTGACATTATGAATAACATGTTCGGTTTGCGTTGTCGCGATGGATAATTTGCGTGCATGATGGCCGAAAGTACTCGTATCTATGGTCAGAGTGGATTGTTATCGTTGGCGTTTTATTACTGCATTTATTTAGCTTTTTTGCGGAGCTAGCAGATCGATAAAGTATAAGTATTTTAGAATGGGGCTATGTGTAATTGTAGGGTAAACAGAACTGTCACTAATAGGTGTACGGAATGATGAAAGTTAAATATCAAGGTCACGTCGGTTGGGGGACAAAGTAATTTGGTTTTAGAAATTCACTCAATTTTTCAACAATTTTCGAAGGCTTTTCAAGACGGAGACTTGATCTGATCTGATCTGATTTTATGGTTTTGAATGAGGACATTTGCAGATGAGAGACTAAACTGGCATTTAGAACTGTAAGGATTTCGTGGATCAGAATGTTCACAATGGCCGATTGCGACGAAAAACATCGAAATGCTGCTCCGTGTTAAGGACTGCGTTTCTTTTCGAAAAGACTCTGTTCGTTGGGTGGGTAGTTTTAACAAGTCACATCCAAAAAAAAAAGAAATTTTGATTTGTAAACATCCATTTCCCTAGTGCGTTTCGATGGACGTTTTCGTCAGTAAAGAACTGTGTACAAATTGAAATACAGGGCTCCGCGAAATAAAGCCCCAGGAAATAACCCCCTAAGTAAAAATGAAAAAAGGCCCCAAAAATGCTCATACAAAACAACAACAACTAAAATTGGTCAAATAAATTTTGACGTCCATTTCATTTTTCGGGGCCTTAATCATTTTTTTCAATTGGGGCCTAATTTCATAATGAAATAAAGCCCCAATGAATTAAGATCCCAATACTTTAGTTATTTAATTATTTTAATTTTAATTTTAGCTAAAAAATAACACATGACTGAAATAATTGCGTAACAGAAGATCTAAAAACGATTTCTTCAGCGCTGATGGTTTTCAACGTGAGGCTTATATTTAATATTAATGTAGGCGAGTTAGTAGAATAGTTAAACAAATCGAGCGATTTATTTAAATTGTAGGACCCGCGTTGAAAACCATCAGCGAGTGACAGAATAGATAAACAAATCGTGCGATTTACAACACGAGAGTTAAATTTTATGTAAGCGAGTACTAGAATAACTGAAAAAAATCGAGCGTTAAAAACAATCAATTTAAAATATTAGCCTCATTTAATTGGAGCCTAATTTCCATTTCAAGAAAGTGGTACAATTTCAATATGAAAGTTTTCCCCCCCATTTGGGAGTTTATTTTATTAAATTTTGGCCCGTTTCAATTTTAAAAATGGGTCATAATTTCAGTATGAAAATTTATCGCATTTTGGGCCTTTATTTCATTTTAACTTTTGGGGCCTAATTTCGCGGTGCCGCTTCTCTCTAAAATATTGGGCGCTTCAATTTTAAACGCCTCTCGGACCATAACAGTGTATTCCAAGCGAAAGAATTGGCAGTGACAAGACCAGCTCCGGAGTCTGCGGTAAGGGCAATACCAGCGGTATAGGTTTCAGCTTCTTTACCGACATCCAGGCCGATATAAAAGCCTTAATCGAATCTTGTGACCTTGGATACCTACGTGTACAACCACAAGACGGGAATGACCTTGCTTCTGAGAAACCAGAACCAAAAGTCGCATGCGTCTCATGCCAAAGATCCCTTTTAACACTCGTAGGAGTTTTTACGTGGCACAATACTCTGCGATACTCCAAAAGGAAAATTCGACTGATGTCAAATGAACAATTTTATAGAGTCTGCTGTTATAGCGAGTTCTTCTTGACACAAGACTCTACCCAGGTCTTCAGCATTATACAGGAACAAACTTTTTGCCAAGTTCTTCGTCCATAACTTATACGAGCTATCTCGTAAATCCATATAAAAGATCCTGTACTTCAGCAAGTCTTCAAGATGGTTCGTATGTAGCATCCTAGGGTTAAGGAGCAACTTTTTCCACCGAAAGGTATCACAATGACTCAGCATTGACCTGAGTGTGGCACCGATTACTCCGCGCCACACAAACCTGCCACTCTGTAGCTTTTTTAAAAATAGTATCAACAGTTTTATAAATTTGTTCCATTTAAAAAAAAAAAAAAACTTTGGGTTGAGGCTTCTTTGTTTTTCATTTTTCGTTAGGTTAGGTCCGGATTGGTTAAATAGATTCGGAGTAATTCACTTAGACCAAATGAGGTCTATTATGCTACCACATAATCAAACTTAGGGGGTGGCCCTAGAAGCGCACAGGTTCTCAAATTCACTGTCGCCCGTTTTAAATCGGAGAAAGTCTGAAGAACTAATCGGCTCAGTAGATCAAAGCTCCTATTAATGAAGGGAATACTCTCTGGACACTTTGATAGCTGGTCTTTTGGGACCACACTCAACCTAACCTAACTTAACACAGGTCGCTTGCGATAACAAGACCCATTCTGGGAAGGACGGAATTTTCGATGAATGTGAACTGTAACAACTGGCATTTAATTTCCGAATCTAATGACAACCTTAAAGAGCAAATATCCGATGAAAAGAGTGCTCGTAAACCAACTACCAAGGGTAATCTTATTCCCTAGTACCCAATCAAGGCTTCGTGGAGAAGACTTCACTCCCAAATTTAAATTAAAGTATAAAATCCAACTGACGAAAGTTCGAAAAATACCTATACCCTGACAAAAAGAACCTTAAATGAAGTAATTCAGCAATTTAAAAGAGCGCTAATGCAATGCTGACTTTACTCGTACTTGAAGCCCGTGTAAACATTGAAACGGGTTTATTTCAGCCGGGCCACCAAAATGAATTCCAAACTTTTGAAGCGGAAGATTTTTACCATAAAATTCCTTTCATTTCCACAAATCACAAGTCAAATTTAAGAAGAAAAGAAATAAAAACAGAGATAAAACAAAAACAACCTAAAGTCGTCCACACTTTTAACGTCCCCCCAAAGAAATCAATAAGAATGGGGATGCCCTATATTAGACTTGGCGCCAGACATACATATTTTATGTTTCTTTTTTTATTCTCTTTTACATCCAGAAGATTACTTCAATATGGAAGTGGATGTTGAAGTCGAAGAGGAGAACTCACACAAACAAATTTACCCACCCCATCAGCAACTGGGGAATGGCAGTTCTCTCTTGACCTTATAATAGGTACCCTGACCGATTCCATTTAGTCATTTCGATTCGAGATTTGTATTTCGAAAGCAAATTTAAAAAAAAAATGTGCAATTATCTGTTTACGTCATAGCGCTTGACCGTGTAGAATGAGGACGTAGTACACCCCCCTAAGACGCAGCATACGAGTATAGAAATTCGTTTGATATTCCAAAAGCGATATTATTAGAAAATTAAAAACAACAATTCAGTAATTTCAGATGAAATATCGAATAAACAACAACAGCTACTCAACTGGTTCTCAATTGCGCGTAAAGTGGGTATTTCGACCCGTGCCGATACTGCAGGCATGAGTTTCAGTCTTTCGGATGCTAATCGAGCGGAGGGTGTTTGTTGATGTTTGCACATGTTCCCGGGAAAATAATAACAGACATCGATAGCGATAGCGATAGCGATTGCACACCCAGGGCTGGATGGAGTATTTTTTGTCTGCTAAACACATAACCTATATACAACCTAAGTTAAAGGAGCAAGAAAGTTGATGAACTTTATTACGTAGACGTATATGCGTGTAGGACGATTGGGGGAAAAGTTCATTCATGCGCGAATTATTGTTGGGGTGGCATGGTAGGGTAGTAAAATGATTTATCGAAGGAATAAATATCCGTTCTTCGGTGGAGACAAGGTGTGGCCCGAAAGTGGTCCCGCAATGACGACGGGCAAGACGGCAACTAAACTGAAAGGAACTTGTATAAAATTCTGTAGACACTTGTACTGCCACACTTGAGTGGATTGTAGCTGTCAATTGTTTTATTTATTTATTTGCCACTCTAACCTTGCGATTTTTACAATCTACAGATTATTTTTGAGATAACTTACCGCTTGAGGCGTATAGATGGAGAAAATCTCAGGGGCTATAGACTTCGCTGCGAAATGATGTAGGTAAAGTATTGTCATATTTGATGGAATCGCCGGTAGGGAGGTTTCATTAGTAGCACAGAAGATCGTGGGAAGGCATACTAAAAGCGTCTTTTGGGACATTGATTACAACTCGAAAATTCAGAGGTCAAAATTCAATTAGGTGACAAAAAGCACTGAAAGCTAAACTGAATTGGAGTGAACTCCCTCCACTTTGTCAGTTTGAACAATGAACGGTATGTGCCCACAGAAAAAAGAGTCCGCAGTTCTGTTATAAAGGTGAATTCTGTTGACTAGTCTATGCTGTAGTGAAGCGTTCATATTCTTTTTGAGGCCACATCCCTTTTACGGTCCAAATAGGAAACCAAAAAAACCGCTTATGATTTGCTTCCATTTTATACCCACGCGATTGATGGCAGAGCGCTGTTTAGCTTCGAGCATCAAGCAAGCAACTCGCTTTGAAGAGTCTCTTGTGGATCGGTGCCGCTCCAAATATTGCTTTGGATTTCATTGCTAAAATAACCTGTCTATGAATGGGCAACGCACTTGTGGTAAACCCAGCTAAGACCAAACTGTAGATAAAATATACAAAATGAATTGTGGAACGTCTTAAAAAATATGATGCCAATGCAATGTTTAAAAAATTTTCAAAGGCCTCCAAAAATCCAAAGACAGACAAGGAAGTTAAACCTTTAAGTTGCAAGTGCAGCCGGTATGATGAGGGCTTTGAAGAAACACTTTTGTCAATGACGGAAATGACTTCCAAGATCGGGCTGTTAGACAGTATGAACCCTTTTTGATCAACTTTTACACTGTGCCATCTATATAAACTACAAAGGCATAAGAAGTCGCCTCAGTATCTCTTTAAAAATTCGCCAGCAACAATATGTCAAGCCCAATCATCTATAACCTCAAAAACCTCCGTCCGTTTTTAGACGGAAATGCCAGTAGTAATTTATAATAATTGTTGGAAACTACGAAGCTTCCGAAGCAAGTACAGCCGACAAGTCAATAACTCCAAAGAACACCGAATGCAGCAAATGTCAAATTGTAAACAAAACACAAAGGGTTAATTGTGAAATAAATAAAAGAGATTTTGTTATCTTTTATAACGTGGTTCAAATAAGTTGTGTTTTTTGCCGTTTTATCTAACGTAACTTCACAGTTTGTACTTGAAACAACCTTGCCTCTGTCTGAGATATAACGCCGTCTTTAACAAGAAATGTTGCCTTGTCTCTGCCAGCGATCCACTAAGTTCGATTGGAGAAGCTCTTCAGTTCTTAAAAGAACATAATAAATACAACATTTCATTTGAGTGAGTTTTAAATATTTGTGACGATTGGATAGGATCTTAAAAGTCCCTTCTAAAATGTAAACAGCTAAATTGAGAACCTTTTACAGCGCAGTTAAAATCACAGATATTTGTTAGACATATGCAAATCACTTATAGAAAGGAAAAGATTGTTATGCGAAGAATATTGATTTTTTTTCTGAATTGTAGGTTAAAAGTTCTTGCTTTAACTGTTTATTTTGATAACAAGAACTCGTTTTTAAGTTTTCTAGAATCAAGTATTCAGCGTAAGAAAAATATAACTCCATTTATTTACGTCGTTGGCAACACTTGCATTCTTAAATCAGAATTTTGATATTTGGGTTAATTTTGACCAACGAAAATTGCTGTCATTACAATGTTTTTTTTTTCAGAACGAGTTGTGCCGCTCTGAAAGAACTTAACTTTAGATATACGAAAAGTAAGGACATGCAACCTAAGTGGGTTGTTTGCCAAAATCAATATCTTAAAAGGTCAAAATTAAGTAAAACTCTCCAGAACAAAGTTTACCTTTGGCCCCTTTCTGAGTCTCAAGATCTGTGGTCCACACTTTTTTAAAAATTATCAAAATGGCCCTTTTTCAGTTTAAGTAAGATTTCATTCTTTATGGAACGAAAAAGAATGCAAACAAATTAAAACAATTTTGTAATGAATAGCAACAAAAACGAATTTATTTTTGTTATAAATAAATTTTTGTTATAAATAAATTCGTTTTTGTTGCTGATTTTTCATAAGTATTTTTTGTGGGGGCCCCTTCGCATTCCCCTCTTCAAAAATGTTCAGCGGCAACGCTGGTCCAAAAAAAGGCTTCGATGATGCCAGATGGAGAAAACGGTTTCAAATAGTGGTGTGCGGTGACAAGCTAAAATTTCTCTCTAAAAACATCGCAAAATTTCAAAACTTTGGAACGCATATAAACAGAAAGTCATACCCCAGAGAGGAAGTTTAAATTTTGTCTTGCTGTTGTAAGAAATCGGCTGGATAAAGATAAAGAACCAAGGTCTTCAAAAATATTTTCCATTCGTATAAAACAGCTATACGAGTACGCCAAAAACCCCGATTTGCATCGTTAATTGTGACCAGAAAACACGACGCAAATCGAAAAGAATCGTTATTTCGAACCTTCATTATATTATTATGTTTTCCTCCAAACTGAGGTTTTGGTAACTTTGGTCAGTGGGGCATAGTCTTATGGATTTTAAACACCAGACAGCATCGGCGGCCCCAAAAATGACTTTCATTATCCCAATTTCTACGGCCATTGAGTGTCAAAACCTCTTACGAGCTCATTTAGAACCGAAAAAGATCTTGTAAATATTGTCAATTTCTGTCAATCATTCCGAGAAATTAACTCTCTACAGAGTTGGTCAGATGTCTATCAAACAAGTATGAGTTGTGTACATGCAACGTAGACGTAGGCAGTTTGAATGCCCTGATGTTGACTGAGCTACAAGCACAGCTCGGACTTATATAAGCTTCCTTCGGGAAACAATCTTGTTTAGTTGTTTAGCATAGTGCTTATGCTTAAGCAGGCTCCAAGTAATTTTCACTTCTTGGTTTTTAAATAATCTGTATTGAAAAACGTCAATAAATTGGATCAAACTTGTTACGAATTGTAGCTGCCCCGGCACGCTTATGATTTTGTGCTCGCGTTGGCAATGAATCTTCGTTTTGAAACAGCTTGTACAACCACATTTTTTGTGAGTGGAAAATTCCTTAAACAAACTACCACGTCTTCCTCTCAAACCCTTGTCAGACTCCACTTACTCAAACTTGCACGACAAAGAGGCAAATAGATCGCCTCAGTTTGTATGTTATTCGACTTACAAAGTCGAACAATTAGACCCACCCCAACTTTGAAACTTGTCGAATTAACTATATTCAGTCGGATATCCACCGCATTTAGAGATGACCTACATACGGTAGGTACACCCACCTAATGTCGCCCCAAGTTCAACCAAATTCGCACCTAATTCTATGCACACAAAGGAGTCGTGGCTCAACATGCAAACCATCTCTTACTCCCCCAACCCCCGGTGGGAGAAAATAAAAAATCCCTCTTTAATTTCACATCAAACACATTGCGGTGTTTCTCGGTACAGTTTGCCTTTGCTGCTGGTACGACAATGCCGTATAGCCGATCCCTTAGTATGTTCTCCTTATTGACTTTGATGGACACTTTAATTATTCGGTAAATACTCATTTCCATTTAGGATATGGCAGTTGAATTCCCTCACCTACTGTAGTGCATTTAAGTCAAAGTAAACAACTGAATTACACTCCTCGTGTCCAGTCTGTGTGCGGCGACAAACAGACATCCCCATCCCCACACTCGGTTTGCGTACTCGAGTGAGTTCTAAAAATAAATACGAACATTTTGGACTTTCGAACAACGGAAATGACTGACGGAAAAGTATCCTAAATCAGAGTTAACACCTTCTCCAGTCGGTGGCAGTGTTTGGACGGAAAAAAGTTCTGAATTAATTTGCAATTTGCGGCGGCCTACCCCCAACGAATCTGCTCTCGAGGCGAGTGCCGGAAATCATTTCATTTGTAGAAATATTATCGGGATATTTACATTTATTTAACAGGGAGATGGGGCGACATTTCCCATTAATTGGATTTTTTTTCTGACAAAAAAGGAGTAACATAAACACGCATTAAGTTGGAGTTTTGTTCGTGCCAAAGGGTCGTAGAACTTGTTCTTTCTTAGTTCCCTTTTTTAGGTGCAGAAGTTCCCAAGATGAATATACCTATGGCAGCTCTAAGCTAATCAGAAGTAGAACAACAGTCATGTCATGATCTCAAAAATGCCAAAGACTGATGCGCTTGACTACACTTGTTGTACAAAAGACTGCTGCTTGTTGAGAGGTTAATGAGGTTAACCACGGTCTGACAGCTAATGTTGACATTGATGTGGTTATCCGGCTAATCAGACACACTTGAAGAGGTCTCGATTGGCGGTGCCAATCGATGGGGTGAAAATATTCTGCTGAACTTGTTGATTGATTAGACTTGTTTGGCGAATAGCTAGCGAAGTGTGTTGGTGTTGATGGATGACATGGTTTGCCCGGCAGCGACTGCAGCACAGGAGACCTTTGATGAATTAACTGGCAATTGATGGAAGCAATCCTTGCAACGTATCGATTTAGACGCATGATTGTAATAATGAATGGATTTTCACATTAAGACTTAAACTTTAACCTCAGACCTAAAACGAAAATTCCTCACAGCTTTTAGAAAATATTTATAACAGATATATACCTACCACAAATGATGAGCACATTCGGTTTAAATTTTGTTACGTTCCCTTTGCGTGTACATAACTAGAGATATGGTAAAAAGAGAAAAGACATGGCGATGGTTTGTATTAAACATTCCGCCACAACTGCTGTGCAGTCACTCTTACTCTTCTTAGATACGTCACAACATAAGAAAGAACTGCATGACAATATAAGATCCCATACGTTTTGGTGTCAAATTTTAAAACAAAAACAAAGAATTCAGTACTTTTAACTTTGCATTTGCATAATTTTTAATTTAAATCACCTAAAGGTCATTGAAGTAAGTTAGTTAGACAGTGAAATCTGTCATTGAGAAGACCAATCCAACAGATGCCCACTTAAGCTGGGCACATTTTTCTAGCCAGGCTGTTTTCATTTCTGATTTCATGCATTTTGCATTCCCGACCGACACTTATTAGACCGGAAAAACAAGAATATTTGTCAGAAATTATAATTTTTCAAATTCTCTAAGGCGGGCAAAAATCCACCATTGCTTGAAAGCTTCCTGTTGACTTGCAAACGCATTTTGGTGGTGTTTAAGCTGTTAGGCAAGCACAAAAACTTTCTTGTTGATAATTTTTTTTAGTTAAAAACGCTTTTGACTCCGTTTTTTTTACTTTTATTTTGAGAATTTCTCCTTCTGTTTTATTTTATATTTATCACCTAAGCCCAGTGATGCCAGATTACAGGATATATATCTTTTTTTTCCAAGATATTTGAGCTCCAAAATATGTACAAGACTTTTTACTTTAAATTCAGCAAATTTAATTCATTGCATTAAGAAACAATAACATTAATTTATGACCAATGCCGACATTTATGTGATTTATGTATACCTAGTGCATGTGTATACCTACCATGATTTTGTCGAAAAAATAAATACACGTTTTATTTAAAGTACTTAAAAGTTTATATTATTTTATATTTTTATATTTGAAAATATATTATAAAAAAAAAAAATATTTCGGAAAAACAAGATTTTCCGATTTTTTTCTCTGGAAAAACTGCTTAACCTACAGTTGCATTTATGCCTGTTACAAGTTGACTTGTAAACTACTGGTCAGATCTTGGTGAAATTTATTTTGAAATGTTTCTTAGATTCAGGAGCGTTGTTTATTGCTACGTTTACTTTTTGAGAGTTTTTTTTTCACCAAAATCTGTTTTTTTTCTTTCTCACTTTAACTTGCCATTACTCGAATATTTCTCAATCGGGACAAAATAATAAAAAAAGGCCAAAAGTAGCCAACACATTTTCTAATATGTTTTTAGCGTCATCTAAAAGCTGAGATACAGACCAAAATCTAACGTGGTTGAATTAAATTTGTTTGATAAAATCGAAAATATCAGTAGAAATTGGTCTTGATCGTGGCTTTGGGTGGCTGAATAAAATTGTATCTCCGCAATTGAGCTTTCACTGTACAGGTAATGCCTTAAATGAAGTAATGAATCTTCAAATTAAAAAAAGGCTGCCAAATACATTGTTAACTCACATTTAATTTATGTCTCTGCTGTGACTGGTAGGCACAATAGATAAAACTAGACTTTAAAATCCTGAACCTTGTCAATGCTTTTAGATTTAGATCTCATCATTCTTAGAAATAGTTCCAACATGAACTTCATAAGCCTGAAATGTTTAAGATGTCGGTCTTTAGATGTGGACACAGCTAATAGGGTTCACACTAATCGAGTTGTCATACTAAGATCGATTTTACTCGTTTACGAAGTTTTGCCAGATTGGGCGCTTTTTGGTAAAAAAAACTATGCAAATTTTTTCCATAAGCGCCCAACACAGTTTTGGACTATAAATCGTTTTACAAATTTTGTTTATTATATTACTTCACAAAACTACAAAAAAAGAAATATTTTCGAACAAACCCACACTTTTAAACTGCACTCTTGCAGTCAAGTGACATCGAAGAGTCGTTCAACTTGCAAGCACACCAATTTATTTTGCAGGCGTTTTGAGTTTACCCAAGCCACAAAAGGCAATTGCAAATAGAATTCGCAGCGCCCAAAAGTAGGATGGGAAGTGGCAAAATACACAAAAAAAAGTACTTAAGGAATTGGGAAAACTTTCAACGATTTTTGGGCTTCTTTCTGGGCAACGATATTGGACTACATTTTTTTAAGGTTTGGGCGCTTAAAGCAAACTTAATTCTGGGAACCCTGCGTTTGAAATTAGCAATTACCAGTCACGGCGCACACTCCCACGTTCTACAGTTTCTGTTGGCGCTGAACTGCTGAGCGAGCTGTAGATGTAGGAGCGTGGGTACTCACGTTCGATTCCCGGAAAAATATTTTACTTTTATTTTTTAATGGCGTTTCTTTGAAATCATTTGTTGATTGGGTGTCCATTCGCTCTAAGAGTGGGTGTGGCAAATAATGTGTTTTTTAATAATGGACCAGTCAGCGAATTGACTTACGGCGTTTTTAATGGACCGCGCTAATAGATGTACCCAAAGGTACTTAGGGGATATTTTTCAAAATCAGAATTTTCTTTAAAGTTGGCGTGGGTCAATGAAACATAATCAGGAAAATTAGGCAGACTAATTGGCCACCGATTTTTTTTTTTAAATTTCTACTCCCATTTTATTTATTTAAATATTACAATCATATCATATCTACGCTTTGTGAAATTATAGTCAGGGTAGCGTCCGTCTTCTTCTTTTCGTAAATTGTATGAGCTGAATGAATGTTACACCGCAAACATAGTGAAAAATATTTCAAAGCGGGAGATCTATTCGCACTTTCGCAGTCCTTGGGTCTTCCCAGATAGAACTTCACCACGCACTCATGGTTCGTTCAATGAGCCATGCATTCCAAGCACTCTAATGTTCGAAAAGTTTACTAATTCTTGGCGCCTTTATAAATAATTCTGTGGTCACAAGGCAAAACCTCTTAAGTCTGTTTTACTTTTTGTTCAGGAGAGCAGTTTAAAGTTTTTTTTTACTCTATTGACTCTGGTGACTCAAGCTGTTTTTTTTTTTTTTGAAATTGTGGCCACTTTTTTAAACATATAAAGCTGAAAAAAAATTAACAAAATAGATTTGGGTACGCTGAATCTAATGGCATCAAAATCTCAATTTCGTCTGAGGTCGACTTAAGCGATTTTTCCTTGTGACCACAGAATTGTTCAATGTATCCCTGCGTCATGTAAACTCGTGCCAATAATACAACTCCACATTCCCCACACATAAGTGATTAGTACGAACACCATCAACCTCTCAAATCAAAGTCCAGCCCGATTTGCCTGGTGACCAAAGCCAAACAGCAAATCGCCAAATAAAATTACCCATGTCCCGATGTCCCCCTTGTATCGAGGCGCAACCGCTTAATTTGCAAACATTTATTCTAGCTCCGGTCAATCGATTTCATTCCGCAAGCGGTTCGCAACAATTTACCTGCGATGTGACTTTCACTGCCGGCCGCACAGTTCCTTGAAATCGCCCCCCACCTTACTGGGAATAGCTTTGGGTATATGTCGATGGAGTCTCTTATCGACCATAGAGCCACCCGATTCTACATAAATCCATTCCAACTTTCCCCATGGCACAGTCGAGGATGAAGTAGTTGGCAGGACAGTTTTATAGGCGCATTAATTTCCACTGGCGACATTTGACCCATCGGCACACATACATAAGCGACATAGAGAGACACCGAGAATGCACTTCTAGTTAAATGGTACGTACCCCACCCAGCTCCATAATTCAACGCAAAGAACAATCGAAAAAAGGACGAAACTGCTGATGCAACAAAATATCGAGACTAAGTGACACTACTAAACTGTGCAGTGTTGCAGACACCCTCTATTGCCCTGTGACGACGCGATATGGGGTTGGAAAAAAGTGAAAATACAAAAAACGAAAAAAAACTAGGATCATCACCGCGCCGCCGGCCGGCCGGCAGCTGAGAGTGAGTTTAGTCTAAGTTTGGGTGTGTATCCGTATATATTCTGCTCACTTAACGATGACAACATCATTGCCCCACGGGATTTCATTCAATTGTGCTATGGCTAAGGCGGTACCAACGATTTGCAGTGCATATGTCAGTCGGAAATAACGACTCTAAAGTGCTGGGGAAGGTGAGTTCATCCGACTAAGTTGGAAATGACACTTTCGACTGAATGGGTGCGGGGGCATCCTCTGTATATCCTTTCGGCGGAATACGCTTAAATCGGGGTGGTTCTTTATGGAGTTCGTTTAGGATAAGAGACAGATGTGTGCTGATGTGTCTGGCGGAAAGGGGGACTTAGGTTGCACCGAGTATTCAATTGGTTTTTAACTATGGAACATATTTCCAATGCGGTTGCAGGTTGATTGGATTTAAGTGTGTTAGACGAAGGTTAAGGGTGGGCCATCTAGTGGTTTCCTTTTCAATCATAGGTTATTTTGATACTGGCAGCTGTTTGCCGCTCGACATCTTGACAGAAAGTCAGTATCATACCTTCGCGGAACGAAATGAGTCGCATTACGCTTGAACAACGTTGGGAAATATTGAAAACTTATTTCCAAAAGAGTGCGTTTTTTGAAAAGAAGGTTTGGCCGAAATAAAGCACCCACCGCGCCTGCTATACGCAAGTTTGTGCAATAGGTTAATGAGACTGGTATGCTGGTGGACAACTCTCATGCTCTCTCCCTGGTTTTAAATAAATTATTTAAAAATTAAATAAAGTGTGCAGAGGTGCACTTAGCCAGTCACATCGACCTTAAAGATCGCCTCAATCGGGCGTTTTTATGGCGTTGCACTTTCAGTTCTTGTTGATTATACAAAAACTTGAAGTAAACCCGACGATTCGCAGTTCGTTCGCTTTAAGTTCCCATCAAGAAGATTTTGTTTGCCCGCAAGTTCATCTGAGAATCCCATGCGCTTTATCTGTCCTTTAAAAGGTAAACTTAACGGGGTATCGTGTTCCTTTGTGCCTGACAGAGATCACTCAATATCTCTTTCTATATTCAAATGAAATTTAACGACATTCGCGATATATTCATCTAGGAGAATGCATTTGTGCCTGACTGCACCCAATAACATTATTCAGGTCAAACATTAATTGTTTTGAATTTTCCTAACAGTCAGCAAGTACAGTAGAGTTGTAGTAGTAGTAGCAGAGTCGGAAAAAACCTCACAAAAATAATTGTGACAGAAAAAAATATTCCACTTTTGACAAGACAAATTGACAAAAGCAAATCCCTCTGTAAGTCATCGATTTGCTGTACACTTCGCCGATCATCCGGGTGAAATGATTACATCATGCATGGCATACCATGCACAGTGCAGTCCATATGTCTGCACATAATAATGCATCACTATGCATCCTTTCTATTCAACCCACATACAAGACAGTGACAGTGACATCCGGCGGCACAAACACACAAACGCCACCCAAAGCATTTGGTATTACCACAATTTATAACAAAGTCATTTCCATTTTGCTCTAATTTCATTTGCAATGTCCTGTACAAGGATGTATCCATTGGATGGGATCCTATATATGTTGTTGGTTTCCATTCACTCATTCGGATGGCGTCAACTTGAAGCACAGCTATTTTCTTTGTTCGTCTACGAGTGGTCGTCCCTCATTTTCATTTCGTTCTCTCTGTGTGTCCTGACATAATTAACTTTCTTTCAGATATAGTCGCAATCATTTATTTATGTTCACATAATATATAAATATAAATAGGTATGTGGGGCATTGTGTTACAAGCTTTTTATATGGTGACACTCGGTACCTGTTAAGATTTCTCCTTCTTTTTGTTTTTCGTCATATGAAATGCTCTTATGAATGGCTAATTAAATATGAAATATGACCTTTTAATTGCCGACTTTATTAGAGAGCAATTATGCTTGTTCCAACAATAAGAAGTTTTACTGATAATTATAGGCCATTGTTCGAGGTGCGGAATTAGAAAAGGGGGATTCGAACAAGGGATGGCCGCCAAGTTTGGAAGCAGGTCAATTAAAGCAGGTAATCGCGTTGACAAACAGCAATTGGTGCCTTTGTACGAGATTTTCCCGTAGTTAAGTTTAAGTGGGAGCGGTGTGAAGTAGTGTTCAATGAGTGTCTTAACTGGCGCCCAGCAAAGGCGATTGCGTTTCAGCTGATGGAAATAATATTTGGAAATAGAAAGCGTTTTATATTTTGGTCTATATAAACAGTACAAATGTTAAAATCCTAAAAACTTTTTGGAGAACAAAGGTTTTAACGCGTCGACAGTTGGCGCCCAATGTCTGCCCTCACATACCTATGTGTAGCTTATAGAGGGAGGTGAATAATGTCTAAATTTCCAACTGCTGTGCGGGTAGACAGGACATAAAAGAATGTTTTAGACATTTGGATAGGTATTGGGGATATTAAATAAATCTCTTAACTGGCGCCCAATGAAAATAAGTGCATTTCTGCTGCAACAACTGGTAAACAGAAATAGACATAATTTTGCATTTTGAAGGGAGTTCTGATGTAAAAGAATGTCTTAGATGTTTGGAAAGGTATTGGGGAAATTAAATAAATCCCTTAACTGGCGCCCAATGAAAGTAGGTGAATTTCTGCTGAAACAACTGATAATAGGGAATGGAAATAATTTTGCATTTTGAAGGGAGTTCTATCAATTCAGGTTTCGAAATTATACCATTTTGTTGCACAAGAAAATTTTCATCGTTGGTTGAAACTGGCGCCCAATTTGTGACTGTTCATTTGCAGCCACTGGTTGAAATGCACAGAAGTTAAAAGTCGAAGCGGAATGATGTCCTCATGATTTAGCTGCAGCGAGAACAGTTCAGTAAGCACCTTAACTGGCGCCCATTGGAGAGACTTAATTTTTAGTGATACCGCTACTAATAGATAACAGAAAGCATTTGGAGCTTTGAATGGATGGTTCTAAAATATGTCAAAACTATCACATTTTACTACGCAAGAAGGTTGCATCGATATCCGCCATAATTGGTAAGTTAGATATTTCATCGTCGATCTAAGAAAATTATCTAAAATATAGTTGGCGAGTCGTCGAAGTTGGCTAAGCTATGCAGAGTGAAGGGACACTCGTCTTAGATTCCATCATGGACAGACCCCGCAGTGAAGAAAATCCCGCCGTACGTGGCGTGTGCAAGTCAAAGAAGACTTTAGGAAACTTCAGCATCCTGGCGGTAGCTAGAAGAATTATTTTTTTGTTTTACCCACATGATCTATATAGATCATAAACATCTAAGGACAGCGCTCTCTAGATAGGCGTATTATTAGAGATCCGGGTTTATACCACGACCTGCAGCATCGGGGCAAACATTTGCTTTTCCTTAACTGGCGCCCAACGAACCTATTACTACCCTCCTAGTTTCCCTACTCATTGCGGATATCTGAGATAAATAGTATTGATTATGCAATAAAGCTGGCAACTAGTACACAAATTGGCGCCCAAAATATGTGACCCTCAGATACACAACTCTGCTTCTTTCAGGTCATATGCCTACCGAATAATGACATTTCCATCGAGTGAAAACTGCCAAGGGTGCATGCAACGAACCAACACTGACTTGATTGAAAATTTCCTTTTGGCAGTAACACCCCGGAAAGCAGAGACAATTTTTAAAGTAAATAATCCTGCCAAGAAAAATCGTCTCCATCCGTGTATAGGTTTTCACATTTTGGGGGAATATTCAAGCGGACTCAAGATGCAATTTCCCTGTGTTCTCCTTTAACCGACATCCGTTTGGCGGACCAATATACACCAGGCGGAAGCTGCTTTAATAGATAATGTGGGTGGCGTACTTATTTTCAACTCGTCCTTTCTCAATATGGGAGTTTTTGTCTGATTTCGGTTCCTTTTTTCATCCTATCTCTTTGTCTACTTGATAACAGTAGATTTTCAGATACAAATGCAGTATCTAGATTCAGTTCCCCCCCCCCCCCCCCCCCCCATTTCGGTTTTTTTCTTTTTTTTTAATTTTTACTCTCCAGCCACGATGCTACTTGGCTGTGGAAATTGCATGAATATTGCTGTTGCAATCTGGCTGTCTCTCGCCCGAGCCTAAGCCCGGCGGCCGACTCAAATTCTCGACTCCTATAATATCTTCGTTCCAGATATTTGTCAGAAAGTTGTTGCCGTAGACACGCCAAAAAAAAGCGAGTAGTCTGATTATTGGGTGAGAGAGGAAAAAAAAAATAGAAACACATTTTCAAACTTGAATGCATCTTGTGTTTGCATATCCTTGGGACGAAAATTATGCATTTTTTTTTTTCTTTCTCAGTTTTGTTGGTTGCCTTTTCTCTCGCTGTTGCTATGTTGTTAGATTTCTTAACATTTTATGCATTGTAACTGTATAGCTGCAGAGATGGTGTCTATGAAGCAGAGGGAAACTGATTGTTTTTTCATCTTCGTAGTGAAATTGTTAACAATAGAGAAGGAAATTTAATTTTTGTACACGCTTTGCAATGAATTTAATGTTATTAATAGATGACAAAGGAGCACAGCATAGATAGAGGGAAAACGCTAATGGCTTTCTGGTTAACGGCAAAGGATCCTCTATTGCTGAAAGACCAGACCGACTGGCTCGTATACATAATCACGGGTGAAGAGGAAAGATGTCTGGGCGTTGGTTCTTCCTTTCGTAAATGAATACTTAAACTATGCAGCAATGTGAACTTGTCCTGCGGTGTGCAGAATCAGCAGATATGAGAAAGGGATTCATCGCCAAGTCTGTCAATGCTTAACTAAACATCTATTTTCTCTACTATCTCTTAAGTTAATAAATAAAAGCTTCAAGTATTGTCAGTAAGT
The DNA here is from genome assembly GCA_916610125.1 of Cheilosia vulpina. Classification (NCBI taxonomy): domain Eukaryota; kingdom Metazoa; phylum Arthropoda; class Insecta; order Diptera; family Syrphidae; genus Cheilosia; species Cheilosia vulpina. The sequence continues at coordinate 47,158,083 of OU744279.1, forward strand.
CGAACCCCATCCCTATAAGTTTTAGAGACTTAATTTGGCAGCAAAACAAGTATCCCGATTGTGGGTACAACCGAACTGCCACTGACCAATCAAATTTTTTAGAAATCCAGGACTCTTCTCGCCAGTGCTAAAAGGGTTTCTGCAACTTGAATTCTTCTCAAGATTCATATATTTGGTCTTTACCGCTTCTCCAAATATTGAGTTCTCTTTTAAGCTCTTTTTTCCTAAATCAAAAAAATAAAATATTGAAATAATTAAGAACAGTGTTCCTATATGTTAGAAGCTGTTTTATTTGTTTTTCCTTCGTGATTATATTTTCCTAGAGAAGAAATTGAAAAGGGCCATAAAAAGCCTTCCTCAAAAAAACACATAAATGTAGGTGAAAACCTCTTCGACATCCGTCACGGGCTTCGAACTTAATCGCAATTACAAAGACAACATGCTCTTTCAGTCTTACAAGTAGAGGAGGGTAGCTTTATGAAAAAAGAAAAGATATTGATTGAACTTATCTCCCCTGCATTTTTTATTTTTGTTACAATCTCCTTAGTTAAAATCTTTGAGGCAGTGAATGCCAAAGAAGCATCTTCTCAAAGTAGCCAAAGTATCATCTTTGATAATAATTTTACTTTTCAACAGCTTCCAAAAGTTAAAGACTGCACTGAAAAACCTTTTCCGATAAAGACCATACCTGGGGTAAGACCGACTCCCATCCAAATCGGTTCAGAACCTCTGAGACAGAGAAAAGTCCTTTACAAGGATTCCAAGTGTTGCAATAAATAACGAAGACAAAAAAATTAAATTCCTGCAGCCCTACATATATCTGATGCGAGTATGTGTTCAATTTAAATTTAATTATAACGGTGGTTCTGTGTTGTTCGTTCAAAAGCCACAAAACATAAAAATAAATCCAATCTGAAAATGAAATTCCTGCAAAGCTGCACAAAAAACACCAAATTAACCGAAAAACAATATAACAATGGAAAATCCCATTTCAGTGGTAAACTGTTGCACACCGAACCTATATGTAATTGGCATCGAATCGATTATCCTTTTTGGCGATCTGCCCCATACTGAAACAATAAAACGATATCCCACGGCAATACAGATTGTTTTGTAAACAACGACGTTCACAACCCCCCCACCCGCAATTAATTCAATTAAATGGCAAACACGAAATTTATCATCTATTACGAGTACTTACTATGCGTATCGAATTTCCTGATGATAGTCTCAATTAGCGTGGTCTTGGGGGCCACGTGTCCTCGTCGCACTGGCATGGCGTGGCTGTGTATGTTTGCAATGCTTATCTATTTAATTCTTTCAATTTCGACGGTAATTCCAAAAAAGCAGCTGCAACCAGACAGCTTCTTGATTCTTATCATACAAATTTATGGTTACATGGGATTGAACACAAACACATGTGTGTCCTTTTATTTACCGATATATCCACTTTAGCTTGATTTTCACTCTTTTTTTTATCAATTGGTTTAAAGACTACACAAAATTTTGTAACCAATTATTCAAAAGAATTTCACTTAAATAATTTTTTTCACTAATTTTTTTTTTTCAAACTTTAATTATTCAATTAAAACGAAACTAAAACAATGGGCGCGCACAAACTTTGAATTTTGATTTCTTTCTTTTATTTTTGATTTCTATTTTATGTAAAGCAAACTTTTGAATAAGCAAAGATTTTGATTTCTCTTTTTAATATAATTATGTATAAATAATTTGTGTAAAAAAATTGCATTGAATATTCACCGACTAAGCAACTTGCGTTATTCTAGTAATCCTACTATATACAAACATTTTTCTTACAACTGTGTGTAGAAATCATTTAAAGCACACTATGTAAATGCGATGACAAAACTATTTATTTAATTTTATATAAAAAAAAAACTCTTTTGATTATATATCACAAAATATTATTCTAGAAATTTATTTAATAAATTTGACTAATTATCATTTTAGTATTAGCTACTTAAATTATAAAGCACGTAACGCCATTTGTGTACATATACAAATATATTTAACTAATTTATGGTAGAATTTCGATTTAAATTATTACTTTTCTATTTGTTGTTGTGAGACACTAAAGCACTTATGTGAAAACCATTTTCATTAATTTCTGTTACGATTTTTTTTTTAGTTTGAAAACTAGTAATTATATTTTCTATTAAAAACTATTTTTACTCTTTTGTTTGAGTGAAAAATTAGGATTGCGTTATTATTATTAGATTGTTACATTCTTGAGGAAGGTTTTAGTTTTATTTTTGTTGTTTGGTGTGGGCCTTCAAATCCGATTGAAGTCTGAAACGAAAAAAGGAAATTGATGAAATTTAGTAGTGCTGCGATTTGAAAATTATTATTATTTTTTTTAGAAATAGGTAACAAGCGAAGCGAAGAGAACACAGGGTTGGAGTTCTGTAAAATCCGAAAAGAAAATCCCTTCGGCTTAAAAAAAAAGAAGAGAAAGATGAAGCGAACGCCAAAAATTTGCTTTATGAAACTCAATTCGTTTTCTTCTTATTTCCGTTTACAAATCAGAGAACTGAAGTTTAAGGATTATTTTCAAGGTTCCCCAATTTTTAAAAATATATATAAATCAACAAAAACGAAAATAAAATGCTTTCGTCTTTTTTTTGTGTGTTTTCGCGGAATTTTCTTTCGTTTTCGAAGGTAGGTGAAACAAAACGTTCGGACAAGTAAAAACAATTGAGTTTGATTTCAAAAATAAGTTAAATTGCACCGATGTATGACAACGACAAGACATCAATCGACGTTAAAAAATTAAAGCAGTGAAAAAGCACGAGAGGATCCTAAAAAAAGTTGAGTAGGATCATGTTGGAGGAATGATGTGGGAATGATAAGAGTCTTTCCTTGCAGCGTTGCAGCAGAAAAAATGTCAGAAAGGGTCCCAAACCGAAAACGAGCCTCCACTTAAAATATGTACTAATATAGCAACAAAATAGAAAAAAACAAATGTATTCATTACAAAACACTATTTTTCACATTATTTACCGTTTTTTTTCGTTTTATAAGGAATAACATCTTACTTAAACTGAAAAAGGGACCATTTTGATAATTTTTCAAAAAGTGGGGGCCACGGCTCAAAAATGCGCCAAACCGCAACACTGTTTCCTTGTTCGTATGATACAGAGTTTTACTTCTCAGATGCCTTCTTGGATAGAAGAAGCAGCGATTGGAAGGGGTGATACTAGGCTTGATCTCTGAACTTCTGTAATAAATAAATAGTTTGAGATCCTAGGCTTGACATTCATTCGTTTTGCGTGAGTTTCCTATTTTCGCGACGAATGGAAGGGACCTGCAATTTTATGCCGATTCTGAATTGAAAAGCGGATAGCTTTCCCGGAATAGTATTGCTCTCTGATGTTTTTCAGATATTTTCGGGATGTTACCAGGGATCACACTTGAGACCCCTCGCTCAGTAGTCCAGCACACTTACCACTGAGGTCCTGGGCCTGGAATACTGCGACTTAATATGTAACTCAGTTAGAATAGACTATATTTCAAAAATGTGTCTGCACAGAAATTTTTTTTCAGTGGTGGTTGGTAGTAGTTTATTTCTTCGATAAGAGAATATTCTTCGATATATTTCTATTTACAGCTATATTCATTTTGGAAGACAATTGCCTCAGGAATAAAGAATACAAAAGCTACAGGACAGGGTGCTGCCTCGTCTTAAGTACCTTTTTTACAGCAAATGGTTCATTAACTATTATCCTTGTACCATTAATGTTTTAATTTTGTATGTACATGTTCATAATAGATTTCCAAGAAAATAAATTAACTATTAACTATAATAAAAAATAATTATTCGGTTGCATCCAACTTAAGTATAAATCCACCTTTTATCCAACAATCTCAAGGAATGCCTCTATCGCTTTCCGTTTTCCAGTTCTACATCAAAATCCCTCATCCAATAATATTACGTATTAACTGTGTCCAATCGCCCTCTTGACATTCACCTTTAAACTTATTCGAACCTATTTTTGGAGGCGACAGCAGGCTATGAACTGCTTTCGTAATCAATCAATATGTACCGAAAAATATTCCACAGATCGAAGTCTCGTCTCTATTTAGAAATAAGTTCTCGACAAAAAAATCCCCAAGCAATCTAAAAATATGGCTAAACACGAAAATAAATCGGAAAAATTGAAAAACCATTAAAACTTTCAATTTTAGACACATACTAAACTTAGACATAATTTTATTTACTTGAATTCTCAGAAGTCAAATGGGAAACTCAAAATTTTGAGTGAATGTCTCTCTCGCTCTCTGCATTCGGAGACTCCCGTTCAATGGTGAGTTTTATTTTTCTGTTTAAATGTTAAATTTACCTTTTAACACTTTGATGTAGGTATAGGCACTTTATGACGGAACACTTAACAGTGTGTGTATTTAGATGAGATACCTACTCAAAGATGTTGCTACTTTATGATGACGTTTACCAAATATGAAATATTGTTGAATAGTTGTGTTTTTTTTTCTGTCCAAGATACCACCACCATCTGGAGAGTTAAAGCCGCGTCAATTTACAGGGTGATGCCTGAAAGCATCGAATACCCAAGGTAGGTCACGAATTCTCCATCGTCTACGACAGACAAGAAAACGAAACAGATTTTATTCTGTGAACTAGAAGCCTTGAAAATGTGATGGCGTGGTGATTTTCATATTTGTTAAATAACTTATTATTTTTGTATGTGTGCCAATGACGCTCTCAGTGAAGCACACCATAAAGTTACTTGGTCGTATTATTTATAAAAATACATTTCAGGTGTATTCTGTCACAGTGAAGAGCGAGCGGCGGAACGCATTTGGGAGAGTAATAGAATGTCTCCAGTCTGGTGACATTTGCCGGCGAAGAGAAGATTAATGTTGATTGTCCGCAGCGGAATGCGCGTATGTATATTCATCGCAGACAATGGCAAATTGAAACGTGTCCGGTCGCGATGGGTAAGATTTTATTTTAGTAAATAGATTGAATATATAGGACGAAATACTACTTAGGAACTGCCGTTCGACGCAGAGGTTGTTACCCCTATTTCGTTTAGAAGCAGCTATGTCAAGGTTGTTTTTTTTTAACTGATTGATCGTTTGCGCTAATATTATTTTGACAGGCTCTTTGTCATTTTGGCTCAGTATTGTTGGGCAAATTATCATGAAAAGACTTAAGCCAGAAGAGTGGTTTGAACTTTTTTTGAGAACCGGGTCTTTCTTTATCGGAAAATGAGGTTTTGGTCACTAGGCTCAAGCTACTCGTATGACACTTTTGACTTACTGAGGTCTTGGTTTAATGGCAGTATCATATAGCCAAATCGACACCGACCTGATGCGTTTTGACGCCACTTGATTACTTCTTGTGGGTGAATGTAAGGTCAGAGTCCGGCAGATATTGTGCACTCTGCCACTAAGGACTTATTGGCCTTCATCAGGGAGGTTGCACGTCTCTTAGATTAACCTTTCCCCATTGATACAATAGATCTTTCAGGTCGCAGTGTCAGCCAAATGGACATGGGACTTTATTAAAAAAAAATAGGTCAGTTATCTTTCTAATTAGGCATTGGAAGTCGCTATTCAATCAGTCACTTTTATTGGTGGGATAGAGAGCCTCACGCTCGAAGCCTTGCCCTAGATTGTACCGATGATAAATTCAAACTGAACTCCTGTCATTGCTATGTAAAAGAAATGCATAGATTCTGAAACACTAGGCAAATTTTAATATAACTTGTATTTTTGAAGAGAGGAAATTAAGGTGAACTTTCCTTAAGCATTTTTTTTGTTTTTCTTTTCTGAACTTTCTACAAAATTTTATTTTGCAGAGCATAGGTAGGCTCATCTTTTCTTACTGCACGCATTTGTGTCGTATAAATTCGTGGCTTAAAATGTAAATTTCCCTTATAATGTAAGCCTGGTTTAGACTCAGATGGGAGGTTAGACCTTTCAACTGCTTTTATTTAAATTTCATCAACATCCAACCGTAAAGAGGGTGATTGAGTGCTCGTTTTTGAATGGGAACGATTCATCTCCAACGAGAGCCTTTGTCCTTCCAGCCTTTGGCAAATTAAGAACCTCATTTTTGATAAATTTTATGGGTAATCTACAAACCATTGGGTTTTTTTTTTTTTCAAATAGAGCTGCCGACGTAAGGCTGGGTTTCCCAAATAAAAGTTGTTATCCAACGAAGGCTGATAAATTTTTACTATAAGAATACAAACGGAACGGATATATGGGCGCTGCTTACTGCAAAAGACTCAGAAGTCTCGGTGGTTGGAAGTTATGAGACATGATACTTTTAAAATACACTTCTTTGCAAGAATTTTCTGCTGCTCCAACAAATAACTTGTATGTGATAATTTTATCTTGACGTCTTACAAACAGTTTGAAATGAAACTAGTGCCGGTGCATAAAATATTTAATTGCCAAAACATTGGCACATGCATGTTTCTTCGTGTTCTACAAAAATAGTTACGGCTTTTGTTGTATATTGTTTAAGCTGAAATTTCTACGTTTCTGCCAATCAGAAGTGTCATTAAAAAATCATGTTACTTGTCCGTAGGTTAGAAGAGTCTTTCTAAAGAGTTAAAGGTAGTTGGAAAACTCCATCTTGGATAAAATTAACCTTTATAAATGTGTACCTACATTCAAATACTGAGCATCAAAAGGGGTAAAGTCAGCTGGCTGTCATCATTTGAGGCTGAACTTTGATATGCTTCTAAAGTTCTAATCTCGACTTTGCGATGTATATCACTTCTCTCGATTGGACGTTGGACCTCTGCTTCTGTCTGACGGTGACGGTCGATGTAAAACAACTTGAAAGCCGCCCTCGAGACTTTGCATTCGCATCCACTTTGCTTTGGCCATTTAATCAATTCGTTCGGACAATTCCCTGTAAGACGACAACTCATGTCACATCCACAATGCAACCGACAGGGTTATGTGCAATTCTCAACGTTCTCCATTTTGGGCTATTCTTTTGTCGAAAACATTCCTCATTCGTCCTTACGACAGCAGCTGCCTACTTTACACTCTGTACGCGTACAATGGGTGTTCGGTGTTGTGTCTATGAGTAATAACGGTACTCCCTCTCATGCTTGCATACTTGAGTGTACTTTATAGCATGACTACAGACTGCAGACTACAGGGTGTTCATATACGAGCAGCATTATTGAGCGCATTGTGCAACGCGTGGATGCAGCGCTTTGAGGCCTTATCTCGCAGGCTTTGTTCATATCCACCGAGAAAGACACACATCTATATGCATGTGTAAACAAAAGGATAACAAAGAAGGATATCCTTTGTCTGGTTGGAACGCATATACGGATCTTGAACACCATTGGATGGATTAAAGAAATGCTTGCTGATGTGTGTCGGGTGTTGGCTGTTTTTTTTTTTTTAAATATCTAAGGAGTTGCCCTCTCCTTTAGTATTTCGCTCTTTAAGATTTGCTGGAGTGTTTAGGATTCATTTCGAGTTTTTCAAGATTTGTATTTTTAAATTAAGTGCACAAACAAGGAAGTGCCAGAGAACTGCACGTATAGGTGTGATGTCTCTAACGGCGAATGGAAACAAAGAAATTGGCTCTTCTGGGACTTGCATTCGTGATTCTCTTTGATGATCTTAGTTATTGTGTGTATGTGCTTTGGTTTTGTTATTTGAAAACATGAAACATCAAGTGAATTCGAGAAAAAAAATGGAACCTATCACCTAAATAGCTGTGTCTGTATATGCGAACTGTCGGTGGAGAAGACCGATGGCGCGAACTATTTCAAATCTGGACTCTTTAATCAAAATGGTATTACATTCTGGGCATTTTCGAGGAGATAGAAATATAACATCTTGGGAGCTAGTACTCGGGTACGTGCATATAGTTTTCACTTAGCCGCATAGCGGGTGTTCATCAGCCTTGCATGAATGTAACATACTCGTACCTACTCCTGAACGTATGGTCATTTCGTTATGAAGTCTTCAAAAACGATAGAAATTTCTTCCATGAGCTCAATTTTGGGCTTTATATCGTTTTACAAATTTTGTTTGTTTTATTGTTTCACAAAACTACGAAAAAGAAATTTTAGAACTTGGCAGCACTCTTGCAGTCAAGTGACATCGAAAAGTCGTTCTCCCTGCAGGCACACCAATTTACTTTGCAGACCTTATGATTTGACACAAGCCACAAAAGACAATTGCAGAAGATAGAAGTCAAATAAAATTCGCGGCGCGCATAAGTGAGATGGATAAGTTGAAAAAATAACAAATAAAAGTAGGTACTCAGGAATTGGGAAAATTTTCAACGATTTTTCGGCTTCTTTCTGGGCAAAGATGTTGGGCTACCTTGTTTTAAGGTTTCGGCGCTTAGAGCAAACTAGATTCTGACAACCCTGAGTCCAAGTTAGTTTCCCTCCTCTCAGAAGAGAGGTATATTTGCTAATCGCCATATTTTTAGCCGTATTTTACCATTCGACAAGATCAGTGCATAACACTGCGTCTTCTAGGGTCTTGAGCATTTCATTCACTTTTGTAGATTGCCCATCTTTTGGATCATCATATAAGGTGACTTTTTCTGACATGAGGCTTTTTCTCACTTAAAGCAATAGATAAAGGCATAACTCTGAGTTGTTCTGGATTGAAGAATTTAGAAAAGTGCGAGCTTCATCAGCGTAAGATGTGTCCATCTCTTCCGGCGTAAGTTAAAAGTATACCTTGTAAACGGTGTTCCATGCGCATTTTCAAAGCCTCTGCCTTTCTCACGAGACACTTAATTCAGCTTTTGGTACTATTGGTCCTTTTATACAGTCTTTTAAAAATTTCATTTCTTTTCAACAGACAACAGACGAAAATGAAATAAAATCGACTTCCACCTCCAGTCATTCCTCACATAAACGATATTAACAACCCACTCCACGTTGGCCCATCCTCACCCATTGACAAGGTACAACTGCTCATAACTGATGCTTCAACTCCATTTCAAATAAAAAAAAAAATCGTTTGGAATGGCAGAACTCTTGGCGCCTGACTTTCAAGTATGGGATTTATTTTCCGACAGTCATAAGGCATAACCAATGAGCTGGGCATATTCTTTTATGTGCACTCGTGGGTTTTACTCTCATTATTAAATTTCCCCTCGGATGAGATGGATTTTTTGACGACTTGTGTAATAAGTAAGCTGTTACTCTCGCACGTGGACAGAGCTGTCATTTGGAAGCGTCAAAATCAGTCAGTAGTCTGTTTTATTTGTTAGAGATAAGATAAACCCCCCAGTAGGCCTCGTTAATTCCGTATTTAAGCCAAACAACTTGGCATAAGCACTCGAACGCTGTCAGGCAATAATTAACCATTTGGATGTTCAAACAAACAGCTATTAGATTGCGGATTTCATTACACACAAACACATATCGACACAGCCAGTTGTATATTTTGGCAAAAACAACTCGCACAGAAGGACCCATTTCACAAAAGCAATCACTTTCTATGACACACATATAGAGGCTATGAGCGAATCTGTAAGGAAATGCCACCATACCCAACGCGAAAATCGAATTTCCCCATTTACCCGATAATGGCATTTTGTCTTCGTCCTTGAAAGAGTCCCCCCATATATCCGCAAAAGAACTCTCCTCATGTGGAATGTCCTTTGACTGTCATCGATGTGTACATGTTTATTGTGTTTCATGGAAAATTGAAAGAAATTGGAATAAACATCCGCTTTGGATGCAGAGAATCCTTGAATGCGGAGAGTGGATTTTTGCTGGATGGATCCCATAGAAAATACGAAAACAATGCAGTAAATCTAATGAAAAATCAGTGGCAGCATTAGGGATTTGGCATTTCTGAATCGCCAAACATATTGATTGCGGTGTTTATATTTTTCACAAAGACAAATATGAACGAGATGACAAGATGTGTCACATATAGATAATGTGGAATGACATTTCGGATGGCAATTGACAGAAGAAGCCGGCTTACTTCTTAATGTGAGGTTCAGTAATCAAAATTGGCGAAATTGCACATTTGTTGCATTTGGTATTTTTTTCCTGGACACTTTTTTGACAAGTAACAAATTACTGAACAGCGAAAATGTTACTTGCGCTCGCTGCTAGATGGCTACTCTAAATCATAGAATCGGTTGTAACGAGAATGACACTAGTGAAGTAATTAAAGTGCTGCCGGACTGAAAATTCATGTTTAAAGCTAAATTATGAACACTAGCAGGGATTGGCCATCATTTAGGTGTCAGAATTGCCAACGACACAAATCATGGAGCTTTTTTTTTGCAATCAACGATTTTCCTTGGCTGCTGTCAATCGTTCAGCAACTGCGTGTTCTTCTCGGCCCTCTTGGGGTCGTCCTGCACGAATCCGCGAGGCATGTGCTCGAAGCTGTTTTCGATAAACTCACCGGAATCACTGAAACTATGCTGCTGACTAAAAAACGATATACCGCTCTGTAGGACAAAGCACGAAAGATTTGAATATATCTTAATAGAAATAATCAATGTTTCACGAATCCAATTAAAAATTAGCACAAGGGGTTTCCGTGGAAAAAAGTTCTCCTAAATCATCAAAATCAGGCAAAAGTTTTGACAAATTCGATCTTACTGTTTATTACAATCAAAATTAAAAAAAGAAAAAAAAATAATAAATAATTTTAATTTTTATAAATTTTCAAATTTCCCTTTAAAATTTGCCAAACACAAAAAAAAATAGCTCAAAATCGAACGATCCGTTCTCGAGTTATGGGCGGTCTTACATATGCAACTTTGTATTATATATATAGATAAACCACGAAATTTTGTAAACTCCTCTTCGTGCCTAGAGCTAAAAATTTGACAAAAATTTTATAGACCTTAGCTAAGGTTTATAAAATTCTTATAAATCATAAAAAAGTAAAAGTTTGAGTAACAGTCGATTTATGAATTTGACAGAATTTTCAAAGAATTGAATTGAAAAGAATATCGAACTAAAATGTCTGGACATCTGCAGGGTTTTTGGTGGAATGTGAAAGCCTGTCATAAAAGTATTTTAAAAAATCAAGAACAAGTTTCAATGGACGTAGCCTGATCACATACACCTTTTTTAAAGCCAACTATATAAAAGAGGAGTATGCCCTCAAATTGTGACCATATACAAAACTTAGTGCCACGCCCACTTTATGGATTTTATTTTATTTCGCATTTTTGAAAGGGGCACCACATTCGTATAAAAAAAGCTTTGTAGTAACTCTACATTGGTAGGTACTTTTGTCATACGTCCGCTGTTAAAACATTTCCCTAAGCATAGAGGGCGCTTTCAACTATGCAACTTTTGATAGAAGGCCTTTAAGTGAAACGTTTGCAAAGTGCGATAAATATTTCGATTTCGGTGTTGATAGAGGATAAAACTTTACGGCGATGTTTGGTCTTGCCTTTTAAGTGGTCCATTAAAGTTGTCTCTCGCTCCTTTAATAGTGAATGTATTAGTGCTTTCTGTTACTGTTTTGTGCAAAGTTGCATAATCAATGAATGGTGAATTATAAATGCACTTTCATTCGATTCCCTTAAGATGGAAGAGGAAGCTGATTGGCCTGGCACCTCTAATGCTGCTAATAGTATCTTCATGCCAGTGGAGTCAAATATAGGAAGACAGCAGGTTCAGCTTCTAGGCAATAAGTCGACGTATGGCCCCAAAATACGTCGATTTTAGTTTGGAAAAATTGGCTGTCACTTAGAATCACGTTATTGGCTCCTTCCTACGCCGTCTTGTGCCGATCAAGTTTTTACACAATGTTAACGGGAGTTTAAAACGAACTATCATTGGAGAAAAATCGTAAAAGACAGTCTAGGACTAGTGAGTTCTGAGTTAAGTCTCTACTTTCCGATATCGTGAGTGGTTATAAGGTCATCTTTGCAATTTACTAATGTAAGCCTTCAAAGCACTAACCCCGATGTTGTTGGCAATTGCAAAGCCCTTTGATGCCCCCTTCAACGCTGCAATGTTAAAAGTGTTGCAGTAATAAAACAGGCTTAAATAGAACTAAATGATAAACACTGCTATAAAAAATTGCGTAGTATTTTTAAAAGGACTAAGAAATCCAATATGATTTTGAAAACAAAATAAATTCGTGCCCTTAAAAGAAGTACTCAATTATAGTGAATCATTTAACGCTTTCTCTGCTGACACAAAACAACTGTTCCCTAATATTATGCCAACCCATTTTCGAGTTCAAAAATAGAAAATCGTAAAACAAAAATTTAATTGCACAACTTGTGCGCCTTTTGCACCGCTTTCCCCATGAATATGCATGAGCTTACAAATTTTGTTGAGCCAAATCATCAGATTCTTAATTTCTCATCAATGTTGTCTTAATTTGGCTTAAATATTCAGCGTGCTATTCTGGAATTTCCATAATTTAATACCCCTTGGATCAATTTTCATTTTTCACTACACCATCAAAGGAGTTTTTTTTTTACATTCCACAATCAAATGACGGCGCGAACCAGAACAATAGACGTTAGACAGTCGTAATGCCCTACCTACTTTAGCGTTCAGAGGCAATATCACATTACTCAAACAATAATTCCATCATCAGTAGCAACAGACAAGCGAGAGAGAGCCAACTTGACACTGATATTCGATTTCCAGAGAAGTCTTTAAGTGTTGGCTTCTCCAAGGAGCAGCACAAAAACTATAGACGGGATTAAAACTTCTCCTAACTAAGTACAGAAAAAGAGAGAGAAAAAAAAAAACGAAAATAATCCCCAATCATATTTCCGTTCGATAATCCTACGAGAAAATGCAGACAAAAAGGATTGGAAAACTTTGCCAACCGACTGAGCCTGTGGTTAAAAAAAAAAAAAAAAACAATGATATCCATGTTGCTTCTCTGTTTTCCATCTTCTTCGACTTTTTGTCGACTCCTTGGTTGGGGGGATTTCCTTTTCCATTTCCATATTTACCATTCGATTTAATTTGCCTGCGCTGTTGTGGTGCATCAAGTGCAGCAACCTACTTCGGGGGCTATTTAAGGGTTGCGCTCAGGCGCTTCGTCAATACTGACCTCAAAACTGTAGTTAAAATGCAAGAGAGTGACCTCTTTGTGTTTATCTGTAGAATTCCTGTGATCTGAAACAAAAACGAAACCGAGTACTTGAACTCGTTAGAGAATGAGAAAAGTCCAAATCCCTTCGACGCTTGCTCGTTTATTTATGGGCATTAATGAGAGAACTTCTTTTAAATAAACGATGGGGAAACAAATAAACTATCGAATAATTGCTCGAAAAGTTAACATTCCAGCCAAAGACGACCGACTTGGTGAAGGTGGAGGACATCCATTTAGTCGTCGGCCCACAATTTGTGTAATTCAGTTTTCGCCGCGCCATTGGTCTTGGTCTTATTGTTGGCATTATTTTGGACTTTCGGCGCACAGTGAGTCCTTTTAGTGTGCTATGATGTTTCTTCTTGTGCGTCTTCCAATTTTGCAGTTCCTTTTTATTTTGGAAAAATGCCAAGGACAACTGGTACGTAGGGGGTGCATGATGGTGCACCCACCAGAGAAAGGCAAATCGGCTGAGGGATGAGCCGCGATGAGCATTGTTCAGAGCTATATTGTGGTTAAATGAGGAAGAACTTACCTTGAGCAGAGAATAGCCGTGCAGATAGGTGATTTTGGGTTTTTTTTTTCTAAGCCGTGATTTTGCGTCACTAAAACTAGTTTGATATTGAAAAGTGTGCCCATCTTCGAAGGGAATATTATGTTTATTTATGTCGATAAAGGAAATATTTTTCGTTCCGTTGTAACCATTTTTAAACGGCAAAGGTACGCACTAGACGTTTCGGGGTAGAAGAGCGATACAACAGTCATGGGGATAATGGTTAGAAAAAGGCATTCAGAAGCCAATGACTATCACCTTTAAGAAAGGTAGGCCCTTTGATTCTCAGGTTCAAACCTCAGGGAAATCACGAATCGCTTTTTTCATCGCGCTACCTCTTGCAATCGTTTGACAGATATTCCCTAATGCAGTAGAATGCGAACAATTTGGCAGCACTTTTTTTTTTTTGTAACCAACACTATTTTTTTATTGATGTCAATTTGATATTTACCTTTGTGAATAGTGACACTGACAGCTGATAGTAATTTTAGCGTGGAACACGGTAAGAACGCGGTGGAGAAGTATAACTTAATTTTTAACAAATTATAAGTCTTTTTAAAACAATTATTTTCTTAGGTGGTTGCGTAAAGAATTGCAAATTAAGAATGTTACTGATTGTGATGACAATGAGTATGCCATATCTTCTGATAATATGATAGACTTTAATTTTAAGTATTAGGTACAATTTTTGATCAAAATAGTTACTATATAAATTTTTAAAATATCAAAACTAGTACCTATCGAGATTTTCAATTATTAAAAGTTGACAACTGTCATCAATGCAATTTATCATAAATTGGTTTTCATGGAAATATCTACCTCAACTTAACAATTTTTGAAGTGAAAACTTCTTTGGGCGCGATGGGCATTTTTGAGATGGGTTAAACCATTGAATTCGCGACACCAGTGTTCGCGTTGTCAAACATTTTTGACTAAAAAATGAGTAACTTGAAAAAAGACGCCTTTTTCAATAATATAATGCCAAAACAAATTTTTGTTGGTAAAGTGGAACAATAAATCAAAAACTAAACACAAATATAAAAAAATTAACAAAAAACATTTTTATTTCAAATTTGTTTCCAATTTCATTCCACTGTACTGGAAGTGGACGCTGGATTCATTTTTAAAGAATGACAGATAAAGTGTTCGGAAAATGGACATGGTTTTAAGGTGGAAACACATTCTTTAAGACCGAAGTTAAATATTTTTGTTTTTCATTTAAATGTACTGTCATAGTTCGATAACTATTTATCTAGCTGCAAAAGTATTCCCTTACTTTTTCGTTATTCTCTGAGAAAATCAATCAATACTTGTTCAAATTGGACAAGTCAGTTGAAAAGTCAAACTAAATGGATTTTAATTTGACCATAAATGCTCTCAAATCGACCCCCATATCATTTGAACTCGACTCAACTTTCATCAATCTTTTGAACTTCAGTTGTCATCACACATTGCATTAGTACATTATACCGTCCGCTCCAAGTGCAGTTGGACATTTGTCAAAAGGAGAGAGCAACTTTGCAGACATTCGGTTTTGCATATCTCGTGTACGTGTGGGTGGACAAAAACGGTAGTATTTATGCGGTTAAATGATAGAAACCCATATTTCCTACTTAGCGTTAGCGCATGAGTTTATTTTTTGTTTATTTTCTTTTTTTTTTTGGAGAGTGAAACTCTCATGAAAATCTACCCGCATCGCTACCCACTCGTGTTTTGGAACTGGAACTGGGTCAAACACGATCAATTCCAAGCAGTTCATATATATTTTTGTAAACTAGCACAAAACTACCCCGAAAAAGTTGTGTTACCATAATAAACTCCTTCTTTCTCTCGGGGTGTTGTACGGAAAAAAATGTATTCATCCCTACCAAGCCAGTAATTAACATGACGGCGTGGGTTGCACCAATTGTTATGAAGCTCTTAATAAATCAACCAACGGCAGCATAATTATCAACAAACAAACGTCCAAAGTTCAACGAGTCGTCGTTGGATCAATAAAGAGCTTTCCTGATTTTCGGCTGTGGACGCGCCACTCTTAATTCAGAAGGACACTTCTGTGTTAAGTTGATTTGTTTTTTTTGTTCCAAAAAAAAAAACTCCGCTGAATATTATTTCGAATTGGAATTTATTGACAAACCAAATTTGACTGGTAATTGGTAAATATTCGCTTCTTGGCGTTTGGTTTGCTTCGACATGCGAGCAGAAGGTGGGAGCTGACTTTTTAATAATTATATTCAATGGATCCGAAAAAAAGTTCTTTCGTATGGTGGGTAGAAAAGAAAGCCGAGCAATTGTAAGTGTTGTGGAGGACAACTTAAACTGTGGTGTCAAATTAATTTTAGTTATAAGACTCACCTGTTGTTGGCCGAAATATTTGTGTCGTTACTTTGGGAAGCAATAAAATGCAGTCGTTGTCGTCGTCGTTGTATTGACAATTTGCTTAGATGTCCTTAGACCTAGCTGCTTTTGATTGAAAACCAAGTGAGGACATTTCAGTCCCGCTCATAATAGTTTTACTAGTTCTCACATAGAATAGTGGTCAAAGTTAATACATTCGAAGGGAGAATATTTTGGGTCTTTACCCAAAAAAGTGCATGAATACCCTTACAGAGGAACCCTAACAAATGCATTGTCAAAAATTACACTCAGTCTCAGGCTTGAAAGTCAAATTTGGGATTTAAACTTTGGTAAAACGGATCTCCGGTAAGTTTGTACATTTTTTAAGGTACGACGGAGGCAAAGGGGAGATCCTGAATTAAAAGAAGGTCACACCGAAAAAGTTCAAACGTGCTGCATGCCTCAACGCGTTGCTTATCGTTCAGTAAAGGAGACTTTGAAGCATCATATACTAGTTTTTTAAATTTTAAAAATGTTAAGTCGTTTATATAAGGTTTGCTTTAAACTTCTAGCTGAATCAGACCCAATCGCTTACCTGCGACGATCCATTATGCTAAATTCAGGACCGTTTGTAATAACAGGTATAGCTAACCTTTGAATATAAAGCAAGTTGAAAGTGTTTATTCTCCTGCCTTGATGGGAGACAGTAAGAGGTGTCTGCTGTCTACAGGAGTTGGTTCTGTCAACTGAAAGTTGCCTGCTTGCAGTGAGAAGGCTTTTGCCAGGAGAGGTGAACCAAAATAAATTATTTCAACAACTTCAAGACCATTCAATGGCAATTCAAATGAATAACATGTGTGTTAATGTTAAATCATAAAGACGGAACAGAGTCCGTACTTGGTCGTGCATAGGATGGAAGTTCATCGCTGAAATAGCTATACTTGGTTGTGTCCGTAGCTTGAAGGTTGTGCGCAAGCAGTGTACACAGGAGCAGTGCGTAACTGCAAGAAACTTCGACCACTGCTCATTGAAGTAGGAATAGGAAGTACACATTTCAGATGACCCTCAGGGCATCAAGTCCATTTGCTTTAATCACATTTTCGTTCTTTCTTAGATGTATCATATTTTGAAGGGAGAACTAGTCAGAGTCTTCGTGTCAAATGGGATTGATAGCTTGGCTAATTTGTTTTTATTTTGAGACTTGAGTATACCTTGAAAAAGCTCGTTCTCTACACCATTAAATGACTTCAGGTTCTGATAAGTCTCAAACAAACGATCCAGGGCCATCCGTACACCAGGGATGTTCGAAAAGTTAGCAGTTCAGTCTTTTTTGTTGACATCTTCGCCTCAATATCCAACTTCATGTTGACTGTTTAGGGCGTTTTGAGAGGTTGTTGTTGTCGTCGAGATAAAAGGTCTTTCAATAAGACTATCTTTTTCGACATATTTGTCGACTCCAGATATTTATTTTAATTCCGACATTCAGCGTTTACCCACCGTGTTTAGAATTGAAAACTTAAAACAGGACTCGAATTGTGCTGTGGGAGCTCAACGTTTGTCCACCAGAGAATTCAGTGACCAATAATTTCAACGGTCGTTTGCGTCAGAGTAAACCCAAACCGTGGTGAATAAGGTTCAAAATATGTAAATCAAAGACAAGCTTGCTGTGTCATAATCACAACCCTGCTATTTTATTTCGACAGAAAATCCTATCCCTTTATAAATATTTGTATATTACCTGCAACAAGGTCAAAGTTAGTAATCGTAACTCCAACTGTCGGTTTAAAGATCTGTTAGCTGTTGCTTCTGTTCTTTTAGATGTCTTAAG
Source organism: Cheilosia vulpina (assembly GCA_916610125.1). NCBI lineage: Eukaryota > Metazoa > Arthropoda > Insecta > Diptera > Syrphidae > Cheilosia > Cheilosia vulpina. Next base: position 47,175,893 of record OU744279.1, read on the forward strand.
GCGAGGAAGCTGAATACTTAACATGCTAATATTCCGTCCCACAGAAAAGGCAGTTCGTACAAACTCGTTTCCAGACCTATTTGTCAATCGATGTCTACTTGACCAACACGGTAAAAGTCATACAAGTCCGGATGTTATATTCTTACAGTTGCAGCGCTGTGGCATTGCCAGGTTGATGCCAGTCATCGCCTATAACCCATAACAGCCTACAAGCCGATTTTGATAGCTTTGTAGCTAACAGACGCACAATTCCATTTTACCAATGAGACGGTCTGTGAACGTCTTTAGCAAACCCCAAAAATTACCTGCTAGCCAAACGGTGGAGTCCAACAACCGGGCTGACAAAAGCATCCCAAATGACAACCACACCACTGTTTTTTTTAGAAACCACATACGGACATACCAACCTATACCCCTGACATTTAATACCCTCACGCAGCTGGACGGAAAAAATATGTCTAAGGCTCTCCATTACGGAACCGAATGTAATAATTTTATGAATTTTCAACTCTTTCCCATTCCCATTCGCGACGTTACATCATACTCGACAACAAAACCAGAGTACATTACCTTCGAGATATGCGAAACAATGGTGGCACTTCAGTTAAGCCGATATACGAGACCGAGTATGCCTTGGTTTGGCATACAGTGGCCAGGCCACGCCAGAATATTCCCAGTTAATGTGAAAGCCAACATGTAATTATGTTCTTGGAGAAAAAAAAAAAATACAAGAATAAAACGGAAAAGCGATTTCCACAAAAGCTGAGCGCATTAGATATGTGCTCCCGCTCGTGCACGCACACCCCAACCAAGTAGCGCAAATGCAAATATGCAGCTCTCCACCTTGTGTGTCATCTCTGTCCAGGGTGAAAGGCGGCAGTGTGTGTGTAAGCGACGGACGAAACGGTGACATTGAGAGGGTGATGTGGTATACTCGGCGCGGCTTAAAGTTAAAATTTCCATTTTCATAACATTTTCTTTCGGGCGGGTATATGGTGTGGGAGAGGCCCTACCCGACAGTGCGGAAATGGGTGGAAATGAGATTTGTCATTCATTCCACACAGTGGCGCGGCGTATGGAAAATTTCACGCGACTAACTTCTTCACTGTTAATTCCGGATCGACCGCGTTTGCACGATGGGGGGATGGGGTTTTTTTTTCGCTCAAGTGCAAGTCGCTCGCTTTTTTTTCTGCATCGAAAACAAGAGGTGAGGTGAGTTCTATGAGCGTGATAGGTGTATATGGGTTAGTGGTGCTAAAAAGTGTGCGGTATGTATTGTGAAGAGGTGGTGTGTGCAGTTTATGGTAATTCACTGAGTTTTCCTTTATGCCATTCAGGCCCGTTTCGGTCTCTAAATGAAGTTAAGTGATTGTGTGCGCCCGACTGTACGATGACGTCGCGTCGCCTCGCCTCCACCAGAGGGGGACACGTGAAAAGCAGAAAACGGAAGGAAAGCCATCAAAGAAACGGAGAATGCGGCATACTTGTCATACGTATACTCGTTTGCATGTGTGTTCGGTTTTACTATGCTTGTGCTACTGTGCTCGCGACGACGAGAGACAGAGTTGCGAAACAAGACACAATACACACGCTCTGCACCCCGACACCGGTGTGGTATGAGTGATCTGGCGGCGGCGGAGGAGGCCACGACAAGCAGAAGAACTTGAACAGAGGGTACACTTTTTTGCAGCCATCAATTGGATGGATTGCCTTGAACTGTCACCGATACCGCTTAAACGAAACAAGGGGTTGGTCGTTGATAGTTGGTTATGGCTGCCGTAGTGAACGCTACACACGCCTCTGCGGCGCGCACGATTTACGACCGAGGGCATTAGGCTACAATGACACCTAAATGGCGCTGAAACTAAATACAAAAAAAAAAGGAATAAAAGAAAAATGAACAGCAAAAGGTGGGTAGGAACAAGGGCTCGAAGCACCCCATGCCTATGGGGTGTATGTTCAAGGCACGGACAGTTTGCGGTGGCATTTATTGGATTATTATCATTTGCATTATAATTATTTGGCTTTTGCCATGAGTGTCGCTTGAGAACATGCTTAGGCATTTTATGGCAGAGTACTTTGGCCAAAACATTGAGCGGGACAGATGATTACAGTTGTAGCCAGGTAAGGTATGTACTGGGGACGAGCAACTCTTTACTCTTAGATGCATTGTCTCTACGGCTGATTAACAAAGAAGTGGGCATACATTGTACTTGTACTTGAACTGTCGCTCAATACGATTGCAAACATGCGTGCGAACTTATGAAGTGAGGATGAGTTGCGTGGCCTGCTTATCCATACAAAGGGTGTTCCATAATTCACGCAAAATGTAATTTTGATAAAAAAAAACAGATTTTTAATTCGAAGGCATAAATTTTTTATTGATTCATAGACAGATTGGGGTTATTTATGGAATAGCACATTGGAAAAATGGCCTCCACGGCTTTGCTGGCAAGTACGTACCCTTTTATTGAAATTTTATATGTCCGTTTCGCATAAATGTGGCTAAATTTCATTGATACACCCCCCCCCAATTTCCTGCTTCAAGGAGTTGGTGGTCGTGAGCTTGTTTGCATAGACCTTTGACTTCAAAAAACCCCAAAGAAAAAAAATCCAATGGCGTTAAATCGCAAGCAATCAAAATGAAAATGAGCTTCATTACTGAAGATGATTTTGTTCGAAAAATCTGCATCCGCTTGTTGTCGTTCCAAAATCCATTCAAAGAACTCTCTTCAGTTCAGTAGTTTTCGGTTCTTGAGTCAATTGAACTTTATAAGCACGAAGTTTCAAGTCTTGCGTGAGAATTCGCTGTAGAGAGCTTCTCAAAATGCCCAATTCTTGACTACGGTACCAAATTGATGTTCCTGGACTGTCAGCAATACTCTCGCGAACTGATTCGATGTTTTCTGTTGAACGACTTGTGACAGAACACACAGAGTGTTGAAGATCACTAATTGACCCAGTCTCCCCGAAATTTTCTCTTCACAGTTGATGGTTTCAAATCACTATAACGGGCATATTTTGTAGGAAAATTACGGACTGTAGCTGACAAACATTCATTATTTTAAAAATATTGCTCAACAATGAAAATGCGTTCGTCTTTAGCATAGCGCTCCATTTTTACTAACTGTCAGCTGTCATATTGTTGTTATTTTTTGCCGTTGGCATCACTGTGTACTAAATATTAAATGGCGCAAAACTCAAATATAGCGTTAATTATGGGACACCCTTTATAATATCTCTCTCTAATTGAGTCCTTGTGAGAACCCTTATTTTATTGATATTCTTAGATCGACTTTCAAGAAAAAGTTCTTCAAACCCGTGGTCGATGAGGCAGAACAATTATCAAAAATGAAAAGAGGTACAGCAACTCCCTCTGAACGAGAGCACAATAATAAAGTCATTTCGCTTGATTTCGATTCCCAGGAGTCCATCGTCAAGAGATATTGATTCTCTTCAATTGACCAAACAATATAGTCCAATTGTACTCCCCTTCAGTGCCCCATTCACTGCATCAATTCGACAAATATCCCCAAGCGTACGCACGTGTATCCCTGTCTATCAAAAATTAACCAACCATTCACCTAACAAGAAATTTTATTTAGAGAAATTAAATTCACCCGCTGCCGCCACCCGGAAGCTTGTAGAACTACTTTTGCGCACACAGTGTTCATCATAATACTTCGGGGGCGAGTTCTTGCTTGTATGATGACGGAGTCACTTTCCGTAGCGGAACTCATCAATCAGACAGGAGGAAAAAGGGAAACGTGTGTTTCTTTCCATGTTCCTCTGTCCTTAAAGTGGATTAACTATATTTGCTTCCTAAACAGTCGGTTATGGTATCTGCCGACTACAGTCTCCCTGTAAGGTACCTATATACGGCACAGACTTGCAGTCTCAACGGGTCCGGATCGTATTTTTGTTTACGTTCCAATCTGGTATTTCAAAAGCTCATAGGAAGTCGACAAGTTTTTCCAAAAAAAATATATTTTCTATAGAGTCGCAGGTGATGCGTGAAGGAAGTTTCGCAATCTATCGGTATCGGATTGTGAGACTTTCAAGGGATAAGTCGAGCTCCTTCTGTGGATTGATTTTACAAATCCCTATCTGCAGTCATACGGTTGAGTGTGTGGGAGGGATGAGATTTTTCAAATGGGTATTCTATCAGAGGAGAGTATCAATCGACCCACACGTGTGTGGGTTGGTTGTTGTCCTTAAGGATAATGTTTACACATTTTGTTTGTACATCTCTTGGGAAGTTGGACGTTTTTTATTTCGTTTTTTTTTTTGGACTAGAACAAGGTCTTCTGAGTTTCTGTCGGAATTGTTCTAGTGGATACGTAATCGAATATGTGTAGTATAAAAATGCACTTATTTAGTCCTTGGATAGGTTTATGTCAACATCGAGCGGAGGTATGTTGCTGGGAGAGTTTTTTTTTTATATTCAAATCAGTGTTGCCAATTTCTTGATAAGTTTTGTGTTTTTTCGGTAAAATTCGGTATTTTTCTGGATTTTTTTTTTATTTTTTATAGTTTATTCTTATTGTGGTTATAACAAATCGATAAATGCATTTTTGACGCAATTAAATATGGAAATTGAACGGCGCTAGGTGATCCGAAGCGACAGTGAATGTTTTGGACCACGAACTGTAGCGCAATCAAAACTGGGCATAGATTTGAAACGTCTCAAAGAGACACATTTTTTAACTGAATTTTTACACAATTTTTGGCCCGATTCGTATTTTTCCTGCATTATAATATACTCTCTTATTATAAGTTTGTTCTCTGTAAGCAATCCTCTGAAATAGATCAAACTGCCTGCAATTAAGCTGCAATTTGAAATATTTTTTCGTGAGATATTCCAATCTCTTTCGTCAACAAAAAAAGGGTCAAAAAAGTAGTTTGGTCTCTTTATTTTATAACCAAGGTTATAACTTGTGAGGGGTTTAAGTTTTTACCTTTCAGGACCTTCCTAAGTTGGACTGGTAAAATACAGGGTGGCGCATAGTTAATCAGCCAATTTTGTCTTTGAATAACTATTTTTACTAAATAAAAAAGTAATTTTGAGTGATGGAAATCCTTATTTGGACCTTTAGAATTTTTTCTTTTTAGTGGAAAATATGATATCGGTCAAGTTTGTTCCGGTTTTCGCATTTTCCATGACTTTCCGCCAGATTTCCGGTGATAACTGTTCGCTTCCTGTCAAATATTCTCCTTAAGGGCTGCGATTGTCTAACACAAAGAAAGATGTCTGAGATGGCCAAATCGAGCGATCTTGCTGGTCATGCCAGGAAACACATCCTTCACAATATCCATAAAAATGTTCCATGCTCTTGCAAAGGAGTATAGCACTCCATTGCTGGTCTGTTTTTACTGCAGCTGTCTCGTTCATATATCTCAGAATGATTGACGTACGACGCCATTTGCAAAAATGATAACATCTTCCGATAGTGTGATTCATTTTGCGCCACCTTATATTATATGGTAGGAAACTTTGTGAATTCAGTTCCAGAGCCATAATAAACACCTACTGACTGTATTCTGACACATTCTTCATTTCATTTCAACTCTCTTGTACTATAAGTTCTGAAAAATGTAAGAAAAGAGCATTTTCCTTGTTTCTTTTTTCTGTATTTGGCTGTGCGTTAAAAAGAACTGAGCGCTTTTAATTTTTTTCGGTTAAAACATAAGATATCGTTTAGCCAGATGAGTTAAGAGGTTTTGAGCGAAGCTTAAAATTTTTTTGTGTTTTTCTCTTGGGTGGGTCTTTATTCTCAAATCCAACACAGTTCCCTTGGTAAACATATCTTCCGATTCAAGAAAATACACCCAAAAAGACACCAACTCGCTCTAGATAACAATATAAAAGACTCAACTATTAAATAAATATCTCTACCATGTGTCTCAAACTCAAATTTGTCTTTTCCCGAAACTTGTACAACATTCTCATGCTGAGCCATCTCACAGAAATTTTAAAATAGCTTTTAATAACATTTATCATCACGAATTCCAAACAAGCAAGCGCTTCCTCAACCCATCTATATATAACCTCACCGCACAATAGCAGTTCGTGTACACCAGGTCAAGACCAACAACAAAAGCAACAAACCTTCGAGAGGGCAATCGATCGCGTATCGATTTTCTACCTCTACCCGCAGGGGTATATTCCAAAATAATAAAACAATCTTTTAATTAAGCCAAATACCCAGAAAATATTTTCTCGACACCATAACAAATGCCCCTAAAGCCAGAAGGACATAATCGCATATTATACACCATTTGCGTATAGTGTTAAAACCGAAAAAAAATCTCCCCAGTGGCGCACAATGCCAAAAATACAACAACAATGACACACACACAACGATCTCCATACACATAAAAACGGACACGGTGAAGAAGATGAAGACTTTGCAAGAACAACCAAGGAAGGATTATCAACAACTAGAACGAACAAGTAGAACCACCAATGACTGACCCATTTAGCCGCAGGCTACCACTTCTTCCTGTATACCTCAATGCCGTTTGTTAAACACCCTTTGCCCCGCCATCGCTAGCCCTAAAGACATTTAATAACTTCACTGCGCCAAAAAAAAGTAAGTATACACAAATGTATTGTGCTACCCATAACAGGACCTCGACGCCGTGCCATACCATATCAACCCCCGGTCGACATTAGTCAAAGTTCGCCTTTTGGCGCTGTGTCATCACATTTGGGGGAAGACCAACTGCCATGATAGAAAGAGAAACAGCAACCGATTGGCGCCACAAAGTTCGCCACTCTTCATAGGGTGACTAGAAATTATGTCCTGCCCGAGGACAAAAGAGCACTAGCACCAACGAGGCGGGGGGCTGTGAAATAAACGCTCGCGAGGACACCCATTTAAGTAACGCCAGCTAGCAAGCAGCAATCTCATCGCAGGATAATTGAGTGCACTCATGGCATTATATTGTGTGCGCACACACACACTACACACATGTCAAAGTGCATGTCCATATGAAGGCATTTCGGTGCTACTTCAAAGCGGACAGCAAGTCCTCTGCAATTTGGATTAATCGGATTTATATTTATGAACCTCGACGGGGGGAACTTTTGGTTGGTGAGCTCCCGTCTAATGTGTCCGGTGCCCCGTTAAGGTGGTCATTACCATGTCGTGACCCACTTTTTTCCCAGGAAAAAAAAGTCCATTTCTCACTGCGTTTTCCGTTCGTATTTGCGGATTATGAACTGCAAAGTGAAACTATTTTTAGGCAAGAGGCGCACAAATATTTGTTTTGGGCCAGTATGCTCGTCGTTGCCAAAAACAAAAATTTCGCTTTTACCGCTGCGTGTGTGCGGAGGGTGAAAGCATTTTTCTATTTTTGGGGCCCACCCCAAGCGCAATTAATGCAATTTTCGCTCGATGGGCAATCACAAGTCATAGGAAAACATTTTTCCTTTCGCTTGTAAGTACAGTGGAATCGCGGAAACATGAACGGTTGTATAAGATGAACAGGTTGGAAGGATGAAAGGTTTTTTTTCCGCTAATAAAGTGTTCCGACAGCCTACCTTTGAGCAGTTTTTTTTTTTAGAAAACCATAAAAACAAATCTTTTGTTATACCCTTCAGAATTAAATTTTATTTTCTTTGTTTTATTTATTAATTCTTTTTTGCAATAAAATGAATTGTTCCTTTGATATATTTCATATTTTTACATACTCTAACTAAATATTGATTTATCAGTTCATCTTTCTGAGACTCTTCTGTATTATTAAGAGAGCTGCTGTATCGGGAACGTGATTGTATACAGCTACTGCCCCGCGTGTCCCAGACCCACTATTGCAAAGGAAAAAAAAACGTCGTCGGTGCGGATGACTGAACGGGAAATTTATTACACAGTTTACGTGCGGACTATAGGTGGTTGGTTAATGTTTTGGACCGATTTTCAGGGCCGGAAAAACTCATTATTCAAGTTTAGAATAGATTTGCGATCTGAAATTGTGATATCAAGCAATGCTAATGCGAAATAAAATGTTTCGCGGGAACGACGACAAAGAATTAGATTAGCGCCGTCGGATTGGAATTTTAAGGACATTGTGAGGTCTCTGTCAAATCGGCGACTAATGGCGATCCAACAGTTTAGATGGAATATTATCCATGTGAAAGGCGAGGGGGCTATTTCCAGACGCCGATTGATTCTTTTGACAATTTTTTTCACAAAACTAAGCGGTTCACTTGATTTGCCAAGGTTTCATTGGGAAAAAGTCGCCACAAATCTGGTTATGTGAGTTAGCGTCTTTTAAAAATGTTTGCTGAACTTTAACAGACGCATATTCAATTAGATTGGGTGACTGGAGTAGGAGTTCATTTTCCTAATACGCATTTTATTCCGCCCGTATGAGGGATAACTAATTGCTTCCCATTTATATTATTTGACATTTTGTTGCTTTAGTTTCAAGATTGTGGACCGTTGTAGGTACTACACATCATGACACGACCACATTGCCGTCTTTATAATTTGCACCTCACTGTGTGTGCGCAAGAGCATGTTTTTTAATTGTGACACTGACAGCGCGACAGTGTCCAAGTCTTCTTTACTGCCTCAACTAAATCTGATATCCAGCTGGAAGTACAAATCTGTTTAAGTTTATTTATTTTGTATTAATGTCTTAAAATTCGTTGTATGTATTTTATTTGTATTACAAAAAAATATGCTGAAGTAGAATATAAATTTATATTTTTGGAATATTTTTGAGAGAATCTGATGGTCACACTGATCGTGTGTAGCGGTTTTTTGGTCAGCTATGTGAAAAAAAAAACTTTAAACTTAAACGGAATATCTAAATAGTTTATTGACTTCCGAATTTCGTTTAAATTTGTTAGGCTATCGTATTTCCCTTTCTATTTAGCGACAAAAAAGAGTACAGCCTGCTTTTCGACAAATGTGTGAGTCAAACTCATGGAAGTTTCCCAAACAGTGCCATACTGTCAACGATTTTAAGAAATAACCTTAAATAGTACCAGAACCAATCAAAAATGCACCCCCTGCACAAATTTGATCTTGAAAATAAAAATGTCTGTAAATGCAACATTTTCCCAGAGAATTCCGGAATTATCCTCCCCATGCGCAATACCTATAGTTTTGACATTTTTATAGAACGTCACTTGAAATCCCCTGCGGTCAAAACAACCATCCATAAGAGCGACATCGTTGAATATAGATTTTTGTAGATAGCAAATACCGATTACCCAGCCCACTACAAATGTCAAGCATGCCATCGCCATTAGAAGAGCAGCAGCATCCACGACGAGTACTAGGTATTTGCCTCGGAGCTCTTGAAGCTAAAAATATCGACATCATTGTGTCGTCAACAGCTAGAGAACGACCGACACGACGGCACTCGATGATTTTCGTCATCGATTACAATTCTCCTGACATTCAGGAGGCTGTAAATGAAATTCTGTTTTCAGGTCGTTCGTCTGTTATTTGTGTCTTATTTTTTTTTTTTGCAGTCGGTTCTCCTTGAAAACATTTCAAAACAGGTGGACCTGAAGAGCCGCCGCCGATCCATGCATGTGTGTTCCTCCAAAATCATGCGTGCGCGTATCGCTGATGCATGTGCGGTATTTTCTAATTAGTTTTTCGTGGCAAATCTAAGCACGATATAAATTTAAATTGTTATTTTGCCCGATGACAGCTAAGCTTACGAATAAATATAAAAGATAAGTACAAATTTATCTGTTATTGAAAATTCAATTTCGTTGATAGACGGAGGAATGTTCAATTTTTTTTTTAAACATACGATTTGTGAACTGACCTTGGCAGATGAGAGAGTGAAATATTGTGTTTTCATCGATGCAATATGGAGTGTTGACAACTGAGGTTTAAATATTACTGTAAACAAAATTGCTAAAAATACAAAGTTACAAAGTCTGTGGAGAAAACTATTCAATTTAAGATTATTAAAACGTCTGCGATGACGAGGATAAACAATGACACGTGCACGCGAGTAAAAGCTGTTTTGGCTATTGTGCCTTTCAGTTTAGAGGCTTGTAGTAAGCCGCAACATACATCGGGTACATCATTTTTTTGTTGGCAACAAATCCATATCTTTCACGACTTTTAAGGCCGACAGGAGAATTACTCGTCACTTATTGTCACTTTAAATGTGAACCGTTTGCAAATTTTGTACGATGGCGATTGATTTAAATTGGAGAAATATTAATTACTCGTTATTTTGTAAAATGTTATTTTCTTTTTTTGCTATCAATTTTATACGATAACATTTGACTTGAGTTTTATATGCAAGAGGAGTATAACTCGTTACTCGTTACTTTCATTTTCATGTTTAATTATCACATCTATAGATTTCGAACGATTTAAAGCGATCTATAGCCCAAACGCGAAATTCATCGTTACTCGATATTCTTACAGGTAATCTGCTTTTTTTTCTGATATTTTCAAAGAAAACCGGGTTTTGGCGACGGCTGTTAATTTAAGCCAAGTGATGTTACATTCAGCCTTAAAAGCCATGAGATAGAAATACTCGTTAATCGTTGTTTTGTTATGTATTACAATTCTTTTGAATTTTTTTAGTGTAAAAATAAAGACTTTGTACGACTGCTGTCATTTTATTAAAAACGGTTGCACTTTCGTTTGGATTTTAAAACCAAGAAGTAAACTATTCGTTACTCGGTAGTTTTTAAAATTTACCCTTTTCGTCATTTTTCAACAGCAACCTTTATAGATTGAACTTGCGTTCGAGTTAGAGCGAGTATTTGAACCTAAACGCCTAAGTCCAGCTTTTAAAGCCATGACCTATAAATACTCGTTATTTTGTAAAGTATCACAATTCTTGTGCATTTTTTTAATGTAAACATGAAGGACTTTGCGCGCCTGCTATCTTTTGTCAAATCGATTGCAGTTTAGTTTTGATTTTTAAACCAATAAGTGAGTTATTTGTTTCTCGGTACTTTTGTAAAATCTCCCTTATTTATCATTTTTCAACAACAACTTGTATAGACCGAAATTGCGTTCGATTTATAGCGAGTATTTGAAGTTAAACTCTGGTACCACTGGTCTCAACGTGACACCGAATCGTGAGAAAATAAAATAAATAGTTTGAATTGAAAAGCTCCCTCAAGACAGGTTTGCTTTCTGAGTTTTTTTTTCTGACTTCCTCGTAAGTTCAGGTAATTCTGTGTGTTTTCCGGTCTTACCTTTCACAGAACTTCATCCCACTAACTAAACTGAGTCGCCCACCATTTATTCAAATCCGTGATTTTATTTTTCAAAGTCAACATTTCTAAATTCCACTTAAATCCCTGGTGGCCGTTGTTAAATCGCCACCCTGCTGCGCCAATCACTACAATTCATTCATTAATTCGACTGTCACCGCACATAAAGTTGCACAACTCAATTATCCTTGCGCAAATGCAACGACTTTGTCGACAGTACGTATTCATAACAAATGAACCGCAAAACTGCTACCATAACTATAAACACCACATGGTCCTGGTCGGATGTGAAATTGCATAAACTAACCGCAAAATGCATCCACCTATCTAATCATAACTCAAAAATTGCATTATTCAAACGAAATGTGTGCGTCCGTTCGGTCCCAACTGGATGGATGCATTTTAATAGAAAATTCCTAATTTCCATGTCATGTCATGATGTTGTGATGGCAGATGACGCACGCCAGTTCTAACCTCTGGCGACCGCACATCATGACCGTAAAACTAATTAAATGAGAAACGTATCCCAACCGAAACACAAAATCAGACACAATTAGACACCATGTCGACATAAGTAGCGTTCAATAATCACGACGTCAACCTAACATAAAAAGAGCAGGAACACGTGGAGTGGGATGTGTTCTCCCTATAGCCACTTCCGGACCAACTACCAACATCTCATCCTCGGTGGTATTCCATATTTAAATTTATGTTTGCTCGTTTTATTTAACAGTGGCGGATGACGAGGGCTCGTGGCTCTGACGGCGATGCGACAGTTTGTCAAATAATTCATCAGCATTTGTTCCGGTGCGGTGTACCGGGTATCGGTTTTTTTGCCATCCCAGTGACCCATAGGATAAATCGAATTTCCTGTGAGGATCCACAGTGACTTTCAATATTTCAACAATGTTACCAGAAGGCTAGGGCCAGTTGAGCCCCTACCACCGTGATTGGAAGTTCTTTACAGAGTGCCACCCCAACTGATGTCTTTTTCGAAATGAAAAAGTTAAATATTTAAAAATCTTTCATTGAGTGCGCTCAAAGTTTACAACTTTCGCCCGTGGATTAGGGGGACGGGACACCGAGGAGCCATCGCATCGTCTCTCGGAGAAGATGAGATAGCGCCGCTCAATAACGATGACGATAGACATGCTGGCGCTGAAGATTAAAATCTAAATAATTTACAAGTACACCGGGGCAACGCATGAGGATGATTATACTCGACTCCATTAGGCAGCCGACACCGATAGAAAGGGACAGAGAGAGGCGGAATTGCCGGTCTGACTTGCATGTGTAGCAAGTAACGTAACACTCATCATCGTCAGCAACACATCGACATCATCATCAACGTCATCATCATCCTGTCATTTGCATAGAGATCTGTATAAGAGGTTGTTTTTTTTTATTATTTTTTAACAAAATTGTCTATCCATGTACTCGTCTGTGCAGAAGGGATGCGCCGAGCTGAATGTGTGCACACTTTAAAGTTTTAATATTTCAGTCGAGAGCATTTTGAAGGATGGCTGCATGCATGCGGCGCAAAGTGATACATTTTGATCAGGGTTTGCCGTAGTCAGCTTCTTCTTTAGTTGGCGAAAATCAATTCCTGTGAAAATACTCCACTTTGCCGGTGGTGATGGTAGATTCGAGCTTTATCGAAGGTAATAGAGTGTAAAGAGGACGGCGGCTAGCAAAAGAATGTGGCCTCTGATTGAGTGAGTTCTCTTCTTCAATTGGATTTTTGTTTCGGCTGTGGGAAACCTCCGCCTGGAATGATGTTCGAAATCCCTCAAAGGGAAACGTGATTTGCATTCCAAGTGCTATTTGTGTGTTCCTTTGGCGCTTTTGAGATTGAGACGGGCGATAGTGCTTTCGAAGAATTCATTTCAGTGAGGGGGATCTTTTTTTTTAGATAAAACCAAACTCACGAAATAGGCTGATAATAACTTCTGTGGCACTGAATGCATCAATGAACGCATTCAACTTACTTCCAAGTAACTTGGAGTGCTAGGACCGTGTGAACTAAAGAGATTTGCTTCTTGAGCGCTGGTTCATCCCGAGCAGGGAAGTAAGTAGAAGGGTTTTTTAAAACAAGGCACGCGGTGAATATTTTTTTTCTGTGGTCTGTTTTTGTCTTAAAATCATGATTCAGGGTGACCTTTTAACGACAAAACTATAACTCTCGGCAAGCATAGCGCAAACATACTTACATTGCCTAAATTATTAGATGTGATGGTCTTCTACTGATGACCAATAACTGGAAGACGAGGCGCATGTTTTGCAACGAAGGCAACTTCAATCCTCGTTTTGTCAATATTTCCTTATCATGTGTAGTTCGGAATTGAAAGCTTGCACCAGCTTGTCCAAAGAGGTGACAATTCAGCTACCTGACGAAGACGTAATTTATCGCCAAACTTATCGACTGTGATTGGACAAGAAGCTTGTAGACCATAGTTATGAAGTCCAACCTACAATCTTATAATACTGGATCATACCTCAATAGTCCACAGAGGAAATTTGCCAGACTAGTTGCTTTGGTTGAGCATCTTTCCACCAACATTCAACCGGACCACGGACAAGCGCGGATGTCATTACCCAAGTAACACTAGGTGCCGTTTTGTTACCACAACTCAAAAAATGGCTATGTCGCTGAAAAGTTTAAAGGCTGCAAGTTTGGTTCGGTAAAGAGAGCTTGCTTCAATTCATTTCTAAGATGAATTACCGAAAATGTGAAGGTCATCATCATGCATTTGCGCAATTTAAATTAAGGCTGATGGCCTTAGGAGCGTTAAAGGCCGAATTGCAAAATTTTGATAGAGCAGAACGAAAGCTGTAAGGGACTTGCCACAAATCTCCTACAAACTCTGACAAAGACATCATATTCGAAATCAAGGGAAGAATCGCAGTCAATATGCCAATTGGATTATATTTAGCCGAAGAAGGCAATTAAGCCGTTAGGTCCTTATTACAAGAAATACCATTGAAAGCAGTCCTGCTCTACGGCGAAGAAGCATGGACGTTAGCGAAACTAGCAAAATGCTTCGATTTTTTCCGGGCGTTTTCGGGCTTTAAGGAAGAAGATATAGCAGAGATCTCAATGAGATCTGCAGAAACATCGACCTTAGATAAAAAGCTAGCTACACAGGTACCGTCGAGCAAAATGGACACCAACATCTCGCCCCGAAGAGTCTTCGATGTTAACTCGAACTTAGTAGCTGGCGAAAGCAATTGAAATACCACCTTGCGCAAAGGACGGACTTTACTAAAAGAGGCGGAGAGGCTTCAACCCAGAAAGGAAAGTAAGAAAATAATAACAAACTTCGAAAGAGGGGATTCCACAATCAACAGCGATTCTGGTCACATAAAAAAACATCGCAAGCTTAGCCGGCTATCATCTACCAACGACCGGTTGGCCCAGCCTATAGGGACTTATCAATATAAAGGCCCAGCCTATAGGGACTTGTCAATATAAAGAAAGTCCTCTCCTTAAGAACAAATCGAAGAGGATCTTAACTGAGCGCAGCTGGAAATATGAAGCTATAGCTTAAATCAGGGCTAGCTAAAATAAACTGAAGCTTTGCAGTGCATGCAGAAGCGTATACGCAGGACATTTTTGCTTTTAGACTTAATTTTGGGATGAAATGTTTGCCAATTGAGTCCATCAATTTTTGACAGCTCTCTGAGCTGTTGGGTTGGAGATTTGGGAGGAGCGCGAAGTCTTAGTTGCAATTCCCAGTTAGGCAAATTTATTATCTACCCTGGAGGTAGGGTTGCCAGACGGTCGGCGCGGCACTCGCTTAGTCCAAATATTTTTGGACGTGTCCAGAGTCCCGGTTAAAACAATCTGTCACGTCGAAAGCTCAACGGTCTCGGCAAAACATATTTTATCAAATGCCTTAAATGTTGAAGTGTTTTTAATTTAAAAAGGTTAAAATTCGACTGACCTCATCCACTTATGTGAACTGAAATCACTTTGAAATAAAGTTGAACCGTACTATGCGATAAGTTAATGAACTTAAATGCCAAACCCGACAATATGTATTTTTTTTTAATCTTCAATTTCCTGTTTTTCGGGGTTTGTTCATACTAATACATTGTGGGTAAATAACAAAAATAAATTCACATGAATGAACGAGTATTCTAAGACTAGATGGTTATCTTTTTGACTCTCAGCATACCGTTGCTCTGGTTTATACTGCCGTTACCGAGAATCTTTAATTCAACTTAGAAGAACCGTGCCAATTCACAAAATACAGTCTCTCTTTTAAAAAAATTTCTGTTGGGTTGAACGAAAATTTGAAGAAGTTGATTTCAATTGTACTTGCGTCGATACCGCTTTTACAAAAGAGATTTCAATTTATTGAACGACCTATATACTGAAGAATTAAACCGAATAGCATTTGACTTAACAAACGACGAGTCATTCGTTCGGTTAAATTTCGTATTCTTAGTTTTAAATCATTGTTAAATCGTAGGCGCTAAACTGGTAAATTATTTAAAAGCAAGCAAGAAATGTGGAAATAATCATCTACAAGAAGCACTCATAAAACTTGTATAGGATATGCTTGTAATTTTTACAATAATTTAAGTTTGGCAAGTCTTTTATGACCTGGTTTAGAAAAATGTCGGCTACGCAATTTATTGAAAAGAAATGTGAATGTAATTTGTCTCCGTTTTTTTTTTAATCTCCATTACTTTTTAAAAAGTTATTGTTATTTAAAAGTCGAAATTTTAATTTTTAAATTTTTTTTTGTTGTTATTAATAAAAGCATAAAATCGTCAAAATTTGAAATGTCCAGGCGATTACCGCCGAATATCAACATAAGTTCAGGGATGTTTTCATTTCAAACTGGCAACCCTACCCGGAAGGCTCTTGTGCATCTATTTCTCAGCCACGGGTTTGTAAATAAATTTTTAGAAAAAAGGACAGCAATTTAAATTAAGGTTTAATAAAAATTTAAAATCAAATTCAAGCCCCACAATGTACAAGGAATTTCCAAGCTTCAACTTGCAGCTCATAGGTTATATAAAAAGTACTCCGCTACTTCTGCAGCCGGCCAAGCCCAGCTGTCAAAAAAAAAAAACCTCTACTAAATATATATATATGATTGGCTATGGTCAAAAATATTCGCACATTTCACCGTCAGGGTGACAGGAAAATGTTTTGTTAAAAATTCGTCATAAAAAAAAATATTCAGTTGATTGACATGTTCTTTTATAATGTGGAATTTCCAACATGCACGATTGCGTTTCCTTGACAAGCAAAGAATAACATATACCCGTACTGTTGCCAGTTGGCTACGCTCCACCTAATTTACAAAGTTCGTCCGTGGAAACTTTTAGCAATATTTGTTGTCCTCCGAGCTGGTGTGTAGTGGGTGTTCTTACAGGGAGCTTCCATGAACCATAATTGAGTTTATATTAACTTTCTGGAATTTTTCAGTCATTAAATAGCTGAGGAAGTAAACAAGTATTATATAATTGAAACATAACGCTGCTGATAATGCAATAAGCGAGTTTAAACAGCTGTCAACATGTTTTCAAACCCCTAAGTAAGAGAATTAATTTGTGTGAAAATCTACGATGGACTGAGAGTTGTGCATTACAAGAACACTATTGAGGACATTCAGTTGGAAAATGTCCGCACAAAAGTCAGTCATTGCCTGCGGCCTTCCAAAGATCAATGAGTCTACAAAAAACTGCTTCAGCTTAAAGTAAGCTTAAACATGGTACCGATGCAATTCAGCTTGTGAAATAATTTATTCGTCTGTTGTAATCTTCAAATCGCATTTGAATATTTTTATAATTGTTCCTTTAACCGGCGCTAGATTTCTTTCTAAAATAAAGTAAGCAAACTACGCCTGATTATTCAATAAATAAATCTTCATAGTGGCACCTTTATAGGAACCTCAGGCATGACAGAATAACTAACTCGTAAACGTTTAGCACTTAGAGTCGTAATAACGTCGATAAGAATGGTAGAAGTTAGTGGAAGGTGTTAAATTGATTAGGAGCTTTAACAAAAATCAAAAGCAGGTTCATTTCTTTTTTTTTAGTCAGGTGATTTCCATTCAAAACAAAAATGTCAGATGAAATTGTGTCCCATGTATACCCACCCAAAGAGGGCGCATCTTCAAAATATGGCGGCAAATTTTACAAACAAATTCACTCACTAACTTGAATATTTAACACAAGTCATCACTGCAGTGTAGGGTAGGTATATTATGTCGCATATAGTTTATCGAACGTCATCCAAACTTGCATACCCACATTGTCCAAACTGCCATGAACTTTTCAGTTCTCTGAGACGATTGTCACATTTCATTCTCAGGTGTCTAGGTCCGTAATTTGAATTTTAAAATGTTGTTAATAATACTGTAGGTATACACGCTGTGAATGTCAAACTATACAGAAAAAAATAATCGAAACTGCTGACGCCGTCAATGGCGAAAATATGTGCAACCGTAGACATTGAGACAATTTGACAGTAAAACGACAAACGAGCTACGTTTCCAATTATTAATGGGATTTTCGTAAGCGATGGAAATTCTTTTCACCTCGCAATTTATACAAATGAGCATACAGAGTACTTACGACCTACAATGCGGATGTCGAAAAACTGCGAAGCAATATGAAATTGGTATACGTATACTGATGGAGCTTGCTAGGGCTTGCGATCAATTCAACTCCAACTGTGCATATGCTATACTAATCATCATATTTAGCGTCCCTGTCCAGACTAGATTTTACGAACTCAGAACAGCAATTTTGTCCATGTAAAATTATCAATTGTGACATACAAAAAATTTAGTGTGAAGGTTAAAAATGATCATTAGTAAGGCCCTTTCGTCTTTAAAGACAGCTATACTGACAGCTGAACTTTTAAATAATCCCAGTTATATTTTGTGCTTTCTCTGTAATCAAGTAAGTAGTTACCACAAGTGCTTACAAGTCGGAGAGTTAAAAAGAAGACATGGTTATGTGAAATTACTTTTTTAGAGGTTGTTGTTTTAAGAATGGGCAGTACCTTTTAAAGCAACTGTCAGTTTGATGGACTCGACTTTAAATTTACGGAAGCTGGCAATTGCGAAATTTGAATGGAAAAAAATATCCACTGCGCCGTACTAATAACAAATTTTAAATGTACGGAAGCTGACAATTGCGAAATTTGAATGGAAAATATTGCTGTTTTGAATTATTAAAGTGTAAAGTACGAACTAATATTTCTGTGGTCACAAGGCAAAACCTCTTAAGTCTGTTTTACTCATTTTTTCAGGAGAGCAGTTTAAAGATTTTTTACTCCATTGACTCTAGTGACTTAAGCTGTTGTTTTTTTTTTTGAAATTGTGGCCACTTTTTTAAAGATATAAAGCTAAACAAAATTTACAAAATAGATTTGGGTACGCTGAATCTACTGGCATCAAAAACACAATTTCGTCTTAAGTCGACTTAAGGCCCACTGTGAACTTCTGAAATTGAAAGTCGAAACTAGAAATGTTTCCTTGTAAGGCCCAATGTTTTCTTAAGAAGTTTCTTTTTCGATAACTTTATCATTATATTAATACGTGAACATCAAAAGTTTCGGTACAGTTTTCAAGTATTTATTATGAAATGAGGAGAATGAAACTTATATCATTCGAAAGGTACTCTGCCATAGATTTGCACCAACAAAAAATCGTGGGTATATGTCGCCATTAAGGCTGGTAAAATAAAGTTATGAATTCCCTATAGAAAAAAACAGGTAATTTAAAGGATTTTAATGACAGTCAATTTGTCGGCGCCATTATTACCATAGTAACGTATTCAAAAAATAAATCATCTTAGATTTTTTCTATATCTAGATGTTGCCCTGTTCGTTAATAAAAAAACATAAATAACGAAAATAATTGTGGTACATTTTTTAGTACATATTACATTTTTATAAAAAGAATGGTCGATTTTCGACAACAAGCGACCCTAGTTTTTTTAATTTGTGTAGGAACTACGAATCTTTAAGGGCTTTTGTAACACCACGGTAGCCCTGTACAATAAAGAAAATTCAACCTTAACATTATAGTAGTCACATTGACTTATTATATATGGACTGCTAGTAGACAACTTCGCGTTGGTTCCAACATAAGCGCTAGCTCTCGTGGTTCGGAGCGGAATAAATTGGAAACTCACATCTGAAGTTTCCATTTCGTTGCAGATAGTTTTGCATATGACTGTGTTATTTCTATTAATTGAATAAAGATTTAAAATTAAAAAAATTAAGTGTTGTATAATTGGTTGCAATATGATGAATTAGATTCTCATGTACTTGAATGTGATATTCTTGAAAATCATAAGTATTTATTGATCAGAAATGTGATTGAAATATACGCTAAGTTGTGTTATTACGTCATTTGTCTAAAATTAATAATGAAAAACAACATAACGAACTAATTCGCAATAAATATACGAAAATTGTGCAATTTATGGGACAATGAAAAGCAATTTATTCAAATTTTGTTGGTTCCATCTATTATTAATTATTTAAACTAGCACAATTTCGAGACGACATCTATTGTAAACAATGCCGCAGCAATTTGAATTTCAACCGTTTGACTTGGCAAATCCACTCACGCCCAATAGGTGGCTCTGGCATTCTATGGAGAAATCCAAGATGGTTGCCATTTTGTTTCACTTATTTTTCGCATAGAACCACGATCGCTAGTTATGTTGGCGACATTTTCTGGGCAGAGGTTGTAGGGAAGTGACATTTCACTAGCAGTCCATATACAATAAGTCAATGAGTAGTCATATGTCATATTCAAATCATAACTCAGATGAGGGGCACTTGATATTTGTGCAGGATAGTCGTATTTATACCTAAATAATATTAATTAAAATAAATCGTTGTAAAGTGATTTTCGAGTTTAATATTTTAATTTAATACTTTCAAAAAATAAATTGATTCATAAGTAGTTTAATTATTTATGCATGTATATTTTTAAAATCCTCGTGGGCAAGTCAGTTCGAAAAGGATAACGAGTAAATATCTAAATTTAGTTGTAGGTCTGTATGCCAAATTCCCAAGTTACTTAGGTGGAGCTACAGTCCGCGTTGGACCTGAGCCGTATGCCAACATTTTATTTAATAAATATGCTCGTGAAATTCTCTGACATTTGCGTGATGAGCAAAAATGCACATTTTCCATTAAAGTTTTTAGTGTGTTCTCTTGCTTGAAATTTTGATGACGATATTAAGTTATATTCTGCGCAAATTTGTTTGCTTTCATTACAGTTGTCCAAAATGAACTGAATTAAGCTGTCAAACTCGTAATTTCTGAACTTAGTTGCTAGTGTTGGAGGTCTATCGTTTCGACAATAATCGCCTGAAAAGTAACGGTCTTAATGCCTAGGAGTATTTTAAATTTGGAGTTACAGTGGCATTTTAGTAAAACTACATACTGTCAAAGGTTAGATGAAAACTATGGCAGGATATATAAATTTTCCTTCAGAGATCAACTAAATATAGCTATTCAGCTTTAAAAAGGCGTCAATAACTGTTTCTATGAATTCTCCCTGCAGTTAGATAAAATTTCATAGAAACTTGTACGCACGTTTTCGAGTTCATAAAATCAGAAGGATAAGAAAACTCTCTTATACAAAAGTAGTAGACGAAGAATTGCCATAAACCAAGTTTGGAAACGCGGGACAATTTAGTTCGAACAGAGTGAGACTGTGGGACATTAAAAATACGTTTTTAGAAAACAATTGCTGAAGAAAAAAAAATAAGAAAATGTATACAGCCGAACTAAAATAAAAGTTATATATACATATTCCCATCAGGAGGTGAAATAACATGCAGGTACCTATGCAAAGATTTGAAAAACAAGATTTTAATATCGCAATAAATAAAAGATTCCCAAGAAATGATATAAAAAAAACAGTATTGGCAATTATTAATGCAGGCTTTCCTTAAACAAAGCTAACCTTTAACTAAAATGATACCAAATTTCCTACTTAGTTCTAGTTAGTCAACGCTAGTTTACTAGAGAATTTAGTTATCAAAAATTATACCAATAAAGTGCGTCAATGTAAAAAAAGTCCTCAAAAAGCATTCAAACTTTATCTTGTTGTCAACTGCTTTTGCCTCAAAATACAGAAAAAAAAACTAAGTAAACTTATAAAAAAAAAATGTATCCGAACATTCTAGACTAGAGCATATTGAAAAAAAAAAACTGACAGAAAAGTCATCAGCATCGCCAATTTTCCGACTACCAACTTGCTATTTGGTCAAGCCGCGTTACCGCTCGATCCTACTTTGACAAATCAAATTGTCAGAAACGGTCTTTTTATGGGCACCCTGCCCTTAGACACAAACTACCTGTGACCGAATTGAATCACTCAACACACGTACTCACATAAAAGTAAAATGACATTCCGACGGAACCTTTTTTACAACGTTCCTAGCTCCTAAACAGTGGAGTTCTTAAAGAGCTGATAATAAATATGATTTAACTTTCGTACGTCGTACGTGCATAAAACCCTCTTTAATTAAAATCGTCCTTAATTCCGCTGAACAAGTATAATATCATAAAATGAAAATTCTTTCATTCAAAACAGCTGATAAACCCCTTGCATAAATGGGCTCAACTTGGCATGGTAAGGAATAACAAAAGGTACCTCCTGATCCTGAATAACTCTTACCCATTTGATGTTTAATTTAATGGACTTAGTTGTTCACACCAATACTTACATGATTTAATACACGATGTGGAACAACAACAAAAAATCCTCTCCACACGGATTATCTACTTTTTCTACAGTTGATTATAATTTATGAATTGTAATCCTTCCGAGTCCACAGTGTTACCCGTAGCAATGAGTTTTGAAACTTTTTTTTCCCCAGCTTTATTCCTTTCAGCCTACTGCAACGATAATGATTGCAGGGATCCTTCGTGCAGAACTTTTTGCTGTCATCCATACACGAGCATTTGAATGCATCTGGAGTTATCGCTTTCTTTTTGATTTTTTTTTACGAGTGAGTGTATTTTCTGTGTTACAAATATCTTATTCCTTTTTTTGTTTTCCAAATGATGACGGGTTTCGGGCTGATTAATCCGTTAAATATCTTTCTTACCGAGTAACGATTTTTTTTCTGTTGCTATTCAACACGCGACAATTTTTGGTAATCCTTAAGCGATAAGTGGCTTACTTAACTTAATTAATATTTTACTTTTATAATTACGAATGCAAGCATTTTTAGTAAAACTATTGGCGAATTATTTTTTCCGTGTCTGGCTTTAAGCTCTACGCGGTATTTTTTTTAACTAGGTAGGTATTTAGCGATTTTTATTAAATTGATAGCGGTGTAGTATAAATAAATTTAATTTAAAACTTAACTTCTATGTGTGAAATTAATTTTTACTATTTCTGAATTTTGCATTTATTTACAATTTATTAACTACACTATTTACAGAAAGAAAGAATCGAATTTGTCCTTTCACTGTCACAGATCCGAATACTATCGACCACTAAACCGAATCGAGTGGGAAATTCTTGCTGTTATGACGAATTTTCCGAAAAGAAATTACACATATACGCTGAGTGTATGTATGGACAACGACGACGAACTGAAGGAACCGCTAACAACAACAAGAACGGATAAAAAAAATATATGACATGCGGCGGATTTGTCACACGACGACGGCGGATGAAAAACTTTTCGCTTAATATTATGACTTTCGTTAGCTGTAGTGGTGGTTCCAGTAGCAGAAAGTAAATAGCAGCAGTAGCAGTGTGGAAGTAGTTCAGTAGGAAAAACTACTGTAGAAAAGAAGTACGAAAATTGAACTTAAACAACAAAAATTACAACATCAACGTTCGCGTACGAGAGGGGGTTGTTTTGAATGTGCTTTTCTCTTTGGTCGGGGTTTTCTTTAGTTTTTCCTCTTGTGTTTTTCTTTTGCCGTGGTGAAAATCGCGTTACACGTCCATTTTCGCCGAAGACTTCAAATCAACTAAACTCTCGCCTCGCTTGTGTGAAAATGTGCAGAATTTGCAACAGCATATAGCATTGCCAAAAAAAAAAACAGGTACCACGCCACAGAGAAAATGAAAAGCACCACACCACTAAATAGTTGGGGATTTTCCGAGAGAACGGCCAACAGGAGAGGATTTTCCACATTTTTCAAAGCAATTTCCACATTTTCCGGCTTTTTATCGACATTGTATTCGCGAATGGGTGAGACATGGCACAGCAGCGGTCGATTTGTTTACTCGGCAAGCCAACACTGTTGCAAAAGGGTAGTCGGGCTCGGCCGTGTGTGTAGTGTGTACGCCAGAAAATGGTAAATTTTGGGGAAAATTCGCTTTCGGAGAGAATTTTCTTTTCGCGGTGCGGCGGATTTCCATTTCATCGACAATTGTTTGTGGGAAGTTCTCGTTTCAAGTGAGGAGCAAATTCGAGAGACTTGCTTGCGAGATCATCTTTGGCTGATGGTTGGATAAGATTTGAATTGAGGGGAAGCAGCTTTTTCTCTTGGGGAATTCTTAAAGTGGAGAGTTTAAACTGAGTGGCTGGGAGATTATGTTCATGTTTTTTTTTTTTAATTATGTGGATTTAAAGGGAAACAAGAAATAGAACAAGATATTTATAAATGTTAAGCGTCGCAATGCTTGATTAAATGTCGTGCGAAAATTCCAAATTTGCAGAGTAGCTTCAGAACTGACACTTTTTCCTTTCACTGGTCATTTGAGTGTGACTTTTCAGAATTCTGCAACCAGGGAGACTTGTTAGACGGACGCGTTTCATTCCGATGTCAATTTCAAGCCAGGTGTTGAGTGCAGAAGTCTATCTCATGCACCACAACAGTAGATTTATTTACTGTGAGACGACTTGACTGGAGTCGAAAAAGCAACCGAGTTCTCTCAAACTACAAAAGTTAGGAAATCTACAAGCCTAGGGTTGTTTGGACTGAACTTCTCACCATTTCGTATTTCGGCATTAGGTCAGAGCCAGAATCACAAGTCACAACACAAGTCGCATTTTAATCACAATGACAGACTTTATGCCAGATTGTGGGAAATTTCCCTTTTTGAGGTAATATTTGTATACTCGAAAATGGAAAAGAGCTAAATGGGTAAAAGGGATACTTTTTGCCTTCCAGAAAAAATAAAAGGGAGTTTAATTTTTAATTTTCTTGTTCAAATTCAGCCAAATGATTAGCTTTACATTTTATTTTATACACCTGAATGCGTCCATGAAAATCCGCTTGTTGATAGTTTGCCAAATGTCAAATAATTGCTGATAACAAAATTTAACTGAAGTATTTTCGTAGCTGTATCATTTTAGCGCGGTAATAATTTAAATAAAGTTAGTACCTATTATTATTGTAATATTGTACTATCAATGTGCTGAAATAAGTTTGCCGTGCTGTTTGCGTGATTGTGGAATTTGTTAAGGGTAATAGGGTCGTGCTTCGTGCACTAGTTTCTAAACTTCATTTGTGTAATATTTATTTTTGCACAAGTTTACGCCTGGCAAGATGGCATGGCAATGGCACTTTAAGTCGAGCTGGCTTGTCAACAGCGTGACCATTGTTCGACTAAAGTTGCACGCTTTTTTGATACTTTGACCCTTTTTTTAATTGAAGAAGACGCTTCGAAAATTGTTCGAATGTTCTTATTTCCAAATAAAAACCTTTTAAATATACCTAACGCAGTTGCCTATCACAACACTATTATGGTGTTTAGCAAACCAATACCTACTTGATAAATATCGTTCAAAAATTCTAAATAAGCTATTCTGCTTCAGAATTGGCACTTTTTTTCTCATTGGCCATTTTTTGCGATTTTTCGGAATTCTGGCAGCAGATGATGACTTTCTGTTTTCTATTTTTGTAAAATATAGTATTTTTTAGCACTGCAGTTCCCCAGTAAAGGGAATTCTAGAGAGTAATGACCAGGGTTCGGATATTTATTCGCTAAAATACCTATGCACATAAATTGAGAAAATAATGCGCTTTAAAAGTAAAAATATGCTTTGAAAAATTTGATGAATAATAAAAAAACGTTGAAAATCTAATGTCGTTTTCCATTGGGACAAAAAATCAATCATTTTTTCCATCTAAATCACTTTTCGCGTTCCATTGGGACAAAAAATCAATTTTTTTTTTGATTCGGATCACTTTTTGCAGATCTCGATATTTTCTCAGATTTACACATACTAGGTACCACAAATACGGCACAGCTGTTTTACGTCAATTAAAGAATTTTGTTTTTAAACAAATGTGCAAAGTATTGTGAAAACCAAAATAAAGAAATACGTAAACAGCAATGGACATAATTTTGGAGGAATTATTATCTTCATTGTCTTCCTCATCCTCCCTCTTCCTCAAACTACTCCATTTGTAGCTACAACAGAGCAAACATTTTTCAAACCGATTTCAATGGTTGATTTTACCAAAAACAAATGCAATTGTTCTCAAAAAACGCACTAATCCATTTACAAAAGCAGATCAATTTCATTGCACGTTCCATGAGCCGCATTAAATCTGAGATCTGGAAAAGATTTTTGGTGGTCCCAATGGAAAACGACATAAGATTTCGATTTTCTGTGTGAAATTGTGAGTAGGTATGTGTTCGTTAAATATGGCCAAATATCAAATTATGAAAATCTATCCATTACGTCTAGTCAGAGAGAACAATATTATTTTTCAGGTCAAAAAAGGTTTTTATGGTTAAAGAATTTTTCGTTTCGATTTTCTTAATTTTCTCCGGTCAGAGTGAAGTGAAGAGAAATTTCGATCAGTTATGACCGGAATCCGTATCCGGTCAGAACTCAGCCTGCAACACTGATTTATAATGTTATAAATGTAAACAAATCAGCTTAACTTTATATTCGCTTCCGTATTCATATCATAAACAGCGCTGCCCCCGTGGTACAATTGTAGCGTTTGTACTACATTTTGTTGGTCAAAAAAGTGAGTACCTACGTACAATTATTAATTGCGTACTTTGTACTACAATTTCTCACAATTCAAAAATAATAATAAAAAAATTATTAAACTATATTTTTTCCCAACGCTTGTTGTTACTACAAACTGACTTCTGTATGTAAACGCAGCAGACTCAACTCAATTTATTGCAGGTAGGTAACTTGGTAGTTAATATATGTAATATTAATTTTAGTTTCTGTGATTATTTTTCGAGCTGTGTATGTATTTAATTTTTTCTTAATTTTAACAATTTAATCAAGTTAAGTTAATCATGTTATTTTCTTAAAAGTAAATCATTATCAAAAATCATTCGCGTTTTTATTTGTTTTTTAAAATTGTACTACATTTTCCACCTCTTGGTGGGCAAAAAGTGCTGATCATAAATCTTAGCGAATAACACAACAATTACACAACAGTTAACATCCAACATCAGCTTCTGTACTTTGTTGTAACCACTGAAGAATAGCAATATCTAAAACATCTTTTGAAATATTTAAGGTCGGGGCGGCGCGAACGCCATCCCCGGCTACCAAAAATTACACGCACGAGTTATTCGCATTAGGAATAATCGCGGAGGTCAACTCAGCCGGATGTGCAATGGCCAAGCCTCGCCCCGGGGGAACCGCCTTCATGATCACGGTAACCCCTACGCCAGGTAAGTATGCTTTGCTCCGCCATCGACTTTCCTCTTATGGATTCCCCATCTAAAACAGAATGTGAACTGCAAAAGAGAGTGAAACTGTATATGCGATGTTGTTTGTGTAATTGAAACTCATTTTCCGTATCAACAAAAATGTGAACAAATGAGCAAAGAACAACAATAAACAAACTACCCCACTAGACCTAGAGCAAAGCCTCCCATCTCCTCCTACTCGTATTCAATAAGCCGGTAGTGTTAAAGGGCCCACAGACATCTCACTTGTATCTGCCTCTGCACCAGTGTCGCTGGTGCGCCCACGATTTTCGGTGTCACACGAGGTGCGAGTAAAAATTTTGATTTTTTGTTTCGGTGCTAGTTCGGGGTGACGTGTGTGGCGGAATGCCACACTGGTGCCAGGCTAGTACACCGGTTCAGCCACAAGTGTTGTGTCTATTGGCCGCTTTACGTACTAGCTAGCATACTCGTCAGTGTTGCTATAAAGATATCTGGACAAATCTGCAATTGCAACAAAAAAAAATTTAAATTTGCATTTAAAAATCTGGGGAAATTCTATTTTATTTAAATAACAATAGAAAGATCTGAAAACGAATATGAAACGATAGTAGGTACCTACCTACCCACACAGCGAAAGCAAGTGTGCGAAAAATGTTGAATTTATTTTTTTAAAACAACAAAATCCTATTCCTATATAAGGTTTCCGCTTCAAAGCTGAAGATGATTTTGAAATTCGTCTTCTTAAAGTTGCGGCCATCGACTCGGAATTTCGGTAGTAGTAACTTTTAATTATTTGTAAACGTTGTTTGTTCGTGTAGGTACTTCACGATGATAAAAATCTTGATTTTACTGAATATTTTGACATTAGGCCTGTTTTTTGAGCTTCGTTCTCAGCAAAGCAAAGTGAAGTAGGATTTTCAGCACACAATTTACAATAACTACTGCGAGTCTCGAAGTGTCAAGTAGAGCGTAGTTGTTGTAATTGCGTGCGGAAAATCCTACTTTACTTTGCTTTGCTGAGAGCGAAGCTCAAAAAAACAAGGCTTTTCAGCCTTATTTATTAGAATTTGCTAAACGCGCCTTAACATCTGTATAGTTATGCAGTGTATAAGTATTTATACAGCCTTTATACATCCTCCCAAAAATTCTTATTTATAAAACATTTTCCCATGCAAAGGTACTAGTTATACAGGGCTTGCGTCAAAAAAGGTACTGAAAAGGAGAAATCTATTACATATATCTGTCCGAAACGATGAAAAAAAACTAAGCAGCTTGTGAGAAATGCAAATTCAAATACAAATAGGAATTACAAAATTGAAAAGTAAAAAGAAAAATTTGGGAAATTTGGGACTCCTATGATATGGTAGACTTGGGCAAATTAAACCAATGAATTTTATTCATTTCCAGGTCCCGTTATCACTATCCATTTGCAAAAAATAATCCCCGATCTTTCTCTTAACGATTGCTTGTGCACAGTCAATTTTATTCATTTAACACGTTCGCGCACGGTATATATTTTTGGTGACTTGCGGTGGTACAGTTTGAATGATAGTTCATGTCCCATCAAACCCAAACAGGCATAATATCGCTAAAATTAGCAGTGGAACGGATATGTTTACTGCTGCTGGTGCGTATAAAATTAGGTTTCATTTAATTTTAATGTGATTTAAGGCATGTATACACGTCTTGCTGAAAAAATGAGATTTTTAAATGACGTGTATGAACGTCATGCACCACCGAGAGAGCCGACGAAGACGTGTATACACTTTACGTGCGCGAACGTGTTAAGTGAAGGAAATTTAAATGTCGTTATAAATTTGCATTCTGAAAACGAAGTGCAAGATATTTTTTGGTTTGAGATAACTAGTTAATAATCATATTTGTTCATTTATGTGAATGAAAATCCAAATTGATTCACATAAATGAATGTTAAATAAAAGCA
Organism: Cheilosia vulpina; assembly: GCA_916610125.1. NCBI lineage: Eukaryota > Metazoa > Arthropoda > Insecta > Diptera > Syrphidae > Cheilosia > Cheilosia vulpina. The sequence continues at coordinate 47,204,670 of OU744279.1, forward strand.
TGTTCTTCATTTTTACTGAATATAAAGTGATTTTTCATTTTTGCTGGGTAATTACATCCACAGACAATACTATCATTTGCCTCTGATTACATCGATGCAAATACAAAGCCAAGCGATAGCCAAAACAGGCAAATGTGCTCAAGATATCTCAATTCTCAACTCTCAATCTCTGCTAGTATCTACTTCTTGGTTCTTGATACTTCATCGCTCATCCATCGTTGAGTCATTTTTGGATTTTTTTTCCTTCCCAACGGCAGCGAGCCGAGCAAGGCAATTTTTTTTCTTTTCAGACTACACATCTCTGTCTTGTATTCGTGTTTTGTTTTCATATCGTTTGCCCAACTCTTCCTACTTAAAGTGAGAGCGAGAGGTTAGACAGTTTCACATTTCACAAATCACAATGCCTTGCTCTTGCTGTTCGTTTCTGTTTAATGGCAAAAATAATTCAAATTACACAAACAACATCGCATATACAGTTTCACTCTCTTTTGCAGTTCACATTCTGTTTGAGATGGGGAATCCATAAGAGGAAAGTCGATGGCGGAGCAAAGCATACTTACCTGGCGTAGGGGTTACCGTGATCATGAAGGCGGTTCCCCCGGGGCGAGGCTTGGCCATTGCACATCCGGCTGAGTTGACCTCCGCGATTATTCCTAATGCGAATAACTCGTGCGTGTAATTTTTGGTAGCCGGGGATGGCGTTCGCGCCGCCCCGACCTTAAATATTTTGAATGAAGTTGTTGTGTAGTGTACAATACAAAAGTACAAATAGTATTGTGGTGTAGAAGAAGTAGCGTGTTCGTGTATACATTTTCTTTATCACACTTCAAAGACGATAAACCACCGGAACGGCGGAACAAGTTTATAATGCAATCGAGTCGAGTCGAGTCCGCTTGTCCCCGTTGCCACTTAAAAAAAATTGAACAAACTAAGACAAATTTACCAAAAATTCTCAAACATGTAAGGTATAAAGAGAGAGGAAAAATTGCATAATTAAATATTTTTTATTAAAAACAAATGCTAACGTGAAAATGCCTTATCACGTATCACCACTATTCCAAGACCTTTCTCTGATTTACGAATAGATAAACGGCATAATGGCAGTGTAAATATGAAATGTTCATTTGAATTAGTCTTCAGAGAAAATAAAAAAAAAGTGAAGAATTCATAGCAATTATCAGGTCAGAAACAACAGTAAGGAAGTATTTAAATGAAGTGAGGCGAGGAGTTCGTATTTTCGATGCTCTTGTTCAAAAAGCTACCAGATAAAAATTATCAAAACTGAAAAAAAAAATTACTAAAGTGGGCAACCGCAACCGTGCTCGGACTCTGATGCTGATTGGGAATCGGCGGCAGTGTTGCCAACCACTTTTGACGAAAAAATGCCTTTGTCAATAAAAACAGTTTTTATTTATTCAAAAAAACAGCTTTCAAATTTGTTTCCAATTTCAATATCCACTTAATGGAAGTTGAAGCTGGAATTATTTTTAAAGAATGACAGATAAAGTGTTCGGAAAATGACCAGATGAAGGTGAAAACACATTCTTTAAAAAAAAATAAAAAGCCAGTACCAGAGACGAATGAATATCTTTCGTACGTCTATCCCCCCAAAACCCATTAATTGACATTGTTGTTTTTGTAATTTCAACCCCCGTCTGTGAATACGTGTGAGCTACAAAAACGCATGTTGCTAATGGTCGGCCAACATTCCTTTTGCTTTTATGGGCATCGCGGTGTTCAAATGTTTTGTGTTTGGTATTGAACTTGTTTGGTTTTTGTTAAGGATTCGATTAAAATAAAAAAAAATAGTGAAGTATACATTTCGGAATAGCGAATTCTTGCATTAAAGTTCAATTCATGAACTCACATATCCTAGAAAAGAAATGAGCATATGTACGTGACTTCATGAATTTTTCGGGAAAACAGCTTGTAGGCAGCCGCCTTTCCACTGGAAAGATATATATCTCTGTATTCCATTATCTTTGGCCAGTAAAAAATTAAAAAAAAATACCTATTTAAAATAAAAATAAAAAGATGCATTTTGAAAAAAAAAAAACAAGCCTTAGCTAATGAATAATGCTTAAAAGGCATGCAAAAGCCTTAGTTGGAATGCCTGGATGAGGGTGACTTCGGTTCAAACGATCTTCCACATAGCAGCGGATCTGCTGAGCTGAGCGTTTTTTTCCATCTCAATATAAAAACGGATATTCGGGTTATCGTTTGAAATAATTATTCACTCGTTAATGAGCCTAAAAGATTGTAAGCATGGCAACTTGAGTAACTATGGTAATTTTATTCCTAAGCACCAGATTTTGTAAAACGAATGAAAATATAGCATTAATAGGGATCGGATTTCCATGCAAATGCATGTTTTTTTTATAAACACCTTGGATGCAAGGCAACTTATTATGTATACGTATCATGAAATTTCCTTTAAAATAACATTTAACCGTTAGTGCATATTTTTCCATATTTTACTATATTTGCATATTTTGCATATTTTTTATAATATAAATTCATATTTTTGGAGCATATTGTTCAAAAATTTAACTAGACAGTAAAAATATATCCACTTTATGTCAGTGCAAACGAAGCTTAAAACTATTATCTTTTTCTTTTGTTCATTTCACAATCACATTATAATGTACTATATAAACAAAGATGTATGTATGAGCTTGACTAGATTTTGGCGGCAAAACATTGAAATGGCTGTTTGCCTGAGACTGTATGAATGAGATCGAAATTTAAACGATACGCAGAAGCGCCAAAATGGCTACAAAATCTTCCGACGACACAAAATTTAAGAAAATGTGTTTTTAAATTGAACCGAAATTAAGTTTAACTCATTTTAAGTGCATATTTGAAATGTATATTTTGCATTTTTAAGCGCATATTTTGAGATCTTTAGTGCATGAAAATCCGAACCCTAGTGATTACCTTAAAGTATTATTAAATTTTAGGTTATTTTTATTTATTTTTATTATTAAATTATTTTTTTCTCATTTTTTTTAGCTAAATGTAAGAAATTCAATGCATTAAATAAACAATAACAATAAATACAAATATTAATAAATAATATTTTAATTTTTTAAGGAAGGATTTTTATGTAAAATATTTGGTCCCAGTTCTTCCCAAATGGCGTTCACTGCTTTTTTCTTCGCGGCAACACTGATTCGCACACTTCCAACTTCTAGTTCCAAAGGCAATCCGCGATACCAATAAACATTTTTAGTGTCCAGGTTAAATTTTTCGAACTCACAATGGCCAAATTTTCCATACAAAATTTCATATTGTGATCTATAAAATATAAAGTGTGGAGGTTAAAAATGATTATTAGTATGGCAGATTGTGTATTTAGTTGCTCTTGTTAAGTAACCTGGGAAGGTAACTCGAACCGGAATAGCTGTTCCACGACCTAGAAAATATTTAATGTGAAGGTTATAAAAATGATTAATAGTAATGCACTAATATCAGAGTTAAAATTCAGGTAGGGCTTTGCTTGCATAGGTTCCACAGCAACAACATACAAGGTGGTTGTCTGCCTGTAATGTCAACGCAGTAGCAGAGATAAATGAATAAAAGAGATGGATATCTTTCGTACGTCTATCCCCCCAAAACCCATTAGTTTACATTGTTGTTTTTGTAATTTCAACCCCCGTCTATGAATACGTGTGAGCTACAAAAACGCATGTTGCTAATGGTCGGCCAACATTCCTTTTGCTATTATAGGCATCGCGCTGTTCAATTTTCAATTGTTTTGTGTTTGGTGTTGAACTTTTTTAGTTTTTGTTAAGGCTTCGAATAAATTAAAAAAATAGTGAAATACACATTTCGGAATAGCGAATTCTTGCATTAGAGTCCAATTCATGAACTCACATATGCTAGAAGAGAAATGAGCATATGTGCGTGACTTCATGAATTTTACGGGAAAACAGCTTGTAGACAGCCGCCTTTCCACTGGAAAGTTATATATCTCTGTATTCGATAATCTTTGGCTGTAGTCAAAATAGTAAACAACGGGGGAATTTTGAATGCATCCATGTTTTAAAATAATAGGTTCCATTTGTGTTGAATCTCGACTAAGGCCATCGGTGGCGGAACATAGATTTTGCCAGTAGCATTGTTATTAATATGTCTGGTCGCCCTCAACTGATTTATTAATTATATTGTGGTGAGGCTGTCAAAAAAGTAGGTATTGTTAGGTAGGTGGTGAAAAGGTCCATCAAAGAGCCCCAGTAATTGGTTTTCTATGAACAACCTCAGCGTTTATTAAAAGACGTTAATGCTCAGCTCACTCTTCATAGCTACAAGTCTGTCTACCATTGTTCTTTTTAACCAATTCCGATCGAAATTGCTTGCGGTTATGCAATTTATTTTCAAATGCAGTCCAACCCACAAGCAAAGAAAACATGTAACGTGAAACTTTTCCTTGGGTGAAAAATAAAGCCAACCGCACAATGATTATGAGCTGCTTCTATATGAAGCCATTACTTCGCACCCAGGGTTTTATAACTGCATGCACTGTAAACTAAGAAAGTAATTAAACTTTAAAATAAAATGCAATTAGTTCTCCTTAGTAAATTGGTGTTTGTGTCCTTTTTGACTTTGTGCTGCATGTCATTAACAAGTCTGTCTGACCTCGAGCCAATGTCAGTGCCACTGCCAACCATACACGCCTACACACACGACACGCTGGCCGGTGTACGAGTACCAGGACAAGTAATTTTCATTTCAATAAATGTGACATATTTCCACCGCACATGTCCTTTGCAGCCACGTGCCTCTAAAATGGTTTTAATTCAAAAAAATTGAATGAGGTGGGATTGGACTCCAGTGTTGCACACTAACAGTGAAGGGTAATTAATTTCCATCCAATTGGGGATACACACCCCTGAACGGCAGGACACCCACAGGTAGATTGGACAATTTCACAAGTGGTGTATGGTTTCTTTGCTGTTATATTTTTTATTGCAACTGCATTGCTGCGTTCATGACAATATCTTTCAAGTACTAACTAGAACTTGAGGTCCATCAGTACAGTGTCCTCCTTGTTCTCCTATCCATTCATGAACTACTTAAGTACATTTAGGGCACATCCTTCATTAAAAAAATACCGTGTACCTAATCTTTTGAACTTTATTCAGATCATGCAAACGCTACCACCGCCCGCCGAGATTATTGAATCTTGTTTAAGCATCCCCATCATACTTAGAGTGATGATGCTCATCCCTTCCTTCGCTTTGTTACTAATTCCGCTTCTTCCTTCCTATATTATCGTTGCTTTTTACTGCTGGCGTCAAGTTGTTAATTCTAGCAGACATTTCCGTTTGGAACCTTTTACGTAGTTGGTACTTCACCGAAGGATGTGCACATATGAGAATAGCACTATAAAAGTTTTTTTTTTTTATTGTTCCTGGTACACGCAGTGTTGCGGCGCGCCGATGCCATTGGGTCATATAAAAGTGTAATTAACTTGAACTGCAGTCAAGTTAAGTTTTTTTTTTTGTTTTTCCACATTCCCTCAAAATTGCCGGGCAAATCCATTACAAACGTAGTTTAGTTGCACTGGCATCCCTTGCGGCTACTTCTGGATAGGATTTAAACGAAACGTTTCCAGATCTAATGGATGATACTCGAATCAACAATGCAATCAGTTGAAATACTATTCCGATATAACTGTTTGAGCCATTGAAATGTGCATTGCTTTCCAGGCTGGCACAAGTGTAGTTTATGCAACAATTGGACGAAGGCAATTCGGGTCCCAGTACAGTGAGTAGCAGGATAGGCCGTCGATGCGGTCGATGGCATATAAAATGAAATACATAATATTTAAACACTGACGAAATGGTTCGCAATCAAGAAATAAAATCGATCCTTATAGTCGACTCCTTTAAGAACAAAAGATTCATCATTCCAATTGTATTTGCAAATTTTGTATAGATTCATAAAGGGCGGGTGTATGAACTAGGCTGTCGGGTAAATGGCCCAAACGGACTCTTTTTCACCGTTTTGCATAACTAAAACTTATTGAAACCTAGAGGGATCAATTGGAGCCTCGTCGTTAAAGCAAACAAGTTACCAATTGTAACTGCCAAGGCTTCATTCTTTTTATTAAGATGTCGTTCAACAATGAAACGTGTTGTTCTTTCGTCTGGCGATCCATTTATAATTACCCTCAACTGAAATGCAGTCTTTACTGCAGAAATAATGTAAAATGTAAGCCTTGTGTGAATTTAGGGACACACTTTAAATGCGAAAAATACTATACAAACAAACATTTAATTTAAATAAAATCTCTGATCAAAACCTGCAACTCAGTGAAAGCCACAATGAATAAAACTTGTTTTTAGAAATAAAATTTGATTTGATTGAATGAAATGCAATTTGAACTACATATAGCTTGGCGGATCAGGGCCTCGACCAATAAACCTCTTCAGTTGGCCTGGATCTTTGACCATCAGCTGATTTAAATTTCCCACTACAAGTTGGTTCAGATCCTTTTGCTGTTTTGACTATAGGTCGCTCCTTCAAAACCGGTCAACGCAAACGGGATCAAACATCGAATATTTTAAACTTGCAGATTGATATGAAAGCAATGCATTTATGACGGGTTAAGTAGGTTTACTTTTTGCTTTTTGTCTGTTGGCAACTTTTTAAAATTTTTTCTATTAAAAAATGTTTAAGGTTTGTGGTTTATAAAGTGATCTCAAAGTAGATATACAAATTTGGCATCATTTCGTTTACTCAAAATATAGTTTTGTTGCCAGCTGCCATTTGCAAGATTGCCTTGAAACATTTTACGATTGTTTGGTATATTTTTTGACTGCATTTTTCTTATTATTTAGACTCTAACTTTATAGCTACAGCACGCTGACCCATCGGTACAGCCCAGTCAGTGAAAACTTGCCTTTCGTATCCTCCACCTCCGTGAAGTTTTCAGATTACATCCAGTTGCAATGGAAACAGTTGATCGAATTCAAGTATAAATTTAATACAAATTCTGCTACTGCATGTAATGTTGAAAACATTTATATTCTCCTTCTGATATTAGTCAAAATGTCCTTTTTTGGATACAATTTCGCAATTATACTTTAGCCTCTCCTTTTGAATTCGAACTTCGACAAATGCGGGCTATGAAAATAACAATTTTGTCGTATTGGAAGTGACACTTGTAAATGAAAAAAAAATAAAAATGTTGTCGTATTGGAAGTTTTCCTATTCAGTCGATTTTTTCCAAAGTGCGGTTACCCATATAAACTTTTATCCAGTGTCCATTTTGAATTTTGCGCCATTTAAACGATAAAAATGTGACAGCTGACAGTTCGGGGTTAGTAAAAATGGAGCGCTATGCGAAAGAACAACGCACTTGTATTGTTGAGCAATATTTTAAAAATAATGAAGGTTTGTCAGCTACAGTCCACAATTTTCGTACAAAGTATGCCCGTCATAGTGATTTAAAACAAAATCATCATCAAACTTCGCTCAATATTTTTGAAGCATTTTTTTCCATATAGTTGGCGCTTTTTTCAACTATATGAGTCTGCGAGAATTTTTATATTTAAATGTCAATTCCTTTAACTGTGATAATGCACCTGAAAATTCTAGCAGAAAAATGTAATCATTGATTATAATAAAACCTTACGAAAGTTTGCTTTCTCTTCTTCAACTCTATAACGCTTTCGCTTAATGTACTTCCTCCAAATGCATGCATTTATTTATTCCGTGTGGGTTTTGGTAAATCACCACCACTAACAAAGTCAGCCACTTCATTATCACTTGAAACTTGATTCTAAGGCGAACTTGTGCGGGAAACGAAAACCTTCTTCTGGGAGTTCCGTAGCGAACGAAATGCGAATCTGCTAGTTGACTGGGTAGATGCGCTTCTTTTTGTTTATGCTAAATCATGTTCCGTTTTATTTTCATAATGTGTGTCTTGTTTAAATACTAATATTATAGAAAAATAGCAGCAGTTATCCACAACAAATGCTAACTGCGACAAAGGTTTTGCTATGAAACAGTTTGTGTCCCTGTAGCTCCATTCCGTATGACAGTATCAGCCGATTCTTGACTATTATAATCCAACCGATGGAATGAAAACTCTATGAAACGATTCGTTAGTAATCCCTCGCAACACTTCCGCGTTAATAAATGAAAGGCCCCCATACCAAAGAGGATACATTACGAACGGAATTCATTGATTTCCTACACACAGCAGTAGCAATCATTGTTAAACGAGCATCGTTCACGTCCAGTGGCACTTAATTCTTACGGCTGCCATCGCACATTGGCTCACATGCACTGCGCAGAGTGCGATTGTAATTTAGGAGTAAACACACCTCCACTTTCCCGCTCCGTCATCGATAAATTTTGCAGGTTCGAGCACTCCCCATTGTGCTAGCGAACTTTTATTATATTATTTTCGTTTGGTAAATTCATTCAGCCACATCCTGCCAAAGGAAAACGGTTATTGAAAATGACTGCGATGGGACTTCCTAGTTCCTACTTCTCGTTGATGTTACTTTTTGTTGGTGTCCTTCTTGGATCGTCTTCTCTGATGGTTCTTTCAAAAATTTGCATTAGTCCTATGGAATGTATTGTATTCCTGTAGGCTCACCGGAAATAATTGCTTAAATTATAGATGATGGTCCGAGGTAGATTGCGCCCTGCGTGTGTGTGTGCCCTAAGGAGCTTTTGCGTCGTTGCATTGATATGAAAAATGAAAAGTTGAAAGGAAGAAATCCTTATGCATAATGAGGCGTTAATCGCTGAATAGTAAAGAAACGTTTTATTGATGAGTTTCTATGGAAACTTCGGTGGCAATGATGATGCTTCTATGAAATTGTTCAATTTGTTGGTGCCTCTGCGGAGTGCAGAATATTAAAGCGATCTAATTGCGCATAAGAAATATTGTTTTTTATGCAAATGGCCAATGGGAGTGTACCGAATTTATTTTCATTCATACTCAAACTGACTTCGCTCTATGAAAATGTTAAGTTTGATGATTGTAGGAAGCGCTCTGTAGACTTGCCGGCACCATACCTATAAAAACATAAGCACAAGAGGTTATTACTTTGTCTGAATAATTGGAGACTTAATACATTTTGAATGTAATCAACTTGCTTCAGCATTCTGTACCTACTTATCAATAATTGGTGGAGGTGTTTAGGAACATGCTTGAAAGCATATTATTTTTTTCAATTGGCATTCTTTTAACGATAGGTGTTCGGTCATAATTAATATTTTAGCATTTCTTTCAATTCATGCAATAATTTATTGGTTACCTCTATGGGCCAGTGTGACCAATTCAATATTTTAAATCATGCTAAGTTCAGCAGTATAATATAAAATATAAATAAAAAATTGCTAAAAATCATGCCAAATATTTGTTTGAAATCAAAACCTTCTAAAAAGCCAAAAATAATCAGAAAAGCTGTTTTTCAGTAAAAAATAAGATTTATTTCACAAAAATAACATTAAATAAAAATCATATCGTGATGCTAAGTATTAAGGTATAAAAAATGCATTTCAATTCAATTAAGTTCAGTCTTTGTTTCTGTTAAATAAAAATAACTATTATTATTATTAGTATTAAAATACACTAATGTTGTTGAGCTTCGTTCAAGGCCTCCTCAAAAACATCGCACATATCTCTTTCTTCTTCAGATGGATAATAACATTTTGTTACTCCGACTTCTTTTATGATTTTGTCAGGAATGGTAAAACCGTATCAACACACTTCTGACAAATAACCTCTCGTAAGAGGAGTACTGTTAAGCATGTTTATTTTTACAATTCACACTAAGGTTCGTCTGCTTTGATTTTATTTTTAATTTATAATTTGGCTACACCAAAATCCTGTTATTTTTTCCTGCTACAGCGTGAAATCATGCTAAAAAAATACTAGCATGATTTGAAAAAAATAGGCTAAATGGTCACATTGACCACAGCCGTAATTATTAATCTTCACACTCAATATTTAGTAGGTCACAATGAGTATTTGCCATTGTGAGTTTGTAAATTCTAGCTAGGGCACTAAATATGATTATTAGTATCGCGCATTGTAGACAGACAGAAAGCATGAAACGTTTGTACCATAAACTAAATACTAAATATTAATAAGTATTAAATTTAATACTTAGTTTATGCCTTGGACTGACTTGGACTTCTTAGTATATCTAGTTAAAGACAAATATAAACCTGGCTGTCGAGAAATTCTGACAACTAATAAAAAGTCTGGCGTAGACAAATTGACACACCTACGAAATACGAGCTTTTTTCCGTGCTGCCAATGCGACGTTTTTCGACCCGTCCTTTAGTTCGGAAGTCAATGACGTGGAATGATAAAAAAGAAAATTTTAACTACTAACTATTAAAACTGCTTGGTGACGTCAAGTTTATAAGCCGATTTGAAAAAATAAAAAAATGTTTGGAAATTCCTTTTTTGCATTTTGTACCCACTTTTTGCACTTTTGGTTCATGTCATTAATTTATTTAATAATCGCGTTTATGTAAGATTTTCGATAGACTCGTTCAATTTTTTCCGCTTGTTCCATTAAAAAATAGAACAATGAAAGGGGGTTCGGACCCCCCTAATCAAAACCGATTTAGGGATCTTCTCCCAGACGCCCCCTTAAATCGGAACATAAAATCAAAACGCAAATGCACTGACGACAACTTCCCATCACTCCCGACAATCTCTTCAAATGATGACAATATTCCTCGGTATGTAGTAGTCTCAGGACTAGAAAAACTAGGAGATAACCTTAAACCTCTCTCTGCATACAAGTTTATAGGCCGTACCCACTTTTTGCACCCTTGGTTCATGTCATTAATTTATTTAATAATCGCGTTTATGTAAGATTTATTTAAAATAGTTTTTAATGCGATTTGGGATTTGTTTTTTCGTGAACTTCTAAGTAATGGATGATTCATTAAGACCTGGGGGTCAATTCTCGTTCTGTGAAAAAGTGAAATGAAAATGTTTTCACCCTTTCACCGCAATTTCAATTCTCGTTCGACGAAATGTGAAACCAAACTTCAAATATTTTCATATGAATAATTTGTTTCACGTCCTCATTTTCAAGTGAATGTTTTTAGTGAAAGATTGGAAAATGGAAATTGAGAACCTGATATCGTACAACAAAGTGTGCGATAGTATATTCACCACGATAGTTTCACTTATTGAACGAGAATCGCTTTTTAGTACTGAGTGAATCGACAAAATGAAAGCAATGTATGAAAGCGAATTTGAAAACGATTTATTCGATTCACCCTTTCAGAGAACCAGAATTGACGCCCTGGGCACTCTTTTCGTTAAAATTCATACGATTACCGTCAAAAGGAAAACATTACGAGTTTGAGAGCATTCTCCACAATTTAAATGAAAGCTAACTGTAGTCGGGAAAATTCGGACAAAATAAAACTTATTATGGTCATCAAAATTTCAAAAACGTTGTTTCTTAATTTTAAATAAAACAGATAAAATGAATTTGAATGGTGGAAACTTAATTATGGCCTCAATGCCAGTGCCAGTTTGGTCTTATAATTTTTATAATGAACGCTGATGTTCGTAATACAGCTGAATTATTTGGAGACGTTATTAAGTGTTATACCATGTTCCCACCAACGTAATTAGCTAAAGTGATTTATAAATCACGAAAGGCGTCTTCACCGAACTTTAAGTAATTTAGTGTGACATTTTTGTCAACTTTGACGTTTAAGTGTCCAACACCAGATATTTTTTTTGTTTTGTTTCAGTTTTTTTACCATACCTGCCAAGGATAGAACAATTTTCGATTGTATGAACTTAAAAAAAAATATCAAATACTCACCGAAACACGAACAAAATTAGAAAATTGAATTTGAAAAATTTTTTTTTACTGTTTTCTTTTTTTTTATTTGCTGAAGTTAATAACAGGTATGTTTGATTTTATTTGTGTGTGTTCGATTTTATTTTGTGTGTATTTGCATGACAGATACGAAATTAAAATTTAAACACTTATAGAGTAAGGCGAAGCATATCAATAAGCGCCATCTATTAACGTGTAGCACAACCAGTCTCAAAATCTGGTGCATCTAGTACGTTTATCATACTCGTTATTATGGCAAAGCCCAACCAACTTCAATTAAATCGGTGAGTTTACGGGTTACGGCTACGGGTTACTTACGGTATTTCGGTTTTCCCTTTCTTCTTTTTTCGAACATTGCGGCGACTGGCCGACACTTTTTCTTGGCTCAAAAAAAAAATACAAGTTAGTTCATAACTACGGTAACCATGTTTTCAATCACATAAAAGAAGACATTTTTTTTAAGTAAAAATAACTATTTTAACTATCAAAATTTGTGAGTTTTTGTAGGTTTAATAAAAGGAATTGACTTCGTCTTTGAAAATCAATACAAGATTACCATCTAACTTCAGCTCGACATCTCGCATATTTCTAATGATACGAAGATGATCTATCGAGGAAAAAGACGACATTTTAGAAAAGAGGACAATGTATTGTTTTCTTGTAGTAAAAAAATCAGAGAGGACATAGTACGAAAAAGAAGACTATCCTCTCAAAAAGAGGCCGAATGGTCACCGTAGTTATAACAAACCAATGAATTGTCGTTCAATTTTGTGAGGAAATTGGCTTGCAGAGATCATCAACTGCCAAAAGAGTTGATCATCGAAATTTTAAGCCGAAGTTTTTTTTCATATGTGAGGAAATTGGCATCGGGGTGCTTTCAGAGATCGTCAATTTTCAGAGATCATCAACTGCCAAAAAAGTTAAGCATCGAAATTTTAACCCGAAGTTTTTTTTATAGAATCTCCACTGGTCTGCGCAGATTCGTCCAACGTTTTGTTTTATCTTCGTTGTGGTGGTGTCTGAAATATTCACATTCGTACCTTGGCTCAGGAAGCGTTCCGAAACTATGTTGAGAGCTCGAAAAATTCGGATATATAAGAATAATATGATCGATTTAGTTTATGGTTTGTTGATCTTGTGACTTACATGTTCATGAGTGTTGCTGAGGAGAAACATTTTAAAGAGAGTCAGCATAAGTCCCTTTTCAGGCTTAGTTTCTTGTAGTCCTTCCGACCAACAGTCTGAAACACATTGGGGATTGAAAAATGCAATTTGGAAGACTTTCTGCACGACATATCTATTTCATCATGTAGAATTTCTTGCCTTCGACCTACCTTAAGCTTTTCGCTGCAAAAGTAATATAAACTGTCCGCAGAAATCCTAAACCTAAGGAATGAGTTCTTTGGAAAACAAACCCATATATGTATCTCACAGCAGAATGAGTCCAAGCTGCAAGTAATCCAGCCCAGGAACTCATTACATGTTACTTAAAATCACATTAAAGTGTCACAGCTTCCCAGTAGTGTGTCCCAGTGTCCTATTGCTGTTCTTCTCAGAGATTTATTTCGGGGATACGTATGAAAACATCCGCATTAGAGGTCATCCCATTCCTGCAGGTTCAGCGAACTATGCCGGTGACATTAATTCCGCCATCATCACTGGAATATTGTTCACATCGTTGCCTGATTTTGGTCGACGAAAGGAAAAACAATATAAAATTTCTACAAGCACACCCATATGTACAATTGTACATCCGTATTGCATTTTTATGTTCTACAAACTCGTATGTATACGTCATGGATTTTGTTCTATATCGATGTCATGTGGTTGCCAACAAATTATCCACCCAGAGAGCTGCTTTGGAAAATAAAAGGGAAAACACAACAGATTGCTGGATAAATACACACATTTTAGCTACCGAACAAAGCCACTAATGTCCGCCCAGTGTCATTGTTGTCGGTTGGTATACACGCCAGGACATTCAGGTTTACTCAGATGAAAGCCTATTTTTTGTTGTTGCTGGTGTTTTGGTTTTTTTTTTTGTTTGTTCGATTTATCAACTAAAGGTTAAATAAATATAGATTATGTGGTGATGATGTGTTCTTAGAGATTGATTTGTTGGAATAGGATGCTAGTATTGATTTTGTTCCACTTCCGGATTTGGCCTAAGGGGATAGGAATCCATATAGATAGACAGATCAACAGCTGGGATAAAAAACCAAAAGTGACTCTGGACAGGGCCACTTGTCGGGGATGCAAAGTGGATTGGTTTGTGGGCATACATAGGAGATGTTTATATATTGGATTAATTTAATAAATTCGATATATGGAGATGATAAATTTGGCAGAGATGTCTTTTCAAATTGCACATTAAATTGGACGAATGTTCGAAGAATTCTTGAAAATCAACATTCACAAGTAGTCGCTGTTTCCTGAGCAAATCTAATTGATTTGACACCTGAAGCAAATATTTATCTACTTCGATTATATTTCCAAGTTCAAACTATTGTGTGTCCTTCCCTTATTCACAATAGCGTCTGCATCTGCCATTTAAAGTCATTCTCATGTCCCACACGTTCATCCTCCTGCCAATGCGCCGCCCTTCACATGCAATTAATTAAATGCCCCCCCCAGATCGAACACTTGTAAATCCACATACAACGATTCATTTATTTAAAGCTGTCCATTCCCTTTTATCTGTTCCACATTCCATAAGTGCGTACATAGGTACATTCTCATCCTCCATCCCCATGGGCATTCTTTGATTTTGCACGCACACGCCCTGAATAAATATTAATCTTACTCGTGTTGCAGAAAACCCAAACCCCGTCCAAACAATTATGCTTAGTCCTCCCTAAGGGGAATGGCATGACAAGGTCTTTTCTTATCTTTAATTTTACGGTCAGATTTGAGTTTGTCTTCGTCGTTTCGTCATCAAATTTGTGCGATTATTCCCCTTGGTCTGGTCCTTATTTGCCAAGGGCCATTGACGTACACATAAAGTGCGTAAAAGACAAGTAATGTAGTTGAGGACACCCATGCTGACACTGACACCCACTCAAAATTCAATTAAGGAACTTGTCCGACCGAACTTATATAGTGAAGAGTTAAAAATGCAAACCATTCACTCGAGCATGGACCAAGTGTGTGCAGTGTGATGTTTGTTTGGATCATGAAATCCGAGCATCGCACCCCAACAGCGCCATTGGTATCGAACGAAACACTAGCTGAGTCAAATGTGTTTTGATTTTGAGTTATCCTTTTGGGACCCGACCCGACCACTAAATGAGATCAAACAGATGAATTTCTAACCGCACTGCAAAATATTCGATAGGGGTTTCCAATAATTGTTTCTCAATATTTTTGCTTAAGCAGCAGTTAAGTAGGTATAGATATACAAGGTCATCCTCATGTTTTGCAGCTATTTGCAAACGAAATAAATACTCGTCGAGCTAGACTGTCAGGTGTGGGACGCAAATTGTGATTTCTAATTTAAAATCGGCCGAGAACGTTCTTACATTCAACTGTTTAGAATCTATTCTGTCACAATTTACAAACAATAAGTCTTTGTTCCTAAAGTCCATTTAGTTAAACTATACGCAAAACTGATGCAGGAAAGATAGCACTAGAAAGTGGATACCAGACCAGATTTTGGGAGAGCTCAAAATTATACCACTGAGACATTCAAATGAAATCAAAGGCGATTTCAGCAGTTAAGACACGTTTTTGAAACTATTTTTTTATACCGTTTTTGAATGTGTTTTTCAATGGGCGTATAAACATTTTTAGTTGCGACTCTAACTATTAGTAGTTCACAGAGGCCATATTTTCCATTCAAATTTCGGAATTGTGTCAATACGTAAATTTATTAATAGTAGGCGCAATGATTTTAACTGACAAAATCAGCTTAAAATAAAAATGTTAAGTAGAAATGAAACGAAGAACAAGCTATTCTATTTCATTATTTAAAGACGGAGAAAAATAATAGAATCAACGTCTACGCAGATAGCTATTCAACCGAAGGAAAAGTTATATAAAACATTTTGTTTGCATAAGTATTGCACAGGCAGATGTTTTGTTATTGAACTGTCACCGATGTCGTAAAGTCTCCACTCTCCACCAAAGAATATTCTTCTCTCAAGGTTGACCGTTGAACTTAAAAAAATAAATTTACTTTATCCATCGCATCGGGCAAATGAGTTGCTTATGTATTTGTGTATTCAATCCGCGACAACAACAAAAACTCTGTTAACAGCGATAAATAAAAAAAAAAAACAGCTGCACTAAGTTGCTTCATCGGCAGAGTCTGTGCTGTGTTTGTACTCTCATATAAATAAAATTAACAAAATTACAAAGTTTCGCTGCCGCTACAAATATTATCGTCGTCGGTTCGGGAAAACCTTAAATATCTGTTTTATATCTACTTTCTGTCACAATGTGCAAAAAATGTTTGATCGTTAAAATGAACACAAATATCAAAATGTTTGATATAAGAATGAAATTAGATTTAAGATTTTAATTTATTAAAAATATAAAATTGTTGTTTAGTACACATTTACAATTTTTAACCCGCAAAGCAAGTGCTTATCTGCAGGTGATTGTTTAGAAAATTCAATTTAAATTTTACCAGAAGTGAATATAACATTTAAATTGTTTTCCATTATACTATTTAGTGAATCCACTTTTATATATGTATCACGATTTATGTTACAGATTCTAGATAATATTGTTTTAATTTTCTTTTTATTTCTTAAGTGTTGGCAACGATGTAAGAAAATAGTTATGGAGAGTATATCTGTGGCCACAAGCAATAACAGCTTAAGTCTGTTTTACTCATTGTTCAGGAGAGCAGTTTAAAGTTTTTTTTACTCCAATGACTCAAGTGACTTAAGCTGTTGTTTTTTTTGAAATTTTGACCACTTTTTTAAAGATATTAAGCTGAAAAAAATTTACAAAATAGATTTGGGTACGCTGAATTTAATGGCATCAAAATCTCAATTTCGTCTTAAGTCGACTTAAGCTGTTATTGCTTGTGGCCACAGATATTATTCTTGTTATCAAAAATAATTAATAAAGCAAGAACTTTTGGCGTACAATTTTTTAAAAATCTCAAAATTCTTCGCCTAAAGGACTATTCACATGAGAGCGAATTGCCAGAAAGCGAATTTCAACCAACAAACCAATTTAATTGTACAAATTTATGAATTGAAAATTGTTATTTGTTCTACCAAAAAAGCATTATATTTAATTCTAACATCTAATCTAAAAAAACTGAGCTTTAACTGATTTTAATAGGGAAATTTACAATTTCGAACTGTCACACTTTATTCACAATCCACATAATACAGTTGCGATCCACAAGACCACAAATGAAAATTTTATTGGAACTTAACAAAAACTGAAACAGAATCGCAGATATCTGCAACTTAAAAAAGTTATCATGTGAATGAAGTGTCAGAAACTACGAATATTCGAGTGTTCGCAATTCGCTCTCATTCAAAAGGTCCGAATCAAGACATCACGTAAAAACAGATCAAATGAAATCAAAAGAGATCTGTGGCTTTCTATGGAAGCAGACACGTTTTTGAAACCTTTTTATGTCGTTTTTGAATGTGTGTTTCAAGGTGCAGGGAAATAACTTCACGGGCAATAACTTCACATGGAAATAAATTCACATAAAAAAGTGAAATTATTTCCCAGACAAGGTGAGGTTGTTTCCCTGCACCTTTTTTCAATTGGTGTGGATTTCTATCCATTTTTTATATTTTGCCTTTCGAACTCTTTTGTCGGTATATTTTAATTAAATTTCTGGCTATACGCTCTTTTTATGTGCTCTTGACATGTGTTTATCGTTGTCTCATTCATGCAAGGGCACAACAAAACATAGTCTCTTTCACTCTTTTTGCTTCGCGCAACGCTGTCAATATACATACCATCAGTATATCTAATTGCGTTTAAACTTGATTTACAATCAGCGAATGTAAAATTTCCTAATGTGCTCCAAGTGCAGCCTTTGGGTGTACGTCGTTTTGACAGTGCGACAGAACAAAAGTAAATAAAGCGATACCTACCCGTTTCTTTGTGGCACTTGTTAAGCTGCAACGACTAACATTTTCTAGTGTCTACAAAAAAATGTGCTTCAATAAATATAGAGAAATGGACGCATTAGGTTTGTTTGATGTGGCAGCACTAGTGCCCATGCCCGCTAGTGCGCACTGAGAAGTGTCAGCTTATTTTCACGCCTGCCAAAAACCCTGCACAACCCTGAAAATTCGGCTTCTATATCGAACGCAAAATGTTGCCATATAGTCCGTCAGTTTTTGACATTGACAAATATTTATCTTTTGGTAACACTTTCCGATTATTGTTAAAAATGAGTGAACTCAATTCAGAATTTGAGTTTGCCATAATGCAAATAGTTGATAAAAGCGTTCGGAATATAGATGATTAGTTTGAAAATGAATAACAGCAAGCGAAATGACAGCAAACTCAGCACTGAATTCTTGCCCCGACAAATTAACTGCGGTCAGTTCAGAGCACAACTGGTGTGCCCTAGAAGTCATGTCAAACACTGGTTTTCAGTACCAGGGTGAGTTCAATGCTATATCGAACGCATTAGGGTCAACCCAGTGCGCACTAGTGTGCACTAGGGCCCACGTCAAAAAAACCTATTGTTGGTCGCCGTTTCATGGCGCTATATCTACAGGAAAATGCGATACCAGCTAACAGAAGGCATGGTTCTTGTTGTAATAGCCTTACCTTACTGTTACTATTCGCCGAGAGGGAAACCCGTGTTTCCACAAAAGTTGGGTTAAGTATAACCTGCGCCCCTCCATGTGCTAACTATCCGAATTCGGCTTAAATCCCTAACCTAAATTTTAAACGTGGACAATACAGACCAAAATACCTTTAGATTGTTATTCGCTCGCCGTTTATTGAAATGTAGTCACGATTGCAACTGCTTACAGAGGTTAATTATGGAACCTCGTAATTGCTGCCGTCAAACCACTTAATTAGAAAATAAACACCAACAACACGAATTTAACAACAACGAAGCGGGGCTGCTCACCAAATGTCACGTGTCAGAATAAAGGGACTGCTTGCAAACAGACCACAAAAAGTCACCTTTGAATATGCATACCTACACATAGCTACACGTTTTATTAA
Source organism: Cheilosia vulpina (assembly GCA_916610125.1). Classification (NCBI taxonomy): domain Eukaryota; kingdom Metazoa; phylum Arthropoda; class Insecta; order Diptera; family Syrphidae; genus Cheilosia; species Cheilosia vulpina. Next base: position 47,223,686 of record OU744279.1, read on the forward strand.
TCACCTTCCGGAACTCGTTAAGCAACCCTCTGCCGCGGAGTTATTTGCAGCGAAACAGATTTACAACCACTTAGGTTACATGCTCACTCTTTCAATAAGCTAACGTGGTTGGTGGTTCCACTCACTCCCGCCGCACCTACTGAAAGACCTCTCATTGGAACGTGTAATGCCTTGGCCCCCCTGCCAACGGCAACCATTAAAACCACGAAACTACACTCATGTGGGTTGCAGCAACTCGCTGCTTACATTCTTTATTATTATTAGAACGTCCATAGATAAACACAAACGCAAAAACAAAAATCCATTCAGCTTGAGCCATACCTACGGAGATGTGTGCGACGGCTGCGGAGCGTCAACTTCATGGCCAACTTGACGCATTCATCTGACAACTGACACATGATATAATTTCACGTTAACCATAAACAAATTACAAATTCAGCTCTCTCTGTACTCGTACTCGTATTCGTATGCAATATTAAAACTAATTTAAACACAAACGCAGCGATTTTCTTTTCCGTTTTATGGCGATTCTCAGGGCGACAACAAAGGTGCTGCCATAAATAACGTCCATAGATGGCGCGTTCTGATGCGGTGGTGGGGCTGCGACTTGGTTAATCTGGCAGGCCCACGCTCACTCTGTTTACCGCGCTGCTGCGAATGTTCCTTCTCGGCGGGCATGGGGGCGTCTGAGTAGTTGCCGATTCAGTGTCACTGAAACATATGTTGCTCGTCAAGTGCTTGTGGGACGCTCCAGCTGTTGGTGAAGTTGGTTGCGGCGATGACGATTCGTGCGGCGCGGTTCTGTGTTCATCATTGTTCTTGAAGTCGTTGTCCACCTTTAAGATGTTTACCTTTCTTGTCGTTTGTTGCGGGGGTGGTCCCATTTCGTGGTAGTCTTGGGACCGATCGACTGCGATCGAGTTGCGTTCGTTGCCGGACGAGTAGCTGAAGTGGACCTGTCGCCCTATTTTCCTCGTCGATACTGTTTCGTCGTCGTAGAGATCTTGACGTCTGGGGCGTCCAATTGGGCCATCTATGCCATCGTATTTGGCCCTGGGGTTCGCTCCCAATCTCCTGGAAGAGTACTCCTCGAAGTCTGGATCGGATTCGGGGTATCTACTTCGCACGGGGGGCTGTGGCAAGGGTAGTCTCCTCGGGGAATGGTAGTCCTCGTTGAAGTCGGAGTAGTTTTGGCCATCATTAGCGAGTGGCCGGCCGTACCTTGGACGATTGTCCCTGACGGTATTTCGGCGCCTAGGGGGCGCAGTGATTCTCATGTTCCTGACGTCGTTCTCGATGAAGTTGATGGCCTCGTCTGGCGGATCGAAGGACAGGTGTTTGTTTTGCAGCTTCGGGCTGTTCTTGGTGTTGCGCTCCACTTCGACTTTGTTGTTCTTGTCTGTCCTGGGAACGTTGTTGAGGTCCTCGGCGAAGTCGTAGAACTCGATGCGCGACGTATATGACTCTGGCTTGCCGCGGGTACTCACATGCGGTTGGACATTCTGTGGCTTCTGCTGCGGCGGAGAAGTTATCTTTTGCCTGTTGCGTCTGGGAGGAGTCTGTTCCACATTGTCGTTGAACTGAATACTTGACTTGGTGAATTCCTTCTTGAAGCGCTCCTTGTTCTCCGCATCGGAGTTCGATTGCTCTGGCCGGTGGACGTATGCATTCCTGTTCTCGGCCTGTATGCTGGACCTTCGCTTGACTCTGGACTCGACTGAGGACTGATTTTGCGAGTCGTCCGGCCAGAAGAAGTTCGTTTGCTGGCGATTGAGACCCTTGGAACGGTCAATCATATTCGGCGGTAGGCCGGTGAAAAATTTCCCATTTATCATGGTATAGCGGTGGAGGATTTTCCTCTTTTTCCTTGTACGTTTCCACTTGACTAACTAAATGCGAACCGTCCCTATCGAGATTTTCCCGTCGACTAAAGTATGCAGTTGACGGTGCGAGTGCGAGCCAGCAAATTCGTTCCGTCGCTGGAATAGTTTCGTTTGGCAGTTCATGTTTCTAAATTTGGTAACGTCTGGTCGGTTGGGTGCGAGTAGAAAAATGTGTAGGTGCTCTTCGACGGCCACAGGGGCTTTGGAGTGGAGGTGACGCGATGGCGATGGCGGTGTGTGGTTTTATTCAGAGTTGGTATTTTGGCCAAAATGCATGTGGAGCAGGTTTTGTTATACACTGTCGTCGGCGCACAAGTAGTTGACTTTTCAGTTAGGTAAATGTCTTGAGAGGTTTTTCGCGTAAATGTTGGACTCGGTGGTGGTGTAATATTTATGGCGGAAAAATGAGAGAACAACTTTGCTTATGCCGTATGCGGTCTTAAATGAGGTCACTCTTGGGTGTTCGTGTTTGGAGTTGGTTTTAATGACTCGCAATGTCATTGCGCGACGGTGCTGGATTCGTTTCGTTTTTATTTCTTGTGCGAATCAGTTTTGTTATTTAAATTCACGGAGATATGGAAAAGCATTGTTGGAAGGCGATTGTATAACTTAAGGCCAGAGAGGAAGTTGGCCAAAATTTATCCAAATTTATTGGGAAAAGAAATGCCTGCCTTAAATTATGTGTTGTTTTCAATTAAAATGCAGCAGCCTAAATGGTGTTGCCAGTAGTACCGTTCTGAAAATATGTATTCGGGACTTGTGGAGTTGAAGGTTATGCCGGAGTAGTTCCGGCCGTTTGATTGCCGTTTGCGTGGGATGAGATTGTGCGTTGTTAGGTCCTATTATGTCACGATGAGACGTTTTTTATACTTTATCGTGGCTTTTTCGATAAATCAGGTAGGCAGTCAACTATTCTAATTTGTAATATCGATCACAACGACTCCAATAAGGAAACCAGCAGAAAATGATGGTTCTCAGAGGGACGATAGCTAAAATCCGATTACATATCGAAACTGAAGATAATGATACTGTGGTGGCTTGTGTCAACATAATCTTGGCCGGATAATATTACAAGGCAAACTACTATACACAAAAATTCTATAATATTTACCTTCCTCAAGACGAACTCTTCAGCACTGACCCAGAGATGCTTGCAGATGGATGTTAATTCTGCGGCCTTAGATCTCAATAAGTTACAGTCATCTATACGAACGAAGGCTCCCACTGAACGAAATATGACGGAAGCAAAATATATACCTGAAAAGGTGAAGCGCAGAAGGTTTGCTGGTGCTTAGCTTATAGAGGGTGGCGCAAAATTAACCATTCAATTTAGTTTTTGAATTAATTTTTTACTAAAAAAAAGATTTTGGGTGATGGGAATTTTTATTTACAATTCTTTCTGTCGATAGTGTTGATACACATTAGGACCCGTTTTATCGCATTTTCCATGACTTTCCGCAAGATTTATGATAACTGTTCGCATTTCTGTCGAATAATCTCCTTAAGGGCTGCGAATATCTGAGGCTTGTTGGCATAAAGATAAAGCGACTTCAAGTAGCTCCAAAGAAAGAAGTCTGGAATGGCGATCTTGCTGGCCATTCCATATCGCCAAAACGGGAGATTATACGCGACCATGAAACACTTCCTCCACAATGTCTATTGTGGCTCGTGCTGAGTGCGGTTGCACCGTCTTTTTGAAACAACATATTCACCAAGCCCCGCTCTTCCAATCTTAGCAGAAAGAAGTCGTAAGTCATTTATCATAGCCTGTTCACCTTGTTACTGCAGTGCCGATGGCGTCTTCAAAAAAAAATATGGCCCAATCAGGCCTCCCGCGTGAAAGCCGGTCCACACAGATTTTAAGTGTCCCCAGAAACGAAAATGTAGCTTACTGACGTAACCGCTTAATTGCAAATGCACCTCGTCGCTCATGATAATTTTCAACACAAAATCGTCCTCTACATTGTTGAGATTGAAGATGGCTTGACAGTAATTCATATGCGACTGACGGTCAGTCTGTTTTATACTGCCGTTGTTTAGCTCACAAATGTCAAACATGAGTGACGTACGAGGCTATTTGCAAAAATTATAACATCTTTTAGTCTATTTTGCGCCACCTTGTATTTGTGCCTTTTGGAACTGCTCCAGGTCTGAAAACACTGATAGACAAGACGGCGCTGTGAGGACAGGTTATTTATGTATAAATATTTATGATTTATGTTATTTTTAAAATACAAATTGGCGATTGACTGAAAGTCTTTCAATACAATTACTGAAAGGGAAAATTAAAAAAATGTTTTCCCATACCGGGAATCGAACCCGGGCCTCCTGGGTGAGAGCCAGGTATCCTAACCACTAGACAATATGGGACTTGTGCACTTTAACAACTTTTTCTATGGCACATTGTTAGGTTGCAGACTTATTTTTAACAAATATTATTTCTCGTTAAACAAATTTATTGGCAAATTTGAAAGGGGAGAATGGAATGTATACCTAGACCTACTCAATTTGTTTTTAATGATTTTTTAAATGAAATGTGATAGAGAAGATATCGGAAACAGTGTTTTGGTTTTTTTTTATTTTAAATGAAACAGTCGATTTCGTGAGAAGACGTAATCGTTGAACAGCTACATTCCTCACTTTAAACTCTCAACTTTCAGCCGAAACTATATACTTGTGCAAATGTTTTGTCGTTGATTAATGTCTTCCAGATTAATGTCACGCAGATTTTAATAAATAGAGCATTTCTACCGTCGTTCGATAACAGAAATCTCGCCTCATTTAAAAAAACAAAAACAAATATTAAACTCTAAAAAGCTCAGCCATTTATAGTTTATGAATGAAATAGTTGAAATTTCGCTCTGACAAGTCAACATAGTTGAAAAGTACTTCAATATTTATTTTTAATTCATATAACCACTAGTTACTTTCATATTGATGTAATAATTGATGCGAATTGATTTTTTACAACAGCAGCAGCAAGTGCTGCCGAAAATACTACAATGGGAGTTTTGTACTCATTTTTCGTCCGCCGTACAAATTGTACTCCTATTTTTACCCGACAGGTGTCGAGTGTCGGATTTAACTATATTCACTTGTCTTTACATTTCTCTATAGGTAATAAATTGCAAAACAATTTTTTTTTCATTAAGAGTTTTCGTGTTCGATTTTGTTATCCGGATCCGGTTAGTCCAATTTATAGCCGAATTTTTACCGAACCGTTTGTCTCGATTTTGGCCACCCAATTCGACTTTGAAGGGCCACACCGTCGGCCATAAAATGAATGCAACGCGCCAAAGGTTGCACATTTAGATAACTAAGTTTTATCATTTGGACGTTCTGCTCAATTCTGTAACTTGCCATGGGGATTTTTCATTATCGACTGAATAATAAACACCAGATTAGACGGATGCCACCAAACTGACATGGCCGCCACAGGCTGCCAACATCAACCCGTCCAATTTTGAAAACCTTTTGCAAAAAATGAATTTCTTAATTTTTATTCTATACTACCTCGCGGTACTCAAAAAAAAACTTCTTGTAATACACTCCTCAACGAAATCTTGAAACTACGGACCTGAGCAGCACATCTGTCAAACTAAGATTGTTAAGTAATTCTTACTTATTTTTCGTTTGGCTTTTTTGCAAATTCTTTCTTCAGAAAAGGGGAACAGTGTTGGAAACAAATGGCCTAAAGGCTGTCAACTTTATTGTTAGGTGATGATGATCCAAAAAAATTGTTCCTGTCAAGGTCAATATCTTAAAACTTCTTTTGTACCTAAGTAAAATTTTTGAAGTTAGGTCGTAAATTCCGAAAGGGCAGACTATTTTCTGCAAAACTAAAAAAAAGGTGTAGACACTTTTAAGAGCGTCTTTTAGACTCGTTTATTTATACAAGGTGGCGGAAAATGAATCACCCTATCGGAAGATGTTATAATTTTTGCAAATGGCTTCGTACGTCAACCATATTTGACAATTGTGGACGAGACAGCGGCAGTATAAAATAGAAAAGAAATATTTAATGGTTATTGTCCAAGAAGCATTTCCTGGTCACGTAATCTCCCGTTTTGGTGATTTGGCATGGCCAGCAAGATCGCTCGATTTAACCATCCCAGACTTCTTTCTTTGGGGATACTTGAATCACGGGCTTATGTCAACAAGTCTCAGACAATCGCAACCCTTAAGAGGATTATTCGACAGGAAGCGAACAGTTATCACCGGAAATCTGGCGAAAAGTCATGGAAAATGCGAAAACGGACACAAATATATATCAACACTGACGGCAGCCACTTGACAGACATCTTCTCCACTTAAAAGAAAATTGTAAATGTCCAAATAAATATTTCCATCACTCAAAATCATTTTATTTTATTTAGTAAAACAGTAATTCAACAACAACATTCGATGATTAATTTTGCGCCACACTGTACATTTATTCTACTTTGACAAGCGGTATATACTTATAAAATTAATGTTAAAAGGGCAAGCAAACCAATCAATCTACACGAAAAGAGTCGGAAACCTTATAGGCTATAGAATATAGATTTTCATTAAAGTTTATAATATCTCTAAGGCTCTTTGCATGAGCGAGTGATTGCTAAACTGCCCACTGTTTAGTGTGACCAATTTAGCATATTTCATGCAGGCGCACCTTAGTGTGAGTAGTGAAAATAGACATACGTAACAGTACTGCTCTTACGAGAGATAATTTGTCAGAAGACTGTTGTCACAGTTTCACCTGAAGAAGAAGGACATGGTATCACCGATGTTTTTCAGGAGGCTTTAAACGAAGCCCAACAACATTAATTTATTTGAATAATAATAATAATAATATTTAGTTTTATCTAACAGAAACAAAGACTGAACTTAATTGAATTGTTTTTTTATGTATTAGTACTTAGCATCACGAAGCGATTTTGGTTAATGTTATTTTTGTGAAATATTTATCTTAATTTTACTGAAAAACTGTTTTTTTTTTTGTTAATTTTTGGGTTTTTAGCAGGTTTTTATTTAAAAAAAATATTTAGCATGATTTTTAGCCTTTTTATATACAAAAAAAAATCTTGTTACTCTGTTTATATTCGCGTCAGTTGAATTTTATTTTTTTCTAAACATCTATTAACTGGCAGGATTTTTCTGTGAGGTTTTCGACTCATTTCTTTTTTTTGACATGGTGAGTTCAATAAATGATTTTTTTCAAGAGGAAGCTTATTTGCAAGTAAAGGGTCCGCCAAATAACTTTTTTTTTTTGAAAATGCTATAAAAAAAAACTACTGAATATTTTCTAAAATTTCTTTTTTTATTTGAAAGTACAATCCTTCCGGTTAATAATGGAAAATAATTTCATTCAAATGGCTGCCTCGGCTGGCCATGCAGTAGCCTACACGATCGGTCCAATTTTTAAGCACATTATCGATTGTGTGCAGCTGTATTTCAACAATGGCTTCGCGAATATTGTCCTTTAAAGCGTCAATTGTCTCTGGCATGTCGGCGTAACACTCATCTTTTACGGCACCCCACAAATAATAGTCCAACGGTGTCAAATCGCAGCTCCGCGGTGGCCAAACGACATCAGCTCTGCGGCTGATAATGCGATCTTCAAAAACAGGGCGCAAAACATCGAGTGTAGCTTCGGCTGTGTGCGCCGTCCCGTTGAAACCAAATGTTGCCAATATCCTCCTCTTCAATTTTTGTGAACAAGAATTCCTTCAACATGGCCCGATAACGATCGCCATTGACTGTAACGGCCACTCCTTGCTCATTTTCGAAGAAAAATGGCCCAATTATGCCTCTGGACCAAAATTTCAATTTTCTCGGGTGTACGCACTGTTTTTGGCTTTTCACGCTTTGGTTTATCGATGAGGATGACAGTTTCTTTCACTTTTTTCACAAGATAACGAACATACTGACCTGACGGTGCTTCTCTTCCTCCAAAATCCGTACGCAATTTTCGCACACATTCTGCAACATTACCATGATTTTCAAAGTAATGTCGCAATATTTCCCAGCGTTGTTCAAGCATATACACAACCATATTCGTTCAGCGGAAGCATAAAACTAATTATCTGTCAAATCAGACATGAGCTAAGTGTTATCATTCGCGAAATAAGCACTAGTTGAAAAAAAAAGTTAGATGGCGGACCCTTTATTTAAACGGGGACAGCGATCAGCGAAGCTTAGTCTGGCGAATAATGGGGACAAAATGAAAAAGAGTTATAGCGGATGGCAATGGGTCCGTAATGGCGCCTGGTCTTTTTCTGAAGATCTCAAAACTACTTAGCCTAACCTAACCTATTTATATTCATCGACAAAAAGATTGAAGTCCCAATTGCGACGTCATAACGGATAGAAGACATGTCGTAGTGGATTTTCCTATACCCACTCTTATGATACCTATATTGGTACCTATACGTTTTTATGTCGCCTATTCAGCAGTCAATTTAGTTGTAACTATTTCATTTTATTTTATTTATTTTACCACACCAAGCTGCACACCAAACGCAACTTGGAAGTTAAAGTGATGTGCCTAAAGCATCAATTATCCTTATAAGTCACTAGGATGTATCAAGTACCAACCAGTTCTGTGCATTTGCATTGCAGTTACACAATTTTCCACGAATCGCAGTCCAAATGAGCCACTTCAGGTGTACCTGCTTTTCCATATTTGACATTAAGTACGACTTCCAATTGAGCACTACTCTGCTCGTACCAGTTAGTCCATAATTTCTTGCCCACTTTGGACGGCTTTCGTTCGACTATACTATAAAATCCACTTTCGGTTTTGTAGTTAGCCAGGTAGGTAGACCGTATACACCAGTTGGCTGGTGCGGGACTCAGTGCGAGTGTGATCCATGCGATAACATCTCCACCAGTTTAGTCGGAGTTTGTGTATACGTACTCTGCCACTCTCTGTCGTGTCAACTTCCTTTCCATTAATTGTACCTTGCGTGCCATTTTGTATTCCCTTCCAAATCGCCTTGCAGCAGACTTTATAAGAAAACCAGTTTTCGTCGCCGCGGTAAAGGATTCAGTGGCCCATGCAAATACTGTTAAAAGTTTACACTTTTCTTGTACTTCGATTGTGGAGAATTAATTGCAAATTTGCTACTGCATTGACCAATTAGTCGGCATCTCCTGGTGCCCACCACTCATACGTGACACATGAAACTTATCGGCCGCTCCTGACCTAACGCAATCTAAGTCCGTTGGATTTCCAAAAAAAAAGAAAAAGAAATAAAATAAGTCTCCACGTCCACTGTGAAGTGAGAGGAGGAGCATTTGCTCTTGGCTCTCCCCTGTGAAAGCTTTCCCGCATTCGCTCAGCACGGTACTCTCATTTAAATTCACGTTCTGCTTCTGCGCATACCAATCCTCACAGTAGTGAATGATGGTGTAAAAAAAACCCGTGGCAAATGTCAACACAAAGAGCAGTCGTAGAAAAACCTGCAGTTTTTGTCATTTTCTTAAATTTCGCCGGTTACACTCACAGTGTGTGGGCATAGTGTATGCTTCGGTGACGTCAACGACCGCGTAATGGAATTGGGGCCGAAATGGGGTAGAACGTAAAAGTCACAACGGAAGAAAGCAATGCTCTTCTATACATACGGTGGCTGCGGGGGGGGGGGGGGGGGCAATAAAAACTAGGAAAATGCGGATAAAAATAACGAAAGGCAAAAATGAAGAATCCAATGCACGCGACGATGAGGAATCGGTTGGAAATGATGGAATCACAGAGAGGGAGTGTCTCTATACTCTACATCTTGTATATGGGGTTCGTTCCTTGGCTTGCCTTTGGACTCTCTGTTGCTTGGTACTCCAGCACTAGGACATAACGGATTGTGCCATTCATTGGGAAATGGGAGATTTTTCCTCGTTTTTATGGTTTTCAGTTTATCCATTCGTCCTTTGGTTCACAAACCCAGTTCCAGTGATGAAGTAATTAATTAGTATAAATAAAGTGGTGAGTTTCTCTCTTTGCGCTTACGCTGAGAATTTTTCTATTTTACATGTGGGGCAGTGTTTTTTTTTTCTTCTTCTTTTCGCTTTGGCCAAACGGTAGGGAAAATGAAAAATGAAGAAGAAAGTCATATTAGGGGGTATAACTACTTTCAATTGGAGGGCTGTACCCATTTTGGGATAACCAAACCAGGATAACCACTGAAATGAGTTAACTGGCGGCGGTATGTCTGTGAAATGTCGTGCAATGCGTTGCAATGTAAAAGTTTCGTCTCAGCGAACACAAGTATTTTCACAATTATTCCTTTTTTTCTGGCTTTCTCCTTTTATCGATGGGGTCTAACAAAAGCGAACGCTTAAGAGTGTTTTCTTGGTTCGAAAGTCGAAAAATAGAAGAAAGTTACGAAACGGGTCTCGAGTTGGAATGCAACAGAAAAAGTTGATAAACTCGTTTGTTATTTGGGTCCACCGGGTTCACACGAACGACAAAGGTTTTGAAGGAGCCTATGGCAATTGAATTTCGCAAGTATTAAGGTGTGCCTACCCAAGTATCACGGTGTGTGTCTAAGAATCGATTTAAGTGGGTATAACATATTAATATTTAAGGTCGTTTTTGTTTTCGTAAAAAAAAGGAAACTGGCGCCCAACAGTGGATTCTCGTTCGGGAGATTGACGATTTAATTAGTTATTGCCAATTGTAACACGGGGAGGAGTTCATCAACGCGAAAGTTGTGCTGTATTACGTGGGAAATACTACAGCTTCGGAATGAGAATGACTTTGGTTTAAGCTTTGGATTTAAGCCCACATCAAACAACTGAATCAATATTCAGTCAAAATAGAGCCGCTGAATAACCGAAAGAAAAGCAGTCACAACCAGATGCCAGATCATTTTCCGTAATGGAATTCTTACATTTTTTGTGACTTTTATTACCTACACGTTTACACACTTATGAGTTCGTTACAGAGTATTCAAAGGTTCGACAAGACATTCTGAAGTACTTAGAGTTTGGAAAACATTTCGTCATTTTTATCAGCCACCTCTTTTTTCAGAAAGTGCTACATACGCATCTGCAAATTACATATATACTTTAGGTACTTCACCTTATTTTCAAATAATATAAGCAGCTAAACAACGTCCACGGTCAGTGGACGTCGATTCCTTTCATAAGAATGCATTCCTTCTTTTCAAGTTTTACAATTTGTCGACGTTGTTATTTTGTTTTTTGTATCGGTTCCGGTTGCATAATGCGTCCAAACCTATATCATTTTCCACAAAAAAAAACACACACAAAATTTCGTATTAAAATTAATAAATTATGGATTCCTCAGATTTATTTATTTTTCGAACAATTTGTTCTGTTTTCTAAACATATAATAATCGTAACTTAATATTTATCATCATATTTTTAAGTATTAAACATTTAAGCCATAAGAAAATATCGTATTACAAAAACTGATCTCAAAATCTATAATCTAAAGAAACTTTATAAAAAAAAAAAACATTGTAAATGTAAAATTTGTTTACTTTTTTTTGTAATTTACAAGAATCACATGCACGCATCACAATCAAACAGGAATTCATTTTTCAATAAGCAAATAAAATATCTATTCGGTGCTTACATAAAAACGAAGTTTACATTTTTGTTACATATTTAATTTTGGCCGAATAAACGCAAGAAAAACACATCACTGTACAGAAATACATGATTAGTAAAGCTACAATGTTTTTTTTGTTTGTGTAGGGAAATTTGTTTTTGTTAAATTTTGAACACGAATATACTCTAAATACGTTTGTCAGTCTCACTTTATATTAATTATTTTTTTATAGGAAAAGGCGGAAAGACAAGAAAATACAAATGAATAAAAAAAACATAGAACACGCTATCACATTCAAACAAGGGAAAGTTTTACCGAAAATGATTGTTTTGACACAAAATCTGTCACCTTCCAGAAAATGTTTTTTTTTTTCACAAATGTCAACATTGTATCCATTTGGTTACAAGAAAAGTAAGGTGACAGATGAAAATAGCTAATTGAAAAGTCAATCATTTTCGAGAGGTTATTACTTCGGATCGTATTACACGTGTTTAAAGTGTCAAAACAGAGTAGATTTTGTTGTTAATATTTCATTAAGTATCCATTGATGTGTTTGTTATTTTGTTTTATTCATAATGAGGGAACAACAATTATTCATATTTCAATTCGAAAAATAATCCAACAGCTCAATTGATTAAAGTTGACAGTTCAATTTCTTTCAGTATCATTGACGAAGAAGTTAAAAAAAAAAATGTTGTCAATAAAACACGGAATAAAAAAAGAATATTAGAAATTTACGAATTACTCTCAATGATGATTGAAAGAAATTGAAAGAACTGGAACCAATTGACAGTTGGTTAACATGGGAATGGGATTACGTCCTAAAATCATTTTTGGCCAATTTGGAAACGAACCTAAACTGGATGAGTCTCTCAAGATGACAGTTGATAATGATAAGTTTATGTGTCACTTCACCATGCATAACAATTAGAAAAACAGTAATCGCATATCCCTACAAATTATCATCATCAAGAAGAAAATAAAGAGAGAGATTGTGTCAGAGATGGAGAATGCATAGAGACGTCGGTAATTTTTTTTTTGACAGCAGTCACAAATAAACAATCAAAAAAGCGTCGTCGATAGTAAATGCAGCAAGGAATGCCTATAACATTTTGACGGTTTTATGACCGCTGCTTTCCAAAAGTTATGATAACCGAAAAAAACATCCCAACGAACTTTACGGATTTCATGATATTTTCATGCACAATGAGCTTGTTTTGAATTAAGTTATTTCCCTATGATATCCTAACATCTCTGACTGAGCAGACAGAAGTAAATTTCTTTTCATCTGTCAAGAATGAAAGAATTCCTAGCCTATATCTACGCGTATATATATATATATTCAGTGTAGTTGTACTTTTTCGGAAAAAAATAATAATTGATTCTTAAAATGTATTAAATGAATATGGTCGCTTTTAAGATATGCCTGCCCTACTCGATGGATCCTACCTACAGAAAGTAAAAAAAGAATAGGTTGTTCTTTAGCAACATAGTTTCGGAGACAACCAGCGCCATCTACAACAGCTTAATCTTGCTCAATGCTTTGTACTGTAATTCGGAAATTGGAACTTTTTTCGCCTTAGATCGGCTCGGACGCTCTGGACTGAAGTCGTCTTTAATGAGGTCTCGACTGCGGCGAGAACTCTTAGCCTTTGGTAGGGGTGAAGATTTTGGAGATTTCGTTGCCACCGGATGTTTTAGAAAGGATACCTGTAATAGGAAAATACACGTTTTAGAAATGCGCTACCAAGCTGTGCTTAAAGCTGATCATTACCTTGACAAAAATATATCCAATAATGCCAATGGTGGCTAGCATAAAGATCAGTCCCAACGGTATGTTGGTGGTATTCAGTGCTATGCCTAGAATCACAACCTGTAGGTACATCACGACTAGACTAGCATGTACACAAACAACTAAGAGGTACTCCTTGCATTTGGTGTTGGTTAGGACAACGCTGCGAGACCGCAAGTTGAATAATCGTAGGTTATCTGCAGATGAGCTGTTGCCTTTGGATGCAGTTAGGCAAGTGAGATCGTTGGTAGGCGTAGCGCCGGGAGTGACATCAGATGTGGTTGGCACAGGGGGACACAATGCAAAGAGTTTAACACCATTTAAACGGCTCTTGTGCTTTTGGATTTTATTTAGCCTCTCATCTAAGCGAGTTTGATAGGATTCGATGGATGGCTTGTCGGTGGATAGGGTTTTGGGATCCTGAAAGGATTTAAAAAAATATATTTATTAAAATGCGCAACACTTCCAGGCACAACTGTGGCTCATATAAAAAAAAACAACTTCGAAGTGAACTTACATTTGGTTTGGTAGCACTCGAGCTTTCGCTATCCGTGGTTTGCTGTGCTGCAGCTTTGACTGGAGCTTTGTTGTCAAAAAGTGTGAAAAGCGTACTGAGAAGCTTCAAGATGACGCAGTAAAAGTTAAGCATAGTTTTCTGCGTACAAATGCGAGCTTTTTGAATATTGGTCTCCAACAGTTCTATGATGACACTTTTGCTGAGCTTTATACCTATTTGATAAAAGGAGAAAAGTTTATAGTAAGTGGATTTGTTGCATTTAACATTTTTGTTTGATGTAGAAAGAAGTTTGTTACGCTTTTAATTTAGGTGCAGCTCTTATAAATGAGCTTGTTTGTTAGCTAGCTAAATAGGATCTATATTTAATAGGCTTTTGCAATACAAATAGGTATGTCCTGAACAATTAAATACCTATTTCAGTGGCTGTGTCGGAGTCGGTACATTTAAAAATGTACTTTGCAAATCATGATAAGTCCTATGTAGGTACCTAGCAAAAAGTGTCACAGATTCATTGCTTTCTCGCATATTTGGTAGCGAAAGATGTAATTACGTCAGTCGACATCAATTCATTGCTTTTATGGGGAAATTGCAGTTGAGCGAGAACGAACAGAGTTTTCGGTTGATATCGCTTCTACAGACGGAAAGTAATTTCTCGATTAGTTTGGAAAATGTTGATCAGGGGAACTGCATTGGTGCTGCCATTTTAGGATTTTTTTCTTCTTTTTCTTAGCGGCATTGTAATGGACAGCCATTTCCTTCGTCTAAGAAGCTCAATATGTGGTTCCAAGTTTAACTTTGGTATTGAGTCGGCCATACGTCAAATTTATAAGCTTCGGGAAAGACTCACTTTTGTCAAGAGAATATTTACATCGCATTTAGTTTAACGACAAGGCTTCTTATTTTGAGTTTTAAAAGCAGCATTTGGTACAACATTTTACACTAGGTGTACTAGTTTGCACAGAATTTAAACAAAAAATATAAATGACAAGTTATATTGTATTACCACACACGCACACAGTTCTAAGTGGGATCTTTTAAGAGATTCTTTCTCAAAGACTGTACGAAATTACTTCTAATGTCTAGTCTCGTCAGAAATTGTGACATTTAAATGTATTTTGAGCAACATTTAGGACTATCATTTGACCGACAATTAATCAAAATATTATTATTCGCCAACCATCGCGTTATCGACTAACAACATTTAGGCACTTATTCCACTATCACAGTGAAATCAAAACAAATTTCTTTCTTGACAGCAGGAGGTCACGAGTGCTCTTTTAAATCTCTAATGTTAAAGCTTATCAAGCAATTATTTTAGAAGTTCTTTGCGATAACCTCTGCTTCCTACGTTGATTACCCGCCTGATGAAATGCACTGAAGATTGTTAATTTTTCGTCTCTATTTCTTTTTTTCCATGACAGAAACAATTTATAAATAAGTGTAATCGCTGAAGGGAGAGTGGATGTGGATCACTGGTGCCAAAATTTGAACCATCAACCACCCGTTAATGATGTGTCATTTGGTAAACACAAAAGCAAGACGATATTATGAACGCGAAGGACCACAAAACTATGGCGAGTTTATACGATGAGGAATAAAACAAGGTAAGGTAGGGTTTTTTTAAATGTAACGAAGCAATAACCTTGCGTTCGCGCTAATAAAAAGCAAAATTGCCTGAAATGAACCATAATGATGGGTTACCTGCAGCAGTGGTCGACCGCTGGATGCAGACATGCCCTTAAAAGGCGCTGAAGGATAACCGCATTGTGCGTTTAGGGAATTAAAAATGCATTGTCTTGTCGATGCGTTTAATGTATGGATGCTTTTTTTCCCCGTCTGACAGAGCCTAGCATATTTGCACGTTGCCTTTGGCCAAGATGGTGTAGGTACATTAAGGACAATGATGATCATGGGATGGATTTTTTTTTTGGGTTCCTTAATTAGCATTTTTAATGGAATGCAATTTTATGATTTAAGAAGAAGCAGTTTTTGTCACGGCGCAGGTTGGACGATCGTGTATAATGAAACGAAATGGTTCGGCTAAATGGGCGTGTTCAATATATCATACTGACATGGGCGTATGGAAGGAATATGTACTGTGTAAAGTCGTTGAGCCGAAGAGTAAAAAAATAACACCAGTACTGCTGTGTTCATTATAAAGCAGTCAGTAAACTTGCTGTATTCATGACTGCTATTTATGATTGATGTACACTCATTTGGGTAAGGACCATGGAAGTCACTTTTCTTTCAGCACTCGATTACAACAACTACTGCGAGTCTCGAAGTGTCAAGTAGAGCGTAGTTGTTGTAATTGCGTGCTGAAAATTATACTTTACTTTGCTTTGCTGAGATCGAAGGTCAAAAAACAGGCCTATTGTTGTTTTAAAATGTGTTAGGCGGACTCATTTGCAAAATGTTAGGAGGAGGATCAAGGTCAGCCGAAATGTAACTACTATTTAGTCAAATACTTTGGCAAGAAAATTATATAGCCTAAAACAGGAACTCCCTTCACTTTTGTTCTAAGTTGGATGTCTATTAGTAGTTCCTGGTTAATTCCGCATTAACCACCACTAAAGAAAACTAAACGTTGTTAAGGTTACAAGTTTTAAATGTAAAATGTAATTTATGCAATCGTTGACCAAGAGCGAAATGGGTTAAGTTTAAATTTAACACAAATTGATCAACAAGATCTTATCAACGGGTTACGATCAACAATTACATTGTTAGATACCTAAGTTTAAATGATTTGCAGCCCGCCTAGCAAAAGGCAATAATCAAAGCGTATTATTTGTTTAACTTTGTAAGACTAATAGCTTTTCAAAAGTCAGTTAAGTGTCTACGACAAATCTTCTCAACGCACACAGTAATTCGCATACCAAAGCGTTGAGTCTTTTGTGTGTCTGTGTGCAAAAAGAATATGTACCTCTATAAACCATTCTATAAAATGGTGGAGAGTATCTTTTTATAGAATGATTTGTAATTTATAATGTACGCAATGAAATCGTTTTTTTTTTTAGATAAATCAGTGATTTATATGCAAATGCATCCTTAACGTCACTTGCTGATCGTAAAGCCATACAAGCCTGGAAATAATAGTATTAAATGTTACGAAATGTATTGACCCGTGCTTCGAGCACGTTAACCACGTGAGAAACTAACGTGCAACGGATCATTTGCAGGTTTTTTGCACAGTGCGGTGTTATTACTACAAAAGTAGATAGGTCTGGATCTATAATTGGAAATTGGACGAAGGGCTGAGTAATGTATAAAAAACACCAAGTTTCGTGTTAATTATGCACGAGGTTAAATGCCACCAGAAAATCAGGATGTCATCGATATTAGTTGACTGAAGCTTAGCACAACAATTACATAGATATGTCAAGCGAACTTAATAATTAAATGGAGTTCGCATTGAATCTGGATAGTTTATATGAGTTTCTAAGGTTAATAAAAAAAAAAAAAAAAATAATTGGCGGAACAGGTCCGTATGGACCCAAGCCTAGCTTCTCACAACCATTCGTCTTGTGTGAGTTTTTTATTTTTGGGACGAATGGAAGGGATCTACAATTTTATGCCGAGTCCAAACGGCCAATTGAGAAGCTCTTTCATGACAGTTATACTCTCGGATGTTTGTCAGACGTTCGCGAGAGGTGGCGCAGCGAAAAAAACCTTAAGTTGAAATTTGGGTTTTTCTCGGGATTCGAACCTGGGACCCCTCGCTTAGTAGTCCAACACACTAACCACTAAGCCACTGCGCCAAGGTTAATAGACATGTTTATAAATGGCTATAGGAAATATCACGTGGCTACGATCATTTAAAATAAAATACTTAATTTACTTGCTATACCTAGGTACTCTTGTTTATTAGTTTTATAAATTAGCAGAGTACGTGTCAGGGATGTACCCGTTTCCGACCTTTTTCAAATAAAAATTACATTAGGCACAATTTGTTCGAATTAGGTACAATTCAACATTTTTATTTTATAATCTTTTCTTTTGCAGTTTTTTAGAAATGTTACTAACGTGATGTTTGGCTTGAAAAGCCTTTAAATTGGATATGCAGTAGAATGCGAACAGTACTTTTTTGTACCAACACTGTTTTTATTAGGTCTGTTCCTTTACTTTTAAATCTTACGAATTTTTACTAATTCTTACGAATTTTTACTCAATTCCGTTTTTTAACTCGAAAAATTCGTAAAAGAGAGCGTGATCGAGAGAGCAAGATATTACTACTCCACTGAGAATCTTACGAATTTTTACTCAACAAAATTCTAAACTGTCAGTCACCTTACAATTAACAGCTGATTGGAATTTTGTTGTTCTATTTGACATATGAGTGTATTTGTTTTGATTTCTTTTGTATTAAAATGATATCTACAGTCGGGAAAATAAATTGAATCTTCTCCTTAGATTCTTTTCGAATGTCGCGACGAAATTCTTCCTTGCTGTAAGGAAGGGAGTTTCTTACAACAATCGCCTCCACGTAATTTCTAATACCGTGTTATTTTCCTCATCCATATACCTATATACTCGGATTTATAAAGAAGAAGTTCGATTAATTCTGAATCACTTTCATGGCTAGGTAGATTAATCAACTAATTCTAATTTTGTTTGTAAATTAGCACTTTCTTCGAGTTTATACAATATTTTAACGACTTTTTGTTTCACTTTTTTGAATTTTTGAATTATGCATCTGTCATTTTCATAGATTACTACAAAAGCGTTCCCTAACTTTTTCGTTTGTGTCTCTCTCTGTGTGAGAATTTATACCCACCGCTGCCATTTTGACAGTCTTTTCCATTCTTACTACAAAAGTAAGGGAACAGACCTATTGATGCCAATTTGACACTTACCTCTGTGATTAGTGACACTGACAGCTATAAGCAATTTCTTCGCGGAACACGGCAACGACGTGATTGAAAAGCATAACTTCATTTTTATCAAACTAAAACAATTTTTTCTCCTAGGTGGTTGATTAAGGAATCGCAAACGAAAATTAAAAAAAAAAAACAATTAATTTATGTATACCTATTTATTTTTTTTTAAATAAATAGCCTTAAAAACAATATGAAAGACTTTAATTTTAAATATTAGGTACTATTTTTCTCATTTTAGGTATAATTTTCATATTAATTTAATTATTTTAATTTTGGAAATATCAACAATGGTACGTGCACATTTTGCACTCAATTTGCAGAAAAACAAATTAAGCTGAATGCAAATATTTTTTACACTGCCATATAAAAATATTTCATTTACCATACACGCAACAAAAGACAGTCGACCATTTTTCCAAATATTCCCATTCAAATATGTATTTTGGTTTTGCGTTATCTGGTTATCCATATCGCTGAAAAATGCATTGACGCTGGCTAGAGTTCAATTTGTGAGATGTGACCGACTAATTTTAATTTTCTGTTTGCTAATAACACACATTTCTGTTACGTTTTCTTATCCGATGAATATTGTGTTAATAAACTTTGGATAAGGCATTCACAAAGCGCAGTTCGGTGTTTATGTGGAGTATATTTTAGTTCAAAAAACTTTGCGACAGATAAATGGTATAATTTGTTAAGCCCTGGGCATTGTTTTATATATGGTCATGGTCACTAGTGCATAATTAAAATAAAAGTAAAGCCAAATTAAGAACTGGTATATAAAAAAGACACTTTCACCATAATAGAAAGCATGATGGCTTCTTGTCAAAAATAAAAAATTACAAAATATTTAGAATCGTGTATGACCGCTGAGATGCTCTCTACAAAAAATCAGTACCTAGTTAGAGATGGCAAGGATACAGAGCGTCTTTCAATACACATTGGGCCTTACTGATAATCATTTTTAATCTTCGCCTTATATATTTTGTGGGGCATGTAATTTTGTAAATTTCGCCATTGTGAGTTATAAAAATTTAGCCTGGACGCTAAAAATGATTATTAGTACCGCGCACTGAGTTCATAATACCTACACAAAAAAAAAACTTAAGAATTGTGTCTTTGGATGACCGTTTGATTTACATTTAAATCCCCTAACAACTTACTTTCCTGTAAGTGCACGTGGCTTCGATTTAAAAAGGTTCTTCGAGTCTCTCTATCTTCGAGTCTCTTCGATCTTACGAAACGAACGAAGGGACAATTTGGAAGTGCATATCGATTTCAAAATGTAGCTATATAATTGTTTATATAACTATAACCACATATAAGTTAAAGACGCAAATCATCAATTCACTTAAAAAAAAAAACCTGTTGCAAATTGCATCACGACGGCAAAAAGTGGTTCGTAGAGGTTAATATACAACCGGACACACCTCCGTACAAAGCTGCAACTTTTAAAAAATAGTAATTAATAATATGAATAGGAAATGCAAACGAACCTTCATTTCTAATTCCCCGCAGTCTTCCTTCAAATTATTGACCTCAAGTTCATTGATATCATGCAGTCGAAAGTATTAATCTCGTATACGCAGTTTGCGGCAAAATAGATTTCCCATTATAACAGGTAGTAGGTTTACATTAACAGACAAAGGAAGTACGTAAACTAACCCCCGTGTTAGTAAAAAAATATATGCACAAGTGAGATAGGTAGCAAACGTCAGTTAGTATATTCAAATTTGACGTCTACGGGGGTAAATGTTTACTTTTCTGTGGGCGCAGTTGAGCTGAAATTGTACTAGAATTCTTTCCGAAAAACCCTTGTGATACAAATAATCAAATGTTTCTTGTTCTGTTGACAGTTTTTTCCCAAGAACTGGTTAAGCTGAAACATGAAATTGTACTAGAATTATTTCCGAAAAACCCTAACGATACAAATAATCAAATGTTTCTTCTTCTGTTGACATTTCTTTTTACCACGAACTGGATTTACATTTCAAGCAGTAGAAATTAATAATTCACATTATAAGACAATTGAATTCAGCACGCCAGAACGATTCTCACAAATCGGTATGCACAGAGATGAAACCAGCATTCTCCTGCCAATAGGAACGAATCATTCTTCATGTCTGTCATCATCTATTATCATATCAGCATGTGTTTTATGACACCCAGTCCCAGACGGGTAATAAAATCAATACAAATTCCTAACCCCTTATCAATAACAGCCAGCTATCGAGCTTCACTGACTAAGTATAGCTAAAAAAAACAAAACAAAAACAGCCTTACTTGGCAAATTGAGTTCGGTTTTTTTATGGCAACAGATCCAATCGTTATCATTTAGAAAGCAAGTACCAGGCAACTACATTTGATTGTTAATAAATTGTTGCCATAGCTATCTCTAGATCTAGAAAAAAATATCTATCTCGGCACCATGTGGGGGCTATTTCGACGCGCACCTAATAACTCAAAGGGATTTCTTCATTAATAGTAAAACGATAGTTGTGAGCACTTTCTCGAGATAACCAAAGCAATTACTGGTGAAATGACAATTTCGGCTAAATATATAAAAACCACGCACCATTATTTAGGAACCCATGTCGATAAGGATACATATAATCAATTTACATTTTTGTAGACACTATCACCATAATAAATGTGTGTTGTTGGCAGTTATGAAAATTAGACTCCAGTTGATGGTGTGTTTCTTGACGTTAAATACGGCTCCGTTTAAAAAAAACAATATAACGTGGAAATCAACCGTATTGGCCGAAGCAGCAACACAGCCTAAAACGTGGCCACAGCTGAATAATCTGGCCGCAGATCGAGAAGGATGGAAGCAATTTGTCGCCGCCCTATGCACCACCCGCGGTTGAAGGATTCATATTTTAAATAAACAATGCGGGATACTAAAAACTATTTTTAGTGCCCAGGTTACATTTTATCACAATGATTACATTTTTCATACAAAATTATCTATTGTGAACTATACAAAATATTTAAAGTGAAGGTTGGAAATAATTTTTATTAAGGCCCAATGTAAATCAGCAATAACTGACAGAAATCTGTGTCATGTCATGCAAGATCGGTCTGTGATCAATGCCAGACCCAAAGCAGCAAAAGCAGTTCCCCCTGACCTTGCCATTGTTCTTCCCACAGTATATGACTTATTTATATCGAAATAAATATCTACATCAATTTATGAAGTTAATTCCCTAAGGAATAGCAGCATCGTCATCAATTGGAAAGCACATCGAAATTTGGCAGAGCAAGCCCAACGATAACTTTACAAAAGTCATTCTTATCAGATGACTGTCTATTGTTCACCAATTCTGCATATCAAGTTAATTGAACGGTGAATAGCGTTATATACATGCATTTGTATCTCTGCCCCTGTTCACAGTGCAATTGTTTACACTTAAGACCTATACCGTCAATCTATCTACTGCGTTTTGCCGTCGTAAAAGTAAGAAGCTCCCATTTCTTTTGAAGATGGCTGCCATACGATTGTCATACCTTACTCCGAAAACATCATCTAAATTTTCGTCTCTTAAGTGGCGTATTGCAATCAACCATATTTATAAATTCAATTCGGATTAGGTTTTGCGCACACTGGCTACATGTCAATCTTCAATGTCATTCTTAAGCATTCCACTGATGAGGTAGAACGATTTTCATTCGATAACTGAATTTCTATTTTCAGAACACAAAATCGTGGGCATTGTCAATGTAAATTTACTGAAATGCAATCGATGAATGAACTGTCATCCGGTAGTTACATTTCTTCACCAAATAAAAACATTACGTGACCAGAATAATGACCAATCTAGTATGCATGCAACTTAACACTTAACAGTGATTCACAATTCAACGGCATACACATTCTCATAGTCAAACTCGAGTTCATTTATTTAAATTATAAATTAAACCACCTTGAAGATGTCGTATTTCGTATTTCGTTGGTCTCATCATCATTAGGCCATTTCACAAGCTTGCTACTCGAGTCGAGTACTCGTTCCAAAGTTCAGTGGGGTGCACTGTCCACGCTGACCGAAAATCGTGACGAAATAGAATTTATCCAAGTGAAGTTGAATGGTGTGAATTCGACTCCCCCAGGCAGGTGGTGCAGATTAACAGAACAAAACAACGGAAACAAAAACCTGAAGATCGACAACAAAGTTCAAACACAACATGAAGAACAAAGACGAATACTCGTAACTTGAATACTCGTAAGTTGAGAATCAATTGACTGATGAATTCGGTAAAAAGAAAGAACGAATATTCAAGCCCTAAGGCAGACAGAGTACGAGTACCCTGCCCAGTCCCAGTGTCCGTGTCCAATCCATCGATATGTTTGAAAATGCCCTTGTGCATTTTATATAATGTACTTTTTTAACCTATAAATATGGTATACAAGTACCTATATAAAGAGCACGCTAAAAGACGGACAGACAGAAGGCAACAAGGCAACAAAAATAAAATTAATTTCGAAATTACTTTCGTGCCCAAGGGAATATTTTGTACGATTTTTTGTTCACTAATTTGATACGTGAAGATGGCAAAAACGATGTCTGGCGGCACATCCTTTTGGTTATAAATAGTATCTTGTGCACAGGATGTGGAATGAAGAAGGCACAGTAAATTGCAACATTATGCACACGCGCAATCAGTATTTTTAATTAGTGTCTGGATGTTTTTTTTTTACCTCATGTTTATTTTTGGCAGAGTCTATTGCCCCCAAGTTAAATTTAACTGGAAAACGGCGACATTTAACAAACCTGCCGGAAGAAGTTTGTCTGTGGTATGCACTCGGTATTTGATTCGCGGAGTTTTATTCATAGATAATTTAAAAACAGAACTGCAGGCGATCTGTTTGTTTGAAGGGAGTAGATCAGATCAGAACATTAACTTACTTATCAAATTATTTAATACCTATCAGAAGGCAAGCACATTTGCCAAAATTTGACAAAAATTGACACAAATTTGACAAATTTTTAGGGTGATTTACATATATTTTATGTTTTATTCTTGCGGTAAGATTCAATTGTGTACTCAACACGCTACTGTCGACATTATTTTAGAGGAGAAACTGTCAGAAATAATTTTCTTCGACGCACCTATAAATGCCCAATGGAGTAAAAATTATATACATTCTAGACGCATGTTGAATCAATTTATGGTATTTACTTGTTCAGTTCGTCTAAATAGTCATGAATCATGATTGATACTCATAACTTATTCGGAGCACGTTCAAGGTGCATTCTGTCAGTGTCAAGTAGTCATTACTCTTGCCCAATGTTCTAATGATTTGCTGAACTTTAGACTGAATCGACAAAATATTTTTTACATAATTTACACCTTATTTTGATAACATTATGTGTTAGCGACTTTGTTATCCAATGTTACCGCATGGCGCATCATACTCTAGCTGTCAGAAGTTCTTAAAAATAAAACATTTCTGTACTTTTCCGTTTATTTTTTTTATAAATAAATATCGCAAGTTATACAACATATGTCATTTGTACAGAAATCAAATTCTGTTAGAATATAGCGACATTTCACGTAAAAATCCGTAATTTAGCCTTAACTCAAATACAAAGTTACATACTCGTATAAGTCATTCATTTTGTGCTGTGGGTAAAGTTTATATTTAACATGCTAACGCGATAAATACTGTCTAGAAAGTCGGTTTATTATGCCAGCCAGTATATTGATGGGGCGCCTATACATATCAAACAATTATTGTGTTAACAGCAAAAATAAACACAAACAAATCTTGTCTAAACCTAGTATGTACGATTGGTAACTATGCGTCTTAAACACAAAGACCAAGTGCGGTCGACGGAAGCACCTGTGGGGTAAATAATTTTTTTGACATTATTTGTAGCATGATATTAAGTGAGTTGTCTAGTCAGCTTAATTTTTAAACACACAAATAACATACAACGAGACGACCTGATTATTGCTGCAACGAATTTCAGTAACTCGAAGTAAAATGCTCGATCAAACTAAAGTGTGAATTTGCTGATTTAGCTGCAAGCTGCCAGGGAGTGGACTGAATATTTATACATTTGTAATTGCGCGTCTAATTATGCAACGGGTAGGGGTTTTTTGAAGTATTTATGTCACTGTGTATGTGTAGACTTTTTAAATGGAGTTGGCGTGGAAACTACTCAATTTAAATGTATGTCAGAAATTAATCGGATATAAATTGACTGATGGAGAAGTATGTTTGAAGTACACCTACATTTGATCACGAAACTGCGGCGCTGAGAGAGAGAGTGGAATAAATGTTTGGCAGCTGTCTAATAGAACTTCATATTACAAAATTTAGCTCTGCAGTTTCTGCAACAGTACTTTTCTCTGAAAGATCGCCAAACTGCCAAAAAGATTAATTTTTTTGGCAGTTTGTCTGTCAAGTCCTAAATATTGACTTTATTTTTTTATTACCTATTTTAGTTTAATGCTTTTGGACTTTAATTAAATATCTGACATGAAAGCCAAATCAATTCAAACTCATTATACTCGTAGACCTACATATTCACCCCTATCGGGAATAATATTTCCCACGGAATGTTTTCAATTCAGCAATCTGATTTACATTGCTGACAAGGGAAACATTTCCATCGGAATTTGTTCACGATTTGTTCCCTGATTTTAATGTTCTGACATTTGCCTGTCAAATTCGAAATTTAATTTTGAACTATCAAATGCTGAGTAAATGACTTGAATGTTGTAAACTGCGCTTATTTAAACCAAGTTACGTGTATTCGAAATTGCATTTACGTTCTTTTATTACTAACTAGTTCACGCAGAGCTTAAACTTTGATATAATCTCAAGATCGGAACAAATTTATGTACAACTTATTTGCACATCCACCTTTATGTACCTAAACATAGTGCGCCGCTTTAGGAACTAAGTTTTTGCAGCTTAAATGCTAATTTGTGACGCTTTACAAACCCATTCAAGACAATTTTTATTACTAAACGTGACCGGCAAACAATATCTGACTAGGTAGTCGGACAAATGATTAGTATATAAAAGACAAACTGGTTAAATTGTGTTAACTTCTGCTTAATTATATATATGATAAAATAAATGATAACTATACCTATTAACATTGGCTCATAACAAACGCTTATTAATCACAATTTGTCTAAAATAGGGTCAGTTGAGAATTGGAAATTGGTGCAACTACTTGTGATAAGAAAGTCACAAGTAGTTCTTCTTATGTACCTTAGGACAACAACCTTTACATGCGCGCCCTCGTGTGGCACCGTTTACTTCAGTGTCTGAAGTGTTTAAGGAAACAATGTTCATTCTTGTCTTGAAGGACCGTCAATAATTTTCCACTCTACCCCACCCTTTGCTTCTAGTTGGTCACGCATATATCGATGTGTTCGCATTTTTTCCATTACAAAGTTCATCAAACCTACAATTCAGCCGTAGGTGCACTCATAAAAAAAATGAGAAAAGCACTCAGCACTTACCCGCTGAGGAAATGACAACAAAACATAGAAATAACATCGTCTCCAGTCCATACCTCTGCCACCGCGGTATGAATATATCAGTTTTCGATTTCATTATTGTTATCGATCGTAAGAAGAAAGTACCATTCGATAATTATCAATAGCTATACTGGAACGTTTTATTTTTTGTTTCTTTTAAAGCTTGAAACCCACTTTCGCGATTTTCTTTCCTTCCACCCGTTAGTAATATAAATGTACGTAGGTAGAGCTACAAAAAAATTTCGCGAATAACAAACGAGAAATGACATATCGAATATGCGATACTCGCATTAATTTGTTGCTTCTTCGCTGAATGATTATGCTGAAGATATTGGTGAAACGAAAACGAAATGCGATTACACAATAATTCTCTGCTCTGTTAGCAAGCTAAATGGAGATTGCTCTTAAAAAATAAATACATTATACAAAGAGGTTTATATATAGTTTGATGTTTCTTTATGTAATGGACAGAAAAATATTGTTGAATTTATTTTTTTGACAGTAGATACTCGTAGGTATTAGTACAGTTGCACTTGTAGATTTTACGTCTTTCATGGGTGTGTCCAGTTATACCGATGATGACAATTTGAAGAGGTTGAACATTTTTGACACATCCGGCCGATGAAAAATATGTTCACTTATGTACATGTATAAGTGCGTACGTTAATAATAAGTGCAAGCAATAAAAGAATCATTATGCAAAAAGAGGAAACAAAACTGACATTTCACCATCTTTGAGGTTTATGTGTTTAACAAGAAGTTCAGTTCAGGCCACTTTTCCTCCTACTCGTGCGACAACGAAATAAACAAGTCTCTCTTTTAATGTATTGAAAACGTGTTCTGACTGACTGAGGTTGTAAAAGGGCTTATTTTGGACAGGTTTCTTTAGATTGCTTGTAGTTTTAGGTTGTATTTCGAACATGGCAACTACAATTATAATAACGGAAAAACACAGCTTATTGTGTCTGTTTCCTTTGTTAGGGGTTGTAATGCCATTTTAAATACATATTCTGGATAAGGGTAGGTATTCGTCGAACGTCAATTTGAAATTTGAGTACTAATTTGCTTTGAGACTTCCCATATTCATCATCCATCTGATCACAAAAACAGCTATAAAACAGAAGGGTTCCTAATGTGTGGAAAAATTGTGATTATCGGAGAACCTAACCTCAATGATAAGAAAAATTGTCAAATATCGACATGAAAAGTTAGGACTTCCGTCCGTCAAACATTTTTTGAAAGACGTCAGTGAAACCGCGGCAGTATTTAAAACGCAAATAAATATTTTGATCTGAGAACAAGCCCTTATACGTGTTCATTATCACAGCATTTCTCGGTCATAGCGGCATAACGGTTGCTGAATGGTACAGCGTACGCCATTTGGAAGCGATTCATAGGAAACTTTACAATAATAAAATAGAATTGAATTTCTGCAGTCACAGTTGAATGCTGCGGGTAGATATGAGAGTTGACGATTGCAATGAATGCCTATAGTCATATAAATGAACCTACCCACTTAATTTCCAAAAGGGAGAATGGGATATGGGAAGGGCGCATCTGAAAGCCCCCCAAATATCATATTCTACGTGCCTGAAGTCAGGCTAACTACGCACGAGATAATCTGTGAACATTTCCGTGACGAACTACTGCACTTTCGACGATTCACGTGACTAGTACAAATACCTAAGTATTGGCGCTGCACACTAGTTAATCAATTATTTATAAGACATTTTCTTAAATAAATATACATATATACAAAAAAAAAGTGTATCAAAGAAATACATACCAGCAACTTGAAAAGGGTACACAGCGGAGCACTTGATCTTTTGGATCGAGTCCGAACGAAAGAATGTCGTGGTCGTTGGCTTTGCAACGATGCTTGTTGTTGTTGTCGCAGCTACTGCTGCTAATGGCTGCGATTTCTCCGGTAGGGACGACATTTTGTTGCAAAGTATTATTTTTTTCTGTTTTTTAATTTCTAATCACTTCTTTGGTTCCCTTCTTTGTGCTGCCTCTTCTCTAGTGCGTGTTGGCCAAAATTTGATGTTTAAAGTGAATGCGAATGCTGAACTTTACTTAGGCTCTAACTATTCACTTGGTGAAATTGTTATCACAAAAATAGTGCGCTTTCCACTCCTGGGAAACTGGAAAAGGCGACGACTTATTTTTTCTTGTGGATCTTTGGTTGTATCGTCGGTTTATGATGAAAGAAAACCGTTTTTCATCTAAATGCTTGTTAA
This sequence comes from Cheilosia vulpina, assembly GCA_916610125.1. Classification (NCBI taxonomy): domain Eukaryota; kingdom Metazoa; phylum Arthropoda; class Insecta; order Diptera; family Syrphidae; genus Cheilosia; species Cheilosia vulpina. Next base: position 47,252,051 of record OU744279.1, read on the forward strand.
GGAATAGTTTTCGTATTTTATTCTGCTAAAGGACAAGAGCGCAGCTTTATCCATTTGTTGTACGATCGTAAGCAAGCAACTGCTGTTGGCGAATTCACTATATTTCATTTAATTAAGTTTGATGGAATATTACGAAAAAGGTGTTTTGTTCCTCAAGCAAATTGATGAGGAAGAGTTTTCGATTTTTAGTTTCTTATTGTTGTCTGTGTATTTTTTTTTTTTTTGGGTTAACAGCTTATAAATTGTGCACTGTTAACAGTATTTTCTTGGCTTTTACGAGAACCGTTATTTCATTACTTCCACCGAGTTGGCACACTTTTTGTTTTAAGCAATTCACAGCTAATAAAAGTATTTTCTGTGCGCAGTGGAAATATTTCCAGTAAGCACTTTTTTTTTAGTAAGAATATCAATTTTCTTCTTGACCGAAAAAGAACACACGAATATCGCGATCTGAAGCAAGAATCGAGAACGTAGATACACACGAAACAGACACCACTGTGGCTAACTTTCAACTGAACTCAACCTCTGCAAGCACTCATTTCTTAAACGGGAAATGTTCCACTCAAGCGGAGTCTTTTCGTAGAAAACTCAAAAAAGCAATGATTTGCTTTTGCAAACGCAACGCAAAGAGCTATAAACTGATTACAGTTTGAGTGAGTAAATGTTGAGGACAAACGACAAAATGCCGACATTTTGATAATAAAACGGAAGACGGGAAGAGGAAAAACAAAATGTGGATGGAAGAAGAAAATATATAGCTGCGAACGACTGCGATCTTGTGCCGCAGTGTTACCATCGGGACGCTTTAGAGTCATTTTGACTTTTTTTTTAAGAGCCTGGACTGCGGACCCTTTTTTTTTTGGAAATTGGTCCTTTCAAAAAAATGAATTAAAAATTTGTTAGCCTATTTATTGAATTCGAAAGAATTTATATTTACCTGTATTTGAATAGCAATTATAACGGTAATAAATAACAGTATGTTTCTTTAATAGAATGGGACTCCTATTTTCATCCGGGATTCTTTTCTTGGACTCATTCTGAAAATGTTCAGAGGTAGCACTTTCGTGTGGGACGGGAACATAATAATGATAAGGTTTGAATAGTGTTACCGGTGGGTTACATTGCAGATGTTATATTATATCTAGTAGTTGTATTAAAAAACATTTTCTATGTTCCTCAATATTTGTGGCCATTTGCCAAATGGATAATTACTATTAGCTGGGAGATATATTTCTTTTTTGTTTTTTCCACAATTGGTTTAAGCAAATTGTAAAATATCAACTTGTTAAATTAATATGAAAAGAGAAACAACAACTTCTGTTTTTGCTTTAAAAGCATACTAGCAGCATATTTGGTTAAAAACGTTTCAATCTGAACTACTTACGATTCGATTGTTAATCCGAGTGTTAATCTTTGCCAAATTTCCGCTAAGATTGTTCGTGGCAATATTTTTTAAGGCCGCTGATTGTTTAAATGTTAAATCTTTTAATTTTATTACAATTTTCACATTTTTTCAGTTTAAAAAATATCAGTAGGTAATAAGAGTACCAACAGGACGACAACGCTGAAAATGTAAGCAACAACAAATACAAATAGAAACATGCATTCACTCAGCGTTACCTTTGGGACGCTTTAGAGTCATTTTGACTCATTTTTGAACGCCTGGACTCCGGAGTCCGGACTCATCGTTTTGAAAATCAGTGAATTCCGACTCCTTTTAAAAATATGAAACGTTTTGACTATAATTCAAAATTATTAAGCCTATTTAGTTGAATTCGAAAGAATTTGTTTTTAATTATGTATATCGGTAATAAATAACAGTGTGTTTCTTTGAAAAAGAGAAGAAAATATTAGGATCAGAATGGGACTCCTTTCTGCAAATGGGAGTCTTTCTGAAAATTTTTAGAGGTAACACTGATTCACTGTTCACAGATCACAATTTCACACATTCGGAGAGCAAACAATTAAAATGGTGGATGGGACATGAGGACATGAAACATGACACATGAGAGAAGCACTTGAGTGCAATTTTGTCTGTTATTCTTTCGGTAATCGGTATAGAGAGTAACAAATTACAACTTTACAAATTTTAAATTTTCACCAAATATTTATTTCAGTTCACAATAGCCAATTTGTCTAATGAAAATATTGTATAAATAAACAAAATTGAGTACTGATAGCACCAATAAATTGTTTTTATTCTAAAATGTTATCGTTTACCCATGTATTGAAATAAATGTGCGCATTAAAAGTGCATACATGCCTACTACGATGCATTTACTTGGAAGTTCCGGTTGCATTTTGTATTATGTTTGTTTACTTAACGATTGTAAATTAATCAGCGAATTTGCGATGTGCCGCTTCACATTGCAATGGCCCTGAAATGTTCTGTTGTCGGTCACGCATGAACAGCTTCTCCGTCGACCCTTCGACTTCGGCTAGTTGACAACGTGACAAATTGAGCTCCTTTTGTTTAAGCAGTTTGTATGAAACTGATGTGCAGTTGAAGCTTGGCTACGAAATTTCTGACTATAGAAATAGATAGGTTCGAATTCGAACTGGTGGATACTGATGTAGGTTAATAATTGATAAATATGGACGTGTGTGAACGCTCGCAACTAAGAGATGCCAATGCGATTTTAATAAGCATTCGGGTCATCGAAAAATCTCTTATATCGCAGTTTTTATTATACGGACGTTCGCAATTCTCAGTACTCATTCATCAAATTTTGTTTGAATGTACGTACCTAGGTCCATGCATCAACAAACTTGCTTGTGTACAGAATTTGAATGGCGTTTTGTTATTTTCCCAAAAATAACAAGCTCCTCGAACACGTCTAACGCAGCTTTATATAGCTAGTAGGTAGGTCTTTATGCAAAGTTCACTGAGAGAGCAAGTTCAAAACATGTTAAGTGTTTTGACTTGCATCAAACAGCCCGATCTAGCATACCCAGTGACCGTAACCTTAAACACGGATGTTATTTTGCCACCACAGCAATCCATACAACACGAACTTGACTTTGAACTGGTGTTAGTTTCGCAACAAGTCCAGTTTAATCCGCAAAAGTAGACTGATTATATGATGTTATCGATAAGTTTTTGTTTTTAATTTTATATGCATCGGCATAAGGAGACTTGACAACCAAACTGATAGCATAGGTCTTCATAAAAAAAAAGCTGATTAATAGTGTCTCGAGATGATCTTGTCTTTAGCCAAAAATTTGGAGCACAATTTATTTTGTACAAAGAGGGAGCCTTTCAAGAATATATTTCCGCCCGGAGTCCCCAGTTTACCACCGCAATCAACTGAAAAATAAAACGAAATATTTAAATTAATTCTTCTCTAATCTCTCTCTCTATTGATTGGTTGACAACACTGTAAAGAAATTGTTTGCCTTAGCACACGCGTTCAGCAGCCTGCCTTTGATTTCTCAAATTATCTCCCAGACCAACCGCGCTCCGAGTGAAATGTTACTAAGGTTATTTTTGATTTCAGTTGTTGAAAAGTTGTCAACAAACTTCGACATCACTATACCTATCTGTATACGGTTTGTTCAAACAATAACAAACACTTGTTTACTTGCTTCTGTTTCGCATTGCATAATCCATGTATCCACCTGCTGTCCTTGGCATGGTATTCTGAATGTGGCTGGCGTATCATCCATCGATTTCTAAAAATACTATTTCCATTCCGCATGTTCCCTGCGTTCTGCGTACCCTACCAGTCACGTTCACGTCACGCACTCAATCGGTCTCTTTTGTTTATAAACAAAAAGCACCCCCCTTTGCCCACAGTCGCTCTCCACGAGCTGTATTTCAGTATTTCAACCAATTCATGACCTTTGTCTACAGCAACAGTGCGCCGGGCTTTGTAACCCGACTGGCTTTTCGCATCCAAGACGATTTCCTGCTTTTAGCGGTATTTTAATTGGTTTCTCTCCGGCGGAAAAATATTGTGATTCATAACGATCTGCAAACAAGTAACTACACCTATCTGTATCTGCGTGCTTTTATCACCCACCGACTGACTGTAAAAATAGATACTAGGTGTATAGATACTTTATAGTATCCAGCGAAATGAGGTCTATCCCAATTCGAACGCGATAAGAGTGGCACTGCTGAGACTGATTTTTGGTTGAAAAACAAAAAGTACTCAAGTTATTTATACGAAGGGCTGACATTTTTCTTCTGGTGGGAGATTGGAAAATTTGTGTGGATATCACGCACGAACCGAGTGATCAGACGAACCGAAGTAACAGCATTACTATGTGTGTGCACGTGATTGTTGAGTGCACATTATTTTGGTCTCGTTGTTGTTGTTCTTTTACAACATGGTGTTGCTTTATAATAAAGGGTGATTTTTTAGCTGGTTTGGTTTTGGCAACACCGGTTTTGACAGCTGACGTGTGTTTAGTACCTTGTGTCACTGTCAAACAGCTTCAGTTTGGTTTGCAATTTAACCATGGATCGTCTTACAAATGAACAACGCTTGCAAATTATTGAATTTTACTATCAAAATTCGTGCTCGGTTCGAAATGTTCATCGCGCGCTGCTTCCATTTTATGATCGGCATTCTCGACCTTCTGAGCAGTCTATTCGGAAGATTGTGACCAAATTTCGCACCAAATTTACTTTGTTGGACATTAAACCACCAACACGTTTACGTACTGTGCGTAGTGAAGAAAATATTGCGGCCGTATTAGCTAGTGTGACAGAAGACCGCGAAATGTCGATTCGGCGCCGTTCTCAGCAGTTAGGCCTTTGTTACAGCACTACGTGGAAAATTTTGCGGAAGGATTTGGGCGTAAAGCCTTTTAAGATACAGCTGGTGCAAGATCTAAAGCCAGCCGACCTACCACAACGCCGAATTTTTGTTGAATGGGCTCTTGGAAAGCTGGCCGAGGATCCGCTTTTTTATTGAAAAATTGTGTTCAGCGATGAGGCTCATTTTTGGTTGAATGGGTACGTAAATAAGCAAAATTGCCGCATTTGGAGTGAAGATCAGCCAGAAGAATTGCAACAGCTACCAATGCATCCCGAAAAAGCCACTGTTTGGTGCGGTTTATGGGCCGGCGGCATTATTGGGCCATATTTCTTCAAAGATGATGCGAATCGCAGCGTTACTGTCAATGGTGAACGCTACCGAGCGATGATAACAAACTTTTTTTTGCCCGAAATGGAAGTTCTTGACTTGCATGATATGTGGTTTCAACAAAACGGTGCCACATGCCACACAGCACGCGAAACAATGGCGCAATTGCAAGGCGAGTTTGGTGAACAGTTAATTTCACGTTTCGGGCCGGTCAATTGGCCGCCTAGATCGTGCGATTTGACACCATTAGATTATTTTTTGTGGGGGTATGCCAAGGCTAATGTGTATAGGGACAAGCCCGCTTCGATTGACGCACTGGAAGCCAACATCCATGCATTCATTCGTGAGATACCGGCCGATATGTGTGAAAGAGTATGCCAAAATTGGACTCAGCGGATGGGCTACCTGAGACGCAGCCGCGGTCAACATTTGCATGAAATTATCTTTAAACATTAAATTGCAAGGTTCAAACTATCGATTCAAATAAATATTTCATTCATTTTTTCGAATTTTTTGTGTTTTTTTTTTAAAAAAAGTTCTAAACCTCTTAAAAAATCACCCTTTACCTTTGTGCCCGAACTCGGAAGAGATATTGAAAAATATTGTGTTCCAGATGAAAGGCAGATGGAATTTTTCCTCTTCTTGGGAAACAACAGAATTGTTGTTTGACAAATATACTACGGGTATTTGAGTGAGACGTGTCTACCTGATTGACAGACTGTGGACTTAAGGGTCGCTCGTAAAAGGAGAACAGGTAAATTGCAAGAACAAACTGAAAGTCTCTCCTTCGTGACAAACCTAACACATGATGTCAACATATTTGAAAGAACACCTATCGCTGGAAAAGAAACACATGTTTTTGAAAAGAATCCTACGATAAGTGGGATTTAGATTTTTGATCCTTTTTTCTCCTTAGAATTTCCAAATGCGAAGATTCTACAGAACGAAAATATGGTTGCCTGCAAGGAATGTTTGCTTCCACGTATATAGGTATAACATGTACAAAGTCGCAGGAGCTGAATTTTGTTGAACAAATTCCTTAACATACCTGACCGACTCATGTTGATGTCTGAAGAAGACAATTGGAGGTATCCGTCATAATTTGCGTTAAACATAATTGACGCCCAACGTAGGACTATTGTCCCAGGCTATGGATATTCACCTAAATCGACTATCTTCTTCCGCCGTTTGGGAGAAGATGAACAGTTTTCTAAAAACAATTGGCAGCCCATTGTAATTTTCTTAAAACTCTGTCAAAAACCAGTGCCCGTCAATTTTCTGACACACACCAACAATGCTATTCAAAAATCCCTCATTTTTACTACGCTGCTATAAAAGGTGTAGGTATAACGTCTTAAGAAATATTGTAGCTTACCAAAACGTGCCAACTTGTTCAGGGGCATGATTTTATTTGCAAAAAGTATGACATTGGCAAACATTTTAGTTCATTCGCATTTCATCAATAATGTATATGGATTTTTTTCAGACGCACTTGTGCCACTAAAATCGAGGTCACTAGTTAAGAATATACAGACATCGGACTCAGGAAGGCTGTACACGTTCCCCGAAGTGCTTTCAAAGAAAACATCGTCTGGCTGAATGTTTTTGTTTTTGAAACTTGTCCGGCGCTCAATGTCAGAGATTAGGCTAAACTTAACTACAATAATTGACTTATCTGACAAAATAAAATATTGCGCGTAATTTCTTTTCCAGACTTTTTTTTTGTATAGTGCAAAAGCCTCGACCCCATAGACGGCTGTAGATATGCCAAAAATAGTTTTGTCTTTTAAAGGCAAATATAATCGTTTTTAACTATATCGAGTCAAGTGCGGGTGTAGTTGCTTTATTGAGTCATAATTCTAGATCGTTTATCAAGAAGGAAGAAATTGCTTATAAAAAAAGGCTTAATCAGCAACGAATTGCTTAGACGGTTTGTTTGAAAATAATACGTAACGAACGATTATCTCTATCAGTCTCAAAATTGTTGTTGTCTAACATTTAAGCGAATGAATCAATATTATTCAGGAGTATGCACTTTATTAGTCACTTTGTTTTGCAGAAATGTCCGATATGATCAACCGGATATCGGAGTGGAACTGCCCAATGATTCGATCGGTTTTGAAATGAATGAAGATTGGTCGACAAAAGCCCAAAAAAAAACCATCGAAAGATCGAAGTTGGAATAATTGTGTTGAAGTGACAGTAAATCTATTTTTACCTGTCACTAGAGACTACAGCCAAAAACATGCTCATTTCTTGCAATTTAGTTCTCATTTGTAAAGCTTTCCCCACATATCGAAAAGTCCTGTAGAGTATTTTTTTCTATTTCTTTTAATTTCCCCTTGAAACTTAGAGCTTTGATAATATATGACGATGGGCTGTCAAATCAGCAGCGTCAAAAATGTAATAAAGATTTCTGTTATGCATTCGTGTTCAATAATCTTGATTATATAAATGTATATTTATAAGAATGCGTTTCTTTTCGACACCGACAGATGAGATCGGGTAGTAACACTAAATGGGCACGTTCAAAAATCTAATTTCATAGTTATAACCGCAAAAAGTAGACCGGCCGGTAACGCCACTTTTCATTCGTCAGCCAAATATACGAACTATCAAGTAAGCACTCAGTTACTAAACTCCTGACTAGAATTATCGGTTACCCCTTCATAGACGTCAACTGAAAAGAACTGTTCATGTAATCGATCTAGGCCAATCAAAACTGAGTCACATCAAGTCAGCCAGATGTCAGACTTACTTGAATAGAAACTTTGAACGTCTCCAATGTGTTCACCTTAAAAAGAATTTACATATTTAATTTTTCAATGTTTGCTCTTGAGTTCCATCTATCTCTATAAAAAGTCACTTTCGCATCGCCATCACTAGTATAAGAGAAAATCTGTCAACAATCCTTGCATGTCTTACAAATGACTAATATATTTTAGCTGTTCTACGCGTGTCTATTAATATAAATCCTACTCGCAATAAATCCAGATGACAGAATTAGATTATGATTTCCACAAAATATCGTAATACCGTACAGATCATAGTACAGTTATCCGCTAACCTCAATTGAGTTCGAAATTTGATTCTCTCAAAGTTGCATGTACGTTAAACACCAAATGATGCAATTAGAATCGAAACTGAAGACAAAATGCGCCAGCAACTACGATTCAATTTGAAAATATTCCCTTACCAACAATGGCATATAGCAACCGACATGATGGTGTATATACGGTATACGTATACTAAAACGTGTACCTAACCTACATGTGCAGAACTGTCGCCCATGCAACTGTTGCAAAAGTACATGCATTTCATGTGGTCGATGGCATAACCGCTTCCAACGCTAAAAGAACAAATATATGAGATACGAGTTTGTTAAGGTACCCGCAGTTAAATGTTGAACTACAAAAATATCTATAGATACTGTTACCATCAGAGTCGAAGACCAAATCAGCTGTATATGGTGAATGGATGATGAGAGACCAGAAATTCCTCCACAATTGGCTATGCCGGTAAGAGATAGTGATCATTGTATTGAATGTCGACCTCAAAATTCAATTTCAATACCACATTGAGATTGGAAGTGATGTCCTATTACAGTTGAAGATCTACGATGCCCGCTTGCGTTTCAACAATTCCAAAAGTCCAAAAAAGGAACCGAGAAATGACGGGTATGCAGATTGACATTGAATAGTTCTGGGCAGAGATGAAATGATAAAAGAGATGGATATCTTTCGTACGTCTATCCCCCCAAAACCCATTTGTTTACAATGTTGTTTTTTTAATTTCAACCCCTGTCTGTGAATACGTGTGAGCTACAAAAAAGCATGTTGCTAATGGCCGGCCAACATTCCTTTTGCTTTTATGGGCATCGCGCTGTTCAATTGTTTTGTGTTTGGTATTGAACTTGTTTGGTTTTTATTAAGGATTCGAATAAAATAAAAAAAGAATTGAAATACGCATTTCGGAGTAGCGAATTATTGCGTTAAAGTTCAATTCATGAACTCACATACACTAGGACAAAAATGAGCATATGTGCGTGACTTCATGAATTTTACTGGAAAACAGCTTGTAGGCAGCCGCCTTTCCACTGGAAAGTTATACATCTCTGTATTCCATTATCTTTGCCAGTATCCACTAAACAATGCAATTCACTGGAAATCAAAGAAAACCGACCTTCAGTTGGAATCATTAATAATAATATTCTGTCTAATGTGTCAACGGAGCTGTCAATAAATTGAAGATTCAGTAAGTGAGTTAAGCTCACTGAATATAAGTGACATTGCATGAATGTAATGAAATATTTTAGGTTTTTTCTTAATTTAATAAAAATGCAAACTAACTGTACAAATTGTTAGAGCTCTGGCGCAAATGTTGCTATATTCAAAGTTTGACACTGGCCCTGTTCTATTATCCGACTAGCAGCATTTTAAACTCTACATACAAAATATTGACATTTCAACATTTGTGCTAGGTCTCTAGTACAATTTGGGAATTTTCCCAATATAACGCAAAACTATTCGCTAGATAAAATTTAGCGGAAGAAAATATGTGAGTTTTTAGTACAATTCCATAAATACAATATAAAATACCTACAAAAGTGGTAAAGAAGTTCTTCGATTAAATTCGGAAGTAGTAGTGGGAAAAAGGTTTACTACTGTACAGAATTTCAGTACTATTTGACTTTTCCAAGTATGCAAGTACCACTGCTTATCAATTTTGAGTACTGTTTTTTATTTTCTTGGTTTCGTTATATCGTCGACATCAAATAAGACCTTATTTGATTTTAGAATTCAATGAAAAGTCCCCCATTTTTATTTTTATATTAGTTTTTAGTACAATTGAGAAAATTTTATTTCTGACCTATATTATCTTAAAGGAAATGTGTATACTTTTAAAATAAAATGAAAAGTAAACAAAGAATAATTGTCATTTTGTTTCCATCAGAGACAAATCACACTATTGTCTCTGGTTTCCATGTGCAAGTGTGTTTTCTTCAGCAAATTTAATTTTCTTTTTCGACAAGTTATGGAGTAAATGGTTGGTTACAATTAGATTTATTTTTCTATCTGTAGACTTTAATAAAAAATGCATGAAACTCTAAACGGCCCTAAATAATAAAAGTCTGTTAAGAGCTATTTATTAAATTTACTATGCCAGTCATCTGGAACCGTCATAAATGCTAAAAATTACACTAGCTGATCGTCGTTTGCAGTATGTCAGCGCTGAATGTCCTAATCGATTAAATGCAACACCAACCTTAGTACGAAAACAATAATGAGGCACTTTTTACATAATGCGAAAGTATATGTATGATAATCTATAATCTCAATACTCTATCTTTACTGAACCATCTAGTATTTTTAAAACAGATACCGTAAATTGATTGCGGTACACATTATCTGAGCTTTTAAATCAAAAATCACAAAATGGCAGCTATTAAATAAAACCTACTTAGCAAGTACACTGTGTTATATAAGCCAGCGTTTCAAATCGAACGGCTATAAATTTAAGTGCACACGTCTAAAATTCGTGTTACTAAAGACTTCAGTTAAGTCAACCATTAGGTTTAGGGTTATCAATTTCAATCCGAAAGCTACAACAAATCTGCTTACTGTCTGTACAGTTGTGCAAATATGTGCAGTATTTTTATCTGTCAAAAGGGCGATAATATGCTAGGCATGCTCTTGACAGCGAATGAGTGTTTACTGTCACAAAGGAAATGAAAGTATACCCGACACTGGAACTATCACTGATAAGAGAGAGCTGACCATATTGTGTCGAGAGACTTTGGAAACGCACAAGCTTTATTCGCGGTAGCTGGACGGAAGTCACATTGCACAAATAAAAGGATAAAGGGTATCTCTCCATATACATACTTTTTGCTTTGTCACTGAACCTTTTAGGTTTTCTTCGCTGTCGGCGATGGCTTCCACTACGACTTTGTCTTCCACTTGGACCTATTTGCATGCTGGCCGAAAGGAGGGGAAGCATATTCCGTTACTCTTCTCTAAAACTTTTTTACCGCACTCGCGAGTTCGTTAAAAGTAAGCAAACCACGATCTAAAAGAAACTAAAACTTTTTTCTGGTAAACCGAAATATTCTTTTGAAATTCAAAAATGGCGGACAGTGAGGTGGATTTTGATTGAACCTAGAGTCTCCCTAATTGATAAGAGACGTGAATTTTGTTGTGGATCACATGGTACATATGCAAAGCGATTTCGAGTAAATAAGAAATTCACGCCCGGTGATGGTGAACGTGGCGTATAGTTGTCTTTGAATAGAATAATAGCAGTATAGGTTATCGGCGGAAGCCGGTGTCCACGATTCGATTTTCTGAGGCTTGACAAGACATTGCTGACGTTTTAATTAAACATTACGCAACTTGCTTAGTTAATTATTTGTTGGGGTCAGAAAATGATGGTTTTTGCTGCGTAATAAAATTGTACTAAAGGCGTCTTGGTACGTAGAAGCTTATCTTATAAGACATCACTACAGTAGTGAGTCACACAATGTTGCGACTTGCCATGCATTGGTCGAATAGGTTTTTGCAGAACTGCATAGGACGGAAGTGCTGATGCTGAAACACCTTAAATAACTCTGCATATGGTTCAAATTTCCTTCCAGATTTCAGAAACCAATTTTCTTATATTTTGAATGAGTAATCCAGCTTAAGCTAATGTGCGCCGATAGCTTACCTGTGCTACCATATACAATTTCTTCTTCGTTTTGATGCAATTGTAATAACTGACTGCATCAACCAAATGGCAACAGCAGCAACAACTATCATGAAATAAAAGACACGTACATTTTGCAGACCCTCCCTTGCAACTATGTGACAGTACTTAACTATTCAGCTAGCAGCTCCTAAGTCGGAGTTCTGTTTATATAACCAGATTTGGGACTGTTAAATCGACCGAAAGTGTCATAACGATCCCAAAGCCCGTTGGAGACGTTTACCAAAACTTTAATGAAATGTATACGTATATTTGACAGTTCTCAATCTCCCTGAAAAGTTCCTATTTTGGATAAGTACCGTTAGGTATCAGTTGTTCTGAACCGTTAAGTATAAATGTTTTTCGAAAACCCAAATGCTAATTTTTATTCTAATGTAAGTCTAAATCCAACGCCCATTAACCTCTTAATTGAAATGCAATACACATTACACAATCATCACTGCACCCTCGCCTAACTACGATAGTTTTAAACATTTTATCTATCCATGACCGCACAAAGTCCAAACCTTTTGCAACGAAATCTACTTATAGCTACTCCGTCTGCCCGCCGTTGACATTTTATTTGATTTCTTCTTTTCTATTATAATATAAGTCTTCTCTATTTAAAAAAAAAAAATAAAATTCAACTCAAAGAAGGAAAATAAAAAAGAAACAAAAGACAAGAAGTACGATAGAATCCACTCCACCATCACGTGGTAAATGCGTGCATGGGATTTTCCATAATGCGTGGTAAAGTTACAGGCGAGGCATTTTCCCATTTTACCTCTCTCTCTCCTTCTGGAAAAACACTGAGCGTGGTTAACGAAAAAATCAGATGCAGTGGAAAATTTTTGGAAATTAAAAACGCACTCCCTCGATGGATATTATGCTGGTGCATGGCCCGCCACTGTGGCGATGTGATATAATATGCAACAGTTTGACAGTTGGGAAGTTGGCGGCGCTTCATGTTAATGGCCGTTCTATTAATTATGCAACGGTATGTTCTACTTCAGAGACTAGTTTGGACTATATAAGGCGTTTTTGTGTGTATTTCATAAATACATCAGAGCGATCTGCACACGCTCGGTTCAGAGCACGCTCATAATGCTCGAGCTCAGTTCAGAGCTCAGCTCGTTCGTCGTTCAAATTCCTAATCGCGATGTCAAGGGACAAATCTTTATCGAAACTAGAGGGAAGTTTTTCGTATACGTAAACGACGATTCTACAATTTAAACAGTGTCTTGCTGTCAGTGCTGCCAATTCACACAAATGTAGGCAAACATAATGGAGAAGATGAAGAGGTTTTTTGATTGGCTTATGTGATATGGCATTTTTAGTTTTTTAGTACTTTTCTTTTCAGAACTTTTATAAAATGTCAGGAAATTATCAGCAAACTCGTCCTAAAAGTCAGATGATAATTCGCTACGTGACACACTCAATTGTGTCGTTTTTAGAGCTGTCGAACAGAGAAATCAAAACGGCTAATGAAAATCAATTGAAAAGAATTTCCAAAGGTTGTCTTATCACCACGAGACGGTCAAGCAAAGCAAGAGTGTCATTATACTTTTTACATTTAAAAAAAAAAAAAAAAAAACAGTCTAATTAGTTCACAATTTACATTTCGTTCCAGATAAACTCATCACTGATACGAACAACTTTACTTGAGGAATTTCGTAAGGCATGCTCGAATAATGTGTTTTGCTATGGGGGTGGGTGTTAAAAGTCAATGGAAAGAGCCACAGCGACGAGACGCCAGCAACATGAATTGAATTGATTTTGTACTTTGTACGTCTAGAATTTTTTAATGGGTGGCGCTATCTTTTAAAGTTACACTAATCTTGAACCCCTTTCTTCTTCCCGTAATCATATAACACTGGTATTAACAATGTTGCTCAAGTATTTGTGATCACGTGCGTGCTATGTTAAGGAAAAAATACGAGTAGATAACTAATAAAAATATGTATAATAATGATGGTCGATTAATTCTTCTTCAGTACCTACTTGTTTATAATTCCATTTTTGTTTGATACATTTTTCATCGAAGACATATTTCATCATCGAGTTTATTAAGTCCACACTGGTAAATCAAAATAGTCGACTGATAGGTTACAAATATGCAATTGCCGAAGAGGACTGAACTCTTGTTTAGTACGCATAAAAACACTTATATTAAAAATTGGTTATTTATTAAGAAAAAGAAAAAGTTATTTCCCATACCGGGAATCGAACCCGGGCCTCCTGGGTGAGAGCCAGGTATCCTAACCACTAGACAATATGGGACTTGAAAATTTATTGTCAAATGTCAGTTTTGAATTAATTTGAAAATGTTCATTGTCAGCTTTAATAATTCCACTTAGGTACCTACGAGATTTGATAATGTAATAATAAAATTATGCGATAAACGGATTTAAGGTAGGTTTCTACTTGTAGTTTTGTAATCGACTGATAGAAATGTCTCGTTCACACTGTAACTATTTGCAGGTTAGTTCGGTAGATATGCTTTGCTTCATCCGCCTATCTGAATGCCTTCTCACGAATAAATATGGACTATTGAGATTCGCATAAGAAATGGGTAACCGAAAACCAACTCTCCTATTGATTCTTTCTTTTGATCTCCCGCAGAACTGCACATAGGTCGACCCTTTGAAAATGTTGTATGTTGTTGGGCTCGACTTCGACTTGTATAAAATCAAGGGTTCCACAAAAAGTGGTTGTTGAAAGACTGTCGACTTTGTGAGCATAATTGATTTTTTATGGACACCAAAAATATTCTGCATCTTTCATGTACGAGTATATTTGTACAGCTCACTTAACTTTTAGTATCTTGCATATTGTGTTTACTTTTTGAGATGAAGCAGTGTTGTTGCGTAAATCGCGATCGTGTCGTGGGCATTATCTTGGCTTCTCGTTAATAAATTTGCCTTTAATATGATAATAGGGGTGAGTCTGGACCTAATGGCGTTGTTCATAAACACCAATTGGACTCTGTCTGTTTACTGGTTGCCGATTTGACAATTCGAAAAGTTGTGGGATAGCCGATGACGATTTTGCTTATACTCGGCCTTTTTTATTGTGCTTGATTTTCACGGTTAACAACAACAGTACAAGATCCAACTTTTGTTGTATACCATGGAAATATATACAGATCATGTGAGCATAATAAAAAAAGGCCTACTGCAGTCCAAACTATTTACGTCGTAAGCCAAGACTATAGTCAGTTATGCATATGAATGACCACAGATAAAAATACCTGCACATTACCTCTCTGTCTAATCAGCATAATATTAAAGTTTTCAATTTAGCATTATACTGAAAAGGATGCGCTGCACTGCACGGTGACCACAAGACTACAATAAATTACATTTAGTCGTTTTTAAAGGTAGTTACTTCTGTCAAAGTCATAATGGTCATGAGGTTATTGCAGTTTTTGGGAAATTCCAGTTCCACTGCATTATCCTATTTGACAGTTCTCGTTCAAAACACGTACGGGCAGTCAAATTTAAATATTTTTTTCCTAATTAATAACTTATTTTTAAATAGTATACCTAGATATAAATAAACATACCTACCTAGTTAGTAGTTACTATGGGAATGTAGATAACAAGTAAAGCCAGATGTCGCTTTTTTGTTTATGTAAAAAAAAAGCATACAAATTGTGTTATACATATTTTTTTTTTGTATTTTGCAAGGTTCGACTTCGACCATAAGTGCGACTAACTTTACTTATTAGACGATAACAAATTCGAAACTAAAATACTTTCAAAACAGATTTTTGAGAACGAATCTTAAAGTCCCATATTGTCTATTGGTTAGGATACCTGGCTCTCTCAATGCACGGGTGCCTGTCTGGTCGACTTCGAAAAGGCCTTCGATACCGTATGGTTGGAGGGGCTCTTCTATTAGTTGACTAGAATGGGCATTCAAAAACCATTGCTATATATGATTTACGATATGCTTATGGGAAAGAAGTTCGTTGTCAAAGCTGGCAATGTGACTTCGAGCAGGGTTTTCTAAATTAAAAACGGCTTACAACAGGGAGCAGTGAATTCTCCGATCCTGTTTAATATTTACACAAGTGATCTGGTGGGTTCCCTCAGACATGCTATAGCGTACGCTGACGATTTAGTGGCGTACAGATCAGGAACAAAAATCGAGGTCATCAACATCCTTCTGCAGCGTGACTTCGAGCAAATTAAGAGGTATTGCGATGATTGGAAGTTGAAAATCAATTTCCAAAAATCCGAAACAATCCTGTTCAGGATTCCATTGGCTGGGGCCTCTAGGGATACCAGAAAGAACTGGAGAAAATTAACAATTATTGGACAGCAGGGGCGGCCATTGGCGGTGAGAAACGTGGTCAGGTATCTTGGCATCTGGCTCGACCAGTATCTGTATTTTGACAAACATATAGATGCTTGTCTTGCTGGGGCTAGGAGGGCTTACGCTCTGGCAAGGAGACTGTTTCGCAGCAGTCAACTTGACACCAGGGTGAAGGTCATCTGCTACGTGGCCCTTATAAGGCCTATCATCGCTTATGGCTGTCCTATGTGGTTCAATATAGCGCCGTTCTATATGGAAAAGATTCGGGTGTTTGAGAGACAATGTCTCAGGGCCTGTCTAGGGTTGTTTAGAACTCCCGAATCTCAGTACATAAAATACTATCCCAACAAGACCCTATACAATGGGGCCCGACTGAATAGGATTGACAATTTCCTTATTAAGGTGATACGAAGGCACGTTGCAAGGGCGATGGCCAGTGATAATAACCTGATCTCAGGGGCTTACTACCCCAATTTAATGTACCACGAGAGTACGCTTCGGTCTGGCTTTATCCCGCCTGAGGCATTTCTTCATGTAGACATGAAAGGTTTAGTACAACAAAAAGATGGTGTGCCGGTATTGTACCACAGCCACCGCGGCGCGAGGGATAAGCGGCTCATCCACGACGGGTACGCCGCCAATGCTCAGGAGCTCCTCCGTTTTAGTACCGCAATTGCGGATCGGGACAAGGTCGATACTCTAAAGCAGTTCACCGAATTTTGGTGGCTTGAGGAAGAGGTAAGGGTGGATACGCTCTCCCGGGCCGGTGCGCTACTTACGTAGCATCCTCCTTAGTTTTAAGTTTGTAGTTTGTAGTTTTGTAGGTTAAGGTTTAGAGTAGGGAGTCCTTGGGAGGGGCCGGGTTAGCCAGCATGAAAGAGTGCTTCCGAGACTGGACCGACGCTAAGGCCTCGCTCGAGTCTCGGCGGCGCGTATGTGCACCTTGTTGGCGGCTGTCTGGCGCCCATGGACGCAATCAGGAGGGTGACCAATCGAGAGATTGCTCATCTCCCTGATTATAGGTAGTTTAGATTAAGTAGCTTAGGTAGTCTTAAGCAGAGACAATACTGAGACCACCAACCTCGGCCGATTTCCCGTTACTTGCCTACAAGCTATATTTTTATGGGGTGGCAAATGCTAAGTGCGCTTGTATTGTTACATAGAAATTCGTATTGACAAATGTCACGCAACTTCAAAAAACTCACCAACACACTCGAACCTTGCATATGCCACTTCCGCCGTGGGCAAAGTTGCTGACAGCGTTCATAGAATTTTATCCGTTAAATTTGAAATTATTCGTTACGTGTGCATAATAATTTTTTTAAGGAATAAGTGGAGATTTGCCTAAAATATATATGAAAAATGAACAATGTAGATTATTTGAAGTAAAATAGAAATATATTGAGCAAATTTTCATCAGTTTTCTAAGAAAAATTTACGCATGAAATCGAAGTTAATGATATTCAAAAGCGCAAAATACGCAACCATGTTTGTCATAATAAGTTTTTAGTATATAGAACATTTCGTTTAGATAGTTTAATTAACCAAACAAACCAAATTATTCACATTTTAACAATATATAATTACTAACCAATGGCATTCAGTAATGTAAAAATGTGGTATTCCCGAACTCTAGCACATTTCCCCACGGTTGTCGAGGTTGGCAGCATTTATTTTTGTATTTTTTGTATGTTTTTTCATGTCACACGGATTCTTAATTGACACAACACCGATAGGAAAACAAAATGGCCAATTTGAAAAAAAACTGAGCGGCCCAGCGGCAAGAGGATTGTGAGTTGGGGGTCTCAGTATCATTTGTCTCTGGTCTTAAGTAGTTGTAAGAAAAATAAAATAATAAAGCATTCAAGTTTTTAAAAGTTTCTTGAAAATTAAAAAACAAAACAAAATATATATTGATAGATTTAAGGCCGAAAGGCAATAGTTTTAAGCATATTGTTAAGTTTAGAGCGCTCGCTAAGGGCCAGTAAGCTAGAATAAGATAAATGTTAGTTTTAAATTAGATTTAATCGTTTTTGTCTAGGATATAAGTTTAAAGATTGAATTAATAAAAATGAATTTAAAAGAAAAAAGATACCTGGCTCTCACCCAGGAGGCCCGGGTTCGATTCCCGGTATGGGAAGTAACTTTTTTTCGTTTTAAATAATATTTAATGTATAACATCACGGCCAACAGACGGCGAAAGCATCTCATGAAATTAGTCTTGCACTGCACGGTGGTGGTATGCATTTGACATAACTCTCAGCGAAATTTTAGGGTTCCAAACGTTTTAAATTCGATGCCTGCCATCTGCCTGCCAACACTAAAGCTACTTTATTAGTAGTGATTTGACCCGTTTTGTTTTATCTCGACACAAACCGTTGGACAATTTTACCAAAGTATTGTTTTGAATAAGTAATAGAAGAATGATTGGTACATTCTCGTCGATTTTTAATGTTGGGTATGATTAATGCGGTCGAAAGGATTTTGTATTTTGTATTTGGCTATGGATAATGCCGTCGAAAGGATTTTGTATTTTTAATTTTATAGAACATCTTTGCAAATAATGTGTTCGTCCTTAAATGAAACAAATAGGAGTTAAAACATATTGGAATATATGTACCTGCATTGATTAAGAAAAGAATTGTTGGCTGTTGCACTGAGTTTTTGATGAATAACTGAACTTTTAATTTTATACCTGAGAATTTGTGCTCTCAATTAAACATGCAAAATTCAGACTGAGCGAATCTTGGAACACTAATCGAAAACCGCATTAGCAATTTTTAAATGTATTTGATTTATTGTAACACTAACTAGCTAGTAAAAACCAAAGAGAGCATCATAGACGACGTAGCATTTTCCTGATATCTTTCACCAACCCTCACCTTTATGCCGCTTTCTTCGCTTAAAAATAAATAAATATTTAATCTCACAATTAAATATTTTACCAACACATAGAGAAATCGTTTTTAGTCCAAAACAACATTTGCGCACGACTCTATTATTTCTTAAAGATAACAAAATAAACTAATTCAACAAAATAAAATAATTCAACATATATTGTTGAAAAACAGTCAACAATATATGTTGATTTGGGCGCTAGAAATCTTAAATCTCGAATCGAAATCTTAAAAACTAATGAAAGTGCAAACGCCTTGATGAAAATTCAACTCCACCTGTTGAAAAACAATTATAGCACCAATTGGCAAAATCTACTACAGCCATTCCAAAAATCTACTCCATTACACACCTGTTCAATTTGTTCCCCCGCACTTACACTACGAAAACAAAACAAGTTTCGTTCAATTTTCTGCACAACTTCAGTTTTACCTGACGTCACTAGGAAAAATAGAAATGGCTGGAGCTTGTCGTAGTCAAGAACGTCTATCGTTGTCGTCGTCGGTTGTTCACTGAAAAATAAAACTATAATTCCATCTCGAATAAAAAACTGTTCAATTCGCGTATTTCTTTTTTAAAATTCATCGGTTAATCGGCATAAACTCGAAATTGTCGAATAGGTACTCAAAAAAAAAAAAAATAAACCTCTGTGAATTCATCTCCATCACACATACCTACACATCCATGAGCATTTTTGTTTATTTGATTTTTCGTTCGAGTGAAGATAAAGTGTAAAGGCGACGGAAAAAAACGAAAAAGAAGAAATACAGTGCCCAGAAAATTTTTCCTGTATAATTTTTCTCCGAATTTTCCTCCCAAAAACACCAAACGAATAATAAAAAAAAAATCAGACCAACGAAAAGGCCTACAACAACAAGAAAACGAAGAGTGCTGCGCGAGAAAAATACAAAAAATTAAACAACATTTTTATTTATTTTGCTTGTGGTATTCGAATTAAAGTGAAGTGCATAGGAAACATAAGAAAAGATACCCCAACCGAAGGATTAGAAGGAGTTGTCTGCTGGACAGCGGGAGACCGTTGACGAGAAGGAACACCCTTTTGCCTAGGTACCTACATATTCCTTACAATTTTTTTTTTCTTTCTCTTGTTCTTACCCAATCCACAACTGCAAAAGTGGTCATGGTTGGTAAGTGTTTAAACATAGAAGATGCGAGTACAAGAAGGATCCATCTTCCATCGCCATCCCCCCACTAAAGGGATGGGTATCCAATTACCTACTGATTCTTATTCCATTGTTTGCTGTAGTTCCAATTGGATGGGGACACACTACGCTTTCAAATTGAAAAAAAATAAGTGTGAAGAGTCTGAGACTGATTGGTTATCTTATCGATTATTATCTGGCGAAATAACCAAGTGGATTCCCCGCAAACAGGTGTTTAAGGGTGTCAATTACATGAGCGGGGCGAGCGTGATATCACAGCAAAGTCAGATTATGGACTGTTATCGATTGATATCCATGTTTCTGCAAGTGAATGTGTACTTAACAAATTGATTAAATGTCTCTGGTAGTGAATCTATTATGCAAACTGGTTGTGGATGCTGGGACGTTTTTTATAGTAATTTTCCCAACATTGGCCCTTTCTCCGATTCAAAATTGTCAACGAATTTAGCGGATTCTGCTACGACACCGCTGAAATGGCAAATCATATTCCGTGATTGTCACAAGAGAATTAAGCCATGGAAGCACTTGTTATTCTTAGATACATATAAGCAACTGTTCTGTGCTCTACGATTAAGACCATATTTAAGAATGTGGTGTCGAAAGGACTGTTTTTTACAACTGTCCTGTGTTTCCTAATATTGTCCTCAATTACTATTGTAAAATAATAATACTCACCATTACCGTTTTAAATGTATACCACAATTGTAGACGACTGAAATGGACCTTTCTAGCTGTCGATCTTCAGCCACCGACTAGGTATAAATCAAAAACCCCACACGGGTAGAGAAGATGTCGCACCTGATACAACCATCGCCTCCTGGGATTGTTTATCAACATCAAAAGTAGTAAGACGTGTTGTCTTTTCGAGGCTTACCCACGTTTTTAGTTTCATTAGAAAAGTAATTTTGACGGACACGCGGCATTGGCGAAGATATGTTTTTTATCATAAACTTTTTTGCATGAAGACCAGGAAAGAAAAATTAGTTTGGTACTAGAATTGAAAAATTCAGCCCATTCGTAAATGCAATCCATTTGTAATCAATCACAACTTGGCATTCGAATTTAAAAATAGCTGAGACTCGATTGATGGTTAAAGTTTTTCGAAATTAAAATTCGAATAGAGCAGAAAGCTGTTGTTGGTGGGTGGGTAGCTGGAAATATGTACCTTACGGGCTAAACGGTGCATGTTACTACATAACTACACTTGTACAGCACAAGTTTTAAAAACTCTGTACGCCCCCAGGAGAAATGTCTTTTGTATTTTAAGATTTTCTGTAGCTTAAGAAATAAATCCGATAAATAATTTATTGATTGCAGCAGAACGAATGTCTATCTATACTAGTCCTATTGATTTCAAATCATACCTTTTCAAAAAAGTCCTTGAATTATTTTCGTCTCCTGTGACTTTCAAGAGCTGCATTACATCGCTGTGTCTGGTGCATAATACAAAACTCGTCTGATACACCTTCGTAGGTTCGTTTGTACATGCTTTGTATTTGGAGTTATTCCCAGACTGTCCCCCAACTGTGAAGTGTTTAAGAAGTCATTTTTAACGCGCAGTCAATCTTGTTCTACTTGAGTCTTGTAGACATAAGTTGGTTTAAAATTGAATTGCATAGAAAAGTTTTTAAATTTTCCACTCATGTCCTATATGGAGTTAAATTAAATTTAATTTGAACGTTTTCTTGTTCTATTTTCAGCATGCATTCACAATTGAACTCAATTTGAAACCAAATTCAATTGATTACTGTGCGTGTGAACAGCACACAATGATGGTATCGATGCACTCTAATTGGAATAACCTATCGACAGTAGATGGAAAAAAAACGTCGTGCCTCGTTTAAATATACGCATATATCATACATGTAAAGTGTATTCGCATCGTTAACGGTTTTCAAACGATTAACCAGAATTATCGTCACCACAACAACGTGTACAAGCGGTTTTGAGTTTTACCATTGCACTTGCATCCATTTTGGTATTTTATGCGCGGGTGTTAATTGCAGCCGGGACCGGTTTTACGTTTTTCGTTTGAATTATTATTGTTTATAGCAATAAATTCGAAAACCTCCAAAACAACAGCATTAATGTGGTCAACAAGAGACGGAAAGGGAACACTATGGATATAATTTCAACAGAACGTTTAATGCCATCATCAGGGGGTGAGTAGAATTATTTTTTATTTGTTTTTGCTTTTATTCTGTGGTCAATTTGATTGTATTGTGTTAAAAGTCATGTGGAATAACAAGGCAATTATCCAGAAACCAGGACGGGTCTTTATTTTGATACTGAAAGGCCTATTGTTTGGATTTGGCAAGATGCGGTGGTAGTACTGGTCCAAGTATCGTACATCGATCATGAGGTTAGGCTTTCTTTTTTTTAGTGTAAGCTACTTTTTTGATTGCTTAGTCATACTGTTGTTGGACTTTAAAGTGTTTGTTGCTATAGCCATGCCTGGGGACTTAATTTTATTGTACCTGACATTGTACATATTGCATTCTTTGGGTGAATACGAAGCTCACTGACTCGTCTGCGCACAAACCGAAACTTGCAGAAACAAATCTGCAAGAATTGAGTAAACCTGATTATAAATTACGATGATTGAGACCGAATGATGGATGAACTTCACAGCGATATCAATGAA
Organism: Cheilosia vulpina; assembly: GCA_916610125.1. Lineage (NCBI taxonomy): Eukaryota > Metazoa > Arthropoda > Insecta > Diptera > Syrphidae > Cheilosia > Cheilosia vulpina. Next base: position 47,274,910 of record OU744279.1, read on the forward strand.
ATATCTTGACTTTACCTGACTTGGTTACCAGAAACGCAACAAAGGGTAAGGTTCTACTCTCCCGTGTGTTAACCGCCAACCACAACAGCTACGGGTTGACGAATAGCTGATATTTTGACTTAAAAGAATGCTTCGAAAGACAAAAAGAAAGTCCAAGATGCATTAAAAATGTGTATCTTAAAAAAAAACCTAGACCGAGCAAAAGAGTGGGTAAATGTATCAAACATCCTAGGTCTACGGTGATGAAAGGCGTTGGTATTCTTAGCTTCCGACTTGCCTCGGCGATAAAAGGGAACGTCTATAGTGTCATATTGTGTGAGAAAACGGTTAGTCTATTAGCCAACTCTATATGGAGCGTCGTCTTTAGCATCTTACAGCCACGACCATTGTATTGATTGTGGGGGAAATTGATAATTTCGATGGTGGTCTCCTTCAAACCACAGTCGGCGCCCTAAAGAGTCGACTAATTTATTTTTTGTAATGAAACCGAGTTGACCTGTGAATTTATTGATATCATGCTTGCTTGGGTTAGGTGGCTAGTTTGGCCTGACTTCGGCATGGGGTGTTCTCCCAATTCGAGTTGCTCTCAAAAATTTGAACTGACCTTTCATTTACATTTAAAGTGGTTTGACAACCCGTAAATATATGGATGTGTGGACGTCATTTCTGATAGTTTTTATTATACCCCTCCGATTGCAGGCAAACTTGGACAACATCTTACTAAAAGTTAAATACATTTTCAAGGTAACAACCAGTATCACCCCATGAAACGTATATACCGCCAATGATCATTCGAAAGCTCTCAAAGATAACATTCCATCGTGAAATGCGCTGCGGCGATAACAAATTGCATATACTATCTACAATGTTTCGATACTTAAACAACAGTAAGGCAAACTTTTGACTTGAAAAATAGAACACGTTACAAGAGTTGGTTTTGGTATTGTGTGCACACCTTCATGTAAAACATTATGTAACGATGTCTCGCCTATGATACGAAAATAATTTACAATTTTTTATTATTTATAAAAATACAAGAGAATGCAAAAAAAAAGAAAAAAAACTATTTGCACTTCGCGCACTATATCCAGGAAATGTGCATGTGCGGCGCGATGGGAAACGCTAAACCTTTGCATTGTATAGTCGTATATAGTGTTTGTTGTTTCCTTGTTTTTGTTTCACTTTGTTTTGCTGATTTAAATTTTTTTTTTATTTTGTTATGCAATTTTCTACATAAAAACAAAACAAAAATGGGTGCCGAAGTTGACGGTAACAGGTGCCGCACACTGTGGAAACATGGCGAGAGCGAGAGTTTTAGTATATTTTCAATTAAAGGAGGTCTGTTTCTGTTGACTTAATACGTTGAAATGACCCGATTTGAGTGAGAGCGCTTCATCAAACGATCACCTCTTGTGAGGAAGGAGAACCCTCTGCGCGGGTTAATCGATATTTTATTTTCTCCAGCAAAAAAGAAATCATTTATCACAAGTTGCCACGAATGTGCGGTACCCATGGTAATGATAGTGATATGCTAGTGCTTGGAGTTGGATTTGTGATTACGGGTGCAACAGCTGTAGCCAGGGAGGAATTAATTTGCACTTTCGATTCGTTGAGTGGAAACTCGAAACTCGCGTGCGGTGGAAATTTCATCACCAAATGTCAACAAACTGATTGATAGGAAATTGGCGGTGGCAGCGACTCGGGTATAGTATTAAGAGTGCTGCTCCATTAATTTAATCCATGGATCGGGTTCGGCGAAAAAGTGTAAATTGGTTTCATCTCTGGAAATCCGCGAAGTTCTCGTAATGTAGGTATAGCAATTGCATGTTTGGAAATTTATTCAATTGAAATTTCACTATTCACTTAGATTTGGGGATTTTGCTGACGTAAATCGAGCTATTGTCGCAAATTGTGCGCAAGTAGAAAAATAGGGGCAAATTGTGATTACCCAATGGAATTTGTTGGTAATTGTTTTATGGCGATTTCGATTGAAGGGGAATATTATATTGTGAGCTTTAGCTTGTGAATTGCAACCATCTATGTCATCATCGCAGAAAAATTCTGATAAAAATATCAACATTTGACTTGTAAGTCTGTACTACAGAAATGTGTTACAAGTGTTGTCTTATTTTTTTGTGAACGGTAGCACACGTTTAAGACAAGAAGACTCTTTGAAAAGGGAATCTTTTAAGACATAAAATCAAAACCTAACTACAACATCATTGACACTAGAACGTATACTCCAGCTCAATAAGTGTTCATCTATAAATGAAGTGGCACTGACTTGGGTACGAGGACGCATAGGGATCGATGGTAACGAAAAGGCGGACCCCGTTGCAAAGCAAGGGTCAACTGAAGTAGCTTTGATCAGATCCATGCTCTTCAATTGGTATAGGAATGGTAGAACAGCTGATTCACAAATGAATCACGACAGAACACCTGAGAAAGTGGCCAATAGTGGAACAATGTAGACAGGCTAAAATGACAATAAAGTGACCGACCTGCTCCACTAAAAGAAAGTTTCTAAGCATGAGTCGAGGAACACCGTGGTGGTGGCGTTGACTGCAGGACACGGTAGTTTCGGGTATCATTTAAGGAAAATGGGCCTTAGAGAGGATGATATTTGTACACTATGCCTGGAGGAATCTGAGACAGCGGTACATATACTGTGTCAGTATCCGACGTTGGCTAGCAGAAGATTGAGCAACTTGTCACATCATTGGGCAGATGAAAGAGATATCATAGAAACAGATGCTGGTGTTAAGACTAGGAATCGAACCCATGGAAGAACTCTGGAGAAATCGAGAGAGTCTCTTTGATACACGAAAATGGTGGTCCGATTCGAACATCTTTCGAAATCGAAATCTATATATGTATAAGCAATTGGTAAACCGTTTAACCAAGCTAAAGTGCAAACCCTTACATCAGTAGACGTTAAATGTTAGATTTAACTAGAAAATTTGCTAAAAACTCTGACAAGCCTATAGACTTTGTCTTGCCATGCCAAGCCTACTTTTTGCGGGGCGTTTTTTTGACCAAATTCTATGTTTTTACTTAACTTAACTGTTTTTATATTAAATAATTCTCAATTAATATGGCAAAAAGCCTAAAAACTAAAAACTGGGCCAGTTGCCGTTGACAAACTATGCTCTATTATAAAAATATCACCGCCATACTTTCCAGACTGGGGATTGGCTTTGGGTTTACTTTGACTAGGTATACAATACATATCTCTTTCAATGTCATTCTTTTACCGCACACATCTGTTCTTCTTTCTTGAAGCACTACATCTCTTCCTTTAACTGGAGACAGCAGCTGTATTTTTTCCCGGGAACGGAACATATAACTATATTTGGTAATCGATCCTATAAAATATCCCTTGAACCGTTGCAACCCTTTCTTCCTTTAATAGAATTCTAATACCAAAAGCCCCAGCAACGTGCTGCAACTATTTTCATCTCAGCACTCTATATTATTTACTTGAAGCTTCTTTTTTCTGCTGGTGCGTTATAGAGTGCATCAAGTCGTGGAAAAAGAAATACTGCACACTTCCTTCATAAAGTCTTATTGATTCGGGTCCTTTTGATGTCGCATTAAATAACGCACCATGCAGTTTCCGATTTAAAGTTTGCCTTATAGCGCGCACGTATTACAAAATTCTATATAGAACCCGTTGAGTGTAGAGAGAAGGAGGACGATGGCATATTACACCAAAAGAAAGCATATCGGGACCATGAAAACAATTGTTCTCTTATACTCGGATGTACACTTCTATAGATGCAAGGAAAATCAATGCTGAGCCGGAAGGAAAAATCCGCGATGAAGGCCGCGCGCTATGCACACTTCCATATGCAGTGTTGAGAATGGGCGGGAGTAAACAGCGAGCGTTTTTCTCGTTTCATATCGTTAAAGAGACGCAAGAAAAAAGGTATACAATCAATGGTACTTGTCATCACAACCTCATTGCAACCGCATGATAAGGCTAATAATAGAGCCTTGAATGGAGAGTGGATACACGTATGAATAAGCAGGGCCTGCAGTATGGGCGCACACTTAAAGGAGGCTGGTTCGAAAATGAAAGGGTTCTGCGAAGTGGCATCAATAATCAATTCATCGTCACGATGTAGATTTTCACTAAACTACGTATGAATACTGAGCATGAAGAGCAACTGGAGAACAAAGGCGATTTAACAGCGTCATTGCATCGCAGCTCCAAAAACAGCTGATTTGGTATTCAATTTATTTTGAAAATTCATCTCCGACCCTACTATGAAAGTAAATTTTGTTCGAAAACGAACGTTTTGTACGAAAGTGGCATGAAATTTAGGTACTACTGTCGAATTTAGGATTCCGAAAATGGAGTTTATATTCCTTTTTTTTCATTTCGAAAGTATTACAGAGTACCTATACTGGAAAGCAATTTCGAATGAGATTGACTTTCGGAACGAAAAAAAGGGTATGACAATTTAAAGTCTGGCTTTTGTACATTTTTTGAACGTGTCCAACCAAGATATCGATTCAATGGAAACAAGCTCACCGTTTATGTCTTAAAAGCCCTCAAAACGTCTCAGCATTGTGCCTCATTTGGGCTTGTCTTTGTTATAAAAATGTCCTCGTTTCTTTTTTATAACGCACCAAAGACTTAAAACTTTTATTCTTACTCATTAGTTGATATTAGGAAAAGCTGTCTATTTTAAAAGTAGCATTTTTGGAAATATCAAAATCAGTCTAAAAATCTGTGTCGGCATTCTGTAGAGCGAAACGTTCAAAAGTTTTCGTTTACACGAACGATATACCTACTTCTGTAACTTCGAGCAAATCAATCGTGCGCGGGAAAACATTTCAACGTTGTCGGCTTACAGAATCTGACCCCTCTGACTTCACATTATTTGACAACTTACCTGGAAAAGTCGAAAAGAGTCTTCGAGTTTCTTTTGTGTATTTCTTCTGTTCTAGTTTTTTTCGCTGTCAAATTTACAAAATATTTCACGTTGGAAGAGTGGTGGAAATGGCAAGGTTACTAAAAAGTACACAACCAGTTGGAACAATCAACTTACAAACTGTCAGTTTTCAAAGCAGGAACACATGAACGTCGGTTCACTTCTTCGATATATGACAGATTACGCAACAGTAGGCAACCTGTCAGTTGGTTTCTCTTCTTAAATTTGACGTTTGTACGGAAAAAGAAATTAGTCCAATTTCGATGTTTTAAAATCGCTAAAAATGTTAAATAGAAATATGAAAGGCAAATAGCTCAGAAAAATGTTTATTTTAATCAAAAATATTTACAAAAAGTAGGCGTGGCGATGCAAGACATAACCTATCACCTTCTCGGAGTCTTAAATACCGTCAACAAAAAATTTATCCAAATCTGTCTAGTCTGTCTAACTGTCTGTCTGTCTGTCTGTGTAACTTTTGTCCTAAGAAGAACAATAGGATCTTAAACGCAGTTTAAGGTACCGCACTCTCGGAAGCTAAAGCTGTAACCACAAACTAAACTAATTAGTAAATAGACCGTCAGCATCCTTGCCGATTTCAGTTGCAAATCTGTAAATTTTGTTTGATACAAGTTGACGTGAAAACTAGACAGATTTGGATCAATTTTTTTTTTGATGGTCTTTAAGACTCCGAGAAGGTTATAGGTTATTTCTTGCATGGCCACGCCTACTTTTTGTAAGCATTTTTGATTAAAATAAAAGATTTTTCTGAGCTATTTGCCTTTGGCCTGGCATAACTCAATTAACTCTTAATCAATCGAAGAAAATGCTTAAGGCAGCCAACACTTTCTTAAATAATCTAAGCTGGCAATCGATTTCATCCAAAAGCTGAGCTACAGACTAAAATTCATACATAAATTGAATTTATTTTACCAAATCAAAAACAAAATCGCAACATACCACTTTCAAGTTCAACTTTGGGTTGTTGGGCGAATATCGAAAGCACTGTGTGTCGCTTTCTCTGTTAGACCGGAACGAAGCAGAAGATGCGACAAGTAGACCGAACCACCGCAATGTTTTTCTCTGCAAGGCCCATTACTATAGTTCGCCCCTAACTTCAGACTTCATTAAGTGTCAATGTTTGGCAAGTGTTTATTGCCATTGGAATCTTTGATCAACCGGACCCGTACTGGAAATTTATTTAAGACCGCCAAGATATGAAATTATATGTACTGTGTTTCTGTCACGAAAAAGCTGTCAGTGTCAAAATTACAAAAAAAAAACAGTATATAGCGCACCTGCTATGGCGTTTCTGAAATTTGTTTGTTTTTAAATCAAAGTAATTACACCAGAGAAACTCAAAGCTAGAACAATGAGCACCCGTACTTCAAAAGTGGTATCCCACTTTCAGTCACAAAATGGCAGCGCACTCCTCCCTCGCTTGAATCCCCCTCTACGTGAAATAAATTCTTCGAATTTTTAACTATCACACATAATCACATATTTTGTTTTTTTGTATAAGCGATGTTTTCCAAATTTCAACAGAAAACTATATCGCCTGATATCGATATCATCCAACAAACTCAAGACGTCAAAAAATCGGTTAGGAAGTAAGCTGACGTGACGATTGCGCTTCGTCTCATTTAAAACAAACGCTAATCTGACTGTAAAACAAATCATTAATTTCTGCTGAACCACCAAGAAAGTGGAAAAGCGACTGTCCTATAATTTCTGAGTTGCCATCATTCGGAGCGTGTATCGCAAATCCAAGAAACATTTGAACTTCCATCTCCACCGAGAGCATCACGGTCACACTTTGCACTCCCATTATGTTGCCACTAATTTTGATTGTGTACAATGGTTGGATTTAACTATGCGCTTGATGCGCGCACCTCCGCCCTCGCTCCGAATGAGAAAATACCGTCCAAGATGTCTGTGAACTTTTACCATTTGGTGCAAAGTCATACACCCACCACCTCCCCCAAAGCAGTGGCACAGCCATCAAACCACAACGACTCTGTTACGCTTGGCCACCGAAACTTTTGCCCATTTTCATAATGTTAATTATACGCTGTTGCCGGAGTGCGATGTGCGGCTCACTCCTGCTCACTTTCCCCCGCCGCATCATGGCTGTTCAGTGTGACACGGACACCTACAGCTACAATGTACGTTCCTCCGGTTTCTGGCTGTAAAGTAAGAAAACAGCATTCTTCGTCGTTTTTTCTTTTTAAACAAATTCAGTCACTCACCTACACCCACACCCATCCATTGGAAAGGCAATGACTCTTCACCTCTCTGTACGACCAGCTCCATTCGGTACTGAGGACGATGCATGCGAATACTCACAGTGTGTGTGGTGATTGTTTTCAACCCTAAAATGTTTTGTCGACGCTGTGATTTGTGTGGACATAGTTGCGTCTCATTAGACTGCCCCCTCCCTGCGTGTACGGCTCCTGTGCTCTTAATATAATTAAGTTTGGCAAATTCGGAGACACAGCGGGGACTATGAAATTATTGGCATTAAATTGGCTTCTGTTGGTGATTGTGTTTGTTGCCATCGGTCGTTCATCGGTGTCGATTTTATGGTCAAGCTCGAAATGGGTCGGCCACCCACAGCCACCCTCAGTCCAATATATGTACAGATACACCCTTGCATGTATACGAGTAGTTCAATTTATGTTGAGTTGATACATCTGGTCAAAACATTTTTAACCCAAATACCTGATGGATACTCGGGTGTAGTCCAACTATACGACCGACCGACGACACAATGGATGGGCTATAGATAAATGGGGATGATAGTGTGGCACCTGTTGAAAGGAATTTATGCTTTATATTGATTTTCCTCGACTTTTTATTAGCGTTGTATATTTTTTTTTTTTTGTTTTCTCATCCCATTGTCCGGTTTAGCCGTGCGGAAGCGATGAAGCACAATGAGAGACACTTTCCGTGTGTGTATGTAGGGTATGCGAGTACATAATACAGAAAGTGAAATTGTGACGTTTCTTTCATTTTTCCCCCCCTACATAAGTCGATTTGATGTCATACATTGACAAAGTATTGAAATAGAATAGCGTGCTATTATTGATTGGGTTTAATGTAGGCTGTCAAGCGTGGCGGTGGCGGGCGGCACCAATTAGGGTAACACACAGTGGCAATTAATATTTGGAAGAGCATTTACAAATTACATTTGCTGCTTGGTGTTATTTTTTCGGGGTACTTTCTTAATAATTCGGATTAGGTATGAAATTAGCCGTGGATTTTTTTTGGCAGGTGGAGGCACACGCAAGTTCACAAATATAAAAGTGTTGTGCGCTTCCCCAATTGATCATGACCAGCAAATTGTGATCGAACGTATTGAAACTTGGAAATGCATTCAGCGGAGTTTCGCAGAGTTTGAAATGTCAACAGATAAAGGGTCTTTCATTAGGGACTTGGGACAACTTGTTTTTTTTTAAATAAAATGCAAACTTCTTGAGATATCTCAAAAAATAGCTTTAATTACTATCAAAACGTTTATGAATTAAATTCGGCTGGACTTTAATTCGGCGGTCGATACGTTGAACTCAATTTTCGATGACTCGGCCGCACATTACGACCGGCTTAACAAATAAACTCTAACAAAGCTTCGGGAATATTGGCTTAAAAGTTTTTCTTTCCGGCTGCTTTCTGGTTCAAAATTGGCTCGGAGCTTCTCTAACGTCGCCGGCTTTATGGCATAGGTCAATGATTTAATGTAGCCCCATAAAAAAAGGTAAATCACAAGATTTCGGCGACCAATAGACGGGTCCGTTTCTCGATATAACACTTTCACCGAACTGAAACTTCAATAACTCGATTGTTGCACCCGCTGAGTGGCTTGTGGCACCGTCTTTTTGGAACCACATATCACTGATGTCCAATAAATGCAAAGAAATAACGTTCCGACATGTCTCTGTAGCGAATACCGTTTACCGTAACGTGATGGTCATGTTCATCGACGAAAAAAAACGGCCCTATGACGCCACCGGCCTGAAAACCGCACCAAGCAGTGACTTTTTGCGGATGAAGTGCTTTTTCATGAAGCACATACCTGTCTAGTAACGCATTTTTTTTTTCGCTAGACTATGAATTGCTTGTCTACTGGGACGAGAATTACGGCCGTTAACGTTCTTAAAGTTGCCACCACCGACTCTGAATTTCGGTAGTAAATTTTAATTATTCGTAAGCGTTGTTCCTTTGTGTACTTCACCATGACGAAAATGTTAGTTTTACTGAATATTTTGATATTGACAGTTCGGTCATCGGTTTAAGGGTGCGTTTACACTGAAAGTTTAACGTTGTCAATGAAAGACCCTTTATTATAACCTTTTGCAAACAAAATATCAACAAAAAAGTGGACAAAAATGTGATTTGGATGATTAAAATAAATAAATAGTTGCCGCAACAGGTCCGTAGGGACTCTAGAACTAGCTTCTCACAAACATTCGTCTTGTGTGAGTTTTTGTTTTTGGAACGAAGGAAGGGATCTGCAATTTTATGCCGAGTCCAAACGGCCAATTGAGAAGCTCTTTCATGACAGTTTTACTCTCGGATGTTTGTCAGACGTTCGCGAGAGGTGGCACAGTGAATAAAACCTTAAGTTGGATTTTGGGATTTTTCAGGATTCGAAACTGGAACCCCTCGTTTAGTAGTCCAACACACTAACCACTAAGCCACTGCGCCGACGATTTGGATGATTACAGTTTTGTAAATTTTGTTAAAAAAAAGCGGTCCACCAAAATTTGAATAATATCGTTGCGAAGTAATAGCAGATTAGGAGGACGGGAAAGCTGCGTCGAAAGTAGACGTATTAGTTCGGAGAAGTCGTAGGCTACTCATATTTTTGTTAGTCTGTGTAGGTAGCCTCCGTTCGTCAATCAGTTATACTCGAATGTGTCTTGTTCACATCTTTTAGAAAGTCGGGTTTTTTTTAGCTTACTTTTTTCTTATACTTCCTCTCGGGTGTAAAAGGTCTACACTTAGGGTGAGATAAAATAATCGATCCAGCTGTTGCCCAAACTATTAGCTATTCTGTTCTTTAAGTTTTCAAGTTGCAAACCAAAAAATATTTACGTTTCAGATTCTTTTTCAAATCTTTGTTAATAATTTAGTCCTCAAACCCGGCAGACTGGACAGAAAGAATTTCAAATTTAAAGGCTTTCAATTCCAAGTATATTTTTCGAACAAGTCAAACTGGTAAGAAATTGATGGTACCGTGCACGAAAAAAAAACAAGCCCCGAACTGTAAGCCCCCAAACTCCAAATCCAAATCCGTTTGAACGAAATCCGGGTAGCCGTTGAGGCTGTAGGCCTCGGGACACGCAGACAGACAGACAGACGGGACAGAATTTTGCAACCCACTATTTTGAGTTCCTCTATCATCGTAATTGATTAACATCTCGAGTTCGAAATTTTGTACGAATACAATGTCTTTCTCTTACTACGTAATGAAGAAAGTTAAAAATGAAAGCAATGTGTGAAAGTCAATGGAAAAACGATTTGTTCGATTGACTCTTTCACAGAACCAAAATTGACCCCCTACTCATAGTTCATAGATGAAAAAAGGCAGACTATTGTACTAAAATCAGTGCTATTTGACTCTTCTGAGTACGCATGCGCCACATTTAAATTATGAGTACTATATTTCTTTTATGAAGTGGTTTATTTTATATCTTTCAATTACTTACGCTGAATTAATGTACCTTCTTGCTAAAACAAAATATTTATCTTTAGTATTTGCGTTTGGTACTACACAATTTGTATGATTCAGTACTATTTTCTTTCAGTTTGCAGTTCAATTGAGAAAAGTCGATTTTCATCACTGTTCCAGCTTGAATTTTTCCTAATATAAAAATTAAATATTGTCCACTTCGTGAGATGTTTACAAAAACAGCCCCCACCCCAAACAAATTGTTAGATTTTCGCCAGCATTTAATATCCCGGACAATAAATTGTGTGCGAAAAGAGAGTGGAGTATTCTCCCGAACAATCTACTACAATTACCTGCTACAGCATACTGCAAAACGAAAAGGAGAGTGCAATTTTTCGACCTTGATTTCGTTGTGTCAATTTTTCGTCGTTCCTCAACAGCAGCGTATTAGGCTTGATTTCCAAACACATCACCAGAAAGGTTCTAACATAAGCTGCTACTGTCAAGTCACTGGGCAGGGCACATTCAAAAATCTAGTTATCTTAAGTCGACTAGATTGGTCTGGATGAGATGTAACCTGTACGCAAAACCTAGATTGGTCGGGAACGTCACTTTTTCTACGTCAGCCACATATGCGAATTGTCAACTTAGTACTCAGTCACGAATTTCTTGACTAGATTCGTCGGCTACCCCTTCATAAACGTCAACTGAAACATATGCTCATATGACCGATTTCAGCCAATCAAAACCGAGATACATCTAGTCAGACAGCTGTCAGACTTACTAAACTAGATACTTGAACGTCCCCACTTCCACTTGGGATAAATACGAAGTGTGCATTTCAGAATTGCCAATGTTGTAATAGTGTGCTGAAGATCCGAATTTTATTTGCTTTCCTGAGATAGGTGTTCAAAAAAGAGACACATTTTAATGTTGACGCAAACTAGGATCAAGTCGAACATTTCTGAAATATTTGCCATGCAGCTTCATTTGAACATAAATTTCTACACAAATGCTTCTCCCAATCATAGGCACATAATCACAACATTAGCAATCATTACTCTCAATAGAGAAACATTCTCTGAAAGGTCAACAAACTCGGCTACAATTTTCCAGAAAAAGCTCGTGTAAATGTAAAAAAAATCGATTTTCTGATCTCTATCTCTTTCTTTTTGAATCGTCAACCTGTTTTCAGTCTGTTTTTTTTAGGAATTGTACATTTTCACAATACAAAATAAAATTCAAGATACATTCGTCAACTCCAGCAATACTCGCAATGAACTTGAAAGTTTCGTTCAGTCGTGCAGGCTGAATTCCAATACGCAGTACTTCTGCATCAAGCGTTCCAAAACGAAAACGGATTACTATGATGCACTGCATACTTTTCTAAAACGCATTGTGAACGCATCAACTGCGCAAACAAAAGCAAACAGAGCATCGGTAATGATTATGATGCAAATGACACATTTCGGTTTGAGCTGCCAAATAAAATTGATTGAGTCGTACCTAAGTAAAATAATATATTTTGTAATAATTTGCTAATTTTCCTTTGGTTTGCAGTAACAAATGCAAAAGCATTCATAACCTGACATCAGAAAAGCAGTGTGCATTCACAATACGCATTTTTTGACGTTTTGGAATTTAGCCGCACTTTTTTTATGTTAGCAAAACTTGTATTCGCAGAAGTTCGCCTTACTGTTTCCACCACTAAAAAGACAGTGCCCGACTTGTGGAAATATATTAAAGTCAAATCTTCTATGCCTGTTTTAAACTATTACCTCAATGGTCTGCTCTTTGAAATGTAATCTGTTTTTATAAGAGATGGCCTATAAGGTCTGTCATCGCTTTAGTATGAAGCTTTTGAACACATAGTTTTTGCGCAAGCCCAAGAGCCGCGAAAGAGGGCTTACTTGCCTTTAGATTTCTCACTTTTGTTTACTTAAAACATTTATCCTCTGTTAACCAATTGGCGTGGGTCATATGATGCGGTTAGTAATATTTATTAGAGCGTCTGATAATCTTATCCACGTAAGTGCTTTCCACATCAGTTTTGACAACGGAGTAGGTGTTATCGGATTTCCCTCAACCGATTTTTAGCCCCATGCAATCAGTCTCAATTGGTCCTAGCTTCTTGATGACCCGTTTCCCCCTACACACATTGATCTGTCGAAATATTGAATTTGAAAAAACAGTCAGAACAGAGCGCACTCTCAAAACTCGCCACTCGAAGTCGAAGATGAATAACAATTGCCCCCGTTTCTATTCGGCAATCGACACCGTATCCATCAAACCGAACTATGCAATATTGTTGTCAGATTCAGATCTGACGAAGACACCCCTTGCAAATGCCTACGTGAATTACCAAACGTAATCCCTGACAAACAGTCTGCTCCGCAGCTTTTATCTGTCGAAAGATCCACTGCCAGGAGCCAAATGACAAAACGAGTAATATTTCCAGAATCACCTTGCTTTTGACACTAACACCAACTTGTACATCAACTATACCAAAAGTGGTAAATATTTCATTTTCATTAAGTTTACCTTCAACTTTACCTAACAAGGTAGATATTAAAAATTAAAACAAATTAACAAAAAATATACAAATGCACCCATCCCACGTGTACTCACTTTGGTCATTAAAGGGTACGGCAGAGTAGGTAGGCACTCGTAAAACTCGTCAAGGATATCACGAATTAACTGAATCCCTTCTCGCATCAAGGGGTTCTTTGTGCGAGTGTATGTGATTTATGCAAGACATTATGAATCGGTAATCATACCAGAAAAGACGAGTGTCTGCACAATGTAATTAAAGTTATTTTCGTTCAATTTATATCGCAGTCACTTTGGACACATTTACATCATTTGATGGTGGCAAACACTCCATATTTGTTCCAAAAGTGGGTCACGCGCCTTACGAGTATATATATAAATATACGTATACGCATCACCCGAAAGTGAAGAACGTGTACAATCTTCCTGTGGTGTCATTCAAATCTAACTAAGCTGCTTTCACAAATATTTGGGTTAGCATTTCTATGGAAATTCGGTTTCAGCCTTTTTTTGTGCTCTCTTTTTTCTTTGTTTCATTCCGCAGTGATATAGGCCAGGAGCAATCTAATTGAATAACCTTGGCCTAGAAGGATACATTGTACTGCCTTCGTTTTGCGCTTTTCAAAGTCCCATCGATGACCGTAGGATCCTTGAACGGCGATACTAACAACGGTGACAGTATGTGGAGGAGAAAGTTGGGATAATCACACTGGAACGTGCTTCGCTTCATGTGTGGGCGCATGAATGTCTGTCAGAGGATATAGATTTGTTTCCTGATTGTGCGCTAAAAAACTCGCAAAAAAAAAAGAAACCGATTCTGTAGGTCAGCATCAATCAAGTATTTGTTAGGTTTGCTGTATTTTTTCTTTGTACTTTTGCTTCCGTTGCTGCCCTAACTCAATCCCTGTTTGTATGTCCCCCGCTTCCCAAACGAACGATGCCAAAAATATCCCTCGTCAGTTATTGATGTTTGCTTATGGGGATGAGTTCCACTTGCACGACTTGATGGCTTTTTCATGAGATATTTGCTTAGAGGGGGTCTTTCTCATGTGGAAGTCGAACGTATGTATAGGTAGCTATCTATTCATTCTGCTCTCTACGTGAAAGGGTGGGTATTCTCATCACGAACAGATGCCCAGCTCCGAACACCTAAATTTGTGTTGAGTTGGTCTAGCTTCTGGTCAAGATTGACTACCTACGATGCGACCTTGGCAATTTATTTTAAGTTTAATTATCCGGGACTTACCTGTTGTGGTTACGCAATGATTTGCGTCGTCCTAGTAGTCACGCTTTTCTCTCATCAAATTGTCGACAAGTTTGCATCTCTTTCTTAGAAATAGTAATGTACGTTAAATAATAAATTTGATCTTTACCTTTTCAGATGACGATAGCGATGGTGATCTTGTTACCGACTTTCTGAGTGCAAACGGCGGCGGTGGTGGTGGAGGCATTTGCATGGGCGGAGCCAGCATGGCTGGTGCTCTAAACAATGGCAAAGCGAATACCAGCAATTCAAATTCCAACATCAACAGAGATGCTGTCACGCTGAATTCCAAACAGAATAACATCCAAAAACTCAATAATATCACACAATACCAGCCCCAGAGTCAGCCGCCCTCACAACCACCGCCACCGCCACCACCTACATTACATCCAGTAGTAACGGCAGCACCACCACCCCCACCGCCGCACACAATTCCGGCAATCAATACTCCACCGATAACGAACAATACTAACATGGTGCCAATAATCAGTGTCACCCCGCACAGCCCGGGCGCCAAGTACAATAGTATCCTGGGTAAGAGAACGACAGTGTCAGCTTAGCTCAGCTCCCGTTGCTGACACTTCAATGTCGCATTTTATTGAATTTTAGTTGGAATTTCTTTTGTTGTGACTTAACTTGTGCCGTTTTTTTTTTCTTGCAGAGGATACATTGAATCAGTTGCAGAATATCCGCGAGAGCGTGGTGCAAATGAAGAATTCAACAGTTCACATGCAGGGATTCCCGAATAATTATTCCTTAGTGAATAGCGCTGTGGTGAGTATATGAGATTCAGACTCTGTACAAGTGGCGCGCTTATGAATATTCATTTTGCATTTGGTTATAGCTGAGTTCATCTCGATTGTTTTCGTCGTGTCCCTCGCTGCCGGACTTAACCGCTGCAACCGGAAATTGTAATATGTGGTCACCGCAACAGTATTTAATCAATTCGGACCGACGGAAGTCATGGACGGCAATTGAAGATCTCACTGAATGTACAAACAAGAGCTCACACAAGAGGTATGTTTTTTTGGGGCTGAATTGCTTGTTTATGTTTTGTTCTATGTCAGTATGATAGCTGCAGTTGTAATGGGTGGGGATTTGTTTTGGTTGTAAGTAGAATTATTTGGGTAAATGTCGTGTATAGTCAAATGTTCCTTATCAGTAATCAATTCCAATTCGAATTAAATTCATGACGGGGGTTAAAGGATTTTCATTTCGGCAGAGTGTAGACAAGATCGTTTCGGTCAGTTGCCAAATCTCATCACCATATGCAAGAGTTGAGACAAGCATTGAATTATAAAGTGATTACTAAGCTTTGACTCCAATTACGGTCCTCCATTTTACAATGCAATGGAGGAGGATTCTCTGTATTGCTTTATAAGTTTATATTGTCACCTAGATAAGTAAACAAAAAGAATCTTTCATAACCATCAGTTTCGTTTGAAATATGCTACACTACTCAGGAAGACGTGGAGTTAATCCTTCCGATGCGATCCACACTTATCACATATTCGTAACTACAAACAATGCCCATTCACATTTATTAAAAAAGTACGAGAAGAGGTAGATAAATTAAATGAAAAATAAGAGGTAAACCGAGGATAGATTTATAATTGTACAACCAAAAGTAGTAAACAAACTAATTCCGACTATACATTTGATAAATTGCACTTTGTTGTTGTTCTAATATTAATCCATATTTATGGTTTACTTTAAAGCAGTGTGAGCCTCTCGAGCTTAGACAGTGAAGAGCAGGAATCCATACGTGTAGCTGAGCGACATCGTTCGAGTCGAAATAGCACAGGCGGCATTTCAACGCATTCCCTCAATGAAGCTGAATTAGCGGTAAGTAACTAAGCCTCTAAAACGACAGTTTTCGAGCAATTAACATGCGTACTTTCATTTATAAATATCATTACGAGTGGGGCAGAACATTTTCCATTCTGATAATGAGTCGCATATTTACGAGTATATATTCAACAGTGACACTTGTAAAATTCCATGGTATAAGCGTTTCAAACATTCAATAATTGAACATTTAAAACAGAGACCCTCTTTCAATAGACCGCTTCTTAAATAAACAGCGATGGAATTAGCAAAACACGCTCATAGTTGGTATGGAAATATACCATTCATAAGCATACTTCCTCCTGACCAATTCCTAGACGTATGTGCTCTCGACAAAGCCATGTCGCCGGCAGCGCTTAATAGTTCGATTTAATTTTCGGCCTTTAGTTTAGATATTCTTATACTCGCTTGATTTTGCCGGGTGGACTGAAGTCTTGACTTTCATTGTTAGGCTGGAACTTGAAATGATTTGTTCTGCCTTACAGCGTATATAAAGGGTGATTTTTTAAGCGTAGTTTTTTTAAAAATCGAATAAAACACTCAAATTTGCATCAAATATTCAAAATTTGTTTGTAATCGATAAATAGGCCTTTGCCATTTACGTTTTAAAGACAACTTCCGCGGCTCCGTTTCAAACCATTCGGAAGGCCCGATTTTGTGTCACTTTTTCGAGCATTTCTGCCTGTATTCCACGAATTACGCGTGGTATGTTATCCTGTAAGGCTTCAATCGTGTTCGGCTTGTCCACATAGACTAACGACTTTACATAACCCCACAAAAAATAATCAAGAGGCATTAAATCGCATGATCTTGGCGGCCAACTCACAGGGCCATTTCGAGAGATAAGCTGCTCACCAAATTCATCCTTCAACATTTCCATTTTTCACGAGCTGTGTGGCATGTGGCACCGTCTTGATGAAACCACATGTCAACCAAGTTCAACTCAGCCAACAGGGGCAAAAATTTGGTGAAAATAGCACGAATTGTTGATTCACCTGGTCGATTATGACGACCATAATATGGTCGTAACAAACGGTGCACATTTTTCACAGAGCACTCATTTTTATAATAAATTTCAATAATTTGCAATCGTTGCCTGTTTGTAAGTCTTTCCATGATTAAATGGCAGAGTATATTGACAGATGACGTTTGGACGGCATTACTAACCAGTGCTGCCAACCTGAAAAACTTAACTCTTAAAAAATCACCCTTTATATGTTTTAGTAATACTAATATTTTTTAACACTATTACCATTAATACATTTTTCTGTATCGTTTGTAGCGTGACTTTGAGCGCATCGCAGCCAAACGTAATCTAGCTCCTGCTTTAATCAGTCGTATACCATTGCAAAAGAGCATTTCAACGCCATCGATAGCTCCGCTGCGAATACCGAGTGCCAAAGAAGAAAACAATATTACAACGTAAGTTTTATGTGTCCGAATAAAAAGTTTTACATCTCAAATTTAGCTTTTACTTATTTTGCATCTAATATTTATAAACAATTTATTTTTAACAAGATATATGCACTATTAATGCAAATGCTTAACGCTAAAAAAAATAAAAAAAAAACAACCAAAAATTATACAAATTGTTTTTACCTAAACTTATTTATTTTGTTGTACAGTCAAAATTGTTTTCCTTGCAATTAATTTTATATTGCTTCTGAAAAACAAGATAAATACCGTTTGCTTTTATGATTTGTACTATCAGATAAAAGTGGGGAAAAACTTAAACTTGCTTGGTTTTGGTTTAACAATCAGAGAAGTCAAAATTGACCATCTCTTTATCGGAGTGATTAACAACTGCTAAACATTGAAAGTTTAATATTTTATCAGGGAAATAAACGTAATTGGTAAACCATACCTGGAACATTAATTTATGAACTCTACTTATGTGAAATAAATGGAAATGCTAAAGGAAACCCATAAATTTCGCGCTACAATTTGAATTTTGCAGTGGTAGTGGTGCCAATAATAATTTATTATATCGTCCACCTAAAAGACAAAGAAATCCCAATGTCAATATTTTGCCTATAAAGTTTGCTATTGTGACCTACGAATTACTTGATATGAAGGCTAAAAATCGTGGTATTAAACGCAAACGCCTCTGGATTGTCGCTTGGTCTGTTCTTCAATAGCTGTTAAGGAAATTTCAGATTTGCTTATAAACTCTTAGAAAATAAATGCTTTTGCCTGATGCTACTTTTTTTTATTCAAAATAAGCTTAAGATACTTTTTCACTTTTGTATATAAATGTATTATATATTGTTAGAAATTAAAAATCAACACATACACCCGAACTCCGACCTGATTTGAATTCATATAAAGTTCGGTGTGCTAAATTCACTTGCACACTATTTATTCGATCCTTTGAAATAAGAGCTGAAAAATTCCAAGACAGAAGTTAATTCTCGTTAGAGTGAACGCAAATGAGCAAATATATTGAGCACACCGAAAATCCGCACTAATTCAAATCCAGTCGGACTGATCAAATGGAATGAACATTCATACATAACATTGGAATAGACAAGAAACCAAAAAAAACACAGACATTTTCAAAAAATAATTTCGTACTGTTAAATTGTTAATTGTTGACTAGAATATCAAAATTGGCTTTAAATGAGAATACATTTTATGTTTTTATTTGTACATATATATTTATTGATTTCTTTATCGTTTTTGTCTTTTATTTTTATTTTTCGTTTCGTTTCTTTGCTCATTTTCTTCTCAATCGAATCAATCACAGATCAAGACATCTGTCTGATAGTGAAGACGACAATCAAGATGATCGCTCATTATTGTGTGTGCATGATAAAATGTAAGTACATGTCTTCTTTTATGTAAGAATAACAAAATTAAATGAAATTTGCCCAACAATTTTACGAAGTCGAACAACATTCGCACAGAAATTGAACCGAATTTCGATTTCTTTACGAATACGAATGGTACACCTCGAAAGCACAATCCTTTTTAATTATTCTTTTGTAAAACACTGAAATGCTTTCAATATGCGATTAAATCTATGTATGCACAGTGTCATTCGTGTCCTACTTTTCTTTTCGTATTTTTTTTTATAATAAAACTAAAGTATACCGAGAAAATAAATACCGATGAGAAACTGTATTAAAATCTGTGCGTTTCCAATTCCAGTGAAGTTTACGATCATCCAGAGAAACGACGAAAACGAGGCTCCCTCTTCTTTCGCAAGAAAAAGGATAAAACAAAAACCAAAGGACAATCAACTACATGTGATGGTAAGTAGTTGTGCTCGCGACTTGTTTGAACAGGGAATTTATTTTGTCCCTCCCTCCATAGCATGCGGCACTGTAATAAACCTGTCAACCGTAAAAGATCATCAGTTCGAATGCAAGGGGAAAAACTCGCAAAAGCAATCCTCCAAATCGAATTCAGGAAAGAAGAGTTCGGCGAACAGGTAATTTTCTTTCCCCACATTCCCCAAGCAAAACTATTTTATATTCTATTATAGTATACCACATATACGCCAAAAATAAATATATTACATATATTAACAAGCAGAAAAAAAACATTATATTGACGTATTGTATCGTGTGAATGGATTTAATATTTTATTTTTTATATATTTTGAAAATTACTAACAAAAAACCAATATTATATAATATAAACTAACCGAAAACGTTACATGGAATATATTCAAACATATACAACTTATTTAACAAATTCTTTAATGCATTCATTGCGAATAGCAATTGTTTTAGATTTGTTTTTTTTTATTTAGTCTTAAGATTTAATATGTCATGCTTTTTGTAAGAATTTATATTTGAAAAGCGTGTGAGATACATATTCATATATTTTATTCCCAGCTAGCGAATGCACATGATAATGTTGCTTTAATTATATCCGAGATTTTGTTTTTGTCATTTGGCTCTTTGTGGTATAAGTTTTTGTTTTTGCTTTGATTATTCTTATTTATTATAATAATTTTCAAAAAAAAAATGGTGGATGGATCGAACTAGATGATTTGTGAATACTTTGGAGGTGGAACATTTGCCATACAGAAACTCCATTTGACAATAGAAAAAAAATTATGCTCAGAAAAACCCACTCATGCAAAAGTGGTTCTAGTAACCAAGCACGGTTTTTTCAAATAAAAAAAAATACACATTCCTAAGTAAATTAAACTTTCTTATGTTACAAGTCTTCATGATCATTTTTTAAACAAACTGAACTGTTAAAGAACTGTAAAGAGGTCTTTGTGCGTTGAAAAAACATTGCATTTCTCTAGTCTAATACAATACTTGTTGCATATGATGTGGCAAACACGTATATTAGAATGTAATTCGCGTAGTGTTATGTTTTAAGGTTAAACGGGTTAGCTTCTTAATAAAAATATGAAAGTAATAAAAAAGTCACGCAGCCGGTAGGATTCGAACCTACGCTCCCAGAGGGAATCTGATTTCGAGTCAGACGCCTTAACCACTCGGCCACGACTGCTAAGTAATGGGCCGTTCTTTATTCCAGCAATAGAACATTTCCAAACAATTAGTCAACTTTCTTGGTACCTAACCCACCCATATTGTCAAAACAATGTTTTGCTTCGATCTATCAATTCGCACTTGAATGAGATAAGGAATGACGGAAGCAAGAAGTTATCTCCTATGCAGACTTAACAAATAATGTTACGCATTATTTGAACACAAGAAATTTATATAGGACAAGGAGAATGTTTCATCGACTAACTACTCTATTAATCTTTTTCTTTGCAAATCGACTACCAATTGTCAATTTCTAAAGAGAAGTCCGCCTTAAATTTGAATTGAATTAGGTAACTTTCTCTAGTAGTCCACCTTAAGGCAAGATAGGATTAAATTAAAATAATGTATAGTAAATCGTGACAATAAAAAGATCATTTACCCATTTTTGACATTAAAAGTGGGTCCTCTTTCGTCAATTTTTGATACAAGCCAACATAATCCTTTAGAGCCGTTTGCTCATACGACTTAAAGATTTAAGTTCTACTTAAATACTTATAGGCCACCTTTTTTTAGGGAATAAAGTGTCATATAAGAGTTTATGTGGCACTTAATTCGCTATGAGTCGTATCAGCAAAAGGCCCTTCGACAACAATTTTTATTCTCGAATGTACAAAAGTTCACAATATCAAAAATTCATATTAAAAAATATAATCGATTTTGATTTCCTCTTAAAGTCGAAGCCAAAAGTGTTAAACTCTTTGCTTGCATAAATAGAACCCAAACCACCACAAAACGGATAAACTATAGTTTCGTTTCGGGATATTATTTACACTTTTAATTTACATCTTATTTATGTGTATGAACTAAATTGATTAAAAGAGTTTTCCTTTATTTTATGAATAATGCACCAAATCGGTTGGAACTTGATTTTTATTTCAAACAACAAGCGAATAAATTTATTAATTTTTCTTTTGAAAATTTCAATTAAAGAGAACGCGAACATTTTTCTTAATACAAATTCCCAAAATATAAGTCGCTTTGGCTGGCAATAATAATAATACCATTTATATAATTGCTTGCAACTTTGTTATATGGACCAACGAAAAGAACAGTTCATGCATTTTTATAATAACTTTGCACTTTAATAAGCAAGTTTAGTTGTTTCTTTATTTTAATTTCATTTAATTAAAACATCGTTCATGCTTTGTAAATAAAACAGTTTTATTTTCATTTATCAAATTTTAGTCAAACAAAAAAAAAAAAAAGTGTAGTGGGCACATACGCGAAGTATTGACATTAATATTATATAAATAAATCATTATACATAAAATATAAATAATTACCTATTGGATAGAAATATGCACTTAGCTAGTTTAGCGAAATGCTAGAATATTTATTAAACGAACATTTTGTATATTGGTCCACGGATATAACGCAACAGCATATACGAGGTAACTATTTATTATGTACATATAAAACATGCATTCAATTATCATAATTATATCAATAATAAATATTCAGAAATAAGAATTCATAAATGCCTATTTGTTTGAATTTATATTTTGTTTCTATATTTATTTTATGACACGTTTGTTTTGTTTTATGAACATAGTATTTACATATAATAGAGCAGGGGTATAAGAAATAAACGAGCTTGTTTTACATAAGTCGCATTAATAAAAACAACTGGGGGCAGATTCCGTATAACAATAATCGTCGGGACGGTATCGTTTTTGAAATTTTGATGACCATTAGAAGTTATATTCTGCCCGAATTTGTTTTACTATCGTCAGCTACCATTACATATGTGGAAAATGAACCGGATTAAGGTCTTAAAATGGTAATTTTGGCACTTAGTTGCTACTTTTGGAGGTCTATCGTTTCGACGATAATCGTCTGAAAAATTACGGAATGGCCTGCGTATTCGCATCAAGTCACGACAGTTTTATTTGCTAGTTAATTTAGTTCTTCAAATTTATTAAGTAATAGGGAATAAGTGATTATCTATTATTTTAAGAAGTCATCAAAAAGCATCATTGTATGATATAGTTCTTAGTTGAAATTTTCGCGTGCCACACAAATGCCTAATTGTTTTGCACTTTATACAACTTATTGTGATACAAATATAAAAATGTTTAGCATATTGGTCGTCCACAGTTTTATGCAAGGATGCTGCAAATGACAATTATTGAAATACGCCTCTCATTGTACATCATTTCAACTTCACCAATTGTTCGGTAGAAATCAATTATGAATAATGTCGTTTTCCATTCGGACAGAAAAAACACTTTTTTTTCAGAGTCACAGCAATTTTAAGCATAACCTACTAACACCAAAACAGTTGACATTTGTCATTTGTCAAGTTTTGAAGTCTGTTGTTATTTACGTTTACGCATCTGGACCAATCCAAAAAAGGGACGCATCTATGATTCACACGGTCCTTACGAAAATTTGAAAATCGAACGTTCCATTGGAAGACGGATCAAAAATCAAAGTTGCAAATAGAAACGAAAATATAAAAATGTCTACATATCTCAAATGCATAAGAATCACGTTATATTTCCTTTGAATCTTTGGGAGAAAGAAAATCATAAAAAAGTTACAAAAGATTACATCGCAACTCATCCACATCAACGAGACAAATAAAATTCTGTATTTCGAAAACTAATAAAGAGATTCGAATTGGTGCAATTTTAAATTGCTGGCGAATGTGCTCCAGCAGGTTTCGCAATCACTTTCCAAACATTTGCTGTCTAAAATTCGACTTTGACATCAAGCTATGTCACTGTTTGTAAATTTCTTTCATTAGGAGTACGATCTAACCCATTTCTTAATTTCAGTTAAGTCAATTTTATTTAAAAACAGTAAAATATTTGTTCGTATCTATTGTATTCGTTTCCAAAATACAAGGGCCATTTTGTTTATTGTTCACTCTGTCACCAATCAGTTATATAATCAGAATAAACACTTTCAGCATTTGAGGACATTTTCTCGCCCACTACGCTTTTTCCAATAATGAATGGAAGTATATATTTATATAAAAAAAAACAATATCAAGTTTGTATCAAGTAGATTTGGATTTATTTTTCGTTTCTTTTTTGTTTTGTTACAATTTTGTGTTTTTGTATTCTTTTTCATTTTTGTCAAAATTGTTATACAAAATTATTATGCATTAAGAAATAAAACAAGAAAACAACCACAACAAAAAAAATAAATACGCTTTTGAAATACAAAACAAAAAACGAATTCAATTAATTTTTTTGTTGATATATTGCATTTTTCAAAGCGGCAAGAAAATGACCGGATGCTACTCTCCTTGGAGATTGGTTGCTAACAAATTAGGCGTGACTTCACATCACGCTAGGTAACATAAAAACAAATAACCCCACCAGAGAAACGTCAGAAAAATACTAAAAAAAAAACATAAAAAACAATTTGTTATAATCAAGATGAGAGTTTTTGCTTAAAAACAATTGTTCATTTATTTTGTTTTACTTTCGTTAAATTGTCTCTAATAAAACACAGAATATAATTTTCCTATATAAATTCTCCAGAGTTAAACAACAACAATCACCATGAAAATAAATTTGCCTTTTTGTTCTGAGTTGTACGTGCTTTATTATTTTATTTTCTATACTCAAAGTATTGTTTTTATCGTTATATAGGAAACAAACAAACAGCAAAAACAATTTTGTTCTTTACACTTCTTTACCTCTCCAGCTTCGATTGGTTTCTCACAAACAAGACAAACAATACTTTGTTCTCTCTATCTCTCTATTTCTCTCTGTCTCATTTGAACACAATTCTTGTAATTTATTGGAAAAATATTCTCCGCCTCTATGAGCTTATTAATTTTTAAACGATGATTTTTGACAAGTTCACCTTAATATTTATTGTAATGTTTCAATTTTGGAATCCTTTTAACGAATTATTGCGGTAGTACCTATTAATATTTAAAAGTTAAATTTTCATCCAAATATCTTGTTTTTGATGTAACAATGATGTGTGTAAACTGAAAGAAGGTTATTCTTAACTGTTTGTAGCAAACTTCTTTAAATTATTCTTCAGAAGTAGGTCATTACAGCAAAATTTGTAAATGTTTTCGAAAATATCCATCGAACTGTCAAATTACATCAGGTGAAATGATTGCTGTTAGGTGGCGTTTTGTTGAAATTCTTTTCTCGATGACAGTGTATACTTGATGTTGTCCTCGTTAATAGACAGCTCATCGTGCAAATGCCAATATTATTAGTATAAAAGCGAAATGTCCGAAAAATCTATTGTGACCTACAATAAATGTAAATAAAGTATAAATAACGACTAGTAATGCCCAATATTCCTATTAGATTATAGGGCACATTTTTTAAAGGTCACAATATCGAATAAAAAAATATTCACAACAGCAGCGCTAAATATTGTACGAAAAGCAATATCAGGGAAATGAACCGAGTTTAAACTCTTGCCTGCTAGCGGAACATCTCTAAAACACTTATAATGGTATACATATTCATTAAAAACAATAAATTAACGTCGCTATTGTGAACTATTGCCAATAGAAAAAAAACGCGTGCTAATCAAATGCAAGCGACGATCATATTTTTTATTGTTACATCAAAGCAAAAATATAACTTTCTTGTTAAAATAGTTGCTTACTTGTGTATTATATTTAAATGTTTATTAAATTATACTTGAATCCCGTTATAATCAAATACGTATTTCCCATACCATGTTTCTACTAACGAGATTTAGCCAAAGTGTTTTGCACATAACTTTAAATTGAATACATCCATTACATTTTGTATTTGGCAGCTCTAATAAAATTTACATAAGCTGTCAAACTGTTACTGCTAATTTCTGGCTTTGATGCAACTACTATTAATTCTTAAAAAACGCCTGAAAAGTTTGGGAAGCTGAGATCTTACAGATGTGAGCAATTTCTTTGTCTATTTATTTTTTTTTTTTGTGGCAAATGACATCTATTCATGATCGATATGACAGATACGTTTGTTTATAAAAGGTTTCCAGATTTTAAAGGTGGTAACGAGATCTGTTATATTTTGCAAAATCTTATTAGCGGAAACATGGTATTAATTACACTTTACAACACTGAGCGTTTTTGGAAACGTCAAGCAATTGTATGTGAGTGTCAAATTAACGTTTTAATGAAACCCATTTTGCTTCTGTTTTGTATACCTTAACGTGTTGCAAAAACAAGTAAATGTAAAGACGCTCACGAAAACGCAATCTCTCTATCTGAACTCTTCCTGCGCTCATATTTTTGTGTAGATTCTTGAAGTTTTATTAAAGTATTATTACATTATTTTTAATGCCACTACAACACTTCGTACATTCATTCACACTTCGTCTTATTCTGTTTTACACGTGGTATTGTACTCTTATACACACCGTTCTACACTTGTACACGCTGTCGACAAAACACACTTGCAAGTCTTTTTCAAGACAACACACTCAACTTCTCTAAATTGAGCAATGTGAAGTCTGTCTTAATTTTGGCTTAAAAAAAATAAAAAAAATATTCAAAATTTGAAGTTACTATTGGTAGTGTTATTGTGTTTAAAAATTTTATTTCATATTTTATTTAAGCAACCAAAATTCAATCTTTTTTTTTTCTTAATACGAATATTTATTTTGTTCGCAAAATTCAATTATTTTCCTCGTGACACTGTCATATTCTATAAATAATTGATATTATCTTCGAATTATGGTTTAAACTATGTTCCACATTGTTGAGCCCTATTACCTTCTACTCTTTGTTAGTCACTTACCCTGTCTATGGTAAAAGGAACTATTCTATACTATTGTTGAAAGTTCATTTTAATGGTGCATTTTATTGAATTAAATTGTTTTCATTTATGAGTTTATTTAGATTATTTTTTATTTCCAACTGTATTACGTAGAATGAAATGCATGTAAACAATGTTTGTTAACTAATTTTAAAATATCTAAGTGTGCACTTTGACGTCTGTGAGTTTTTGTTCAATGTTGAAGGACTCTTACCGTAAGTCTCAGTAGCGCTACTTGTTGAATAAACAAAAAGGTATACGCTTGCTTTCCTTTAAATCTTACATAAATTTTAAATTTACTTTAAATAAAAAAAAAATACATATTCGTAAGCCAGTTTGACATTCATTTTGACGGGGTAAATAATGTGTATGACGTAAAGATTCGTGACTTAACACTACTGTGGAAAAATTTTCAACCGTATGTATTCTGTTGGCTACGCTATATTTATCTTGGGTAACAGTAGCTCAATTTTGGCTGTCATTAAATTAACAAACAGACAAACACCGCATTCACAAACAAAACGTCACTTCGTAAATAATTGACATTAACAATTGGTTAATGGTTATGTCAATGAAAACACACGACTATAAGGTATAACAAAACGTTGTTGGAATGGTTTGCCTTACGTCGCTGTTTTGACATTTTCACATGAAATCCAAGTGTCATGTTGCACCTTAATCTGTTGTTGTTGTTTTTCCCATCAAGTTGGTAAAATTTCAGATTTTTATTTTAAGAGAGACAGATTTTCTCTAGGCCAATACAAATTTCTGAAACAATATTTAAGAAATGTTTTGGTTCCTAATGTGGATATTGTGAATGTAACTTTACGTAGTTGATAACATTTTGGAAGGAAATCTCTTTCACATTTTCTAAAATACAAGTGTAGGTATTTTTGTAGCATTAAGCACATCTTGCGATTTGCAAAATTGAAAAGGTATGCATATTGGTTGTAATGTTATATTCTTTAAAGAACGCTCGAAATTACAACATTCGATGGAGTTACCTAACCTAAACAGGGATATAATAAAATAAAACAAAAAAAAAAAACTGAAATTAATAAACATATTTTAATTGAAACTCGGCGCAGTGGCTTAGTGGTTAGTGTGTTGGACTACTAAGCGAGGGGTCGCAGGTTCGAATCCCGAGAAAACCCAAATTCCAACTTAAGGTTTTTTTCATTGCGCCACCTCTCGCGAACGTCTGACAAACATCCGAGAGTATAACTGTCATGAAAGAGCTTCTCAATTGGCCGTTTGGATTCCGAATAAAATTGTAGATCCCTTCCATTCATCCCAAAAATAAAAACTCACACAAGGCGAATGGTTGTGAGAAGCTAGGCCTAGGGCCCCTACGGACCTGTTGCGCCAATTATTTATTTATTTTTTTTATTTTAATTGAAACGAAACGAAAACAAATGTAATCAGTGCGATAAAAGCTAGAACGGCAAATTCAAAAACAGACACCAGAAGCAACCTATTCTATACAGTAGGGGCCACATATACCGAACTCGAAGGGGCCGAACAAATGCGATTGTTATGACCGAAGTTAGCTTACTTGAATTCAAACATAAAACAAACAATTTTCTTTCGATTTCGTTGTATAAGTTAAAAGAATACAGAAGAAACTATCTTCAGTCTAATTGACAGCAGCTGCGTCTGATTTTTGCTCACCTCTGCTGAACATTTTGTGTTTCCATTCCTTTGACGTTTAAAATCAAACATCAGACGCAAATGTTAGACTTTGCGTGTTTTAAGTAATAAATGTAAGTAAACCCTTCTATCAAACTGGCTTACAATAACCTGACATTTTTTCACAATTCACCCCTACTCATGTCACACTATCAGCTAAAGTAGTCTTGGGCTAAACATATTTCTTATTTGCTTCTTTTATACGTTTGTTTCTTATACAAAAACTGAATTCCTTTGCAAAATGCTTTTGTTACAAAAACATCTGTTCATATCGTAATGTTATGTTATTGTTTTGTTTATTATTATTATTATTTAATTCGTTTCGTTATGGCAGTGTTTATTTCCATTATACACATTATTTTTGTTTTTACGCTTGCATTTTCTAATTTAGCCATACTTCGCATCATGACGATGGCCGGGATTACTATGATGGACATTCGCAAAACGAACATTCAAAGTAAGTATCGCCAAAATGCTACTACTCAAATCAGATCTATACATATGACAGTAACTGCTTTATTTTCTTAAATCTGTTTCGCTTTCTTATTCCTATAATTATTATATCTACTCTTTTCGAATTTGCTTTGATTTGTGATTTTTTTTTTTTGTTTTGTTTATTTTCGACTTGATTGCTGTTTTTGAAGTCAATGTATGTGTTGAAACAGGATAACTTTTCAATTTTATTTTCCATTCCACTATAATAAACGAATATGCCACCATCAGCATCTACTGTATATATAATATTCAGATACACTCTGACACGAAGAAAACTCTATATAACTGAACTGACTATTGAATAAATAAATTAATAGCGTGTATATAACAATAAGTGTTTTTTTTATTATTTTTATTTTTATTTTTTTATTGCAGTTATTCAGATGAGACGCCTTTAATTCGAGTGGAATTCCTAAATGAACCGCCAATTGGACCGCATGATTTAGGCGCAGATCCGGCATTGGGTATCGCACTCGATGAGCACGACTCATGGAGTCCAAGTGTGCCGAAAGAGGTCGTTAAATCACTTAAGGATAAACAGGTAATGGCAGGAATTATTTGTTAATCCATTTACTATATGTGTACATTTCAATTGGTGCAGGTCAAACGTCAGGAACATATTTATGAGTTCATTATGACGGAGAAACATCACTGCCAGACCCTTCTAGTCATGCAGAAAGTGTTTGTCGAAAGTCTGGAGAGGCATTTCGCTGGATTGCATATTAATCGTATGTTTCCTCGGCTTGCTGAGTTGACTGAATTGCACACGTGGTGAGTGTTTTATGTCACAGAAGTGACAAAAAAGTCTTTGCAGCTGATTTTATTGTTTAATTTTTTTCAGCTTTCTGAAAAAACTTCGTCAAAAACAAAGGGAGAATTACATAGTTGATAGCATTGCAGACATCCTTGTGGACTTCTTCTCATCGGCAAATGCACAGAGGCTTAAAGTTGCTTATGGTGAGTATGCAATTCAGAAAAAAAAAAGAGATGTTCCACATACGAAACAGTGTACTTGCTTCGAAAAATCATTATTGTCAAAAGGAGGCTTTCGCAATTAATCCGCCAAATCAATATACGCACATTCCTTTATTAGTTGATGGCCAGCTGGAATATTTATTGCTGCTCGATATCGAACCACGACAAAAAATTTGTTTCACTACATGATCAATCACAGCGCGTTTCGCTGTGACTTCGAAGAATATTAACAGACAGGCAAGATAAAGTCTCACTCCACCGACCGCCGTAGCACACGAGACAATTCTTCAAATATTTACTTTTTCTGGCTACCGGCCACCACGTGACTTCATTTAGTACAACAAAACCAACTCTATAAGCGCATAATTGCACATTGTGAACTATTCCCTCTCATTCACACATGACATCATCGACAAACAATAGAGAAATCACCGTCGTCGATGGTTTGGTTACATCGCATCAAAAGTGACCCACTTGCACACTCGCAAGGTAATTAAACCCACGCGACCTTTCTTTCAATTTGAACTGAGTGTGCCCCTCCGAATTACTGGCACCTCGTTCATTATCGCATACATGCGGCGCGCGGTTCACACTTAACAATTGTGCATACACCAGCGAAAGCATATATTCTTAACACTACGTAATTCGATGAGCTATTCGCGTATATGCACCGCGTGCATACACTGCATAAACGGTTTCCTCTCTAAAACAATTAATTGTTATACGACTAACACCTCCTTCTTCTTGTTCAGGTGAATTCTGCTCAAATCATCGTTCTGCGCTCGATAAATTCAAATTTTGCATGACAAGCGATCAAACATTTGCCGAATGGTATAAGCATTGCCTGTCCAATCCGCTGCTGAAGAAGAAAGGCATTCCCGAGTGTATACTGTTTGTGACGCAGGTGAGTTTAAAAACGACAGAAACAATAACACAAACACATTTACTCTTTGATTTTGTTTATTGCAGCGTCTTACAAAATATCCCCTACTCATCGATCCGTTGCTGAAGAGTTCACGCGAGGATCGTGTCGAACAGGAGAAACTGCAGAGAGCCATGAATCTGGTTAAGAGTATGCTGGTGGATGTTGACGCCTGTGTAGCGGAGAAGGAGAAACAGGATCGTCAGTTGGAGATCTTTCGTCGCATCGATGTCAAGTCGTATGCGATGTACAAGAACAAACAGTTTAGGAAGTCGGAGATTTGTGTTGGCCCCCAAAGGCGATTGAAGTGAGCTTGTGGCTTGTGGTTTTGTTTTTTTCCAATTGGAATTTGAATTTTGGTTTTGTTCGCAGATTCGAAGGATACGCTATGTTGATGCAGGGTCGATCGAAAATGCAAGTTGTACTGGTTGTGGTGCTCTCCGATTGTTTATTCTTCCTACAGGAGAGTTCCCACAATAAATACACATTCTTCACCCCAGAAAATAAGGTGAGTTACTTTTTGTGGTTATGGGAATCTTGTCAACTAATCGTGTGCGCTTTGCTTCCAGGCTGGAGTTGTGTCGCTTCAGAAGCTGCTCATACGCGAGAAAGCCGGAACTGAATCCCGTGGTATTTATATTATTTCCTCGAATCCTGCGTTCCCGGAGATGTACGAACTCAAAGTACAACAGCCAAAGGATAAGAACGCCTGGATTCAAGCTATAAGGTAAGTTAAATGGACTAGACTTCATGATTACGCTCGATTTGTTTGAAATGCGCCCTTTTTTTTATCGTAATTTGCTTTTCTTTTACAGAGCCGCTGTACTCGAATGTCCTTCGGATGATATCGAAACCGATGATCTTACCGCCGAAGAGAAGCAAAAACTAATTGACGCCAAGCAGGCTAATATGAGAGAATTGATTGGTAAGTTCGGATGGTCTAGTTTGTTTGTTATCTCTGTAAAAGTGTAGCGCAATATATTTGAGCTTCCATAAGTATTATCCTATAGAGTTTTGATCATTATTCTTTTCGATTTTATCCATTATCATTTGCTTTTACTCTATTTCTCACAATGTATTTCCTTCTTCATCTTAATAATCAACTAACCACATCCAAAAATAACAATGCTTTTGTATATTCTTTGTATTGCTTAAAATTATGCTATAGCTATGGGAAATAGCGAGCTTGAAGGTAAGATTTTGTAGAAAAAAAACAACAAGTGCTAAATAATCAATACGTATATACACCACATTTGTACATAGACTTTTACGCGAACAGGATTTGTATATAATAGCCTATGGTGTTGTGAAAAGCACACTACACTGGCAGTCATTTGTCTGACTTAAGTGCTAAAAATGATAGTTTCCTTGGTCGCTGTAAACTCGTTTAATAGTTTTGTTAGCAGGGCCATCTGTTCGTGGAAGCGAATAGCACAGTCACTTGGTGAACCTGAATATTCATTGCCTTGGGTTTTCGCTTTAGTTGAAAAGTAGTCCTTTGATCTTTCTATCATCTTTGTTGTGTTACAACGAAATTCGACGAAGTTCAAAGTAATAACAATGTTAGGCTATGTGTCGCCATCTGTCAATGAAATGAGATTTAGATAAAAAGTCTATAAAACTTTTATTAATAGCGAAATAATTTATATAAAAAAATTATCTAAATTACATGACTGTCAAACTGCAAGCCCCAAACCGAACTCGTAGCTCTGTCAAACGTCGACTTTGGGCTTCATAACATCTACATACGACGGTGGTGGTGTTTCCGGCCGAACTGATGGCGCAATTTCCGAAAGCGTTGGTGTTTCTTCATACCGCGTAAAGGATAGACCCGTTCTATGGCTGTCCGGAGCAGCTAAATGAACCTGCGCTAGCCTGGAAGCAGATCGATCCCCAACTGCCTGTGGGTTGATGAGAGGTTCCGAATGTTGGACATTTTCAGTGTCCCCATTGCGAGTACCACTAAAGTGTTGACTCAGACGATTGCCCAGCAAGTTACTCTGACTCAAGCGTCGAATCATACGTCCTGCGTTCTCATTTATCGTCCTATAGTACTGATGGCGTGAAGGTCTTTCAAAAAATCTCGACACAAACGTCGCAAAGTCACTCTGATTCCCGTCGGTCGGTGATCCCCTGCGCACGGGACTCGATAGTGATCGATTTAATGGTGGGGGATTTGCTGAACGACGATTTGATCGACGCTGTCTTAGCGCTACTGGTGGAGGAATTGGACGACTGGCAGTTGCAGCATTGGCAGCTAGGGAGAGAATTTATTCGCTTTTCAGTGGAAAATCGGTTTAAACGTTTTCATCTTACCTCGGCGTTCTGCACGCCGCTGTGAGATTTTCTTCTGTGTTGCCCAACAACGCTTTATGCATACCCAACAAGTCACCATGCAGGTGGTGACGGCAATCCCCAATGAGATTCCCGTCAGGAACACGAAATGTAAGTCATTTAGTGTATACTGACCGTGGCGATCAGCTTTTTGTTCGGTTAGGATCCTATTGTTGGCCAAGCAATTGCGATATAGTCTGCACACTTTGACGGGAGTCTGTTGTTCGCAAGATCGCTCCTCTTCGCGCTCTAAGTCGAAGGGTATCTTTGGCCTCCAGATGTCGACGATTGAAGTAGATTCCTTGGTCGGAATTTCGCTTGCGGGTGCTTCCATCATTCGCTCAAACATGTGAGCGCCCATGCTGCGGGCCTTTGCTCTTTCGAGCATCGCACACGCGCTTAGTTTTGCCTCAACGCCATGATCCTTGAGGAATTGCAGAGTGGCTTCCAGAGTTTTATCACAGATCCAACGATTTTCTTCCAAATTAACCGCCTCCAACTGGTGCAGAGTATTGAAAGGTGTCGAACTGAGAGTTATCATCAGATTGTTGGAAACGTCCACATCACGTAGGGCGGGCATCTCTGCAAACATCATCGGATATATGTAGGTAACTTGGGCGTCTTGCAGACCCAAATATCGAATGGTTGTACTTCTTAGGAATGGTTTATTCTGAAGTGACATGAACTTGTTTCCCGACAAGTCGAGTCGCGTTAACTTGGTATTTTCTTCGAAGATTCGCTCGTCGAAGTATTCCAA
Source organism: Cheilosia vulpina (assembly GCA_916610125.1). Lineage (NCBI taxonomy): Eukaryota > Metazoa > Arthropoda > Insecta > Diptera > Syrphidae > Cheilosia > Cheilosia vulpina. The sequence continues at coordinate 47,308,610 of OU744279.1, forward strand.
GCGATTGTATGACAAGTCGATGGACTTGACGCCTTTCATCGGGCCGAATGCGTCTAGATAGACTGTGTGAAGCGCATTGTGCGCAATAGTTAGGTTGACCACGTAGATGAGACCCTGAAAAGAGAAATGTGTTGCTAGTTTTTGTTTTCTTTTGTTTAGCAAATAAGGTTATAAGCTGTTGAATGTGTGTCTCGTGTGTGTAGTTGGCCCGATAGATTTGTGGCCATTTCAGACGAGCATCCGTTCATTGTGCCACATTGAAGGATCGATTTATCAGCGCGAAAAGAAACATAGATTTTTCTGGGCCCTAATGAAGTAACTTTTGAGACCTCCAAAGCTAGCAACAAGTACGAGCTTAAGAGCTCAATTTGGTTCATTCTCCACAAATGTATTGAAAACATTCGAAAACCAAAAAGAAAAAAAAATCGGTCTGAACCTAACTTATTTTGATCATCAAAATTTCAAAAACGATATCGTGTAGGCGATCATCGTGATCTAGCCCCTGGCGTGACAGATTTTCCTCCATATTTGGCGTTAATCCAGAGCTACGCAAACTTTGTTCGAACTTCCACTAATAGAATATTGTAACCATTACGAAAGAGTTTTATTTGTGCACGATGCAGAGACTTTTGTAAATCTGTAGAATGAACGTTGTTTGCATTTATGAACACTGAAAACTTCCTCCTCTTTAGTAGCTTGTTCTATTTACAAACAAACATTACACGCCTTATCTGTTCAGCGGCAAGAAAAGTCTTCACTCACCTCAAAGCAGGTATTATCCAAGATAGTGATGTCATTGTATGATATATCAAGCAACTCCACAGCAGGCGGGACCTCTACATTTGGTGTTATCAGTCGCTGTCCACTAAACAAGTTCTATGAATCATAATTTAAAATCGGAAATATCAGCACGGCTTACCTGCAATCGGCGCGATTGAGGTTTTCAAACAAGTCACACGAACAATATGCGGGACATTGTCTTATTTCACTTCCCTTCGTTGTTTGTCCACACACTGTGATTATAACCGCGATGACTAACTGGCCCAGTGATTCTATTTTGATTATCATTTTTCCCTGATTTTTGAAGCACTAAAATACGGAAAAGTCTTTCAGAATCATTTCCTCGCACCGTTAGTGTGTGTCTTCGAAAAGTTACAAAATTTAACTAAATTCGTGGACAATTCCTCGAGAAAGGTTGTTGGAAAACTCGAAAAAAGCTCGTGTTTCATCACTTATCGCTTTGAGACCTATCTTATCTTATCTGGAAGAGATAAGGCAGTGCTATTGTGTACACCTTTCCAGTGCACTAAACTGACTCAACTGAGGGGAATCGCTGCCTGCCGTACCCCTTAAGGAAATGCTTCAAATCGAATTGCAATCTTATCTCACAGTCGCACTACAACTGAGGCGATCCTGACGCAACTATTCCAAGTGGTAGTTGTTTTTCGATTTGTTTATATTTGCACTTCATGTTCGAGTACAGATATGTAATGAAAATACGAACAATAGTTGACCCATTGCTATAAGGGAGCTCCTACGTAGATTGATGATTATTTTGATTTGTGTAGGGAAATTGAACGTGTTTTTGTTTTGTATGTTTGGGACACTCTATTTATAGGCGCAAGTATTTGTTTAACCATCAAGCGATAGTGCTGATAGATTGTCGTAAATTGGGGCAAGTGCATTAGATAATAAACCGTTTGCCAATCGGTTCCGAATATTCGGGTGACGCAAATATTACTGACTGTAGAGTGGCCGCGCTGAACTGGTTGTATTACATTCGGAAAAATGTACAACACTTTTCCGAGCACAGATTTGTAAATATCACTTAACTACAGCGTAGGAAAGAACTCATTTCTTCACATAGAGACTTCGCAGGGAGTTCAACTGTTACTACTTAGTCTTGGGTTTATAAATTTTATTTTTTAACACTTCTGACTCACCGAGGCGAAAAATAGACACTTCGACCTGAAGGTCTATTATGACGGTATAAATTTATTTACAACGGCTGATTTGATAGAGTTTGTTTGAGCAAACTGTTTGTTTACCCACTGAAATGACCGTTTATATTGTCAATTCGAAATCAGTTTTTTCTTCCATCTCTGACATCTTTCTTGTCATAAATTCCGCAAACTAATGTTACACGCATAAGTCACAGAATAGCTTAACACTTTTGTACAGCACCTACCACATACACATGCAGCTAAACCACACCCAATCTCTTGTGCACATTGTTTTGTCGATCAATTAATGTTGAATCGCTTGGATTTGCAGACAAAATGCGTCAAAAGGACATCGAACAGGCTCTCATCCTGGAAGAGAAAATCCTCTTACAACTCAGCCTACTTAAAGAGAAAAGACCCGAATCAACAATTCCAAGTGCCGAGGCGTTCTTATCGAATTTTGGAACCTATAGAGACTTAATCAACGATGACTGTGATACCATAGAAATATGGAAAAGAGTATTAAATACTGTTCAGGTAAGTCGGACGAAATTGTATGTGGAACACATTTTACAAACTTGTTTGTTTACTGTTTTTCTAGGAGATCTACCAACTGGCATCGACCCTGTATACAGCAGCAACTGGCCTATCTGTGTCACGGTCCACCAGTTCCGTGGGTGAGAAACAAAGCGACGCATACTCATCACCTACGTTGCCTAAACGAGCCGAAACATTTGGTGGATTCGATGAGAAACGAAGCAAGGTAAGGATTCGGTTTTAAATCACTTTTTCAGATTGTGATCTATTTTGTTTGTTTGTAATAGAACGCCTTCTCGTGCCGCGATGCAATCCTATCCACGTTACCCATGTCTCCCATACCTAGTCGCGACAATCATCTGAAAGAATCCTCAACGTCGATGGCATCCGAATACGATGCCAACTCAAACAGTCTCTCTGTGCAACAGAGTGCGATTCTTCGCAATAATACCGAGAACATCTGCCTCAAGGATAATAACTATGCTGCCCTACAGGTGTCACATTATTTACAAACTCTACTCTGTATAGTGTCACAACAAATGACCACCATACAGAATCTGCAAATGCAGTTGGCCTCGTTTCGAGACAATCCGAAAACTCTGTACAAGCATAACGACCAGCTGGAAGAGTTGCGCAATCTTCAAGACAAGCTACAAGAGGAGAAGACATCGTGGCTGAAGCAAAAGGAACAGCAAGAACGTGATCTAGAGGAACAACGAACTGCCCAAGAGGCGTTGCAAAAACAAATAAAAGCCGAGCAAGAGGACATCAAACAGCAGCGCGAGAAACTCTATCGGAAAATGGAGTTGCTCTCCAGTCAGGGATTGTTGTTGTCACCAAGTGTAAGTGCAAACAGACGTTGTTCCAAATGCATACATATCTTATTAAAAATATTACTATTACAGACCCCCCTACCGATTGGAAATATTGTGCCGAATACGGATGAGAATCATCCGCCACACAGCAGTGGCGATGAGCATCACTCGGTCGATGGCACAGTGGATCGGCGAAAAGAAAAATGGCGATCAGCTTCAAGTGAGTGCATATAGACAGTTTCATTCATCGCGCAGTCATCCTAAATACTAGATACATCCCGGTCATCCTTAGATTTAAGAAAATCCCTCTTTCGACGATCATCGTTGAAGGCTAAGAAACCCAAGTCTATGAATATCGATGAAGAAACGAATGCCTCCCCCTCGCTTGAGGAGTTTAATGATTCATTTACAAGATTTTTTCGTTCCAGCAGTACCGAAGACACCGCCGGTGAATTTGTTAAGCGCCACTAATGCGCCCAAAGTCAATCAGGGCAGCGTCAAGCAACAGATCCCGATGAAGCTATCCTCGCTGTCTAGGTAATTTTATTTAGTTCTCTGTTTGGAGTTGTGTGGCAGTTGATCATCATCATCAGCATTAGTAATATTTTCTTTTCTCTCATTCTCACTCGTTTTATTTTTTTTTTTTTGTTTTATTTGAGTCCTATCACTACTTTTCTTTTTTCTTTTTTCTCTTTCTTTTCATTTCATGTCATTTTGTGCAGTATTTTTCCTTGACATTCTCAATAACCGTTTTTTTCCACATTACTCCACATACCGATTCATTATGTCCACCATATCCGTGTTTCCCTCTTTCTTATTCCCACCTTTTCTTCGTCTTCTATTTTTTGGTTTTTGCTTGTGTAATTATTTTCTTTTAGCACAAAATCTGAAAAATCACCACAATCCACAAATTCTAGCAATAACATCACTTCACCACCTAATTGCAGTAATAATTCAAGTGGAGGTATCACTCAAATGTTTCCACTTAAATTAGCTGATAAAAAGGTGAGAATCGATTTCTTCTTTTATTTATATTTTTATTTAGTTTTATTATATTTTATTTTATTTATAAGGAAGGCGGCTATTTTTGTTTTTCTTGTTAGTTGGCTGTGTGCCTAAGTGTTTAGATGTTTTGTTTGCAATTTTCGGTGAAGTGTAGCACTAGTTTTGGTGTATATGTATGTGCTGAAGTTATTCAGGATTGTCGTCAGTCGAGGAATCAAAAAAAAATTATAATTATCGACTATAAGTCGGCATTCGTACAGTTACTGATCTGTATTACAATCGACTCTTATCTTTACGGTCGGTGGTTGTGCTTTGTGCACCAATAGACTTTCTTCCTTCTTTCTTCTTTTAACACTTCTTATTCGCACCTACATAAATGTTTTGAAATTGTTACAGGCGACTTTAAGCCCATTTAGCGCTCGTATCTTCCACCATAACTAGTGGACATTGTAAGCTGTAGTTTTTAAGTGAGACATAAATAGGGTTTTTTAATGGACCTACCTACACGTAACTAAAGGCGGCACATAGGACTTGCGGCAATAAGCTTGCGCCTAACGCCGCGTTCAATTTTAGGTTTGTTTCCATCATAGTGAATGTTACGTCGCCGTTTCCACAAAGTCCTTCCATTTTTAACAAGTAGGCTGGATAGTGGGAGTCATCGCGGGTTATTTAGTGCTTACTCGAATCGAGCCCTTCAGAAATGGAAACGACACTGTATCTGAGCAGATTGATATGCTTTGTCGGAAAATGAAATTTTAAGCTTTGTATGGTGTTTATGAATTAAATTTCGCTGTAATTATTCGATATTGTGCATTAAGCTTACAACGATTTACTACACACAGGGAGTACTCTAATAGCTGTGTCTTTCCAGAACCAAATGACACCAAATCATTCAAGAACCGGAAGTAGCCCAGCAATAATACAACAGCAACCCCAGCAAACAGGCAATCCAGCAACAAGGTAAGAGTTCACATAGCAAATATATACCCCAAGCGACACAAACAATTCTAAACCAACAAACTTCAGAACGAACACTTATCCGAAACTGCCGGAACGATATCGTTTACGTAGCTCCGATGTCGGTCTCCCATGCTCAGCTGTTCCCACTTCCCTCGCTAATTATCAACAAACCTCGACCACGGGTCGCAATGTGGGTGCATATGCTCCCATAAATCCGTCATCACCTCCGCCAATTGTCTCACGTTCTGGAGCACCGTCACCATCCCCATCAAACATAACGCTTACACAAAAACTAAGTACCGCGTCGACATGTTCCACCTCATCGTCAGCCTCTACTACTAGCAACAGTAGTACCAACAATCGCCAAATAGCACTTGATAAAAAGAAGCAACAACAGCAAAACTCTCCACCCGACGAGGAGGAGATATACTTCTGATATATGCCAGTCGAGGTGGAAATCTAAGTCGCATCCAGGCTACTTAGAAACAATATAAATAAATATACAACAGGAATTGACGATGAAAACGTATATATATTTTTAAGAAGAGGTGAATTTAAGAAACTTACGCTAAGCATTAACATTTTGACATAAAGCCTAGTATCCTGCTCGCGCTAAATTTTAGCGTCCCTAGTCTCCACTTCATTTCTCCACACCAAAGATAAATGCTCGCTAAATTATTAAATATCATATAGATGGGACAAAAACCATTTGTTCATGACAGTAAACGTTATTTTAATTATTCGCGTACATAGAATTTTCGCATTTACATATAAGTAAAATTGAAGAAGATATTATCATTGCTGCAGCAGCGCAAATAATTTCTATAGTAGCAAGCAGAAGACGACACGTTCATTCGTGTCCTATTTGCATTGGAATTTTTCTGCAATTTCCATATTGCTGATCGTTCCTCCACAAGCCCTGCAATTTTTTTATGTTTTTGTATCGCATGAAACGGAGTTTTCCAAAGTAAACACAACACAAATTGTTTCCTCCTTTTCTTATGTCAAAATTTATCTTCGATTTAATGTACCGGACATTTATTTCGCGAGCTAAATGCGTGGAGACTTGTCATCGGCCCATCTATATGAAGTTAAGAATTTAGCGTGCGAACAGGATAGTGCTTTGCTAAACTGCCTCGCTAAATTTTATCTTTGTAGACTTTTTTGTATGGGAGATAAAATTTGGCGCGAGCAGGATACTAAGCTTAAGAAACAAAACAAGGTAATTAATAAAAAAAGCTTCCTTTTTTCACTACGATTTACTTCCACACTAAGGCAAAGCAAAAAGTATTTTATTTCGAAAGCTAAAACATTTTAGATTAGGGAAAGCGACAACATTTTGTTTAGCAATACAATGCAATACACGATTTTTAGCCGACCTTTATTTATATCTTCCTAAGCTTCGTTAGCTTTAAAAAAATGAATAAAAAAAAAAAAAATCAAGCTGTGACTGTTCTTTATAAACTGTTCATTTTTTCTATATACATATACACATGCATATATATTTCTAAAATTAAGTATCGTTAAGATTAAAATTTGATAGGACTTCAGCAAAATATAACGTTACAAGATTAGTTGTCGGAGTATGTTCCCCTGTCTCAACATGTCTCAATACATTCACTTGTGTCCGTTTGATATTGAGATTGATTTTAATTTAACCTATACTCATTTTGAATAACAACGAATTTGTTTTTATTTATTAATGTCGAATATTATTTTGGCGCCAACATTCCATTGAAATAATTTTTTTTATGTAATCCATCGAGAACTACTGAGCAGATGATTTGATTTTGGCATGGAAGTTGGGTCCGAGATAGGATGACATTTGCGGAAACGAGTTGGTTGATTAAAAAAAAAGCCCAGAGCTTGAAATTTTGATGACACGAAACGATTTGTTCTATTATCCATTCCTTTTGATTTAATATACAGCTCGGTTACCATTTCCGCAGTTGTTTAACACCAAACAACTGCGGAGCAAAATGCCATACATGTGCAATTTTTTTGACATATTTTGACTGCAAATTATGACTTTTGGTACAATCGTAGCTTTATTTGTGAGAACCGTCCATAATCTTTGCATCTGGCTGCGATTGACACCAAAACATGCATTAAAATCTGCAACACAGTGCAATCGGTAAATAGGTATTTGTAACAAGCATTGTTATATGCTTAAACAATCCATTAAACATGTTATGTTATGTAAACATCAATTCATTTCTGGTCAGCCAACATGTCAATAAATCTGGTACACACTGTATCAAAAAATACATCTTTTTATACAGAATAAATGTGAGTGGGCTAACCAGAGCCCAAAGGCTTTGTTTATTGTTTTAATCTCTAAAATGGGTGTCGCCACAATTTATTACCAAATGCCAAAAAAAGTGAAAGCAATCACCAACCAATGTTAGCCTTTTGGTTTATGTGGGTGATTCCCTGTGCTTTCCCCATTATATGCAGGGGCCCTACTCTGTATCTCGTTTCGAAAGTATGTATAACATTTTTCGAAAATGAACAGTTTGTACGTTTCTGAATGAAATATACTACTACTCCGATTTAGAATTCCGAAAATATTACAAACTACCAACATAAAAGCAATTTCGAATAGTATTGACTTTCGGAACGAAATAGAGAGTAAGCGCCAAACCCATTTTGTTTTAAGACCACTCACAAGATCTGTTTATAAAATAAAGAACATGAGGCTGAAACTGCACACCAGCCTGTGGAGTTGAGGAACTCCATCATGTTATTGAAATTGACGGCTGAGATGTCTGAGAAGTCATCAAAAAATGCCCTACATAGAGCCTGAAGTGTAGTTTTACCTAAAACCGGACATCATCAAAGACAGTCTCACTGCCATTCGCGTCCCCATGTCCTGTCGAGTGGGTATTACGCCAAGCTTTTCTGCATGCGTGCCTCTACAAAGACATTTACACGTGTTTCGCGAATGAAGGTCCACCTATGTCATACACTCGGCATAATAAAAGCGGTGTTGCCTTAGCTGTTCGCAGTCTGTGAAAATTTCTCAAAATTCAGGAAATAAATAAAAGATAAATTTTATTACAAAAATACGCGAAACGCTGTGTGTTCCCGATGGCGTAATCAATCGAAAATCTAATCGCCTGTCGACAGTCAAGAAAATGAATAAATGTAGACATGCAACACAAAAGGTAAACATGTTTTCATGTCGTTTTTCCTAACAGAATCGACCAATCTGTACTCCACTTTCATGTGAAAATCAAATCAAACGCTCTGCGTCCAGATCGTATCACCCGTCAACAATAAGAGCAATAATTCCATTAACTTAGTGCTGGTTCGACGCGACGGTTTGACCCATTGATGCAAATCGTATTCTGTTGTCCTTTGTTCGTATCTCATAAATAAACCCATATCATTCCAGTTTTGCATTTAATATCAAGTTAAGCAATAATTTAAAATAATAAAACTAAAATTCCTTACAAAACCATTGTATTTCGTTCATCATGGTATATATATCGCGCTTATGTTGGAAAAAATATAATAATTATCCAAAACATCTTTCAAAAACATTTTAAACACAAGTGCATAGATTATTTTCTAATTTATAAATTTGTATTCATGTACCTATGACTTTTTCCCATGTACCTTAAGTAAACTTGTAAAAAAAAGTTAAGTGTGAACTTAAGAAAAAAGCTACTGCTGGCAAAATTAAAAAAAAATTGTGAGTGTAAGAAGTATTATAATAATAAACTTTATCTTTTTATTTAAAAAAAATAAAAAGTTTATAGTATTGCAAAAAAAAAAAAATAACACAGAGAGCTGCTTGAGTTTATTTGTAATAAATCAACACAAGAGCAAACTTAAATTTACTTTTAATTTGTTATAAATATTTACACTAGGAATACAAACATTAATTTTACTTCATTTATGCATTCAGTTTCTCCAGTCTTTTCTTTACAGTTTTCGGTTTGTTACTTAATGAGGAATTTTATTGTCAAGAAGAGATGAACTTTGTTTTACTATAATTTGTTTGCAACTGCGTTCGTTGATTGCTAACGCAATTTGCGTTTCCTATATTTTGCTCTTAACATTCTACTACTATTTTAAAATGTACCTATACTTAATTTACTTAAAAGACACTGATTATGGATGACAGTTTATTTATATAATTGTAATTTGCTTAAGTTGTTTTTTTTTTTTTTTTTTGTATTTCCTTTAACTGATTATTTTTACTTAATTTAATCACAAATATTTCATGTTATAATTTTTATTATTACAAATTTAGTAACAATAAAACGAAAATATTTAATTTAACTTTTGCTTTTCATTTATTGCATTTATTTAATTTTCTTGGGAGGGACTATTGGCTTTCACGCCCGTTCGGGAACTGCGTGTGGTGCTCTGCGTCTACTAGACATAATACTAGAATGCAGCAACCGACAATTACTTAAGCCGATAGGTATTAAAAGGCGCATTATGCAGAAGTAAGACGAAAAGAATAACATATTTTTTGAATAACATACGTTTGCAGCCGGAAAGGGCCTTACACTTGAACTTATTGATTGATGAGCTACAGGCCAATAGCAGAGGACAACTACAATTAATATTCTGTTTTGTTTTTGCAAAACAACATCAGAGCATATTTCGTTTCTATCCAATTAACGCGATTTTTTGTGTTCTTTATACTTTTCTGGTTCAGAAGACAGCAGAAAGGGGACATAAATCGCGGTTTTACCTGGGGGCAGATTCCGTATCACAATAATCATCGGGACGATATCGTTTTTGAAACTTTGATGACCATAAGAAGTTATATTTTGCCCGAAATTGTTTCACTATCGTCAGCTTTCATTACAATTGTGGGAAATAAATTGGATTAAGGTCTCAAACTCGTAATTTTGGGACTTAGTTGCTACTTTTGGAGGTCTATCGTTTCAACGATAATCGTCTGAAATATTACGGAATGATTGCCCTGCTGCTTATTCTATACATCGGAATTTGATATGAAGAGATTGCAGTAATTCACTGAGCTGCGTCAGGTATTCCGTATTCATATACTTGAACAGTCACATCGACGCAACAACTTTCAACTTGGAGTAGGTACTACCTACTACCCGTCACTATTCCTCCTAATGATCATGTAATTTTCCTGTCAAATCTAGACAAGAAACAATATTTAAATGTAGGAAGTTCATTTTGATTAGTTCGATTTTTGCTTTGTTTAATTTGGGTTATGATACATTTAACAGCTTGTTTCCACGAAATCCCCGTCAGATGTTATTCCAAGTAAGAGTGCGATAGCGTATGAATTGGGTTTCGAAAACGTTGGCGGATCAGTTTATGTCTCTTTCTATTTTGAAATAAAATTAATTACATCTTCGCTTGGTTTATTGTTGAGTTCCGGACAACTTTCCAAAATGTTTCCGACCTTTCTTTCGCATTAGGAGTTGACCCAGATCTACACGTAGAAGGAGCAATTTTTACTTTTATTGTATAGAAATTTCAAAATTTTGTTTGACAGTATTTTTTGCAGTGGGTTCAGTGGGTTCAAGTAGCACTTTCTGTCTTACATTCTCAATCCTTTTATTTCATATTTCATAATATATATATATTGGTTTCAATATTTTCCATTTCATTTTTAGTACAGTTTTATTTGCTATAATAAAAACAAAAACATTGCAATCTCTTAACAAAAAAAAAAAGAAGCAGACCTAAATATCTCAACATTATTAAATAAGCAAAAGCCAACACTTATCTAAAATTCTTTGACAATACAACCATTATCTACTAAATATTATACATAAATATATATGAGTACATAAATTTAAATAATTGCATTTACAAAATAAATTTAAACAAAGAAAACACAAATGATATATGTAATGAAATTTATTATACGTAGAGATACCATTGCTAGTTATATAGAAAATTCGAAATAAGAGCGTATATATATTTTTCTTCCGTATTTGTACATAAAACAACAAATATGTAGTACACCCATATAAATACTTACAAAGTACTGTTAACAACAAATACAAACTAGAAACAAATATGTAGCCGCTTCTTTCTTCACCCAAAACAAAAACGTATTTTAATGTTAAATAATATTAATTATTATGTAGATATGTTCAAGGGAGTGTTTAGATTATATATCGTAAAATATACGGTTATTACAACAGACAAATGAATATAATAGATTGTAGTATGTTAAGAATGAAATGCGGTTTTTTATTACATTTCAGTCTTATTTTTAAAACTGGTTTCTTGTTGATATTTCTATTTACAAAAAAATATATATAAACAAAAAAAAACTTATATACACATGTACAGATGAATTTACTGTTTAGATGATTGCATGTGTGTAACCTAAAAGGATTGATACTATGCCACGTGTTTTCTATATTATTTAACACAAAGACGAGGCCAAATAATGCGTGAGAATAAAATTTGTCTAGATAGAGTAAAGTTTAATAAATCATTTTTCCCACCACCCCACTCTTTGCCAATTTCTTATACTTGATTCTTATACTTTTGTTTATTGATGAATATTATATATAATACAAATTTAAAACACTTCAAAAGACTTGCTGAACTATAGATTAATGAATATGAAAATAATAATATAAATAGTTATTAGGGTAAATACAATTATTTACAAAAAAAAAATATATATACACAAAATGTCAAAAGAAAATAATAAAAATAGAAATCTTAGCAAATAAATGAAAAACAAACAAAAAATAATAATAACAATTACAAATTAGTTGAAGTATTCTTTTAAAATTTACAAAACGATGTTAAATGTTGTTGTTTCTATACATAAAATAAATTTAGAAATGTAATAATTATAATGAAAACAAAATAAAACTAGACAGAGTAAACATTCTTGGATATACTTAAGCATTATAAATATTGTATAACTTTACGTTTGTTAAGCAAAGCTAATAACAAGGAACCTCTAAGTAAAAAAAAAAACACAAAAAACAAAAATTTCGCTCTACCACTGTTGCTCTTTGAAATTATTTAACAAAAATAAAATATAAACTGAACATAATAGTCGTACTAATGTTTTTGTTTCAGTTTTTTGAATGAAATACGAGAAGCTTGGTGCGTGCGTTTTATTTTGAATATTGGATTTAAATCGACGTTGTTTTTATTTAGTACCTATTGAACACAATCACATATTCACTTATGTGGTATTCGATTGGGCGCTCTCAGAGCACTTTTTTGCTCTCTGACCACTTTTATATTCGTTTGGTTCAAAAAAAGCAATCTTTTTCAGATTTCAGAGCACAATCTAGAATTTTTTTCTCAGATTTACCAATACAAGTACGTTTGAGTTTGACAACTAGTGGAGTTTGTCTACGTTTTCGTGAAATTTTTCAACTGCAAAGAAATGCTTTGCATCGGGTGGATCTACTTTTATTAATTAATTATGTACACATGTTTACAAATCAATCTGGGCGCAAATTTAGAATGTTTTAATACAAAGTTTAACCAGTGAATGCAAAACGCTTAGAAAAGTGTCGAAAACTACACATATTCGAACCGCACGAATATCAACACAAAAAAGAGCAAGTGTCGTTTTTATGTTCGATTAGACACACGAAATCTGAAAGCTGAGAGCGAATCTGAAGAAGACCAATCGAAAACCACATTATTCGCACAAAAGAAAGTTGAGGTTAGGTTTGTTTTTGTTTTTAAATCGATCTCAATAAAGCAACCACGAGTAGACAAAAAATTTATCAATATTTGTTGAAAAAGGCTGGACAGATTTGACATATTTCTTTTTTAAATGTTGAATAGTTGAACGAAGGCTACGAAAGGAAAAATTAAAAAAGTTGCAAGTCTGATAATATTTTGCATCACATCATCGAAGAAACTGGCCTCCCTTGATCAGTTCAAAGTTACCTCGATTTGGGTTTCAGGTAACGTGTACGGAAACGAACATTCCGACGAGCTGGCAAGGAAAGACTCAGCCCTTCACTGTTCACTTGCGGAATCGGTATCCCACATAATACAGCCGAAAAAGAAACCCTCGCAATCTAAGCGAAAGTCCGGCCCTAGCTACGACCAGACAGCGTTTCCGGAGAAAACCCTTTTTCAAGGGATAACCTTTTGAATGCCAGAGGCTGGATCTCAACTCTCCTCTTCGACATTCTTAAACAAACACGTCAAACGAGTTGTGGTAACAAACCGTCACACGGTACTACATGGACTTTTCAAACTGCCACACCTACCTAGCTATCTATCATTAGGGCATCAAAGACATGGAAATTAGCGAGTAAATTCACAACGAAGCATTGATTTTAATTGAGGACATGAGTGCTTAATGTTTACAGACATGGTATGAACAGAATTGTGGCCAAAGGTGGGAGAACAATGCAAATTGATCGTTTGGGATGAACGTTTGATGGCACACAAATCTTTGGATGCATTTAAACCGTACGATGAAAGAATTACGAAACACAACAAATCCTGTTCGGTTGTGTGATGATTCTGTTGGCAGCGGTGATTTCCGTCAAACATTACCAATGATTCAACGCTCAACGCACAGCCGATGATCGGTTTTGTGGAAATAAGTCAAAACAATCAAATTAAGTATGAAATCGTTTTGCAACACAACCAGTCTGGAGACGTTTTTTTTAACACAATTGATGGACATTGATAATGACAAAATCCCCGTTCACTATTCAACACCATTTTTAAATCCATTGGAATTACCCGGAGCACCGCCTCATAATCCACAAAATATCAACCAACCACGTACTTTGAAATGGTACTCGGCTTGCGGTGAAGAAACATGTGACAAAGTCATCGAAGCTACAATTCTAATGGGAATACAATAAATATATTCAAAGCTACTTCTGCACGCAGAAAACTGTGAGGCTACATTAACTCACTAATGTCGTTTTCCTTTGGGCAAAAAGAAGCGTTCGGGAGAGGCCGGAATCGAAAAAATCACTTCTGAAACCGTTCTATTGGCACAAAAAATACTCTTCTGGGGATTCTGAGGAGAGAATTTCGCTTCTCGATTTGAAGTCAGAATTCACTCAAGAAGCACTCACACAAATGTAATTTATGCGTTTTATACAAGTCAGCTGACAGCCGCCGTAGATTATTTTTTGGCATTTCACCAATACTTTTGTGCGTTCAATTAGAACGAGTTTTGTTGTTCCATTGGATCACAGAATGAGTGGATCCCCGAGTGAAACCAATGGGAAACGACATAAATGGGCCATTATTTATAGAAAGGAACAAGAAACTTGAAATATATTACGTATACGAATCATATTTTTTATTTCATTGGCTTAATTTTATATCTAAAAAAAACCGTGACTTTAAAATATACGCAGCCGGTAGGATTCGAACCTACGCTCCCAGAGGGAATCTGATTTCGAGTCAGACGCCTTAACCACTCGGCCACGACTGCTTACATCATCCTTAATCCTGCATTATGTTGGCCTAAGAAAGTGAATTCAAAATAATGACTACCGGCAATCACAGCAGGTAAGAAAATTATTATAGGTTAGGTTTAGAAGCACTCTTTATTGGCCGATTATGATATGTCTAGTGTGTATTACTCATCGATTGGTTTATTTTTTTAACGTGGTACGGACGTCTGACAAACATCCGGGGGTAAAACTGTACTATTAAACTTCTCAATTCAGTTGTTCGGACATGGCATAAAATTTGTGGTTGATTTGATCCACATCTCTAGACCTAAGCAGCATGTTTTCAATGATTTTTGTTTTCTTTGGGATGGTAGACTGGCCTTTACTAATAGAGCTCCCATCACCTAAACAAGCTCAGCCTTAGACACTGCAGCCTGGCATTTCTTTCAATTCCGTGCTCGTTATCCACCCCAAGCGATTTGACACGAACGTTCTGTCTTACTTTTCGTATTGAATCTGGGTGCTGTGAGTTGAAGATCTTATTCAACGGACCATTATTGTTCACCCAATCGATGTAACCGAGCCAATGTTATCGATATTTGTATTGGTTGGACAGCTTTCTTATCTTATACTATTCGCTGTTTTGTCTTCGCCTAAAGCCTCCCTACTCGCACTATGTCCTGCATATTGCCCACCAACCGGCGCCATAATGGGTAACTGGTTTGATCTTGGTTTCTTCGTTCTCTTGTCTTGTCCATATACAAGGTGACGGAAAAGTTGTCACTCGAATTCCCTTGGCTGTAATTTGTTGTATTAATGAAAAACTTTGGTTCTGCTTTTGTATTATGATTATTTGATGTCTTGAATTTTGTTCCATTAAGTGGAGAAAATGATATGAAAATGAAATGATGACCATTTGGACCCGATTTAAGACATTTTCCATCACTTTTGCCAAAACTGCCGGCGATGGGTCTTCGGGGTTTCATGAGCCTGAGGGTTGTTGACATAGACTTGTGACTTCAAAAAACCTCACAAAAAAGAAAATCTGGAACAGGTAAGTCAGGCGATCTTGCAGGCAAGAGCAAATCGCCAAAAGGGGAGATTAGGCTACACCGTCGCTCCATCTTGTTGCAACTACATGTTCTCTAGGCTCAATTCATCCAATTGAGGAAGAAGAAAGTCTTTAAGCGTGTCCTTTTAGCGCTCGCCGCCCACAGTAGTCGTTTCCAAACGACTCCGCTACTTGTTCAGCCACAGCTGCGATATTCTCAGTAAAATGGCTCATCCGGGACCTGGCAGCATCTCGTGTTTGTATCTGTTTACTTCGCAAATGCCAAAGTAGAAGTGACATTTTGCCGCTAATTGCATAACTATAGCATCTTTTGATAGGGTGATGACTTTTGCGCCACCTAATAGGGCTCCTTTGATGTGGATAAGAAGGTGTTGGGTTTCGATTAGAAATTCATTGGTATTTTCGATGAATTTTCCATCATTCATATGTAGTCAATTAGGTAAGAGTTAAGTTAAGAGCTCCAAGCAATTGACTGTCAATAAATACGTGCAGAGGAACAACTTTTGTCACAGATCTTACAATGACAACCGAACCTTTTCCCATTGACTAACACACTTTGATCACGACAGTGAGGAAGCTACCAAGACTGACGTCTCAAGAAAAATAAAAAGTAAAGGTCGATTTTGATTTTCTATTTACAAAATGTTCATTTTATTTAACAATATTTTTCTTTCTCTCAACATCTTTACATGTATTAAAATTATAAAAATAAACATTCTATTATATTATTTAAAGTAATACACGTCTATTTATGTTTTAGTATAATTAAAACTTTCTAACACTATAGGTTTATCTCTTTTAATAAAATAGGAAAGCATTTGCATTTTTGTTTTCTTCTTACGGTACAAAATTAAAATGGCAATAAAATAGATTCTAAATCATGTATAAAGTTTGTATGATTAGGAAAACATTTATTGACAATTTGAAATATGTAACAAGTAAGAAATTGCATTTTTATATTTCTATTTATATTTACAAGTTGACATTACAAAGCAATTTTCTTTAAAAGTTAAGAATTGACAGTAAGACTGTGCGCTTATATAAAACAAAACTAAAATACAAACTCACTATATTAATACAAATTTAGGTTTTGTACAAGCGGTTTTGTATGTTTTCTTTGCACGTGGACATTCTTTTCAGTTTTATACAAAAGGATTATGTTTGTATTACCTCTATAAAAATATGTATATCAATAAATTTCTTTACTAAGAAATAAAAATTAAGTATTTTCAAGATCACATTTGGAAGGACAATATACTTGGGGTCTTCTGTGAGGGGGTAAGGAAAACGGACTTGGAAGAGGAATTCCGCCGAAAACCTGTTTGAACTCCTCTTCTTTGTGATTCAACTTAAGAACTATGAAATAAATTTATTTAAATAACACATTTAAGAATAGAATAACTAATGCCCTAGGGATGAGTCGGTCTATTCGAATAGAGGCTGTATGTCTTCTTATAGATAGACTCGTTCAATTTGGTGGAATGGAAATCAAGATAATGAAACATCAAGGCACATCATTATAATAAATCCAATAATAGTCCCCCAAGTGGCCAACAGTCCATTGCCGCTGAAACGAAGTAAAATAAGAAATGTTGTAGTAATTGTTAACAATGAACAGATATCCTTTATTGAACTTACCTCGCGTGAGCTTCTGGCAAAATATCATCAGCAACAATGTAAATCATTGCTCCCGCCGCAAACGACAGCGCATAAGGCAGAATTAGATTGGCGAACGTAACAGCAACAGCTCCCAGAACGCCAAAAATTGGCTCAACCATGCCCGACAGTTGGCCATACCAGAAAGCCCTTGGCACGCTGAAACCAGCAGCATGCAACGGTAGACTAACGGCCAAGCCTTCGGGGAAGTTTTGTATTCCAATACCGATGGCAAGGTTTCTAAAATGTAAATAAAGTAAAGCGGCTTTGAAAAAAGTAAACAAATAAAATAAAAGCGGTCATACCTTGCGTTTTCAAATGTCGCCGATTCGGTTGTGCCAACAGCGCCAAAGCTTACTCCTACCGCCAGGCCTTCGGGGATATTGTGCACAGTGATGGCAACTACCAGCAACATTATTCGCTTCCATTGCGATATCGCATTCTCGTGATCGATACGTGCTTGGTCCGAGTAGGTGTTCTGCTCCACATCGGTGTTGCTCTTGTTCTTTCGCCTGCGCGACTCTCCACTGTGCTGTACACTTAGGCAATCCGAAAAACTGTCCATTCCTTTGGTTGATGTTCGATCTAAGCAGTAAAAATATAAAATGAGAATCAACTCGTTTGTGGTTTTGAATTTAACTCACCAACACTATGCCGCGAGTGGGTCAAATGTGTGTCGTCTAAGGCAATTTCGGCTTTATCCTTGTTTGTGTGTGTTAGAGCTGAAAACAGATCAATTATTATATCACAATTCTTTATATTTGTGTTATGTTTCACTCACAGATCATCATGTGCGAACTATTAATGCCCAGATAGGATATCAGCTTATCTGTGCCGTAGACGAATATTGAACCCAACAAAAATCCACCGGCAACTGGCAGGAATGAATACTGAGCGTAAAGACCGGAGCCTTCGGCCAGCTCAATAGCTGGGGCTAGTAGTGACCAGAATGAGGCTGCAATCATTACCCCAGCGGCGAATCCTAACGCTGCATCTAGGGATTTTCTCTGCAAATGCAAAACGGGAAAGTAGTATTAATAATATTAATATATGCTATGCAAAATTGTTCATGAATTAGATAGGACACTGTTTCCAAACTACATGATAGACAGAGCAAGTAAAAATCTTCAGTTTTATTGGTTATCATTCGTGTAACTGATTACCAATCAATGTCATAGATAAGGTAATTGGAACATAAGATACATCAGGCCGTTAATTATCTTATATAACTTATCTTTCATGTGAATTTCGATTTCTCAACAACATCACATAAATAAAGTGTCACGTTTCCATTTCAGTTTACAAACATTGCAATTCCTTAAAAATAAATAGAAACAGATACCCACGCGATTACATAGAAGTTGTACAATGTGATGAAACTGTTGAAATAATTAAGCAAATAATAAATGTTAAAACAATAGATACTCCTACTCTTGTGGCAATTCGTATGGAAGCCATATTAGAGTGCCTGGCGTGACAAGACGATTAAATTATGGCGAGTACTCTACTACTCATCTATCTTAAAACACTGACAGGGCAAGCAATTCGTTTTGATTGTTGAAAACAGCACAGCATGGATGTGGATAGAAAATGAAGAGCGATTCTCGGCAACGATCGAATTTCTGTGCAACTATTACTGTTTTCATGCAAATATCCCCCGTTCCATGAAAATAGTGATAGATCGATTGGTATTCGAAAATAATGCAAAAGAGGCTGGAAGTTCAAAATTCATGGGTTTAGTTTGTCGGCATTGACTTATTTATTTATCAAAAATACAAGACTGCAGCAGTGTCTATATTGTAATAATATTGGAGCTGGAAGGTTTGAATCAATCGTATTTATGAGGGTTCCCATTTGGCACCTTGGATTTTTATTTCTCGTCTTACAAGTTTGAAAGCTTGGAATTTGCATCATCATACTGTTGGACAGTTGCACCAACCGTGCACCTTGTAATATGCCCAACCGATATAACGTCATCTCAAATATTCATCGCATATATTCCCCGTTTACACAAGAAAGCTGTGGAGATATGTAAACAGCTTTTTCACCACGTATAGCTACAAGATACGTCGACTGTTGGCACCGGAATTCAATCAATTTTCGTTGATCTAAAGGTTTACTAACCCATGAACACGTGAGAGCAGCGTTCGGGATGTAGCTTTCGGCAGTGTAAAAGGTAACACATGTCATGTCACAGTTGCGGCCGAGGTTCAGGCTCCTTTAAGAGTGGCCGCAGTTCCAGGGACCAATATAGGCTCTCTCTCTATATATGTCGCAGTTCGGAGTTGCTGACACAGCAAATAGTGCTAAATCTATGCCAAAAGCAATCTTGACGATGTATGAAATATCTCCTCTAAAGCAACACATGTGCGCCACTTTTCTATCAGTTTCTGTAAAGCATGCTTTGGGGCGTAATAATAAAACAATATTTGGCAGAATAGGTCCGTATAGGATGCTAAATTGGTAAATCGAGGAATCAAATGAACCTATAGATAAATTAAAAACCTTACACATAAAAATGCCACGATCATGCAAGTTCAATAACACCCAAGCTCAACCGACCAAATAAGCTTAGACAAGCTTAAATGAACACTAAATACCGCACTGTGCAATAGCAATTGGCTTCAATTGAACCGTATAAATAAATTCATAGTAAACAAACAAAAACTTACTTGATTTCCGCGCACAAACACCACCATACCGGAACCGGCCGCTGTGAGGCCCCACGTCAGAAGTGTGCCAAGCAGCGCCTGTGTTACAGGTCCATATCCAGGGATCATATTGACTCTTGGGGGATTCTTTTAACTATCACAACAACAAATAAACAATTGGACACCGCGAGGTATCCCCGAAAACAACAGCCGAAACGAATCACTTCAAAATGAAAACAATCCAATACAATAAAATTGTATCTGTATAGTCACTGTGGCGGTCTGCTCGAATCAAACGTCTGCAAATAAAAACAAAAATACCAAGATTAATTGAAATTGACACGTTTATATATCTATATATTATGTAAATATACTTTTATTTTATTTATCAATGTAGAACTTGCAGCAATTCGATAGCGAAATCAGTTTGATTCGTTTTCGAGGTACTTTAACGAGCGCGCTACTTGTGCAGACAATTGCTAACCGATGACTGGAAAATCGTATTGGCTTTGCGCTCGGTTAAATTGAGAGATTGTCGAGCATACCACTGCCACAATCGCACAGTTGATTGTTTAGCGATGTATTATAAATCATATTGATGTGGCGCAGTGGTGCCGGCAGTTGCCATATGACGTGTACGTTTGATAAGAATCCTGTAACCAGCAATTTTTTTTTTTTTTTGGCTGGTAGACAATTAAATACACGGGTAAATAGTAAGAATTTGTGACAGCAAAGAGTTCACCTTCAGAATGTCTAAGACCGCATTTCGTCGGTGAAACCAGAAAACTGTGTAACTCCATTTTAAGACTTTTTCAGGAGAGCATTAAAACATCATATTTTTAAGATAGCTAACGTTATATGGCTGATATTTTCAGATATTGTTATAATGTATTATTTCTATTGTATGAAAAGGATTTCAGGTCAACGTGGTGTGTAATTTCAACTTTTTAGTGGAGATACACAGTTCAAGGCCCATTTTCACTCAATATGGAGTTACACACTTTTCTGGTTTCATCGACGATTTGTGATGTCAATTTTTGTTGATGAAAAATGAGACCACCAAAAGAGGTATTTTCTTGAAATGTGACTACGGACTAAGGAGGTGAAGGTTTTTTTTTTTTTTTGAATATATCGAATTTTCACATTGGTAGAGGTAGGTTTTGTAGATTTTTACAAAGCCGACTTATTGTGAGGGAAATTGTTATTTAAATACATAAATTACTAGATATATTTGTCGGTCGGTGTTGAAACCATGAACGGCGGTATTTAGCGGGTCTCAGGTTAGGCGGCGCGACATCTCCCCCATATCAGAAAGATACTATAAAAAATAAAATACAAATTACATTCGCTATACGTGGCACTTATCCCAACAGAATTGTAAAACATGGAACATTTATTAACGTTGTCTGTACAAAGCACTTTGGGGCGGATTTATAGAAAGAGGTGTGACACCTTCCATAGAAGAAAATTATCAAAAACGCAATAGCTTGGCATTTTTGGTAGCTTTATTAAAACTTGGTAAAAGGATATACATACGTGGGCGGAATTTATTTAAAATACTGACTTAACATCTGGCATAAAACTCACGCATTTCGACAGGCCCACTCGTCTCCAAACTTCAAGTAAATCTTGCCGCATCAAAGGCTACCGTCTATAATATAAGTAAGGGTTCTGATTCCGCCACATGTGCAAACTAAAATCTTGGCACTCAGGTGAGCACTTTTTTCTCCGCGGGATACATTCGGGGAAAGCTGTTGGCGAGAGTAAATCTCTGTTATATCGAATACACGGAATACACTACACTTTCTTACGAAAACCCTTCGGCTGTGTCTCAAAATGAACGACTATCCCATCCCCCTCAAGTAATCCATGCACCTTCTTGATGTCACAGGCTGAACCACGTTTTCAATATCAAATGATGCGCTCTGCCGTGTCGTCATGACGCTGATCAAGTAATGTAACCTATTTAGAGTTACGAAACCTATTAATAAGACCAGGGGTCAGAGTCTGTCAGGCAAAAACGTTAAAACCCTTTCGTGCGCATGAAATCGTTTGAACGTTTCGCCGTACAGAATGGCTACGCAAGGCCCGAATATTGCTCCCGCATAACATAAAATAACATCTTAAGGTTTTTCTACTGCGCCACCTCTCGCGAACGTTTGACAAACATCCGACAGTATGTCAGCAGTGATAACAGACTACAAGATATATCTTTTTTTTCCAAATATGTACAAAATATGTACAAGACTTTTTACCTCAAAATCATCAAATTTCAAGAGTTTTGACATCAAGAACTTTTTAAATCTGACAAGTTAAAAGAAACTTTTCTATAGAAGAAAAACATTTTTTTTGATTCCATTATTATGTATAATGTGAGTCACACAGAGTCCATGCACAATTTCCGTTTCACTAATGTTTCCATCAACTCTAAAGAAACATGCGTTTTAAAATATTTGTTAAAATAACTGATGAAACGTGGTTTTGGAAAAATGTTTTAGGGGTAAAAAAAAGCGGATAGCGGATGGAAACTTCGCATATTCAAAATTTATTTTCAATATTTTATCTCTTCCACATTCCTCTGCAAATGTTGAAATAATATATGTTCTGGTGTAAATTTAAATAAAACAAAATTTGATTTCGTTGTTTTAATCTTTGAAATTTTAAATAACTTTTAATGAAACGAAATTCAATGATGATTATATTAATACGTGAACATCAAAAGTTTCGGTACACTTTTCAAGTATTTATTATGAAATGAGGAGAATGAAACTTATATCATTCGAAAGGTACTGTGCAATAGATGTGCACAAACCAAAAATCGTGGGTATATGTCACCATTAAGGCTGGTTAAATTAAGTTATGAATTCCCCATACAAAACAGGTAATTAAAAGGATTTTGGTGACATTCAATTTGTCGCCGACGTTTTACCATATTCAAATATAAATCATCTTAGATTAGGACCTGTTTCCAATGGAGCAGCTCATTTACGTATTTTTTCGAGTATTACATTTTGCATACTTATAAAAGGAATGGTCGATTTTCGACCACAAGCGATACTAGTATTGATAAAAGCAATGCAATTCTAAGTTAATTTGATTCAAATATGTTCCGAGATTTCAAAAAGCATTAACTTTAATTGGTCCTACCAAGGTTTTTTTTTTATATATATATTTATGTGATTTATGTATTAGTAATAAAGTACTTTAAATTGTATTTTATATTTCACTTTTTTTATATTTTGAACAAAATCTTGAAAAAAAGATTTTTTATTTCGGAAAAACAAGTTTTACAGATTTTTTATCTGGGAAAACTGTATGTCAGTCCCGACAAAGTATCTTAATTCAGTCGTTTGTATTCGTCATAGAACTAAAGTTCCCTTTCATTCGCGTCAATAAAAAAAGTTCACTAAGAACAAGTCTGATGAATACTTGTTCCTAGTCTTAAACACTCATAGACCATTTATGTGTCATTCAGACATCTTTTTGGACACGCTGGCGATAGCTTATGCACATTATACCGAATTTCGTGTTTCGTTTCATTATTATTAAGGAACGTTTCAGTAAGGAATTTGTTTTGACACGATCGTTAGAAAATATAATTAAGTTTCTAATGTAGCTGACAATGTTTTGAGTAAACTTAGTACTTGCCGGAATAGGAACTTCCTTCTGCCTCTATAGAGTTAAAAAAAAAAAATATATAGTTGGCGCAACAGGTCCGTAGGCGTAGCTTCTCACAACCATTCGTTTTGTGTGAGTTTTTTATTTTTGGGACGAATGGAAGGGATCTAAAATGTTATGCCGAGTTTAAACGGCTCTCTCTCTTATGACAGTTATACTCTCAAACGTTTTTTAGACGTTCGCGAGAGGTGGCGCAGTGGAAAAAATCTTAAGTTGGATTTTGGGATTTTTTCGGGATTCGAACCTGGAACCCCTCGCTTAGTAGTCAAACACACTAACCACTAAATCACTGCGCCTCTATTGAGTTGGGCATTCGCAAATGATGTGCTCGTTTTCCCCGAGACATGGCCGGCACTCCGGGAAGTTGGCTAGGTGCATTTTGTTAAGGTGGTACCGCAAACCGTGGTGCCCTCTTTTATGGTTTTTGATATGGTGCCTTCGTAAATTAAGAATTTTGTTGGCACTGTTGTTAAATGGCAGGATTTGCTTTTGACCTGGGATTTCTTCCCAATACAGTCGAACTTCGATAACTCGAACCATCACTTGCCGGAAAAAAAAAAACAAGTTATCAATCCATTCGTGTAATAGAAGTTCGATACAAATTATATGTAGGTAAATTTTAGTCTTGGCGCCCCAGCATTTAATGGCGTTCGGCGCAGTCACTAAATCAGCTGTTACGAGTTAACAAACTGTTCTGGTCCTATAAAAGGGGTTTCTGAGCCTTTTCTGCCAAGTTCATCAGCCTTTTTCTATTCCCTCAATACCCTCGTGCCAGGGAACCCACCAATATTTTGGTTTTATTTCTAGAGCTGAGTGTGTGAAGGGTGTTAAGGCAGTGTAGGATTGATTTAGCAACTATGATTGGTGAGCTAAGGGCGTGAGTATATGGTTACGGATGTTGGCGCCTATAACTAATTCCAGTAAGGACTATTCTTTCATAAAGGTCCCCCTTGCCATTCTGAGGAGATATTGAATTCAATGTTCCAAAAGTCGTTGCGCTCGCAGTAATAGCTTTTCCGAAACACGACTCGATCGATAGCCGTTAAGCATCTTTTTCCAATTAATTCAGAAAAGTGTTAAACTGAAGTTCCTATTTCACACCTTCCAGTCTTCTATCAAATGACAACTCTTCAAACACAGTTTTTTTTGTTGTTGTATTTTGTTTTATTACATATTCTCTATTTCAAATAGAAAAGTGCAAACACTTTAAAGGCCTTAACTCTAATTCATTGAAGAACATGTGTGCCGTTTTGGTTTCGTTTTGTTTTGTGATCTCCTCAATCCAACGGTTGACGGCGAAAGCTGATAGAACAACACAGACACCATTTAAAAATTCGCCGCATAAACAGTACAAAACTACGATAAATATACGTGACCAAATGGCTCGGCATGAGGAATTACTGTCATGATGTGTGGGGCTTAGGGTGCCCTCGAGCGTACACTTCGCAGCACAGTCACAATACACATTATGGCACCTTCGAGCGATGACTGTTCTCTGTGTATTCGACAGTTGTCGTGTGTACACTTCTGTCAGATAAAACAGGTCGACTTTCCTGACATTAACTAATCCCTTCTTGAGTTATGTGTCGCGTTGGGTACAATTTGCATAAGCGAATGTACAAACTGTGTGCAAATAATTCAATTGTTTGTCCGATAAGCCGGACCGCCAGATTTGTTCCTATAAAAGCCAAGACGAGACGCTCATTCATTAACAGTTGCTGATCAAAGCTCTGTTGGATCACTATTTGGAATTTGAGAGTGCGGTGTCATATTTTGTAACAAGACTTTTTTTTCCCAACCTCTGAATGAAGATAAATCGCCTGAATAAACGGTAGCGTACGCCCGACAATATTGTATCAAGCATTTTGGATTAGATGAGTATTGCTCATAGTCATTGGCAGGTTGGAGCATGCCTTGATGACGTTTGAGTGACATCGTCTATCTTATCTTATTGTCTATCTACCATATGACAGTGTTGGGCTGATTTTGCACACAACACATTTGCCAGTCACACTATAACATTTGCCACCATTTTGCTATAATGTGCGCCATAACGGAATGGCGATTAAGATTGTGCAACGCTCTGTTTCCATATAATTCTGAATGTTATCTGACATTAGGAAGGGTATTCATAAATTATGAGAAGATAAGTTTAAATATGTTTTAACTGACATTTTTGTGTGTGTCATTCGAGGAAAGTATGCATCGGAGAGATGTGGAACCCCATTTTGAATGAGGGAGCAATGGCGCAGAGGAAAATCTGCGTTGGAATATTAGGTGAAAACATCGGTGTACATTGTAAGAGTAATTAAGAGTAGGTACATTAGAAAGTAAGAGCAACATCTGTACAGCAATTGTCTATTCATCGCGGTTGCTCAGATTAGAACCAACAATGAATAGGCAGTTGCTAATTAGACTCGCATGGACATAGACAAGAAGAAATAAAGAAGAACTTTGTAAACTAAGACTAATCATTTATTTTCTCCCACTTGTTACATGGTGTCAGATGTGGGGTGCCTACCAGAAAAAAAAAAAAATTATAGATAAAAGGACTGTGTATAACATAATCAGTGTAAATTAAAACGATATGGCGGAACAATCAATTCGGGGACCTCCTGAAATGGATTTTGATGAGCCAGCAAAAAATTGGCCCATGTGGAAACAAAAATTTGAGATTTTTCTAACTGCATCAGGGAAATCGGGAGCGGAAGAGTCGCTAAAGGTAGCCTTGTTTCTTCACCATATTGGGGAGAGGGGCATCGAAATATTTAATGCACTCGCTTTGCCGGCACTGCAAAGAACATTAACAATAGTCATGACGCGCTTTGAAAACTATTGCATTCAACGACGCAACATCGTGATGGAGACTTACAAATTCGGTTCAATAGTACAAAAACAAGATCAACCATTTGTGGAATTTGAAACAGAAGTGCGAAATCAAGCCAAATTCTGCGAATTTACATGTGAAGCTCAGGAGTGTCAGCAGTCATATATTGATCGAATGATTAGAGATAAGATCATCTTGGGTTTGGAGAACAAAAAATTGCGAGCAAAGCTATTGGAGTCAAGTAGTGACAGCTTGGACGCGATTATCGAAAAGTGCAAAATTGCGGAGCTGTCGGAACGAAATAAAAAATTGTTATCTGGAGACGAGAACGAGACGAAAGTGGATGCAATTAAAACTCTAACAACGTGGAAAACGAGAAAGCCATGCGGAAATCGACAGAAGGAGAGAGACAGACAGCTATGCGATCGATGTGGAATGGCAACAATGGGACAGCATGGTAAATTCTGTCCAGCATTAGTAGAAGGTCGTCGGTGTCGAATATGTAACAAAGCTGGTCATTTTGCGGTAGTATGCAGAAATAAATATAGCGGCCGACGATCAAATAGCGGAAATCAAGTGCATGCAGTCGAGTACGAAGCGGAGGAAGGAGAAGGGAGGAGAGCGGCAGCGAGATCATCTCAGTCAGTCGAACAGCGTCGAGTAGAGTCAGTTAATAGGCGATATTATGATGATGAAGGTAAAGTGATGAGAAAAAATAATAATAAATCTCTTATAAACAGTTTTGATTGTAGACGTATAGGGCCGGTAGGGTGGTACCATCAAATGAAATTTAACAATGTGAAGGTCGATTTCAAATTGGATACAGGCGCCGATGTGAGTTGCTTACCGCGGAAATATATAGAAGAAATGAATTACTTGCATTTAGTTAAAAAATCGGGAAATAAATTGTTTGCTTATAATGATATTAAAATAAAGTCTTTTGGAATTATTACGCTGCCGTGTATTGTAGAATTAACAAATGAGTACATGCCAATTCGATTTGAGGTAGTTGACAGCAAATTTCAGCCTATTTTGGGTCGTGCCGACTGCGTGGCGTTGAATCTAGTTAAACGAATTGAGGTTATACAAAACAACCAAATGATTAAACTACCAGACTCGAAGAAAGTATTTACTGAACAATTTTATGATGTTTTTGAAGGGTTAGGATGTATTCCAGGCAAGTGCCGCATTCAATTAAAACAAGGTTCCGAACCAGTGCTCACTTATAAAAAAAAAATACCATTCAATCTTCATGATCGATTAAAAGCTCAATTAGAGACAATGGTTAGCGATGGTGTAATTAGTTTAGTAGAACACCCGACAGATTGGGTTAATAATCTGCAAATTGTTGAGAAAGCGGACGGATCACTACGGTTGTGCTTGGATCCGCAGCCGTTGAACACATGCATTCGTCGCCCACATTTTGCAATTCCAACTGCCGAGTCTATTACTAGCCGCCTTACAGACAAAAGAGTCTTCACTGTGGTTGACTTAAAAAATGGATTCTGGCAGTTGGAGTTGGATGATGAGAGTGCAGATTTGACGACGTTTATTACTCCTTTTGGGCGCTATAGGTGGCATAGACTACCATTTGGCATAAGTAGCGCTCCTGAGCTTTTTATGCGAAAAATGGTTCAGATTTTTGGAGATATTCCTGGCGTAGAAATATATTTCGATGATCTGTTTATATCAGCCAAGGATTACAATGAGCATGATCAAATACTTATGAAGGTTATAGAACGAGCAAGAGTAAATTGTGTTAAGTTCAACATAAATAAGCTGCAGTATAGACAAACAGAGGTTAAGTTTATGGGTCAGTCAATATCAAAAGGTTGTATAAGGCCAGACGATAAATATTTACGAGCGATAACAGAGCTACCGATTCCCGGTGATAAAAAAGCTGTCATGCGTTTGTTAGGTATGTGTAAATATCTGGCAAAGTATATACCCAATCTATCAATCATAACAACAAATTTGAGAGACGTAACTAAAATGGGAAGAAAATGGGAGTGGGGCGAAGAACATCAAAGAGAATTTGAAAACTTAAAAAAAATTGTTAGTCAGGCACCAGTTCTACGTGTGTTTGATCCAAAGGAGCCGCTCGTGATACAAGCTGATGCGTCTAAGGATGGTGTGGGATGCGCTTTACTACAGGGAGGACAACCAGTAGCATTTGCCTCACGAAGCTTGTCTGCAAGTGAGCAAAAGTGGGCTCAGATTGAAAAGGAACTTCTAGCTATTGTCGTTGCATGTGAAAAGTTCCACTACTACATATATGGCCGTGATATAGAAGTTCATTCAGATCATAGGCCGCTCGAGAACTTAATCAAGAAAGATCTAGATAAAGTTACTGCGAGACTGCAGCGCTTATTTATGTTTCTATTAAAGTACCCCGGCCTTAAAATAAAATACGTGCCCGGAAAGCAATTGCTGCTGGCTGATTGTTTGTCAAGAGCTTATTTAAACGCGACAGAGGAAAAGAATATGGAATTGAATTATGTTGTTCATAGTATTGTTAATAGAGTCTGCATGTCCGAAGCAAATAAATCCAGTTATCAGGTAGCTACGCGGGGCGACGAGTGCTTAGGTCAGATATTGAAATACTTTGAGAGCGGATGGCCAGATTACAAGAAACTGAGCGCTGAATGTAAACAATTTCATAAAATTAAAGATGAGATAAGTGTGAATGAGGAGTTGCTGTTCTTTGGTGATAAGTTAATTGTGCCAAAAAAGTTTAGGAGACAAGTTATTGATATGTTGCATGCCCCTCACTTAGGTGTAGAAAAAACTCGACTACGTGCCCGTAGACTATTTTATTGGCCAGGTATGTCAAAGGAGATTGAAAACAAAATTCAAATGTGTCGAATTTGTGAAAAGCATAGGTACAATAATTCCAAAGAACCTTTGAACCAGCCTGAGTCGCCCAAGTTTGCGTGGGAAAAAATTTCCATGGACATATTTGAACAGGGAGGCGTGTCATATTTGGTTGCAATAGATGCGTATTCCAACTGGTTATGTGTTGAGAGGCTTCGGGACAAATCAGTCAATCACATAATACAAGTTGTGACTTCTCGTTTATTTGCGAAGTTTGGTGTTCCACTAGAGATTCGGTCGGATAACAGTCCTTTTAACAGCCGCCAGCTTAGGGAAATGGCAGAAGAATTTAATGTGAAACTGATATTTTCAAGCCCGCGATATCCTCAGAGCAATGGGCTAGCAGAAAAGGGTGTGGCGATTGCCAAGCGAATACTTAAAAAATCTTTAGAGGAGGGAAAGGAAAATGATTTCCAATACAGAATATTAGAATATAATGCCACGCCGTTGGCAAATATGTTGCTGTCACCTGCTCAACTTTTCATGGGTAGAGAAATCAAAACAAAAATTCCAACAACTGCAAATAATTTAAAACCACATAGTTTAAGTCCCGATGACGTTTCAAAACGCA
Source organism: Cheilosia vulpina (assembly GCA_916610125.1). NCBI lineage: Eukaryota > Metazoa > Arthropoda > Insecta > Diptera > Syrphidae > Cheilosia > Cheilosia vulpina. The sequence goes on from OU744279.1 coordinate 47,338,567, forward strand.
TAAATAGGAAAAAGCAGCGTCAAGCTAAATATTATAATAGAACATCCAAACCTTTATCCAATTTGAAAGAGAGCGATAGAATAATGTTTAAAAAAAATGAGAAAGACTGGTTGTATGGTACTATTGTAAGAAAAGTTAATGAAAGGTCATATGTAGTTAATGATAGCGAAGATAATCTTTTTAGGCGTAATAGGCGACACATTAGAAAATCACTTAACAGTGAGCCAAAAAGCGTATTAGAAGATTACGCATATGCCGGCATCGATAATAGTCAAGCCATCGGTAACGATGAAGAGCACGACGTGTCGGAAGATGATGGTGTGGCGGAAAACATAAATGAGGGCATTATTAATGACGACATGGGCCAAGTACCCGATCAGCCAAATTATGTAGTAACAAGGTCAGGGCGAGTTGTAAGGCCCCCAGATCGCTATGGTAACTGGGTGTCCTAAGTCCCATTATTCCTGTCTATTTCTAATTAATTTATAATATATAACTGTGTACATACCATACCTATATCTACTATAACTACTGTTGAAAAAAAAAAAAAAAAAAAAAAAAAAAAAAAAAAGCGTGTAAGAGTAATTAAGAGTAGGTACATTAGAAAGTAAGAGCAACATCTGTACAGCAATTGTCTATTCATCGCGGTTGCTCAGATTAGAACCAACAATGAATAGGCAGTTGCTAATTAGACTCGCATGGACATAGACAAGAAGAAATAAAGAAGAACTTTGTAAACTAAGACTAATCATTTATTTTCTCCCACTTGTTACATACATAAAGTCGAATATTTGCTTGCAAGTCTTTTAATGTAAACCATTTTCAGGAAATGGGATTATTACGTTGGTTAAGTTTTAAAAATAACCGCCAATAGAGAGGCTGGCCAAAATGCACCAAAGCGATAAAAGTACTGCTGATCATAAACCTAATTAAAGGTTGATTACCCAACAACATCATGCTGTAAGTAAACTCGTACAATATATGAAAATCCTTGCCCTTCACAGAATCGAAGACGAAAAAAACTTAGAACATAATAAATCAAATGAATTTCCCAAAAATCCAGGGTTGGCATTCTGTGAGGCAAAACGTTAAAATGTTTTCGTGTGAACGATCGATTTACTTCTCCAACTTACAGAAGCTGACCCCAGTTTTCTCCTTCATTTTGTATAGAAGCTCTGTTTAGTTTTAATATTTAAAGAGGGCCTTACCAATAAACTTTCGACTTTAAATTTTAGTAGTTCACAGTGGCTATAATTTCCATACAAATTGTGAGCTTCCGTAAATTTAAAGTCGAGACTAAAATTTCTTATTAGTATGGCGTAGAGTAAAAATGTTTCCTGCTCTTTGCCAAAAAGGATTCAGTTGATTTCAATTGATTGCCTGTAGTTCCCTTAAAGTATCCAATCACTTGATTTAATCAATAGAACGCACATGGCTTCTATCCCAAAACATTTGTTTAGAATTTGCATCAGAACAGATGGCAATGCATAATTCCGTCAGTTCCAACACCATAACCTTATAAGGCAAGTGAGCAGATACAAAAAGGAAGTTTGACATTTTCCACTTGGTTTCTAGCAGCAACTCAATTTTTTCTCAAGAAAGTGGTAGATTATTTGGGGCTTTCTGTACAAAAAGATAAATTTACGAATTTTCAGTCCGCTCGTCGTAAAGTTATTTTGGTAAACCACCTGCAAGACCTCTGATGCGCTTTCGCTACATTTAAGTGATCCTGATTAGAGGCAATGTTTGTGCCTATTTATTCAGAAGAGCCGTAAGTAGCGAGCGATTGTGATTGACTTCAGCAGCATATTAGGTTTTCACGTTATTTTGTGATGAGATGACGAATCCGACGGCCTAGACTTATTTTTAATGATAGGGTTACCATATATGTCAGTACAATTACTTTTGTTTTTTTCCAAAAAAAAATGTGCACGGTTAATAGCTCGAATTTCAACATGCAACCTTTATCTGACGTATTCGGGAACGAAAAAGCAGATACAACTAGTTCAGGTTACAAAATACCAGCTTCTAATGACGTCTACCACTCACTAGTGAATATAAATGATTAAGATTAAAAAAAATATACCTATAGCAAATATAGAGCTGATTTAACTAAATTGTAATTATTTATATCACGTATTCCATACATCCACATGTGGGTGTAAACTTCATATCCCCATTTATCAAGATCTTTTTTATCATTCTACGATTGTAAGATATTTGCAAAACAAATGTCTCGGTAAATATTTCAAGCATGGCAATAAAAATATTTACGACTCGAGATTAACGCTTATTAACCAACAATCTTAGCAGGATAATTTAGTTTTGATTTATACCTAATGTTCTAACTTCTTTAAGAATAGGAGATAGAATTTCCTTTCTTTAAAAGTTGGCATGTGTGCAAAAGGTACTCACTGCATTGAGCATAGTTCCTCATCGGACGTTGCTCACTTGAAGTTACTTTGTCCGACTATTATATTGTGGTCCAGCCATGTGCATTGTTAAATGTATAAATTTAGATGAAACTTAAAATATTCCAATCAAGATTTGCGTCGTTCAACATGCACCCTTGTGTAGGTTGCATTTAGATTCCACGACTTTGCTGTCTTAAATGTTATCAATACAATACAAAATTTATCACTAACACTCCGAAAAGCGCGCTTGTCCAATTGCATGTGTTCACCATAATAAAAACCGGTAGTTCTTTTGTGCTACAGGCGCCATTATTGCAGATTTATTGAATGAAACACGTAGTTTACTGACAGCCAGCAGAGCATTCATGCCTTGAATGCTCCTCTTCATTGTTGGACTTTCGCGATTCGAAAATAACTTTTTATGGCTCTTATTGACTAGAGTGGAACGTTGGTAATGTTGTGTTATGATGGTTTGGCTACGGCACGTAACAATACAAACGTTCTTCTGCCCCAAGTTAATGGCCTCCGAATGTTCTCGCCCAGTAAATGGCATCAAAATATGAAAAACACAGATCTGTTACCGGTTTAAAAAGTACATACATAACCTCACGACAAAAGGCAGCATTTTGCCGATGAATATGCCTGTATTTCTGTTGAGCTGCAGAGTGCTTTCTTAACGTCACTTGTAGCATTATACATTTATGACCTCACTCCAAATCAGTCACACCTAACAGAGCGAAAAGACCACTGATGCAAGATGTATACATCTTAATATAGAATCCATTTACCCAAGCGTATCGTTGTCATTGTCATTGTTATGGATCCAATATCCATTCTTACAAAACAAAATGTTCGTCCAACATGGGGAAAAATAATTCTTTTCCAATAGATGGGATAGCATCATCAACTAGTAAACAATACTACATAATGATTTCATCACACCCACTTTTGATTATTAACTAAAACAACGATGGCATGATAAGAAAACGTGTAACTAAATTTTTTTTCAATTCGGAAGTCATGTTGTTTGTTAAGTAAGACCGTTCACTGAATCAGTCCCAAAGATCAAGAATTTCGTCGTATCGTCTCGTCAGACATGTGCAAGGTTAATGATCTTCAGCAGTACATAATGTATTGTGTTTACACTCTTTGTCTTCAATGTTTGATAACAACTTCAATCAACAAGCTGCTTGCGCAATATATTATTATGTTAATGCGAACAACCCACGACTCGCGGTAGAAGTTGTAGGGCTTCAAATGTTGCATTCAAATTTTAGACAGAAACCGGTTAAAGTGACTGAAACCACGCATTCGGCTTCCGTAACAGATGTGTATAAATTTGCATCTATAATAAATTCTTTATTGCCTGTTAGAAATAAATCTTTCAAAAGGAAATGACTAGTTTGTGTATACTTGAAATATGTCGTTTTGCTTATCAATAGATTAGACAAGTACTATCTACATGAAGGCGAAATTCTTTGAATTAGTTTTTACATTGTACAGCTGAATTAAACGATATGGACAACAAAAGTGATAACACCATCGAAAACTGTTTTTGAAGTCTGCATAAGTATAAAAGAAGAATTAATTAGGAATTAATTAACTTACCGTGTCAGAGACCTGTTTTTATGTTAAAGAATTCCAAGGACCTATCATGTTTCCATACACAGAGGATAAAATTAAAATGTTCTAAACAATTCACAAGACGTTAACACACACGGATCGAATCGTTTTATAGGCCGGCATTTTGTCAATATAACTAACAGGTTAAAACATTGAAAATCTTTTTGATAAAATTGTTGTTTTGCAAAATCGGTCAACGTCACATAAAATCAAAAGAAACACAGAAAAATTTTGTACGTACTGCAGTGAGTTTGAAATTTTACAGAGAAATATGTCAAAACCGACACATGTACAGACATGGCAAAGGGGGAAAGAATATTTATTCTTCTTAATGACAGTAGCGACGAAAAGCAAAATTGCGGATTTTATCGAAAGCATTGAGAACTGTATGAATTTGATAATGGTCGTTTTTCTTCTCAAATAGAAGTCAAATAGTTTTGACTGTAGCTAAGAAAATATTGTAGAATAGAATTTGACAGCCATATTAAATGCATTTCCTATGCTTAGGCATTTATCCGATTATGGTTTCTAGTAAGAAGTGTTTCAAAAGGATTCGGAATAATGATTCTTTTAAATTTGGTCCGAATTGCATGTTGCTATAGCTGAAAACTGAAGTAAACTGTCTAATAAATCCAGCGCCGCCATATTTTTTCGGAAAATTCGAAAAGTTCGTATGAATTAGTAGGATTTCGTTATATTCTTCTTTAACACTCGTAAAAAATGAAGGTGTACGCGAACAGAACTAAAAGTAGAGGACTTGTGACAATTAATATAGCTGTTCCCGTATACTTTCAATATCTATCAATATTGTTCATAAAACAATAACAGATCAAATGCTAGAGCTTTGGGCAAGATATTCCTAGCATGATGTATATAGTTGGTCATAAGTACGGGAACGGTTTGGAGGGGAGAACATATAAATGCCATTTCACTCATTTCGTTTGACAGATTTTCAAACATTTCGCAAAGGGTTTAGTGAAACTTCCTAAAAATTCGTAAGATTTCGTTAAAATGATAGGGTACGTAAATGATATGCATGTTTCGATGCGGTATTCAGTAATAACGGTTTCTTTTATATTTACTACCTTCTGAAATATTAATTTTTCTTCCATATTTATAAAAAAAACTTGCAGCGTTTATTAATACAGGTGTTAGTAAGGCTAGGTCTCAGGTGTACCTCTTAGCGTCGACTTCAAAATTTTCACTTTCTTATTCGCAGCTCTCTTCACGCTACATTGGCATTACCTTGCAGTTATAAAAGCCTCCTTCAATTGTGCACCTGTATTATAGTCAAACTCTCTTTTTAGATCCCCACTGCCAGTTGTTCTTATCTTGAGTATTGAGTTGGGGAACCAGAAATGCAATCCCTTTCTGGAATAGCCGGGGAAATTCAACCATCTAAGTGGAAAAACTGGCTTTCTTCGCTAAATATTTTCTTCTTTCTCTTTATTCCAGTTCGGTTTACTTAGATTTCTCCACTACAAATGTACAACTGCCACTCTGTCTCTGTGACGTATACACAAGTTTAGCGCCTGGCTCTGAGCGCCGCTTATTAGAAAGAAAAGATACATGTTCACTTTGGGCAAGAAGACGACAACAATAATTCCTGTAGTCTCAGTTAACGTCGAGATGTTCGCTTGATCGGTGACGGTTATTTTTGTACCTGCGTTCGAGTTATTATAGTTAGTTTATTCCGATAAAGGTGGTAACCATAAGCCATACGTGCGTACGTGTATCTACTAACTAACAGTAATCGGTCGCTAAAATGTATACATTTTTGTGAAATCGTTCGACCGCCATGTACGGAGGGAAATGTTGTGGTGAAGCTCGAGGATACCCGTACACGGAACAGGGTTGTGGTGCATAATCAGCTCGGAGGCGAAATTATCTTTCAAATGATTGCATAAATCAATAAGCAACTTCGTGACACAATCTAATTGTCAGGTGTAAACCTGTCATTAAAACAGAATTGTTTCTGTAAAAAAAGTGAAAAAGTACTTAAACTTTAATTAGCCAAACAAAAGCGAGGGAGAAACTCAACTTCAAGAGTCGAAACCGAATTGCAGCACAGGTGGGTCACACATGAGCATACTACAGAATACGGTATACAAGCAACGGTCAATTTACATCTGAAATAAGGCTCTCTGTATTTGTTGTCCGTTTCTTCGCTCTGTAGCCCGCCTTGTATCTTCTTCGTTCTTCATAACTAAAGCTGGACTTATCGGGTGGATGAGCGGAAGGAATGGCGGAATGCTATTTGCTTATGGTTGACTGGAGGGAGCGTATATGGCTCGCCTAGTCTTCCACCACCTTCTTTCCAGTGACATCATTTCTCTTGGGTTGTTGTTGTTGGGTGATATAGTATAGCACTTTGATGATTTGTTTCGTCTGTGGAATTTCGCATTGTTGTGCTGAATTGGCGATTGGCGAAACAACAAAGCGAAACAGACACTAAAATAGAGAGCAGGTACGAACCGCACGAAGAGAACAGATAATTTGTTGTTCAGCTCCTAAGAATCATTTGAATCTCCCTTGAGAGGCCAGGCAAAACACAATAATGCGGTTTGTTTACGAACGAGATGATGGGCTTCCTCGACAAGCCGGCCGACAATTAAGATACATAGATAGATAGATATATGGCGTTAGATAGTCGAATAATTTGAACAGAACTGTGTTCGTTTTGTTGTTTTTCTCTGTACAAAAGTCATTATGCCAGTTCGAGTTGAGCTGAGAAGCTAATGAGGTGGTGGTGCAGTGGTCAAAGTTATTCAAGCACTGGTAGGTAATTGTTTCTTTTTTTAATGACAAGCTATTAAACAATTAAACTGTATTTATGTGTACTTGAATTAAATTGCAATCGTAAATAGAGCGATTGGTCAATTGCTGTTTAAAGACTATCAACCTTTAATGCGCCTACCTCTTACCTGCGTTTCTAAATATGCGGTGTTAAATTATGTCTATGTTGATAAAAAAAGTGAATGCTAGGATACCTACGTATATAGACTACTTTGACATTGTGTTGAAATTGAAACGATTGTAGGAGGCGTTACAAGGGTTTTCTTGTGACCTGTCAAAAATCACAATTCCAATGATCTGCACGCACTTATTGCGTCATTTACATTGGGCTTAACACATAGCCTTATTTTGACATGTTGTCCTTACATTATATCTCGAAACAGGTATATTCCTTTACTTTTAAATCTTATGAATTTTTACTAATTCTTACGATTTCTTTTTCGATATTTTACTCAATACCTCGAAAAATTCGTAAAAGAGAGCGTCATCGAGAGAGCAAGATATTACCCCTTCACTCCACTGAGAATTTTACGAATTTTTACTCAACAAATTTTTTGGCGTAAGAATTGAAAAAGCTGTTAGTCACCATACAATATAATAGCTGATTTGAAATTTGTTGTCCTATTTGACATATGAGTGCATTTGTTTTGATTTCTTGCGTATTCAAATAGTATCAACAGATGAGACAATAAAATTGAATGTTCTCCTTAGATTCCTTTCGAAAATGGCGACAAAATTATTCTTCTCTGTAAGGAGTAAGAAAGGACGATCTCCTCCACGTAATTTTTAATGCCGTGTCGCTTTTTTCTCTTTTCGAATGCTTGTAGTTTAATCAGTACAAACTCTTCCACATACTCGGATTCATAAAGAAGAAGCTCGATCACTTTCATCGCTAGGCAGATAAACCAACTAATTTTTTTCGTAAATTAGCAAATTTTTATACAATATTTTAATAACTTTTTGCACCACTTTTTTGAATTTTTGATTTAGGTATCTGCCATTTTCATAGATTACTACAAAAGCTTTCCCTAACTTTTTCGTAAATGTCTTCCTCTGTGAGAGAATTTGTCTCTACCACTGGCATTTTGACAGTCTTTCCATTCTTACTACAAAAGTAAAGGAACAGACTTAAGGTCTAAAGCTACGATTACACGGCCATTTTACCATTTTTTTGCGTCCTTTGAATGGCGCTTTGACGTCAAAATCACGTCACAAGCCCGTCCATTAAATGTCGCTGTGTGTGATCGCCATTTTTGGGATAACATTTTCCGCGCCATTTAAATGACTAAGAAACTGGCAGACCAAATGACAAGAATTTTGTGCCATTAAACTGATGTAAAAAAAGCCCGTGTGATCGCCCTTTAATGACGCCTTTTTTGGCTGTTGAGTTATTTAAATGGCAGCCTCCAAAAAATTACTATACACGAAATTCATTGCATGCCATTTTTCAATGCAAATGTGACAAATGACGCTGCATTTAATGCGATATCTGTTCTTTCAGTCGGTGTTTTTCTCGTGGCGAAAGGACGTATAAATTCATAAATTGGTATTTATTTTTTGTAGTTGTGTTGTTCGACGGAGTCGATATAACCGAAGCCAGAAATATACCTCAACAAATAATCGAATTGATTGGCTGACATACGAAGGACATTCCGGTATAGTTCAGGTTTGCCAAATACTCCGCTTTCGTTGCGTTGGCTTGGTATCAAGATCGTCGTCACTGCTTTCCAGCATACATGCTGCCAAATACGCCGTCTCCGCAATTTCCACCATAATCGCAAAAGTTCTGTTCGCCATTTTTCATTTAGTGTAATCATTTTTTTCACTTTTAATTAATTCAATTAAAAAAGTCGTAGCACAGGTAAGCGTCTTCGCCGAGAGAAAAACACTAAATGATAGTAGCTATATTTTTCTCATCGGTCAATACCGTCTGATCGGAAAACAGATAAATGACGCTAAATCGAAATAAAACAAAGGTGACATTTTTCATTTTGATGCGGCATGTCGTTACCATGTGATCGTCAGTTTTTCGCTCGCCATTTAATGGCATCCTAACGGAAAATTCTAAAGTGTCCGTCATTTTATTTTGGGACAAAAATAGCGATGATAGTCATTTCGTGTGATCGCCATTTTTTCGCAAATGCGACATTTTTTCCTGACGTCACAGTGTCTTTTAAATGACTCGAAAAAACGGCCGTGTAATCGTACCTTAATACTTATGTCGTTTTGCATTGGCAGCACCAGATATGTTTTTCAGATCTCAGATTTAACGCGACTCATGGAACATGCAATGAAATTGATCTGCTTTTGTAAATGGATTAGTGTGTTATTTGACAGCTGATACAAATTGCATTCGTTTTTGGAAAAATCAACTATCGATATCGATTTGATAAATGTTTTCCCTCTTGTAGATCGAAATGGAGTAGTTTGGTGATTCGTAGTCTGCAGATGATGAGGAAGACGATGAAGATAATAATTCCTCCTAAATTATATCCATTGTTAATTATGGATGTTTTTTCACGAAACCTTTCGCATTATTTGTTTTAAACCAAACTTCTTAAAATGACGTGAAACAGCTGTGCAAATTATATTGGTATTTGTGGCAGTATTTGTAAATCTAAAAAATAGCGAGGGCTGCAAAAAGTGATCCGAATCGAAAAAAAAAATTATATTTTTGCCCAATGGAACATGAAAAGTGATTTATAATAACAAAAAAAAATATTTTTTGTCCCAATGGAAAACGACATTAGTTTATGGTTCGAATGCATTAAAGTTGGGGAACAGACCTTTAGTTGATGAGCGATCATAAGCGTCAAATTAAATCCGGCATTTTCAACAAGTCCTAAATATCCCGTCTCAACTAACATTACACATTCACGGTCCATCTGTAGACAGAAGGAGTCAGAACGAAAGTTTTCCAAAGAAAAACAAATTAGGAAACATTTTCAGAGGATGATATATGTTAATATAGTCAAATGACTATTGTATATTTTCGTAAAGAAAGTGCAGATATACCCAGTGTTTCCTAATCCTAATCCTCATGACACAAGCAGTGAAAATTTAACTTGAACAAATTCGCGGAGCAAGATCATTCAACTGAAGCTTGACAGTTGCCTGTTATTGCTGTTTTTCTCGTTTTTGCTATCAAAAAACACCGGGCTATTACAACAACGAAACCTTAAAATCAAAGACACAAATCCCAAATGTCATTTTCTCTCCAACCTGCATCGTTCATCGAACCATTTAAAATTTTACAAAAATTGAATGCAATAGCAATTCAGCCGTTAACTTTGCTTGAAAACGGAGGTGCATTTTGCATCTTTCTTCTTTATACCTACTACTCTTCTTAAATCCCATTCCATCATTTTTTTTTAAAAGCCGAATGGGTATAGTACGAGTATGACTGAGGTTCAATGCACTTACAATGTGAAATGGATTCGATAGGCTGCACTACTGGCATGTGAACGGAGCTCAACGAACCCAATCGACGAAAGTATAATTAAAATGTATAAAGCGATTTAAACGAAAAAAAAAATAGAGAAATTATTCACATCGCAGGTAGGTAGGCTACAATTGCGATCTTGGGCGACTTACCTACTGGCCCATTTAAGCGAGTAAAAGAAATGAGGAGGATAAGCACGAATGATAAATATGGAAATTGAATTCGTTTCTGAATATTAATGAAATGGTTGCCGTTTTCTACGATATTTCTAAGTTGAGTTTTGATATTCGAAGTTGACATACCTATGTGATTATGGCTCTCCTGCGATGTGGCAAAAGCATGTAACGCTATGGACTGTGGGTTCCACTTATGATCACGCAAGCTTCCACGTGCACGAGATAAGAGAAAGAAATATTTTCTTCTGCGGCCAAAATGACACCGCAAAAATTGAACGAAATCAAAAAGTCATACTCTTGTCAAATGAATTTCCATTTTCATTTCTGGCGTAATTTTGCCTTAACATGTTCATCTTTTCCATAGTTGCTTTTAGATCTGTCTGGTGTGGACTTTGGTGCGCACTGGAGTGGCGCTTGGGTGTTTGGTATAGCACTGAACACGCACGGTTCGAAGAAGGCAAGCATTGGTGCGACCTACGTTTATATAAGTCAGGGCAGTGAAAGATTTTGGGGTGCACGTTTGTTTTAGGCACCAACTCAACAAACTGCAATCATGCCTATGAATCCCAGATTATTCTTGTGTTGTGTGGAATTTTTGACGTCGTAGCAAATGTCGAGAGAGAATCTAGCCTTCCTCTAGTCCAAAAAATTAAAAGAGTAAAATACAATGCGTCGCCCTCTCATTTTAATTTTAAAACAAAACGTAACTACTCGATCGACGCGACACCTGTGATTTCCCTAGAACACCGCGCCGCTCGTGCGTGTATTGGAAATGGAAAGATCCTGATATTTTTCTTTTCTATTTAAAATTTTCAGCAACATGGGTGTTCGAAGGCCAGGTTTCAACCGTGGCTACGAGGAAATGAACGGAGCGAATATTCCCTCAACAAACGGAACCACCTTAATGGCCGATCCAGCATTAGGACCTGAATTTGAATTATCTTCAGTTACTATTGTTCCCGATGGTGAGTACACATGGGATGCCAGGCATACATTTAAAAGTCACATTTTTTCACCTTTCCCTAGATACCTTCACTGTTCAGCAAGCGGTGAATGCGCTTGGTTTCGGCTGGTTTCATGTAAAATTATCCCTTTGCGTTGGCCTATGCTGGATGGCTGATTCCATGGAGATGACAATACTCAGTGTTTTGGGACCGGCCCTACACTGCGACTGGGGTATCACAAGATACCAACAGGCTTTGACTACAACCATTGTGTTCCTAGGAATGATGCTAAGCTCAACATTTTGGACGCAGCTAAGCGATCGGTATGGTCGAAAGCCTGTAGGTTAAGAATGTGGATTTCTTTACATTTTACAAGACAGCAGGTTCATTTACTTTCATTTCGTTTTTCTTTCAAGGCTCTAACACTTTGTGGCATTCTGCTATTCTTGTATGGCCTGCTGAGTGCCGTGGCGCCAAGCTTCGGCTGGCTATTACTCTTAAGAGGGTTAGTTGGCTTTGCAATCGGATGTGTTCCGCAATCGTAAGTAAATAAATTTATGCTGCATTGGTCCTGAATTTGACAGCACTATTTTGAATAGGGTTACCTTGTATGCAGAGTTTTTGCCAACAAAACAAAGGGCGAAGTGTGTCGTCCTCTTAGATGTGAGTTGAGCTTTTCTATAAACGTTTCTAAGAGATTGATTGATTTTATTTTTTAAGTGCTTTTGGGCCTTGGGGGCATGTTTTGAGGTAGCGCTTGCGCTTGCTGTAGCTCCGAACTTTGGCTGGAGATGGCTACTTGGACTGTCTGCTGCTCCGCTTTTCGTTTTTGCTGTGATTACACCGGTTAGTGGCACATTTGGCAAAACCAGCGAGTTGAATGAGCAGGGAAGAATTTACTTTTTTTCTCATTTTAGTGGTTGCCAGAGTCGGCCAGATACCACGTTTCCAATGGCAATACAGAGAAGGCTCTTAAAACCCTGGAAGATGTAAGCATTTCTAATTACACAAAAACAAAACAAAAAAACCTTCTTGAGTATGTAATTTAAGATTGCACGAGATAACAAACGTCCAATGCTATTGGGTCGCTTAGTTGTTGACGGTTCGCCAACAACTAAGGGCAGCGTAAAGGCGCTTCTCAGTCCGGGACTAAGACGTACCACCCTACTGCTGTGGTTCATATGGATGTCCTGTGCATTTTGCTACTACGGTTTGGTGCTCATGTCAACAGAATTGTTTGCAAATAATTCATCGGACTCGAAAGATGTTTCAGACAATATTGACGATTGTCGGCCCTTAGAGACAACCGATTACATGGATCTTCTTTGGACGACACTGGCCGAGTTTCCGGGCATATTTGCGACTATAGCTATAATTGAGCGTTTCGGCAGGAAGAGCACAATGGCCCTGCAATTTCTGTTGTACGCCGCATGTGTGGTGCTTCTTACATCAACAACAGAGTAAAACTTATCCCCTGCCATCTAGTGGGAATGAGTAAATTAAAAATTGCTTATGTTCCATTTCAGACGTATTTACCTGACGATTGTTCTGTTCGTGGCTCGTGGAGTGATTGCTGGTCTCTTTCAAGCAGCCTACGTTTACACACCCGAAGTCTACCCGACTGCACTAAGATCGATTGGAGTTGGCGGCTGTTCAGCTCTGGCAAGGATAGGCGCAATGGCAACGCCATACGTGGCACAAGTTCTCTTGCAAACCTCTGTGTGGAGTGCTGTTTCGGTGTATAGTCTGATGGCGGTTTGTGCAGCTATTGCATGCTTATTGCTACCGTATGAGACGCAAAATCTAACTTAGAATAAGAGATTAAAATTAATTTCGAGGTCTGTAGTCGTTCGTATCAATTTCACCACTGTGCAATTGAAAATCGCAACTTCCAGAATAATCATTTTAAAAGAATGGACGACAACCGGAATCGGAATAAATTTTATATGTTGCTGTTAACTCGACTGATCCTGTATAAATAATAATTTCTTTGTTTGTAAATATATGTATTTAGCTGTAACGAAGTTGACATAAATCATGAGTGATGTATGGCACGCAGCGTGAGCGACAAATAGATAAGTTGCTGCTATACGATAAGCGCGCTAAATGTAGACTAAGATTTTAACTTATATATACTTTGCATAATTTAATGGATTTTTGATACATAAAATGTTATAAACCCTTAATTTGCTTTATGTTTTATTTGTAGACGGTTGTTTGTTGTAAATGTACCAGTTCTGCCAGCTTGCCGTTTTAATTAATGAGAACGGAGTGCAAACTTAAACTAGAATGAAGTCGCTGCGTTGAATTTTTTTCCAAAAATTTAAAGGGCGCGGCCATAGAACCCGTTACTACCGTCGCGTCATATTGACATTTTCGACGGAACGAACAGTCCCATTAAATCCGTCACAATAGGCGTTTTTCTTTTTTAGTTCAGAGCACAACCTGAACTGTTCTACAAGAAGTGCGTGTTTCTGTTTTAGCTCATATACATCAGAGCTCAGAATTTGTGTTTTGTTTTTCGTTCAGATCATGATCAGAGGTCGCGCTCTATATGCTCAGAATTAATTGAATGAGCAGGCAGAGTAAAAAGCTGATTACACACTTACTGTCACATTTGATAGAAAAAAAAACAGGATAAACAAAATAGTTGAATTGGCGAATGAACCTTGTTGTTTTGGAACTGAAGGTTGTTCGATAAAATAAAAAAAAGTAATAAATATTCAATTTATACATATATTTACTACAAATGACAGCTATGTGCTCAAGTGTGTTTCATAAATACATCAGAACGATCTGAGCACTCTCTGTTCAGAGCGCGCTCATAATGCTCGAGCTCAGTTAAGTACTCAGCTCTGAACTAAAAAAGCAAACAATCTATTGAGTGACAGTTTCTTTCATTCACTGGGCACATTCAAGAGTCTAGTTACCTTAAGTCGACTAGATTGGTCTGGATAAGATGTAACCTGAACGCAAAAACTAGATTGGTAGGGAACGTCACTTTTTCTACTCATATGACCGATCAAAACCGAGATATATCTAGTCAGAGAGCTGTCAGACTTATGTCGTTATCAATTGGGAAAAGAAGCGTCCGAGAGAGTCCGGAATCGAAAAAATCAATTCTGAAACCGTTTCATTGGCACAAAATATACTCTACTGATGATTCTGAGAAGAGAATTTCGCTTCTCGATTTGAGGTTAGAATCCGTTCAAGAAGCACTCACACAAGTGTAATTTATGTATTTTATACAAGTCAGCTGACAGCCGCCGTAGATTATTTTTTCGCATTGCACCAAAACTTTTGTGGGTGCAATCAGAAGGAGTTTTGTTGTTCCATTGGATCACAGAATAAGTGGATCCCGAGTGAAACCAATGGAAAACGACGACATTACTAAAATAGATACTTGAAAGTGCAAAGTTTCTTTCATTCTCTCAATATTTCCACCAATGAAAGTGCTTCCTCTCACGCTGGCTACTGTCAAGCTGTCAAGGTCAACTGGTGCCACGGACAAAGAAGTAGAAAGAAACCTACTTTATCCGTCGCTGCTTATGGGTCACCTTTCGTTAGCTGCTGTAGTAAACTATCCTCTGCCTATCATCAGTCGTATACGTTGCCGCAACGGACGCGACGGATTCTATGGGTTCGGCCCAAATAAAAAGAGACGTTAGGTTAAAACAAATTCGAAATTCCACGTAAATTCTGTCAAATGCTTCAAGGGAATCAGAATTGGATTTCGATTACATTGATACAACTAAAAATGTAAATTAAATCAATTGCGTCGATTACATTTATTTTATTTATCAAATCTATGTACATAAAGCTTTCATTTCTCTTCAGATTACAGCAACATTATCGCGAGGACGTTGTTTAATGAACTTTAGTAGACGTACTACTGTAGATGGTGTAACGCCTTGAATTCGACTGGCCGCTGCAATCTAGGAAATAAAAACAAATTGAAAACCTTCTGAGTAATTATATGTAATGTAATTACGGCCTACCGTTTGCGGTTGTATCATTGTCAGCTTTTGTCTTTCTTCATTGGAGAGATTCAACGATTTTCTAAACAAAAAAAGGAAAAAAAAGGAGTGGCTATTATTTTTATGAAAGAACAATTTCCTGCGTTTTAGTAAACATATTGTGCTTGCGAACAATTGCGCGACTTGACCGAAGGCCAGCACAAGCAGTCGTGGCCGAGTGGTTAAGGCGTCTGACTCGAAATCAGATTCCCTCTGGGAGCGTAGGTTCGAATCCTACCGGCTGCGATAATTTTTGTTTAAATTTTCTGTTTTGTTTTATATAAACTACATAAATAATTTGCTCTACCCAAGTAGATGGCATAAATTGTGAAGAGATACTCACGCGAAATAGTCAATATTTGCTGGGATAACGAGCTGCTCCTCTCGACGAACGGCTTCAACGTCGTTTGCTTGTTCATCAACAAAGTGATCATACAGCGCTTCGATTTTGACGCGTGATGCGGTTTGTTCATCAGCTAGTAGCTTGCCCAAAAGGTCGGGCTCCAGAGCGGCAATTTTTTCACACGTTATAGCATCCAAAGGTACCGCAAGCATCTCAAATGCACTATAACAGAAAATTAAAAAAGACATTCAAACGCCAACCTTCAGAACATACCTCTTTACAACGGAAGTCTTGGATTCGGGTAAATCAAAGCTGGAGCGCCAGTGGTTCGATGGACGCTTGAGATCTTTCAAAATATGAATAGTTTCATCAAGCTTCGCTTTGGTACTTAGCATTCGACTGTATCGTTCTTGAGACACTATACCAAAGTTGTATCCCTATAATGAAGAGAAAGATAATCCAGATAAGCAATTACGACTTCGAACATGAGAACCTTTTCTGTAAGCCGTAAGTCTGCGTTATCCGGTCGCAGCAGCAGGCGGAATTCTGCTCGACTCGTAAACATTCGATATGGCTCGTTGGTCCCGAGCGTTGTCAAATCGTCCACCAGCACGCCAATGTATGCCTCCGTTCGACTGAGAGTCATCTGTCCCTGCTTCAGGCCCTTTCCAGCTGCATTTGCTCCGGCCAATATCCCCTGACTTGCAGCCTCCTCATAGCCAGTGGTTCCGTTGATTTGTCCTGCCAGATACAAACCGGCAACACGTTTGGTTTCCAGCGTTGGGAACAGTTCTCGAGGGTCAATGTAATCGTATTCCACTCCATAGCCAGGGCGAACAACTTCCGCTCGTTCAAGACCTAGAATCGAGTGAATCAATTCAACTTGTTGCTCTTCTGGCAGGGTGCACGAAAGACCCTGCGGATACACCAGTTCACTGTTGAATCCCTCTGGCTCGAGCCAGACTTGATGTGTTTTCTCACCAAAGCGAAGAACTTTCGATTCAATTGATGGACAATACCGTGGTCCGGTGATTTCCTCCGTAACATGTCGATTTACGTGCAGATTTTCCTGTACAATCTCGTTCACCTTCAATGTGGTGTAGGTCAGGTGGCATATAAGCTGATCCTTTGCGTCAATCCAGACTCTATCATTCATAAAAGAAAAGGGCACAGGTGGATCGTCACCATACTGAGGGTTCAGTTTCGAATAGTCAATGGAATCCTTTCGAATACGTGGTGGAGTTCCAGTCTTCAGGCGGCCCATACGAAATTTCAGACTCTCGAGGCTGTTCGCAAGTCCAATAGCAGGAGCATCACCCATGCGACCTGCTGGTCGAATTTCTAGTCCGATATTGATGTGAGCACGCAGGAATGTTCCCGTTGTGATGACCACACTGTGAGAGTGAATTTTGTCGCCGTTTTGAAGGATGACCCCAGAGCACTTGACAATTGCTGTCTCGGAGTTATCCTCCGGAGTACACTCGTCAATGATGAGATCTTCAACTGGTGTGCAGAGTATATCCAAGTTCGGAATGGCAAAGAGTTCCTTTTGCACTGCTTCCTTGTAAAGTTCACGATCGATCTGAGCTCTGGGACCCCATACTGCTGGTCCTCGGCGTCGATTTAGAACCTTACGCAAAGAAATTCTACTTTTGCCACAATATTAATTGTAAATCTATTGTATTACCTTATACTGAACACCGGAAACATCACAACACCTGCCGCAGATTCCATCTAGAGCGTCGACTTCACGAAGAAGATGTCCCTTACCGATGCCACCGAATGATGGATTGCAGGACATTTCTCCTAAAATGAAAGCGGGTTTTAAATACGTATTTGCTGGAGCATCTTCAGTATACCAATGGTCTCCTTTTTGTGGGTGACCAGTAGAGTTCTCGCTCCCATTCGAGTTGCGGCTGCACAAGCCTCAGTTCCAGCATGTCCACCACCAATTACAACCACATCGTAGAACTTGTCGGTGAATTTTTCACCAAAATATCTATTGACAAGTGTAGAGTTAGATTACAATTGTGAGATTATAAGTAAAGCTACCTTCTGCAGTTATAACGAAGCGCGTTTCTCATGAACTTCTTGGAGAAAAACATTATCAAATTTAGTGTGTTTACAATATTTATGGACTGATATTTGTGTTATGACATCGCACATGTAACTGACAGTTCAAAAAGTTTTTATAGTACTTCAAAGAGACGTATTTGGGATATGGGCGGTAGTGCCGATAAGAGGATTGATAGCTACTGGGATGAGTTCGTTAAGTGACTTGTGTTATGGTCACTGTAGATAGAGCAGCGTGACTGTTGTTCGTTTAAAGTCCCAATTGGTACCATAGACAAATCATTCAAAGACCCCCAACTGCCAGCCACTTTGCCCACAGAGGAAGTGGCACATATTTGGTGCACATGTGTGAGCCGAAATTTTGAAAGTTTGACATTATTTGTTATTACGAATTTCTATGTAACAATACTAGCGCAACAAATCGTGACCCACTCCGTGAAAATATAGCTTGTAGACAAGTAACGAAAAATCGATCGAAGATTGGTGGTCTCAGTATGGTTTGTCTATGATTGGGACTTTATTTAAGAGCTTGCTACAATAATTATTCCTGCCCTTTTCTTGCGACTTTTCAGAATTCTGCAGCGGCAATGAAAAGGAGTACTTGGAAAAATAATCCGATTCATCCTCAAAAAAAAAATAATAATAATAAGTCTATATTTGGGATAAAATTATTAATCGTGGGGGTTTTTTCGCCTAAGAAAAGAAGACTTATTTGACGTATGTGCTTTAGTGATTCTTTACCAAAAATACCATTGCCATCGACTGCCTTCCGCCTTTATTTGTATAATCTTTTTCTTTATTTCTAATTCTCTGCAACAAATAGAAGTTCCTACTCTAATTGGTGAAAAAAAACTAGCTACCTTCGTATTGTCTTAATTTTATATATACTTTATTTATTGGTCATGAAACCAATACCTACTGGCTTTTTCACATTGATTTAAGGAAATAGTTTACCAGGCCAGATAACTTGCTCGCAGATATTAATTTTTTAGAGGATCCTTATTTATTAATCCGATTTCACTTCCAAATAAAGTTTTGAAACTTTTAATCGGATAAGACATTACCAAACGAAGTATAGCACGGCGACGTTACACCTAAATGGGCGTTCCCCTTTTAATACATAATTAATAAAAAAAAACATCAAACAATAAAGGTCACCAGGTTGAAGCATATTTATATCTACCCAAGAATCAAATACGCAGTTTAATTTTAACATTGTGCCTAAATTTCAAACAATACAAGCTTATAGATTTGTTATTCACAATCGACCCTATGGAAACCTCAATCGAACAACAACGATTTTCCTGTGGAAGGCCTTATGTAAATTTGTTTTTGCTTACGCGTCATATTATTTCACCGAGAATCTCATAAAATACAACTAACCGCAGCAGGAGACTCTAGCATGACTGCTTTCCGAGTAACTATTATTGTTTTTTGTAATTGAAACTTTTTTCTTTTGATGGAAAGGGTGACTAGCTTTAAATTTAAGCATACCGACGGGGCTATATCTCTGTAGAGTAAAAAACCAACCAATTAATATTTTTAAATGCTATCCCAGAAACAGAGCGATTGATGTAATGACACTTTGAGAGGCCGCAATGAAATTTAAATTGTTACAAAAACTTACGGTGAACGCAGCGTTGCCAACTTTTCAATAAAATAATGTCCAAAATAATTTTGTTTCCATAAAAAAAAAACTTAAAAATAAGAAATTCTTAATTGAACAAAGCAAACACAGTTTTAGTACAATTAGAAAAATATTTGAAATAAAAACAAGCCTTAAGGGTACGCTGCTTGAGCTATATTTTCGCTCCCATACAAAATTCTAACCAAAATTTACTTGAGCTAAATTTAAGCGAACCGATTTAGCTGAGTTGTACGCAGCTCGAGCTTAATAATCATACTTTTGTTTCAGAATGTACGTCAGGTGTCTGTTTAATGGGTCGGCACATTTTCTCAAGCTAAATTGTAACAGATCTTTGAGTATTTGTTGTTCTGTTGCCGAAAAGTATGCACGGATGAACTTTTTTTAATTATTACATGGGCGAAAAGTACCTAGAATCAGAAATAGTTGAAATAAGAGAGAATTACATTTTTGAAGGAAGTTTTTTCAAAGAACAGCTATTTTCTGTGACACTTATCCACCGCGTACTCTATGTCCAAATTTAGCTAGGACTTTAGCTGATGTTTGGAAAGTTTAGTTTAGCTCGAGCAGCGTACTGAAATAATACCTAAAAGGCATGAAAAAGCCTGAGCTGGCATCACTGGGTGAACGCACGAACGGAGCACCAGCACCAGTCCAACTCAGGTTATCAGATCACATTTCACTAAGCGTGCACTATACTAGGTTGAAAGTAATATACTAAAATGATCTATCTCTGCTTTTGCATATCTAATTAAATTAGCCACGCTCTGAATGAAACTATTGACACGACCTGATAATATGTATGAAGGATATGTATTTTTCACTACCTATGATTGGTGTTACTACTAAATTAATAAAACGTGATTGGAAAGCTTGGTAAAAAGTAAGGCTGCCCAAAGATTAAAGTCCACCTTAAGTCTGACAAAAATGGGTATCGAATCATTCATTTATTTCCTCGTTCCAAGTGGCACACAAAAACTTGCAAATCTTACCCCAGCTTCAACGAGGGTGAAAACCACTTTACACCAAAACCGTTCTTGGCGTGCTAACTAACTGCGTTCACTTTTTATATGAACGATTGCGATAAGTTGATGGCATCACACGAAACGAAAGTATGTATACATAGCTGTAAGTCAGTTCCATATCTACATTAGCTTTGTGGTAAAGAGTTGGTAGCTTTTGCAAATAATTCGTGCGCATGTACTTACAATGACAAAGTGTGGCATGCCAAGAAATAATTCGCATAAATCCTCCATCAGTAACCGGCAAAAAAATACAAAACAAAAAGTAATAAGAATGTTCCCCCAAGTAAGAGTTGTGCAGCTAAATTGGTTTTTCGTACACCTATACGTAATTTGACAATCATAAAATGACCGGGTACCTCCAGATAATTGGCGACACATAAGTATCCCTATACATACGGGAACAATACACATACCAATAACTCTACGGTCCACCGCAAAGGTTATTAAAGCAAATTCCTCGGAAAATTGTGATCCGCTATGCCACTTAAGAAGAGCAAAACAGTAGGTATACATGAAATGCAACAAGGAA
Source organism: Cheilosia vulpina (assembly GCA_916610125.1). Classification (NCBI taxonomy): domain Eukaryota; kingdom Metazoa; phylum Arthropoda; class Insecta; order Diptera; family Syrphidae; genus Cheilosia; species Cheilosia vulpina. Next base: position 47,359,593 of record OU744279.1, read on the forward strand.
ACACCATTCTAATTCGACGCTTCCGTGAACCGTTGAATGTTACAAACTCTAATGCAAAACTGTGTAACAAATAACCCGCAACTCTTAAACTACATCTAAGGAAAATAAAATACACATGGTTGCTCAACAAGAAGTTATACGCTGTCAAAAAAATAAAACGAGAAAAACTAAACAACTCGCCGAACAGGCTAAGGCGTAAGCCATTACAAAATACCTAAGACTTTAACCGCATTTGACCGAGAAACGGTCATGGCCAAGGATACCACTACCACACCACCAAATATATATGGTTAACGCGACGCCGATGATGGCGATGATGATATTCGCGGCTAGTTATGCAGCGTGCAAAGAATGCTGACTGACCAAGTTCGAGTTGATCTTGCTGTTTGGTTTGTGCACCATCGAAGACCACAGAGCCAGGTAAAAAGAGGTCTTGGCCATGTAGTCGACTATAACCACCCTTATTGTAGTGGTCAACCGATAAAAAACTTGTTTTGTTTTTAGTTGGCCTGTGTGTTGAGTAGTTCGGTGCTTCGATAAATCGGAAAACCTGTTCGCAAGTCGGCTGTAGTTGGTTGAATCGAAATTGTTCTACTCCACAGTCAAACAAAACAGACAATTACTTTAACATGGAAACATGGAATGTGCGCAATAGCTACATATTTCAAAGATACATCGTGTTCGTGTGATCTGCAGGCTGCATTATGATGTGTAGGTGCGGAGCAGGTTGGTGTGTATTAAATTTGATTTCGATAGTTTGGTTAAATTGCTGGACATGTTCGATTATTTTGGGAGGCTTAAAAATCGATCCATTTTTTTTGCACATTTACATATTCGGTTTTGGCCAACTTCATAGACAAGTTATAATGATTGATCGGGGAAAGTATGCCTAATCCACAAGAAAGAAGACCCAGATGCCTCTATCCATCTGCTATAATTTGTCTCAATCTGTCATCTGTCAAAAGAATTATTTTATGGCCGATAACTCAATATTCACAGATCCTGTAAATCAGATATCAATACTCAAAATCTGTTTAAGGATTTTAAGAGCGATTTCTAGTAGAACTAAATGAGTTATTCAACAAAAACAAAATTAAAATTATCAACGTTTTGTTAAATACAAATGCGCTATTACTGGGGTTCCCAATTTTTAGAAACTTAACAATTTTCCAACATTAATAGGCGTATTTTTTTTGAGTTTCGATTTCGAGCAAAGCAAAGTAAAGTAGGACTTTCAGCAGGCAATTACAACAACTACTACGAGCCCTGTGTCAAGTAGAGCGTAATTTTTGTAATTTGAAAATCTACTTCACTTTGCTTTTGGGCTTTGTTCTCAGCAAAGTAAAGTAAAGTAGGATTTTCAGCACGAAATAACAACAACTACTTGACACTTCGAGACTCGCAGTAGTTATTGTAATTTGTGTGCTGAAAATCTTACTTAACTTTGCTTTGCTGAGAACGAAGCTCAAAAAAACAAGCCTATTATAGATATTATTTTGAACTCATATTCGCGATCTACCATTTTTAAGTTAACAAAAATTAAAAAAAACAGCAAATCTGAATTTAATGTCGCCAAAAACAAAATAAAGTCAATGGGGACGTTCAAGTATATTGCTATGCCTCCGGCTATACACTCGAAAGACGCTGTCGTCAGGCCAGCTGTTGGTATGGGAGCCGGTATTATCCTTCTGACAATCGTCATGTAGAATTTCAGTTAATTCGGATTTAGTCTATCCAGCACTAGAGCGAACAACACAACCAGGAAAATATCGAGAATCGAAATACACAACAGGAAAATATGAAGAATCAAACAACAAAACAACCACGATTTTAAAAATAATGATCAACACGATTTTATTCGGAACTAGGTTTTTACTCGTACATTAACCTCCTGCAACTCGACTGATTTTTCATTTCTTACTTCTATTTATCATTTCATTTTTGCTTACAAAGGAATTTAATAAAATAAAATTTTTGCTGATGGAATGTCTGCTTTACTTTTCGTTGTCATCGTTTCCGTCGTACGCTGCTGCACTATTGACATGTCAGCATTTCCGTTATTACTTGCATACATAACAATATATTTAAGTAAGCCTGACATCTGTCTTATAGATGTATCTCGGTTTTCATTGGCTGAAATCGGTCATATGAGCATCCGATTCAGTTGACGTTTATGGAAAGTGACGTTCCCCACCAATCTAGTTTTTGCATTCAGATTCTTGAATGTGCCCAATTACCATTAATCATATACTTCTTTTTAAATCACTTCGTTTCCAAGTGAAATTCAACAAGCATTTCCCTCCAATAAATTCATATGTCACTGCCATCTCTTGTGACAGTCATCTAATAAGTTACGTAACTAAAGCTGCAGACAAAAATCCATATACGCCTTATCTAAACACGTATTTTGACGCGCCAAACATTTTACACTCAACAGAGTCAAACCGATGAAGACAATAAATGCCTGATCCGAAGCGACGTACCTACATAGACATTCTGTCCAACATCAACGCCCCCCTCCAAGCTATATAAATACTATTATGTATTATGGTATTCCTCGATGAGGAGAGCATTGTTCGTGACTCAACAAATCGTACAAATAAAAACCGAAAATTAGTTAAATCCATCATTCATTCCAGAATAGACCGCCACATCCACATGCCACTGTTCTCATATTTTTTAGTGGCGGCGTATGCACCCCACCCTTCAGAAGCATGGATGTTTGTAGGTAGGTAATTATAGCTCCTTTTTAACAATAGCTTACAGGGGGTTGCGACAAAAAAAGTTCGAACACTTTATTGCGATTTAAATTGTAATCGTTCTATGTTAGCAAAGTAAACATATTGGCTGATTTTTTTTAATTAAAACATATCCATATCGAAATGTCAACCGATGGCACTAAACGGTGGCCTAGCGGCTTTCGATCCAGCAGTCAATGGAACGTATCCAATGTAACAAACATACCAGACGTAACGTCAATCCTGTCAACTTGTGTTCTGATTCTGAGCTGTAATTGAACTTAATTATAATGTATTTTTGTTGCAACAATACACATTTAATCTGTAAGCTTAAGATTATTTCGTGTGGGGTTTCAAACTCGACCAACTCTACTCATACCCATACCCATATTCAACTTTAAACTGTTACACGTTACACCCTATTATATATAAGTATAAAAAGTCAATTAAAAGCGACCAATATCAATCCAACAGCAAGTATACTCTATACAACAGAATACAACTACCCCACCAATTTCAAGTTTTTATAATTCTCTTATAACTCTCTTTAACGTTTAACCCCACCTTCCGCCTCATTGAATCATGGAAACCATCATTCAGTTCAGGTGCGCACTGTTGACTCTGTGCTACCGCGAACAGCATTCAGTTTAGATTTAGCGCTGAAACCCATCGCAAGTTATAAAGAAAAGAACGTTGATCGTTCGACTTCGAATTCGAAAAGAAAATCATATACTCGGTGCAATAATATTGATCGGAATTGACGGGTGCAAGTGAGATTTCTCTTTCCTTTCTGATCGTATTTCTACGTAAATGTGCGTGTGACAATCTTTTTACGTTTGTTTTGTAGTCTTTTCTATTCCTCATTCGCTTTCATCTGGTGTTTGTTAATTTAGAAAATTCATTTTCATAAATAATAAGTAAAAAAAAAAAGAAAACGTGAAATGACACCGCAGTCGATGACATCGAATGCGACAATGAAATCTTCGACAGACGATGACAGATGCATGAGTGCGCCACTATACTGGACCCTGCTGACAGTTGGAATCATTTTGGGTGTACTTGTTATCTTGTGGATAATTAGGTAAGCACTTTGATAGGGAAAGTGATGAAAAGATTTGTGTTTGTTTTCTCTAAAGCTGATAAAAAGTGTGTAGTAGATTATCGATTTAGTTTTATTTTTTGTTACCATGTATTTATTTGAAAGCCTCGCTAAATCTGCACCTAAAATGTATTACTAGTAGTAGTAGTAGTATTTTAGGTGAACACTAATGTAGCTATAATGTCTACGCACAGAAATTGCTGATGTTATCAATAGCATTAATTCAATAAGGGTAATTCACAATAAATTATTTTAGTTCTAGCTGATGGATATTGTAGATTATTTTTAAGAAGTAGATAATAACTTGGAATGGTTTAGTGTGCACACGCCGGGTGTGCTGTGTCTGTAAAACGAACTTCTGAACCCTAACACCGTGCCTTATTACCCCGTCGTTGATACAATACAAACGACACAGAAGTTCACTCGAATATGTATATTATTATCGCACTCTAATCAGATAAGTCGGTGACCCGTACCTACCCGTACTTTGTATAGATATAAATAAACTATTTTGTGCCTAGTCATTTCAGTCTAATGATAAGATTGTATTTATTTCGATTCCGGTCTAACTTCGCTGAAGGTCGTTTCAGTGAACTGTGACTAGGCATTTTTATTCCTATAAAATAGTTACGTATAGGGGATGTTCCAGTATCTAGTTTAGTAAGTCTGACAGCTGTATGAATCGATGTATCTCTATTTTCAATGTCTTAGATTGGTTATGAACAGCTGTTTCAGTGGACGTTTATGGAGGGGTAGCCGACGAATCTAGTCAAGAAATTGGCCGCATTCAATACTATAGTTATCCTAAGTCGACTAGATTGGAGTTTGTTTAGAAAACGTAAACAAACTCCACTAGTTGTCAAACTCAAACGTACTTGTGTTGATAAATCTGAAGCAAATCTGAGACAAAATCCAGATTTCAGTGCTCTGAAATATAAAAAAATATTGCTTTTTTTGTACCAAACGGACATAAAAATTGCTCTGAGAGCGCCCAATCGAATGCCACATGAGTCGACTAGATTGGTCTGGACTAGATGTAACCTGAAAGCAAAAACTAGATTGGTCGGGAACGTCACTTTTTCTATGTCAGCCACATATGCGAACTGTCAACTTAGTACTCTGTCACGAATGTCTTGACTAGATTCGTCGGCTACCCCTCCATAAACGTCAACTGAAACACCTGCTCATATGACCGATTTCGCCCAATCAAAACCGAGATACATCTAGTGAGAGAGCTGTCAGACCTACTAAACTAGATCCTTGAACGTCCGCATTCACTTGACAATTCGCATATGTGGTTGACGTACGAAAATTGACGTTCCCGACCAACCAGCTTTTGCGTTCAGGTTACATCTAGTCCAGACCAATCTTGTCGACTCATGTGGCATTCGATTGGGCGCTCTCAGAGCAATTTTTATGTCCGTTTGGTACAAAAAAAGCAATATTTTTCAGATTTCAGAGCACTTTTGCGAATCTGGATTTTGTCTCAGATTTGCTGCAGATTTATCAACACAAGTACGTTTGAGTTTGACAACTAGGGGAGTTTGTTTACGTTTTCTTGAAATTTTTCAACTGCAAAAAACGCATTGCATGGGATGGATCTAGCTTTGTTAATTATTTATGTACAAATTTTTACAAACCAATTTTGAATGTTTAAATATAAAGTTTAGCCAGTGAATGCAAATCTTGCAAAAGTGTCAACACAAAAAAAGAGCAATTGACGTTTTTATGTTCGATCAGACACACGAAATCTGAGAGCAAATCTGAAGAAGCCCAATCGAAAACCACATTAAGAAAACTAGATTTTTGAATGTGCCCATAAATCATACGTCATTTTGACATTTAATATAGCGCTATCATTATGTACGTGCACGTGGCAGCGTACGTTCCGCACCGATTCGTATGCAACTGATTGCAGATCCTCTTCTTACTTTTCCTCTACTGTGGTGTTGAATATTCTTCCATTTCCTTTTTCAAAATTAAACCCTCACACAAATGGCTGCCAGAAGCTGTACCTTAAGTGTTACATTATACAAACCTGAATCTATCGCTCTCAGTCTTTATATAACTGCAGAGAAATTAAGACGAAATTTGGTCTTGCCCACATTCAAAATCCAAGCAAACCCGTGTATGAGCTGAGCTCAAAAAACATAAAACCACTCAACCCAATTGATGATTCATTCACACAGAATAGTTAATTGATTACCTATATATGGAGATGTACAGTTTACTGACCAAGTCCTCTTTTCAGAGTTCTGTGGGTTGATTTTAACAATGTAGTTGTGGCTTATTACGGTTTGTCTATTTTTGGTACCTTTTGCGTTAAACGAATGGGTGACAGATTTGGTTTTTGTAAAGTCGACAAGAGTGGATAATTTGTGCGGTTATGGAATTTATGTTACTCTATTCATGTTTGACAACATGTGGAGGTGGGTCTGGGTATTTGAACTTTTCTTCCTTTTAAAACAAAAGAGTTTGCCGGCGAACTGGGGTTGTCAAAATCACGGCATGTTGACATTTTCAATGAACGAAATTGATCTAAATGTCAAAAGTTTGTCCCTTCAAAAATGATACTAGCTTGTTTTTATGATACAGTATGCGATGTCTCTGAACCTGTCAGCCAACAAGTTGGAGAGTTCTTACTCTCAATTTGAGGCTGAATTTCCGAAAATGCAGTAGAACACAATCGCACTTTTAAATGGCGACCTATATAATGAAGATACGAGTAGTTTGGTTATTAAACCAATATTATGCCGTTTTGTCGATGTTTGAATTTGGTGGAAAGTACAACTTTCGTCTCCCATCAGTAAGTTACCTACGCTTTAGAGCGAAGGCAGCTGTGGAGATTTTTACAACTGAAAAATATGAGTACTGCCTGGAAACTGATGACTTATATAGCGAACAACTTCGCTATACACTGTTTATACCCACCCTAAGCCCTGCTTAACACTTTACGCATACTTCATATCGGTTCTTAAAAAAAAAAAAAACAGTATTTTAAAAGACAATGTTTTCTTTAAAATCGAGGTATACCAGGCCATCAATGGTATTAGTGCGTTCCAAATATCTCAACTCTGCGTCCTACCTAAATTTAGTCTATCAATGTAATGTGAACATTTGTGCTGCTCGCCATTCCGGGCCCACCCATGTTTACTCATCTGTGTTCGAAAATCCAGCGCTTACCCACGATTTCACATCTGCTGATCGAGTTTACCACCTTCACGATTCACTACCAGAGTTCATATTTAAAGTAAACTCAACAGTACGCAGTTAACTGTTTCTGTTTACTTCTGCAGATCTCAGCCAATTTAGCCGAAGAAGCGCATAAATTACAACACGTTCAGTGTTTATTTAGATTTCACATCCGATCGCATGAACTCGCGACACCACAGTTATGTATGATTTCCCCATCTGTTCCATACGCATACACACCTCAAACTATGGCGTTCGATAAATATTTACACGGCGACTGTAAATATACTCGTAGTTAATCGAACGAAGCGTGAAAGTAAAACGAGTGAAAAGCGCGGCTTCAAATCGTTTGGCGCGCGTTTTCTCAATTCTATGGAATGCGGCAACGACGACGACGACAACGCTGCGTCGTCTGCATGTTGTGTGCGGCGCAAGAAAGAAAGTATAGCCCTGCCAGTGCCAGTTGAAATGATCTCCAACTCTGAGCCGCTTCCAATCGGAAGTCGTGCTCAAAGAGTAACGGAAGAGGAGGCAATACGTTTTTTATCCGTTCGGTGGCGTTTGTCCCAGTTTCAGTTTGAAACGCGAAGCGGCGGGACAGAGTACACTCACTCCAAGTGTATACCGTGGTATAGTTGTTTTTTGTTCGGATACAAACCTCGCCTTTCCGAGGAGTAATTTAGACCGTAATTTCGGAACCTCTGCCAAAACAATTACCCTACAATACATGCTCCAACTGCATATGGTGTTGGTGTAGCGGCAATCCACCGCCAAATCAGAGGCAAATAACGCGCATTGGTGCGACAATGATTTCCAAACTCTCCAGGTAGGTGTGTTGCATGCTGTTTTATTAAACAATACTTTCTTGTTGTTGTCTGTTCTGTATACTTGTACCCGTTGTTGTTGGTACAAAAAGAAAGTTCAGATTGTTCCTAAATTGGTCTGTCGATGTGGTACAGTGCATTGGGAAGGGAGCACACCTCAGCACGGCTCAGCTGTGTCATGCATTAGCGAGCTACTGGTAATTAAAATTAATAAACAATTGCTTGGTGGATATTTTTTTTGTGGGTCATGTTCTGATTCGAACAAAAGCTAGTTAACATAGTGACGATAAGTATAGTATGGCAAAAGACTCGACTACTGCTAGCTCAGATATATTTTATTGAGCTATTGCGGTGTGCCTGCCATCTTCTTCTGTTCGGATGGAAAGTGAAACTTTTTTTTTGTCGGTGGTAAATACTCATTGGGTACGTTGCTAAGAAAAGTTCATACCCCACATCCGCGTGACAGAGAAAGGTTACTTTTTCTTCTGCGGCTAGAGACTTCTTGTTGGGAAAATTCCACCAAATGCTTTTAGAAATGCGTGTTTAATTTATATATCGTTAGTTTCTGGCAAGGTTCATGCATCGCAGGTCGTTGAAGTTATGCAAAAGAAGCGAAAGTGTTTATTTGGGTTTTCATTAAAATTCAACTTTCGCTTTGACATGTGTCATCGTTAATGGTGCAGTATTAGGTAATTGGCGGTTCAAACAGGTTCAGCATTTGCTTTAGTTTACTCTATCTCAGATAATAAAATATAATTGCCACTGGAAGTGGTACTTCATTATTCAGCTGATGTGAAGTAGTCAGCTAGGTGAGGATTACAATTGCCCTCTGCGTATTTGTGTTATTTCCTCTGAATAACAAAGTCTGAAAGAAATGAGCAATGCACTATAATTTGTGCGGTGCGCACAGTGGCTGGACTTTGAGCGATGCGATTGGTTGAACTTTCAGCTTCTTTAATAAAAAGGAAAAAAACTTCAACTACCCTGAGAGTAATTAATCATTTCTTGGAAAAATTGCAGACGAGCTTTTTTCATTCGTTCCAAAACTAAAAACTCACAAGTGAATGGTGGTGAAAAGCGTGACCTAGGTCCTATGCGCTTGTAAACTTGTACTTGTTTTTGTTTTTGTTATTTATCTGTCAAATACGATATCATTCAGTCAATGATTGTTTAATTAATTGTATCAAACGTGCGATTATATACATATAATTTGAAACAAGCAAATTAATGTGGACCCAAATATTACCTGTCATATTTGTGCAATCGATATTGACAATAGGCCTTACTAATAATCATTTTTAACCTTCACAGTAAATATTTTGTAGGTCACAAAATTGCAATTTTGTATGGAAAATTATGCCATTGTGAGTTCGAAAAATTTAGCCTGGACACTAAAAATGATTATTAGTAGTAGTATCGCGGAATAAAACCTCAAATAAAATTTACAAAAAGAAGAAACCAATTGGAACGTTGAAGAATCTTGTTTGGTAATGACGTTATCGATTGAAGAGAAGAATTGTCCTTTCTATCGAAAGAGAAAACCCAAATTCCAGCTTAAGGTTTTTTCACTGCGCCACCTATTGCGAACTTCTGACTAGCATCCGAGAGTATAACTGTCATGAAAGAGCTTCTCAATTGGCCGTTTGGACTCGGCATAAAATTGTAGATCCCTTCCATTCGTCCTAAAAATAAAAACTCACACAAGACGAATGGTTGTGAGAACCTAGGCCTAGGGTCCCTAGGGACCTGTTGCGCCAATTATTTATTTATTTTATTTTATCGAAAGATCAAATCTACAACTGCTCTTTCGGTGTTTTCTATGTTTCATTAAAAATAAAGTACACTTCCAGGTCAATTCTTAACACGACAGAAGCGTCCGTAAGTCTGACAGCAGACTTACCTGATGTGTATCAGTTTCGATTGGCCTAGATCGGTCACATACTCGTAAACAGTTGTTTTCAGTTGACGTTTATGGAGCGGTAGACTACAAATCTAATCAAGAATTTCGAAACTGAGTACTAAGTTGACAGTTCATTGATAAAGCTGACATAGAAAAAGTGGCATTACCGATCAATCTAGTTTTTGTATTCATCTATCAATCAGATAAATCTAGTCGACTTAAGACAACTAGATTTTTGAATGTGCCCAATAAGAGTATGTAATCAAATCTGAACATATTTTTTTACGTAGAACATGACAGCGTGCTCTGTGTAGCTCTTAGCTTTAGAAATGGGCACCGTTCGTAAGTCGTATAAGAACGCCACAATCTGTAATAATAACCGCTGATAAATTGGTTGACGAAGCTCTTAATTTAAGTTTTTTTCAATAAATACCTGTCTTCGAGTGCAATTCAATTCAAGCGAACATAATATGTGTGTATATTAAATAAAACAGATTGAGCCCAAAGCCCCCGCAGCTAGTGCTCACAAAAATGATGTTACCAAATATATTTAATATTGTATGTTAATAGATTCTAATAATAATAATAAATAAAACAGTAGCAAGCCAATGGTGACTTTACCAATTGTCTATGTGAGATATTGTTATAGACCGAATGACTCTGATCTTTAAATTTCACGATCCGAAGTGTCAACAAGTGCGCTGAAGAATCGCATTTTATTAGCATATTCTTTTCAATACAAACGCGGTTATGTCTTTCTTGAGTTACTAAAAGCCTATTATTGGCCATTTTTAATTTTGATATATATAAATCCCTGGTCTAATTAGTACATAGTTTAAGCAGGGCGATCTATAATAAAACTGTATGGGAGGTGATTAATCTAGCTTAAGCCAAAGCGCCAAATGATTTCGAAAACGTATCATTATGATATGATAGGTTTTCTGTTTCCAGTGCTGAAAGTGGCTGAATTTAAGTCAATTGACTCCAGTTATGTTTTACCTTAACTAAAAATAATCCTAGTGAAAATGAGGCCTATTTTGACATTGATTATAATAGAAGTACTCCGATTGGAGATTATTAAGATCAGTGTTGAGATGATTTATATTTCTCTAGAGGGGAGACATAAATATTTTTTTATATTTCAATTACATAAAAAGAGTAGTTATTACGAATTTACGTAATTCAACAAATTTCGACACAAACGTCAACAGTTAAAATGTTATTGGGTTAGAGATTATTTATTTACTTTTTTATTCAACATACCTTTAAGCATGCGTGAATGTTAAACACGCACGCAATAAAAATAAAGTGAGAGAAAAAAATGTTAAACTTAAAGTAAAATGGATAATTAAAAGAACAATTATTAGTTATTTGCTTACACACGTTTATACTTGCAGAAAAATAGCTGTTTAGTACTTAGCTATGTTTGCAGCGTATTTTTTTTATAGCAAAACGTGTTCCTTTATATTCATTAGTGTATGTTAATTGCATTAATTAACATATTTAAGTAATGCTTCAACATGCGCGATGAGTAATTTCTTTAAAACAACTTAAATTTAATAAAGACATTGACATATACATTGCATAACTTTATGTTTGTGTTTTAAGTTCAAATATGCCGAACGAAATGTTGAATAACAATTTTATGAGTGAAGTACGCGTATTAAAGACCATGAACTACAAGAGGAAACTTTTCATATGTAATTCTGCTCCTTTTTTTTATAAATATTTCATACTGAATTTAGTATATTAATTTGACACAAGTCGTTCGTAAACAACAGCGAAAGATTGCATTTCATATATCAAACAAATTTCCTACGCTCATTTTATGCTTTTGTTTCTTTAAGAAAATAAAATTTTAAACTTATAATCCCTTCGTTTCGACGAACTTAACAGTTTCAGGTGATTTTTTCTCTTCTATCTCAATCTACAAATTTTAAAGGAATTTTAATAAGTTGTACTAGAGCGCTTACTCTTTATTTAAATTGCATTGACAGTTGGTTCTTTCGCAGCTTCTGTCTCAATCCAGCGGTCAAAATTTTAAGGAAATTTAATAAGTTGTACTAGAGCACTGACACTAGGGGGGTAAAAATTATTTTTGAATAAATAAATATAAATTAATAACAGATTTTTAAAAAGTAACGTCAGAGACGAAGATGCCACTACTTAAAGCCCTAATCATAATAAAATTGGGTGGGATTAAGTTAGTGTAAACTGCATACGGAAATCCACTTGCACCAATAGATGGCCTGACTCTGTTAACTTCCCAGTAATGAATTAGATTAAATGTGAAGACACCTTAAGAATAATGTAAAGAATCTTTTCCGATTGAGTCTAGATCAAATCAAATTAAATACTTACCAACATAAAACGTTATGTCGATTCGACACGTTTTATGTATGAGAACTTACTTTTGAACTGTGTCCAAAAAAGCATCAATGAAATTCAAAGAATATTTTTCATCAAAGCCCATGGTTTACTCTATAAATATAAATATCCTGCATAAGAATCCGTATAAATCAATGAAACTCATTTGTTATTATAATAAATGAATGCGCAGAATAATATCTTGAGGCAACAGCCCATCTCTATAAAATTCAATCGAAACATATTTGTTATTCGTGAAACACAAAGACATAAAAATATTTCGACAACAAATTGGGACTAAAGACGAATACTGTTACAACTGTTATTCTGTCATTAGTGGTAGCTACACTCTTGGAAGAAAAAAACGTATTTGACAGTAGTTGAACTTACTTATTTCTTTACGTTGTATTTCCGAAAGTTGTCCAAAGTTCAACAATAATTTTTTGTAATGGAGCTAGCCCTATAACTTTTCCTTATTTTACTCAACAACATAGAATAATTTGCACAAGACAAACAACAATAACGGCTGTTAAAATTATTGCACTTGCGCCAGAAATACTGATCTACTACATTCCACAAATTTTTGCTGTAGTTTTGTTTGATACCAAGCCATGAGTGTTTGTAATTTAAAATTTTACTTGACGAATTCCTCCATATTTATTTGCTTAATTAATTTATCCACCAAGATATAGTGTAGAGAAAAGACCGCCCAAAAACTTGTTTGATGGTGTGCTTTCCAGCCAACCTATATACAAGACGTAGTATTATATAAAAAATATGTAAATTTGCATTCTTTTTATTAAATGGAAACCAACAAAGAAAACTTGGTAAACAATCGACTGCGGTGTCGCACAGTGATTGTGTTATGCGATTATGAAGTCAATTGGCATTCCAATCATCGCGTGCGATACGTGAAAGAATTCGTATGCAAGCCTAAATTAGCGAGAGTTGTTTAAAAAAGAGTGGTTGTCTGTCAAGTGAAATTTTATATTATTAGCAAATCTTTATGGTTTCTTTATTAGTCTCATATTAAAAGGAATGCCTGCGCAATTAAAGTTTTCCGTCTTTTTAATTCAAATGCACATACGAGTATATATGTGTGCTGAAAATCTTACTTTACTTTGATTTGCTGAGAACGAAGTTCAAAAAAACACGACTAATAACTACTGCGAGTCTCGAAGTGTCAAGTAGAGCGTATTCTTGATTTTGTCGATCAAATTTTGACAGGTACATGATATCTACTAAAAAAGGCATGGGTTAGAATCTAGTATTCTCGGGCTCAGGGTTTTAAACAGAAATGATAATACGATGATAGAGAAACCTAACAAAATGTGTCTGGTCTGTCGAATAGGTCGGCTTTAAGTTTACACCCGAAACAAAATCCCATTGGGTACCTACATTGTGGACTATTTATTTTAAAGGAAATCTATGAAGCATTTTACGGTCAAATACAAACTTTGAATGGACGACAAGACTTACTTGGATATTCCGCATAAGCATAACAAATACGACACAAAAGTAGTAGAATACAATTTGGTCTGACAGTTCAGTTACTGAGACACTGGGGACGTTCAAGTATCTAGTTTAGTAAGTCTGACAGCTGGCTGACTTGATGTATCTCAGTTTTGATTGGCTTAGAGCTGTTTCAGTTTACGTTATGAAGGAGTAGCTGACGAATCGAGGCAAGATATTCCTGACTAAGTACTAAGTTGACAGTTCGCATAATATGTGGCTGACGTTGGAAAAGTGACGTTCCCGACCAATCTACTTTAAGCGTTCAGATTACATCTAGTCCAGACAAATTCAGTCGACTTAAGAACCAGAACTTGATTTTTTAATGTGGTAACAAACAGTGTTCAGTGCTCAAAAAACGATAAGGTATGCATCCGCCTATTTTATATTTTTGTATCACGCCAGCAATGAAACATCCTTCGGCAACACTTATAGCACACTAGTACAGCAATAAAAAGTGTCACCAGTTTTTAACGACATTGTGTTGTGTTCGTCCCAAACCTATTGGATGTTGAAAATGTATTTATTTGTTGAACTTTTATGTTTCATTCAGAAAATTTATCCAAGGACCATCCTATACCAAAAAGAATCGCATCGATGGCAAGGTGGTCATAATCACTGGATGCAATACAGGAATTGGTAAGGAAACCGCTCTAGAATTAGCCAAACGTGGCGCAAGGGTATACATGGCGTGCCGTGATCCGGTTCGCTGTGAAAATGCCCGAATAGAAATTGTCGAAAAGTCAAAAAATGAAAATGTTTTCAACCGAACTTTGGACGTTGGATCACTGGAATCTGTTCGCAAATTTGCAGACCAGTAAGTTGACGTTGTCTACTGAAAAAAACTTCTTAATAGGTGTTTCTAGATTCATTGCCGAAGAATCGCGTTTGGATATATTAATTAACAACGCCGGTATTATGGGCCTTCCGAAAGGACAAACCGAAGATGGTTTCGAGTTAACACTCGGAACAAATCACTTGGGACACTTTCTTTTGACCAATCTGTTGTTGGACACATTAAAACAGTCTGCCCCAAGTCGCATAGTGGTTATATCCAGTATGCTATACGTATTGGCTACAATCAAGAAGAACGATTTGAACTCCGACAAGTCGTACACTCCATTGAGTGCATATACGCAGAGTAAATTGGCAAATGCTTTATTTACAGTAAAACTGAGTGAAAAACTTCACGGAACCGGTGTCACTGCTAACTGCTTACATCCGGGGGTTGTTCGAACCGATATCGCTCGTAATACGATCTCTGATGGTATAATGAAGTAAGTATGACTTGAAAGCCGGCGATCGCTGACTATAAATATCTTTTCAATTTAATAGGAAATTGATGTCTCCTCTGACAGCGTTCTTTCTTAAGACACCCAAGGCTGGTGCTCAAACAACTCTCAAACTGGCTCTGGATCCAGATTTGGAGAAACGCACTGGGGGCTATTATTCTGACTCAATAAGAATGCCTCTACTATCTAAAGCTAGAAACAAGGAAATGGCCGAGTGGCTGTGGACAGTCAGTGAAGAAATGGTTGGCCTTAAACCCACTGACAAAACAACAGTTATTGAGCTCGACAAGGAACCAACTCAAACATACCTGAATCAAAAAATATAAACAAGCCCCAGAAAATGCACAAAATGTCGATGAGATTGGAAAAAAATTAGAAGTTCACACTAGCAACGCTATATCGCAATTTTTATCGGTCCATGTCAGAGATTTTATTGAAGGAAACATTATTATTTGACCAGAGGGGTCCCAATGAAATCGATGGACATGACTCGTTTTCTCTTTTCTTTTTGTATTATGTTTAATTTTTTATGAAATACTTAATGTTTGGGTTTCAATATAAGATTTACTTTTGCCATGTATATACAGTACTAGCCGGCCAGTATTGCCAGAGGGTTGAAATAAAAATCGCTTTTAGTCTGAATAAACCATTTATTTGTTAGTTTGTTATTTGTTAGTTTCTTTGTAAGAAACAATTAAGCTCAGACATTAATGATTGGAGAGCGTAATTTGGACGTGTGTCTATTACTTGAGGTAGAACTTTGTGCTCCACATCCATACTGTTCGCACTTATATAATATACAATTGACTCTCAAAATAAACAACTTTTTTTCGGACTGTACAGAGTTCTTAACTCGCGCAATAATTGCTCTGCAATTTTTCGTACATTCAATTTTGACAGTTAAGAAAACAGGTTTTTATTTTAGCCACCATTAGCAGTACAAGTGAAAAAGGTGAATGTAGTAAAAAAGTGCCTACAATTACATATTCTAAATAAATTATAAAGCATCTTCGTTGAGATTAATTAAGACTAATTCAAGCTCAAATATTATGTAATGTGTTTGAGGTTGGCATCACTTAAAATTACATCTTCTGTTTATGTAGTGCTTGACGAAGATTAACTACTCAGTGCTTAACGTGTATGTATTCGAAAGGCAATGCTTTGTTGATCAAGAATTCGAGTATGAAATTTTACGTCGCAAATTTTGTTTTTCTTTGTACAACCTTCGTGTGATAATATGTTCAAAACAAAAACTGCCAGTGTAAATATTCGAAGTGTGGCAGCACTGTTTTACGGTTTTTAGTGACGTATTGTAAATTACATACTTTTCTTTCAATTGGGAAAAACGTATCAATTCAAAACATTTTTATTTTCCCATAGGAAAATCGTCCAAGGACCCTTCTACCGCAAAAAGAACCGCATTGATGGCAAGGTGGTCATCATAACCGGTTGCAATACAGGCATTGGCAAAGAAACTGCCCTAGAGCTGGCCAGACGTGGTGCAAAGATCTACATGGCTTGTCGTGATCCTGTTCGGTGTGAAGGTGCCCGTTTGGAGATAATCGAGAAGACAAAAAATGAAAACATTTTCAATCGTACTTTAGACGTGGGATC
Source organism: Cheilosia vulpina (assembly GCA_916610125.1). Classification (NCBI taxonomy): domain Eukaryota; kingdom Metazoa; phylum Arthropoda; class Insecta; order Diptera; family Syrphidae; genus Cheilosia; species Cheilosia vulpina. The sequence goes on from OU744279.1 coordinate 47,376,131, forward strand.
ACTGGAGTCTGTTCGTAAATTCGCAGACAAGTAGGTTCTTTAAATGTTTGCTAACGAAACGCGCCATTTACGCTGTCTGCTCGTTTAGGTTTATTGCTGAGGAATCTCGATTGGATATACTAATCAACAATGCTGGTATTATGGGCGTTCCAAAGGGACACACGAAGGATGGCTTCGAGCTTACACTCGGAACAAACCACTTGGGACACTTCCTTTTGACCAATCTGCTATTGGACACTTTGAAGCATTCAGCACCAAGTCGCATTGTGGTTGTGTCAAGTGCATTGTACGCGTTAGGTAAAATCAACAAGGACGATTTGAACTCCGATAAGAGTTATAGCTCATTTCGTGCATACAATCAGAGCAAATTGGCAAATACTTTGTTCACAACGAAACTGAGTGAGATGCTCCATGGCACTGGTGTCACTGTTAACTGTGTCCATCCGGGAGTCGTCAAGACCGAGTTGGGCCGTGACATGGTCTCTAACAGAACAAAGTAAGTGAAATAGGATAAGTAGGGATTCTTGACTAACTGTTTTTCAATTTCACAGGGCCTTGTTGGACCCTCTGACAGGGTTCTTCTTCAAAACACCCAAAGCCGGTGCTCAAACCTCACTGAGGGTTGCTTTAGATCCAGCTCTGGAAAAATCCACAGGCGGCTATTACTTTGACACCATCAGGTTCCCACTGCTGCCAAAAGGTAAAAACAAGGAAATGGCCGAATGGTTATGGACAGCCAGTGAAGAATTAGTTGGTTTAAGGCGCACAGAACAAATATCAGTTGTTCCTGTTATTCTGCAAGTTGCTCCCTCGAAAGAAACTAACGTCCATACAACAATTATTGAAGTGGAGAAGATTCCAACTCAAAACATCCCCGACAATAAAAACATTGAAGAATGCGAGAAGGGCAATTGCGAGAAGAAGGATATTTCAGAAAAAATGAAACAAATGATGGCGGGCGAGCATAGTGAGAAAATGGATGAACCAGAGAAGGCTGACAGATCCGAAAAGATGGAGAAACTTGAAAGGTTGGATGAATTCAAAAAGTCGGACGATTATAACAAACATGGTGAAAGTGATAATCAACTGAAGACAGACGTGCAAGAGAAGTTAGAAAAAATGATGAAAGAAGTCGACAACGGTCTTGCGGAAATTAACGGTCATGTTACTATTATCAGGGATGTTACTGAGGATATCGCTGATAAAATTGAAACTGCGAAGAATGCAGATATTGTAGTGGAAACGAAAAGTCAAGTAGAGCAGGTAGATGCCATTGAGAAGACCGATGTGATAGAGAAGCTAGATGGGGCGGAAAAGAACAACGCAGACAAGGCGCATACATCCGAGAAGCCTATATAATTTCAATGGATATGATTTATTTAAGATCAATTTTAATTTAATATTCGTTTTTAATTTAATACTCATCCTATACTTGAGTAAATATTAATCTAAGATTTAATGTTTTTAACTGAGTAGCTGACGACTACTGCCAAAGGGTTTTCATTTAAAATAAAAATCCCATCTAGTGTAAATAAAACGTAATTAATTGAAAATTAGTATTTTCTTCTTGTTTTTTTTTTTTTTATAAGATAAATATTCCGTTTGATGTGTGTACAGCAATTGAGTGGTGTGGATGGTCAGCAGATGCCAGGCACTGAAATTTGTGCGCGTGGTGTGTACATGTATTTCTGAAAGAAGCATTTAACATCTGGTACATTTTTCAACATCAGAGTTTGATGGTTTCTATAAAGCAAACTAAATTGGTTTTGGTCTGTTACTATAATTTATGAGACAAATTAATATAATAGAGTTGTCACTTGAGATGTTTATGTAAAATCTTGTCAGTGAGCACACTTAGTAGAAAGAAATGTTTTGCAAATTCGGCAGCACTTTTTATAGACGGTTTTGAGTGATGGTGTACGTTGTATATTTATATTCAAATAGACAATGCATTAATTGCGGTTATTATTGTTCTTCATTTAGGAAAATTGTGCAAGGACCCTCCTACCGCAAAAAGAACCGCATCGATGGCAAAGTTGTCATCATCACCGGATGCAATACTGGAATTGGCAAAGAAACCGCATTAGAGTTGGCTAGTCGGGGCGCAAAGATCTACATGGCTTGCCGTGATCCTGTCCGGTGTGAAGGTGCGCGTTTGGAAATCATTGAAAAAACCAAAAACCAAAGTGTTTTCAATCGAACACTGGACTTGGGGGACCTACAGTCTGTCCGCAAATTTGCCGAAAAGTATAAATGCAATTAAACGATTCAAAAATCACTGAATACATAACACTTGTTATTTTACGTTTAGATTTATTACTGAGGAGTCTCGTCTTGATATACTTGTCAACAATGCCGGTGTTATGGCCACTCAAAAAGGGGTAACTAAAGATGGCTTCGACCTTCAGCTGGGTACAAATCACTTAGGTCATTTTCTGTTGACAAATCTACTATTAGACACACTGAAACAGTCAGCGCCAAGTCGGATTGTGGTTGTGTCCAGTGCCTTGTACGGAATTGGTAAAATAAGGAAGAATGATTTAAACTTCGAGAAGTCCTACAGCAAATGGGGTGCATACGCTCAGAGTAAGTTAGCGAATGTTCTCTTCACGACCCATCTGAGTGAGAAACTCAAAGGCTCCGGTGTCACTGTTAACTGTCTTCATCCGGGAGTGGTTAAAACCGAACTGACTCGACACATCATATATGGAATTACAAAGTAAGTTCGAAATAACTAGGTACAGCTGGGTGGTTAATAATAATTTTGTTTATTTATTTAAAAGGTCGCTTCTAGATCCCGTGATAAGGTTTTTCTTTAAAACACCAAAAGCCGGCGCCCAAACCTCGCTGAGGCTGGCTTTAGACCCATCTCTGGAAAAATCAACTGGTGGATATTACTTTGACACAATAAAATGCCCAGTGCTGCCAAAAGGTACAAACAAGAAAATGGCTGAATGGTTATGGACCGTCAGTGAAGATTTGGTTGGCCTTAGACCAACTGAGCAAATAACAGGAAGTACGCCTGTTACATTACAAGTCGTTCCGTCCAACGAATCCAACGGTGAGAAATTACCACCTCAACACATTCCTGATAATAGAAACTTAGAGGAATGCGACCAGAAATATATTACAGAGAAAATGAAGAAAATCATGCATGATGAGACAATAGACGAACCCGAGAAAGTAGATAGACCCGAAAAGACGGAGAAGTTAAATGAAGTTAAAAAAACAGACGAGAATAACAAGCCGGAGAAAGGGAAAACCGTTGTACAAGAAAAATCCGAGAAATTGGAAAAAAACGTAGATAATTCCACAGTCAGGGATGTCAGTGAGGATGCTTCTAAGAATATAATAAAGAATATTGAAAATGGCATTTAACAGATTATATCATAGGGATGAATGTGGGTCTTGACTTTATATTGGTGGAAATGTGTAATTTTTAGGACAGATTTATTTTCTTTTTCCTTTTTTTTTATAATATGAAATGAAAAATTTAGGATTGTTCCGTGTAATTTATGAATGAATTAGATAATATAGGTAGTAAACAAAATCATTGAAATTATATGTAGGATATGATAAAAATGTTAGATTACCTAAAGGGCTATCTTTTGATTGGACGACGAAAATTCAATACGTTTTGAAAAAAAATATTAAAAAAAAAGGGACTTCCAATTATATTTTCTATTCATTATAATATAGGAGCTATGTGCAAACTCTATTTACTTTAGAGAAAATGTGACTAGAAAATCAAGCTGATGATAGTTGTGTCAAATTCCATGGATCAACACTTTCTGGAATGGGCACATTCAAGATATAGTTATCTCTTGCCGACTAGATTGGTATGGACTAGATGTAACCTGAACGCTAAAACTAGATTGGTCGGGAACGTCACTTTTTCTACATCAGCAACCTATGCGAACTGTCATTTTAGTACTCAAATTAGTCGGCTGCCCCTCCATAAACGTCAACTGAAACAGCTGCTCATATGACTGATTTCAGCCAATAAAACCCGAGGTACATATAGTCAGACAGCTGTCAGACTTACTAATTAACAATATTATATTATAAAGATGGTCACCGCTCACTAAAGTAAAAGCCAAACCTCAATAAATGTCAAAATTGTGAATTGCATGTACAACGAGGTCAAAAAATTAATTAATCTGGTCTTATGGGCTAAGAAAGTAAGGATTTTTAATAAAAAATGTAACAATTTGGTGTTTTTTTTTTTTAATTTTTACTTTTTACTAACCAAAAAATATGACGTATTTTTTTAGAAAAATAAACAACAAATCTTCCGTAAAGTGGAATTTTTAATTATTTGAAAAGTTTGATGAAAAGCTTACATTCTGTAACAAAAGATTGTCCTATCACACTCAAATACCATTTCAAACCAACTGGGGAGTAAAGCAAACCAAGTTATCCTTTAACCAGGGGTACAAAAATTATTTCAAAAGAGTCGATTGCCAAAAAAGGCCGCAAAGAAAAAAAAAATATTGTTTGACGTTTCGTTTTTTTAATCATAAGGAACTGACACGAAAACATAAGTAGTAGGTTGCATTCGGCAAAAAGACAACTTTCGTTTTGAGAACGATTAACGATCACCTTTCGAAATAACTTAAGAAAAGTAATAAAACAAAAATCGGGTATATGAAGCTAATCAAATGTAATAGATCTGCAAGTTAAACGATCCATCTCGACACATTTTGAGCATTCAAGCTGAGTCGGAGTTTTTTTCACAGTCTCTGGAAGTTCTGGCACCTTTCGACAAAATCTAGTACATATTAGTGAAAATTCAAATATTTATTAGTCAAGAGACAATAGAAAAAATAACTTCAGGTTTTTCAATTGACGTAATTTTTATTGTAAATATTTATGTTCAGGTTGCACACATTGTTATCGGCACCCTTTGCAGACGTTATCAATAATTTCAACTTTCCCACACTTGTGCGAATGTTAGTACATAAATATACTTTGTAGTCCAAGTTCAAGTGCGCTCTGAAATCGAACTAATAATTTATCACTGTTATCGATATTAACTCAATTGAACACCGAGCCACCTGACCGGAATTCAGCGCATTTTGTACGACTATATCACGAATGCATACTGAAACTTTAAAGCTATTGTTATAACAAATGTATACATAAACTATCACAGAGAAAAACCGCTTCTACTTCCTTCCATTGTCCAAGTGCTGAATCGCTTGATCGTAGGTTGGTGGCAAATCCACAATTACTGTACCATAGCTTGGGGGTCTCCTTACGGAACTATCTACTGACGACGAATTATTAACGTTGTTTATAGCGGCCGTATTTGCCTGGGTGATATACATTTCTATCACTTGACTCGTTGTGGGCACTACAAAGATTGTGTTCCTTGGTCTAGATCTGAATTCGGCTGTATTTCGCGGGTTATTCACTGCGAATTGAATAAGTTGAATATCCATTTATTCTGCAAAATATTATGATAAAAGATATACGTACTTCTTTCTGTATTTTTCAAAATTCTTGCTTTGCAATAGGACAACTGGAATTTTAGAAAACACATTTCGTTTAAAAATTTATAATTCGTGCAGATTCATTTTTCACTTACTATGCAGACAACAGTAATGCAAGATACCACAACAAACGCCACAACAATTAGAACAGTCATGAAGCCTTTACCAATACAATTTGCAAAAGACGTGCGATTTTCACAACGAAAAAAAAATAAAATTAACTTTTGGCACACAAATTTACACGATCTAATCGCTTCTAGTGAAAAGCGACTACTAAACGGACAATGAAGAAGATTTTTTGACGGTCTTATCATATCGCACCTACGTGAAGAGATTAGGAATGCTCGAATGGTTATATGACCACGAATACGTTCGACATGCCTTCGTATTTATGACCACATACACACTAATAAAGGTGAATTTCACTGGGAACTACAAACCCAGCTGTTTTATTCAAATATGGCGGGGATGGCCAAATAGTTTATTTTGACTAATGGTTCAGTTATCGCCGTCAGAGGACAAAGATGATGACGACAAGTTTTCTCTTATCGGAAAGTAAAACACGTTATAATGTTAGTGAAACAGTCATAAATTAATATCGAAAATAATGTAAACGAAGCAAATAACAAAAGTGTAACTGTGTGAGAAAACAATTAGGAGAGAAATAAGCTGAATAAAATTAAGTGATATTCAAACGGTGCTATTTTATTATGTTTTCCGATCTTTGTAATAGAATAGTTTCTATTCACTTTCAAGGTCTCTTGGAAAAGATTTAATAATGTTCAATTGGTAGGCATAACGGTTTTTCATACATTTATCAGATCGTCTCATAATCATGACGTCGTTTACATTGGCCGCAGCTACAATGCGCCGCCTCTCTTTATCGTCTACCAAAGAAAGGGGTCAATGTCCGTTTTCATTGACTGATTGATGAGTAATAAAATAAACTTTATAATAAATGCCTAATTCCTTAAAGACAAATTTATGTGAAACAAATTGCGCTATAAGTAATTTGTGAATTCAGAGTTTGATGTTCGTGGATCATTTTGACATTTAAGAATGTAACACTTTTTTCTGATATGAAGTGATCTTGTCAGACTAGATTCACTATTCATGGTCGTGTCAATATTACTTTTAAACAAACATCAAATTTTCCCCTACAAATGTCGATATGTTTTATATTTGATAGTTGCTGAGCTCATGTATGTGTATTATTGCGTTTAAAGATTCAATGTTCTTTCCAGATTTGGCTGATTTCGTACTAATGCTGCTAAAATTGAGTCCAAAGACGTGAGACTTTTATTTTGTTGTTTTTATTTGCAAGAATCCGCTCTTAAAGATTCGCACATGTCTTCTGTCAGTAATTTAAAATTTATGTAATAGAATTTTGCAAGTAAAAAGTTTATTACAATTTTTCTTGCGTATTCGAATTCTATCATTCCAACGTGTTTTTTGTTCATTTAGTCATTCATTATATTTTTCCTTTGCTAGTCCACAATTATTTAGAACACTGCCTTGCCGACTTTTCATACTTATACTTAACCCCATTAGAATTTGGGCTTTCAGTATTTGTTTTACTGCATATAAGGTGGTTAAATAAACTCTACTAACTAACTAATAATTTTTTCACAGCCAATAGTTTTTCACTCGACGGAAAACAAAAATGTTCCTTCCCGAAGTTGTCTGCTTCTAATCTAGTGAGATGGTGTGTATGTATTTATGTAGTACTAAAGCCTAAATGAGTTAATCACTATCACGCACTAGTTAAGAAAAAATTAAGCTGATAACAGTAATCAAGATTTTGATCTAATAAAAAATTAATGCATGACAATAATATTTTCCTAACTCAATAAACATACATAACATAACGTGTTTTTCAATATTTGGTTAAACGTCACAAAAAACAAATAAATTGGTTAAACAAACATCAAATCAACAACTCTCAGCCACGTTTTCTAAATGATTATTTTGTATATTCCTAAGAATGCGTAAAAACTTGTAAACACCAAATTTATCATGTTCCCGCTGTGGAGTTTTATTTTGACTGTTTATATAATTGTTTTAATATAGAATTGAATATGACACAAAGTGGTAAAAAAATATTGAACACGAGTATAGAGGCAGTGAAACATCTCAAAGTAGGTATGCCTTAAATCAATAACGAAATAGTTGATACAAAAGATCTACATAGGACCCTAGGCCTAGTTTTTCACAAATGTACCCACTGACAAAAATTAGCAAATAGTGAAAGATTTCAATAAAATTACATTTAAATCATTTGATTAGATTTGCAAGATTTACAAATCATAACATTAGTAACATCAAATAGACGTACACGTCTGTCAAAGCGACCCATGCGCAAAACAATTTCGTTCGCACCTATTGGAGAAACGAGTCTCGTGGGACGGTGATAGAGTATGACTATGGAAGCTTATGTCAGCGTCAGAAATAGATATGAAATTCAGTATTTTTGCGGAAATATGGTATTAAAAAGTCTGATGATAATTTATTGATATCATTTCGATATCTATTTCTGACGCTTACATAGTCATACTCTATCACCTTCCCACGAGACTCGTTTCCGTCCAAACATCCATTCAGCGACAAATTTTTCTTTGCACAGTTTAGTAATGTTAAAACTATTTAAACTATGATATCAATTGATGATTATACTATTATGAGTTGTGTAGTTGGAAACTGATAGAATTCCATTCAAAGTGATTTGAAATAAATAATTTTCACCCTAACGACACATCAAATTATTTTTTTGATTAGTTTGAGAAATCCGCTGGCGAAAGTTCATTCCTATTCTTTTGTTGTAACTACTATACCTAAAGATGGGACCAAGTATTATTGATAAATATTAATATTAATGAATCGAATACATTCGGTGGGCCAAATGATTGATCACAAAGTAATTTCTGCCGAGGGGATACACAGTCTGTAAAAAAAACTGACTGCCAATTATATTTTCTATTCATTATAATATAGAAGGTGTGTGTAAAATCGTTTTGTTTTAGAAAACAAAATGTGATTAGAAACTCAAGCAGATGATGTACTGTTATCCATAAATACAAATTTCTAACTACTAGCGATGACGAGTTAAGTCCTTTAATACCAAATTGTCCGTTAATACGATCACTTAATATCTCATCTGCTTGTCAGTTACGCTGTTTGCTGAATAATACGGAATTCTAAATTTCATCCGTAACCATTTGTTCTTTGAAGAAGTTCCTTCTTGTAACTTGTAAGTTCAAAAGGATGTAGGTATTCAAACAGTATACGCTCTGGTGACTTATTGTAAGCCCAGTTTGAACATTTTGCTGTGTTACCAGCTGTTTATAGTTAAATTTATTACCGATTATCATTACTACAGAAATCTTATGCTTCTTCTGGTCCTGCACAGAAATTCGTCGTTATTTGTTTACGTCGCTAGAGCTGAGTGCCTGTACGGAGTTAAAGCAGAGCTGCTATGACTATTGAATACCAAACATATTGTTAGGTTGGAGCTTTGCAAAAACCAGCTGTTACACCCACATTAGAATCATTCTTATTAGATTTGGGCGTTGTAACAGTTAAATGGACTGTTGCTAAATCATACTCCTCTGCGCATACATACTTACTAGCTATTTACTTTCCACCACGAATATAAAAATCACAAGACGGTTATTGTTATAATTTTTATTTTTGTTCAATTTTATTATAATAGTTTAATAATAGCAATTGTAATTAATAATTGTACAAAGCATCGAGTTCATTATTAAAATTGTTTGTCGTTATCATTTGTTGCTGCCGCTGCTTCTATTGAATATATCATTTTTATATATTTATAACACTTTTATATTAAATTATTAAATATAATACTAGACAAAAAAAAAAGTGTAATATTACTTTTCTGAATCCTCATTTAAATGCTTAATTCATTATTTAATTTCTTAGTAAAAATTACTAACAGAAGAGGGAAAAAAAGGAAAATTCTTGATACACAGTTTTTGTTTTTAGATGTTGTTGTTTAACTCTTATTAATGTTATTTAAAATTTTATATAACTATTTAAATAATATATAATATATATATTTAGTTGTTTAATCCCTTAAATTATGAAAAGTTTTTGTTTTGTTTTGATGTTTTTTTACTTAGAAAGGAAATACGACGATACAATTCGTATGTATTATTTAATATTCGTTTCTATTTTTTTTATATTTTTCAACAATATTATTAGTTACACAAGGTATTTTTATTTTATTTTGCGAAAACTAAGCTAGATTATAAAGTTTTTTTTTTATCAGAAAAGGATTTTTAGTAGTAGTGCAATTGTTTTTTTTTTAAGAACAAACAAAATACTATTTACTTATTGTATAGGAAATTAAATGTAATAACAAAAAAATGTGTAAGTTGATCGATTTGATTTGGTGGTAGACATTTGTTACGAGGGAATGGTAAAAAGAATGTGTAAAGAGAGAGGAAGATGTGAGAAAAATAAAACAACAGGGAGAAAGATAACGTGTGGTGTGAAGTTGAATTTTGTGATTTGTTTTTTTTTTTTGTCTGCACATCATTTTGATTTGGAGTTTTTGTTTCTGACATACATAAATATTTGAATCATAAATTAAATGTATATAAATCTTTACATAACTATTTCATATATAATTTTATATATATATTATTTTTATTTCCTATGAGTGTATTCCTCCACTCAAGATATTGACCTCTAGAACAAACTCTTCTTTTTCTTGTCTTTTTTGTCTTTGCCGTCAACGGTTCTGTAAAAAGGGAATTGTTGGAGATTTTTTTCTTGGTTTTTGTTTTGTTGATGCTGATTTTCAATAAATATAATATTTATGAGGTTTTGTTTAAATGTAGATTTGAAATTGGTAAATTATTTTTTACAATGAGTGATGTTTTGATTTTTAAAAAGACGAAACACAAAACGATGCAAATAAAAATTGTACAAAATATTTTCGAAGAGTACATTTTGATTTCTGCAACTCTACGTATATCATTGGCTATATGAAGTGATTTTTGTTTGTCTGTCTTTAGTTTTTATTTTGCTATATGTATTACCTAGTAAAAGTATAACTGACGTAGACCAAAGCTTTGTGGGTTTGTGATAATAATTTTTTTCTGTTTTATGGTGGAATAGCTTCCACAACTGAAAACAAACAAAATTTTATAAACATTGTGTCGATTTTTTTTTATAATAGTAAAGATTACTTCCAATATGTGTGCGCTCGGTTAATAGTGAGTGTTAAAGGTTGGAGTTAAGGGAAACCCGCCCACCAAACCCGCCTATTATTATACATTATGGTGTTTAGTTTCTGTGTGGGGTTTTAAATGCATGTATATGCAGTTTCAGTTTGAGAACCAAGTGTTTGAATATGCTAGGTAAAAAGTGGTTAGTTAATTTGATTACCAAATCTGAAAATTCACTAAGGCGTATAGAAGGGAAGCAGAAAACATACACACCAATGGTATGAATTTGGTTGAGAGGATCTAGGCCAAGGGATTTTAGTTCTTTATATGACGAGGAGCAGCGAGCGAGTTCGACAGTCTTAGTAAAATATTTGTAAATGTGCACGGACCAACTTTATAGCTGTTGTCAGTTAGGGATTTTACGTGCTTTGCATGTTCTATAAGAACTGGAGCCCAACTGGGCTGCTGAGATACACCCCAGAGTCCCAATGTTATTTTATTTCGGAGAATTCAGTCGTCAAAGAAGTGTGTACATAGCGGAAGATTGGGGAAATTGTTGAAAACAGGACACAATGACGCGTAACCAAAGTAAACGCATTACGACACACAAAGGGACCAGGAGTTCAGAGAGGGGTAGATATTTTTGGCATAATTACGTTATAATTAACCCTAGATTGTTTTCCTTTCGGGTTTTTGATGCATTTTTTATTCCACAATGCGGTTGAGTTCATTATCTTTCGCAATTCGCTTAAATTCGTAAAATAATTCTGTTACACTTTGTATTTAGTTTAACTGCAATTGATTTAGATATGTAATCTTCTTTTCAGGAGTTTCCAAATTCTCGGTGTTGTTTGGGTTCTTCTGAACGAATTTCGGGAGGGTTATCTTACATTTTGTCAAACTTTTTCCAATTTTTCATTCAACATTTGAAAAAGACGATCATGGCTATCGTATAGAACATATTTTCCAACTCCAAACTCGGGCGCCCAATGAGAGTCTTGCTATTAGTCGTAGCGTCCGAACCTTAAGTTCGAAAAATAATGGTGCGGGACGCATGTTTTTTAATAAAAGGCACTTAAAAAAAAATGGATATATCGTGTTGGATGTGTTGGGTTTTTTTGACAAATGATTTTGAAAAGCTAGCAGAACTAAAAATCGAAATCATATTATTTTGGGCTGAGTGGGTCGTTAAGCTCGAGTAAACTATCATTTGCGAACATCATCTGATACAATTAGAACCCATTTATATTATCAAATATTGTTTCCGTTTACATTGTCAAAAAAAAAACTGAATTTTCCACAAAACTTGGAATTTTTGTAATTAAATTTCAGGCCTTTCGTGAAAACGACTTAAAATTTCCCGTTCAAACGTATGGTTCACGCGTGGGATCTTGGAGAAGGTTTTTCAGTTTAAATTGTTTCCCACTGTCCAAACTCGAAACCAGATGAGAATCGTTTGGAAGCTGCAGCTGTCTTTCTTTGCCGTCAAAAATATACCCCATATTTTAGAATATTTGTGAGAATAAAAGTCAATATTGATTTGTATCCCAAGCTTTTACTATCAATTATTATTTTTCAATCATTTTTTTGTTAAATTTGAATTACTGACCTAAAACAAAAATCACTTCATATATACAATATACCCGATTAAGCAATATGTCAATCGGTTGATTGATTGATTGTTATTTTTCATTAATATCTGCTAATAAAAAATATATTTAAAAGTTAAATTAGCCATGCAGCATTGCAAAAATAATAATAAGAAAATAAAAATTGTGTGTTTAATATTTCCACGATTCATTGAAATGGTGTATGTGTGTGTATGGCACGATAATGTGTTTAATTTGTGAACTTTTTTATAATCTAGCACATCAAAGAAAGCTGGCGTGTGGTTGTGATGATATCATGAGCATTTATTTTGTTCTAAACAAATTTACAAATGTGTGCAAAATTGTAGAAATACACAAAAAAATAAAATAAAATGAAAAGTAAATACATACTGGGATATAATAAAATTAAAATTAAACATTGTACCGGGAAATACATAAATTCATTTTGAAGTCATCATTTATTCTTTTTGCTTTTGAACAGATTTTGTGTCAAAATAGCACACAAAGACGAAACGCAGAAGAAAACAATATAGGAAAGGAAAATTATTGGAAACAGAGAAAATAGGAAAAAAATATTCCATTCATATTGAACAACCTTAATAACTAAAATTCTACAAATAAAAATAATAATTGCGCAGAAAGAAAACAAAAAACAAAACTTGATGTGAAAAATTAGAAACTATTCTTAGTTTTTTTTTTTTTTTGTAAGAAACAAAAAGTATATGTAAATGTTTATTTAGTTGATATGTATATGCATATATTTATTTGCAGTTTTTAGGTGATTCGTGATTTTCTTCATTATTACAATTTGGTGGTAATGAATTGGTTGAGTTGAGTCCAGCCGATGGTATGGCTGTATTGGCGCCACCACCCCGATGTAGATGAGCATCGGGGGCTCCAAAACTTGTATGACGTCGTAATAATGATCCAAATACACGGCGACCCTTCGACTCATCCGAACCTCGTGATGTCATTGATGCGGTCCTGGAAAATGTCGGGGGTATTTGGTTTTTGTTTTTCTTTGGTTGCTTTAATAGTTTTGTTTTAATTTAAATAATTTCTTTTGTTTTGTATTCTTTTTGTAAGCTACCAATGTTTCTTGTAAAATTGAGCACGAAAGTTGCACGAGGATCGCTTTGGTTTCTTTTCTCTGATTTATCGAATGAAGTTTATGTATTTGGGAAAAAAAATAAACAATTTTTCCTGCAAGTTATTTTATTTTCAACTAAAAAACAATTGTGAATAATATAGGAAAACTAAGTAGCTGCTGATATTAGAGCTTGCAAAATTTTGCTTGATGATAATAAGGTTTAAAAAAGCGTCAAACACTTAGAAGAGCTCCTGTTAGCTTTTAGTGATAAATCAATACAAACTCGTAACAGAAAATTGTATTCATTCGAGGAGCGCTATTTTGTAGCATAATTAATTGCAGTTTAAGAAATTGAAATATGAACATATTTGGCGCAACAGGTCCATACAAGGGCTAGACCCAGCTTCTCTTTCTCGGTTTGTCTTGGAATGGCCGAACTGATCATTTCCTTATTGACTGTTAAGGTCTGTGACTGTGAACGTCTGATACACATATGAGAGATGTGTATCAGACGTTCGCGAGAGCTCGCCTATAATTTTAGCAGTTTAGACTACTTAAATAAGGAAAAGTGGAATATATTTTGAATTATCGGGCCCTAAAGTTTTACCTTATTATATTCTCAATAACAATGAAGCAAATTTTGAAACCAGACAGAACCAGAAGTGTCAATTATTTTTTACTTTTGGCGATACAATTTTAGCAATTATTCTGTTGTTCCAAGTATTAATCAATATTGAGAGCTTTTTGATATTTAAATTAAGACCGAGTTAGCACAGCTGTCATTTTACAAAGAAGAAGACGATAAGTTGTCTGCTTTCATCCAGAATCCATTTCCAATATATTTCCACCTGGTATCGTCAATAGACAAAATATATGATTCAGCTTTTAAAAGCTGACGAATAATTCAGAAGCGGTAGAAAATGAAAAGGTCTTTTAATTCTGTTTATTTAAAGACACAAATGGGAATATAATCACGTATCGCGTGTCCGTGTCGTTTTATGAAAAGTAAAGGGTTTTCCAATAAGAGGTGTTATTTTGGTGTTCAAAGAAAAATGTAATTTTTTGAGATAAATGAACGGATGTTGATTTCATAATAAAGAGGAAGGTATGCCGTTAATAATGAAAAACAACATCAGCCAAATGGCCACCAAGAGCACGCATACAGGACCATATCCTTTTCATGAAATTTTCCATAACCAAATCGCAAAGTGGCTGCCCTATGTCCTCGATAGCCTCACGAATTTTATCTTTGAGGTCTTGAATCGACGCTGGGCTGTTGGCGTAGACCTTATCTTTCACGTGGCCCCAAAGGAAGAAGTCGCAAGGTGTTTAATCACAAGATCTCGGTAGCCAATTGTGATCACCTCTTCGAGAGATAACACGGTCCGGAAATTTTTCCCGTAAAAGATCAATGGTTACGGTGCTTGTGTTTTTTCACCATTTTTGTAGTGAATTTTAATAATTTCAATGCGTTCTTGAAGCGTGTATTTTTAGTAATGGCGTAGTTTCTATGTACTTGTCAAATGCCAAAGAATAAAAATTTCAAAAGTGACAGCTACCGAAATAGCGGGTCATTCACAATAACACCTCTTATTGGAAAACCCTTTATTATTAATTAAATAGTTTAATGTAAAATTTCGAGGTGTTTTCTGATTCATTTAAGACGGACATTTTAGCAAAAACAATACATACTTGGGCTCTTTTACGACAGAGTAAAAAAGAGAGATATTGTTTGGCTTCGTTCTTTTCTGGACATTTTTCTGGGTCACGTAAAAAAAAGTTTTACGAGAAGTATCTCCTTTTAAAATTAGTTTTCCAAATAAAAGTGTAAAGCCTTCACATGTGTCAACCCGGTACGAAATGAGTTACTATGGACTATGGACGGAAGTAGCAAGGAACTGAAAATGTCAATAACGTTATACACTTTTGAATTCCTGTTTTGTTGTTTGGAGCAGAGATAATACTGAAACCACCAACTTCCAACTTTATTTTAGGAATAAGTGAACATTTGCTTAAAACATTCAAGAAAAATGAACAACGTAGATTGGGTGAAGGAAAATAACAACATTTTGAGCAAATTTTCTTCAGTCATCTAAGAAAAATTTACACATGAAATCGAAGTTAAAGATATTCAAAGGCAGAAAATACGCAAACACGTTTGTCCTAAAAAGTTTCTCGTATATAAAACATCTCCATTAGATAGTTTTATTAACCAACAAAATCGAATTTTTTTAACAATTTATAATAACTAACCAATGGCATTCAGCAATGAAAAAAATGTGGTATTCCAGAACTCTAGCACATTTCCCCACGGTTGCCGAGGTTGGCAGCATTTATTTTTGTATGTTTTTGCACGTCACACGGATTCTAAATTGGCATAACACCGATGGGAAAGCAAAATGGCGAATTTGAAAATAAATTGAGGGGGCCAGCGGCAAGAGGATTGCGAGTTGGGGGTCTCAGTATGATTTGTCTATGGTTTGGAGTACCAGTCAATTCTTCTAAGTTAAGACTCTTCAGATGTAACGTGAAATCTTTGCTATTATACGCCTGTGACTCCTGTCAAAGCCTCGGCAAGTAGCACTTAAAACTCAAAGACTTTTTGTAACCGCTGACTGTCTGCAATGTTTTCTTAAGTCACGTGCTATGGAATCAATTGACACGCTGTTTTGCACACTATTTTCTATCAGTTCCAAGCTAAAATTGCATATTTTGACATTTTTTTTTTTACTAGACTTTGGAGTAGTAGTAGTTCTGGACTCGTTGATCCTACCTATGCAATCAATTTCTAAATAAGAGCTAGATTTACTTTACTTTTTTTTTACTGTTAAACAATTTATAACGAACAAAAAAAAAAACAGTTTCAATTAAAATCAAATAAATAAAATGAATTGTACTAATGAATTAGCAAAAGAAACAAATTTTTACGTGTAAAATCGTGATGTCGATTAGCAGATCTATATTAAGCAACTTTCGAGCACAATATTCGGAAGAGATGTTTAGGTAGAGTATTTTACAAATATAGTCTAAAATAAAGAAAGGGTAAATAAAATAAATAAAATCCATAATTTAACTATATACTCAAAGGAAAACAATACAAAAATTAAACATAAATCAAGTGCAACTGTATAGGTTTTTTTATAATTTCATTTCCAATGCCAACTTATGTTTTTCCAATAGATTGTTTGCAAATTAACGTTTCCCACAATGAGAATTCGATATTGTAGCTAGCCCTACCGTCACGCAAGTACTTCCAATTGTTTTAAACAAAATGCTGAAACCTCTAGGTTTGTTTTTTTTTTATTCTGTGTAAAAGGAACGTAAACATTTAAGAATCGTATTATAAAAAAAAAGAGATAAAAATACAAATAAATCGAAGAAACGATAATGATTTGGAAAATGAATATTATATCCCAGTTTGTAGTATCATAAGATGAATACTTTTGCTTAATTTTTTTTTTCAGTATCAAGTATCCAAAATTTTGTTGTTGCAATAAAAAAAAAATATAATAAATCGGATACATAAACTAAAAAAAGTTATATTTTTTATGCTTGCGTGTTTTGTTGTTTCTTAAAATTTAGAATCAATTCAATAAAATATTTATATTAGATATTTACATTCGAAATAAATATGAAAGATTAAAGACAGATCGTTAATAGAAAAAAAAAAACAATATAAAATAAAAATAGTTAATAAACTAAAAGTGAAATGAATAAAATGAACACAAAATGAAAATGAAATGGAAACGAAAATAAATAAATTTCAGAGAAATCAAGCGTACAGATAAAATGAAAATCAAGATATATACTGTTTGATTAAAAAAGGTACAAACGTATTTTTCTTTTAGAAAAATAAAAGAAAAAAACAAAACAAGTGTTTATGGGTCTGTACTCACTCTCTACTATTCGCTTCTAAGCTTCGTCGTCTGAGTTCGTCTAACGTAATGTGGTTGGTGTCTTCCCAATCTTTCTTCTCCTGTTCAAAACATCGTCTTCGGTCCTCCAATTCACGGATTTGTAATTCGAGTGCCTGCGGAAGTAGAGAGTTAGTAAAAAGATGTTTTGCATACAAAAAATTAACTTAAGGCTTGACCCCAAGGCTTTGGCACTCAGCTGACAACTTTATCACAAACAAATATTTCCTTTAGGAATAGTGCTTGTAAAGTTATATACGACGAACTAGTTTAGGATGACATGACACTGATTTGGCACCGGCAAGACAAGTATAAACTTCATTGGGGTAGTCTATTTACATGGGTTTTATAATCAAGACGTACGTTGTATGCCCTTGAAGTGCCCTTGAAGTGCCCTTACAATGCCACGAATAAAAACAATCACGAAAATGGCGTTTCCCTTTTTAAAGGACCAATTGTTAGCCTTGTCTTTTCCCAATTCAATGGATGTTATTAAATACTTAATCTATTATTTTGAGTGCAGGCTTAGACGCATCGTACAGGCTTTTAGACGGTACATGTCTAAGACGACTGACTGTCACTTGAAAACAATGACAGCCACGTCATAACAATGCACAAGCTGTTAAGCATTCCCGCATTTTTGTAGAGGTAGCTGTCACTTCAATGCCAAGATAATACGCACCATTACTGGCGTCGAGACAATAGAAAACGGATAAAGCTGGAAACGCGTTAACGGAAGACTAATAATTGTTTCCAAATCAAACTAAGAGCATGTCATACTACCAGCCAAATTATATTCTTGCTATTTGCGAAGCTCTGTCATAGGGTGCTATCTTGAAAAGTTTGATGAATATCTCTGCGTGTAATGGTGGTTAATGAAACTCTAATGATACGCATCTACTCGTATGAGCTTAATACTTCTTCAAATCTGTACGAAAATATTCACACGCTGTTCTCCTAAGCGCTACATCGCTAAAAGAGCAAATCCCAAAACAAAAAAAAAAAAATCAAGAAATAAAAACTCCTACTAACCTTTTTACGTTCCTCGTGTCGCCTTGTCAATTCTAATTCCGAATCTTTTAGCTTTTGTTTCTTTTCTTTCACCTTCATTTCGAAGACCTGTTCCATTTCGGCTTCCATCTTCTTCATTTTCAAATCGTGTTCACGTTTCTCCTCTTCCATTTGAGCAAGTGGATTCCTGAAAATTGCGTTTTTTTTTGTTTTTGTTGGGTAAAAATGTAAAACAAACGAAACCAAAAATTAATCAAATGCACACACATGGGGGAAGGGCTTACTTTTTTAGTTTGGACACCAACGTTACATGACTAGTTATATACAGAAAAAAATATGAACACAAGAGAGCATACACGTTTTCGGCAGCGTTTACTATTTTACATTTCCGAAAACGTCCGTACTTTCGAATAGGTTATAACGAACTTAGTATGGCAAGATGCAAGGGTCTACTCTATCACTATGCAAACTGAGGTCGACTAAGAAGAAACAACTTAGAATAAATGGATTAAATTGCATAAACAAAATATAGAAGAACTGGAAGGAAGGAAGGTAGAATTCGCTACATTGGTATGCACTACGTTTTCACTTCGGTGGGACGCACCCATATTTCCAATAAACAAACCTACCTTTCCGTCTCAAAGAAGTTCAAATCCTAGCCACACAATCTAAGGGCGAATACCTTTCAGATATTCAAAGCTAGCGGTGCAGAAGAAATTAAAATGCCACGCACCCGAAGTGGCAAGAAGGATGAGGGCCTTCATCGACTACAAATCAAAACTAATTTAAATAGAAACTAAACTGCTGACAAACTAATTCAAAAACACAACTAAAGAGAGACCAAATGAAAATGAACTGATAATGATTTATAGACAGAGAGAAAGAGAAAAGGAAAACGAATATGGGAATGAACTTACCAAACAATCATAAAGCTATTCATAATTCCTTGAGGGCAAAAACTATATGAGAGAAGAGAGACAAGGTATACAACAATGATGAACATGAATGAAATGTGATTTGAATTTGATTTTGTTTGTCTATAAAAACGTTTCGTTATCTCAATTTGATCCATTTGATTAAAAGTTTTCAACGGGGGACTTGATGTTGTCGAAACAAAAGCAAACAAAACAATAAAAGAAAAACTAAACAAAATATATCTGAATTCACACAATAGCACACAGAAAAAGCACACATTTATATGTCACACGCAGAAGGACGCCACGCTTCCACTCACTTGTTGGTTAATCTGGCTTTGCCATCGGCACCTAGCCCGGCCAATTTTCTACACCGATAGTTCTCGTAGTGCACGTTGTTTGTTACGTCCTTCAAGTCCTGCAGATGCGTTCGGATCACCATATTGCGTAGCGCAATAAAATCGCAGTGATCGAGATTTTCAACTGAAATTAGCAGAGAGTA
Organism: Cheilosia vulpina; assembly: GCA_916610125.1. Taxonomy (NCBI): domain Eukaryota; kingdom Metazoa; phylum Arthropoda; class Insecta; order Diptera; family Syrphidae; genus Cheilosia; species Cheilosia vulpina. The sequence continues at coordinate 47,395,859 of OU744279.1, forward strand.
CCTTTTACTTTTTGAAGATCAAACAAGCCTAACTTGAGCTCAACTTACCTTCAGCAATACCCCAGGGATATCGTCGTCCGCGAATTTTCTTTCCATCGACTTCAATCACTGTATTCGCACCGACAACCGCGAATGGTACACGACTCCTTAGTGTCCGTAGGGCTTTGGCCTCTTCCTCGTCCTCGAGCGGTTCGGGGAAGTCGTAAATCTTAATTTTATGTTGAGCAATTTCGTTGAGAATTTGTTTCTTAAATAGTTGCACTTCTTCGGGTGTCATTGTGTCGGCTTTGGCAATAACTGGAATTATATTCACTTTATCGCATAAACGCTGCATGAATTCGACATCGAGCGGCTTCAGGCCGTGTCCCGATGGGGCGATAAAGTAAAGACAAGAATGTACACGATTGTCGGGGGTGGCTTTGCGATGAACACGGGATTCAGCTGTCAGATATTCTTCGTATTTACTTTCGACAAAGTCGATTATGGGCACCCAACTGAAAGGATCACAAAATTAAACTTAGTCCAACCGAGAGGAAAATTGTTCTTAAACATAAAACGAAGCCCTATGGTAAATCGAAACCACTAGTGCATTACACTGCCACTTACCAATTACTATTATCTACGGCATCACCAAATCCAGGTGTATCGACAACCGTCAACGTTAGGTTAACACCGTTCTCTTTGAGCAATACTCTCGTCGATTCTACAGCAACGGTTTTCTTAATACGTAGCGACGGTCCCGGATGTTGGTCCTGATTATAAATGTCCGATAGGAACATTGAATTGATCAGCGTTGACTTTCCCAGTCCACTTTCACCTAAAAAAAACACACACAAAATTAGTCACTGCATTAAAGCAATACATCAATTCCAACTCACCGACAACCATAAGGGTGAACTCAAAACCCTTTTTCACCGCCTTTCGGTACACTTGATTCGGCAGATTTGCAAAACCCACATAACCGTCCAGCTCCTTAGGTTTGGGCCGTACTACCGCTTGAACTTTTTCCTTGTCATAGCGCTCGCTGGCGATCTTATTCGAATCCGAGTAACTATCATTGTTCATTAGGAGCTGTTGTTGTTTCTCCTTCAAAGACAAATTATTGATGTTGTTCGCCAGAGCGGTGACATTCGATGTAATGCCACCACCACTGCCAACAGGTGCAGATGTTACGGAATTGACCGTCGTTGTTGTTGTGGAATTGGAAATTTTACTGTGCTGCTGTTCTTGTGTTATTAGCGTTGAACTACTGTTCAGTGTTGACGACGATGTGTGGTGGTTATTTTGTATATTATTGCTAATATGATGGTGTTTGTCATTTGCCGCTGACGGTGTGTTGTTTATCGAGGAATTCTAGAAAAGTTCAAGTAAAATTAATGATTATTTATAACAAATTGGTTGCAGGGTTTAAGGGGTTATGAGGGAAAATAAAATAATGTGATGGAACGAGTATATTATGGAGTAACTACAAATGAGACGTGAATCCAATGTGCGAAGGATTCATATTGCATGCGCGAGTATGTCGGCTTGGACTTTGTTGCGTTAAATGCAACTTAAATGTTTGCCAATGTCCAAACACATCGACCAGGGGCCTATAACACAATGCGACAAGTTGACAATTTTTTTTGTGTTCGTCTACAAGTGGTGACAAGATATATTTTGAAAGCAAAGTTCTTAGTACTTGTCGCATTGTGTTATAGATCTTAAAAGGTCTAGAAAATAATTGCTAGGGAACTTGTCGATAATCAAATGATAGCGACAAGTTTAAAATCTGTCAAATATGCTTGCATGACATTGCGATCAATTTTTGATTACATTAGATAATGCCGCTGGGTGATTAGTTTTTGCTGTCAATCGCAAAAAGATCCGAAACTACCTTCCGAGTACGTCCGAAGTTGATTATTGTCGTTTACAACCTTATAACTAGTATACCACGACCCATTGACGTATTTTACATGAACTTCGAGTAAAACATTGCTTTCATAGAAACCTAACAAAAACGAGAGTTCTTTTGGTTTGGACATTTTGAGAATTCTACTCGTCTTCACTTAACTAATATAGATCCCAGTAAGGAAAAAAAAAAACCAAAGTTGCAAACAGAATTTAAAGTTCGATTTGTTCATCAACAAATGGCATAGCTGCCATTCAATTTAAAAACAAAATGGGGAAATTCCTTGTGAAATATATCCCAATCACTTGTCACTTTATTTCAACTACTACCCGCACAAATGGTTGGCTGACGTTTAAAAGTGGCGAATTATCGCCACTGCGAACAAACAGCGTTGGCGTTTAGGTTTTTATCAACTTAAAATTGGTTGCTATTAACCCACATACAATGCGTCAATGAGACGACTAAATAGAACTACTTAAAACTAATTCTTAAAATATGTGTATATATAGTGGAACCCGGAAGACTTTCATCGACTTTCACTTTCATTTGCGAGCGAGAGCTAGACGAACCTTTAATCGAAGGTAATTCTTCAATTTGTGGGTTCCAAAATATACGCTTGGGAGGGGTTCATACCGAGCGTCAATATTATTCTCAGTGATTCGTTAAAGAAACCTTTATGGTTGCAATCTTCGCTGGGCTTTACTCCAGGGCTACGTTTATAAAATTCAACATGCGCAAGAAATCACGACTCAATTTAAACACACATTTTTTCATTGACATTTACTCCATGATTGTTAGTTACAAGTCGTATTGTGATAAGGGCTCCGAAAAGGTCATTCAAACCTTCTTTCAAGCCGTCACAAGAAATTGTACCTTCAACAACATGTCAAACCACCATTTTAAAAACCGTAAACTCCATTTGCATTTTTTAAATGTTTAACACTCAAATTGTCCTGCTTTTACCTGTGATGTTGAATTACTATTCACATGATTGTTTAATGTTGGTGGTGTAGGCGGTGGACCAGATGGACTGCTATGTGAGTCGCTCTTGAAGAACATCTCACGCTTCGATTGCAGCTGCAAATAAAAGAAAGCAAGAAAAATCAAATTAATTACAATAATTAGCATGCGTAAATATTTACATCGGAAGAAATACATTTTTGTTTGAGAGGCAACCGCCTCAAAGTCTTCCCCGCCTGCTCAATTGATTAGTAATAAAATATTTACAAAGTGTAGGAGTGGATTTAACCCAAAACAAACGGAAATGCACAGCACTCTCAATTCATTAAATGATAACGACCGACAAATGTATATAGCATGATTAAAAAATTAAAAAAAAAATTCAATCAATCAGCATGCGTCAAATTAAAATTAATTTACAATTCTTGTAAATCAGGGAATCGCTCGATGATTCAATACCAAGTTCCACCGAAATGTTGTAACTGTCTGAGTGAAATGTTGCCGGGGTGTTTTTATTATTTCTGTGGTGCCGATAAATATATTTATTGACAGTTAAAGACTTAAAGAACTGGGTTTGAAATTGTGTTGAAAAGTCATATGCCATGCAGTCTTTTGATAGGATAGCGCTTTACGAAGTGATTTTATTTCAAGGGACAAGTCCAAGGAGTTTAAAGGTGGATACCTACTTTATTTATTTTTTTTTTATTTATTTATTTATTTGCCATCAAAGAACAAGCTCTTTCTTAGACTAAAGATGTAACAGAAAATGGCATCGACTGGAACATAACGCTGCATCAAACTCTAATGGGTAGTGAAACAGAAGCCATTAAAATAAAACACTATTTCCACTCTGAAAGATATCAAATGGAATGACATAAACGCGGAAGGAATGCTGAATGAAAAAGGAAACAAATTGGATATTAATTTGAACTTTAATTATTCAAATGATGTTATCCCAAAAGAAACACATTCTTTGGACAGCTACCCAGCCGTCAAAGACCTGAAAGTAATGGTGGTAACTAATTTGACTCAATTGTTACATCAAAAACGACATCAACTACACATTTTGATTATAAAAATGGGAAACCTATATTTCTATGAATATAAAGAACTAATTTGAAGCGGCAATCGTCAAAAAAATAACTGCAATCTATTCTGTAGACAAAAGGGGAACAGAATTGACTGGAAATGGAAACGTGATATACATACGTAAAATTGCAGCTGATGAAATAGTAATCGGCTTCGATAAAAATAGGTAATTGGTGGAAAATGTCTCTGCTGTGCCAAACAGTGTCTGCTATTTAGTGGTAGCCGGGTCTCTATTGATTTGACAGGTGTAATACGTGAGTGGCGATGTTGAAGACGCTGTTCTTATGACCTACTTGATAGGTGAATTTTGCAAAGCGTTTGAAAAAAAACAAAAATATTCATCAGTGTATCAATAACGCGGTAACACAGTGTTTACGTCAAAATTGTGTATGCCGAGTGGCGCACAAATTAGTTTATTAATACGGGGGTTTAAGGCACATGTACAGTTAAATAAAATCGTATATAACCTTCAGAGTTTTTCCCCCGAAAAGAGGGGTCAAACACGCCGTCTAATGTCTGCGTGTCATAAATCATACATGCAAGCTTTAATAAACGACCCAAATAGAACAGAAATAAAACAAAGAATTATTTTTTATTTGACCCCTATAAAAGGGGGGGCAAACGAAATGATTCAATGTCAAAATATTCCCAGGAAGACGCATTAAATATGCAAAGTTTTAAATGAATCAATGTCTTAAATTGTGTGACGCATTCGTTGACTAAAAACTTGAATAAAATGCATGCGGTTTAAAATTTATCGAAAAGAACCCCCAGAAAATCACAACCAATATTACAAGTTTGAAGGCCAATCTGAGTTCAATCATTGGCAGCAAAGTTGCGGCAGAAGAAGAGTTCTGAAAATGCGCGCAATTTGAAATTTTTTTAAAACAAAACCCCATTAAAGGGGGGCACATGCTTGTATTTGTTCCTCGTACTATTGTGACCTAAAATAAATAAATAAATAGTTTTCATAACATGTCCGTAGGGACTCTAGGCCTAGCTTCTCGCAACCATTCGATTTGTGGGAGTTTTTTTTTCATTTTTGGGACGAATGGAAGGGATCTACAATTTCACGGCGATTTCAAACGGGACGCTCTTTCATGACAGTCATACTCTCGGATGTTTGTCAGACGTTCTCGATAGGTGGCGCATTGGAAAAGGCCTTAAGATGGAATTTGGGCCTACAACACATTAAAAAAATTACTACTAATTAGAGCCTGCAAGAAATATCTTAGGTACAATTAGGAGATTTTCCATATTTTGTGAACTACTTGTATGGGTGGGCGCAATCAGCCTATACGGCAGTTCAGTTTTATTTAAAGTGCAATTCTAAGTTTTAGTTGCGTTATTGACCGTATTTTCTTTGATCATCTCGTCAATTTAATGACAAATGCAGCTGGGAGTTTTGAATGTGACATTAAAAGTTTATTTTTCATAAAATTTTTAAAATAGCCGACTGTTGTATATAACTCATATTCGTAGAACTTATCCGTGACGAGATAATTGAAGAATGGGATGCCTACCATGCACTCATGTCTCTTACTTTGTTCTAGGGCGGAACACCGCCTCAAACGATAAGTGTTAAGCTAAATTTAATGGCCTTCTTTGGCACATTATGCTATGGATAATACGTCTTGTAGATCGGGTGCCCTGTATAGGTCGGTTGTCCCGCTTATGAGCTCCCTAATTTTGGCTTTTTGTAAACTGCTCCAACACTGACAAAAAGTTCTGTGAATGTATTTCTTAGAACAAGCAGCTACTTTTACAAGTATAAGTCGCATTTTGACAAAAATTTATTTTAAAAAATACTAAGAGAAATATAATCAAACTGTCTCTTGATGGGGTCCCCCCAGGACTGCCTTGCAAATGGATATATTTGAAGAACTTAACTCAAGTTGCATTTTTAGGAGCGCCATTTAAAGTGCCCATTTGCCCGTCGAATGCAGCAAACACTATCAGTGCCTACGATTGCAGAACTTCGCTGTCGCTAGAGGGTTATAGTAATTAATTTAGTTTGACGCAACACTTTATGCAACTAATAATAAAAAAAAACGAAAAGAGTATTTTCCGCTTAGAAACTCAATCAACCAGAGCACGCATGATGTCATTGCAACCTGAAAACGCTTCTGCGCACAGTCCAGCTACTAGAGACCAGCTTTGTTTACTTTCAGCCGAATTTGGCACCGAAATTCGCCATCGCTTGGGTACAATCTAAGACCTAGTTATAAAAAGAACCCTTATCAGACAACAACTACAGTTTTTTCCCGCATTCCAACCTTAGTCACAACCGAACAAAACGCTCGCAATTCGCTGGTAATTGCTTCAATGAGGGGCGTATTCACCCCCCCGACAACTAGCCACCGACACACGTATGGAAAATTAGAAAAACAATATACACCATGACTAAGTTTTTAAATTAATTGATGCAAAACAAGTCAGATCATTATTTTTGACACTCACTCGGTTATCGATTCGGTTAAAGGAGTATTTGCTACTGCCGCCTATGCCCCGATTGTATTCATCGTTCGAACGTATCTTATCAGCGAAATAGCTCTGCAATTGTGTTACTCGACTTGGATTGTTGAACGAGTAGCTACTCATGGCTGCGTCGCGACATAAAAAAACGGAAAAAAAAACTTTCGAAAATCGACAAAATCAAACTGTGTATCCTACAGATAGTACAATGCGAAATTTTCTCTCCAAAAAAAAAACAATAACACTTGATCAATTAATCACTGGGATCAATATACAGTTGGAAAACTCGATTCGAATATATCGGCGTCGCACCTACACATTCACTTGAGACGCACCGCACTTTTCTGACAACGCGCACGCACTCTAAACCAAATCAACTGCGGATCGCTACTAAAGTCATGAAAACCGTTTAACTGGGCCCGCGATGCAGCCGCGTATTGTTGTGCATATAGTATTATTCACCTCACCTCAGTGGCGTATCGCGTTGTTGAACCAGTCAGTCAGCTCTCTGCTGCGCCGAGCTTGGGAGAGCTGGGCGAATCAGACAGAATCACTTGGCGGCAACGGTCACAAGGGAACGGGTATCGGAGCAGGAAAGTATCTCATTCTCTTATACGTTTCGGTTTCGCGGGTCATCAACAAAAGATCAGCTCTGAGGTTTGGTGGGTTCACTTGTAAGTAAAGACCGGCCGCGACAACTCGGTGAGATTTTCCAACAAGCCGAGAGAGGAGCGAGAGAAAGCTTTTCTCCTTTATTTACAGCCTCGAAAAATATAAATTAAAAACACACAAGTCGACATTTATGGGGGTATAGGTGTTGCTTTAACCCAACTCATCGTCGATATAGTTTGACAAGTTTTATATTTGCCTGATAAGATTAGGAGCGGAGTCGCTGCCGTGAATCATGTGCGCTCGGAATGAGGTGTGGAATCGGGGGCACGCAACTGAGTTTGTCAGCGTAATGGGAAGGAAATTTCAAAAGCAAACATGGACACTCGCGAGAAACAGTCTAGCGATACCTGTACACGGCAAGAAAAGTGCCATTGAAATTGAATTCATAATCGTGATCGTTCAATGTTTACATTGCGGTGCGTGCACACTAATGATGACGTTCTAATTAGGTTCCGAGAAAGAGCCGTAATAATACCGTCAGTCGGTGGATTTTTGTGTGTTACTGTTAATGTCATTAGATGGGGTAATCTTATTCCATTATGTGACTTTTCGGAAAGAAACTTCTTTAGGGTGCGCAGAGAGTAGGTACGGATCATTTGGCAGGTGGTTAGTATAACGCTGATGGTGTGACAGTGAATATGTTTTTTGTGAGTACAATTTTTGTTGAAAATAATTGAAAGGCGAAATCCGACATTTGGATGCGCATTTTATGTTATCTTTCAGATAAAGTGTCGAATAACTCAGAAGAATTGATCCAAATTTGACAAATGTATTTAGTATTAACCCAGTATATTGCAAAAGTTGTCAATCGGTTACACAGCAGTTACATTGTAAAAAGTAAATCCCCATAGGGCTAGAGGAACGGTGCGGGACTACAATCTCCTCCTGTGTCTACCCAGAGGATGTTACACAAATTTCATAGACCGTTTTGGAAGCCGTCAGCCAGGGGCGAATTTTATCCATCGGTTAAAAATTATGGCGATTTCCTTCAATGCAACAATTAAATTGTTATTAGGATACTTAATTTCGAATTTCAATCTTATTTTGTTGGACGTAACTTTTATTCGCCGCCTATACCTTTGAAGAAAGTTATCTGTCAGATAAGCTGATTCAATATCTCAGATTACAAAGGCGTGTCCTTAAAATTGGTTAGGTACAGTTTCTGCAGCAGAAAGTTGTCCATACCCTTTAACTTTTTTACTTGAACACGTGTCAAACAGTTTCGGGAGTTATTCAACACTTTATCTAGTCGATTGGAAGGATAACTGAAGGTGCAAATCTTACATGTAAATAGGCAAAGGCAAATAGTGCCTTAAACTCAACATATTCGGTTGATTTTTTTTTCTTTGTTTGAAAGAGATGCAATGCTGTGTGTAATTTGTTTTCCAATAAGTTTTGTATAATATGGCAGGTAACTAAATATAATGGTTGAGTCTTTATTTGACTGTTTGTTAAGAAAGCTAGCGAAGCGTGTATCTGGTGGGTTGTACACGGTTGCTTAAAGTATACCTAATAAATTGATGGAAAAATCTTGCAACTTGTGGCAACTCTGGTTGAGAAAAAATGCTAAAAGAAAGAATGAATATGAAATTAATCCTCGCTCGATTGGCAAACAAAGCTGAAAACGGGGTGAGACATTTGCAAAATGTGTGTTTTGTGAGATTTTCCAATTGGAACATATTTTTTTAAAGTGCAACCTATAAAGCTTTGTAAAAATGTAGAGACGATTGCTAAAAACATTATCCACCGTATTTGTAATGACTGTGTAAAAGTTATCAACCGACTACACAGCAGTTGCGTAAAATGTTTGTATGCAAACTGACGTCTGTTAACTTACTAACTTGCACATTTTCTTTTATAAATACGGGGTTATTTATATAATCGGGTTAGGGAAATTTTGACAGCGAAAACTTTTCATGTTTAGCAATTTTGTGGTAACAGAAGGTGTTTATGGAATTAAACGGAAACATTATACGACAGAAGGCAGTATTGGTTGTGTCTTACTGAAAGTTTTGTGACATTTTGAAAAGATTAAAAATAGTTGATCGTGTATTGCAATTCATATGGATACATTTTAACGGCGGAATACTTTATTTTAAAATTTTTTGCATTTAGATTGGTGTAAACCAGACGGGTAACTACAAATGGCAGCGCGCGTTCTGCAATGTTACAAATAACAAATCAACAAGTTTTGGAAAACAAAAGTGTTGGAATTCTTTTTGGAGTTAAAACGTAAGTCGGCTTAAGCTAATGATAAATATAAAGAAAAAGTCACTTATGTTTTGCTAAACATTATAAATATCCTGCCAATAATAATATTGCCACGACAAACAATTCCAATGTAGTCGGTTATTGGCTTAAGCTGGATTAATTTCCGTTAAATTTTCTATTCCACATGAAATTAAGGTTGACGGAGAAAATTAAAAATTAACTAAATATGCTTGTTATCAACGATACATTTTGAAACGATGCGTTCCATAAAATTGAGTGAAGTTTAATGTCGAGTCGTGTTATTTGCAAAAATAATTTTTTTTTCCGAACCGATCTTGGCCTTCCTAGAGAAAACTATGTTTTTTTTTTTGACAGGTGCGCAAGACTCACTTATCAAAGAGCGACCTCATTCGGTTTGAGAGAGGGTTTTTATTTTCGTTTACATAAACGCTGATTATGCGGGCTATAAAAGAAAAAACGTGGATCTACGACATTGCTATCGACTATTAGAGTTCTGCCACAGGAACCTCATGGAATCCGAACAATGTTTTTATGCGATGTACTACACAATTTGTAAAGAAAGGTGATACTACAAAGTTTGTAAAAATATAAAATAAAAACCTGCAACTCTAAATTGAAGCAAACAATTTCTCTCAGTGCATCATAGGTTCTAGAAATTCAGCATTCCATGCAACATAACGATCTATTAATAGATTTCGCAACTACGAACGCGAAAATTTGTTGCATACTAAATGCATGCATAGAAAAGAAGCGCACCAATCTACTTATACCATTGGGAGCAAACTCCACAACGAGTGTGGGTCTTCTAGGAAGGTATATATACCAAAGCGAATAACCGGTAGAGATGCATATAAATTGCGTAGGGCACACATATACGACTGACGAAAACGAGCATTACGAATGAGCTGCAAACAGGATCCTCGTCCCATCGTATATGTATATATGCAATTAAGCGAAGGAGAACGATTCGGTTCACAAATTTAATTTTATCGGATATAGAACATGACAACAAATGTCATGTGTAGTCTGATCGGGCCTGAATGCGTTCATAAATTGACCCGAAGAGACATGATTCATGGGAATCATTTGCAGATATTGTTTCGGCAGTCACTGTAGGGGGGTCAGTTGAATTTTTACATCTTTTTCAGAGTCATTGGCCGATGCATCCATGCATAGTGAGTCACTATTATATTTGAGGTTCGCAAATCGACAAAAATTAAACGTCAATCATTTGAGTGGTGCATGTAGCCATTTAAAATGAATATGATGGGTATACAAACAAAGTTTATTGGCTTTATTGGGAGTGATTAATAAAACCATTTGGATATTGGGTCATTTGTTAAAATAAGGCCGAGATTAAGTCGAACGCTCCCATCGCGCTGTTGGGTTCTCATATTTTACTGTCAACAACAGATGATATCGAATGGATTAGTAATTAAGCTATCGAAAGACGAACAGTGCGGTATGGTAATTAGCAGAGATACTACTATGAGATTAGATTCGAGTGGAACTGACGGAGGAATGTGATAGAAAAGGGTATTATCAAATTAACATAAAATTAGAAACAAAAGCGAATACACATATAAATTATCGTGTATATCGATTTAATAGAGCAATTCAAATAGAATTGCCGCTTTGGGTGGATATATGTGGCTTTTGCAAAACATTTAAATGCATGTTAAGAACTATCGTGCCGGAAGTCACCTGTCACAGATGCTTGCAAGCTGATTGTGCTAAAACTTTCACTATGAAACTACAGAAGAAAGTTGAAGAAATTTGAAAGATTTAATTTATGGCAGTCAATTTCTTTTTAGCTAACGAGGTCTTTCTATGCGTGAGGGGCAAGTTCAACAAGTATCGCTACACACGATCTCTATACCTACATAAGTTCAGACCGGTGCATTTTTTTTAGAAAATTAATATGATGGGTATACAAACAAAAAACGGACATCTTTTTTAGAAATATTCACAGGTTTAATTGACCGCTAGAAGCAGGGCAAACTGACATTAAATACGAATGGTTGGAACTCTAACACAAATTTTAGAGCTGCACTTTTTTATGTAAAGTAGCTCAGTAATTTGGCACTTATGAATTTGCCGCTAGGCTCAGTTGTTATTGTTGTTTTAATTTGACAGCTCGAAATTTAGTCGAAGAAAATTTAACGCTCAATACAAATGCAATGAAAACTTTGATCGAAATGTTGCGACCACCATGTTTTTTGTTCACCTTACAACTGAAAGTATGCAATGCAAAATAAAAATCAACAACACTATCCAGTATGCCATGGAAATGTACGTGAAAATTCTGCAGCGGAATTTAAATTGCATAACCGCTAGACTGGGATTCTGTAAAATGAAAACGTTCAATCGTTTTCGCTAAACGAAGAGTTTTCCTAGTGTAAGTCTAAAAACGAAAGACTCCTTTGTTTCGTGTAAAAAAATAGTAACAACAACTTTTTCAATGAAATACTCTATTCCCGTTGCACTTTCAACAAGTAAGGTGTCCAAGAAAAAAAGAGTAATTCAAGAAAAGATATGAACATGACTACTTTGTGGAAAGTCTCCTACGAGTGAGCAGAAAATCGATATGCCTTCGTAAATACAACAGAATAAGTTATTTAGAATCAAATATTATATTCCTAGAACCAGAAAAATTATAGCAATTAATATTTGAGTGGTACTGTCCAAAACCGAAGCTCATCGTATCCTAAAAATATGCAATTTAATCTAAAATAAATAAAAATAAATAGTTGGCGCAACAGGTAAGGACCCTAGGCCTAGCTTCTCACAACCATTCGTTTTGTGTGTTTTCCATTTTCGGGACGAATAGAAGGGATCTACAATTTTATGCCGAGTCCAAACGGCTAATTGAGAAGCTCTTTCATGACAGTTATACTCTCGGATGTTTGTCAGACGTTCGCGAGAGGTGGCGCAGGGAAGAAAACCTTAAGTTGGAATTTGGGTTTTTTCGGGATTCGAACCTGAGACCCTTCGCTTAGCAGTCCAACACACTAACCACTAAGTCGACCTGCAATTTAAACTACACGTTCATTAATAAAAAAAAAATACTACGAAAGGAGTTACATGAAGAAAGTTTTCGCTTTCGCATGATTCCTGACGTTTTTTTTTAAATGCGAAGTGCTTTCGTTTCGTTTTTTTTACAGAACTTGATTTTTTAAAGGTTCCTTTTGTACACAAACCCATCCCTAGTGGTTAAACATCTTAGTAACGAAAAATACGCAAAAGTCAAATGTCAAAAAAAACAAAATCCAAACAGAAGCCTAGCTTCTCACAACCATTCGTTTGTGTTGGCTTTTATTTCTTGAGACTCAAATCACTGCCCTTATCGACACAGTCTATTTAAAATAAGTATCACCGATTTTCACTAAAATAACAACAAGAAAGTAAAGTAACCCAAAAACCATTTCTTTTTAAACAAAACTTAAAAATAAATCTTAAAATTAAAACAAACCAAAAAGAAATGTTTGTTGTTTTTGTTTTTATTACTTTAACACTTATTTCGCATATTTGTTTAGTTTTTTAAAGCCAAGACAGGGTACACACTTTCGCCGAAATATTATTAATTTATCACATCCAACCGCCAACAACAACAAAGCACAAATTGTGTTATTTTCGTTTTTGCTTCTGTTTTGCAAAAGTTTTTTTGTTTTTTTTTTGTTTATTCTGTCGCTTACCGTCACTGTGGCTGAAGTTGCAGTTGTTGATGATGATGAATTCGTTGTCGTCGTCGACATTTGTATGGCCGAATGTCCATTAGTTGTTTCGTGGCGTACGCCATTCTTGTCAAGTAGTGATACATTACCCAAACCACCGTTCTGTTCGAGGATTCGTTGTCGGTTTGCCAATCGATCCAGGCTAGCTAAACGATACGAGCCACCGATTCCCTCCTTTAAACAAAAATTAAACATAATGTTGGTGGGAATTGTTTCGAACACAAACAAACAAAAACAAATTATTCAAAAACCAAACAAAACAAACTAAAAACAAAAAATTGGGAAACAAGTACCAAGCCAAAAAGGGCCATCTTTATTATAATTTTTAGTCTGTCTCCCATTTTTGTGTTTCCTGGATTTTTGCATTTTGTTACGACTTGCGAGAAACTCTTCTAAGCAATAGCGGTATTAATTGAAAACTTGCACACAAGCAAAACGCAAACACTGCTGATAGCCGATTCATTAGATACAGGGAGAGTGGCGCGCCGCAAGCCCACTAACCAAGCCAAATCAAGCCGTCTCAAGTTCCCATTCAAATTGGAATAATCAATTTAAATTTTGAGTAATTTTGACAAACTATAGTACGAATGACTAATTTCCCCAATGGGTTTGTTCGTGTCATACTCTAACTGTTGAAGTTGAACAAAGAAAAGCAGATGTAGTAGAGACCGGAACAAGAAGAAAATAGGAAGGTTGTGGGTGGCACACATTGTGGTGTAGGGTTTCTGTTTTTGTTCGTCTTCCCACCATAGACTGTGGGGGAGATAAGATGAAGGTATACAGATGAAAGGTCAGGTTAGAAGTTATATCTACAGTTGTGATCAGAACGAGATGTGCGCAGAGAAGGAAAGCGTAAATACGGAAAATTATTTGACCAGTTTTACATACATCCTGCATTTAGTAACCGGAAGTAGAACCTTAACGATTGAAACGTTGGTCATGTGTATTTGTTCATGTGGGTCAATGGGAATTAAAAAACCGACCACTGTCAGACAAAGGAGCTGTTGCAATAAGTCGGAAACAGGATGAGAAAATTTGTAATATCAGATTTTGGACTTAAAAACTGAAATCGAAACTGAAAAACTTGCTAGAAAATTAGAACAGTTCCTCACGCCTAGAAGTATACTCTATCAATGCATATTTTGATATAGGTTTGGAACTTAGGTAATGTTTTGCAATAAATATGAGTTTAGTTGAAAAGCAACACTAAACTATCAATTACAACAGTTTCGAAGAAGGTCATACGTGTCTAAATCACAGTTAGAACATTCAGAGCAACTGTTTCCATTGTTCACTGTAAGAAAAAATTGCATAGCAAAATTGAGCTCGCGAAAAAGGGCAAAACCAAGATTGATATTCAACAGAAAATTTCCAAACATGGTACAAAAGATCTTAGTTGTTGAGGACAGCTGTGAACTTTTGTGAAAAGAAGACTGTCCTCCATATTGCCTGACACTTTTGAAACGCTTAAGAAAAAAAAATACAACAAATTTATAGAGTGCTCTAGGCCAAGTTTCTAACAACCACTCGTTTCTGTAAGTTTTTATTTTTGGGCCAAATTTAAGAGGGACCTACAATTTGTTGCCGAATCGGGAATGTTTTATTAAAATGGTTACTCTTGGACGTTTGTCAAAGCTTTGGCGGGAGGTGGTGCAAAGAATAAACCACTTAATGGTATAATTTGCGATTTTCCGGGGGTCGAACTTGATATCCCTCGCTCAGAAGTCAAGCACGCGAACTTTAAGTAAGAGATTTGCCAGTTTTAATTGGCAGCCTTTCTTTCGTGGTATAATGAAAACGGATTACGTCGAACTTGATATCCCTCGCTCAGAAGTCAAGCACGCGAACTTTAAGTAAGAGATTTGCTAGTTTCAATTGGCAGCCTTCTTTCGTGGTGTCTTAACGAAAACGGATTACGTAAAGAAGCCAGCAACGATCCAAAAGATCAAGGCCAAATGCCGGAATTAATTTCGAGCTCTACAGAAATTTTAATGCAATTGAGGGTCAAAGGACTGTCTTTTTAAAGGGAAAAATTAGCAAAACTAAAATCGCATAGTTAAATGGAACCCTTAAGGTTTCAAAGCAGGTTGTGAAAAAAAGTTCACCAGCAATCTTAAGGCTGTTATTGCACTTTTACCCGACTAAAATATTTTTTGTTTCAAGTGTTAAATTGGGTTAGCGCAGTCACCCCAAATCAGCTCCGAATCAATCCGAGAGAAGGGGTTGAAAATCGATATACAAGTGTGTAGAGAACTTTAAGTGATCGTGTCCATAGTTCACGTACAAAATGACCGATTTCAAAAATATAAGAGTTTCTTCACTCTGGTTAAAAGCATTCGAAAATGCATTATGGCAATAGACAAATTATACCTAAAACTATGCACTGTAAATTTTTATGATGTAGGTAATATACAAAAAAAAAAAAAAATACTGACGAAAAAAAATGTACCCGCTCACATCCTTGGAGTGATGCTGAGGTGTCACTTTCGTAAATAGAATCCATCAATGAATACAGAATCTGAATGGTTATTTTTTTATTTTTGTACCGAATATCGTTGCATACTTTTACCATTTCAAGGTAACCCCATTTTTTTTTATTCAAATTCATTGTATATTTGTTGGCTTCTTTAATTTGTTCAACTTTTACTTTCGATTCATAAAAGTCACTGTTGCTCTTGGACCCAGTGTTCATAATTTTAATTTAAGAGGTTTTTCTTTTTGTACAGCTCGTTCACGGGTGCGGCCGCTCGACTCCTGTTTTGTGTCGACACCATTCTCAGATTTCATTCAGTAGCCTTAAAAAAGTAGTAACAAATAAAATAGACTTTTTTTCTGAGAGCATATTTTAAGCCTCGATAATAAGAAGAGGAAAGAAAAACTTCAGACACTTATACAATGCATGTCAATCAAAACAAGTCGGCCCATAGCACACTTCCTCAAATTGAGTGCTTTCAACATCAGGCCCTCTCGAGCTACAGTTGTGCCGTATACATCTATACAGTGCAGCGTAACCCCTTTACTGGGTAATCTCCTTGATTTATCCACCATTTGCGCAACATTTAAGCCGCCCTCCTTTCGAAAGTGTTTATTGGCCACTTGTGATTAATAAAACAACTGACGTTGCATTCACCACAATTTATACGAAGTGGATGCAAGTTGCGCGCCTTTGTCCAACACCATCGAGCGCAACTAACCCTTTAATCAAGTGCGTTTACATCTTGAGAATGGAAATTTATTATTCACCCATCGACCCCATTCAGTGCCGCTGCCAATTTGGTTCATTTCTTAAGTTGGACTCGAGTTAGTTCCGCTAATTGAATCCAGAAGGACAAACACACGATTGGCACCGAAAAATGCCAGTCAATATAACATATCTGCCGTCTGATGTGTGATGCATCTTTACGGCTTAATTAGTTAATTGTTTGCAAAATGAATGCAAAGTAAAATCGTAATGCACGAGATGCAGCCGCTGGCATGCATTATGTTGGTAATAATGACATTAAACGGGAGGCAGGACGAGAATATTTATTGTAACGAGGCCAATTTGCCGACAACATTTACAGACGCCACCGATCTCCATGGGGTGTGTTTGTGTGATGGGAATTTATAATTGAATTGCATTAAACAAAGGGAATGGCTGTATTTGTTTTTATTTATTTGTTGTCTTTAGTTGTACATCTGAGTTAGAACGTGATTGGTTTCATTGACATTGATATAGATAATATCGAAGAGGATGTTAAAATGTGCGCAGCAACTTAACTCAATACGAAAGAAACTGGTGAGAAATGTCACCCAGCTGTGTCGAGTGATAATTGAATGATGAATGTACAGGGGTGTTCTAGAGGAAATTCAATTTGGGATACGAAAAGAGGGTTCTTATCCATTATTTACTGATTCTTAATGAAATTAAAATAAAATAAGGAACAAATAACTGACAGACTATCGATCTGATCAAAGAAAACTTTCAGTGACTTGGTACATACTTTCCCAGGAGAGAATACTGATGTAAATGGTAAATGTCAAACAAAAGAGAATGTGAAATAAACTTGTTTAAATCAGTGTGCCATCAAACGGCTTTCAGTTCGGTCAGATACAACAAATACGAAATCTACGATAAATATATTCGTAAGCGACGAGTACTTTGGGATGGTATCTTCTAAGGATAAAATTGGGGGTCAGACCGACAGTGTTACAATAGCGGTGGGTTCGTTCCCCAGCTATGGCAACTCGTTAAATTGTCCAACAGGTCTTCAATTGTTAAATAACCCAGCTTCGATCAAGTGGGCGGTCATTTGCGGACACCGATATTAAAAAAAAAGAAAAAAAAATTGGGGGTCAGACCGACAGTGTTACAATAGCGGTGGGTTCGTACCCCAATTCGTTAAATTGTCCAACAGGTCTTCATTTTGTTAAATACGCCAGCTTCAACCAAGTGGGGGTCATTTATGGATACCGATACTTATTCGAACAAAATTAAAATTAAAATTGGCGGTCAGACCGACAGAGTTGCGTTATTTATGGTAATTTGTAAATTCCTTAGGCACAAATACTGTTGTAGGTTTGGCCGAGATGAGAAAAAGGCAAATTGTGAAATAAGCAAGTGGGAAATATAAATGTCCTTCAATAAAACAGGGACTCTTAAGATTTTCTTGTCAATCAATAAGCGTTCGTTAGTGCAGCAAACTCCGCAACCGATGGTAATGCCGCACTAGTAGTCAAATATGGCAAATCCATTGCTGTCACTTCCTTCAAGTTTGATAAATTGTAAAACCACATGATCCATTTCGGGATCTTGCTATGAGTTGGTTCAATTTGTGCTGCTAGCAGTACACTATCAGTAGAAGTTAACATGAGTAAACTGATCTTTGAAAAGAGATCAGCATACCCGAAGATCGATATAAGTGATAAGAAACTTGTAAAAGATCGGCAAAAAAACTTTACTTATCGACATGTGATCTCTTGAGTCTAAGATCTGTTTGAAAATACATTGATCCACAGCTGGATGTGCTGAATGTTATGATCACTTTGAATGATGTTCGCATAGAACAAATGCTAAAGCATTTCATTAAACCTCTGACTGGTAACAAACAGTGGTTTTCGGTTGTGCCCGCCGAATTTAGTTCTAAAAACTATCGACCAAGATCTGTGCAGACATTGATAAGAGATCTTTGAGCTGATGGATTTGCCTGAACGATTCTGAGTATGATGGATTGAGATGTAATGTGATGATTTTCACCGTCGTTAAGTGAAAATCACGAAGAGAACATTGGAACATCATTTTAGATATCTGAAGATCAAATTTGATCAGATCAAATTTTCCCCCTCCTTCGTGCGGTTCTAAGTGAACATTCAATCATTTTATACAGGGATGTGCACAAACTCACCGCGATCGATTCCGATGTTCAGTTATGGCTAAAAGACTTACACTTACACGGATCTCTAGAGTTCTGATGCATATTTGGGATCATTGTTGTGGATGACTTTGGATACCGCAACATTTCCGATTTATGGTTCCTATTTGCACTTTCAATTCAAAATGGATATGACAACGATCAATTCAGTGAGTTATCATCCTTTATTTGATGTTTGAATAAACACAGATCGATTGGATTAACGTACAATTTTAAAGCGATCATGAGAAAGTTCTCCAAGCAACTGAATGTGCGAAGATCGCTTGGACATTTTCTGAAAGTGCTACCAAAAATCTAAATCGATCATGACGGAGTCACACAGGCGGTCACAATGATCATTTGTTGATTAGTTTGGATATCCGAAGATCATCGATCAATGGTGCCTGCAATTCTTTGTGATCACACAACGATCGACTTTGTGATCAATTGAGTTGAAGATCTCTCAGATGTGTGGAGTTTGAACAGCCAAAATGAATATCCTGACTTCAGTTCCGAAATGCATAGATGCAAATTGTTCAATATAAAGATTGACTTTAGTTGATCTGACGATCGAAGATTCTTTCGGACGGATCATTTGGTATATAGAAGAGTTTAGAAAAATAAAAAGTTCATAATATGTTTGTGTATATTGCTCCCAAAAGAGTGCACCTTAAATTACAAACTGACGGAAAACATCCCCACAATGATCTGTAACCTTGTCAACTATGACAGTGGACATTAAATTTAGCTATAGAAAGAGGATGAGATCCTGTTTCAACGCATAGTGAAATATACCACACTAGAACTCTAAAAAAGAAGTCGTTTCTCGCTGTCATATTAAACTACGCTCAAGACCAAAGGCTAGCGCCATCTAGTAAACAATGGGAGTAAAGCACAGAACAAACATTTGATTTTTCCAGTTCATAATTAAATATTCGGTAGTAGTTATCAATGCAACAAAAAACTTGAATATGAATAGATATTAAGCTTCAGTTCCCTCCCACCATCTAGCGGCCTTAAATAAAACCATTTTTTTTTTCGATGAATTGTTCGGAATAGTTAAATATGACACAATGAGGAATTGAATCATCTTCCCGCTCCTTCTAAAGGTTCAACGGCATAGAATCACAGGACTTCCCATTACATAATGGGAGACATTGTCTCGTAACAATCGCATCTCCGCACATAATGACAAAGCAACGAGGACAATTGTGCTTTCAGTTTTTGTCTCCTCTCCAGTAGGAACAGGACTTTAAAACGAGGACACTTCCACAACCCTCCATATAGAGTTATGACAAATTACACATTTTTTGTTGTTTCCTTTTGCGCGTATCCCGGGTGTCTTTTTGATGGAAAAATGCACATTCAGGTGGCACAAGGAGTACCATTCAGAGGGAAGTTATTTCTCCACTGAATGGAAGCGGTAATTAAAAGAAGCTAAACGCAAATGTAACTACATTGTAGCACGGCTTATATGGATTCAACGAACTATATATACAAGAACGACAAAGTACACACTTATTGGAACGACGATACGGATGAATGGATTGAGACCAAATCGAACTATGATACTCCCGCCAGCAAAGGTGGAACCGCATCAAAGTTAACTCCATAGACACTGGCAACTAAATTACTTACCGCGAAACTGATGTGAATTGTAAGCACTCACTTTTGTGCGGCCAAGTGACATATACACATGGTTGACATATTTTATTTTTTCCCGATTGAAAACTCGAATCAATACATATTTACACAAACACAGATACAATAAATAGAGACATCACATGAAAAGAAGCATTTATATCGAACACAAACGGATGCATAAAATGTATAACTGTCATTCCAATTGAAAGCAACAAAAAAAAAAAAAAAAATTGCAACAGCATTTGCTGACTTATGTCAGTCAGTTTATGGTTTTCTGTTTCTTACAACCAACGGAGATTATATAACAAATTGAATTGAAATATGTATATATGTGGAATATTTGTAACAAGAACTCGAACGAACAAAATGCAAAAAATCCAAGAAATAAAATTGTTCTACCATATAAAGTTGTAAATATAATAATGTATTTGAACAAGAGAACAATGAAGTAAAATTGTAACAGAGAGAGTGATTTATGATTGTTAAGTTTCGAAGGATTGGCTTTGCGGAGATAAGAAGGTTGTATTTCATTTGCGTCGAAAAGATAAGATTCGATGGAGTAAATAAGGCTATCCTGTAAAGCTTATGGAAATATCTAGAAGGACGTTTACAAACAAAACATTTGTCGGCTGTTATCTGTCATCAAGTTTTATATGCATGCAGTAAATATTGGTGTGTCAAATGGCAATTTGTGTACCGAGCTACACTATCGTAACGACGGAGACTCTTCAACAGGGATAGTCTACTGAGAGTCAGCAGATTGAAACAGCGAATTTAAAGAAATTGACGATGAAGCTTTAAAAGTATAAGTCTATTAAACGTCATTCTTGTCGCCTATTCATTGACACATTTCTGCTGCCTTACTAAATACCAGCTTAAGTCAATTTCCGGTTGCATTAAAATTGTACGCCCTGATACTTGTTAGTCTCGCTGATTGTGATAATAATTGCCACTCTGTACATTTAGTTTTTGACTCGTTGGAGTAATCCAGCTTAAGTTAATTCCTATTGCATTAAATTTGTACGCTATGAAAATAGGAGGCATTAGTCTTACTAATTGTAATAAAAAATTACTCTCTGTTCATTTAGTTTTTGACACTGACAGCTGACAGAGGCAGCGGTCAAGTCTTTTTTAAATCCGTCTAAGGATTAATCGAATGGAATCACACTAATACAAATGATTGCACAAATTAAAGAAAACAAAGATGTAGGCGTCTGCCAAACAGAGACTTCGCTTTGGTTTAAATTAGATTTTTAGGAATATAGTGAGAGTTTGAGACATATGTGTCAAATGAAGCAGCGCACTGATGTTACTGTTTACAGGGTCTTAAGGGTAGGACCATATAGAAAAATAAGACTGCAGTGTATCAGTCCCTGATGGGTTGGACTAATACAGTTCGACTCATGAAGATTTCAATTGATTAAAAAATAAAGATGACACTATAAGGGACGATGATGCAATTAGGACTGGTAAGTGATCAGTTTTTATTACTATAAGTACAATATTTTTTGTAAATGTTCGAAATTCATAAATTTCATTTCATGTGGGTACTGTTCTTTCAAGGCAACACAAGTTTGCAAACTTCGGAGATAATGACAAAATATTTTTAAAGATCAACTTTTCAAACCTAGAACATTGGCTTGATTGACTGTAGGTTTCGAAGACCCAGTTTGCACTGACTTTCGATAACGTTATCGAATGATTTATGCGACTAATAAAATTGATGTTAGAATTTTAACATTTTTAAAGTTTTCGAAATAATGAAACAAAATCTTTCGGAGATATAATTGCCTTTGGGAGATATTTTTAGAAAGATCGCGTATTTTTGCAAACTAATGTGTTTAATAAATTGTGTTTTAAGCACGTTTTTTATTGCTTTAAGTTCGAAAATGAAAAAAAGCTTTCGAACTTCAATTTCCAAATGTGCGAAAAGTTTTCACAGCATTTGGACAGAGTTTGGAGTTTATTGGAAAATGTGTTTTAAAAAAGGTTTTAAACCACGTTTTTTATTGCTTTAAGTTCGAAAATTAAAAAAAAAAACTTTCGAATATCAATTTCGAACTGCGAAAAGTTTTCAGGGAATTTGGACAGAGTTTGAAGTTTAATGGAAGAGGTGTTTTAAAAAAGGTTTTAAACCACGTTTTTTATTGCTTTAAGTTCGAAAATTAAAAAAAAACTTTCGAATATCAATTTCGAACTGCGAAAAGTTTTCACAGAATTTGGACATAGTTTGGAGTTTAAAGGAAGAGATGTTTTAAGAAGAGCTTTTTAGTTTTGGAAAATAAAAAAAGCTTTCGAATATGTGTAATTGGTTGGTGCTTTTTTAAAGATTTATTTTTTTCATTGCTTACTGGTGGTTACCTGTAATGTCGCCGATGTTATGTAGGCTAGATTCAAATTGGTTTCTCTCTTATCCACCCTGGAAATCAGCGCAAAAATGCGCCATCAATTAACACTCAATTTAAGCTCTAGTCCACCCAAGATTGATAGTTCAAGTAAAAATAAGTGCCTCATGTTAAAGACGGTCATCTATCTCAATGCCAACCAGTGTTACTTAACAATCATAAGGAAAATATGTTTTTTTTTTAACAAAAGATACCAAAAGAACCATTCCAACATTATTATAATTTTTTTTTAAATATAATTTACCAAAGGAACAACTTTGAGAATAAAAACAAAAATCAGTGCATTCATACCTTTTCCCTGTCGGCTCGATCGATTTTGGCAAACTCATTACGATCCCGATCGATTTTGCCAAAGCTCGATGAATATTTCGGCAACGTTGGCGGCGGTATGGGTCGAGCTGCAATCGCTGGTTTCTCGCTGATCGGTAAATGTGCTTTGTTCACACTATGGATACCGGCCGTTACTGTACCTGTACTACTGAGATTAATATTTGTCGAATTAACAAAATTGTGTTTATATGCACCGGGTGAGGAGAGAACCGGTTTGGTTGGCGGAATCGGTGGCGGTCCAATTGATTTCGATGTCACTGTTGTGGATGATGTGTTGTTCGTGTTCGAAGTGACATTTGTGCTGCTGTTTGTATTCGAATTCGAATTGTTCAGTGTGACAGTTGGTGTCGCAGCTCCGTTGGTGGTGTTATTGTTGTCATTGGCGCCAGTACCACCGTTTGACGTGGCTGTTGCATTCACTGATGTTGTTGTACTCATTTTAACATAATATTTTGCTTGTTTTTTTTGTTTTTTTCTATATTCACTGTTTCTATTAATTTATTTCATAGTTAAAGACGTTTTAGCTGAAATTATTTGAAAGAAAAATAAAATACTCTTATTAGGAAAAGAAATGTCAAAGTGACATTCAATTCCCATGGCAAGAGAAAGAGAGCAAATTTGTTGTGTGACTTACACACGACGCCATAATGTGAATAAGTGCGTTAGTTCCTAACCAATGAACATAATACATGTCTATAGTGGACTAATCATAGAGCCATAAAATCCGACCTAAATGTCTATTTAATTGGAGCCGTCGTCGGGCCGCGATCATATGTGACAACTGGCTCGTGGAAAACAAACCGAGATTCACCATTTATACAGAACGATTGTCGTAAGCCGATTACGATTTGTTATACGAGCTTGATTTGATTTGGAGATTTTTTTTTTGTTTTTGTTTTTTAGGGTTAGGGGGAGACGAACGGATATGAAACAGACACAACAACACAACTGTTAAATGGCCAACCACGACAATTATTTGAGTGATTGCAATTTGTAATAATATGCGCAGCAGCTACTTTACTCTGTCATCGGACCAATTTATAGAGGCACTATAGGGCTGGAATTAACGGATGGATGGACGTGATTAAATCGAGCAAAGAGAATGATGTCAGATTTAAAGTCTACTTAATTGACTGCTGACCACAGTGTTACAGTGTGCAATGCAAATTTTCCTAATGTGGTGTCAAATGTGCAAACAAATTAAAGAAAGTGAACTGGAGTGGGATGCAAAAGCTTTGGTGGTTAGCGTAAGAAAACTGGGTAGGCAAAGAAAAGAAGGCTAAAGCTTTGTTTCATCGGAAAATGTATATCCAATCACAGAGGAAACTCGAGTGTTGTTCAATACATAATCGCAAAATGTAAACTTAATCTTGAAACATTTCTATTAAATGTATTATTTTCATTACTATGAAAATTTGCGGATAAAAAATTACAAATGTGCGCTTAGACTTTCAATAAATGTTAATAAATTGAGCACATGATTTTTTGAAAGCCAAACGCAACCAAAACTCAAATAAGCTGTGATATGTATGAGTATGACCAAGGAAAAGAGTTGACGAAAGCGCACATGCGAGTGCGTTTCGGTGCGATTCAAACAAGGAGATGTGCAAATATTTTGCACCTGTGACAGACTCTACTGCACATTTCTTGAAAGGCAAACGCACACACACACGCTTATGACTTAAAAGATTTAGCTTTAGTGCACATACCTGTGCGTTTCTATATTTGCTATACCTGGGAATAATCAAACGATTTTGATAAATTTAACATGTTTACTGTTTCCAGGTGGTATTTCAAAGTGAACATCATTAAAAACTCTCAATTAACTCTCAAGTTGACAATTTGATAGACTCTAGCGCACATCCGGTAGATGTTCAAAATAAAACGCGCCAGAGCTTTAATATTCAATAGAATGAGTCTGAATAAAAAAACAGAAATATATCACTTATCCCTTTAGAGGTTCCGCACACTTTTCGAACAAACGCACATGGCAATCGAAGCAATATCACAACCGGACTCATTTAGAGGTTTTCTTTCGAAAAATGTCCCTGCCAGCAGTAATTTACTTTCTCCATCTTTTGTCAGCAATAAAAAAAAAAACAATTCTTCCATTCTTCCCCTGTTACATACTTACGCATCAATTTGACAAAATTGCATTGAAAACCCCATGTGACTAGCAATTCACTCAAGCATAATAACATGCAAATTTCACGGCTCGACGGAACATTTGTTTCTTTCCATAAACGTGTATCTTCCTTGCGAGTCCTTATTCAGTCTGTCTACATCTACACTGTCTACATGTATCAGGTCGTTAAAGTCATCCAAATTATACACACACAGCACTCGAAGCAAAACGAAGAACCGTATAGAACCCTCAGCGTGAAAAAAGAAGAAAAACTGTTTATCTATGCATCCCTAACGAATAAAACGCTCAAAGAAACAAAAACAATGAACATTCCACCACCAGTAGCGGAAAAAAAAGGTGAAAAGCCAACTCTTTGTTTGTTTGTTGTTGTTATATATTTTTTGGCGCGACTTAATTACTTGTGTTTGTGTTGCATTTTTATTTTTATTTCTCCTTCAACATTCATTGCGAAATGCAATAGATGTACATTAGGGAGCTGAGTGGAATGCCCCCTGACAAAGTGTGTTCTACACCTAACCAGAGGCAATAAAGCAGCTAGACCCATACACGAGCTGGCATACAGTTTTGCAACCCTTTTCCAGTCGATTCTTTATCCATATTGTAAAGCAACCAACTTGGGTGTTATTTTTTGCCCACCCTGTACTTTTTTTTTTTCATTTCCCTCTCAAACTCAACGCTCAAACCATTGAATGGTGCGCGTCAAGTGCGATACTTTGCTCGGGGTCTTTGACAATTTTTGAACTCACAATCAAGTGTGGAAGTTCTTCGCCCCCCAATGGTTGGTAAGGATGCCGAGTTTTGTGATGAAAATCACGATTTCCCCTCGGGTGATTGGGAGAAAATGCGTGCTAACGGGTAACCCCAACCCGCTTTATTTGGTGTGTAATTAAATGAATTTCTTTGTCCCTCTCTGATTGATGTAGCGCCATTTGCAATGCTGTGGCCTCACTGCAGTTGGCGATTTGTTTCAACTAGATTTTAAAAATTTCCAAAATTCATTACTTACTCAAAGTGGTTTATGGCACTTTTTGCGGCGAAAAGGAGACAGGAAATTCTATAAGTTGTTCACTTATTTTTTTTGTAGAAATGAGTGTTTCGCTACAGGTTTTTAATGACTGGCATTTTTCTAAAAATTACATTTACCCGATGAGAGATACAAATGAGGTCGCATTTGTAAACCACCCTGTTGAATAAAAATTCAAATGGCGAACACAAATTTTACAACTGGCTTATGCCCAAAATGAATGAACAATCATTAGTCAAAGTTGAACTTGTTCGGCAGTACTTTATCAATTTCAACGCTAAGGTTATGATTGCTTTCGGGACGGTATATTTTCTTAGGATATGTGAGAGTTTAGAAAAAATAACTGACAGCCGTCATGATTAAGTTGGTGCTTGGCATTTATCTTCTCGTGCGTTGAACAGATAATTACTTGAGAAACCTGCAGACTATTCAGTCAAAATGTACGAAGTCGGCAAATAAAAAATGGTGGTTGTGTATTAGCAACTACACAAACCTTTGAGATGTCAAATAAAGAACAAAATGGGGCCTTTTAACAAAAAGTAGATGTAAACGATCCAAAAAAGTCGGCTAAGTTAATTCGTTTGCGATAAATTCAACTGCTCGATTGTACACCAGGGCGGGGTTACCTTCGAAACGGTTTGAAAAGTCAAGCAAGCAAAAGAGCCATCTGTTGGCAGGGGTGCAGAGCGCTAAAATGTTGGCTAGTTGAGTGGAATATTGTCTAAAAATGCGGACCAATATTTTCCTTAGAAAATAAAAGTATGAAAGAGCTAGTTTTAAGCCAATTGGTTTTAGTATTCAATGATTAATGTCTAAACTAGCGAATGCACAAACAAAACAGAGTGACGCACAAGTAAAGTGCGTTTTTTTCTAAAGGTCTGTCTTTTGACTGTTGTCAACTGATTTGTGGTTATTTTGGCATGAGGCGAATTATTCGCTGCACCTTTTCATTACTAACGTGCCCGTTTCTTCTCTGACTTTTTTTTCACGCTATTTCCAAACAGAGAGACTCCTTTAAAATTAAGTCGTTGAATCATACGTCACACAATCACTGCCGCACAAAAACGTCCAATGTGCATGGTGCATGTCGCCGTCAGCTTCCACTGTGCACCCAAACTAAGCTTTAATCCTTTCCATTTAATACCATAAATCTGGGAAAAGTTTGCCCATGTTTAACACCCAAACGTTTTAACGGTGAACACTTATTCTCATAAACCAAACGAGCAGAGACGAAATTAATTTAAATTGGAGTAAAGGGAAAATAACAATATTGGGTATAAAGTCATAAAGAGCTTACTACGTATACTCGTTCACAAAAGAATCCCATTTAGTGGCAAATTGCGCACACATAAGGATAATTTCAAGGATTTAAATGATTAATACCGGATTTTGGTTGCAAATTTCCTGAATTTTACGAATCTCTTCAAAGCCTCTACTGTAACACATCTGTTCACCATGCCGTAGAAATTCTATTTGCGTCGAATTCAGTTAATTTCAGAAACGACACGGTTCGAGGTTTTATTACAGTGTGACAAGTTGAGATCGACGTCCTTAATACGTGGGAAACAATTGAAACAACCCCACATGCGTGACTATTTCAAACTCTCCAAACAAATAATTGCTCTATCAAAACCGTTCCTCAATGCAGCCTTTCGTTATCCGTTTAATTTCAATTTATTTTCAATTGCAAATTGAAGGACCTTCTTATTTCCAAATGGAAACATGGCATCTTCTTCTTTCATGGGAAACCGCAGTTCAAGTGCTACAGGGAACAGCACAACAAAATATCTCTTGTAACACAATAACCTCAATAACTTCCCTGTTTTTCTAAACAAATAAAATACTTTAGAACTTGAAAGAATCGAACTCTTTCTCCACATGCGCCTGCCTTCCGCACGACGACGACTTCCTTTCACAAGACAACAATGATACTTGAAAATCTGATTGAAACATATGCTTATGTTTGCATCTTGTAAAAGATGACGACAACGACGATGGGAATCAGCTATAGCTTGCTATATGTCGCATGTGAAAGGATATGACATCGTTTCGGTATATTGAACTAAGGTTCGTATGTATATGATCGTGCTCTGGTTCTTCCTTACTCATCTCAGCCCACATGTTGTTACTTTTTGTTGCCAGAAGAATCTTTTCTTCTTATTTTGTTCTCCTGTATCTGGGCTGTTTTTGTTTCAATAGTATCTGGGTGGAGAGCAGCGATGATGGCATCACTGCGCTCCGACTCCCAGCTCAAGAACTTGAAAGAGAAAACAAAAAAAAAAACACAAACACGAATGCATAGTTGCGGTTGACGTGCAAACAAATCCTGGAATGTCCTTTTTTTTTCTTTCTTCTTTTCTCAGGCTGACGTGTTTTTGTTTGGAACGTTCGTGGGTTTGTTAAATATATGCGTGCAGGGGACATATTTCAAAGTGACATTTAAACATGTGAAACAAAAATAAATGCAAAGATTATAGCTGGTAATGAGAAAAATTAATTAAAAAAAGAGTAAAGAAACGTGAAGAACAGTGCTGTTGCATGGAATTACAAAAACATCGCCTCAACCGAAGTGTACAACTTTTAAGGACAAAAATAAGTATAGTTCTACCGCAGGTTGTAATTTATTTTAACTTTATTTCAACGATTTAAGCACTACGACTGTCGAAAAAAAGTTACATCAATCATTCCTTTTTTTGGGGTGATAAATTTGAGGTTGCAAATTCTGACATGCAGATTGCTGTCCTAAAAGTCGGACAACAAGAGTAAAAAAATAAACACCAAACTCGCTATTGACTACGTGATTGAGTGTTTGCTTGTGACCCGAGTGCTGGAAGTTCGTTCTGCAGAAAAAAAAAACGTTTACAATTTTAAGCCGAGTCCGAACGGCTACTTATGACAGTTGTACTCTCGGTTTTTTGTCAGGCGTTCGCAAGAGGTGATGCAGTCGAAAGAACTCCAAGGAGTGATTTGTATTTTTCCGCGGATCGAACCTTAGACCCCACGCTTAGTAGTCCAGCGTACTACCCACTGAGATCACTGACAATTCCAGATTTAGGCGAAAAGCGCAAATTTTTTTTAATGAAAATGGAAAAACGAACGAAAAGCTTAAAAAATGGAAAAAATCAAAAATCTCAGTAAATTATGTAAAAATAAAATTGCAACACATTTTCGATAGGAAAAAATCGCAAAGAATGAATTGTTCTTATTAAGATGAAAGAAAACAGCCCATCGAACGTCTACGTAAGAACTTTTGTGTATCTGAATGCATTAACTCGGTTTCATAATTATGTCTAAAACAAAAAGGAAACTATTGTATAAGGTGTCTATTTTTATGTAATATGTTTAATTTAAGCTTGTTAATAAAATTAGTAACATTTTTTTATTTTTTTTTCAAAAGAAAACAAGAGAAATAGGGGAATTTCTTTTCGAATTTAGAGGATAACTAATGCTTTTGCTGATAAAAAACAGGAAGAAAACAGTCTTCAAAGTCTGTGAACACTGGCTCCTACAAATGACCCGTATATCTTTTCTACGACTACTTAGTAATAGGTCTCTAGTTCGTAAAAACAAATATATACATAAAAACGTCTAGCGCTGCCGGGCAACTTCTTATATTAACCGCCAGGGATAAGACTCAAACTTAGGTATTTAGGAGACCCACCTATATCTTGTCTTTATTTTGCATTTTCTATGTAGAAGTGACGAACAAAAGCAAACAAATTTATTTGTTTTCTCTTATCATATGTAGGGAAATTCCAAGCCTTATCCACGTCAATATTTCTGAACCGTTCGAACGACTGCACTCAAGTCCGTTCAGTATAGCTTAGTCGTACTTGCGGCAGATACAAAACACAGTGACAACAAAAACTGCACTTTACACATGGATATGTAGAGTAAATTTACATCGAAGTTAACAAGCATATCGCATGCGAGACCATACCCCAGCCTTCGGATTCACCTACCATATTAACACAGACCGGACATAGCAACGATTTTAAAAATGGTGTCACCACAAGTTCGCAAGTCTAAGCCCACTGGACTACTCATAATCCCGTCGTAATTTTTCGGCCTTTTAGTTAAATTAAAATTATAACCACAATGAGATCACCACTTTAGTAATTTCTGTCTCTTCCTTGTTTTGCTGGTGGATGAATATCGCTCTATTGTACCACCAGTTTAATAGGTATTTGTTAACCAATTTTCGCAAGAATATTCTATACGATCAGAATTTCGACTGAACTGTGAATGAGTCAGAAAAGCAACGAATATGGAGGCGTAGAAAGTGCTGGTTTAATTCTAGCATTTATTGCAGGCTATGACCTTTTTAAAAACTGATTCGCAAGCCTTTAAACTGCAATCAAAGTTCACAACTTGACGACTGTTGAATTTTACATAATATATCATAATTTCACACCGCGGCGATGAGGTAGACGCTTTTGTTTTTTAATTGCATATCAGCAACATCATTGCACGCCTTTTTTTTGTACTGTTTTTATTGTTCGAATTTTAATGATTTTCATTGTACGTGTCAATGTTATTACAGCTGTTTCCAAATGGGGCCGCAGCAAGCAAAAAGTAGATTCTTGTAGAAGTGAGTAGTCTGTGACCGTGACATTGATTCGTGTACTCAAAATAAAGCAGAAATGAACAGAGTTTGCATTTATTTGTAGCCGGGTTGGAAATAATGTGCCACTGAAAGCCTCCAAAAGGTACGAATTCGGGGGGTTCTCTTGAAGAACATCAGGAGAACAGCCAGCTTACTTAGATTGCGCTGTCACGTCTCTTAAATTACCGGAGAGATTGGCTTACTGCATCCAATTGCGTTGATGCACCCTTCCATTGAAGTGTGTCACTTTAAATGCGCTCTTTCTTTGTCGCGTAGAAGTCTAAGGGCCGTTTGCTCATACGACTCTTAACGATTTAAGTTCAACTTAAATACTTATGGGCTACTTTTTTCAGGGCGTAAACTGTCACATAAGAGTTTATGTGGCACTTAAATTCGCTAAGAGTCGTATCAGCAAACGACCCTAACGGCCATATTATCCACTCCCTTTAATCCGGGTTAAAGACTACACCCGGGTTTAAGTGAGTTTAACCCAAAAACTAAACCCAAGTCCATAATATTCACTCGTTAAACCCGAACATAAACCCAGTTTTTTAAACTTGACAGCGTTTAATCCGATTGGATTTAAACGCAATCCGGAGACCGGTTTAAGTACTTTAACTCGGGTTAAAACTCAATTTTATAATATTGACATTTCTTCGCTCGCAAGAAATAAGAAAAATTGAAAAGGGGAATAGAAAAAAAATGTCAAGAAACTAAAAAAGGACTTCATTCGTGAAATGGATGAAATTAATGTTGATGTCTTCGTCTTCAGAAAACGAATTTGTCGAAGAGCTGATCATGAACAGCAGCTGATGGTAAATTAACGTCGTCCTTGTCGTCGAATATATCGATTGCACAAGCCGGCTTGCGTCGACGATTACGATGTGGTATATTCTCGAAAATATTTCGTGGTGAAAAAGAGTTATTTTGGAGGCTACATTCGATGATTCGATAGCAATTTCGGCATAATTAATGCACCTTAAAATATAACTGAGACAAAACAAATGAAATCAATTTCCAAGTGACAAAAAAGAAGTCATTATTTGTGAAATTTGACATTACGCGGGTTAAAAAACGGATTAAAAACGGTTTAAAGTGTTTTAAATCCGCATTTAAATCCATTTTTAATCCAGCGGGTTTAATGCGTATTTTTCAGTGAATAATATGGACATAGGTTTAAATTATCGGGTTTAAAAATTGCAGATTAATGATCGGGTGTAAAATTAACTTAAACCTGAGTTACACCCGGAGTGAATAATATGGCCGTAAGGCTCTTCTTACAACTAACCGTTCAGTGGTATTTTTATTGTTGCGCCTAAAAGTGCACTACTCTAAAGAGAAATATATTTTAGGTGCGAAACTAGGATATAGGTTCATATCTGAGATGTTTTAAATATATTTCAGTACATTTTTAGTGGCTAAGGTTAGTTTTCTGGAAACATTTGATAGAGCTCTTCTTTTGCAGCAAACTTCACTTGAATTAATACAGTAGCATCGCAAAGCTTACCACTAAAATATTCTACGTTTCTGCATTGTTATATCCTATGTAAAAATACAGAACTTGATTCCCAACTTCTTATGTAACTTGAAAGTGTCTTTCCAACTGATGCGTACACATAAATTTACTGCGGTGTGCAATACCGATCTGGGCTAGAATCCTTTGCATACTCATTGTTGACAGTGTCGCACACAGATTTATACATTTTATACATTTCAGAACAAATTACGCTGCCAATGAACCATTGTCTAGGTGCTTAAGGGAAGCCAATACAGTTGATATGATATTCATTTAAAAATAATTTGATATTAATCTTAACCAATTCTAATGGTGGCAATGTTTTATTTTATTTTTATTATTTTTGCTTTTTTATTTATTATATTAAATGTATAAATCAAGTAATCACTAAAGTACTGTAACTTTGTTTGATGAAACTAAACTACAAGCAGCCTCATGATGTCACCATCATTTTGGGGTTTGAAAATTCAAATTGAAAATAAACACAAGAATCTAGAGAGCATTTTAAAAGGACTTTAGCAATCTTTTCGGTTTCCATTTATCTTTCAAATGTCATTTCGGAAGGAAAAGCGTCGCCAAAGGGCGTAACAGATGGCGGCATTACTAGTTGCTGCTCGATGTCATACATTTTGCCAAAACAAAGAAGAAGTTGAGCTTTGAAGCTTAACTGGTAGTAGTATGGCGACATTTTAAAAGTTTGAATCAAACCATTAAAAGCCTACCACTATCTGAGCCGTTAGAGGCGTCCTGATAAAAAATTTACACAGCAGAAAGAAAAAGGTCTTGTAAAAGGCTGACTTTTGCAAGACCTTTTCCTTGTAAAAGTACATCTTTCTCAGGTGTACATTTTCTTATCGAAACGTCACTAACGGCTCAAATAGAAGTTACCAAATTCGACGGCAACACCTCAAGGCAGGAAAAAAGGACTTTTTTGTCATACTGTAAGTTTTATTGAAGCGTGGATCTTTAAAGTGTCTTGAAGCTCCGGGCTTTCATTTTTCTTCAAGAACTTCTCCTTGAAACACTATTTGGCATTTGGTAACCACAACAAGTGCATAAAATCGATGCGCACTCATGTGTGCGGAGCTTAAAACTGAAGCCAATGCCAAGACGCTTCTTAAGGAAGAAACAAAACATTTGATATTTCCTATAAAGGTAGAGGGAGGGCGGGCAATTGACTCTCAACAAGTTTCGATTGTGTTTGCCCTCTTAAAAAGGTCGAATTTTCATTAAGCCGCTGCTGCATAAGACGGGCACCCTATCACTATATGTATAAGCACACTCGTCATGACATCACTTTTGCGAAACTGATTTGGGTACAGGAAAGGCGAACTTTGGAATCCGGTTCCTGAAAACATACTTCCAAAGGTCGACAACTACAGCAATTTAGGTGCACCTAGGCTTAGTGGTTACTGTTTTTTTTTACTACTAAGCGATGGGTCGTAGGTTTGATCCCCGAAAAAACACAAATTTCATCTCAAATTTCTTTTCCACTGCGCCACCTCTTGCAAACGTCTGACAAACATCCGAGAGTATAAGTATCATGAAAGATCGGCTCTCATTGGCCGTTTGAACTCGGTGTTAAGTTGTAGATCCCTTCCATTCGTCCCAAAAATGAAAAACTCAGACAAAACGAATAGTTGTGAGAAGCTAGGCCTAGTGTCCTTACGGGCCTGTGCGACAAATATTTATTTATTTATTTCTCTGCAAGGTAACGCTGTTGAAGCGTTTAGCTTAAAAACTTGCATTAGTATTAAAAACCCCCTTGATGTACGTGCTTGTAGAAAGCAGATGATGCCACTGTCCACTAGATGGCTCTGAGCCCGATCGACGTTTGGTATACTGAAAATGGGCGCTAAGGAAATCTTTTTTAAACAGTTTTTTTTTTTTTTTGTTTGGGGAAAGAAGATTAAATTAATAGATCAAAATATTTCAATGGAGATTCTTAGCTTAGCTTTTCACAATTATTCGAGTTTTTATTTTTGGGACAGATGGAATTTGAACAATTTTATGCCGGACGTCTGAATTGAGAAGCTCGTCCAAGAAAGTTATACTCTCGGATGATTGTCAGACCTTTGCGAGATTTGAAATTCCTGCTTGGTATAGTAAAATCGACGAGAATTTTCAAGATCCAGGATTTTGAAATTCAAGACAGTTTCTGTTAGAATACTTTCGGCTTTATGACTTCTATGCAAGTGTTGCAATTGGGCAGCATCGCTCGACTTTTCCACAACTTTTTTGCTTTTGTTCTGAGCAGTCATTGTTTCGCGGGCTCACTCACTTAACCTCAAGATTCATCTGAAGCAGGTAGCAATCTTTTAATAAGGAGTTTCTGAAATAATGTAAAATAAATTTATAAAAAGTTGGATTGATTATTTTGAGCACTTAATTCTTTAAAAAGTGTTTTCGCTAGCTAAGAAGGGTCAACTGGAAATGTGTGTACTTTATGTCGCTTTCTTTAAAATCCAAACTGGCCACTAGCTGCGCCAGAAGAAGCTTTAAAACGACCGAAGAAAAATACAAAAAATTCCTGGACTTTGTAGTGAACTTTCTCAATTTCTATTCGTTTTCGTTGAACAGCATAGTTTCAACTTGACAACTGTTTAAGAATGACATCTTTACGTTCGTTTGAAAGGCTAAAAATCCATAAAAAGAAAAAATAAAGCTATCTAAATAATCCCTTCTGCTTGGTAGAAACTATTATACTATTTTCAACACCTCCGTACTCATCATTTCACATTTCACTCCTATTTTTTTGTACATACCTAAAATATCTTACACTTGCATCTTACAAACACCCTGAGAAATCAAAAATCTATCTGCCATAAGACAGATTTTTTATATGTGTTTATAGAATATATAAAGAATTTTTTTGATGATTTTTTTAAAGTAAAAAAAATGTTTATGCCTTAAAAAAGGTCTGTACTACTATCTTTTTCAAAATACTCCCCTTTTTTGGCTGCAGTAATACCTTATAATATTTCTCTCCGGCAACACTGCAATGGATGGCCATTTCCATTTTTTAAGGGATTGTTGGAAATATTTTTTTTAAAAACCCATTATCCCCCATTCAGAAGTTCGAGAGCAGCTGTTTTGGTAAATAAGTGTCACGTCATCAGCTATTGACAAACCAAGTGTTGTCTTAATGACAACAAGGAACACACCATCTCCACCGCCAGTGACTTACCCACTTGTGTGTACTCTAAAACCACCGCCATTCCGTCTCCCTTCATCGCCTTTATTGATTTTGCTCCCGAAAACTTGTCAAACAACCAGAGGAAGACTGCAATACCCATTTCATTCACCGAAAAGCACATAATTCAATTAAAAGCAAAAGTAAGTGAAGTGCAATACACTTGCCCGGCGCGATGAAACTCAACTCCGGACATTAGCGTCCGCATGTACAGCAAAACCACTAAACAAAGCAAAACAAAAGGACACCTCACCGAGAAGTTCACACAACACATAGCCCATAAGCACAGTGTGCCGGTTGCCGCGTGCCGCACCACGCCACACTACAGCCAGGGCATTGCCCTCATTAGCCAAGTGCACAGCCACGTAATATAATTAAAAGTAAAAATGAAAACAAACAAAAAGGCGGCTAAATAAAAACATAAAAATGCAGCCAACAAGAGTTCACCCTTTATGCGTTCGAGTGTGCGCCTGCTGTACTTGTTGCGCGGCGTCAATTGCAAGGGCCTTTGGACTTACT
Source organism: Cheilosia vulpina (assembly GCA_916610125.1). Lineage (NCBI taxonomy): Eukaryota > Metazoa > Arthropoda > Insecta > Diptera > Syrphidae > Cheilosia > Cheilosia vulpina. Next base: position 47,431,685 of record OU744279.1, read on the forward strand.
CCTCCTAATCCAATAATTCACGGCGATGTGGGCTTAGAGGGCGGATGACGAGGAAGACGACAGAACAGCAGCCCTCTCGAGAGTTGTGGGTGCGCCGATGCTCCGCCACTTGCATGCATGCTGGTCAAAACAGAGAACAACCAAGAAATATGTTTATTTGTTGTCTGTAACTCATAGATTTATAGATACACAATAAGTATCTAAACCGGCCAGAGCCAGAGCCAGACCCAGACCCAGACCCACCGACAACCGACACGGTTAGTCGTCTTGAGTGCTTGGAGTGCCATTCTTCGGCCGGGATGAGTGCGCTGTTCACATCCACAACCTCACACACACACCCAACGTGTGTCATAATTGGTGGTTTTGTTTCGTAGTGCGGTCGGTATCCGCCTCCCACTTCCCTGTCTTGTGGTGCTCGTTCGCCGTCGTCGGTCGTCGCTTGGATTTATAATTACATTTTGAAAAAATTGATTTCCAATGATTGCAGTGCACTGAACCAGTTGGCTGCTTAATTGAAAGTGGAATGCGATCTAATTACTTGGCAGTGCCTAAAGCTGAGTGGAGGTTTCTCTGCTGGCAGACCTCCGAATCTGAGCCCCATTGTGGTTGATGTGATTTTTGATTGACCAATTTGAGCGCATATTTCGATTTGATTGCAATGAGTTTGCAGAATTTCAGCGGAGCTGCAGCCTGTTGTGTGGAAAATTTATTGGAAAGATTTAGTTCTTGTTGTTAGCCGATAGAATTCCTAAAGAGGGTTTGAATTGTCTGGGAAATGGAGGGACATAACCTGCGTCTTGTGCGCGATGCTAATAATTGAGTTTTTCGTCCGGGGTGGTTTTCACGAACGCACCCATTGTGACCCACAAAATATTTTTAAGGTTAAAAATAAAATATTACTCAATTTGGGTCTTCTCCTGTTAGCGATAAAAAAAAAACCCGCGTTAAGGGTATCATTGTTGGCAACACTTGCAATAAATTTGAGAAAACTCAAAGTAGAACTTGCAACATTTTTTCCTTCCACTTTAAGTTCCATTTAACATTCCACTTGATATGCAAGCGAAAGTCCTCCAAACTTTAAATGTCTGCACAAAAGACTCTCTGGTACATGAAAAACCCCTCGCTAGGCACTGAGAATACGAAATAAGTCAACAGAGGAACAACATTGACACAAAGTCTATACACAAGTGCACACGATACGACGCACAAGGCCTTCATCACTGGAAAAAAGAAACACGCTATAAATCACAACTCCCAGATTAAAACTATTTCAAGTACTCCGCACAAGGATGCTGCTGATGTGCTGGCTTCTTCTATGTCATTGACATGCATTTGCCACCCCACACTCAGATGACATCTCAGCCTGCTTATCAGTAAATGAAATGACTATATAGACACTTTCCAGTCTGACACACAAATCGGAACCAAGGATGGCCCGTAAACGAGAAAAAAAAATCTCCGAGAATTTACTTTAATGTGTTCGCACACAATGCCTTTTGAAGCTGCTTTAATGGAATGTCCTCCAGCCGGCTATCTCAAGAACATAATCGAAGTATTCCTGCAAATACAAGTGGCACCATTTTGGGTGTGTGTATATACCAGTCGCATCATCGCTGGCGTAAAAATGCTGTCCTTCCCAAATATGGTAAGGGCAACAGAAAAAAAAAAAAGAACAAGCGAAAACGAAGAAAAACTCTACAAGCAATCTGCCCGAAGGAAGTTTAAACTTGAAATTGCACAAACACGGACAGTGTATATATACAGAGACGAAAGTATACCAAATAAGTCAGATATTTAGATACGCAATCAGCAACTAACTTGTTTATCCTGTCGGCGATGAACTTGAGATGTGTGTAGAGGACAGGGGGAATGAATAATGAAAGGAAGGCTATCCCATAGTCCATCGTTGAGGCATTCGCGAGAAGTGCAAACGTGTGCATTGTGCCTTTGCAACCAGGAAAGCGTAGGCCAGGACCATAAAGCATTTATAAAGATGCAGGCTGGGAGATGTGATGGTTTACACTTATTCCGTCGGCGTTCTTGTTATATTTGTTACCTATTTTCATCTACTTAAATGTAATAAAATTTATTGTCTCTGTTTGCTCGTGGACTTGATACCTCACCATGCGAAAACTACCCACAGAAACCCCTTTCGAATTTGACAGACATAGGACAGGGCAATGGAGCACATTTAGTATTTATTTCGTCGCAATCGGCCGACTCAGTCAGGAGATGTGCCAATTTTAAGTTTTCTGTAGGTCAGCATTATTTTTTTGAAAATGGACCAAAACTTTGTAGCCAAGCTAGTTGGAAAAGACGATCGAAAACGGCCAACAATTTTGTAGGCAAGCAAGTTGGAAAAGACCATGCAGACCTAAAAGGCAACCAAGTAAAAGTTCCCACATTATTGTGCACATATTCGGCGTTGGTTGTCTTTTGGTAAGCGCAGTCAAAATCGTAAAAAAAAACTTAAATAACGAGCAGTAGAAAATTGTAAACTGGTACGAAAAGTGAACCGCGACGTTCTTTAGATCGTGATATAGACGAACATATTTAAGCAACACAAAGCCGAACGGTTACAGCCTTACAGCTCTCATACGAACAGTGAAGCGCGTCCTTAGAAGAAGAAATTATAGAAGAAATTATTTTCAACGGTTACAACTTTTTGGCTATAGTTTCCAAAAATTCACATTTTATGATCACAATCGATAACTTTTTGTTGGAAATTGTCCAAGACACCAACCAGTTAAAGAAACGCACTGTCAATGAGGCTAATCGTTTAGCAAACACATGAACCCAATATTAAATTTTTTTTAGAAAAGAAGGGCTGACACATTTTACGATTCAAACAGAGACTGGGGTCGGCGCTTTTCGCTCGAAAATTAGCGGCGCCACTAAAGGTGATTTATCACAAAGTGCCGGTAGACCAAAGACAGTTTGGTACCACTTAAACACAGCGATCTCTTCACCCCACTAAGGATACAACTGGCCATCATCACAAATACATGTCCAACTGAGATCATGGTCAAATGAGCAATTTCTTTGCTTGGTTCAAGGATGTATGATTTTTAATTAATGACCGCACGAACGTAATTTCGTTTTTTAAATCCAATTTCTGTTTTCTTAATTTTTTTTTAATTATAGCCATATGGAATTTAGAAACACTTCCTTCCACAAGACGCACCACAGCAAAGCCAAGCATATCTATTTATTTATCCAAGAGTTTCCTTTCACAAAAACGGAAAAAAAAAATAATCAAACTCCTTCACAGCGTTTGTCATTAGAGAGCGCACTAGCTGGTATGTGTAAAATGGAAGGAAAATAAAGCCCAAACGTATCTCCTTCCACAATCGAGCAATAAAAACGCCCTCTCTCTGCACCTCGCCAGCCATGGAATCACCCCTCACTTGGTGCGGTACACAGTAAGGTCATACATACAGAGCAACAGCACACAGCCCCCAGGAGTATACGCAAAAAAAAAAAATCGATATTAAGCAAAACTTTTCATTTCCCTTCGTTTCGAGTTCTCTACTCTATTTGTCTTCAAAATTTCTGTGTTTTGTTACACAGCGCTCGGGGTTGTGTGTGTACACATCCTAGTTTCGTCTATAATTTCCTTAGAAAGGAGCCACCAACCAGTGGGGTTGGGCGAAAACAGAAAAGGAAGCGTGAGTATCTTTTGCAAAATTTATTTACCGGATGTAGTACGGTTGACAGCCATCAGAAAAAAAAATTAGAAAGTAAAACACAAAACAGCGCGCCAAAATGTCAAAACTCGGAAACACTCAATGTCGCTCGAAAACGCGCTCGTATTTCGTATCGGCTCGAAAACGGAACTGAAACTGTAGCCAGACCGTGCGATTTATAACCTCTGGGGGTTACCGGTTTCGTACGAGTGCTTTATGTGCAAAATGTACGCCCAAACGATTAAAAATGGAAATTTTCGAGGGGGGGCTGCCGTTGAACAACAAATAATAAAGTCAAGCCAAACAAGAGTGAATTTTGAGATTTTTTTTACCCATCAGCGGTGGGGTTGGCACAGATTTTTTTTTTGCTTCCTCACTCACACAAATGTATGGATGTGGATACTCAGCTCGGGTTCGGGTTCATTGTAAACGCTCAATTGCTAATTAATGCGGAAATTTCCAATGAAAACTCTCCGAGTTTCGTTTGTTCGGTGTGTGACTGCGCTGCGCCTCGGTTCCTCTTTAATTGCCACCGGACATTTTCATTAAAAAAAAAAAAAGAAAACTCTTCTGTGTGGATGGGGGCAGGGGACCATTTTATTTGCACTTACACCCCTTCAGATACTTGGGCTTTTCAGCTTCCAGAATCTCATTCTCATTACCAGTTCAGGTTCAGAGATGCACAGGCATGGGCGCTGGTGAGATTCGCAAAAACCAGTCCGCATGTGGCAGTTACAGAAAAAAATAAATAAAATTCTCGCTCTCACTCTCTTCTCCGCAGAGGGATACATTTCATATACATAAAGTCGTACAGAAACAGAACCCACCATGGGTGGTTTTTGGTGATTTTGCGCTGAATCATCTCGGCGGCGTTGTCTGGAAGCATCTTCTACATACTCGTACACCGTTAACCCAGTTACGCAACAACAGAGAGTTGGTACACTTGTCTCCCATCTGAATGGGTTTACATGACGTTTTTTTGGGCAACATGCCAAGTGAAACAAAAGGACACCAATGCCACACACAATATGGCAAAATTCAAATCCAATAACCGGCAACAGAGTCGAGTATCTATATCTAGCACTCCCCTCGTTTTTATTTCCAAAAATACCGAGAGCAAAAAAAAATTTAAATCCAATTTTCAGGGTTAAGGATGCGTGCATTTCGCAGGCGGATGTTCGCCGTTGTTGGCAGACATACAGATAGCAGATGTGTGACGAACGGGTGGTGGGCGGGAAAAGGGATCGTCATCATATTTACACGGCATGTACTTCCTTTCCATATATACTATATGCTCTGCATGGATGGCACAATAATGGCCACCATCAGATGAAGTTATGAAGCGGGGCGAATAATTTTAGATACTTTTGACAAAGCCAGACGACGTTTTGGGTATTTTTGGGTAGGGTGTGGTATGAGCTGCTTTATGCGGTGGAGGATGGAAAATGGCGGATTCAGAAGAAACAGCGAGATAAGAATGTGATAATCGAAGAATTGCTCTCGAAAGAGGTTCGCCGACGAAATGATTAACTAACAAGCTGGAAGGAGTTGAGAAAACATTTTTACAGCCTCGTGCATAAACTTACTCGTTCACTTTGGCAATTTCGCCACCGAACCCTTACTTTTCGCAAAGAAATTCATACTGTTCTATTGCCTGATCAGACTTGTGAGTCAGTCCGGACATACTCCGGACATTCCACCATGGGTTTGTGTCTTTGCCGGTGCGCGATTGTTTTGTTGTTTGTCTGCATGACTTTGAATGGCGCAACCGGTCTTTTAATAAGGTTTTAGAGAGAGCAGAATGCAGAAGTTTCAACAAATAGGTTTTGATATATGCTACATGGTTTGTGTCTAAACGGGCGGGGCTACCTCTATCAGACATAAAACTATTCCTAAACAGATCGAAGTGGTTTTGTTAGCCACATGTCCTTACATGTACAAACAGGGTACTCACAATGGACCTTCACGGCTTCCGGGTGAAATTTGCATCGGCTGCAAAATTACCCTCCCAACCTAACATAACCTAATCGGGAAGCACTTTTTGTATAATTGTCTTGTACGCAGTTGTTTTGAGAACAAACTCCAAATGAATCAACCACGGCGACGGAACCTGTTTTGACAGTTCACCAGCTAGTTGGTTCCTTTTTTACATCCTAACCGACCTTTACTTTAGCTTCTCTTTGACTATTTTGGGCGGGTGTAAAGGGGGTTTAAAATAGAGAATATATAATTGTGATCACCGATTTTAGAACAAGCCCATAAGACCGAACATAAACGTCAAAGTCATCGCAGATGTCACAGGTATAGAGAACTGAAAGAAATTCGCCCAACATTGCAAAGAATGTGAAGCCAAACGAATCTGAACTGTAACTCTTCACGGGTTGGAGAACGAAAGAAGCATTTAAGCTTCAAGGCTGAAGATTACTGCGATGAACCTCTTGCCGAAGCAACCAGCTTTGAAGACGGTTATTTACCGCGTAGATTAAGTCGATTTTAGAAATCTCAAAAAGAAGATTTTTTTTTTTAATTGTTGCTGAGAGGACTGCAAAAACATATTGTAAACAAAGACAAAACTTTGCCAAACCACTTTGCCTAGTTATCATTTGAAATCAATTACACAGATTTGACAGCCAGAGTTAAAAAGCTTCAAACAGTCTGATGCTGAATTAGTCGTCTTTCTCCAAATAGCTACAGGTCCAACCGGATATGTTTGTCAATCGTTTTTTATTGTTATTTTCTCAACATTTATTCAACGGAATTCAATTGTAACCTTCATATAAAAAAAATGCCGTCAAAGCTTGTAAAATATCCCTTTCAAACTGTCTAAACAAGTACAGACTTGTAACTAAAGACTGACAGTCGAAACTTGTGAATTTCCGTGGCTAAAACAATAACTGTTTCGAATTAAGTGTCAGAATTCGACAATATTTGTTCGGTCGCATTAAGTAGCTCGGTTTAATTCATAAAACGCGTTCGACAACCCGCGACTGACAGCTGAAATTCGTGTGAAAAGTCAAAGTTTGTGAATGTGCTTTTTGTCGCAGTTAAATCTGAAGGACTATTCAAATGAGAGCGAATTTCCGCAGCTTCTGAAACTTTATTCACATGAGAACCTTTTTTAGTCGCCGATACCCGCCATTTAGTTTCATTTTTAAAGGTTAAGTTCGAACGAATTTTTATTAGTGGCCTGGCTTTGTGAATCGCGACTGTATAATTGGATTGTGAATAAAGTGTGACAGTTCGCGTCAAAAACTTTGTATTCGCGGGGAAATTGTAAATTGTGTTATTTAAAACAATTGAGACTAGTGTTTTTTTTTAGATGTGATGTTAGATTAATTAAATATATTGCATTTGGGGTAGAACAAATAGCAATTTCCAATTTGTAAATGCAGTTCAATAGATTTGTTCCGAATTTCATGTGAACAGTTCATAAGAAGTTTTTTTTCGTTACACATTCTGCCTGACAAAATTCTTTGACAGAAAAGGAATCGAGATAAATCTTCTTAAGTCTTATATAATCTACGGGGACGTTATTTGATAACCGCTGGGCCGATTCTCATAATTTTTTTTTATTCCTTTTGTTCATATTGCTGTTTCTCAGATTTAGACTGAAAATCGGTCTATTCGAATTTTTCGCAACTGTTGCGGGCAAAACGGAGCTATGCTGGGTCCAGCTAGCTGTTAACTGTTAATGATCTGACATTTCAAGTACATACAAACAAAATGAAAAACAAACCGTTTACCCCCAATTAAGTCCACATAAGTAGGTAGGTACGAGCTCTAATCAAAAAAAATAACTTGACATTAAAACATAAAAAATAATAAAACAAAAGCCATTCGCGAACAATATACAAAGAACTTGAACCTCATAAATGGTCGTAGCTGGCGCAGTAGTCGGCCGCTGTCACAGAATCTAAACAATAACTCCGAGGTAATTGTTCGCCACTTGCCACAGTGATTTATTCAGCCAGTATAGTTGTGTGCTGCGAACGAATCTTCACGGAATTCAATTGCAGTCAAGTCATTCACTCACAGTATGAGGTGGCGGATCTCTGTGAAAATATGAAACACGACACTTGGCGACGTATTTTCTTGCCCAACCGCAGGTGGAGTTAAGAAAATGTTTTCGTTGTCAAACAGACATACGCTATCTATACAAACCCCGATTACAGGTAGTCTTACCGGGCGAAACGATAAGAGGCATTATACAGTCAGTATACACCGCAGAACAGTTTCCACTTTCTGCGAATATTGCAATAAAATGGATGCATTCCCGATCTATATATATACGTTACAGCTACAGAAACAAAAATAAACGGAGCAGTGTGTTTTGTTATCTAATCTTGTGTTTATCTTTCGCTTTAATGAAATCTATTTGCTTTGTCATTTGTGTTCTTTGATTGGAAGAGTGTGAAATTTCCGAAACGAATTTACGACTTTAAATAGCCATAAATACATTTCAGTAGATCGATAGTGGTCGAGGAATTTCCAATCGGAAAAGAAAAGTAGTGAAGTAACTTTTCAGAGAGAGAGAGAGACAGCGGACGTTGTATTGGCTCAATTAAGTCGGCGTCTAGTGAGCGCGCTTCAAGTTGGCCACTTGATCTTTTAACATTGATCGTTCGATTCGGTGCATAAGAGATCGATTGGAACGACACGTTCCATTTGTTCTCGTGGTAGTACGTTTAATACTAATTAACAGAACGGGTTTTGTTTAGTATGCATGCTTTGAGATCTGTGTTATCATGTGACGAGTGTGTTTCAGTTGAACTTTGAATGTAGGCCTGTTGCGAGTAGGTTTGCTTCTAAAATTCCCAAAGTCTGTTCAGGTTGAATGAGTGCTTATCAAGACTGGCACTTTTTTACTGAAATTTTAGCTTTCAGGTAAGTTCCTAATAGGTATTAAAATACCAAAGACCTGCTGTTTATTTCGTTCATTGAGACCATAACCTACACAAAAAGGGAAAAGCTGGCGTAATAGGTAGGATACAAGCCACTTAAGGTTTGTAAACCCATTTTGGATCTGTTCGAAACTTTGCCACAACAAATGCGGAGGCTTTTCCTAACAATGTATAAAACAAGTAGTCCAGCAGTCCTGCTCCATATTTGAATATTTTGTGTATAAAAAAAAATGCTAAAAATCATACTATACATTATTTTAAGTCAAAAACTGCAAAGAATCCAAAAAATATTAACAAAAAAGCTGTTTTCCAGGAAAAATGAGACATACCTACTTCACAAAAAAATCTTTAAATAAAATCCCTTCGTAACGCTTACTAGGTATTACATAAAAAAATTGAATTTAATTAAGCTCAGTCTTTGCTCGTTGAATAAAAATAATTTTTATTATTAGTGTTAGTTTTAAAATACATTAATATTGTTGGGCTTCGTTCGTATGCGAGTTGCGTGCGAGTACGAAAGGGAAGGAAGAAGTGTGTTAAAGATGATTGCAATTGCAATAGTGTTTCGCGAAGTCCATCCTTTCACAGATGGGCTATCTTCTTTGGTCAAACGTCAAAAAAAAAAAAACTTGTAGGATAACAAAACCGATTTGTGTTGATATTTTGTTTAAATATTGTTTAAAAGCGCACAATTTCCATTATTTTAACTTCTCGTATTTTACCTAATACATTTGATAAATATCATTTTTCAATTCTACAATGATTTTCTTCTGTGTTCTGCGATTTATTATAAACTTTTAAGTAATTTTTTAACATAATAATTACAGCCAAATAAAATCTGTTTTGTTTTCCTACAGGTAATCTCACTTGTTTTTTTCTTCTTCTTCTTATTTGACACTGACGTTGTCGCGAACTACACTATTGGGACGTTCAAGTATCTAGTTTAGTAAGTCTGACAGCTCTCTCACTAGATGTATCTCGGTTTTGATTGGGCGAAATCGGTCATATGAGCAGGTGTTTCAGTTGACGTTTATGGAGGGGTAGCCGACGAATCTAGTCAAGAAATTCGTGTTTGAGTACTAAGTTGCCAGTTCGCATATGTGGCTGACATAGGAAAAGTGACGTTCCCGACCAATCTAGTTTTTGCGTTTAGGTTGCATCTTATCCAGACCAATCTAGTCGACTTAAGATAACTAGATTCTTGAATGCGCCCTATTGCAAGCTGAATTCATTGAATGGCTGTGTTCATTGTTCACTGTCAAATGAGAATTGTAATGGCGTGTTCACAATAAGGTTCGTCTGCTTTGATTTCATTTTATTATTTTAATTCATAATTTGGCCGAATCAAAATCCTGCTAGAGCATGAAAAAAAACACAAAATGCTGGCATGATTTGAAAAAAAAGAGGCTCAAAATAAAATAATCCTGCCCAATTTAGCAGAAAATATACTAAATTGGTCACACTGGTGCCACTGGGTAAAAAAAAACGTTAGTCCAACAGACAGTTGTCCTTTCAGTTGAGAGAAAGAATGTCCAACTTATTCAAGACTCGAACTAAAAGAGAACCAATTTTAAAGGGTAATACCTATTAAACTACCTTTTTTGCTAAATCGGTACCCAAACAACATATAAATTCTTCTTTACTTCATTTCTACCAAACAATCATTAATTGGATCCAGATCCAGATCCAAACTTGATGACATTAACTGCCACATATATAGATAGTGTTAATGCCGAAGCACGATCATTTTAGTTACAGGCAGCGGAAAAGCGGAGCTCCACTTAAATCCCCTGTTCTTAATTGGACTTGTTGTTAAATTTTTATTTTTAAGCTTTCGTTTTGTTACGCTTTTTTGTTTTCTTTTTATTATTATTACAATTTTGATTTAGATTGGAGACGTTTTATTTGTTTTTTGAATTATTTTTCGCAAATGATTTTTCTCAGGATTTCAGAAGCAAATAAAAGCAGGTTAAAACAGTCCACAAGGCAAAACTGGCTATTTAAAACAGATAGATAGTGCCCCTAGCCATAGAATCAGACCTGCTTAGACTAATTTTTATGGCATAGGTCGGTAGTAAGTATGCAATGAATTTCCTGTAAAATAAATGCTCACCTTTTCCCCATCTTTGACCATTTATAATAGGATACAGCTCAACAACAACAGCGAATAGTGCTGCCTGATCTGCTCTCAAAGAGCGGTATCTTACGATCAATCTGCGTAAATATATAAATGCATGTTCATTAAATTGATCAAGCACCCAATCACCCATTGCTTAATTTTGCGATAAATCTACACAATTTGTCAACATTTGGCAGCCTTGCGGAACACCATTGCGTTCATTTTACATAAACGCCGACCACAAACAACATGAATAGGTCAATAGAAAACCTGAAAGAGGTGTTAATAGGCGCCAGAGGTGCAGGTGCCGCTATCGCTTTGCTACAACAATTTTTGCTTCACCCAACCGGAATGGAATGTTACACAATTCGGCTGCGCGGACAAAATACACCTGTGCGCCAAAACTACTCCCAAAGGTATTTGCAAGCCAACAGTGAGTAAACAAAAAATACAAATAAAACCCCAAGAAGCTAAAAAAAAATTGTTAAACTATTCAAATTGAGCCGGTTAAGCGGTAAGCCCCCTTGCCACCGACAGACTGCGTAGATACGCCGTTCTGTTAACCCTATCGATGTCAATAAAAAATATTCCTCCCTATCACGTTAGTCCTTATCAGGGGGTGAACTTTGGGTTCAGGGGTTTCCATTCATAGATAAAATAAAAATTTCATTACACACAAGTCCAACAATGCAAACAAAAAAGTACCCACGAAAGTGCATTTCTGTGTTGAGAAACATCAATAAGGAACCATATTCACCATCGTTTTCTTCGCACACACACACACCATGGGGAAGCTACCTCTTGTTGTCGACCGTGTCGTCGTGCCGGCTTCTTCAAATCGACAAGATAAAAAGAAGAAAAAAAATATAACTAAAATTTTGTAACCAAATTTGTTGGTTTATTTTTTGCTATTGTTTCCTCTTTCACTCGCATTTGGCATTGTGTTCCCTTCCACGAAACACACACTCATCCACATGATGGGAGGAAAATTAATTTTTTGCTCTCTTTCTCTATATATTTTTTGGGAATTTACAGGCAAAAACACACACACTGCAGCACTTTGAGATTATATACCTACACAAGAAGAAAAGGACGTTCTTCCTTTTTCAATTTTTTTTTTTCTTTTTGGTTTCTTCTTTTCAAATGGGAAAAACTATCTTTTCCTTGACAATCACTTTTGAGTTTCAATTGAAAAATTGACCAGTTTCACTGTTGGTTTTAGGCGTTTTATGCAATCGCGGCGAATTATACTAACTGAAAGCGAAAAAAGTATCTAACTGCAAGGAAAGATATCATCTGTTCCCGACTCTGACAACGTAACGACCTCGACTGGACGACTATGCGTTCCGCTCGCTCGTTCTCACACAATTTAGTTCGTCATCGTCGGTGTTGAGATAACACAACAACAAAAGGTTAAGCGCACCACAAAAACAGAAAGGCGGCTGCTCGCTGCTTACCGCGAAGTGGTGTCTATGGAATTTCCCCTCTTTCGAGGTGGATTACATTTACTTGAGTGTGTTTGTGGGTAGAATGCACTCTCCACTCTCGCCGCTCCGTTCAGAAATCGAGTTCCAGTTCCGAAAAGAGATGGGGAAATGTTGCTGGAGCGAAGATTATTTTCTAAGCTACATCTTGACAAGCTCAATCAAGATACTTTCAAGTTGACGGACGATTCTCTGGGATCTGCAAATTGTAAAAAAAAAACAGGGCATCTAGAGCAAAGCCCTTAAGTGAAGAGATTAACATTTTTTTTCTGTATAGCACTTCCTTCATGGCAATTTAATAAAGCCAGGGATAAGTGTCTGATTGGGGCCATTCGATATTGTATGCCAATGCAAATGCAAATGCGATGAACTGGCCATGAGGAAACCGTGTTTCAAAGATGAACAAAAAATGAGGAAAGTAGGCTCAATTTAAGTGGTGACTGGGTAATTTCATATCAAGGCTGCTGTTATTGATTCTAAAGAAGGCCAGCAATGTGTCGAAGTGTTAAGTTAGGGATAATCTCTGGCGTGGCGCTTAGATGTCCTTTAAAGCAAGTTAGTGGTAGGTAAGGAGGTTTTTTTTCCGCAGGAAGTTTATAAATTTGCAACTGATTCTGCTGATTTTCTCCAGGTCGCCACTGTTTTTTTAAATGTTAGCATCCAAAGCAACGGTGCGCGGACTTCACAGAGTTTTAAGCAGCCAAATTCTGGCTCTTGTTCTGTCATTATCACATAGAACATGGGCACTGATTTGAAAACCCTTTTCGACAATCCAGTAACCAGGTGCTTAGTGTGAGGGTTATAACTCCCATTTTACCTGGCAAACTTGAAACTTCTTTTGAACTAAATCAACAGCAGGTCACATAATAATAATTTGAACGAAATAAATAAATAATTATTAAAAAATTATTTCAAAAAATATCGAAAGTTCAATTATTTTCGAAATAATTTAGTACATATAAATAAAAAAATAATGTAATTAATCTTATATTGAAAACAAAACACCAGGAGCACCGTTTTCACAAGTTCGACTACGAAGGAGTCAAAGTTACAACTTCTCGGGCATAGGTATACATTGACAAGTACAACAGGTCCGACCATTTACTTAACCTTACCCAACACACGAACCACAACACAAATAAACTTGGAACTTAGAACTCAGCTAAGTACGCATACTTTCTAAACAGCACACAGAAATAAGAACCTACCAAAAAGACTGAAATGAGAATTTGACAGATGGCTGTCATACGAAAAGAAAGACTGAAATGAGAATTTGACAGATGGCTGTCATACGAAAAGAAAGACAAATTTAGAATACAAAAAGCAAAAAAAAATGCACATAAACCGACCTTTGTTTGAGAGGTGCGTTGACGCTTACCTACTGATTTTATGAAGATAACAAGTGACAAGTGACCTTTTATCTGTCACTAAACAACGTCGAGTTACCAGCCTCATTCACCTGAAATTTTGAATACTGAGGTGTAAGAAAACAGCGGCGACACTTCTAGTTTATATGTTATCGACTACAACGTCTTCTATATGAACATTTTATATGTACTTTTACTTATGTTTTATATACATTTTCGAGAGTTTTACACAACAGCATTAGACAGTAAGTTGCGTGACATACGACACAGTTCGATTTAGACAGACATTCCGAGAAGTCCTTTGTTAATAGATGTTGTAAAAAAGATTAAATTTGTATAATTGTTTTTTTTTTCTGATCGTCCTTACGAAGGCAACAGATTTTTGGGATTTAACTGACAACAAACACGTATGGGATATCGTAGACAAAATAAGGAGTTGGAGGTTTTAACCAACAAGCCACTGTAGTAAGCCCGGTACTTAGCCAACTGCCTTTAGTTGTGCATTCAGTTGTGGAGCCTTGGGCCTTTGGACTAGCTATCCCCCTTTACGTTTAAAGACTCCGTTAGAATAAAAGACTGCGGGCCGTAACGCCTGTTGGCTTTACATTTCCAAATTCCAATCAATCTCAAAAGCACAATGAAAATTGATTGAAGTATGTCTTTGTTGCTATAGAGCTCGTTTAGTTTGTCATTGAATCTTTATACCCAAAAGCCGTACCACCTACGGATGACCGAATCATTTTTCGCTTATACGGTCCAACCCATCCTTACAGGCTTTTAAATAGGGTCATACCTAGTTCCGTAGTTTTTCGGGAGACGGCATTAATTCGAATTCACCTTTTAAGACCAAAGAAATAGCGATTGGCGACAGTTCGTTCGATTTTTGACGATATGCACCTGTTTTAAAAATGTAAAGAGCCAAGGTAGACAAAAACCTGCTACCTAACCTAACCTCAAAACTATATAACAGATATAAGAGCTCATAAGTGAGCTACTACTACCCGCTTAAACGTATTTAAATATTTTTTTTTTAATTTAACAGCGCTGTGCTAGTTTCAGAGTTTAAATTAGGATTTTCAATTTGACAGCGCTGTGCTAGTTTGAGACGACGAATTTGGGAGCTAGTTTGAGACGACGAATTTGGGAGCAACTTTCTCGTCACTGTCGGAAAGTCTGTAACACCAACAATTAGCGAATTGAATACCTATGTTAAAACATTTCACATTTTAAAAGATCCAATGATATTTGACATTGATCCGCTAGTTTTAAAACCAAAGGCGGAATGATCGAAAGCTATTAAACATATCGTCGGCTTAATAAGAAAACCTCGTAACTCCATTTTTGGCAAAAATTACTTTTTGATGCTATCTTACAGAAACTCAGTAGGCGCATTGCTATGGAAAACCTCGTAGCTCCTTTATAAGTTAAAATCACTTAAAAATCATCAAAATCAGAATAACATCGTTAACTACAAAGTTGAACTTGGTAACAAACTTTCGTTCCTCCTGTAAAATTCAAAATTTTGGAGTTACGAGGTTTCTTATCAAGCCGACGATATGGGACATTCAAAATGATGACAAGTTTACCCAAGTTCCTACCTTAACCTTAACCCCATTCACCACCTAACCAAAGAGTTATTTTATTATTAATCATTATTAATGCATCATCAGGAAACGTTCAGACCGTTTACGAGATAAATTTGCAAACAGGACTAATTAACCCCTCAACAGGTCATTTATTTTACAAGCACTCACCAAACAGGATCCATAAATAATGCAGAACCTACCTACTCCACTCAATGAGGACTGCACATTGAATTACGTCCACAAACACCCCAGCGACAGATACTCACAGCGATGAATGAAATCCATTAAAATAGATAGGTACTTTTTTACAAACCGCAAAACGAACATCATCTTCTTTACAACATTCCTCTTGCATTCAAAACTGTTTCTTTCTACACAAGAGTCTTGTCGAACTGCTCGTTCTCCTTCTTATACTATACTCTATAGCTATACAATTCCAGGGCAGGTCTTTTGTTTCGTTCTTGCCAGGAAGTGGATCGTTTACATACTTAATCCGATTAGATACACCAGAACCGGAGCACCACATAATAATACAAGAGAAAAGCGCAGAGGAAGAAGAATCGACGCCAGAGGTCTCCCCAATCAAAGTTCAATGGCAATGGCGAAATACTGTTTCTCAAAATAAACCACAAAGCACAGCACATAAAATTGAAATGGAAAGTAAGCAAATAAAAAAAAACGACGAGAAAACAAAAAAATTACCAACGAAATTTAAAAGACCGGTTCCCGTGGAAAGGGAAGAGTCTTCTTCAATCTTCTTCGCTATGCATACAGCATACACTTCACCACGACGTCGATGAAATGATGAATACGAGAACCGAGAATACAGCATACGTCCAATAAAAGAGAAAAGCAAGTCCATAAACTGAATCATAATCCGCTAGCGAAAATGTGCTACTAACAGAGCTGCAAGTAATAACCGAGTCATTTGGCTAAACTTTGTTTTGTGCACTCAAAAGGAGTACCCGGCCGTATTTAGGTTACTAGATAAAATGGAAAATAATTGCCCAAATGAAAATGAAAGACATAAAGTGTTAACAATGACTCATGTGACTTCACTTGACTGTGAGTCATGAGTCAAATCCAAATTCACAGCGGACGCGAACACATGGTCAAGGACCACGCCTAAATAAGAAATATCTTGCGAAAGTCCTTCGTGGTTCCGAACCGTCGAGGGGAAATAGTGCTCGTGGTGAATTCAAGAGGGGAAATTTATTGTTATTTTCTAAACACCGACCAACCAATAATCGGCAGCAATGTTGCGAATGGAGATGTGCAGAAACACAATCAGCAGCATGGTGCCGAATGGCGACGCATGACAAATGGCTGTGCTGCAGGAAAGCACAACAAAAAGTCATGTTTTTCTGCTAATAAGCTGGGTGGCATGGCAAATAACAAAACTGACCTATACTAGAAATCAGAGAATGATAAAGAACAACAACAAAAAAAAAAAAAACGGTTTGCGAAAGCGCCTGCAAATATAATCTGAAATGGTTATTTTTAGATTGTTAAGAACGATTTCCTGTCAAAGGTGCTCGCAGTATTTCTTTTATTCAATGGATTACCTATTGAGGTGTGTTTTTTTTTTTGTGGAATGTCACCGCGGTAGATAAGGGCGTAGTTTTTATTGGAGAACGGAATAAAATGGTGAGTGGTTACTATGCAAGGACAACGAATTTCGGATCTGTACGTGGAATGTTAGGTCCCTTAACAGACCGCGTGCAGCCGAACAATTAGCGGAAGCCCTGAACCACTATAAAGCAGATCTAACCGCCATCCAAGAAGTGCGATGGGATGGCCCGGGCAAAAAGAGGATGAAAAACTGCGATATTTATTACGGCGACTGCTATCGGCAACAAAAAAAGCGCTTATTCGGATGTGGATTCGTCGTTGGCGCCAGACTTAGGCAAGAAGTCTTAAGTTTCAACTATGTAAACGAGCGCATCACGACAATCCGCATCAAGGCTAAATTCGGCAACATTAGCTTAATATGCGCGCACGCCCCCACGGAGGAGAAAGACGACGACACCAAAGAAAGGTTCTACGAGCTCTTGGACCACACTTACGAGCAATGCCCTAGCTATGACATTAAAATTGTCTTAGGCGATTTTAACGCCAAGCTAGGAAGAGAGGGCATCTTTGGTAGTACTGTCGGAAAGTACAGCCTACACGACACCACCTCCGACAACGGATTTAGGCTGATCGATTTCGCGGCGGGGCGAAATGTTGTCATAGCTAGCACACGGTTCCCGCATCTCGATATTCACAAAGGCACATGGAGATCTCCTGATCAATCAACCGTCAACCAGATTGACCACGTTGCGATCGACGCAAGGCACTCCTCCAGTATTATGGATGTCCGAACGTTCCGAGCGGCCAACATTGACTCGGACCACTACCTTGTTGTAGCCAAGGTACGACTCCGGATATCCCGAACGCCGCCAAGACAAGTAAATACTGTGAGGAAGTTTGACGTCGGACGGCTACAATCGCAAGAGATCACCAGATCCTTTTCCGATCGAGTCTCTCTCAATCTCTCAAGAGGTCCTATGCAGCCAGTATCAAGTATTGAAGACCAGTGGCAACATTGCCAAAAAGCCATCAGAGACGCCGCCTCTGATGTGCTGGGTTTCACCCGACCACCACAACGAAATCCCTGGTTCGACGACGAGTGCCGGCAAGCACATGCAGCGAAGCAAGAGGCATACAAAGCGGCGCTGCAAAGGAGGACAAGAGCTGCTCGTGAGCTCTACGTGCAGAAGAGAAGAGACGAACACCGGCTTCTAAGGAGAAAAAAGAAAGAGCATGAGAAGCGCGCGATCGAGGAAATAGAGAGATGTTACAACAGGAATGAGGTTCGGAAGTTCTACCAGAGGGTAAAAAGAACCTCACAAGGCTACAGAACCCGAACCGAAGCCTGCAAGGACGAACAAGGGAACATCGTAGTAGAATCGCAGTCGATGCTGAGGATATGGAAGAACTACTTCTGCAGACTGTTTAACGGCGATGACGACTTACACTCCGCTGTCAGGCAGAATGAACCGTTCAACCTGGACGATGAGGATCAACAATACCGTCCACCCGACTTGGACGAGGTTAAGATAGCTATATCTAAACTGAAGTCCAACAAAGCCGCTGGAGCAGATGGCCTAGCCGCCGAGCTGTTCAAAGCGGCAGGCAATGACTTGGTTAGGAGCATGCACCAACTCATCTGTAAAATATGGTCGGAGGAAAGTATGCCCGATGAATGGAACCTCAGCATTGTTTGCCCGATCCTCAAGAAAGGAGACCCTCTGAACTGCGCCAATTACAGAGGTATCAGTCTTCTAAACATTGCCTACAAGATCTTATCTGCCGTTTTGTGTGAACGCCTGAAGCCTTTCGTAAACAACCTGATTGGTCCATATCAGTGTGGCTTCAGGCCAGGAAAGTCCACCATAGACCAAATATTCACACTGCGGCAGATCTTGGAGAAAACCCAGGAACTTCAAATCGATACCCACCACCTTTTCATCGACTTTAAGGCCGCCTATGACAGCATTTATAGGGACGAACTATACAGAGCAATGTCTAGTTTTGGCATCCCTGCCAAACTCGTCCGTTTGTGCAGGATGACGATGGAGAATGCACGCTGCTCCATCAAGGTCGGTAAAGAACTTACCGAGACCTTCGATGTCAAAAAAGGATTTAGACAAGGCGATGCGCTGTCATGTGACTTCTTCAACATCGTTCTTGAAAGAATAGTGCAAAACTCAAACGCCAACACCAGAGGCACTATCTTTCAAAAGTCCGTCCAATTACTCGCATACGCCGATGACATTGACATAATTGGCAGAACGCAGCGTGATGTTAATGGCGCGTTTGTGAGTATTGAGACTGAGGCGGCGAAGATGGGTTTGGCGGTTAATGAAGGCAAGACGAAGTATATGCTGTCAACTAAAAAGGACACCCAACACCGACGGCTCGGACAGAACGTCGCAATAGACAGATATAACTTTGAGGTGGTTAAGGACTTTGTCTACCTAGGCTCCGCTATGAACTCAGACAACGACACCAGCGCTGAGGTTAAACGTAGAATTACTCTTGCCAATCGCTGTTTCTTTGGGCTAAGAAGGCAATTGAGTAGCAAAGCCCTCTCCCGAACAACTAGAGTGACCCTTTATAAGACCCTTATCATCCCAGTTCTGCTATATGGCGCAGAGGCATGGACGCTATCAAAAGCGGATGAGGTAACTCTCGGTTGTTTCGAGAGAAAAATTCTTCGTGTTATTTTTGGTCCCGTCTCCATTGACGGTGAATGGAGAAGGAGATTTAACGACGAACTGTACGGGCTGTTCAGCGACATCGACCTAGTCAGAAGAGTGAAGGTCCAACGACTGAGGTGGCTGGGTCATGTAGAGCGAATGGACACGAATGCTCCGGCCCGGAAGATCTTCGAATCCATACCCGAGGGAAGGCGCAGTAGAGGAAGACCGCGACTCAGGTGGCGCACGCAAGTGGAAGGGGACCTTAACCAACTTAGCGTGCGAAACTGGAGACAGCTAGCTAAAGATCGCGCTGGCTGGAGACGCTTGTTGGTTGAGGCCCAGGTCCACCCCGGACTGTAGCGCCACCTTAAGTAAGTAAGTAAGGTTACTATGCAATGTGACGTCTAGACAAAAAACAGTTGATAAGTAATTTATGTACATTTTTAAGACGACCTTCGAGGTAGGTACGGAGTAAATTGTGACAAGTGCCAAATTGGGGTAAATTGAAAATCAATTCAAAGCTTTGGTTGAGTTTTTAAGCGCCAGAGGGATGTTACTGAAGTCTAATGTCGTTTTCCATTGGGACCACCAAAAATCTTTTTCAGATCTCAGATTTTATGCGGCTCTGGAACATGCAATGAAATTGATCTGCTTTTGTAAATGGACTAGTGCATTATTTGACAACAATATCAACTGTTCAAATTGCATTTGTTTTTGGTAAAATCAACCATGGAAATCGGCTTGAAAAATGTTTCCTCCGTTGTAGCTACAAATGGAGTAGTTTTGGTGATTCGTATTTTCCAGATGATGAGGAAGACAATGAAGATAATAATTCCTCCAAAACTATGTCCATTGCTGTTTATATATTTCTTTATTTTGCTTTTCACGAAACTTTGCACATTTGTTTTAAAACAAACTTCTTTAAATGACGTAAAACAGCTGTGCTGTATTTGTGGTAGTATGTGTAAATCTGAAAAAATATCGAGATTTGCAAAAAGTGATCCGAATCAAAAAAAAGATTGATTTTTTGTCCCAATGGAAAACGACATAAAATTGGACACTTGTCAAACTGTATGTCAAAGATACGGCCCGAGGGCCATGACCGGCCCCCGAGACAATGAAAGAGCTTCTCAATTAGCCGTTTGCACTCGGCATAAAATTGTAGATCCCTTCCACTTGTCCCGAAAATGAATACCTCACACAAAACGATTGGTTGTGAGAAGCTGGGCCTTTTTGGGCCTTTTTTTTTTGGGCTGTCGTAATGACGGACTGAATGTTTCCAACGCTGACGAAACTGCTTACATAAGCCGTTTTTTATATCGTTCAAATTGTCTATAAAGAGCTAGATCATTGATTTCCATAAATGAACTATATTTAAGTAGATCCTTGATTTCCATTATTTACAACAACAGTTGGATCTTAGGCAAAATAAAATACGCCTTTAGTCAGAGGTAAACTTGAAGAAACAATCTGATAGCGACCGAGGGCTTAACTAAAAAATTACACTGCAAATAAACCTAGCAATGGCTGGACACACTGCTCCCTTGGTTATGTATTATGTTTTAGGAAGAATTTTCACAACTGTGAACACTAGGCATCTTGGTGGGTCGTCACACGACCTTTTGGGTAACCAGAATTTATATACAGAATCTTTGTCAGCGTACATAAGTGGAAAATGAAAACAACACCCAACTGCAGACTTTAGTTTTGGGCACAAAAGGAACATACTTGACACAGCAAACTCCTAAAGTAAAACTGAGTGAGAAATAAAAGACAAAATATCGTTCGAAAATATGTCTTTTACTGTTTCAATACCGCGAAGGTCAGCAGAGGTTGCCATTTATTCAGTTTTTTTCAAAGTTTTATAGCATATTAGACCAGGGCTTGAACATTGGTCCCAGTGATGCCAAATCGAGGATATTTATCCATTTTGAGGGCATTTTGCATTTCAAACTAAGCCAAAAGGGCGAAGAAAGGACATTTTTATGTCTCTCAGAACATAAAAAACGCGTTTCAAATACTGAATCTAAAGATAAAAATATTCGAATTCAAAGATAAGGGGAGACTGCATTTTTTTTTTGTTAATTTGTATGCTTTTTAAATAAGTAGCATAATTTTTTGTGTAGTGATAGTTTCGTGGTGAATATTGTGGAATTTTTCTAACAACGGCATGGGCAACAAAGTTTTTTTTTATAATCGTCATAGTCCGAAAAGTCTGGCATCACTGGTTGGTCTCACTATAAGACTCGTGAGTCACTTAAGGTCAGTGACGCCCGATGATAGGGTCTTCATCTCCACGAGCGCCTTTGCACCTCCACAAGATTTAAATTTAAAAACCGTCTTACAAACAAAAATAAAAATAAATATTCGTAATGCCAAGACGCCAGTCCAGAGTACTACTCACGTCATATATTTAAAAACCCCTGCAGATAGTTAATAAACCACGGCACCGATTCCTTAATTTTTCAGACGATTATCGTCCAAACGATAGACCTCCAAAACGACAAACCAAGTGCTAAAATTACAAGTTTGAGAGCAGAATCCAGTTAATTTTCCAAATTCCAAAACTGACGTTTGTCAAAAAACTTCGAGCACAATATAACTTATTTTGGTGATCAAAGTTTCAAAAACGATATCGTTAAGACGATCGTTGGCATACGGAATCTGCCCCTGATAAACTATGAATTCATCGTCAGCTGACAAACTGACAGCTATAGGGCTACTACAGCACACCTTGAATTTGACTGCGGCTGGTATATCGAGAGCGAGAACAGCTCGATCAGTGCTTCAACTCGAGTTGGCACGCATAATCCGTCGCACTGAATAAAACCCACCCACTTGAAGAAAAAACTTAAACAACGCGTTGAACAAAATAACATAAGCTCTAAACACAATTTGCCTGTGAAATTTTCAAAGAACAACAACCACAACACAAACGGCAGATTATCTGGCTGTTTCTGAATCAAAGCTTTGCTCCCCCATAGTTGTTTCCATTTGTGCGCTCATACCCTCAATCGTTTGCAGTTCAAACAAAACAAACAAAACACAATGAAGTGCATTTTTCGAAGCACAAAATGGCCATTATCCAATATCCACTCACTCAAGTACTGCTCCACAACAGCACATTGCCCGCAATTGATTGCATTTTAGTTCAACCTAATCTAATGGCCCCAATTCTGCTCGAAACCCCCTCCCACCGGTAGTCTTACAGTCACAAGTCAGTGCAGTATTAAGTGTTGACAAACAGAAGCTAAATATAAAAAATAAACCCGAAACAATGATAAGTTCATAAATAAAAAGGTAAACGTGTTGAAAATTCATAACAAAAAACCGTAAAGTGCGCGCTGCGCTGATATTACACTTTGCCGATGTTATCACCACACTTCCAGGGGCAATCAACCGCTTTCGTCATAGTTGTAGCTGTGTCTGTGGCTGCGTATAGAGCGACGCCAATTTGGGCAGGTGCGACTGTATAAAGAGGCAAAAAAAAAAAGAAAAACACCACTGGACAAGAACGATACGCCGCAAGAGGCAGACACTGACAGCTGGAATTACCGTACTCCATGCGGAATAAATCGATACTATATCTACGTGTGTATCTGTCTATGTACTGAAAGGTGTCCACTCGATTTTCTTTTCATAGACAGATTATGAAGACGCATTGTCCAAGATACGCGAGTGTACCTTTTACGGTCATTGGTGTTGGCTCGAATCACCCATTTTAGAGTCGCACACCCCAGCAATGGTGATCTTGGCCAAAGTAGAAACAGTTTGATGGCATGCGACTTGGGTAGAATAGTAATGTGCGCTTACCTCACTTGGGCGAAAGGAAAAACAAATGCCACAGCATTAACTGTAAATAAAGAAATTATGTGTCGCCGCAACGGTCGGAATGTCAGCTACTTAAATAGGGCACGCGATCCACGGTGGGGTGATTGATTGGAAGAATTCCTCCTCGTTGGAGGGAGGCATTTATTTTCTGTTTTATTATGGAAGAGAGAAATTTGAGGCATTTTTTGTTTGTGAATTTTATGGAATATAAGATTGGGCAGAATGATGAACGACCACAAGCGGACATTCACATTAATTGGTCTTCGTTTTAAATGCAGACAAACCAAAGCCATGGAGTGGTTGGTTTATCGCTTGGTTATGGTTTTGACATTAAGAGGTCGTTTTAGGGCTGTAGGTTTTTTTTTTTACAACTGGCAACACTTATTCCGGCGGCAACCAATTTGGCAGCTGGTTTTGGATTGCCATCTTTTGCTAAAACTTGACAAACATGATACAACTTCTGGCAGATCAAAAATGGATGCTTCAAAATACCACTGCATACTTTTTGGCATTTTTGTTTCAATTTAATTACTTGCATTGCATTAAATGTCATTGCATAAAATGCGAATGTATTGAATTTTTGATAAGCAACTCACAGATATGAAATGAAAATGTTTTGAAACTTGTAAATAAAATTGATCGAAAATGACAACATTTTCGACCAATTTCCACATCGTTTCAGCGGAGAACTTTTCATATAAATTTGCATAAGCTGTCCCCTCTCCTACTTCTACTTTACATCTGTCACTTAAATGTCCGACGGACCCTACGACTACGTGCAACTATTCCAGAAACCAACAAATAGTTTAACAAATCCGTCTGAATTACGTGGCCAGATGCCGCTCAGCAATTGCGTATTCCCGTCTCGATGACCACATTCAAATGGAGAAGCAGTCATTTGCAGCCGCTCCGCCGCTCCCCTTATCGCAGTTCGCAGATTCTGACAAATATGGTGTTTAGTCATCAATCAAACCTTCACACAATCCCCGTGTTTACTTGGCAAACCCGTCTGTTGCGTTGCATCCACTTACACACGACGACGGTCGGTGGTGAGCAAGTACAAATACTCACCCAATTACTCATTCCCAGTTCCGTGGAATAAATTTCAATTGTGCTCGAGATAATTGCAGCGTTTCATGTTATGGCGAAGAAGAAATTACCGCATTGCTAAGTAATGGCGCTTCCGCAAACTTTTTGACTTTCTAGGCAGCACTTCTTGTCTAAACGAGTTCAATTTTACGAAAACCATCTGAAACTAGAGAGCCGCTCTAAATATGTCCGACGTGTCCATCAATTATGAAACAGAAACTTATAAGCGCTACCCGGTCCCGTTGTGGTCATCTCATAAGGCACGGGCACGTGCACATACTCTTTGGCTCAATTCGAATCGACAGCAGCAGTATTGGTGATTATTATTAAAACGCAACATTTTCGGTCAGTGAGCATTGCCCAAGTGGATTGGTGGTGGTGGTTGTGGTGGTGGTCCCGTGGTCTTGTTATTCACTTGTTGTTGTTGACTTTTAGCTACCAAACAGTAACCGAACTGCACGCCAGACTAATCAAATTAATTTAATGGATTTCGGTCAGCCGGCCAATATAAAACGTTTTAATTGGAATAACATTTTTCACTCGCAACATTGAGCAGTGCAGCCAAACAAAAGGAAAAGGAAAATCAAAATCAAAACCAAATCACGGCTTAGTGCAGATGCAGGTTATACAAAAAAAAAAAACACACAATATACAGATAGAAGCTAAAAATTAAAATGATTATTCGTAGTTGGTACTTACAGCTGTTGGAGGAATGATGTTCAAAACAAAACGTGTGCAATTATATCGTGTCCGCATTATTGGTGAGAAGATGGCGATTTTTTTATGAGAAGTGGTGGTGGTGGTGGTGTAGTGTTCAAGTCCAGAAGTGGGCATTGTGATCATGAGCATTAACATGAAGTTCATAAAAAAAATAGAAAGAAAGGAAAATAAATTCATAAATAAAGATTTCAACTATAAATCAAGTAGAGGTGTACGAGAAAATATTGGTTTTTTTTTTATTTTAAATCAAAAACAAAATTGATTGATTGTAATAGGAATATGCGATTTTGTGCAGAGAATATGAAATATTTATCAAAAGGTGCGGAGTAAATTTTTTTTAATACCATACTATACTTTCACCAGGGTCACGCTTTAAACTGTAAGGCAATTTGACATTTCAGCTTTCATTCGCTCATTTTTTCCAACCAGGGGCAGAAACATGACATCTGTCAATCAGTTTTAAGTCCATGAAATTAAGTCGGTTTTGGTGCAGGGAAATAACTTCACATGGAAACAACTTCCCATCGAGTGGGAAATAATTTCACTTATTTTATGTCAAGTTATTTCCCACTGAAAGTGAAAGGAAATAATTTCTCTTAACATGCGACGACATAAATGTAAGCCGACAGCTCACAAATGTATGAAGGGTCATGCTGTGCTCCGCAACCCACTTGGGGTCACTGTTAAGAGGAGGGAGTAGGAGCGAGGTTGGGTATATAATTTTATTTATTTGGATTTTCTTTTAATTTCATAAATTTCTATATATATTATTTAAGAATTCATTGTGAACATTAATTTAAATTAATTTATGAAATTCATTTTACATTCTGTATTTACTATGCATATAATAATAAAAATAGTGTCGACGCCATTACACTTTGAATTTAATTTAACTTTTCCTATGCAAAGTTGTTATTCATAATATTATTTAAATTATACTAAAATCCTTGTAAATAATTCGATTTTGTTTTTGTTTTCCAGTTGGAATCAAAAAATACTCAAATTATAGGTGGGAAATAATTTCCCAAAACGGTGGTGATGTAAGTGCCCACTCTGAGTGTGAAATAACTTTATATAAAAAAAAGTGAAATAAATTATTTCCCACTCAAGGTGAAGTTATTTCCCATGCACCGTCGATTTAACATACGAAACAAAAGTAAATATCGTTTTATCAAGGTAGATTTTGGTCTGCAGCTCAGCTTTTCGATGAAGCAGGAAGCTGGTAGGTAGCTTAAAATATTTATGATAGTTGTGGCTCCCTTAAAAATTAATTCGTTGGTTTTGATTGCAAAATAATTCAGTATAAGGGAAAGTTTAAGGCCATAAAGTCTTAAATAATACATTTTGGTCAAAAACCCTCCCAAAAAGGAGGCGTGGCAATGAACGGCATACCCTATAGTCCTCCCACAGTCTTGGGAAAGATTTAAAAAAAAGGTTAATGGAAATTTCTACATCAGTTTTCACGTCAACCGGTAATAGACACCTACATATCTGTCCCGTCTTTCTATTATAAGGGCTATGGGTAAGTGGTGCTTAACTCTCCACCTAAAAAATATCTCCACTGTAAATTTTACAATAAATCGTATAATTGTGTGATAAACAGCAAATGCGTTCATATTCACAATCAATTGTAAGTTTTGCAGAGTTTGCTTTCATTTTAGCAATAGATTTGTAAAAATGATCGCAATTTTTTGTGTGAAATTGACAGATCGTTGCCAATTGTCTGGTCGATTATGACAATTAATGCAGTCGAATTAACAGCGCAGTTTTCAAAATTTCTCCGCAACTGAGTACAAATCATGTGAAACAAATACCAGCTGTTGCTCTTAATCTAATTATTTCAATCCGAGCCTACCTACAGGAAGACTGCATGATTCAATGAAAACTTGCGTTAAATGTCAGCAAACCACTGAAAAATGGACCACTTTATTCGGATATGTATACCTGCTCGACACTGAGTATCTGACATATTTTTGTATGCCTTATACGACCTCTGCGAGTTAGCAACATAACAAAGAAATGTCAATTCGGCAAGTTGTACATGTGAGTAATATATACCTACTAGCAAATCACAAGCCTTAAACCGAAGCTTAGCTGAAGCTTTTTCATGGCCTTCCTACTGACCAATCCTCGACAGTTCGTCAGGCTATAGAATTCCCAGATATATAAGACCACCTCATAAGTCGGATTAGTCGATTGACAACCAAGATGCTTCAAATCTAATATTGTCCGCGATATCTGTCGAATTTGGACCTCCCGAATGCACTTTCTAATAGGTAGTCGTTGCACACATCTCCACATCTGTCATCAAATTCTGAACTTAATGTTATTCAATAAAC
This sequence comes from Cheilosia vulpina, assembly GCA_916610125.1. Taxonomy (NCBI): domain Eukaryota; kingdom Metazoa; phylum Arthropoda; class Insecta; order Diptera; family Syrphidae; genus Cheilosia; species Cheilosia vulpina. Next base: position 47,459,054 of record OU744279.1, read on the forward strand.
TTAAAATAAAAATTAAGTGGAAGTTCGTTCAAAACCTAAAGAAAACACTGCTTAGTTTTGTGGAGATGAGCCGCGAGGGCTACCTAGCTTATACTATGTTCCCACCAACGTAATTTAGCTACAGTGATTTATAAATCACGAAAGGCGTCTCCACCGAACTTTAAGTGATTTAGTTTGACATTTTTGTCGACTTTGGACATTAGGTGTCCAACACCATTGTTATTCTTTCTGTTTTTTTGCCATACCTGCCAAGAATAAATCAATTTTTCATTCCATGAATTTAATAAAAATATCAAAAACTCACCGAAATACGAACAAAATTAGAAAATTGAATTTGAAATAATTTTTTGACAATTTTTCTTTCTTTTTTGTTTGCTGAATAAAGTGCTGAAGTTAAGAACAGGTATGTTCGATTTTATTTTGAGTAGATTTGCGATGACAGATACGTAATTAAAATTTAAACACGTATAAATCACGTAATTATAAATCACGAAAATGTATGATAAATCACGTAATTTATGAGATGATTTAGCTAAATCACGTTGGTGGGAACATGGTATTACGCTTACCTCGAACAGTAGCGCCACCAAAAGAAGCCGAGACCTAAACCTTAGTAAAAGATTTGTGTACGATGATGGTGTTTTGTAAAATGCGTATTTCAAATACAAATGCCGCCGACTTGTGAACGTTTGTTCAAAGATCAAAACGTACAACAATATACTCCCAAGCACTCGGTGTACGTGTACAATGTTCATCCGAGTTCAATGGCAAATTACCTGCCTGTACTGGTCCTTTAACTACGTCTTCAATATACAGCTGAAACCCATAAACAAAAGGAGCAGCGTCACATTCTCTCATGGCTCTCCTGCCATGCATTCAGGTTCTCTATATAGTAATTTCCTAATTCTATTCCTCTGCAACAAACCACTACGCTGCCATGTTTGATGGATGTGTAATGTGGTTTGTAAAGGCTAGGAACGTCAGTCGATTGAAATCCCTTTTAAAGCCAATTCCATTCGTTGACGTCGTCTTACTCGTATTTTTGTTGCCTTTCTTTTGTCAGAGGAGTACTATGCACCGCACACCAAAGTCATTGACTGCTACCACCGATGTGCTGGTGTTTTACTTTGCATTGGCAGTACCTTCATTTTTTTTTTGCGGGCTTTACATTTCAGCAATCTTTCCTGTGTTATTAAGTTTTTTTTTATTTAGCAACATTTCCTTATTTTATAGCTTTCTGAAAATTGCTTTTGTGCATTGAATTGAGTCGCACATATATTCAATTAGATTTGGCTTTTGTTTCTGTACGACGAGATATTGTGTAATAGATATGGTTGATAGAACTTTTACGAGTTAGGTGCTAGCCAGTTTTGTTTTATGCAACGCAAAATTCATGCCTGTGTGGTTACACTTTTCCGGAAAAGGCACATAATCATCATGAACCTAGATTAAGTGCAGAGGAGTTATTCATCTTCACACTTGCGGTTTTCTCTTTCAGAAGAGAGAGAGAGGCATTCAAATTTGTGTCGAAATGTATACATAGTTTAAAAAACTAGTAGGACAACCGCAACAATAGACCTTCTAGGTTGAAGTGCATATTTTTCGCCTTGGCGAGTCAGAAAAAGGACAACCGCAAGAACGATTTCCTTATACAAATTGAAGAAATATCCTGAAATAATCCAAAAACGTAAACATGAACTTTTTGAGCTAGATGGGAGTTTGTTTGGTCAACTAGGGTATGCACCTGTTTCAAAAAAAAGTGGTTGCTGTTGAGAAAACTACTTCCACTTGAATAGGATAAGAGGGATCGCAAACGAAATAAGTATTTGTTTAAAATTTATCCGATTATTGTTGATGCCCAATTATTATCTTTGTTTAAATACATACATGAACCACTTGGAGTGGTGTGTCCTCCATTCGCTAGAGGGCGCATCTATTTGCCCCTGAAACTGTGGTAAGTTGCCCCTTAAAGTATGCAATTATGAGGCGTTGATCAACCGCATTCGTTTCGTCGAGGTGGTTCTTCTATGAATTGAAATCAATCAATGGTACTACGATGGATCTAGGGTTTAGCCCCCAGTAAAAATACAAAATCTACACCTTATGCAAGAAATAAATCAACAGTGTGCTTTTTGGAGCCACGGCTTTAAAAAAAACATAAAAAACAGCAACATCGACATCGACGTTAGACTTGCATCCCAAATTCTATGCTACTATGTTACCGTGAGTTTTCCTTTAGACCCTCCAGAACCCAAAATCTATGTAACTACAGCAGTGTTACCAGAGTTGATATCTCAAACTCTGTTTAATTTCGACAGTTTTAAAAAGTTCTTCAGTCAACAGTTTTTTTTTTAACATTTTTTGTTTGTAAAAGTTCTGTTTCATTCAACTTAGGCTCTCAAATTTGCTGTTGGTATTTTTGTATTGATTTGTTTCTTTGTTAAATACTTTTTCTACAGAGCCACCAGTTGTGCAGGTACTGTCATTAAACGTTGTTGACTAACACCACTAATGCTTTGGACCTATCCAACCGAAGTGGACCAATTTCTAGGACTCAAAATGAACGTCGAAACGACGAATGACGCTGCTACAGCAGCAACAACTGTTATTAAAAAGTCCTTTCCTATTTATTCTTAAAAATCGTTTACTGTGCGGGGTCAGAAGGAAGATTTTGCCGCACGCCAGACGAAAGGAAAACTATCAGATCTTATAAAATATCTTCGAAGGTGGCATATCACTTGCTATGTACACTGAGTATTTAAAAAAAAATTATATATAATGCGTAAAATCCGGAAACGTCAAACTTTTGCGCAGTGATGCGGCATCACTGCTTATTTGCGATGTTGATGCGACGCACAGTTTATGCTGATTGAATATGACGTTTGGATTTAAGAACCACAACAAAATTTATAAATTTTTCTGTCAAAAGCATATGTATCTGTGGATAAACATATTTATTTACTTACTTTCATTTCTCTTTCGACATTTTTCTTACTTTTTTGCCGGCGAATCAACAGCGCTTAGGTATTTCTGTGATGCTTTTTTTTTCGTTATATTTGGCGCATCAGTTTGATCAACTTTGCAATAATGACACACTTGACGTTGAAAGTGATGCCACAGTTGCATTAATGAACATATTGCAAAGCATCATTAGCATCATGATGCCAGTGATGCGTTACTGAATTTACACAATACGTTTGCATACTTTTCGGCTGTTGAAATGAATAATTCTGCCAGCTTTAAATTGAATTCAATTTTTATCGTCACTTATTTAAAATAAATTTTATATTTATATAAAATTCGCAATTGCCTTTGCAGGATTCGTTTAGAAGACGTTCCGCACGAAACCACGAAAAAATAGCCCATCAACAGTTTTGTTTTAATTTATTCACCAAATTTTGTACTTAATTTTGTACATTTTGTAATTTTGTGTATCTTTTCAAAGGGAATTCAAGACTTTACTACCAGAAAAGTTTATGCAAGAGATGTTATTAATAAAATTGCAGCCAATCTTTTAAAACTCTCCTTAGCATGGTCTAGGACCTACTGACTATTTTGGGTTTGATGCTCTACATAGAACAAGAGCAAGTGTGAATCAAATGAATTGAATTAAAAATAAAATAAGTTAAAACAGTGGATTTTATATAAATTTTGACCTCCTATAAATTCTGATCACCCTTGATCAAAATTTTTTAATACATTTATCCCAAGTTTTAATGAATAATTTATAGACCAGTTTAGCAATATGTTTCTTTGTTAAACCAGAATGTATTACTGTCATGAGAAAGTCCCTTTCAGTTGTGATGTCTCATTTATTCGATTGGAACTTCTTAAAAAAATTAATACTCATCGCTAGAACGATTCTCTGCCGGAGAGAACAAGGTGTATAGCTATTTTTTTTACTTTTAGTGTCTGGAGACTAAACTTCTTGACGTAATTTTTTTAATTTAACTTCGTACAATGGTTTAGATAAATTGAATTGCTAGTTCTGACATCAATATTTGCTAAGTTTTTATTACACGTTACAGCCAGTAGAATAGGAAGATTGTGCTGCAATATAAGGTCACTAAGTAAGGTACGCAACACCAAAATTTTCCGTCTTTTTTGACGATATGTCGGAGGACTACAAGTGAGGGGTGTACTGTTTCGGTCATCCGTCGTCTATCCGAAGGCATATCGTTAGGTATTTTGACTCTCATCATACTCTCAATCTTTTTGACAAAAAAGTGTCTTTTCTTATTGCGGAAAGTTTTTTTTTATCAGGCGCAAAGACACAAATTTGATAAGCGCACCAACAACCACATCAAGTGCGTTTCGAATTCCTCCCTTGTACCTTGTTATAAATCTAAAATATAAAGAAACAGCAACAATTAAAAGAAAACCCGTCACTCGTTCATGTCAACACAATCTGAAAAGCTGCAAACATATCCCATCGATACAACCAATTAAGTCGCCTCCGTTCGTGTACAGAAGAACTCCCAGATGAATTCCAATCCATCCGAACGAGCGCTGTTTAAATGCACACGCGAACGATAATATCTTACGTACTTTAATTAAAAATTAAATCAACACAACCAAAATTAACTTACGCGATGTTACCACCGAGGAGTGGTGCAGCTGTGGATGTGGATACCTCCTCAGGGCCGCAGCACTATTATTATTCAAAATCATTTCCTTCTTCGACTCGCATATCATAATCGATATCTTGTTCTCTGCTGACACTAGACTCATTTTTTTTTTTAAATATATATTTCAATATCAATGTTTAGATGACTAAAAATTAAGTAAAAGTGCGCGACGCGTCATTTTCTGGGTGACTTTCAAGTGGATGATGTATGCTGATGATGAACGGGGAATGGAATTGAATTTCTGGAATGTGTTTTCGAAAACAATGACAGCACATTGTGCAAGCATGCGAGGGTGTTACAATGTGGTGCCGCAAAACCAGACGACATGTAATGAAATAAGAAGACAAACAAAAAAAAAATTCCAAAGGAATCGTTTGTCCTGCCTGACTGCGTTGTTCATTCATTCTTGTTGTGGTTCCATTTCCTAGATTTTTAGCCTCTATAAAGTTGACGTTTATTCCAACCGAGTGGGGATTGGTTTCGCTTCCCTATACAGCTATTCTTGCAAAGCTCTGACTCTGATAGAGTGGAAATATTTAGGTTGCGAGGTTGATAAGGACGAAATGCATTTGTTTTAGGGTTTTCCTGTTTCTCAGTGTTCGTTTAGTCCAGTTGGAGTTTGTGTTGGTTTCACTAATAGGTTTCCCTTCCGGTTAAATAGATAATTAGTTCAGCGGGTAGATAGACGTTGCTGCTATCGTGGGAAGGCAATTCTATCGTGAATTGGAAACAAAGTTCTATTGTTGGAATAAAGGTTCCGGCGATAAGGACGGTGTGTGTGTGTGTGTTGGACTGTTACGATAGTCGAGGAAGAGTTTTTTCAATTGCTATAGGGAATTATTGCCTATGAGGGTCGTTAGGTTCACTTTCAACTTTATTTCGCGAAAATTCTGTTACCTAAAAGTATGCAGGAAATAGAAAGAGACAGATGGAATAGCAGATACAAATTTCGTGCTGTGGTTTTTTTTTCTAGATTCTGCGTTCAGTGTTCTTTCGCAAAATTACTTGTCAAGAGCTGTTTGAAGGAGTCTGCGCAACCAACTTCTAAACACGAGCTGTTATAAAGAGCTGTAAGTTTTCAAAAATCACTGTCGCTTTAATCTACTGCAAAAGTTGCAGACGCAACAACTTCTGAAGAGATGATCTTGCACATCATCAATTTTGAAAACGTCACCAAAATGTATTTAAATGTTGGTTGATTGGGATACGAATTTAGTGAGTGACCAGCTCATTATTCAACATTCAGAAAGTCCGCACTTGGCGATGTATCACATGCGGTGAAGAAATGAGCTCTAAACTAGAAAATATTGAATTACTTTTAGCTGCCGACTTAGCAATCACTATTTTTATTGATTGGTAAGTCACTGATGATAATCAATGACCAAGAAGTTACTGCAAGCAACTTACTGAAGCGATTTCAACTGTTCGTGTAAGCGCCGACATAAATATTACCGAGCCGACTTGGATTGGAGTATAAATTTGGTGAGTGACAGTCACTAATTCGTCACAATGCTTGATAAAAGATGATTGTGTTAAAGAAATTACTTCGCAAGTTGAAGTTTGTAACTGTGCAGTGAATTTCAAGTCGTCACTGCTTGCTTGTCACTATATTCGAGCAGTCACTTATATTAACTCACTAAATTTTCTTGAGTGGCGACTCACATCTCATTTTGGTGACGGAATCTCGGTTGTTTCAATGGAAACGGTTTAGGCGCTGGCCTAAAGATTGGTGAGTCCTTATAGTCATGTGATGACAGTCACAGGTTACAAAACATTTTGAAATTGTATGTTTGAGTGAAAGTGTTCAATTACAGTCACCCTACTCAAATGTGGCATTTTTTTTTGCAAACATTTAGAAAAAAAATGATTTTTAATCACACATCCACCACAACCCATACATCTCCTCACCGGAAACAAACATTCTCGCGATATTGATATCATTTTTGTTCATTCCGCTGATTCATTCATATTTATGCGCGGTAAACATGCAAGGCTCGAGTGTTTTAGTGGAATTTTATGTGCGCACGATATAACAATAAATCATATCAACCAGATTGTTTTTTCTTTCATCGATTTATGTATTCAAGTTCATTTGGATATAAATTGTTAACAAGCCGCCGTATATCCTGCCGATGTAAAAGTTGAATCTCCTGCCAGCAGTGCACCAAACAGCAAAACGTATTTAACTAAGCGTAAAACATCAAAGAGGGCACACAATCAAGCGAGACACATTGTTTTCTGTGTTGTTTTTCTCTGTTGCACTCTTTATTTGAATATTCTATTAAGACGGTACACGGAGAGCCAGCAACAGCATCTCGGAGTAGATATAGGGTATAGGTACTCCGTTTCCTAAGCATCAGTAGTCTGGCGTGTGCAATGAATTGCATCAGTAAACCGCATACATTTCTGCGGCTTGTTTTATGGAGTATGTCATCGCACGTATCGTGTTTGCTGTGTGCGGTGGAAGTGGAAGTACAAAATGTTTGTGCGATACTTTACCTCGGCCACTGTTTGTGTTATATCATTGATACCCTGTCTATACTATGCACGGAGGCAGGAAAGCGGTGGACTTGTGCCTTCGTAGGAAGCACTTATTGCGGGGACATTAGGGGCCACTATTTGCAAAGTTTTAGACATAATTTATTCGCAGTTGAATACACCCAGAGGCAGGTGTAATGAATTCGAAACTTTGGCAGCAAGTCGAAGGAAATTCCGAAGATAGGTACTCTTGCTGTTGGCTGTGTAACAGTCACGATGTAAGAGGAGGATTTTAAGATTTGACTTTGAATTCAAGGAGATCAACTTGGACTTTATTGCGGATTTAAAGTCTCGTTTTTTGTATTACGAATGGAACCATAACCTTTAATCTTACAATTTGACACTGTAGCTAAATTTGTATGGACAATATTGCCATTGTCAGTTTTAGTACTAATACGATTTTAGTACCGCACTGTAGCTATATTTTTTCATGTGAAACTTCGTAGTTTCGCGAGCTTCTGAAACTTTAAATTCAATGCTTAAATTGTGTTTTTTTTTTCGTAGGACGCAATAAAGTTATACAGCGCGATCTAAACAATTTGGCTCAGGTAGAGTTCCGGTAGCCCCGGAAACGTATTCTTAACTTTCCAAAAACACTTGCATTACGCAGGAACAGCTTTTTTTTTCATTTTTCATTACATTTATTTTAATTGTATGCTTACACATTAAGACATAAAATTATCTTATAATATAGTGAAAGCTTTGTTTTGTTTATCAAATATTGCATTGCTTACAACATTTTACCAAAATCAATTTTGACAGAGTGTGGTAGCACTTTTTTTCGACGACTGATGGAACAATAAAAAAAACAGTGTGACCAGAATACGATTCCGTTTTCACGATGCATTAATATTTATGGTCAAAATAAATCCAATTATCCAATAATTTCAACGTTTTGTTGTCCAAAAATTAGGCCAATCAGAAATATTTGTAATTAACAATTTTACTAGAGTTACAATATAAGCCTTTTGTAAAAATAAACTTTCTATCGCGTTTTACGTCAGTTATTGATTTGTATTAATTTCTTCATTGAAAACGTCTCCTTTTACGGTCTGTATTAACATTACTTAATTCGCTTGCGAGATATTTAATTTGAATTTGTTTTTGGTAAAGTGCTGCCAATATAAAAAAAAAAAAAACAAATGACCTCTACAAAAAGGAACAACGTGTTTTCACTGTTGAACAATATTTGAAAAATAAAAGAGAGTTTGAAAGCAATTTTCGCACTTCAAAATCGTAAGTCGTTAAAATTTTCAAATTTGTGGATCAGAAAATCCATGAAAAACAAATACCAACCACAACGTGTCGAAATTTTTCATTGAAAATCTGTCAGGCAATACCAGTTAATAGTGATGCACTTTATTGTACATAAATTGCAAGATGTGGATGTGGGCGACATGTGATTTCAACAAGATGGCGCCACTTGTCATACCACACCTGAGAAGCAATTCAACATATTTTCTTGTGGTGTAATTTCCCAGAATTTGCCATGCAGATCATGTGATTTAAATTGTTTTTGTTTTTTTTTTTAAATCCTTCAATTGTTGTGTTAACTTTTGGACACGCTTTATTTTTATTTATTTATTTGAAATAGAGTGGCTTCGTACAATTAAGAACCAAGTTCTTTTACTTGGTTTATAATGGCTTTATAATGGATTCATTTGCAAATACGTCTCTGGTCACCCTGAATACACATTTATTTAAGTCCCCACAACGGCCGCACTTTTAAAAATTAAATGGGTAATGTCCGTTTGAGTGAAATACAGAAGTCTGTTCCTGTACGATTGGAAATAACTTATTCGCCTTCGGTTTTCACTTAAAGAAACTAAAAAATATAACACTTTAGCCATTGGGTGTCTCTCTTCATTGTTTTTTTTTTTTATTTTTTGTGACCTCAAGACCACGCCTTGCTATAAAAATATCTACGATTTAAAGCTGGCTATATATTATCTCCTGACTATATATAACTCCAATTTCTATTTGAATTTCATCTGAGCGACAGTCAAATTTAACCGACAACCTAACCGTTTAACAATTCGTTGTTAAAACCGAATATTGACTATTAAATTGCACATTTGCAGGTCAATTTGATTGACAAAATCTCCAAGAGGATCTATTATTTCTGGTTCGAGGGTAGATGGTCCCGGTGCTAAAAAAAAAAAAAACGATTGCAACCACTTAGAATTCCAAGCGAATTTCAAAAGCTAATCATTCCGAGTGCTTAATCTACAAAACCCGTTTAGCCTCAATTACAAGCAATCTACTGTTTACACGTCAATTTCCTTCCGCAGCTATATATCCACAGTCGTTGTGAGTTAAACTCATTCCTCACGACGAAAACACATTCCGCATTCCACTTGAGAACTCAGCAGCAACAACAGATCCAAAAGCAACATCACTTCGTGTGGAATACGCACTCCCATTGCGGGCAACAACAAAATATATATACCAATTGTTATTAATGTTTGAGCGATGTTTGTGCGATTCGAACGAATTCGCGTGTATTACAATAAAAATGCGAAATTTACACTTAATGGATACACAAAAGGGAAACACTATGCAAACGAAGAACACCGCAGGAAATACGAAAACGAACTCTGGCTCTCGAAAATTAAATGAAAATCCACTGAAATGAGGTCCCGAAAAGCACGACAATGCACAACACAAACAGTAGATTTGCAGAGCGACCAGCCACCGTGTGTACGTACAGCAATTGAATTCACATCAATTGAGGCGATAATCCAAAACGCAACTAAATTAACTCCACAGTCAGACAATCCATTGAACCAAACGAAAACCACTAAACCGCTCCTCCATGAGTGGATCCAAGGGTGGCCCCCTCTCGTTGGAACGCACCGTTTCTTTTTTCTTCTTTTTTTTTTGTTGCACCAGCCACCGCTAGCGCTACGTACGATACCTAAAAATTCTCAACCGAGAGAGGCGGGGAAGGGAAGCTCCTACTTACAACTCGCTTCTGTCGTTCCCTTCATGCGGGGCCTAGCGTACACCTTACAGGTCGGGAATAAATATTCGAGTTAATTAATTTTTTTGTACTCTGCGAGGCTTTGCCTGCTGCTTAGATGGTGTGTCCCGTACGTGGTGCCGCATAGCGGTACGCCATATGTACACACTGAATGCGAAATACGTACGTCGCATATATATCTAAATCTTTTCAGTTCATTGGAAGAAGGTGTTCGGGGGCGCGAATTACAATCGTTTCTCGCGACTGGGGGTGTGCCACCCCCTTTGTCTGTGTCGTGCAATTAACTGCGTTGCGTGCTATAGGGCGGCGATTCACAAACTCACCCGCTCAATTGATAGTGCGTCGCCACTTGTATGACTTTCACCGCAGTCAGACCGCTTATAGTGTTCACAAAGGCGGCCCTCTTTCGCCATTCTAGTTGCAGGTGCAATGAATTTCACCACTACGCCGAAGACGCCACGAAGGCCAAATTGTACGGATAGCCAGCGAGATCTCATAGCAAACAATGTTAATTACATGAGAGAATCAAGACAATGGCTCGCTGATGAGGTCAAAACTGACTCGGGGTCCCAGGGGTTAACCAATCAATTCTTCAAAACGCAAAACTTTCATGTAACTAGCTCTGGATTGTTATTGTTATTTAATGGTATGCTGTTCGCATTGATTGATGTGATTTTCGTGCGTTTGTACATGTGCGACTGTGGGGCTGTGTAGCCAAAGCATATTCGCGGCTTCAACTAATGAATTGTGTTTTTGGCCAGCACGCTTCCATTATGGCTGGAGTTTTATTTTTATTTCGTCCAGCAATTAGGCATTTCCGAAAGTAAGTGTTACTTCATTATGCACACGGGCGACACGGGGTTGAGTGTGCAAGTTTTAACGATGTTTGGCTTTCCGGGTTGGAAAATGTTATGAGCATTTGAAACGATGTTGGATCGGTTTTAATATGAGGTAGGTGGGGAGGGAACGTTTACACGTTATTGCCCCCATTCTGACAGCCAACTGGTAAAGTGCGCTTGAAATAAAATTGAGTCATTGGATTTCGAATATGCTGTCATAAACAAAATTAAAACGTACTCACTTTTCATATTATTTCGCAGCTGGTACAACTGTCACTTTATTTCTGCGGACGTGTTCAATAATTTGATTCTCGCTTGATAAATCGGGGCAACTAGCGAGAACTGAAAAACCTTGTTTTCTTTGATCGGGTGATATACAATTTTATAGTAACTGCTCCTCTTGCTTTAAATAACACTGTCAAAGTGACAACTGTCAAACTGAGTTCAATTTTAAAACAAGATGTCTGAATGTATTCGCTATTTTTATTTTTTAAATCTGAAACAACATGTTGAAACACATTTGATGTTTATTAAAGTTTTTGTCACCCAATTGTCAAAATTATTACCCCTAGAAATGTATAAAGTCCGGCATTTCTCGCCAAATCTGGTAACACTACGTAGTATGCGTTCACAGATGATGTAATCCGCCGCCTGGATAAAATGGTATTCAAAAGAAGCTGGAAAGACGCAAGATCCATTTACTTTCGGAAGGTACTAGGTTATTCAACAGCCAGCTTGTACGCAATGACTTTTTTCTTTTTTTATTTGTTTGTGCAATACTTTTTAACATATCAAACTCACACTTTAAGAATTATATGACATTTTCCAGCTTTGTAAATTCTTTGTAGCACAGCTTATAGAGAATTTAGCGGCTTTTGTGAAAGAAAATTGGCTTTTTTTATATTTACCAACATATTTGCTTATGTCGAGACGAGATCAGTCAAAAAAAAAGTCAATAAAACTCTATTACATTCAAAAATACACCAATTGGTAAGGTTTGACTTCATCGGACCTTATATGCTAATGGGACAATGGAGATCGTCGTTGCGCCATGTTTAAAATACGATGGATGACAATAGGGCGGGAGAGATGTGTTTTCAACGAGATGTCATTCGAAGACCGCAACCATAGACTTGTTGAGATACAATTTTGATGAGAACGTGACTTGGAAAAATGGACTCTTCTCTCAAAATTCATCTAAACAAAAAATTGTATAAAATAAATAAATAAAATAGATGGGGCTGGAACAGGATGAACTGTTTATCCTCCTCTTTCATCTAGAATTGCTCATGGTGGAGCTTCAGTAGATTTAGCTATTTTTTCTCTTCATCTTGCAGGTATATCATCTATTTTAGGAGATGTAAATTTGATTACTACAGTAATTAATATACGATCCACAGGAATTTCATATGATCGAATACCTTTATTTGTTGACATAGGACCCCAGGCCTAACTAACACCAATCGGATCTGGGATCTTTTATTTTTTGGGATGAATGGAACATTGTTAGCGTTGTTTTCAAAAGTGTGTATGTGGTTTCTGCTGTATACAGCGACATCTAAGAAATTTGGTTTGTGTATGCACTAGACTATGCAAATGCTAGCGCTTAGATAATGTGAACGGAAGTAAAAATAAACAATTTTGTTTTTAGTGCAACACCTGCACTTAGCAGCCTAAGCCTAAACACCTGTAAATCAATTTAATTTTTTTTTCTAATTCAATGAGACTTGCGGTTTTTCTGAAATTGTTGAAAAATTAACATTTTTCTTTCAGTCAAACAATAAACAAATGTTTTACAAGGAGAAAAATGAACGCCACAAAACTCGCGCGTCTCAGTTGGGTGGAAATATTTCGATACCTACCTACTAAAAAGAAAAACTTTAGAGCTAAAACATTGTTTAAACTCGCCACGTAAAAGTCCAGTGAAAGTGTCATAATGTTCTTCAACAATATTGTGTACCTCTTCAATTCGCCTTAAAAACAAAACTCACACCAGCGAATAATTGTGAATAAGCTAAGGGTTAGGGTCTTTTGTCTTTAGACACGTTGAGCTTCCCTTTTACTTTGTTTTTTTTTTTTATGTTGGTAGATATTTTTGGTATAAGTTTTGATAACGAGATTTTTATTAATTTTGACTTCTCACCGCCATTCTGCACATTTGTTTGAAGCTTAAAGTTGCCGCACGCCGCTGGATGAATTTTCCTTCAACTTTGAATAACTTTGAATGGAGTTGGCGGTCTCACAGTTCGCCACAACTACTCCTACGGTTTAATAATTGAGATCAGATGGTAAAAAATTAAATAATCTGTATTTTTTTTTTTTTTTTCAAAAAACGCTGTAAGAACAAATGCCTAAGGACTTGTTGCACACACTCCGTGATACTAATAATCATTTTTAGTCTCCAGGCTAAATTTTTCGAACACAGAATTGCGAAATTTTCCATACAAAATTGTGACCTACATAATATTTAGTGGGAAGGTTAAATATGATTATGTTAGTTAGGCCTACTGTATATTTATTTATAATAAAGATCGTTTCAAATTTATAGCAAATTTGCAAAGAACGAGAAAGTTTGAAGCGACCAAGTCGTGCACTCTTTTTTATATGCAACTTTTAGATTTGAAACATTTTTTTTAATTCAGAAAAGCCTGTAAATAGACCTTCATTTTAAAATTGAAACCACAAGTCCCCTTAAGACAAAGGAAGATTGTCAATTAATGGTGTACTTTGTCTTTAATGCAGTGACAATTCGAGTTCTGTATAAATAAATTAACCATTGCTCCCTATACCCATTTAACTTTCCTCAATAATAAAGGTACTCTCAATAAATGACGGCCTACTTTCTCGAGTGGGCATAACCACTTTCCCAAAGAAAAATTGCCTACCTTCATCGCAAATATTATCAGTATACCTACCCTCATCCCTGAACTTATCTACTCGGAATATATTACCAGACGTCTTTTTGTCTGCCCACTCCGAGGGTTACTGAACCCGGGGTTAAGGCAGATTTCGGGAGCACAAAAATAACAACAATCCAATCAATACCATCTACAACTTATAAATTATACAAGTAACTCTGCGTTGTTTTCTGTTTGGAAGACTTCCAAAATATCTGCTCCGATGAAGTCATTCATCCCCCCGCCGTTTTGCTTTTTACTATAGGCACAGACACGGGCTACATACACCTTTTCGCTGAGTACAGGTTTATGAATAATGATTTTGGTTTTGTTAATATTTAATTCACAATTGTAATGACGAGAGTAGATAGAAAGCCAAAGGTCCATGTTCTTGGCGTTGTCAGTACTTTGGTGTATTAACCACTGCCAGACGGAATTGTTTATGTTGCCAAAGAGGTGGGTGAAGTGAATCGATGACTTGACCCTTAAAAGTGTTTTAGATATGGCCCTCGACTTTTGCAAGAGGGTGGGTCAATATGATGGGGATTTTTATAATGTATGAGCATAAAAGCTCAAGGGCTGAAGTCAAACGACTACGAAAATTGGTATTAAGTGGAAGTTGTTTCATTGAAGGATTAGACTGAACTTGTGTAAACCACTTACATGTGGAGTTTTCTATTTTAGTTCATTTTCAAATGGAAATTCATTTCTCGACTATTGATAAACACTCTGCCAATGAAATATTTAACAGAAAAACCAGTCTCACTGTCCGCTATACCAATAATCACTTTTAGTGTCGATGCTAAATTATCGAACTCACAATGGAGAAATTATCCATACAAAATTGAAAATTGGGACCTTTAAAATGGTGAAAGTTAAAAATGATTTTTTGTAAGACCCTGTGTCATAGGAATTATACTCCAAAGGAAGAAACTAAACATCAAATGGCGGAAGATTTACTAGCGACACTTGCAGTTTAAATCTGCTCAACGTCAATTAAATCGCAGTGACAAGCTTAGTATAACACGGACATTTGAAATTGGGTCGATGAAATTAAAACAGATTTACAATCGAACAGTTGAATGGCCGTACTCAAAACTGATCCAACCAACTGCGTTTTCGTACGTCTACATTTGACAAGAAAAAATAAAATGCCAGACTGGGTCGCATGAAACTTTTTCTAGCTATCATTGGGAGCTCCTTTCGGCTTTTATTCAAATTGTGTAAGTGCAGTGTACCGGAGAGATATGGAACTTTTGCGAAGCGATTTTATGATCAACATAAAAAGACAATTAGGTGCTAATATTACTTCGTATGAGAAATCCCAATTGTCAATTGTCAGGAAACGTCAAAAGATGTCTTCAAAACATGAATTTATGAAAACAAGATGGCTGACAACAGATTCCGGGGACAAATTGCAAATGGCGGTAGTCAGAACAGATTGGAAATTACTAGCGAGCGAAAAGAAAATGGCTGATTGAGACAAAAGTATGTGCAGTATGCGACTACGAGTATACCTACCCTGTTGGAAATCAACCGACACCATACTTGTGATTTGTTTTCTCAATGAATCGATATACTGCAGGGATACATTCAAAAAACCTTGCACTTTTTGCTAAGGGGTACACTTTTCCATCACATTCGACCGGGGCTATTATTTTTATTGATTTCACACACGAGACCTATTATCAAATCCTTGGTAGCACGCTTGCACAACAACACAGCAAAGTAAATAATTTTATTCTCCTAGCGGCACACTCCAATAAAAATGTAAACACTCCCTGGGGAGCAGAGGGCTTAAGCACGCTGTGCATAATTTAGATACACATGCTAATGCATTGGTTATTTAACCACCTACAGCGGTCAACTGAAGACGCAGCTTCGCCATACATTAATTAACTCCAAGCCCAATACTCGCATCGACTGGTCCGCAACGGCACTCCGACTTAATTCTAAACAACCATTCTAGCATTGTGTCACGTTTTCATTAAGTGCAATAACAGACAACGTAGAAGATGACTCTCGTCTTCTTCTAGCAGTGCGTCGCTGTACGTTTACACATCCAACTGAGAGACAGTAGCGAACTTGTTATATAAATGCGTTTCTTCTCGCGCAAAAGTCACTAATCCCAACCTTAATTCATTAATAAAACTCAGCGAATACTCGGTGGCTTCGCAAACATTTGCATTTCCACGGGTTACTTTTTTTCTTTTTGTTGATTTTTTGTTTCCTTCTCCATGACTCGCAAGAAGTATACGAGTTGGGTGTTAAATATACAAATATAACTGTTAAGACGAGAGAAAATTTGCATTTATTGCTTTCCTAGATCCGGCCGCTCTCATTGATGGCCATACGATGACAGATGGCAACGGCGAAGAAGAGGCTTAGCACTCAGCGAACTCGTCCTTAAGCAAATTCATTCGGAATGTGCAAATACGCGAAAAGAGGAAAGCTATCTTCGCATAAATGGGGGTGACGTCAACGTGTGACAATTAACGTGTATATCTGTGACAGCTTACTTCACGTATGTGTATATATTCGCGTTTAAAAATGTCGTGATTCATGTTGTGTACTTCACTTTATTGGGCTGAGAGGGCGCGAGGCAGTGCGATTCGCTTTGCGTTTAATTAAATGCCACCAGACAGGACATTCAAAAAACTCCTTAGTGTGAACACGAAAAATTACAGTGGTTTCGTGGAAATTGGGGCGCTTATTTTAGAAGCAAAACCTTTTAAAGTAATTAATTGGGGTGTAGATTTCGCTTAGATACCGTTATACGTTACGTATATGATGTGCAGGCGCTAATGGGATGGAACATGCACTTGCGAGGCATTAGTGGTTGTGGCTGACGTTTGCCAATGGGCTTTGGAGGTGCATTCTAAATTGCGTTGCAATTACAAAATAGTTGCTATACAGACGTCAGGCTGGCTAATGATTCTACGACATTAGCCGTACCGATGCTGAAAATTAGCGATTCGCAGACAGTTTCATTGGGGGAGCACAAACGAACAGGGTTTATTTTAAAGGAAGCCCATTCTATCGCATTCGATCTGAATTGTGCGTGCCATTTTCAATTTGATACTTAAATTTTGATAAATGTAACAAAATTGTTTGCAAAACCCTACAACAGTTACACACAAAACCCTACAAAGGCATGTCCGAAAAAGAGCAAAACACTACTTACCGACGCAACCGATTTATAGGAGGTTTGGCTATTGCATTCAAACTTCATACGAACGACATAGTAACACCGCGTCTCTATGAGCAATATTCATAGAAAGAAAGAACGATTGTATGCAATAAAATGTAAAGTGGGCATTTCATAGATTAGAATTTCATTCGCTCAAATGTCGCTGAGAAGAGCATGACGTTGCATTCTCGAATTAAATGCCTTAATACTTCGTCCATTTGCCACTCAGTCATCGGGGAAAAATAGTCCAAGTGTAAAAATTCAGAAAAATGACAGCCCATAGCATACTATCGATAGCATGATATGAGCTGAGCAATATAAAGTATGAAATATTTTATAGCATACCATTTGTGGTCTGCATTGGCAATTTTCATAGTATGATATATTGCATGCTATAAAATATTGCTCGTGGAGACACCTGGTAACTGCAAAAGTTCTAGAAAGAAACCCTACAAAGGCTATTCCGAAAAAGAGCAAATTGACGCCGATTTAAAGCGAATTTTGCTACTGAATTCCAACTTCATCCATATAGATTTTTAAAAATAAACGGTTGGCGCAACAGGTTCGTAGGCAACCATTTTTTTTTTTTTTGTTTTTCATTTTTGGATAGAATGGTTGGGTTCTCCATTTTTATGCCGAGTCTAAACGGCTAATTTAGAAGTCCTTTCATGACAGTTCTACTTTCAAATGTTTGTCAGCCGTTCGCGAGAGGTAGGGCAGAGAAAAAAGCCTTAAGCTGTAATTTGTGTTTCTCCGGGAACCGTACCTGGGGCCCTTCGCTTAGTAGTCCAATTCACTAACCAGGTTTATAGTTCGGGCAATTTTTTGGAAAACAATTAAAATCTACTACCCATTAAAAACCGATCACAAAAACCAAATTATAGAGCAACAATGTTCATACAAAATTTGGGGACACTCCGCAACACTAATAATCATTTTTAATGTCCAGGCAAAATCTTTCCAAATTCACAATGGCGAAATTTTCCATACAAAATTGCATATTGTGACCTACAAAATATATAAGCTGAAGTTTTAAAATTATTTTTAATAGGAACCACTGAGACCACTGAGTTGAAGACGAGCGACAAGTTGACTGAATGATGAAATTTTATACATTTCCAACTAGAAATACAAAAGTTATCTCCAAAAGGCTAAAACCTTTGTTAACTTGGTTGGCGATCATCAATTAGCTTTTAGATTAAATAGTTCCATTCGCACTTTCCGCTGTTTAAACCTTTAGCTTTTTATGAAGTTGTAAATGTTCCCCGATGGAGCCATCGTTAAGAGGTAACTGAAAGTAGCTTTCCGGATATTGACCAGATTTGGCTCGTCAGTACAGTGCCTGATTAAGTTATTTGCAACCCCAGGCCTTGAAGCTTTCCTCAATCTCTTTCTAGGGTACATCTTTATGCAATCATCGCTGTTTGTGCCAGAATCAGTCAGTAAGCGTGCCGTTCGACTTAATAAAGTACTTTAGAACCTGTCACAGAAATCACGTCAAGACCTTTCTTAAGTGTGTATCCCTGCCTATCGCTTTTACAGTGACAATCGTCCGTGAGTCGAAGTTCTCTAAAAGCATTGCTTCGTTTATATGGCTCTTTTCCGAGATTCTACCAGCAAAATTGGTGTACGTAACTGAAGACAGCTAGGTAGGAACCAAGTTGACGGGGTTGTCTAGCTGGTCGAGGTCGTGTACCAACCCGGACTGAAGCGCCGTTTTAAGTATGGGTATACCCTAGACTCGTTTTGTGTGAATTTTTATTTTCGACACAAAAATAGAAACTACAGCTCCGGCCCGAAAAGGCTTGGATTCCAACTTAGCAGGGAGAGCGCAGTAATGGAAGACCTCGCCTTCGGCGGCTCAAACAAGTCTAAGGTGATTATAACACAGACGCTCAGGGCACTGATTCCGTAATTTTTCAGACGATTATCGTCGAAACGATAGACCGCCAAAAGTAGCAACTAAATGCCAAAATTACGACTTTGAGGCCTTAATCAAGTTCGTTTTCCACAAATGTAATGAAAGCTGACGATTGTGAAACAAATTCGGGCAGAATATAACTTCTTATGGTCATCAAAGTTTCAAAAACGATATCTTCCCAACGATTATTGTTATACGGAATCTGCCCCAAGGTTCACCTACGATTGTACCAAGTATAGAGTCCCAAAAAGCCAGAACACTCATTGGAAGGAAAAGTGATAGGTACCAGGTAGTTTGGCCTTCATATCTCGAGAGTACATGGTGTCACTTGACACGGGGCAGTTGGTTTTCAGAAAAAATTCGCCAGAATTCCCAAATGAGGTATAAATTTGACTGTGATTTTCTATCAACTATAACAGTCACCATATGGCTCCACCTTCAAACACAATCCACAGTTCACTTCAAACATCGCGGGGCTTCCCATACACAAACTAAAGGATTACCTACTCCAATCTGTTTGTGAAGTTCTCAAATCTGTTTATTTGTTTTCCTAAACTGCACCCGCCCATCTACAAATCATTCACATCTATGCTGCATCTCCCCCAACTACAGATCGTTCCATTGTGTGTCCTCGTGCTCGTTATAAATCCACGCATTAAATCTCAACAGGAATTAAATATTTTCTCTGATATTTTTCACATTTACACTGAGCCACTTGCATGAAAAAGTAATAAATTAACAAAAACAAAGAAAACACAAAAATTGTCAACCCAAGTCATAAGCACAGAGTGGGATACACTGGAATGGGGAATGGCATCAGCCGCACAGTAGAGACAGATGCAAGGCAAGACCTTGAATTTTTGTTCCCCCCCAATGGAATACATAAAAATTGTGACGAACATGAAAAAGGAATATCTCCTCTTCAGGCTCAGGCACTGAACGTATGCTGCGCTAAAAATAGTCGCAATATAACCAAATGTGGCATCGAGAACATTGTATAGTACGTGCACATTTTGTAGTTTTTCCCTTTTGTATAGTGTCATTCCCTTTAACAGGAAAAAAAAAAATGAAAATGACGTCGCATTATTCCTGCGTTCGCTGTGAGGCAATCTTTTCCCTTTATTATCATTTTTCCACAGAACAAGACAGTATTATGCTGGACATGTATTCGTACTTAAATTGAAAATAGCCAAAGTACACACATACGGACCGAAAGGACGAACGCTTTGTTTGTTTCTTTTTGTGGTTGTGTAGTGTGAACTGAATTTGATCAAAATTTCAAAAACTATAACGTTTAGACTCGAGACGATCATCGTCGTACGCGGTCTGCCCTCTGATTATGTTCGGTGGGTGGGTATAACGGAGTCTAGCGGCATAAACTTTACTACGTATTCCTAACTTCTAGTTGATTTGCTGCGTTTTGTGCACAAACCTTTAGTAATGTTCCTAAGTCACAAGCAAGAACCCAAATTCAAGTTAAGGGTTCTTCCACTGCGCCACCTCTCGCGAACGTCTGACAAACATCCGAGAGTGTAACTGTTATGAAAGAGCTTCTCAAATAACCGTTTGGACTCGGCATAAAATTGTAAATCCCTTCCGTTCGTCTCAAAAATAAAAAACTCACCAAAAAATGATTGGTTGTGAGAAGGGTTCCTACGCACCTGTTGCGTCAACTATTTATTTGTTTAAGTCACAAACTAATAAGGAAAATACCGCAAGTTCACCTCTTAGGAGAGGTAGGACAGCAGGCCTAAAACTTGTCTGCTGGAGGTGTAGTAAGTCTTAACGGCTGTTTTACGAGGCCAAAGTGTAAAATATGCCGTCCACAAGAAGGGACACCCAACATCGATGAATCGATCAGTGTCGCAAGAGCTAAAGCTTTAACTTTCAAATCAAAAGACGGATAGCTCTTTTCAATGGCTGTTTCATTGAAATTAAATTCAAATGTGTAGTAAGGCCGTCTTCCCAAACAACCAAAGAAGGTCTAAGACTTTAATAATCGCAGTCTTGTTCTAGGTGTTAGGCCGTGGACTGAAGGCTTTACAAAATTTAGTTCAGTTGGCGCTTCGCTCTGTTCTCTTGATTTGAAATGACCACTTAAGCGAGGACCCTTTCAAAAGCGGATGAAAATAACATTGGCCATTTTAGAGAAAACTTTATCGCAAGAAATTTGGTCCCGTTCAAGTTGGTGGGAAGAAAAGTCATTGTAATCAATCGCTCTGTGGAACTTATTGATTCATATACCCGATGGTAGGCTATTTTAAGATCAAAAGTCGTCTTGAAGTGTTCCTTGATGATGTACAAAGGTATAGGTCCGTCGGTTAGCTGCCATTGAAGGGTCCTCCTATCTGTTAGAAGCTTTGTATGGCTACGTATATAGAAAAGACTAAAAGCTTCGATGCACTTAGACAGAAATAGCGCCCATGAAGAAGTGTTTCAGTCTTTCAATCTTCACTTCTCACAAAGGTCCAACCAAACGCATATTCGCAGATTCTGTCCTCATTCACATGAACACTTTTTTCAATCGCGATTCAGTTTCATTTGTCGCAGTGGCTTAGTGGTTAGTGTGTTGGACTACTAAGCGAGGGGTCCCACATTCGAATCCCGAGAAAACCCAAATTCCAACTTAAGGTTTTTTTTCACTGCGCCACCTCGAACGTCTAACAAACATCCGAGAGTATAACTGTCATGAAAGAGCTTCTCAATTGGCCGTTTGAACTCGGCATCAAATTGTAGATCCCTTCCTTTCGTCCCAAAAAAATAAAAACTCACACAAAACGAATGGTTGTGAGAAGCTAGGCCTAGGCTAGGCGCCAATTATAAAAAAAGTTTCATTTTTGAAGGTTAAGTTCGAACGAATATTTTATTCGTAGGTTTGTGGATCGCGACTGTGTGTGGATTGTGACTTAAGGGTGACAATTTGCGGCAAGAATTGTCAATTCACGGAAAATTTGTTGTAATTGTAGGTATGGCTATTTAAATCAATTCAGTCTCTGTTTTTTTTAGACAAGACGGTCGATTAATTAAATACAATGCTTTTTTGGAAGAACAAATAGCAATTTCTAATTCAGCTAAATTGGTTTGTTAGCAAGTCGCCTACCTATTTGCAATTCGCTCTGATGTGGATAGTTGTTTATGGCAGAAAGTTGAAGGAACTTCGAATAACGCTTACTTGCTACAGTAAAATCCGGATAAGTGCGTCACCTTTAAATTTGTACAGTGACGGCTACCCAATCAGTCTCCACCATTGTAGTAGATTAAGATTATTGCTTTTTTTATTTTTGATTTTAAAAGCACGAAACACAAGGAAGTGCTAAGGGATAAAACTTTTGTATTTTTTTAGCTGATTTCAAAAATGTGTGCTTAAAAGAAATTTTTGTCAGGTAAATTTCAATAAAAGTATACAAAATAAAAGGCAATTATGCGGGAAATGTAGTTAAGCGAAAGGTACTTACAAGATGAGTTTTATATGAAAAAAAAACCTCAGAATTTTGGTTCTCAAAAAAAAAAAAGGTACTTAAGCGAGAGGCACTTATCCGGTTTTTACTGTATATGGATAGTAAGAGTGGTTCACATTTTCTTGTCGAAATCGAATGAAAACTTGCTGTGAGGTTTTGAGAAAACAAATCTTGGGTGATATACGGTTCATTGTGTGATCGAGAGTAAAGGAGAAGATTCAACGGCGAACTTTTCATGCTATAGAACGACTTTGACTTCGTCAACTGCTTGAAAAACAAGACTTTGAAAATTAGGTTCCACTTGGAATGTAAATAGACAATAACGCACCAGATCGAAGAGTCTAAACTTAAAGAAAGTAAGAGTTGCATCCCCAGAGATTTGGTAGAAGGTAGAAGGTTTTATTCTGCAGCGTCATCCATCTGACTTTCTTTCTTTCTGAGGGATGACGCTGCTGAGGGAAACCTTCTACTTTCTATCAAATCTTTTACAATTTCCCCAGAGATTTGACAGAAGGTAGAAGGTTTTCCTCTGCAGCGTCATCCCTCTGACTTTCTTTTTTTCTTTCTGAGGGATGACGCTGCGAGGGAAACCTACCAAATATCTGGCGAAATTGTAAGTCTTTTCGTATGAGTTTCCTTGTTACTTATATTTTGTATATGGAAGCAAGTTACGAGTGCTGCTATAATTTAACCGAAGACAGCGGCGAGAACTAAAGGAATTTCGTCCCAGTTGTCCATATACTTTTCCAAAATCGAAAAGACAAACTGTAAGTAAGCAACAGCCTTTGCACAAAAGCATTCCACGAAAATTTGCAAGCAATTTGGGGATAGCTACCCAATTCCAGCCGAGCGTCTTTTATAGAACTGTCGACAACAACTCAATCCACAGTCCGCGATACAAATAATAATTTTTTGTGTCCAGGCTAAATTTTTCGAACTCGCAATGGCGAAATTTTCCGCACAAAATCGCATATTGTGACCTACAAAATATTAAGTGTGGAGGTTAAAAACGTAAGGCCCAGTGTGAATGACTGCAACTAACATCCATGTCATCCTTTCATTCCATTCCACTGAATATGGTGCGCTCAGCTTCATTAATTCATGCCGCACTCTTCTGCTTCACACCATTTTAATTATACACTTCATAATTAGAGATGGTTATCCGACGGGAGATAAGTAATCGCTGTCATTGTGGAAATATTTTACATTTTCATTTTCTGCTATTTGCTGTAGTAGCTCTTGCATTCCATTCACCTCGATGTCCTACATTATTCTAACAGCTCCCTGCCTTTCGCCAACACCCCGACATCAACACAAACACCAAAAGGGTTCAAGCACCCATATACACAGAGTGCATCTGCTAACATCACCGGGAGAGCGCCAGAAGTGCCAACTCTCTATATGAGTCATCACTCGCACTCGCACACATTTCACCCTCGATAAAAGGGGTGAACCGATCTACGAGTATACGCAGTCATTCCATTTGCACCTTTGTTTGGAATGCACATTAAAAATAGACAACGAAACGGTAATTTGCTTAAGATAATCTCATCCACCAGTCAACACATCCAAGGGGCCCCACATCGCACCCCCATCACCATCAACGCATCATCAACAACATCTGCATCTGTTGGTGGTGGTGCGTTCTAGGGATTCCTCTGGTTGTTTGTTATTCGAGAACGAGATACACCATTCGGCTCGCGCTCCGACTGCGCCTGTTGTAATGAAGATTATTCCTGGAACTGGAAGGGAATAATTTTACATTCGCAGCTCGATAGCAATCTTTCTGTTTATACTACTCTCGTTTGTAATGGGTTTTCGACTTTCAAAATCTAAACAATTCACTGTTTGGCTATTGAGTATGCAATTTCCTTCAACTATGAGTTTTTTTTTTTACAGTTTTTTTATTAAGTGCACCCGCCCACTTTCGACTGAATGTTTGACCGAGTTTTTTTCGTGTTTCGTCGTGTGAATCATGCCAAAGTCATGCCCACACGCTTAGGCACGAGGCTGGATTGCCTACGGCGCAGAGTCAATCTACCGGCGAATTTAATTGTTAGAGTATCCATTAAGAGATGGCAAAGATATTTTATGCCTGACATGCGTACACGTGACAGGGCGACCCGCAAGATTCAAGTGTCAGAGTAGATTTTTCTTTTATTTGGGTTATTGCTGTGTTGTTGAATCATAAAAACAAAAAAAATATTTGTGAGGTTGTATCTCAATTGTTGGGAGATGGGATCATTGTCCGGACATGTGGTAGCAGCGAGCTTGCTTTCTTAATGGCGAATATATTTAGATTGCGTATAAGTAAGTGGGCACAGATAATGGCTTTCTCTCGGGCAAACAATCGGAATACTCTGCGCCAGAGTTTGGAATAGTTATTTAATAATGTAGCTTTTGCCAGTTTGCGGCATAAGAGAGCTGGTTCCTTTGCTGATTTACCAGCGGCGATAGTGCGCCTTTTGAAACTCATATTGGAGATCTGAGATCATGTGATCCGACAAGTACGACAGCGGTGTGCTGCCAAGGTGTTCGAATTACTAAGGACAAAGTTAGGTTATGAGAAGGGCTTGACCCATTAAGTTATTTTCATCTCATTATCCCGATTTCCACAAACTGCAAAAGCTTCTTTTAAGTATTGATGCGCCCTCTTGAGGTGGAAGTAGCAACGTCTTTCTCGAATTCTGATCACCCTTGAACACTCCCATGGCAGTCGCTAACTAAGTACTAGATTAAAGAGAAGCGGGGACAACACGCCACCTTGTGGGGGTCCTTTACTGAAAGTCTATCTGGCAGAGGTTCCACCAAGTTTCGACCTGATAATCGCCCTGGTGAGCAGCAAATTAACGACCAAGTACCTAAGCTTTCAGCCTTTAAAGCTGACTACACATTTGCGAAATGCAAATTTGCTGACCTCTAGCGCTTTATTTGTCTGGGAATGCAATCTTTGTGTACCTTCCTCTTAAGACGAAGATAATCTCCGATGGTAAGGGTTTGTACTAAGAGCCGTTTTCACCGATTCACCTCTGAAGCATCAATTTGAGACGCAGACATAAGCTCAGATGATCTGGGAGGTTTCCATTAGTCCTTATGCAGTTTTTCGAAGGTAAGAGACTAACAGGTTCTAGATCTTTCAAACTTAATTGAGAAAATGTATCCGGAATATAGACCAATTTAAGACAACTCTTCAGGACTTACTCTAGCAGTGGTAGGATACCATACAAAGTCGCTCGGCTGTTATTTTGCTGCCTAGTTCTGCATGTTGAAACTTTGTGGCGCCAAAGGTAGTCTGTCTCTTGTAAAAAAAGGTTAGGAGCTACCTGTGGGAACTGGCTGTCCAGCAGCATACTTTCCAATTATACTCGCTAAGACTTCCATTTTGTTTTTTTTTTAACGAAGATCTTCCTTCATGTCTCACAAAGGACTTCGATTCCACTTGGTTTTCCTCACTTTAAGTAGTTCAGCCTACGCAACTGCACACCTCTGACCGAATGATTAAACTGAAAAAAAAACGTGCCAAAGCCCACACTCATATGTTTGTAATTTATTTCAAATTTAATTCTCAATTGTTTTTGCCAACAACAAAAAAATATATATACCAACAATCATCAGCTCGCCAGTATTTTTCGTTGAAGATTCGTCTTCTTTCTTCTTTTTTTTTGCAATTATTGGCTCATTCCTCTGTGTCAGATTCGAAACGTAAACGTGTTTTGCGTACTAGCCATCCAGAGTACATACACAAATAAAAATACTTTATGTGTCCGCGAAGAGAAGAAACAAAAAAAAGAATGAAGATATATACTACTCCCCATACTGGACGGATCTTAAACGTGTACCGATGATGATGGCAAGATCTAGATAATTTCAATTTAATATATTTTTGTTTTGTTTGGTTTCGCCATTGTCTCATTACACTTGTTTCGCATTCACGCGTATAATTTGTATTCCCGAGGTGTGGGGTTTGGTTTAGTGCTGCCAAACCAATGGTCGGATGTAAACGGAGCAGCGGGACGAACACGTTCCAAATATATTTATAATTCCCATCAGATGCAATGTAAACGAACTGTCTTTGATAACAACTGCTGCGTCTGCGTGGTGATTCATGGGGTTAAAATTATGCAGTCAAACCAAATGGGTGTAAAGTTAAAGGCAAAATTGGTTGGCATTCGAATTTCGAAATTATACAGTCAGAAAAAAAAAATAATGTTAAGCGAAAAACTTTGAGAATTTTTAAAAAAATGGCAAGCTTTTAGTTCTTGCTGTAACAGTTATTTAAGAACTGTTTTTTTTTTTTAGTTTTAGCGTAAGAATAATAAACTATCCAAAACTATTTTCTTACAACAATTTCAGTTTAAAATCAAAAATTTTGATATTCGCGTTCACGACAATTATTCGCATTACAATTATGTTTGGCTGAGTGAGTGTACGAAAAATATAGATATCGAAGGGTGGGAGGTATAATTTGAGAGTAATTCAGGTTAAGCCAAAGTGCGCTTATATTTAGATTGTATGTCCTGAACACAAGTGACTACTTTTAAGCGCTCGACTCAACTTTAGTAAAGATTCATCGATTTTTGACATTAGCTTAATCATATATTAGGCTTTTTTTTTTTTAACTTCGTTCTCAGCAAAGCAAAATAAAGTAAGATTTTCAGCACACAAATTACAATAACTACTGCGAGTCTCGGTGTCAAGTAGAGCGTAGTTGTTGTAATTGCGTGCTGACAATTATAATTTACTTTGCTTTGCTGAGAACGGAGCTCAAAATAGCAGGCCTATTGTGGTTGACCCTTAAGAATGCTGCAACATGAAAGGAAACGCTGGGTAACCCTCTCAGCTTACCGAAAACCGTGCTTTCGTCGAAAACCGTCCTTTCGTCGAAAACTCGTCGATGCATTCCAACTAGTTTTCGTTTGACGTTTCAGATCAGATCAGATGCGAGACACTAGTCGTGAAACTTCTGTGTAAACTATTTTTGTTACAAATTTCGATCGCATTAATTAAATAAAATGAATTCATAGCTTTTAAAAAGAATATTTCATCAATCAAGTGTGGAAAATGATTTAAAGTTGTGAGTTGTGATATCTGTCAGCTGAACTTGCTGAATATTGTAAAGAGTATGCTTGTTTCAACAACGCAACGATTGCAAGTCGCTTTAGTGATGTTTTTGAGGGCAACGGCTTCAAACGATTCGTAATAGGGACAACTTCCGGGAACTCATTCCGTGATTTTTCAGACGATTATCGTCGAAACGATAGACCTCCAAAAGTAGCAGCTAAGTGCCAAAATTACGACTTTGAGACCTTAATCCAGTTCGTTTTCCACAAATGTAATAAAAGCTGACGATAGTGAAACAAATTCGGACAGAATATAACTTCTTAGGGTCATCAAAGTTTCAAAACCGATATTGTCCCGACGATTATTGTGACACGATGATGTTTTCGAGTGTTTTCGGGTGTTTTCGGGAAAATCCGGTTTCCGGCTCGGTGTGAATAGGGAAAATGCAGTTAATTTTGGCTGATTTGAACTGACCACTCAAACATCAATCTACACATTTTACCAATTCAAGCTGGCTTTCCAATTGTCATTAAATTTGAGGAAGTTTGACAGATCTGCATTCGTTTATACTCATGTCCAATGTTGCAGAAAAATGTAAAATTTTGACGAACGGATTGTCAGTTCATTGACAGCTAGATCCAATTGCATTGGGGACGTTCAGGTATTCAGTTTTGTAAGTCTGACAGCTGTCTGACTTGATCTATTTCAGTTTCGATTGGCTTAGTTGGGTTACATGAACAGCTGTTTTAGTTGACGTTTCTATGGAGGGGCCGACGAATCTAGTCATGACTGAGTACTGAGTAGACAGTTCGCATTATGTGGCTGATCAATCGACTTTTTGCGTTCAAGTTGCATCTAGTCCAGACCAATCTAGTCGACTTTGAATGTGCCCATTGTCAAAAGCAAAAATCTGCGTTCAACTTTAACGAATGCCTTTGTCAGTTTATGGACAGCTAGATTCGATTGCATTGTTTAAAGCTAAAATTTAGTCAACTTGAGGTAATGCGACAGCGATGAGCGGTCCTCTTGATGTGCTTAACATTGACGACGCGACGGACTCCAATCTAATCCAGCAGGTTAATTATACGTAGACTTCTTGTTTGGTAGGACTTGTCGGGGCGAGGGTCTTTAAAATTATTTCTGCAATCGTAGCAGGTTGCACTGCTTTAGCATAAAATGCAACCAATTACGGACAATGGAATGTTGCACCAAGTTCACCACTGAAATAATGTCACTGTAAAAGTTCTCCAGAAGGTGGAATAATTCTTTTTTCGAAATATGGGTTTTCCTTGAAAAAATATAAGTTTCACATTTGTCCACCCCATCGACTTAATGTTTCCAACTCCTGCCAGCCGTCGAGTCGATGAATTTCTGTTTTGTTTGCTTACAAAAACCAAACGTACACAATGCTATTGGCCTCCTCGAAGAGCGATCAAATTTAAATGCCTGTCGACGCTTTTGGGGTTTATTGTTGATATTTGAAAGGAATACCAAGAGGTACACGATTCATCGAAAGATCGCAAGAAGATAATTCCATTTTTGTGCAAATAAGCAAACTCTTTGCAGACGTGTTAAAATAAAACCAAACAGCAATTACCTGAAACGCAATAAGGTTGTAACACTTTGGCGTAGGTTGATCCTGAAACCCATTTCATGGGTTCTGGCTTTTTCGTAGAAAAAAATATGATGATGGCGATGTCTGACTCATTTGATTTTGCTGTGTAAATTAGAAACAAAGTAGAAAGCGACATTACAGTATGCCACTCACCAGGCCGCTGATTCAGAGCAGACTTTTAGAGGGCAAACAAATCCGATACGGCCGCTCCTTAGAAACGTGCTTTCAATACAGACACGTATAACGTATAATTGCACCCCAAGAATTTTCGTGCAGGTATTTTCTATACAAGTCCTTAACATTAATTGAGCGCACATCTCTGCAAAGTTGTTGACCCACTGGAACATTGTTACAGTCCCCATAGCGAAGACTAGATCTCACTGACCAGATTGAGGAACAAATTCACGAAAAACTGCGCCGATAAGCAGCAGATAGCTTCAACAAAAGTGGAACAGTCAGCCTGAGCAACACCCTTGTTCGGAGTACCACCCTTCAGTGACAAGAACATGCAACCCGTTCATGTTCATGTACATAATTCGTACTCCATCTCGAATTTCATTTCACAATCTGTCAAGAACAGTTATCCGCTTTATAAATCATCAATAAAATTACACCACACATTACCCGATTGAATTACAACACATAACAACAAAAAAAAAAAAACAAGTCGCTCCCAACATAAGCGCTCCTTCCTGGCAACCACAAGTCGAGTACAGTGTTTTCATTAGAGCAAGAACCAATTTTGCACCACAAGCGATCCTGCTGCAGGAACTGGGTCATTGTATTACAAGACCGCCACCCCAATTACACCATCCGCACATTCATTAGTTTGAACACAATTAGCCGATTGTAATTGGAATCGAACAGGCAGCCCTCTTTCCCGGTGCTGCACATGTTTCTCAAATCACGACGCATTGCACCAAGAGTCCTGTGTGTAGGACTATTTTTTGTCGGCCGTGCAAAAACAATGTATTCGGTTGCCAACGACACCGGTTGGTGTTTCTGTCATTACCGTCTGGCTTTGAAATCGGAATAGGGTAATGTGCACTCAGCCGGCACAGGAATCAACCACCTAACCCCCGTGCCGGTATGTATTGTAATCGCAAGCGCCGCCGCCGTCGAATGGAGATTAGTTTACGTGGTTATAGGGGCTCTATATGGTTGTTCTGTGGCGCAGACAATATCCGAAATAGTGTGCTCGACGGGACGCCAAACGACTGCTTCTAAGAAAACACGTTTCGGTCGCATTTTAGCGTTCATCAGCATCATCATCATCACAGTCGTCAGTGGGACAAAGACAATTTGCGCGCGCGTTCTTTGTTAATTGAATAACTGTTATTTGTGCGGTATGTGTGCGCACTCATACAAACACCAATGAATAGGTCAAGCTCCTCTCGTCTATACTGAGAGCTACCCAAACCCCATTTGTGCTGCTCGTGTATGCGACATGCACATGACAATCCACAAAATGTATAGTGTATGGGGTGCTGTGCAAGGAGCAACCTTGCTGGCATATGTTTTGTTTTTGTTCTAGGCTTATATGTATGTATCGACCGACCGATGGCGGCAACTTGGCAATTTCCAAGAAGACGAACACCGCCGAGGACAGACGACAAGTAGCAGGACCGCATAAAAAAAGGGTTAAGTAGCTGGCACAAAGGTTGAGTGGAAAATAGCTCTGCCGAGAGTGTATCCTTTCAATGCTCTGAAGGATAAGGACCTGCATATGGATTTTCATGTTCCGCCCTTCTTGCAAGTCAAGCAGAATTTATATTTTTTTTTTGTTTTTTTGTGATTAATGAGGCAGAAAACGATGCAAAGATAGTTTCAGCAAAAGCCTAGCATATGTGCTGAACCGCCGTCCCCAGGATTGGTGTGCTCAAAGGATTTGATTGAATGTCAGCCTTGGGTAACATTTTATTCGTAAATCACTTCATTTC
Source organism: Cheilosia vulpina (assembly GCA_916610125.1). Taxonomy (NCBI): domain Eukaryota; kingdom Metazoa; phylum Arthropoda; class Insecta; order Diptera; family Syrphidae; genus Cheilosia; species Cheilosia vulpina. Next base: position 47,490,124 of record OU744279.1, read on the forward strand.
GAGGGGTGACTCATGGCATACTTGAGGGATGTGTATTTAGCGCATACGCTACGTGTATCTATGCATCTACACAAATGTGCGGTTTTTGTTTGCTGTTGTGGTAGTTCTGTTCCGCCGCACTTTTGCCGCATATGTTCGTCAGGAAGTTTGCGTGTTATCTTTATATTTTGTTCGTTCTCAAGTGCGTTGGAGTGTATTCCCCGTTTGACAATCGATGCGGGTTAGCGCCATAAATTGGCATTCATGTGCAATAATCATTCCTTTATAATATTGACTTGTTTACGAGCTGGAGACTATGTATGTATAATGTTGACGTAAGCAACTGTGTCGTTGGGCCATAAAATCGCAAAGTTAATCGAAAAAAGTTTTTAATGTGAACGATGGGACGTGGAAAACTGCCATGGTCTCCATGGACTCCATTAGGGTTTATCACCAGATGATGATGACTTCACTTGGAAAAATTACCAATGACGGCGTTTTGCTTCGGTTCTGTTAAGTGTGTAGTTGACGTGTAGCCTCCAACGTATACTTTTGGTACATAATTGAGTCTGCTCGTTTTTTTATTACAAAGAGCGACAGATTTCTATAAATACGTAAGTTGGCGGATGAGTTGCTTTTAAAAATTCACTCCGCTCGCAGTCTGACAGCTGGCGAAAAATCAAATTGTTTAACAAAATTTTAAGGGATACTAAGATAATACTCACCGGCAGACTGGGTGAACAGAAGCGTATAAGTCGCGCAGGCCTACACCTTGCGACTGTACTTACAATAAAAAGCAGTCTTTACAGTACATCCACACACATCCACATATTCAACCGAAACGATGATACCTACCGCCATTAACACCGAAAACATCACCCACTCCATTTCGAGGCAATAAACCTCTAGATCGAGATCGATAAAAAGTCGGTTTAGAGATAGTCCGTGTTCGACGACTCCCGTGGAGACTTCTATTTGATATAGAATACAATTCGACGGTCAATTGTGACGTCGAGGTGACAACGAGTCAACTAGATATAGACTGACCGTTATTTGACGCTGATTGTCTGTAAAGTGTTAAGTGACAACCAGCTGATTTTGTGGCAGGCCTTGAGCTCAAGTATACAGGTTCCTAATTCTGCAAATTGTTAATTATTGTAAGGCATAGTTTACTTTCTTGATGTCAGAAACCGGATATGTCAACATCTCAAATACTTTAAAAGTTAGTATCAGTGCTCTAGCCAATGACAACCTCACCTGAGTAGAACAAGTTTAGAGAGTTGTGTCTGCTATTGCTGTCAAGATTATATTTATGACTTGTGTTATTCGCACGTCGTTTGGAACACGGCTACGTAACGAAATGTCAAAGTAAAATCGCGGAAAATAGGGGTAATATGGCTCGCTTCGATCGCTTAAAGGGATCTAGACTCCAATATTTCATTTTCGGCCACGATCCTGTACGTTTTTAGGCCCAACTTATTTCTTAAAATACTATTTTTAATGAAAATAATAATACGTTACGTCAATTGCGTAGCCGTGCCCCTAAGCCCGACAAACGTCAGTCAGTATACAGAAAATAACGTGCGAATAGCCACTTCGTATTTATACAGCTGCAGTAGCATTGGGTGTTCCGGTCAATGTCAATAGACTTGTGTTAACTTTGATAAATTCTTACATTTGAATTGATTTATCAGAAACTACAAGGTTGGAATGGCAAGTCTGCCAACGATAAATTATCTACATCAAATGGCATTGATTAACAAGGCTGATGTTGCGCATAAGAAATATTTATCTACCTCCGCACAAAAGTCCAAACGACATAATAAATCAATAAAATAAAATAAAATTATTGTGTTATCCCCTTTACACCAATATCTATATCACCTTGATTGCGCAAATAGAAAAGCTTATCACGCGCATGTTAATTTGATCCTAAATTTGTATAAATTTGTATAGCAGCCAACTTGATGAAATAATTAACAAGTTTTGAAAGAGATGTCAAACTTGAGTCAATGGAAACTAAAAACGAAAGTCGACAAAGAATAGGCATACGCTCATTTTGTTCATTAGTTCCATATCCAAGCACTTCCCATTTTTAAAGATGACACATTTCCTGTCATTATTTGTTTTGGTTGATGCAGTCTAAACAATTTTTATTTTATCTTCACGACTCAGCGGTAATATTTATATTCACGTATTTAAATAGTGGATAAAGCTAAGCTCCATAACTCGTATCATTGCCATTTAGCAACTTGGATATTTTCGCTTTCATTTGGCCAGCACAGTGAATCATCCATCGATTAACACAGTTTTTGCTGTTCAGTGTTCAGTCCATGTGCGTCACTCTCAACATAAACATTTTGTGCAAAACTCTCGCTTTGCATCCGCTTGCCTAGAGCAATCTACTATTGGTATTTCTTAATCATTCAAAACTTCCTATTACAGTTCACGCTGAGCAGTGAAGATAAAAGAAACTAAGCAAGAACACGACACTGTTTGTTATCGACAAGGAATTCCACTAAAATATTTATAAATAAAGCCCAGCATTGCCGCCGCCGCTTGTTTGATAAGAAAAGCACTTCATCCCCATCGTGCAACATAAATTATCTTCCGCTTGTGGTAAGCGTGTGTTGTTTTGTTTTGTTTTAATCAATTTATTATTCATTGAATAAATTTGGGAACGAAAATCAGCTACGTAATTTGAACTGGTTGAGCAAGTGCAATGACAGTTAAATCGAGTCTCGAACTCAGCCGCATTTTTTTTTTTTGCGCCGACAAAAATGCAGCAAACAACCACAAAGGTGGGTAACCCACCTTTGTTTGTTGATACACCACAAACACGCCTTCGCGACAGTCAAGGTCATATCTAATTGTAAAATTTTGGACAAAGCCCATTTATGCGACCGCAGAACTAGGTACAAAATATTTTCTTAAATGTTTACAACGGGTGCGTGTAAGAAAATCGGTGGTGGTGGATATTTACGACACCTCCCATCCCTTTCTGTCGTTCGTCCGGGCAAGCCCATGATGAATGCGACAGACAAACTTTAAATATAATTAACCGGTGCGAGGTTGACTAAATTTAATAAGAAAAAAATGTTTGGTTGGGCATGTAGACTTAATTTTTTGGTTTATTACTCACTCGAACGGTTCATCTTCTTGCAGTTGGTAAAATATGGGCTAACAGAAAATGTCTGTTTTCTCCTAGTGATGATGAATAGAACTGTTGAGGGGAAAATCACTCGCGTTTTGGGATTCACAAGGGCAATTTATTCACTTTGTGGTTTAGCTGGTAAGCAAAGCACTCCGGAAGCACACTTTTTAGTTGAAATTTATTTTCACTGATTATCACACACTGTCACACTAGGTACACTGCGGTTATTGTATAAAACACGAATTGAAAACGTAAGAACTATGTTTTTCCAGAAGAAACGCGCACCCGTCTGACTCGATGGAAGAAAACGCAACTGCTGACCAAGGAAAAATTGCAAACAATGCTGCTGTTGTCTCTGTCGTCGGCTAGTGTTTGACATTGTTGAGGTGATGCCAGACTATAGCAAATGTAAGAAGTTGTCAAATATGACCGGGAGTACAACGATGAAAATTCCGGGCCCAGATATGGCAGAGAGGCAAAACAATATGTCTAAATATATGTAAATTTTGAAATTTCAAATTGATCACATTGAATATTTTTTTTAATGTCGTTTTTTATTTGGCAAACAAATCAATCTTTCTGAAAAAAAACAATATTTTTTTTAACGAGGTAGCTTTTCATGTTCGATTTGGCACAAAAATCAATCTTTTTTTTTGATTTTAGATCACTTTTGAGAAATCTCAATTTTTTGTCAGATTTTACACATACTTTCACTTACACCAATGTTTATGACACACAACTGGCGGTTACGAATTGTTTATCAGGTGTGTTTTTTGAGCTTCGTTCTCAGCAAAGCAAAGTAAGATTTTCAGCATACATCTACTGCGAGTCTCGAAGTGTCAAGTGAGCGTAGTTGTTGTAATTGCGTATTAAAAATCCTACTTTACTTTGCTTTGCTGAGAACGAAGCTCAAAAAAACAAGGCAATCGTTGGAGGGATTGCTTTTTTAAATTAATTATTAATTTTTCGAGTATGGAAACGATTTTTTATATTAAATTATTTCGAAATGAGTTATAAGGCATGTTTTTTTTTTAGCTTCGTTCTCAGCAAAGCAAAGTAAAGTAGGAATTTCAGCACACAAAGTCAATAACTACTGCGAGTCTCGAAGTGTCAAGTAGAATGTAGTTGTTGCATTTGCGTGCTGAAAATCCTACTTTACTTTGCTGTGTTCTTCCAAGAAAAATGCAAAATTTTGTTTTCAATGAATTCCAAAACTTGTTTGCCTTCTGGTTCGAAAAACTTAGCCAGCGAAAAGAAATATTTTTCTTTTACCTTTTCTTCATTTCCAAACGCATCAGTCATTAAGCAGCACTTCTTTTTAATAATTGCTTTCTGAGCCCCCCGATAATTTCTGCTAAAAAGTTGATTCTTTTCGTGAAGAATTCAAATATCAATTATAGGCGAAGCTCAAACAACCAGGTCTAATAATATCTGTTTAATCTTTATAGAAATGGCAATGCTAAAAAATAAAGATCGATTCCATCCACTGAATGGGTTCATTTTTTTTTGTAGTAAGTACACAAACCATCTTGCATACAGCTGATAGCTAAATAGTGTCAATTTTTTGACAGTTAATTTTATTTTTTATACCACTTAGCATCCACCCGACTCCAATTCCCAGTGACTGATAAAGGATTTCTTCAGAGATGAACATATTTCCGGTCCTCATTCGAACAGGAAGAAACCAATTGTCAATATTTCTTTCTCAGAGTGCCTACATATCAACCTCAATCCAATTACAATGCGAAGAACGTAAGGCCAAAGATGCAGCAACCAAAGGTCGTCACTTATCAAGTGGTGAACCAACAATCTTCGATAAAATCATCTCGAAAGAAATACCCGCCAAAGTATTCTACGAAGACGATAAGTGTTTAGCGTTTCATGATGTTGCTCCTCAGGCACCAGTTCATTTCCTTGTGATACCAAAATACAGAATACCTACGCTGGATGGCACCACCAAAGAAGATGCCGCTATTCTTGGACATTTGATGAGAGTAGCTGGAGAGCTAGGAAAGAATAGTGCTCCGGAAGGGTTCCGTTTAGTGGTGAATAATGGTGTGCATGGCTGCCAGAGTGTATATCACTTACATCTGCATGTTCTGGGGGGAAGACAACTGAAATGGCCACCCGGTTAGAGACGAACGAATTATGGATTTTGTTATTGTAGTGCCCAAAGTGGCAATAAACGATTTGATCGAAAATTGTTAGCTTTATCGCGTTTTTATAAATATGTATACTGATACTGGACTTGCAATATCGTAGAGAGTAAATTTTGTCCATTTTCAACTGCGCTAAAAGAAGCGTCCAGGAAGACCCGTAATTGAAGAAAGGTTGATGCTATTCACAAGTCGTTAGGGACACGGCTTAGGTCGACGGCTACGGTTAAAGGCGGCACATAGGGGTAAAGTGGCTCGCTTAGAGGGATCTAAACTCCCATTTCAGGCCTGTACGTTTTAAGGCCCAACTTATGTCTTAAAATGCTATTTTTAATTATTACGTTACGTCAAATACATAGCCGTCGACCTAAGCCGTGTCCCTAACGACGTGCGAATGGCCACTTCGTTGAACAAATCATTTCTCAAAACGTTCAATTGGCGCAAAAAATACTCTACTGATGATTCTTAGAATAGAAATTCGCTTCTCGATTTGAAGTCAGAATCCACACAATAAGCAACTGACGCTAGTGCAATTTATGTATGTATTTCATACAAGCCAGCTAACCTCGGAGCTGAACTAGTAGCAGCCTGAATCATTTTTGACATTTCACCAGTGCATTTGTAAATTCAACCGAAATCAGTTTGTTTTCAAGCGTTTAATGGTAATTTTTTGCATAAATATAACCGTGGGAAAACTTAGCTTCCCACGCCGCCACTGACATGTCACACTGTAGCTATTTTGTTTACATTCTATCTAATTGACTCCCCATAATTAATGTGCGATACCAATTCCACATACCTACGTGTACTGATCTGTTTTACAAAAGTCATTCACATCGGCCTCATACTACCCACTCATTCATTTCCCGAATGCCTTAGAATAGAATCGCTTCCATATGTGTAAAACCAGTTTCCGCAATGCACAACCGGTGAGTTGAACTTGAAAACGTTCTACGAATCCAAAATAGACCTGCATCAAGTCGCTAAACTTGACCATGCGTCTATCGAATTGGAATGGAGAAAGAGGGACACGAACCGATATTGATTGGAATGAAGCTCACCGGAACTACCAAAACAAAAAGTCACAAACGCATTCATTTGCATTTTAGTTTGTCAGGATGTATCGCTTTTAGTTGCTTCTGGTTCGCTTAAGCTTTGATTAGTGTAATTCCTCATTTCGCAAATTACTCATCGCAGTTGACATGCGCAGGGGAACTTAATTAGTATTTCGTCTTAACTACATGCTGATTGATTTGTGCTGTGATGAGTAACTCATCATGAGAGAATTAGAATAATTATACCATACACGTCGGTGATTTAACACAGACAAACATATTGTTGTAATAGAGTCGAGGTTCGCATAGATATTCAGAGAGTAATACCTAACATTGATGTTTTACAGGTGTGGCGTCTTCAAAGTTGCATTTATGTAAGGTACTTTATGAATCATTCGCATTGCATTGACGTAAACACATGACACCTTGTGATTTCGTTGTATACTCGGAGACAGAGCATCAATTGAAAATATGTTGGTTTAAAAAAGTGTCTGTTTCACAAAACCTTTTCGGCCGTGTGTCATAATTCGGTCCGATCCCATACTTCCTTGGCCAAATGTCACATTCACGATTTAAATTTAAATTTAAACACCATAATATTTAAATAAAACAAATTTATTTAAAAAAAATCTTAACCTAAATCTCTTAATCAAAAATTAAGTAACAATGAGCTTCGTCCTTTTACTATGATCTCTTTTTACAAATACATTCGATATTTAAGTTTTTATTTAATTTAAATACATTTTTGGTATATGGAGATGTTGGCGATACAATAACTGCCCTCTGTTGGGGTATTAGCAATTTGGAAAGATAATTTTGAATGCAAATGAAACACTGCTAACTGTCGATGCAAAACTTTTGAGCACAAAGAATGGACGCAATGGAAAACTTAACGCAGCCATACGCCTAAGAATGCAGTCAGTAGCACATTTGCCATCACAACAACAGCCTTACCAGCTGCGCTGTAATACGGATCATGTCCCTCCAACGGGTTATAGAATGGCGTCGTCGATGACAATCCAAAACCGATAGCATTTCCAAAAGGCTCGCCCTCAGGCACAAAGCCAATTGGTCCGATATTTCCAACACCCGGACTGTTGGTGAATGTGTAAGCTAAGGCGCCAGTTTTCGCGCGTAAAATACGATAGTTCACTTCGTTTGGATTCAGTCGACCCGCAACAAAACTGTGCAACCGATTGACCACGATGTACAGATAGCCGTTCTCATCGAAAGACATGCCATCGACCCACTGAATGAAATCCTCATCCTTGGCAATGACATGCTGGTTGAAAGGGGTGAATGGTTGATACGAATCCCACTTAGCAACAGCGTGCTCCTTTAGGAGGCCATAGTAGAGCATTCCATGATTGTCCATGATCATGCCGTCGGTTTGGGAGATCTTCAGCCCATAGTCGGTGACAGATTCGAAAACCTGTCTGGGCGTTGATCTTCTTGAGAATTCCGGGTCACGAAGGACTGACGCTGGGATGGAATATAAATGGTAACTGGACAGCGGTGAATAGTAGACATTGCGTTCGTAGTTTTCGTTGGTGAATTTCGGTGAATTGATATTTAACGAGTCCCCACCGCTATTCGGGTTGAAATACGGCCCCAGGGCGATGCCATCGATGTGGATGGAAAATCTTAAGCTGGTTCCGTTGACGGCAAAGTCGACTGCGTTGAGGGCAGCTCTCATCGAATTTGGCTCTCGGACTTTCCACGATCGGTTGAGTTTTCTGGAGAAGACCACGATACCTGGATCTGAGCCACTGTTGTCGGTAATGTAGGCGAATCCGCCATAAGCATCATCGACGACGATTTTGTTCAAGTAGTTTGTTCCCCTGGCGACCACTTCGCTGGGGAAATCGTAGCGATGGACGACGGTGCCATTTCGCTTGAGGTCGAGGATCAGCAGTTTCGGTTGGCAGGTGTTCTTTGGTCGATCTGAAACGAGAGCACAAATAGAATGATGAGAGCATAGTTTGGATTGAGCAGCTAAAAACCGCAGCACACGTTCTAATACCCCCTTACCTGGTCTCAGTGTATGGATCCGCCCAGAGTCGACAACCCACAACAGTCCATCGGCATCGATGGCAATACCCTGCACGAACTGCAGCGCCTTACAATCACCCTCGCGATTCATCTCCCACGATGGGAACGGTTCGACCAGAGGATCCGTCCGTCCATTGTTATCGGGCGATATGATCCAGCCAAGTGTAGCCGGAACACCTGGCATCATTCGCGGCAGTGTCACATACAAGCGCTGGGCGAATGCCTTCACGTCCGATATGAGAACATTGCGCTCGATAAATTCGCCCGTTTGACGCGCACGTCCGCGTTGATACTCATCCGCGTAGGCAAAATCAATTGTTCGCCACTCGTAGACAACTCGAAATTGTCTCTCACTCAGTGAGATCTCTTCCTCGGATTCTGGACCGGACGGCGGCAGCGGTGGTGGAGCTCCATTGAAGTATGTCTGTTGTGCCAATGCGGTAGCCGTCAGTAGGCAGCTTACCAGTGCCACACACACCAAGCGTGCATTCATTCTCACTGACTAATATCGGATTCGTTGTGTGCTCGCAGAATGCTTCTCAAGATCAGAGGTGATGATCAGCACCTGCGAATGCAAATTAAATGCGAAATGATTGTTATTGCTGCCGTGTAATGGTTGTTCAAATAGTATTATAGACCGTCCTCCCACACGGAACAGTGCTAATGGATGGGTCATGATTTTTGCACGAGGAGCGATTTTTGTTTTCGATTTTCAGACAGATTCTAATTGCCCTGAGATGCGATGTGGTTGGGTTATATCGTGCGCCATAAAGGAGACGTGACGGCGAGGTGTTGTTATTGGAAAATCAGTCGGTCGAGTTAAAAATTTGCACGAGAATAATTAAATAACGATGGCTTGGGCTGGGGTTAACTTTCATTTATGTAATTAGTTTCAATTAAGTTTAAATGGGAAAACAATATGGCAAGCCGAGGTTCTTCGTGTTCACCAGGGCGTATGAGGAACTTTTTTTTTGTGAACTCATATATACGCATGCCTCGCTCAGGTAATCAGTGATTGATCTTGATTTGAGGTGAGTCATTTAGAAATTTGCTAAATAATATAACTTACAGACCGCTAACCGTGCTTCAAAGTGGTTTGGGCTGAGCAAGGGGTCAGAGAATGCAAATAACTACTGAAACCGCAATCAGGCCCGCAGCTCGCTCCTTTGTTGTGGCCGCGGTTCCTATAGTTTTTTCTCTCATTTTTTAAATTAAACATCTGTTGCCGTGCACCCTCAAAGGATTCCAATTAAAGTAAAAAGGGCGGTATTAGAAATAATTTCTAGACAGCGGCGAGATTACACTAAAAAGAAAGTTCTCTGTTCTACTGAAGCACAATTTCCGGACCACTTTTCACCAAACCTAGTGATTGTACCTGCAAGTGGGTAAATGGATAAAAACGATCCAAATACGATCTATCCGCACATAAATGATGCATTCGATTGGGCTTCTTCAGATTCGCTCTCAGATTACGTCTGTCTAATCGAACATAAAAACGTCACTTGCTCTTTTGTTGTTGATATTCGTGTGATTGAAATATATGCAGAATTTGACACTTTTCTAAGCTTTTTTCATTCACCGGTTAAATTTAAAATTAAAACATTCGATTCAAATTATAAACATTTGTACACAAAAATATATCCACCCGATGCGTTTCCTTGCAGTTGAAACATTTCACGGAAACGTACACAAACTCCACTACCTGTCAAAGTCAAACCCATTTGAATTGGTTAACCGTACCAATCGAACATAAGAAGCGACATAGAACAAAAAAGCCCTCCCTGAGAGAGTGCCCAATCGAATACCATATAAGCGAAAACCGACATCTGTTATCTGACATTTAAAACTGTAAAATCTAGGCCGAAACAAAGTACGTCCATTTAAGGTCTGTTCCCTATCGATAATGCATACGAACACATAAGTCAAACTTAGTCAATCTTCGTTCGCTTACGCAAAAGTTTGGCAGAAGAGAGCCACTGAGAGAGAGCAAAATATTTGGTACTGGGAACAAATAAATCAGTCTTTTTTTAAATTTAAATCAATGAATTCGACGATTGCGATAAAACAAGAACTACACTTAATTAAGCCGTAAGTCATGTCTCAAAAATATTTACAGATTGAATAAATATTTTTAATGTGATGCGTTAACAAATCCACAAACAAATATGTAGAAAAAGGATTTTATTACGTCAAGAGATGTAATTTCCGTAAAGGGGACATTTATTCTCTATCTATTACGAAATTCCACACAAGATTGAGAAGGAAGGAGAGACCAAATGAGCTGTCAATGTAATTTGAATAAAAGTAAACAAGAAGTAACCAAAAATGGAGACGGACCAAACAAAATTGAAATAAAATGGAAAAGATGAAGGTTTATTCCTTCATCTGGGAATATTATGTGAAAGACATCTAGCGGTCAATGGGTGCGTCCATTGTCTTAACTTAATCTAGTACAAATTGCTGATTAAAAGTCACTTCCCATAATGCCCTTTGAAGTATTTTATTTTATTTAAATTTCGAATGTGAATTTAATCTATATTAGAAACAGAAAGAGAATTTCTTAATTAATCATGCAACGTTTATATGTTATGTAGCTTGTTGTTTTAATGAATTATATTTAAGCCTTGCACTAGTTTATAAGATCACTGTTATCTTAATGTGTAAGCCATTATAAATAAATGAACTATGAATCGCTAACTCGTTTCTAGCAAAAGATCACAGAATTAAAAGTTGAACAAAATGTTAAGACAGCAACAAACCGATGTAGAATATTTATTTCCAGTTCTATGTAGGTATGTTTTGGGCGGCGTTTCACCAAGAAATATGTTATTGAAGAAAATGATTAATACCTCCAGGTAAATTATTAGATACATTGTCTCATCCTCAAAACCTTTTCATTGCAACCTTCGATCCCATTTGCCTTTTCATTATTTCAATTTTAGATTCTGCTCCGGACTCGAATACCCAATCGATTATTTACAGCAATCTCCTGGCTTTAAATTGACCGGTTGTCGGTCCTTCACAAATGTTTGCAACCAGGTAATAAAGGCATCGCATCTTTTTTGTCAATTTTCGTTGATGACTTTTAAAAAGTTTATTCATTGAATCCAAGGTCATTGACGCATACAACAACCATAATCAATTTGAATATTGAAAACATCACATACACGTTGTTTATTTTTGTTTAATTTATATCACCGTGTATAGCGATCAATTGATTTCAATAAAAGTCTCTTGGTTTCGCTGTCGAAGCAGTGGTCATCAAACATTTCGAATTAGTGACAACTTAATGGTTCTCCCTAACTTCGTGGTCCGTACTGCGAAATCATTCTGTTTATGAATGCTTTTTTGATATTTTAATGGCCTCGCATTTTATAACTCTAATAAATCTGTTCAAACTTGCATTTTCCACAACGGGGGCACAAAGTGAATCCAGAGAAATGCGCACTGGATTTAAAAACTTGTTCATTAAATTGTGCCCTGCTTGTGGAATTATCACCTCTATGCCGCTGACTAACGCTTGTCCTTCCAATTTTACAAGCATTATAATTTCATTCACAAATATGACGCTAGACATACATACGAGTATGTACGAAATCGTGACTTGAAAATCAAAAGAGTTGGTGTACGAACTTTTCGGAAAATAAAGGTGTAAAACTTGCAATGGATCCCAGCCGAAGGAGAAAAACTCAACTAAAATTAAATTTTAGTGCTGCTCAACGAACTTGACCTTCAGAAATGTTAAGTAATATTTTTTGTTTAACTGGCACTACCCATGAGTGGCAGGTACTTAAACATTTATGCACGCTGGCCGATGTGTGGTGCTTTCGAAGCTCTTCCACTTAGAACACCAAAAAGATGTAATTTTCCGTACGAATAACTTGGCTTATTGTAGGTGCATACGGAACGGGAAGACTGTTTTTTTTTTTTGTAAATACTTGAATGTGTTCAGCGCTCCCACACACGATAAGATTTCTAGTTTTATAATCGTTATCCGGATCGCGGGTTTCAATGCGTCATCGTTTGTGGAAGAATGTATCTTCTTCATTATTTAGTCTCAATGACAGCAAAGTTTTCGACTTTTACCCATCACAATACTTGAATTGTTGTCGACCGAATAATGGACGGTTGTGCTTTAAATTTGAATGTAAACAATTTTATTTGTACCGCAGAGTCACTCTGCGCGAATTAGCACATTTTTTTGGAAGCCATGCTAATGGGCAGAGCAAATTTGCAATTTGGAAATATTTCTCTTTCGATTCTCTGCTTGAATTAGCGATTAGTGTTGTCCTCAAAAATAAATGAAAATTCATGTGAATGGCAATTTATATTTTTGTTGTTGCTTTGCTCAGTGATGCTTCAAACAGAAACATTTGTTAAATACACCGCAACCGATACCTGATCGCATTTGGCTCAAGCGTTGCTAAACTTGATGTGTTTTTTTGATTTTATTGCTTGGCTATTTTGGCGAAATTTGTTTATTTATTTTTCGAGCCGAGCTTGTTACAGTTTCATAACACAAATGCAATGCAGCATGAAATTTGGACTGTTTAAGCGTGTGACTTTGAAAATCAATACAACATTGGCCTAAATGTAGGGAAACGTCAAGCATGGCGTTGTCTTTTGTTGGCGGAAATAAAGATCGTCGGCGTGACAAGGTGGAGTTGTTCGTATTCGTGCGATGGAAGTCATGTACGTAGACAACGCGTGTGTTATTACGTGGATTTATTGAATGGGGCGTGCTTAGATCTTACAGATTCTATTAGCAGACTTTAGGCTTTGATCTTAAACGAGGATCATTAGTTTCAGTCAATATGTGTTTTACCATTTAAAGAAACATCATTCGGTTTGGGATTTTGTGAAATTAATTATGTTTAGTTACGAAAAATGGACGTTTACCAAAATTGGTTTGGCATTTGTTTACTTAAAATTTATGAATAAATTGTCAGCTACTATGCGTCACCATAAGTAGTGATGATCGCATATGTTTTTAAAGTGAAACTTTTTTTAGGTAATCATAGATCGTAAATCATCTTCTTCATCTGCAAAAGTTATTTTTCCTACGGCAGAGAAACAAATGGCTGGCCTATAGTGTAGGCAATAAACTCACATACGAGTAAAGTACACTTTCAAATCATTTTAGAGCTTTCAAAAGTTGTATAATTGTTTTGCTTATTATAAATAAAACATAAACTCTAGTTTATCGTTATCACCTCGTACTAAACGTGAAACCACAGAAAGAATAATACTTATATCTTTTACTATGGACAGACAACCTCTCACTAAATTTGAATTAAATATTTTTCTAGTACAAAAATGCTCATATCTTTGAAAATATAACTAAAAAAAGCGTAAAATATATGCAAGTCCTATCAAAGGAAGAGTTTTCGTCGAGATATTTTTTTAGGTTATCGTCATCAAATCGCTTTTCCTGACAGAAAATGTTACGTTCCGCCATTTTAACTTTTATAATTGAATTTCCTGTTATTTCTCACTTGTCCGCCATTACAGAATGCTCAACCTGAACGGCACATAAACGAATTCTCTGTCTACTGCATTGCCTTGACTATTTGAGCTTCAGTCGAAGACTTTTCACAAACAGGTGATTGAATTGAAAATGAATTCAACACATGAAAAGCATTCTGCAGAGGAATACCTGAATGTTGGTGGCCCTGCTTACACCTGGTCATGTATTTTCCTGTGCATCCTTGCTGAAGGTACAATTAGCCTCTAAATCCTAGATATATAATAATAATAATAAATAATAATAATTGGCGCAACAGGTCCGTATGGACCCAAGCCTAGCTTCTCACAACCATTCGTCTATTGTGAGTTTTTTTTTTATTTTTTGGGACGAATGGAAGGGATCTACAATTTTATGCCGAGTCCAAACGGCCAATTGAGAAGCTCTTTTCATGACAGTTATACTCTCGGATGTTTGTCAGAGGTTCGCGAGAGGTGGCGCAGTGAAAAAACCTTAAGTTGGAATTTGGGTTTTTCTCGGGATTCGAACCTGGGACCCCTCGCTTAGTAGTCCAACACACTAACCACTAAGCCACTGCGCCGACTAGATATATAGAGAATCTTAGACTCTACTCCAGTGGTAGTGTGAAAGGATGTTTGGGTGCCACATTTGGAAGCGACCTTATCGCCCACATATCAATGGGATCCAGCAAGCTCTAGATCGAACTAGCTACAGAGGCACGCGTTGTTTGAGTCTCAATTCAGCTACAGAAATAAGAAAATGCACCTGAGTTAATGTTGCTATCCTTCTCACGGGAGTAGCAACTATTTAAATTAGCCCCCTAAATTAAATTTCAACATTTGTCCTCATCCGGTGAATCTTAACTGAAATTTGTCTTGCACTGATTTTATTGATTTTAAGTAGGCGACTGGGGTGCCACCAATTAGCATGTGTTTCCTTTGGGCAATACACCGAAATTCATTCACAATTTTTTCCAGTCATAGCCCACAGCTGGTTATAATAAAAAATCAGCACACATAATGAAGTAGCTGAATGACAAAAGTATAATTACGAATTCTTATTATTTGTCTAAGGCAAACCAAACAATGATAAATCGCAAAAGTGTTGCTAATTTCTTTATTATTTATTTTCCCAATATTCATCAATACTTTTCAGAATTTATTGCTTCACTTGAAATTATGATTTATGGCGATGGCAACTACTGAAATTAATTGTTTTCTCTTCTTTTTTTGCGCGTATGGCGTATACGTTACCTTTTTTTATTTAATATTTTTAATCCAATAGAACCCATAATTAAGCAATCACAAAACATTAATTGATATAATATCAGAAAGAATTTTATTTTTTTTAAATCTGACTTTGTCCTCGAACTCTGTTGTCTGTATATATATGTAAAACAAAAAAACCCGTCAACATACAATTCCAAATTCCAAAAGGTATGTGATTTTTGTTTGTTAAATTATAAATAGAATTTAAGTAATAGCGAACTTCACAGTCAAAATTAACATAACATGTTATCGTTATCGTTAACATAAATTTAAAGATCAGTTCTAGCACGGATTGGATCTTGATTTACAAATAAAAAAAAATCGAAATCGCCTTAACCACTTACATTATTTTTTGTAACACAACTTTTTCGAATATCCAATATAATTGTTGGTTTCCTTTGCAGTTTCACTTATCCCCTCTTAAGGATGCAATTAAGTATCCACACACACACGTTACACTTTGTAAATAATTAAGCACTTGAACGATTTTTTTAACTTCTTCTGAGACCCGGTCGCGATGTTACTCCGTCAAGATGTTATTATAATGTAAGCGACAACTCAGGCAATCGCATATATTTATTTCTTCTCGCGGTCGTGCAGTCAAATTAGCAAGAGACTCACATCAAGAGAACAACCAACAGAGAGGGAGAGTAAGTTTATTGTTTACATTTTTTTTTTAATAAATTTTATTTTTATTATACACAGTAGAAAAGTAAGCTGAATGGCCGGCAAGGTATTGTGGGCTTGTTTTGTTTACCAATTAGTCAGTTCATGTGACTATTCGGATTTGTATGGTGACTTGTAATTGTTCAACGAATACGCTTTGTTTGACGGTGCAAGCGAGGCAACAGGTGAATTATGGATGGTGTTGGATTTTTATGTTTTAGCTTGAGTGCTTTGAGTGTAGACGGGCGACTGAATTTGTGTTCTGAATGAAACTTTTAAAATTTAAAGTAGTGTTCGATTAGAATCATTATACAACTTTCCACATCAATCCTCACGCATGTCTGATGTAGTGAGGAAACGACAATAAATTTGTTTTTGACATATTAAGGCCAGGCTTGCGTATAGCTCTGCAGAAAGAAGGAATTTATTTTGCAAACGATTTATGATGGGTCCATAACTACTCGTATTTCTTGCTAAAGTCTGCTAGACTAACGTGCGTTATTTAAGACTGCGCTTTTGTTACTAAAAATATTTGCTAAAGTCGACTTTAGCTATAATTCTTTGTCAAATTAAGAAAGACAGCTCTTGCTCTTAAAAAACCGTTCAAGGGGATGACAAGGTGTTCATGTGTAGGCCGTACTACTCAAATGTATTCCTAGTTCAAGAAATTAGCGATTAGCAGGTGAAACTCTTCGCTTGATTTCTGATACAATGTCATTGTCAAAGTTTATAACGGGGCAAGGTCGTCTACTTCTTCAAACTAAAAGCTGTGTTCTGTGATATTCTGCCCGATTTGTCAATGTCGTCTTTCCCATTTTGTTGACAACATTTACTATAAGTTTTGCCACTTTGTTCTCGACTAAACCAATTTTTGTCGCTTCTGTCACAATATTTGCAAAGTATCAGCTATTTTATTTCTGCCAGTGATGCCAATGAATCAATATGACCCACTAGTTCTAGTATGAACTTTTCCAAGTTTGGTGTTGAAGAAAAAAGATAAGAGACGATGTTTGCTTTCGAAACTATTAGAGCAAAGAGTGATCTTAACTGTCATTCTACATAACTTGATGAGTTTGGCAATGATGCCAAATCTAGACATAAATCCACACAATTCGGCCTAGCTATGGGTAAACCATTCTTCGACTCCCTTGCGGAGGTCTCGAAAAGAAGTATTAGGGAACTGATAACGTTTTCGAATTCCACAGGCTGGATCTAAACTCTCCTATTCGATAATCCGTAACAACCGGGCCTTTTTGAGTTGTGGTAACAAAGTGATACTTCGGTTTTTCATATAAACCGCCATACATACCTACCTACCCACATAACTCGCCTCAATATTGTGCATTCAAATCGTCAAAAAATATGTTAAATGTGACTCTGAACTTTTTAAAAGGATCTCTCCTGGCGTATGCTTAGACATGACAAAAAGTTATTTGACAAAGTAGAAGCGCCAAACTTTTTGTCTATTCCTGTAGTTTTTCCAGCAAAATTTGTAAAGAGGAAGGATTATCTACAAAAACAAGTTTAACGAAAATTACAGAATTTAATTTGTCAAGGTGATAACAGATAAACGTCATTCTTTTTTGTTTTATATGACGGATGACGAAATCTTAAAAATGTAAATATTAGAAACCGACAGAATTTTTCATAAACCCATTTCTCGTGTTAGCGATACAAATTATTTCAACGCAAGTTTCATTTCCTGGAAAGGCGACAACAGAAACATCTTCCCAAGTGGACAATAAACTCATTTAAATAGTAGCCTCATAACTGAATTAGTGATGTAATTCAAATAAGCTATAACTCCCACCAAAGTGACAACCTGTGACTCGTTGTCACTTTAACAACATTTTTTATTAAATTTACTAATTGTAAGTGTCTAAAATTCCATTTTTTTAAATAATAGTCTAACCACCTGAACGTAAAACACCTGATAATGCAAAACAGTTAACGTCATCTTGACAGCTGGTAATGTTCACCTATCAAACTCAAACACCCTTATCGCTTTAGGTCTGGCAAAACCTAAATAGTGATTGATTTCTGTCACAACATTAATTTTCAGTGATATACACGATACAGAATCAAACATTTACATTTATTTGAACGCATACTACCGACAAAAAAGGTTAAGATCTCAGTAAAGTCCACTGAAAATAGTATTTTTCAATAGAAACATCTGATATGATCCAGAAAACCAGTTGCGCACATTGCACACTTCACCAAAATCATGGCACAAGTCTCAAATGATGTGTGGAATAAAAATTGATATTATATTCAAATGTCTTAGAAAATGTCAATTTAATTGACGCCGTTGAATTAGCAGCACTCCAAATAGTAGCAAAGATATATAAATCATTTAAAAACAATCGATATTTATAGTGAGGGACGCCATTTTGGCAGAACAATTTAATTCGAATAGAGACGCTCACAGATTATGCGTAAGGAATTTTAATATGGATCCTAAACTCTTTTCGGATCTATTGCATCTAGTATTTGCAGCATTAGCAGTACCTTCGGAAAAGGGTCCCCCAGATGCTATGATGCAGATGCAAACAATGGTCAAAGAGTTCCAACAACCCGACATGATCTTTCATATTTTTACTGCTCTCTATATATCATTAAAATTGCATTTCAAAGTTGCTAGAGCTGCTTCAAGTCGTCACTTACTTTTAACTAACTTAAATCATTTCAAAGACTCGATCGAGGATGAAGATTTCAGTTCAAGCTTTCAAGAGAGCCTGGAAGCGTCAGACGAAAATAGATTCTATCGATAATTTATTGAGAACAGTAGGTTTAAAATCATTAAGCTCTAAAGAAAAGACAGAAGCATTGCCAATGGTACAGAAGTTAAGAAAAATATCTTGAGAAATTATTCGTAAGTTTCTAATTCAAATAAATGTCAGTAAAACCATTGACAGTAGTCATATCACTGTCAAATGACTCTAATATGTATGTCTGTTTAAATGGATTTAATAGGCGTTGTTTCTTTTTTAGTTCGGAGCTGAGCTCGAGCATTATGAGCGTGCTCAGATCGTTCTGATTTATTTATGAAACACACTTGAGCACATAACTGTCATTTGTGACAATGTATATGTATAAATTGAATATTTATTAAATTGCTTAACCTTTAGTTCCAGAACAACAGCATTTCAATTAATTTGTTTATCCTGTTTTTTTCCGTAAGATGTGACTGCAATTGCGTAATATTTTCACTCAGTCTGCTCAGTCAGTTTATTCTGAGCTCATAGAGCGCGCTCTGATCATGATCTGAACGAACAAAGAAATACAAATTCCGAGCTCTGATGTGTCCAAGCTAAAAAAGAAACACGAACTTTTTGTATAACAGTTCGGGTTCTGTCCTGAACTAAAACAGAAAATCGCCAAATAGATTTCCTGGAGGGAGCAGCCATTTTAAAGATGCCAAATGGAAAGCATTGTCTATTTTTTCATATTTGACTGGAAGAAGTTTAGTGGAGTACGTCTGCGTATAAAATTGTGAAGAAAATGTGGAATATAACTTTCAGGACTTCTGCTTGAAAATCGTGGATTCAAAACATAGCTATCTTTGTTTGACACTAGTCATGCTGTGAAAGTGTTTCGATCTATTAAATTTGCACAATGAGAAGGATTGACGAATTGCCACTAAATACATTTTGACATTAAAGTTTTCGACTTATAGGTGCAATTCGGACTTTGAATGTAAGTTGCAGCTTTTTTTAGTTTGCTGGTTCGTTAGACTGTTATGAAATCTGACAGTTCATCCACTTTAAAAGGCCTTACATTCTCATCCCATTTGTCCCGCAAATATAACTCACACACCCAAATAGTTGACTTATCATAGACCTATATTTTGCATACAGAAATGTGTTGAAAAACTTTTGTTTTCCTTCGAAAAATGTTTAGAATTTGCTTTGCCTTTGCTTTTGCCTTTTTTATGACAGCGCACATTCAAATGAATGAGCATAAAATTGACGCCTTCGCTAGAAACAATATTATAATTTACATAAATTCTTCTTTTCTAATAAATCTCTTTTTTTTTTGTTTGTGTACATTCAATGCATATTTTAAAACCAGTTAAGAGCTTCAAACAAATATCCCCAAAAAAAAATGTTCACCTTCAACCTCTGTCAATGGATGAGTAAACGGTTAACGAACTTTACGACAAAAATTCAACAAAATTTACAATGCCATCGAATTGGCATCGTACAAATAATCATGCGCAGTTTACACGAATTTCATAAACAATTACTCGCCCAGAATCCTATTATACTTAAATTTATTTAAATGAATTCTCAATTGTCTCTCTGACATCACTATGTGACAGCGGCACTGGCGTGACAGTGAACTTGAATGTCTCTAGCATAATTCATATAGCTCACCGTGCGATTTCGATGACACTCACACTGGCGGATCTGAGGCGAATTGCAATTTTAAGGCTGCGGCTATATGAATTTAGAGATGATTAAGGTTCTGTGAGTGATTAAATTAATTCAGATTGTTATTGCTTTACTTATAATTTCAGTCAGAGCTATTTTGCAAGTCGTGATGTTCCCATCACACCTATGTAAGCTATTCTATGACCGAGTTGATAGTTGAATTAGAGTCACAAGCCGATTATAATTACCGAACGTACTCGCGTAATAGTCAATTTGTTTTTTGCGGTTGCATTGAATTGGATTTGTCTGCCAGAAGCACAGGCATTAGTTATACGATGCGCTTTAAGTGGGTTGTTAACATATTTTGTGTAAGTATATGTACCTACTACAAGGTAGGGAATTTTCTCGCCAAGACTGAGGGAACATTGTTAAGTGCAAACTATTTGTGCGCAGAAAGCTTATGATAGGCCTGATAAACCCTAGCCTGGAATTGTGTAACAACTAGGTGTACAATGTACAAAGAAGAGTCTGTTCTTCTCTGTTTGATGGGCGTAGAGTGTGAGGAGTATTCCATTAACAAGTATTCTATTGTGTTGACGTATGCTGGTTGCATAATGGCGGGTGCCGATTATAGTGTGCAATAAAATCGAAAGTCGTGTTTTTCGCGCTTTCTTCTGAGTGGTCCGCGAAAATTTGTAAATAATGCGTGGGAATAAGCAAATTTGAGTAGTCCACACTTGGCTTTAGCGAGTAGGAGATTTATTTCAGTTTCAACTGACAAATCTGTCAAATGTAGAAAAGTGTCAGGTAAATAAAGGAAACAAATTACTTTCCTGAAAGTTACTTATTCGCTGGAGTATAGTAAGAATGCTATAGAGTGAATATCGGGATTAAACTAGTTACTGTCATTCAAGTAGATTACGCTCAAAATTCAATCATAATTTTCATTAAATCTTTTGCTGTCTGAGAGTTTATAGCTCATTCGTTTTATGTTTGACAATGTTGACTCAGAAAGCACCCAAACTAACCGTTATAGATTTTTTTTCGTGCTTATATGCTTACCTAACGCTGTTACCACTTATTAAAAAAGTTAGTTGTTCTTCTTTTCTGAAAAGTCATTCCACTTTATTGCCTAACTTTTATTTGATCCCATAACCATTTGACCATTACTTGCAATTGTTATAGAACCTTTTTTATTTCCTATTCCCTTAGTTCATATACCTAATGGAAATATCTTTGTTTTCTACTACACAAAATCAGTTAAATCTTATAATTGTGGGAATATAACTCACCTCTCTATCGGTCCCGTGAAAAAATATTGCTCACCCATTTCGATAACATCTTAATGTATCCTACGTTCTAAAGGAAAGCAAACAAGTTCACATTGTGCCGCCACCACAAAGTTTCTATGATTGCAATCACGACTTAATTTAATTACAAACATTTTTATTCTTAGTAAGCTCTAGTACTATTTTGCTTGTAGTACTGACTCAATCTTCTCAAGTGTTTATTGTTTTGCAATTGAAGTGTTCACTGTCAAGGTTAACACATTACTCGGTGAAGGCATTAATATTTCAGTGGCACGTCATTTTAATATTTCACATGCCGTCTGGCAATATTCTCATATACGAGATGTGAATTGTCTAGTATATGTCATACAAATCTGTTCCGTCAAAGTGGCATAATAATAGATTCTCCCTAGAATATAATTCAGAAATTTGTTCAGTTGGACTGTATAAATGCCGTATCACTATTGTAATTGATTACACACTTGATGACAGTTGAAAGTGAAAGTACCAAACTAATGACAGTGAGTTCATAATGAATGACAATGCAAGGAAGGCGACATCTCTATCGTACATAGCCAAAGTTGATTGCGCTATCCCGTGAGTTGACTCTGTTGCGTTGGGCGTAATTTTGATTTCGTTGACCCTAGCGACGCACACATCGCACATGCGTGAAATTGTAAAACTGTTTTGTAATGTGGGTTGATATGATTATCGCCTTTGCATATTTTATTGTTGCGTGAATTGGTGGTTAATTTAAATTATATCGAAAATTTGATAACCAAAGGAATGCGATTCGAACTTGAAGATTTGACATGCTCGCTGTCACAGTTACCTACCACTTAATGTTCTCATGTGATTATAAGAAACTGCTAGCACAAGCTAGAAATGAGCCAGAAACCCTGAAAGTGCTACTGCGCCCCTATATGTATGGGAGTTACGTGTGGTTTTCATTTGAAGGTTATGTGTTCTATTGGCTGTTGAAAAACGGAGGCTTTAGATGTGGCAGCAAGGTTGTTTTTAGTTTTTTAATAATGTTTTACGAAAAATGCACGTACTAGTCAAAACAGACGGAGACTGCGCAAATGCGACGCATTCAGTTCCCGCCTAATTGTGTATTCAGTTGACATCACAGTGTCATTTAAAGTGACATTAATTACGTGAAACTCGAACGATGAGATTGAAGAAAAAATGCGTTGTTCGGGGGAATTATTTCTCTGGAATCAGAATGGAATGTTGAAACAAAAAATGAACTGATTTTGTGGAACAAATACAGATCAGAAGAGTTAAATAAACTTTTATTCAAAATAATAACAGTGTCCTTCACAAATATTTAAATTGTATACAAGAAAACTGACAAAAACACACACCGAAAAATGGAAATTCACACGAATCCCAAATCAGCGCAGCAATAGCTAACGTAAAGTGCACTTTAGATTTATCTTCTGACGTTTATGTAGCTGCTGCCTGTTTTGATCCGTCGTTTGCTATAAATCGCTTAATGTCAGATTTTACTAAGAGTGGAGGGTTTTCTAACTTGTTCTTAACCTAAACCACAAATTTTTGGAATGTAACAGAAAAATGCATAAATCAGAAAAACAAGAATCAAAATAAAACTCAATACATAAATGTGGCCGCGATTATACATCGTTATTACGGTAAGAACAACATTGTCCGTGCATTTTGTTCTTCTTGACATAAACCTTGAATGTCAATATCCCATCAGAGCATTATTAGTGCTTCTTTATTGTTTTTCAATGTCCAATGTCGCTCCTCCAAAAAAAAACACGAATTTCGGTCATTAAACAATGATTCAATTTTCCAGACATCTAGATCAAAGGCGGATGCTCTTCAAATCAAAGTTATGCTGTCAACGTGTCAACCCAAGCGCAGCTAATTACACTTGCCGCTCATACAAACAAAGTAGTAAAAATGGAGAACAACTAATTGCATTCATGTTAATGTCAAAATCGGTTTTCAAAGTGCTAAGCGATTTGAACTTGATTTCTACTTGACACAGCAATTTTGTGGGTTCTGCCATCGGTGTTTGTGGTTAAAATGACGTCACTTGTAAATTACCTATGCCCGAGAAGCGTGTAATATATCATTTTAGTTGTGTGAAAGAGAATTCCACGCACAAGCATAAGTAGTGTCTGCACGCGATAATAACTTTAAACATACGTTTACTGTCATCGTTGTTGGCAGATTATCTTTTAATTTATATTTTCTGCCTCTTTTAAGTTGTGGCTTTGAGTAGGTTGTAAGTCTTAAGCTTCTGGTGAACTAAGTGGCCATCATGATCCGATTCAGTAAGGGTCAAAAGCACGACAATGCAAGCATTATGTTGAGCGTGTAACCTCGGAAATGGAACAAGACACAATTGTGTACGCGAGTTTTGGAAAAATTGTCAGACTAAAAGACTGACTCCAATTGTTTGCACCAACAAAGTATAGAAGGTTCCATTTTCATGTGACACAGGAAGATGTAATTTTGCAATCGTTTTAATAAGAGTTCATTACTGGCTAGGGGAGAAATATGTTGTATGGACAGCGGAAGTGGATGTTGTTTCCCTGAGAAAACGGAACGATCAGTTTGTAGTGGGATGTAAGTGTAGCTACATTTAAAAGAGTGGATTCGTTTCATTTAAAAACAAAATCGAACCGCACTTTGTGGGTGAATAAGATAAGATTGTAATCTCTATTGTTACATTCGAGCTGGGATTCGAAAAGATAAAACGCTTTCTGTTGAACTTTTCTAATAGAATCATTTTTATAACACACTTTATTCTAGTAATTCACTTCAAAACAATATTTCTTTAAACAATTCTTATCCGACTTAAACCAATCAATTAATTCACTACATACTTTACACTTATTTTCTTCACAACCGATTACTATCTCGAACTTTACCAATCAATGTTTAAAAGTCAACTGTTCACCCTCGTTCTCAAATCTCCTCTTTTATATCCGCTCCGCCATCTATCGGGAACTTTATAGTGAATTCCTGTTCCCCCATGAAGAAACTCGATGGTTCTAGAATTCGCTCACTTAACTCTCCACCAATTTGACAGATTCGAGTCTCCAATTGGAAGTGGAACTTGTTTGGAACCGATTTTGTTTTTGAAATGAAAAGCGGTGTCAATACCAAGGTTTTTATGTATATACGGTATTTGTATGTGTATTGGTTCATGAGTAATAGGCATATGAGCGAAGCCACCTCTATTTGTTCATATTTGGTGTGTATGGTATTGTCTGTCTCCGAAACTACTCACCGATTTTGATAAAATTTTGTGGAAATGCATGGTTGGTTGCAGCTTTAAGGACAGGCTGGCTTTGGACCTGATAGGAGGCGCTGTTGTCAATATAATATAAACATTTCTTATTATTCTTTCAACTTAATTTTTGAAGTGAATACTATGGGCACATTGATGCTGGGGAGTGAACTGGTTAATGTGTTACGGAAATTGTGATCTGGCAGTGCAACGGAAGCAAATTCTTCCGAAACTTAATTCAAAAAATTAAAAAAAATCAGTTTCATCCAAGAATTAAACCTGCGACTATGGAATTCATAAGCTAGGCCTTAGACAGACACAACACACGAGACTGCTAAATTAAAATAAATCTAAGTTGTAACCACATGAATACAAAATGCAAACAAAAAACGTTGGAATGGATTGCGTTCTGAAAACGTTGAATTCACTTATCTAAAAAAAATAATTGGCGCAACAGGTCCGTAGGGACCCTAAGCCTAGCTTCTCACAACCTTTCGTCTTCTTTTGCACTTATCTACTGTATTAAAATTATAATATTATATAGATTTGGTTTTTAAATTAAATTTCTTAATATAATACATCTGCAACACAATTAAATCTAACATTATATTTAGAGAGAAAAGTTTCACTTCTGGTGTGTGGTCACAAGTTACTCTCATTTTTGTTATACAACGGGAAATTGCTTTGTCATAAAATCACAACTACATTTATTCTATTGTTGTTTTCCTCCAAAAGCGATAGTCTTAATATTCACTTCATTGATCAACAACCATTGACAACTTTCTGGGATTTGGTTTGATACAACATATATAGATGATTATCTTTAATACAAATTGATCAGTGATCGCACAGATGAAAATGGTACGTTTCTGAATAAGAAATCCGTATCAAATACCATCAATATTCATTTAACTTAAAATTTTAATCAGAACCGTTTTATGTCGTCTTCGACTGATTAAATGAGCTTTTTCGTGACAGTTTCACTCTCGAATGTTTGCCTGTCATGAAAGAGCGAAAGAACAGGACTGATCCAGCATGAATCATGACATTTATCAAAACATGACGCTCTTTCATGAAATTTGTTTGACACTATTCTTAGAGAGTTACAAACTGATATCAGAGATAGCCATCTAAAAAAATGTTAGGTCCGTACTTTTGTTAATGCGCTGTTAAAATTATAAAGCATTTATTATTGAAGGCCGCGATGATGGGTAGCTAGGTTGCAGTCCATTCCAGACTCCATAAGCGCTTGTGAACAGTTTAAATAGAAAATCTAAGGTAACAATTCGCTTGACCAAATATCCCAAGAAACTGAATGCTTAAACGTTAAACAAATCTCTGAAGCTTTTTTTTTTCATTTTTCTTTTAAATAATAAGCGTTGAACTACAAGTATATTATGGTCTTAAAACAAAAACCTTCCTCCAAACTGCGAAATCACCTTTGGCTTGTTTTTGTAAACAAATGTGCCCAACCCACAAAGTATGCGAATTTGATTCATGACATTGATGTACTATGTACTTAATATTTCGCATCACCGTACTATATATGTAGCTCACGAGTAGGCACTCGTTGGCTTTAAGTTGTAAACAAGTTTGCTGCTGGACTCTTTTGTTTTTAAAAACAATTTTGTATATTAAATTTTACATGAAAACATTTAACAATCAAATCAGTTGTTTTTAGATTAATTATACACCAAGAAGACATAATATGGCGTCCTATTAATTCCAAACGAAAATGAGTCAATTACGTTTTTTAACATCACGTAACTTTTTGTTTTTGTCTTGTATTCGTTGCTACCTCTTCTACCAGGTTGGGGTAATTTAGTCGCATAAGTTATTCTGCTCGCATGCTGTTCTGCGTTTTTTTTTTTATTTAATTTTTGGTAGTCTTATTACTCAAAGCGTTCATTGAAAGATAAATAGGAGATTAGGATGGAGTAATCAAGGTCGCCAGTGACTTTAAGTATTCCATTAGATGCGGTGAATGTCCTCGAAGTATATTAGTGCTTCTAATGGATTATTTTATGTTGAATGAAATTCATTGTTGTGTTCTAAAATATTTGATTTCCGCGATGCTCGCGGCTTAGACTCAATTTTTAAAGTTTACTGTCCATTATTACACATATTCTCTACTGTTAAAGTATTTAAGTATCTACCTGACTCGTCTGTTTGAATGTTAGGGTTGGTAGTGAATTCAAATAGATCCGTTAGCGTTAATGGGTAGTAACTGTCTACCGAAATTTATTGCAAATCTCTTTAGCTAAATGCAGGTTGGTAATGGTTTGAGCATTTTGCGAAATATTTCTCCAGTGCAGGCGCTGAGTTAAGATGATTTATCGTTTCTTGCGTATACCCACTTTGAAACATTTGAATAATCTTTTCTTTTTCTCCCACATATCTAAATAGTATCATACTTACTTCCTAAGTAGTATACGAACTAATGTAGTTTTATGTACTGAAACTACAAATTTTCTATAGCTCGCTGAACTGAGCTTCAAGCATGGTGATTTGTAAATTAAAAACACATCCTTAAACTAATATTCGCCACATTCCTATACTCAATTAGTTTGTCATTATTTATCTCATTAATCATCTTCATCTCATGCAAAACGAGTTCCACCTCCAAAAAAAAAGAAAAGGTGAAACAATGATGATCGACGTAATTGGGGATTTTCCCGAAACAAAACAAATTGACAGCCAAATACACGTCATTTCCTTTTGTAGCTTGCGACTTTGTGACAACCCCTCTGTGAGCCCTGACTCGGTCAGTTTGTTTTGTATATCTAACTTTTGGCAGCTCTACACATTACATAAGTATACATTGCTTTCTACAATAGTGACAATTACTGTCGTCGCGACGGCGACACTCACACTCTACGATCTTTGAACAATGAGAATGTTTTGTTTCTTTATGAGGTACGTGACTGAGAAGCTTAAATTAATATTTGTCCAGAGCTTACATCTATCGACGAGTTTAAAGTGGCTCAACCTTGCCTGATCCATTAACCTAATTAGGATAGTTGTGTTGTCGCTAATTTTATTCTTAAATTTCAACAATTGACAATAATATTTGCTCTAAATCAAATTGTTATCACCACGATTAAGGTGATGACAAGTTGATAAATAAATTTCTTAATAATTTAAAAGAAAACGACAACCGCTTGGGACTAACATAAAGAAAGAAAAACGAAATGGTCGAATGCAATGGTTATTAAGAAAAGCTTTCTACTTCGTCATTTTGCACCCGTATTCTAATAAAAAAAATAACAGAAATAAATTGACAATTGGGCGAATTAACAGCGAGTGAAGCGCTGAAGAAATGTTGGGGTACGTAAGATTTGTAGGTATGTACATATTTCTATAAAAGTGACGTTTAAAATTATAGCCAACTAATGTGGTATTCAGATTTTGTGTGTCTAATCGAACATAAAAACGTCACTTGCTCTTTTTTTTTTGTTGATATTCGTGCGATTGGTATATGTGTATCCTGCGACACTTTTCTAATCATTTCCGTTCACTGATTCAATTTTATATGAAAACATTCAAAATGATCGCCCAGATTGATTTCTAAACATTTGTACATAAATAAATAACAAAAATAGATCCACCCGATGAAATGAATTTCTTTGCAGTTGAAAAATTTCACGAAAATATAAACAAACTCCTCTAGTAGTCAAACTCAAACGTACTTGCATTCGTAAATCTGAATTAAATCTGAGAAAAAATCCAGATTCGCAAAGGTGCTCTGAAATCTGAAAAAGATTGCTTATTTTATACCAAACGTACATAAAAAGCAGACACAATACTGAGACCATCAACTTCGGCCGATTTGCCGTTGCTTTCCTGTAAGCTATATTTTTATGGGGTGGCAAATGCTAAATGCGCTTGTATTGTTACATAGAAATTCGTAGTGACAAACTTCAAAAATCAAGGGTTACCGACACACGCCTACTTTGCATATTTCACTTCCGCTTTGGGTAAAGTGGCAAATCGTACTATACATATGTTGTTTTCCATTGGGCAAAAAGAAGCGTCCGGGAGAGTCCGGAATCGAAAAAAATACTTCTCAAACCGTTCAATTGGCACAAAAAATACTCTTCTGGTGATTCTGAGCAGAGAATTTCGCTTCTCGATTTGAAGTCAGAATCCACTCAAGAAGCACTCACACAAGTGTAATTTTATGTATTTTATACAAGTCAACTGACAGCAGCCGTAGATTGTTTTTAGGCATTTCACCAATACGATTGTGGATTCTTTCATAAGTTGTTTTGTTGTTCCATTGGATTTCAGAATGAGTGGATCCCCGAGTGAAACCAATGGAAAACGACAATAGTATTATCTCTGGCTTGCAGCGTTCATAGAATTTTATCTGTTTAATTTCAAATTGTTCGTTACGTGTGAATAATTTTTTTTTAGGAATAAGTTTACATTTGATTTAAATATTCAAGAAAAATTAACATTGTAGATTGGTTGAGGGAAAATAAAAAGATTTTGAGCAAATTTTCGTCATTATTTAAGATAAATTTACACATGAAATAGAAGTTAATTACATATATCCAAAAGCGGGATATACTCGTACATAACCATGTTTGTCCTAATATCTTTCGAAAATCGTGAATTTTTATTGGTTTACGTTGATAAAGAGGTCAGATTTCTCAGATGATGTCTATGGAAGGTTAACCGACATATCTTTCCACGAATTTTGCGACTGAACACCAAGTTGAAATTTTCTGATTGATGAAGTGAAAGAGACTTTAGCGACCAATTAATTTTAAAATTGTAGCTTGGTAGCTACTATTTTAACTTCAGGCGTGCTTTTTTGAGCTTCGTTCTCAGCAAAGCAAAGTAAAGTACGATTTTCAGCACAGAAATTACAATAACTACTGCGAGTCTCGAAGTGTCAAGTAAAGCGTGGTTGTTGTAATTGCGTGCTGAAAATCCTACTTTACTTTGCTTTGCTGAGAACGAAGCTCAAAAATACAGGCCTTTCAAAACAATAAAAAACTACAAAGTAAAAAGCCGTGTAAAACATATTTTGCGTAGGTATTCATCTTCTGCGAAGTGGCTTAATACATTCCTAATACTTTACGTAAACCTGTTCCTTTAAAATAAAACCGCAATTGTGCTGCTGCATTTCTGTTTATTGTTAACTTTAAAGCGAGTCACAATATACACTATTCGATTCCATTCGAATAACAAAGCTAATAAAGTATAATGCTCTACGAGAAAAAAACATTCATCATAAAGATATCACTTTCCAACCGATGCAAGTTCATGGGCCTCCATACAAACAACAACAATTATTTGACTTTTTCACTAGTGGAACGTTTCTTAACACAAATTTTTGGAAGAACCACCTGTCATTCATTTGATAGTACCTACTCAGTTTTTAGTACTAAATTACAAAAATTAACAAAATAAAAAGAAACTAACTTAGCTAGAGCGATATTTTGCATAAACCGGTTTATATTTTACTTCGCTCCTGTTTACTTGTAGCATCTTCTTCCTGATGTTGCTGTTCCCGTTTGCTTGTAGCTTCGTCTTTACTTAGTTTCTCTGCGTCTGCAGTTTCTGCTTGACTAGGTGTTGTGTTCTCCTTTTTATCACCACTGTCAGATGGTGTTGCTTGAGCTGCTTTTAAAGCCTCTCTTATAGCATCTGATAGAATATTTGGATCTGTTGTACTTTCCTTGGTTCCTAAAATTAAAGTTAAAAGCAAAAACACGGTCATTTTCTTTCAAATAAAATAAAAACTCAAAGAAGCCTTATAATTGTTTTCACATAATTTTATTACTAGTTGAAGTATGTATACATACATAACACATTTAACAGTTTGTTTCTTTTATAAATATACAAAAAAAAAGTATTAATTAAATTATAAATAACGAAATCAGTTTAATCTTTGCTTGACTCGTTCTTTTGATTTTGTTTGGGCATTCTGTGGAATAGAATACTTCAACTTGTTTTGCCTTCAAATGAAACGAATGAATAAAAACAATTATAAGACTTTAAGTAGGACTTTAAATAAGAATCAACATTTAACAATAAAACGCATTTTTGGTTGAAAGTTTACTTATTTATTTACAAATGAAAAGGATGGTATAGAAACTTGCTGACGAACACTTGCTAATGGAAGGTAGGGCGTACCGTTTATGAATTATGCGCAACGTGCAGGTAAAGTCTATGCACTCGCGGTTAATAATTGACTACTTTCGATTAAAAAATCAACTATGCACCTTAAATTGTACTTTTCATACACAGAACAAGTAAACTTTTCATCTCTACTTCTATACAATCATTTAACCGGGAACTTGAAATCGGCCCACATTTGTTGCGAATAAAAAAATATTCGCCAACATCTTAGATACGACTTGACAAGCGGTGAACATTTCTATAAATAATCACTGGATTAAAAATATTTAGAAATATGTAAGGCGATGATTATTTGTAAGGCCCTTTGTTATAGAAAGTTTACCGATCAAAATAAGCAAATTCCAGAATACGTTGGATTATTGGCAGGTTTTTTGATAACTGCGGAGGTTCAACTGGATGGTGGTCTAAACAAATTAAGTACACTTTATGGGTGAATTGTTTCGACGACAATTAGCTAAAAAGTTGTATAACTGGGGTACAGCTTTGCTGTGCTTTTGCCGTCAGATTAAGGCCGAAAACTTTCCTCAGGGAAGTGTTAACAATTCACATCAAATTTTGACGCATATATAGCACCGATGAGAGAGAGGGCGTGACTTAAGATGAAGTTTCTATGAGCATATAGGACAGACCTACGAGCAAAATTTAAGTTTCGACGGCGTCAAGATCGACCATGGAGATTTAGCGCCAATATAGGAAGCGAAGACATCTATTAGGGAACTGAACAGTATTACCTTCAGAAATTAACATAAAACTTATTTAAAAACCAATTTTAGATCAAAGAACTCCACTCAGTTGAAAGGAAACGACGTTCGACCGTTCTCAATTTTAAAAATCGACTTGAACTGTTACCTAGTTGCGGCAAAGGTATGGAAGCAACCACCATTGTGCGAGAGTTTAATGCCGAAATGTTACAATCGTGATAGAAGAGCAGTTGGACATATGTACCTACTACTTCCAACAGACATAAACTCTGAGTATGGCAGCTGCAAAATCTTCAAGAAGTTAAAGTCTAAGGAAGGATGGTGACTAAAAGAAGAAAGACGATAAATCTTTTATCATTTGGGAGAAAGAAAGGTCAAACTAATGAAAATATGTAGCGGCAGGCACGACACACAAAATGTCTGCAGCAAAACAAACATGAGCTGAGAATGGCAGGATATAGGCCATGTTACTCGAAGTATAAAAAGTAAAATCTATCCAGGAGTTTTCCGAATTTGCTATGAGCTGACTGGTGACTAAGCCTTCGCTTTGCGGAGATAAATGTTTAGCAACTCAAACCTACAGTCGACGGCACTCGTTAAGAGGTGTATCTATGTTGGATGAAACGGATGCCGTATGAAAAATAGTTTTTATTATATTAAAAGTCTTATAACATTGCAGATTGGCAACTCAGTTAAGCAAACAAATTCCGAGAAAACTCCGTAACTAAACAAGACGACATTTTTAAAGGCATCCCTTTAACAACAAAAACAATTTTAAAACCACCTAACCAAACACTTTCTGAATCACAATAATCAACTTTTTCTAAGCAGATCTAAATGGGCCTGCCTCAGTGTCCGAATGTTTCTGATAACGCTGCTGTTCGCGCATACTCATCTCCCTTTCCTGGGCGACTTGTTCGCGTATTAATGCATCGCGTTGCCTTCGTTCGAAACTTAACGCGCGTTCTTCTTCCAGAAAAGATTCCGTGTTCTTATCAGCTAAGTAATATACCAATAAAAAGGCAATAATCATGCCTATTCCGAAATAAAATCTCGGGCCGTAAGGTTTTTCCTTCGAGGCGCTATCATCGTGTGGAGTGTACGCTTTTTCTGATTCGTCTGCACCTTGCGTATATTCACTGGATAGATTTTCATTTGTCGACGATTTGTTGGACTTACCGTCTTTTTTCTGAACAATGCCATTGATCTGTCCTGGTGTGTCTTTTTCCAACTCTGCATAGGCCTGTAGGAGAGCGGGTTACAAAATGTAAAGCTAACCAGTTTTTGAAGTTTTACAACTTACTTGTATTAGAGCTCTTTGTTCGCTCGTTAGTTTCTTGGGTATATCGATTTTGATATTCACATAGTGATCACCATGTCCGTGGGCGTTGACACGCTTCAATCCCTTACTGCGTAGGGATAATTTGTGATGAGATGATGTACCGGGTTCAATCTGAGAAATGGCGGGTTTTACATTCACATTCAAATGTGTGAAGAAATATAACTTACGTTGATGACATGATCTTCGTAGATACCTTGTATACGAATTGTTCCGCCTAGGAGCGCCTGCGACAGGGAAATTGAGGCATCAGTGTGGACATCGGCACCATCTCGTCGGAAATAGTTGCTCTTCTCAACTCTAGGGGAAATTAGGAAGTTAGTAAGTGCAGTCATCAAAATTGTCTCTTATTTGATGCAATTCAATTGAAATTCGAAGTGGCAACGCAGTCGCTATAACCAGTACCAATAATCTTGGGCCAGAGGACGTTCAAATAAACGATTGCCACTTCGACGTTACACTGAACTTCAGAAAAATCCTACCAAAGAACTCACCTGAAAGTAACGAATATCTCTTTGCGACCAACAGCAAGCCGAACAGTCTGTCCATGCTCAACCCCAGCGGGAACAGGAACTGTAACCTTTTTCCTTTGAACCTGCCAGTTGGGTAAACAATCAGAAATCATTGAACTTAAAACTTTATAAACTACCTTACCGCTTGTCCCTTGCCTTCACATTCTGTACACGGATACTTAATAAACTGCCTGGTGCCCTGACAGTAACGACAAGTCGACCTCATGACAAACGGTCCCGTGGATATCGTCTCCATGCCGGTGCCATTGCAATATTGGCATCTGCCTGGTTTTGTTCCGGGTTCACATTTGCTTCCATTACACTTGCGGCATGTATCGACTATATTCACATTGACATCCTTGTTCACACCACGTGCTGCTTGCGCAAACGTCAAGTCCATTACCACCTCTTGGGCACTCCCAAATCCATATTGCGACTCAGCGAAATCTTCGAAATTATTGGAACGGAAGTTGGCTTCACCGAAAATTTTGCGAAACAGCTCCTCAGGATCAATTGTTGAACGGAATTGCCAACTCTGAGAGAATCCTTGTGGTCCTCGGGGATCAGCACCATATCCAGAACGGTTCATGTCCTCTGTTGTCTGGCCATAGGTGTCGTACTCCCTGCGCTTCTGTTCATCACTGAGAACTTCATAGGCTTCGGATACCTCTTGGAATTTCTTGCCAGCATCTGGATCATCCTTGTTTGTGTCGGGATGGTACTTCTTGGCCAGTTGATAGTAAGCCTTCTTGATGTCCTTTGCGGCCGCATTCTTTGGGACACCCAGCGTTTGGTAATAATCGGTTCTATTCAGCTTCCCAGTACGATGGAACACGCGTATGATTGTTGTTATTGGCTGTTGCCCTACCGCTGATAGTACTAAAATGAGAAGATGAAACGTTTCTATAAATTGAAGTTTGATGCGTATGGCGTTATTGCAAAGATTGAAAGAGGAATTTTCTCATTTCGATAGAAGCAGAAGTTTCAAGATTCGTGTTGATGTTTTTTACTTTTCGACCGTCAACGGTGGAATGATGTAACTTTTGATGAAATTCGAAAAATCTTCTCACAACTTACGCGGCTTTGTCGACTGTTTTCCGGCAAAGGCATACTGTCTGTTGACATCAAACCGGCCGGAAGATGTTGACGAGGATGATAGTTGTCGGCTGGGAAGTGATTGCAGCTTTCCGCATTGAAGAATTCTAGAATTTTTCGAAAAACTAGCAAAACCCCGTGCAGCGGCCATGCTTATCAACGAGATGGAGGAGAAAAGAATCGAAAGAAGGGGTTTCTGTGAAATGTCAAATTTCAGAAAATTCCACTGACAGCTGATTGAGTGAACGAGACTCGACCGAGTTAGTTAGTCGTTAGCATTGCCAGACGCGAAGTTTGTAAACTAGCGAAAAAAAATAAAATATTTATTCGCCACGATTTTCATGATTTTCCTGGGGGCAGATTCCGTATATCCACGATCGTCTAAAGGATATCGTTTTTGAAACTTTGATCACCAAAATAAGTCAAATTCTGCTCGGTATGATTTTGACAAACGTCAGCCTTCATTATACTTTTGGAAAATGAACTGGATTAAGCTCTCAAACTTGTAATTTTAGCACTTGGTTGCTAGTTTTGGAGGTCTATCGTTTCGTCGATAATCGCCTGAATAGAATGAGTGCCATGGTGAATTTTCGGTTTTTATTTTTGTTCGACGTCCTGGGTTTTTTCGTTTTTGTCCATGCAAAGATTAAGACTCCAACTCCTAGACCGACGGAGGTATGAATTCTTAAAAAATGGTCCATTTTCGATTGTGTTTCTTCTGCGACCTAAAGGACGGAAGGACAATCTTATGCCAGATCTTATGCCAAATCCGGGCGCCTGAAAAGAGTAGTTCGCGACAACGTCAGTGTCAAATAAGAATAAGAAAAAATCAAGTGACAACTAAAAAACTTATAGGAAAACAAAAATGATTTTATATGGCTGTAGCATAATTATGTTAAAAATCACTAAAAAGTTTATAATAAAGTGCAAAACACAGAATAAAATCATTAGGTGTGTTTTTTCGAGCTTCGTTCTCAGCAAAGCAAAGTAAAGTAGGATTTTTAGCACGCAATTACAAAAACTACGATCTACTTGACACTTCAAGACTCGCAGTATTTATTGTAATTTGTGTGCTGAAAATCCTACTTTACTTTGCTTTGCTGAGAACGAAGCTAAAAAAAAACACGCCTATTATAGAATTGAAAAATCATGTTTATCAAATGTATTAGGTAAAATACGAGAAGCTAAAGTAATACTACTATAGTCTTGTTTTTTTGAGCTTCCTTCTCAGCAAAGCAAAGTAAAGTAAGATTTTCAGCACACACTGCGAGTCTCGAAGTGTCAAGTAGAGCGTAGTTGTTGTAATTGCGTGCTGAAAATCCTACTTTACTTTGCTTTGCTGAGAACGTAGCTCAAAAAAACACGCCTTATGGCCATTACAATTCGGCTTTGTTATCCTATAAGTTTTTTTGACGTTTCACCCAAAAAGATAGCCCACCTGTGAATGTGAAAGGATGGGGTTTTGCGAAACACTCTATTGAGGTGATAGCAGATTGATGAAATTTGTAAATAATACCTCAATATATCTACCTGAACAGGCAAGGCATTCTAGAATTGACCATTCTTTCGAAACAGGCTTATTGTTACTGCTAGGTCTTCTAAATTTGAATTGAGAAGCATTATTCTCATGATAGTTATTTTTGCTCTCGGATGTGAGGTGGATGGATGAATTTGAGTTTTCTCGGTTCTTAAAGTTAAAAATAATGTCTTTGTAGTTTACCACTGAGTCCACAAAACTGATCTAGATATGATCACCCTAATGTACACGAATGTATGCCGCAATTACTATAATTACTATTACAATTACTACCTACCTTTGTGGTTCAGAAATTGTTCATACCCTTATACGGTAGATATATAACAAGATTAAATCAAACGCCAAATTTGATAGACCAATTTCATAGTTCTTGCAACCGTTTGAGCTATTTCCAAATTTCCCAAAAATCAATCAAAATTCGGCCTGCTACCTATTTGTAGACCCAATTCTGCATACTAATTGGACCCGGTTAAAGTGATATCGGGTCATGTCCAGAATATTAAAAAGCTTTTACGTCACTAAGCATCGGATATAGCATTCCTGTCATGAATGAATGACAAAACCGTCAAGCTATATTCTGATGATAGGTTATTGATCAGTTTATTCAATTCCAAAAGACAAAGAAGTGCATCGATATCAATGAAATCGTTCTTCCACGACACTCGGTTGCAATTAAAAACAAATTCGGATAAATTATTTACTGGGTGTACATATGCTTGAAAAAAATATATCAAATTTACTCTCATCGTAATCCCTAATGAGGACACAGAAATGTCAAAATAAGCCCTATATGAATAGAGGTTTACTTGCTTAGCAATGGTGACAGGTGAGTGCCAGGCCAATTGTTTTTTATCCCAAAGTTTGAATCTATTTGATAAGATGCGTATGCGGTTTGATTATTTTTAATATATGTTATTCCCCGATAAGTAATTTAATATACTATGTAGATATTTCTAAATATAAATGAATCGAATTGCAAACATAGAAGAATGATTCCCTTAAGAACGATCATTAAATGCAAACTACGGAAAGCATAATGCGAGACATTCAATACTAATATGCTTCGACGCGTTTGGTTTTGACCAACCTTTTTCTTATTTATAACTTTGATACAAGTGAGTGCACGTTACTCAGCCGAAGTCCATTATATTTCTATAACATGATTAAAGGCATTTTGTGAATATTAAAAAAAAAACATTTACCTCGCTATTTCTTATCATTATAACAGACTGCTTGAACTGTCGCATGTATTTAGTTGTATATTATGAGGACTGATATTTACACAGACATGATCAGTTCACATTATTTGGAAATTTCACATTGAAAAAGTACTGAGACAGTGTCTGGAAGTGCAGATAAAATTTCAAAGATTACTCAAATGTATTTTGCTGTACACTCAAAAATTAGGCAGCATTTTAACTGTAGAACGTAGATAAGTTGTACGAATAGCAGCATTTTTACTGGTAGATAAAGTCAATGCTGCCTAATTTTTGAGTTCGCAGCTAAATACATTTGAGTAATCTTTCAAATTTAATCTGCACTTCCAGACTCTGTCTCAGCAAAATACATTTGAGTAATCTTTGTCTTGGCATTTCGACACTTTTTTTGTGAACGAATTTTTTTTTCCCATGAATTTGACAAGAGCATTGCGCAGAGTGTCAATCTGTAAAACGCAATTAAATAGAATAATTACTGTATTTCACTAGTACATAAAACATAAATAAAAAAGGGTTTCCATTCTACTTGGCTCCATCCGTGTTCAGACTCGAAACTCAAGAATGTGAACTTCTTGATGCTGGTATCAAAAACCAGGCGTATTAAACTTCTTTCAAATACCTATGGCGGTGATGCTTTTCCAAGTGTACGAACTGGAGTCTTAAATAAAATATGACTCCTTGTAATATATCAAAATTCGCCCCGCTATCTGAACATCGAATACTGCATAAACATCCAAATTGGCCGAATCGAAAGTGTATGGACCCGAATATCAATTAGTTTTAATGTCAGTGGCCTAGGGGCGGCAGCCTTTCGGTCATCGGATGTATGAAATTCCTGTCATATCAAAAGTCGTTGGTTAATACAATTTTGACAAACCATATTCTGCTATACGGCTCAAGCCACGATTTTGCATTCATCGATTTACCAATAACTGAAGTGCAACGACACGACCCATGAATAAGACTACCAAATCGAATTGATTGGCGATTCTTAAACGCCCGATATGGTATCAGAATACACTTCTCTTCGAGTAACCGGCTTTATTACAGATGGATACATATTGATAAACATTTTCACCATAAAAATGATCAACTAAAGGGAACAGATCAAATCATCAAGTTGATAACCTGAAGTCCGATAACCGAGTCCGAAACCATGACCAACGGCATCATCTACGTGTTTCTATTTGTACGTTGTGGCTTGTGGTTCATGTACACGTATTTTCGCCAAGCGCCAATGAGCTTCGCGCTCATACGGTACTCAGTCATTTTCTGTATCTCACCCCTAGCACATGTTAGTGCCAGTGGCAGGGAGTATCTACAAGATTTATTTTCTGTCGAATATTGCGCGGTCGGTGGACAGTTTGCTCGCGAAGTTTACAGTGAAATCTCCAACCGTTGACGATGTGGTTAGCTTTGATCGGAGTGTTAGCCCTTGCAGTCCTTATTCATCGACTGAATAAGGACTATTGGATTCTCTCCCTGTGCAAGAAAATCAAACGCGTGGATGGAGGCGATTTAAACGAGCTGTATCCAGTGATTCCGGGAAAAACGATTTTTGGCAATAATTTTGACATAGCAGCAATGACTCCAGGTATAGAATAGAGTTAAAACAACATTTCATTATCCTTGGGTGGATGTGTATTGTATAAATATTTTTTTAATTTTGTTGACCACACTTGTTTGATTTGATAAACATCTGATATACTTAGATCTAAAACAAATAAAATTCGTTTAGTTTTTTGTTGCATTTGTCAGTCTTGCGCAGTTGGAGTAGTATACTCGTATCAATGGCGGTATATTATTTATATTTAAATATAAATATAGAAAAATGTGTAGCTACAAGTACGGAAAGCTGATATAGGTACTCATCTGATTGTTATCAGTTACACTTTGTGGAACTTTAATTTTGCAAACGTGCTCTTTCCTTACATACCATCCATAACGGTAGTATTACATTTCATGATGGTTTTATTTGATTCTTTAATGTCAGACTAATAAATGAATGTGTATAGTATATATATGTAATAGGGGGTTATGTTCAATTCTGTTATTCTTATGGTCTTCTTTAGAGACCTCTCAACTGGTGCTACAGGGCTATATAAACATTTGTATTTACGATTTCTCAAGTTTTTTGATTGCGTTTTCTGTTTTCAATCTTTGAAGAGTTGTTTCATTTTATTATTTGAGAGCCTGTCTACTTCCTATAGAGGATTATTTACATTGCCGTTAGACGGTGTTTAGATTAGCGTCAGCGCGCTTGCTCTTTTTGACATCATGGAGATAATTTGGTAGGTATGTCTTTTAAAGATGTCTCATTTGATGACTGCATATAGATTATGGGGTTTGTTATTCTTTGCATGTCATATGAGAAGGCAATATATGCCAAATACTTTTGTCTTTTTTTGTTGACATTTTTAGTCTGTCCATTGCAACAAAGCCAAAGAACCAAATATCATAATTGACAAATTTATGGCGTTTTCCATTGAAGAAAAAAAATCACCCTTTCTAATGTGGTTTGTGGTATTCGATTGGTTGCTCTCAGATCAATTTTTATATTCGTTTGGTACAAAAAAAATAAACATTCTTTTTCAAATTTCAGAGCACTTTTGCGAATCTGGACTTTTTCTCAGATTTGCTTCAGATTAACCACTACAAGCACGTTTTGAGTTTGACAACTTGTGGAGTTTGTTTACATTTTCGTGAAATTTTCCAACTGAAGAGAAACGCATTGCATCGGGTGTATTTTTGTTATTTATTTATGTACAAATGTTTAGAAATCAACTTGGGCGAAAACTTCGAATGTTTTAATATAAAATTTAACCAGTGAATGCAAACACGTAGAAAAATGTCTAAGGCTACACATATTCGAACCGCACGAATACCAACACAAAAAAGATCAATTGACGTTTTTTTGTTCGATTGGACACACGAAATCTGAAATCTGAGTGCAAATCTGAAGAAGCCCAATCGAAAACCACATAAGACATACCAAATCTAGAAGTGCTCTTTCTATGTTTTCTATGTTTTATTGAAAAAGAAAGTCCAGGGAAATTTTTAGCACAACAGAAGAGTCCATATTTTTGAAGAATTGCCCTGAACTCACCAACGCACACTAGAAAAATGTCAGATTGAAATGTGTGTCGTGTTGCAAGAAACAAATTTTGCGCTATGTTATTCGAAAATATGCAATAACGCGTGCAAAATGAAACTTTAATAGAAATATATTTATTTGGTCCATTTAAACATTCATATTTACTGTAAAAATAAAAAAAAGGCGCATCGTAAACCCAATCTCACATATAATGTGCATATGGCGTGTACCACTATTGCAAAAGCGTCCCAACGAATTTTATTGTGAAGAGCAATTCTGAATTTTCGGGAAATTGTCTCGGAACTTCAATGAAAAAAATCATTAGTTGCGATAAATGTTGGTAATTTTTTGCTCCTGGCAACAACTTTTTATTATAAGGCAATTTAATTTGCTTTCATTATTCGTTAGTTGTTTATGATCGATGTCATCTACGAATGCTAATTTCGAAAAATTGTGCTTCTGGTGTTGGAATGCATGTTTCGCACAGTCTAAATTCTTATGTCAAATAAGTCACATTACAGCACCTCACTTTATTTTAATCGGTTATCATATAAACATGACTTACATTATATCATTTAGTAAGAATTGCTATTTGTGTATATGTACCTACACGCTACACATGCAAAGTCTCGCATGTGTCCAATGCTTTTGTACTTAAAAATAATTATAGGTACACCACTTCTCAAATTTACATTGATTTAAATTGAAATGCGTGATCAATATCATCTGAACTAAGCAATTAGGATGTCAGTCAGTTCCCACTTTCAATTAGGTATGCATAATTATTTGAATGCAATGATGTGAAGGGTAATGTCAGGTTTAGAACAAGACACTTCTGTCGTGTTAAGAATTTGCCTGGAAGTGACATTTTTACTTAAAAGAAACATATGGCATTTTCGATTGAAGAAAAGAATTGCCTTGCCATAAAACGAATAATCTTAATTCTTGGCATGACTGCTTGTAAGAAGCGGAGTTATTATGCCTCGTAAATTCTGGTAGAACATACCCAGTCTTAAGTGGTTGGTAGCACTATAGCACTGTCATTTGGCTGCTCGGGCATATGAGTAGCATGAGTAGTGTGTCCGAGATTGTTAATATCAATATCGGCGCGGCCACGTAAGACGTATGTCCGAGTTTGCTCGGTAAAGTAAGCTAGGTATTATTAATAATATCGGTTTTTAGAAGATTATAGGTTTTTGCGTTCCAGACATTTTTTAAAGAAAATGCAAATGACAGATAATTGCTGCACCGCAATATCTTAATAGGATTTGCTTCGTATACCTATATAGAAAATCGGCTTGTGCAATTGCATGTCATATATGCAATGGTATCTTTGAGCTATAGAATAATTGATGCGCCACTTAATAAATACTTTATGATGTTTAATTAATACCTTCATATCAAGCTTAAAGACTTAATAACAATATTTAGTTTTATACCCACCAAGTGGAAAACTTGATCGTTGGACTTTAGTTTTTATAAAAAATCGATAGATTATCAGGTTTTATAAATTTGAACCGCCAGGGCAATAAGAACTCGTTCATGTCTACTTTTTCCATTGTTAATATTAGAACTGTTTTTTTATGACACTTGCTTATATTTTGCTAATGATTGCAGATTGAAAGGATGTTTATAATATTTATATTTTTTAAAATTGTTAAATGCGTATATTATTTCAATATGTAAGCATGCGCAGGCCATATTTAATTTTGTTAAATTGAAATTTCAGAAACGGTCTTCGAATACATTTCCAACTGTTTTAAAGTCTCTAAGGGCAGGAGTTTCATATGGCGATTTATTGAGAGCGCTGTCTACAACGTGTGTCAAGCTGAAGAAGTTGAACATGTTCTCAATAGTCAATCTTTACTGACGAAAGGTGTTGTATATGAGTTGCTGCATACTTTTCTAGGAACTGGTCTTCTGACGAGCACAGACAAAAAGTGGCATTCGCGTAGAAAACTTCTGACCCCAGCCTTTCACTTTAACGTTCTACAGTCTTTTGTAGAAATTTTCAAGTAAGAAGATAATTTTCATTTAAATGCATTGCTAAATTAAATGATATTTCAGAGAAGAAAGTGTCAAGTTCATAAAGGTTTTGGATACAAAAATCGACAAGGATCTGCCGCTGGTCGATGTCATACCAAGATTTACGCTCAACAACATATGTGGTAGGTTTACATAACCTAGACACCTAGGGATAGAACAAATATGTTCTCTATTTTAGAAACCGCTATGGGTGTGAAACTGGACAACATGAGTGATGGCGATGATTATCGAACACACATTTCTGATCTAGAGGTGCGAATGGTGAAACGATCATGCAATGTATTGTTTTACTATGAGTGGATATACAAAATCTTTGGCGACTACACAGAGTATATGAAGGAAATTCAGAGAGTGCATGCATTCACGACTGGTGTCATCAATAAAAAGCGCGAGGAATTTCGAAAGAATGCTGCATTCGAAAATATCGGGAGGTGATTTCCTCTGGCTTTAAGAAGAGAAAGCTTCAATGATATAATGTTTCTTGATCTATTTTCAGCAACGAATTCGGAAAGAAGAAGCGCTACGCTATGTTGGACACACTGCTTGATGCTGAGGCCAAAGGTCTCATTGACCACAAAGGAATATGTGAAGAGGTCGACACCTTTATGTTCGAGGGATATGACACAACATCAACTAATTTAATATTCGCCCTCATGAATATTGCATGTAACGAAGATATCCAAGAAAAGTTATTTGACGAGATTAAACAGTTAGGTAAGGGTCTTCAAGTGATAATTTCAGTTTGTATATTCACGCGGTTTGTTTTAGGTGATCTGCAAGATCTTACCGTCTTCGATTTCAACAAATTGGAGTATTTGGAATGTGTGATTAAGGAAACACTCAGGCTTTATCCGTCTGTTTCTTTTATGTCGCGTGAAGTTGTGGAGGACACAACTTTGAATGGAATTATCTTGCCAAAATCAACTCAAATTAATATACATACGTTCTATTTACATCGTGATCCAAAATATTTTCCAGATCCGGAAAAATTTGATCCGGATCGATTCCTGCCGGAAAACACCCTAAACAGACATCCTTTTGCATTTGTACCTTTCAGTGCAGGTCCAAGAAACTGTATAGGTAATGGAGACAGCGTTTCTAATTTGAACATAATTTTATCTGTCCTTTCTACACTAGGCCAAAAGTTTGCGATGCTGGAAATCAAAGTACTGCTGTCAAGCATTGTGAAAAACTATAAACTCTTACCTGTAACAAGACCAGAAGACCTTACTTTTGAGAATGGATTGGTATTAAGAACGAAACAACAAGTTGCAATAAGAGTAGTTAAGCGAACATAAGATCTTTGTTTTTTTGCAATGCTTACAAATTTTGTGTAGATATTTGTAGTCACTGGAATGTGATGTGGCGTTATTCTTCGCTGTGATATTAAAAAAAAAATACTTTGAATTTTATTTTCCACAAAACATGCATTCTACATTGCTAACTGTTAAAATTGTTTGAAGAAGGACTAAAATGAGATTCCACTAAGAACAATGCTTTAAATGCAACTGGCAATGGAAATGCCATGAAAAATAATTTTTATTTTAGTAAAGCGAAAAGGAAGCTGTTAAGGAAAAATTCGAGTTTCAAATATTAACTTCAACTTTTTATTTAAACGACGCTGGCAGTCCGGGGTGGCCAATTATTGTAGGTTGTAAATAAAATGCAGAATTACAAATTATATCAGCAGCGTTTTCATTTATTCAATTCGTTTACTGGACCCGAAACACTTAACATTTTTTCATATTAAATTTCAAAAATTGCAATACTCGCCAATCGAATGTAGTCAACTATCGAAATAAATGTTGCTGCCAAAACCGTGATCTGATGAATATAGAAATTTACGGCACTATTATACTCGCCCGTTGGATCTACATTGAAAAAACGTCCAACATATCTGTGAAAGTCCAATTGCTGCGGAAATTGTATACCAAAATCTCTATGGGATTTGTTTGTGAGTGCCTTTTAAACAATTCGAT
Source organism: Cheilosia vulpina (assembly GCA_916610125.1). Classification (NCBI taxonomy): domain Eukaryota; kingdom Metazoa; phylum Arthropoda; class Insecta; order Diptera; family Syrphidae; genus Cheilosia; species Cheilosia vulpina. The sequence continues at coordinate 47,534,545 of OU744279.1, forward strand.
TAATACAAGTCCCAAATTCATACCTCTCTCCGATTAACTGAATTATCCAATAGGTGGCCAAAAGTATTGTTCCAGGATAGATTACCGGAAATAGTATAAAAACTAGTAAACATGCAGACAGTGCAAGATTTAAAACTGTTGGCACTGGTAGCGGCTGCACCCAAATTTGTACTAAATGCACAACAAAAGGCTTTGTGTAGTACCAAATTTTGTCTGAAAATGAGTATGTCTTCCACTAAAAGAATACATGCATAAATAAAACAGCTGTGGGAATATTATAATACATGCATTTACGATTTTCCGCCGATGCAGTTGTTTGTGCCAAGTTTTTCTTATCATTTCTGAATTTTGAATAATTTTAAGGAAGCAGTTGAAAAGTAATGACAGTAGTTGCTTGAATTTATGTTTTCATAAAAATTTAAATCAAAGGTAGTTTGGTGCACTCGATCTTGTTCAGTTGTATAGTGTATATTGCTGCGATATGCTTGATTGCCCATTAATGTTAAGTTGTTGTTAACAGCAATTGAATTTACTTTCTTGTAATTTTCCGAGTCGGTGCTAGTCACTTATGGCGTTGAAATTCTTGAAACCACCTGTTCCTATAACTCAAAAAATTCCGAGCACTTTCCTTTTATGTCTCACGCAGAGAAGCCGCTGTGCAGTTTTCGATGCCGGCTGTCAAACTCGTTTCTGTCCTTCTTCTTTCGGTTTCTTCAACAAAGCATAAACAAATATTTTTAGCGAATTTTATTTTCACCAAAACTACTCGTTTGCTCTTTTCGTTGGTCCTTTAAAGTGGATTTGGTAGGCGAAAAATTGGACTACACTTCATATTATATTTTTCTGCAAATATGGAAATCGAAATCCTAGACGCTGTAAATGAGTTCTTGGTAGGAGTCTTACAAATTATTTTCTTTGCATTTCTGTGTTAAATTTACATTTTACAGAAAGTAGAAAACATCGAAGAGGCATTTCTCTGTGTTATTGTCCATAAAACTGACGGTGAAAACGAAAAGTCTCAGAAATTCTCTAACAATATTGGTAAGTAAACGCCTTCTCATGAGAGTGGTCCTCTGCTTATTTCCGGCACTTCTACACAGTTTCAACATTTAATAATGTTGCCCCCGAGTCAAAGGAGTCTATCATTAGGCAGTATTTACAAAGAGCCGCCACCACTGCAAATCTTACACAGCTGAAGGTTCTGATGGACACTTTGGGTAAACTGGTTGCGAGCAATTTGATCACTGCCAAGTAAGTTATAAAGCATTGTGCATCCTCCGCCTTACGAGCAATTTCATTTTAGACTTTTATGCGATAAAATCCTACTCTGCGACAAGTTGGTCTTTGAAAATAAAAACTTCTGGGTGGAAAGCTTTAGGCTCATCAAAAAAGTAATTACTCACGTGGACTACAAGGGCGTTCGTGAAATTATGAAGGTATAAAAATTATATGCATTTGCCACTTGTATTCAAACCCAAGTGCTACCACAGATTTGTCGGGAAAAAGCCCAAACCTTCCCGGTCTATATAAACGTCAGTTTCTTACCTCAACTTCTGGCACTAGAAGAGACACTCCGTTTTATTTTCGACAGAAACAACTGCCTGCTTCCAGCGTATTTCATCGCCAATGAAATAATGAAACCATTCTCTTTCCATTGGGTAATGCTCTTATTTTGCATAAACTGTGAACTCATTTAAATTGGTTTATCTTTTAAGAAAATCAACAAGTTGATGACAGATTTCGTCGAGGAATTCCGACACACCGCCCAAATGGTCTCGATAATTGGACATCCACACATGCTACCTGTCGTTGAGCACTTCGGTTATGCCGATCACATGATGAACTCGTGGAAGTTGGACCACAATACCCTCAAGTTTAACTTTAAAGGTAGCCTACCCTACGAACCAGAGCTGCTGGAAGAGCAACCGCAGCTGCTGAAATATGTCCTTGACCAGCCCTACTCCCGCGAGATGGTGTCGGCTATGTTGAATTTGCAAAAGCAACAAAAACAGCGCTGCAATGCACTAGAGGAACAATTGGTCAAATTGATCATAAGTGCTATGGAAATGACTGAAACCGATATGAACACGTCGACAACAGATGAGACGACATCACCCAATGAGTGGGTGTGGCTGCACTTATCGTCGCAGTTGATTTACTTTGTGCTTTTCCAGTTTGTAAGCTTTATGCATATCGTTTTGTCATTGTATGAGAAGGTTTGTTGCAAGAAACGGACGCATTTGGGCTGTTTTATGAAAGGTTTTCCCATTTCAGCTGTCGAAAAAGGAGTTGAGAAAGGGTCGCGATCAGCTAATGTGGATTCTTTTGCAGTTCATCTCGGGAAGCATTCAGAAGAATCCGGTAAGTGACTAATTGTGAAGAATATTAATTTGATCCTAACCAACTTTGTCCTACGTTTTAGATCTCAAACTTCTTGCCGATGTTTAAACTGGTCGACTTGCTGTATCCAGAACAGGAGCCGCTAAAGGTGCCCGACTGCAACAAGTCATCCTTGCTAAGACAGGTAAATCAAAGAAGTGTGAAGAGAGTTTTGTGTTAACAAAAGGACGCAAACTGAAAGTGTATATATCCAGGGCAACTGCATCTTAGCTTTTGGTAGTAACTGGTTGCTACTTAGGGTCGCCATTGGTGTTTTGTTTTTTTCCCCAACCTCAATAAACACGCGCACATTATTTTACAGATGGCGCCAATCTGCATTTGGATACACCTAATGAAGAAGGCGATACTGGAAAACATAAACATAAACCGGCCGATCCCCATCGCATTGAAAAACCACCACGAGTACGTCCACTTACCCCCTAAAACCCAAATCAAATTCATGCGAACATATTTCCCATCAACAGGTTCCTCCAGCACCTGGTTATGCCCAACACAATGATGTCGATGAGCTTAGGCAATGACTTTCGCATCATACTCATTTGTAATGCGTACTCTACCAACCAAGACTACTTCTCGCGTCCAATGAACATCCTAGTTGAGGCATTGAATGGAAATGCAAAAGCTGTTGGAGCACCAGGACCAGCGAGCGTGTCGCAAATATCATCAGTTCCGTTTTCCATGGTGGTACTGGATAGTTTGACTGTGCACAGCAAAATGTCACTGATGCACAGGTAAACGGATATTTTTGTGTAACTTTAAAGTAGACAAATCAATTCTTTGGACAACATTTCAGTTTTGTCACCCAAATGATTAAGCAGTCTCAGACGAAAAGTTCTGTACCGGCTCCTGCATTAGTTGAAACATATTCCCGCCTCCTGGTGTACACAGAAATCGAATCGTTGGGCATCAAGGGATTCCTAAGTATGTCGCTCATAGTCTTGTTGTATCACCTGATGCTTATCGAATTTTGTAGGTCAACTTTTGCCGGCGGTTTTTAAGCACCATGCGTGGGGGATTCTGCACACGCTACTGGAGATGTTCTCTTACCGTTTGCATCACATTCCCACACACTATCGCGTACAATTGCTGTCCCATTTGCACTCCTTGGCATCTGTTCCACAAACAAACAAAATGCAATTGAATTTGTGGTACGTATCCGTGCGTATCTGCTTATACTCCTTATCGTAACAATTGGGTTTGCAGTTTCGAATCTACAGCCTTACGTCTGATAACAGGACTTGGGTCGGCCGAAGTTCAGCCGCAGCTATCGCGGTATTTCAATGAGAAAACTCCTGGCTCGGTGGCATCTATGGAGAGTGAGGAGCTCAATCGTGTTCTGATTCTCACTCTAGCCAGATCGATGCACATCACTGGAGCGGGTGAGGCATTGCCAAAAGCATTGGTCTTCCCATTTTGAATTATCCTCCATTTTAGGTGACGACTTGCAGGCTTGGTGCAAAGATCTACTGACAAACATTATGCAGAATACCCCGCACTCTTGGGCCAAACATTCGCTGGAGTGCTTCCCACCGGCTCTCAATGAGTTCTTCACCCAAAATAGCACTCCACTGGAAAACAAACAACAGCTGAAGAAGTCCGTCGATGAGGAGTACTGCAACTGGACATCGATGTCCAATGAGAACGACATCATTGCGCATTTCATTCGTCCAAACACGAATCCACTCTTCTTGTGTCTGCTCTTCAAGATGATCTGGGAGACGGAGAATATCAGTCCCGTCGCATATAAGTAGAAGATGGTCAACCGTTCTGCTTGAACTCCAAATATTAATTGCAATTTTACAGAATCCTTGAGGGTATTAGTGCTCGGGCCTTGTCCGCGCACCTGAGGAAGCTATGCGACTATCTAGTGTATGAAGTGGCCAACTCAAATGGCAAGGATTTCATCCACAAGTGTGTGGATACCATTAACAATATGATTTGGAAGTACAACGTTGTTACCATTGACCGGGTGGTGCTGTGTTTGGCTCTCCGCACTCAGGAGGGTAACGAGGCTCAGGTGTGCTTCCTAATAATTCAACTGCTTCTGCTGAAAGCATCCGAATTAAGAAACAGAGTTCAGGAGTTCTTCAAGGAGAACAGTCCCGACCATTGGAAACAAAATAATTGGTAAGTGGAAGCGGCAATAATGGCAGAATTCCGCTGAACAACGAATCCCTCCTAGGCACGAGAAACATCTCGCTTTTCATCAGAAATACCCGGAGAAGTTCGCTCCAGACGAATCGGCGTCACATCCGCCGCTGCCGGTCTACTTCGGAAACGTTTGCCTGCGCTTTTTGCCGGTATTGGATATCGTTTTTCATAGGTTTATTGAGCTACCAATACAACATGTCCACCAGATACTCGAGGTGATCCTCGACCACCTAGGGTGCCTTTATAAATTCCATGGTAAGCTGAGGGGAGACGTTTTTTTTTTTTTTTGTGAAGAGCCTTGCTGAAGATTTTTTGTTTTTTTTTTTTGCAGATCGTCCGATAACCTATCTCTACAACACACTGCACTTCTATGAGTGGATCCTGCGAGAGACGCCCTCGCTTAAGAAGAAGCTCGTCAGTGCAGTAACTGGCGCCTTGGTGGACGTTCGCCCGCCGAATTGGGCTCTTAGCGAACAATATCAAATCTATTTGCAAAGTAAGGAGACCCTCTGGAACCCCGAGCTCAGCTACTATATGGGCCTTCTGCGGCGATTGGCTGACAGTGAGTTTTGAATCTTATTTGAAGCAAATTCCACATATCAGCGCCTTTTCAGCAATCAGCGGGAAGAACTATTTCTACGTCACCGACTGGCGATTCAATGAGTTCCCAAATGCACCAAGTCACGCACTGTATGTCACCTGTGTCGAATTACTCAGCCTGCCAGTTGCTCCACAAATCGTGGGGAATAATCTCATCGACGTCATTGTTAAGGGTTATCCGCTGATACCACAGAAGGAGATACACGCGTACATCAACGCTGTGGGCATAGTATTGGCTGCGTTGCCAGAAACATACTGGAACACAATATACGATCGGCTGCAGGAAGTCATTAGCTCACCGAAAATGCTCAAGTGGTCCTACCGCTTCTCTGCCTTTCAGTTGTTTAACTTCAAGACCGTCCGCGAGGCGATGATTGAGAAGGTGTACGCGGTGGTGCTTGCAGTGGCGCACTCGGTATTCCATCACATGGGCGGGTTCAAATTGGCCACGATGACTCGGTAAGTGTCGGTTTCCCATTCCGCAGGATACTAATGTTTCGCCTTTAGGTATTTAAAGGAGAAACTGAAGCCATGCGTCAAGACATCGCATCAGTTGGTCTTTCTGTGTCATGTGTTCGGCCCATTCCTGCAGCGAATCGAGCAAGAGAAGCCGAACGCTGTAGCTGGCATTGCTATTCTACTGTACGAGCTCTTGGAAGTTGTCGACAAGCATCATTGGGGTGAAAACCTCGAATATATGGATCAGATTTGTGATTTCTTGTAAGCTTTTTCGAAAACGTGCATCTCCCCCGCCCCCTCTAATAGGAAAATTACTCCACAGGTATCACATTAAGTACATTCATGTTGGGAATATAATCAAAAACGAGTCGGAGACCATTATAAAGCGCCTGAGGCCGGCTCTGCAAATGCGATTGCGATTCATTACGCATCTTAATCTCGAAGACATTCATTCCGAGAAGAGGTACACGTACAGCCGGTTGTCTTTTGTTTCGTAAATAATTATTGCTTGTTTTCAGCGCCGAATTAACGACTGTTCCCCAGTCTGGTATTGGTGTGCCTACGAACCTGCCCGCAACGTCGCAGATGAGTCAGGGAATTTCACCACAACAACAACAACAAGTGCAACCGCAGGTCGTTCAACAACAAGTTATGGCCCAGCAACAACAGCCGCAGGCCCAACAACAGCAACCGCAACAGGTATCACAAATAAATCCCATGGTTGGTATCCAACAACAGCAGCTTCAGCATCAGCAAATGCAAATCCAGCAACAGCAACACCTGCAACATCAACAAATGCAACAGCAGCAGCAAATGCAATTGCAGCAACAACAGATGCAACAGCAGCAACAATTCCAACTTCAACAACAACAGCATTTGCAGCAACAACAACAGATGCAGCACCTCCAACAACAGCAGCAGCTTCAGCTGCAACAACAACAGCTGCATCAGCAGCAACTGCAACAGCAAAATATGGGAATGCGACATAATTAAGTTAATAGTTGCAATAGTAATATTATACTTTTGCACTTTGTCGGACAAATATATGTACATGTACATGCCCACGCCTGTATATCGTAAATTAAGAAGAAAATCGTGTTTTGTTTTCCAGTTCGCTGAAGGAATTTCATTTCTGACGTCTTGTTTTTCTTGGATGTAAAATTCATTTGTCTAATGAAGAATTCGTTCATTAGGTGCAAAGTGTGAAGTTGGACATTGTTCCCCAGCAAGTTTTGTATCCTCTGCATTAGGATTTTGTTCGTTGGACAACCATTTGACACGAAATGTGTGACACCGCTCGTGGGAAATAATTTAAACGACTTACTATATAAATTTAAATACCAATACACTAAATGTACCTTTATTGTAAGTTAGAGTCTACATTAATCATAAATACATTTCCCTTTTAGCATATAAAACAATGCATTCAGAACCCAGTTTCTTAAAATGTTACTCATCGAGTATACACTGTACAGCTACGACACACAAACGCAGAGTTAAACACAAAAAATTCACTGATTCGGTTTCGATATCGAAACCGCGATTCCCACTAAAACTAATGGCCACGACTATAGCTATGGCTGCTTTAATATATATGCTTAGGTCTAGAGTATAAGTTAATATCGTAAACTAGAATAATACAAAGTACTTCCGCCATCTACTGTCTCTCATAGGATGTCTTCTTCGGTTTTCCTTGTACAATTATTAATTTGGTCACCTAAACGAGTTTTCTTCCGTTGTCACACGCCAATCGAACAACCTTAAGAGTGATTGGTCGAGCTGTCTGTAAAGTATGGATGTTGCATCGCTGCATCAGCGCTTATCCGTTGGTTTGGCCTGCAGATAAGCAGTTTTTGCAACAAATCACGCCCTTTGGAGTTCAGTCGAGGTACTATTTGGCTCCAAGAAGTTATTGGAGGGAAGGCTGTGGAGAGTGCAACATTGTTACCTTTAAATAGCAGAAAACACACGTAATACATACATGGCAACGATACGTAGTCAGAGAGAAGCGTCACTCCTGGCCATGACTCATCTGTGGGCGTTCCCAAAACACGGAAGATACGCAGCAACTGATCAAGGACATCAGATCCGGGGAAAAGCGGTCGCCCCTCATCGGCTAATTCTGCAAAGATACACCCGGCCGACCACATATCAATACTGGTCGTATAGAGTTTAGCGCCAAAGAGAACATCTGGCGGGCGATACCACAAAGTGACCACCTCCGCCGAATAGCATTTGACTGGAATTCCAAAAGCTCTAGCGAGACCTACAATGATAATCCGTGTCAATAGTGACCGATGAAATCGATATAATCCGTACCAAAATCGGCCAACTTGAGTTCACCATTTTTATTGATTAGTAAATTTTGTGGCTTCAAGTCTCGATGCAGGACGTTGTGACTGTGACAGAAGGCTAGACCACGTAATAATTGCAACATAAAACTACGGCACACGGTCATGTCGATATCACCATTCAAACTGTCGAAGTACTTCTTTAGATCCTGGTCGCAGTGCTCGAAAACAAGGGTAAGCTTACGGTCCGAATGCAGGACGTCATAGAGGCGGACTATGTTCTTATGTTTCAGTTCCTAAGAAAGTAAGCCAATGGTAGTTAAGAGTTAATATTGCGAAAATTAAAAGTGTGATCGAAATACAACCTTGAGAAGGCAAATCTCTCGTAACGCAGAGCTAGGAACGCCCTCGTCATCCTCGTCTAAACGAACTCGCTTGAGAGCGACTATTTCCATAGTTTCACGATTGCGGCCTTTGAACACTGTTCCATAGGTGCCCTCACCGATTTTTTCCAGCTTTTCATATTTTTGCATGTTTTTACTTATAACGATTTCTGGTTTATTGAATTTTACGGCCAAAATAACCAACAAATGCAAATAAAAATTTGTTTTAACTTGGAGAAAACAGCTGATTTAAGATGCGCTAATGACAGATGAGAAATAAACTGTTTGGGAGGTAATGGAGAAACATTTCTATATCGAAAAAAGTATCGATATCCCATTTTGAATAGTGTCAATAGGGTGTACAAAATAAGAAGATGGAAGATAAAAGTGTTCTAGGACACGTTTTCGATTTGGCTTTTCTGATTTTGATATAAGATTTCAAATTTCTGCACCCAATTGATTTTTACACATTAATAATAACTCATTTCGAAATAATTTAATATAAAAAATCGTTTCCATACTGAAAAAAATAATAATTCAGTTAAAAGAGCAACCTTTCCAACGATAAACAATTCGTAACCGCTAGATATGTGTCATACACATTAGAGTTAGTGCAACTGTGTGTAGAGATGAGATTTCTCAAAAGTGAACTCCTTATTTTCCAAAATTAATTTAATGTGCATATCCTAGTGAGCTTTCTAGTACTATAAAAGACTTTTGTTCTTATTTGTACCTTGCCAAATAAAATTGAAATTGAATTGACTAAAAAAAAGATTGATTTTTCTGGCAAATCGAACATGAAAAGCAATCTCAATACACAAAAAATTGATTTTTTCCCAAAAAAAATTGATCTTTTTGCCAAATCGAAATCTACATAATAATCATTTCAAAAACCAACGAAGAACCTATTTCGATTAGTGCATTGCTAGATCCCACGATAACTTCTCCATTCTCCATCGATAACATCGAACGTTCCGTCGTCAAGTCAAACCACATATCACCCTACCTACAAAGTGTCAATCTGTCATTTCTGTGATGAGTGCAGTTTTTTGTTGTGACTTTCTCACAAAGGTTCCGCAAAAAGTTTCAATTGGACTAAGAAATCCACAAAATTCGATAATAAAAATACGAAAAACTTAAAATCTAATTTCTTCTTAATCATTGCGTGTGTCTGTATTGTGAAGATTTTGCGAAAATCACAGTGAAATCACCGATTGAAAATTCTCGGTTTGCGTGACGTTTACTCCCCTTTTTGCACGTCGTGTTCTTTTTTCTTTTCATCGTTTTTTTTTCGTGGCTCCATCGTTCTCAGCTTCATTTCTTCATAAAAGAAACACTAAATTGATGGTGCCAATTGGGGGCTTAATCACCTCCAAATCGAGAATATTTTCTTAAATACAAAAATAAAGAAAGAAACAAGAAACAAAAAAAAATATCTCTAGGTATTGTATTGCTTGGTTTTGCATTTGTTTCGGTCAACAAATAATCGCGAGTGCATTTTCAGTGATTGTTCTATGTGGCCATCAGCACCGAGGCGAAGGAAAACCGAAAAGGAGCTATCAAAATGGTTCCATTGAAAGATAACATCGATCTAGAGTGTTTTCTCGTAACCAAACACTCGTGGAAGGGTAAATATAAGCGAATTCTATCGATAGGCACAGCCGGTGTGTCTACTTACAATCCGGATAAATTCGATCTAACTAATCGCTGGTCATACTCGGACATTGTCGCCGCAGTACCAAATAAAGCGTCAAGTGTGAGTTGTGTTGCTGTTCGGTCCAATCGGTGTCTAATCGGTTTGTTCCCTTGCAGATACCAAATGAATTTGTACTCACCATAAAGAAAGATAAAAAGCTCGACACAATTAAATTCTCCTCAGAGTATCGTAACGATATTCTAAGCTCGATATTGAAGAACTACAAGGAATTTGCTGATAAACCAAAAAATGTTCAAGTGAGAGCTGTTTATTTGTGTGCAGTCGAAAGATTGTTTCTATTGTTTTGTTGCCTTTCCCTTCGGTTTCAGATTCAGCGCTTTCAAGCGTACAAATATCATTGGTCTGGCATTAGTTTGCCGACAATGCTGGAGGTTACGCCATGCTCGTTGGATCAACTGGACCCGACGACAAACGAAGTTCTTGCCAGCTACATGTACAAGGATATAGAGGGGATCATAGGTACAATGGTTTTGTTGATGAATGCTTGCTTTTCATGTTTCTCATTTAATGTTTGTAAGATTGACATTTGGGGGAAAGTGTTTCGTTGTAGAGGGGGTGGATGAGTTAGACACAGGTGTTCAAAAACACGTCACAAACGCACGATATCTATGATTCGTGCGATAACGTTGAGAAGCAATTTGCTTTGGCTTATCTGGTGATTGGTAAGGCATTTACAATGGTTATGACGGTATCCTAGCGAAATAAATAAGCAACAAGTAATGGATATGAAAAGACTGCTATGCGGGTAATTGTGCTGTCGTTTCATAGGTTGTTTTATGGCAAGATAAGCATGCCTCAAAGTAATTGGATATATAGAGCTGGAAACGAAATTAGGTTATCTAATTTACGACGGCGTTAATTGTTCGTTGCTGTCTACATGTGCACGCAGTTTGCTTATGCAGGCGAGCAGTACTCGACAGTCTCTTCTCGATTTTTATACCAACAATTAAAAAACGTAAACAAACGCTACACGGAAGTGCAATAACATCTTCTTCCTTGGTTATTATACAATCATATCTTTAAAATGTCCACATTTTGATTGGCAAGCATGCCTTCCCATTCGAAGTCGAGTTCCTTACGCACAGGTTCCATTTATGAAGGGGTGTCACCTTCTCTTCGGTGCATGTATCAATAGTTCCGGGTCGAAACTCACCACTCGTCGTCATCTGATTTGCAACATTTGTCTCGTCCAGCTTCAAATTGCTAAACTTAAATATTCGTCGTGTGTTATCTTTTCCCTTTTCGAAAAACTTTTTAAGCAGGAATACAGGACTATGAAGGCGGCATTGTTATGGCATACGGCGGCTTCAGCCGCTTGCATCTGTTCAAGGCACTCAATCATCATGAAATCGTTCAGAACATAGCCCAACGTTCGGCTCAGTTCTTGGGAATCGACACGAAAATCCTCAAGAGCCAGATCACACTAGAGCAGTTTGAGCGGCAGCGTTTCGGAAAATATAGGTAAATCAATTGCCCATCTGTTGTTTTGGTCTTGGGTAATTCATTTTCTGTCCTTAGTGGTGATCAATTTCAAACGTCGATGACTGAGTTTACCGTACAAAAGGTTACGCCGCGCCACCCGGAGCCAGTGAAGAGAATCCTATGTCTGACAGAGACCACCGTTCTCGAACGCGATCCGCAGACCTACAGTGTAAGTAAAACCAATTGGCTTTCTAATTTGAGTTGAGAGCTTGTGCTTGTAGGTGTGTACTCTCCGCCCTCTTATTGATGTGTTCGCTCTGGTCCGTGACAGAGACAACATTCAACAGTTTTGCATCGAGTACAAGAACGGCATCGTTCGGAAGTACATCACCAATGACAGGTGAGCACCGCGCAAAAATGTAAATGCCATATATAATTTTGATTCTTCAGGGATTCACTGCTGGCTACGGTGTTGGATGCTGTCCGTTCTAGCGGCAATCAAGATGTTCACGTGCGCATTACTAGCACACCGCGTGGCAAGCGGTTTGTACCACTCAACAACTGCGTGGACGAAGAGACTGAATCGAACCTCCTGCGTTTGGTGATGAATAACTTTCAGAACCCCGCCCGACGCTACGAGATTCTGGAGAAATTCAACGCAAACATTCCCCACAGCGGTCTCAAGTATAGTGTCACACAAGATGTACGTTTGTTGATTGCTTTTCGAGGCGTGGTTCTTTATAGTTCACTTTTCAGAGTCTTTTTGCGGAGAACAAGGAGAAGCTGATCATGAGTGCTCTGCAGGCGTTAGCACAAAAGGAACTGGACAATCCAACAGCCCAGCTGACAAACTTAGAGCTGGAAGCCATCTTTCACGCACTGACCAGGCTTTTGGCCAGCAAAGTGGGCTATGCGGCATTCACAAACCTGCCGGGGTAGATACTCACACTGCAGATTAATTGAATTTCGAGTTAATTTTTTGCTCTTCAGTTTTCGCGAGATAATTGGCACAAAAATCGTTGCGTCCTTGCGGCGGAAAGACTTGGCCGTCACATACTCGGCTATCGACATGATCAATTCACTTATGCACTCAATGAACGCAGATCACGACCTCAAGCAGGAACAGTTGAACAAATCGTCAATCCTCTCGTCGAAGGGATTTCTGGAGACGCTCCTCAATATGTGGACGAACCATGTGGTAAGTGCAACCCTTTGTTGTTCTTTTCAACGCATCGCTGAACAAAACTTCTTCAGAGTCACGGAAGCGGAGCTCTTGTTCTGTCTGCAATGCTGGATTTCCTTACATTCGCACTCTGTGTGCCGTACAGCGAGACAACTGATGGCAAACAGTTTGACATTCTGCTCGAGTTGGTGGCCGAACGCGGGCGGTATCTATACAAGCTATTCCAACATCCTTCGCTGGCGATTGTAAAGGGAGCCGGTCTGGTTTTGCGTGCCATCATCGAAGAAGGAGAAGCACCAGTGGCTAAGCAAATGCAAACACTTGCCCTAGACGAGGCGGCGCTCTGTCGTCATCTACTTGTAGCCTTATACACGCCGTCGAATGACCCCACGCTGGCCACACATCGGCAGCTGTCTCGTCATTTGACCGGCCTATGGATCACCGATAACGACGAGGCAATGGAGCTCTTCAAGAGAATCTTTGTAAGTAGTTTGGTCGTCTTTCTGAGTCGTTTGATACATCGTTAGTGCACCTCCAGCCAGCGGGTCTTCTGATGTTCCTGGAAAGTGAAGACGCCGTCCCAGACACAGACGTCGAGGAGGACAAACTCAATTTTCGCGATAATCTCAAGTTTGCAATTCAACATTCCAATAAGACTAGGAAAAACGTGATTGGAAAGCATTTAGAGGTTAGTACCAGAAGCACACTCTTAAGCAATCACCAATCACTTTGACACGTTTCCACAGGGTATCAAGCATTGGGGCTTGAGTCTAATTGACCAGCAGGAGAACCCGACGCAGGCCTTGAAGAATCGCCCAGTTGTGCTGCGTAATCGACGCCAGAAAAAGAAGACCACTGATGCCATTGTCAATTTGCCTTATTTTTTCTACAACTTTGCCAAAGATCACAGCTTGCCGAATTTAATCTGGAACCACAAGGTGGGTAGTTACGAAAAAAGTTCGTAAGAAGCATAATTCAAATTGTTGGCTTTGCAGACGCGCGAAGAACTGCGAATGTGCTTGGAGAACGAACTGAGACAGTTCATCAATGACCGTGATCTGGCTGGGACTTTGATCGTAGCATGGAACTACCAGGAGTTTGAAGTACAGTACCAGGTGGGAGGAGTCTTACGCAAGGCTATTGCTTAGATCTTGAGAATTTTTTGTCATTTTTTCGACAGTGCCTGGCTGATGAAATCCAAATTGGAGACTATTACATCCGTTTGATCTTGGAGAAGGACGATTGGCCGCAAAATCTAGTTAAAGACCCGTACGTGTTGAGTTCATCAGCTTCCTTTCTGTTTGCCAAAACCTGTCTCTTCATTTTCAGAGTGGAACTATTCAACGCCTTATATCGACGAGTTCTGTGTCGCAATCGAGTCAACGACGACCAGTTAACAGTAACATCACTGCAAGCTCTGGCCAAAGTGTACAAACGTTACCACCATCATATCGGTAAATTCAGTGACATGACATACATCTTGCAGCTAATCGACAGGGTATGCTCTTCAAATTTCCCACAAATTTTGCGACTGCAATCTTCTTTCTCTCGGCAGTGCCTGTCACCATCGCTGCGAGACGCCCTAATTGGCCTGGTTTCGTGTTTAGTTTTGGAGAAATCCAACTGCCGAGCACTTGTTGAGCATGTGCAATGCCTTGTGGATCTAATAACGCTGGCCCACCTGCATAAGGGTCGGGCTCAACCAAACACCAAGACAAATGTTATTGAAGCTGGCCCCAATATGCAGGCGTACGAGGAAAAGGATTGGTACTACAACATCGAGAAGGAGGGCATGAAACCCGAACGGCAAGGCCCAATTACGTACTCAGAAGTGAGATCGTCCGACGTGCGTAAACAAATTTTGAACATTTCCTTCTTCTAGTTGAAAGAGCTCTGGACCAAGGGTGTAATCACGCCAAAAACTCGCTGTTGGGCCATCGGTATGGATGGGTGGCGGTCACTTCAACAGATTCCTCAACTCAAATGGTGCCTTATCGCCAAGGGAGCTGCGATTCTCAACGAATCGGAACTAGCCTCGACTGTGCTTGATGTATTGATTAAGTGCACGAGCTTCTTTCCCAGTCGTACTCAAAATGGGTCAGCTGTGCTCATTCCCGGGCCCAAGTTGTCTCGAAAGTTGTCTGAGTTTATTTGCCTGCCGCACATTGTGCAAGTGTGCCTGACCCACGATCCTGGTCTGCTGGAAAGGGTCGCGACATTGCTTTGCCAAATTATGGAGGTAAGGACGAGTCTGTAAACCCATGAGAATTTGTGTGAAAGGTTGATTGCTTTTCAGGATAATCCGGAAATGCCGAAGGTGTACCTGACTGGGGTGTTCTACTTTATGCTGATGTATACTGGCAGCAACATTCTGCCGATCACCAAGTTCCTGAAGATGACGCACATGAAGCAGGGATTCAGAAATGAAGAGGTATAGTATGAGGGCTGTAAGTGCGAGGAAGGTCTTGTAATGTGTTGTTTTCAGACGTCACAATCGGGCATCATGCATCGCAGCATACTTGGCCAACTGCTGCCGGAGGCTATGGTTTGTTTCCTGGAGAACTACAGTGCAGAGAAGTTTGCAGAGATCTTCTTGGGCGAGTTCGACACACCGGAGGTTATCTGGAGCTCAGAAATGCGGCGACTGCTGATCGAGAAGATCTCGGCGCACATTGCTGACTTTACGCCACGCCTTAGGGGACACACGATGGCCAGGTATCCTTACCTCGCAATCCCTGTCATTAGCTATCCGCAGCTGGAGAACGAGCTCTTCTGTCATATTTACTACCTACGGCATCTGTGTGACACGCAAAAGTTCCCCAACTGGCCCATTTCCGATCCAGTGCAGTTGCTGAAGCACACTCTGGACGCATGGCGCAAGGAAGTCGAAAAGAAGCCGCCACAAATGACGATACAACAGGCATACGCAGATCTAGGAATTGACATCACCAAGAATCAGAAACCCGACGAATCGGTGATTAGAAAGAGCTACTACCGCCTGGCTCAGATGTATCATCCGGACAAAAATCCGAAAGGAAGGGTGAGTACATACACGAACGTTGAGACGAGAAGCTACAATGACGTCTATTGTTCTAGGAAATCTTTGAAAAAGTCAACCAAGCCTACGAGTTCCTGTGCTCTCGCTCAGTGTGGAGTTCTGGTGGCCCAGATCCCAAGAATATCGTCCTCATCTTGAGGACACAGAGCATCCTGTTCGATAGGTATCCCGACGGTGAGTCTTAGCAACACAAAGCCACCGCCATTTAGCTTACTTCTGTATGCTTTCAGTTCTTCGACCGTACAAGTATGCCGGCTACCCACAACTGATAAAGACAATCCGCTTGGAAACAAAGGACGACCAGCTCTTCTCCAAGGAAGTTGAGTTGCTCACTGCATCGTCAGAGCTGTGCTACCACACGGTACACTGTTCGGCTCTGAACGCAGAAGAGCTACGCCGCGAAGAAGGCATAGAAGCGCTCCTCGAAGCGTACACTCGATGTGTATCCATAATGGGTGTCGATTCCAAGCCGGAATCACTGCATTACCAGGTCATTTCGAATGTGACCAAGTGCTTTGAGGTCGCCTGCAACTTTGAGAACTGCAAACAGAAGATCATTCAACTGCCCCAACTGCTGTCTGATGTCTGTCGAGTTGTCTACTTTAAGGTATGTAGCGTGACTATGTTTGTGCCAACCGCGCCTTAAAAAATCCCTATTTTCCATCCAGCACACCCTCTCTGTCAGTTTGGTGACCAGTTTAGCAGCCAACAACTATGCGCTGCAATGCAACCTAGTCCGCAACGGAGTCCTGTGGTCGCTGCTGCTCTTCTGCTTCGAGTACGACTACACTTTGGACGAGAGTGGCGTCGAGGCCAGTGATAAGACCAACCAACAGCAAGTGGCCAATAATTTGGCCAAGATGGCTGTTCTAGCGTGCATAGCTCTGTCGGGCTACGGACTTGATCCAGTTGAAACTACAAAGTCGAATAGCACAGAAACACCGCCGCAACAAACAACACCACCGCCATCATCGGCGACGGCAGTTGCTACCACGTCGAAAACATCGCCCACGTCCTCGTATACACAAAACGCTCACAATGTAATTGCCTCGAAGCAGTTGGCCATTACTGACAGCAGTGCTGGGATAGTGAAGCAGGATTCGGCCGACAAGAAGTCGTTGAGCGACCACGATCTTGGCCCTGCCGCGGAGACGGAAAAGGAGAACGTTGTCAATAAGCAGAAATATGTGATAAATAGCGAAGCGAAAAACGTCATAATCAAGCAGATACTTGACAGGCTACTGACGGCGTACATTGCCAATAAGCTGGCCAAGGAGCGAGCTACTGATGTGAGTTTTGAATGCAACTCGTTTGCCATCAGATGTTGAGACGTAATTTTGCAGGTTCTGAAGATCTTGACGTCAAACACGAGAAATCCGTATTTGATTTGGGACAACGGCACCAGAGCGCAGCTAATGGACTTTCTCGAACAGCAACGCACACAATCCACCAAGGAGTCATATGAGGATATTACGATGGTGCACGATGTAGCAGCTGAATTTGAATATGATGCCCACAAGTGAGTAGAGCACACATTTGTGTGCCATCGTTGTCGTGAACCTTTATTACTCTCGCGTCATCCTTTCTGAGCAATATTTGTTTGTCAGGATGTTTGCCGACGATAGCTATTATTCGCTTGTTTCCACTGGTGTTTCACTGGTTTTCCATGCACTTTGGCGGTTTGGCGCCGCTTAAACTTTCCTTCCCTTAAGGCCCAATGAATGGTTTCTTTCTTTGCAGAGACGAGTTACAAATTGGCGGCGTATTCATCAAGATCTACAACGAAATGCCCACATTCCCGATAGTGAATCCGAAATCGTTCATCATTGACCTGCTCGAGTATCTGAAGCAATCCTATCATTTCCTTACATCGAGTAAAAAAAGCACAGCAATAGTTAACACGACGACGCTCGATGGTATCCTACAACCAACGCTCGCCCCCAATCATCCACAGCTGCAGGAGAAAAAAGCCACCACCATCGACGATGTGCTGAACGCGTACAATCGATCGAAGCATCGCAAAAAGATCGAAACAAACTCCACCGATCTGCAGGCGAAGAGTAAGTACAAATACAACTTTGAGTCCGATTCGAAAATAGAAGCACACACAATTATGGTCCTGCGAGCGCTAATATCTGTGATAAAAACCAACTCCGAAGTGGATATCCAGTGTATCGGTCACTTTGACATGATCTTTGGCTTCCTGGCCAATAATATCTTCACTGAGGTGAGTTTCGGACCCCAAATGGAGTTTGCCAAAATTATACGTTGTTCCCCTTTAGAGTACATTGGTGAAGACAGTGGCCCTCGAGGTGGTAGCACTTGTTTCACGCAACAAGGAGTGCGTCAGTGAAATAGCTGCCTGTGAGATTCTCGGTAGTTTTCTGGTCGCGCTACGCGATCCGGATCTGCTGGCCAGTCAAGTTAAAGTACTCGAAACACTGTCCGGACTGATGAACGTACAGGAAATGATTAAGGAAGCGCAAAACAAAGGCGCGGTCATCTACCTCCTCGACATGTTTTGCAATTCGAGAAATCCACAAATACGAGAACTGTGCGCTGAGATCATGTCAAAGATGACGGCTGATCGATTAAGTGGACCAAAAGTAAGTCAAGTTGTTCGATATAGAGAATACTGAGAAATATTTCGCCCCGACTCTGTGCAGGTTCGCATTACAATTTGTAAATTCCTCCCGCCGTTATTTGTTGATGCGATGATTGAATCCCCACAAACATCCGTCCAACTGTTCGAGTCGATTCACGAGCATCCCGAGCTGATATGGAACGATAAAACTCGAAACAGGGTGTGTGATGCTGTTGCGGATATGTGTGAAGGGTAGGTGGTGGTATCTATTGCGTTTGAAGCGGCACTTGATGTTGTTGTCTGTTGCAGATTCTACAAAACTCAAAAAGTCAATTCGCGAATTCTGTGGAAGGATCCAGAAATCCTCAAAGACATTGTCACCAATGAAGTTGTCGTTGCTGGAGTCTATCTGCGGCTGTTTGTCAGTAATCCTGCGTGGACGCTACGCAAACCAAAGCAATTTCTGTCTGATTTATTAGACTTTGTTGTGGATCAGATTAGCAAAAGTTCGTCCGAGGTAAGTTGATTGGTTCGCAAATTATGTGCCTGTGGGTTCGGTGCGCGCCGTTTTTGTCATCTTGTGAAAAGCCAGTGGACTGCTTTCGGAAACGCTGGCTAATGTCTTTTCAAAACGAACAGGACATGAACTAATGAACGAGAAATGATCTCAAAACTGGCGCCCAATGCGCGGCTTTCCGCATTATTCCATTTGAAACTGTAATCTTTTTGTGTGTAACCAATGTGCTTTGCAGAAGGACGTTCTTGATCTGTCAACAACCGCGCTCGTTGAACTCCTCCGATCTCAGCCCAATTTAGCAGATGAAATACCTGTTCTTGGTCATATACCAAAACTGTTCAATTTGTTAACAGTTCAACCAAAAAATACGTTGTCAGTATTACACCAGTTATCGTTATCTGAGGTGAGTTATGAACGTTTAGCCCGACCATCTTCTAAGTCAGCAATCATTTTAGTTCTGCGTGAGTGCAGTTTCCCAAACAGAATGCATTCTGCCACTGAGAAAGTGCATGGAATACCACAGGGATTGCATTGAGAAGGCTTGTGAGACTCTCAGTCGTCTCTTCAAATACCAACATGTAAGTTGAAAAATACAACCATTTTTAAAACGCCTCCTTTATGACGTTGCCCCCTCTGCCAGGACTCTTTAATCAGTCAATCATTGGAAGTGAACTTAATTCCTTTCTTGCTCACTTTGCTGGAGAGCCGCCTAGAATTTATTGATAATCCGTCGACTGTGAAAGCGCAAATTGTCGCCGCCCTCAAGGGCATGACACACAATTTGAACTACGGCGATCGTGTTACCCAGATTTTACTCAAGCACCCCGTGTGGGCAGAATTCAAAGATCAACGACATGATCTCTTCATCACCGACACCAATGTTCGAGGCTATCTTACAGGTAAGTTTGGGTAGTTTCCTTTCAAGCAAAAACATTGTCAACGAGTCTGTTCTTTTTAGGTATCAATCCAACAGCTGGCTATCTTACGCAAGGACCTGCCCAGAACGTTGAAGTTCTAACATCACCACCACCAATTGATCGCGACGATCCGTCAGCAAGGCCTTCTGAATAATATTTAAAACTTCTCCCTGTCACCACTGGAATAGATAGATATTTAGAATTTGTAATGTTTATTTTTTTCTAGACATTTAGGAAGAGATACCCGTACGGCGTATATGAACAAAGGAAATCTCTGCATTAATGAAATCCCCTCTCTTATATCTAGATGACAGACAAATGTTTTTGCTAAACTTTTTGTTTCGTAAAATAATGAACATTCTCTGCGCGCTCAGACATTAATTCATTTTAAAGTTATTATTTTGCTATCGATCATTAGTACTGTTAACAGAAAATCACCCAAGACTTTTATTTCGCTTTGTATATATCAGTAATTAAAGAAAACAATAGAGTATTCCAACTAATGAAATCGGAGAGCATTGAATTGAAATGGATTTATTAATAATTTTGTTTTCTATAGCACTGTATGAGATAATAATCTACTTACATAAAATCATTTTTATATTTGTATGCATATTGTATTGAGCAAAAAAATAAAAAAAAACAGCAGCAATGAAATAAAAACAAGAAAAATTGAAACATATTTGTAAAATATAAAATTAAAAGACGTGTTTGGAATAATTGACGTTTCGTGGCAAGGTTGATCAGAACACCTGGAGGAAACTCGGTCGCATCCATTCAGCAAATTAGCTACTAACGTACTTTGGGGGTTCTTTTTACGATCTCTGCGAGTTTGATTCTAACAGCGATCTTCTACATTACCCAATCTCATAACCGTAGGTAAGTGGTGAAACTCACTCCGAATTAAAGGCCGACATTCGAGAACGTTCCAGCTATCCATAAATTGGCGATAGTATGACAAATCCTACTCAGCATTAGCCCTTCTATTGTTCCTTCCAACGCCCAAGAATAAGAACCGGACGGGGATACCTTTACTTCTTTACCTTCATACTAAGTCGACAGTTTTAGCACCTCCTGCACCACATGTGTAAGACTTTTCCCAATCAGCTAAGAGATCCTTCACGTACCGCTCCCATATTGAAGATATATGTGCAAAACGAATTCCCCTTCGACCACCATACTGTATTGTACGAACACTGTTTCGAGTTAAACCCGGCCGGTGTAGGGTTTGGATACCAGCGATATCTACTTCTATATCTTCCCTCATCTATTCCGCCTTTGACTCAGACTTTATAGCACTTGTGCTCAAAGAGTGGGCTTTGCAGGCAAGGAGAAGGTTTGAGCCAAAGATAATGGAATACAGAGATATATAACTTTCCAGTGGAAAGGCGGCTGCCTACAAGCTGTTTTCCCGTAAAATTCATGAAGTCACGCACATATGCTTATTTCTTTTCTAGTATATGTGAGTTCATGAATTGAACTTTAATGCAAGAATTCGCGCTTCCGAAATGTTTTTTCTCCATTTATTTTCATTTTAATCGAAGCGTTAACAAAAACTAAAAAAGTTCAACACCAAACACAAAACAATTGAACAGCGCGAAGC
The DNA here is from genome assembly GCA_916610125.1 of Cheilosia vulpina. NCBI lineage: Eukaryota > Metazoa > Arthropoda > Insecta > Diptera > Syrphidae > Cheilosia > Cheilosia vulpina. The sequence goes on from OU744279.1 coordinate 47,555,830, forward strand.
CTATAAAATCAAAAGGAATGTTGGCCGGCCATTAGCAACATGCTTTTTTGTAGCTCATGTTGTATCGTAGATTTCACACCGTGCTTTCCGTATCAACGGAGAAGAGTGTGAATCGCGGAGAAGTTAAAAGTAAAAGAGACGAAAGAATTTGTGTATTAACAGAGCCCGCTGTCTATTGCGAGGCTGCGACTCTGTATTAAATCTTTATTGTTTCTCTTATATTTTACTTATTGAGATAGACCCGCTGTCTTTAGCTAGGCTGCAGTCTATTCATTAGGATATTACAATTAACTCTGCCTTCCCTGTTCACAACCTTTGCCTTTTATACATTTTAATTCTCATGACCCGTCTCCCATCTTCCCCCTCCATGCACCATAGTTCCTTAATAGTTACCATATGTGCACACGCAGTATTTTAGGCATTGCTTAATTGTTTTTCCGTTCCCATTAAAAGTACCCAAATGACATCTTGGGTGTCATTTGCCTTACGCTGGTGTCAAGTGTCATCCATTCATAAATTATTATTATTCCCTGATACCACAACGTAGTATTCCTCCGATATGCAACCACTGCAGTTTTTCCATGTGTCGGCGTGCCGCTGTGCAATCGGATCGGAGTTGGGTTACGTGTGTATTGTATCGGGTAGGTATGCACTTGAGTCATTGCGCTTGGGTGGCGTTTGGGTAAATGGAAACTAAAGAAAAACAAAGCAAATGACCTATTAATAGCCGTGTGCTCTGGTAATGTATTTGGTGTATGGATTGCTAGTGAGAAGGTGATGATTAGGGTAGGTCATGAGTAGGGAATGGTTGTGCGGATCACAACATCCCACCCCCCTTAGAAAAAGAAAATTCTTACCTGAAGGGTTAGAATTTTCTGCTAGGTAGGCTTGGGTGTGACGAGGAAGGAATTTGCAATAATAAAAAAAAATTGAATGAAGTAGCTTGGAGTTTACAAATAATTTTTTCATCCTTGAAGAGGTTTGTCGTTATGTATGTAGGTATTCGTTTTTGTTTTCTTATCGCCTATATATATTACATGTTTTTTTTTTTCTTACAATGGTTTAATTTACTTAATATTTTAATATAGGTATATATAAAAATTTTTCTGTTAAAATATATTTTTTTTTTTTTTTTTTTTTTTGCCTTATAATGTTTTAGTTTACTTAATATTTTAATATATATATATATTTTTTTTTTTATTATAATATGTTTTTTTTTTCTTATAATGTTTTAATTTATTTGCAGTACTTCCCAAGGGAGAGTATAACCGCTTTCTTGTCCTAAGAATTTAATAGTATAACATTGTATTTCTGTATCATTTACATACTAAATAAATTTTAAACTGCTTTAAATTTCTTAATATATACTTTATACGTATATTTTTTTTTCTTATACACACATACCTTTATTTCAATACAAAAATGTGGGGTGAGGGGTTTTTGAAGGTATTTTCTTCTTCGTGTTTCTCTTTGGGATTCTGTGAAGTGATCTGGGATGTGCTCGGGAGTGATTCTTTGATAACATGGAGTTCTTGAGTATTCTTTGGTGATTCTCTCTTCGTTCGTAGGCGTTTGATCGAACAGTATAGAGAAATGGTAACTACCAGAAATAGTATTGTATAGATCAACGTGTAGTGATGTACATCGTGTGAGTTAAGAGATAAGAGGGGAACATTTTCTTTTGTCTTAAGGTTTTTTATTCCCTCTGAAATGAGCTTAAATCCTTCTTGGCTTGAGAATTTTATAAACGCCAGGGGATTAGATTTGCTGATTGCCGGGAGAGTAATGTTGGCTAAAGATTTTGAAATATTTAGGGGTGGTATATAAGAATTGTGTGAAATCATATTTTGTTCATTGTATGAACGTATGATTAAATCTTTAGATTTCAAGTAGCAGTTTCCTAAAATTTCGACTGAAACTGTGCCTTGAAGGGTGTACGTTGTTACGTCATCTTTGCAAATTTCATCGATTTCATAGCTGCGTATTGTAGAAAATAGCCATTTGTTATGGGTAGATAGCTGTAACCATATTGTTGAGGTATTTACTTGTTTTATCTCGCATGAAGTTGGTATAGTTTCGGATCGTCGTAATAGTTCTACCTCGCATGTAGACAATTTTGAGTTTGAATTAAACAGAGGGTGTACCATTGGACATAAGAATGTAGTTTTCTGGCTCTTGCAACTTGTCAAGTCATTTGCATTAATATTACTATAGTATTCTTTGTTATAGTCAATTATTAGGTATTCCGTTGTTGGTTGTATAAATATAAAACGATTATGGTAATTTGTAGGTAGAGGGATTATTTTGTAAATGTGAAAGTTTTCTAGATAGGGTAGAGGAATTCTAAATTCATAGATTACTTTTTGCTGACGTAAAGTCGCACAGATTGAACTGATTTGGTAAAGAGATAAAATGTCGTTTGTGACTATGGATGATATTTTTGTACCGCTGGGGAGATCTTGTTTGATCTTTGTTAAAACTGTTCTGAGTTGGTCTGGAGAAACTATTGAAGGATGAGGTTTGCCATGATTAGCATTGCTAACGAGGCCTATAATTTCATCTACCGTGCTTTGGTAACGCATGATTATCAACGTGATAAGTGAGGTTAGGGATTCTATCTCTTCGAATAGTTGTTGTTCGTACTCTAAGTCGTGGAGTTTATTTGTTAACTCTCTCACGGTCTCAAGTTTGGAATTGATAGCCTGAAGCTGATTTTCCATAGCTAGTTCTGATCTATTAAAAACATTAGCTGTAGTCTCGAGGATTATAGTTTGGTTTTTAACCAACGAAAGTAGATGTTTTTCGTTCAATTCCAACTTTTTAATCTGCTTGTTATAATAATCAGCGTCCTCTTCACTTAGGGTTCCAAACAGTGATTTGCTTAGTATCCCTACTGCGCTTATCAGTGCACGTTTCTCCCGATTGCTGTTACCCATTGATATTAAACTATACTTTTGTAAGACATTCATCAGTAAATGGTTCAGTTCGCTGGTTGCCCCATTACACAGTATATCACAACTCACTCTACCTTGCAGTTGTGCGCATAGTTGATTCATTTCGACCACGTACTGATTTGCATGTGTTAGAGCGTCGTCTAACCTTTGTAAATCGTAGTAAATGACCAGTTTCCATTCGTTAGAGTACAATTCGGCTTTTCCCCATTGTTCGAAGTAGATTCCGGGGTTATGGGCTATCGGTGTCATGTGTAGGATTCCATTTGTGGACGATAGTAGTGTCAAAATGAACATCAGTGAGTCCATCTTCTGTAAAACGTGAAGTTTTTCAACTGAGTACGCATATGATTGGTTGCTTGTGTGTGTGTGTGTGTGTGTAATGTTTCGAGCAAAAGACTGTGGTTTTTTTTTTTTATTTAAATTTGTCCTAATCTAGGTTTTACTCCCCAAAGTTTTCGAGCTCTTAAAATTCATCAATTTCTTCTAGTATCTGCAACAGCCTGTCTACCTGGTCATCATATGTATGGAAGTTGTTTAGGTCCTCTAATGGCTCCCATACTTCCGTGTCTGAAGACCCGTTGGATGTTTGGTCATCATCGAGGGTGACCATGGGGAAAGGGTTATTCCAACGTCTTTGTGGCTGGAGTTTTAGGATGTACGCGGGACAGAGACGCAGATCGAAATCTTCGTCTGGAAGTCCAAAACTGATGACGTCCCCATCTTGATGTCCCCTGTGTCTCCGTCGAGCCTCACACCATTTATATATGTGCCATTAGAGTTGGCACAGTCTATTAGAGTTACCACACTATCATCCGGACTTACTTCGATAATAGCATGGTTGTTAGAAATTATTAGGCTTGGGATGCGCAGGTTACTAGGGTATCCGATGCCTATATGTACTAGTCCGGTTCGTAGAGAGATTTCGGTTTGGGACACTATGTTGAGCAAGCTCCATTGGGAGTTGGGTATGTAGTCTATTGTTTCCATGGTCTGGAAGAAATGAACAAAACATACATCACTTATCCGTGTATTGTGTATGTTATTCATTGTATAATTTTATGTCGTTGTTATGGATAACCTTGTTTTTGTTGCCTACTTGTATCATGGTGTTTTCGTTAGAGATAAGTTTGATGATCTCATAGGGACCTTCCCATAGGGAAGAGAATTTATTTTTCCTAACGTGTTTCCTCAACAAGACTTTGTCTCCTAAATTAAGATTCTTTGGTTGACTATTTTTATCATATTGCCGTTTTGAACATTCTTTCCTTCGTTGGAGGATTTTATTAGCAGTTTGATATCCGTGTTGGAGTCTGGCTCGGAGTTCATTGGCATAATTATCATAGTTGTACGAGGTTTTTGGAGTTTGTTGAAGGGTACTGGGAATGTTAGCGGGATAACCGTAAAGAAGCTCATAAGGGGTGAAACCGGTGCTACTATGGGGTGTAGTATTGTATACGAACATAGCATACGGTATCCATGTATCCCAAGTTAGTGCGTCTTGGTTCACATAGTGACGAAGATATTCGGCCAAAGTTCTGTGGCTTCTTTCAAGAGCTCCGTTGGTTTGTGGGTGGTAGGGAGTTGTGTTTAATTTCTTAATTTTCATGAGTGTACAAATTTCTTTAAAGAGTGTGCTTAAAAAGTTTGAACCTTGGTCTGTTAGCAGTGAAGTTGGTATGCCATGTCGGCAAACGATATTTTCCACAAAGATTCTTGCCACCGTTGAAGCTTCCATATTGGGTAATGCATAAGCTTCCGAAAATTTTGTTAAATCGTCTTGAAAGGTTAGTAGGTACTTTTGATCATTGTAACTCACAGGTAAAGGTCCTACTAAGTCTAGGGCGATTCTTTCAAATGGTTTGGAACTTGTTGTGGTGATTTTCATGGGAATTTTGGGATTCTTAATACTTTTATTGAGTTGACAAGAGGCACAGCTTTTTATGTAGGTGCTTATATCCTCCGCCATGTTTGTCCAAAAGTATTTAAGTTTTATTCTCTTCAATGTTCGTGTGGCTCCTTGGTGGCCACCAAATGGTGAATCGTGAAATTCAAATAATACTTTGTTTATGGAGTCTTGATCGGCTAGAAAGATTCTATCATCGATGAAAAAGTGTAAGGTCACGTCTAGGTTTTGAAAGACTTCCTCGAGGAGGGTCTTGAAGATGAGCCGTGTTTCGGCCCCTAGAACTGCCGCGGAAAAACCTACACTTTTTAGACCATTTCTATTTACTATTTCCTTGATTTCTCCCAAAAATTTTTCAGAAATAATTTTATCTCTAGTGCTTCTGAAAGGTATTGGTAGAGTCACCACATGTATTATTTGGTTGTTGTCTGCTTGGAGCGAAACTATTTCACCTATTTGGGGTTTCGAGAAATCAGTGAATTTTTTCTTAAGAATTTCTTCATCCCTGGACTCAATTAAAGGGAGTATTATTACTTTAAATTGTACACTTTGGTCTTTAAAAATTGGTTTTCTTTCTTCTTGTAGAAGAAACCTTGAGATAACCTGGATTTCGTCTGGGTCATTGTGCGGTTGTCGCGAAGACTCCCCCAGTTTCTGTCCACGTGTGGTTACTAAGACGTGTTGTCCGTTAAGGATTTCCGCATCAGACTTCGGAATGCGACTTAGTGCGTCGGCGTTGGAGTTGTTTTTGCCTGCTTTATACAGAACTTGGTATTCGTATTCGTCCAAGAGGATCCTCCAACGAGCTAGCCTTGATGTTGGGTCTTTTAGATTCATAAGCCATTGAAGCGGTTTGTGGTCAGTACATATAATGAACTTTGTACCATACACATAAGGTCGGAATTGCTTTACTGCGTAAGTAATGGCTAAAAGTTCCTTTTCCGTAGTTGTGTATCTGGTTTCCGCATCATTTAATGTACGACTGGCATAACATATTGGCTTGTCCTCTCCGATTTTACCTTGTGAGAGAATTGCTCCCAATCCGATGTCACTAGCGTCAGTTGTAATTATAAAGGGTTGGTTGAAATTGGGGTAGGCCAAAAGTGGTGGTTCGATGAGCAAGCTTTTGAGTTTGCGGAATGCTTCATCGGCAAATGCGTCCCATTTGAACTCGACGTCCTTTTTTAATAATTTGGTCAAGGGTTTGGCTATGGTTGAAAAATTTCTTATAAATCTTCTATAATAACCAACAAAACCTAAAAATGATTTAATTCCCTTTACGTTTTTAGGTATAGGGTAAGTTTTAACCACTTTTATTTTTTCAGGATCTGGTTTAAGACCGTCTTCGGTGATAATATGCCCGAGATACATTAATTCCCTTTTTAAAAAGTTACACTTGTCAGGCTGAAGCTTAAGGTTGTGTTCTTGTAATCTGCTTAGGACTCGTATTAACTTTTTATTGTGTTCCTCGAGATCATACCCGTATAGGACTATGTCATCGACATACACAAAACAATCAAAACCTTGTAATCCTATCAACACCGTGTTCATCAGTCGCTGGAAAGTAGCTGGTGCGTTCTTAAGACCAAATGGCATACGGGTGTACTCGTAGTGTCCATAGGGAGTGCTGAAACCAGTTTTGCATTTTCCGTCATCATCCATGAGGATTTGGTGAAATCCTTTGGCCAAGTCCAAGGTACTAAAGTATTTGGCTTTTCCTAGTTGATCCAGGATATCGGTAATGTTCGGCAGGGGATATGCATCACCAACTGTCAATTCATTTAACCGTCTGAAATCAACTACTACTCTCCACCTCTTGTTGCCTTCTTTGTCCGGTTTTTTCGGAACCAGGAGCAACGGAGAGTTCCATGGACTAGCGCTGGGAGTGATTATGCCTTCTTGCAGCATTTCGTTCACTTGTTTGTGGATCTCACTTTTTTGTGATTCTGGTAGTCTGTAAGGTTTCACGAACAAAGGTGGTTGATGGGGATCAGTTATGATAGGGTGTTTAACAGTGTCGGTAAAGGTTAGCTGGTCACCTTCTAGATAGAAGAGGTCGTTGTATTGTCGGCAAATTTCGAGTATAGACTCCTTTTCCTCCTTATTGCAGTGATTAAGGTCTATTACCGACTCTAACTTGGTTAACCTTTCTTTAATAAAATCCTGAGTTTTACCTGTTATAATGTTAAAATTTTCTAACTTGTCCCACTCGAGATCGATGTCCTGGTACCGAACTTCTTGTTCAGTGTCCGAGGTGTTCATCATCATGACTCTAACTTTAGAATCTGTGGGTTTGGTTACAGACTCGCCTAGGTAAATTCCTGGCTTTATTATCTGTTTTTTGATAACGATATTAAAATTGGTTTTGAGGGGAACAGGGATGTCCACTACCTGCTGAGTTCGGGGTTTGAGTGTCACTACATTCTGTTTGATACTGAAATTTTTTGTTACTGACCCAGTCTTATTTCGTGTTGGGTCTTTCTTAGCCTCAGTCTTACTTCGTGCTGGGTCTTTCTTAGCCACAGTCTTATTTCGTGCTGGGTCTTTCTTAGCCTCAGTCTTACTTCGTGCTGGGTCTTTCTTAGCCTCAGTCTTACTTCGTGCTGGGTCTTTCTTAGCCTCAGTCTTACTTCGTGCTGGGTCTCTCTTAGCCACAGTCTTATTTCGTGCTGGGTCTTTCTTAGCCTCAGGAAGTAGTGATTGCGAACAGTGTAACCCGGCCCGGAGACAATCGGTGTCTACTTTTGGTTCGCTATCAAAGTTTGGTTGGGTCCCAGTGGTGTCCTGATATGGATGCGCTGGGCTACAAACGGCTACTTCGTCAGGGCGTATTTTATTGTGAATATTTTCATTTTCAATTTTTATTTTTAATTCATTAGTTTTGTAATTAATGTGACACTCAAATTTACTGAGAAAATCGTTACCAATTATTCCATCGTACCTGAGATTTATCCGTGAAGGAGCAACGTAGAATGGATGATCTAGGAAAATTGATTGATCATCCGATTCGAATTCTAAAGTAGCTGGGATTTCTCCCATGGTATGGAGAGAGTCACCAGCTAGTGTCGAGATTTGACAAGTATTTGTTGCCTGTCTACAGGGCCCGATTTTGTGGCTTTTGACAAGGCTTATATCGGCTCCTGTGTCAACTAAAAAGGTTAAATACTTGTCTTTAGCTGTAGGGTGGAATTTAATTCGGATCACTGGTTCTTTGAATTCCGGACGCAGTGATACGGACATTTGATATGTAACGAGGGGATTTAATTTTGGGATTGGTGAACGGTAGCCTGAACTATCGCTCGAGAATGATTGTTCACAGTCTCCTCCCGAGCATTCTCGTTTCCCGAACTACGAGGTGCATTACGTTGACGCCTGGACGTATGGTGTCTTACGTTGGGGTTAGAGGTTCTGTGATTTGTGGGATTTTGATTGGTTCCCTGTCCCGAATTTTGTCGGTTTTCCTGAGATAAACGAGTCCGACACTCGTTTATAGAATGGTTTGGTCGGTTGCAGTATTCGCAGCGGATTACCTGGACTTCCCTTTTTATGTTATTGGGTATAAAATTAGGGAAGTTCGTATTCTTAAAACAATTTGCCGAAGTGTGCCCTATTTTGTTGCACGTTTGGCAGACAGGTCGAGGAGGTTCATTCGCGTGAACGTTCCTTTGGTTTCTGTAGCAAGTGACAGCTGTGTGTCCAACCTTGTTACATATTTGGCATGATACGGTTGCGCGCGTGTTTGGGGTTTTGGAACTTAATAGAAGGGCTGGTTCTAGACGGATTGATTGTTCAACAGCGTAATTTACTGCTGTTTTTATATCTCTGGTGTTTTGGGCTTTGACAAGGATCTTCAAAGTGGGACATTTAAGTCCGTCTTCAAATATCCGTAGAGCCAGGTTTTTGTTTTCTATCAGCAAAAATTCCCGTATGGGCGCCTCCTTGATACTGTTAAAGGTAACAGTATCTAATTCGTTTAATTTAGATACGACTAGATCTCCAAATTCTTTAACCGATTCTGCTGATTTTTGCCTTAATGCCGTCAATTCGTTCTGGATAGTGGACCGAGATTTGGTAGCTTTGAACTGGGCTTCCAATTCCGCGACCATATCCGACCAGTTATTGAATGATTTGACCTGAATCAAATCGAAGGCTGGTCCCTGCAGTCGGGTTTTAATTATATCTAGGAAAAGCGAATTGTTCCGGTCATCACCAATGTATGAGAATAAGGTATTGCCGCAGGCAATAAATTTATTGAGTTCTGCAGGATTGCCATCGAAAGTTGGCACAATGCTGTATATGTCGTTAAGACTAATTTTAACTTCCATCCTAGAATCACTATTGGGATGGACGGGGTTATTTGTGGGAAGGCTCATTCCTGCAAACGGTAGGGCTTTGAAGAGCTCTACTGTTAATTTCCGTTGTCTCGTGAAAATTTTAAAAAACTTTTATGGGACCAAGGTATGTATTTTTGTGAAAAAAAAGAAAAATTTGTGTACGAGGGGATGTAAAATAGACGACTGGGTATGTGTGTGTAAAAAAAAGTGTGCACTGAATATAATATAAACAATATTTACTTAAATTTACTTATTTACTTTTGTCGTTTTTTTTTTTTTTTTGCTGCTCTCCTGTGGTTGTTCTGTTGTTAGTGGTGATAGCTGCTTGTTGGTTGCCAGGTAGACTTCGCGTCTTAAAGTTGATTTTTACACCTGGTCTTTGTCACTGCCCAATTTTTGCCTCCGCGTCTCTTATGAGAATCCGCCAGGTCTTACGGTTGTGGGTCTTTTTTTTTTTTCACTTTTCACTTTTACTTATTAGTTTACTGGTGTTTAGCCCCAGTACGCATCAGAAGTATTTTAACCTCTGTAGTTGGTTTGGTAGTCGGGACCTTTTAGGAATCCCACCGCTGCCACCAAATGTTGTATCGTAGATTTCACACCGTGCTTTCCGTATCAACGGAGAAGAGTGTGAATCGCGGAGAAGTTAAAAGTAAAAGAGACGAAAGAATTTGTGTATTAACAGAGCCCGCTGTCTATTGCGAGGCTGCGACTCTGTATTAAATCTTTATTGTTTCTCTTATATTTTACTTATTGAGATAGACCCGCTGTCTTTAGCTAGGCTGCAGTCTATTCATTAGGATATTACAATTAACTCTGCCTTCCCTGTTCACAACCTTTGCCTTTTATACATTTTAATTCTCATGACCCGTCTCCCATCTTCCCCCTCCATGCACCATAGTTCCTTAATAGTTACCATATGTGCACACGCAGTATTTTAGGCATTGCTTAATTGTTTTTCCGTTCCCATTAAAAGTACCCAAATGACATCTTGGGTGTCATTTGCCTTACGCTGGTGTCAAGTGTCATCCATTCATAAATTATTATTATTCCCTGATACCACAACGTAGTATTCCTCCGATATGCAACCACTGCAGTTTTTCCATGTGTCGGCGTGCCGCTGTGCAATCGGATCGGAGTTGGGTTACGTGTGTATTGTATCGGGTAGGTATGCACTTGAGTCATTGCGCTTGGGTGGCGTTTGGGTAAATGGAAACTAAAGAAAAACAAAGCAAATGACCTATTAATAGCCGTGTGCTCTGGTAATGTATTTGGTGTATGGATTGCTAGTGAGAAGGTGATGATTAGGGTAGGTCATGAGTAGGGAATGGTTGTGCGGATCACAACACTCACACGTATTCACAGACGGGGGTTGAAATTACAAAAACAACAATGTAAACAAATGGGTTTTGGGCGGATAGACGTACGAAAGATATCCATCTCTTTTATTCAATCATCTGTGGTTTGAGCTAATTAGCGAAAGCAAAACCAGGGGTGGAAGCATGTAACTTGATACAATCGAGTTCAGTCGATACAATCGAGCTCTGGCAGCACCTAATTTGTCTCAATCGAGAATAAACAATACAGGATAATCGATTGAGATAAATTAGGTGCTGCCAGAGCTCAATTGTATCGACTGAACTCGATTGTATCAAGTTACATGCTTCCACCCCAGTCTTGTTGACTCTCATCTGGAAAGTCCGAGCTTGAAATCTCGAGAAATTGCACGCCAATTACCCGAACACTTGGGTTTTTCTGCCTAATCGGCACAATTGTTCTGACATTCACATCGACTACCGCCGACGTACCCAGTGCGTGTAATTTGAGTATTTGTTTGTCGTTTTCTATGCATGTGTTTTTGATGTGAATCACTATTGTAGATACTGCAGGTTAATGATTAATGGCTTGTGCCGGTTTCAAGTATCGAAGTAGTATTCTTAAACAATTAGTTAAGTGGTCGCTGGTGCGATCCCTTCACACCGATTTCTGAGCGAGGTGATCGTGCGACCACCAAATGCGCGCAAACTGCCACCCTTCATGAATGACTTTAAAGGATGCCCATATTTGACAGGTTGCGCTATATCCATGGCTTTCCTATATTTTGCTCTTTTATATTTTTCTGGGTGCTTCTTGAAACTCATGCTGTGGCAAATGAGATGCCTGCCATAATCACCCGTATCGAGGTAAAGTAAAGTCAAATCTTTTCGGAGCTCGGATTGTGAAACAAAATAAATTTAGCATATAAACGCGTTCATTTTACTTAAAATTGGTTTGGAGAGGTTGTCGAAGAACTTTGGAAAAACTATAATGCCCAGAAGGTGTCAAAAGTAAGTGACATAACGCTGTGCAACGCAAAGCGGCAAAGTGCGAGGTATCTGTTCGGAAAAAATTCCGATACGAACTTGATGGCAACTCAAAAAGCGTTGGAAGTACCTATCCGTTTCGGAACAAAATAAATGAAGCATAGATATAAACGCGTTCATTTCACATTAAAGTATTTCACAGTAATCAGAGAACTTCGCAAAAATGTGCCGTGTAGCTGTCAAAAGGAAGTGGTATAAAACAATACCACGCAATGCGCTATATGTTATCGGAGAATTTTCCCCAAAATTGTATCGGAACGGGTATCTGGGCCCCTACTCTGTATCTCATTCGGAAAGTAACATTTTTTCGAAAATGAACATTTGTACTCTCTACTTCTAAAGCCTAATGAAATGTACTACTACCACTACTCCGATTTAGAATTCCGAAAGTATTACAGAGTACCAATTAAAAAACGGAACGGAAAGCAATTTCGAATAGGATTGACTTTCGGAACGAAATAGAGAGAAAGGCCCCTGAAATGGAATTTCTCCAATTTCGTTCAAATCGGAGAAAATTCTGTTGCGATTGGATAGGGGTGAATGTGAATGGACCACATTGCATTTGCGCAGGGATGATATATCGTTCTCTGCCTCCAGTTGGACCTCCTTCCACTTGTGCGAGGTCCTAGTCATGGCTCCATACTCGTCTCTAGTATTTATTGTCATTTTTGCGGCCTTGAAATCCGTCAAGAAATGGTGAGTATTGATTTGGATGTTTTGCGTTTTTTCCACGATCTGTTAAAGTTTGAAAATTTGACTTACAGTGGACTTTCCTGGCCCGAAACCGCTCGATCCGGGCTCGATCAAGGTGTCGATGAAGAACTGCAGATAAGATCTTGTACGCAGTGTTGGCGTCTGCTTCAAACCTCAACCTCAGGCAGGTTATTTTGGCATCAGACAAGGGGGAAATAAAAAGAAAACCAATTCGACAAAATGTAATTTGTTTTATACCTTTATTAAGATGATCTAACACATGTGATTTCCTTTTACATACAAACATGGTTTTAAATGTTATATAATTTTTTGTTTTGTTATATTTATACGATTTTTTGTTTTCTTTGGTTTTTTTGTTTTCTTGAAAAGTTTAGTTCTTTTATTTTAGATTTATTTTTGTTTTTTTTTTTTTATAAATAACATATAATTTCATTTTTATTTCATAAAAATTTGATATTTGGTATGTTTTTAGTTTTAATCTATTTTTGCTTTTCATCATTATTTTCTTGTTAAAATTATTACTTTGCATAGATGGAATTCATTTTCATGTTTGATTTTATTACTTTTATAAATGTTAAGTCCACATTACCATTTTGAAAGAGAAAACAAGTTAGGAAAATGTATTTTATTTGTTTTTCTTCGTGTTTTGTGTACAAAAGTTTGTTTTCTTATTTATTTTATTAAAATGTTTTTTTTTTTCTTTTCGTAAATTTAAGAATTTATTTGGAAAATAAATTTGAAATTGAAAATATTTGGTAGACTAGACGATTTTTTGTTAATTTTTCTTTTAAAAATTATAAAATAGCGATTACATGTATATCGTGTCGAAGAGAAGGAAACAAAAATATTACATTGGTTGGGAAAAATATCGTATTTCATTGGAAAACTTATCCATCTCAATGAACACATGATTCTATATATTATATATTTATTTATACTTGTCAAGTTTAAAACTAAATGCGAAAAGAACTACACCCAATTTGTATTTATTTGTTTTCTTTTAAATTAATAATGTGTACATATAACACAATTAGCGTTTTTTTTTTTTTAATATATTGGTTTTATTTTTTATTTTTTTTTGTTTGAAGAAGTAATATTTTCAAGATTTTATTACTTTTGTTTTTTGCAAAAAGGCATAAACTAAGCTATGCACACAACATTTTTACAATTTTTGTTTTCATTTTAAATTTGTTATCCTTACATGTCCATCGTTAGAATTGTTTTGTTTTTTAATTATTAATTATTTGTTCGCAACGAAAAAAAAAAGAACAAACAAATTAGAACGAATAAAATTAATATACTTTTCGTCTACCTATGTGTATATAATATTTATATATAATTTCAAATAGTTGTATGGTATTTGCTGCAGTAATTATAATTTATTTGTTTAATAAATATTTATAATCAATTACATTACGTTCTATTTTAAATTTTGTTTTTGAAGTTCCGCTTTATGTTTAGTTTTACAGTTTATATTAGAATGGTTCTGGTAGTTTAATATATTTATAATTTATTTTCCACTTTGTTCTATATGTTAAAAAGTCCACAAAGTGTGCGGGGAAAATTATTCTTAGAAAAATATTAGGTTGGCATTTTATAAATATTTTTTGTTTGTTTTTATTTTATTTTTTAAAATTACATTTTGTGTGTGTTGTGTGTGTATTTGTGTTTTATTTTTAAGTTTAGTGAGATAGCATGAATGATTTATTTTGTTTTAATGAGAGAAAGAGAGATAGAAAGTGTTATTGGCGATATTGTTTGTTCGTGTTTTTATGTGTCAGTTGCATGATAATAATTTACCTATAGTTTATCAGAATGATTATACAAATTGTGTTTGTTTTATGCGCGATGGGGAGGAAGGCATGCCGATTAGATTAGACTTTAGGCGGGGAAATATTTGAAGAAATATGCGGCTCTAAAAGGGCTGTTTTCATATGAAATCGGCTGGGTATTTCTATTCCAGAAGAAACAATAGATCTGGGCCGGAAATGTGGTATCCTCATTGAACAGGTATTGCGTGATTTGGTTTTTGATTTAATTAAACGAAGCAATCATTACCAAATCAACGATCAAAATAAAATTTCACGTCGTTATTTCTAATTCAAGCATGTAAGTAGGAAAATAAGAAAGCGCGTTGTGATTCTGCGATAAAATACAAATTTTTAGAGCCACACTCTTTCATTGTAGACCGAGCTCTAAAATCACCCCTATCGAGGTATCCGTTCGGAAAAAATTCCAAGACGAATGTCAAATCTGATCGAAACTCAATTTGCGTTCGAAGTATCCGTTTTGGAACAAAATAAATGAAGCATATAAACGCGTTCATTTCACATTAAAATATTCCGCAGTAAGAAGTTGTTGGAGAGGTTGAGATAAAAATGTGAAGCGTAGCTGTCAAAGGTAAGTGGTATAACGCGGTTCCTCGCAATGCGACAAGGTGCGCTACATGTCATCGGAGAATTTTTCCGAAAGTTGTATCGGAACGGATACCTCGATTGGAATTTCTCCGATTTCGAACTGATCGGAGAAAATTTCGTTCCGAACGGATATATCAATAGGGGTGAATATGCGAATTATTGGAAATTGCATTTATTCTGAAAGGTCAAACATATCATGATTACATGTCATGTCGTGTGAAGAAACGTCAAGTGATGAGTAGCTACATGTGAAAGTAAACATATGCAGTTTATACACGCTCATCTGTTCCTGATGAGGACGAATTCTCGAAGATTTTGCGATATGTTACCTATAGTATGACAGATCGAATGCATCTTTCTTAGATTTCCTTGAAGTAGATATGACAATGACACATATTCCCATTGTCTTTTATCGTGATATGACTAATTTGTTCGCTGCATTTTCATATCATTTTGTCTCAAAAAAGTTACTGATACTGACATAATAACGAAATGAAATATTACTCGTTTACGACAAACGACAACGGGAAAAGATAGAAGCGCAATAAATGTCACATTGAGACGATTGTAGGAAACCGCAGACAATTAAATTGAAATTCTCTCATTCTACCTTGTCGATTTCATTGGATTTTCATTCGTATGTACCGTCTTACAAATTAACGACTGGGCAAAGTGGACCAGCTGTCAACTGACTGTCAAGTGACTATTAGGAAATAATACGACATGTTTGTGGTGAAATAACACCTATTAAAATGCTCGACTTTATACTGGCAAATATGTCAGAAGTCAAATAATACCCTCCCCTACATCTACATGAAAACATACTTTTTTCGCAACAACCGATTATTTATGCGTGTTTTAACCTTTTTGTTTGTTTTCTTATGTTTTTTTAAGGTGTTCAATGTATGACTTATGCTCAAATATTTTGTTAATAAGTAAAAAATATACATATAAGAATATTATTATATTATGTAAAAAAATGGTCAATTTTGTATGTTTTGTGCTAGAAATATTTATGTTCTGTTTGAATGAACGTTTATCTGTTTTTGTTTAAATAAGACTTAGATGTTTACATTTGTAAATAAAAATTTAATTTAAAATGGGAGTTTAGAAAAATTATTGAAATGACAGCATTTGTTATGTTCTCCACATTTATTCGAATTTCGTTTATGATTAGTTCTTGCGTAGTGATTTCTTTTGTTGTATTTTGTTCATTGTTTGTACTCTCAAGATCAACTGCTCAGAAGTTGCTTTTAATAGAGCGGAAACCAGGAAACAGTTGGAACGTTTCAATATCTTGTACAGGATAAATGCGTTTAGTTTATATTGGATTGTGTCGGTGTGCTGTTAGTTAAATGTTGGATTGATGCTGATGGAAAACTAAATTCTAAAATGTACTACAACGTTTTTAACGATGAAGAACACACAAAACGCTGCACAGAAAGTTTTGCTTTCAAGTTTTTGAGTTGAAAGAAATGGTCTGATTCGTAGGCAAACTAGTTAGAAAACATTTGTTGAATTGGGCATATGATCCCTACCACAATAGTTATCGCGTAGTCCTTAGCACATGACTTAAATTGCCTTTTGATTGCATCTCAATCAACTCACAAGCCCACCTTTTACTCGTAAGGGCAAACTCACGTAGAGAAAAGCTTTTTTTTTCAAAAAAAACCCACAATTACAAAATTTAACGGAGCAAATTAAAGATGGCCTTTCTTATGGAGAAGTTGACGACGTTTTATTTAAGTTATTAATTCAATATGTTCATTCATTTACAATTAAATTTCTAAACTCTGTTTTTTTTTTTGAATATAAATCTCCTTTAAGCTAATTATGTACTTGTTTTATTTTGTTTTTTGATTCCTATTTATCTGTTCAATTCTAAAGTTTAATGAGCATCTGTATATATTTTGTTTTTAATTTACAAAAAAAAAACATTTCTTTGTCGATAAATTATTAATAAATATATTTCTTGTGTGTGTTTTTGTTTCTATCATTGAATTTGCTGGTCTATTTTGTTGTGTGGGAGAGGTTATGTTTGCGTGTATAGTCTGTTGTTTTAGGTAGTTTTATTGGCACAAAATAGTCCGCAGTTGTAGTTAGTAATATGTTTTTAATTTTATTTTAGTGCACCAATTTTTTATTTATTTTTTTTTTTTTGATTGTTGTAGGTATATTTCTCCTTTTTTTTTGTTTCATCATTTGAACTGACCACACAGTGCACATAGAGAAAGGACAGATTCATAGAATCACACAAATTTGAAAACAAACACAATGTAAAAGAATAGTGAAACATTTTTAGTTTTAGTTATATTTACATTTATGCGATATATTTTGGTGGTAGAGGGATATTTCTGTAGTATTTCATAATTTATGCTGTCAATTAACAAATAATGTTTAGATAAACTATATTAGACAAAATAATGTATATTAAAACGCGCCTTTGTATATTGATATTGTGGTAAGTTAAAAAATAAAAAAATCCTTTTCATAACTAGGAATGTTTTAAATGCAAGTTTTCTTGTTAAAAAATATTTTAATTTAAGAAACAGAGTTTACAAAAAAAAAAAAAAAAATAATTAGAAACTATTACGTAATATATTTTATTCGTTTTTATTGTTTACTAAATTCTTTAAACACTCTTATAGTATACTGATCTATTGCAAAAATAGGAGAAACCAGTACCGATCTTTGTTCATGTTAGTTTTTCAATTAAATTAAAAAATTAAATAAAAATTATATTGGCAGGCGTCTGTTGTTGTACATTTTCTGATTTCGAAGAGATGTAGCTGAAGTTGAATAGTTCGGGATTTTGTACTTTAGTTATTTACTTTCTCTGAGTGTATGACTAAATCAGGGAACACTGCAGATGGAGATTAAATATTATCAATAACGTGTCATTCATTGTGAGGAAAGCCTCTCATGGGGCGCCATTTCAAAGGATGTCACCAACAGTTGTATGTAAAAGGCAATTGCCAAACTGTACTATTACATGAAGCGTCATCTAGCTAGATTTTGCCTTCTAGTTCAAATATCGCAATTTTAAACTGCGAGCGAATTTCGTAGCTTGCGTTGGGCGCCACTTTACGTTCTACGTTTCACTGCTAAATAAAAGTGACCCAAGAAGCACACCCAGGGAAATACCCGTATATTTCGTCAACAATAACTAAATGACAACTAACATAATGGATGGCAAACTGGGCGGCAAATCTTTACCCAACAACCAATTGGCCGAAGATAACAGTTCAATCACAATCAATTAGTATATTATGAAGTCCTACGTTGGGCGCCATATTTTGTTCAACAGCCATATGCTGAGACTGAGGCAATTAAAATGACATTAGGGATGAAGCAATTCCGTAACTGGCTGTTACATTTTAGCGATTTGCCACAAACCTACAGAAACGTGCGCGTGAACTTTTATGGACGACGTTTGCGAAATACGCTTTGGCGCTAAAAAGAACTGCACAGCTAATATGAGTTATCAATAGCATTTTATCTGTAAAAGTCAAGTGTGCGTTATTGTTGACACAAATTTTTAATGCTCGCAGTTTTTGTGTGAGTACTAAGTTGTGGTTCCTTAAAGACACATCTGCGTTAGGTTTTGCTCCAAACAACTGCAAAACTTAAGTATATATATGTCAAACATTTCCTTGCGCACACAATAATATTAAATGCGTGCGCGAGAAAAAAGGAAACACACAAATTTAAGTGCACACCACACAGCAGCTGATTGTGCGTTCATTCTCGAACCGCACTTCGTTGTGCGTCACAAATAAATCTATTCGATTATCGTACGTGTTTGTCTATGACTGATTCAATCGAGCCTATTGCTCACTGATTTGTGAGATTATGGTTTTGTATAAGATCTTTAACGCACACAGAGCCACTCTGCACCATCCATTGGAAACATAAGTCAAATGTTTATGTCACACTAATAGCGACCGAAAGCCTTAACGTATTTTTCCACACAACACAATGTTATACCGTTCCCCCATTCGTTCTATTCGTAGTACCTCTCTTCGAGATCAAACGAATCAGCCAGGGCGTAGCTAGAACAGAGCGCCTGCAGCTTTTGTTTTATTATCATTATCACCTTTGGATTTTGTTACATTATTTTTAATGTTATTAAACTATTAAACAAAACAAAATAATAATATAACTTAAAAACTAAATAAAAATATGTATAAAAAAATTCGTTTAAATTAAAATAAGAAAATACATAAGGATATTCGAAACAATAGATAGTAAAAATAAAAAAAAAATAAATACGTATGCGTGATGTGCGTTATCGTTTCCATTTTTCTTTCAGAAAATTTGTCATGTTGAAGTTATTATTTGTTAAAAGAAAACTTGTGCGCGAATTGTTTTTGCTTTTCTGTTTTTCAGAAAAATTAAACAAAATAGCAAAAAATAACGTAGATTCCTTTAAAAAAAGAAAAGAAAAATCGTCACGTTTATATATGGCAAATGGCATGTTTGATGATTTTTTTCGTTTTCGTTTTAAATAGCAAACGTGAAGATTTAGTTTTGTATAATAATATTATATAGTAGGTAAATACCTATTATGCGTATTTTGCTTTTAAATAATTTAATAAAATATTTGTCAATAAAATTATAATACAAAGAGAATACAAGTCGACATTATTACTTAGAATTGGTTGTGGGTGGTGTTTAAAACTTTTTTGTTTTTTTTTTGTTCTTTTGTATGGCATAATATTTATGTTTCAACAAGTTTGTTTTTATCCTTTTTTGTTCGTTTTTGTTTTATTTTTAAATAATAGTAAATACTAATTAAATATTATATTAATCCTTAGAGTTAAGTTTTTTTTTTTGTTTTCTTGTTTAAATTAGAAAATGTTTGTTTTATGTTTGGTTTTTCTTTTTTTTTTCTTTTTGTAAAATTTGCATTATATTATCATAATAATAATAAATAACAACAACAATAAGTATTATTGTTATTATATAAATTATTATAAATTATAAATATTACTTGTTGTTTTTGTTGGTTTTGTGCCATTGTCTAGT
This sequence comes from Cheilosia vulpina, assembly GCA_916610125.1. Taxonomy (NCBI): domain Eukaryota; kingdom Metazoa; phylum Arthropoda; class Insecta; order Diptera; family Syrphidae; genus Cheilosia; species Cheilosia vulpina. The sequence continues at coordinate 47,575,543 of OU744279.1, forward strand.
AGAGACCACATCCTCGCAGGTTATTTGCAATAATTACATCGGTGACTGCATCGAATACAAATTGAATATTGTTTGTATCTGTGGCGCACGTCATGTGGCAGTAGATTTCTTTTGAGGTTGATTTGTTTTTCGCTTCGAATTGAGCTTGAATGTATGCGGCTGCTTCACCGTACTCTTGTCCGCCTAAAATGGGAAAACAAATTGATATTAAATTTCAAAAATATGTTTGTTTGCGGGGTCTTAGTTTTACCTGTGTACTCTGGGAAACAGATTGTCAATGGGCTCTTTCGGATCTTTTCTTCGAATAAATCCTTTTTGTTTAAGAATAAAATTATCGAGGTATCCGTAAACCATTTGTTGTTACAGATGGAATCGAAAAGTTTCAGTGACTCTTGCATTCGGTTCTGAAATCAAATCGAAGGGGAAGCATTTGAGCGTCAGTAAATCATTCACTTTTGTAAGTGTATTAGGCAAAAATTAAGTTAATGTATATAGAGAGAAGGGGTAATTCATGTCCACAGCTGATCTAACTTGGTATAGGGGTATCCCAGTTATTTAAGGGTTTTACAGGAAGCGAAAAAGAAACAACAATTTATCAAATAATTCATTTTTGACTGTGTAATATAATTGAAGTCTGTTAGATCGATATGGAATTAAATTGAGCCTTTCTCACAGCTCAGGAAGACTTTGTTAATGCATTCCATTTCGTTGTTTCACCAGGTGGCCAAGAAGAAGAAGAAGACCAGCTATCAATCTCTAGATATTAGCCGAACCTGAGAATCGAGTTTGCAAAACGTTTGCGCTATTTCCTATGATCGTTCGGATGCACAGATTGAGACGATCAACTAAGTCGGTACATATTACTCGGCATGCATGGATCTGGGTCTTACACAAGTCATTACAGGACCTTAGACCTAGCTTCACGCAATCATTAGTTTTGTGGGAATTTTCTTTTATTTGCTACTAGACTTTTGCATGTGTCAAAGGCGGACGCAATTTATATTATTCCGAATCTGACTGTCACCGAGTCACATGTCATACAGTAATCAGAAATGTAAACTGGCATTAATCCCAGCTGAACTTCATGGTAAACCAGCCGATGTTAACTTCACCCCATTTCGACAATTAACTTTCGAAAGTTGATGTCCGGTAGAACTCAAATGAGAACTGTAATAGGATTGCATGGGAGTAGTCTTAAGCCAATGAGCGATTACATTCAAATTGTATGTCATGACTAATGACCACAATAGGGTTAGTGACCATTTGCACATTTGCAAGTCCTCAACTGCACTTAAGTGGACTTTCTTCCACTTTTGACTGTTCATCATAATCCCATTTTGGTTAATCGTTTACTGTTGTTATTGTTGACGGACGACTGGACAAAACCAAATTAAGAAAAAAACCCCACGATGTAATATGATTTCGCCGAATTTGAAGGCGTCAGATCCTAAACTCCTCCATTTTATATTGAACTGAAAAAAAAAGAAGGAGCAGACATTAAAAAAATATCCAACAGTTTGCCACTTACCGTAGTTTCGTCTTCGTGTAAAACTTGATCGTATTCAGACATAGCTACACAAAAAATGATCGCGGTAACATCTTCGAAGCAATGGATCCATTTCTTTCGCTCAGAACGTTGCCCACCGACATCAAATAACCTAAAACAGATAAAATTGATTTATCCGCACAACGGGATTAGACCTGTTTAATACTCACTTAAAATTAAGGTTTTTGAAGGAAAAGTGCACTTCAACAATACCAGTAGTTTTGACACGAGTGCGCAATATATCCTGTTCGGTTGGCTGGTAATCCTTTGCACCTAACCGATCCAAGTCGTCAAGGAAACTGTAATTAATTAAACAAATTAATTAGTAAATCGATTTTTAATGATTTGCGAAGATTAAATTGCAATTAAACTCTGCGACAAGACTGTAGGGACAGAATGAAGGAGAAGAAAATTGAAATAGGAAGACATGGGCGTCCAACTATCAACGGGATGCTGACAAAACAATTTATCACCAGAATATCGGGCCTTAGAACAAAACATAACCGTGTCTATAAATAGACCCACGAAATCCCATCGAAAAACAAATTAATATTTCGAAAATGACTGCTGCTGTCACAACATCTTTGAAACAGAAAACATTCCTAATTGATTCTAAAAGATGTGGGTATGCTTTGCGTGCAAGAGTGGACTGCTAAAGGGTTTCTGACATGGATGGGTATGGTGGTGCTCATTTGTTAAATCCTTTCTGTGTTACTGTCGCAAATAAATTTGTTATTTCCGTTCAATAAGCAGCAGAGCTCTTGTCTAGCAATTCTAATAAACGACAAGAAGCCATTTCGTGAATTTCTCTCTCTCTCTCTCTCTCTCCACATACGATATGTGAACTTGTAATTTCCTTTACGAGTCCAATCCTCATTTCGATAGAGAATTGATTCGAAATGATTTCGCAATCTCGCCCACATGAGCAAAGGACACTACAGCCGTTATATTTAGAATGACCTTTCGATAAATGTGTCCGTTTTATTTGCACAGAAAGACTACAAACTGCACTGCTTCAATTGGAAGCTGGTTTAATTGATTTTTTTGTCCTGCTGTTGAGAACCATGAGGCCAGCAGATGCACCGCGACAGGACATCTAATCGATTGGTATATACCGGAACCGTTTTAGCAGCGATCTCAGTGGGGACATTAGCGGATATACGAAACTGACCTCTAAAGGGAATGAAACATAACCTTAACCTTAAGTGATGAGAAAAATCAAACAAATATGTACGATGAGAACCCACACAATTTTTGTTTTTAATCAAAATCCTGGCGGCACTCGGGGGTATTGTTTATTTTGCAGGGACATTGTTAAGCCCTAAAGGAATGAAAGGAGCATATTTTCTTTGGGTTTCATGTCAGGGTTTTTTTTCGATTTTTTTTTCTAAGGAAGTGCGAGGGGTTAATCAAGAGATGACTTTCATATTCAATGGCATATATAATATAGAATTTCAATGGAGGAGGCGAATTCAAAGAAAGAATAGCATATAATTGTCGAAGGGAATACCTTGGAATTAATTTTAAACCACTTTGGCGGCGTGGAGGTTCTTTGTTTTAGAAATTGAAATTAATTACGTGTCTGAGCTGTGGTGGGCATTTGGTTCTTTTGAAGTTTGCTCCCGAGCCAAGAGCAATATATCGAGAAAAAATAAAGGGAAAAAGTAGATTTGTTGAATCTAACCACACAGAGGGCACCGCTTCACATTTGCCACTTCTTTGTTCAGCCAAGTTTAACAATGCCTCAGAGGTAAAAATAAATAAATAAACAATTTTAAAGCGACAAGATGACTTTGATTAAATTTGTCCTCTTGGGAGACACTCTGATGGAGTTTTTTTTTGCCAAAAAAGGTCAACCGCCAACCCATTTAGTTGGATTGTTTTAGAAAGTAAGGTTAAATTTCGAAGTTCAAGCTGAAGCGGTTCATTCAAATGGATAAGCCAAATATTTTACAAATTTCATCGGTTGTGACTGTGATGTGTAAATCTGTCGCTCCAGCTACTAATGCAAGGGAAATTTGGTAGTTATCACCGCCTTTTCTATCCAGAATATCGAACAAAGATCGACCCACTGAACTTGGACGTGCGGTTACAAATTGATGGTGGTTTTGAAACAAATTTGTTTCTTAGGCGCCATTGTTGCATTGTTTAATTTATCATAGAGGAAAGATGTCCTGAATCGAAAAATATTCCACAGGAAATTAGTTGTTCCTTGGAACACCAATTTAATGAAAACCAATTACAATATATTTTAATGTCTATTACTGGCTGCACGAGCTTTGATTGGATTCATAAAGTTGCCTGACAAAGGTAAGAACCATTTAAAAATGGATTCAAGTGAATACCACGACAGCCAAACTTCTGGTAGCAAATTGCCCCTCTCCTATATAATTCTGCAACAACTAACAACCAAACCATGAAACCAATGCTAGCCAACCCAATTATAAAGCACGTAATCCTGCTTAAAATTCAAACACGAAACAGTTTGAATATTTTAACAAAACCAACTGACGCAAGGATGTGGCATACCAAATTGTTCACAAATGGCGAAAATTAGTTTATTTTTTTTTCTTTGATTTTCCACTGACGTTTTGCCTACCACAATCCACAAACCCAAATCCTATGAACGAGAAAAAGAGTGATTTGCGGGAAATTATGTAAACCTGCTCTCGATTGTGATGCAATTTTGTAACATGATTGGCAGACAGTAATAACCATGCACGACTGAAATTAGCTTTGCGCTGAAGAAAATGTTTTTATTTCATAAACAGGCACGCACAGCCACTGGCTCTTGCGGTGGGTCCTTTCCGCCTGACTGCAACCCGCGCAGCAATATGCCTTTTCCAAGCTACGGTTAATGTACTAAATTATCCATAAAATGACATAACATGTAACTACTGTAGTACATTCTTCCAGTTGCTTGTTTACCCAAATCCGTTTCTCCATAGCCGTCCATTCTATTATTACCCCACAAGTTGAAAGCAAGTGCAATGCCCCTTTATACTTCTCTCTAGCCTTTTGTTGCATAATGTGATTTAAAAAAAAAAAAGAAAAAAAAAACATCCATCTTGTCTGGGAGGAGTGTATATGAATACCACATTCCAGGCGAATGGAGTTTCGTCACATCGGGTATAAGTGGTGGATAACATAGACTGTATCATCATCATAACTGGGTGGACAAACGGCGAGACCACACAAAAGGGATACCCTGTCAACAGCAAAACCATTGTGTACATATAGTACTCTGTAAAGGACATGCAAACTTACTATCCTTCCGACCAAAAAAAGAATGTGGAATGAGCCATGTGCATGCATGAAAGGATGCATGAATAATAAATGGACACGGCTTAAAATATCTGCATTGGATTAAAAAATGAAATGACAAAAAAAAGATGAGGAAAAAAAATGAAAGAAGCTTTGTCATAATTTTTTGTTGTGCTTACTCGTAGGTCTATTGTCTATTCGCATTGCGAGGTCTTACTACTTTTAATAAACAAATAAAATTGCTGGATATGGCATTGTGTCGGGAGAGTGGAACTTATGTAATGTATTTGAGCCGTCAAACCGAAGGATTATGCTTGACAATTTTATAGGGGATTGATTTCGGTTGTCACACAATAATACTTGAGCTATTTGGCTATTGACAAAAAGGAACTTGATTCGGTTGTCTCTTCTTTTGATGTAAAAAGAAAGGCATGAGAATTTATTTCTAACGATTCCTGGCACTCCTGTCCTAACGATTTTTAGTGATAGTGGCTATTTCTACGCTCATTATTTTGACAACTTGGTAATGTCACTGACCCGTTTCGATGTGTCCACGCTCTACATATACCCTATATTGTTTCCTGAATAAAGTGGCAGCGTATTTTATAAAGTTAACCATAACTTTTCACAGATAACTGATAAAAGTTATAATATCAGTCAGTACTGATATCGAATGCGTGCTATACTGAACAGGGATGTTAAAACTGTTGCAGACAAAAAAAAAAACAGATTGCCCAAACAAGTGTAGAAGAAAAAATCTAGAAAAAACGAGGGAAACACAAAACATGTACACGTACAGCCTTATTTATAAAACCAGCGTAGAGTCTGCTTAACTTTACGCACCCTGTAAAATGTCCTTACGCCGGAAAAAGTGATTTACAAAGATTTCTCGAGCTTAAGCAACGTTACTTTAGGACTGCGTAATTTCAACGCGAAAATTTGCGTTTTGAGGTTGCGTAGAGCTTACGTAGATACATTTTTGCGGTAAATGTCTTTTGTTGCGAGTCGAACTTGTAAAAAAAACCCAAAAAGTTGATACTTCAGCAGTCGGAATTGTGTCAGATAATTGTGTAAAATGATTTCACTTACGAAGCTAATCTGTCAAAAACAGTTGATGTCAGTTTCAGAGCATAAAGTAATAGATTTCAGTGTTTTTTATAATAGTTTATTGAAATTCTTACCGGAAAAATAGGCGTGTTTTTTTTTTGAGCTTCGGTCTCAGCAAAGCAAAGTAAAGTCAGATTTTCAGATAATTGTGTAAAATGATTTCACTTACGAAGCTAATCTGTCAAAAACAGTTGATGTCAGTCTCAGAGCATAAAGTAATAGATTTCAGTGTTTTTTATAATAGTTTATTGAAATTCTTACCGGAAAAATAGGCGTGTTTTTTTTTTAGCTTCGGTCTCAGCAAAGCAAAGTAAAGTCAGATTTTCAACACACAATTAAAATAACTACTGCGAGTCTCGAAGTGTCAAGTAGAGCGTAGTTGTTGTAATTGCGTGCTGAAAATCCTACTCTACTTTGCTTTGCTGAGAACGAAGCTAAAAAAAAACACGCCTAATGTTTAAATATACCTAAATAACAATTTAAGGAAAGCCCCGTAGAGGCTTCGTAAATTTTTACATTAAGCAACTTCGTATAAGCTTCGTAAGGGAATCTAATAAATACGCCGGGTAGTGTGTTGTAATTTAAAAATGGTATGAAGAATTGACCCCACAAAGTACGTAATAGATTAAAAATTTATAGACGGTTGTATTCAGCAAGTAATATATTCTTTGACAATCACAAAGACACCACAAACATAATTCATGATTGAAAAATAAACGTAATAAGCAAAGGTTAGTCAAAATCGATCACTATCTACTTAGTTGACGACAAATCCTTTCCAAATCTACTAGATCAGTTACGTTAAGTAGCAAATTCATAACTTTATGTAACAAGCTAAAAGAGACATCCATAGACTATAACTATAAGAAACAAAAATGACATTAAACTTTCACTTTAAATATGTTGAAGGTCAGCTCACAATAATGAATTTTAAATGAAAAGTATTGCCATTGAAGGTTTGCACAATTTCATTTCAACTTGCAGGAAACTTCTACAAAAACAACTTGCAAATGTCCACTGTCAATACAATCTACTACATAAAATAATTTCATTTTAAAACAAGAACTCAACTTGAACAAATTGATTCAGAGAGCAGAGAGAGAGTGCGACAAATGGATAACAGCACATGTATCAGTACAGTATATTAAATATATTCTTTCTAAACTCTTGTAAATGACATTCTCTAAATTAACTTTAACCCGTCATTTTGGAATTTGCGAATATTCGTTAAAAAAAAAATCACTTTCACAAAACTTTTCCAACTAATAGTGGAATAATTAAATACACACGTCCGTAAAACTTCTGACAGACAATTCTCTGTTAGGACACTAATTAGTGACTGAAGTTACTATGAAGTTACATATAATATATACATTATTGAAGCTTGCACAACTTTAAAAGATACTGTATCTTCCTGTGTTAAGATTATTGCAAATAAATTAAATTGAAAATTAAAATTGAAGTTACTTAATCGTTTGACACGGGGGACGCGTCAATTTGAGCCGAAAATTGCACTTGAATTACTGTCGCATCGTAGAATCGCTACTAGGAAGTTCATTCTAGTCCATTCTTGAAAATGGAGAGTTAACTCTTTTCATTTGAGTTGCCTGCAGATCTACGTCATTTTAGAATCATCCTGAAATAGGTTTTGATGTATTTCAGGTAATATGAAACGCGACCCATTAATATAACTTTTATGTTTATTAATTCAGATATACTATCGATTACCAATGTGAGATATGTAGTACATATTATGTACTTAATACCTTAATTACTAGAAAAAGGAATAGGTTATAAAAATGTGAACCCAGCAGCGACACGATGAGTGGAGGACAGATCTCCATGACGAGTTGTCACTTTTTGACAGTAATGACTTGATTTGACAACTAATGAGATTGAACTGCGTTCCCGGTAATGTGTTATGCCATACATATCAGGTTTCCTTAAATTCTCCACGATTTTTTATTTAAAAAAAAAAAACTTTTTCGAAATCGAATTTATCACACTGTCACTGTCAATTCAGTCACAATTGCGAAATTTTAAATATTAAAATGAACTATTGTAACGTACAAAATATTTAGTGTGAAGGTTAAAAAATATTTAGTATGGGTCACAATCATTAGAAGTTATTCGAATGCGAATGTTTAAACTCCGCTGATTAATCTATCAATTAAATTCTCATCCGAACCCAATGGACTCGAAGAAATGGAGAAAAAGATCATTCCGACCGGAATTTGCTGTTGAAAAAGATTATATTTACATGCTGATTGAATTTTCAAAAACATTCTATGCTGCTGCTGGTTCAATCTTCATTTCTACACTGATCCACTTGTGTTCAGCGAGATGATCCGCTCAGCGCGATTATACAGCATCACTCCAGCTTGTAGTATGCAACACTCTTAAGTTTAATGTTATTTGATGTTTAAACGCGGGCGACAGCTAGTTAATGACAACTGAAAAGTTGTAGATCGACAAATAACGGTCAGCAGTAAGCATGCATATGTAATGAGCAGATCTTGATACGGGCATAATCCCCGATGCACGCACAATTTCGTCAAGAGTGCCAAAGTGTTAATTCAGTGAGTTTGTTACCTTTTTTCCGTGTCCGTTTCTTATTTCCACGCGATTATGATCCCCGGATATGCGTAATCTTAAATAATTGGAAATTATAGCGACTGCTTCATAATTAATACTGATAACAACTAAAAGCGTGGTTTACATGTGTGTTTTGTTTGCAGACAAATCTACTAAATCTCATAAATCAGTGCAACGCGAGCGAGGCACACATTTTATTATTAATTTAAAACTTTCTTCAGCAGATCGGAGAGTTGCCAATACGATTCGTCTTAGAGAGAACAATGGAAGGTATAAAGTTATACAATTAATTAAACAAGTACTATCCATACAACATCAAGGTCTATATTGACTACAACCGGTAGGATAGTGTTACCAACAAGCCAATGAATTTAAAGAACTTCCACCCAAGTGGGTACTGCGAGGTTTGTCCCTTTTTGTACGTTCAGCGCAAAGACGTAATTAAGCAACAACAACGGATTCGATGTGCCAGCTCAAAGAATATCGACTCTTGCTTCCGTCACAAACTATTCTATAAACTAAAAGTCCAATTTACCGCATACGGTTCATCTAATCAACCATTGCGCTGATAATCATACTTCCTCTAAAGTCACTTATCACGCGAGCACGAAAAACCACACACTCTTGTTCACAAGAACAAAACCGCATGTGTTAGCAAAGTTATTTTCGTTACCACCTCACAATGGTGCAACGGTAACGATACCGCTGATTAGCATCCGACATCTAAATATGTCTCCTCTGCGGATTTCCATTTCACAAGCGTGCATACCTTTCCTCCCACCCAGTTGGTGGTTCATCACCCAACAGACAGTACTGGAACAAAATGACAGTTTTCCGCAGGTGAAAAATATAGCAATCGAACAACCTGAACCCGAAGCCGAACAATATCGTTCGCCTCGCACACCAATGAACCCTCATGGATACACCGACTATCGCAACGTCCGCTGCACAATACAAGAGAACCACCGCCATCTACCTATCTACCTATCACTTTGAAACCAAGAAATTTAATATAAGTTGCCGGAAAATTTAGAGCCAAAGTTTAGTTTCAATCCGATTGCGAGTGGAACTGAAGTTTCAGCTCAGATACACATATCCATCTCTCGTGAGAGTTGTTGTTTTATAGATATAGTTTCGCGTCGTGCGTTCATTTTGCAAACTAAATTCGATGTATCGTTTGTTTTACTGTTTGATAGTCATTTTCGGTGAAATTTAAATCGAGGCGTTGGGAACCATAAATATTTTAAACGAAAAGTGCGAGTGTTTTACATAAACTACCAAAAAACAATCAAGGTGAGGACCGGTCCGGTGATTTATATTGCAAGAAAAATTATTGTCTGATCGATTAGGTGTAATGCAATGGGCCCTTTTGTATATAATCTCGAAGCCCTGAAACTGATAGCTCATGGCTAAAGTACCAAAGTACCTCCAATTGAAAGATTGTTCTCTTTTTTTTTGTATGGAATGATTGAAAGGCGAATTACAACTGATGACCGACCTATGAATACTTCCGAAAGTTGGCATGTAGCTGTGCGTGGGAATCCAGTGTGAAGGGAATTCAACTTGAGTTATAAATTGGAATTGATTCGTAGGATGCCTTAATTACATTTATACAGAACAGCTGAGCAATTTCAATTTCAATAATTGAGTGGAATTTAAATTAAAGTTGTGGTTGTTTTTACATTTTCAATTAAATTTAGTGTGTCGCAGGAAATATTTTTTTTTGTTTATATTTTGTGTTCATACTACGTGCAGTTGTGGTTTTTTATCATTAAAAAAATATTTCAGACTCTGTCACGCATTCGCGAATTTTTAAAACAAAGTTTTTCTACAGACAATTGTTCAAGTACACGCTTGGATAAGTATGGTGGTATGTACAATTAATTGGTAACTTCATTAGTACTTCATTTGGTTGGCGAACGGCAATTTTCCTAATCACATCGTGGAGTAATGTTTTTCTCAAAATCAAAGCCATCATTACTCTTACTCAAGTAGAACCATGCGTGAAGATTGTGGATTGGTGGTGGTTAAATAAAGAGCTGCACTTCTTCATGGAGAAAATGTTTTTTTTGGAACTGTGCTCTTATAATGGGCCAAATTAAAAAGGGGCAAATTTTACAAAAGCAAAATTGTTTTCTCTTTTTTTTTTAAAGGGTTTCCGCCACATCATGTGAGCTTTGTGACAAAAATCGTTCAACGCTCGCCATTCGTTGATTGACTTCTCCTTAACTGTTCTGTATTTCTGTATGCTTCGGCTGATGCACTTTTCATCCACCTTACCGGGTTTATTTTGTATCACGTGGATACCTATAAAATTGACGCCGTTCACATGAAATACGATTGGAATTCTTTAACACCAAACACTGTGACAAGTAGAAATGAACATGGCGTTGCTATTTTTTTTGTACTTCACCTTGTACAAAAAATAGCAACGCCATCTGTGAGTGAAGAAGTAAAACGGACAAACGCATGACCGCGGGCCCATTCATAAATGCAGGGCGCACTTGACCCAAAAGTGATTTCATTTTAAAACAAAAAGAAAGCAATTTGGAACGAAATATGCTACCCAGTTGTAATTATCATACGCAAAGCCTTTAGACACGCCTACTTTTTAAGGGCGTTTCTGTCTACAATTTCGGTTACAATCTGTAATTGAACCAATCATTTGGAACAAAAATATGCTTCTCCCAAACCAAAGTAGATTTAGTGAGACAAGTAATAAATATTTTAGAAATATACTAAAATATGTACATACATTTATATAGTTAAACAAAAAACGAAAAGCACATACAAAATAGACTAAGTCCAGCGCATTGCTGCAGCAGTTGTTTGTTGAAACTTTAAATCATTAAATTATGACTACTTCTAAACTTGACAGTTGAAAAGTTCTGTTCTTTTCAAATATCTTCTCTAAATGTTTGCGTTTGTTTATTTTATTTAACTAGAAAGCCGCCTGATTGTTTCAATGGGTATTTAACAAAGAATATAAGAAAAACACTTTAGTTTATGAGTAATGAAAAAACCCGAATAATTTAGAAAAATCATACCGGACCAAAAACAATAGTACAATGTAAAAGTCGAGGGAAAAATTGAAAGAATGACAGAACTATTGGCCCCACATTTATAATCTAGACAGTTGCAGGAAGCAAATGAAACACAATATTTATTTCTGATTATTTTAAGCTATAAATCTTATTTTGCTTTGCACAGAAATTAAAAAAAAAATTAAAATAAAGACACAAATATTTGACAGGCGCAAGAGCAAGCCTTTCGTTACCATTCGCTAGTGTGAGATTTTATTTTTTGGTTGAAATTTTGTAGCTTCAAAAGCTCATCTAAAACACAATAAGACTTTTTTGATGAAATGCGAATCATCATTTGCGATTGTAGTTCTGCACACACAAACACTAAAACACTAAAACACTATGCGCGATAATAACAATCATAAATTCATAAGTGTCCATGTTTGCAAACTCACAATGGCGACATTTTTCTACATAAAATCAGCCATTGTGACCTAAAAAACATTTAGTGTGAAGGCTAAAAATTATTCTTAGCAATGTCTATGTGTCATTTTTTCTGTTGTAGCAAACAATCATTATTAATTTATTTGTAAGGGTCTAACTCCCTGAACGTGGACTTTGCTGCGGATTTTAGTAAAAAATCATCTTTTAGAGCTCTGCAGGAAATCTTACCAGCTACATTAGGGAGGTAGAGACGCTGCTAACCTAAATACAATTTACTGATTATTCCGGCACAATAGACCTTCTAGATCGAAGGGCCTATTTTTCGCCTTGGCGAGTCAGAAGTTAAAATAAAACGTCATCCTATGCTCCTTACACAAGGTTTCGTAAGTCTGGCAGCTGGAATCGGTCATTTGAGCAGCTGTTTCTAATGACTTTTATTGAAGGGTAGCCGACGAATCTAGTCACGAAATTTGTGACTGAGTACTAAGTTGACTGTTCGCACATGTGGCTGACGGAGAAAAAGTGACGTTCCCGACCAATCTAGTTTTTGCGTTCAGGTAACATTTTATCCAGACCAATCTAGTCGACTTAAAATCAAAGATAATGGAATACAGAGATATATAACTTTCTAGTGGAAAGGCGACTGCCTAGAAGCTGTTTTCCCGAAAAATTCATGAAGTCACGCACATATGCTCATTTCTTTTCTAGTATATGTGAGTTCATGAATTGAACTTTAATGCAATAATTCGCTACTCCGAAATGCGTATTTCAGAATTTTTCTTATTTTAATCGAATCCTTAACAAAAACCAAACAAGTTCAATACCAAACACAAAACAATTAAACAGCGCGATGCCCATATAAGCAAAAGGAATGTTGGCCGGCCATTAGCAACATGCGTTTTTGTAGCTCACAGGTATTCACAGACGTGGGTTGAAATTACAAAAACAACAATGTAAACAAATGGGTTTTGGGGGGATAGACGTACGAAAGATATCCATCTCTTTTATTCATTCATCTCTGCTTAAAATAAACAGATTCTTGAACGAGCCCAATCTGTTGTAAAACGTTCAATGACGTTTTCATATTGGAAGTGGAAGACACGTAGATGCTCTATAAGATTTGCTTATACATAATTGCAAAATGGCTGGATATGCCCACTCCGGGATGTAAATGCTCGACGAGGCATCCTCCAGTCTAACTCATAAAATGGTTGATCAAAAATATGATAATATCAAATTTACCAACTATTTCGACAGTAATACTCCAATTAATGCTATAGAAACCATCATTTTAGTGGTTATTGCCGCCCTAAGCAACCCTATAACTGCGGCGTCATACAAATTTTGATCGGCCATAAACAAATATGCAAGAACAAGCTATATGTGTACTCGTATATCCTCCCCATTAGTGTGCCAATATGCCATCAAAATTAATGGATATAAAAACCCACAAACATCATACATCAATGGATCTGAGCTCCACCGGATTACTGACAGCTCACACCAGGACACACAACTCTGACGCGGGGCAAATTCTTCAAAAAAAAAATCAGTTTATTAAAGCTTTTAGTACTTCTTATGAATTCTCTGCTCTGAATCCAAAATTACATGCGTGCTGAGGGGCGGGTAAAACAAAAAGGAGATATATAGCAAGGTCACATTAAAATTGTCTTGAAAACCAAAGCGTGCGAATTATAATTGGAACCATAAACACAGAGAAGTATTAGTGTCGTAAAAGAAAGCGACCTTGTGTCCTATTCAACTTTCACAATGTCCTTGATCTGAAATCGAGAGCAATAAAACGCACGCACATGCCGATTCTTCGCTTTGTGGAACGTTGTTCAACTGGCCGTAAGCGACATTTGGAAATATGTGGCAATGTTTCGGTCAAATGTCGTAAAATTCGGTAGCACACAATGCAACGAGCTGTATGGCTGTGTAATAACTGACTGAGGGGAAAGGACTTTGTTGCTTCCTTTTTATGCGACACCAGTAACACACAGAGAAAGCGGGAGCGATGTCTTATTTTAGGTCTGAGATTTATGCGAATAAAAACCACTTTACAACACTAGTGCACAATAAACTCGACCTTGACTGGAATAGTCTCGTGGAAAGTTTTTTTGTGAAGCGCCCTCAAAGGGTGAGCCCTGAAAAAGGATGACAATGAGCAAAACAGAAATTAGAGAATGCTGGAGCTCGGTTGTGTTTGTTTTCCGCCCCTTTTATTATTACTTAGTCAGAAAATGACCTTTTTGTGCTATACAGAAGATGTGTGTACATTTAATTGTTTTTTCTTTCCTTTATTTTTTTTATCTGTGACATTCAATTCTCTGACGCATTTGAGAAGATGGATGGGAAAATGCCATTGTATAAAGTTGCACAACAAACACTGCTGATGGATATTTAATTGGACCGCCGTTCATAATTTTATTTGTCTGGAAACTGGAAATCCTTCTTCCTATTTGTGTAGTTTGCTTTTAGTTCTCAATGCAATGTGATGACTAAGCTGTCGTTAAATAAAATTAAAACCCCCCTTCGTATAGTTTTGATGAGGACAAAAATATATTGTTTGTGATAATTATTTCTCATCTTTATTTTTTCTACCCGAATTGTGAGTTCTGACAGTCGTTATGGGCCACGAGCTACCATAAAGAGATTGCCATGACATAAAACGTTATACCATCGAAAACCAGAATATTAGCAACTTAATTGCCTTGTGTGATGGGGGCGGGCGAGACCTGCTAACCTACAAGCTTATCGTCCCGGCAGCGCTTGTAATAACCATCTTGGAGCTTGTCGGTTGTCGCGAGGGCAGTGAAATACAAAAATACGGCTAATAACATCGTGGAATGGCTTTCGGAATGTTGTTTAGTATGGCTTTTAAGGGACTTTTACTACTTTCGTAATGGTGTAGTACACCGGTGATGGTCGATGGGAAATTAGGAAGCGCACAAAACGCAGGTTATGGTGCACATTGACCTCAGATTGAACGATGTGTTGCGGGGAATGTGAATATTTCGTGACAGGAGCATATCTATCTATTGAACATTTGCAAATTTTGACTTTTCGCTTGAGTGAAATTTTTTCACGGTTAGGGAAATTCTCGAAAAACATTTTATTTTTACTGTGATTTATATTTGAGAGATTTCTTTGCATCCACGGGCTTGTGAAAACATAGTTCAACAGTTTGCCGAAACGTTCTTACATTATTTTGACAACTAGACTAAGCGGCCATGTCAGTGGTCAGTTGCTGGTTGGCCGTTTATTTAGTAACTAAATTACCTTTTAACGTACAATGTGCAATTGTTGATGTTGAATAGAGTTTCCTCATATTTTTGCGACTCAATGTCCGACGTACAGAATTCGCCACTTAAGTGCGAATTTGCAAGAGTAATTTAATATATTACCTCTTGTCACTTTTGAGTAGGTAGCAAATGCATTAAAAATTGTTTAGTCGCCGAATCGTAGCTCATGTGAAAGGTTCTTTGAATGGGGACAACAACAACAACCAATAAGTTGAGTGAGATCTCATATTGGGTTTTAAATATACAAATCTAGTAATCTGAGAAATAGAAATTAATGCTTTTAATGTTATAATGACTCAATGCATTAACTTCACTTAAAAGTTCACCTCAAAAGATTGCCGTAACCTTCTTTCACCCATCAAATTAATAACAATAACAAGCCATCACTTTCGGTCATCCCCAATCATTGGCATTTGCGATGTTTCTCCAATCAATAACAATCAAAGGGAGATCCAAATGATTCCGAGGAATGTAAATAATTACAAATAATGCAAATGATTGCAAAATGTGCAAATAATTACAAAAAGTTTGCAAATTATTCAAGATGATTGAAAACGAATGCAGATGAATGTAAATGACTGGCGATAATTGTAAATGAATGCAAATGACTGGTCATGATCGGAAACGATTGCAAACTTTAAGTTATTTGATTGGTGACACGTTATTCGATTGTCACTTAGGTATTTAAAAAATGATTGTTGTATGCAATCTTTGAAGTTAGAACAGTTAGCACATGCAATTCGGGCCGTTTTTAAATTGGACATTAAAACGACTCTAATGGGTCGAAACCAGTTCAATTGTTCATTAAAGTGATGCCCGGCACGCCTTCATCGCGTTCCAATTTCTGTCAGATAGATAAGAGTTTCGCTCATATGTCACAGCGACGTCCAGGACTTTCTACCTCTTTCCATCTCTTTAAATAGAACATTTCCATCTTAATAGAGCTATTATTCTTCCCCCCACTTTCAACACTCACTCGATTTGAGTTCAGAAGGTCGTGCTCGAAGGTACACTGACAGCCACCACTTGAAAGTAGAATTTAAGCACAGACACAATGCCTGAGGTTCGCCTGTTTTTCTTAACTGCGCAAGTTTACATCACAAATTGCATCAGAATTTAAAATGCTCCTCTTCAATTCCAGTCACCCATCAGAATGTCCCACTTAAGGAAGGCAACCACTCTCGTTAAGCGAACGTCATTTTCAGCCGCCGCCGCCACCATGCCAATGCCAACCGCAGTTGACATAGATCAAATCATCAATGTCCCCAGCCGCATAGATTCTGTCACTAGACCGCGGTAAGTGCGCCCTCTTGCATCGCTTTGATAGCTTTCAATTAGTTTACCTTTTGTAAAAGGCGTGACTTTGACTTTGCAGTGAACACATGGTTGCGAAACCGTACGCCGACGTGCCCGGACCCTGGGAGATGCCATTCCTTGGAAACTCGTGGAGATTCGCGCCAGTAATCGGTAAGTGTCTTAAGCACACATCTTATGTCTTCCAGTGGTGCCCACTCGCTGTGTTTGTGCTAATATATGTGCGACATGGTAATTTAAAAGTACAGATACGCACGCATCTGTCTAACTTAAGACAGCCAGCTAAATTTATGCCCAAGTAAACATTTGCTTATTTGTGTGTTTCAATGTCGGTCCGGTGCTGCCAAATGTGAAGCAAGTCTATAGAAATAAATTGTTCGTCTTCTGATTGAAATCTACGCGTTCGTGAATCGTAATGCCATTCCAGAGATGGCCGTCCGATTTAATTCTCCGCCAGAGTATACCAATCCAGTACGTGCGTGATGAAGATAGATTAGTTTCGATAGCCAAAGTCAATTACAGACGAACCCCGCTCTCTTTTGTCATGACATCAAGAGAAGCCATCGTTACATTTTGAAGGGGCAATGCGCGACTCTTTCGTTAGCGTTGGGATGCGAAAGATAAATTGATTTTACGACCTCCAACAACGCACAAGCGGTTGTTACAAAATTTTACACCTTTCCCAAAGAAAATAAGACATTTCTGCGGTTAAGTCCCGGCTTTCGTCGGCGCTGAACGGATCGTTGCATAATTGAGTGCTTTCGATTTTATGGCGGCCCTCACGTGGGCTTGGGCGCTACATTGGATTACTTTTGCCGCGCTCGCGTTCTTGTTGGAATATGTAAATCGAAAGAGAAATTAGCATTCGAAAAAGAAAAACTATTTCCCAATAGTTGAAGGACAAAAACAGCTTAGAATTTTTCATCGAATTCTGGGAAGTAAAATTGCGAAAACACCTTCAAAGCAGATGAGTCCATTCATAGGGAACTTTGGCAGGGATTCCCATTCCCATTTAAACGCATATGAAATATTCATCTGTCCTGATAAGTTAGGCAGACAAATAAACCAATTCCAGGAGACAAATGTAAAAAGTTTGCAGCCTACTAGCATCGATTGGAAGTTATTTCCATGTTTCATGGATAATTTGCATACCCAGAATTGAGAAGGCACCTATTGTCTGCTGTCCAATGTCATATAGCTGTCATGTGAGTTTTTTTTTTTTTTTTTTTTTCTGCGTACACATTTCTATTATTAGGGGGTAGTTCTATTATCGGACACTTGTATACCAAAGTTTCCTCGAACATTTTAATTTGAATAGCAAATGAAAACTTTTGACAAAAGTCTGTCCTCTTCATGCCCGGTTGCTACCCCACTTGGCTGCATAGTTTGGCATTGTTTTTCGTCAGTTTATCGTGTAGAAATGGAATCATTATGTTAATGCATCCGGTGCTACAACAAAATGGCATACGAACAAATAAAATTAACTACATTTGGGTCTCAACTTTTCGCATCAAAAATGGAAAAGTGGCAAATAACCGATTTTGATTTTTGCTGTGTGCAGGAAAGTTTTATTGAATCGCAATAGGAAGTTCTGTCAAAGCACATTTTCGTGTCATGGTGTTTTATGAGTTATAATGATGTGAAGAATATAAAAGTGCAATTAGTTGGGAGAGGAGCAATCAAATATGCTAATTTATTTGATGACGTTAAAACCTAATGAGAGGAGTTTTGTTTTTCCAAGAATTAGTGGGTTTGCTTAGCAAATGGCAAAACGAATGGTAGTTCATGTTTAAAATTAGAATTTTATTTGCACATTCTACCACTGTGCTAATTGATGTGCAGACTCTTCCCTAGTTGGCATCTGTCGACATTGATTTTTTTTTTTAGAAGAAAAAAGCAACGATGTCTATAAAAAAAGCGAGCTAACAGGGCCCCAAGGGTACCATTCTTCAATCGATTTGTTCAAGTCGCATTTGTGCATCATTTTCTTTCCTTTAAAAGGGCTGAATGGAATAAAATCGTTCAATAAGTGCATCGATAAAACGTGAAAGACATCAATTACTGATCTGTGCTTCCTAGAACAGATAAAAAAAAGAATGCACCCAAAAACGAAAAGTGGGAGCACTTTTGTTCATTTTGTGGCCGCTCAACTTTGTTGCGTTTTCACAACTTTTACCTTTTAGTGCACGTCGAGTGGGGTAAACAAAGGTTTTTTTATTTTGACACCTGACGAATATAGTTTGAGTTGTGTGGAACATCAAATCTCAACATAAAACGAAATTGTTTGTCTGTTTGTTTGCGTCACGGTAAAACTACTCACACAATTCGTATCTATTTCAAAGACATTTCCTGGGGCTTAGTGAAGCAACATTTAGTTGCATTTAGTTTCATCGCAACCAGCGGAACATTTTAGCAGAAGTATTAACGTTTACAAATAGCGGGATCATCTGTCATGGCGGACCATTGTTCTTTTTATGGAGAATCATGATTATATCTTATATATATCTTCTGGACACATGTTAGGCCTTTATTTTGCTTTGAAGCTACAGCGCGAGCCTAAAAAACGGTAAGGGCAGTATATAACGAATTATGGAGAAAATACAGAGGATAAAGCTTCCACCTTTTAAAAAACTGAGAGAGCGCTCGAGAAGTGAATAATAAATTGTATAGTAAAAGAGGGGTTCAACCAGACAAGCTAGTTTAGTAGTATGGAAAACTAAACGCCTTTTGCCATTTAAAGGTTCAAACGTTTTAAGAGGTTTCAGATTCTGACATTTCAAGGTGGCTTCAAAAGGTGGGAAACTTACAATATAACGTACATATCATGACGTTATCTTCTCGTAGTTATTTTCTTTGTGTGAGATAGGGAAGGGACCTACTAAAAAATACAGTCATACAACCAGACGTTCGCGATAGGTGCCACACTGGGAAAGACTCAAGGCGTAACTTGTTGACGGGTCAACAGCTAGTTGTGTGCCTATTTAAATAGCTAGACCGCGATAAATGACGAATAAACCTAAAAGACTATAAATATGAAGTAATTTTTCGATGACTTCAGAAAAAAAAAAAAAAAAAAAATTCAGCGCCATTTTGCAGAAAAATAGTTTCCCACCGAACATATACTTGAAGTTTATGAACAGCCCTCCAAAATATTCACACTATAAAAATATGGAGCACAGAGCCCAGGAACAATTGGTAAAATATACCAAACACATTCTCTGTGTTTACAATGCAAATGTCTTTTTTTGTTACAGACACCCAACAAACGCCTCCACCTACAAAAAACAATCTCTTCATCCTGGCAATGAAATTCCCGGGCAAATGTCTCCCGTTCAATGGGGTCCACATGTGTGCAAAGAAATTGGGTCTGCAGACAATGCAAAATTTGTCACGACAAAAAAAAAAAGCGTCCCGCCCACACAAAAATGGGTCTGTTACTGACACATTCTTCGTTCTACGTGCATAATTTTCCCATAACTTCAGTTCAAGAACGGGGGCAGTTAGCGAATTCTGAACACCCCCAGATATACGACCCTATTTGGTACACCAACAACACATGTGCCGTTCTGTTCTCTTCCTTCTGCTTGATGGGCAAATTACATTTCGCTATCGTAACGTGTTACAACTAATTTTCATTTCTTTTTTGTTTTTTGTCTCGTCTTCTCTTAAATAACTACCATCGCGTGTTTTCCGGCAATGAAAAGAGAAAGCCAATTCCCAACACCATTTGCTTTTCAATCCATACTTCCTTTCTGTATGTTTTTTTTTTGTTTCCTTCGTTGCCATCTTCTTGTCGATTTAACTTTGTTTGTCATTTATTTTTTTTTTATTTTTTTTTTCTAGGCCATTACAAGATCAGTGAACTGGATAAAGTGATGAAGGAATTGCACCTAAGCTATGGCAAAATGGCCAAAGTCGGAGGACTAATCGGACACCCGGATTTGTTGTTTGTATTCGATGGCGATGAAATCCGTAATGTATTCAAAAAGGAGGAAACCCTGCCGCACAGGTAAGGTGTCACATTAAATGGATGGAAAAAACAAAACGAAGCCCGATTCGCCTTGTCCTTAGGACCATCTCAAGCAGAAACAATTACACAAACCTTGGAGGGTGCTATATTTAGTTGTATGTATCCATCAAAAAGCTTAGCTATTATGTCCTTTGTTTCAAGCCTTCATGCACTTGAATCCTTCCTATCTCGAGGGTGTGCTCTCTTCAAACGACGACGACGACGACTACGACAAGAACGAACGAAGAACTGCAGTATAGCAAGCAGTTGTTATATTTATCTACACATAATAACAAGTATCTCAAGTGGGATAACTATCTATGTGTGTAGGGCTATATAAGAAATTGTTGATACAACACCCAGTATGTACATAGACTGTGTATATGCGCATGCAAGTGATTTTTCGTGCTACTTCTGGCTGTTTGGCTTCGGCTCTAGTGTATCGTTTGCACTTGAAAGAAAGATGGGTTTTTGTGTGGTTGTTTCTGTTTTAATTTTTTTTTCTTATTGTATTGTTGCCTCCCACCTTCGAAAATAAGAGGCCAAAATAGTCTACACTTTGGGGAAGAAAAGTCATAAACAAATAGTGAACAATATTCTCGTGGCTGGCTGGAAAAGTGTGAGGGACTTTTTTGCTGGCTGTATGCGGATGCGGAGCCAACGTCATTGAATCAATTAACGCCACTAAAAATAGACCGGAAAGATAATAACCTAATCGAAGAGGTTGTTGTTTTTGGTTTTCGAATAATAGTTGGTGTTTGGCTTCTTTTTTTTTTTTAGGGAGATACTGTTTTTTCCCAAACGAATTGAGATTTTAATTTTCCACAATGGAATCAGCTTGCAGTCAAGGACTATTCACATGAGAGCGAATTGCAAATAAATCAATTTAACTAAACAATACTTGTTCTACCACAAAAGCATTCAGTTAATTAATCTAACATCTAAATTAAAAAAAAAAACCGAGTCTCAATTGATTTAAATAGGAAAATTCTGTGGTCACAAGGCAAAACCGCTTAAGCCTGTTTTACTCATTGTTCAGGAGAGCAGTTTAAAGTTTTTTTTTACTCCATTGACTCTAGTGACTTAAGCTGTTGTTTCTTTTTGAAATTGTGGCCAGTTTTTTAAAAATACAAAATAGATTTATAAATAGATTTATAGAAATAGATAATGGCATCAAGAATTCAATTTCTTCTTAAGTCGACTTAAGTGGTTTTGCCTTGTGACCACAGAATTTACAATTGAATTGAAAAAAAGCGAATTGAAAATTCTTGCCACGAACTGTCATATTCACAATCCACATAATACAGTCGCGATCCACAAATCCACGAATGAAAAGTTCGTTCGAACTTAACCTTTAAAATTGAAACTGAATCGCGGGTATCTGCGACTGAAAACAGTTTTCATGTGAATGAAATGTCAGAAATTACGTGTCTTCGCTTGTTCGCAATTGGCTCTTATATGAATATTCCTTAACTATTGCTTATCTCAAACCGTCTATTAGTTACTCGGCTGTGTACCGTTGATATCGCCTATGGAACTTGTTACATTTTTGCCGCCAACTGCCGCAGCATAATGGAGTGCATTGTGACAGCATTTGTATTGATTTAGTTTGTAACAAACTGTCAGGGTAAATATTTACTGCGCAGAACACTTTTTCTTTTAATTGAACAAAGAAAATTAACAGTTTTTTGTTTGCAACACTTTTATGAGAGAAATTCCCTTGAAATTCTCTCAGTTTCGTGACATTTCGACAAAATTAGCTAAAAACGATTGAGATGGCCAACGATTTTTAATTTGAATTCTTTTTTCTTGTAATTTTCGATTGAGTATTTCAGATTTCTGCTGTCAAATCGACTTGAATCCGAATTCTATTTATTTTTTGCGTATTGAGTTGCTCGCAAAAACACTTTTTTTCTAGCACTGGACATCCATTACAATTAATATTTACACATTTATACAAACCCGAAAACCCGAAATAATTTAATATTAAAACTCGTTTCCATAGGCGTTTCTTTTTTTTAATATTTTTAACATTGAAAAATGGAAACTAGAAAAGTCTCTCAATTATGAGTATGTGTTGTGTTGTTTTTTTGTTTATTTTTAATATAATGTCGATTTTAAAAACAACGTAATCAGAATAATTGTGCCTAAAGAATTGCAAAAAATGTGCACTTTTTGTGTTTGGCTATTTTTGGCTCCAAGATTTTCGATATTTTCCTCCATATCTCTTATAAAACCTGGTAACACTGCAGTACAAAAGTCAAATTTTCGCAAGCAAATAATTTCCCGGACAATAAACGTGAGCAAAAAACAGAGTGGAGAATTGTACCAAGCATTCCACTACAACTCCCCACTTTTCCGACATCATTTCGCGGCAGCTGCGTACTGCAAAACGAAAAAGAGAGCGAAATTTTTCGTTCATGATTTCGTCGTGTCATTTATGTATGGGGTTTCTCGTTTCGTAACATGTCCGTATCAGCCTTTACCAAGAACACCCATCGTTGGGAAATAGAGTAGTAATATAGTAAGAATGTAACATGTACGCGTTCCAATTATCAGCGATCAGCATTTTTTTTTTGAACCAATCAGCTAGTTTATCGCTAGAATAATCTTAATAATAATCCGCACTCCGATATATACAGAAACAGATGACAGACTGTAATACTCCAGATTAAATGTAATAAAAAAAATCAACGCATAGCATTTATTATTTATTATATATTTACTGACCGAAAATCTAAGAATATACACAATTCACCTCCGCACTGGGTGACAACTGACAGTCAACGCGGCACTGTCAGACTCTCATTGCACGGGTTTCCACACAGCAACGTAAAATAAAATAGAACTATTCACATTTGACAGCAGGAGGCATTTCAACGACTGAAAGTTTAGTGGAACAGATCTATGACGCATTTACACCATCACGCACGAGACGGCACAGAGAGATCCGTTTGTCCGCAGTCAATGCTAACAAAGGCGTAAGAATGAGATCACAAATCAGACACCTAAAGTGTCATGGATGTTCTACCAATAATTATAGAAAAGTAATGACGGAAACAAACACAAGTTCCGGCGAACAACATTTCTGCAATCACTTGAAAACATTTCCATTTCTGATTCAAATCATGTGAAATGAGAGTGGTACTTAGTTTCAGTAAATTAAACCAACAATTCATCAATAAGTTATACGAAATAAATAAATAATTGTCCGTTCATCAATTCCGGAAGCCATTTTGTTTTATAGGAAAGCGAAATTTCGTAAGCCATCGCTTAAAAAATATCATCATGCATAGCTTTCCCATAATTCCTATCAAGTAAACAAGATGGCCGACCAATAAACGTGTCACGTTTTTTTGCGTGCTAGGTAATGCCGTCCCTTTCAGTCACACGGCTATTTAGTATTTAGCCTTTAATCTTCCGTGTTAGGAATGTGTGATGGTGTAAATGCAGCATTTAAAGGCGACAGCAAATTTACAAATTTAAAATACTGGTAGACACTGAATTTACGGCGCAGTGACTCTTATGAGTTTTAGTGAGTTCTTTGGATTTTGATTGAGGAATGCTTTTTGAAGGCAAGAAAGACTATGTCGTCCACTCAGAGTGCAGATCAGAATTTATTCATTGACAATATGGCGTGAGCTTGATGACAGAGCTTCTGGCAAAGGTAGCCTTTACCATTATCCGTGTAAGTCCAATGTTAAGCCTGTGCAAAGGGTGGATGATCGACATTTTATCAACGCTTTTGAAGGCACCACCTACTGTCTCAAGGACAATAGTCAATTCCTTAGTTAAAGGGTAATCTTTTGATGAAACTTTCCACTAAGCAGGGGGTTGCACTACCCAACCCCGAAAAATTGAAACAAAATTACAATTTACGGTTTTTTTTTCGAGTCTAACAGACATGCGAGAGTATAAATTTCATGACAAAGCTTCTCAACTTAGGACGAGCACAAATTATGCCTTCCAAAAAAAATAAATACCTAAATAAAACGAGTGATTGTGAAAAGTCGAATGGCTCCATGTCACCTTTCGTATGAACTTGTAGACCAGTTAACAAAGAAAAATTCCAGCATCCTCAAAACACCATAGCGGCTTCCAAAATTGCGTTATGGACAAAGTTGTAATCAAAATTAAGGCGGCACTTCCACTTGCAGCTAGAAACTGGCAAACAATAGTAAGGCAAAAAACAGTAACTTTCTCTACCACTTAATTTGACATGCGACCTGATGTAAGCTTCAGTATAGATGACATAAGATCTATGCGACATTCCCTACTGTTTGTAACCAAAAATTATTAACTATGAGGTCACGCTGCATGAAGAAGTTACTTTTGCGCAATCGAAACCAACCAACCGAAACGTGCCGTTTGACAAAACGACTCACAGCCATGCTCGACGGAATAGTCTAATATAACGGTGAGTGGGAATAAGCATGTAACTGGGACATATGATTATTCGTAGGTGAACTTTGCAGTGATTCATACTGCATCTGCTTGAGCGTGGTAATGCATGTCGCAGTTGCTGTATCCAAATCCCGAAGCTAAAAAGCAATTGCAGTTGCTAACGTCGATTTAAATGAGCTCATCAAATACGGACTGAGGGTACATAGCATTCTCAATCTCAACTAATATCCGCATCTGCCAAAACCAATTCAATTTCAATTACCACCTCATTTGGCAGTAAACAACAAAAAAAAAAAACCTACCGATTCTTGTTAACGTTGTAAACAAATTTCAGTTTCATTTGAAAAACATTTGAATGACAAATGAGCTTATTCATTTATGCCGCTGAATAGTGTTGCAAGCAGATATTGGATACACACACTTTTCGCACGTTTCTGTTTCACGCATGAACGCATCTCCACCTTGGCCTTGGCTCGATTAGCATCTTGCTCTCTCGCTTGTGCAATTCGAAGCGCATTTTATTATCCTGTTTAACCGACATACCAATAGGTTTATATAAATGAGCGCCCATAAACAGCTGCTGATGGTGGTAATCTCGCATTGTATGAGCGAACCAAACCGCCAACGAAATACGCCTTTCATTGCACAATCGGATTGTGTGCGTTTTTGTGTTGTGAACTTCTCATCTCAACAACGTCGCTTCTGTCTGTCAATGTCAAAGAAATGACGCATGAGTCAATAGACACATACAATCGATAAAAATGTGTATTTAGAGAAACAGAAAGAGTTAAATCTTGTGCATGTTTTGTATTTTTTTCGTTTCATGGAAGCGATTTACAACCACAAGGCGCCCGTCTGTCTGCACGCAATGTTCCACGGCCTACACCAGCTGCAAACCGCTATCGTTAAAGGTGGATCTATATACCTGGTGGCTAAATGTCAAATGAGGAGAGAGTGCATTTTGCTGTCATTATGTTTATTGATCAAACTGAGCCGAACTGTGTTCGAAAGTAATCATTCGAGAAGTAGGACCGCGTCATTAACTTGTGACAATTGCCAATACAACTGACAATATGACTGTGTCGTCGTTTCCGAATAAAGTGACGAGGTGATGAGCGGCTCAATTGAGGTGGGCCACATGAATAGAGTATTATTGACATCGGTGGCGTATACGTACATTTTAACACAAACATGGGATCTTGGACGATGTTATGTCACGACTTTTGTTTATATTGCAGTTGTGCCATATTTGGGCATTTCATTTGCAGAACTTTGTACAGAATTTCACAGTAATGTGCCATTTGGTTTGAATGAGTTAACAAATTTAAAGTTTAAATGTGAATAGAGAGTTTGGGGCAAATTCTAGACAAAGAACATATGATACTGGCTGAACACTTTTTTTTTTCCTTGTGTCAAAGATTGTTCTTAGTTTCGCAAATGATGACCTAATTTGGGTGGGCCTTTTCTTTGTTATACGCAATGGATGTTATACTAAATTTCAAAGGTACTTGCCATAAATTTATTGCTAGAATGGGTATTTTATGTGGAAAATATCGCCATTGCGACAACTAAAAACTATTAGTACGTACGTCAAAATGAATCAATTCAAGTGAACTAAGATACATCATCGACATCATTCGCCAACTTAAATCGAACCCGATAGATAAAACTTGCACTTCCACGATATAAGAAAAGAGCTGATTATACGCTGTCATTACAAAGCAGCCGTAAATCACGTATTGTGGTGCCAGCTGAAAAACTTGCACTTCCACGATATAAGAAAAGAGCTGATTATACGCTGTCATTACAAAGCAGCCGTAAATCACGTATTGTGGTGCCAGCTGAAATGGCTCAATTGAATGGTTGTTTTAAGAGCTCTAAAAAAAATCCCCAGAACAGACATTTTAAGTGAAATAAAACACATCGCTTGGTAGTGACCACACCCAAAACTTTTTTAGAAAGCTCATTCTATGTCATCACTGGTTTTAGAATGATTTGTGGCATGTAGATGGCGTTCTACTACTAAAGGGTGATTTTTTACGAGTTCAGTTCTTCAGGTTGGCAGCACTGGTTAGTAATGACGTCCAAACGTCATCTGTCACAAGTGAAAAGTTTTCAGTATATTCTGTTATTTAATTATGGAAAGACTTACAAACGAGCAACAATTGCAAATTATTGAAATTTATTACAAAAATTCGTGCTCTGTGAAAAATGTGCACCGTTTGTTACGTTTTGGTCGTCATAAACGACCTGGTGAATCCGTCAACGGCGGACGATATCGAGCCATGATACGCGACTTTTTTTTGCCCCAGTTGGCTGAGTTGAACTTGGTTGACATGTGGTTTCATCGAGACGGTGCCACATGCTACACAGCTCGTGAAACAATGGAAATGTTGAAGGATGAATTTGTTGAGCAGCTTATCTCTCGAAATGGTCCTGTGAGTTGGCCGCCAAGATCATGCGATTAAACGCCTCTTGATTATTTCTTGTGGGGTTATGTAAAGTCGTTAGTCTATGTGGACAAGCCGGACACGATTGAAGCCTTACAGGATAACATAATACGCGTAATTCGTGGAATACAGGCCGAAATGCTTGAAAAAGTGACGCAAAATTGGACCTTCCGAATGAACCATTTGAAACGGAGCCGCGGACAACATTTACATGAAGTTGTCCTTAAAACGTAAATGGCAAAGGCCTATTTATCGATTACAATAAAAATTTTGAATATTTGATGCAAATTTGAGTGTTTTATTCGATTTACAAAAAAAACTACGCTTAAAAAATCACCCTTTATCATTCGAAAGGTATTGTGCCATAGATTTGCACAAACATGGCGAGTATATGTCACCGTTAAGGCTGGTAAAATTAAGTTAGCAATTCCCCAAAAGCTTTTAATGAAACCATTTCGGTGGCATTCAATTTGTCGTCGCCATAGCAACGTACTAAAATATACATCACCTTAGACTAGAACCTATTTTTGAAGGAATGCAATTTGCCCTACCCTAAAAGTAAGCAACAGTATCTACGTATAACTTAATTCAGGGGCATATATCTGCGAGGTGTTGACAACCCTTTTCATGTTACTATGGAAAATTTTGTAAATATTTTGCTCTAAATTTCTGTGATTTATTAAAATGTAAAAAAATTATGAGTAAATCTTATATTCAAAGGGACGCATTTTTTCGATATTTAGATGTCGCTTTTTCGTTTAACAAGAAACATATAAATCGAAAATTGTAGGGTAGGGTCGATTTTCGACCACAAACTAGTAAAGATATAACAGGCCATCGAAACTAATTCCAAAGTACATGCGAGAACACCAAGTATAAGGTATAATAGGCCATCGAACCTGTGTCAACAATTTTCC
The DNA here is from genome assembly GCA_916610125.1 of Cheilosia vulpina. Lineage (NCBI taxonomy): Eukaryota > Metazoa > Arthropoda > Insecta > Diptera > Syrphidae > Cheilosia > Cheilosia vulpina. The sequence continues at coordinate 47,603,921 of OU744279.1, forward strand.
ATATTTGCCGACCACTAACGAATACATGAGGAGGCCGGCAAAGCTGATACTGATATCCCTGTTGGGGCGATAGAATGGAGTGCCAAAAACCGTGACATCCAGTCTATTTGGATGCGGTTTTTTTGCAGACTTTGCCAACAAATATAGAGCTTTAGCAACAATCCGGATCCAGTCAAAATTCGCTATCATAAGTCTTACGTGTGCTCACGCGATGACGGAGAAAAAAAAATTACCAATTAAAACCTATTTTACAAGCTGCTGGAGAGGACCGATGACCAGTGGTTACTTTTTAAAATACGCCAACAGATAACCCACTTTCTGCACCATGATTAAGATGATTTTTCTTTTACTAGTGCATCCGATGGCAGAGATACCGACACGGCAGGGCTGGGGAAATTCATAATCGAATAAGATTCGAAAATATTGTTCGAAATTGGTTTTTATTCGCTTAAAAAAATGTATTTCCACAGTGCGGTACCAACAAACTCAGAAACATTTAAGATCCCTTCAGTTTTCAAGACCCATTCAATTTGTTAGATCACTTTCGTTCATTAAGCTGGCGCCACACTTGAAACCGAATTCGTTACCATAAAAGGGCCGCCCACCCGCAGTGCGTGTGTCCATGCGCACCTCGCACATTTTTTTCTTTTACATAAAACCGTTCCATTCGAAATTGAAAACACATTCGTTCCACTGTGGTGTCTCCGATTTGTTTACAAGTTCAACGTTCCACATAATTTATTGGTGATTAGTAAAAGTAGTTTCTGGGAACGCGTTTGACATCTTCGCTCGCATGCAACTTGAACTTAGGGGCCCGCTCAAAAATTAACGGATGCTGTAATATATCCCAGGGCATTTTACAATGATTACGAAATCTGTCCATTGCGGTTGTTCGTGTTGCCTTTGCGGTAAGCAAACGAAAAGCGAGTAATGAGTTCAGTTGCCACAAAAACCAACGACACAATTACGGGGGTATATGATGTTCCTACACTTGCCCTCGAAAATCCACCAAAAGATAAAGATGAAGGATGGCGAATTCATTCTTCATCTAACGAGCTGCCAGCGTGTAAAATCAACAATAGGTTTGGGTCTTGGTCGGTGTTTTTTTTTTCCCCATCCCAGTCATGGTTACAATTCTTTTGTTAACTTTAGAAGTTTTTTTTTTTTTATTTTACTTGCTCTGTGGAGTAGAACATTTTCGGCAAAAGATGGATCAAGTCGGTAAGAACGATGGCTAGTTTTCGGATATAGGAAAAGTTTTGCAACTAGCGTCGAAGGGTCGTTGTTAACACGGGCAATGAAGGAGTAGCGCAACAAACTTGCTGCCATTTAAATCAGAAGATGTAGTGTAAGATAAACATCACTGACGAGTGACGTTTCATATTTCATTCGTTTTACTGTCTGTTGCATAGAAATGCAAGGATACGCATACACATACATATTGTGAAAATAGATGAAATCGCATTTCAATCAAAGTTACGAAAACTGTCCCCGAATGGCGTAAACAAACTTGTTTTTGTGCGGCATTCATGTTTACCTGACACCCAATGACGCAACACAATGCAGAAAATCATGACTGGAATATTAATGCGTAAAAGGCACAGGACTATGTGATGAATGTAGGCTATTCGAATCATCGCGCTTGCAGTTGACCTTAATGCAAAGAGAAGGTTGAGTAGGCCGGCGATGAAGGAGGTGTTGTTGGACTGGAAATTTGATTTGAATCGATTCAATTTAAACAACAGCAACAGAAAGGGGTTTCTATTTTTAGTACAGAGTAGAGGCTGAACTGTCAAAATAAGATTGTGTTGCTGTTTTAGGTTAAGCCTAGTAGGCAGCTGTTTCGGAACGAAAAATCCCATACAAAAGTGACAAAAAGAAATAACTTCGCTGTCCTTTTTGTTTTGCAGTACGCTGCTGCTGCGAAATGATGGCGAAAAGTGGATAATTGTAGTAGATTGCTTGGTACAATTATCCACTCTCTTTTCGCACACTTTGGGCACATTCAAGTATCTAGTTTTGTCGGGAACGTCACTTTTTCTACGTCAGCCACATATGCAAACTGTCAACTTAGTACTCAGTCACGAATTTCTTGACTAGATTCGCCGGCTACTCCTCCGTAAACGTCAGCTGAAACAGCTGTTCATATGACCGATTTCAGGCAATCAAAACCTAGATACATCTAGTCAGGCAGCTGTCAGACTTACTAAAGTAGATACTTGAACGTCTCCACTTCTGTCCATTAATTGTTTGCGAAAGTTTGACACTTGTACTGTTGCCAGCTTTATAAGATGTATGGAGTCAAGTTGAAAAATGTTGGAGCCAAACTCAAATTTGAAGATCAAAAATGCTAATTTTTTTGTAATTTGACAGCTAGCGCTCAATTGTGTTCCATAAATAAATCAAATCGCTCTGCTCGAACTCCGTCCAGTGCTGTATACTATGAACGAAAAAAGAAAAACGCCTAATTGAGCTCAAATTCATATTGAAAATTGTGTACACGATTTCTTAAGATCCCCACCACCATTTGCAATAATTGTTGTATTAAGTTTGTAGAATTTGTAGAATTGTAGACACCATTTGCAATGTTCTTTCAGTAAAAACAAAAAATGGTAGATTGACGTACTTCCAAGGCCGCTGTATATAGAAAAATCCCAAATCAAATACAATTGAGTACAAGAAATAAATTTCGTGGAATTTCAGGTCATATCCTAACTAAGAACAAAATCCAACACATTTCATTATGAAGAATAAAAATATTTCCCTCAGACCATCCATGCCGTCGCTGAAGCACTACAAGGGACAACTTCGCCGGGATTTCTTCGGCGACATTGCCGGTTTAATTGGGATGTAAGTATATACGAACAACAAGAAAACGAAATGTGAACATAAACTCCATCTCCTTCCAGTCATGGTAAGAATTGGGAAAGCTTTCGCCAGGAGGTTCAGCAAATCCTGCTCCAGCCACGAACAGCCAGAAAGTATGTCGTTCCGCTTAATGAAATTGCATCCGAATTTATGACAAGGTATACACGACGCAAAACTTCAAACAAATCTAAATTTTCATGGAAATTTTAACAAATTCAACAGAATCCATGAGATGCGAGACGAAAACGATGAATTGCCCGGAAATTTCCTGCACGAACTCTACAAATGGGCACTGGAATGTAATCGAAATATTTTTTCACTCGTGTTAAACTTTTTTTGTTGCTTCTCCTTTTTAAAGACAAGCTAATCTCAACAAATCCCTTTTTCTCATTTCCGAAATCTGTGTGTGTAGCTGTCGGTCGGGTTGCATTGGACACTCGCTTGGGATGTTTATCTGCCGATGGAAATGAGGAATCTCAAAAGATTATCGATGCGATAAACACGTTCTTTTGGGCCGTGCCCGAACTGGAATTGCGGATGCCAATTTGGCGTTTCTATCCGACGAAAGCGTACCGTAGCTTCGTGTCGGCACTTGACAGTTTCACCGAGTAAGTTGCATGACATTCCAATTGAAATGTGTTTTCGTACATCATCATCGTCGACCGTAAATTATATAGAATCTGCATGAAGAACATCAGTTCGACGATGGACAAAGCTGACAGTCGGACCGAGGCCAAAGACGAGGCCGATGTATCGATTGTCGAGCGAATTGTTAAGAAGACTGGCAATCGCAAATTGGCTGCCATCCTTGCGCTGGATTTATTTTTAGTTGGTGTGGATACGGTATGTACTGGGGGCGAGAAGGTAGTAGGGTTCATTCATTCATTTCTGTGTGTGTTTATTTTGCAGACCTCGGTGGCAGCATCTTCGACCATCTATCAGTTGAGTAAGAATCCGGATAAACAGGAATTGCTCTTCGAAGAGTTGAAGTCGATCTTTCCCAATCGAGAGGCGGAAATAAATCAAAATGTTTTGGAGCAAATGCCATATTTGCGGGCGTGCATCAAGGAGACTCTGAGGTGGGCGATATGGTGATACCCTTGTCGGGGGTGCAGATTGTATAGGGTTTTGTGTTTGCTTTTAGGATGTATCCTGTTGTTATTGCCAATGGTAGGAATTTGCAATCGGATGCAGTCATCGGTGGATATCATGTTCCGAAGGGGGTGAGTGAGATTTGATTGAAGTTTATCTGGGGAATGGTTCGCACAAATCCATATCATACTGAGTGTATGGTTTCGTTTTGTGGGTGTTTTGAAGCCCTCATGATGGTCGGGTGATTTTGTTCAATTGAGTCTATGAGTGGGGGGTTTCAATTCAACTAGACTGACTAACAGTTTGCGGTTGTGTTATACGATGCTCTTTTGGGAAATTTCTTTCTTTAGTTCGAAATATTATTATAATTTGATTTGAATGCGAAAAGTGCTGTCGGATTCTATTGTACTCGTTTATGGCACACCGTCCCATAAATTCGGGATCTAACATAACTCTTCGATTTGTTTTTTAATAAGTGGGCTCTCTCGGCGAAAAACTATAGAAGGTTGAAAGTCAGAAATAGTCTGCGCAAGTGACACTATCCAAGTGTGTTTGCTGCCATCAGGTATGAGCCTCCTTTCAGTAAACAGCCCCACCTGACCATAAAGATAAAAAAACACAGAGTTACTGAATGTCAGATTCGGCTGAATTCAACAACTTTTAACATTCAGCAAATTCTAACCATCATAAGTTGAATGTTTACATACTCGCACATTAAATTGCAGCGGCGTGACAAACTGATTTTGACAGTCGAATAGCGAAATCAATTAACCGTGAAGTGTGTTCACTTCCTGGCTAGGGAAAAACAAAAAAGCCTGACATAATTCAAATGATCAGACAATCACATAAAATGCTCATCAACAAGTTACAATCTTAAATCCACTGACATAATAAATGACGGAATACATTTTCGTATTCTTATGTAAAACCGCGTTAGTTCTTTTAATGTCAAAAGATATTGGGCCTCGCTTATAATCATTTTTAACCTCCGCACTAGTTCAACACAATAGATCTCTTCTGGTCGCAGTGTACAGGGCCTATTCTAACCTCCACAGTAAATATTTTGTAGGTCACAATATGAAATTTTTTATGGCAAATTTCGCCATTGTGAGCTCGAAAAATTTAACCTGGGCATGGGCACTAAAAATGATTATTAGTATCGCGGATTGTCAACATTCGACTATTTTACATTAGTAATGAGAATGACCAAAGTAGAATCTACACACTGCATAGTTTCAGGCGTGAATTTAAGTGTTTTACTAATTTTTCCTATGCAAGTTTCCAGTTCTGAAAGTTGAACTTGATTTATTCTCGGCTTTTCCTGGTAGCCTTTTAAACTTAACACAACTAGATTTGACAGAACTTTAAATTTCCACGCGCTTCCGATCTTCATTTACCACTTGTTACACGCTTCGTTTTCTTTGTGATATTTTCTCTACGAGTAATTTAATAATTGCCAAAAAAAAACTCTGACACCTCGAAAGTTCATAAAGTGTGCCCATTATTCGAATTTATTACCTCTGTCTGGTATTCTGATAGTTCATCGCCTTACATATGGTGCCGGAATGACAATTGACAGCTATAAATTAGCAATGGCCGCATTCACGAATCTAGTTATCTTAAGTCGACTAGATTGGTCTGGATGAGATGCAACCTGAACGCAAAAACTAGATTGGTCGGGAACGTCACTTTTCCTACGTCAGCCACATATGCGAACTGTCAACTTAGTACTCAGTCAAGAATTTCTTGACTAGATTCGTCGGCTACCCCTCCATAAACGTCAACTGAAACATCTGCTCATATGACCGATTTCCCCCAATCAAAACCGAGATACATCTAGTGAGAGAGCTGTCAGACTTACTTAACTAGATACTTGAACGTCCCCAATGCATTTACCATTAAATTTCGGTGATTTGACAACCCTGTTGAGGAAGTGCGCATTTAACTGACTGCAATATTTGACATCTCGATCAATTTTACACTGAAAACATTTTTGATTTAAAGTGTCATTTTTTTGCACTTCGTCTCGATGTTATATATTTTGACAGATGTGTGCCGAAATAAATCTTAATTACGATCTGTGATTTTTACTCGTCACAGGCACATTTGATTTGAATTTGCTTTGTTAGTGCTCTGTCACTCAATTACTGTGCATATTTTAGAGCGATCTAATTATTAAAACAGACATATTGCTGGATCTGTTGCCACGTAGGTCCATACCACTGCTAATTATGTGCTTAATTGTTTGTGTATTGTGTCGGGCTCCCAATCTATTAATGATTTCATACCAAAAACACCAATAAATCAAAGAAGCTTCTCATTCCCAATTCTACCATCTAGCAAAACCAAAACCGCACTAGTGTATGTACTACATGTGTCAAATCCAGATGTTCCATTCGCACTCGGCTCACTTCCAGATGCTCCATCAGATGAAAATCCATTTATACAAAAATGTTCACACAACTTAATTGAATTTTCCGTTTCCTGAAATGTCTTGCTTTGTCCGCTCCCACTTTTTTTTTATTTTTGCGAATTTCCGAATTAATATTTGCCAAAATCGTTGGTCAATTCATTTTGCACGCTGCCTGCGGGTATATTCCACCCAGAAATGATTGATTTATATATTTTTTTTTTAATGGAATTGCGGGAAAAAATAAACGTTAGGCTCTTTCTTTCCACCTTTTTAAAACACATGTGATTTAACGGAATGTCAATGTCAACACACCGCAGACGACGACAAAGGCGATGATAATGATCAGAAAATCGAGGAAAGAAAAACAAAACAATAAGTTTATTGACTCTTGCTCCGAAAAACGCACAAGTGGGACGGTAAATAAATATTTAACCAAATGCATGCTTCTCATGACGACGCGGCGATGAAAATGAAGTGATTTATGCCTTTTCTGCGGTAGGAAATAGTCGATATGATTGAAATATTTTTTGAAAAATCAAGAACAAAGAGTCATTGATCTGAAATAAGGTGTACACACATCATAGTTCTTCGGAAGAGTGTCTCAAGAATTTCAGCAACGTAGCAAGGAATTGAAAGGCGAAGTTTTGTGAAGAAATATTGATGTGTTTGGCATCACTTTTAGCACTCTCGATGACATTAAGCCGACACGATTGGTCTGGTCTAGATGTACATTGAATCCAAAAACTATATTGGTCGATAACATCGCTTTTTCTGTGTCAGCCACATATACGAACTGTCAACTTAGTACTCAGTCATGAAATTCTGGACTAAATTCGTTGGCTACCCTCCCATAAACGTCAACTAAAAATAACTGTTCATGTGACCGAGGTCAATCAAAAGTGAGACACATCAAGTCAGCCAGCTGTCAGCCTTATTAAACTAGGTTCTTGAACGTCCCCATTGTGAACTTTTCTATCAGATATTGGGCACGTTCAAAAATCTAGTTACCTAGATTTGTCTGTACTATATTTGCGCTGAATAAAAACGCTAGACTGATCGATAACGTCACTCTTAACGTCAGGCATTCAATCGAAGCGTCTGCTGTGAGTATTCAGTCGATAAATTCTTGCCTTGATTTAACGGCTTCACAATATTTAACTGAGAAAACTACACACGTCGGGCCTTACAAATAATCATTTTTAACCTCCACACTAAATATTTTGTAGGTCACAATATGCAGTTTTGTGTCAAAAATTTCGCCATTGTGAGTTCGAATAATTTAGCCTGGACACTAAAAATGATTATTAGTATCGCGGGTTAACAATACAAATTTAACGACGGCTGCTTGTCACACCAAGTAAACAACATTTTTGAACGGCCCCATTTTTGACTATATTTATCCGTTAACCCCCTATAAATTTAACCTAAATAAACTGTACAACTGCAGGGGAAACTCAAGAAGAATCATTGTAACTTCGCGAGTTTCTGTATTCCAGGAACTTCTTTCTAACCAGTAAAGAAAAGCCAAGTTAAATCGCTGAAATGATGAAACACCGTTTGCAACATGAGTATTGCACACACGCCGCAATCAACCTCAATCAACATTGCAACTAGCCACAAGTAGACGTAGATATAACTGGGTAAGGGACAAGTCCGCCTAAACTGACACATTTTGCATTCTCAGAGGGACGAGTCCGCCAGAACGGACACATTTTCCATTCTCAGAGCTTTATCATTTTTAAACGATCGACCCCTTCAGTTTCCGTATTTTGTAGTAACTTCGCGAAAACTCCTTACATCTGTGTATGCAAACACCTTCGTATTGCTCGGTCTTAGGCGCGAGGCCCATCCACTTTAGTTCTCCAAATGATGTCCGCCTAGTTCCATGCAACACAATTTACCTCCCCTCGATGTGAATAGTCTTTCTTAAGTTGCACCCATGATGGGCGCTTAAAATCATTAAAACTAGCACAGGTTATTAATGCTAGCACTATCGAAAACCCTGCTACCCAAATGCAATAACAAAAGGACTTTATTCAACTTATACGTGCGAGAACCTCTTATGTACCTCTTTTGAAAGGCAATATGTGCTATAAAATTCGAAACTACAATATACCCAGTCATTTTTGAAGGTGCATTCCACTCACCCGAGTAGTTTACATAATTTGGAAACCTCTCCACGGCGTTGTTGCTGTCTCAGGTGTACTGCATTGAAACTTATAATCCAGTCACAAACATGAGATGCTCATTTGCCAAGAGTTTAGCTCACTCAGACAAATTGCAGGTGTTCCACCTCCACATGTGAAAAGTTTATCCTTCTTCTCACCAGCATTTTTGATTGGTTTGCAGATTTGTCTGCCGTCGCGTACACCACTTGGAACTTATTACTTTCACATAAGCGCTTAGCTCGCCCTCACCCCAGGCTGCTAGGGTAATTAACCTACTTTCGCTGTGTACATATCTACCCAGTCCCGCTTTCAATTTAGAAGGTAATTTCGTTGTCATCCAATAAAATGTGATATCCTTCTTTACGATGAGCATTATGCAAAAAGAAAAAAAAAAAACTTTCCAGAGCCGAACCTAACCACAAATAGGGTCCTTGGGCGACTATAGAGCAAAACCTTTATTTCCTCTTGCTCACAATTCTTTTTATGACACACTACATATGCATACGTGTTTTGTTTTTTTCGTTTGCACAGACCCATGTGATATTCCCCCATTTGGTGGTGTCCAACGATCCAGCATACTTCCCCGAGCCAAAGCGATTCATGCCCGAACGTTGGATGAAGCAAATGGAGCCAAGTGAGTATCTCTGTGTAGTATGTGGAATGCCAAATCTAATATTTGGGTTAATTTGAATTTTTCTTCCCTCCCTCTCTCTCTCTCTCTGTTTCTCTATCTTTGTTTATATAGGCGTCACTTGTCCACATGCCGGTCAAAAGATTCATCCCTTTGTCAGCCTGCCGTTCGGTTTCGGTCGTCGAATGTGTGTTGGACGGAGATTTGCAGAAATTGAATTAAATACGATTCTCGCCAAGGTATGTGGGTTAACGTGGTACTTTTCTCGCCATTTAACACATACACATATTTTTTTTTGCATAGATATTCCGGAAGTACAAAGTGGAATACAATTCCGGCGAATTCGTCTACAAAATGAATTCAACGTATATTCCAGAGTCGCCGCTAAGTTTTAAATTGACGCTAAGGGAGGAATAGCGGAGATGGAAATATTTTTATACCCTCCGGAGGGAGAGACAGAGTGAGCGACATTACGCACCGACAACAGATGGAATTGTGTGTAAATTTGTAAATTGAAGAGCGGCCGCAGTATAATTTGTGTGCATGGATTAGATTGTAATTCCTATAATTGACCAAATGTGTAAGTGAATTAGTGTAGGTTTATGTTTTGTACGTATAGCTGTAGGAGAACTATTTAAAAATAAACGATAAGATAATTTGTAGATGTGGGGGCGACTGTTTTTTTTTTTGTAGTGAACACTTAAAATTTAATGGACGCACTTTGTAGAAGGCATCTCTAATGAGGGGTTACATTTTATTGGTCGGCTTTAAAGCGACAACAGATATTTTTTCTGGAATGAAGACTTAATAAGTTCCATAGATCGAAACGTTGAGTGGTCAAATTCTATTTGAACACTTGTCAAACTTTCTCTTTATTATATCAGTTTGTGTGATAAGATACCAAACTAAACAACACAAAATTAAACCTTAAAGTGCTGTCCACATGTGACATCCCTCGCAAACGTCTGTCAAAAGTGTAGGTCCCGTTAATTCGGCCCAGCAATAAAGACGCACACAAACGAATGGTTGTGGGAAGCCAATTGTAATTGGCATAAATTGCAAACGACCCCACCCCACAATCACATTCATGTGCAACTTCCCAGAGCTGTCACAGGAAACGTATATCTGCCCTGGCGCCATTAAATATGTCAACACCGATTGACAAATAGCTCGTCTTCTCATCGAATATTTTTCATAGGAATTTATTTCCCAACCGAATATTGTTTTTAATCAGTTTTCGATAAGTGCACACCAAGCAATTAAATTTATTTAGCCATGTCAATCAGGCGAACTTTGATAAATCTCTTCGATTGTTATTTACTGAAGCAATTTGAAAAAGAAAGTGCTGTTTTTCAAAAAGTTATCCCTTGCTGGTTTTCGCCCTTAGAAGTGTAGTTACTTTAGATATTTCTAGTCATCAGGGAACTCATTTGGAATGAATGTCAAGGGAGTTTCAATGCGGCAACCGATAATAATTTATCTATTTTCTAATGTCAAATGTTTTTGAAGGGAATTCGAAGTCAAGAGTCAAAACGCAAGAGTTAAATAAAATGATTTGCAGAACAGAACAGTAGGAAGGTTAAGTGCTTTGACAAAGATTGATTTTGACTTATTAAAGGCAAATATACTTTAGCCAAACATCTGAAACGTCTGGTCGTGTTTTAAATAAATAATCCACTGTAAGTGTCGTCACTACCTACGTTTATCAAGGGTATTTGGAAATGGCTCATCCAAACAGCTTTCCCCTGCACTGTTACCAAGTTTAATATTCTTTCACAAACCCTGAGCAGAGAATGGAAGCAAGTTTCGTGAATGTATCAGGAATGGGACTATCAAAAATTGGAACAAGTGGGTTTTGGGTGCCTCAATGTAACCAAAGTCGAAGTCAAATACGAAGTTTTGATCAATATTTTGTTGCGTGTATTACTGCAGAATGGAAGCTTCAAAATTATGCAACAGCTTAGTTTATATGTAAAAAAAAACAGCTTCTTTGACCTTTTGATCTGACCACATAAAGTGGCCAAAGAGCCTTTTTGCCAAAACACAAAACTAATTAAATGTCTGGATATTTCTTTCTGCGTATACGATACAAAAATTGACAGCTCAAACGTCAAAACCATGTAATACGCAATAGTGATACAAGGGAATATTTAACATTAGTCGTGTTTTTTTAGCTTCGTTCTCAGCAAAGTAGAGTAAGATTTTTAGCACACAAATTAGAATAACTACTGCGAGTCTCAAGTAGATCATAGTTGTTGTAATTGCGTGCTGAAAATCCTACTTTACTTTGCTTTGCTGAGAACGAAGCTAAAAAAAAACAGACCTATTGTCAACTGTCGTGTAATAGATCACATTTAGGGTCCCCTATTCTGGCTTCCTAATGAGGCTCTACGTTTAGCAAAAATGTTGGGTAATATCTAAGGGACGTAACTTGACAAGGACTTTAAAATTAGATTTAAGCAAAACTTGAAATCGTGGTTCTTGCATTAATTTCCAATGTCATCTTTAAATACCTGCAAGTCAGTGCAAGCCAATAAAATCAAAAAAATTTAAGAAAAATATTTGTCAATCGGTGTTGACGTATTTAATGGCGCCAGGGCAGATATACGTTTCCTGTGACAGCACTGGGAAGTTGCACATGAATGTGATTGTGGCGTGGAGTCGTTTGCAATTTATGCCAATTACAGTGGGCGCCATTTCATTGAGTCATATTCTACTGAATTTATATATAGGCGTATTCTAATGAATCTTTTAAGCAGAGGCTGTTTAGTCGAATCTACAAGCTCATGGATCTTGACCAATGTCTTAGGAAGATTGCGACGAACGCGTTTTAGTGTTCGATACTCGCTATCTAAATAAAAATATTGTAATCTTTCTATAAGGATAAGGATTGCTTGACATTAACGGACTTGGCATTTTGTGATATTCTTACTAACAATGCGAAGTGAATAACCGCCTCTGCGGTAAAAAATTCTTGTTGAATTGTTCGAAAGGCAACAAGTCACCGCGCAGATTTTGTTCAGCTCAACACATTTGCGAACGGAGCCACTACCTCTTCGTGGTCACACAGTTCAATAGCTTTCGGCAAAAGCTTTCTTCGAGTAGAGAACAATAAAAAATATATAATATTATATATATTTAACGTGATTTGTTCCATTTATTGGCACAGGTTCCTCGAATTTCATTAGTAGTGTACTTGTTGATTAAACTCACGACATTTACAAAAATTCGTCCAACAGTAGCGCTTCTTGATGACTGAATTTAGTTTTATTCCGATATGCGTATTACTAAAGGCTCCGCCATTTTCTGGTTACAAACTAACAGATTTTTCGCGCTCAAAAAAATTACGCGGTATTATATTTCAGCGGCGCAATATAAATCGCTTGACGCCTGAACGTTTCAAACTATTGCAAAAGTGTCGCCCGATCATGTGTATTTAAAAAAAAAAATATATCATCAGACGTCAAGATATTTAAGCCCACAAAACATATTTAAAAACATTATTATACTTAAAAAAATAATATGAACAGAATACGGATGCAGGTCCACACAACTTTCACTTAATTAGATATCCCAATTGTCTAAGGCAATTTCCATGATCAAATTGCATGATTGTAAGTCAGCTTAAGCCAAAGTGCGATCACATTCGTGTTTTTGCTAATGACTGCAGGGTAGCCCGTCTCAAGTATTTGACAGTAGCTTAAGCCCACATAAGTTATAATCATTTTGGGAAGAAAAATATCAATCAGTGTGAAGTTACCGAGTTTAACTTGCCCGCAAATATGTTAGTCAACTTAAATGTCTAGCACTTACTATTTAGCGGAATCATTTAGTTGATATTCGTTGCTACGTGAGAAGCACTCCTGAACACCAGTGTCCTGCCATAATCGTTTCATAGCAGCCAATAGTTCCTCTGAGAACGGTTCCGTGTCGTGCATCCTTTGACACACATCGAACACCATTTTTGCATCACTCTATTCAAACACAAAAGAAAGAAGAAAATCCATTTCAGCAATTGAATCAATAATGGGCTTTGCATTTGCATATCGCATACATACCTCTCTTTCGTTATTGCTATACTGAATACTGAGATTTGGCATGGCTCTAAGTATTGCAACTAGGGATTGTATTGTGTTGCTGTATACAACTGGTCGATATTGTTTGAAATCCTCCGAAGTGAACCCGCTCTCGTGAATAATTCTGCAAGCAAATGGAAATATTTAATTTAAGAAAACGACGACCAACCTTTACAATCATAGGATCCTCTGTTCGAGGTGTACGTACTTCATCTGTTTGACTATCGTACTCTTTCCTGATTCACCAGCACCTGAAACGGAAGAAATACAACCAAATATTTAGTAAAATTTATTTAAATAAATGAAAATAAAAATGCCCCAATAGAAACATATTTTCGACTTCGAGTAAAATCTCAGCGGGAGATGAGGAGCATTTCAAAACACGCACGCACACCCGCCCAGGCAGCGAGATTTAGAGGGGAAACGGAAGTAAGCGAGCACTGATTAGAGAATATTTTACAAAGATTTATGGGGAGTAAACAAAAGCTGCTCGGGGAAAGAACCAGTAGGTGGAATGCAGTTCTGTATACATTCGAAATTTTTGAGAAACTCCAGCCCATGAAGCATGAACACTGAACAGCGAGGGAAATTGCACTTAAAAAAATAAAAAATAAAACTTCCAAAGGCTTTGGGGGCTTAGTCATGGAAATTGGCATTTGTCCTTTTTTTGGGTTAAGTGGATTATTTTCATCGGAACGCAAAATTCTCATGGAAGTGCACTGGTAATGAGAGGCTTTTTCACAACCACCCACAGAGGGTATGTAAATGCGGATAATAATCGCCATATACAATTATACATCCATTTGCAATTGCGGTGTAACTAATCTACATAATAGGTAAGGGAAAACCTCTGGTAGGTAAATCATTGATGCGTGCACAGCACTTAATCAGAGCTGGTTATCGCTGCCAGCAGATGCAAGCATCGTTGCCGCAAAATGACTGAAAACAAAGATACCTTGTTGTATGAGCAAACTGTATCTTTGCGACATATCTAATTACCATCAGTCAAAATTTTGTTGAGACAAAACTCTGGCTTGTGCATTGCGAGTTGTTCAACTCGGTTGTGAACATAATTGGATTCATTACAGTAAAGACGGAAGCCATCAGAATCGTACAGCGGCATAGATGCGGTTCCGATTGTGGTATTGAAAGTGGTTTCAGATCAACGTTTTACTTGGGTGGTTTTCTGAAAAGTTGTGCAACTGTGATGGAAGATTGTGGGTATCAACTGATTCAAAGAGTAAAATCAGAACAAGTATTGTTTTTTCAAATAAAAATCAATACTTCTTTTACGAATGCTGTCATTAAGTGCAGTTGTAATGACATCTACCTGTCATAAGTCATAGCAAATGACATGTGGAGGCCTTCATAACCGTATTGAATATAATTCTTTGTGAATCCTAGACTTGTTTGTCAGGTAAAATTACAAAATCTACAAAAGCAGATGTTAAACAGAAAACTCTATGCAGCGTCGATTGAACTGTCTGACAAAATGTCATTTCAAAGTTTTATTTTCAAAAAATGCTGATGGTCGCAATTCTCTTTTCAAACTTTTGACAATTAGCCCGGATGGCAGCAGACAGCACCTCACAACAACAAAAAATTGACACATACATTAGCCGCATTCAAGAATCTAGTTATCGTAAGTCGATTAGATTGGTCTGGATGGGATGTAAACCTTAAAGCAAAAACTAGATTGGTCGGGAACGTCACTTTTCTTACGTCAGCATCGTACGTACTTGCATCGGTCTCCGTCCAACGGATTGGAAAATCAACTTTACTTTTTGTAAAGACCTTGGTCAAATATGAATTATTTTATATATTTTATTCTTGAACTCTCTGGCAGAATTCACTTCTGCGAAATGTCAACTTAGTACTCAGTCACGAATTTCTTGACTAGATTCGTCGGCTACCTCTCCATAAACGTCAACTGAAACAGCTGCTCATATGACCCCCCAATCAAAACCGAGATACATCTAGTCAGACAGCTGTCAGACTTACTAAACTAGATACTTGAACGTCCCCAGTGACACTCTGCATAAGAGTACAGTGTCAGAAAGCATTCAGGTGCAAGGTCTGACACCTGAAAATAAAGATTGAGCGATAAAAAAAAACCCCAAGAGTGGAATTAAATGTCAGGAGCTGGATAAAAAAAAACTGCCTACGTTATCAACTATCACTATAAGGTTTGTTTTATTGAACATCTGTCTCAGCGAAACAAATTTAAATAGACCAATACCCAATAAAACTCTACAGAGTAAGTTGTTCCACCCGCCTAAAAGTATGCAATCATTTTTGATTAAGCGGTATAAACTGTCAAATATGAAGATTATGTGCTTGAGACTATAATGACGTTTTCCATTGGGCAACAAGAAGTGTCCGGGAGAGTCCGGAATCGAAAAAATCACTTCTGAAACCGTTCCATTGGCACAAAAAATACTCTTCTGGGGATTCTGAGAAGAGAATTTCGCTTCTCGATTTGAAGTCAGAATCCACTCAAAAAGCACGCACACAAATGTAATTTATATACTTTATACAAGTCAGCTGACAGCCGCCGTAGATTATTTTTTGGCATTTCACCAATACTTTTGTGGGTTCAACCCGAAGCAGATTTGTTGTTCCATTGGATCACAGAATGAGTGGATCCCCGAGTGAAACCAATGGAAAACGACATAACGCTTTTCTTTTTGGGATACGTTTTATTACGCAGTAGTAAAGGGTCATTCATTTTTCGATCTCGAAAGTAAAGCTAAATAAAACACACACAGCGATACATTTTTGCTGAAAGTGTTATTTCATTATAAAGTTTGAACTTTGCCATTAAGTGTGAAATACAATATCATTGGAAAACGACATAACACTTTTCTTTTTGGGATAAGTTTTATTACGCAGTAGTAAAGGGTCATTCATTTTTCGATCTCGAAAGTAAAGCTAAACAAAACACACACAGCGATACATTTTTGCTGAAAATGTTATTTCATTATAAAGTTTGAACTTTGCCATTAAGTGTGAAATACAATATCATTCAAATGGCCGCCTCGCGAAGATTCCCATCATGCGATTCTTAACCACTTTTTCGCACATTTCGGGCGCCATCTCGGCCATAACTTGAGTAATGTTGGTTTTTAATGCGTCTAGAGTTCGGGGATTATTCGCGTAAACAATGTCTTTTGCGTAGCCCCACAGAAAAAATATAACACATGATCTTGGTGACCAATTGAAGTCGCCAAAATGTGAAATTACACGACCAGGAAACTTCTCACGCAATAAAGCCATAATTGGTCGTGTTGTGTGGCTTACTACAACATTTGTAGTAAGTATTAATAATTTAAGCGCTGTTCGATTGTTAAGCGATCCATTATCGTAAAACATTCAACTAATATTATGACACTTCAAATGACAGCTGAGTTTGACAGGTGTCAAATGCCAGCGCTACCAACTTGAAACCACGAAATGAATAAACCCTGTAGATGCAGTACAACCAAGTGTCAACATGAACTATGTATATGCATTGGCATTGGATGCTCCCAACTCTTTTCTACTTGGGATACATTTGTTTTGTTCTTATTGCATGTTGATACTTCTACTTTTTTATTCGATTTTCGAAATATTCATGAGAAGAGTGGAATAGGTCGGATTTGCCACTTTCGAAATCGAATTTTCCATTTAAAATTACCCATTGTGACCTACAAATTATTTAGTGTGAAGGTTAAAATTTTATTTTTATTTTTTTATTTTTATTTTCAAATGATACAATATAAATGAATTTATACCGTCCGGAAGGTTAAAATTGTTTATTAGTAAGGCCCTTTGTTTGGTAGTAGCTCGGGGCTTAATTTTATTTGTAAACACCTGGGCAAAACAGGTATCAAACGCGATACGAATCTGTCTGCTTCGGGTGGGTCTGTTTCAAAAAAAAAAGGACGAGTTCTTAACCCAGGGAATAACTTTTCTCCCAGTAAACGTATCAATGAAAGCTCGTTACGTTCCGTCAATGAGGTTAAGACATATAGGGCGAATGTACACCTAGAGTCAGTTTCGATGAGTCTTCGGTTTCAAATCGTATTATGGGCAACACAGTTGAGAAATATCCCGCACACAATTGAAACCGAATTGGAATGAACAACTGGACGTAATAAGAAAAGTACCGCGCTAACTTTAAAAACGTATAAGACAGACCTTCAGGTACACAGCCGATTGTAGCGCCACCTGAGCATCAGGCCAATGTAACATACATTTCATCAACAACTGCTCGTTTTGTTCGGCGTAAGCACTTTACACCATAACATATTATTTTCGGCATCTGTTTCCTAAAGGACGGTGAAGCGTCCATGGATGAGTTGTCCTAAGATAAGTTGTCGCAAAGTAAAAAGTGCGTATTTCCGGAAGTTAGGGCGCACTTTAAATCTTTAAGGTAATACTGTCATGATTTTCAAGGACTGCGCATAATTTTAAAACCCTCTACTTCTGAACGCTTTCTTCCGTCCTTTCCCATCAAAATTGTTTGCCAAATGTAGGACGCATCAAGCTTTCCTCAATGGCGTTCGTAATACGCTTTTAGTTTTGAGAGAATACATGTATAACTGCAGCTAAGGACAAACAGCTCACATCCTTATGCTATGGTCAACGAAATCATCTCGTGCGATGTCTCTATGACGAGTCATATTTCTAGGAAACAGTTTGTCCTATCTTGGGTGGCATCTGACATGTCACACGAGCAAGCTATAAACAATACTATCAACGGCACATGTCACAGTCTTATGACTTATTATGCTCTGTATATACAGATGTTCTCCGGCTATTGGACAAATGGAATTTTGGAAGAAAAAAAACCCCACTCTTTACAGGAATAGATGCTTATGGATAAGAAGGGGCTAGGAGATATCCATCACCACTTCAGCCCACCCATAGAGACATGAAAAATACCTCGCCGTCAAAAGAACGACTTTATGTCACCTTCGCAAAAGGGTTAAGGGAGAACAATGCTTTTCGGGTGAAATGGCCCGAACAGATGAAAAATTTATGACAGACCCGATTAATGATGTGTGCCATGTGCATAGCTCACAAAGGACGCATAAAAGGGACACGCTCTCAACTGGAGAAATTCAATTTAGTCAAACATTTAGCTGTAATTCGATAAAAGTTGTCTGAGTGCCATTACATCACCAATTGCACTGAAAAGCAGTTCAAAATGTCTCAAATTTGTTACAATAAAATTAAAATAAAAAGAAAAAATTATACTCCCAGCAATAATAAATCGAAATTAAGTTCAAAAGAGCGCCAGAGGAAAAACAGCACAGTGGCGGCACCAGCCTCTTGGCTTTTGTGAAAACATTTCAATTTTGCCTTTTTCTGTTTATTAAAAAGAAAGAGGCAACAAAAAAAAAGAAAACAGAAAAAGATTTTTCGATTTCTAAAAATAATCGAAAATCGTTTACACTAAATGCACGTCATGTTTAGTTAAACTCATCTCAAACTGTTTACATTTAATTCCTCCGTACCCGTGCCATTTGCTACAGTTCCCAAAATTCAACATCTCTGTATACCTTGCGTACGTATATATTGTATATTGATACCTGTAGTTGCGTGTCCGTGTGTCTGTGCAGATTAGAATGAGTACATAATTCAAAAAGTGAGATACGCTGTTTGGCGTTCTTTCCAGTGATTTTAATTTTATGGAAGCCAAGTGTTTGGTATTTCAATATTTTCGAATGTTAAAATCGAAGGAATCGACGTTTTGTAAAACAGCCGTGGTGGAAGAATTTTTATGATTAAAACCATTTGAATGCGAGGTATTTTTCTTGTTTGGCGGTTGAGAGCTGGGGGAAAGTTGGAACTGTGGGCGGTAGATGTCGTGCTTTAAAAACTCACTTAATTTTGTTTGAAGCATTCTAATGATTTTGTTAGGGAAAGTCACAGATATGACAAATTTCAACTGTCCTTTTGAAGTGTGGTTAGTTCCCTATTGGGCGCGTCCGCATGTGGAGCATTTGACAAGCAGCTTACCGAATTCACACTCCAAATCGACGTCATCATACAACAAACACGACTGTCACCGCTCGCGGCTTCAATGGGCCCTACTAATAATCATTTTTAGCATCCGCACTATATATTTTGTAGGTTACAAAATGCAATTTTGTATGGAAAATTTCACAATTGTAATGATTATAAAACCAGTAAAAGTGTTATCATCGCCCTGGCCGTTGCTTTGATACACTCCACTGCATACAAGTCATGCAAAATTGTACCAGAACTACTTGACCGACATAGCCCATTTCTAATACCAACCTGATGAAGTTAGAAATAAGTCATTTCACAAAATTTCGTTCGCCTATGTCAATTCCTTTGGGAGCTATCGTGCTTTCAACAGACAAAGAGACATATGGGTCTAATATTGATTTTGTATGGGAGGTACCAGAACTACTTGACCGACATAGCCCATTTTTAATACCAACCCGATGAAGTTAAAAATAAGTCCTTTCACCAAATTTCATTCGCCTATGTCAATTCCTTTGGGCGCTATCGTGCTTTCAACAGACAAAGAGACACATGGGTCTAATATTGATTTTGTATGGGAGGTACATGAACTACTTGACCGACATAGCCCATTTTTAATACC
The DNA here is from genome assembly GCA_916610125.1 of Cheilosia vulpina. Taxonomy (NCBI): domain Eukaryota; kingdom Metazoa; phylum Arthropoda; class Insecta; order Diptera; family Syrphidae; genus Cheilosia; species Cheilosia vulpina. Next base: position 47,623,788 of record OU744279.1, read on the forward strand.
AACCTGATGAAGTTAAAAATAAGTCCTTTCACCAAATTTCATTCGCCTATGTCAATTCCTTTGGGCGCTATCGTGCTTTCAACAGAGAAGAGGCAGTTTCCGCGCTAATAAATTCAATACCGACCGATCAAAAAAAAAAAATACTGTGCTTACCTGGACTGGTCACACTATATGGCCAAATCCTTTTCATTATGCTCACATGATCTGTATAGATCATTGACTTCCATGGTATATAACAAAAGTTGGATCTTGTACTGTTGTTGTAAACCGTGAAAACCAATGATCTGTCAGATCATGTGAGCATAATAAAAAAGGTCTTATGTCAATTTAAAAAGCTTAATTCAAAATTCCACCTCGGGGTGTCATCTTGAGGAAGTTGTAAACAAAGTTCGTTACAATTTCCGAGCAGCCCTTTAACTGTAGTTAAGTGTGTGTGTTTTTTTTTTAAATGTTTACAATATAAGGCAGGCGCATTGGCTTAGTGGTAAGCGAGGGATCTCGGGTTCGATTCCCGGAAAAAACACATATTACCTCTTGAGGTTTTTTACCACTGCGCCAACTCTCACCGACGTCTGACAGACATCCGAGAGTATGACTGTCATGAATGGGCATCTCAATTAGCCGTTTGGAAGCGGCATCAAATTGTAGCTCCCTTCCATTCTTCCCAAAAAGTGAATAACTCACACAAGGCGCATGGTTGTGAGAAGCTATATTCTTACAACTAGCTATCCAGTTTTTGCTGCCGTGCATGTTGCGCTTTCGGTCTTATCTATTAAGAACTTACAACAAAAAAAGTGCGACCGCAATAAGAGAACCCCAATAAGCATATGTCTTTAATAAAATATTTAATATACAAAATAAATATAGGGCACAGGGCTTGATTCACTGTTTATTTGTTAACCTTGTTAAGCTTTCGAGTAACGTAACCGTTTGATTGCTCACTACTTCGCTTATCTTACTAAATTCTGGCGAAAAATACACTAGCTCCTACAAAATTTTATCGCAATTAATGTTTCAAAGTTATAACACGAACCATACTGTTATCAGCACGAAGCTGACAAATACCTAAAGAATGTGTTCCCTAAGTCTGGTTGAACACATTTCTTTGTTGCATTCATATTTAAATTTCAATGCTCACTTTGCTTTATGAATGAAACCGCAGCTGCTATGATCATTTGCATTTCAATGGTGATTTTGTTAGATATTTAAGGCACAAACCGATTAGTTTTCACAGTATCTAGATTTATAAATACTCAGCCGTATTAATAAGATTCCCTTACGCCTCTCATTATGTTGTTAAGTTAAACATTGCGTAAACATTTACGTGGCTTTCCTGAAATTGTTATTTATAAGCATTTTTCCGTGGTAACTTTACTAAACGAGGCTTGTGTCTGAAAAGGAAAGAATTTCGATAAACTACTACAGGAAACACTGAAATCTATTACTTTTGATCTGAATCTGACATGAGCTGTTTTTGACAGATTAGCTTCGGAAAATCATTTTACATAGTAAAAAGTCAAATTATCTATCACAATTCCGAAGTTTCTTTGGAGGGACTGCTGAAATATTAACTTTTCGGGATTGTTTACAATTCTACCCCGACTAAATGACATTTGCTGCAAAAATATATTTACGTAAACTCTACGCCGGCTCTAAACGCAAATTGTCGATTTTAAATTACGCAGTCCCCAAAGTAACGTTGCTTTAGTTCGAAAAATCTGTATTAAACATATTTTCTTGCGTAAAGCTTAGTACGCTGCTCAGGCTAAATTTTCGCTCCCATACAAAATTCTCTCCAAAATTTAGCTGAGCTAAACTTAAGCGAACCCATTTAGCTGAGTGGTATGCAGCTCGAGCTAAATAATCAAACTATTGTTTCGGAATGTACTTCATGTGGCTGTCAACATTTAGCGTGCATTTTCTTAAGCTAAATTGCGACAAATCTTGCGGTATTTTTTGTTCTGTTGCGGAAAAGTATGCAAGGATGAGCCTTTTTAATAATTACATGGGCGAGAAGTACCAAGAATCAGAAATATGTAGTTGAAATAAGAGAGAATTCAATTTTTGGCGGAAGTTTTTGCAAAGAACAGCTATTTGCTGTGGCACATATCCACGGCGTACTCTATGCCAAAATTTAGCTAGGACTTTAGCTGATGTTAGTTAGCCACCCAGTGTAGAGTCTGGGAGAAATGTCAAATATTTATTTACAAAAATGTAAATTTGAAAAATATCGGGCCTTACGATTAATCATTTTTAACCCTCACCACCTTATATATTTTGTAGGTCACAATATGCAATTTTGTATGAAAAATTTCGCCATTGTGATGTGATGAGTTCGAAAAATTCAGCCTGGACACTAAAAATTGATTTCGCGAATTGATTTTAATATTAACCGTCTGTGTTCAAATGTGAGTAGTGACATCATTGCAAATGCTGTTTCTTGGTTGACATAAGCTAACTACGATACACGAAATGATAGCATACTTTTCGGCGGAGCTTAATTTTTGATTTAAGGTGAAAAAAAAAGAAATATTACTCGTTGTCACGAGAGGTACTGACAATTTCAAGACATGTTTCAAATGTTCGGCGGTTTCTCGATTCTTTGACTTGTACTTGACTCGCAATTTGAGAGGGAATTCTAAATTTTGTGAACTTCTTATAGATTTCGGAATAATAAAAACAGAATTACTGGCTGAGTTTTATCAGGTGCAATTGAAACTGTTCATAAAAACATAAATAGCTTCAGTACGAAGGAGCAATCTTAGCTGTGCGTAAAATCTATATTAGCAGCCACAAATGGACAAGCCGCTTACCTGAATAATTATTATATTACTTACGATTTCTCATCATACAACTCTGTGCCTCTACATGAATGCTGTTGGCGAAGCATTAAATTATGCGGTCGAGTTATTTCTCGCATTATATTGAATCGATTGCTTTTTCATCAAATATTGCGAAACTACATTTTGCAATTATTGACGAAATTCTACCTAACCACCACCCAATTATCTCGTCACAAGAACACGATCATTTTTCCAACTCAACCAACAATATTATTTGTGTAAAATAATAAACTGCGGTATTGAATAAAATCGCATTCCACACATGACAAAAGGGGCTCATCGCCCCCTCCATTCATAGTAATCATCAGACTTCACCTAATCCGTTCCATGATTTATAAGTGCACTTGCGGCTTTCCTTCTCGTTTGGGGGACAAAAAAAAACGAACCCAGCTCACAGTAAAGTCCTTTTGTGTGCGTGCTTTGCTCGTGCATGAAGAGTTATTGGCCATTCATTCATGTGGCTCCAACTAGCCCCTCTCTGCCACAGCAAAACCAAGTTACTTATCCGCTGCCTTATGGGTGTGTGTATCGGACCCTGCGAAGAAGCTGCATTAATAATTCAGAGTTAATGTCTAAAATGTCGACTTGATCAGCCATCACACAAATCGCGGGATAGCTCTTCTTTTTTTTTTGGTTCCTAACGTCTCAGTACTATAGATGACTCATGCAAGTTCATTAAAGTACATTTTTGTGTATATAGTTTGCGATAATGTGATGTATACCGTTAATGGAGTCTATCATGCTATTTTAATGATATAGCCAGTGCCTAGGTAGAGGGATCGGCCATCCCCGCCATATGGTGTTTTGCCTCGGAAAAGCGAACAGAATGAATGGGACACGTTTGGAAAACAGGAAAGCGAAATCCACACTACCATTGCGGTTAAATTTTCTTTCTCTATGAATATACAAATATGCTAATTGAGTCATATTTCTTACGACTAATAACGGGGGTGGCTATTAATTAGCTTATCAGTATCAGTAGGTATACTTTATGTACAAGCGTTATTATATAAATGGAATATTTTGTGGGAAGTAAGTAAGGGTAACAATCGGTGACGTTCGTTTATGTGCCAAAATAATCTCGGGCATTAATTGTGATTAATCTTGCTTGCAATCGTTTTTTTTTATTGGCTTTTGTCGGACATTTCTTTTTATGTTATGTCGCAACCTATGAAATGTGTCTTTATTGTGACCATAAGCTAGAAACAGACGTTTGACTGCCAGCACGGTTTTTAGAACCGCTGGTGTTTTTTTTTTTAAATTGCACATAGTTGAAAATTTAACAGGCAGTTGTAGAGAGCAGATTGGAATATATCAGTAATCCATCAGTCATTTATTTGATTACAGTGAAAAATTCGGTGGTTGTACCGTGTGAAAAAATATGGTGGACATGTTGCTTCTCTATAGAAAATTGTTTTTTTTTTTTTGAGAAATAGGACAACGAATAGAACAATCTGCTCTATTCAGCAATTAGACAGAAATGAGAAGAAACAAGTAATAAAAGTAGTAGTTTGTTGTGCAGGCCAGTGCTGCCAGATCGTTTCGATCCGTTTCCTTTTTAAGGGAACCTATCGTCTCGAAATAAAATTAATGGGAAAACGAAAAACATTCTCCTCATTCGTTTGTGATTTTTTGCTGACAATTAATTAAGGCTTCCTTTGCACTTGAAAATGAAACTAAACACTTTTGATTTATTAGAAAAATTGTATTTCACTGATTGGCAGCACTGGTACGCGCCTTAGGCGTTAGGCCTTCCCTAGTTTTATATAAGAATTAATAGATGTGAAGTTTGATTTAATCGGATTGTCACAGTTACAGGGCGTTCATGTCTGTCAAATTTATTCCTAAATATTTGCACAGCTTTTCTGTGACTGTCTACAGTTATTTGTTTAAACATTTATTGAAAAAATACGTTCAAGTTCTTTAAGATTTAGGAGCAAAAAGGGAGGGAGAACTGTTCCAATTTCCCTTTTCCTAGGCTTTTGTGTAAAAATGGTCAATCAAGGACAGTTTAAGCTTGGCAATGAAATGAACGTTAAGTTTATAAATACATTTCTTAAAAAAATGCTGCTTCCACAAAAGAACCAATGTCCTTAAGCTATTTCCCGAAATAACCGAATCACTTCAACCAACTAAATCTGTCATTTCCAGGAGCGTTGACCCATTACGCAAGTAAACACACACACAACAAATTGTTCAAGTAGCATACATTATTAAAAACCCAATTACGTGTAACATGGACGGTTAGTTTAGTCCGCAATAAGGGTAGTTTTAGCCCAGAAGGGTACCCAACCAACTGTCAGTTTCAATTCAAAGTAGGGTTGGCTCACATTCAAAAACAGGCAGAACATTTCAGTTTGAAAGTTCAGTGGAAACGTCATTCCACCACCTGTTACCGGGGTTATCGGAAGACCATTTAAAAATAGACACATCTATTAAATTTCCCGTTAAATACGTCATCTTGAGGACATGCTACAACATCCTCATGTCGTCTTCACACCCAGCGCCTTGAACTTTAAAGCACATACGTCAAGAGCTGACCCTTATATGTTTATGATGCGTCAAACGTCCAAGTTGGAGGAGCAAGAAGAGGTGTATTCGAAATGCCGAAGGACAGCTCTCATCTGAATGTGAAGGACGTAAATAATTTGCCTCTTCTGTGGAAAACTGTATAAATCAAGTGAAGCTTTTATTCGCATTTCCAGCAGGTGTTCGGGGAGTTATTGTCGGAAAATATTTCCTCATTACGCCCATGGTCAGGGTATACAAGTATACATGCACATACTCATGAAATTGTAAACATAAATACACTACCAACGGTCTAATTGACAGAAATTGCCCTTCATAAATTTAATACTCAGTACAGTAACACGTAACATCAATCCATTAGGTTAATTTCGTGAGTAGAGAAGTTGAGAGCGTGTGTTCACACATTTAGGCTTTTGTTTGTGCTTTGTATGTATAGTTTTACCACGGATAGGTGTACATTTCGCATTCGACAACGAGTGGAAAGAGATTTCCTTGCTGACGTCATACGAAATGCGAGCTAAAGAACAAAATAATGTTTAACAAGGGAAACCACTCTAATATAGATGAATTGGTTCGAAATTTCATGGAAATGGATTGAAATATATACAAAAAAAAAAGTATTTTGCACTTAATTATTCAACAGTTGAAAGTTTGAATTTATCCCTACTTCGGTCAGAGTGAAAACAACCGAGCAGTTGTAATTGCGCTAGTATTTCTGTCATGCATAGTAATTCTCTGGACATTATTACCACAATTTTATTCGGTACGAAAGGATTTAGCAAACGTTATTTGATATTTATTTACACAGCTGGTTGAGTCCATAAGTGGAGCTCGTGTCCCATTAATATTAGTAGCAATTAACAAACGTTCCAGAGATTCGCCACTGGAAGGAGTAATTGGAATATCAACATCAGTTTCCTGTTGTTCGTCTATTTTTGCACGCAAAATCAGGGGCTATGTGTTTGAGCACGATGACCTCTTACACGTAATTGTGTGTATTATTTATAAGTCATGTAGTTACCCAAACCAACTTTGCTGAAGACTTCATACAAATCCGAGGTTTAATTTATTCAATTTTCGATATCGAATGCATGAAAGGTTCATTCTTGACAAAAAATTGACTTTTAGCGCCGGTAATACATTTAACATTTGAATATCAAAGCTTTTTGCATTTAAGTAGGTTAGTTCCATTACTTTTTGCACTTAAAATAACACAACACTTAAGACGACTATTTTAGTTGAATTAATAATAAATAAATGTTAATAAACCTTGCGATTGTCAATTTTTTGTATTTAATTTAACGTTTGCCAGCCGACTTACATTGATTTTCTCTTTTCTTCGATCTGTGGCAGCAGTAAGGCAAATAAAATGGGTACAAATTTCGTAAGTTTCTTATTCAAACCCTTTCTGTACATTTTAGAAATTTGCTGGCTCTCGCAGAAGCAGAAACAATTTTCCATCGCTCTTCTAAATTTTATATTTTAAGAGTTTTATATTTTTTTTTCTTGACAGATGCTCAGAACGAAACGAAAACAGTATATTATCTGTTATACCAAACACTTTGAATATAAACGGAGCCTTTCCATCAGTAGGTGTTATTTACGAATGAAAGAATAGAACATAACCACATGTGGGGTTTCAATTTTGTCATGTACGAAAGAAGAAACACAATCGCCTGTCAATTATAAGTACGCTAGCAGCAAAACAACTGTCTGCAGTGCAGTGAAAAAAAAAAGTTAGCAACTTCCACTCTTTGCTGTTCACAATCATTGCGAAACCCATATAATTTTTTATGCAATACTAGCTTTTTCTCAACGTCTGACATATAACGGTTGTTTTCAATTTCTTGGGTGCCCTTAATACAACGACAATTGTATTTGATAACATAAACATCAGCTATCCACTTGATAAATGCGATTAGTAGTAGAATTGGAGTTGTGGTTTTGTAGCTCCATTTTTTTATGACTTCCAAATTTAGAGCGGCCATTCATTTTGTCAAACTCTGTCAGATTTGACAACAACTATATTTCCGTGATTTATGAATATTTATGGCTGCTTACCCACATCCCAATAATCAGTTTTGTGCGGAACCCGATTGAAAGACATACACTGACCAAATGACTGATTGTACTAGATTTTATCGAATTGCAAAAAAAAAAAACTTGTCAATGCACAAAATACACTGTACGCTGAGGTAAGGCTAGCCATATTTGAAGCGTAAGCATAATCTATGTTAAATTTTGACAAAACCTATTGCTGTTTGATTTATATTACTCTACAGCATACTTGTCGACGTAAAAGTGACTTTTGGTATACTACTTCGAGCGAAATTGTGATAATAATGAAAAAATTAAGTTAAATACCTACTTGCAGTTATTTTTTGCATTAAAAAAAAAAAAATTTCACTGCGCGAACCAAATCGAAAGTGACATCTGACAGGAATGTGTCTTCAAAAATTACCAACAGGCCTCAACAATGTGCCTCATTTGTTTAGAATATCAATTAGTTAATGAATAAATTGTGAAAACAAAATCGATTTAAAATTTGCATTTAAATAAAGTTTTGAATCACATAAACGTGAAAAATTATTTGCAGGTTCGTTTGACAAATGGCGGACAACGATTTTGAGTAACAAATTCTGAAACTATGTACATAACTTTACAACAATAATTTACTAATTTACTCAACGATGTGGCAATGCTTGTATAGTAGAATAGAATGCGGTATGTACTAGAATAATATTCGTCCACGCAACAATCACAATGCTTTCAAAACTAAATTCACTAAACAGCAGTAACGGCTTCGCCTTCATCGAACTGTCAGACTGCATGCACTGATTTCGTTTTTTTTTTTATTTCTATTCCCATTGCCGCTATGAAGCCGCAGACAGATAATTCAAATAATAATTTAAACAATCAAAGTCGAATAAAAATATTCACCGTGGGAGATTCCCTCGATTCGGTGGACATAGAAGAAAAACGACAGCCACCAGTCGCGAACGCGTACAGCCACTCGCGGGCAGTGAAACAAATCTACCACGAGTACTGCAACTACGGGACGATTCATGGCGTCCAGTACTTGGGCCAGAAGCGTCCTTTTCACGAGAAAATCTTCTGGGTGCTCATATTTATCATCTCGATTTTTTGCTGCTCGAATCTGATCTACGACATATACATGAAGTGGTGTGAGACACCAGTGATTGTGAGTTTCTCGGAGAAGTCCACACCCGTGTGGAATATTCCCTTCCCGGCGGTAACAATTTGTTCGGAAACAAAGAGCGTCAAAAGCGAGAACTTTGATTTCACACATTTCTACCGGCATCTCAAGTCTTTCAAAGGAAGCACCTTTGAACCGCCTCACAATATGTCCACGAGTGATCTGCACAAAATGCGAAGCCTCCTGCAGATCTGTGGGAACCATCTGATTGACGGCATCAAATTTCCACCCAACGAACCAATCGACTTTTACGACAACCTAAATGACGTTGCGCCCCCCTTTGGGAGATCTTACCCATTTTGCAAGTGGGTCACGCAGTACGGCGGCTGTGAGCAGATCTTTGTTAAGAGCTTCACCGAGGAAGGTGTGTGCTACACATTCAACGGATTGAATGCAACGGAAATCTACCGCGACGACACCTACCAATATAAGCACTTTCTCAATCAGACGCCGATGGTCACGCGCAACCATGACGCCGAATGGACGCTGCAAGAGGGCTACAAGGCGAACACTGGCATTCAGATCTACCCCGCACGTGTTCTGGGAGCTGGTCCGCGAGCTGGGCTGTTTGTCACGCTGCAAAGTTTCGAAAAAGACCTCGACTATGTGTGTCGTGGCGCAGTCGAAGGCTTCAAGGTTATTCTCCACTCGCCCGACGATGTGCCGCAGGTTTCGCGGCAGTACATCCGCGTGCCATTCGAAAAGGAGGTCGTGGTGCTGGTCAAACCCAACATGATCACAACCCTGAATGGCATCAGTGACTACGAGCCGAATCGACGACAGTGCTTCTTCAATACGGAACGCTACCTGCGGTACTTCAAGATCTACACGCAGAGCAACTGCGAGTTGGAGTGCCTTACCAACTACACGCTCAGCAAGTGTGGCTGTGTCAAGTTTTCCATGCCGAGGATTGCGGGCACACCCGTGTGCGATGAATCAAAAATTCACTGCTACGATCTCGCCGAAGACGACTTGTTAATCAACGAGTTCGCCGAGGGCCTGATGGCGGACTCAAAGCTCAAGGTGCGGGGCAGGACAAAGTGCAATTGCCTGCCGGCATGTACGTCGTTGGTCTACAATACCGAACTGTCACAGGGGAGCTACAACATTGAGAAGCTTCTGGCGTCTCATGGGGATACCAAGTATTTCTCCGAGAATGTGGGAGTCAAACTGTCCCGCTTGTCGCTGTACTTCAAGGAGAACCAGTTTATCACATCAAAGCGATCCGAGTTGTATGGAGTGACGGACTTTGTGGCCAATTGTGGCGGTCTCCTGGGACTGTTTATGGGCTTTTCTGTGCTGAGCATTGTCGAGCTGATCTACTATCCGACGATGCGCCTGTGGACGAACATTCAGCGGATGCGTCGCGGCGAATAATGTATAAATGTCGTGTGTGTAAATTATTGTTAATTGTACATTTTTTTATGAATTCGTTTTGATTAAATTTTGTGGAAGCCCATATATTTATTATACATAATGTATTTTCTTTTTGGAAATTTTTCAGCGGCGTTGGCAGAGATTGATTTTCAAAGTGGTGGCATTTAACAAGAAAGATGACAGACAATTTTCGTTCTATTTCGATCAGCACGGAACATGGTAATGGATAAAGGCGAAGTTGCTTTGCTTGCATATATGGAGAGCATACAGAAAATTGATCAGGGCAACCATGACCGCACTGCAACAGTGCAATCAAAAGGGATTTGTAGGGTATGGCGCGGTTTCGTTAAGTTCTGCGTCACTTTTGACAGAGCGATCTCGCTCGCACTTTCCATTGGCAAATATATTTTCGACGTATTCACGATTCGGTGTAACAGACCTAGTAAAATGGCGAAATTTTATTTCCTTTTATCAGATCGTGAAAACCCATTTTTCATCTCAAACAAATGACAGATCCATTTTGACAATTGACATTATTTTCTGAAAAAAAAAATACTTTTAAACTTTTCTGAAACTGAAAAATTTGTTTTTAGTACTAGCTGCTCGGGCTAATTTTGCTCACATACAAAAATCTTTCCAAAATTAAGCTGAGCTAAATTTAAGCGCAGCTCGAGCTAAATAATCAAACTTTGTTTCAAAATGTACTTCATCTATCTGTCAAAATTTAGTGTGCCCATTTAATGGGTCGTCACATTTTCTCAAGCTAAATTTTGACAGATAGTTGTGCTCTGTTGTTCTCTTGCGTTTTTAGTGCAGAGAACTAAGCACGGATGCGTTTTTTTTTAATAAATACCTCCATAAGGAATCGGTAATATTTGAAATCAGAGCGAGTCGAATTTTTGAAGTAAGATATTTTCAAAGAACAGCTGTTTTCTGTGACACTTATCCACGGCGTGATTTATGTCAAAATTTAGCTAGGATTTTAGCTAGCGTTTGAAGAGAAAAATTGGAGAGCAGATAGAATTTAGTTTAGCGCAGCGTACTCAGCTTGAGTGTTTATTATACCGAAAAAAAAAAAGCGAAAAATAACTTCAATGTTTATTGGAAGGTGCTCCAGACAAAATTATGTCTGGATTGAGGTTATGAAAAAACAAACGATGAAACAGATAAAGAAATATTGACATTTTTTATTTAAGATAATGGAGAGAGTAAAAACGAAGATGATATCATAGAACCTCTTTTTCGGTCCATTTTTTGACTGTTTTTTTACACATCTACAATTGTATGTCATGAAAACCCTTCGCGTGGTAGTTATACCCTACAGTGTCAACAGATAGTGGGGAATTTTCGAAATAAGCTAAAAGGGAAAAAGGGAAAAATAGAAAAAGTTTTGCATTATTGTTTTCAAACCCAACCCAGATTGGCCTTTTTGTAAGTGGGCTGTGACAACTTCTGTTAGAAAACTGTACGATTCTCTCAAAAATAGTAGTATAATGTTTTTATACGTTATTTGATTAAGAAATAAAACATTTTTAATTTAATACTTGAAGCAGGAAATCAACACTTAGGAGAGTAAATATAAGAAATGATTCTTAAAATGGATGTGTTCGAAAGGGCGTACATTTTTCAATTCTTTTACGCGACCATTTTTAGCGAATTCTTTAACACTTAAAAAAGAAACACAAAATCCTTTTATAGTGTGTGTTAACAAAAGTTGCATTTAATTTAAGCATGTTTTAAGGAAATCCTATAGTAAGTGGAAAATCTGCAAACATATTTTAAATAGTGAGTGGAAAGAAAAGGGAAATAATAGCTCGAGGGTATTTTGACATAAAAAGTGTGACAGAACGCTTCAGGACGTTCGTCACACTTTCGTGGAATATGAGGATGTGGAAAAATACGCCGGGATATGTTTTTATGTATTTTTTCGAAGATTGAACTCGCTTATTGGTACAACACATTATTCACTAAGCCGCTGCTCGTGCTAAAATGGACGAAAAGTCGGCTGATACGTGAGGGAATTTTGTTTGTTTCGTATGTCAAATCGACATCAATCTGCTGAATACATCGAATGGAATCTGCGTTACATTCTTCAACAATCTCTTGATAGAAGTGCATACCCTTACAATCAAAACCAGTTGCAAAAGACTTTGTCGGCTCTATAAGCAAAGTTTGTAGTATTCTGTCAGGCAAGCAACAACAAAAATTACATGTCAAACAAGATGACTGCATTTTCACTTATAAAGGGTGTCCCATAATTCACGCAAAATTTGAATTTTGCGTCATTTACTACTAGTGATGCCAAAGGAAAAAAAAGACACTGTGACAGCTGACAGTTCGGGGTTAATTAAAATGGAGCACTATACGAAAGAACAACGCATTTTCATTGTTGAGCAATATTTAAAAAAAATAACGAAGGTCTGTCAGCTACAGTCCGCAATTTTCGTACAAAATCATCTTCAGTGACGAAGCTCATTTTCATCTTGATGGCTTCGTTAATCGTCAAAATTGTCGCATTGGGTATTAGAAAACCCACGAGTAATTGTTGAGAAACAGTTGCATCCATGACGCGTGACTGCGTGGTGCGGATTTTGGGCTGGAGGCATTATCGGACCATTCTTCTTCGAAAATGCGGCTGGTCAGGCAGTAGCAATTACTGGTGTTCGTTATGGTAACATGATTACCCAGTTCTTACTGCCTAAATTACAAGATTTGGATGTGACCAACATGTGGTTTCAACAAGACGGTGCCATGTGCCACATGCCATATAGAAACAATTCAATTACTGCATCAGTCGTTTCCTAATCGTGTGTTTTTGCGATCAGAATTGGCCATCCAGATATTGCGATTTACCGCCATTGGACTTTTTTCTTTGGTTTTTTTTTTTTTGAATTCAAAGGTCTATGCAAACAGGTACACGACCGCCAACGCATTGAAAGAGGAAATTAAGAAATTCAGTCACATTTATACGAAACTGTCATTGAAAGTTTTAAATAAAAGAGTACGTACTTGCCAGCAAAGCCGTGGCGGACATTTATCGCCGATGTGCTGTTCCATATATAACCCCAATACGTAGACTCTTTGAAGCAGTAAAAAATTTAAGTTTTCGAATTAAAAATCTGTATTTTCTATCAAAATTACATTTTGCGTGAGTTATGGGACACCCTTTAGAAGGCGTTGGTTACAGCGGTTGGCGGTTGGGATGCCACAAATTAGCTTTGCAGTTTTAGGCCGTTAGCATTGTTTTTAGATTTTTGGTCATGCGACCGAAATTTGTGTACCAATGGTCTGCCTATGGGTCAGATTCTTTTAAACTAAGTGCCTCGGACGTTTTCCACAAACAGCAAGCGATTACTCATGCAAGCATTTTAGATGGATCCTTTTCCAAATGCCACGCTGTGGCATCAACTGAAATCGATTCCTCAATCAGAAAAGGGTGCTACATTTGGAATAATAACCCCCATCCAACATTTGCAGTAAAGCCATCCCTGTCACATCACAAAATGCATCGGATCTGCATAATAAAGAATCCACCCAAGAGGCACAGGAACACATTTCGCGTTGGAATTGGCCCAAAAGTGGCCCACAGTTCAACTCGAATGATTGCCATTATCCTGAATAAGGCAATTATGACATTTTGACGAGGTGAATACCGAAAGAGAACGAAGCAACGAAGAAATAAAGAGCGAGTAAGAAAACTCACCGAGTAACAACAGTTTTATATCCTTAGCTGCCTGTATCCCATCCTCTTTGAGATTCCTTTCGATAAGGCGGCTCCTAGCGGCTGCGGCTCGTTCCTCAGCAGACTGTGCGCAGCCCATTGTGCGTATTGCTTCGACACAAAACGTTTTGAAGGTCGTTGGAATCGGCCGTGAATGGCCGACGATTGGTTGAGAATACGAAAAAGGTCCTTTTACTTTGGCTAAGTTCGAAACTCCACCTGTGGAGTAGATGGCGCTGGCAGCGACGAGGACGACGTTTTACTTAAAGATGTAGGTCCTGCAAGGGGCTCCTTTCGATCTGTTGCACTTGTTAGAATGTATCTAGTTTTCGCGCTGTTTGGGGTATGGGTTACGGATGCTTTACGCTTTTTTTTTGTTTGTTTCGATTTTCACTGACAATCACAGTAAGGTGTACATTTTTTTTGTTGACTCTCTCACAAATACCACTTTTGATAACACACTGGAAGAGGGAATTGGAACTTGTATTAATACAACAACAAAAAGGTGTACACACACAATTTTCTTATTGTACCATGGGATGGGTGGTGTTTTTTTTTTTTTTTTCTAGCCACGAAAGATGTTTCCTACCCGAAGTGGGTCTTGAAAGGATGAACAAGAATTTGCAATTTTTGAAATAGCGATCAAAGTGTTAAAAGACAAAACAAAAACCGTCCAACTGCCACTTATTCTGACGTTTCAACAAATCAAAACTATAGACACACCATTGGTGGCGAGGTGAAAACGGTGTATCTATGTGAGAACAGGACACTAACACACACTCGAGAGTGGTGGGCGATTGAGGGGTGGTATACGTGTTTTCGTATACCAAAATTCTGAGGGTTGGTGGTGCGTTTTTTTTTTTTTATTCATCCACACGGGGGTCACAGGAAAAAAAATCAATAAAATTCTGCTTCTCCAGTTGAAGGTTGCACGGATTTACGGTTTCCCAAACTGATGGCCAATATTGTGAATTGCACTGAAGAACTGTATATATATCACTGACGGTTTAAAGGCAGCACACCTAGATGCGTTGAAAAAATCACTGGTCTATTGGGTAGCCGAACTTCACGCAGCAGCCTTCCACTGAAGAAGCAACCCCCGTCGTTTTCTTTCACTACACGCACTTCGGAGAAACACAGAAACTCAAAAAAGATGTTGAATCTTTTTCGACGTTTCCGAAATGGTTTGTACTTTTTATATATGCTTTTGGAAAAATCTGTTTCAAGAACGAATCACCAGCAGCGCGTTCTGTATACAGTAGAAAAATATTCACAATTTATATTACACACAGCGATGACAGAGAGCTCGTTGTGAGAACGAACGAAACGAACGAGCGAGGAAGAAACAGAAGCGGAGCCGCCCTAAATATTTAGCGAGGAATTTTCTTCTTTTTTTTTTTTGGTTTTTAGATTCACCACACGATGATGGTTGTTTCTGACGATCCACCACACGGTATACGACGAGTCGACGAGATGTGTGTTGGAATACGCGTCGTCGTGTGTTATACTCGTATTTCGCGCACCAGAAAAACCACCATCGACGACCACACACAAGATGCGAGGGGAGCCAAACGGATAATTAAACCACAAGGAAAGGCGTGAAAACCGTGGCGGAGCACCACTGGAAAATTATGTTACACACTATAATACCACCGAGCAGCGAGCAGCGAGCACCGACAGTCGACAGACTAAGAGTACACACTTTTTCTTTTGTGGAACAGTACAGAGTGGTGCTGGAGACGCGAATTCTTGTGCATGAGGTTGCCTCAGTAGACCGTTGAGCACGAATGAACGAGTGGTGAACTGGAACGCGTGTACGTTGGCATTGTAGATATCTTTGAATGGGATTGTAGCTTTTGGGGTTGGGGGTGCGCAAACGCTGTTGCATCTTAAATGCGTTGCCATTGTGTTGAGTTGCGGAGTTGGGATGATACTTTTAATGCCTAGTGTTTGACAGAGGATCCTATTAGAAATATAAGCGAAAAATTTATTATACCAACGACATTTATCTTGCGGTTAGCATTATACAAAAATTGAATAGTTGTAGTCACATTGTGTCACTGTTTAAAAACTGTTTTTTTGATAAGCCGATAAAAGACTGGATACAATCAACGGTAGCCATGATTTCATGAAAAAAGTTGTTGGATGTCATAAGTTGGCACCGAAAAAAAACTAATAACCATAAGAACAGAATATTCTCCAGAGCATAGGTTAGGTAATGCTGTGACAAGTTGTTCTCAATTCGATCCGTGTGGATACAGACAGTAGCTCAAATGAACTACAGGGTAGACTGTGAAAGTTGTCACTCAAATTTATGAACTACAAAGTTTTGAAACAATCGAGAATTCGGTGGAAACAAAATTTCGAAAACAACATTTAAGATATGTTGAACTAGATTTGGTTAACTTTCAAAACACGTATACTAATCAGATTTGACAAATGTCACAGACTTGATTTATTTGTCACATTTTCTATAAAATAAATTTAATTCGCAAAGATACAAGAAAGTTGCTCAATTTGATTTTTAAATTCCGAGAAATATTTGAAATTTGCTGGAAAATTTTGAAGTATAGAAACGTCATTACCTAAATAAAAACTGAAATGTCATGGTCGTTGACTATGAATTTTTTTACCTATTTGTAAAAGAAATACAAACCGAAATGTCAACACAGTTATCTGTCATAGTTTCACTTAATCAAAATGTCAACTGAGTTAACTGTCATAATAAGACTCAATTAAAATGTCAACTTCACTACGCAGTCAAGAAATTCTCGATTAGATTTGTCGGTTGCGCCTCTATCAATGACAACTATATAATGTATCAATCTACGACCACTCGATAACTACGTCTTTTTTTATCTGCTTTGTAAAAGAAATAAAAACTGAAATGTCATGGTCGTTGACTATGAATTTTTTTACCTATTTATAAGAGAAATACAAACCGAAATGTCAACAGAGTTATCTGTCATAGTTTCACTCAATCAAAATGTCAACTGAGTTAACTGTCATAATAAGACTCAATTAAAATGTCAACTCCACTACGCAGTCAAGAAATTCTCGATTAGATTTGTCGGTTGCGCCTCTATCAATGACAACTATATAATGTATCAATCTAAACAGTCAGGCCTAGTAAACTTGTGTTTTAAGCACGTCCCAAATTTCTCGAGAAAAACTATCAAATTGAAGAAGAAAAAGTCAACTGATCAAGTTACTACGGATCGTACCAATGACATCTTTTCACATTTATTTGAAACGTGCATTAGCTGTCATACAAGGAACGTAAACTTATTTCTCTCACGATAGAAGAATAGCAAATTATCGAAAGT
The DNA here is from genome assembly GCA_916610125.1 of Cheilosia vulpina. Taxonomy (NCBI): domain Eukaryota; kingdom Metazoa; phylum Arthropoda; class Insecta; order Diptera; family Syrphidae; genus Cheilosia; species Cheilosia vulpina. The sequence goes on from OU744279.1 coordinate 47,640,801, forward strand.
AATCAAGGCAAATATGCACTTATAAAAACGCACAGAAAGCTGTACCGTTGATGAGTAACATAACTATTCATAACAACAGAGGAATTCAAAGTATGTGGATTTACTATAATGAACTGTGACTCACATTCAGAAAATCATTGTGACAGCACTAATCGACCAAAGCAGGTGGTTGAAGACATTCGCATTTGAACTGCTATGAAATGGATGACAGAGATGACAGTGTTCTAGATGACCCTGAATTGCTGCGTCATTCAAACCAAAGGTCTAAGTGAGTTTCTTTTTTATTGTGAACAAACATTTTCTTTCGATTAAGCCAGGAAAAATTGCTTTCAGTGTTGGAAAAATAAAATTCCTATCTAGGTCAACATGAACCCAAACCACAATGCAATTAAACAACACCAATGGCAACACTTACTGCAGACGGTTAGCCTTTTCCCATTTACCCTGGCTGATTGGGTGAATATGGGTATTTTTTTCTTTCTATTTTGATTTTCCCTCAACACTACTTGTTTATGGAAAATGGAATTTATAAGTTTTCCAGACACATTTCCTCGTCATCTCATCGGTTATTCTCTCTCAGTAGTTCTTTCATTTCTGGAGCATGTGAGAGGCTGAAGAACACCGATCAACGTAAGTACTTTTTCAAGTATAATATCGACAGCTTTATGCGAACAAACGGATCCGAGAGTGAGAGCAAGTTTTCCACTATATAAATTAATATCTGAAAGGAAGAGGAAGCGTACGGCGTACCGCACCACCATTTAATTGGAATATTGGTGGCGATTTCCCAGCAAAAATGGAACAATTTTCTCGAATCGCACAAGTGAAATGGAAATAGAAATGAAAATGAAAATGGAAATGGAAATGGAAATGCATGCGCATAAGCGACCATAGGGTGAAAAAGTGCGGACGTCATGGAAGTGGTGTTTCGCTGGACGACAATGACGGCGACACGGCGAAGAGGACTAATTGCAATTGCACGCTACCCGGCAGCAGTCCCCAGTGTCGTGTCCGTGCACTGGGGTGTAAATTCAACGCTGGCTATGTTCGAATTGCCTGGTGATTGGAGCAGCAGCAGCTATAGAATAGCTGCAGCAACAGTAGCAGTATGTTGGAAGTGGACGACATCGGACTACACACTTCACCATGTTAATTTATTATTCGATCAGATAAGGTGTGTAGAGTAATGAATGCTGTTTTATTTTTGTTGTGTGTGTGTGTTTCGAGTGTGGACAGCGCTTGAAATGGGCATGCATTTGACGCGCCACTTTACAGTATATATCAGGGCAAAAAAAAATGTCGATGTGGAGTCTACGGGCATTTGAAATGTGCTTGGGAGAGTTGGGGAGACCGCACTGATTTTATTTGCGCCGTGAGTAATGCGGCTCGGAACTGGCGTTATCATTTCAAAATTATCTAGCTACCTACTTGCATATTATGTAAATGTGAGCTGACAGTACATATGCCCATATCCCCTACTTTAATGTTTGTTTGGTTCTTTTTTTTTCCAAAAGCAATTCACTCAAGGGAATGTCAAAAAAAAGTAAAAAAAAAAATGCTTAGTCGACAGCACTTCCCATAAGCTTCCCTCGTTAATGTGGCTTACAATAAATCCCAGAAATCCCCCTCTATGTATAGCCCCAGACGCCTATATATGCATCTTTCATGCGTACAATGTAAACAATTCATTATTAATACCAACAGTATTTGTTGCGTACTTTTTCGATCTACCTACGCATAATTCGAATACTAATGGGTCATTGCTCTTGAGCAGGGCGGTTAATATTTACATATGACAGACTATCGTGCGGCTTTCGTGACAGCAAAGAATCAATTTGTTATCGATTTCATTGTTTAGCGTGTTTTATTAAATACAAAGGGATCATTTAATGATTTGCAAGGAATTCGTCTTGTTAACGACGAAGAAAAAATACTTTCATTCATTCCGAATCGGTTTTGATTCGTTGCTACCCTGTGAGCCTTATTATGTTGCACCTCTAAAAAGATTGGTTAGTGCTATCCCAGTCCATGATTAATTATATGTAAAAGAATAACGGTCCCAACCATAATTCTATTTATTTTTTTAGTAATTCACCGATAATTCTAACGAAGAAAAAAAACTCCCACTTGTTTTTTACACCAAATATTGTTTGACAACACTCTGTATGGTTCAAAATATGCTGCTCCAGTTGTTAGATCATCGGAGAACACCGATGTATAAGATTACAGAAGTATTCCAGTATGAAATTAAAAATTCTATTTTTTTTATGCAGCACCCTGTATTCCATATATTCAGCTCTAAATCAAATAAAACCACTGCGACTTATTTTGGCCAACAAATATTGTTTGCCAACATCCTGCAGAGTTAAAAAAACAAATCTAGATCGTGTTAAAAATTATCATATTATGGCGTATCGACTGTTAGCAGCCAACTTCAAGTGGGTTAAACATTAGCACTAGTTCTTTTGGTTCACAGTGGCGAAACCTATAAACACTCGAATGTCATTTATCGATTCATGTAACAAAAATTGATCGTGAAGATATTCTTGTCAAACTAGGAGCAATATAAAAAAAAAAAAAAAAAAATAATTAAAATAATTAATTAAAAAATAATTGGCGCAACAGGTCCGTATGGACCCAAGCCTAGCTTCTCACAACCATTCGTCTTGTGTGAGTTTTTATTTTTGGGACGAATGGAAGGGATCTACAATTTTATGCCGAGTCCAAACGGCCAATTGAGAAGCTCTTTCATGACAGTTATACTCTCGGATGTTTGTCAGACGTTCGCGAGAGGTGGCGCAGTGAAAAAAACCTTAAGTTGGAATTTGGGTTTTTCTCGGGATTCGAACCTGGGACCCCTCGCTTAGTAGTCCAACACACTAACCACTAAGCCACTGCGCCGACAAGACGGAATTTGTTTCTTATTTCTTGTGTCAAATCAGGGTGATTCCACACAAGAAATAAGAAAAAAGTTCCGTCAGATATTGCTCTGATGATTATCCACTGAATGATATCATTTACGACTTTTTTGGCGACCCCGAATAAATGTTTTCTTAATGACTTCGTTTCGATTTGGAGGGAATTGAACTGAGCGCTTCTCGCAAATCTAAAACCTTACCAGGCAGTTGCTTTTTTTGAAGGTCCCTGTGATGGTAGTCGTCGTGAAATTAAGTAATTAGGGTCGACAATACAATATAAGTTGCAATCAGTCGATTGTGAGTCGTATTACAAGGAATTTATCATTTTTTGTACTAAATTATGGCATCTGTTATTGAAAATATGTAATAAAGAGTTTTTGCAATAGATGACGCTGTGTTTTATGCATGCGAATGGTTATGGTTGTGAACAGTAAGGCTTCACCCGTTCGCCATCGTTTTCTTGCAGGTTTGTAAAATATATATTCTCCTCGAATTTTTAGCAATCACTTCTATAAGAATCAACTGCAGGGGTCCAACCGGTAACAATGAACTGCCCTTCGCTGTTGTTAATCGCTGTAACTTCGATCTAAGCATTAAAGACATCTGTTTGGCCGTACAAACTGTACTAATTTTCGGGTTTTGAAGTGCGGCGTTTATAGCAAGCAACCGCCGCAGGGATTAGTAAATCCTCTGTCTTCCAGAACACGAAGAACTGTCTCTTTCGTACAACAGGCATTAATATTTGGATACTATTGCGGCTATGTGGGCCTACCAGTCGATCCAAATCTTTCAATAGACAGCAGAGGATATCATGGGGTCGAATACACCCGTAAACAAGCTATAAGTCCACAGAATTATGCCGAGTTTACACAGAAAACAAAAACAAATTCCCTCACTTATAGATGAGACGATTCGGCACGTATCCATACATGTGGCGCCATCTTCCACCAAATCCGCATTCCATGCATAGAGTCTCGGAAAACAAATCATCTTGGTGATGCCGGAAATGAAAGCAACGAACTCCCAGCTAACCGCACTCGCCCCGGTACAAAAAGGGTGGCGCAGCTGTGTGAGCAAGGTCTACAACCAAAAAAAAAAAAATCTCATATCCTTACAACTTCTCGAGTCACTATACACGACCCTTTACACCGATATGCAAAACACTGTTCCCCTAGACATTGCAATTTTGAATTTCTAATGTCATCTGCATAGTTTTCCACGAGTTTACTTATAAATAGCCCTTCGAGGAACATATGTATACCCTGAAGGCGCGTGGAACGTGATTTGCATTTATCTCCGATAGGAAACAATAAGTCCCATCCGACTAAAAAAAGCAAAAAAAATCCCTCATATGGTAGACGTACACAATATTCATAGAATCACCGTGTTTGATTCCGATGGTGTTGAGAGAAAATCCTTCACACCTCTCGAGGACCATCCCATAAATTTAGTTCTCTTTAAAAACTTTAACATTACACCCGCACCAAATGTGTCGCTCAATAGACGTGCTCCTGACACCTATTATGCCAATTGACGGCAGAAAGCTGTTTTTCCTTGCTGGCACCTTAACCGCACATACGTACACAGACACACCCGCATCAAGTGTTTATTTGCGGCGCCAACGTGCACCTGGGAAAATGACGCGACGGGGACACCGAGAAAAAGTATTCGTTTCCCAAAAAGAGCTTACAACTTGCCACGAAGGATACGCCAAGGATATGGTTGTCTAAAAGACATTTTTTTCCCGCATTTGATAAAGAGACGCCCGCCCACTCGATAGTGTGATGTGTGCAGCGTGCTGTCGCAACTAAAGATGAACACACGAGTCAGCCTTACGAGGACGAACGAGTCGACCCACTCCCGGATTTCTTTTGAAAAGTGAGTCAGAGTTCTACGTATCATCGCCGAGGATGCGACGGAAAATATGCTGTCATATGGTGCAGTGAAAGAGCGCACACAATTTTGCTCCGAAAATTATTAAAAAATTCCAAAATAACTTGAAAACAATAAATTTCAACGAGTTTATCCTGTCGAGGGTGTTGTGAAATTTGTTTTGCCTTTGGTAGCCTATCCGCTCCATTCCTGTACGCAGTGCGCATGAGTATTGTCACAGGAAATTGGATATGTTGGATAGACACCGAACCGATTTCCATTGAGGTAATGGAAAACTATGCTCCGTGGGGCGCCCACGACCAACTGCTCGTATCTACACCATTGCCATAGTACGCGGTTAAGAGTGTTGCCAATTGAGCGCGGTTTCGCTACAATTGCGTATCAGTTGCAGCAGCTATGAAAATTCCCAATCAATCTATTTCGATTATTTGATTTGACCTTTCCCTCGTGAAAACGATGTCCACATGTTTGCGTGTGTGTAGATACAAGTTTCCGTTAGCTCACTCACTTTTATCTGAAACTCATGATAACATTTGAACCGTGGCGGACGAGTTCGTCAAGTACTATACATACGATAGATACCAATGGCTCGTTTGGAATTCCATGCGAGTCTGTCGTCTTTTTAGAGAGATGCCCCTAGATCGTTTCGTACGGCACTAATGAGAAACAGTGATTATATATTTATGAATGTTTGTCATTGTTTGTTGGCGTTGGCGCTCTATGGAACAGCTATATGCTCCACAGAATGTAATTATACTTGGAAAGTTGCTAGCAATTTCATTATCCTAAGTGCATGTATCTACACATGCGGTTAAGTGTGTATTTTCTTTATAGTGAGATGCCGCCCTTGCCGTTCGACTTGTGACAGAGCATATCCACATATAATGCAAGTGGATGGAACTTTTGCTCTTCTGTTATGCTTTTGGTGGAGGTGTTTGGAAAAGTACTTGTTTGTCACTCGGTCTTAACAAATTTTATGTTGTAATTAAATATAAAATGAAATATACCGCAGTGGGTCGAAATTTGGAACAAATTTAGGGTTAGGATTGGCTTTTGGGAAACATTCAGATTTTGGCCTTGGAATTTATGGTTGCTTGTCACATTTTTTGACGTTGCATTAAAATGGCGAGTGAAGCGGACAACACGTATTCCAACTACTAAATCAGGCACTCAAAAGTCGTCTTTCGCGGACTAGATTTTTATAGTGCAACTGATGTCATGTTGAAGAGCCTTTTTATCCACAATTTGTTTGTAAAATAAACACGACAAGCCATCGCATTTTATGTAATAACTTGATACTTGATATGTACCAAGTTATATGCTTTGAAATTTTGTACTAAAATTGACACATCGTTGGCACAATTGAATGTCAACTGAGTAGCTGCTTTAGAAATGCATTCTCAAGATTGTCTGGATTCACAGTTGTAAATTCACTGCTTTTTGGTCATCAATGCACTGCTAATCCTGACCTCTTGCATCTGTCACATGTCAATTAACCTGCCACAGCCAACAATTCGATGAAAATAAGAAATATTTTTTATCTGCAATCCCCAATAGTAATGGCGATACATTTAAGGCTCGCTTTCGGATCATAAAAATCTGATTCGTAATCGCAAACGAAATTGCATTAGGTACAACTGTTGTCATTCTGTCAGTTTGACTGTTCAACAATGTCAAAGTTTAAAATTAACGGATGCGAAGCGAATGTCTGGCACCTGCCTGGAGTATTTGTGAAATAAAAAATAAAACGTCAGTTGTGTTTATTGACAGCTATTGGTGGCGTTCAGAATTCTAGTCTACTCAACCTGACAAACATTGGGCACTTTCAAAAATCTAGTTATCTTAAGTCGACTAGATTGGTCTGGACTAGATGAAGCAGGAACACAAACACTAGGTTGGAGATAGATAGATAAATATTACTTTATTTCGAATCATTTGAAAACCTTTACATTATTTCAATTCTGATTTTAGAGGAATTATTTGGTGACCTTTTTGTATTTTTAATACTATAAGTACTACAATGGTGTTAATAACAATAGATTAATTAATTGCCTGAAACTTCATAATTAATTAGTCTGAAACGTCACCTATTCTACGTCAGCCACATATTATACGTATGAGAACTGTCAAATTAGTACTCAGTCACGAACTTCTCGACTAGATTCGTCAGCTACCCCCTGTATAAACGTCAACTGAAAAAGCTTTTCATGTGATCGATCTAGGGCATTCAAAACTGAGGCACATCATTTTAGCCAGCTGTCAGACGTACTATACTTGAACGTCCCCATTGACTCTATTTTTGTTGGGATTACCTTTTAAACTTGACTTTGCCAGAGTGGTTAGCCAACAAGTATATAGTTGGAAATTTCGCTCCCTGATGAGTACTGAGTTGACATTACGTTAAACACAAATTGTGACAGCAAATTATCAATAGGTATGTTTTCAATGCTTCCGTGGATTATTAATGTTTCAAAAACTCATTTGATTAACAAAAAGTGTCACAAAAGGAAATCAACTGTGTGACAAATGATAAATCTAGTTTGACTTACCAAACTAAAAATTCCAACTTGCTTACATATGTCATTAGTTAAATGTCACCTCTTTCAAGTGTCACTGTTGCAGTCGCTATCGCTTTATTTAATAACTTGCGATGGAGCCGCCAAATCTTCAGGTAATGCGCTTAGCAGTTTACCCTTTCTGTATCGCTTTTATTTATTTTGCGATTTGCGACTGCATTGCTGAAGGGTTTTGTTAATAAAAAGTTCAAAAGTAATTTAAATCTCGATAAAATGAAGAACCGATAAAAACGGACTAGATTATTGATTAACTGGTTAGAGTTCTTCTTGCTTGCCATAATTTTGTTAATAAACAGAACCGCAAGGTGGAGACTCTCCAAAGACCGGTATTGTGCGATTTTTATGCATCATTGAATATCATCTCTTTGGAATTATGTAGACAAGTGCGTCAGTTGTGAGTGGGGAACGTTAGAGGGCGCAGTCAATCATTGGTTTGTTCTACTGTAAAATGATTACAAATAAAATACTATTTCGGCAACAAGATCCAAAAAGGACTCATGCCAGTTATATCGCACATGTGTTTCATAAATATTGAGTTTTTTGAATTGTGTCCCTTTTGGAAATATGCTGTCAAATATTTGTCAAATGCAAATACTTGCCGAGAGCAAAATAAAATGATGCTTCAGTAAATGGGACAGGAAGCATTTGCGCGGCGTAGAGCAGACATGCCAATCACTGTATATAAATTTCAATAAAGATCGTTTTTTGCAGGTACATTACTCGTATTTATCTCATTGCCTATTGGCGATTGCATGCACACGAGGCGAGCTTATCAGTCACTTTTGAACGTTATTCATAATAAAGCAGCCAAGCAACTAATATTCTTTGGAAACATTTCAATAAAGTGCTTATCGCTTGGGGATACCCCATAGCTCTATAGTCGTATTCAGAATTCGTGAAAGCATTTCGCCAGCTACCGGGCAGGCTGCGTATACGTACACGTATCCATTCAGATCAGACTATTCATAAAAATGAAAAGATATACCGTCATGCAAACCCCAAACAATTTGTCAACGACCTACTCAGTTACGACACCCTATATGAAGCTCATCGAATAAACAGACATCACAGCAACTTCTATTTATATAGTTAAGATTGAAGCTGGGTAAAATGAATTAGATACAGATGCAGATGTAGATGTATACAGCGCATACTGAACAAAAAGTATACTCGTATACGAGTTTATATCCCTATATCCCTTTACAGCTTGTACGCTCTCTGCGTAATTATGCGTGGGAGTATTTTGCGTTTTTCTTCTCTTTCTTTTTTGGAAAAATTTAAACGACTTGTTACAGCTCAGATGCAGGTCCATATAGCTTCCAACAACACGACTCTGAGATGAGATCGTAAAGCGTATTCGTACTGCACCAAACCACTTTGTGTATGCCTCGAATGAAAAGAGGTTTTTATGGTTTCACCTTGTTGCGCCCCGCTATTGGCCGCTGGGGAATACTTGCCAAATGTAGCTATACCTACTTTTCGTAGATGTCTGTATACGTATGTATATAAATTGCGCACTTTTAAGTGGCAACTGTTATGTTGCATGAATACAAATGTTGGGCGCGAGCTCGTAACGGAAAATATGAAATTATTGTGCGAATTGGCAATATTACTTAGCAGGGCGTCCTTTGGCTAGGCAACACATCCTTCAGGGCAGTGTTCCGCACGCTGTATAAATCATCTAATACACTTAAGCGTATTACGTACAAGAAAACTGCGTGGGCGGGCTTTTGTGCTAGACTCGATAATGGGTTTCCCTTAGGGACACAATCAATGAGAGCAATGGATCTGGAATGGATATCGTTTTCGTTCTTATGTAATACAGAATCGATTGTCGTGTCATGTACATATTATGCAAACGAATTGTACACGAATGTGAATAAAATTCTGAAATCCTTTTCACATAAGATACATGCCTTCCAATTCAGTTCGTAATCTCATTTGAGTTTGAATGTATCGTTAATGTATGTTAAGAGGAATTGCACTGATTGCGTGTCAATCCGCATTACGAGTACGGTTGGCAATCAACTGAAATGAAGGTTTTTGATTTTAAATTGTCGTGGGACATCTTTTGCGAGAAGTGGTATCACTGTTCGTTTTTGCAACAACCCCTGATCTCAAAATATGTAGGTACTTTTTAGGCTGGTCCCTATCGAAAATACTTGAGCAACTATGCCAAGAAAGTGATGACAGATAAAATATTCGTTGATAAAATGTCCGATGTTCTTTTACATTTTTATATACAAATTTGTTTTTTACCTAACTTTCAGTCGATCTGATCGAATTTCAGTGTTCTTCAAAAATATGTTTCATATGTGTCATTGATATTTTGACAAACGAGTGCAAAATTATATGGTTACATTCAAAACTCTAGTTGGGCCCATTCAGAAATGTAAGCTGTGCAAAGCAAACGCACTGCAAAGCAGGAAACACTGCGCAAATTGAAGTTGACAGTTTCATGCAAGGCATGCGCTTGCAAAGCACATATCAGTTGTTTATGAAGGAAGAACTGCGTAAAAATGGAATTTACGTCGATCGCTGTCATTTTAATAAATAAATAACTTTAATAATGAATCGGTCTCTTTATCTGTAGTATTTTAACGAATTTTCAACAAAAAGAAATTAAAAATTAAATAATCAACAGCGCATTGACAGGTTATGCAAATGCAGTACGATTCTTACATCTGCATGATTGCGCTCAAAATTGCGCAATAAATAAAAATCTACTACATTTATGAATTCTCCGCTTAGCATTAACGCAAAATCAGGCATTTGTGAACTCTCTGTTAGTCTGACTTTTTATTGGCCTAGATTGATCATTTTGTGATTGGCGTTTATAGAGATGTAACTGACAGCTAGTCAGACATTTTTGAACGCAGTGTAAACTTAAAATCGCTATTGTATGACTGACGTCTAGTAAAAGTGACGTTACCGGCTAATCTAGATTTTACTAGCATGTGAAATTTTGTTCAAACCAGACTAGTCGATTTAAGGCGACTAAAGTTTTGATGGTGCCTATTGGCATTTACTAATACAAATGGCTTAACGTCTCGATATATATATTTTTTTTTATTGAGACAAGTGGTCACAGTAATCCAGATATGGCAATTATTATGCGTAAGTGTTTAGTAATTAAATTACAGAGTTCTGCAAGAAATATCAAAGAAATATGGCACATGTTGTTTCCGAAATAGAAATGGATATCTTTACAAAGTCATTTTCTAATGCGCCAAGAAAATCCTCAAAAATGTTCCACTTTGTAAAGCTAACTAAATAATTGGACACAACATAAAAGGCATCATTCGAGCTTGCAATAGTATTAGAAATAACATATTTCATACTCGTTTTTGACTTTGACATTTCATCAAGTACAATAGGACTTGCCAGTTAATTTTAATTCAATCCCAACCATTTTGACTTCTCCGTACACTCTCCACTCCATTGCGTAACATTCAAAAGTCTAGTTATCTTAAGTCGCCTAGATGTAGCTTGAACGCAGAAACTGGATTGGTGGGAAACGTCACTGTTCCTACGTTAGTCATCTTAGTATTTAGTCACGAATTCCTTGACTATTCGACGGCTACCCCACAATAAACGTCAACTGGAACAGCTGCTCATATGACCGAACTAATGTCGTTTTCCATTGGGAAAAAAAATCAATCTTTTTTTTCGATTCGGATCACTTTTTGCAGATCTCGATATTTTTTCAGATTTACACATACTACCACAAATACAGCACAGCTGTTTTACGTCATTTAAAGAAGTTTGTTTTAAAAGAAATGTTCAAAGTTCCGTGAAAACCAAAATAAAGAAATATATAAACAGCAATGGACATAGTTTTGGAGGAATTATTATCTTCATTGTCTTCCTCATCATCTGGAAACTACGAATCACCAAAACTACTCCATTTGTAGCTACAACAGAGGAAATATTTTTCAAGCCGATTTCCGTGGTTGATTTTACCAAAAACAAATGCAATTTGAACAGCTGATTTTTTTGTCAAATAACGCACTAATCCATTTACAAAAGCAGATCAATTTCATTGCAAAAGATTTTTGGTGGCCCCAATGGAAAACGACATAAGCCAATCAAAACTGAAAACATCAAGTCAGACAGCTGTCAGATTTACTAAACTAGATACGCCATTTCATATCAAGGTTCACTTTAGTTTGTTTTCCCATTGTTGTATACTTTTGATCGAATTGAAGTGACAACTGTTTTTAACGCATAGAATATTCGATAGACAAATAGCGACGTGCTCCTGGTTTTAAATTTTCCATATGGGAAATTTCTAAATCTAACGCAAAAATGTCGTTGAGAAAAGTAAACCAAAATAAAAGCCGAGTTCGACTTTGGCATTAAAATGGGGAAATAAAGTGAATTAAAGGTTTAAACTGTATTCTCTCATGGGAAAGTTGTTTAGTATTGTAGTTAAAAGAACAGACGTACACAATGTTTGTACCACTAGCGCTAGAACTCTAGAGGGCTTTCCTCCACTTTGAATATTATGTATCGCGATTAAACGAATAATAGAACGCAACTTGCTTCTTAAATTAAATTGCGTTGCGACGAAGGTGTGAAAAAAGTCAAAACGCAATTGGCAGAGTTCTTGATTGGGGGTTAAAACACAGCATGCATAGTTATTTTATCCTTCATTTGAGGTGATGGGGATTAGCCGCTAACAAAAATTGAATATATGATAAGACATGTTTGCATTGCCCAAAAACACACTGCACATATTTGTCAAGTCCACGACAACACCATTTAATACACCCCTTCGCTTTGAAAATGCATTCTTCTACAACTGTAAGGCAAATGTGCAATTTCCACCTGTAAGCAGTTAGCTAATGGTTGCCTATGATTTGCATACTATTCCGCATTCCGTAACTGGAAATTAATTAGCCCTCTCGACTACTTCCGAACTGCATGTCCGTTGTCCGTATTTTCCCGTCTAATCTAGAATTATTTAACTCCTCCCAAGTAAACACATAGATAGCAGAACAGCGTCAAAGAGCAGCGATGTCTGGATGTCAAATTAATGACATTTCCGATGTCATTTGCGTTGCAATTTGTACGAAAACAGTATCACCCTGTGAGCCGGCCAGCTCTGATGGTTGATGCTCTTTACGATGCCGGATAGGCCATCTATGAAATCATTTCATTGATAAATGAGTTGGCTCTCGAATTGACACGCTTGACCTCTTTTGATTGAGGTTCTCCGTTTTCGAGTCTATTGGCAATCTTATACGCTAGATGTATAAATACAATGACAGTCCAGACAAGCAGAAGCATCGTCTATATGACATCGTTTCGTAAACGACTAGCATCGTTTGGGTATAGACAGATAGATAGATGCTTTAAATGAATCGTGGACCGAAGATAAACTATTGTACGCCTATACAGGTTGTGGTCTTTATTTGACAGTTCGATGGAATATTCAAACTTCATGCATAGACGGAGCTTAATTAATGCATTCGGAGAAATATGAAATAATTAGTCGGTTAAGTTCGATGTGTGATGTGTACAGAAGGCGTCATTGAAAATGGCGTCGTCAGTGTGGGTGCTTACCCGCATTGACTTATGTAAAGCGTTTTCCAATAAGAGGTGTTATTTTGGTATTCAAAGAAAAATATCATTTTTTGAGATAAATGATCGGATGTTTATTTCATAATAAAGAGGAAGGTATGCCGTTAATAATGAAAAACAACATCAGTCAAATGGCCACCACGAGCACGCATACAGGATCATATCCTTTTCATGAAATTTTCCATAACCGCAAAGTGGCTGCCCTATGTCCTCGATAGCCTCACGAATTTTATCTTTGAGGTCTTGAATCGACGCTGGGCTGTTGGCGTAGACCTTATCTTTCACGTGGCCCCAAAGGAAGAAGTCGCAAGGTGTTAAATCACAAGATCTCGGTGGCCAATTGTGATCACCTCTTCGAGAGATAACACGGTCCGGAAACTTTTCCCGTAAGAGATCAATGGTTTCGTTGCTTGTGTTTTTTCACCATTTATGTAGTGAATTTTAATAATTTCAATGCGTTGTTGAAGCGTGTATCGTTCCATTTTTACTAATGGCGTAGTTTCTACTTGTCAAATGTCAAAGAATAAAAGCTTCAAAAGTGACAGCTACCGAAATAGCGGGTCATTAACAATAACCCCTCTTATTGGAAAACCCTTTATATTCAAACATTGTTTACTAATGAACTTGGGTTGGTTTATAGGCCCGTTAACGTCTTATTGTGGATGACAGATGGCTGTCAAAATTCTTCTCATAATCCATGATTAAGATCAGCCTAGTCGGACACCTACCCCCAAATTCTCCACGGCGTTTATATATGCTAGGCTGGCGGTGCCAGGAAACAAGTTAATCCTTATAGGCACACTAGTCCTTTCCCAATAGGTGGTAGTTGCAGGTGGAGTTGGAGTATCCACAATCTAATTGTATTTTGCATCACACATTTCCGCATTAATTACAAATATTGCAAGGACAATACGGCTCCTCTTCGTGGATTGGCGTGGCGGGCCTTGCGGTGAAATTGCGCCCAACAAGCGATGCCAAAAGCGGTCGTCCCATCATATCACACACACATCCGGCGCTGAGCGAATCGGTTGTACGATAATGGAATTTTCAATTGACCACAACAATCGACCACACCCACCGACCCCGCGCGAATTGACAGAACCGAAAGGCAGATTGCCGGGCTGCCTGCCTGCCTGCCTGCCGATTTGTCTGCTTGGTTGCGTGGGTAATTAATTAGTGTGCGTGTTGAAAAAATCCTGCGATTGAGAAATTCACAGGTGTTTTTGGATGTTTCTTTTGCATTGTTTTTTATTTTCTTATTTTTTTCTGTAACAAAAGTGTTGGCAATGCATACAATAAGAAAAACAGAACTCAACAGTCGGCACGGAAGTTTACACAACACAGTGTTTTATAATTGAATCAAAACTGATTAAGCGAGGTCAGCGGAACAGCGACGCCATGGGCTGCCATAAAATAATGTCTGACCGTGTCAATTGACAGTAAGCGTTCGTTGATTTAGCATTATTGATTTGGAGGTCGATTCGTCCACTTGATGCGCGGTGTGGATGCTTGTGGCCAAACGTTTACAGCGACTCTTATCGTATGATGAACCGCTGCGCTGGACGTTGGCCTAATTCGATGGTTTTGTCGTAACTTTTTGCACTGTTTCAATAAAAGTTATCTTAGTAATTGGAATTCGTGACAGGATCTCAGTCGATAGGATAGAACGGTGTCGTGTGTACTAACTACACACTGAATGCGTATCTACCAAATTGGGTCAAGTACAGACCTAGACAGTTTGGATCGTTTATAAAAACATAAAAAGAAAAAGTCATCGGATGAATTCCCAAATCAACAGCAGAAACTGCAGTCTGCGTGAACTTGCAAATCTGACTTTTAGTGACAAAGTGCGGGCGAACTTGATACCCAAGTAATTTTCTTGCAACAACTCCTGTTTAAAACTCCAAAAATGCCATCATTATCAAGTTGTATATCGACATTAACTACACGAAAAGTTGTGCCCATAGCTAACATTAATCAACATTTATCGCGCTAATTTAGCAAGACATTATCCACTCAACTACTTACCCAAAAGACGATAAAACTGCACAGCTCCATAAAAAGACAAATCTTAAAAAAGAAACAACAGTGTCACGGATACCCTCCTATACAACTGGAAATGTCATCATAGACTAGACACCATTTGCACTAAAGGAGCCATACCTACAAGCTGTTGCACATTAACATTATCTCTGCTGCTAACCTTCGTTCGGAAATGTGCTCCGCACACTTGGAACCAAGCCAACATTAAAAAAAAGAAGATTATAACTCGTCCTCGCCCAGCAGAAAAGGAACCAAAAAGAAGCGCAAATTTATACATAATATTTGTTTGTTTTTTTTTTTTTTGATTTCACCTAAAACTCAATTGTGTGACTTTTATATGAAGTGCAACACAATCTGCGATTCCCGGTTTCACCCACATTTACAGTGTCTCTGTCGTCCGTATTAAGTAAGAACAATAAAATAATGGAGTGAATAAAAACGGGAACGGGATATCAAAAACTGTGCACACTTACCGAGAAGCAGCAGTTTAATATCCTTTGCCGCCTGGATGCCATCCTCTTTGAGATTCTTTTCGATTTGCTTCGAGCGTTGAATGGCGGCACGTTCCTCAGCTGATGTGGTACATCCCATTGTTGGTGCGGTTATTTGAATATAAGTTTCTATGTGTTTTCAAGAAATTGCACTTTTTCGTTTGATTTTGTTTATTTTTTTGGTTTTTATTTAGTGACTACTGCGATATTTTTTTTTCTTTTCTGTAGTGGCTGTAATAAACGAAAGTAATTTAAAAAAATATTTACCCAATGAGTAACAGAGTAAAAAAAAATGAATGAGTATGTGCGTTGAGTATAAACAAAAAGTGAATTGGCTATCATGGAGGAGTGGTGAGGTGTACCGGAGGGATTTACAAAGTTTGGCACTTGAAACATAAAAATAACTCGAATGAGAGCGGCCGCCTCCCTGACTTCGCTGCTAGAATGCAATCAAAAGTGCTAATTGATATCACCAGTTGAGCGCCGACTGCATGAATTGCTCCGAGCCCCAGCAAGAGCAATGATTCAACAAGTTACATAGCTAGGTATAGTTGGTTATATGGAGCTATTAGTGGCGAAGCGGTGCTGCACAAGGCACACCACGTATATTGTACACTTGGAATAACAATTAATGAAAAGCAGAACGAGAACCAGTGCATTTCTGTGGGTGGTGTGTGCGCTGCTGGTGCGATGCCCAATGATGATGATGATGATATATGGGACTAGTGTATGGTTTTTGCCAGCTTCTAACGCACGTAGGGTACGCATTAATCATCGATAAATCGTTCAGCGAAGGATTTTTCTTTGCTAATCTTGTCGAATGCCAGTGGGGGCGAGTTAAATGTGTGGGTGGTATAGCTTTGTGGTATCAAATTCGGTTTCCAGCAGGCTTTACGAAGTAGAGTCTTTAATTTAGAAGGCAAAATTCGCTTTAAATTCGAGCACACAAGAGAGACAACGGGTCGTACAAATAGAGTACGGATTGTGTGCAAGAAGGTCAAGAAGCCAATAACAGCGCATATGACGTACTATGCATTTTTTATAAAACCGAAACGTGACTGCTAAAAAAGACATAGGGAAGAAGGGCGTAGTTATCTAAAATCAATAGGTACGTCGTTTGACAGATTTCTGGAAAACCTTAAAAGGAAATCAAAAACAATCGCGATTTCAATTCTTCTAAATCGATTTGAGATTAGAGCCGATTCGCTTAAGCTCGTAATAGAAGAGCACACCACATTCAGGTAGACAATGAAAGCATTGGGGCATCAATGTTGAGGTAATACACACAATTGAATAACACTTGAGTCGCGTGGTATTCTAGGAACCTCTGACGATAAAGAGAGATAATTGAATACTTATAAGTTGCTAAAGAAATAAGTTAAAAGATACAGAAAAATGGGTGTACATAGTTTGATGGATTATCGTAAGAAGAGTGTTTAATTGATGCAATGCCCGCTCCTGTACTCTAAAGGTTATCTAATGAACGCAGTCTGCAACAGCAATTACTTTCCTAGAGGCTTCATACAATACTAACTCAATACATGAGTTAACGAAAATATGATCTTCTCACATCAACCGTAGTGATGAGATAGGGTCGGACTTGGTGGCGACTTTCGGTTATCGTATCCTGGAATACATGAGCCTTTCTTGGTCATAGCAAACGACACAGGGTTTGACAACCAATCGTGATAGTTAATAGACTTGTAACAGACAGCAAACAAATCAAAGAAAACTTCAGTCTGAATGATATTTGGATTTCAAATAAACCATAACTTTATTGAATGGCAAAATTTGTGATCGAAATTGAAGCCGCGAAAACGCCAGTAAATTACAAAATGCCCTTTTTACCGGCTTGACTTCACATTCCTCGACGATTCACAACGATCAATGGTGTTTCTTTAACTTGTGTTCAATCTCTCCCTTTGTATGCAATCAAACAAAAATGGTTTACAATTCCAGATTTTCTAAATTTATCAGAAAAACAGATTTTTATCGCTACCAGGCAGCAGCTGCTTTTAAAAAAATGTGTCAAGCACTGTGTAGCCGAACAAAATACCAATGTATTCCCACAGCTGTTGCGTTTTAGGAATGACGTTTAGCACCTAAGTAGCTTCTAGTCTGCTACTGATAAGAAGACCTAGTCGTTACAAATAGATATCCAACATACTATTTAGATAACGATTACGATAACTTGGCAGCGGCAGCAGTGTTTGGAGTGTGCCAGCCCATGCTGACAATTTTTGCAGACTAAACTGTGCTGCAGCTGTGGCAATTAAGAGGGTAGACGACAACAGAGAACAGAACCATCTTATCAGTAGCTAATGATACCACCTTTAATGAATTCCAATAAGAGCCAACCTCATTTCATGTGTGATGCAATCTATGTACAACTCACAGTGCAGTATGATTAAATTAAAGAAAATTACATTAAAATGTGCTAACACTCCTTGCCCACCTCCCCACACCCAGAATACAAGTGAAAGGATATGACTGAGTTCGACAGAAACAGCACCACTCACCAGCAGCTGTCAGTGGATGGAAAAAAGTGGGTGGGACACACTAAAGAATCTTTCGAATGCAATTTTAACACTGAAATGCCGAGTAAAACACTTAAATCACTTGTACCGATCGCGAAACACAACACAATAAAGTCAATGGCACCAAACTCACAATTTGTTTAATTTAGTTTTGTCGTTAAATTCGCTCCAGAAAAAAACTTTCCCACTGTAGTGAATTTTTTTTTCTTTTTTTCTGCAAAGACCGATGATGATGATTTTTGATGTATTCGACGTTTCTGTATTTCTTTTGCTTCGGTTTTTCGACTGCTTCGAGGGATATATTCGCTTTTTGGTTTTTGCACAAATAACACACTCACACTTGAGGCGAACAGAGTTTTGGTCAAATTGAAAAATTATTGAATGGAGAGGTGTACAATTTCGAAAACCGCCCGAAAACTTTTCTTTACGACTTCGGTTTACTTTTTTGCACTTTTCCAAGCAAAAGCAGCTATCTAGGGTGGAAAAAAATCGAACGTTTGACAGTTCGCAGAAGTATACAATCGTGTGTTCGTAAATAAAAGCAATTTTAAAGTGTAGTAGATGCCGGGAAATTGAAGTAGTAGAGCAAAGTGAAAAACGACATAGATTATTTATTTAGTACAATTTTCCAATCGCTATTTCGAATTTTTTATACTTGAGCCTTGATGTAAAACTGTCTGAAACGCGATTGACTAAACAAAGAATTTCGTGATGTATCAAGTTGTCAAAATCGCTTCCATTATCATAAATTATCTTAAAATATTACTGCTATATGATGGATTAAATGTCTTAATAGTACAAAATTTTATACAAGAATACAAAGTAAACCACACTACCGAATCTAACCAGTCGTTCCTGCTTTTCGAACTTCCCGTGTTTTGGTTTAAGCAAACTGTATATTGAACAATTGGTCTGGGATTTAGTTTGATTGGCTTCCTGGTTGTAAGAAGCACAATCGGAAAAACAATTTGTTCTATGTTGTATTTTGTTCAACATTAAAAAAAAGAGAAACTGTGGTGTTAAAAACCATGTGCTAAAGCAAAATATGAAAACGACGGCTGAACATTCAGTTAAACAACAAATTTGAGCGATTTCCAAGAAAACCGTGAAAAATGACTTATTTTATTTTGGTGCTAAAACCTTAGTTATTTTCACAAGCAAAGCTCTATTACAATTTGCATTTGCATTATTGTAATTAGAGAGTATGAGGACATTTAACGCTTATGGCTGAATTCGTTATAAATACAAGGTTAAATCTTTCCTCTCCTATCTGCGATGCTTATTATTCCGTACAGTGAACAAGCATAGCTACCAGTTGGCATTATCTCCGCTGGCACAGTCAGAGCACCCCCATATAAGTATTATTTATTAAAGAATACAAATCGTTTGAATATTTAAATTTTTATTTATTCATGTTACTTAATTGTATTTTGTTAAACTTTCATTATGTTTGCCCTTATATATTAAAATCATTATACACGTGTTTTATTAGTTACTTGTTCTTTATAATAAATTGTATATATAATCTGTTTTTATGTATGTATATTCTAAAAATGTTTTTCTTAAGTTTTCGCAAGACACGAAAGAAAACAACTTCAATTGTTTATGCCTTAATTACAAACTAATTTATTATTATTGCCTCTCTACTAATAACGACGGGTTATCGCGACTGCTTTAATTTTTTTTTTTTTGTTAAATTGGAGATGTAACAAAAAGCAACGACATGCACAGTTTCTTTTGTTTTAGTTTATTCGATTATGTTAGTTGTACAATGTACATGCATTCTAAGAAAACTCTTTTGTATTCAAATTGGATTATACCTATTCACTGAAAGCCATGTACATCTATGTTTGCAGAGTAAATTGTTTTATATTGGTTTTGTTAGTTACTTTAATTTATAAATAAAAACGCACCTTACAAGGAGCGGTAGCAGTAGGTAACTATTGGTAACAACAAAGGAGTCCTATTTTATGATTAAAAAAATTGTTTAGTAGGTATATTTTGTTTAAACAACACTATTTCTATTTATTGCATGCATTCGGCTATTTTTATTTTTTATTTTGCGACTTCATTAAACAAAAACTTTATTTAATCGGAATATTACTTTTTTGTATTCTTGTTGTACAAATTTTGCAATTGAACTTTTGAAATTAGTTTGTAATTTAGTTATTTTGTAAGTTTCTACAAAGTCTATTTTTGTTTATATATCATTTGTATTGGTTTATAATCAATCCTTAAAATGCTTTTATTTAAACTACAGTCACAATAATTGTATAGGCATTTTGAAAATACATACTTTAAAAGTTTCTGTTTTCTTTTCAATCATCACTTAAATTTTGTCAATTTTTATAAACTTTGTAAATGTTATTATTGAATGAACATAATAATAGTGTTTTTACGCTGTAAACGGAAACTTGTTTATGTACAGTGACTCGTTTTATTTAGATGTTGTTAGCTTACACAATTTTGGGACATTTTGGAAATCAAAATTTTGAAATTATATTAAAAATGATTCGTCACAACAAGAAAAACATAAAATTAAAAGTTAAAACTTCAAACAAATGAAAAGATCTATTGCCTTGGGTAATCATTCATTTACGCCAATCTATGTGGACAGTGCGGTGTAAGGATAACGCGATTAAATCAAGTTTTACGTGTTGTGGAACTGAAATTACAGTCTCCATGTAATAACAATTCAAGACATTCAGGAACTGTAACATTTCGGGATTCTGGAGTGCTCACGCTTTAAAAAGTGGCGAGCACAATACGATACCCACAGAGGACAAAAACATCTTTGGCAGATTACTTGGTGAATGGACGATTCCACGAAAAACAGAAAGTACGCAGAGGCAACCCACGAGCACTTATCCAAATTCAAATTATCTGGTTGGGATTAGACACAAACTCAAACCGCTGCTACCTCGGTTAGACGAAATAAATGAAATCTCGGGTCAGATTCTTTAAGGCGAAAACGTTGAAACGTCTTCGTGAGCACCAATGATTTGTTCTAAGTGGCAAAAGTCAAACGTTCGTGCACACGAAAATGTTTCGTCTTACAGAATGCCGACCCTGGTGCTTAGCTACAGTGTCATTAACTTTAGCGGGCTATATAAAAAGAAGAATGCAAAACAATGATTGTGTGAACGATTTAAAAAATTCTTTTAAATTCAGGAAGACTTATATTTTGCTTTTGTCGTTGCTGCACTGGTCGTCTCTCGACTGCCACGCTCAACACATTCAATTTGGCAATTCCGACGGATTTATTCTCTTTTTATTCCAAAACATTTTATCAAACAACAGTCACATTTGCCAGGATTTTCATTCTACTCGCAAACGATAACAGTGCCCTAACAGCCAAGCTGAAAACAACACTGTTTAGCAAAATGGCTGAACTTTATTTATTTTGGTTTTCAAATCTGAAATCAATTTGTTGGTGTCGTGTTGCTCGTACAACTTTCGCTTTAATCGTCGACCTTAAAAGACTCGAATTGATGAATGCACTTTCCTTACATAACGCTGAGAAGTATAAGCAAACAATCCCGCTCCTCCGAACAAAAAAAAAAGTAAAAAGATTGCATGCTCAATTTCATTATATAACTTCATATTTTAGGCAGAAAGAAAATTGTATTTCTGTAACAATATTCAGACAAAAACTTTTTTTTAATAACAAATAATAATGTCTAATAAAATTCTTATTACATACAAACAAAAATCCTGATATCTACGTGTGAACTTAATTATCCGCGCAATCCTTATAACTGTTGCGTATTATGTACTTTTGCTAACCGAATCGCTTACTGCACCCGCAAAATTAAGTGCCAGAGAATAAATATTGTTTAAAATTTATATCAAATAATATTATGTTTGTAATATAAACAGAGCAGCACACTAAGAACTTGATGAGATTTAAAAATAAAAATAAAAAAACTCCTAGGCTTCATATTTACATCGCATTTCCATGCCATAATTCAGAATTGATTGTTTTCGTTTTGTTCATCATTTCTACTTCAGGAGAATTAACACAATGTCTCGTTAACCAATTTCACAACGACAGAGAATATTCCCCCTTTAATCAGTTGGATTTTCGTATTTAATTTCATAAAATGTAAAATAGTAGTAACTAACTTAAAATGTAAAATAAAAACAAAAACAAAAATCTTGATAGCGCACACACCGCTAAGAGTGCGTGCGACAATCAAAAAATTAAGCTAGTTATTTGATATACATAAGAGATAATAATTAAATTAGGTTAAAAAATAAAAATGAGGCGAAAATCAATTTTGTTTTTAAATTAACGTAGCAAACATGACATTGGAGGAGGAGGACGACGGTGCCGTCATTACCGGACATGGTCAATTCTGTGGAAATACATCGTCAATGTTGACAAAGGCACAAGCGCCCAGCGACGAGTTGGCCATAACTTTGAGGAGTTCGCCAGCGTGTGCAACGCACACCTCCAGTGGTGGTCTCCATGGGTAGCTCATTGATTCTGTCGATGAGTTTATGCGAATGTAATATATTTTTTTCACGGAATATCCGGATGCACTTACCTAATATAGCCGAGTTGAGGGCAGAGCAAACTGTTTCACGCTTCGATGGACACAGTTGCCAGCCCAGCGGACTTGACCACGGATTTGAATACGCTATAAGACTAAATGCATCCTAGAAAAAAATATATACATATCATCAGTATATTCCGTCGGTAAGTTTAGGTTGTTAGTGACTCACTTCTAACATCTGTCGATCTTCCTCGTTCATTTTGCTCTCCTTTTCTAACTGTTGGCCCATTTGTGAGAGTTCCTTGCCAAATTCAAGTATTCTCTCAAAGCCATGGCAATATTTACGTGATGGCGATAAATCAATATCTGGCGTGAGAATTCAATTTGTTTAGTGGTTGCGCAAATGGAAACACACAATTACAATGTTGACTTACCCATGTCTTCGTCTACGTCCAGGGAATTGGCAAAATTTGTTGGAGATGTTCCGTTTTTACATGAATTTCCTACAATCAAAGTGAATAACAATTGGGTTACGTTTAGGAAAGGCATAGGCTGTCATCAGCCATTTCACAACTGACTTACCATTTGTATGACCGTTCTCCATTTCGACGTCATTCAAATAATCACTGTTCGTTACATCGCTGCACTTGTTTATATCGTCAGTATTTTCCATTAGAAACCTAAAGAACAAAACCAAGACAATAGTTACCGCGTATAGACTGCATTGTTGAACGCTAGTTAGGTACTTACGCATTTTTGATATCATGTTGATTATCTTGAACGCATTCTGCAGTTATCACAGCGCTATTCTGTGTGCCAT
This sequence comes from Cheilosia vulpina, assembly GCA_916610125.1. NCBI lineage: Eukaryota > Metazoa > Arthropoda > Insecta > Diptera > Syrphidae > Cheilosia > Cheilosia vulpina. The sequence continues at coordinate 47,664,164 of OU744279.1, forward strand.
TTTGGTAGGACTTGGTTGATTGAATAACAGAAGTTTGATTTGTTTTGGCAGGAGAACACTGCAACAAAATGTAAAAACAAATTTTAATTACACTTGAGAACTTAACCGTGATGCTACATGCTATGTGGATTGAATTACTTCAGTATCGGATCCATTGACCATCTCGATGAATTGTCTACACTTTAGCATAAATAATAGATTCTTATTGTTCTCTAACAGTCCAGGATACGAGCGTACGGTATGCTCTATTGCTTGGCCCATTTTACCAGACATTACTAGTTTTAAGATTTCTGCAATGAAACGGACGACAAATGGTGATAGTGTAAAATATTCGGTATGGGAGAGAGAGAGCGAGAAAGATGGAGAGAGAGAGAGAGAGAGAGAGAGAGAGAGAGAGAGAGAGAGACTTACTTTGACGGTTTTTTATTGATCCTAATTCCTCGGGGAAATTCTGACCGGTGGTTCTGCCAAAGGCCTCCGCCGTGAGACTATATCCGTTGTGGACTAGATACGATGAGACCATTCTGAAAGAAACCACAACTTTCAGACAAAGTGACACAGAATGCGGCTACTACTTGATGTTACTTGTGCAACAGTGTCGTTGGATCACCATATTCGCTTCGCATTGGAAAATCATATATGGCTGCTTTAGTTTCGGCTCGCATTTGTCGTATCATGTCTTCGATTTGATCGAATTTAAACGGTTCCTGTCCGAAATTAGCATCAACTTCTTCGCCAGCTGTTTGCAGACCGACTGTTGGGTATAATTTTGACTGCAACGAGACACAATGCACAGCATTAGCCAAAGTGGAAAACTGTTTTATCGGGGAAACTTACAGGTAAATCTCTAAATGCAATACCGAGGTCGATTCCATTTTTCGTGTAGAAACATGTATTATTGACGAAATTCACACCACAGCCAATTATGTCGTCCGTTGTGAATGTTGGCCCATACGATTGTCCACGGTTCGAGGCGGTAAACGAATTACCATCGTCCCCATGATAGCCATAGGATTGTTTGTCCCAACCTAATGGAGAAGAGAGATTCTCGTTTAAAAATACATACGACTTTGGTTATGATTGTCATTGAGAAGGTTACGCACCTGGCAGTCGATTCATTTTGAAATTCTCCGATGTTAGTCCGATGCCCATGTAGCCGTTTTTACCCTTGGAAATGATCTTCACTTCAAAGTAGTACAATCCACAGGCGGGTGGAATTGGATGAGGAGTACGAACAGCGGCAGCAGCATCGTTGACACTTTTACCTGATGCCGAAAATAAAATACAATCCAATTTAGAATGCACTAAGGCAGGGACATTTTTATTTATAACATTGAGTGAGAGAATGTAAAGCGGGACAAACCAATATGAACACATAAACAATGGAAGTGGGGGTACCTGTGCAGATTGGTTCTTCAAAATAGGTTGCTGACTGGTGATATCGATGATCAAACTTAATCATTCTTGTAAATTCCCACATTTGGAAATTCCACCCTATGTAAAATAATTTAGAAATCATTGTCAATTTTAGTGAATTCTCACAAGGATTTGGTATTTAGAAAAATCGTACATCGTATGGACCAGACAAACGGATGGATAGTGTTCCTAGTATTCCCAAGTAACAAGTAAACTGTTTGGGGGAAGGCACTTTCATGTTACTATATTGACCATCGGTGTAACATTAGTTCAAGTTGATAAACATATAATGCGAGTCGTAAGAGAAATGCCATGAAACGTTTTGTTTTGACAGCGCAACACGACACAGTGAAAGGCACACGAGTTCGCCCTTAAAAGCGAGAACATATAAACCCGTCAAACTCCGTCTAATATGATCGTTGTCCAACGCAAACAACAATTGTTGGTCTTTTTACTAATTTACAATATTAGGCCCGTCTTTTTGAGCTTCGTTCTCAGTAAAGTAGGATTTTTAGCACGCAATTACAACAACTACGATCTACTTGACACTTCGAGACTTGCAGTAGTTATTGTAATTTGTGTGCTGAAAATCTTACTTAGCTTTGCTTTGCTGAAAACGAAGCTCTAAAAAACACGGCAAACGTTTGCGAACTCAAACGATTGTGGGTATTTTTCAAGTAAGGGTTGAGCGAACTAACAGCCCATCAAACTTATTTTCTTTGTTTCAATTTTGTTTATAATAAGGTAAAATTGAGGGGGGTATTCTTTCTGACATTCAGTCCCTAAAGGGTTACCCTTTAGCAAACATTAATGGATTTAAGTAAACGCCGTCGATCAACCGTATATAAATTATTTCTTTGTCCTAAAATGTGCATAATCTTTACACAAGAATTGTTCTTGATACATATTGTATGGCATTACAATAATAATACATTTTTTTCATTACTTTCCCAAAGGTCATTCACATTTTATCGCTATTTTCTTGAAAATTTCATTTCGAATTTTGGCTTGTCATACTTGTGATTCATCTTCATGTCAATATACTTGGACAATGGCATGGATGACGTATGGGAAAATAACTTAAAATATAGGTTGAAAGCAAAAGACAATTTGTTTATAATGTATCATTGGTTATAGTCAATTATTTTTATTGCTGTCTTCCAGTGCCAATGCATGGTGTTCCTCATACGTATAAATGTGCACGCGCACTTCTATTGCGGAAATGACCAGCTGCTTCTTAATATGTAACATTCAATACACATACTGATATTCTGCACTAGTATAGTTATTTTAGGTATTAGCTACACTTATATATCGATGGTGAATGGAAGAAGCTTTTGGATATTTAGATAATATGATTTGTACAAACAGGTGCTATAAGTAGAAGTCGGTTAATTATTATTAAATGAACCATTCCATGATTTTGTTCTTATTGTGATTCCTTGGTAATTAATTTGTTTTTATTTTAAAACGTCCGTAGCTTATAAATGTGCAGGGACACACCCACTTATTGTAGTTGTTTAATAAAAAAAGAAAAGAAGAAAGACTATCTCTACGAGTATAAGCAAATGCGATGTCATCATTGTACTAAAAAGTGAACATCCAAAGTTTCCCTACATTAATTTAGTATTTATTATGAAATAAATAGAATGAAACTTAAAACACTCGAAAAAATAGAAACCTAATTGCGAAATATTGAAAATTATAGTACGTCTTTTGGTATTACACTTATAAAAGGCAGGCTCGATTGTTGACACAAGCGAGACAAGTTCTAATAAAAGTTCCAAAAAAATGCATGACTTTCGTATACGTTCGATTATCTACATACAAGTTTTCTAGACTCTGTTTTGCGGCTCCAAATTGACAACATTTGACATTTAAAATAACTAGCTAAGTGGAATCCCGGTCGTATAAGGCGTTTTTATTTTGTAGTTCAGAGCACAACCTGAACAGTTATACAAAAAGTTCGTGTTTCTTTTTTAGCTCAGATACATCAGCTCAGCAGGCTGAAAAAAAGCTGAATACACACTCAGTCACATTTGACAGAAAAAAAAAAACAGGATAAACAAAATAACTGAAATGGTGGACGACCTTTGTTGTTCTGGAACTGAATGTTAACCAATTTAATAAATAAAAATTATTAAATTTTCAAATTATACATATATGTATTTATTAAAAATGTCAGATACGTGCTCAAGTGTGTTTCATAAATACATCAGATCGATCTGAGCACGCTCGGCTCAGAGCGCGCTCATAATGCTCGAGCTCAGTTCAGAGCTCAGCTCTGAACTAAAAAAGAAAAACGCCTATAAAAGTGTTCGTAACAGGTTTTAAATGTATAACAATTAAAATTTTTAATTCAGTCCTACCAACAATGGCGAATTGATACATTTCGAAGTAATTTATATAAAAAAAAAATCTTATTTTGTACCCATAACAATTCCTGTATTAAGCGTAGTACGCTGCTCGAGCTAAACTAATGTAGTATTTTTTATTGATCTAATTACGTTTTCTATTGGGACAAAAAATCAATATTTTTTTTTGATCTAAATCACTTTTCGCGTTCCATTGGGAAAAAAATCAATCTGTTTTTTGATTCGGATCACTTTTTGCAAATCTCGATATTTTCAGATTTACACATACTACCACAAATAGAGCACAGCTGTTTTACGTCATTTAAAGAAGTTTGTTTTAAAACAAATGTTCAAAGTTCCGTGAAAAGCAAAATAAATAAATATATAAACAGCAAACGACATAGCTCTAGAGGAATTATTATCTTCATTCTCTTTTTCATCATCTGGAAACTATGAACCACCAAAACTACTCCATTTGTAGCTACAACAGAGCAAACATTTTTCAAAACGATTTCCATGGTTGATTTTACCAAAAACAAATGCAATTTGAACAGCTGATAATATTGTCAAACAACGTACTTATCCATATCCATTCACAAAAGCAGATAAATTTCATTGCATGTTCCATGAGCCGCATAAAATCTGAAATCTGAAAAAGATTTTTGGTTTTCCCAATGGAAAACGACAGAAATTTCAGCTGGTCTATAAATTTTTCTCTCCAAACATCAACTAAAGTCCTAGCTAAATTTTGACGTAGAGTTCGCCGTAGATATGTGTCACAGAAAACAGCTGTGCTTTGAAAAAACTTTCTTCAAAAATTTAATGCTCTCTTTTTTGAACTAGGTATTTCTGATTCTAGGTACTTCTCGTACATGTAATAATTAAAAAAACTCATCGTTGCATACTTTTCTTCAACAGAACAACAAATACACAACGATCAGAAACAATTTAGCTTCAGAAAATGTGCCAACCCATTAAATAGGCACGCTAAATTTTGACAGACACAAATACATTCTGAAACAAAAGTTTGATTAAGCTAAGCGAACTAGGTAGATTTGTCTCTTGGTCTAGATCTGCATCGTTTTAATGTTTCTTTGGATAAGTAAATTCATTTCAAATTGCCCAAGATCTATTTTTATACATCCCGATTTAATCCGAAATTAACACATACCTTAATTAAACCATTATAATTGGACATCGAGGTAATCAGTACCTACCTAACACAAATGCTGATAAAACACTCTCCAATGTCGTTAATAGACTTAAAGTATTTTTGTACCAACCTACCGTAAAAATACACAACTTTCCACAGTTCGTTCTGGATACCAGGTAGAAAAATGAAATTTTCAAACGGTTCTAGGATCAAAATTTGTGAGTCTTATTAGGTAGCTGTTAGTGGAACTAACTATAGATACCTACTAAAGGTACAAAAGGTTTAACATGTAATTTATAATGAGAAATAACGAATCTAATAGGTACATAATTGACGCAGTCATAATCAACAAACTTTCACATATTAATTATACATCATTAGAAATACGATAAGGCAACTGCGTCGTTATCAACATAAACAACTTCCTACATTCAAACATCCATAACGATCACGGCATTTCTACATAGGTAGGCAGCTTTTCAAGCCAAAACAAAATTCTCTTTTGTATGCGATAGATGGCGATCATGTTTCGCTAGCTTAATCGAATTCAACTTTATTTGCTAGCTCTCCTACTCAACTTAAAAATGATCGGAAACGCATTTCAGTTAAACAAGACAGGTCCAAGTCCAAAACACATAAGGACGACTCTACAAAAAGTAGCCAGCCAGCTACCTACCTATATACCTAGTTATAAGTAGATAACAAAGTCTTTATCATTTTATATAGGGTGCGTAGTGCTGAAATGGATTGGAAAAAGGGTTAATGCAAAAACCCAGAGCCAGAATATAGCATTGAATTGTACATCTCCATCTATATTGTACATAGCATAATAATAAAAGAAAATCAAACTTTTCTGCTGAAGGTTTTTCTTTGTTTTAAACAATAAAAAAATAAATGTTGATCTCCTCCATTCTCTTTATTTCCATAATATTGTGTCTGTCTCCCTTCCCCTTACATAAACACTCCAGCAATCAATTTTTGACAGTTCGATAGTATGAAAATCAGCTGATGACAGTCATCAGTACCAACAACAAATATAAATACCACACTAAAACGGAGATAGCGATAGAATAGAAGCCCAAAAGAAAGACAAATTCATTCGTCGAGTTTTTCGTTAAGTAAAAGCAATTCCAATAAACCTTCTCGCAGTCGCGCACACAAACACAATCGCCAAATGATGAATATACAATACACAAATGCTATTTACGCATTAAAAAAAATCAAAATAAAAGGTAAAATTAATAAAATACGAAACGAAAGCGAACAAGAAGAAAACATATGTGTAAGGTAGGTACAGAAGAAGTGATAGAAGCGAAAAAATATTGCCAAGTTTTTGAAAAAAAACAAATGATGAATATGAAAGGGAAAATATGGAAATGATTGTTCGAAAATGGTCTTTGTTTTCACGCAGCGCATCAGAGAAAATGCGTGTTTTGTTGTTTTTGCGAAAATTTACTGATACAGAATTCTCTTCACCTAACAAAATGTAGCCGTCTGTCTTCCTTACTCTCATACCTCTTATTTCATTATTTTGCTTGTTCGTTGAACGGGGTCTTTGTTTTGGCAACTACAACAGATGATGGCGATAAAGTGATAGGTATAATAGAAATGAGACTACGTACACACTACAGTGGGTGGAAAGAGTATGTCTCACTCATTAAAAACTAGTTTTTTTGTTTATTATAAACATGGTAATAAATGACAAATTAAGTCGCAGCAGGTAGTCACACTATTGCGTTGTTCCGCGACGGCAAATCAACATCGTGAGTGATGCGATCGACAATGATGTGTCACTTATTTGTTATTGCTTGTTGAAGATAAGAAATAGAGAATGCAGAAAATGCAAATGAATTTAGTGATTATCGTTTAATCAAAGTTTTGCAATCATTGAGTTATTATGTACCTACTTTATTAACAATGGGTGACAAACAACATCCCTGTTTGTAAATTAGAAATATTTACGAATTAAAAATACAATACGAAAGTGTATTTAATAACGCTCTATATTCTTAACACATTTTAGGAAATCGAATAAGTTAAGATGACAAAGAATAGGTACACACTCCCATTTCCTTTAATCTGTAGACGTCAATAGGGCCAGTAGTATAGGCACAGTCTATCGCCAATGCCTGCTGTATTATTGACTGCTAAATTAGTAACGAAAGCCATATCAAACTGCATCCTTTATTTTGCATATGGAAGCACCGTGTCCTTTCTCTATTATGTCCATGTAAGAACAACTCGGATATCTATAAGAAACATATTCTTTGGATTTTAGAGGTTTCTTATGTCCGTGGTGGACTGTATTTGTGTCTTCCAAAAAATGTTTTTTTAAGTAAACAAAAAATAGTTCGATTGAGACAACTAAACAGTTTAATCAACCACGTATCCCGAAGTGTCTTTCTGATTCTCTAGCTGGCCATTCGAAAATATATGTAGGTACCTAGTGAATGTAAAAAAAACAAGTCCATCCACCCCAACTTGAAGTATAAATGAGGCACTCAGTGCCAAAACAGCCTAAGCCACATTTTCAAAAAAATTCAACTGATTGCACCGTTTGAATTAAAATTTTTAAATTTATAACATGCAAAAATGGCCTATGGCGTAGTCGGAACTGTATTGCTGATATTGCGGAAAACTTTTTCTTCCCTATATGAAATTCGAAAAAGCTTCGAAGCCAAAATGGCCTACGCCACTTAAAAACGAATGTCAAGTGCAACAAATTGATCATGTATAGTGATCAATGCGGAGGACAAAATCGGAATATAAGAATGAGCACAATTTGTAATTACATTGTCAATAACTCTTCTTTCAAAGTTAATGTGATTGACCATAAATTTTTGGTATCTGGCCACTCATTTCTGCCTTGCGATCAAGATTTTGGTCTTATAGAAAAGGAAAAACGATTCTATAGGGACATTTTTATTCCTGACGATTGGGACCGTGTTATCTTAAGTGCAAAAAAAAAGGAACCGTTTAACCTTGTTAAAATGTCCGCAGAAAATATTAAAAGCATTACTTCCTTAGAGAAATTAATCACGAATAGAAAAATGTCGGTGGATAAGAAATCTAAAATTGAGTGGTTGAAGATTCAATGGCTCCGATTTGAAAACAAAAAACCTTTTATTATCCAATTTAAATACTCAAACAATGAAGATGTTTTATTCCAAGAAGTGGATATTTCGAAAAGAAATACTAATAAAAAAATGGATATTGAATTGGAGTCACTGTATCCCGAGGGTAGATCCATAGATGCGGCGAAATTCAAAGATTTGCAAGAGCTAAAAGAATTCATCCCGCCGATATACCAAGAATTCTACAATACTTTGAAAACGAATTTGAGGGCTGTGGAAGAGGACATTGAAGAGGAGGAGGATGATTAAAGTTTTTTTTAATTAATACGATTTTAGTAAGTTACTAAACACAAATTAACAAAGATAAGTAATTAATATGAACATCTATTTTCTTATTACAGACTAAACGGCCTATGGACGATTTGTTAACAGATTTCGATTTTCAGTGAATTCCAAAATGGCTTAAGCCACACTTTTTTTTTTGTTTTATAACTTAATCTACTTTTTTCTTATTAGTTATATACACTGTATTAGTTCAAACTAAAAAAAATACTATTTCGACTTATTTACGAACAATAAAAAAAAAAAAATGTGTTTCAAATTTCTTATTTTTTTCAAACCCACTTTACGCAGTTCGAACATTTTGCGCTTAGGCCGTTTTGGCGCTGAGTGCCTCAAATATACACTTGAATATTTCGTTATGGAGCCGTAGCTGTGGAAATCAAATAGCAACAACAATAAAAGTAAAAAGTTGGCTACCGTTCTCGACCTCGTGTTGATGATGCATATTTTGTATGACGAGAAAAACGTGTTCCCTTTGTTCAGAGGAACATCTTTTAAAAACAAGTTAAAGACAATGGACGGACGAAAACTCCTTACCCCCACTGTACACATGCAAGGTACAGAGAAAGCCATTACAAAGAGAGGAACGAAAAAATACTTTTTGATAATAGTTTTCTGACAAACCCAATGAATTGATATGACAAAAGGTGAGGAAAAAAACATGGAACTAGATACCTACAGTCTTTGTCTAAAAATAAAAAGAAAAGGAGTAAAAACAACTTAAAAGGTTATCAAAAAACAGTCAGTCTGCCAGCAGACTCATGCAAATTGCTCTTGCATAAAAGTTACACAGAGATAAATATAATAAATGATAACAAAGTGTGACAAGCAACGATTTTGGAAAATGTGTAAAAAATTAGCAAACTATTAACCTTTGTAGTGAACACGTAAATTGTTCTGAGACAGCCCGATGGCATGGCACTTGTCATTGGAGCTCCACGATCGAGGCAGAGGAGTTTCATCTTCGTTGACATTCGGATATAACAACTTGAGACGTTCGATTTGATGAATGTTACTGTTATTTGTGAGGCTGCCACTGTTTCCGTTCAGTTGCTGCTGTTCATTCTGTAACTGCTGTCCATGATGTTGATGTTTACTGCTGCTAGTGCTATGCTGATGCAATTGCAGCAACGGTTGGGGATGATGATGATGAGACGAAGACGACGATGGGGTCGAAAACGACGAATTGTTGTGATGCGAATGATGTCCGTCCATTTTCTTTTCGCAGTTCAACGATTACAACTCCCTGCTGTTGTTGTTGTTTCTGGTTCTTGGTTCAGTCACTCACTTTCTAAGACGTAAATTGGTGTTCGCTTGTTGATTGACTTTGGGTGGAAGCAACTAGGGTCAAAATGTTGAAATATATTTTGAATAAAGCTTCAACTAAATCATCACAATAATTATCGGCCATGAAAGTCTTTCCATTTTTTAATAGATATTTGTTCTTTTTTTCTTGTTAACACATTTGGCCACACAACTCACACACACACGGACGATTCTCTTTTCTTTTGCTTTGTTTTTTTTTTCCCCTTTATTTGGTCTTTTTTCGTTTTTTTTTCTAAGATCTTTGCAATAAAGAAACGAAAAATTGAAATTTCTTCAACGCTGGCTTTTATTTATTTGATAAAAACACTTTTTAAACTTTTCCACAAAGGCGAATTGATAACAAAGAGCCTGTAAAGGAGCAACAATGAAAGGATATTTTCCTTTCGAATTTTTTGTTCCTTCCACAAACTTTTTCGATTTTTCACTTGTGCTGTGCGATTTGCTAATGCCAATACGAAAATGAACCAAGAAGCGAACGACCCGTTTAACTGGAGACAACTAGTATAATAAAATGAGAAAAATACGAAAAATAAAACGAAGAATGTAGAATTGATAGGTAGTGGCGAGTGGAAAACTTAACGAAAAGGGAGAAATTTTAATTTTATTAAATTTCTGGGTAATCGCAATAGATGGTGCTGCTTCGGTGAGCGTTGGAAAAGAAATAATTTAAATACGGTCGTAGTTCATAAACTAATTTTGTGTAAAATGTCAGAAATAAATAAAATAAAAATAAATAAAATTATCACATGCGTTAACGTATCAAGTTTATTAATGTGGTTTTCGATTGGGCTTCTTCAGATTTGCTCTCAGATTTCGTGTATCAATCGAACATAAGAACGCCACTTGCTCTTTTTTTTTGTTGATATTCGTGTGGTTTCTAAGCGGTTTGCATTCGCTGGTTAAACTTTATATCAAACATTCTAAATTTGCGCCGAGAATCATTTCTAAACATTTGTACATTTAGAAAAACGAAAAATAAATCCACCCGATGCAATGCATTTCTTTGCAGTTGCAAAATTTCACGAAATCGTAAACAAACTCCACTAGTTGCCAAACCCAAATATACTGTATTGGTAAATCTGAAGCAAAAAAACACGCCTTATAAATGCCGTTAATTTGAGAAACACTTAATTAAAATTCTCCCTGTATATTGTAAACCATTAAAAACCTTTCAGCAATTTTTTTTTAACAAAACAGTGCTCCGGTCACATAAAATGTGCTTTGTTTTCCTGCAAGTTCACCCAACGCCTATTTTTGAAATTATTAATTTACATAATATTATGAATGTCGACGTTTACAAATACGTCATTCGAAACATAACTGCAAACTGCACAAATTATTGATAATTTGTTCATTCAATGTCAAACGCACAGCGTTTATCTTTGAACGCGACAGGTATTTCCCCTTCTCAACTATGTCATGGCATTAAACTCAGAAAATGCAAAAAATACCGATACATATTTCCCCCCTGGGGTCTGGGCTTTGACTCTTACGATTTTGTCTTATTGTACTTGTTAATACCAATTTGTTAAATTTTTCACGAAATGCCGCAAAGCCTGGGCCTAGTGGTGAAATTGGATTAATAACAATCATAAAACTTTTCCATGCTAATCTCAATGGTCCCAATCGTATTATAAGGAATAAGATATTTAATCAGTGTTTACAATCACGGTAGATATTCAAGAATACATAATATGTAGCTTCCAAATCGAATAACTTTTGCTCTCTCCTTATCTAATACTATGTATTATATACTCTTCTAAAGTATCTACATCTACAACAAAGTGTATAAAATGCACACATGACCACATGTATCTTATAGAGTACATCAGGGACGTATTTTGTCTACGTTGGGCCGATATGTGTTTTAAGGAATATGCGTTACTGTTATGTCAAACACAGAAATAGCGTGGACTTCTGACAGCCCCCTAAAGATGCCCATTGAACCATATTTCGGCAAAACCGATCAGTTTAGATCACTATCTTAAAAACTATGTTGTATGAAGAGTATATTGGGTTGATATACCATTAAGGATTTTTGATGATGGGTCTCGTCTTTACAACGCAGTGCGTTGTGTTAACGGCGTTCGTAGATACGATTACGTAATCTCTGGGGCTCACCAATAATTAGTTTTAGTTCCGACTCTAAATTTTATTAGTTCACAATGGGCCTTACTAATAATCATTTCTAACCTCCACACTTGTAAGTCACAATATGCAATTTTGTATGGAGAATTTCGCCATTGTGAGCTCGAAAAATTAAGAATATATCAATTCCGGGAATTATATATTTTTACGTAAAACTATAAATACTCAATGTCCGTCTTAGTTGTATAACAGACTTAATTTCACTGGCTCCTCATATTAAAAATATTTTAAATCCGTCCAATTTTATAAGTGCAATCTACTACATTTTTTAAAGAACTTAATTAGAAATGTTCATTTAGACGTAGACGAATGTCAACTAAATTGAAATGGCGGACAATATTAAGCTAAATATTATACTCACCAACTATGATGACGCCCCTAATGGTGATGTTACTGTTGGCCTTAAAACAGAGCGCCCCTGTAACACTGTTTACATTTCAGAACACGAAACGCCGCTCGCATTCGGTTGAAAATTCAAATAAAAACAGGCTGTAGTTCTACGGCTCTCATTAATCAGTCAGCGTGAGTGATCGCGAGTACATAGTTTGCTAGTTTACTGGAAAGAATATTAAAAGTGACATCAAAATGCGTCTGGGATCAACAGTACCAAATTTCAAGGCCGAAACCACCAAGGGGCCAATCCAGTTCCACGATTGGTTGGGTGACTCGTAAGTGTTATAATTTAAAAAAGTGAAATATCTAATTAAGATGTTATGATTCGGAATTTAGATTGTAAGTGATTTATCAGTCGAAAGTGTTGCCGCGTGAGTGACGTTTATTGCAATTTTAGTGCAAGCAATACGAGTACTGCATGTTTCAAAGTAGACTCCCCCTTTTTAGGTATAAACGTAGGCAGTTAATTTGTTCTTGGTGATATAATGTGATTGAACGATGTAGGCAAGCACTTATCTATATATAAATATGTACATGGGAAGGTTAGCTAAATTGTTTGAAGTGCACTTTGAGAAATGCTAAAGTGATTGTGACAACTAGGCGTTATTGTGTTGTATATGTACATTGCTTTATCGCTAAGCACATGAATACAACATCAAGGCACCTTTAGATAACCGGTACTAGAGCGGTCATCTTTATATTGAAATAGAATTGGGAGGAGCAGATGCCGGTACTTTATCTACACATTGTACTAAATTAGTTGATAGTGGCATGACCCCTTGTTATCGATAAATACACAATATATGTACATAAATATATTCTTAAATGCAGATTGTAACTGCACTTATTGAGAGATTCAACTGACTAGCCTCTTGAACACAGTTTGATTAATTATTGTTGATTAATACGGGTGGACATTTTATGTAAAATTAATTATTTTCAAACTGATTATATTACCCAACTGAGAGGTTTAAACTTTTCAATTAATTAGCACGTTTGAAAAAAAAAAAAACGATTCTAATTTTAAAGAACAATATCATATTCGTCATTTTACAATTTTACCGATTTCATATACCTATTTTAATATTGATGGTTGATATACCTCCCTCTATGGCATATATAGCTTTATTTATCTAGGCATAGGGCGCTAACTTTTAAAATGTGGTCTTCAATGAATCAGTTGATTAGCATATATTTTTAAAAAGCTTTTGAGTTAGCTTAAGTTAAACGAGTTCCATTCCGAACTGCCGTTTTCGTTACTATATTAATGTCAACATGAGCCAATTGCCACTGCAGCTATAGGCTCGTTATAAATTAGGATTAACATTTAATTTAAATTACCCTGTAATAAATAATTATAATGTTAACATAGAAGCACATATTAGACAAAAGATGAGAGAGTCCGGTATCCGGTTGTGAGGCATATAAATGACAGGTCGGTTCCCGTAATGCTTTAGCCATTATTGACACATTGACAGATATGCTTTATGAAAGAATTCTCTCATAACGATGCAAAATAACCAGAAAATACAGGAACCACACATTTTGCGAACGTGCAGTTTTCTAACACGGGACATTTTAAATATCACCGAAAAAGAAAATCCTATAACTGCTTTAGCTTCCTCTGAAGTAGTGCAATTTTTAATTCCTCCTTTGCTGAATCTATTTTATTGCGAAACAATTCAAGAAGTATACCTAAAGCCCCCGGCACAAATTAACATTTGAAGATTTGAAAGACGTTTTTAATACGAACGAAAGTGTCTAGAAAGTGAATAGGGACGTTCAAGTTTCTAGTTTAGTAAGTCTGACAGCTCTCTGACAGTATGTACATATCTTTGTTTTGATTGGGGGAAATCGGTCATATGGGCAGCTGTTTCAATTGACGTTTATGGAGGGGTAGCCGACGAATCTAGTCAAGAAATTCGTCAATGAGTACTAAGTTTACAGTTCGCGTGTGTGGCTGACGTAGGACAAGTGACGCTCGCGATCAATCTAGTTTTTGCGTTCAGGTTACATCTCAACCAGACCAATCTAGTCGACTTAAGATAACTAGATTCCTGAATGCGGCCAATGACTGTAGGTTTTACAACACAGGTAAATAAATACAAGTACGAGTCGCCTTCGTACTTCATTATAGCAGGTATGCAATATCGTATATAGTTAAATTAATATTAATTGCAAACGCAACACAACACAAACAATCGATACTTGTTATGGCAACCAACATTGGCATTACTAAATAAATGATTAGTATTCCCAATAGTTTCAACAACTTAACAACAACAGAATCTTAATGAAGTGTATAGACGTAGAAGAAATGAATGCGTTGTAGGTTATAGCATACGATCATCCCAAATGCTTTGGAGTGAGCAGTTACCGATTTTTCAAAAAATATATTCTGATTGCAAACATTTTGCGTGGAATGCCCGCAAATTCCACATTATCATCATCAATACATTTTTGTTTGTTTTATTTTTTAGTTGGTGTGTCTTCTTCTCGCATCCCGCGGATTTCACTCCAGTATGCACCACTGAACTTGGCCGCATGGCTGTTCACCAGCCCGAGTTCACTAAACGTAACACCAAGTTGTTAGCTCATTCCGTTGATCAACTTGATCAACACGTTGACTGGGTTAATGACATCAAGTCATACTGCTTGGACATTCCCGGCGATTTCCCATACCCAATCATTGCTGACCCAAACCGTGACTTAGCCGTTTCATTCGGGCTGCTCGATGAGGACCAAAAGAAGGACCCTGAAATTGGCAAGACCATTCGTGCTCTGTTCATCATCAGCCCCGATAAGAAGCTTCGTTTGTCGATGTTCTATCCAATGTCAACTGGCCGTAATGTTGAGTAAGTAAAAGAACAGTTCCGTGCAAATGGACACAAATTATAAAAACGTTACGTTCACAGTGAAATTCTTCGATGCATTGACTCGCTGCAATTGACCGATAGGCTGAAGGTTGTTGCCACTCCAGCCAACTGGACTGTAAGTTACATTTTTCATTTTTACTGCGTTCAAAATTTGATTTCGTCTATTTGTATTAGCCTGGAACAAAGGTCATGATCTTGCCGACTGTTACTGACGAAGAGGCTAATAAGCTATTCCCAAAAGGCTACGACAAGGTTTCTATGCCATCAGGGGTGAACTACGTCAGAACTACTGAAAATTACTAGTGCAAATCGTGTTGTTGTTCTATTTTTATGTTTATGTTTATGAATAAAATTGATTCGTTATGTAATAAAATAATGTACTTTGTTTTTCTTTTCTTATAATTAGAATGGTTTTAATATGAATTTACAGAAAAACAAGAAAAAGAATGTCTGATTAGATTGTGATTAAACAAAAAAACTGTAACACAGATAACCCTAACCGAATATGTATTTACTTATCGTTTCTTCGAAAGTAAAATGTTTATCTACGGTTTATGAATTTAAGAATTGTAGGGTTATTAGACGACGAATCGTAAAGAAAATAGTTTTAGTCTAGAGTTTGAGATAACAGCCGAAAACTCCATAACCGCAGTAATTTACATAGTAAATGACAGGAGTTTGTTTAACTGATTCATTTTGATGGTGTTTGTAGTGCACGTTACATTGCAAACTGACATTTTTTCTTCACCTATTTTGACAGAGCGTTGCCTAATATCACAATCGTAGTTTAAACCACAAGTTTGCAACGTTTGGCAGAAATATTCAGATACCAGCATCCAAAACTATAAATCCATATTTAATTCATATTAACCTTTTCTGAAACAACTACTGCGGTTTCTTATTGCACTTTTAAAGTCAATGAAATGCGACCGCCATTATTGTTTTACCGTATATCTATCTAAGTACGATAGAAACGGTGAGGAATACAAATATACAATAGGTCTGTTTTTTTGAGCTTCGTTCTCAGCAAAGCAAAGTAAAGTAGGATTTTCAGCACACAAATTACAATAACTATTGCGAGTCTCGAAGTGTCAAGTAGAGCGTAGTTGTTGTAATTGCGTGCTGAAAATCCTACTTTAGTTTGCTTTGCTGAGAACGAAGCTCAAAAAAACAGGCCTATTGTAATTTGTGTGCTGAAAATCTTACTTTACGAAATCTTACGAACGAAGCTTAAAAAAACACGGCAAATATTAACTCTTTTTGATTTCAAATTAAATGTGTCATCTGGCACTTATCGTAAATATCTAGTAGGTTTTTAAAGTGTGCCTAAACTGTCCATATATGAGGGAATGATAGCTCCTCCGTTATCAGATAAGAATACAATCAAGGCATATGCACCAACGGCATCAAATCGCGCCCCCAGTGCTTAGATTTTTACAAACAAACATCTTATCTATAGGTCCATTAAAAATCAGATAGCAACAATTTAAAAATACATTTTTAATTTATGAAGCTAAGCCCACAGATAAGTTAAATGAATGTGTAATACATTTGCTTTATATACCTAATCAGCATTTTATTTTTTTATGTAAACGTAGCTAACAACCGCTTTTCTGACTGGTTATCAATTTAAAAAAAATACTATTATCAAATGGTAACGCAAAGCGTTAATGTAAGTAGCAAACTAGATTTAAATATGCGTACCTACCTATATTTGCATTTATTCTAATACTTATTACTTTAAATGTTAACTCCTATTTCAATTTACATAACCATACGCAAGCCTTAACACAGACGTAACTAAATTTTAAATAATTTACCATTCACGAGCATCATGCAACCAAAATTGAATTAGGTACTTATTTTTTTAATAATTGACGTTTATTCAATTAATGGCGTTTTTCATTCAAGATCCGAGAAATTATTGCCCCGAAATTCAGAATTGCTCTTTTCAATTAATTTCGTTGGAATATTTTTGTAATACACACCATATGTGAGATTTGGTTTTCTGTTGCTACTTCTTTTTCGTTTAAAAATATTTAAATATGAATGTTTTAATAGGCCAAATCAATATATTTAAATTTTATGTCGTTTTCCATTGGGACCACCAAAAATCTTTTTCAGATCTCAGATTTTATGCGGAAAATGCAATGAAATTGATCTGCTTTTGTGAATGGATTAATGCGTTATTTGACAACAATATCAGCTGCTCAAATTGCATTTGTTTTTGGTAAAATCAACCATGGAAATCGGCTTGAAAAATGTGATTCGTAGTTTCCAGATGATGAGGAAGACAATGAAGATAATAATTCCTTCAAAACTATGTCCATTGCTGTTTATGTATTTCTTTAGTTTGGTTTTCACGAAACTTTGCACATTTGTTTTAAAAGAAACTTTATTTGATGACGTTAAACAGCTGTGCTGTATTTGTGGTAGTCTGTGTAAATCTGAAAAAAATATCGAGATTTGCCAAAAGTGATCCGAATCAAAAAAAAAAAGATTGATTTTTTTTCCCAATGGAACGCGAAAAGTGATTTAGATAAAAAAAAAAGATTGATTTTTTGTCCCAATGGAAAACGACATTAGTTTACATTTTGCACGCATAATTGTATATTTTCGGATCACAAGCGAAAAATTTGTTTCTAGTAGTACGTAGAAGTAGTAATTTACATTTCAATCTGACATTTTGCTAGTGTGTGTTGGTGAGTTCAGGGCAATGCCAGAGATAAATGAATGAAAGAGATGGATATCTTTCGTACGTCTATCCCCCCAAAACCCATTTGTTTACATTAGGCCTGTTTTTTTTAGCTTCGTTCTCAGCAAAGCAAAGTAAAGTAGGATTTTCAGCACGCAATTACAACAACTACGCTCTACTTGACACTTCGAGACTCGCAATAGTTATTGTAATTTGTGTGCTGAGTATCTTACTTTACTTTGCTTTGCTGAGAACGACGCTCAAAAAAACACGCCTATTGTTGTTTCTGTAATTTCAACCCCGTCTGTGAATACGTGTGAGCTACAAGAAAGCATGTTGCTAATGGCCGGCCAACATTCCTTTTGCTTTTATGGGCATCGCGCTGTTCAATTGTTTTGTGTTTGTTATTGAACTTGATTGAACTTGTTTGGTTTTTGTTAAGGATTCGATTAAAATAAAAAAAAAAATTAAATACTCATTTCGGAGTAGCGAATTATTGCATTAAAGTTCAATTCATGAACACACATATACTAGAAAAGAAATGAGCATAGGTATGCGCGTGACTTCATGAATTTTACGGGAAACAGCTTGTAGGCAGCCGCCTTTCCACTGGAAAGTTATATATCTCTGTATTCCATTATCTTTGGCAATGCTCTAAAAAAATTCCGGACACTTCTGTTGTGCTAAGAATTGACCTGGAAGTGCATTTTTCTTAATAAAACATAGAATATATCGAAAGAGCACTTCTAGATTTGCTCTTTTCATAGAAAGGGCAATTCTTTTCTTCAATCGAAAACGCCAAGTTAGCTTATTATTATGCCACAGTCGAACAATTTATTTATACCTTTGTATATAAAACATAGAAAAGTTTGCCTTGCCTTTTGTACAACACAAAGTGTCAAAAAGAGAGTAAAACATGCAAAAAAATATTAAAAAATTAAAAAAAAAAAAACATTTTTCAAACCACCTTAAACAAAAACTCTAGTTCCTACATTGCCCGCCACTGTAAAGTGGAAAAACAATTTGACCAACTCTTACCTAGATGTCACTATCGCTGGTTTTCCAAGACTTAGCTCTATTTGCTCAATTAGAACAATTCAGTGCGCAAATGTCATTTCTGACATTTTTATTTTCCTTTTACACACCACCAACTCATCGCCAAATAATAAGAAAACCGAAATCGTTTCCGGGCGACTTTTTACTTATTTTCTAACTGAAATAGATAATTGCATTCAAAATGTCTACAAAAACTAACACCATAGAAAGGAATGGCAGCGTGAAAACAGCATCGCTGAAAACAATTTGCACGCGTGCTCTCACAGCAAAGTCTGAGTGGCCCGACAAGGTAAGTTACCGGAGAATGAGTGTGTTTACAAACCCCCATTTCGTCAATTGGAATTGTAACAAATGTTAAATAAAATGTTCCCAGGATGAGTTCCTCGACGTCGTCTATTGGTCCAGACAGGTCTTTGGCATTATTTTGGGAGTGGTGTGGGGCATTATTCCGCTCAAAGGATTTCTCGGACTCGTTTTGTAAGTTGTCCCAGATAAATCAGCATAAATAGCCTGACAGTTTCTTCCTCCAGATTTGCTGGTATCAGCTGTGGCATCGTTTACTTGTACTCGGTAAATTTCCAAGCAATTGATGAGGAGGCATACGGCGGTGCATGGGAACTGATCAAAGAAGGCTTTATGACATCATTCGCTGGATTCCTAGTCACGTGGATAATCTTCTATACGGGTC
Organism: Cheilosia vulpina; assembly: GCA_916610125.1. NCBI lineage: Eukaryota > Metazoa > Arthropoda > Insecta > Diptera > Syrphidae > Cheilosia > Cheilosia vulpina. The sequence continues at coordinate 47,683,685 of OU744279.1, forward strand.
TGCACTATGACAGTATTATTGCGGAAAAGGAACTATGAAGAAACAGCCATTGGATTTGTTGGTCGGTGCATAGTTAGCTCAAAGATCTGTTGAAACGTTGTGGTTTATTTTTCTGTGAAAAATAAATGAAAAAGCAGGATGCAACAGTATTTGTGTGGTTTACTTCATTTATTTGATAAAAACAAGACTTCACTGTAAAAACTACATTTCCATAGGGTCGCCCTGGCCGTTATCTAGGGAAAAGTTGTCCGGAAGGTGGCCTGATTGAAGAATCCTCGTCAAACGCTCCACTTCTTGTAGTGAGTTTGCGTTTCTTATCGCCTCTCTAATGCGCTGGATGTCTGCTTGGTTAGCGACAGTACCGCCCGATGCGGCAGCACCAATCTTATTATCACTCATAGTGGCGTTGCTAATTTTCGCCTTTTTGGCAACTTCCTTCAGCAGATCCTTGCCTACTTTAGAACGGAAGAACTCCTGAGCATTTTTACGGTCGTTCAATTTGATTTTTCTAAAGTCCAGCAGGCGTACGTTGGGAAACTTATAAGCGACGTACTCTCTATAATACGGTTTCGTTGACACTGGATTGACCAGTAAACATATTGTGTGCAGCTGTTTGAAATGCGTGAGAGGATCCAAATCGTTGAATTCCTGGATATTATTGCCAGTCATGATGATTGTGTTCAGGTTTGGTATGGATTCGTGGACGAGATCATCAATACGCACCAACCGATTGTTGTTGAGCAGAAGGCACTTGAGACGCGGAAGATATGGGAATCCGTCCAATTTACGCAGATCGTTATCGGACAAGTCAATTGTGTCGAATTGGTCAAGAGTAGCGCCCATATTTTCAATTTGTGGAATTTTATAGCCACGCAAGTCCAATTCACGTTCTCTGCATGGATTTATGAACTGCATTGATTGGTTAATAAGTTCCGGAGTTAATTTAACCATTTTATGTGAATTATTATGCTAATACTTGATAAAAACAAATACCGTATAGTAGAAAATGCGAAAACGATTATAAAGGTTAGTTGCCTATGTTGGATGAATTGAAATGTCAAACTGACACTAAACCAAAGTTAGCCGTAAGCCGATATTTTGTAGCAATGGTCGTGTTCAAAGAACGTGCTGGATATTGGGGTGTGTTGTTAGGTGCAATATTTATTTTTGAATACAATTATCTGCAGTGGCCAACAAATATTATAAATTAAGCTTAAAAATAGTTATGTTATTAGTAAGGCCCATTGTGTTATTCTTCATCAACAACATATAAGGACGAGACGCAAATTGTAAAGTTGATGATTGAATTTCGCATTTAATATTTATTTAATTTGATATTAAAGTATGTATATTGAAAAATCCAGGCAGGCAAAAGCCTTATTCATGGGAGCTCAAAACTAACCAAATCTTAATCGTATGATTGCCTTCAGTCCGGTTTTGGAAATTCGTTTGAATGTACGCCAAGTGTTAGTTCCGATTAAGCGAATTGTGAACAAATCAATTTAATTTTATTTATGAATTGGACATTGCTATTTGTTTTAGCACCAAAGCATTATATTTAAATTATCTAACGTCTAATCAAAACAAAACGCGTCTCATTTGATTTAAATGTAGCTGAATTCACAATTACAACAACTTTCCCGCGAATTAAAAAGTTTTGCCGCGAACTGTCACACAATCGACATAAGACAGTCGCGATCCCCAGACCCACGAATGAAACATTCTTTCGAACCTAATATTTAACAATGAAAATGATTCGCGGGTACCTGCGACTAAAAAAGGTTTTCATGTGAATAAAATGTCAGAAACTACGAAAAATTCGATTGTTCGCAGTATGAATAGCTTGCTAAGAGAAATTTGTTATTGTTTCGTATTTAGAATCCACATACCAATTGTAGTCTAGTGACGTATTTCTAACTCACAAATTCGGTAGGTCGACCCCAGATCTAAAAAAAAAAAATTTAAACCATACCTCTGGTTTGATAAATATACTGGATAAATTAAATGGTTTTTGTTTTTTGCAAATCTATTGTTTGTTGACCAAAACAACCGATTTAAGGCTGTGATTAGTTAAATGTTGGTTTAAAGTGGACGTTGATGAGCTATACTTAGATGAAGGTTGGGTAGTCTAGCTCGCTCCTAAAACCCATTGTTGTTTTTATGACCATACTAACAGTGCCATTCGTTTAATGGGAGCGTAACAAAACTTAAAGTTAAGACTTTTCCCACATTGCCGTCTTTAGATCCGTCATATTCAGTTCCTATTAATTAGGGATCCTTATGCAGAGTAATGTGGTTCTTAATCAAGAGTATCCACGTTTAATTTACCGAATGATGGCTTGCGCATAAATGCTCTTAGTTTTTTTTTTGCTGTAAGTAGTAAAAATAGCTTTCTATATATATTTTTTTTTAATTTTTGTTTATTTTCTCGAATATAAGTGTAATTAATTTATTGTTTGAGTAAAGAATATCTTCTATTTTTACATAATTTTTTCGTTTGTTTCAAAACTGTCACTTTATCGTTTGTTTAGCATTTTACCTTTAATTAACTTGTTGTCTATTTAGCTTAAGAGTAACTACAAAAATAAAAATCAAACAAACAATGGTTTTTGCGCCTAATACACGATTTTACTTTCTATGTTATAAATTGTATATATGCGTATATATTGTTTCGTTAATTTTTTTGTTTCTCTCCATTACGCGTTCTACATATTTATTGTGTAACATTTAATTTGTCAATAGGAAAATATAACTAAATTATTTACGGATTTTCATTTGAATTCACTTTTTGTTTATACACAATTAATATTTAGGGTATTAAAACATTACACAAGGAAACCATAAATTATACAAAAAAAAAACGCATTACAAAAAATAATACTTTGTATATCATATAAAAAATTGATTTTGTTTTTCTCATAAATTTTTTTTTTTTGAATTATTAATTTATACACAAAAAATTATTGAAAAGATTTATTAAATACGAAAATAAATCACAGGATAGGTATATAATTTTTGTTTTATATTTTAATATCTTAGTAGTAAAATATTTATAACAATTATTACACAATTTAACTTAATGACTATAGTTGGAGCAATTTATGTAATTTTGTTTTCATTTCATTTTGTTTTTTGTTTACTTGCAATGTTTTTAATTTTATATTATTAAATCGATTTTAGGAGTTTTTTTTTCTATCTTTTCCTGTTTATCTGGTTTGAAAAAATAACTCGGTTCAAAGTCGTAGAAAAGGGGGAATAATGGGTTGTGGTGGGTGTATCACCTTTAAAAAAATTGGCTTGTTACTTCCTTTATTTAGATTACATTTCATTCTATTTTGTAAATATTTTTTAAATAGAATAATTCAATTTATTTCCTTTGTTTTTATTTAGAAATTTTTTCTATTAAGTGTGTGCAATTACAAATATTTAAGACCAGTTTATGTTAAAAGGCGAGGACCGGAACAAAATTGCACGTTTTAGTCTTATTTTGATAAAAAAAAATTGTCCTCATAAACTAATAGAAAATGAACACATGATTCTAAGACAGCCATTTTGTTAAAACAAGAAAAAATAATTTTGATTAGCATTTATAATATGTATTCATTTGTTGGCTATATTTGGAGAAGGTCGTTTACGGTTGTTGAAGAAAGAGACGCCGGAACGGCAATATATATGTATATAGAATATATAGAAATGGCAATTTCCTCAGAGCCCATGCGATGAATATTTCGTGCAAAATGGGTGAATCGCGGTGAATGTGGCGGTCGACGAATATATTTCCCCAAGCCGCGGAAAAACGAAACGTGAAGATCTTTATGAAGTGTATGGAGATGCATACAGAAAGATTACGCACACAAAACGATTTGCAAATTGGCAGGCTAGGTTACGCGAGTTCATAGGAAAAGGAAAAGTGAAATGCGCTGCTTTATACATAACCAGCAATGAGTTTAAATGTTGGAACAAATTCTTCATTCAGATAATATTCTTCACGCTCTCGTTATAGAACCCTACGAAATTTTGAACGTTAAATACCTCGACAGAAAAATGAATCAGCGCCAAAAGTTCGTCACCTGGGCAAGGGATCCTTATATCGCGAAAGCGATGACCTCATTTGGTAAACTGTCGATGATCATGCATAACAGAAGTCACATTGAATCTTTTTACGGAAGCTCGCAATTGCTATAATAATTGTTCAGAATATATAAGAGTTGTAAACTTTTAAAGAAACTAAAAAAATGCATGGGTAAGACCCAATTTGGAGTCAAGTCTCAAAAAACAATACGTCGCCGACCTTCTCTTAAGAAACACCCCAATTGATTAATTAAAATTATGCATTCCTACATCAGAAAAGCAAACAAAATATAAACCTACACCTATGCAATAGTAATATTGCAAATATATAATATATTTACCTATTTGAACTACGATACATTTAATCATATTTCGTACTGTTAACCGATTAATAAATTTGTTTAAAAACTGTTTCCTCTACAATAGGTTTAGAAACATACCGCATTCCTTGGTGGAGATTTGATGCGAAAATATAATACATATGCCTACACTCATACTAATGTGTTATGCATAATGTTGGCACTTAAATAAACAAATTCCGTAAACTAAATTTGTGGTATATTTTAATTATTGTTTCTGAATTGATTTTTTTTTTGTTTTTAAATAAATGAAAAATAAAATTGCACAAAACATTATAAAATCAACACATTCATCAATTTTTGTGTTAGCTCATTTGTTTTTATACATCAACAACATCATCCTTTGTATATTGTGCATCTCTAAAAGTTCGACGTACTGAAGACCTCTGAAGACCTTCAACTAATGTCTCCTATAAGAATAATTATTACATAAAATATATATACAATTGTTGGGTGTAATTTATGGCGTTATTTTTTTTTTTTTTTTGGTAAAATAAAATAGGCACATGCAAATGAATAAGCTGGCTGGATTGCAAAATATTTGTTTGATCGACCGTTTTGTTGGCATTATTATAAAATAATAGACAGTTACACTCAATTGGGACAATCAATTGGTTTTGACGAGTAACAAACAAATGTTATATAAATAATATATGGACAATTTGAGAGGAATACCAGTTTTTTTGTTTGAAAATGTTGGCGTAAAAAGATGGCTAACGATACGGACGGAAAAAAATGTAATAAGTCACTCTTGTGAAAAATAATTATAACTAAGGCACATTATTAGCAACTCCCACAGAATTTGGGTAGCAAGTATCTAGAGTTTAGAAAATATTATGAATTTTAAGAGGAAAATATGAGTTATGTCGTTTTTCATTGGGGTAGAAAAAACACTTTTTTCAGACTCGAGCGGTTTGTCTGCTCTCGAAATCAGCTCGCTGTCAGATTTCATGTTCCATTGGACGAAAAAAAAAACACTTTTTCAGAGTTAGAACAATTTTGAGAACCTAGATTTCTAAGCGAGATTTATACCCACTTAAGCTAACACCAAAACATTTGTCATTTGTCAAACATTAAAGCGTGTAAGTATTTTACATTTTTAGAAACGACAAGTCGGTGAAAATAGAGAAAAATTTACATCTGGCCACCGCAAACAGATATCAACTTAAATTGAATAGATTTTTATAAACATAAATTACAATTAAAAAACTGCTAACTTTTAAAACACGCACCACCACAAATGCAAAGAAAGAAAAATCTCGTTTTATGTTCCATTGGGCACGGAAAATCTGAAATCTGAGAGCAAAATCTGAAAATCCCAATGGAAAACGACATTAAATAAATAGGAGTTTCCATTATGTTCTTCTTTAAACCACCGCCTGTATTTGTACCACAAAGGCCAAGTAAATTTCAGTTTAATTATGGGTTCTCGTTTGGGCAGTTGGTGTATTTTTACGTGGTATTCGATTGGGCACTCTCAGAGCACATTTGTTTTTTGTGTTTGCGCTAGGTCACTTTTATGTTCGATTTGTACGAAAGAAAAAACAATTTTTTCCCGATTTCAGATCAATTTACGAATCTGGATATTTTTCTCAGAGTTGTTTGTTGTTTCAGATTAACCATTACAAGTGCGTTCGATTTTGACAACAAGCGGAGTTTGCTAAACGTTTTATTAGTTAATTAGAGAATGCAATAAAAATAGCCACAGAAATTCTGCGAGAGCAATGTTTTGTTAACTTCACAACTGAGGAGAGTATACACTGGAACTTAAATACAACCCAGTGTGAAAGCACGTCCATTAAATTTCTACAGTGCACTTCGAATTGCATACCCCTGGAAATGATGTATATTTTGCTTTAAAATAATTTTCACAGTGATACCTCAATTGACATTGCTGATGGGCTGGTATTTAAGCAAGAATTTCTCAGTCAGATTTATATTTTTGATGTCCCATTTGAAAGTTTGATTAAACCCCAATTTCGTGCATACTGTCAACATTATTAATAATTTTCATTTAGAAATTCCAGCAATTTGTTAAAAACACACAAGCTTTTGCAATGCATACAATTATTTACTGGGGTTATTTTTGTAGATAAGCATACTTTGAAAGTTATTCCACACAGTAGACTAGTCAAACAAAATTTTTAGAAATAAAAATCAAAATGCAAGCAAAGACGTAACAAAAAATGAAACAAATACATACACAGTTATAAACAAAATAAAATGCAGAAAAAAATATTGGAAGACACGGACAAAGAATGAAATAAAATTAAAAATAGAACAAAAAACCGAGCGACGCCCTTATTTTTGCAGCCTTCACAGTAAACGCAACGCCGTTTTATATTGCCATCACAATGAAAACAAAACACAATGAATGCACAATCGCAAGTAGAGATTCCCCAACATTCAGAGATGAAAACACCATCGCATAGCGTATGCATGAATGTAGGTTCCAAACCAAAGGAGTCAATCAAACCTCAAATATCGATGTAATTTCCTTGCCAGCGATCCGTTTCACTATCGTTTCGGTTTTCTTTTCACTTCCGCTGAGTAGATCGTTTATGGCAGCACTATCATCGGTGTTAATTATTGTCTTTGTGATGTTTTCAATAGTTCCACTACTACTGCTCGTCGTGGTGCTCGTCGTAGTAGTGCTACTTATTACAGTGCGAGATGTATTATTTAAAACTGAGGCTGGCCTCGGACCAACTTGTGGCTTCATAGGCAAATCTGTTGTAGTTTTCGTTTCGTGTGTAGTAAAGTAAAATAATTGTAAGGAAATAAAAATAAAATAAAACAATATCTATATTCATGCACTATTGTAAGAGAACATGCTTTGACAACAGTTGTGATAGCCGATTTCTGGAGAGTGTACGTCAGTCAACAAATGCCTTGTTATCCCACAGGTTACAGACAACCAAGCCAGGTTTATTTATTCCTATACAAAATAAGGAAACAGTGACCGCAACAGGTCGCACAATCGTTCGTTTGTGTACGTTTACTTTTTGGACAAATGACACAATTTGATGCCGCATCCGAACGGCTGAATTACTCAGGTGTTAGTCAAACGCGCGCGATTGAGGATATCTTATCGGGAACTCCGCCTCAAAACTGTTGTCAACTATCCAACTTCAAATACAAGAGACAAACCCATGCAATGCTCCATTACTTACCCATTCGACTGAGTCCAGCTGCCAGTTCTCGAACTGATTTCTTTTCCAGTGCTGCACCTGTAAACGTTTTAGTTATTGCATTTGATTAGCCAAGCGAAAAACAAAGCGACATGCCGAATTCAATGTACCTGGTGTGATTCCCACGATACTGCCACCGCCACCACTCGAAGCCAGTGCAATGCCAGGACTAATACCAACAATAGAGCCTCCCGTTTGCTGTCCAAATGGCACTACATCGCAATCTATTGTAAACAGAAAAAAAAAAATAGTACCGCCTTCTATTTATCATTTTTTTCTCATTACCATCGTCCAACTTCTCTGGCGTAGTTTTACTCGACTCGTTCGAGTAGTCTCCAGACTTTGGCTCATTGCCCACCACCGACCATGGACGTGGCTTCTGCAGAACAATCGGTGTCCTCAGGATACCATTGCTTGTCTTCACAATCACACTATCGCCACCGGTGTGGCTCTTTATTGACTCACTGCTGGGTGAACGCATGCGATCGTCACGATGGGGGGCGTGTAGGCGATCCAAACGATCGTCGTTGCCGCCCTCAGTGCGCATTTTGACGAGCGGCGATTTGCGACCTACCAGTGGCGAGTATTTTTCAAGATTGTCCGTCGATCGCGAACGTGTTGCCCATGCAACACCTGCAAACACATACATTTTATATAATTTCTCAAAAACTGCGACATAATTACCTCTCAAAAGTGGTGAACTACGATCCAATTTGATTGGCTTTCTCTCCTCCAAAATGGGAGTGGTCTCCTCTGAGGTCATCCTTCCATTATCGTCCCTACTCATCGTTGGACTGTCCGCAAAACTTAACGAACTACATTCCTCGGATGTTGGCGAGACGAGCGGTGTCAACGTTGTGGGAGTCACCGAGCCAGGTCTGAAAAACTGATCCAAACCCTCGATGATTTCCCTCGTGCTTGTATCGGCTACCAGAGGTCTCGACGGTGCTCGAGTTTTGGCCCGCTTTGGCCGCCCTTTGACCAAATGCTGCAACTGGAATGATGCACTCGGCAGCTCTGTTATCGAATCACAGCACTCGTCATCGCCACGTTTATCATGCGATGACATATTCGATGAACTGCGATGTGAAGACGGCGATTCCAGCAGATCTGGAATATGGCCAAGACTAAGATTCTCCACAACTGACTGCGGCCGAACCTTGCGTGCGATGGAGCGACGTTTCGATGGCAAATGTGGTGTGGCCTGAAAGTTAGATACGAAATCAGTTTCTCTACATTTCGAGTGCTCTCTGGTGTTATCGAAATTCGATATTCATCTTCAAATGCATTCAAATTTTTGAAGACTTTTCTATACAAGAGGCGGGGAAAACAGAAGTGATTTTACTCAAACTCTGGGCTGTGTGGACGTGCAAACAAGTCTCTTTCTCTCTTTCATATGTACACATTTCATAAACATAAGGATCAGAAAATATAAAATCAAAATGAAATGAAAATCAAAACTACGGGTATATAAAACAGAAGAACAAAATGAAAGGATTGCTGTGATCTACTTACAAGGTTTAGATATTCCAATTTCTGAACAAACGGATGAAGGGTGATAAGTAGTAGAGAGAGCATGATGGGAAGACACGGAGAGAAAATTATAAAACTTGTCGTGTCTCGATTTTGTTTGTGTTTAAATTATTTTTGTTTGTTTCAGTTTTTGTTTTGGTTTTTGTTTTTTTTTTTTTTCTTTTGGATGTGGTGTGGTTTGATGGATGGTGGTGAGTTTTGATTTACTTATATACCGTTTCGATTTCAAATGCAAAAAACTACAAACAAAAAAGTTGTCACTACAGTACTCGATATATGATTTACTACTGATTTGCTGTGAATTTCCTCGTCCATTTTGTGGCCAATTGGTGATTTGATTAGTTTTTTGTTTTTGTTTTTGTTGGGGGAAAATTCAAGCAGTCGAGCTAAACGTATTCACACTTGTTAATGTTTCAATGCATTTCAGTTGCTAGTTATAGTTCATGTTTTGTACAATTCACTGACACTAAGTATACTCGTAAAGTTTGTTATTATATTATACATAGATATATACGATACGTTTGAATCAAAATGCTGTTTTCTAGTTGACATATTTTTGCAAGAAAATTGTGTAATTTATCGCATCCAATGCGGATAACTTACAGTGGGTGAGTCTAATCCAAGTTTTGGCAGTACACTTCCTCGATTTGATCTCGATATAATTAGACCATCGGCATCCTGAAAGTAGACAGAGCGGAGATACGTTTTAAAATAAGAATCATCTACAGGGTGGGCCAAATAAAATATTTTAAAAACGCAATAAAATGGAAAAATTAAATATTATGGCTTTATTAGTAAGAGCAAATCTTCCCATTAATTATGGAACACAATGTTGTTCAAGCAGCTGCCTCGGCTGGCTTAGCAGTAGCGCCACTCCAATTTTCCAAGACCTTGTTGATGGTTTCGGTCTGTAGCTCACGGATTGCTTGGAATTGTTGGCACAACATCGGTCCTTCACGGTTCCCCACAAAATAAAAATTCCAAGGGGGTTAAATCGCAGCGCCGAGCCGACCAATTGACATCGCCCAGACGAGTGATAACACGATTTGGGAATTTGGTGCGCAAAAGATCGAATGTGGCATGAGCTGTGTGGCATGGTGCGCCATCCTGCATAAACCAGAGTTCGTCCCAATCCATGACTCCAAGTTCAGAAAAAGAAGTCGTGTAATATGGCTCTGTAACACCCACCGAAACATTGTTCCCAGCCAATGATGCCACCACTCCACAATCCGCATCAAACTGTCACTCATTGTGGATGCATTGGCTTCTCGACAATAACGTGCGGGTTTTCCGAGCCCCAGATGCGGCAATTTTGATTTTGTTAACGTAGCCGCCGAGATGAAAACGCGCCTCGTCAGAAAAGATGATGTTTCGCCCAAAATCGTTGTCCAATTCAAGCTGCCCTAAGGCCCCAAACTGCGAAGCGAAACGAAGCCTTCAATTGCTGACTCAATTGGACCTTGTAAGCGAATAATCCGAGATCTTTGTGCAGATTTCTCCTCAGTCTAGTGCGTGAAATGTTGGGCTGTTGAGATCGATGCCGAGTTGATGTTCGTGAATTGAGTCTCACACTCTCCGCTACAGCAGCCATATTCTCGTTTGTGCGACGACGGGGACCATGAGTCAACCAGTCTCACGAACTTTTTGCACAAACTGCATACAGCAGGCGCGGTGGGTGCTTCATTTCGGCCATAACTTCTTTTCAATAAACGCACTGTTTGGACTAAACAGCACTCACTTTGGAAATAAGTTTAAAACGAAACCACTGGATGGCCCTTTAAACGTAAATCATCAACGAAATTATCTGAGAGGTTATTTCAAGGCAAATTCTCGTACTAAGTATTTCCAGGTCGATGTCACGAAAGTTTGTTATGGTATAACTACACATTGACTGTACGCGAGAAGAAAAAAAAAACACCATTTATTTCAAAGACCAAGCCATTGCGAATGCCAGAGCGCCTCGTCTGAGTAACTGGAAGCCACGATCCCGGGATCGCAGCAGATTCAAGGTTCCACTGTTTCAAGTGGAGGCCCTTCACGAGTCGGGAACAGGTTATGAAAGAAATACCGTGCGTGGAGCGCCCATTCTTGCTAGTAAAAACAATTACGTGACCTACCAACGGGTAACCGCTTGTTCTCTGCCCACTATCATCCATAAACCATTGCTCACGGCCGATATGATCATTATAATTTACTAACTAAATGTCACCTTTAGAGGTTTCACTGAAACTTCTTAGACTCCGAACAACCCGCATGTGCCAGATTTCACAATAGGAAATGACAGACCAACTGGCTTGGTATCCTGATCGACTCGTAGCTAAAGCAATGGTTAACACAAATATTGGCAAATGTCATGGTCGAATGTAAGTACTTTTCCTTCAGTAATTAGGGAGTGGTTCACTGTACTTTTACCACTTTATCTTTGCTTTCAAGCGTCTATAACTTCGATACCAATTTCGTTCCTTCATAGTCAAATTCCAACATGACGTCATACCTAATGTTGATATACTTATATCAACGAGATTGTAATACCAACACTACCAAAATACAATTTCTCATATCGCGCGCGCGCCTCGATAAATAATCATCATTTCGATGCATTTTTTTTTGTTTAAAGAAAAGCCATAGCAAACAGCATGTCGTCTTCGTAACTTGATTCGTTATCGGAGTGTTTGTTCAGCAAACAACATTAATAATTTGGCGTACTTGATGCTTAAACAGTTAACACAGCAGCAATTCTAGAGTTACACTTACATGACTAGATCGACTTCGAACAATATCCGGCGTCTGGGGTTCATCCAATAGAACCGACGGCGAGTCTGAGATGCCCATTCCTCGACGATAGCGTGTCAGTGCCTCTAAGACTTCATCTGTAGCTCGATCCGAGATTGTCGCCGCAATCGATTGTTCAATTTCACTAAAAATAAAAACAAGCAGACAGTGTTAAGCACAAAAACAAGACAATGCTTATTTGTGTATCGAGTACTTGTCCAATAGTTTTTCTGTGTTACTGCTGCGTGCCGCATCTGAATCGCTACGGCCCGATAACCAGCAACAGATTTTTTCACATAGACCCATCGCGAGCGTGTTGATACACAAAAGGTACAACTACACAACAACTACTGACCAACGGAGTGCTTGTGAAAAATCTTTAGACGAAGAGAGAAGTTTAGTAAAATATATGTTCTCTCGATTTCGTCGTACTCAGCTTTCTGGGTAATCTTATCAAAAAGCTGGTGCGCCGGAGTCTTATCAAAATAATATAAAAAAAAAAACCAGTAAGCAGTAAAAGCATTTTGGAACAGTTCACCCCACAACTCATTTGCAGATATGCTTAGAATGAATGGTTCTCCGTGCACAGTGTGCGGGAAATCATTGAGGGCTTTCAATGATGAATGGATTTTGTAATAATTAAATAAATACATTGGCATCGAGTTTTTTCTTCGCCCCACAATTAAACAATTAGCTGATCTTGGTTATTGCAAATAAATGCAGCTGTATATATTATGTAGTGTGATGGAGAAATATTGTCAAAGTAACACCAGTACTCTTCCGAATTGAGAACGAGAATCAGGTTCGTTTGTATTCAGTATAAATGGAACGATTGTGTCTCTGGTTATCCATTGACACTGTTCATACGAAAAATGTGTGTGTGCTTTTTTTTGTGCGCAGTTTGGAGTTATAGTGTTTTTGCAACGATGAAATGTTTTTGCTAATTAGATAGACGATTGTAACACATCTCTTAACGATATCTGTTTCCGTATTGTCGATGAGGCAAATTGCATTTGACAAGAATTTCACATTAACCATTACTAAGAGGTGTTACACTTTGAAGTCTCGTTATACTCCATTGAATACCATAATTGTGCAATAGTTGATATGAACAAGAAATCAACACAATAAGTCAAAGTTAAGTGATGGAATTTTTATAAATAGTCGGCATTGGTGTTATCGGCTGTTTAAGCTTCGACGATATGCCCAATAACAGGTTAATAAAGACAAGTCTACACAACAAAAGCTTTTCGGATTTCTAACAGGTAGAAATGTTGCTATCGTGTACAAAGGTAGTAAAACAACTTTTATCAAAGCTATTCGGATAGTGGTACTTGACTTACGCTCTCGAGTTAATTTGAATTTTAAGTGTCATATGAAGCATCTTTATCTTATCTTTATCATCAACACATCAGAGTTAGTGTTTCAGCAAGAATTATGCATATTTGTAAGATTTGGCGAAAATATTTGCGCCAGAGTTTGCATTGTCAAAGCAACTCTGAATGAAGATGAGCAAACTTTTGGACACCGCTAACAAAATTGAGAACAACTTTCTGCACACATCCTCAGATTTACCAGATAAATAATTTTGTAAATCCATGTAACAATCTTGGGCATGGCGGAAAATTGTAAAAGTATAGTATGCAAACGATTTTAACAAAACAGCAAATTTGTTTTCAAAGGAATCAAACTCACAACACAATTTTTGAATACTTACGCAACTTTATTCATAATCTCACTGCCGGCGTTGTTGAGCAAACACGTCTGCAGGAAATCGTCTGGAATGACTAATCTCTCGCAGAGCACCTTCCTCAAATCGATTATAACATTCTGACATCCAAAAGTCTTGGGACACTGTTCTATTCCAGTTCGAATCATCGTCTCCATGGTCTCCTCCAGGTGACTCTGTATTATATAACTTAGATCGCTGGCGATTCGTGTTAGTTTAACCTCAACCGGATGTGATTCACAACGAACTGCTTCCTGTAATTTTGGCATAAGTTGCTTGCAATTTTCTGCATCGTCAATGAGTCGTTGTACAGCGCATGAATCACTGCCCGGCGCTATAGACAGTGTGTCCTGAGTTTCGGCTACCAACTTGTCGACAAGCTGATGGGTGGAAGATAACATGAAACCATGTTGTAATCGGAAGCCCTGACCGTTCTGTCGCTTCAGCCCATTGCAATTGCGTTGCAATAGCTCTTGCATCTTTCGCATAATGGTGTCGGTCTTTTCGGGATGATTTTTCAAATGTGGCGCTATATCGAACACCGGAAACGGTATCGTACGCATTGAATGGTTATTCTCCAGAGCGTACACAATATCGTTATAGCCCTGCAAAGTGATGTTATTCTTATCCATGTAGATGGTTCGGAGTTTGTTATTGATTTGTAATGCTTTGGCGAGAAGTCGTGCACCAACGTCACCCATAAAATTTCCACTTATATCTGGCAGAGAATGGAGAATTGTTGGAAAATTTGTCGTAGAAACGCTGTTAACAAGACTCACCTAATTTCTGCAAGCTCTGGTTACTTCCTAAGGCATTAATAAAGTCATGAATATCATTCTTAAGCTTGTTCTCGGAAAGAACCAGTTCGGCTAGGGGGAAGTCATCCTTTTGGATGAGATTCACCAATGCATCCATTACGGTTGGAATGTATTTAGGTTTCATACCGGTAAGACTACGTGTCATGTGAAGGGATCGGATCGATGGGTTCTTCGATATTGCAGTTAATACTGATGCTAATTCGGCATCCAAATCTAAAGAGAGAAATAGAGAGAGAGAGAGTAAACAAATGCAATTTTGCAGAAATGAAGCTTGCGGTTTATAATTACTATTGTCACTTATATCTAGACTTTGTAAAACACGAACACCATGTATACATGATTCCAAAACATGAGCACCCTGGGCACCTAATGAATTACTACTTAAATCTAAGTACAGCCCAGCTGTTGACTCGTTGCATGCAAGGCCGAGGAGTAAATTTCTGAAACGAAACAAAGAGAAATACATTAAATGAATCAATGCAGACGCCCACAGCTTTCGATGGGAATACACATCGTTATTATCTGCCTTGATTTGGTTTTGGTAAACCTTCGAAATTAGTAATTTATTGTTTTAATGGCCAATCAATTGTATTAACTTACTTCAATGCTTCCATTGGCAATTTACAACCGGCAATATTTAAATGTTTCAAACTTAATGTACTCGTAAAAAATTGTTTAAACGATGGTGGTATTTCTTTTCCTTTCTTTGTACTAAACGAATTATGAGAGACGTTTAAATTACTTAAATGTGTTGAACAACCACGCAATAGGGCACCAAATAACTGAAATTGAACAAAAATTCATTGAAAATTATAAGCAAACACATCGTTACAATCAAAGTCGGCTCATTCGAAGTTATCCTTATAGCCAACTTCGTCTGTATACAAATACACACATTCTCTAAAGTAATATCAGTCGATGAGAGGTCCAAATGCTCTAGAACGTTTGGTTGGGCCAGAAAGTTGTGTAAATTCTAGAAGAGAATAAAAAAAAAGTTTCATTTTTGACAAGCGTTTAGAAAAGTATATGCAATTCTATTGCAGCTTACAGTTATATCGTCCTTCAGGCTGTTTCCGCTTAAATCTAAATACGTTAATGAATTGGAAATACTCTGATTTAGCGATAGAGAGTGTGACATTTGGTTAACGCCCTTCGATGTAAGACCACAGTGTGCCAGGGCCAATTTACACAGACCTTTGGATACTTTTGCGATCGGACCCGCCAGATGTATTGCGCCTAAAAATGTATGCAAGTTTTTTTTTTCTGTAAGTTCACATTCTCTTCATTACAAAGTAGTGAATGTCTATTTAAACAAAATTAATTGTGCACTGAAAAAAAAATGACGAAAGAAAGAAAAAGCGAATTTTTACCATATCCCACTTGTATGTATTTTTGCCAGGAAATTTGTAAAAAATAAAGCTAACAACAACTATTATTAAAAACAGCCATAAACAAAGTTTCAGCTAATACCGATTGAATCTATAGCATTTTAAATTTTTGGAGATTTATTTGAAATTATGCAAAACAAGTTTCGTGTGTAAAAAAAGGAAACAGCAGCAAGCAAATGGACAATTTTTATTTGGTTTGTTTTTGAAAATAAAATAACATAAGCACACATTCGCCAATTGATTTGATTTGTCAACATGAATTAGTGGATTTTTATGAATAAAACAATCAAACTAAAGGAGACAGTGAACAGCAACATTTTATATAAATCAAACCTTGAACAATTTTTCCAAGTAGGGCACACAACGATGTAGCACCTACATTAGACAAATATACGAGTACACACGATAGAATTTATATTGAGACAAGAATTTACTGTGGAATTAACTATAGAAATGAAAATGGATTTGTGAACTTAAAGTGGATCCTGTTTTGTATTCATTTGCTCTAATTATTGTGTTGAGTGCGACTGTTTTGAATATTTCATTTTTTGCTCTTAGTGTGTATGATACAGATGGGAATAGGGCAAACAAATTGGAGGTGAATAATACATTGGGGGGGTAAGGATTGTCAGATGTGAATGGATGAAGGGATGGGGACGTTGGTCATGTTTATTTGAAGGTTGTTTCGTTTGATAACCTAACCTAACCTTAGCATGAACCAGTGTGATCAGTGTTTCAAAAAAAAAAACAAGTGACGACGCAACAAACTGTCAACCGAATTGATTAACAAAGCACACTTCAATAAAGAATGCTGCGAGTAAGAATAATGCCGGAAGCTGCTGCTGCAGGAGACTAGTGGCAACACAGCCAGAAGGCTACCATTAGTACGGTGACAGATGTGTTTCACCACCACTTAACCCTGGTTTGACTGACAATATCGACTAGTAAACACAGCAAAACAGGAAGTTTATAAGGCGGCGCTGCAAAAGAGTGTTTCGTACGAATTATTCGACTATGTCGAAATGTTCCACAACAATTTTAGCATTCTTTACAATATTCTATTTCCAACTAGAAGGTTCTCATGTGCTCCGATCGATCACTGAACCAAAGGGTCAACAGTTTGTTAGCTGTGCAGATTTAACAATTTATAGTATGACCTGTGATATGAATGTAGTAATAAGTATGTATGTACATTCGATATACAACAAATATCCTTGATTACATTTAAAAGAAAAAAAAACCCCAACTCACCTTTGTCCTCAATCAAATTATGACTCAAATCGATAGTACGAATCGCAGGATTGTTATTTGTAATCACAGATACAGCTAATTTATGAAGAAAATCCGACCTGGAAAATATTTAAGCCATATAGTAATAGAATTTAAATTTGCAACACAAAATAGTCTCACCTTAAACCTAAAGCCTCCAAGTGCAGCTCCTCCAGCCACATTGATCGCTTGAGCACATGCAATATCCGTTCCAGTGTCTCGTGTGACAATCGCATATGGGAGGCTTTTAGGCCACGAAAAAACGTGTTATACTCCAGTGCTGAGACAATTGCCATTAGGTCTCTTTGAAATATAGATTCAACAGTAAGCAAAATCTGATATCTGTGCGATAAGACTTACTTTGGTTCCAAATGATCGAAATCTCTCAAATTCAATATCCTAGTGTCATGTGACAGGTATATTGTGTCAATATCCCAAGCGACTTCCTCTCGGTAAGGAACACCATGAAAATCACACATGCAGGCGTATTGTGTACTAAAACCACCACAGGGGCCAACATTACGCGGGTCAGATGGTCGCAGCTCTTCCGAAAATATCGTTTCTCGTTCTGGCGGGTGGATATCAATCTGTGGATGAATAAAATGTATATTTGTGTAATTGGTTTCATTTTAATCGGGCTAATTTAGAATTCGCCTTCAACATGAAACAAACTTGAGAGTTCAAGAGTGAACCCAGAGTGCAAGACGAATGGCAGATTTCAGTGAAATTAATCTCTGTTCTGGACGTGTAGCACTTAAAAAAGTTTTCTCCCTCAGACTCTTTTTTTTTTTGCTTGTATTTATTGAGAGTGAGTGTTGTTAAGTAGAAGGATGTGTTTCTTTGTTTTTGTTTTAAGCATGGGAGTTCAACATCCTCACCCGCACAATGGTGGTGGCAAAATGACGGCAAATGTCCTGTTTAGGTATATCCTACACACAAAAGTCCGCCAGGGTACACAAAAACTCGTGCTAACAATTTGTTAAGAATGTCCAGTGTGATTCAATGTAGACGTTTACATTATTCAGCAAAATAACTTGAAGGCGCGTCGAAGGACTAGGTTTAATGAACGGGCGTTATAGAAGTTGGAAAACGAAGCAAAGAGGCAGTTAAATAAATATAATCAGTCTTTGTATGTAGGACAACATTAAGTCTGTCTGGTATGTGTTGTGTCGTATGGGCATGAGCACGAACGTGATTTGTCAAATGTGATGTTGTATATTTTGGATTTTATTGACTGTCTGGCATTGTAAAATTAAGCATTTTGATGTCAAAGATAAGGAGGCGAACGGAGGTTTTTCTTTTTATAAATGGTGTCATAAACGAAAAGTTATTAAGTATCGATTTGGATCTGCGAAGTTTAACAGCTTGTTGGCGCTTCACACCTTAGTAGGTATTAACATTCTTCAACAATTCTAAGTACAACAGAAGCGGGTCACTGCAAGAATCTGTAAATTCCGGAGTCTTATCGTTTTAGAGTCATCTTTGCACAGTATTAGAGCTCCTACTGGGCTGAAAACACCATTATGCTTCAGCGGAATTACAGAATATGGACTCACGGTACACGAGAAGTTGCCAATTCAAAAGATTGGCACTTTAGTGCCTACGTAGACACACGTAGGGAGTACGTTTTAACTATGTCCCCCTTTGATCCTAAGAGCTCCTCTATTTCGGTAACACAGCCTAAATACTTTCCATGTCCAACCATGATAATCAGTTTATTTTCTTATCTACGATTTGAAGGAACTCTTTGTCAACGCCAATACCACTCCTCTGATAAAATTCTTGGCCCCCGGCGCTCCGATGAATAAACCTATCGTAAGCCTTTCTACTTTCGTCATAAATCCCCAGATGCACGTTACCCACCTACCGTTTAACAACATCAAACACAAAACGAGAAGCAAAGTTAAAAAAAAATCCATTTTTTCGATTAAATTCCATGTCATACGAGGCTTTTCTCTGCAAAAGAATTTATATACACGTCGTATCTACGACTACATTTATATTTTCCATTTGCCCATGGCCAAGAAAAAATTCCATTAAATCCGACAGGAGAACAAAAAACGACAGTGTATTGGCTTGGAGGTGAATCCCTATCCATATGTTGAGATGTATGCTGAATCGCTGACCTGAAAGTGAGTTCATATTTCATTTACCGCTTCGTGACACCCAGTACCACCCACAATTGCCGGTGTACATACCTTTTGTCGCTCTGGCAATGGAGTTTTCATGTTGCGCGCAGCTATGTCCCATAATCGACTGAGGGAAAAATGTGCAAAGTGCGGTATCCTTTTCAATTTCAGATCTGTCAAGGAATCGGAATGGGAAACTCGCACTTTTGCAACGAATAATCGCTGCAATTAAACTTAAATAATTGATATGAGCACGATGCAATTGTGTATGTGTTTGTGTGAGTCTAGTGTAAGCCATTTGATCCCTCTTGTCTTAATGTCAGAAGGAGCAATCCCATCAGGCCATCACGACGAGAACAAAGAAACCGAAACGAAAATAAATGAATGGATGACTTTGTGTCAGTCAGCCCGCTTCTGTGTGTTAGCAGAACGGAATCGTATATACACCGCCTCCGCCCTACTGCTGTGAAAACAATAAACAAACAAATAAACAAAGACAACAACAAAATAGTGCATTGTTATACAAAATGTGCAGATTAAGGGGGGGAACGAGATGCCGATGTTTTGTGGCGGTCGATGATGGAGCTGGTGGAAGAAGGTGGTTTCCATCAATTACAAGAGTTTTTTTTGTTTTACTCATTTTGTTGTAGAGCATGACTTAACATCAATGTTTGTGTTGAACAAATTGACAGACAACATCAGGCAGACTGGCACCAGGCTGCTGCAGGAGCAGCAGAAAGGTGAGGTAGGTCGGCGAGCAATGCTCATTGACACGGTTCAAGTGAATGGGTAATTATGGAAAGTGCTCCGAATAGTGAACCGAAAAACCTGTAGTTGGGGGACGTTATAAAGAGCAGTACATACACATCCACGTACACAACCGTACAATACAATGTGAGCACAAGAAGCAGTCTTCTTCTAATTGTAAAGAAACCAGAGGGGATATCCTTGCCACAATATTCTCGGTATAAGCTCTTTGTTCTAACGAATGTTGGTGTTGTTTTAATTTCCGTTGTACGGTATGCCTTGTGTGTATTTATGCTATTTGAAGATTAAAATGTGCTTCTTTGAAGGGCATTTTACAATTTGAGAGGAATCGTAAATAGGAGTGCCGAAGCAACTTTTGGAGTCATACAAGGAATATTGTCTAAAAGATCTCGGGCACAATGCGCATGACTTTCGACAGGGTTGGCAAAAATAGGAAAATGTCTCATTTCTGCATAGTGGTCGAGAGTTGATTCTGAAAATTTGTTTGTTGTTGCTGGTGGTGGTTGGAAGTAGTCAGACACAGCTTACAACATTTTTTGACGGAACACTGAGACCTTTGTCTACCTCAAGATGTCAACCGAAGAAATTATTTTGACAATCTACCGGCTGATTGAGGCCCTGATTTTCCTGAAATGTTGCGACACCCAAGTGCGAAAGTCTTTTGACACCCACTGCTATGATTCATAATTCGCTTAATTGCACAAGTTAGGGAGATTGTCCAAATGTTGTAGAACTTAATATAAACCAAGGTGAACATTTTTAAAGAGGTACGGGCAGTGTTAGTCCGGTATTCAAAGTACTACAAAATATTTCTTAATTCTAGTTGAAATCCTGTCAATTTGAAAACTTAATTTCGATTTCATGTCCACTGCGATCAAACGTCATCTTAAGCCACTCACATTGGCCTTTACATTTCCTTGTCCATGACACCTAATCCCAGTACACCTCTTTCCTCCTCTCCAACACCCACCTCAATTGAATTGAAGGCGTTAATATTACCAACGAATGACTCAAAACACAACATTTCGTGATGAGAAAGTGGGACACACTGTGTTTATCATATCTCTGACAATTGGATGTAAATTATTTTTAATTTCTTTCAGTTTCGTTTGAGCTCATACTTAATTGAGGTTAAGCATCAGACAGAGGGGTTCAATTAAGTTTGATCCATTTTAAATTGTTGGCGAGTTTTCACTTTTTAGTTGTTTCCAAACTAACTCCGCCGTACTTACCTTTCGAATGATGTACTTGAGAGGAACTGTTGGGAAGATTTGCTTTATCGCTGAGGCCAGATCTGTGAGGATAACATCGGCATTCTATACAAAACGAGAGACAGAGAGAAAAAGTGAAAATTAAATTCTTTAGTGGCTGCAGGTGCACTTACTGAACTAAAATTGCCCGCATCACCGGTCGTTGCAAACGAATACGTTCTATCATTTGTGATGATGGAGAAATGAGAGGGTTTTTTACTTTCCACCGCATGGATGTCCAAGTAATGAAAATGACTTTCGATCTGCAATTAAATTAATGTTACTGAATATATATACACAATTGAAGATGGAAGCACAAATTCGCTTACCTTTGTGGGAACTTTGGCGATTAGCAAATATATGCGAACGGGTGTAAAGACCTGAAAGAAAATTTTGGAATTTATTACTTGTGTCAACATTTGCCATAAAAACAACTTATTTTAGTAAGCAAGTTTTAAGTGGTCGCACCAGGTAATGTAGTCTGGTCGGTGGGAGAGCAACAATTATTGATTGTTTTTCATTTTTTTTGTCTTATGCGATTCATTTTTACTTTTAACGCATTTTGAAGAAGGTCTGACAATGTGTATCCGGTGGCTTAAGCAGATTTACACTCGAATGGCTACCAGTTTAATTTGTGTAAACCCTTTTAGGTCTTTGACCTATTTGATTTAAGGTTTTGTGAAAAGGATATATATATATGTGTAATTGAAAAGGGTTCGGGATGTCGATGAAAGTTAAATGAGCTGAAAGTAAACATTTAAAATCAATAAGCAGGGAAATATTTTGCAGGACCCAGTCATTTAAAAGCGCGCATTCATGTTCGGCTCTTGGAGGAAATGTATTTTAAAAGAAGTTCTACATATTTAACAATTTGTCACTAGCCGTTGAGCATTATATTGAAGTTTAAAAATTTAATTCAATTCTTCCCTCATGGTTACGCATTTTGCGTTAAATAAAATGAAAACAATTGCAGCGACCATTGGCGGATGACTACGGGAATGTCCAACGTACGTCAAGTTTTGTTTCAGTGTTTTGCTGCACAAGTGACCGAAATGTTTAAGTAAGTTTGAGTAAAATTTCAGAGAGTTTTTGGCCGAATTTTTGACTTCTCGTTCTCTGCTCGGAAAAGTACGCGAATGGATGTTTTGTTTAGAGTTTAACGTTAGTTTGATATGCTGCCAGCCACTAGTGGTCTGGAAGGCAAATTCGAGAAAAAAATTACCGCTGCCGACTTTTGTAAGGTAATTCCGATGAGATTTTGACACGTTTCTGGCGGATAATTTCCAACACATATTGGAATTTAACCTTCCATAGTTTGATGATTGCCGCCATAGCAAAATACTTCAGTCTCAAGTAAAATTTATTTAAGATTTTGACTAGTTTGTCAATTAATGTTCGATGAAACCAATACTGACAAGAAAATGTAATTTCGCTGTAACAGAAGTTTAATTAGCTTCAAGTTATTAAAATTCCATGCACACGTTCAACCAGTTTGTAGCTTAAAAACATTTAATCGATCAGCTTTCTTCTCCTGTGCACAAAGAAGGTGGACAGATTTATAAAATTAATTAAAATGCAATTAGTTAACGCATTCCCACAGAGTACAACGAACCCCGTAGCAGTAAAACTACCACCACCACCATCATCATCAACAAGTGCCATACGTCCCCCTTTATTTGTACTCACTGATGCGAGTCGACGAGTGACAAAAAAAAAACACAGAATGACAAAGGAGTACAGTATCAGAAGCCAATTATTCGCAACGGCTACACTGCGTTCTCATCATCCTGTTAACTCACTTTGAAATTTCCAAGAAGTGAACGGAAATTGCGGCAAAGAAAAAAAACCCCAACGATGAAACAAAAGGACGAAATGCATAAATCGAATTTAAGGCTCTGCTGTGAACAATCAACGAGGGTGAGTGTTTAATGCCTTTAATCCTTTAGCGACGACGAGTGTGTGCGCTTGGGGGATTACATTTCAATACCAGACTACCAGGCAGACGGACGCCTATCGAATTACCTACATCAAGTCCTTCTTGGGGGCCGGCGAAGAAGGGATTGGTTCAACTATAATTTGGAAAAGTTGGAAACCATGAGATATATGTATATATTTATTTTTGTTTGAATTAATTTGCAAACTTTAGTGCCATGTGAAAATTTTGGGAACTTAGTTAGGGAGAGGAAAGTTTGTTTATTTGGCACTCTAACGAACTCAGAAAATGGGTCCCCTTGTTAGAGGGACGAATGTATTTCGCACGAGGAAATATGACAAATATCCCGCGGCGTACTTCTGCGAAAGAGAGTACCTTTCTATGGAGTTAGGTGTTGTTTTCCACATCTTTAGGAGTTCAACTTAGTTAAGTTCTGGGATGGCATCATATTCAAATATTCACTACTCCACGATGAACAGGAGTTTGCAGCGTTATTCATGTGTAGATTTTAAAGTTTTGCGAAGGTCCAAAAAAGGGATATAAATAAGGCTTAAGCGGGGCGGGGGTAGTGGAAAAGTTTAAAATGATAAGAAGACTCAAGACCTACCGACCAAACTTCATAAGCAACATTGAAATGTATTGCAATTGTCAATCTCTCCGTTGTATAGTTAATATGCCAAGTCATGTACGGCTCAATTGCATGTGATAAGACTCTTGGCCAATTGACCAATTGATTCAGGATCAGATTCTGTAAGGCGAAACGATCAAACGTTTTCGTGCGCCCGAAAGATTTGCCCTAGGTTACAAAAACAGGTTTCACACGAAAACATTTGAACGTTTCGCTTTACAGAATGCCGACCGAGGTTCACTTCCTGACAGGAAAAAAACAATATTGTCTTTCGTAGAGGAATATATACGGGGAATTCAACACTTAACAATTCAAACAATCACTTAAAAGAGTCACATGATAAATTAGTGAGTGCTGTTCGAAATAGCTTATATTCCAACCTTAGTTGCTGTTTTCTCAAAGCATCACATCAATTTTCACAGCTTTGTAAAATATTCTCACAAGAGCTTGATGACTTAACCAGTGTTGTATGTCATTGAGATGGTTTTTCCCTCGGACAGCTAATTTTTTCCCTATGTTTCATTTTTGGACCTAGTCAAAATTCCCACAAATTTCCCACTTGGTAAACTTAAAAAAAAACAGTTAGTTTTCAATACTTTTATTAAAAAAAAAAATAAAAAAGGGCAAAAAAATATTCCATTTAAGGAATTTAAATGGAAAAATAAGATAAACTGTCATTATACTTTATGAAAAAAAAAACAAACAACATATAATGCATTATAATATCAATTTTTTTTGTGTATTTTAATATCTATAGAGTAAGTTAATAAAAAGAGGCAAAGCGAGGCATTTAGCGAAAAAAATCTCTATAATAAGAAAATTTTCGATAATGAATAAATTATAAAAAAGAATAAAAATAAGAATAAGTCTTTAAATGTAATAGCACAAATTAATATTTTAAATTCATTAATATAAATAAATAAAACTCAATTTGTATAGGCTTTTTTTTGTGAATACAGAATAAGGTAGTAGAAATATGATATTAGGTTGAAGTTTGATGGACATTTTTTTTTTGTAACTTGTCAAAATTTCCCAATCTTACCGACATCTTATTTTTCCCTTTTTCCCACGATTCAGTTTCTTACCATCGAAATTTCCCACGAGTTTTCAACACTGGACTTAACCAACAATTCAAAAATCAAATGAGAGAGAGACAATACATCATAAGTGCAGAACTATTCTCGAACAGTTTTTACGTCCGTATATTTGAGTCGTTTATCGCGTGCATATTTGCGTTTTAAAAAAAATGGTGCTAGGCCTACATGCGAATAATCCCTCAAACTGCCGATATAAATTGACAGGTTTGCCAAAAAAAAAGTTATAAATTTCATTAAAAAAAAAGTTATTCAATAATAAAATTACTATTTGCCCATCCTGTAAAATACGCATAAATTATTTGGGTAGTGATAGCAACAGAGATAAAATCGCAAGTGAACTGACCAAAACTATTGCTTTTATAAAAAACACGGGATGAAACTAGCGTGGAACAAATACTACGAGTTTGTTCATAAGGTTACGCATTTTCGATTTCTAAACAACGGTTACAGAAACACCCTGTATTAAAAACCTGTACGTGAATCAGGGTGCAACGATTTCTAATGTCGTTTTCCATTGGGCCCACCAGATATTTTTTTCAGATCTCAGATCAGGCTTATGGAACGTGCAACGAAATTGATCTGCTTTTGTAAATGCATTAGTGCGTTATTTGACAGCAATATCAGCTGTTCAAATTGCATTCGTTTTTGGAAAAATTAACTATGGAAATTAGCTTGAAAAATGTTCCCCCTGTTGTGGATACAAATAGAGCAGTTTCGGTGATTCCTAGTTTCCAGATGATGAGGAAGACAATGAATATTTATGTATTTCTTATTTTGGTTTTCACGAAACTTTGCACATTTGTTTTAAAGCAAACTTCTTAAAATGACGTAAAACAGCTGTGCAAAGTATATTGGCATTTGTGGCAGTATGTGTAAATCTGAAAAAAATTATCGAGATCTGCAAAAAGTGATCCGAATCGAAAAAAAGATCGATTTCTTGTCCCAATGGAAAACGACATAAGAGTTCTCAAATTTGGCAGCAATTAATACTTTGCACTCAACGTTTTTATTCAAAACACACGCGTCAGTCTATCCTTCAACTTGGGATCAGAACTTTGGAGAGCTTCTTATCAAATTTATAGAGGTTATTTTTTTTTTAAAGAAGCCGCTATCAAAGCTGACGCATAATTTCAGGGAAATGTTCAAATAGATTGTGTTTATCATTTGTTTTGTCTTTTTTTTTGTTTTAGTCACATCGCACTGCAACTGACAGAAGACAGAAAGATAGAAAGTCCTATTATATCATTTGGAAAATATTTTAGCTGCTTATAGATTAAATATTAATATACAAACTTGCGTGTGTTGTTTGCGATTAGACAGACAGACACTCGCCTGCTCACGGCTGTGCATAACTTATAACACTATTTGAATAATAATACCACAACGCGACGGGAGTAGTAGAAACAATACTTTGATGATTGCCAAACGTGACTTTTGTGACTAAAATTTGTGCACACTTTTATTACAGCTGCGTTGTTGCTTTTTCGTTTTATTTCTCTTCGTTTTTTTATGGGATTTTCTTAATTGAAATCGAAATGCATGCGAGGTGAGGAGTGAGCAGTGAGGTAGGACAGCCCTTGCCAGGAGGTTATGATTATATGTTGCGAGGTATTTGGCACGTGAGTGTTTCCCACTTAAGCCAATTAATTTGAATTTTCTATGAATCAGAGGAATATATTGTGACAGTATCATGCCAATGACTTTGGGAGCGTTGGGTATAGTAGGTAGTGGAAACTGAAAACTTTGTGCGGAAATCAGTATAGAGGATGGGGGTGAGTTACGTAATTAGGTGTGTTTTGTGAAATTAATTTAAAATTCATACTTGGGCGGCGTTATTATGACTGGTCGGTAGTGCCATAAATAAACACGTCCATTTTTTTAATTATATACATTAACTCGGCTGAACTCGTTTCGAAAGAAGCTATACTGATTTTACTTAAAATGGGTTTCTTATATCCGCCGGATATTGGGAACTAAACTTCTTTGTAAGCAAATAGTGTCTGCAACAATAACAATAATCATATTGGGCACATTCCAGAATCTAGTTATATGAAGTCGACTAGATTGGTCTGGATAAGATGTAACCTGACCGCAAAAACTAGATTGGTCGGGAACGTCACGTTTCCTAAGTCAGCCACATGTGCGAAATGTCAAATTAATAGTCAGTCACGAATTTCTTGACTAGATTCGTCGGCTACCCCTCCATAAACGTCAACTGAAACAGCTGATCATTTGACCGATTTCAGCCAATCAGAACCGAGATACATCTAAGACAGTTGTCAGACTTACTAAACTAGTTACTTGAACGTCCCCATAAACTGTCCAGGGTAGATTTTACGAAGTCAAAATGGCGAAACCTTCCATATAAAATTAACTTACAAATTATTTAGCGTGAAGGTTAAAAATGATTATTAGTAAAAGGCGAAATAACCAAAGGTACAAAGGTACGTCCGTTACAGTTTCGAAATAATTGAAAATATCGTCTTACCATTAATTTCCTGTTAAGTCACGGGTACCTGGAGTTGTCGAGATACGGACAATGTGTTTGGAATAGCATTGTTCATCAAGTAAACGAAAAAAGTGGATAAAATTCTATTGGGAGCACTTATGTCTTCGCCAATACGAATTTTGGGGTAACGAGTTGAAGACAGTTTGTTTTTTAAAACACAAAACCAGTCTTAAACGAAAACTGGTACACAACAATATTAAACAAAATACAGCTCACCACCTAGTTGATAAAGATCATAAAACTTTCGTAAAAAGACAATAAAAAAAAAACACTTTACGAGGACATTTTTTAAGAGGTTAGTTATTCAAAATTTTCGGCAAAAGAATTGTGTCTGCAGTTATATTGGAAATGTCACCGTTAACTAAAATATTGAATTACGTCTAATTGTATGACCCGGTAAATAAGACATAAAATTGTCGGCCTTAATGGCTGACATATGAATTTAGGAAGAACACGTTATGAGATATTCACCCCTATCGAGGTATCCGTTCGGAAAAAAATCCGATACGAAAACCAAATCCGATCGGAACTCAATTTGCGTTCGAAGTTATCGTTTCGGAACAAAATAAATGAAGCATATAAACGCGTTCATTTCGCATCAAAATATTCCGCAGCAATAAGTTGTCGGAGAGCGCCGGAAAAAATATGCCGCGTAGCTGTCAAAAGTAAGCGGTATAACGCGGTTCCCTGCAATGCGACAAGGTGCGCTACATGTCATCGGAGAATTTTTCCGAAAGTTGTATCGGAACGGATACCTCGATTGGAATTTCCCTCATTTCGTACAAATCGGAGAAAATTCCGTTCCGAACGGATACCTCGATAGGGGTAAT
The DNA here is from genome assembly GCA_916610125.1 of Cheilosia vulpina. Taxonomy (NCBI): domain Eukaryota; kingdom Metazoa; phylum Arthropoda; class Insecta; order Diptera; family Syrphidae; genus Cheilosia; species Cheilosia vulpina. Next base: position 47,711,959 of record OU744279.1, read on the forward strand.
TTGCACTTTCTTCAAAATAAGAACAGCACGGGCTTTCTTGGCTTACTATTCTTAAGTGTGAAAATAATAAGGTTATAGGTGAAAGTGGCTGTCAACAAAATCTAGCACTCTAAGCTCTGTATGAAGTCGATTTATTTACCACGCTCAAAAATTGGCTCTAACCGAGTGTGATTCTTGATCAATTAAAAGAAAAAAGGGTTGAAATGAACAAAGTTGAAAAAAAAACCATTATTCGTTGTTAAAAACTAGAGCGATAAAAAGGTTAGTAAATGCATACTGTTAAAAAACACACTTTATCAGATGTTATCAACCAAGTTTCTAGATTAATATCAAACAGTTGGTTAAATTCTAAAGAGTTAGTTTGCTATTCACCGCCGAGAAAATTTGGAGGAAATTGATAAATCGTTTATTTTCAACCGAGTTTCCTTAAACAAGTTGACTCGGTATTTTTAATCCACTAATGCCCAAAACACATGTCCAGAAATTCTGGACGCAACGCAGATGAAGTGCTGCAAATAAAACAGATTTGCAAAAAATTGTTTGACATGCATTGCATCGGCTAATATGACTACTGTCATTCGCTGACTGATGGCGTTTACGATTGCAGAAAAGAATTGCCTTTTCTATGAAAAGAGCAAATCTAGAAGTGCTCTTTCGATGTATGTTTCATTGAAAAAAAAATGCACTTCCAGGTCAATTCTTAAAACAACAGAAGTGTTCGGAATATTTTTAGAGAATTGCTATGAACTCACCAACACTTACTAGCAATATGTCAGATTGAAATGCTTGTTGTGTTATTAGAAACAAATTTTTCGTTTGTGATCCGAAAATATACAATTATGCGTGCAAAATTTAAACTAAAATTTAAATATATTGATTTGGCATATTAAAACTTTCATATTAACTGTAAAAAAAGAAGTAGCAACAGAAAACCAAATGTCACCTATGGTGTCTACCTCTATTACAAAAGCGCTCGCAACCAAAACGAAAACAAACACGACCAGCAAATGTCAAAAGCCGATGATGCCAAATAAAGGGTTCTCCAATAAGAGGTGCTATTGTGAATGAGCCGCTATTTCGATAGCTGTCACTTTTGAAGCTTTTATTCTTTGCCATTTGACAAGTAGAAACTACGCCATTACTAAAAATGTAACGATACCCGCTTCAACATTGCATTGCAATTATTAAAATTCACTACAAAACTGGTGAAAAAACACAAGCACAAAACCATTGATCTTTTACGGGAAAAATTTCCGGACCGTGTTATCGCTCGAAGAGGTGATCACAATTGGCCACCGAGATTTGTGATTTAACACCTTGCGACTTCTTCCTTTGGGGCCACGTGAAAGATAAGGTCTACGCCAACAGCCCAGCGTCGATTCCAGACCTCAAAGATAAAATTCGTGAGGCTATCGAGGACATAGGGCAGCCACTTTGCGGTTATGGAAAATTTCATGAAAAGGATATGATCCTGTATGCGTGCTCGTGGTGGCCATTTGGCTGATGTTGTTTTTCATTATTAACGGCATAGCTTCCTCTTTATTATGAAATAAACATCCGATCATTTATCTCAAAAAATTACATTTTTCTTTGAATACCAAAATAACACCTCTTATTGGAAAACCCTTTACTTGAAATTGGGATTTAATTTCTTTCGTTTTGTACGCTTGAATTTTGCAGCAAATTTAGAAATAGAGACATGTTGCGTCTGCCTACATCCATATATAAACTTTTATATTCTAATCCTGCTGCGCAGTGAATTCTGCGCATGTGTTTTGGGCAAACTCTGTTGGAGCTATATTAACACATTTCTTTGTAGTTTTTAACCGAAAGTTGGTTGATTTTAAATAGTTGTTTTTTTTTATTGCGTGACGGCTTGGAAAGAATTTTCTATCACACTCAGTGAACCAATTTGAGCTTTTTTATTAACGGCAATAAGCTTCTTGTGTTTGGGAGCGAGCAGGACATTTGCATTCAGCTTCTGCAAAGAAGCCTGCTGGTAACCAACGAATGGGCGAATTCTAAACTGGTCCACCGTCTTCCAAAGAGACGAGCGACGGGATGCGGTTTTTTTTGGACCGAGCACTACAACTTACACCAATTTAAGAGCAGAAGTCGCAGCTATCTGCAATCTTATCTGGGCGATATTCAATCGTCTTAAAGCCTCTTATAGGTTGGCGATTCCCGGAAGAGTGCTGCCAAATTTGGTATCTGGAAATGTAAAACTCCGTGTTGCGATTTGATCTCAAACTTTAGCTTAAAGTGTACACGAACTGCATTAACCAAGTGCGATTGAAAAATCTCTAGGTTTTCGTGCTTGGACCAACATAACTAACCAAAAAACACTTTTGCCTGACAACGGTCCCTTTGTTAGCTCCATATACTTCTATTTCTATTTCTATTTGAATAATATATTTCCATCCTCCATCAACGTTCCTACTTCCTAACAGCTCTCATAGAATAAAATTCGCCTCTATGCAATATGCATTCAATAAATCATAATTCCCTATTGTTTAGAAAATAAAAACTAATTGGTATAACAATAACGTGCAGCGCCCTCAAATGGCTTGTCGATTGCATGCAAACTGCATATCTCTCTTCCGAGTAAGAGAGGGTGTTGCTGGTGGTGGTTGTGATGACGGTGCTAATGCACCATGATTATCCATTAATCAAATAACAAAACAACAATATACCGAGAGCTGGCACCATTCTCTCGATCAGAATGCCCACAATGTAATGTTAACTGAACCCACCCCACCCACCCTTGGGATAATGTGCGCACTGGCTTCCTCCGACTGTTTGATCTATCAACGAGACTTTCATATTCATTTGTGAATCTACTCAAGCCCTGCGAGATGTTCGCGCGCGATATATGAATATAGGACTCCCCTCCCCGGTTCGCCATTGGATGACATAACACAGAAACAAGATTCTGTCGTCGTCGTGGTCGTCCCGCATGCAGCATATCAATTGCTTCAAGTCGGCTAATATTAATTTTGCTGCCTGCAGCTCTGGCCGGTTCCATCATAAAACGTCTCGGTCTCGGTTAGTCTGTTGTTCGCCTTTTTGTGCGGCCCACTTAAAAACCGGGGGTGTCCCAGGTCCAGTGCAGTTGGACAGAAAAAAAAACGACCAAGAACGTGTTGCTTCAATCGAATTCACTGCACCGGCATTAAAATCAAATTGTCTTGATGTTGTGACTGTAAAGATGCGCTTTTCCTATACACAAAGCGAGCTTTGAAATACTTTATGGAACAGCACGCTTGCAAATTTAATTTTAGTCCGATGGCAGTTGATTGATGCGGATGAGGAGGTGGATATTTCTGATTGCTCTCTCCCTAATGAAATTGAACATAAAATTGTTCGCTCGCCGTCGCCATCTCTCTCTCTCTGTGTTTACTGTGTCAAGACGAATTCTTCACTGGCGTGGAATGATGTTTCCAAAGCAATTTCCCCGGTAATGGGCTTTCAGCTGGAAACATAATCAAATAAGCAATTTAATTCATTGGTACTCGGTGTTTTGGATATTGCCCTACAATCAAATAATAAAAAAAATTAAAACTGCACAAAGGTTGTGTTCGCGGCCCAGAACAAACGATGAAAGACAAGTCGAACGAACTATTTAAGTAGCAATTAAGTAGACAGGTTAGTGGTTAGTGTGTTGGTCTAATATATAACTATAAGCGAAGGGTCTCAAGTTCGATGTCACATCTTAAGGTTCTTTGTTTCACTTCGTCACCACTCGCAAATATGCGAGAAACAACCGAGAGAGTATTTAACTGTCGTGAAAGAGATTCTCAATTCAGACGTACGGACACACTATTAAATGGTAGGTCCAGCGTCGCCAACCAATTTTGACGAGAAAAAATGCCTAACTTGAGAAAAAAAGATACCTTTCCCAATAAAATAATGCCTAATATAATTTTTCCTACGTAAACTGGCACAATAAATCAAAACTTAAACACAAATATAAAAAAAAAATAAACAAAACTCCAATTTTTATTTCAAACAAAAACACTTAAATTATAAATCAAATTAGAAGTTCTTAATAGGAACAAAATTTACGACTTTTTAGTTGCATAAATAGGTACAAAGTATTGAACAAAACAAACATAGTTTTAGTTCAATTAGAAAGATATTTAAAATAAAAAAAATTATGCCTTTTTGAGGAAAAACAAGCCTAAAGCCTTAGCTAATTAAATAATGCTTAAAAGGCATGAAAAAGCTTTAGTTGGCATCACTGTCGATGTTAGATGCGAAAAGTGTACAAAATATAAGCTTAACGCCACTTGGTAATAACATAGATTACAATTATGGCCCTCTGTCAATTGCGCTCACTAATACTGTTCTGCTCTCGATGTACTGAAGCCTTAAATATAAATAATTTATAAATTGATTTTTTTGTAAATTATTTATTTATACATAAAATAAAATAAATAAATAATTCTGTTCGGCTTATTTTCTGACACTATCGTGGTGGATAAACTGTCAGAAAATTACTTTGCTACGGAGCCAAGTAAAAAGTTATTCTGCTTTTCATGCCACAAAATTCATAAATAAAAGTAGACGAGAAACGGATTTTTAAAAAAAAAGCCAAGTCCGGTCCTGTACATCCACCATATAACGAAACTTTTAACAATATAAACCTCAACGTACATGGACTCGAAGTGTGCAACTGAACGTAGTTACTAGAATACCGCTTGGACAAAACCGTTTGTTTATTTGTATGTGGTACATCACGATAAAACCGCTCACCCATTCCATGTCAGGCATAACATCGGGCTTAATGGAGCAACATTTTTTAACTCATCGCAATCGGTCAGCTCTTTTAAAAGACAAACGAACTTTTAGTTTTTCAATATGTATTAAAGAGCAGCAGAAACAACTTATAAGAAATGAAACAAAGCGAAGTAGATAATTATTACTGAGGTCCGAGGAGGAAGAGGAAGAGCCTACTGTACAACTAGTAAGCATTATATCTAATTGCAGTTGAAGTATGCCTACGGTGACCATTCTTCCTCTTTTTCGCTCACGGGGTGCTCTTTGATTTTTTACTAAAAGAAAACAATCCTCTTTTCATTAAACTGACTACTGACCTCCAAATGTCATTTTTTTCTTCTAAAAAGCTTCTTACTACGATAAGAAATACGCAAGTATTTAGATACATTCTCAATTCTTATAAAGCTGGAGTCAGTTGGAAATATTTATGTATTGATTTTCAAACACTAAGTCAATTCCTTTTTATCGAACCTACAAACTTTGTTAATATATTTTGTTTTTTAACATTTTCGACTGCATTTTTACTTAAAAAAAAAAAAAATGTCCTCTTTTATTTGATTTAAAAAATGGTCACCGCAAAGTTTTCTACACCTATGTAAACAAAAAAAACCGTAAGTGGGCCAAAAATGCGACAAAAATAATATTTTAAAAGAAATCCCATTAATTTAAGTCGCATTGTTGTCATTCACAATAATCCGCATTATCTCCGAATTTACTCCGAAAACACTCCTGTGTTCCCGGGTATGCGTTCTTTTGCCTAAGCAGGCATAAAATCTCACAGTCAGCCTATACCGTTGAAAGACTCCTGAAAAAACGATTAGAAGAAGAGGGAACTGTCGCCCCCTGTGTAAAGGACACCAATGTCTTCGCACAGTAATCCCACCTTTCAAGCCATTCACATAGAAAATTCGTCCATAACTATACAAATAATCCTTGTGAGTGGTCCCGTAACTTCAACCCCCATTTATTGACAAAAAAAATGTGTGTAGGTAAATGTAAACTTTTAAAATCGTCTCGCATTTCACGGCACATGGGGATTTGCACTCGTATTCTTTAAACATTTATCAATGGCGGGGGCTTATTTAAATTGCATTAACCCGTAACTGATATACGAAGGAAATACATCTCCCCGCAGACAATCAACGTGTGATTGGAATAATTTCAGTTTAATTAAATTTGTTCCTAGCTCAATGAACTTATTGTAAAAAGTTTGTTCCCTCATTGTTGTTTTGTTTGCCTAACAATAGGGAATCCTTCATCTTACCCCTTGATCCATCAATGATTGCCGAAAGTTTACCCAACGCGCAGAGAGCGCGCTTAACAATAATGGCGATGATGAGGAATGATAATAATTTTTCTAAAGAATTTCCAATTCAATTCTAAAGACGTTAAGAGGAGTCAGAGAAAATTGAAAGTGTTTGGCTTGAACTTTGCCATAAATCTGTTTCTGAAATTGGATTCGACAAGAGGATGGAAGTTTAGAAAGGGACAAGTTCCTCCTCATTGGCATTTGTGTCTTACGACAGAAAGGCGAATTATTGTTTGTTTAAGGCGATGAAAGTTTTTATTTATGCTTAAGTTTAAATCAAGTAGTTAGCGCTGATTTATTAAAAGAAAAAAATATATTTAATTAGTGTATTTAGATTGCGAATTTAGATCTGCGGCAGCATGTATGTGTTTGAGATGAACAAGTAGCACTTGGCTGTCACGCGATATCGTGTGGAGTCTCAATTAGCAGGCGTGGATTACACGCTTGAGATTTTGCGATGGCCAACTGTTTTTCATTTCGTCTTTGTTGGCTAAAGTAACGCTGATTTCAGTGTTGAGTATTAACGTTGACGTTTGGCTATTGTTTTTGTAATTACTTAAGTGTCACTTACTTGGGTGAGTGTAAACTGAAAGATGACACGAATCGGGAAGGATTTTCTTAGTAAAGCCGGTGCAATGAAATTCGATTTCATACGGATAACATTGCGGTTTGATTGAATACGTGCGGTTTAATGGTTGTAATAGAAACATTCGGATTGTATTGACAGCTGGGTAGAACATTGTTTGACAAGTGAAACAGATTGGGGGCAGTACACATGCATTCAATTTGAATGCAATACATAAAAGATCCCTTGATGACTTACAGACAATAGTTTGGGCTGAGTGGAACTTTTTGAAGCAAATGCAAATTAAAACCTCGCTTTAACTTTGGTCATAACTTGAATAAATCTCAACAGGGCAGGATGATTTCCCCAGAAATTTCTGATCAAAGTAAGAAGCACAACCGACCAGTTGCAACCTCCAATTTATATATAGATTTTAGAAAACAATTAAAAAAAACTTACCAGTACGCGATTTTCAGTTTTATCTCCTTTTGTTTCCAATTTTACCATATATTTTACTAAAATCTTTGTGTGTCGTCCCAAAATGGATTTGACACTTTCTGAAAATATCAAAAGAAAGAAAATGGTTTATATTAGAAAAAGTGTGTACAGATTAGTTGTGAAATTAATAAATATGTATAAACCTAAGATGCATTGGAGTAACAAATTTCTCACTACATTTAAATCTCACAAATGGCGGTCATATGCCAAAACAAAATATGTTTCAAGAGCTAAACAACTGTACTAATAAAAATAATTCAAAAGCTAAACAACTGCACTAATAAAAATAATTCGTAATAAAAACCCGCCTGTTACCAGCCATAAATCTATATAGCTCGTAAAATCAAAGTCGAAGATATCTGCCTTTGCTTTCAAAAAAAATATACTGCTTTTGGCGCATTTCCAATGTAGGCGACTGACTGTAAACTATCCATGAGTCGATTATGCCACGGAATGTGACAAAAAACAAAATTGTCATAACAACAACTGACACTTATCTCACAGCGACAACGCTGATAGCCAGTACACGGGCTGAGATGCCTTTGCCATTTGTCGGGTGTAAATTGCTCTTCTCGCCCACTGGAGTTGACCGCAAATTTCATTCGGCTTACGGACACAGCCCAAGCGATAATAATTCTCAACAGAATTATGCTAAATTTAATGATTATTGTGGTCGCAGTCAGAGGTTGGTTGTTTTATTTTATGAAAGTGTTTCTATATATTTCTGACAAATAAAAATATGAAATGGCTGCGCCGGAAATTACACTGGGAACTTTTCCAATGCTTTTACCATTCCTTATTATTTGGGTGTTTTTTTTTTGCGTGATAATTTTCATTTGAAGGACATTACTGTGACTGTGACACTTCCGTGCCATTTGGTTTTATTGTGTCACGCACTTGACCGATTTTTCGGTTTGTATTGTTTTTATTATGGAAAATTACAATTTGCCTGTAATAGACATTTATTCATTTGACATATATAGTACATTTATATACGAGTATGCAAAAATTGTGCTTCCAAATATTTTAAATGCGAACAACAACATATTTGCTCGGAACTGTCTGATTTTGTTCACAATTCACAGAATTCAAACGCGTTTTACAAACAAGCGAACACGAACATCGCTAAGCTTTAAAATACAAAATAAAAGTAGGAAGAGTAACAAAACTAAACAGTGCAAATTAATGCGTCAAAAAAAGAAGAGTTTATGCGAATCAAATGCCTAAATTTGCATATATTCACTCGGTCATATGAATAGTTCTATGTTCGGGTAAAATAGCGATTAAAAATATATAATCTGTCACAAACAGAACCGTTGCCTAGTGTTCGAAGAATGATCCCAATCACATGAATCCGGTGAATTTCTAGCAAACTGTGATTGAACAACTTTTGAAAGCAGTTGCTTATAAAAAACCGTGAATAGCTCCAAACTTTAAGTTTTTACTAATTTTTCCGATTAAGTGGTTTTTCAATAAAATTTAAAAGTCGAAAACGGTATTTATTGGTTGAAATTTTGTATTCGAATGGATTTTCGGCGAACTACGGTACTCCTGCTGCGTTGTCAGATTTTTTTCGCAATCATCTGCGTTCCATAAATCTGATACAGCAAAAAATGCTAGAACGTATCGGCCATTCATATGAGAACGAATATGTGATCGCAAGAAATGGCTTATTTAAGGAGTTTCCGCTGCAAAATTTACCTGCGTTCAATTGACCGCTACATGAAAAGCGACACGTAAAATTGTATATACCTACAGAAAGTTTACGGTATAGCTCTACAAGAGCTAGATGCATACAGAAAGTTTACCTGTCGAAGTTTGTGCTAAAGCTCTAACAATTTGAATTTTTGAAGCGAAACTTCTTATGGCTCGATGGGTAGCAATTTTGAACTCTAATGGAACGAAAAAGCGACAGGAAAGGGGAAGGGGGAGAGCGCTTGATAAAAAAGAATGGCAAATGAGAGAAAAATGAAAAAGCGTCAGGTTTGGAGTAGTGTTGCCGCTGAAAAATTTCAAAAAGAGGCGACAGGGTCCAAAAAAGGGGGCCTCCACATAAAATAATAATAATAGATATATACTAATATAGCACTATACTATATACTATAGCAAAAAAAAAAAAAAACAGAAGCAAAAACATTTATTTATTACAAACTAAAACAAATGTACTCATTGCGAAACAACTTTTTCATATTTTTACATTCTCTTTTGTTCAATAATGAATATAATCTTACTTCAACTAAATAAGGGGCCATTTTGATTGTTTTAAAAAAAAAGTGGGGGCCACGGGTCTTAAGGCTAAAAAGGGGCCAAACGGCAACGCTGGTTCGGAGTGAGAATGAGAGAAACAGAGAGAAACGATCTTGGTGTATTCGGACGGAATGATCCTTGAGTAGTAAAAATGGTGATTGCGGGTGACTTTTTTTTTTTTCAAATAAAGTTTGACGTGTTGCTCTAGCACGGGCAAAACCGTTGATATAAAAATAACAGATAGGCACATCAGACACAATTCTCAAATATGCCCTCTATATAATTTTTTTGAAGTTCTTTGACGGTTCTCACACTCAACTAACCTTAACAATTAGTGTTAAAACAAAGAGATCTCGCTTTACTCTACTGAAATATTTGCAATTGAAAAATTTGAATTTTACCAAGCGAGAGTTCTTGCACGGGCCCCTATAGCTACCTTCGGAATCGGAGCTGTTGTGAACTTTTCAGCTGAACCAGAACTAATCCCAAAACAATTTCATATTTCATACCGTCGAACCTTACATTCGGCATGAATGTTAAGGCATTTTAATGTAAGATCTAACAAGTGTCTTACTTAGAGTTGCCATCGTGCATTTTCCTTGCATCCATGACTTTGAGAAACTGAAAAAAAAATCATACAATTTAACTGCAACCTGAGAGATGATATTTTCCAATTTACACAATTAAAAATATCAAAGTTTAAGTGTCCCTATTCCTTTGGTTTGCGAAAATTCCTTGCTCAAATAACAACACAAATTTGTGATAGAAAAGACAGTTCAAAATAAATTTGCCATTTCGCAAACCCAAATGCGACACCTGCCCGCTAATCGGGCGGCCTTTTTTCATAGATTTGTGATAGTAAAAGTTTCAACATAAATTAGAAAACAAATGCCGCCGGCTCCATCACAGCTGGAAATGTCAAATTATATCGTAATGGCGCCATGTCTGCACAACCTGTATGCTATGCACTGTTAAAAACTCGATTGTCATCACGCACCTCTGAATAATTTATCTTTTCAAAACTAGACCGACAATCGCCAGGTTTTTATTAATGATTTCCTGTTTTCGAATCAACGGAAGAGCAATCATTTCACTGAATCGCAGAACGACAAAAGAAAGCCGTAGGATACACTCTATAGAGACAGGTAGTGGTTGAGCTTCCCCTCTCGCACAACAATATCGTGTGCACGTTTAATTTCACCACTCGTTTTGTATTCACCTTCATTTTGTCCATCATCAGGTCAGTCAAACATAGACATGCCCCAACCACTGGCTACTTACCAATCACGCAGCATTGAACTTGAGAGCTATTACTGTCTGCCATTCATATTTACTAGTGTTTTGTCGATTCGTATTTCCGTATCCCGTTCCCGTGAAACAAGAGAGCATGTGTGGCATTTGGTTGTCTCTCTACTCCGTCTGTCTAGGCCCCAAAATAATTGGCTGTCATTAAACATCAGCTGACGCACGCGATGTACTGTCGTCAGTGACGTCGTTTCCTCCATAACCATAATCAGCTTATTTCCGTGCAAGTTCAAGTGACGCTAATTAAGGGTTTTCATAGTTTCATTCCGATGGCTTTATTGGGATTGTGAACGCACTTGAAAATCATTTGTGTATATAAACATTCCACACGATTCGTGCTCGTCTTCCACAAAATCCACTGCATGGCGTATGGGGGCGAGCGCACAAGTATCGATTCTATTTTTAGGCCCAAAACGAAAGAGGCCAACGTTTAGCCCAGTTTATTTGCAGAACACCTTCCCCGCGTCGGTCGGGAGTCCTCGGCCTTCGGACTGTTGTTGGGTTGAGTTAATAAATCTGAAGAGTAAGTGCTGCGCTTACTTGGATTTATAGGACTAGGAATGCGTATACAACCACGACCGACTACGAGTGGTTCTTTAGTATGCAGAGCAAGAGGGGGGAATTTGTTTTCACATGGCGGTAATGGCTCGTTGCCACATTTTATGCCGGTCAGTGGATTTCCGAGAGAAAACGTACTATTCGTGCTCTTGCTTTCAATCGCAAATCGATCATTTAAGTGTGTTTCTAGTACTTTGTAGTGCTGCGCTTGAATGGATTTCGCTTTTGTTTACCATCAATCGGATGGATAGGTAAAGAACTCATTTCTATTCGCTGTGTGCGGGCATCTACGAGGACCACAATTCTCGGTGTTTGTGTGGTTTTTGGTATCCAAGTGTTACGTAATGTAGAACAATGGACTTGAAAAGGAAAAAGAGAACTCAAGGGGGAGCCAGGTACGAGTACATATGGTTCTTGCTTTGGTATTCTGATATCCCCTGGTGGTATGTTTATTCTAATTCGTTGGTACTCATACAAGGACCCGTATATGCTTGTTGGACAACATGTGATGGGCAATATGTCGGAGTGAAAATGTAGCACGTGAAGTTGGCTGTTTTAGTTCCACAGAAACAGTTGTTGATGGGAGTGCTAACTACCAAGATGCGAACTCCATGCAGTAAATATTCCTGTAGTAAATGCTTTGAGGTTAGAATTGAACTTAAGCTTGCAAACTCCCAACTTAATTCTACACTAAGGGCCATTTGCTGATACGACTCATAGCGAATTAAGTGCCACATAAACTCTTTTGTGACAGTTTATGCCCTAAAAAAAGTAGCCTATAAGTATTAAATTAGAACGTTTGAGCAAACGGCCCTGAGAAAAATAAATGAGTGAAACAGAGACTTGCTGTTTGACTGCAAGATGTTTCATTGAAATTGGTCAACATTTCGTGAGGATAGACGTTACAAAAGGTCTGGCGACAATAAAACTGGGTCCGCCATTTTGAACTAGGCAATTGACACACTGGATATGGAAATTGTTAGCCAATTTATTTTCAATGGGAAACAAGTCAACTTTAATCGAACTTAACCAAAAGGTAGATTTTTCAAACCAACTCCTCGTAGTCCCGATTTGACATCTTAAATATTAGGGCCAAGTTTTTGTTTTCTGGTGCACTTCAACAATTGATTTTAACTGTGGAAAAACAATTTTTTTTTTTTACAAGATTTACTAACATCTGGTTCTCTACAATTTGGCAGCGAAATTGGTTCAGCCATTTCGATTTTTGAAATTGAGAAAGCAAAGCTGATTTTAATATCAATATAAAACAGAAAATACAACACGCCACCTCATAGTGAAATTAGATTGTGACAGCGGCATCCGGCAATCGGTGTTGGCCATTAAAAACTCGATTTTCATGGCGAACCTCTGACAGTTTAAAAATTTATCGTTTAAAGACTAGACGCAGTTTTTATTAATGATTTTCTGTTTGTTGAGAGAGGGTTTAGAATTTTCCACAATGAAACTAGAATTCCGAAAAGAAGTATTTTTACCACAATTCAATTTATGCCGTTATTTTTACTTTACCATTCTCTGTCTCATTGTTGCCTCAAATATCCCAAAGTTCCTACAAGTTGTTTCTTCTTTCGTTCAAACCACAACTGGCAAAACATATTGCGCCGTAATAATAACAAATTTTAGTTTCGACTTGAAATTTCCGGAAGCTCACAATTGCGAAATTTGTATGGAAAATATTGCCACTGTGAACTACTAAAATTTAGAGTCGAAACTAAAAATGTATATTGGTAAAGCCCATTGTATTTTTGTAAAAGTCACTTATTAATGTACCAACTAGCATCTTAAGAAACTGAAATTGACAGATGTCACATCGGCTCTAGGTTGGATTCAGATTTTCACTTCAGACAACACTCTTATTCAATCAACAGAAGATCAATAGTTTCAATGAACCACAAAAATAAAGCAATAGTGAGAGCGCGTTACGAAAAACAATTTTCCATATAAAATTAGGTACCGATTGTGATCTAAAAAATATTAGTAAGGCGAATAGGAGTTTTATTTTTAAAGAACAATATTTTTTAGTCTTTAAATACTAGGACCAATTATTTTCAGTTTTGAAATATGGACTAATGTTTGAGCTCTGCAGAATTTTGAAAACAAACTTTATGGACTAGTGCTGCCAAACATTTTCTGTTTTCCCATCAGGCGAGTGTTTTTGTCGGTGGTTTTGCGATTCTTTTTTTTTTTGAGAGCATTTTCTGTTAAAATATTTAGATACAATTTTGTCCTTTATTAATATATAAACAAAAAAATATGCGACATTTATTTTCAAGTAATTATTTTAGAGAGAACAACAAAAACTAATGCAAACAATCACTTTGGTTGTACTTATATATAATGAACAGAATAATTAACTCATCACCAAAGTGATTGTTTTTAGAAATTAACTGTCAAAGTTTAAATGTTCAAAATATTATTCAAAAAAGTGATAAACTAGTGTTAGGATTAGACAAAGCTGTTATTTTTGAACTAAAGTGCTTTTTAACAAATTCTTATTTTTTTCACCATATTTTATTGAATTTTTATAGAATTTTCCAGAAGAAATTGTTTCCTAATTACCAAAAGGGGCTTTCTCAAAGTAACCATTTATTTCCTCTTCACATTTTTAGAATTGGGTCTACACCAGACGCGGTAAAGTCCTTATCAGCGTCTCTGTCAAAACTTGCTGATAGAAATAATCGCTGCAGGATAACCAGCTCATTAAGGCCTTGTATACAAGTTATTGTGTTAAAAAGTTATTTTCTGTTAACTTTATAGTGAGTAAGATGAGAGCAGTTTTTTGCTTGCCCTACAGAAGGGAGATAACTAATTATCCGGCTAGTTACTTGATGTTTTCTTATGCTTGTAATTGTCTTTACTGTTTCTGAGGGAATAAAAAAAAACAATCTGAGAACTATTTCTTAATCAAAGTTTTACTTTACATCTTTAAATTCAATTTTTTTACGGAAATTCCTGCAAAACGGTCGAAAAAAACATTAATGACAGCAATGGTAAGAAGTGGGTAGTAAAATAAGTTTTTTTTTGTGCAACGGTGGCAAATAGTTTGCTAAAATGTTACCGAAAAAATAAATTCGCAGAGTTCATCAGTAAGAAAAGGAGTGATACCAAGTGAGTATGTTCGAAAAGTTGCACTGTCCGTGAGATGTCTTTTTTATTGTAATTTCAATACTATTTGCCATCATAAATAATTTAATAAATTGAGCAAAAAATATATGTATATTAATATTTTAAGAAAGCAATAACACCTCCTTTAAAATGTTATTGACGTTGATACAACTTTGATACTTTTGGCAGTACTTTTATTGCATATACGTATAGCGCCGTACTAATAACCAATTTTAGTCTCGACTAAAGCTCACAATTTCGATATTTTTATTGAAAATATAGCCATTGTGAACTACTAAAATTTAGAGTCGAAACTAAAAATGTTTATTGCCCTATAGAAAATACAGAATTTGATATATTAATTTAATATTAATGTCAGATTGAATTATATATATGTGAGAGAAAAAGATTTATGACATCTATTTAAATGTGAAGTCAGCCCTGGTATCATGATTTGAAGTTGTGCCCTGACCTTAAGCCCCTCTAGTCACCAACACGACCTCTAGTAACGTTTCTATTTTGTTTTTCATCATGTTGTCAGTAGTGCAAATAAAAGAACAAACTGGACGATTGCTAATTTTAGTCGATCCTAGAAAGTTCGCCTGTGCGCGTGTGCACACTGAGAATTAAAAAGGAAATCAAAATGGCGGAAACTTTTCTAACTAGTTTTACTTAAGTTTATTTCATAAACTCCTATATATATGAGTTTATGAAATAAACTTAACTAAAACTAGTTTTATTGCAGTGATACCAAATATTTATTTTTTGAAAGCATAATCACAACTTTCTGTCCCCTTGACAAAAAAAAAACAAACTTTGACACAATATGCTGCAAACAGTCATACTCCTTAATCAATTTCATACGTAATGTATTTATGAGATGTCTTTATATATATAAATAGGTAGGTGTTCGCAAAAATAAAAAGTTGGCCTAGTTTATGTCACATTTTTGTACAGCTGTCACAGAATGGTGGTGTGAAATTATTTCCTCACTGCCGCTAAATTAAAATAATTGAGTGGAGTAAAAAATTGTCATGACACATTTTTGAAATTTTAATTGCATCCTATATGGCACCATTTTTTTTTTGTCATAAATATGTTTGCATGTTTTTTCGCCTTTGCTATCTGTCAAAATAATTACGACTACTACCTTCAGCGATTTTCTTCTTTTTTTAATAATCACATCCTCTTTAGTGGAAACCTCTCTCAATCTCTCTACCATTTATCAAAGGCTTTTCCTTTTTTTCACCCATAATCTTAGGATTTCCTCTACTTCAGTGTGTGGTTTTTTCTGCGCCCACTTTTCCTTCCTCAAAAGATGTCACTGCCGTCGTTGTCGTTGTGTTATACACTGTTGTGAACTTACGATGGTGTCCCAATTCGGTTTGCCTACGAATTCGCAAGTGCAATTGATGTTCTACTACTACGACGACGACACATGGTGTGCTGACACAATTTCTCCTATACGGTTTCACTCCTTGTTACTCTACTATTTCAGCAGAACCACTATATGTTTCTTTGTGTGTTTTTAATGCACCTACTCTCAACCAGCACCTAGAGTTTAATTCAACTAGATGACAACTGGCATAGAGGAGAAACAATTTTTTTTCTGTATTTTCCGCTGTGGTCAGCATTTTTTTTTTATGGTGAACGGTATGTGGTTTCCAGCACTTGTCCATCATTATGTGACATGGTATCTTGGGGCTTGCACAACACCCCCATATACATAGAAAAAAAAAGTGCTCGAAGCTATAAGAGCGCTTTGAATTACTTAAAGAGGGCGCGCGCGTTACGGTTGTGCATTTTTCGTTTTGTATTCTGACCCAAGAAGGGGATTGCAGATGCAATTTAGTTGTTTTTTTTTTGCAGTATAATTACAACACTACTTGCCACCGCAAAGATTAAGTATAAGCAAAACAACTGTTTTGACAGCATTCATGTTCTTCGGAGCTATGACTTAAGAGTCATGAACGTTTACTTTGTCGGCACCGCAAAGGGGATATGCATGAAAAAAAAATGTTCATCGTTTGTTTGTCCCTTGGGCTTTGGTTCTCTTGAAATGATTTTCTTTGCAAATTTTTTCCCTGTAAAGACCGCTGCATAACTGATAAATAAAAACGTCTTTTGCTTTTATTTGTACGCAGCTATGGGCAAATGTAATACCATTGTTATTGACTTTGTCAATAGAGAAATGAAAACAAGTTAGAAGGATACCGCCGGTTAGGTTAGGACATATGTACGGATTAGACCACTAGGCAACATAAAGTGGGAACATTGGTCAGAGACAGAAACCAATTCGTCCGTACACTTAATTTCGTTATACACAGAACCTAGATATCGCCTCCATTGACAGACCTATTAGGAGCCGGAAAAGTGGTTCTCCTTGGAAACAACTGTTTAAAGGTGAACTATAGTCGAATCGTCTCATCCGTGAACGAGCAATATGTAATGGAACCCGTTTTTGTTCTGCAGAATGCTTTTTAATCCTCTGAATTATGTTCTGTGACCGCAAAGCTCAGTCAGGGAAGAGTGAATATGACCCCCGTTGTGGAGAATTATCTTAAATGTCTTATTCTTACGAGAAGATCAAAAGTGCAATTGGAACAAAAACTTGGTAAGCCTCAGAGGCAGTCTGAACTGAAAAAAAGCTCATAATATCGAACACATAAATCGCTTAATTTCACGAGTTCTTTTCACGCGAGAAAAAATAATTCGACTCTCCTATTGAAAAAGACTGAAAAATGCATATAAAATTGGATAAGTGTCGTAATCAGACAGAAATGGCGGCCGGTGTTACGGGACTTGCTTCTTGCAACTATTCCTCTTGTGTGAGTTTTTTTCCACAAATGTTTGTCAGATGTTCGTGAGAAAAAAAACCGCAGTGGAAAAAATACCTAAAGTTGGAATTTTGGTTTTTTTTTTTCGGTATTTGAACTTGTGACCCCCGCTAGTTCAACACACTAAGCCACTGCGTTAACGAATTCTACAAAACCAAACTAAAATATAAAAATAAAAACACGCACTTCAGTCTTCGAGATTAAAGCCTGTCGCACTTTCGTTTTATCCGAGTTTGAAAGTACTGCCAATGAGTCATAAGATGCTTTACTTTAAAAAAAAGAAACAACAAACCTTTGCCACTGACAGCTGTCAGTTTACATTATAATAATGTTTCCTTGAATTTGTTTAACAATTTTCCACATCGAAAAATCTAGTACTTCCGCTGCTGACAGAGAGAAACCGCTCAACTAAAACGTGACAGGTTATATTAATGTCAACCTATAAACCAACTAATTCAGTTAATAACAATTATTTAATGCCCCCACAAAGTTGCATAATCTTGTCCAATTAAATCGTGTTTGATGCAATAAGAAATATCTGCCGTTCGATATGCAAATAGTATTACACCTCCATGCCCTCCCTGTTCATCTAGAAAACAAAATAAAATACCACTAAATCATTTAAAGTACCTATTTATGCTGTGAGGTCACACACACTCGTTTCATTTTGTTTGTTTGGTTTCTCTTCAAATAAAACGAAAAGATATTGTTTGTATATGTATATCCTCCCGTCTTCCTCTGTCGCGTTCTGACTTCTGACTGTGTCATCACATCGCACACTACAAATTGTGTTGCTGTGGTCAGTTGTGCAATTGAGGTCACTTGTAGTTGCCGGCCATTGTCTGTTAATTTCGTTGCTCGATTACGTGCAATCAATATGACAGATAAAAGGGCGAAACTATAGTCACCAGGTTGACGCATCAGTCACAAGAAACAACAAACGAGAAAAACGCTTACTCAATTGTATCTCTGACCGTGCGTGTATCCGCAAGAAGTGGGTTAAGTCGTTGAAAATGTCTATATACCCAAGCGCAATTTGTTTCTGTGAGTTTTCAGTCGCAAATGATTCGATTCTGTGTGCTAGTTTGAGAATGTGTCAATAAATCTAAGGCGAATCTGTGCCAACATATGATTAAGAAATTCAGCTTTTCTTTATTTGCTCTCTTTTTTTGTTTATTTGTTTGTTATTCCTCAGAAGATATACATTAAATAAAAGCGACAGAAAATTCATATATTCAAGAGGTTGACGTTCTGTGTCAAATTTGCATTTAAATGGAAAGTCAATTTGGAGATTGACGCTAGTGTAAATGTCTTTATCACAGTATAGAAGTTTTTTATTAACTGAATTCGATCTCAGATACAGATAAAGTTACTTATTAAACAAAAACTGAGGCGACTTCTATTTTTTTTTTAGTTTAAATACAGTGAACGTCAATTATAACGAATATCCAACATATAGCGAATTGGCGATATAACGAACGCTTTTATAATTATAATTTATCTTTAAAAAAAAACTGTTCAAATAAACACATTTTTAATGGCTTCTTTTTAAAAGAAAGTATAAAAAAATCGATCGATATAACGAATGCTCTCGATATAGTGAACGACATCAAACATTCGTTCGTTCTGGACGTCCACTGTAGGTCTATTCGCATACTTTCCCGAGCCAAACACTACAAATCTGTCAAACTCAAAAACATGAGCAAAACTCTCTCAGAGAGCTGAAAATATACGCCAAAGTAGGTGGATAGACCTCGAGCTTTGAGCAACTTTCATCTTTGATATCTAATCCATATCACAAATAAATATATAACTTACCCTTTTGCAACATATGAAACGCTCTAGGACAACATTCGACCACCACCGAATTTTCTTTATTTTTACGGATTTTATTATTCTGTGCAATTCATTTTTAAAACCGATTTTGAATTTGTTTCTTGACAGTGTATTTGACATATTTATCAGTACTTGCCGGTTGAAATTCTCTGAGATGTTTCGAACCAAGAAACCACTCGTTACTCGTTATTTTGCTAATGCGATTGCGATCGATTTATATCGATTGCGTTCGATTCACGAACGAAGCTTGTATGTATACTTCTCTTGGGGAAGACCTTTAACGACTCAAGTTGATTGCAGTCGTATTCTGCTTGCATATTTTACGTACATATAAGAGACACAAATCTTTGACAACAAACTATTAAGCTAAAAAAAAAAAAAACGCTCCTTACTTATTAGCTCGTATTTTGGGTCAACGGTGTAACGGAGTTCTAACATTTTAACTAGACAAACGTTCTTATTTAAAAATGCAGCCTAAACTTTATTAAGCTTGTGCAGTTTACAAAAAAAAAACTTAAACCAAAATATGTTCTGACACATGAAATAGGGGAACTAGTTGTAAAGCTGTCATTATTTTCGTTACCTTGGGGTTGCGTTTGCAAAAAAGGTGAGTAAGAACGTGCTGCCCTGTTAAGATGATTTAATTGGGTACGTTCAAGTCTATCTAGCTTAGTGTCTGACAGCTGACAGCTGTCTGACTAGATGTATCTCGGTTTTGATTGGCTGAAATCGGTCATATGAGCAGCCGTTTCAGTTGACGTTTATGGAGAGGTTGCCGACGAATCTAGTCAAGAAATTCGTGACTGAGTATACTAAGTTGACAGTTCTCACATGTGGCCGACGTAGGAAAATTGACGTTCCCGACCAAACTAGTTTTTGCGTTCAAATTTGCAATCCAATCTTTCTACACAACTGACTGATGGTTGAACTGAATGAACTTTTTGAGCATCTTCCCTGTTCCCATTTGTCAAAAATTTGGCATGCGTTGCGCAGTGAGTCTCCAAGCGTGAGATATTTTTTAAAAAGTGAATCTTATTCTTAAACGAACCCTTTAGAACCCTAAGCCTGGCTTCTCACAATTTTTAATGGAAACTTTAAAATTAATAATTTTATGGTCATATTTGAATGGCTGATCTAGGAAACTTTTTTCAAGAAAGTTGCACCCTCAGATATTTGTCTGGCGAAGTGGAGAAGAAAAACAAAAATTTTGTTGGCATCGGGACTTTAACCTGGGTCATTGAGGAGACATTTCGGCTTCCATTTGAATGATTTTAACCTAGAGTTCAGGTTGTAGCTTGTCACTAATTTCTTTGAGAAAAAGTGCCCGGGTGAGTTCAACATCCTGTCATCGAATGCTCAAAACTCTGCACTAATCGGACAACCAATTAAAGAACATAACTTAAAACTCTAAGCACTTTCAATCCGCACCATTTGCAGAATCATATATAAACAGAGCACCTACTCTCGCCATTAATCCTTGAATAGAAATATGACAGGATAGAGCAAAACTCACCCAGCATCGTCTAATCTCCACTCATGTGAAGTAATAATCCTCGATATTTCATTTACTCAACGAAAACCATAGAATACTTCTGCAGGGACGAACAGCAAAAGGAGCAAAAGCGGCAAAATGTCGAAATCATCATTTCGCATGAACTCGAGCTGTGTACACAAAAAAAAAAATTAATACACACCAGTCACCCAGTTCTGTGCACACTCCCCCGAGATGCTTGTGAAATTGTCTCCAACAGCAACAGAAACGAAACGTTTCAATATCCATGAGGACAAACTGATCTGCGAGAAACTGTGTCATTGGACGGACTACGGACAGTGTCAAAGTGCGGGAGTTGGTTTTTCGCCTCCCTCCCTCTACCAGTACCACAGCTCATTTGGGTGAATTTAGTATTTTCCATTGTATTGTGTTTTCCCTGCCGCAGCAACTGTATCCTGTGATGTTATTAGATTCCTTACATGACCCCGTGAGTGACAGTATGCTGATACCCTCTAGCTATACACGCATTACCACCCGACCAGAATTAGGATTACAAAACTTTGAGAGAACTTCTCTGGCCGAATTCCGGTCATGTCAGCCACAGAATTATGGCAGAGGTGGAGGTTTACTATTATTATTACAGCAACTTTGGTCCTTTTTCGTGTTCTCTCGGGATGCAAAGAGTATCAGATTATGTTGTGAATAGGTGAATGGCTGTTTAGTTTCATTCCGCATCAAGGGGCTGACATCTTTTGGCATGAACAAGGCGTCAGGCTTCATTGAAAATATTCGCCTTTGTGTTTGTTATGCATCAAATTATAGGAAAATCGGGTTGACATTGTTGCTGAGTTGGTTGATAGAAAATTTCAGTTACGGTTGAGTTTTTTTTCCCCGCACAAACTCAGGTTTGTCAAAGGGATAATGGGAATCACAGCTTCGCACAGGATATCCATCGGACAACTCTTATCGTTTTTCTGAAACAGTACAATGGGGAATAGGTTATTCAACCGAGAACGTTTTTTTTTTTTTGTTTTGTCGGAGACGGAAAGACAGACTGAACTATTTTATATTGATTAAAATGTTTTCGCCCGTGTGGAGAGTTTGAAAAATCAATCTGGAAATGGATTTTATTGCGGTTGACGATGTTGTTGAAAGTTAAAAATCATCATTTTATGTTTTAGCTATGTGACAAGTACTGGGTAACGTGTTTGTTGCCATGAATTCGATGAGTTTAAGGCCATTACCCTTACAGGTTGTTCGGAATAGACCCGTTCGGAATAGACCCGTTCGGAATAGACCCTATTCTATTCCCAAAAACCTGCGAATCAAACCACACGGGGTAATGGCCTTAAACTCATCGAATATTTATTTTATAGATATTTCCCGACTACAATATAAATTTAAATTTTGTTGGCGTAGTTTCCTTTACTCTTCTTTAGTTTTTGTGTTTTTTTTTCGAGGTTTTCCAATTGATAGGAATAGAAAAAAACATTTTTTCCGCACCCTTGATTAAATTCCTGTCGATGTGTTCAAACGTCTTGGGATGTTAAAGTTCCTGATGATGTTGCCGTGTTTAATATGTATCTTTGAATTTTTCCCCAGAGACTTTGCAAACGTAAGAAAGCTTCCATAAGGACTCGGGATATGACAAACTTTTCTAGGTCCCTTCCGCTGGTACTGCGCTATCTTGCAGCTTATATATAGTCTTTTAAGACGTGAGGTCTCGCGATAGATCCTGCCGCACGCCGATCTTAAGACAACTTCTCACTAGGGCTGTCTTTTGAAGACAAAAAGCAGCAGCACTACCAGTCGACAAAAAGCAGTACAAAGCAGTACCTATAGCGTGTACGATATTGCACAAAGTAGATGGTTAAAAAGTAAAACAAGTAAAAATTTTATCATCCGATGCTTTGATACCCTCCACTACATACAAGTCATGCAAAACTGGTTTTGTATGGGAGGTACCAGAACTACTTCACCGACATAGTCCAAATTTAATATAAACCCGACGACGATAAAAGTAAGTACTCTCACAAAATTTCACTTGCCTAGGTCGATTTGTTTCGGCCTGTCTCAACCTGTTTTCAACAGACAGAGAGACACATGGGTCTAATATTGATTTTGTATGGGAGGTACCCGAACTACTTGACCGACATAGCCCATTTTTAATACCAACCTGATGAAGTTAAAAATAAGTCCTTTCACCAAATTTGATTCGCCTATGTCAATTCCTTTGGGCGCTATCGTGCTTTCAACAGACAAAGAGACACATGGGTCTAATATTGAATTTGTATGGGAGGTACCAGAACTACTTGACCGATATAGCCCATTTTTAATACCAACCTGATGAAGTTAAAAATAAGTCCTTTCACCAAATTTGATTCGCCTATGTCAATTCCTTTGGGCGCTATCGTGCTTTCAACAGACAAAGAGACACATGGGTCTAATATTGATTTTGTATGGGAGGTACACGAACTACTTGACCGACATAGCCCATTTTTAATACCAACCCGATGAAGTTAAAAATAAGTCCTTTCACCAAATTTCATTCGCCTACGTCAATTCCTTTGGGCGCTATCGTGCTTTTAACAGACAGACAGACAGACAGACAGACAAGCAGACAGATGGACATGGCTAAATCGATTCAGAATGTGATCCTGCTTCAGAATATATATACTTTATGAGGTATCCGGTGACTCCTTCTTGGCGTTACAAATGTAATGACAAAGTGAATATACTTTCCTGTGGAGGGTATAAAAAAATAAAGTAGTAAAGAGGAAGTTGTAATATAAGCATAACTCTTATATACACTTTAAACATATATATTTGATAATTGATATCACATTTGGCTTGTCGACGCCATAACTTAGTGCATATTAGATCAAAATAAAAAAAAAATGTATTTCAAAGTTCGTTATTTATAATTAATTAAAGCAGTTACGTTTAACGACATTTTTTTTTAATAAATTTGGAGTACCTATATTTTTTTTTATTAAATATAGAATATACTTTAAGGGTGCGTCTATATTTCAGATGCTTGAATTTCATAATAATTTTTTGGAACATTTTCAGAACAAAAAGCGCATGTTTAAAAAAAAAAAACAGTATTTCAAGTAGCTGTGCAGTACAGCAGTACAAAGATACAAAAAGCAGTACAAATACTGATTTTGTAGTACAACGACAGCGTTGCTTCTCACTTCTCAACTTCTCTTAGGGCATGTTTTTATTTTCGACTGGAATATATTTGTGACGCTGTAAATGATTGAAATAGGGAGTAGGGTGCGTGGTGGACCAATATCTTTACATATGCCTAAATATTAAGTAGGAATTCAGGATTTTTTTTTTTTGTATTTGCATTAGGAGTGAAAAGCTGAATATCCCGATGGATGTGTAGGAGGGTGCGAATGGAGTGGGAGTTTCTGATTGCGTAAGCTCCAAGGAGTTGTGATTGTTTTAAGGGTGCATATTCAATACGGTTGAAAAAAAAATAACTTGGTAATATTTGCTAAAAAGCTGTTATTGGATTTTCAATAGAAGTGGGGCCTTTTTATTATTTCAAAAATATACCAAAGATTCGTCGCTTTCACGGCAAAGTGACATAAGTCAAAATTTGTCATTTTCGAGTTAAGTATATAGAAATATTTTTTTTTTCTCTGCCTTATTAGCTTAATTATACTTCTTCTGCTTTCCACGTTGTGAAAAGTGTCGTAACGATTTTCCACTAACAATCCTGCAATTTTTTGTACCTCGATGGCATTTTTTTAGTTGGGCGTCGCGAGTGGTTGTGTTTGTTTCGCCAAAACGACGTATTGCGAAAAAAGTCAAGCTACATGAAAACCAACAGGTAAGATTCTTGTGCCATTTTGACATTTTGTATTTGTATTACAATAGGCTTTTTTTATTATGCTCACATGATCTGTATTCCCATGGTATACAACATAAGTTGGATCTTGTACTGTTGTTGTGAAAATCCGTGAAAATCAATGATCTATACAGATCATGTGAGCATAATAAAAAAGGGCTGATATGATTTCAGGGCAAAACGACACTATCAGATTTTTCGCCAAACGTCGCAAGTCCGGTTTTTTTTTTTAAATATTCCCTTTTAATAAAAATGTATATGGGTACTTTCTGAAAAAGGGAGAAAATTACTTCAATTATATGTAAACGAACTTTGTATATTGTTTTTTACTAACAAGGAAAACATTTTTTTAGTCTGATGCAAATCTTGAAACGTCTCTCCTGAAAATCATGCATTTTCGACTTGTGTCACTTATCGACGATATGTGAATACAGATCGGGATTTGGGAAGTCATTTAAAAAAAATGCATATTTAAGAAATTGATTTGTTCGAATTTTTTGATGAAAACTAAGTACGCGATTTTATTTAGAATACTTATATTAAATTTAATAAGCATTTTGATCAAAATCGTTTGTGCGTTTTTTATAAAATAATGCAGACAAAACAGTAACAAATATTATAGTGTTTTATTTGAAAAAAAATACAATTGCTTAACTAATTAGATGAAAATTGAGTATTAGATATTGTTCGGGATGTAAGCTTTACTTGTTTTTTTTTTTTTTTTTAAGTTTTATCCAAATCGAAAATGGGGTTTTCGAGATATGGGCAGTTTCTAAAACTGCCGTTTTCGGTGATTCGAATTGAAAATTAAGAACGCAATACTTTTGAAAACATCAATTTTACTCTAAGTCTGCATTTTCATCGAAATCGTTTTTACCGTTTTCAGGTTGACTAAAGAAAACCGAATTTAAAAAAAAATCCTTTTTTAAAAAATCCATTGAACGATATAGAGAAAAACTGAGTTTGCTATTGAGTAAAAATTGCCATATTACTAAGAAACTAATTTTTGTTCGTATGGACCGTTTTTGAGATATGTCCAATTTTCAAAAGTACCATTATTCGATTTTTCAGCGAAAAACTGAGTATGTAGTCGTGTTAAACTCACCTACTTAAGGTCAAATATCAATTTTGGTACAAAACGTTGCCGTTTTCGAAAAAATCAAACTGGTATGAAAATTTTATATGGGAAGTACCATTAAAAAAAAGGCCAAATAATCCGAGCAACCGTTTAGGCTGTAGGCCTCTGGAGCATACAGACAGACAGAATTTCGCGATCCACTTTTTTGAGTTCCACTTTCATCGTAATGCCAGAATTGATTAGCATTTTGAGTTCGAAATTATGTAGGAATGCAATATCTTTCTCCTACTACGTATTCGATAAAGTTAAAAACACATACGAGCGAACAGTTTGCTGCATAATTTAAGGCGTTCAAGAATCGATCAAATTTTGTTTAATCAGCAAGCACTAAAGAGTTTATCACCAGGGCTGCCAGATTTAGTTGGCTTTGACCTCCTTAACCTTAAAAAAATGTAGCCCAAAATCGTTGCCCAGAAAGAAGCCCAAAAATCGTTGAAAATGCTCACCATTCCTTAAGTATACTTTTTTATTGGTATTTTCTGCACTTGCCCATCTCATGTATGCACGCCGCGAATTTTATTTGACTTCTATCTTCTGCAATTGGCTTTTGTGACTTGTCTCAAATCAAAAGGTCTGGAAAATTAATTGGTGTGCCTGCAAGTTGAACTGTTGAGTGTTCGATATCACTTGACTGCACTTGTGCTGCCAAGTTGTGCGGGTTTGATTGAAAATATTGTTTTTTTTTTTTTTTGATTTGTGAAGGAATAAAACAAACTAAATCTGTACAACATTTGTAAAACGATGCATAGCCCAAAATTGTTTTGGGCGCTTATAGAACAAATTTCTACCGTATTTAAAGAAAAGAGATGGCCCAAAATACGACAAAGCTCCCACTGGTTATGACTACTCTTATAAAATAATGTAGTTGGAAATACCTCCACAGCGCGGGTTTTAACTCGGTAATCTGCCCTCTGTCTAGCTGCGTTTTGATCTGATTTGTCTGCGGATGCTATGTCGACCATCCATAACTTTTAGCCATTCAGCAACGCCATTTAAACCTACAAATTCAAGAAGAAAAATTACAAAACAATTGCCCCCATTCATTCGCAATGCAGAAAGAAACCCATGCACCAATCTATTTGTCAAGTCAAACAAACGAGCAATCTTCTCACTGACGATGACGCTTCGTGATTTCCTTCCTCACATTTGCTTCATTGTTTACTTTTTCACGCATCAGTACCCAATCCACACGGCAAATTACTTGGGATATGGTAAACAGTTAAATTGTATCTTTCCTCTCGTATCTACCTACCTGTATAACAATATCATGGGCATGAGTCACGAGTCTACGTTGACGTTCTCGTTGAGAACCATTTCGGACAGGCGTGAACAGTTAGCGAGTTATTCACCCCTTTCCTTTGTGATATTCATAAAAATTTGGTTAACAAAGCAAACCCTTGCATTCGATGTCTTGATGATGGATTTCATTAACACCCCCAAACAAACCACAAGTGTGGTCAATCATGAGTTGGACACTTGCGTTGGATTTCATAAAAAAATAGTTGCCCACGTTGAAAGCTTCAATCAACAAACAGCAATTTCCAAAACAACTCATGTATACGAGTATGTAAAGCGAATTAGCGTCTCTTTCTGTTCTGTTCCAGCCTTGACAGCGGATTCACACATTCGAGTTTGTACGCCAGTTTACTGTTCCAGTCTCGATTGGCAGAACCTTTGAAACCTCACTTATCCAACGTGCCCACGTAAGCCGCATTTAACCCATTTCAGCTGTCATAAACGATGATAATCGCATGTCCATTTCTTGTATCGAACAATAAACCCCATTACCTCTTAATAAAGTTACACTTTCGAACTGTCTGTGCGTTTGCTCCGTTAGCCATATATGAATGAGTAATTCATTCTGCGAATTTAATTAGCAAACTTATTTTTCATTACGTTCTACATTCTCTTTGGGTTGTTTTTGCTTCGCCTTCCGTTCCGTTGGGGATTCGTTTTTTTTTATTCGTTTGCTTCATATTTGAGTCAATTAAAAATTCCATTAAAACTCATCACTCGAATGAACGCCACACACAGCAACACACAAAGAGAGGCGGAGGGGCCTCAAAAGGATAGAGATACACAGAAAACGGTCATATTTTTCTTTGACGACCCAGTTGTAGTTAAAAGTTGAAACTATTCCGCCGGGATGTGGAATGCCAACCACAACAGTGTTGGAAAATTTAGCAACGACTCCGATAACCTTGACCGGAGAGTGTATCCAAAAGGGTATCCAAAATGACGCCGGTTATGTTACATGTGTCCGTAGTCTGTCGGCAGTCCATCAGCATGCCCATGCGTGACGAAGGAACAGTCACACTTCTAGACTGCGAGCTAGATATAGTATCTTTGTATAGAATGTGCGGCGAAGGATAATAATTATTATTCATGGAATCATTTAGAAGGAGGTTACGATTTTATAGCGCCCAGCCTTTGGTTGTTAAGGCCATTTTATCGTTGAATGGGCAGAATGCAAGTCAGGATGAAATGACCTTGTTAACGATGTCAAATTAAGACGTTCTATAGATCTGCGAAGGAGCGATATAAATTTGTAGCCCTTCTGACTATGCATGTGTGCTTAGCGGAACATGCTTTATTGCGTTGGTAAAGAGCTGATGAGAGTTGTGACAACTATTTCCTCAATTATGCATGTATAACGTATGTATTTGTTTATTTAGCATATAATACTATTATAAATAAATAATAAATTTTCAGATAACTAAGTGAAAAAATAAAAAAATTAAATAATTAAGCAAGTTACATTTATGTGATCTTATATAATTACTAAGTAATTGATTAAATCTTATTAAAACTGATTCGTTTTTAATCTCGCTTGGTAGTTCATTAACTTGATTTAGCCCTTTATGCATAAGCATGTTCTGAGTTCTTTGGTCTCTAAAAAATTGAAAATATGCTTGAACATCTTGTATATGGGATGTTTTTTAAAATGTTGCAATAACATGTCCCCTAAGTATATTTGCTTTATAAAAGCATATTTATTTAACTTTTTTTTTATGTCTGGAGCATTACTTAGAACCTGGGCACTCATTCCGTAACTTTTCAGACGATTATCGTCGAAACGATAGACCTCCAAAACTAGCAACCAAGGGCTAAAATTACAAGTTTGAGAGCCTAATCCAGTTCACTTTCCAAAAATATAATGAAAGCTTACGTTTGTCTAAAAAATTCGAACAGCATATGACTTATTTTGACGATCGTTTATACACGGAATCTGCCCCCTGTATTGGCAATAATTAGCATAGCTTGAAATAGATTTATTTTTTAACATTTTTCTACTAAATGGCGATTGTCCCCACCGCAGAAATTTCAATTTCCCGATTAAATATCAACAGCTCTGGATTAGCTTAACAACACTGGCACTGGCTAATAAACAAGATTTATGTGTTCTTTAACAGCAATACACTAATAAAAATATGGCAAGCTTAATTCTAGTCCCATTAGGCTTATTCTTAATATTCTTCTTCATTCTTACGTGCTCAATCTCAAAATAAGTCGAATGATTCTTAAAATAATAACAAACATCTAAAATCAATTTTTTTAATTTTGAATCAAGCCTATGCAATATTAAAATCTGAATTATGTTTTTTGCACTCAAATACAGAATCGAATAAGAATTATACTCTCCAATTAAGCCGAGATAAACTTAAACTTACATGATGGATTAATGTGCATACCAATTAAGATCTAAACGATCATGGAATACGAATTTATATTCTCGAATCAAACGCCACCAATGTCAAACTGGGATCGAAACATTACCGATACAAGAATTTTATTCTCCAATCGAGCCGCACTTTGTAAAACTAGCATTATGGATAAAGAAAGTTCATTCATTTTGAGTGAATTTAAATAAATAAATAAAAGGGTGAAAGATTGAAAAAAAAAAGTGCAAGTGATAATAAAAATGGATAATGTTTTGACTTATGAGAATTTGCTAGACAGTGCGGAAGACAATTTAATTCTCGTGTTTAGCAATAATAATCCATTGCCACAAGTTGCCCCCGATGACAATAACGACGAAAAACAACTGAAGAATCTTCTATAAAAATTAATTAAAGGAAAGACATATTTTAGCTTTAAGTCCATTTAAGCGTTTTTCTTTCAATAAGTAAATATATTTTTAAAAAATAATAATTTGTTTTATTTTCTTAAGCAGGAAAGTGACGGATTTGACAAAACAAAATTGACAAATAAAACTGTGTAATCTTAAATTTTGATACGACACTCAAAAAATTTAATATTTAATTTTAATATAAGGATAACTTGTTCTTATTTAATTTGTTGAAAGTTTATTTCAAGAGTAGTTATTTTCCGCTTTAGGGAGCATTATTTTAACTGCTGATAATTAGGTGAAAAATAAGGTGATTTTGAGCTCACACATTCTTCTTTGCGATATGTTTAAGAATAAATAAGCTTATTTTAAGTTTACAATTATCCAATTTCAATGACTTTGAGCTTAATTTAAGCTCTCACGTTCTAAATACTCTTATAGAACAATCTTAAAATAAGAAGAAAAGGTTAATCAAAAAACATACTCAAAGTAAGATTTTTGCACTTGGATTAAACATTTCCCAGCTTAACAACGGATAGGCTTGATCTGACACTGAATATCTTGATTTTACCTCGTTTTTTCCCTGAGTGTACTAATTAATATTTAAGAATAATATTATCTTGTATTTTTTTGTATTCAAGAAAAACCTGTCTCCATATTTCGTTATTCGTGTCATTTTCCGTTGAAATTTTGAATTTGTAATTGGCATTATTCTGCAAATGGCACCTGCTCTATATTTATCAGACAAAAATTTCGCGCAGAAAACGCAAACGCGGAAAAACAGCCAATTAAAAGGTATTGAATGAATTTGGTCCGTATGATTATTGCAAGTCATTAGTGTCACCATGGTTTTTAAATCAAATTATTACAAAGGCACTTTAGAAGTATTTCAGAAAGAAAGAACAAGTGAACGGTTAGCTATTAAATAAATAATTTTGTGTATAAATATTGTGTTCCCAATATGTTATTACTGTGATCAGTGTGAAATGTCATTATCGTCACAAGTCATGACGATTTTTAAAATGAAAATACAAAAACCTCGTATAAAATTTATAAAAATGACTTAATTGATTTAATTTTTAATCACATAATTGCGAAGTGCCAATATAAAAATTAAAAGAAGTCGGGTTTTCTAAGTTTTTTTTTTTAAAACCTATAACTGGACATAGTTTGGACACTATTAGTCCCTTTTTGAATGCTTTTCGATTTGTAACAGTTTGTTTAATGAATTCAGATGTTTTAATAAATATCCTTCAAGTTTTTATTGTGAAATAAATTAATTTTGACAAATATTGTTTACTGTGTCACATTTTTGTCATTTTCGTCACACTTTGTCCCTAAAAAAAAAGAAACAAAGGATTTGATTTTGCTTTTAACTACATTATTATATAAACAATTGTGTTTATCTCAGTCGGCTGCGTTCTTTTATGTAAATACGATTTAAACCACTCTAGTTCGGCATTTTGTACAACATATTTGTATAGTTTTTCTACAAGGAATTTGGAATGTTTTCAAAAGCTCTTTTCAAATTTTATGTTCTTTTAATTAACGTATGTTCTTAAATGAACCAATGATATTGCACAAGAATGACCCGGTCCCGATTGATTATCCACTAATGGTTTGTTATTTAGCACATACTTATAGAATTAATCATACGCGACTTTTTTAATTATTTTTTCCAAAATTATTGTAAAATTCGCTTATGATCACAATTCAATATTATTAGCAATAGACAAATAGACTTGGAAATGTCAAAATGAATTGTAAGACGAAATAGGGGATATTGTTCAGGCGCTCCTTGGAGGCTGTCAGTTTGCGAGAGTCTTGACCATTCAACACTTTTGTATATTATGCAAAAGCTTCGGTTACAGAATTAAAATGAAAGGCGACATCGTTCCAGCAGTAAGTTCTGCAGTTTTTTGATTTAATTCTCTATGAATTCTCTATGAGAAATCAGCAAAATCTTGTGCGAGTTTCTTATATCTGACAGTATATTTACTAAGACCAGAGTCACTTATGATACTAAAGGCCTTCGGAAAAGAAAAGTTCCTACCTACGATATCGATTCTATCTGCGACTTTAATATCTTAACGACATCGACCTGAAAAACAGAACACTTATATAGAGTCTTCGTTAAAAACAAATTGCTTCGACTCCAACATTTATCGCCTGAATCAATAACAAGCTTAAAAAATACATAGCACGCGTTATCCGCTACACATTCGAGTATGT
This sequence comes from Cheilosia vulpina, assembly GCA_916610125.1. Lineage (NCBI taxonomy): Eukaryota > Metazoa > Arthropoda > Insecta > Diptera > Syrphidae > Cheilosia > Cheilosia vulpina. The sequence goes on from OU744279.1 coordinate 47,743,809, forward strand.
AATCCCGTGCAGATAACAATACTAGGTATTGTTTACGAATGACATCGATAAAATTGCTTTTAATAATAAATCACCCTCGGTTGGCTAAACAAAAGCTGATTAGGCTTCTCCGATGCCAACATTTCCGCTCTTTTCACTAGATTTTAGAAGCAAGCACACATTTATAATAACTTTATTTTGTGAACAAATTAATTTATTGTGTTAAATCATGCAAAAAGTTTGGGAGTAGAAATGGAATGAGTGGCCGAATCGCCTCATGCCCATGAACGTGATTAAAGTTGGTTTGATTTTGATGGGAAATTGGCATATCAACTCGTAGTTTTCACCGATTCGATCTATGACTTCTCATGTCTTATGGAGATTGGGGTTTTGTTATCGGGTTTGAATAATAAGTTCAACAGCTTTTAGATGTAGGTACTTCAGCACCTAAAGCACCTCGGAAACCTCGGAATAACGATGGATAGCGCTCTGTCATTTCAGTAACAAAACACCGCTGCCTAGCTAAGAACATAAAACAATTTGATCCAGGTTGGTTGTATTTCTTTTCCAAGTTCACTTATATACGGCAAAACACACTGTTCGCATGTAAATGTTGAATTGTTGCAGATTCTAAGGGTTTAGACCTTAGGGAATACGTGGCGAAAAATTATGGAGGGGAGTTTATTGTCAACTGGTGAAAGTTGGAGCGAATTGAAACTCACCGCCACATTGTGGCATAGACGCGGTAGAACTATTAAATCAACAGGGGGACGACACAGGACATAAGTATAGGAAGGAGATTGATATGGTGACGTGATAGTCGAAAACACTTAGTTCAACATCTCACTGAGAAGCTGTACTAAATTTGTCCAAAAAACACTGCGTATTAAATATCGGGTAATTGTTGTACCACCAAGCAAAATGGTAATCGACTGAGGAAAAATGCGTATATATCTTTTCCTTTCTTTTATATGTTGTATAGTGTAAACACCTGTAGCGGACAATCTTGAGTCACCAACGTAAACATCCAGGGCAGATTTCCAAAATCCAACGTCGACGAAAAATAATATCAATGCAATTACACCGTGGTAATAGCGCTTATGCACTGAACGCATACGTTAAGAACACTTCCCAATGAACGCATGCGTTAAGAACACTTCCCAAGAACTCAATGCAGTTCAGTGGACTAGAGTTAAAAAAAAAGAGAACGGCATTCATTTTTAGATGGTATTGGTGACACCGAAAGTTGTGCTGGCTACCTTCCATCATTTTTTTATTGTAAATTAATATTAATTATTTTAATAAATGAATTAAGAATTAAAACAATTCAGTGTAAACCTCACCAAATATGTTACAACAGCGTTTATCAATCAGATTTTTAGCAAGAATTATCTATATACAGTGAAACTTCTAACGACTTCCTTATAAATTAAAACGTATTTCTCTCTATATCGAATTTCAGTTTGTTCCCCTTACCCAGCGTTGCCAGCCAATTTTGACGAAACAATGCCTAACTGCATTTTCAAAAAATAATGGCTAAATTGGCATCACTGCCCTTACCCTTCAAAAATATCCCATATGAATTATGTTCTTCATAACGAAATTCTCTATTGCGAAATTCTCTTTATAAGGAATTATTTTTTTTTGGCCCAAAAGCAAACATTTTTCTGTATAACGAAATGTCAAATTTGAAAACAAAGCTTACTATGAACTCTCCGTTTTGGTCAGAATTTTCTTAAAGTGAATGTATGTATGTATATGAATGTATTGATGTATGAACAAGTGGGCATGTGTAGTAGAAATTTTATGCATTTCAAGTTTGATTTTGCATTTTAAGTTCGTGAAACGTTTAGCAAGGCTATTTCACTTTCCAAGAAATGATCGATTATTAAAAAAGTTAAAAGGGGAGAAAAGAAAAAAAATGTTGCAGAAAAATTTAGTGTTTCATTTAGTAGGTACATTGTTGACAATTTTATAGAATGAGGTAAAAATTTTAAAGTTTACCGAAGCAAGTTCAAACAGAAGCCAAAAAAACAAACAAAGAACAAAACTTTTCAAGTGCATATCGAATGATATGCTTTTAACGAAAAAAAAAATATAAATTTATTTACAATGAGTTACCTGTTCTTTGTACCAAGTTTCTTTTTAAAATATAAAGGAACACTTACGGCCATATTATTCACTCTCTTTAATCCGGGTTTAAGGTTAAACCCGGGTTTAAGTGAGTTTAACCCAAGTCCGTCATATTCAGTCGTTAAATCCGAACATTAACCCAGCTTTTTAAACTTGACAGCGTTTAATCAGATTGGATTTAAACGCAACCCGGAGACCAGTTTAAGTACTTTAACTCGGGTTAAAACTCAATTTCATAATATTGACATTTCTTCGCTCGCAAGAAATAAGAACAGAAGAAAAGGGGAATAGTAAATAAAATGGCAAGAAACTAAAAAAGAACTTCATTCGTGAATTGTACGAAATTAATGTTGATGTCTTCAAGGTCTTGATGGTAAATCAAGGTCGTACTTGTCGTCGAATATATAGAATGCACAAGCAAGCTTGCGACGACAATAACGATGTGGTATATTTTCGGAAATATTTCCGTCCGAAAAAGGTGCATTTTTGAGGCTATATTCGATGATTCGACAAAAATTTCGGCATAATTACGGCACATTAAAATATAACTCGGCCCAAAACAAATGATATAAATTTCCAAGTAACAAACAACAACAAAAAGTCATTATTTGTGAAATTTGACAATACGTGGGTTTAAGACGGATTAAAAACGGTTTAAAGTATTTTAAATCCATCTTTAATCCAGCGGGTTTAATGCATTTTTTCCAGTGAATAATATGGATATAGATTTAATTTGTCGGGTTTAAAAAATGCGGTTTAATGATCGGGTGCAAAATTAACTTAAACCTGAGTTACACCCGTAGTGAATAATATGGCCGTTACAGAGTTAAAAAAAAAAAATTCTATATAACGAATTTTGTATACAGCTTTTATAAAACGAAGCAATTTTTTGTTCTCTTGAAGGTTCGTTATAAAGAAGTTTGAATGTACATGTTTTTATAAATATAATTGTCCAACATATTTATTTAAATGAACTAACAAATAAAAATTATGTTTGTTAATTTCACAAGTATCATTTCTGGAACAACTGTTGCGTTATCGCAACCAGAGACAATACTGAGACCACCAACTTCGGCCGATTTCCCGTTGCTTGCCTACAAGCTATATTTTTATGGGGTGGCAAATGCTAAGTGCGCTAGTATTGTTACATTGAAATTCGTATTGACATGTGTCACGTAACTTCAAAAATTCCAGCTCACCAACACGCTCGCACCTCGCGCTGTGGGCAAAGTTGCTGACAGCGTTCATAGAATTTTATCCGTTAAATTTGAAATTATTCGTGGATAATATTTTTTTTCGTAGGAATAAGTGTACATTTGCTTAAAATATTAAAAAAAAAGGAACAATGTAGATTGGTTGAAGGAAAATGAAAACATTTTGAGCAAATTTTCTTCAGTTATCTAAAAAAAATTTAAACATGAAATCGAAGTTAAAAATATTCAAAAACAGAAAATACGCAACCATGTTTGTCCCAATAAGTTTCTAGTATATAGAACATCTCCTTTAGGTAGTTTTATTGACCAAACAAATCAAATAATTCGCCTTTTAACAATATATAATAACTAGCCAATGACATTCAGTAACGCAAAAATGTGGTATTCCCGAACTCGAGCACATTTCCCCACGATTGCCACGGTTGGCAGCATTTATTTTATGTTTTTCCATGTCACACGGATTCTTAATTGGCATAACACAGATAGGAAAACAAAATGGCGAATTTGAATTTGAAGGGGCCAGCGGCAAGAGGATTGCGGGTTGGGGGTCTCAGTATGATTTGTCTATGAGCGCAACAAACGTTTTGATACGAAATAGAACTAATTCGAGTTTTTTTTCATTTAATATTAGCATTTTGTTGAACGTATCTTGTTAGAATAATTGTTAAATTAAGTTGCATTTCGATCGCATGAATTTATTTTCAGTGTACATTTCAATAAATTAATTTGAAGAATGTAACGGTTCCGCAACCGGGCTAACAATTTTTGGTGGAATGTTATTTTCAAGTACTATGCAAAAAAATTTCATGTAATGAGAATTGTTGTTTAAATACTAAGAATTACTCCAAGATGTCTTTTGCTGAAGTGGCATTGTTCGAGAAGAACTTCGAAAAGTTTGTACTTTCGTTGTTGTTGTTGAAATTTGTTTTTATTCTCTTGTTTGCACAATAACAATTCAATGAAAAATAACTTATTAGTAAGTAAGACTACGAAATCAGCGGGATTTGGAGTCTCGCAGACTACAAAACTCTCAAATCGAAGAAAAAAACACAACCGCCCTCTGATAAATGATTGCCCACCTCAGTTGGGGCGATATCAACACCACAACCTTCCGCCTTTCGAACGATTTCAAGTACAACAAAGAAAACTCCCCACTTCATATTTTTTATCAGTAGTCAATTACACGGTGATATTTACAGCTCCCATAAACACAAAGCCCAAATGCGCAACATACGCAAATGAATATTGTCAGACCCCGAGTTGTTTTCATCCAGAAAACACGAGAAATGAGAAGAACTTCAAAAGCACAAACACCGCCCTCGGTTGTTTTTTATTACACAACTTATTGACACCAACAATCTATATCGCTTCTTCGATTTTATCAGACCAAGAAAGAAGTATCTCATTAAATTATTACGTAGGAAAATTGGTCAACGCCTTCGCGGTTCCGTTTTCACTTTAGAAACCGGAATTCCAAGCAAAAGTAAGCAAACAAAACGCCTAATTACGGGCGCCGAACTTTGAATTTGCGTGTTCACACTAAAGACTCGCATTTACTAGTACAAAGTGTATACATTTATATATAAACATAATGGAAATGGGGCGAATCTGTGATTACCTTCATCGTTTTTGGTGTTGCCTCTAATCAAATCGACCAGTTGTATCTCAATGATGCTCTTAATGTAGTCGACGACATGACTCATTAGCTCTTTTGTGTACATCTTGGCTAAGAGTATAGACTTCTGGATTTACACTTTCGGTTTTTTTTTTGTTCTTCTGCAGTTTCACAACAACATCAACTCAACTAATTTCACATAAAGTTACCACTCAACTGAGAGAATAAAGGAAAAAGCGCGTTTCGTTGAATAATCGAAAGTTCTGTACGAATGACGCCGTCGACGGGCTCTTATCGAAATTAGTCGGAAGCAGAAGAATCGAGCTTTTTCCTTGAACACGTCTTATCTTAATATTAAGTTGGCGATAAGATAAATATAGAGAAACCTATTGTTTATTTCGGACATACACATAGTCGAGTACGCAGATAGGGCTTATAAGGAGTGCCTGTAGTCGGGTATAAAGCGATCGGTAAATAATGGACGTCGGTATCGAGGCGTACGAAGTGGATAGAAGATAAGCGTCTTATCAGATATTGGGAAAACTGCTTTTGAATACTTAAGGGTATGTGACATCGAATGACTGATCTGAATTGATTGGATTTATTGATGAATTGGTCTGGCCTACGAAAGGAACAAAATCCAGCTGTGGTAAGTTACACTGTCCCATCTAAGTGGATTTGTTTGAAAAGCGGTGGCATCAACTATCAGTGTGATTGTGTAAGGCGAAAATATTCAACCAACGTTTTGTTTCATCTAACTTCGAAAACGAAACGAGTTTTCGTGGCTGCAAAAAACGAAAAACATTTTCGTTTCGTGCGAAAGGTAAACAACGACAGCTTTTGACGTTTTTTTTTTATTTTCTTTAATTATTTCTGCAGATTTTCTCGTGATTTCTTTCGTTTTTGGAAATGCGATAATGGTTTTCATGAATTAGAAACCGGGGACTATAGAGTTTCGCATGCCAATTTCTGCTGAGAAAATGATTTTCGTTAAAGAAAGTATTGGTTTGGTTTGCCAAAAGTGAAACAAAGGTCTGCTGTCGGATTTTAAAAATGGTCTTCAAACAAAACACACTTTCGCTTTTCAGACAACAAAACAAATAGTACGAACAATTTGTTGCAAGTGAATCTTTTTGTTTTCTTCCTGTTATTCTTAAATGTTTGCAGAACTGTTGAGCGTTCTTTTACTGCATAATGTATTGAAAACTTTTAACATTGGTCAATTTTTTTTTTTTGCATTTTAGGCGAGTTTTTTTTCGAAAGTCACAAAAGGAATTAAGTAAAAAAACGTGTTTTCTTTCGTGGCGAAGAAAAACTCGTCTCTAAATAAATCGTTCGTGCACACAAAAATATTTGAAGGTTTTGGTTCACAAACGAAAACGTCTTTCGTTTGAGGAGTAAACGAAAACTTCTTTTGTTTTCGCAGTTATTGAACGTTTTTAACGGTGCTCATCGTACAATTTTGTAGTCTTACCAGAAATAGTGAAAAATTCTACATTGTGACTCTATACAAGGGATATTTGTTTGATTTCATGTTTAAATAAAACCCCTAAACGCTTGAGCGTTTACATCTAAACGACCTCTTACTCCCAAAACGAGCTTCGTTAAACTCCAAGCGAAGTTTTTAAATTGTTGCTACTTTTTACATTATTCCCATCGATTCATTCATGATAAATAAATAATTCAGCCAAAAATTACCAAATGGAAGTCAGGTACCTACACTACATTCGGTTTTACACAAAAAGTAAGCCCTCGTGTAAAATGCAAAAATAAATCACTCTTATAAGCTTTCACAGGTAAAAATAAAAACCATTCCAGGTACTCAAATGACTTTATTTTTACCGTGGTAAGAAGAAAGGAAATAAAAACCCATCCCGGCATTACCTCTCTTAAATCCCGCAAACTTAACATTTAGCACGATTTATATATCAAAAAATAAAACCCATTTTCAAACTTGTCCAAAAAGCTGGCTGGGCTCTCAATCACCTTTTCTTTTATCTCAGCCAGATCGGGCCTGAACTGACAAGAGCAAACACTCTAACGGTGTACAAAAACTGTTTCATTTAAATATTTCATTTACGAGCAAAGTATTCCTCCGAAAGGAAAAAAAAAAACATTTCACAGTAGCAGTTTCAGCACAAGGACACTGCCATATGATCACATTACCCCAGGGGAAGACGACGAACGACATCATTTCGCCAAACTCAAGGCAAACGACAATGATGACGACGCCGACGGAAGAAACTTTTCCTCTCGGTTTAAATATATTAATCCCGTTGCAAGTGTATATGTATGAGCGGCGCATTCACAAAGGCAACGCTCTCTCATACATAATATAATTGATTTGGGTTGCCTTTTGTTTCCCGTCCTTAGCTTAGCTGCCACCCCCACGGAGCGCCTAAAAACTACACACATATACAACGTATATTAGCTTTTTGGGTAAAAAAACAACAACTAGGTCACTCTTCTCGCAACATATTTTTTAACCCCGTTGCCAAAGGGGTTTTCATTACTACAAACAAAAAAAAAAGGAAGGAAAGAAAGATAAAAACACCAAGAAAAATTGAAAGAATTAATAACCACAACTACCGCAGCAGAGGATTATCCCATGCTACACCTGCGACGCCTGAAAGTCTGTCTGGTGCGCGGTGGGGAACGTGCACTCGCGGTCGTGGCCAAAATGTAATATTCTTCAAGCGCAAAATGGAATTGGTCTGTGAACTATTAAAAATGTAATCACGTAGCAGCAGTAGTTATATAAAGATATCCACAGGTCTGTGGTCAAACTACCATGGAACCCCACTTCATCTCGTCAGGTGGAAGTAATTTGACAGATGACTCAAAATCTAGGTGATATCGATTTGATTCGTGGAAATATTTTTAAATGAGTTGTTGCCAATTACATGATGGTATAGTTGGAGGTGACTGGAGTGGAAAAATGCTGTTTACTCTTGATGAACGAGATGGACACTTACTCAGGTTGACGTGGGAGGTTGCAATCAATTGCTGATTGCCGACCCTGAAGTGATGTTCTGGGGTGTTCTTGAGGAGCCTTTGAAGATGGAATATATTCGATTGGTACATTATTGATTTTTGTAAGGAGTATCCCTCAAAATATGTTTTTTTTATTCTCTAGGGGAAAGCTGTCAAACTGACAAATTGCGCACACACATTTGACCTTGGAGGCATGTGAACCCTTTCAATTGACGCAGAGAATAAACAAATTGAGTGCAGCAAAATAAGGTTAATCTGATGTTTTGTTTTTCTTTTTTGTCTTGCCATTTGTATGTTTATAACAGGGTTGGTTTTAAAAAATGCTCTACGGATTTCCGTTTCTGGTTCCAACCTCAGTGAATGTCATACTTGTATTGCCATCTATGAGCAATGGTGATAGTTCACCACAATCATATACATTAATCTAGTACTTTTAGCTAAATTGTATATAAAATGCCACCAACTTCAGGTGGATTGCTCTCGTTTTTGTAAAACCGCGTCTCGAGTCCACGTTCCGCGACACCGACGCTACAAAGATCCATGAAATAAAAGTGAATAGATCTGCAGCCATCTTGTTTTGTTATTTGTTTTAGTTTTTTTTTAGTTTTCGGGCAATTCGAAAGCGGCGGAAACGAGAAAAATGTATTTTTCGTAAAATTTGTGAAGTTCTTGCAATTTTTCAACAAAACCCTTAACCTATTCTATTAACGTCACTGTCCAAAATTGGACAAACATTTATGTACTTTTCACATGTTTCACTTAATATTTTTGGTGTTAAAATTCGCAGAATAAAAATTGGAATAATTAACAATTAATTTGTTGGCCTCAATTTGATGCATATACATCAAACAAATATCTATTTAAATCCTTAGAAATGTGTAAACTTTTTTGACATTGCTGTCAAACTTTTCCACGAAAACCTCTTTCATTGTTTTACCATTTCCTCCGTTTTCGGCTTCTTTTCCATTTATTTCTTTTGACATTTTTGACACTAGTTCCATTTTGAATTGTTATTAATTTTACTGATTATATTAATAGCATTTTGACATTTCTAGATTTGGTTAAGAGGCCCTATTCTGCGTCTAAATTGTGTAACAACAAATTAAGTTTATGGGACGTACGGCCTTAAAGGAAACAGCAATGAAACATTTTGCGAAACTGTTATATTGGAAGTTCCGATCATTTCGCGGAGGAACAAAAAGTTCAGGAAAAAGACAGAGATTCAAAAAAATCTCTAAAAAGTAAAAATAATTGTCGCAACAGAAAACCTCACTCCTTCTCACACCCATTCGATTTGGGATAGTTTTCATTTTTGGAACGAATAGAAGAGATCTACTTTCTTATGCCACTTGAGAAGCTCTTTCATGGCAGTTTTACTCTCTGACGTTTGTCAGACGTTCGCTCGAAGTGGCGCAGTGCACAACGAAAACCTTAGGATGAAAATTTCTCTACGGACATTTTTTTTTTTGAAAACAGTACTTTCCCTTTTAGGAGCTCTGGTGAGAATTGACATGCTCACTGCTGACGTATTAATTGGAGGCGCGTCCCTCGCTTTCAAAAGTAATTTTCCATTCAAAGCCCCGTGCATCAGACAAATAACTGCGCAGGTTTCTCAAGCAATTAATCCACCAAAAGTGGATGTTAAATGTCATTATCAAGCTGAGGTTATTGTCATGCGACACACACTCAGGTTGTTCGTGAATGTTTCCCGTTTCTTCTCATTCAACGAATCTGTTCAATTTTTCACTTCAACCTCACGTGTTCATGTTTGGCGCACACCTTTCCAAGTCTACTCGTACTCAATAACTCAACTCATGGTCGTGACCTGCCTCCCGCAATAGAAATTATTTCCAATGAAGAGTGCGGGTGTACAAACTACGAATGAATCGCAGCCTTTGAGAAAGATCTTCAAGCGGTAGTTGCGATTTGGAGTTGTTTCAACAATCTGCGGTGTCGATGTGTGCATCCATCCACTTGAGGCATTTCCAGATTCGTTACCATTGGGGCGCGCGGTCGTACTTGTGCGATCTGTTGTGCGGAAAAATAATTGCCAACAGAAGATTCAAAGTGAAACTTGTAGACGGTGTTGACCTATATAAAGTATTCTTCTCAAATTTTTGTTTGAACTCAACGCATAATTTGGAATGCATTCAAATTCCAGAAATCCACAAGTGGCTAGTTTTCGACTGACCCACTTCGGATGATGTTTTCCCAAGTCGGTCTTCGGTGTGATTAGGGTGCCATTATAAAGAATTTCCAGCTCCAAGTGGAATTTATCTTATTTTGGAATTAGTATACGCAGTTGATAGTTGTTATTGGGTGTTGTATGTGTGTACGGCAGAAGGGGACTTATCTGGAACGGCTTTTCGATGGGATAATAAAATGGGTGATTGAGGGCATTGGATTTACGAGTATTTTTGTTTATGGTTTTCTAATTGCACGTTAATGGCTTGTGAGGGATTAAAGTTTTATTGTTTTGGGTGATGGATCTCTCAAAACATGTCTTTATCTCGGGCGATGGCATTCCGAAGTTATTCGATGGAACGAAGTGATTTTGTTTCTTGAATGGAATCCGAAGAATGTTCGAGGCGTTCTATTTATAGTTTTGATGTCAATGTAAATTGTATCGAATTAGGCTGATGACTTGAGTGTCAAACATGAGACTATAAAAGGTTGTTAGAGCGAAATAGAGAGCTTTATGGATGACCTTTCATTTTCACTGTTTTCCTTTTGAAGTCGCTGCTGTTCGGGGGGACCTGCGCAATTTGCGATCAAAATAACTTTCTTTTTAAAATATGTATTTAAGAAGGAGCATTTTACTAGGATAAAATTTACTACTGACCTGTGTCGGTCAAGAAGTTTAAGTCCCAATGTGGTAGGTAGCAAACTGAATCGACGATAGCTCTAAAACTGCTGACAAAAATTGTCGTTCACTTAACAATCAACGATTAATCGACTACGACAAGGTCCTTGGTTGTTGATTACTGTAACGAAGATCTACCTCTGATGGTTACTTCCGTAACTATTTTAATTTAAACATTTATACTTTTGTGACGTCCAAATTAACTTAATTAGTTTATTTCCTTGTGAGCTACATATTTCCACACACACATTTTTGTTTTTTTAATCTGTTTATAAACGAATGTTAGTGGGTCTCCAATGTGCCCAATATTTGATCACATCCCTGTTTCGTCATTATTTGCCAGTCCCAAATCCTTATCAATGTTGAGGTAACAATTTTCTGATAGAATCACACCTCCACCGCAATATTTATTGTGCTAGTCACTTCGTCTTTTCTGCAACTCTCAGTTTATATTTTCGCGGTTGTCACACCTCTTTTGACGTAAGGCCGCAGCAACCCCAACAACAGATATTTCCATACAATATTTGTATTTACCATCGCGCAATCTGATGTTGCTATCTATATATATTCGCAGAGAGGAAGTATTAATATAAGTGTAAATAATAGCTCTTTAATGTTTACCCATGCGGAATACACTTTGACAGATGACACACAGAATTTACTGTAAAATGCACCCATGCAAAAAATACGACGTGGGAGAATGTGAAGTTGTGTGCTTATGCTAATTGCACGTCTAAATCAATTTAGGTACTTGATTTTGCATTTGAACAGGCAGCACATTTAAATAAAATTGCATAACACCCAACATCAGCTCGGTTGGTTTTAAATGTCACTCGCAGAGCGCCGTTGTGTCAACAAAGCAAAAAGTGTGTAAATCTGCAGTGTCAACAGCCGACAGTGTGTCATTGACTTGAATTGATTTTGTTTTCGTGTTCGGTGTTCTGGTCGAACTGGTATGAAAATGTTCTCCAAATTAAATTGTTTTTCAAGTTCCAAACAAGTTACTGGTGCATAATGTTCAGCAACCAGGTTGATGATGCAACAGAAAGTTACTTGCGTGGCGAACGACACTGAATTCAGTTTGTTATGCAATCGTTTCTCGAAAGGAAAAATGTTGCGTCAAAGATGAGAGGACTATTGGAATGGACACTGTGTACTAATAGTCAAATAGGTGAAAGATAGGTCTTCAAAACACCAGTTGTAAAAATTGACAAGCCATCCAGAGGATTTAATTAAGCTCATTTACTTGTCAGTTGGTTTGCTGCAACTGACAAATAATTGCACTTCATTATATCCTCTGGATAGCTTATTCAGATTGCTGAAACCATATTCAAACTATTTACTTTATCTTCAAACAACCACATCACAAAAGGGATCATAACTGACCTTAAACACAAAGCTCCCCCATTAGGTTCACGTTAATTGATCGCCAGCCTTACGACTATAGTCAACCATAAAGTCTGAATATTTCCAAAATTCGTAAAATGCTTTACGAAGATACAATTATTGATAAACAGAATATTTCATAAATAACGCCTGGGGAAATTTCAAACAATAGGCAGGACAACGCGAGATGACAGATAAGATAGGCACAGCAGTTATTGCCGTTGGCATAAGCATGACAAGGTGAAAGATAAAGAGGATATGATGGACCAGTAGGCCCTATAGGAATTATTACGAATCGATAGAAGTCTTTGTTTTTGGTTTCGTACACATAAAGTGGGAACAAATAACGACAGCTATGATAGTCATTGGAAATGACAGCAGACAATTCGTGTATGACACGAATGTGTGAACTTTTATCTCACTAGAACAGTCATGGCGATGGTTGTTCAAAATTAATTTGATTTGAAAAGGTTATGAATGTACTCACTCAGCACTTAATTCCACCACTAATTAGAATCGAGCTCTCAAACTCCCATCGGTCCAGTTCCAGTTGGTTGTTATTTAATTGACTTCAATTGCAGAGCTGGATGACAGTCACTTAAGTCTGTCATCATGGTTATTCGAAACTAATCTACTCTCATCAGAGGAAAATCTCGAAATAAAAAGAAATCATGATGAAGATGTCTGTGTAGTAGATGGAAGCCCATGTAGCGCACGAGTTAAGGGGAAATGTCATGCAGGCAATTTCGATTGTCATCCAATTGAGGCGAATAATTAATTTGAAACCAACCGCAGCGACCGACAATAAAAGCAATAACTGTATCATGATAAAATAAAAATAAGTAAACAATCAGCAGTAAAGAGACAAACAAATGACTGCTGGCTTATGAGTCAGCTTGACAGACGCGCATTCCTCTTGTGCATACCAACTCTGAATTATTTTTTTTACACACTGTGAGCAATCACTTCGGGAGTTGTTTTGTTATTCATTTGAATTTGTACGTGGTAAAATCGTTTGGGAGGCGTGTTTTGTAATCAGAGATTGTTGTTCTGTTCTTTTCGAGGTTTTGTTCTTAGATTTTTTAGAACAATGGTGAGAAATGAACAATTGCATGTCTAGTTGCACCAGGGATGTTCGATGTTGCGCGAAATCACTACTTGAATGAAGTTGGCTTTTGTTCATTTCTCCATTGTCGGTGGTGTGAATTACAATTTTGGAACTCATCAGGTACACAGGTTTTGAGGATTTGCTGGGGTTTTAGTGGAAATTTCTTAAGGATGTGTTCACAGAGAAGCCCTGGATCCAAACTCGACGACAAACAAAAGGGCTGCAAATGGTACTGCAGCTTTGAAGGCATTTGCTCGACTGTAGGTAATCAGCAGTCTACCATGAAATGGTTTTCATGAGAAACACAAAATGCATCCTTGCCTCCGGTGTTAACAAGGGAGGGAGGAGTAGGCCATTTAAAAACATTAAACAGTCACTTTTGATGATAATCTGAGAAACCGCACGAAAAGTTTTAGAGATGTTATTGAAACAACGAAACATTTGAAAATTCTAAAAAGCTCAAGCCTTTATTTGCAGAAAACGCTAGAAAAAAAAACGCGGACGAGAACACTGCATTAGTTGAAAAGTATTCCTCGCTAAATAGCTGCTTAAACCACATCCACGAACTAATTAAACACCGCAAATTCCATAATCCCTCTTTTAGTAAAAGGAAACAGGCTGCCACGTTGATCTGAACGCAGCAGAACTCTTCCCTCTGTATATACCTACTGTTGAGCAACTACTGAAGAAAATGGTACAAAACTCTCGAGGACCTCTTACCAAACAAATTACCATAAAAAAACTTACCAAACAAGATACCTAAGCGCATTAAAAATCAATTTCATTTTAAGTTTGGAAAAAAAAAAATATCGGAAGGTGTAGGAAGTAGGATATTTCTGTTTAAAATTCATTCAATCATTCACCTTTCCTCGGGAGTTTATAAATTAGCAATTGTCCATGTTCATTCACAGGGCTGCGAGATTTGCAAGTTCCACTTGAAAATGTTTATTCCGTTTCCGTTCATCAAAAGGATCTTTTCACTTGATTTCGGGATTCTTTTTTTTTTACAAAATTTTTCCACCAGAGGCAAAAAATGAACAAATAAAAAAAAACCAAGTCAAGTGGAAAGATGAGAAGGAGACTGCCAGTAGTGTCGTGTTCTGGTTGTTCTTCCTCGAAGCTGGACCTGAATCAAGATCCGAAAGAAACTCCCGAAAAAGAACAAAAACATCCGAGACCGAGAGCAACAACACATAAACAGAAAACAGGAGGAATAACCATAATGACGATGATGATGGCACAGCAAGACCCAAAGGGAAAAATGCCGGTTTTTGTTGCTTTTTCACAGCAACCTGACGGATACACCACAAAAGAGGGAGGTTAAAGAAATAAACAAAAATAACCAAACGACATCGAAAGAAGAAATTCAAAGGAATCGAGAAAAACGGGAGCAGCAAAATACATGCGCGCTGGTGTTCCTTTCTTTTTGGGAATACAAATACAGAGGGACAGAGAGAAATGGTAACAAATTAGCAATAAATCATTATAGACCCGTATTGTGAGGGAAAGACACCCTATTGGTATAGTTTTCAATACAGAACTAATTTTTATTAGCACTAATAGTTGCAATTGTTATACAATGCACCCTCAGGTCGTTCGTTGATTTGAATTTTAACTTTGCCGAGTGTGTATGGATTCATCTCATTCTCACAGCTCCCCTGGTTTTCCGTTTGCCTTTTCAAATTTTGATTTTTCACTTACTTCCTACTGACTGCTGGGTGGATCAGTGATGCCACTGGTTTTTTTAAGGTTGGTTTTTAAATTTTATGTCGACTGTGACTATTTATTTATATGGAATGAATAGGTTATTGGAATAAAGAATAAAGTACCTTCAACTGGTAGAATAGAAACATTCCTCCGAATACTTTAAATTTACCATAGCACCGCTGTACAGATGTTTCCCAGAAGGAAGTAACGTACACAACCAGAAGTAAGTCATTGAAGTAATGGATAAAACGGCACCCAAGCAGTTTCTGAAAATTGACGCCCTGTCTGTTGTTATTTCTGACAGGTAATAGAAAGGCTGCAATTGGAATCATTTTTTTTTGTAAATTAATTTTTATTTTATTTTATTTTTATTTTTTATTTTTTTGGATAGTTCCCATGGATATTGCCAATCCATTCTTCATGTTCGTTCCCAGATTATAATTTAAAGTATTATTCACTCAGACGAATTATTGTTGTTGGTCTAGGATTCTCCATTTGCACCAATCCGTTCAATATTATTTTTATATCCGGTTAGATCAACTAGACCATCCTATGCAACCCGTTTGACCACGATTGAAATTATAACCGATTTCAAATACCTAGTTATTTTCCATATTAACTGGTAAACCCAGTTAGAGTTAAACACCTAGATATTTGATGGGAGAATATTTTTCTTTGCCATTTAAATTATATTGTTCACACCAATGCACAAGGCTTGTGCACAAATTAGAAAAGATTAAAAGGCGGTTTGGCAAGTGGTGACTTTTGAATAGTGTTACTCTGGAATAAACTTGTTAGATTAGTCAAGAATTTCTCGACAGAGTAGGTACTCATTTGGCAGTTGAATTGTGTCAAATTTTGACTGAGAACTGTTGCGATCCGAGTTATTTTTAACGAAACAAACTATGATCGGTCTCTTACTTGTTCTTGTGGGAACTTGGGACACATCATTGTCACCAATTTGTCTGCTTGAGTGAATCCATTTAATAGAGCAGTCATACATAAACATGGTTGACGCGTAAAAATGACCATTTATTAGACAATCGGTAGCCAATTGGTTACTTCAATCACTTCCAAATTTTTTTATCATCGAAGACTTTTTACGAACCAATAAATCAGTTTTATTTTTTATTATTATTTTTAGACAAATTAATTACATTACAGTATAATTTTACGTCAAATATACAGCCGTCGACCTAAGCCGTGTCCCTAACGTCGTGCGAATACCCACTTCGTATTTGATGACTGTTCCCAAAAAAATGGTAGTTATATAGTTACAATCGAAAGGGTTACCTATATATATATATTTTTTCTTAATTTATGATTAATGATTTTTTAATCTGAAAGGTATGTCAAATGAAATTTTTGAAAAAAATCCATAGCACCTATTTGAAACTCAGCTACAAGTTCCGAAAGTCGGTAAAAACCATAAACCACAAAATCGGTCGCAATGGAAACGATTTGTGGAAATTACTACAAGGCCTTTTTTATTATGCATATTGACTTGCATGGTTTACAACAATAGTTGGATCTCGTACTATTGTTGTAAATCGTGGAAATCAATGATCTACTTTGTTTTTATTGAAAATCTAAGTATTTCAGTAGAGCAAGTACATAAACTACACTCTACTGTAGTGTGCTTCCGAATTTGCCTATGCCTAGTTCTAAAAACCGTAATCCAGATTCAGGAGGGATTTTTTTTTTGAAATTTTGGTTATTTAGAAATTCATGACATTTTCAAAATTGCAAATATTTTTCAATTACTTGCTTTCAGTAATTAAAGAACAAACACAAAAAGCCAACCACCGAAAAGTACTAAATAAAAAAAGTTAATGTAAAGTGTCATCACTTTTGTACTCACCGTTCAAATCCTTTGTCAACTGAGACCGCGTCGACATTTTGTTGCAAATTTCTCAGCTCCTGCCGTTTCACGGCCTCTCGGTGAAAATTTTAAAGATAATCGAATAAAAGGAAACTTATTATAGTAAGAAAAAAAATAGTAATAACAACGAGGACGAAAACGGAGAGATTATGAGTAAAACATCAAAAGGAGTGGAATAATTTTTCTTTTTCGAAAACAAGATTTATTTTTGCACTCTTATTTTACGCCTATTGATATTGATGAAATATGAACACAATTGGAAATTATTTTTTCATCCTTATTTTTGTTTCTTTTTTTATCGTATACACTTCTATTTTCACTGCACAATTTGTTTGTGCATTTTCGCACTTTGCTTTACTGGTTTCCACCCTTTTTTCACTGCATTTAGAAGCTCAGGGAGCTTCTTATGATTTCCACTGCACTTTTCACGAGCACTAGATATATTAATTAATTATTTATTTACTTTTTGCAATATGAAAATCGGTTGTTTTGGATTGAAGCTAATCGCTATTGGAAGAAAGGAAAACTCCGCCGACGGTAAAACACACAGCAAATCACGGTGAAAGTTTGAAGTCGACTGAAAAATTGATTCAAACAAATTTTCTGATATATTCAACTCAACGAACAAGTGATTTCTCTTTGGGTTTTATTTTCGTCTTATTATTGTTTTCTATGTTTTTGAGTGGAATTTTTAACGAAGAATTTGCGGCTGAAGTGGAAATTTAGAACTGAGTTTTAAGTGGCTTGGTAGCTTTTGGTTTGAGATGCTGTGGTAAGTGTCAGATATGTTATAGAGGTTTAAAAACTGATCTAGCCAGATTCTACCTAAACACGATTTGGTCATTAAGGGTATTGTGTTAACGATTCGGTGAACAGGTCTAGTAAAATTGCAAAATTCTACTTATTTTTACGGAAAGCCAGTAAAACTCACATTTGGTGAACTGTAAAAGTGACATGAGCACACTTTATTCTGTTGTTTTTTTTTTTTTGTAATAAGGTCATAGTATAGAAAAAATATAGAAAAAGTGAGTAGCTGTTTTAGTAAGTTGACAGGAGTGGCAACAAGTAGTTTATTAGGGCTAATTAAATTGTGCAAAAGGAAGACTGTTTTTTACTCAGCACCAAAAAGGGTAGATTGCTTCTTGGTTAGGAAGCAGTCTAATATGGTGCAATACCATTGAACCGCCAAAGTACAATAATGATATAGACAATGTACCAAAAGTTGGTGGCAGCCGTTTTCCGGAATTGGCAGAACATTTTGCGTCCAAAGGGAAAATACATTAAACGTGGGAACGATTAAATAAAATTTCATATTGTATAACATTTTATTATTGTAGAAAGTAGGAAACGAAAATTCTAGAAATTTTTTCTGCATTTTAAACATTTTAAAAATAAATCTATTACAAATCTTATCATCCCCTAAGTAAGAAGGTACTTATTATGCTTTTGATTTGGAAAACTCTACATCTATCGAACACGCCCAAGTATTTTTTTTTTTCTACAAAAAGGCGACCATACCTGCTTTACCCAGTCAGTTGTTCAACGGCTGTCATTGGTGCACACTGCACACACCACTAGAAGAAACCTTTACAAAAATCAATTCTAAAGTGTGCGCAAGTTCTAATCGCGGGGCAAACGAAAAAATGGCAAATTTAAGCGCCTTTAATCGGATGACGAAATTACAAAAAATCTTTCTACACTCGAGTAAGTACGATCATCTAAATTCCAGAATTAGTGCACCCTATTTCCCGTGCTATCAGTTACAATTAGGCGCACAAACCCTTTGTAAACTATTACACCATAACATGAATTCATAAAAAAAACCCACCCCTCAAAAAAATAAAATAAAAAAAACAGTCTGTCGCAGTAGGTTGTCTTTTGTGCTGTCAAAATTTGACAGTTCTGCCGGCCACTGTCAGAAAAGAAAAATAGAAAAAATAAATCCACGAAAGGAGTTGTTTGTCTCGCCTTGAAATTTTTCTAAAAAATTTTCAAGAACCAGAAAAGTGGAAAATTCGATTGTGTGTTCAATAAAATTAGTAAATCGCATTTAAAAATGTCCGCGAACGCCGGAAGTTTAGTAGATTCAGTAAAGCAGCTTATCGCCGATAAGCAGTACGATGCAGTGTTGCTTCTCTTTGGTCCTGAAAAGGAGGATAATGTGAGTACGATCAAGTTTGCTGCGGCCGATTTGATAGAACTTCTGCTGGTGCATCTTAACGATGATAATTACAAGAACAACCTTGCGCTGTATACGTGTTGTGAAGAAGTGATGAAACTTGTCGCTACCCATGCGAACGCAGAGGAGGTGCTCTTCGAAATGCTACAGATTGTAGAAGAAAGCCAATCGGAAAATGTGTTCACAACCGCTCTGAAGTCGCTACAAATATGCTTGCTGCGCCTTAAAGCCGACAAATCCAGAGCTCTGGAATGGACGCTGAATTCGATTGTGAATCGCATTACAGATCTGAAAATTCCCGGGTACCTTGTATCGGGTTACGGCCCGCGGCAGGAGAAACTGCTCGAGCAGGACGACGATGTGCTGAAGGTGTTGGCCAACTATATTACTCTCGCTTTGTTCTATGAGCCACTGCTGGAGGACGTGCTCAAGGACACAAATGATGACGTGAACGCCAGCAAGAAGACCAACCGTCGCAATGTCTTGTGTTGCTTTTTTCTTCAACTGCTGGGCAAACCACTGTGCTACCTGGATCTGACGACAAACGAGAGGAAGACCAACACTTATACAATGCAATGTGCCACTTCGCTGGTGAAAGCTGCCTCAAAAATTTTAGAAGATCCGTTTTACCTGCTCAGCCTGGTGGAGGATAAAGTGTCAAACAAATCCCGTGGCGGCAGCGATGACTTGGATGAGAGCTATTTGGACAACATCTTCAAAATGGAAGAGAAGCTGCCCATCGAGTCGATGGGGATCTTCTACTACCTGTTGATTGTGGAAGGGATCGGCTGGGACTCAGCGCCAAAGGTATACTGTCCTGTGTACATATTTGAGTCGTGTCTGTATCTTGTCACTGATTTTCTGACGCGAAAAGCTCCACTGCTACAGTGGCGGGGGCTCTTGTTGTGCCACAAAACCATCGACGACATGGGAACACTTCAGATCCCCGACAAGAGTCTCTTCGAGCCGATCCACCAGAACTTCTGCCGTGTTCTCAGTCAGATCATTGGCTACTCCGGGGTGAAACGCAATCGTCAGTCCGGCATTGTGCTCCTCAAGAAGTACATACTCCGTTTCAGCGATGAATCCATATGCGTGATCCTAAAGTCGCTCATCATGAATCTAAAACACGCAGGCCTACAAGGATATCTATGCACTATCTACAAAGACCTCGTCGCTGAGAGGCTCGCTAGTGGAGGCAAGCTCCCCGCGAGCTACTCAGGTGCCGAGTTCGCAGATTTTCTACTTAAACACGCCTGTGTGCTGAAGGATGGCGTCGAGACGGACCTTATCGAAAACGCTGATCGCATAGTACCAGCTCTGAACGCCGTGCGCTTCTTCGCTCTGACCGACGACAACAACGCCACTGGCTTCTGGGACTTGCGCAAGAAAATCGAGAAAGACTTCCTGGATCCTCTGCGAATGGCGATCAACATGTCGGTGGCCCACTATGAAGTCGAGATGAACGCCATCAAGGACAACAAGGGTAGCAACAAAAACTACGAAAAAATGGCCGAAATGCTGAGCATCTCTGCGCTGAATGGTTCCGATGCTACGCTCGCTTTGGACCCCTCCAAGCGGTCGGAAGTGCTCAAACAGGCATTAACAACATTTGACTTGCTCAAGTGCCTACTGGCACGCGCCACCGAGTGCGTGGAAAAGCGGAACACGAAGAAATGTAATCCAGATGCAGATGAAAAGAAATAAAACACAATTCAGACATTATTGCACTTTGTTGTTTATTTCTGGTGTCTACGAGGCGAGGTGTTAATTTGTTCAGTTTTCAGGGTCGTTTTAGTTTTACTTTGGTTAGATCTATTGTGGCAGTCACACAGTTTGCTGATTGACTGACCGCCTAATTGGGGATCCACCATAGACAGGTTCTCCATTGTTGTGGAAACAAGAAAGAAGTAGCAGAAGAAGAAGAAAGCGTGCGTGGCTTTGAATTTCAGATAAACAAACGATCTGCAGTCTACAATGCGCATATTGAGTCATGTTTCATAATTAAATTGGCATTATGTGTGTTTTCCCAACTGTTGTTGGGATAGAGATAGCTGACCAGTTTATTGTTCGCAACTGGAACTCGTGTGAGAGGGTAACCGGCCGCAATCATTACATCAAATATCAGTTATTGAATCTAATTAACGGACTCAATATAGTTTTGCTGTTTACTGTGAATTTAGGTTCATCTGAGCATCTTGATGCCCAGGAAATATCATGGATGAACTGCAGACAATGCAGGTGATAGCGGATGTTGGTAGCAAATCCAATTTAATCAACCAAGCTGCGACCTGCATTTAAGTAAGTAACTGAGAACATGACTCGCGCTTATATTTATGTTAAGTCTGTTCAGTTGAATATAATTTGAATAAAATTGCAGAACGTGAATAGGGTCACGAGGTATTTTTGTTTCGGCGTGTTTATATTATTTGCCCATAGAATAATATTTCAATACGGCCGGCGGCATAGCAATCAACACGACGGCGAACTTTATCAAAAGAAACAGCGGAAGTATATACGCACTGGCGTTGGTATTTGTTTATCTAAATAATTATAAAAAACTGAGTTGTAAGAACTTTGGGCCATTAGGTCAATAGCGGTGACGGTGCCTTTCACAAAGTTCAGTGGAGTGTCAATCTAAGGGCAAGCTGCTTCGACCTGAATACGCAATCCCGCATAGTTATGGTCTGAGATCCACATTTTCATTGTACACACTGTGCAAGTAAGTACTCATGTACGCACAAGCTTTCTGAGGGTACCAAACAAGTTGGGAATCACTTGGCACAAGTTCTTTCAATTAAACTAATATCTCACTGGTACTTATGTATTGTGGGAAAACTACCGACTCTGGCTTAAACAGTAGAACTCTGTCCTGCGACTGAATGGTCCTTGAAACGGACGTTTCGATGTGGTGTGACTTTTGGCACCACCTCCCCATCGCTTTTTCGCGGATAACACGATTACCCCGCATGTATTCCGTCATCGATAAACCCATTTATTTTTCCAAAGCTGGTCACCATACAAGTCAATTCTCCTTGTGTCATGCGACATACGTTCCAGCAAGGGATCACAAGCAGTTTTTCGATATATATAGCAACCGAACTCTGTTGTCGGTCTACACCTACCCTGTGACTTTGGATCACTAAACTAATAAATCGTTGATGTGATTCGAATACAATTACGTCGCATAAGCTTGTTTAGTTATTCAAAAGACGTGCCATACAGCTTGCACTGGTCCAAATAAGGTGGTCCATAACAACATTTCTATTAGACAATATCACTGATTAATATTAAATGAAGATGAGAGAGACGCGCATATCCATTTTCGGAGGCATATTTCCCGACAGTATTACACTAGTGATTCAATTCCATAGTTGGAAGGTTAAAGTTTGAAATAGTTCTCATGACGCAAGTAAAGTTCATTACTTCGGAGCTAATTGGTTTCGCAAATAAAACTTATCCGCCTGCCGGACTTTAAGACCTATTTAATGTGCGACACAGTATTACGTCGGTCCAGTTGAAAGTCTTGATCGCACTTCACCTTTAATAATGCTGAATCATCTGACTTAACTCCTTTTTTGTCTTCTTCTACATAGATTTCAACAACTTGCTCCAGCCGACCTCAACCAGTCCAGTGTTGATGGCATTTTTTCACAGCAATCGCCTTCCAGTAGTGCACACACCAACTCAACAACAGTCGTCTAGTCAGAAGTTAACAAAGCCATACTGCACTCGATATACCACGTTTAGAAGAAACCTCGCCACCGGTTTACACAGTGCAGGCAAATCTTCAAAACTCGATGAGTTCCGTGCCCGAGAAGAGAAACGCGAAGAGGAGTTCGCCAAGCAAGAAAGTGAGTTGCCGCCCGACGACAAGGAGCAACACGATCCGAAACGTGCCAAAGCCGATGCGGTGCGCGTTAAAATACTCAACGAATCGCTAAAGCATGTTGCAACAGAAGGTTGGTCTCGCCAGGCGATAATTCGAGGCGCCGAAGAAGCGGGCTATCCTAGCGAGGTGCACGGAATGTTCCCAGACGGTGGTTACGAGCTGGTCTCCCACTTTGTGGCAAAGTGTAACGATGAGCTGTTGAAACATCTGCAAGCCGAAACGAACAATGGACAGAAGGAAATTTCCGATCCGCTAGCGTTCCTCATAAGTGCGGTCAAATTTCGCCTGCATATGGTGGAGCCCTACATCAGCCATTGGCCTCAGGCTATGGCGTTGATCGCTCTACCTCCGAATGTGCCCACATCATTGGCGCAGGTGCTCACGATGGTCGATGATATGTGCTACTACTCCGGCGATAGATCTGTTGATGTGAGTATAGCACTTTGTCTCACTTTCATTTTATAAAGGCTATTCCATTTCAGTTCGGGTGGTATACGCGTCGTGTTGGTCTAGCGACAATCTACAAAATGGTTGAGGTATACATGCTGCAGGACTCATCGGCGGACCATCACGAGACGTGGGCCTTCTTAAAGAACCGCATGGAGGAAGCCGCTCAAATCCAATTGGTACTGTCACAAACCGGCGACATGACGCACAATTTTCAGAGATCCTTCAATTCTGCCTTCATAACTGTGAGTGGAGTCTGTCGACCTCAAAGATCGCTGCTGACTTAAATCTGTTTGTGTTTGTTTTGTTTCAGGCACGAAATATTCTTGGGCTCAACTACGAACGCAGATAAATTGTAGAGCTCGTCCGTTTTAAAGTTCAATGGACAGCGGAACAAACAAAGTCACTAATCTTAGCCCAGTGTATTAAATACCAACCCACCCAACTGAGGAGGCACTATTTTTATTGTTATTGTTGAAAACAACTTAATTTATTAAGAGTTTCTATGCAAAGAAAAAAACAAAAGTACTTTACTTAAATAAATAAAAGCGCAACTATGCTATTTTTGCATATTTACATCTAAATGGAGACTGATGGGCAGTTTTTATTGAATCGCAATTTTCTGATTGAGCTACTTCGTTGTGATCAGTTGTCTTTGTGTTTTTGCTATGGAATCGTGGTCATTTAATAAAGAATAGATATTAGATTTAAGCAGTCCTGCCAACAGTCGTTGTCGGCTTTGATTCGTCATCCTTTGTTGGGCAATATTATATGGCATTTTTGCATGACTCTTGGAAGTAAGTCAAGTTATTCACATACGGCTTTGGCGCATAATTATGTGGGTCCATCAGTGGGAAGGTGCTGCTGCTTATTACAACGACTCGTTCTGCTGATTCACAAGAGCTACGCCAACACTTTTAATGACCGCGAACCAATGATGACTAGCCACCAAAAGAGTCATCTGCCGATTATATCAGAGTCCTCATACCTTGTTAAACAACCGCGCTGATAGGTGACAACTAATTGTTGACATACGTTTTTCGCGTATGCAAGGTAACAATTTGCAAACGAAGCTGAGTAAATTCTGTCATGCTGCTATCGTGTGTTGCTTTCCTTTGTGGGTTCGGCCCAAATCATCAAAAAAAAAAACAACTTGGTCTAGTAGTTAGTCTAATATGTGCGCTTGACAGCTCTTATTGTTTTAATTTATAACAGAAATTTCGGTTATTTACCCCTGACCGTATGTATAATTCCAATAGGCAGCCGGTCCATTCGTAGCTTGAACAAAATTACACAATTTTGCTCGTTGTTTAAAACCATTGTTGGTTGCACCCACAATGCTGCTCGAGGTGTTACCTAAAATATATGTCAAACTAATGCACCATTCAGGTATGTATGTGTATTCTTACCAATATTAAATGCATTTAATAATTAATTTTTGTTATGTATAACTATGTCATTGTATAAGCAATTACCGCTGTACATTTTAAAACGTAAAATTGACTTAATTTTTGTTTCAGAAAACTCTTCTATTTTACATAAATCTATTGGTTTTGAAACAACTTTTACTTTTATTACAATAGCAATTAATAAAATTTAGTCTGTTTGATTTCATTTGAATTATTTATACTTCACAAGCGCCAGATACGTATACGTTAGTTTAAAAAGGTTTTTTAATATGAAAACTAAGCTCGAAAACAACTTATATAAAAATATAACTAAGTCTTATGTGGCTAGAGAGGCTAAATCTAGGGTTTCATTTTAGTCACAGTTGCTTATTGTTTCGTCTATTATTGGGCTACACCTTTGCGTATGTCAATGTTTATAGTGGTTTCAGATAGGAATCGTCAGATGTTGGTGTATCCGGACTGGAAAGGATTTTTAAGTGATACCTTCTACTTTGGGTTGGGTGGGTCGAGTTCTTACCTATTCTTCAGACTTGGAATTAATGGTTTCTCAATCTGTAGCTGGGGTGACTCACACATCAGACAGTCAAGGATTTTGACTATTTGTGTAAAATTTGGTCGCTCAACTGGATTTGAGTGCCAACACGAATTCATTAGGCTGTAGCTGTAAACAAGGAAACTAGGTGAATGACTGATGGCGCAACCAATAACGGTTTTCAACTCACAATTCATGTCCACAGTTTTGGGGCTTCTCCATGCGGTAGCCAGTCTTTAGTAAATGCAGTAGTCTATTTGTCGGAATTGACGGATAAGGTATACTGCCCAGTGTTGCTATTTCATAAAGAAGAATACCGTAGGACCACCTGCAAGATGAACTTTGTTAGTGCCGTTACGTGGGCTAAAACCGTAACGAAACTTACACGTCACTTTGAGAAGTGTACACCTGATGTGTCATCGATTCCAGTGCCAACCATTTAATGGGCAGCTTTCCGTTGCCGGTTTTCTTGTACACGTTTTCCTGGTACACATCACGACTTAATCTGCCAGGGATAAGAATTTTAAATTGTTCTCTCACAAGGACTTCATTACTTACCCGAAATCGGCAATTTTCACTGTACGATCTGATGATACGAGTACATTGCGCGCAGCCAAATCGCGGTGGACAACTTTGTTTTTGCAAAGGAATTCCTAGAAAAAATGTACCATGATGAGTGATTATTTCGATGTAGCATCATTTTTGAGATCACTGTGAAAATTGCACTTTATATTTCATCTTGTATAACTCATAACGATGGAACCGTAAGGCTTTTGACCTAGAAAGGTGATACTGACACTCAAAATAATTTTATGGAACCCACATATCGAAATTGCTTGTTACGTTTCACCCCTAATTGAATGGTGCTATGTAGGCTATTGAGCTGTCACTCACGCGTTTGCAAATAGGTATTACAGAAGCGTAAAAAATGGCTTTAAGTTCCATATGCGTTGTCAACAAGTGACATATTAGAACTAATTTGCCAACATCAAACAAAACAAAGCTCCCAACATAAAACGAACAAAAAAGTACCCACGAAACGAGCTCCCAAAAAGAACCGAAAATAATTATTCTTGCTACAACATTAAAATCGTACTTGTCGGTGTCAATGCCAAAATGTTGGGGTAGAGTTTAACATCGTGCTATACATTCACAATACAAATTCGAGTATTGCCTCAAGAGAGTTTGAGAGTTTGCTTTATAAAGTAGACATTGCTTGATTAGGGATTGAAAGGGAACCCCACCATCAAATGCAGTAATTAATTAATCACTCCCAGTTTGAATACATACAGATACACACCGACTTTAACTTTGCATTGTCAAGCATTAAAATCAACGCTGTCTATCTCTTCCTCTTCCTCTTAGAATTCCAAGAAAGATTAAATTCTTACACTCGACTTATTATAAATACCCTACATTGCTGTGCGACTTAACGCCCCACGATTATTCCCTTTTTTGATACTCTTGAGTGGTATAATATGATTGAAGACTTATTCCACCAATTTCTTGGAAGCAATGTCCTTCGAGTTTATTGCTTGTTAAAAAAAAAACAATTAGAGGGATGTCTGATAAAATTTAGAAAACACAACCGGCGCGTCGAGCACGAGTATGTCTTTTAATCTCCCTTGTAGACGTAAGACACTCGTCACTCCGTCTTTCCAAATATGTTGTCACATTTTAAACGCGATTAAATTTTTTAAATTCTCTAAAACCGAAATTATCGTAGCAAATATTAAAGAAAGCATACATTCGCAAGCGAATTCGGTGTCAATTGCTTACTCCGACGAGTGTTTGTTTTACCACTGTAATTAAGATCTTCAATTTCAAAGTGATGCTTCCTTTCAGTATAACCCACATTACGTGTCTTTTGATGTAGGGTTTACAAATATGTGCAGTGGTAGGTAAATAATTATTAATATAAAGCTCATTCGACGAGGACAGGAATTATTTTTTGCCACTAGAGGCTTAATCGTTAAAAATATATAGCACTCAATGATTGTCGAGGGCGTATACGTGACATTTGTTACCCACATAAATTGCAAACTAGTCAAACAAAATTAAGCCAGTGGATTAATTTAGTTTTCCAACTATTTAATTGTAAGCTGAACATAACCTGAAACCACAAATCAAAACAGTTTCGATTTAGATCGACTCAACTTTTTTTTTTATCTTTGTTTTCATTACACATATAATTTTGTGGTAATATTTAATTTTGCATCATTATATTAAACGCATTTTGTTATTTATTCGCATTGTTATGTTCCGCCATCTGTCACAAGGGTCATGTTGAAATAAATAATGCGCTTCCAGTTCTAATTTCAATAGAAACGTTCATGCCGCCGTATGAGTTGCAATTATATAGGTTCTGTTGGTATATTGCCATATCCTAGGTGAATGGACACAATGGTGTATATGCAAATATTTAAAAATGAGTTAACCCATGTCAAGCGTAAATGAAAACAAATAAAATAACCTTAACATTGAC
Organism: Cheilosia vulpina; assembly: GCA_916610125.1. Classification (NCBI taxonomy): domain Eukaryota; kingdom Metazoa; phylum Arthropoda; class Insecta; order Diptera; family Syrphidae; genus Cheilosia; species Cheilosia vulpina. The sequence goes on from OU744279.1 coordinate 47,771,634, forward strand.
TTTGGAATTTGTTCACTCCTTTTGGGTGTTTTTTGTTCGATTTCCCAGTTGAGTGAAGTAGGCAACAATGCGAGATATTAAATGATATGCACTTATGCAGTGCTTTAAGTAAGACTTGACATCGGTACTTAAGTTGCTCTCTGAAGTTTTTCATTGGTATTTTGGTATGAAAATTAGATCACTCTTTTTGTTTCCATTTGTGTTGGTGCGTGATTTAAAAGACAGCTGTTCTTAAATTCTAAATTGTGTATATAAAAATCCATTCCTTTGCCAAAAGCAAATTCTTCTTTATTTTTCAAACAATCGTCACTTAAAAACGTAAATAATAACACACTTCAACGTTTGACAAATGTCGAATGTTTTGGTGTTGGTGAAAGTAGGTGTAAGTCTCGCTCAAAAATCGAGATTGGCAAAATTGCTCTGATTCTGGTTTTTTTTTTTTGGGTCAATGGAACATGAAATCTGACAGCCAGCTGATTTCGAGAGCAGAAAAACTGCTCTGAATCTGAACGAAGAGCGCTTTGTGCCCCAATGGAAACGCCATTACTTTTATTTATAATGTAGCTAATTTTCTTTCACAAAGGTCATGTGAGTTCTAGCTTCCAGGGTCTCGACTACATTTTCATATTGTTGTGTGTTTTGCTAGCAATATGTCCTATCTTTCACCAACTTTTTCTCATATGTCAGTCGGGAAGAGATTTTTCTGCATCTTGAGTTGATTAATTGAATTGATTGAACTAATTTTATAAATACTTCTTTTGGGAAAGGCGAATTTATAACGCTGTAACAGCGCCACCTGTTTTGTTGAGAAATGCTGACACTAGGTACATTTAAATTTATGTCGTCTTCTAAAAGTCTTACTCCATGTTTCAAATTTGTCCTATATATAGCGTGGTTAATTATACAGCTGTAAAGTATGTTGTGCGCCGTGTCAAAAATGATTTTTACTTTTCTTGACGGTCTTCCTCGTCTTAAGTTATGTGCAAATATTTTGTCGCATATTTTGTTTATCGCCCCGTCTCTTATCGGCGGTTTACATGTTCAATCGAATGACGCTAATTATTAACGTCCAGATTGACAAGGATATTTGTATATCCCGATCAAAGGAAAAAAACAAAATCGAGACAAGAAACTGCCTGCCTTCTTTTTCTTTCTTTTTTCATTGACAACAACAACAGAAATGATCAGACATGCTTCATGTGCCACCTAACGCGGTTCGTAAATTCAACGTCTGTCATCACCGTGGTTGACAAACAAAATTCCTTGAAATTGCAACTACAAAATATTTTTCATTGGGAACATCCAAGAATCTAGTTATCTTGAGTCGACTAGATTGGTCTGGATAAGATGTAACCTGAAAACAAAAACTAGATTGGTCGCGAACGTCACTTCTACGTCATCCACATATGAGAACTGTCAACTTAGTACTCAGTCACGAATTTCTTGACTAGATTCGTCGGCTACCCCTTCAACTGAAACAGCTGCTCATATGACCGATTTCTGCAAATCAAAACCGGGATAGATCTACTCAGAGAGCTGTCAGACTTACTAAACTAGATACTTGAACGTCCCCATTATCTTTGCCCAATTCGATATGTTTTGTTCAAGCTTTGAAAATCTTGTCATCATATAAAAATTATTGGCCGCGCGCTCCATTGGCCATTAGATGTATACAGACTAGTTTGAGGCCCACTGGAGCTCTTCCGTCATGGAGACAAAAAAGACAAATGATATACAGTCGACTCCGCTTAACTGAAATACCGCATTTATTTTTTCACTGTAGCAGTATTTTCTCGTAAGCCAACTTCGGAAAGTTAAAAAAAAATTCGGAACAAATGTTCTGTTTCAGTTAACAGATTTTTTTTCAGTAAATCATAAGCGTAGTCGACTTTTTCGTTTTTCCAAATTTATTTCCATTGACAGCTCGTTTTATTTTCTCCCTTTTTTCAATTCAGCGGTTTATTTTTGGAAGGCGGCCATTAATAATAAGCATCGACAAATCACAACTATTGGGTACTTTTGAACATATCCAATTGCTTTGATGAACGGAGATCTTTGATTAATTGTGACAAAACTACGGACAACAAGTCGATAGACCTTATACCTTCTCGTTGGAATTTTGTGTAGACAAGTACGGCCCACAGATGGCGTACCAACATATATGTCTTTTTTATCGGCTCGCAAGAGGCCATATACTATGACGTCTATTGTAATGCCTATTTTTATTCCCTTCTTTAACTGCTTGTCATTAATTACATTATTATATCAATGAAAAAAGGAATACTTTATGAAGTAAGCACTCCCTTAAAATAAACTATTGATACTGCCTTGGCGGGCGCGCACCGAAAGCTGTCTGTTCCGGCGGAACGAAAGAGAAGAATGCACATGTTCATTAGAGTGTAATCAACAGCGAGAACATTTTTCTGTAGAAAGACACCTGGAGGTGTGGTGGTGGTCACACACCGGGCAATGTCAATTCTGAGTTTTTGATGTCAAACAAATTGTTTTCATTTCTATTTATGCCTTAAAGGACTAGTTTGCATTTCTATTTAGTTACCTACTAACTGAATGACTATCATTTACTCTGATGTCCTCATTTACATACACCATACACCAAAAATACGAGACCAAAATCCATTCTACATAAACCATAAACTAAAGCTAATTATCCTGCTCGTGCTAAATTTTATCTCCCATACAAAATTGTCTACAAAGATAAAATTTAGCGAAGCAGTTTAGCAAAGCAGTATCCTGTTCGCTAGCTAAATTCTTATCTTCATATAGATGGGCCGCTGACAAGTCTCCAATTATTTAGCTCGCGAAATAAATGTCCGATACATTAAATCGAAGATAAATTTTGACATAAAAAGTCGGGGAAACAATTTGTGTTGTGTTTACTTTGGAATTTTTTTAGAGGAAACTGCAGAAAACATTTTGCGATTAATAAAAGTGAACGCAAAACCAAAAATTCCGTTTCATAAAAATAAAATAAAAATATTGCAGGGCTTTTGAAGGAACGATCAGCAATATGGAAATTGCAGAAAAATTCCAATGCAAATAGGGATTTACCCGACACGAATTAACGTGTCGTCTTCTGTTTGCTACTATAGAAATTATTTAAGCTGCTGCAGCAATGATAATATCTTCTTCAATTTTACTTATATCTATTGTTTTGGAACGATTCAAACAATGCATTGTCTTTAAAGTTTGAAATTCGAAAATTGTATGTACGCGAATAATTAAAATAACGTTCACACATAACGTTACGTTATGTTTAATAATTTAGCGAGCATTTATCTTTGGTGTGGAGAAATGAAGTGGAGACTAGGGACGTTAAAATTTAGCGCGAGCAGGATACTAGGCTTAAGTATTAAATAGAATGTCAGCTACCGCTCACCTACCCGATTCCCCCCGCAAATTTTGAAAATAAAATTCTCTTTTAAATTGCCTATCTGTGAATGCATTTGAAGCGCAAACGAAAATTCTTAATGGCGGAAGCATTGACTTATTATATATGTACTGCTAGTAGACAACTTCGCGTTGGTTGCAAAGTAACCGCTAGCTCTCGTGGTACGGAGCGGAATAAATTGGAAACTCACATCTGACATTACGATTTCGTTGCAGATAGTTTTGAATATGACTGTGTTATTTCGATTAATTGAATACAGATTTAAAATTAAAAAATGAAGTGTTGTTCAAGTTTCTCTGATATGATGAATTAAATTCTCATGTACTTGAATGTGATATTCTTGCAAATCATAAGTTATTGACCAGAAATGTGATTGAAATATACGCTTAAGTGTTATTACATCATATTTCTAAAATTAATAATGAAAAACAACAGAAAGGACTAATTCGCAATAAATATATACGAAAATTGTGCAATTTATGGGACAATGAAAAACGATCTTTTATTCAAATTTTTTTGGTTCCATCTATTATTAATTATTTAAACTAGCACAATTTCGAGACGACATCTATTCTAGACAATGCCGCAACAGTTTGAATTTCAACCGTTTCACTTGGCAAATCCACTCACGCCCAATAGGTGGCTCTAGCATTCTATGGAGAAATCCAAGATGGTTGTCATTTTGTTTCACTTATTTTTCACATAGAACCACGAGCGCTAGTTATGTTGGCGTCATTTTCTGGGCAGAGGTTGTATGGAAGTGACATTTCACTAGCAGTCCATATATAATAAGGCAATGGGCGGAAGGTTAATAAAAGAAAAAAACTGAACAAACTGTCAGGTTGCGTGCGGCTAATTTACTTAAACATGGCACACTTGTTGGCGAATTCTCTTAAGTTGTCTGAGCTGACGGTCTATTTTATACTTAGTTAATGAAATAAACTTACCATTCCCAGTGCTACTTGCTTTGCTATATCCAGCAAATCTGTTGCTTTTAGCGGCTCCCTCTTCGCCGGAATAGTTCCGTTAAAGGTGCGCTTTTCAGCCGAATGATTATTTTTGCCATTCACCGATGGCTTTGTTCGCGCTGCCACATTTTTGTAATAGCTTCCGTTGTTCAACGAAAGCAAGTTGCTCCTTCGCTTAAGCCTACACTCGCATTTGTTGCTGATTTTTACTTGCCCAGACTTGGGCGTTCCACTGTTGTTGTTAGACGTGAGTGAATCGCCATCTCTCGCCAGAATATCCACCCGACACTTGCACGCGTTCGTGCAGATTTCATCGTATCCATACGATTTATTGAACTTGGCAAGTTGTTGGGGCTTCTTTTGATGACCATTCACTGCAGGCACTAATGCTGGTGGTAGCGGAGATAGTGGTCCTCCGCCACCACAACTATCGGGGGATCCTACATATCCTGCCGTGCCATTGCTTGACGCGGAATTGATGTTTTTATATTTCATTTTGATTTTTTCCACAATCGCCGAATCGAAATTAAACACACTGTCGCTGAGCTTCCGGTGTTTTTTCGCTTTCAATGGATGCTGCGACTGCTGCTGTTGTTTTTGCTGCGCGCGAAGTGGCTCCGGAGGTATTAATGGATCGCCTGCCGTATAAAATGTCAGCTCGTGTAGGTACTTCCATTCGTTTCTGAAAAAAAAAAAAATGGAATAAAAAACCGTTTGTATTTTAATGAAATGGATGTACAGGGATGTATTTTTTGTTGCATGAAGAAAGTAAATAAACACCGTATATCAATACGCGTATGGTTTCAAATGTTCTTAAATCAACCTTTGAATTTGCTCTTTTTTTTAGAACAACACTTCTGTCAGCAAAGGTGATGCTATATCGATTTGATGTAGTAAAGAGGACCTATATCTATAGACCCATGGTAGGCTTGCCGGAAAGCCGTCAGAATTGGCGCTTTATGCGGTGAAGTGCGGCCCTACTACACTCTACTGGGGTGGAAGCACGTAACTTGATACAATCGAGTATCGAGCTCTCGATTGTATCAAGTTCCATCCTTCCACCCATGGCTTTGAAGGCGTTTCATTAATAATGCCATTAAGCGACCAAAAAAACCGTTGTACTTCGGGAGAGAAGGTGCCAATTTTACTCCAGATGGGCAATGCCGTAGAAGAAGATTTCATTGTTGGTGCGCCCATTTAGAACCAGTATGTCGTTGGCAGCTAGCTATAGACCAAGCTGGCTGGGTAAGCATCAAAAGTATCTAAGAAATTAAAAATTAAGTACGCCAACCGGAATTTGAATGCAAACTCGTTTTATTTAAATATTTTTCGGACAACTATTCTCTTCCGAATGACTAAAGATGCTTCAACTAAGTCATAAGATACTCCAGTCATTTACTAAACTTTTATTATCACTGAACTTAAACCGAAGGCTGAATTATAAGAAAAAACCGATTATACTTTATTGTTAACTCAAAGTAGTCCGCCCCCACTTCGGTGAGATACGATATATCAGTCAGAATTTGGCCGCTGTGTTGCAGGCTTTTTACTTATTGTTGCTGGACCAGGTAAACGAGCAACAGGTCTGCTGTAACGAATTTCAGTACTCGTCGCTGCATAGCCAGCACCTACAACTACAGCGATAATGAGAACAATTGCAAGGAAATCGATCTGGAAATGAGATAACTTGAGTAAAGTTACCAAATTTAAATTAATCAATAGAACTTACTTTCATTTCGATTTGTGTTGTTTAGAATATCGGTTGAAAGTGCTTGGGTGGGTAGAACGTAATTCAGTATTTATACAACGCGATTGGAAATGAATAAAACTCTGAGCTATCAAGATTAAAACAAGTAAATCAAGTGACAGAAACTTGTTCTAGATGCGATGTTCAATCAATGCTACACCGGTTACAAATTAGAAGGTACAGAACACTTAAACCATCTCCATACTCCGCATGGATATCCAAATTTGTTATTTTGACTTCGTAAGTGAAAATTTGTAGGCGATTTTTAAGAGAGGTCGAAAGAGATTCGACTTTATTACCCTGAACAGTCTTATGAAGGCTCCACTCCTCCACTTATCAAACAAACTTTCATATCGTGTTTATAGCAGACTTGTTTATTATTCTCTGTTCTGTTGAAAAAAAATCCCGCCAAATAATAATAATAAATCACTGAATCAATTAAGTAACTGTAGTTCTACTGAAGATGTTCATTTATAAAGGGAGAAATATTGAAACGGCGCATGCACAATGCAGAGGGGCAGCCTTTTAAGTGGGTTTGACAAAGAGCCCCAATGATCTGCTCCCGAAGGTTTTATACTTTATATCCATTTCTTCTACGATGTTATTTTCCTGAACGATTTTTCAATTTTTCACGATTTTACGATGAACGCTAGGGTATACGATAACTCAAAAACGCATCCCACCCTTCAAGTTAACCACTGGGCAAATGCGTTGTCCTTCTTTCGCCGCGACGACGACCATTTAATCTACAATCGTAAAGATGTCAGTAAGTAAGGAACGGGCGACCGCATTCTCGAATTCGAGCTGTTTTTCATGCACGTCTAAATTTTTAAACAGTACTTAGTTAGTATCGCCTTAAGCCGGCACCAGAATATTGGAACGTGTGGTTGTATCGTGTTGTGGTGTGGAGTATCGTGTGGCGTTCTGCTGCACACTTCTGTATTGTGCTGTGCTTTTTTTTTGAATGCATTCAAATGTTGTTTGTTTTGTTTTTTTTGGACGTTGTCGACTTCCTAGTTTATGTGCACATTTTCATATAATATATTTGTCTCGTTTCAATGCACCATGGAGCAATCGGAACAGGAGGGATTTCGACACAACGCGCCACACTGCACCACAACACACGAGAAAAATATGTTTCTACGCATGAAACGACATGATAGCGACACATCACACCACTCGTTGTAAAGCAGCGCATGATCTGAAAGTTGATTTGGCTGTCAACTTTTTTGGGTGAGACAACTGTCCTTTTCGATTTGGCAAACAGATCAATTTTTTTTGAGAAAAAATTAATAAAATTTTTATCGAAATAACTTTTCATGTTCGATTTGCCAAAAAAATCATTTATTTTTTTGATCTGAGGCACTTTTGAGAAATCTAACTATTTTTCTCAGATTTACACATGCTTCCACTAATACCTATGTGTTTGACACACAGCTGAGGTTATCGTTGGAAGGATGCCTTTTTTAACTGAATTATTCATTTTTCGGGCATGGATTCGATTTTTCATTTATTATAAATGTGTAAAACTCAATTGAAAAAAATTATTATTTGCGGTCAACTCAATACACACAAGAACCAATAAAATTCGGATTTCATGTTCGATTTGGCAGCAGAAACCTAAAGGCCAAATCGAAAACAACATGTATTTCATCTGTGATATAAAAGGCAATATTTAAGCACTTAATAAAACGCAACAGATGCTTGTATTACAATTGAATTTCTATATATGGGTCTTGAATAAAATTATGTATTTTTCACCCCAACTAAAAATAGCTGCGATGTATTTTGTTTTTCGAAAAAAAAACACCCCCTCATTCTTGAACTTTTAGAGGACTATCTGTCAATTTGTCATCGACAATTGCAGTGTCTTTATTCTTCTTTATTTTTTCCTCAAGCAGTTGCGATTTATCCTCAATTTCTTGAAGAATAAATTACCCACATATTTTCTGCTTAATATTTCGATTTGAGTTAAAACAACTGTCAATATATGTAATAACCGAAAATATTAATGAATTTTGTAAATACTTAAGTAAAATAATAAACAAAAATCGTATCGAAAGACTTATAATTAGTTAAATATATGCATTAACAGGCAAAGACTTGTTTAAGTGTCAGTTCACATAACTTTGACAACTGAGTGGGAAAATGTATTCGAAAATCGTAGAAGACGTTTGCAATTTTTGAACATTAATTATAATATAATTATAATAACAAATTTTTAGTCTCGACTTTAAATTTACGGAAGTTCACAATTGCGAAATTTGTATGAAAAATATAGCCACTGTGAACTACTAAACTAAGAATGTAGATTGGTAAGGCCCAATTGGTGTGTAATGTTGGATAAAGTTCATTTTTAAAATGAATGAGAGCTATGTACAATAGGTGCGTTTTATTGACATCTATTTCAGTATAGACCAGACAAATGCGGAATACAACTGACCTAGTCACATTTTTTAAAAAGTGGTATATTTTGTTGTGCGTCTCGACTTTTAGTTTGAGCAATCGATCACTGAAAGTGAATGGCGCTGAAAGCAGTTTGCAATCATATTGCATATTCTTAAACATATTTCGAAAAAAAATGTAATCTATTGCTTTCCAGTCACTTCCACTTGAAATAAATTATGAGTATAAATCTTTAAAGTGTCAAATGTAGTTATTGAAAATGCATGCTGAAGATTCTACTTTAAGGTTCGTTCGGGTACTTTTTTGCAAATGTAAAATTATTAAAAATTTGCTAATAAACTATACGAATGCGACCATGTACTGAGAAAATTTGAAAACATGAGAGAGAAATCCATTTCCCCTCTTTTCATTTTTTCGTAATTATCTACTCGCCGAAATAAAAACTGACAACTATGTGACAGCTCAAAAGTATAAAATATATAAAAAAATCAATTCCAACTTATTTTGTAGATGCTGCATTTCACGATAATGTCAAAATGACATTACTTAAACCTTTTGTAAGAAACCGGTCAGGTACTTTTCTTGAAATTGAGAGATTCTCTCTCGATTTCTGATATTTGACGTTTTTCATTTTTCTATGATGAAAGTATACGAACGAACCTTTACTTTGCTGAAGTAGATGTTCAATAAAACACATATATCGTAAGGCTGTATGTAAGGAGTGCAGTCCGCCTTTCCAAAATACACTATGTTAATAGAAATAGGTAACATTGTGTTTGCTGACCTAATGTTTACACAATTATTAAGTTATGGACATATCGATTTTCTGGTACATTTTGTTTGCACTTGTGAATGCAAGAATTTTATAAAATTCCCACTATACTACAACACTGTTCAACCATGTTACGATTTATTTTGAACTAGCTGACCCGGCGAACTTCGTACCGCCTAAAATTAATTAAATGATTAACATTTTTTGATAAAATTGAACGAATGAAACTCCTTTGAAATTCAATCAAGTTCAATGCATAGAAAGGACTTCATAGGTTTCCGGGTCGACTTCTTGATCGATTTTTTCCACGCTACTTATTGAATTGAGCTTCCGGTCAGATTATCTCAATTAACCAAATCAACCAAAGTCGAATGTTGAAATCGGCAATCCTCGCTTCTGTCATTCGACCGAGTACATCCAGAAACGCGATTGTCCAAAAACATTGTGCTTAACGATGAAGCCCATGATCGTTTTGATGGCGGTCGTTCGAAGTCTTCCGGGGAAGTAAGAATCACCGTTCAGATAATTTTTTTCCCACTTCACATTCGATGAAGGTGCTATAAAACATTAAATATCAGTAGCTGCGACTTGTGAACACAGTGGCTCAGTGATTAGTATGCTGGACTACTTGGGCGAGTTGTCAATATGTAAAAATGATATAGTATACGAAGAATGAACACAATATACCTCCCCTTCATTCTACCAAGCGATATATGCCGCACGGCCTACGAACTCATAGGCCACATGCCACATCACATATTTTTTAATGCTTGCAATTTGCCCCCATCACCCCAAAGCAAAGAGGCATCTACAACAGCACCACTTATCGGGTCCAAAACTATCCTAGCTTCCCAACTGAAACCAAACACTCATCCACAAAATTGAAATCAGTTGAGTGGTTTCGGAGACTGACAGCAGTGCCACCTATTGTGCCCAAAACTATCCTATCCTTTAAGCTGCAACCAACCATACACATCCTCAATATTTCATTTAAATCGATTGAGGGGTTTCGGAGGTCGACAACAGAGGAATGTTCACCAAAATGCCTATAACTCGTATAACCAATAAACATACAAAGACCCTACATCCATGCAAATTTTGGTGTTGACGTCACCTTTCATTTGAAATATCCAGAAACAAAATCGGGTTACGCATTAAGAGAAAGTCAATTCAAACAAAATGCGACTCATTTTGACCTATATTTATAGAAGGAGATAGATGACAAACGAAATATGCCTACAGCGCCACCTGTTGGAACTTTTCCGAATTTAAATTCTTTTTAAACCATCCCTGATTCAAGACAAACAAAACAACAACAAAATCATTCAATTCCGTCGAGACGTTCTCGAGTTTTAGCGAGACTAACGAACAGCAATTCATATTTATATATATAGAAGAAGATAAGTAATTTTAAGAAACAAACAAATGCGACATTAATTTCACATATAGTCTGTTAAATTCCTAAATCTACAATTGAAAACACAATTGTAAATAGGCTTAATACGAAATGCTGTTGTATTTGCCTACCTTTAATGTGACAACGCGTTTTGTTTTCGGGTTCATCTTTGAACAACTCTAAACAATAACCATAGCTAAACAATAAGGGTCGATTTACAAAGGCGGACAGTCCACATCCAAATGTCAAAAGAAAAACCATAAAATAACGCTTTTGTTGGACTTATGTTTTTTTTTTAAGCACCGGGCTCTGTTTTAGCGTTAAAGGTTCCACTTACCCTAACCGAAAGAAGTAAATAATACAAATTTACACACACATACAAAAAATAATCAGTTAACATAAAAAAAAAAAACAATTTGTAAGTGCGGAAGGTGCCTTTACCGTTGTATTGTCCAGCACTTTCTGGCCACACTCAATCATTAAACAAACATTTATATTCACGTAATAGGTGCACGTGTGGGTTTGAAAAAAAAAAAAAATTACCTTAAAAAGTTGAGTAAATTCCCAAAACTGCAGTATTCAGTGAGCAGCAGCATTTCGTTGTATTTTCTCGTACAATGCCCAATGATTCCAACGATATTCGGGTGTCGACCAACAGATTTCATAACTTCGATTTCACGTCGAAAAGCTCGAACGTCATCCACTGACGGTTGATCTGCGAACAATTGAATAATGAACAAATGAAACTTGGGTATATACCGTTTTTGAATGATGTAACTCAATTTTCGCAAACGTAAATAGTTCAAAGTGGATGTTTGATGTGTGTGCTGTAAGTAGGCCTAACGTTTCAATTCTGATGCAAGGACGTTAACGTTCCCCGTTAAACTGTAAATAATACCCATTAGTGGTACTTTCTATGGATTTTCAGGAATATCAGATTAGGACAGCCATTTTCATCCGGTATATGGGATTGGGGTTATAGCGCCGTGATTTAAGGGATTTTCATCCGCAAGACAATTTCACTTCAAATTGTATGTGTGCGTGGTGTCTGTTTACCTGTCTCTAAGGAAAATGTGTATTTTCGTTATACAGAATGGGCAGGCATTTTTAGTCGGTCAGTTTTGTCCATTCGTTCGCATGTAAGTCGGTGGACTCTCATTTCACAGAATGCGTCATGTTCGATGTATGTTCGTAAATGGACGGAATTAATGAGAATTTGTTGTTTCCCTTTACTGGAACTATTACTTTTGATGTGTTGCACTCGATTTATAAAGTTATTCAAAAGGAATCAAAAGCAGATGAGCCTCAAATGGAGTTGCAATCTTCGCAATTCCATTGAGCTCTCAAAAGCTCAAAATTGATTCGAATCACTGCAAGTGTAGCGTATAATATAAGAAAGAATGTAAAAAGAATCCGTTGTAACGTGTGTGCTCAGGAAATCCTTTCTATGTACATTCATGGGTTACTTAAGCTCAATCAATCCATTCCACTTCATTGAGTGTCTTCCACACTCACCTTTAAGCATTTTCACAGCCACTTCTAGTCGTGCGCCCCCATCACTGTCACCGCCGCAGCCGGCGACACCATCATTCGGTTTAGCCTGATGGAATATTCCCCGTCTTACAAGCCCGAATGCACCCTCCCCCAGAACCTCATAGAGGGTGACATCGCTCCTATTGACTTCCATGTCATCGTTGAAGAATAGCTTCTCTTCCAGGTCCAATTGAAACTGATGTAGATCATCCTGTGAGGATAGAGTTTTTGTTGGAAAATCAAATGTTGACTTTGGATCTATAGGCGCTTTCTTCTCCAGCTCCTACATGTGTGTTTGCAGAGACAGAGTATGACAGTAGGATGGTTGTATTTTTAGAGTTTAAAACAAACACCAAGTGATAGACACCATACCTCAAAGTATTTGCAACGTTCCTGGTAGCGTTTCAATTTGGCACGTCTATGACAGACAATAAACACGACAAGTGAAATGATGGTGATGCAAAAGATGGGCGCAAGTATTGCGGTGATGAGCTTCAAGACGTAGTTCTTATCTGTAAATATCAGCAAGAAGTCGTTTTCAAAGAATTGTACAATGTAATTGAGTTTTATTGCTTTCCTACCTGAGACAAGGATTTTAGTCGTCAGCGTGACGACTGCCGTTGAGCTGCCACCTGGAGTGAAGGCTGTTAGTTGTGTCTCGTACATCATTCCCTTTAAGGTTAGCGTTGGTATGTAGAACCAGTTTTGGTCCTGAAATCAAATTCAGAAAATGGTTGCATGATTTCGTTCCCCCTTGTTGAATGTGGTAAATAAGTGCTTAACGGAATCCTGACCTGTAAATCACCCCACCGAAGAATAGTTTAAAAATTATCCGGATTTGAATTCCCTTCAACAACAAAGCAACACTCAAGAGAATTTATAAAAAAAAAAGGTTGACCTGTCGGTTTAAAAAGTATTTACTTTAAGACTCCATATAAGAACCCCATCATCGCAGTCTCTATGGCAACGAAGCATGGTCGTTACAAAGACGGCTGAAGTTCCCTTTGGTTATTGAAAATCCAAAATAGTTCGAGTTATTTGCGGCCCCGTTTGCACTGATGGACTTTTGAGGAGGTCATTTGACAGTGAACCCTACGGGCTATAGTAACCTTTCGAATCCCCGGCATAAACTTTGGGGTTTTCCACTGTCCTATAACTTTCCGCTGAAGTCTAAGACTCACCTGTCACCTTAACTGTCTTAGGACTTAAGCAAGCTTCTCAATTTAGGCGGTCGGATTTGTCATGCAATTTTAAATGGCCTTTCATTTCACTGTGTTTACGCACAGAGGAACTCCAGTCCAATATCTTCCCACATACATGTGTAGAAACGTAACCTACTGTCACCCATTACGCCACTGACATACGACACGACATATTGAAAAAAATAAAAATACCTTCACCACGTTCCTTTAATCATGCAATCAATTCGTATTCGACCTTTTGAATTATCAAACATTCAAAGACATGAAACGGGCTTATAAGACGCATTCTTTAGAACTTCCACTAGAGCGATTTTATGGGTAATCGGAAATTCTTTATAAAGTGTCCTCCCCATCGACAGGCACTTACCTTTGTGACATTGATGACATGTGACTTCACACCGTTAGTATTGAGCTGACCCAAGTCGAGAATTTTCAGCGTGTAATAGTCTGGTTCGAATTTCGGATGCTTCCAGCTAATGTTCAATGAATACTCGTTTGCCGCAAGAAAGTGTTCTTCGACATATAGTTCCTCGGGTTGCAGTGGTTCTGAAATGAAATGGGTTTTAAATTGGTTTGAATTTACTTGAGGAAGGTGCGTCACTATAGTCATAATAATAGCAGAGTTCCCCGAATTGCTTTTAGTGAACGACGAGTGTAAATATCAAAGAACAATGTGGTGGTTGTGTGGTTCCTACACCTAGCTACTTATAAATTTCAGTGTAATTTGTATAAATAGTTGATCGTCAAAGGAAATTACTAAAATGTGAGCAGCTAAAAGGAATAATTTAAGGGACATAGTTTTCCCAATAGATTTAGGTACAAATTGCCATGTAGAGCCAGTAGGGGTAAAATTAGTTATGCGGGTGCTGTCCTTGATCGCACACGCTGGGGTAGTGGAAATTCCCAAAACGTATACCTCCCTGATCAATTATAGAAAGCTGTAGACCAATTATACGGATTTGTGTGGCAAAAAGCACGCGCTGGTTTGAATAATTGTAAGCTTCCTTTCTTTCTTTTTAGAACTTTTAAAGGGCACATATCGATAATTTACCATGGGAACAATTCACCATCAAACAGCGCAGCAAATTCTTCAAATTTTTCTTTGAAAAATCATCGATCCATCGGTACCAAGGTTTTATTGTTGATGAATGATGGCCCTTCGTTACAGAAGGGCCGCAAAAAAAAAGGCAGGAAATGGCAAAATTTATGGAAGCAATATCCAAATTGCGAAGTTAAAATCATCCTCTGTGATTTACACATGAAAATGTGTAAGGAGAACATCTTTGGCAGCGCAACCGGAAGGCATAGCCCACACGGCACCACTTCTGGAACGTTTTAATAGCCAGATAAAGTCTTTCCTACGTCCATATTCTTAAAGAAATGTCGCTTTAGGAATAAATCAATTCGACGTGGAACTCTTGCGCCAACTATTTTTTTTAGTTTCAATAACGTGTGAAGGCAATAAGACTCAATCAAAGACCTGTAAAAATGAGTAGAGAAACCTTTCACTAGAGTCACAGTTTGTGCTGAGGTTATATGTAAAAAAATACTGCTTCCAACTACCTGATGGCGCAGATTGAAGGAAACCCCATCCATCTGATCAAATGACAGTTTAAAGCTAGTATTTTGCTATTTTGGAACAAAAAATCCCTTACAAAAGTGACACAACGAAGTCATGAACGAAAACGTTCGCTCTTCTTTTCGTTTTGGAGCACGCTGCTGCTGCGAGAAATGGTGGCGATGGCGAAATGTTGGTAATTGTAATAGATTGGTACAATTCTCCACTATCTTTTCGCATACATTTTTTGTCCGGGAAATTAATTGCTTGCGAAAATTTGACACTTGTAAGTGTTGCCAGCTTTCAAAAGAGATATGAAGCCAAATTGAAAAATCTTGGAGCCAAAAATAGCCAAACTCAATATGAAGATCACAAATTTCCATTTTTGTTTTTAATTCTTTAGGTACACTTATTTTGATTAAATTGTTTTTAAAGACGACAATAATAAGTTAAAAAAAAAAAACAAGACATAAACTCGTAATTGACAGCCATTTATGATTTTCATTTTAACAAAAGGAAAACATTTTTTTTTCATCTAACATTCTTTTTGAACAGACTCTCACAATCATTGTTAAATGTGAGATGAGAATCTGTTCAAAAAGTTCGAGTAGCCAAATTAGATAGAAATAGCCAGTGCTGGTAACACTGCTACTTGCGAAGCGGGTAGCAGTTGATTAAACTCTTCCCAAATTATTTTCCCATGCTTTTTCGCAGACGTTTCGCTGTCCATTTGGGGACCAGCGGAAAATTTCGTTCCGAAAAAGCGGCTTTAACCGGAAAAGTGAAACCTTAGCAAAGTTTCGCCGATTCACAAAAAGGGGACCCTTTTAACCAACCATAATGTTGCCTATACCGTGCTGTATGTAACCTTTCGTAAATTAACTGAATGGTACTAGTTCGGTTTCAGGTCCGGTAAGTCCACAACCGACCATATATGCACACTACGATAAGCATTCAAGTTTTTAAAAGTTTCTTGAAAATTAAAAAAACAAAACAAAATATATATTGATAGATTTAAGGCCGAAAGGCAATAGTTTTAAGCATATTGTTAAGTTTAGAGCGCTCGCTAAGGGCCAGTAAGCTAGAATAAGATAAATGTTAGTTTTAAATTAGATTTAATCGTTTTTGTCTAGTATATAAGTATAAATAGTGAACTAATAAAAATGAATTTAAAAAAAAAAAAAAATGCACACTACAATCCTTGATAAAACCCAAAAAGTCTACATCGATACCCACTATCTGGCTTATCGGATATAAGACATTTTATAGAAAACAATGATGGAGAATGCTAACTGCTAAAGTAAGCCCTGCGAACCTACAAAAACCTCACACCGATAACTTTCGAGATATTAAGGAACCTACCCAACCTTTGAAAATGTCATCAAATGAGAAACCAAGTCAAGAAAGGAAACCTGCGAATCGCTGTTTCATTGGTTTAAAAAGGTGTCAAGTGATTATTAAGTCCTTGTTAAGAAACTTGAGTCCTGCTCAATGACGCAGAAACATGGACACATAAAAGGTAGGTGCAGATATTCATTATCAACCAAAGAGATGTAACATCGAACTCTGCAAGCCCTGCCCTGGTACAGAAAGTGTGAATGTCTGCCGAACTTGCAATGAACGAAAAAGTTTCACGCTACTCAACGCAGTCGTTCAAAGCATTCAAAAAAAATGGCCTACCACTAAGTACCGTAAAGCGGCCATTTTCTAAAAAATACTCACGGCCAGATATCATGAAAAAAGCTCAAGGTAAATTTTCACTAAAGTCAGTGCTGCCGTTTCACTAAAAAATATCGACTTTCTTAAGACTTTTCTTTGAAAATTTACTACAACACATTATCTGTGTTGCACTTTCCATTAAAGGGTTGTGTTCGTCTTAACTCAAAACCACTGAACAGTGGTTCAATTTTCCAATGGTTTCGTCAATCGATACGACGACACCGACACACGCAACACCTTCTTAAACACCACTCTCCAAGCCAATTCTGGTCGACGCTATTGTTCTTAAAACAAGTTACTTCCACGCGCTGCGCCACCTCCATCAAACGTAATACCATAATAAATCATTGCTGTACTTAGTCAAAAATAAATGATGGTCCTTTTACTCTAACTCAATTGATACTTTCTAAGGCACTTACGGTACATACCTCTTAGAAGCAAGGTATAATATGTTTATCTGGGAAAATAATTATACTAATGTCGCCCTTTGATGCGTGTAAGTAATTCTGTAAAGGCTGTTTTGTTAATTGTTGTCTCCGTTTTGTGTGTATAATTGTCAATCATTGTATGAGAACTTATTTTTGGAATTTGTTGCCGTTTTACCAAGGCTATACGATTTGAAAGGAAAAACAGCTTTAACATCAGGTATGTCAAAAAGGAACCATTTTGTTTTTCTTTTGAAATCATATCGATGCTAAAAGAACAACAAAAATATTTTCAGCCAACAGCTAATTTAAGTAGTGAAAAGAGTTGCGAACGCAAATTATTCCCAAAGTTAATTAATTTCGCCCAATCAACCAATAATCGATTGAAGGCAGCAGCTTTAAGAGAAGGTGACTGATTATTGATGTGTTGCTATTGGCTAAATTTGGAAGTAAGTACACATATTGTGTTTACTATACAGTTGCTGTATTAAGTCATTTTTCCACCTTCGCAACTTACTGCTGAATAATTCAGTTGATTAACCATTTCTGTCAGATGCAAACGCAGGAGACCGCATGAATCGATATGCTCTCACTCGCCTTTACACCTGTACGTTGTGCAGGATTAAAACTTATTTGCTTGTTCATAACAGAGGCTAAACAAACCAGAAGGGATGGAGATATGTAAGAGAAGAATGTCGATTTTGTTTATGAGAAGATAGTTTATTGTTTGACACTTAAATTCTTCTTTTAAAAATCATCTCTTCTTAGAACAGTTGGTTAAAACTAAGGTTTTGGAAGGCATTTGTGGATAGTTTCACCAGTTGCTACACAAAAAATTCTGATAAAGAATTTTAATTGTCATTTTATAAATGAAAATTATGAAGTAACAGTATGTAAATCAGTCGAGTATACCTTTCTATTATATACGTCAATTGCAATATTGAATTAACCGTGAGATCATAAGTAGCTTGGAAAATCCTGAAGCAAAATGGCATCTGCACACTTTTCACTTTTTTTATTGTCCAAATTATTCAACTTCCAACTGACGTGTTATTTCTAATCATTTCTTCAATTGACGCATTTTTACAACTTGCAACTACTGTCATATACCTACTCCTATAGCAAAAAATAAACGTGCAATTTTTTTCCAATCAATTAAAGTGAGCGAAAATTAAGTGGAGACTTCTATCGAGTAATCTATTACAATTACCTACTTCACAAAATACTGCCAAATGAAAATTTTTCATTCATTCGTTCATTGTCATTTTTGAAGGCGATTTTTCGTTTTACATTTCGCAACCAAGCCGCAGTTTGATACAGTTTGTTTGCAAGTTCATTAAAAATAAATAAAGGCTGATGCTATTCGCACGACGTTAGGGACACGGCTTAGGTCGACGGCTACGGTTAAACGCGGCAAATATGGGTAATGTGGCTCACTTCGCTCGCTTAAAGGGATCTAAACTCCAGTATTTCATTTTCGGACACGAGCCTGTACGTTTTAAGGCCCAACTTATTTCTTAAAATACTATTTTTAATTATTACGTTACGTCAAATACACAGCCGTCGACCTAAGCCGTGTCCCTAACGTCGTGCGAATAGCCACTTCGATAAATAAATGGCGCAACAATTCCGTATGAACACTAGGCCTAGGTTTTCACAAATATTCGTTTTGCGTGAGTTTTTTATTTTTAGGACGAATGGAATGGAATGGAATGGCTAATTGAGAAGCTCTTTCATCACAAATATACTCTCTGTCGGTGCCACCTATTAAGCCAAAAGATCTGCTCATCCTGGAAAATACTGCCAAACTTCCGTGGCAAACCGATCTCTAAACATTTAAAATCGATTGAAATCATATGTCACTTTAAACTTGGTTGAACCTATGACATCCCCGTATAAAACTTGAATGCACCAATGATCCCCAATTTTCGTCGAAAGAATCTACCATATTTAAAAGACTTGAAAGTGATTTCTTATTTCAAGTCAATATATATGAGTTTAGGCCCGATTTAACGATCAAAAAATAAGTCCGATTTTCAAATGTTACGAACGCGTTCCTTTGGTGTAAGCGCATTCATGATAATTTATCACAGAACACTAACGATTAATGTCAAAATGTTGCATCACGTTTCAAAAGCTATTCCTATTTAAAGATATGTCGATTTAAAAAAAAAAAATACAAAACTTTTTATGAAGTTGTCTCCAAATCGTTGGTCATTTTTGCAAATATTTTCCAACACAGCCAAATAACTTGTAAACTTATGAACTTACCACAAATATTAAAGTTGTTATGATGCCATTCGACGCACGAAGGAGTTTCAATAATTTTCCACGTTAAATTACTTTCCTTGGATAAGTCGATGGTATTTTTCGCGCGAATTCCCACATGATAGATTGTGGCGAATGTCAGGTTATCCAACGTGTAGCTGTACAAAGATTGAGGCTGCAATAAGAAGGAAATCAATCAGGCGAAATAATTCTCTCTTTCATTTTTCTATTTCTAACATGAAAAGATATTTCAAACTTAATAGAGCGTCCACCTCGCACATTTTATTTGTAAAAATCGAAAAGTCGACCTTTCAAGTGCACGATGTGTATAATAGGCCTTAGAAAATAAGAAGTTATTTCAAGTATACCCAAATTGTAGGTCTTAGAAATACAAATTGGAACCTATACGCTGGAATTGTTGTTTGTTGTGGGCGGGCTTTTCTTTAAAATTAAATACTTTATAAAACCAATTGTACATAACCACCAAATTGTTATGACCATTCTAACCAACTTTTGAAATTGGTTTCTTTCACTTTGATTTGATATGTAGGTGTGCTTGCTGTCGTATTATTTACGCGTTCCTAAGCTGATTCATACTTTTCACGAGAAGAGCTATAGCTACTTTGGGTGCAGGTGCTTGCTTGGGCAATTTTCCTGCAAATATATATCGAAATTAAACAGCTTTGCCCGTCCCAATTTTAATTTGGTTTATGTATTCCTAAAGCAGCATCTTTCGCGGTATGATGGTTCTCTTATTAGAAAGTGTGAAAAAGACTTCGAAACGCAGGGAAATCGATATTTCCAGGAACACAACGCCCGCTGGGAATAACCAAAATATCACCAATTAAAATCAAAAATTAAGAAAAGTTTGAGTTGCTCAAATGAGACTATAGAGTTCGAACCGCACAAGTTATGAATTATATTTCAACGTCGGACTTTACTTCGAAATCTGAGCCACAGGATAAATCTTTTGTTTTCATTTATTTTTATAACTCTTAGAAATCAATAATGCATTGCCGAGGTATAGCTTGGCTTTGGTTGTTGTTTTTTTTTATTTTTTTTATTTTTTTTTCTATAGATGTTCCACAAGCGATCCAAGAAACTTGAAATTTCTACAATTTTTGAAGTGAAAACTTCTTTAGGTGCGTTGGGGATTTTTGAGATGAGATAAAAACATTCAACTCGCAACACCAGTGTTCGCGTTGCCAACCACATTTGACGACAAAAATGCCTAACTTGAAAAAACATGCCTTTTTAAATAATATAATTCCTTAAATATATTTTTTTTGATAAAGTGGAACAATAAATCAAAAACACATATATAAAAAAAAAAAAAAAAACAAAAACAATTTTTATTTATACAAAAAACAGCTTTCAAATTTGTCTCCAATTTGAGTGGCAGCTGGAATTAATTTTAACTAATGACGGATAGAGTGTTCGGCAAATGGACAGAGTTTGAAGGTGGAAACACATTTTATAAGACCGAAGACAAATATTTAGTTTTATTTTATATATAAGTATGTTGAGCCAAAAAAAAAAAAAAAAAAAAAGCATATTTAAATTATTTTTTTTTTGTTGAGTGGTTTATAATAATAAATAAAAAAAAATCCGATCATTTAAAAGTATTTCCTACACAATAAAATATTTACTGACGATTCAAGAAACAAACACATAATTGTTCAAGTTGTCACTTCTGTCGTGCCACTGTTTCTTTTCCCCCTTTTCTACGGAAGACGATTTTCAAGCAATACTTTTAACGAAAGTCTCTAAAAAGTGGGCGTGGAATTAAGCTAAGATGCAGTACCAAATACTGCTATTGACGACCTTGGAGAAGGTGGGTCTTTGCAGTCGTCTTAGTTCTTTAGATCTTCTAGAGTTGTTCTTGTTTTTTTTGGAAAAGGAGTCAAGTATAGGAGTGGCCCAGGAGCCGGTAACCCATCGAAGGGTGATATTATAGAGATAAGAGGCGGTATTTCTCAGCGCTGAATGATAGACGTTTAACCTTAAGAGTACGAGTAAATTTTGAGACCCAAGAGACGTAATGGGGTACCATATATAGGTCCCTCCAATTAAAGTCTGGTTTTAACTGTATTCAAGTTTATTTTAATGTTGGTTATAGCCGAAATACATTAAGAGATAAAATTTACTAAGTTAAACATTTTTTTTTACGAATTTTTCAAGTTTTGTATTGAAAGTTGTAAATAAGTTTTTTTTAGAAATATATAGATTTTGACAAATGCGAGATTTCAATTCTATTGACTTAAACTTAAAGAAAGAACTTTATAATTCTAAAATAGAAATAAAAATAGAATAAAGTGAAAATGAGTTTGCAGCATAAGTCGCATTTGAGATTAGATTTTTTGTCCCGATTAGGGGGCACAAACACGAGCAGGATACCCTCGCACTCGTGAACGCAAATGTCGAAGAACACACAGCTCGATCTTTGTAAACTTTTAGTACGTTAGGGGGTTTTATTTTTTTCGTAACGTTCCAAGTCAAGTTTTTAGTGATAAGAAACTGAGCTTAATCGACGTTAGAGAAAAAGTTGTCGATATTAATACCCATGCCGGAACCATATAAAGGCTCGGACAAATCAAATATTTGCCATTTTTACCTATAAAAACAATTAACCAAATTTTTGCTTAAATTATCTCGTGATTATTTCTTTGTTATTAAAAAATTGACGAAATGTGTGATCACGTTGAATTTCTTTTAAGAATGCCAAAAAACGCAGTTGCCTATCATAACACTATTATAGTTTTCAGCGAGCCAATGCTTGTTAAAAATCTTTAGAAATTACACTTTTATCTCATTCACCCATTTCCTTGCGGATTTTCAGAATCCTGCAGCGGTAACCCTGCCAATAGCGGTGCAATTACTTTTAAGAGAGGAAGAAAAGGAAGAGGAACATAATACATTTTTGTAACTATGAGATTATTTTAATGATGCAATTAATATTTTATTTATTACTTATGAGTACTATTCTGAAATGTTTAAGGGCTTAAAGTGTATATTGTATTCTATCGGGTCTTCACGTTCAGCCCGGATAAGTGGGTAAATAATGCAACTTTGACATCTAGTTACCAGATGATGTTGAAATTCAAGGAATGCGAACAATGCAATCACAAATTGTTGTGGTTATGAAAAAGAAAACATTTTGAAGGCAATAACCGAAATGCACCAAATAAATTGTCGATTGTCAGTTTATATAAATTGTTTATTACACAACGAATCATGTTTCCACATTAATAATTCTGTGGGCACTTAATTCTACTGTTTAAAATAAACACCACTGCATCGGAATATTTACGTTGGCATATATACTCGTATTTCTGAATTTAATTAAATGTCAATTAACAGAAATTTAACGACCTCTGTTTTTTTGTTTTGCTACAAAGAGTTTTTAAATAATTGAGCGTGTATTGTTTGTACATCCCTGGGAATATACTATGCAAGCATTTGGTGGTTGTGTCGAAAGCACCTGCCTTTAACGAATGGATAACTTTATGAGCAGCTGATTTGAGAAGCCTGATCAGGCAGGTTATGCTCGGGGATGTTTGTCAGACTATGACGCGAGGTGGGGTAGTGAAAAATAAAGTGAAGTGATCGACTATACATCGCACGAAACTTTTTTCGTTTATTGCAAGTTCGGTTGAAACAATCATTTAAATGGCAGTGTCAGCGCGTCGTGAGTATTTTTGTCATAAATATTGTTTTCCAAAAAACAAATCCTTACTTAAAACAGTTTTAATAACCAAACGCTATTTGTATTTAACATCAGTGGAATTCTTCCTAAAAGTAATATTTTTCGTAACTCCATAGTTTCCTTAGTACAAATGTGTCCGCAAATTATAAAACTCAAAAATTTGACATTTCAAACAAATTTGAATAAGTAAATAAAAAGCAAAACTGCTCTGCAACTGACGTTTCGCCCTCTACCGAAAATAAAAGAAAAGAAAATCCTTTAACTCATATTAGGATTAAATGTTAAATCAAATTTGGAAACAGTTTCCTTGCCACAAACAATCCCATTCTTTTATTTACCTCGCCAGAGGTATGCACAGTAATTTTGTGGTTCTTTGGCTTGCTCCACGTGTAACATTACCTTCAATGGTTCTGATAACTCTGTGCTGACAAAAGTCACAACTTTGAACGTGCTAAATGAAAAGACGTAAAATTATATCCTGTGCAGCAATTGGGTTCTTTTCCAGAAATCGAATTAGAAATACCAAACACGACCCTGAACTTCAAAAATCCTTTCAAATTGTTCTCTATAGTCAAACAGAGTTTTGACATGAACATAGAAGGTGTTCAAATTTATATGATGAAGGATATACGAGTTTATCAACACAACCAATTTTATTTTACATCTTGCTGATTGTGTTACTGCGTTGGAAAGGAGTCAAGAAAATGTCACATTCACACAGTGGCTTTTTGCACGAGTGTAATCGGTATTTTCAAAGGGCCTTCTTGCATGAATGCTTGTATAACCGTAAATTGGTGTACTATGCTAGGTGAGGATGTGGAGGTGATTCTGCAGTTGTTAACGACAAAGCAGGCGACTATAATAACCACTTTTATTGCCCCTTACGAACTCACAATGGCGAAAGAAGAAAATGATAGAACCAGGGTTTTTGAATACTACTAGACTGTAATTCACTTTATTTTAAGCATCACAGACACCCGTTTGTATTTTTTTTGGGATGAGTTTGAGGCATCTACAAATTGGCATAATATATATAGAGAGTGCTAGTGAAATGTCAGTTCTGTACACGCTCTGCCCGAAAAATGACGCCAACATAACTAGCGCTCCTGGTTTATAGCGAATGGGGACGTTCAAGTATCTAGTTTAGTAAGTCTGACAGCTCGCTGACTAGATGTATCTCGGTTTTGATTGGAGGAAATCGGTCATATGAGCAGCTGTTTCAGTTGACGTCTATGGAGGGGTAGCCGACGAATCTAGTCAAGAAATTCGTGACTGACTATTAAGTTGACAGTTCGCACATGTGGCTGACTTAGGAAAAGTGACGTTCCCGACCAATCTAGTTTTTGCGTTCAGGTTAAATCTCATCCCGACCAATCTAGTCAACTTAAGATAACTAGATTCTTGAATGCGGCCAATAAAAAGTGTAACAAAATGCCAACCATCTTGGATTTCCCCACAGAATGCTAGAGACACCTATTGGGTATTAGAAGAATTGCTAAGTAAAACGGTTGAAACTCAAATTGTTGGGGAATGTTTTACAATAGATGTCGCATCGAAAATGCGGTAGCTCAAATTGTTAATAATAGATGAAACCAATTAAATTTTTTGTATTGTAATGTATTTCTTGCCCCATTCGTATATTGATGGCGAAGTAGTGTTTCCAGTTGTTTTACATTTGTTTTTTTTTTGGAAATATTATGCAATGTCACCTTTGCATATATTTCAGTGAAAAAAGTTTTCCCGACAGTTTACAAATTTTCAAAAGATATTTTGGATAGATTCATAACTCTGGATGGTGGAAAAGAGGCGCCAAATCATCTGAACGATGCATGATCGGATAGAATTCCTTCCGAATTTTACAAAAATATATAGGATAACGGATCAATTGAATAAACTTACTCTCTTGTTCATAATATGCATCAATGTATTTTAAAAAGGTTTTATTTAAATTCCTTATACCTACTAATAATAGGCGTGTTTTTTTTAGCTTCGTTCTCACAATTCGCACACAATTTCAACAATTAGTGGGAATCTCGAAGTGCCAAATAGAGCGTAGTTGTTGTAATTGCGTGCTGAAAATCCTACTTTATGTTGCTTTGCTGAGATCGAAGCTTAAAAAAACAGGCCTAATGAAGCTCATAAAACCTACTTTAGGCGTTTTTCTTTTTTAGTTCAGAGCTGAGCTCTGAACCGAGCTCGAGCATTATGAGCGCGCTCTGAACCGAGCGTACTCAGATCGTTCTGATGTATTTATGAGACACACTTGAGCAAATAGCTGCCATTTTTAATAAATATATGTATAATTTGAATATTTATTAATTTTAATTAATTAAATTGGTTAACCTTCAGTTCCAGAACAACAAGATTCGTCCGCCATTTCAATTATTTTGTTTATCCTGTTTTTTTTTTTCTGCCTGTAAGTATGTAATCAGCTTTATACTCAGCCTGCTCAGTCAATTTATTCTGAGCTCATAGAGCGCGCTCTGATCATTCTCTGAACGAAAAAAGACACAAATTCGGAGCTCTGATGTATCTGAGCTAAAAAAGAAACACGAGCTTTTTGTATAACAGTTCAGGTTGTGCTCTGAACTAAAAAAAGAAAAACGCCTTTTATTTCTGCCTCTTAAAATTTGTTTCCAATTTACTCCGCTCTGAACCAAAAGCGCTAGCGCCAATGTTGGAACCAACGCGAAGTTGGCTACTAGCAGTCACGGTTACCACTTGAGCATAAAATTTGTTACTAAAATTGAGAAAAGCGACCAAACGCAGTAAAAAGTTACCAAAATACTAGTACTCTTGTCAAAATCAAATGTTAATAAATTTTCAAATTGAAATTGAAAAAAATTGAACCACATGAGTGCATTCAGTCGTCGTGTATGAGTAATGCAGTGCAGTGCGTTTACCTAAACACATTTATGCATCGTTTACATAAGGTGATGAAATAAAATCGCACTCCATGAATTCAATTTTATGGGAACACGAAAATTAATGTTGGTGTTTTTTTTTTATTTTTCATTTCTTCAGAAAAAATGACCAAGCTACCAAGTAAAAAAAAATTTAGACGCAAATGACCAAAGTGGCAACCGTGCTAGCAGTCCATATAAAATGTGTCTAAGGGGCGCTCCTAATCGATTGGCACCATATACAACGAGGCAAAAGTGAAAATATCTCTCCGACATAAAAACTCCCCAAAGTGCTGAAATCCTTCTACAAGCCAAAATATTTTTACCGTAAATCCTTGAGTACGAATACCAAAAAACCTTGATCTCAAGACCTCTTTGAAGATGTTACTCTACTCACTTACTCTAAATAATAAATCACCTCAACCGCATTAAGTGAACGTATGCAATAAGTAATAGTCAGTACTTACATTTCGAATTTCGACAGGCGTTAGTTCCATATCCTCACGTTGTGGTGAATAGCAGATTAGATCGTAGTGGCACGTCATGTCTGGCGTGGAAGAACAAAAAAGAAAAAAACAACACAAAATTGCATGGTAATTAATACAATTTCGACATCGCGACTAACTCACCAGATGATGGACTCCACGATATCAAGGCAGTAACGCGCTTTTCATCCGACTCATCTGCATCGAATCGAAGTGATATCTCGTCGGGAATCTCCTTTGGTCTATAGCCCCGCCGCAGCGTCGTGAATTGCTTTCCCTTGGTGATGATGGAATATTCATCACTGGAGTACACAGCTACCACGGAGATGTTGTATGTTGTATTTTGATGGAGGTTCTCGATTGTAATGAAGTGCTCATTTGACTGTTTGCAGACGTAGAAGAAATTTGAAATTTTGATTCGCACAAATTGAATTAATTGAATACCTACCAGATAGACATTTATTTCTTCGGCGTCATGGGCCTGAGACACGTTTATAACGTAGATCTCTTGCATGGTTTTGTTGGAGTTTGTGTGGAATGGCAAATGCCTTGACTGCTGTTGGTAGTCGTGTTGCAAATGAAGGCCATTGTCCTTATTGATGTTGGGAATGTTGGCCAGTCGTTCGGCCGGCAAAATTACCCTCAGTGTGAGACTGCGATTATCGCGGCAAATCAATACGAGATCGTGGTTTTCGTTGATTTTTTTCAGGGTAGGGTTGTTGTGTTTTTCCGACTGGCAGAAGTCGTTGCATTTTTCAAAGTTCTGTTTGACAATTGGTAGGACAAAAATTGGTTAATTTGAGTAACAAACAAATTTATTTGCAATTTGAATGAATTCTTAAGGAGTAAATTTTCTGTTGAATATAATTACAGTGTCCGAGTTCATAGTGAACAGGTGCTTTAACAAAAAAAAAATCTGGGCAACCAATCATTTTACAAGATTGTTCCACTTTGAATTTTTCCGATAAAAGTCAGTCGCTAGACTGATTATAACCAATTCAAACGAACCATGCGCCTGGAATTATCAGATGAACTCGCCGGCGAACGAAAAGCGAATCGGCTACTTAACTAGCCAAGATCGGCTGCTTAGCTAGCCGATTCGCTTTTCGTTCGCCGGCGAGTTCATCTGATAATTGCAGGCAACGCATAGTTCATTTGAAATGGTTATGGTAGCCGTGAATTCCATTGAAAATATTACCTACAAATCCCCTAAAAGCCTTGCGCAAGAACAAAATGCGAACATACAGAGGAAGCATGCATGAATGTAAACAGGAAAATGATGCAATCCTTTCTATGAACCGATATTCAAGTTTATATTTGTTGATTATGCGAGCTAACAATAGAAAAAAACTTTTCAAACTGCTATTTCGATAGGATTTGTTTGCAATAAGTGCTGGAGTAGAAAGCGATTCGTATTTTGTTCGCTTCGAGTTTACCGGAAGAAGATTTAGTTTAGCGACGACTTCATCTGAATACCCGCAAGCGACTCACTCATCATGTGAAATAGTTGGCGTTGCGGCGATTATCGATTGAACGATCGCCAGCGATTCGCCAAAAACTACGCGAAAGAACAAAATATGAACATTTAGGTTTTAGATTTCAATAATTGAAACGGAATTGCTTTATTTAGTGTGTCAGAAAATAATTATAATTAATACCAACTTGACTTCAAAGAAAATGATTAATTTTCGTATCTGCTATGAAACTAAATTTCTGTGGCGAATTTCGGTTTTTACCACCAAAACGCACTAAAACCTCACCCAGAGTGCGAACAGACTGTACAGAGTGTACATCTTTTGCAAACCACATACTTCAATGTATGAATGGCACGTTTCAACCGTGCTCTTTGCACTGGATTTTCCCTGGACACATATCTCCTCTAACAAAAACAGCACGTAGAAAGTTAAAATTTATTTAAATGCAGGTATTCAAAAGTGAGCTTTATTGCGCTGAGCAGTTTACGTCCTTGAATTTCAATAAATAAATGAAGGTATATGCATCGGACAAATTAATACCATCTTGTCTACTAATAGAGTTGAAGTTTGTAACCCTGCAGTTTGTGAGTTGACTTCTCTTGGAGGATTCTCAATACCAGCACCAATCCAAGCGAAAAGTGTCCCATTTCTTGACACAATGATTCTCCAATTGGTCTTTGTACCTCAAAAACGTTTTCTCCTTTTAATTTATTTTTTTAGTTTTTGAAGGAAAAGGGGTTGTCATTTTCCACTGCAGTTCAGAGTTGGGGGTTACTCTGTGACTTATCGAAAATAAAGGGAAGTCCAACAGTTGCTGAATGCAATTTGAATACGCTCTTCCAAGAGCAAAGCAGTTGCAAATTTGAATACAACACAATGAAGGTATTGTTCAAAAACAGATTAAGCAGAATTTAACAGCAATAAGCGGTGCGAAACTGACATATTGCTAAGCCTAACGCATACCGTTCGTTTGGGAGAATCTTTCCACACAGCTGACTTCCCGAATACCAACTCTATAGAAGAAAAATAAACCTACGATTTTAAATACCCTTTGTTTGTTCGAGTCCTATAAATATATTTAAACTATTGTATAATACCAGAGCAGACAAAATTCATAAAAAATACCTAACGATACTTCGACCGCAACTACTAAGCTAAAGCATAAATATTTTGAAGTCGCAAATACATATTTTCATGTGCAAATAGAAGTCATTAAGTTGTGATGTTTATTTTGCCAAAAAGTATTCTATGCACCTTACCTTGCAAATTATCCAAGAAAAGTTGAAAAGTCCTTTGAAAAATAGAACTTGTTTTACCTCATGTTTACATGCTCAGAGCTTAGTCTCTTAACCGGCTTTGAAACGTTCCACATACGCCCCGTAATCCCGATGTGTTCTCAGAAAACAACCAATTAAGTTACGGGTATGATATTTGGGGAACACCAGTACATTGTTTGGCAATTTATCTTTGCTGAGGTTTCAATCAAAATCGCTTTACAACTTAAGGGTATATACCCACGACAGAATAAATTTATGAGTAAAGTGCACCCATGGGATATCTAACCCATCAAGGGTGTTCAGATTAATTGAATAATTGGGAATAAGCTCAAGCTTTGTACATAATTATTGTAATAAGCTCAGCATTAGGGTTTACCTTAGGTGTAAAACTCTAAGGTAGGACTAAATAACTGAAAAATTAAAACAAGTGTGCTTTAAAATGTGCCAGGTGCACATTTGCATGTTATAAGCCACTAGTTGACCGGCAACCAAAGAGATCATTTAGCAATCTTCGGAAGGTACCTAGGCAATTATCGTCAGGGTCGATAGTTGTCAGCTAACTTAACGATACTTCCTTCGTTTGAAATCGAGATAAGTGCAACAATCGGGTTCGATTTTCTAAACTTTCCCTGAATTTAAACATGCGCACATTATAAAAAGGTTCTGTAAATTTCATAGAAAAAGAATGGAGAACTTTCTGAGAATCGGCTTCGATCCGCCAAATTCTCGGGGAATAAATAGATGAAGGTTATGCGAATGCTTGGTAAAAGGTTCTTGAAAAATTGTTCACGCATTTTTGAGAATGGATTTTGTTAGAAGGAATATTAGAAATATGCACCGCTGTTTTTTACTTCTGCAAGTATTTTTAATATTTGGAATGAATTCTCTTTTTTTACAATAAGTAACCATCGATCACAAAAATTCGCATCACATTTGTAGGGATTTAAGAAATGTATATCTGTCAAATGTCACAGTATAGGCCTGTATTTTTTAGCTTCGATCTCAGCAAGGAAAAGTACAGCACGCAATTACAACAACAACGCTGTACTTGACACTTCGAGACTCACAGCAGAGAGCTGAAAATCTTACTTTACTTTGCTTTGCTTAGCAAATTGGAGTGAGAAGGCTTAGGGTTCGTCAACAGGGGTAGCAGATCTTATCGATAGAGATTCTTGTTAAATGCACTTCTCATACACAGTTGCAGTTGAGAATTTACTCATTCGATAACATTTTCAGTTTTATCATGCGTTTTAGGATTCTAGCCATTATTAAAAAAAAGTTTGAGCTCACTTATAACAAAGAATGGGTGTAATTGAGTGCAAATAAAGGATAATTGAAAAATTTGATGCACGCAGCCTTACTTATAGAATAACTATGGGTGTTCTCCGGAGCATTGGACAAAGTTCGTAAAAAAGATGATTGAAACAAAACTGATTGCTGGAGAACAGGAATGCAACTATTGTCTATGACAGATAAGTAAAATTGGTTTATCACAACTTAAAATGAAGCCGGGTAGAGAGTATTGCCGTTTGCCGTCATGCTCACCTGGTTGTTACAAGGAATATAAAGGAAGACAAAACCGTTGTCGAATAACAATTGTTTAGTTGTAGCTTCAAGGTGCCTGCCTGCCATATAGGGATGCGTTTACAACTACTATGATCAAATTAATCACCTTTGTTATGACATAAACTTAGCAAATATTTGTTACAAATCCAAAACATTTAAAGAACAAAAAATCGCAATTAACAACTGCCCTCGATTGGTAAGACAGTTGAGAAACGGCTTTTACACTCACCATATCCTTTTCACGTAGCACACACTTAGCTATGCACGCTGCGTTCTGGTAAACTCCGCTCCCAGTGCTTGCGTCATTTAGTTCATTCTCACAATTTCGATTGTTGCCAAAATTCAGTAGTAAGCACATAAATAAGGTATATTTAGCAAACAAAATTAACATGGTTTGTCAAAAAGAGTTTTATAAAATAACAAAAAAAAAATGCACTGTCCACTAATACTTTTATTTCCGAGTCACACGAGCGTCATTTTCCGTTATTTTTTTTCGCAAATTTAAGCACACTTTTATTAGAGTGAATACTAATTTTTACTGCGTATTGACTAAAACTAAAACTTTCATTTCAATTTGAGTTCAAAGTTGAAAGTTATTTTTACAGCACACCAATTACAATGGAATAATATTTTTAATAATTAATTCTATGAAACAGACACTACTTTGCCCTCCTTTGTGTTGTATTAATTGATTTTATTTGACATATTCTTTGATATGACGAAGCGATTGATATTCTTATTTCCACCCAGTCTGAGCTCTCTATGTTAACCGTAATCCACAGTTGGCTGAGTGGATACTGCTGTCAGTGGCGACGCACGGCTGTCAACGGTACCTGGAATGGGAAGGAAGAATGAACGATAAAAAAAAAATTATATACAAAACAAGAAACCAATATAAAATTTAAATTCAATCAAATTGATTTCAAGCTTTTGATTTCGAAATAGAAGTCGACAATGCTTTGCAATGTTATTGGATTGGTTTAAAATTAGACAGCTATGGGAGCAGAAGTGAAATGTTGGTTCTTGTTGTTTTTATGCACGGAAGTCTATACTTTGAACTGTTTGTTTTGATGGAATTTTAATTAATTTAATTTTTGAATATTCTCATTGCTTGGCCAAAAGCTCGGTAGGTTAATAGCTAGGTATTTATTGTAATTTTAGCAGAGTTACCACTTAAAAGAATAATTATTTAGTCGGGCGCAAATGAACAATTTATGTTTCTGACGACCACGATTGAAATTAACTTTCTGAATTGTTGAACGACAACATTATGGAAATTGGACAGAATTAGAACCCACAATAACGGGTTTAACAATTGAGGGTAAGTCAACCTAAAGTGCATTTTGCAATCGATCTCTAAATTCACATTTTTGAAGCTCAAAATATATCAAGGCAACAAAAAAAAATGTAATGTAATTGTCAAATGCCGTCGTGAAAACAATTCGATTGAACGAATTGTTATTTGCAATCGTTTCATCGTTTTAAGTGTACTTTATGTAGCGATGGAACGAGACAAGTCATTGTGAACGAGACAAATATAGAGTAATGACGAGGATAGGGGTACAGAGAAAGGATATTCATATTCTAATGGGACATTGCTGTTTAGCATCTCGATCAAGAAGGATCTTTGGTTATCAATAAATATTCAAGTTAAAGAGTGGTATTGATCATTTCATTTGTTACGCTATATTTACGAGTTTTATTTTGGATGTTTTATGAAGCAAACTGTAAGCGACGAAATTTTATTCAATCATTTCGACGACGATTGTTTGATGAGTTATGCTATTAGAGCCCAGCTCAGAAAAAATGGCACACCTTTGGGATCATTGCTTGGCAAAAATGTCAGTCGCAATGTTTTGTTTTTTTTTATTATAAATATCGGCAAATAGCCGATCGACAACGAACCCATCGACAGTAATAATGTTAATCGAGGCTCGTAATGCGA
The DNA here is from genome assembly GCA_916610125.1 of Cheilosia vulpina. Taxonomy (NCBI): domain Eukaryota; kingdom Metazoa; phylum Arthropoda; class Insecta; order Diptera; family Syrphidae; genus Cheilosia; species Cheilosia vulpina. Next base: position 47,804,394 of record OU744279.1, read on the forward strand.
TCGACTATCGATAAAATCATGTTTCGACAATCGAACTAGGGACCGTAATTATATTTCCATTCACCATACAAGTTGCAATAATAACAACTTGCAGAAAATTGTTTCAGGAAAAAAAATTGTTTTTCAAAATCCTGTGATTTGTATTTTAGCGAGCAATTCGTTTGTTTAAAGTTAAATATGGAATCCCCATAAAATCTGCAGCGTATTTAAAAATAATCGATCAATGTGCCCGACTCGACTTCAGCATTTTACAAACGGTTAAAAAAAAAACAATATTGATTCAAAGGGCATAACCTTTTTAAGTATTGGAACATTCGCACATTCAATTTTGTAGAAATCCATCCACTGTTAAGTCGGAAGTATTTTGCAATAGGGATATCCCCCCGGGTAGATCTAATAACAGTGCACCTGCACAGTCATATTTGAACTTCGCTAAGCAACAATGAAAACTGACATTAATGCCTTCGTAATTAAAGAGAAGAGATGAAATAAAAATGTCTCATTAGATAGAAAACAAAAGGAGTGTGTTTTAGAGCACACAGGGTCAAATTCGTCCTTCAGCGCAATATTATGTCGTGAGAGTTTATTTTTAGTGAAACAACAAAGGAAGTTCTGTGTAGGCAAGGTATTCTCGGATTACACATTTTCGGTATTCAATGGTGGCAGTTGGAAACATTTATTTTTTATCGCTATATATTTTTGTAGTGCAAACCTTTAACAACTTTTGTGTTCATTCATTCATTCCCATACATACCCATATACACAATTTACGTGTGTATATAATATATTTTGAATGTATAAATAGAAAGATCAATCTTATCATCAATCAGGGATATTGTTCTTTTCTACCTAAAAAGATTACAATCTCAGAATAGCTACTATAATATTTGTTGAAGCATCTCAAAGGCAGTTGGGTTTTCAAATGTTAAAGTGTTTTTTTTTTATTATACAAATTTTGCTTAAAGGTTGAGAATCGTACGTCACAAAGGGTATTGGCCACATTCAAGAATCTGGTTATCTCAAGTCGACTAGATTAGTGTGGATAAGATGTAACCTGAAAGCAAACACAGTTGGTCGGGAACGTCACTCTTCCTACCTCAGCAACATATGCGAACTGTCAACTTAGTACTCAGTCGTGAATTTCCTGACTAGATTCGTCGGCTACCCCTCCATAAACGTCAACTGAAACAGCTGCTCATATGACCGATTTCCCCCAATCAAAATCGAGGTAGATCTTGTCAGAGTCACAGAACTGTCAGACTTACTAAACTAGATACTTGAAAATCCCCATTGACTATAAATAAAGATGCAACAGCAAAGACATTTAGAGAGAGTCTATCAGACACAATACATCGACCGATTTCCCGTTATTTGCCTACAAGCTAGGTGGCAAATGCTAAGTGCGCTGGTATTGTTACATAGAAATTCGTATATTCACAAATGTCACGTAACTTCACAAATTCCGACTCACCAACATACTCTCACCTGGCATGTGCCACTTCCGCTGTGGGCAAAGCTGCCGACAGCGTTCATAGAATTTTATCCGTTGAATTTGAAATTATTCGTTACGTGTGGATAATAACTTTTTTTAAGGAATGAGTGTACATTTGCTTAAAATATTATTGAAAAATGAACAACGTAGATTGGTTGAAGGAAAATAAAAACATTTAGAGAAAATTTTCTTCAGTTATCTAAAAAAATTTAAACATGAAATCGAAGTTAAAGATATTCATCATATTTGTTTTAAAAAGTTTACAGATATTTTTATTGACCAACAAAATCGAATTATTCGCCTTTTAACAATTTATAATAACTAACCAATGGCATACAGGAATCTAAAAATGTGGTATTCCTGAACTCTAGCACATTTCCCCACAGTTGCCGAGGTTAGCAGCATTTATTTTTGTATTTCTTGTACGTTTTTGCATGTCACACGGATTCTTAATTGACATTACACCAATAGGAATTTAGGGTGTCAGTATGATTTGTCTCTGGAGTCTACTACATAGTTAATGGCAATTGATTAGATGTAGGTATTTCAAACAAAAAAAAAAATTAATGGTAGGTAATCCAATTATCCATTTTTTCAAATTTAACCAAGCCAAGCGGTTAGCATTTCATTCACCTCGAGTTCCCGGAAGATTAGTTCGTTCGCCGACGTTGTTTTATTTAAAATGGTAGACGTAGCGATGAATGTCAGTTTAAATATTTGCCAAAATCCACAAAGACGAAAAAAAATGCGAATATTTAGAGGAAGATAATTTTACTGGTGTGGGTTGGAAGAGATGTTTTAAATATCCCGGTTTATATTTTTTTTGCAATCATTTTTAATGTGTGAGCTTGGTCATTTAAAATAACATAATAAATTCATGTTTCAAAATTTGAAATTGAATATTAAACTTAAATAAACCCTTTAAATTATTTGATTTCGTCATTAAGCTTTCACTATATTATAAGATAATTTTATGTCTTAATGTGTAAGCATACAATTAAAATAAATGAAATGAAAAAATGAAATGATGGAATAAGGTGTGGGTTTTCCTGCTAGAAACAGACGGATTTCCGGATTCTCTTCGGTCTGCAACTTACAAATCCTTTCTTCTATAGAAAACGCCATAACAGAACGCATATTTAACTAATTAAAATATTTGAAATGCAGCTCCCCCTCTTACATGGCAATAATATGCAATCAAATGGATAAACATACCATTTGCATGTAACTTGAATGAATCGTAGGAATTTTCTTCCGAAATCATTTTGTTTAAACTATCACAAAGAATTTCCAAAATGAAATATCGACTTGTCGCCCAAAATATTCCGTTCTTCCCATTCAGCTTGAAGGAAGCAGAATTTTAACTACGTGTTATTGTCCGAAAGAATGCATTCATCGTCGTCATAACTTGTGTCTGAAGGTGGCGATAAAAGCAATTCCCAGTCAGTTTCCTCCAGCTCCTGAAATTTTCTTACGATCCGAGAACAGAGAGAAATATTTTGAGTTACAAATTCTACCCTTTGTTTTGTTTCCATCAAGAGACGGTGATGAAGGTTGTATACCAATGGACCGGGAAATGGTCAACTGTGCGTTTCATTAATTGGAGAAACCAGCTGTACAGATATCCGTCAATTAATTTCGCATCACTGAATTGTCTCTGTCAAGGACATTGGTTCTATGTGAAATGTGAGGGAGTTTGAAAATAAGCATTTCCATCAAAATGATAAAAGCTACAGCTAAGAACGAATAGAAAATCGATGTGATTACGAAAATGGTAATACTAATTTCTGGTGCTGCTTTAGTAAGTCTGACAGCTGTCTGACTTGATGTATCTTGGTATTCAATGTCTGAAATCGGTCAAATGAACGGCTGTTTCAGTTGACGTTAATGGAGGGGTAGACGACGAATTTATAGTCAAGAAATTCGTGACTGAGAACTAAATTGACAGTTCGCATATATGACAGACGTAGAAAAGTGACGCTCCCGACCAATTTAGTTTTTGCGTTCAGGTTATATCTTATCCGGATCAATCTAGCCGACTTAAGATAACTAGATTCTTGGATGTGCCCATTGTTGCTTTGCTTCCGCAAGCCATTTTCATTTTTCCCATAATGTGTACAGTTAACCAAAATACAACAAACAAATACATAGGTATAATCAATAAACAATTTGTTGTTCTTCTTATTAATTATAGCATGGCCACGATAAGAGATTTGTAAGAAATCTCCTTATTTCTCACACGCCGTTGGGTCATATTAAATAGGTGTATGTATGTATACATAGGTATATAGCAAATTGCGAAACTTGTTACATTAATTTTATTGGAAAAGACAGAATGCTGCGTATCGCAACGCAAGAGAGGTTGTAGGTGTAAAAAAATAACATTTCCAGACGAAAAAAGAAAAAAAAAAAACAAACATCTGTCAAATTCATGTCAGACATTCATGTCTAGTTATAATCGCAGCGAGCGATCGCTAACATCCAATTATGAGTTGAAATAGAGTGACTCCACGAGATATTTCATCTCATGATAAGCATTATGAGAGATTATCTCCAGTGTCGGGGTGTAAGTGGTGTGTAAATTCCCACAAGATGGTTTCATCGGGTGTATTTGTTTGTAGCATACTTTTGCATTCGGCATACCGAACCTAAATGTTTGCGTTTTAAATTCGAAATTCTTACTTTTAAGTCGTACGTAAAACAAGTTTAAAATTATTTTTTTTTTTGGGGTTTTTTCGTAGAAAAATATCTGGTGGTTTTGCAGATTTATCTGAGGAAACATATTTGATTGTCTTTCAAAGCTGTTTATGCCTGTGACACAAATGGTATAGATACCATATGAATACCATAGCATTGGCTGCATTCAAGAATCTAGTTATCTTAAGTCGCCTTGATTGGTCTGGATGAGATGTAACCTGAACGCAAAAACTATATTGGTCGGAAACGTCACTTATCCTACGTCAGCCACATACGCGACCTGTCAACTTAGTACTCAGTCACGAATTTCTTGACTAGATTCGTCGGCTACCCCTCCATAAACGTCAACTGAAACAGCTGCTTATATGACCGATTTCCCCCAATCAGAACCGAGATACATCTAGTGAGAGAGCTGTCAGACTTTCTAAACTAGATACTTGAACGTCCCCATTGTCAATGAAAATGTCAAATAGTTTAAGTTCAACTATCATCCACTTCATCCGAGTGGCGCTGTTTTCACTAGGGAGATGAGTATCCCAAAAAACCCTGGTATCAATACAACTCTTATACCACATTGCTCGTCTGGTATTACCGGGTATACCCTGACAGATATGTGGTTCAACTCCATACCATGGCATCTATGTCTATACCATATGTCAATCACAGACATTGTCCAACTAAAATCCAGTTTTTCTTGTCTGTATTTGTGAAACTATTCGACACCAACAACATTCTACCTGGTATAACAATAGTCTCTACTCGAACGTCGAACATAAGCCTCTGCAATAGTAACAAGTAAACTTTAGTAGACAAATCACTCAGTTTTGTGATTCTCCATAGAATGGAAAAGTTTGCCTTTCAAAATATGCATATAATGGCATAGCTTCACTACTTGCGATTACCTGCAAATGTAAACATTTAGTAAGCATACCCGCATCATGTAACTTCCATCTACATACAAACAATTAGCTCTTGTAACTTAAACTCTATATTATTTCAAAGAGCTTTCTGCCATTGCTTTATACATTCAGATGAACATTTGCTAAATGTCAGGTGAAAAAGGAATTCCTTTTCACCGGGGATATACATTTTCGCAACGAACTATTGAAATATACGCAATGCAGCCAACAACATTTCGCAAAAAAATGTATTATACACAGATGGTTAGGAAGACTTGTGAAAACGGAATCCCAGAAGTACATCATTGTGAAATCGTTGTAAAGCATCTTCCAAGGACTTCAGGGAACAACATGTTATTTCCTTTGCCTGCTGTGCCGATGATATTACTCCTGCAAGCAACAAAATTTACTCCATTTTTATTTCATACTTGAGTCTCATCTTCCAAACTACCGCCATGGCAACTATGATTGCCGTCTTTGTTTTATTTAATATCGCTTGTTCTTCTCACTTCTAAAACATGAATACACTAATTGTAGACCTAACTCCATTAATTTATTAATAAATAAGGCAATAATGTAATTTTCATGATACATACATAAAAAAAATTGCGCGTGTGCAGACAATGTGAACAGCCCTTAACTGTGTTGATTCGAAATTCAATAATAAAAATTTAATGAAGAAAAGCTGCCAAATTTACAAAGAAATTTTGTAAATGAGAAGGCATCCTTGAGCAGCATAATTTATGGGAATTTATATATTTTTATTCTACTACGGCAGGAAAGTTACCTACTCATAAATTTTATAAAGAGGAATTTTTCCTTTTAAAAATGTTGTAAGAGCTTCGAAATTTAAAGTTAAAAAAAAAAGATAAAAATGTGTTTGATCACTTGTAACATTTATTAGAAGAAACAAGGTTTATTTGGAGATTAAAGATTTAAAATCTCGATGTAACGATATACTGAATTTCGAATCTATGCAAAACAGAATGTTTTGTTGACAGGGAAGGTTTTCGCAAACGTCCATTGATTTAAGTGAATTTTCGATAAATTTCCTTGCAGAACAGACCTTAGGACTTTGTTAGAAAAATAAAAGTCAACTTTTTTTAATTTTCCCACAACGTATTGGTGTATTTTTTGCAACTTGAATGACTAGATAGGGCGGAACTGAAATGACATTTGTTTAAAACGTTTCTTTTGACTCAAAAAAAAAATCACAAATTTAACATAACTGTAACCATTATTTCACTTTTCACTTAATTCTGAATTTTACTAACGAACTCCGCCGCAACCTTTGTTTTATTTTCCAAATTGGTTTCGTCTTAATTGAATTTTACTGACTGCTCAATTTTTCTCAATCCAGCTTTCAGCAAGTAATTTTGTGCTGAATTGATTTTTTTTATTTAACCTAAAGGAATATTGAAGATTATTTGTGGTACAGCTCTAGCGCCAATAAATGTAAATTTTTGTTATATGGATGTTGACATAACGCTAGTCATTCAGCGAATTTGACAGCTTGAATGCATTTTGCCTATAGCATTCTATATTAGAATGAAAACACCACTGCTACGTCGCCAAAATGAAGCAGGGACATTCTGAGATCGAGATAATAATACAGGAGCATCGTTACTCTCAATATCCCCACGTGCCGGTTAGCGATGTGGGAGCAACCCAGATGATGATGATGACCTTCTTCTTTGGCACACAAAAACAACTGAGCAATAAACCACAGCGCAGTCAGAATTCACGCCTTCCTCAGCTGATATGCGGCTATAAGAATCTGTTGTCCTCCCCAAAGGGGATTCCAATCCTAGAAGCATTATAAATAACCAATGAGATTCTCTACGCGTCACAAAAGTCACAAAAGGCAAGGGCAACCTTCTGAACATAGTTTTGCCTGGAATATGCCAGAGTAATCCCTACGGTAATACTGATTCTGTTAGTTTGAAAATATAACAAAATAAATAAGGTCCGTACATTTTTCAAAATACACGAATCGGGTGGAAGGGGAAACGTTCCGTAATGTATCATGTTGCTTATCTCCTTTTATGCATGCAAAGGCACATACTTACACATATTCGTACCTGTTGGTGGGCTGTTACAATTTCCTAGTGCAACACAAAAATTCGGGCACGTACAAAATGGGAAGCATGATCCATGAAATCTGAACAAAGTTTGATGAAATTGAGTGATGCCTGCACAGCTTGTAGTAAATGAAACAGGTACACTATCGATTTATTTATACTAGCTATGTGCATAGCGAAGTTATGTAACCTGAACTCTAACTCTATTATTGGATAAGTCAATCCCTTCAACTGTAATAACATTACATGAGATCCGTACAGCTGACGTCAATGTGCGATAAATTGTATTCGCGGAATTAAAATCAATTGAATTTTCATCCCTGTTTAACAAGCTTAGGCCCACCTAATCCGATTATAGTTGCCCCTTTATACACAAAAGCTCTGTGCAATTATGAAGAGCGATTAACTAAAATAATAATAGGTGCGTTTCAACAAGTAAGACCATCTGAAGTTTACATTTAGTTTTGTAAGTCTGACAGCTGTCAGCTGTATCTTGGTTATGATTGGCTGAAATCGGTCATATGAACAGCTGTTTCAGTTAAAGTTTTTGGAGGGGTTATCGACGAATCTAGTCAAGGAATTCGTGACTGCGTACTAATTTCACAGTTCGCATATATTGCTGACGTAGAAAAAGTGACGTTCTTGACCAATCTAGTTTTTGCGTTCAGGTTACATCTTATCCAGACCAATCTAGTCGACTCAAGATAACTAGATTCTTGAATGTGCGCAATGTGAATGTTGTATTTTAAACGTCAACAATTTTTTTGTTGTATGTTTTTTATATGAAAGCAAAAACGCGATCTGTGTTTAATTATATATAGTTTGACATCAATTTGATGTGTCAGCGGGCACTGGATCGATCGTAATTTGTTCTTTTCTCGGAAAAAAATGTTTACTATTTCGACTTTATACTTAATGTGAAGATTTAAGAGATCCGTGTGACTGATAGGGGCAACATTATCTAGGAATTATGGGAAGTTCATACTAATTACCGCTCGCATTTTATATGTTTTTAATCAGAAATAGAAATGCTTCCGTTTTTTCCGTTTAACGTATCTGTAATTATCCATACAACATCGATGACACTTTAGGCGTCTGATTTGTGATCTTATTCTTACGCCTTTATAAGCATTGACTAAGGACAAATGGATATCTCTGTCCCGTCTCGTGCATCAATTGAATAATTGAAGATTGGATATTGATTATTATTTAAAATTTTTAAAAATAGTCACCGTAGCCACAGCCACACAATACACAACCTTAGCCGATACCAAATAATTATGTCAGTAGTTTCAAGATTTTTTTCTGTCATAAAAAAGCCCTATTTGTATTACCAACTGTCAGACAAAGAAAGACAGTTACAAAATGGCTAACTTTTATGGATGCAACTCCAGCAGCATATATGATTGGTTGCGTTTGCACTATTTTATTTCAATGTATTCCCCGTCCATTACTTTCAGACAATTAGCCGGATAAAACGTATATTCAGCACTATAACTAATACTAATCTTATGAACAAATTACATTTTTAAAATGGCTTCATGAATATGTTACTAAACCCAGCTTTCTTTTGCAAATCCAGATTTCAAAACCAAGAGAAAAAAATTGGTATGCGTTTATTAAATATAAACAAAAAAACGATGACTACAAATTACTTATGTTCGTATGATGAATAAATTAGTGTCAAAACATTTCCCCCTACAGATTTCAATATGCAATTAAACAAATTCATATTACAAGTACGAGTACAAGTCACTCGTTAGTCGTTACTATGTCGATTTCCTTTTAGTCTGTTATTTTCGACGAGTAATTGACATTTTGCGATTCCTATCGATAAAAGTTGATTGGCTTTCTCGGCCACCTTATTCATAAATATTTTTTTACTTTAATCGAAGGAAAATGTGTCAAAGGCATAAAGGCAGCTAAGAGCTGTCAACTGGAAATGGTAATTGGATATAAGGTTTAAATAAAGTAGCAGCTATAAAATCAAATTAAGATTTATAACCACCCAGTCTTTTTATTCAATGTTATAGAGAACACATCTTGACAAGAAAAAACTCCAAGAAATTGCACTTCACTTTCTTCAGAATTGGCTGAAATAAATTTCGATCAATTTGCGAAATCATGAAATATCTAACTAAAGTTGAGATTAGACTGTATACCAAGTGGTCATAAAATCACAATTTCTGACAGTTCTCCCGACAAAATATGGTCATACAATGTAATGGGCATATCTCATATGCTCTAATGACCTAAATGCCAGATATGACCAGGCTGATTTTGACAGATAAAAATGCCCAAATAACATATAGTGTAATCGGACAATAATGACGAATGTCAGCATATATGCCCAGCCCATATGCATTTTATTGAAATTTCGTTAAGGCATTGCTGGCATTTTTGACGGAAAAAAAAAATTTGGTTCTGAATAACAAATACCTTAAATGACTATCAAGGCAAATATTACCGTTTTGGTAGTTTTGGTCATAAAGTCTCATATACAGTTTCGATAATCCTGACATTTTGGTCATTTGACAGCTATCTAGTCATTTTGCCTGTTGGCATACACATGCATAATTGACATACAGTCAATCTCACCTTAACTTTAAACAGATAAAATCGAAATTATGCATTTTTGTTTTTGATTGAATATTTGTATTTTGGTTAGCAATAGTTTCAATAACAACACTGTCCACGATCGATTAACCATATTTATTTATTTATTTCAGGGCTTAACTTAGGTGCTTAAACTAATACAATTTAATTCTGTGGAATTCTTAACCACCAAGCCGCGTGCGTCTTGCCGATCCGCTGTCTACGAAGGCAGAGTAAACAAAAAAGAAGGATCGCTAATGCGTAAAACGTAGTAGAACGCGAGGTTATCGATAACTTTGATGGGTTAGTTCGTTTGTGGTGTCTTGCACCGGCTAGAGCGGCTGTGTAATAAGTGATGGACGTCGTGACGCCACAGTATGTCTTGTTTCTAGTTGCAATATCAGCTTTGAGGTTACGTTGCGGTTTGTGAATAAAGTCGTCATAAGTTTGTTCCCGCATTTTCCTAACCAAGTACTAAAAAAAATGAAAGCCTACTGTCAGTTATATTACAACGAACGAAATTTGTGGATTTTAAATGTGATTTTTTTAAGGGAGGTGAAGTTTTTGCTCGCTTTTCGTGGCCCAACGCATTTGCATCCTGGAACGAAAGGAGTTTGATCAAATGTTAATTTATTCAACTGATGTGAGAGGGAATGTGCCAAGATTGCTGTCATTTGATATATTTTACAAGTTCAATAACGAAATGTTTCGTTCAGAGGTCAATCTCCCTATTGGCATACAAAGATCCAACTTCAACACCAAAACTAAAAACCAAATATAACAATCACACGCACTCAATATTGACAGCAATATTGAAACAAAATAATATGCGAACAAGATAACCCTGCAGACAACACAAGTTTCGTTAAACGTAAAAACGTGCTGCAGCCAATGCTGTCAGATAATTGAGAACAAAACTTTTATACGTGTAGCATATTAATCTCCTATTATTGAATTTTTCTTCAATAATGTTGGTTCCTTAAGCTTTGCTAAATATTTGCAGCGCCTGTAGCAAAATTAATTTTGTTCCCATCAGTTCTACGTAATCCGAAAGTAAAAAGAAATGAATTCGAGAGCTTGTAGTCGAAAATATTCATTAAAAAATTTTAAAAATTGCTAACAAATCTTTAATTGGCTACCTTCGACCTTTCATAACAGATTACCGTTTGCAGATGGCTTGTTAAAGATAATAGAAAAGCGGGTCTTTACCATCTTTATACCTATTATGCAGTGCTTGCTTTTAATCAAGTTGAACTACTAATAGGAAAGTGTCCTTGAGCCTTTGCTTGACCACAAATCACAATCTGTCATGACTAATCTTATCCACACACAAACTCATTTCATTTGAATTGTTGAATCATTGTGGGATCTCGAACACCTGCATTGCCATTGTGAACACATTCAGTGGCAATGGGTATACTTCATTATTCCCATAGAGTTTGCTCGCTGCGTATTTCGTAATGATGATAATTGACTCACATTTACGCATGCATAGGGTAAGAATATTTTCTTGAAATATTTGTAGTGGGTGTTTCTTCTATTTTTGACTATAGGTTTGCTTTGAATGTCGGTGGTTATGTGTTATTCTGGGTCGAGACAAATTTAAATATACTCGTATATCCGGCGTTTATTAACAACAACCACAAGAGAAAACAACATTGTGGAAAAGTTTTTGCCAAATATGCACTCCATTGGTTTCATGGAAATAAATTCCCAAATTGAAAAGTACAAAATACCTCTGCAAGTGTTCAAAGGAATCGGATGGGTTTCGCCGTTGACTTGTATAAGTAAATTCCTTTCTTTTGTCCTTTTGTGCATAGGTACTCGAAGTACCGTAAAGTATTGCTTTTCTCTCTATATGGAGGTAAAACGAATGATCAGCGATGGAATTTAATACCTTCATTCCCCATCGAGGATGCAGAGCTCTTTGGAAGTAAATATTTTCTGATTTGACTTGGCTGTATTTATTTGAAAATTTTACTTTGCGACGACCTAAAGGCCAAGAGCACAGGAAGCTTAACTTCGGAAAATCAAAGCGCATGTAAAGATTTTGATTCCACTATGGCAGAATTTGAACCCGGAACAAGCAGGGCCTTAAAGATTCGCTTGCTATAGCAACCTATTCACTTCTCTATCAAAATGGAGTCTATTGAAATGTGTCGCTGTCAAAATCAATTCAAAATCTGTATGACACGAGACACTGCTTAATTTTGCTTTGCCCTTTTGGAAACATTAGGCTGCCAGCAGAGTGTTCGAATTGTAATAATTTTTGTCTGTTGCAGTGGGCAAAATAGCTCATAGTGATGCCTTGCGATAGAAAAACACATGGGGTCATGTCTCCAGTGGTCGAACACTTATAGTGGTTCATTGTAAAATAATCACTAACTGTGAGAGAACCGTTGAATGTAATATGCCACGAAAAATGAATGAGATGCCATAACTCAAAGATTTTTAAATAAAGTAAAGTTTTTCCCTGTAATTGTTATTGTTTTTTTTTATAAAAAAAATAAAAACTAAACCCGAACATAAAGTTCCCTTACTTCAAACGATAGATTTCGTGTATATTTTAAATTAAGAAAATGAGAAGAATTCATATTTTTGGTTTTATTTAAAACATAAAAAAACGGTAACAAAAAAACTTAAAAGAAAATAAATAAATAGAATTCACAAACAAAATTAAAAATTAAATTTGTACATTAATTAACACTAGTGTTCGAATAGGAAACTCGAAGAAGTTTTCTTTCCTATGGCCAAAAAATAATAATATTATTAACTTTTCAGTTAAAAACTTTACTAAAAAGACATAAAAAAGATAGCTATAAACTAATTAAACAAGCATTGAAAATAAACATTCACATGCATTTTCAAACAAAAAACATACTTTCCTCCGACACTCGCAACAGTTTTTCTTTTCTGTTGAACTCGCATTCAAAAGCACTGCCTGAAGACTCAATTTAAACTGCAATTTTGAAACGTTAATAATAATATTGTACTGGTTGATATTAGGCCTGTTTTTTTGAGCTTCGTTCTCAGCAATTACAACAACTGCGCTCTACTTGACACATCGAGACTCGCAGTAGTTATTGTAAATTGTGTGCTGAAAATCCTACTTTACTTTGCTTTGCTGAGAACGAAGCTAAAAAAAACAGGCCTAATGTAGCATTTTGAGTTTGTAGGAGTTAAAAATCTTAAAAATATACAGTTTACACATCTTTTTACAAAAAGTGTTCGACTACTGGGAGTATTCGGAATTAGGCGACCCTACCGTGATATGTTTGACAACTGAGTTAAATGTCACAGCAAATCCATCTTTCAATGGGGACTTTCAAGTATCTAGTTTAGTAAGTCTGACAGCTCTCTGACTAGATCTATCTCGGTTTTGATTGAGGGAAATCGGTCATATGAGCAGCTGTTTCAGTTGACGTTTATGGAGGGGTAGCCGACGAATGTAGTCAAGAAATTCGTGACTGAGTACTAAGTTGAGAGTTCGCATATGTGACTGATGTAGGAAAAGTGACGTTCCCGACCAATCTAGTTTTTGCGTTCAGGTTTCATCTCATCCAGACTAATCTAGTCGACTTAAGATAACTAGGTTCTTGAATGCGGACAATCTTACTTCACCTTGCTTTGCTGAGATCGAAGCTCAAAAAAACACGCCTACAAAAGGCGTGTTTACAAATCGTTGTTATTTTCGATGGCTTGCAATTGATAATGATCCATGTATACAAAAAGATCAAATTCACACACATTGCAACAACAAAAAGTTGATAACGCTTTTTGTTTTCATTGCGAATTATGTATGTTTGTTCGAATAATTTGATGATTTCTCAGCAGAGAAAAAAATACGAGATAAAATTACCATGAAAAAGTGGTGCATATTTAGCTTGAGGTATAATGTAAGAGTTTGTTTGTATCTGCCCGTGAGCACGGGTACGTTTTTAATTAAACGTCAAAGTGAAAAAAAACCTTTGTGGTGATTACATAGCGACAGCAGGGTGAATATCAACAACTAATTAAAATCGTTCCCTCGAAAGGTAATACGCAGCAGTAGGTATGTTTATTTTGTTCCTATATATAGAGGGATTAAGAAAAAAGGGAGTATTTTTGTGTTTAAATGGATGGATGGATTTTAATATTTTTTGTTTGAATGGATGGATGGATGGATTTTTAAGGAACAAGTTGGTATTACATCATTAGCTTTGTACATTCACGCTCTTCCAATGGAAAGTTATTTTCTCTGTTAGTTTCCTTTGACTGCAATGCTAGATCCATGCCCAGCAAACGCTGGGAGTTACATTTAATGTACTTGGCAGCACTGGATTTTGAAATTCAGCAGCTAATACGAGCAAAAGAAATACGTCATTTTTATGTTCCCCTTATGATATCTACTATTCTACAACCGTCATTTATTCCAGAAACTGTTGAATTCCGCATCAGTTTCATCACTGCATCGGAATATCCGGCCGTCTTTCCTATATAGCCAGAGCAATAGTGTGGTTCTTCAATTTGGAGATAGTACGATTTGGGTATTTACCCAGACAATATTTTTATTGCACCCATACAATTCTGCATGTTAAGAGTGAAACTAAATGTATGGTTGCAGTAAGCTGTAAGAATGTTGGCCCAATTCATACGTAAGGATAAACCTAAATTGATTTTATTTTACCCTATTCTGAACTCAGTTAGGTGTTGATTTTGTATTGTTTTGATTGATGTGGACGTTCAAGTATCTTTTTTAGTAAGTCTGACAGCTGGCTGACTTGATGTATCTCAGTTTTGATTGGCTTATATCGTTCAAATGAACAATACTGTTTCAGTTGACGTCTATAGAGGAGAAGGGGTAGCCGACGAATCTAGTCCAGAATCTACTGAGTTGTAAGTTGACAGTACGTATAATGTCGTTGACGTAGGAAAAGTGACGTTCCCGACCAATCTAGTTTTTGCTTTCACATCTATTCCAGACCGATCTAGTCGACTTCAGATAAATAGATTAATGAATGTGCCCTAAACAAGCCCATCAATAAAATGATTTTTCGATGCGGATTAAATTTTGAAATAAAAAAAAAGAGATTTAGTCGAAAAAAAAACTAACAAAACCTTTTAGAATTGGATAACGATGTCTTATAAAAAGGAGGAGGACATCAAAACTTCCCTTCATTTCCAGTCAATGGATATAAAACTCAACTAAGAAACTTAAAACAGTCAACTTGCACGAAATTTCAATTCCACATCACTAATGTTATGGCTATTGCCATGTTATGGAATTACACAAATTTGAAATTGATATTATCAAGATTATGTAATTACAATTATTAATGGCATGCTGCCTCTAAATCTAAAATCTGAAATCCCTAAAATCATTGTAATCTAATATGCAATCACTTTACCATGCTGGTGAAAGTTTCTGATAAATTCCTTCGTCGCCCCTGCATGAGGTTTATCCAATGTTTAAGTAATCCTTGAAGTGTTGCTAATGTTACGTTCACAAATTGTCCTGGTGCTCACAATGTTATTTAAGGACTTATTGCACTCACTGCACATGCACATGCCAATTTATTTATTAATGTCATGCTCGTTTACCGAATTGAATTGTAGAAACTCAAACTCCATGACAATTTGTTTCAAAAATTAATATTTAACGACACTGCCAATTTCAACGTTTCGCGTAAAGTACGAGTTCTATTTCGAAAGGTAGAGTACCGGACATACCTGTTGGATGGTTCACACGACAATAAACCATTTAAAATGGCTTTTCGAGTCAGCACTTCAGCTTTCAGCAGTGTCGCCTGTATGAAAAACTTTTTCCGACAGATGAAGCTTTAAGGGGTCGCTTAAATTTGCCTCCAAATGCCGGTGCCGGTGAACACAACAAGCTTTTCATTCATAGTTTTATTGGTACTACCCTTAGCGTGTATTTATTCGTGGAAGGAAAAAAATCGATTCGGTAGCATGAGTTGAATTTTGTTGTGGCTGTGGCGTAAATGAAGCAGGACATTTTCTGATGTGGGTCTTATTGATATACCAAATGAAATGCACGTCTGGGATTGGCACAACAAATTTTGAGGCTATATACCTCAATACATCTGTTTAATCTTATGTAAGCATGTAGGACGATAGCTTTCAAACAAACTTTGGTGTATCATCGGAATCTAATTTAATTTTTTTTAAAAGTGAATTTTTCAAGTGTGGATTGTTATCCTTTGAATCGTAATGACTTTATACCATACCTTGCAAAGTGGCATATGACAATAGTGTAGTCAAAAGGCGTTTTTCCAATAGTTGTCAAACTCCAACGCCATTGGATTGGTACATCTGAAGCAACTATGAGGAAAAAAAAATCGATTCGATTCGCAAAAGTATTCTGAAATCGGGAAAATATTGTTTTTTTTTTTGTCGTACCCTGAGAGTGCCCAATCGAACACAACATATGTTTGTTCGTGTTTTTTTTTAACTTCGATCTCAGCAAACCAAGTAAAGTAAGATTTTTAGCTCGCGATTACAACTACTGTGAGACTCGAAATTGTCAAGTAGAGAGTAATTGTTTTAATTGGGTGCTGAAAATCTTACTTAACTTTGCTTTACTGAGATCGAAGCTAAAAAATCAGGCCTAATCTACCTACTTTTAAAATAGCTTCATTACTTAACGGCTTTTCTTCAAATACTTTTGATTATTGTAACTTGTAAGCAGTGTTATAAGGGTCTCACTTCAGTTTTCCCATGAAGCGTATTACTCGGAGGAAGTGGGATTGATTAAAACTTTAGCTGAGAGTAAATAGGATGTTTGTTGTAGGTCGCAACTAAAAGACAAACAAAAAATGTACCAATCTTAAAAATTTGTTATTTGTGTCATTTTAGAGGTTGGAATCTTAATTTTTGGATAAACCAAAGTGGAATAAAACAACAAAAATAAAACTCCACATTAATGTTGACATCTCCAGGAGAACAATGACTTTCCTGGTGAATCGGACCCTTTCGAAAATTAAAAGGGAGAAATAATATCCCCACGATCATGAACACTACTTCAGGCAGCACCGATTTTGACACTTTGCCTGACATGCTCTGCGCAAAAGAGAAAACTATATTTCTTCGAACTTCTAGTCTGTAATTTGCTATTTTTCTTCTTAGCCAAGAAAATTCACTTGGTCTGTTTAACTTCTCGCGTGCAAAAATGGCTTTCGGTGATTATCCAGCGGAGTACAATCCAAAAGTTCATGGACCATACGATCCAGCTCGCTTTTATGGCAAAGGTTTGTATAAATTGTTAAATTTGGAGCGAAAAATCAAATTCTCGAAAAATTACGTAATGGCGCTGCTGTTAGGCAATTTTGTTGGTTCATTTGCGGCCTTCCTCGTGAAAATTCTTACTAAATTTGCTTATTATCCCTTTCAGCTGATGTTCCATTGGCTCAAGTGAAAGTTGGAGAAATCGGTGCCTGGATCAGTCGCCGCAATAAGACTCCATCGGCTATTGCTGGTGCATTTAGCCGTGCATGGTGGCGTTGGCAGCACAAGTACGTCCAACCCAAGAGGGCTGGCATTGCTCCATTTTTCCAGTTGACAACTGCTGCTATGATTTTCTTTTATTCCATCAATTACGGAAAGATCAGGCACCACAGGAACTACAAGTACCACTAAGTGTGGACCCTGCCGTGGGCTCCATTTCGATTCCGATGAAAATTTCATTTTTTCTCTTTCTCCGAATGTAATGCGATGATCCATTGTCGATTGATTAAATTAGAATAAAAATATACCAGTCAGTGGAATTTATTGTTGTTTTTTAGCCAAATTATTAGTAACACAAACCAGTAGAGATCGTCTATCTTATACGGTTCAAGTAGCTAAGGAGGCTTCCTAAGTGTGCTTGCGCTCTAACGTCGTAGACGTTATCGCTTGTAAACTTTATTTTTGCATTATATTTAGCTCTTTTTTAGGTTATCATTTTTAGTAATACGTCGTTCAACAAAAGACAACAATTTGGATTCGATTGGACACAAGAAATAAGAGGTTACCAGTCAAATACGACAGAAGTTTATACTACAAAAGGTAGGTCCCCGTAGTTCTCATTAAATACTGCAACACTATCCGAACAATTGGTGAGTACCTACAGCGAGGACATTCATTGCGATGGACCAAAGCGCCCGTTGGCTGTGAAAAACACACTCGCTAATTTTCAATATTAACCAAAACCCCCAAATTGAGTTGACTCACTGTCCTGAACAAGCTAAGCCTAAGGAACAAAACGACCATACCACAGAGTATTGCCTGCATTCCGTTTAAACATGTTTATACATTTTATCAACCTTTATTCACTTAAACTTAAATACATAAATTTAAACCAATTCCCCTCGACATGCTTACTTATTTTTCAAATTCGATCGGAAAATTGACGAGTTCGCATTGATGTAGTGATAAGCCACCACAAGGAGGAATAGGAAAACACCCAAAACGTTTGAGAAGATTGCTAATTGGACGTCGGTGATCATTTCTAAGGAAAGATAAATAAACCAAGTTTAGTGACACGTCATTCTCTTTTCAATTGTGCATTTAGTTCAGATAAATAAAATAACTTTTAGGATATATATTAAGAAATTTGTACATACTTTTTGTGTTTTGTTTATTTGGAATGAATTCAAGTAGATTTTATTTGTTATTCGATAAGAATTGTCGAAAAAAAACAAATTTCCACCGGCAATCGTGAATAATGTTACAAATTACAATTGAAAAGAATTGTTAAAAAATGACAGCTACGAGAGTCGATTTTATTTTCGTTCTTCAAGTCGAGTATTCATTTGATGAGTGAGTTCAGTCAATTACTTCATTTCCCCCAATCTAATTTGAATATGTTGGGAAAAATCTTAAACTGACAAAGAGTTTTGTTGCGATTTGCAAAACGTCCCTTGGGTGATAGACACAAAACGCGCGATTGACCGAAAATATTGCTGCGGTGCTATCTTATAGTGTGGAGGAAAGATAAAACGTGTCAAATTCATGTCGTTCTCAAAAACAATTCGTGCGTTTGTTTTTTAAAAAAAAAAATAGAGCTCGTTTTTATTACATTATTCATTAATTGGGCTCTGAAACCCGATTTCAATTTAGTCCAGTTTCGAATTAAAGTCAATTTCCTTCTTAAATTCAAATTTATTTAATATGTAGGATGAAATTTACATCTAAATTGTCTACAAATGCCTCTGTCCATGTCCATGCTGCTCAATACACATCGAGTGTATATTACTTTTCCTGTATATAACGTCGCACAAACTTGGCCTTGTGCATGCAACAAAATCTCAGAAGGAATGTAATAAGCACAACACTGGCACTATAGCCAACGAACACAGCCACTGTTTTACGCCAGCGCCAAGCCTCATAGTCCTCGAAGTTAGTGAACCTATTGCGGAATCGTTCGGGCAGCTCAAAGCGACTGCGTTTGGGAAAGAATGACAGATAAAAGTCCTCGAGTAAGTGGCGAATGAGCTCGTTTTCCTCGGGGTATTGCGGTTCCAAGTTATCGTTGATGCAGTTGAATTTTCTGTAAAGGAGGCGAGAAGTTTGCCACAAATCAAACAAGTTGAGCAGGAAAACTAACTCACTTTGGATTCCTTCTCAGACGGTCAAGGGAATCAACAACCTCGGTGAGATTCGAAGTGAGCATCATAAAGTTACTGTGCATACCACGCTTGGTGTTGATGTTAAATTTGTATCGTGGACGCTGAGCGAAGTTGTCCAGCATTACTTCGGCGAGAGTGGCGCACTGTGATACCAACTCACGGGTTATGGTTGGCTAAAAACAAGAACTGCATCATTGCGCTGTTTTACGAATATAATTTACTCACCACGTTCGAGTCTTCATAACGCTCATAGACCAAAGTGGTGAACTGCAGCGGCTTTTTGTGCTCTACGCCGACGAGTTGCTGTGAGCAATTCGTGACTACCTCCTCGAAATACCGCACAGCGGACCAATCCAGAGGCAGAGGGTAAATGCGTGCTAGGAACGTTCTCACCTCTCGGTCAGACCAAGTCATAGAGTTGTCCGTATCGAATTCATCGAATATCTCTTGAACAGTTTCGTTCATTGTCTCGCTCATCACGTAACTGTAGTAGAAAAACGCGAACTGCAGATCCTTTTTGTCGCGGAAGCGGTGGGAGGCTGTCTCCTTGATTTCATCAGCAAACTTCTCCTGCATGGTGTCTATGGTGCTCCTGTCCAGCAGGAAACCAACGTGCGAGAGCACATTGCGAGCCTTAAAGCCGTACGCCTGATTTAGTCGCCTGTTTGTGTGGATCAGGCTTTGAGAGAAGATGTCCATGGTAGACCTGTATCCTACTGTTGGCTGTGGCGCTTCTGTTTTCGACCGTACCTTGGATTTCTGCTGACTGTTGAAGCTTTCCACGATGCTCTTCATCTCCTCGAATGTGGACAAATTTGTTTTCTTGATAACATCTTTAAACGAGTTCCGCTTTCGCTTCTTCCACGGACGAGGCTTCTCCACTTTTGGCACCTCAACGAATGGAGGGAGTGTTGATGGACGTTTTATATCCGAATGATGGGAGTCCTCGTACACGCAATCGCCCCCGTCGAACTGGCAATCTGCAATATTGCAGTGCTGGTCACAGGCACCATCGCCTATGTACACCCAAGGGCAATCTGCTGCGCAATCGGGTAGAGTCCATGCAGTGTAGATTCGCACACCTTCGGATTGAGTATACATATCTTCGGGGAAGAGTGGGGCTCCCAAGAAGATATCATCGTTCATGTAGATGAATCTCTTGGAAAGATTGGGAATTTGATGCAGAAACGTTTCTATTGCGGAACTGGAGAAGGTGGGAAGGTGTTCTGGGTATCTGGCCAGTTCACTGTGTTGAACCACAAATACTCTACTATAACTGAGGTCTAACCAATGGGGAATCTGGCCGTTTGTAACTATGTATACGTTTCTTACCCACGGCGCATACTTCTCTAACGAGCGCAGCGAGTATTTTAGTTCGTTCTTGTCATCAAATCTCGCGGGATCATAGTGCGGATCGTACTGACGAATGGACTCAACGAATTCCGGATCAGAGCCGTTTACCCAAGTGTACACCACATCGAAATGATGACAGTCTGGGGAAGATTCCTTGTCAGAGTGGTCTTTCATAAATTCTACGCTCTGTATGGTGAAAATATGTGAAAGCACACATTGTGAGTAAATGTTTTCATTAAATCGGCAAGTGAACTTACAATCCTCCATAGAATAACTACGGCCAGTAAAACAAAGCACAAAGTTGCTCGATACCGCAGCATGTAACTTATGTCACAATAGCAGTAGCGGCACAATCTGTGGAACATAACTATTTGAATTACACAGACTGATTTGCATTTTATTCACATTTATGATTAAATACGCGTTCCGATCGCATTTTCATTGAAAACAAAAAGATTTACACGACAGATTCTATTGACGAAGATGAAAAAAGGTTTGTTGACATTTAAATGTCAAATTTGAGTGTTATTCGTTCGAGTATTGAATTTATCTATCGTATTGCCAATCAAATTTTCTTTTATGTTGTTTTCAATTGGGTTTTTGTTTCAGATTCGTTTCAGAGTTCGTGTGTCTAATCGAACATAAAAACCTCACTTGCTCTTTTTTGTGTTTATTAGTGCGGTTCGAATATGTGTAGCCTTCGACACTTTTCTAAGCGTCTTCAATTCACTGGTTAAATTTTATATTAAATTTTTCGAAGCTTGCCCCTAAATTTATTTCTAAACATTTGTACATAAATAATTAACAAAAATAGATCCACCCGATGCAATGCGGTTCTTTACAGTTGAAAAATGTGCCACGAGTTATCAAACTCAAACGTACTTGTATTGGTAAATCTGAAGCAAATCTGAGAAAAAGTCCAGATTCGTAAAAGTGCTCTGAGAGCGCCCAATCGAATACCACAATAATAAGGCGAATCTTTTTAACTTTTTTTTTCTCTTATAAATATTTATTTGTTAGTCGTGTTTTTTTTTTTTGAGCTTTGTTCTCAGCAAAGCAAAGTAAAGTAAAATTTTCAGCACACTATTTACAAACTACTGCGAGTTTCAAAGTGTAGTGAGATTTTCAGCACAAAACTGCTGCGAGTATTGAAAATTCTACTATACTTTGTTTTGCTGAGAACGACGCTCAAAAAACAGGGCTTATGCATGATTCCAAGTAGAACATTTTAGATCGATTCGATCAGTGAAGGTCGGTCTGTAAAAAAAAGTGAAGCAGAAGACTGAGTAGGTAATACAAACAAGTCAAATGGTGAAACTATAGTACCGTAATTCATCATTGACTTGGCAGCACATCTCAAGTACCTCTAATTTCACCGTTGAAACTGCGAGTATCGTTTCGAAGTCGATTGAAACCCCCACCATTTTTCTGCGAAAAGTTGTCACATGACTGTCATATGAACGTAGAAAATTTTTATTTTTTGACAAGTACAGGCAGACCATCGTCAATGGACTAGTAACGAAATTTTCGCTTTAATTTTGTGATACATTTTTAGTTCTCCTTATCTTATTTCATTTGCGTTTTATATATTATTTAATTCATTTGATTTTCGCGAGTAAGGATATTCGTTGGAACGTCATTTTCAACAAAGAAAAATGTTTTGCAAGACAGTCATTTTGGTTGCCTGCTTGGTGGGTCTTACTTTGGGCGATAGCGCACCAGCTTTTATCTGGGGATCAAACAGGTGGGTGGAGAAATTCTCATTAGCTGCGTGTCCTCTTATGCAAATACTTAAATATATATATATACATATATTTTATCTATTTCCACATGCAGCCCTTCAAGGGCATCCCTGCAAACATTGTCACAAGATGAACTCGCTGACCTTTTGGAACCGAACCTCAAAAATTCGATGATTGTTGCTTTCTTGGAACCAGAGGTGGGTGAGATTTTGTACACATTTGAAATCCATACTTAGGTTCATCTTCTCTACATAGTTGAGTAACTCCGACTTTTCGTGTAAATCAAAAACCGAAGACTCGTGCTACAGCAATTTGAAGGGAGTCGCCCCAAAGACCTACTACGGAAGTGTCCAAAATCCCACAGAGGCTCTACGCCAAGTCAGTGCCAATAGGGAATTTGCTACCATTGACGATAATGGCAATTTGGAAAACGAAATCGTATACGAGACTGGTAAAGTAGTCTTTGTCAGCTTCGAGTCCCCGACTGAGGCTATCGGTCGCAATGAACTCTTGGAATTCCATGGTACACTGAAGAGATTAAGCCTCTTGGAAATAAACTTATGTTCTCCCTTCCTCATATTTAGATGCCGCCATCTCTAAAGTGTTCAATAAACTATCCGAACAAGGCGCCGTAACCGCAGTCTATACTCGCACACATTCGCATGTTGCTGGAAAGAGTCGTCGTCGTCGTGATACGGCTGTCACTGAGAACGGTAACATCTTCCGTTCAAAGAACTCGTTCCTCATTTACTACACCACACTGGCAGTACAACAAAAATCGGGCAAAACGGTAGAGCAAACTCCCGTCGCCATCACGTCCCTGACCTTGTCCGGTCAGAACAGTACTGCTTTCACTGTCAACCTAGAAGGAGTTGGCAACAAACTCAGTTTTTTGATTACCCTGGTCGGAGGCTATTTCGAGATGTCCAACTTGAACCTGAATGGAGAAGGCTTCTACATCCTTCCCGCCATCAACTCGCCAACAGACTTCTCGTACTACTGCGGAAATCAGACATTCACCTCCAAGACTACAGACAAGGTGATTCTGTGGAACTCGCTCCAAATGCAGGCACCATTCTCCCAAGCAGCCAAAGATGACTTCGTTTTCGGAGATCCATGGTACTGCGTGGGTTTCTTCACGCCTGGCATCCTCGCAGGTCTTTTCGTGGTCGTCATTCTCCTGGCTATCATGGCTGTCGGCATCTGCTGGATGATGGACATCAACAGTATGGATCGCTTCGACGATCCTAAGGGCAAGACAATCACCATTAATGTCAACGAATAGAGTGTCGCACGCACAATTTTCGCCCAAATTTTCTGTCATTCCTTCTAATACGTCCTTTTTAAGTTTATCCTGGTGGAGTTGTCTCAAAGTCTCGGAGTCGTGCACATCTTTACAGCATCCTTGGCGGTTTCGGCGGTCAAGTAAGGTGTGCTCGGCAGAGGGATGGCGGCCAATTTCACCTCTATCGATTATGTATTCTGTTAATTTTCGTTTTCCCGTTTCTCGCATCTCCCCAAACAAATGCCATGCAGGACTCTTGGTTTTTGTCATTCAGTATTTGAAGTGTTTCGTTTTCTTTTTCCCCATTTATGATGAATGAACTTTGTATGTTATTTCTTATTTTTCTGGTTTGTATATAAAAAATATCGTTGTACACTAGGAGCATTATTTTTAGTGGATGGATAAGTAATTTCGTGTTACATCAATAAAGACGGGAAACTATTGTTACCTGAACTGGACTTGGCTTTTATTTATATCTACATATTTAGCTTATGGTTAAACGGAGAGCGTCGCTTACAATTGACCAGAGTAGAGCCTAAAATAAAAGTCTTATAGAGAGTAGGCGCATGGGTGAAGTGTTGCATATAATTTATGTCAACTGGACGATTCGAGGTTTAAACTCTTCTTTTTGCCCAGTAGAACACGACATTGTGCAACACGATACTGGCTAAAACTCTTTCAGTTGAAGGTTATAGAGATGTAGCTGACAAATAATCACATCAAGAATTTACCGCCTCGCTGTCACTACTTAGTTGACGTTCCGATTGTATACTTCACTTGCATTTAGTGGAAATCTAGTTCAGGTGAATTTAGTCGGTTTTAGGTGTGTTTTTTGAGCTTTTTTTCTCAGCAAAGCAAAGTAAAGTAAGATTGTCTCAGTTGACGTTCCGATTGTATACTTCACTTGCATTTAGTGGAAATCTAGTTCAGGTGAATTTAGTCGGTTTTAGGTGTGTTTTTGAGCTTTTTTTCTCAGCAAAGCAAAGTAAAGTAAGATTGTCAGCACACAAATTACAATAACTACTGCGAGTCTCGAAGTGTCAAGTAGAGCGTAGTAATTGCGTGCTGAAAATCTTACTTTACTTTGCTTTGCTGAGAAAAAAGCTAGACTAAATTGGTCTGGACTAGATGTAACCTGAACGCAAAAACTAGATTGGTCGGCTACCCCTTCATAAAAGTCAACTGAAACAGCTGCTCTTAAGAACGATTTCAGCGAATCAAAACCGAGATACATCTAGTCAGACAGCTGTCAGACTTTCTAAACTAGACACATGAACGTCCCCAATGACTGCATGCCATGTGGTCATATAATGACCAATTTCTAAGTTCTCACTTTCAAAACAATGTCATTTGATGTAATTGGCTTACATTTAACCTAATTATCATGCTACTATTGACAGATAAGAATGATCAGTACCTAATAAATTGTTTGTTGTCGATTTCATTTGACGATAAAGCAATGTTTCTGGTTAGTCTTGCTAATTCGTTTAATCTCCTTGCTAAATTCGCTGTTTTGATAGCAGAATGTAATTTGTTTTGTCTTCCGCCTATTCGTGGTCTCATTCCATTGACCGTTAGATGGCTAGCGTTCGCATCGCATGAAACAGAGACGGCACTCAACCGATTTTTTTTTACTGTGTTGTTGTTTTAACAGAAAAATAATAAATAGAGACCACTGACAGCCCTGGAAAAATGTTTCTGCTAAAGAATCTATCGGAAACGCTCCAATGCAAACGTCAATGTAATTTTCGTACTTATAACGATAACCATTTGCAATAACTCTGTAACTCTTTTCTATCTATTTATTTATCACATTGGATCTATTCATTATTAGACAGCTAGCTAAAGATCGCGCTGGCTGGAGACGCTTGTTGGTTGAGGCCCAGGTCCACCCCGGACTGTAGCGCCACCTTAAGTAAGGATCTATTCAATAGGTAGGTAAATCTGAGCTGAACTGGGAAATATGTGCTTTGGTGTTCCATAAAGTTATGTCAAAAGGTCTAGCACATGATTTCCTCCTTCTAGCTAAATCAGATAGCATCGCGTGAAATGGTTACTACCACTATACAGAACGGTCGGCGGTTAAAATCGGTTTATAACATCAACAATGCCTTAATGAAACCGCTTACGAGACCCAGTCACAATCACCGCTTTATAAGGTTACGGATAAGTTGAACATACCTGCTTTCTATTTCTGTAAGTAAAACCATAAACAATTTGAAAAAATCGCTTCCCATCCGTTTTTTTACAAGCCTTTTTGTGACTACTTGAAATACCTATGTAGGTACACTGTTAAATATTTTAGGGTTTTCATATCTTTCAACCCCATTGTCCACAATTCTTATTAAGCGTTGCATCAGTAAAACTATAAACTGTATAAACTAAAAACTAAAAAATCCAACTCCCCTCGGACGTTCTCTAAAGTCAACCGTCGTCACAAGGCAACAGTTGCATGGGTCGCAGTAATAACATCATTTAATAACTGGCAGGACTTGTTAGCCATAAAAACGTAAGTCAAATTGTTGGCGTGGCTACCTACGATACTGCTATCAGCTGGAAGGAACAGGCCAGCGCCAGGACACCGCCCGTCCATACGATTATAAAATTCCATTCAATTTTAAAGCGATCATAAACTTCGTAACATTAATATTCGTTTGGCATTGCGAATGCCTCCCAGATGTCTTTTCTCATGCAAGGATATGCAATAGCACTGGTATGTCGTATATTCATAGAAAACCTGTACCGTGTTGTCGACAGGATATGGGCGAAATTCGTTTTCTTTTCTGCTGCGCACACTGCAAAACCAGCAGCACTAAATACTGGTTAGAGTTATGCGATAAATGAATATGGAATGACGGCTTTCGGTTTGAACCCTTCACCTGGACTGAGAAGGTTTTGTGAAAGCCCTTTTTTCCAATGGGGGGTGAACCAATCATGGCAAAGTCCTTGCGATATATTCACTACACAGGCACCACTCATGCAAAATGCAATAAAATTAAATATTTAACATCAACAATTAGACCACATCACGGAAATAAGCTATTAGTGAGCGAATTATTTGAGTATCTAGCGTATATGATCGTCCTACAAAGTGTTGCCGGTTGTCCGTCTACCGAGCAGCCGTTAACATTTTTAAGTGGGCGTGGGGTGGAAACTATTTAGCTAACACTAATTCCACATTGATTACCAGCGAATGACACCAAATTGGTGGTGCGATTTAATTATACAGAACGCGACACGCGGTTGCTTTACGCGCAAAGTGATTTATTCATATCTGACAGGCTCTGTGCGGTAGCACGTAGTGATTGGAAGAATGGAAAGTCCAGCAATTTACCTCGATATAGCGGTATCGGTATTCGGTAGGTATATCGATAATAATTTATTGACAACCTTGATGGTAAAATAGAAAAATTAGCACAAGTTCTAGATTCGAAATGCATTTACGTCGCAATCACCTGTTTGCGTGTAATTGAAATTTAAAGTGTATTGCTGGTTGAATAGCGATGTAAATCACAAATTATTGGCCATGTCACCCGATTCTCCTTACTGTCACAAACTGCGTAGCTAGAAGCTATACTTGAATGGTTCAGAAAAGATGCACGCGCCACGTCACATCTCTCTTGGCTTACATATAGCTTATTCCCCATTTATTTCTTTTTATTTGAACAAATTAAGACCACAAACATGACGTTTGTGCTTGTACTTTTCGAATTAAAAAAAACATTACATTTTCCGCAGAACCACAAAAAAGCACTACTTAAAATATAAAAAGAGGAAAAGTTGTTTTTAGGAATCGGTGAGTTTTTCTTAAAAAAACATTATTTATGGCCAAACATGATAATTTTGATATCAAAAGTTTGGCAGCACTCTTTTTCTTAGGGCTTGGTCCAAAGATAATGGAATTTTATTCTTTCATCTCTGGCTTGGTCTCGAGAGATACCAAGCACGGATGAAAAGCATATTACCTACTTGTTCTGATTGCAAAGTGGGTTTGTGTCAGTTCCCGTGTCATATTGGAAATAAGAAGCTAACTGAGTTGAAATTAACGTACCGTGTCAAGCCAACGAACGAGGAGTAAAGTGTTGTGATTTATTCGAAGTTTTTGTCATACGTCTGTCAAGTTTGAAACCTACTGTTGCAACATCACAACCATACTATGTATAGGTACTATATCCATATTTTTTGAAAAATAAAGTTCGACTAGACAAAACTGAGTACCTATAATCTACCATGATAAGGTTCTAACTTGTTGGACGCAGCCATATTTACAGCTGTCCTATTTTAGATCAGAAAAAATAATTTATTTATTTGGGCACATTCAAGAATCTAGTTATCTTAAGTCGAATAGATTGCTCTGGATAAGATGGAACCTGTACGCAATAACTAAATTGGTGGGAAACGTCGTTTTTTCTACGTCAGTCACATATGCAACTGTCAACTTATACAAGGTGGGCCAAAAGAAGTCATCCGATCTTGTTTGGCTTTCATTTCGATTCTGTTTTTCGATTATGTTTATTTGACTTTAAAATTTTGTTGGTCAAGTCGAGAAGATGATATTGGCCAAATGGGCGCCACAATTGATTGGCACACGGGCTCGTTCTACGGCATTTTTCATCACTTCGGCGAGAACTTCGGGCGACAGATTCTCGCACTCGTGTCGAATGTTGTCCTTGAGGGTTTCTAGGGTCTCGGACTTGTTCACGTAAACACGGGACTTCAAAAAACCCCACAAAAAAGTCTGAAACGGTTAAATCGGGCGATCTTGCGGGAAAGTGTAAATCGCCAAAACGAGAGATAAGGCGACCGGGAACGCCGCCTTGAGAATATCGGTTGTTTGCGCGCGCAGTGTTGGAACCACATATCCTCCAGTCCTAATTCGTCCAATTGCGGCCGAAAAAACTCGGTTAACATGGCCCTATAGCGCGCACCGTCCACTGTTGTCGTTTGACCAGCGACGTTCTGTAAAAAAAATGGGCCTCGTAAACAGCGGCGATATTCTCGGCACAACGGCCGCTCCAAGGCCGGCCACTCTTGGCAAAGTCTCGTGTTGTCCCATACTCTTCAAGGTTGGTGGCCAAACGGCGCAGTGAATTCGGACGAATTGTTACGCAAAAAAATAGACACAATTATTCCGCGTTCTTGGAGTGTATCGCTGCAAGGCTTGTTCACTTGAATTCTACATCTGTCTAGTCCCCAAATGTCAAAACAGATTTGACAAAGGCGGCCATTTGCAAAAATTAGAGCATCTTCCAATAGAGTGATTTCTTTTGGCCCACCTTGTACTTAGTACTTAGTCACGAATTTCTTGACTAGATTCTTCGGATACCCCTCCGCAAACGTCAACTAAAACTGTTGTTCCAATGACCGAACCAAGCCAATTCGAACTGAGATACATAAGGTCAAACAGCTGTCAGACTTGCTAAACTAGTTACTTGAACGTCACCTTTGATTCATAAGGTACTGACATTGTTGAAAGAGGGACGAAACTGGACGCCGGACTAGTAGTTAGGCTGTCTTGCCTGGATACCATTCAATAAGTAGCTACCAACTGACAAAAGCTTGTACCTATTCGTTGCAAAATCTATCTGAATTAGATTTAAGAATTCAAATATTCAAGCATATGCCTGGGAAATGATGTAAGAAAAATATTGACACATTTTGAAGTTGTCGCCGCTCGCCATGATGACGAATTTGTAGCAGCATTTATACAAAATAAGCACACGCAACTCAATAAAAGTCGATGAACTTATTTATATTTATCCACAGGGGAGTCAGATGCCCTCCCACTCCGTCCTTGCTACACTGGAATAAATATCAATATTGTTTCTGCTTATTTTTCACATTCTGAGCACAACCATAAAAAAAGAAATGCCGAGCATTCAATGCATTTTCCTTGTGCTCTGCCACGAGAAGAATACACTCTTTCTTACCACAGAAGTAGACAACACCACCGCTACCAATGATGCTGCCCTGCCACTGCCACACTGCCGTGCCACATCATCCAAAAGTTATTGCGAAATTTTTGGTTTAAGTGGAAATAAATCTTCGGCGAATTTATTTCCTTGGTCACATTCATCCATGTCGTTTCGTTTCGCTTCGTTTGCCATCTTCCCCGCTAGTGTACCTACATGTTTTGGCATATATCCTGTGTGTGTTAGGCCCTGCCTGGTCCCTGGTGCCATCCATCCTCTTTCCCCATTTCTAAAGATGTAAATCAGAAAATTAAATCTTGCCGCGAGGGAAACAAATTATTGACAACTGTCTCCGGATCACTAGTTTAAGGTTATCATCTGGCCCCAAGGATATATACGACTCTCAGTGTCATGCGGGATATGGTTACGGTCCAATGAAATTAGTCACTAACACTCAACGCAAAAAACAAAAAAAGCGGTCCAAATGTGGGTGTGACAATTCGATGGCAGCAAGAGGACCACCTCCTGTTGAGCTGCGCTGCGGTGACAGCTTTCAGTTCCTTTTACGCATGCTGTACGGATGGAACTTATTAGTCCCGTTTTCTGCTCGTATAGGTATTGTTATGTTTTGGGGTATTTGGTTTATGGCTCCAGAAATCCGTTGGAATTTGATTAAATATATCCTCGCAGAACGGGGTACGAGTGTCAAGAGTTTGTTGCACTTTAGTGCCAAATATCTTCGGTTATGCAAAGTGTGGAATTTACACGCTGCTTCCTTGGTCTTAGTCATGGCACATGGTGACATGGTACATGAATTGCATGCGTTTCGCCTTGGTGCGCCATTAGAAAAATTAAATAAATGATTTAGTTGAATAACTCAATTTCTTGGCTGTCATGGGTTTCTTCCATTTTTTTTCCACGGGTTTAGGAGTAGAATTTTCATTTTGTTTAAATCGCGTGTCGTATCCGCATATATTCCAAATAGGGGTGGTTCTTTTGAAGTCATGTACGAGTATGTATACATAGACCCGACATGTGTATGCAATTTAATCGCAACTACAAAGTCGGGGTGATGGAAGCGTGATACAGGTGCATATGAAACGGAATGCTATAATACCACGGAGAAGGCTAACATTGTGCAGCAAATTGCAATTAATTCTCATTTTTTAATGCGCTCACAATTTGTCTATAGTTAGAGGGAAAAAGTACGTAAACTTGTTGACCATTCAAATATAGCTATAGATAGAATGTAATAGAAATGACATTTTTGTGGGTTCCAGCTGAAGATGGCGTTTTGGAAAAGTTATGAAAAAAAGTTGTACCAAAAACTGTACGACGAAAATGCACTTACGTGCAACCATTCATTGGGCACATTCTAAAATCTATTCATCTCAAAACCTCAACTAATACACATGACAGGTGACACTATTGCAAAAATCTCCCAAAGAATTTTATTTAACAGAGCAATTATAATAAATAAAAATTTCAGTAAGGTTTAAGGGAAATTAAGTCCATAAAAAGTCTTTTCGTGTTAAGGCGGCTTTAGTTGTGAATGTGCCCAAGACTCTCTCTAATCTCTACACAAAAACCATTGACTTATTATTTATGGACTGCTAGTGAAATGTCACTTCCATACAACCTCTGTCCAGAAAATGACGTCAACATAACTAGCGCTCGTGGTTCTATGCGAAAAATAAGTGAAACAAAATGACAACCATCTTGGATTTCTCCATAGAATGCTATAGCCACCTATTGGGCGTGAGTGGATTTGCCAAGTGAAACGGTTGAAATTCAAATTGTTGCGGCATTGTTTACAATAGATGTCGTCTCGAAATTGTGCTAGTTTAAATAATTAATAATAGATGGAACCAAAAAAATTTGAATAAAAGATCGTTTTTCATTGTCCCATAAATTGCACAATTTTCGTATATTTATTGCGAATTAGCCCTTTCCGTTGTTTTTCATTAGGCGCGTGTTTTTAGCTTTGTTTTCAGCAAACAAAGTAAAGTAGGATTTTCAGCACACAAATTACAATAGTCGTGTTTTTTTTAGCTTCGTTCTCAGCAAAGCAAAGTAAAGTAAGATTTTCAGCACACAATTTACAATAACTACTGCGAAGTGTCAAGTAGAGCGTAGTTGTTGTAATTGCGTGCTGAAAATCCTACTTTACTTTGCTTTGCTGAGAACAAAGCTAAAAAAAACAGGCCTAATAACTACGCTCGGTTCAGAGCGCGCTCAGAATGCTCGCGCATTATATTTAAAAAGGAAAAACGCCTAATGTAGCAAAGTGACGCTCTGCAAGGAAGCTCGAATGTCTCAACCCGCACTAGGTATTATGATTCACGTACCTACATGTCTACTTAACATATTTTATTATTAGTTTGCATTTTAGTAAAGTCAGTTATAGAATTTTAAGGCCAACTCACCGAACTGAAACTTCGAGACTCGACAAACGATCAAAAGAAATTCACCTAACTAGGTACGCGCTACACCCATCACAAATCAGTGAAGAAAGCCAATAAAATGTTCCCTTCTGGTGGCTTATGCGGATTGTTAAGCCCCGAATATAATTTCAATCTTTCACTTTTTTATCTCTCGAGATAAAGATGCCGCAATGTGAATATATTGAGTAACATCAATGCGCCCACAAGATTACAAAAAGAGAAGAGAAAAAAAACTTTATTGCACCGAATAACCTTTTTTTCTTGTATTCTGGGGTTTTTTATGTTCGAGTCGAGTTGATGCTCTTAACAAATTTATTCACTGGTTTTGTATTTATCATCGCTCTTTGTGATTTACAACCCGCGTCACAAAAGATTTTAATTGTTCTCGTCTTACATAAGGAAGCTGTTGGTCCTGTTGATCGCTTTTTTTTTTGCTTTCGTTTCGAAATTTACATTTTTCCAATGTTTTCTGTTGTGGACCATAAAGTGGACCACAGCACCAGACAAAATAACAATAAACACAACAACGAGAAAAATTATGACCAACAGGGCCTTGGTTGTGCCTTATTTATGAGCAGGTAATTTACGTTGGCACAAATCCGTTTTAATGTGCACATTAAATGGGATCAGGGATTCGTCGTGCTTTTTTTTAACAGCTATTTTCGAGACGGTTTTTAAAGCAAATCTGTCCCTTCTTTTTAACATTCAGAGATATAGCTAGTGGAAGGGCAGGCATATCTATGCGATGCCAAAATTCAGCCGATCACAATAAATCTGCGTGCAACTAAGTCGCCGCATCTGCATAAGGTAATACGTTTTGACTCACACAAATTGGAATCATGGTTGTACCTATATGTTGCTGCGTTGCGCCCCGAAGACCACAATAATGAACGAGCCATGTTGGCTGCTTGTCTTTGCATTGATCCCTTAACAAGTGGCTGTTGGTTTTCAAGTTCTGGGACAAATTTTCTTTACCAACGAGGATGGATGTGGGGCGGGAAGGATGTAGCAGAACTGATTGGGAAATGTTTTGCATTTGGGATAGTCGATTGGCCATTGACATATTTGTTGGTGCATTTTGTGGCCAAAGCATGAGCGTGCACAATTGATTATTTGGTTTGAACGAAACGAGTGATGGTGACGCTTCTGCGACAGATGAGAGAGCTGAAATATTTGCATACAATGGCGCGGTTCATTCATTGGATAAATTTTCGTTCATTTGTGTACAGATTTTTGTTTGCTTTTTATGTTGACAGTTCTAGCTAGGAAGCCTGTTGCCGTACGTGGTCTACGAAATCTTATGAAACCTAATGAAGTTTATGGCGTTTTTAGTGGGGAGAGGATCTGCAGATTGTTTAATGACTGCCTCAAGCTTCCATGGGAGAATTCAAAATGTCAAATTGTTTGTTCTGTATCTGAATGCGTACGAGCGAATTTTTAATTTTTGTTGACTGTCAACTTTGAGCTCTAAAATTCTGCGCATCAGAAACAAAGTGCGCTGAAAAACAGAAACACTAAACAATTCTAATCGCGACCACTGTTGTTCGTCTATTTGGGGCGACTTAGCTCACCTTAAGCTATCAGTTGCGACAGTTGAAGCTAGAGAGCGTTAAAAGAAGATATTCAATTAAGCGCAATGCTCGTTGGCTTGGGCTATTCGAGCGAATAATTCTCCTCACATAGATCATTAGGGAGGTAGCTAATTCGGGTTAAAACACAGTCATGCCTGCCTTAGTTGATTGCCAATCAACTTTGCTGCGAGAGATCTTATGCACCAATGCTATACCTATAATAATTACCTGGAAAATGCTCCGAGACCTATACCCATGGTATCATGCCAGCCAGCCAACCCGTACGCCCTTAAACAGCCCATTAGCAATCATTAAGCTCACTCTGTCACTACTTTTACCGCTGAAAGTTAGACCCGACAAAAAGTACGTATCCCTACCTAATTATTGTACGCGGGGTACCTACGTTATAATCTGGAAGAATAATAAACTCATTTAACAACAAAGCGGACTGCGACTCTGATGACTGCATTAATTTCGATTTGCTTGACTTTATTATATTTTGTTGTTTACTCTGTCAGTTTTTTTCTTGTTTTTTTTTTTTTTTTTTGAGTGACTTCTTGGAACTTCAGTTGATGTATAATTTGCCAGCCATGTTGCATGTGGGCGTATAGCTGAATCGAAAAGGTTTGTCTTGCGACTGGGATACATTACAATAAGAGAGCAAAAATGAAATCAAACCCAACAATCAAATGTGATTCCCGGAAATTCATCTTATTAATGCATTCCGCGGCTGTATTATTCAAATTTTCGGTTAATTTCGCACGGTTCGGTGCGTCGCTTCGGTCGGAACGGTAATTAGGGAAAATTTTCATTTTCAAAATAAACACGATTCGGATGATGCATTCCGCAGTCCCTTGGTGGAACCGACAGAGGATTTATATGTGGCGTGCATAATCACCAAAAGTCAACAGTCACAGTGTCAATTTGTCAGTGGCGCGCAGTTCAGTCTCATTTAATCCGTCCAAAATATGAATCCAACGCCGCATACCACTTCAAAATCGACAAACAAAAGATTGTCCTCTTTCGGAACAGTTCAATGGCCATTAAACACGATGTTCAAATTTGATTCAACAACAAAAAAGGAGGTTAATTAAGAGCCGATTCAAACGGTACTACACCTCTACTCTGCTGTTATTTTGTTAAATCCATTATATCACTCATCGTGCATGTACGTAAATGCTCGCGTTGTCCTGGCCGCAGTTTAGTGTTGCAATGAATCATAAACGCTCTTTGTTTAAGTAACAGTATGTCAGGGAATTAGGAGAATTCATTGTTAAGATGAAGTCGCACCCCCTTGTCCTTCGTGGATATCAGAATTTTTTCAGCTTGAAGGATATTCGCATAGCCAATATATGATATATATCAAGGTCGTACTATTGAAGGACAAAAGTAGTTCCCCTATATCACGAACCATGATGGGAGAAAATGATACCAACCCAAGGTCCGCAGCAATATGTCCGACAAGAAACGTCGCATGGAAAATAAACAACTTCAACTGGTCGTGATTGATATTTTTTCGTTATGATTCGGTCACTTTTGCTTTCTTAGGTGGCTACATTTGCGGCTTTCTTATTACGTATCTATTGGCGATTGGTGTGATTCTTTCAATGTCAACTGCAATTGCTTACTACGCCGTGTGTCAATTGCACAAAGCAATTGGGTCGTTTAAGTATCCAGTTTAGTAAGTATGACAGCTGTCTGACTTGATGTATCTCAGTTTTGATTGGCTTAGATTGGTCTCGTCAAAAAATTCGTGACTGAGTGGCCGCATTCAAGAGTCTAGTCATCTTAAGTCGACTGGATTGGTCTGGATGAGATGTAACCTGAACGCAAAAACTAGATTGGTCGGGAACGTCACTTTTCCTACGTCAGTCGACTTTAGATACCTAGATTTTTGAATGTGCCCGTTATCTTTGTAAATTGTCAAAAAGTTATTTTTCTCGGGGAGCAAATGTTAAATTGAATACACACCCTTTCTTGACCAACCACACTGTATCGTAAACAAGAACACACTCCGACGTCTGCTGTCCAACATTAAAATGCACGTTTTTGTTTCTCCAAATCTCGTTGAATCCATTTTCATTTTGGAAAGAGATGAATGCGTTATACCGCACTTCTCTCTGTCATGCCCTTGAAGAATGTACAAGGATAACCTATGTATACAGATACACACCCCATTTGGGTGCAACAGCATAGAATTACGATTCCAGTTAGTTGCTTTCGTTTTATTAACTCTCTCTATAGATATCACAAAAGTCCCGACAACGACGTCGATTCCAAGTCCAACACAACTCGCTAGTTATCCTTCATATTTCGCACCCTCATCTAATACAGTTAAATGCAGAACCACGAGCATAGGAAAATCCAACCAAAGTCAAGTCGAAGGACGAAATTTAATAGCATCCACATGGAGTCGCACTTCGAGTATCCTTCAAAATGCCATTCAGCATGCACACCCATACTTATGCCTGGCTGTTGATGGAGCGAACTTATCTGTGTGTGCGGGAACAAGACGACGCACGATATAGCTTCTTTCAAAAACGACAAACATGCAGCGAACAAATTCTTTTATTATTGCCATGGTAAATAATAAAACGGATCAGTTGAATAAATTAATATGCGAGAGACGAGGATATTTTGTGTTTCACCTTCATGCTCCATCTCCGTTGTTGGATATGGCTTATTGTTATTAGCGTTGAGTTATCCCTGCCACAGCGAGAGCAGTCTGCGTTGCATGCTGTACACGGCCGGGGAGGGGTTGGTAATTAAAGTGCACCAGGAGACGGCGACGTTAACTGGCAAGCAATGTAATGTTTGGCTGCTAAATGATGCAGTTTTGTTCGGTTAATGCACGATTTTAGGGACAAAAATACGTAATCTCGAATTTACATGTTTGAGGGAAATTACGCTCTAATTTGAAGGTTCTACTTTTAATCACCTTTTTTCATAGCTCTGCTGAAAAGAATCCTTCTCGTTTATGTACTTGGAAAATTATGCAGCTATATGGTTAAGCATCCATGAAATTTAACAACTTACCAGCTAACACATGGGCTTAATAATGACACGAAATTTTATATGTGCATAGGCACAGAATAATTATTTTAATTGGGGATATTTTTTGTCGATTGCTTCAAAACAAAAGCGTATCCGACTTTTTTATTTCAACTGTAATTTCAACAATAACCAAGTCAGTGATCCCAAAATTGGAGTTTTTAAACCTATTCAAATCTTACACCGGGATCGGGTCCAGTGTAATTTTAGTCGGGATGGATTTATTCACGAATATAATTCACATTTTTTCTGTCATTTCCAAAAATACTGATACTGTGACAACAGATGTCGGGACTTTATTTACATACACATCTGCATCCAGGCGATATTCACCACTTGGCCAGAAACCCTTTCATTTCCCAGCATCCATGGGTAGGTTTTTTACGATATAATCTCCCTGCATAGAAGAACATTAAACAGCTGATTTTTGTTTGTTCAAATAAAACCCACTTCATATGGACAACTATGATTAGCATTCGTATGAAGTGCCATAATTGGCATTATCACTTTCAAGTAGGTTATGCTTGATCTTTTGGTGAAGAAGTGACAAAAGTTTTCTGTTACATTAATCAAAAAAGGTCTGTAGACAGTGAACTTTTTATACAGTTGATAATTGATCGTAAAGAAATGTTCAATTAATGTTGGGGTTGTATTTAACTCTTTATGTTTACGAACCAATGCATCGTTCACTATATACGCAAGGTGGAAATACATAGTGATGATAGTCTGCTAGCGACTGACTTGTTTCGCACGACACGAAAGTTATCACTCATAAGGACCTTGTCATGAACTTTGCATATCAATTTGGTGAACTTTGCAGTGATTCCTTTCCGGAAGAGAATTTGTTTCAAATTCAAATTCAAATATTTATTCAATAATCATACACAGTAAGATACAATATCTTATTTAGTAGTGCAAGTTTCAGCGAAGTGCTATGAAAAATTAATTAAATTTTTCATAGTACAAGTTTGTTGATTTATCGGTGTTGAAAATGTATATTTTTATATTTACATCGGCTGAATCGTGGACTGCTAGAAGGCACACTATTCCTGTTAGGATGAGAATTGATTTGCGAGACATTGCTTTGTAGATATCTGATTTATTCAGAGTTATTTATTTATTTATTTATTTCAAAGAATAGGTTCACAGTAAGATTACATCTTATAGTTTGTGAAGGCTTTAAAAGATTTAGAGTTCAAAAGGAAAATTAACATTAGATAGATGAGGACAGACTACATATAATTAATTGGAAGCTTACATAAGAAAATTAATAACAAAAACAATAACAAAATATGTAAGTTGAGAGGGTAACTGATGCAATATTTGCCTGGTGTTCAAAGGTAATTGGGTAATTGGTAATTGAATTTTCCATTTGATGGAATTTAAATAATTTTACTGGTTTAGATAAATCTACCAAACGGCGATTACGCACTTAGCCACTACATTGCGTGTTCAATATCTACTATTATTGGAAACAAAATTGTCCAGCGATATTATCGTTAAACCTTAAAAAAATAATTGGATATAGGTACTAAAGGGTGACTACACATTCCCGAAAAAGCAAAAAAAAAAAAATAAACCAGTAAAAGTGTTAGATATCATCGGCCTGGCCACTTCATACAAGTCATGCAAAACTGGTTTTGTATGGGAGGTACCAGAACTACTTGACCGACATAGTCCAAGTTTAATGTAAACCTGACGATAATAAAAGTAAGTCCTCTCACAAAATTTCACTTGCCTAGGTCGATTTGTTTTGACGATATCCTGTTTTCAACAGACAGAGAGACACATAGGCTTAATATTGATTTTGAATGGGAGCTATCAGAACTACTTGACGGACATAGCCCATTTTTAGTAACAACTTGACGACAGTAAAAGGAAGTCCACCTTCAAAATTTCACTTGCCTAGGTGGATTCTTTTGGACTCTATCGTGTTTTCAAAAGACAGAGAGACACATGGGTCTAATATTGATTCTGTATGGGAGGTACCCGAACTACTTGACCGAAATACCCAATTTTTAATACCAACCTAACGACAATAACAATAAGTCCTTCTACCAAACTTCATTTGCCTAGGTTCATTTCTTTGGACGCTATCGTGTTTTTAACCGACAGAGAGACACATGGGTCTAATATTGATTTTGTATGGGAGGTACGCGAACTACTTGACCGACATAGCCCATTTTCAATACCAACCTGACGACTATAAAAAGAAGTCCTTTCACCAAATTTCATTCGCCTATGTCAATTCCTTTGGGCTCTATCGTGCTTTCAACAGACAGACAGACAGACGGATATGGCTAAATCGATTCAGAATGTGATCCTGATTCAGAATATAAATATTTTATGAGCTCTCCAGTGACTCCTTCTTGGCGTTACAAATGTATTGAGAAAGTGAATATACCTTTCTGTGGAGGATATAAAAACGAGTAAACTCCTGTGAGGTCCCAAGGTTAACTTATATAGGATAGATTCAAACAATGCTCTCCCTCCAAGAGGTTAAAAATTGTAGTACGGGGGATTTTAAAACGTAGTAGGGGAGACCGGGGCTAGTTGGCTAAAATTTATATTTTTTTCATTTTCTATTGAACTAAGCCTGATATTAAGACAGTTCAAATATCAATATACCTACCATGTATTTTTTTTAAGTAAATAAACATACGAATTCATAATCAAACAATTAACAAAATAATAAAATGAATAGTTATATATAATAGTTATAAAAATATAAACATATCCTTTCAAATGCAGGCTTTAGTTGAAAATGTTTCGTGCTTTCTAAATTGACCCAAAATTGATTGAAAACATCATGTGACCTGAATTAAATCTCCTTTATGAACTTGTAACTAAAACTTTAGGAAAACAAAAGAGTAGGTAGGTACTAAACGAAATTATTGATACATTTTTTCCTAAATATTTTTGAAGTGTGAAAATGTAGTATAAAGTACACAATTTATAATTGTACGTAGCGCTGGATACGAACGACTACAGAACATCATGCATAGCCTGCGGCATGAGGTTCCTGTATTTGTTAGTAGGAATAATAATAATAGTGGTCATTTTTGGAAAAAAGTAAATTTATCTCGTTGGTGGAGGAAATTTGTAAAGTCTGCTCCCACTGCAAAAAATAAGTGGTGACAATGACCGCTTCGCGGCATGTTAAACTCCATACCTATATAACGCCGTTTTCCATTGGGACAAAAAATCAATCTTTTTTTTGATTCGGATCACTTTTTGCAGATCTCGATATTTTTTTTTCAGATTTACACATACTACCACAAATACAGCACAGCTGTTTAACGTCATCAAATAAAGTTTCTTTTAAAACAAATGTGCAAAGTTTCGTGAAAACCAAAATAAAGAAATACATAAACAGCAATGGACATAATTTTGAAGGAATTATTATCTTCATTGTCTTCCTCATCATGCGGAAAATACGAATCACCAAAACTACTCCATTTGTATCTACAACAGAGGAAACTTTTTATAAGCCGATTTCCATGGTTGATATTAACAAAAATAAATGCAATTTGAATAGCTGACATTGCTGTCAAATAACGCACTAATCCATTTACAAAAGCAGATCAATTTCATTGCATGCTCCATGAGCCGCATAAAATCAGAGATCTGAAAAAGATTTTTGGTGGTCCCAATAAAAAAAGGACATATGACATAATTGGCATTTCACCATTTGCGCTAGACGTCTAGCACTTTTTGTGAAATATCCCTTTTAGGGAAATTTCTCAATCTAGCGCCGTTAAAGGAAATCGTTTATGTGTTTACAAAATACAAATAAATCACCCCTATCGAGGTATTATATGAAATCGGAGAAATTCCAATCGTGGTATCCGTTTTGATGCAACTTTTGGAAAATTTCTCCGATGACACGTAGCGCACCTTGTCGCATTGCGCGGAACCGCGTTTTACCACTTACTTTTGACAGCTACGCTGCACATTTTTTCCGAAGCTCTCCGACAACTTATTGCTGCGGAATATTTTAATGCGAAATGAACGCGTTTATATGCTTCATTTATTTTGTTCCGAAACGGATACTTCGAATTGGCTACCTCTTGCAGGTTTTTTCGAAAGCAAGTCAAATACAATAATGCCGGAAGTTTCACATATAAATATATAAAGAGAATGGGAAGGAGAATTTCACACAAGATTGAAGTTAGTCGATGTTGAGAATAATCCGCAATACTTTACAAATAGTGTAACGGCCAAATTATTCACTCCGGGTGTAACTGAGGTTTAAGTTAATTTTACACCCGATCATTTATCCGCATTTTTTGAATCCGATAATTTTAACCTATGTCCATATTATTCAGTTAGCAACATGCATTAAACCCGCTGGATTTAAATGCGGGTTTAAAACAATTTGAAATTTCACATTACGTGGGGCTAACGTTATGCCAAACTTTTTTTGTTGCTTGTCACTTGGAAATTGATTTGATTTGTAGTGTGCCGATTTTTGTCTTTAGTGCATAAGTCGAATCATGGAATATAGCCTCCAAAATGACCGGAATTATTTCCGAAAATCAAACACATCGTAATCATCGAAGCAACCCCGCTTGTGCATTCGATATTTTCGACGACAAGGACGACGTTGATTTACCATTAGCTCTCCAACATATTCGTCTTCTGATGACGAAGACATTAACATTTCATCCATTTCACGAATGAAATCCATTGTTTTTGTAGCTTCTTGCTACTTTTTATTTTCCCCTTTCATTCACCCTGCCAGCGAAAAAATATTATCAATATTCGATATAATGAAATTGAGTTTTAACCCGAGTTAAAGAACTTAAACTTAAACTTTAACCGCGCGGACGATTTTCCATCTGGGATATTTTGTGCTAGATATCTAGCGGGCAATGGAACGCGTCAACGCGGCTATTGATGATGTCGTGTTATGTATGTACCTTTTGACAAAAAGCAGTCCAAAGTCTATAGAGAAGACAATAATAGCAACAGATGAACAACGTACAACATCGGACACATATTTTCTCGCTTACTTATGCGTAAACGTATGGTTGATGAACTAAAGACTTTACCAAGACATCATAAGAACAAACAAATAACCGATGAAGAAAGAGATTAGAAATATTTTGGAAAGGTACTCGAACAAATATGAGGCAAATATTCAAAAGCCAACTCAGTCCTTTCAAGTCCTATTCAAGCTACATCAGATAATATGTGATTGTGTCCTTGCATAAATTTAGTAACCGACATCATCTATTGTTGTGTTGTTGCATGCAGACCCTCGAACGATTTGAGTTCAGCTTGTATTCGCATAAATATTTGGCA
The DNA here is from genome assembly GCA_916610125.1 of Cheilosia vulpina. Lineage (NCBI taxonomy): Eukaryota > Metazoa > Arthropoda > Insecta > Diptera > Syrphidae > Cheilosia > Cheilosia vulpina. The sequence continues at coordinate 47,846,428 of OU744279.1, forward strand.
TACGTTTGGCTTTGGAGAGCTCCTTCAGCCTTGCGTACGTAGCTGTTGCACCTGCTGTAGCGCACATTCTCTTATCGTCGTATAGTTCTAATTTTGTTTCCATCATTTGCAAGAAAAACGAAAATCTCTATATTAATAAGTGCCACTCCTGCCAAGAGCAAGAGGAAGCACAAGTATGCTTCACTCCACCAGATTTAGAGAAAAAAAAAGCAGGAAAACATTTCCTTGCAAGGAATTTCTTCGAGTGCTCTTCGGGATATTCACTTGGATATATTCATTCCATGATTTTATGATGTGTTGTTTGTGGATGTCTGCTTAGGGCTAACCCACGCCAGAGGAGATCTTCGAAAGGAGCAATATTTTTAGAGTTTTGAGAATACATTTTTGTGTGTACATATTTCATTTTGAGTGTTTGATCTGAGTCTGTTAGTAATTTATTCTAACTTCATGTAAAATTATATAATAGTTAAAATTAAATTTTTTTTTTCTCTGTCTGAAAAGGAATTTTTATCAAAAAGATTGCTCAACAAAATCGATTGAATTTATTTTAGTTGTATGTTGTCTATTCGCGTACTTTCTCGAGCCAAACACTACAAACCCGTCAAACTCAAAAAAAATTACCAAAACTCTCTCAGAGAGCTGAAAATATACGCCAAAGTACGTGGATAGACTTCGAGCTACTTTGAGCAACTTTCATCTTTGACATCTAATCCATATCCCCATAAAAATATATAACTTAACTTTTTGCAACATTTGAACCGTTCTAGGACAACATTCGACCACCACCGAATTTTCTTTATTTTTACAGATTTTATTGTTCTGTGCATTTTTAAGACGGATTTTGAATTTGTTTCACTACTTGTCGGTTGAGGTCCATTAAATCTGTAGCTATTGTTAAAAAAAACCAAGATAATTGTGGCCTTGAAGATCTTTGTGATGTCCATAAATGACTATTAGCACTAGCTATAGCACGATTCATTTTAATGTTCTCAGAAAGCTGTAGAAATTGGACAGCATTTAAGACATCAGAAATTTTTCTTAATTCCAGGGATGTTAAAATTCTAGTTGCATTCAAATGCCCTGCTTCTCAGGTGGAAGAGACTCGTGCACTGATAGATAAAGTGACCCTTTACCACCTTAGCTATTAAATTTAGCTTGATTTTACAATATCTTATGAAGCCATTTTCTGTTAAAATTGTTGGTTCGACTTTTGGCTTTTTCTTTAAATTTTAATCACTGTCTAAAATGGTAAAACAATTGAATACGAAAATGAATCTTTAAATTAATAACCTTTGATGTTCACAATTGTTTAAGAAACTCTTGTTATTTACACTTACCTATACTTATATACCGCCAAAAACGCCATCATATCCAAGCGTCAATGACAATCAAAAGCAATTGTCAGCCAGTACGCATTTTATGCCAAAAGTAGGATTGGCTTTTCCATATTTATCCACTGCTCCCTCCGCTGTACTACCTACACCTATACATTTATCCGACGATGGACGCAGAGAAAACTCAATTTATATCCACAAGATAAACCAAGATAAACGTTGTATACGAGTAATCGTTGCGTATGGATTTTTGCAATCTTCAGTGTATGCTTGCAAATTGTTGGGGCTGAATGCCCATCCAGCCCTCATTCAACTTGTATGCTTGTATAAGTTTAGTGACGGTCTTGTCAGGCCATTTGGTTGGCATTATCATCTACTGAATGACTACAAACTAATGGAACAGAAAAAAGGCCTTCCACTGTAGTATGGCGTAGAGGGGTGGCTTCATGGCAATCGTTTCATGTCCTTATTTTGACAATCGACTAACGAGCGTACACAGTAATCCTAGAAACATTGTTTCCTGATGTAGTTTTTGGTGTGTGTGTGTTTTTTTTATTTATTCCGAATCCCTCCTATCTATGTGAATGGATTGGGATTTATTTGAAAATATGATACTTTCCGGAAGAGAGCAATTAGGCAAGGCGGCAACCATCCGACCATTCTCTTGGAGGGTGAAAGCAATCCCAAAAATTCGATACCAATGGGTGCATTTGCCAAAAGTCTACATGTAGACACTTACGTGTACGAACTACTATGTTGTTACGGTATGTCTACTTCTTTATTTCCGACAGGCTGTGTAGGGTGGGATCGATTTTAACGGCTTGCTGGAAGTACCCATATGCAAATTTTTCCTTGATGATTTATCACATTTTTTTCGGGTTATTTATTTATTTATTTATTTATTTGTTTATTTATTTGTTTGTTTGTCAATAAGGTACTAAACCTTTTTAGACATGAAAATTTGAAATTATAAATAAGTAGCATAGTACAAACGAGAACGAGACTAAAATTTGAGGAAAAGTTGTGAAAAAAAAATAAAAAAGATATAAACTAATTAAAATTTGAGCAATACAATTACAACTGGAAAAAATTTAACAAGATGGATTTTATTAATGGTATTGTCATATTAATGTCAATTAAAGACGCACAATCATTATACAATAGCATTAAACCATTTAAAGAGGAGGATCTACCGTAATTAGTACGAGAACGAGGAATATAAAAGAATCTGTTATTACGCAAATTAAGTGATGGAACATTAAGACCCAAAAGACTTAAGATATCAGGACAGAGAATCTCCCCAATAAGTATTCTGTGAAGAAAAACAACTCTTGACACCTTTCTCCTAACCTCAAGGGACTCGAGTCCAATAAGTTGTAATCGGGCTGAATAAGGGGGTAAGTTATTAATATCAGACCAAGGAAGACGTCTGAGGGCAAACCTAAGAAATCTTTTTTGAATAGCTTCGATTCTTACAACATGAGTATTGTAGTATGGATACCAAACACTGGACGCATATTCCAAGAGCGATCGAACAAACGTCAAATATAAAATTTTTAACGCATAGGGTTCGGTGAAGACCCTTGCATAACGTTTAAGCATTCCCCATGCTCTATTGGCTTTATTTGTGATGTATTCATAGTGGTAAATGTAGGATAGTTTACTATCTAACATAACCCCTAAATCTTTTATCAAAGTTACACGTGGAATAACATTATTGTCGAAGGAATAAGCGTGAATGGAAGGCGAGGTACGACGTGAAAAAGTAATGACCGAACATTTACTAACATTAAGGGACAAGTAGTTTTTAGTGCACCACCAAACGAAGTTTTGGAGATGTGCATTCAATCTATCAAAACTATTCGAATCAGTGCATGAAGAGTATATTTTAAAATCATCAGCAAACATCAGGATATTGCAATGTGGAACAAATTTTACAACATCATTAACGAATAAAATAAATAAGAGTGGGCCTATGTGACTACCTTGAGGGACACCGGATGTTACCAAGATTTCTTTCGATAAGTGTCCTCGAAACTTAACAAATTGGTATCTGTTTCTTAAATAGGATGATAGCCATCTAAGAAACAAAGTAGGGAAACCTAAACGTTCAAGTTTGTAAAGAAGAAGCTTGTGGTCAACTCGGTCAAACGCTTTACTGAAATCAGTGTAAATGGCATCGACCTGATTACCCTTAGATATCTCACTAATAACAAAATTTGTAAAAATGAGAAGATTTGTAACAGTGGATTTGTTTTTTACAAAACCGTGTTGGTTATTGCAAATTAAATTTTTACAAAAAAAATTTAACTTATCAGTCACCAACTCATCAAAGAGTTTAGGGATGGACGATTGTTTACATATCCCTCTATAGTTTTCAATGTTATTTTTTCTACCGGATTTAAATATTGGTACAATAAAAGAGTTTTTCCATAGGGAAGGAAAGATACCAGTCTTCAACGATACATTGAATATATGGCAAAGAATGGAATGTAAAGGAAGGGCACACATTTTTAAAAAACCTGCTGGAATACCATCGGGTCCAGGATTGAAATTTAGAGCCAAATTTCCAAGTTTACTCAGTATCATATCTTCGGGAAAATCAATGTGACTGAAAATAGAGGAATGTGGTGCACCTAAGTAAGAAAAAAAGTGTTCATCTATAACTGAACAGGGATTTGAATACACTGATTGAAAAAATGCTCCAAAGTTATTGCAGATAATACGGGGATCATCAATAGACTGGTCATCAAAGGTGAAAGAAGCCGGAAAACCATCACTATTCTTTTGTAAATTAACAAAGTTCCAAAATAAATTAGGCGAAGATTTGATTTTTGATTCGACATCATTGATATAAGCAGAGTAGGCTTGGTGAATAGAGGTCTTAAACTCAGTTCTAAGCTGACGATATAAAGTACAATCATCATTCGACATACTCGAGCGCCACTTCTTATACGCTCTATTTTTAAGAATTTTAAGTCTACGTGTTTCATCATTATCCCAAGGACATATACCATTTATAAAATTTTTAATTTCAACAACTGGGACAAAATCAAAAATTAAGTTCTTTAAGACGCGATAAAATATCGAGCAGAGTTCTTCTAATCCAAGATTTAAAAATGGACTCCAGTTAAAATTATAAAGCTCATTACAGATGTTATTATAGTTAGCATTTTTAAAATCAAACTTATAAGAAGAAGAAATATTTAAAATATTAAACTCTATATGACAAAACAAATATAATGATGGATGATAGGTGTCTTCGGGAACCAGCGGAGTTAGACTTCTAGAAACATAGCTATCATCGTTATAATTGGAGAATATTAGGTCCAACGAGCGATTCTGATGGTTTTTAATTGGGTTTAGTTGAAACAGTCCAATGGATTGAAAGCAGTCGATGATCTCGGCCTCAATGGGTGATAAGGTATTGGCATGGGTAAGATACGTGCAATCAATATCTCCGGCAGTCCAATCAATTTTGGGTTGATTAAAGTCACCGAAGACATAAAGTCTGTCATGAGCGGTTGTAAGATTTTCAACATAGCGAATGGCATCCAAGTATCTAATTACTACGGAAAGCAGTGTTCTAGGAGGTATATAGACACACACGATGAAAACTTTTGATGAGGCGAGATCAAATTTACTGCCACAGATTTCGATATCCGAGAAATCGTCAAGTTTTAGTTCCTTAGGATTTAAATCTTTTCTGATTGCTACAAGAACACCACCAAATCGTTCAAATGAACTATTATTAGGTGATCGATCACAACGATTCACAGAAAAATAGTTTGGGAAAATAACAGCATCGGAGAAGCTGTCATCTAATCCAGCTTCTGTGATGACTATGATATCAGATGAGGAGCTGTAGACATTTAACAAGAATTTCGTACATTTTGTCCTTAGCCCTCTCACATTTTGGTAGAAGAATGCAAGCTCGTTAAGTTTTTTGGCTTCCTGTTCGAGTTGTTAGGGCGATGCGTAAACTCCTTTACAATCATATTTTTCGGCCAAAAATTAGGGTTTACTAAGACCTTTCCAATATCTGAGGGAGCGAGCAACTTAAATGAGGCTGATATTCGGTCCGGCAGGTTTTCCGGTGTAAGGCTGTGACATCTGATAGCATCGGTGTCAATGCCGTTGCTTCTTATAAAGTTGATAATGTCCACTGGTTTAGTTCCATATTGTAAACGTGCTAAAAACACGGCAAAAGGTGGAGGCACAACTCTCAAAGAGGTGTCACAATTGCTAACCCCTGCTGATGAAACGACCAAACGTGTATTACTAGCAGCAAGCGGATTAACAGCTACATTAATTGCAGGCTGGTTACAAACAATAGGCGCTGAGGGTGATGTAGATGGTACAGGTGTTGAAGATGAAGATGATTTGTCCAATGAGACTTCCACACTGGGAATCACAACTGAAGTGGTTGAGTTTGACCGCAAAATCCGTTTCGGTTGGATAAGTTGGGCCTCAGTGTTTGGGCGTACTGAGATATCATTACCCAGCTGCTGGTGAATAATATTATTAGATTCCTTGGTATTCTCTGTTGGCAAAATTCGTAAAGGCTCATGAAGTTGTAAAGGACTCAGCAAATTAACAATAAGATCCTTAGATTGAGGTAATTGTTGGTGCAAGGTATTCTCAATATTTGCAAAATTATTCTGCATTCTATCAATATTTGCAGAATCAAAATCCAACGTCTCCTGTAGTTCGGCAAATAAAGATGCAATATTCTTAATACATTTTTGCGCCTTAACTAGTTTCCAGTGAAGGACATCAGGTGAGATATTGCGATGTTTTTCACAAAAAAAACATAGACCAGGAGTAGAGATGATTTTATCTGCATCTTTTCCTTTTAGGCCAATGCATTTTGCATGAACAGGTTCAAGACAAATTCCACACGAAACGCTCACATCGTTTGTGTTTTTCTTACAAATGTAACAATCAGGGTTACTCATGATACGGTGGAGGAAGTAGGAAGAATACAGGTGTACTCCGAAATGATAGAAAAGGATGGAACCACTTTCTCACTCAAGGCAGTTGTTGAATGTTGTTGCAGGTTAAAGAATATGAAAACCGTTTTGAGCTTTTAGTGTAGGCGGGATAAACGAGACGGACAGCTTATAAAAGAATGTGATGAAAGGAGATGGGTGATTAAATATATCACTCAAATATGTATGCACACAGAAAAAATGTTTTGAAATAGAATATTATATTGTTTGTTAACACTTTTCATGTAAAAATAAACACAACACAACAAGCGAGGTATCTAAACTGTGAAACAACTTCACGAGAATTTAATGCTACACAAGTTGTACTTTGTTAAATCAAATTTAATAGAAAAAAGTTTAAATAAAGCAAGAGTCGAAATATTGGACTGCTCGTTCCGTTCGTTATCTGTTAAAGATTTATGCATAAACAATATTATTTTTTGGTTTGTAAGGGGTGGTTGTTTTTTAAATAGCTATAGAGATTCTGATATTATATGTGGTTTTAGTTTTAGTTGAAATATTCGGTATAAGTACACCTAGTTCGGGCTTAGGTCTGTCCTCTTTTAGAAAACTACCGCCTTTAATTTATTATTAATTTATAAAATTTATTTACTTACAGTCTGACAAAAAAAACTTCTTAAATCGACCTTCTCGCAAGCGCATTTGATGTAGAATGATTATCTGCAAATTCGACCGAATTTGACATTAACTTTAGGAAAAGGTTGTACCAAGAAAACGAAAAATAGTTGGTAGTACTAGAACTGGTCGAATTTCGCTTTCATAACTTACTTATAGAATTACAGAGTTACGATTTTGCGAATTCGAACAGTCTAACTTTAGAATCGAGTTTCATAGTAGGTCCCCAGTCTTTTGATAAAAAATAAGCAATTACAATCCAGGGCTCATATCAGAGGAGCTGTTTTTAACGCGTTCCCGAAGAAAGAAAGCATCGCGGCTCTGTGCCTTTAAGCCTTTAAGATGGGAGCGGACTCCTAGAAGTTGGTTAGACATTTTCTCTATAGTTGCAAATGTAAATACGAACTGTCAAATACCGAAGTCGAAGTCAGATTAAAATGGATTCGTCCGATTCGAAAAGTTTTTAAAAAATATACACCTAAAGGACTATTCACATGAGTGGTAGTTGCGAATAGGTTAATTGCGAACAAATCCATTAAACTGTATCTATGCATTGAAAATTGAAAAAGCATAGTATTTAATTAATCTAACATCTAATCTACAGAAACCTGAGTCTCAATTCATTCAAATAGCGAAATTTACAATTACAGTAATTTTCCCGCGAATAAAAAATCCTCCCAGCGAACTGTCAACTGTCACACTTTATTCAAAACCCACATATATTACAGTCGCGATCCACAAGCCAACGAATGAATAATTTAATCGAACTTAACCTTTAAAATGGAACTGAATTGCGGGTATCTGCGACTATAAAAGTTTCCATGTGAATGAATGAATATTCGCTTGTTTGCAGGTCGTAATTCGCTGTCATGTGTACAGTCCTTAAGACATTGGTCGCATTCAAGAATCTAGTTATCTTAAGTCGACTAGATTGGTCTGGATGAGATGCAACCTGAACGCAAAAACTAGATTGGTCGGGAACGTCACTTTTCCTACGTCATCCTCATACGTCAACTGTCAACTTAGTACTCAGTCACGAATTTCTTGACTAGATTCGTCGGCTACCCCTCCATAAACGTCAACTGAAACAGCTGCTCACATGACCGATTGCGACCAATCAAAACCGAGATTCAATTAGTGAGAGACCTGTCAGACTTACTAAACTAGATACTTGAACGTCCCCAATTATTGAAAAGTGTAGTGGCTTGCAGTGCACGTTATTTCATTGCGCTATAGGGTAGAACCCCCAAACTTATTACACTTCCAACGCATCACAGTCTTTCCCTACGTTTTTCCAATTTTCCTAAAGGTAGACCCAGACTACATTCATTTCTCAACGCCAAAGCCCCTCTATCCTATTACCCGGTAAAATGCGAATTTGTATCGTAATTTCCCCAGCTCTTTGCCGAGCAAAGTCATAATTTACTCTCCAAAGCAATACGATAGAATGGAATTTCCTTTCGTCTACTTTTTGGGTGAAACACCAACTACACACATGTGTTTGCATTCACCATCCAGCTCCAGTCAAGAATTAAAGGGACGGCATGTGTGTGTGTGTGTTTGTGTATTTTGGTTTTTGTTAACAAATGCCTTTTCAGTAATTAAGCAAATAGTTTCACCTCCCACAGATAGGATTTTATGCAGAAAGACTAATGCATTTGGCATTTGGCAGGTTCCTCCTCAGTTTGTCCCATTCCGGAACAAAAAAAAAATGACAGAAGAAAAAAAAACCAAAACATTCCTTGTAGACGATAAGCGCACAAAATATGAACCAAAACAAGGAATGTGGCAGTGCAGGCAGGACAGAGAAGGTCGCAAGCATCGGACGTCTATAAGCTGCACTCCCTCGAAAATTGGTAAAGTTTTGCCATTGGATTGTGTTGATTTTTTCCCTTCACTGTGTCCTTGTGCGTCCCTTCGTTTAGCTTTCTTTTAATTAGCAAAAGTTGTGAAAAATGATCGGACGAAGCTGATTAATAAACTCGTCGGTCGGCTAGTTCTCGATGTTTGTATGGGGGGGTGGGGCTGGGGCGAGTGTATCCAATTTTCTTCATAAATATTTGAATAGGTTTCCATTTTCACCGCACAGATACACGGCGGGCGGCGGCCGGTGTAGACGACGGTGTAAATATATTTTCATCGCATCGAAAGAGGACAATTGGGGTGTGTCAAGAAGTTTTGTGTCGATTTAGGGGATGAGTCTGCATGGAGTTGGGGTCACTGTTAGGGTAATTTACGAATCGGTTTACTTAAGTCTCAACTGGAAGTGGGAGGGGTTCGTTCGAGGTGATTGAGAGATTAAGTAAACTAGCTGCTTTTGAATGGAGTGTATCGGAATCGGAGCCTTAGCCGTAGAGCGATGAATTACCTATATATTGGTGGTCGGCAACATGTTTACTTACTCTGGTCGGGCGGTTAAATGGACTTCTCGGTTGAGATGATATCGATTGGGACGAGTAAAATGTAATTGTAGAGGAAAGTCTACCTAAACTAATAAGAATGCGGAAGATCCGAAATCGAATGATTCATGTAATGCAAACAGATAAACCTAGTAGGTACTGCTATGTCAGACGAATAGGAATTGCCCTGCAAATTTATTCTTTAACTGCTGTTTTGACAAGTTTTGTCAGGGCTCGGATGATTGTCAGACGTTCTCAACAGGAATGTAAGTCTTCGAGAAAAATCTCGTTCAGAAGCAGATTAATTACTGAACTGCAACTCATCGTACCTATGAGCTTAAGACTTTTCTAAACTTACTTGCAAGACCCAATACTTTACATCCAGAGGAACGAATTCTTCGATGAACGTGTAACACAAAACCAGTTTCTGGGAATCCTGGTTTGATGAGTAAGTATATATGATTTCAGCATCAATTAACCATCATTTTTTTTTTTTAGGTTTCGTTTTATAAGTTAACGTGAAATACATTAAGACGTACAACACGCGCGGGACGAGCAGACAATTTATACTTATGTGATACCCAGAATCGCGCAACTGCACCGTGGGAACGATGCAGAGTCAGCACGACAATTTTATAAAGAATAGGTTACGTTTTAAGTATTGAAAGATTTTTAGTTTAGTTCTTGAGTAGGTATCGTAAGATGAAGCAGTAAGCGGTAATAAAGTTTTTTTTTTTAAGTAAAACTAACCTAAATAAGTTTAATTTATATTACATGTAACTTAACCGGTTTTTCGCCTTTGAACTGGTGCATCTGTTGCATTGTTTTGTCTGCTCGATGACAAATAGTCTGTGGCTGACCCAATTTCATTTGTACCCTTTGTTCATTGTCCTTCAGCACCAAGCTGTGCATTCCAACCGCTTTTTATTGTGCTTACCTTTTCGCGTTTATCTTCGGGAAGCGTGACTAACATACTTTGCTTCATCTGGGTCACGCGAGGATATTCGATCGTGTCGTTATTAAAGTTCGTGACATGCTCTTGGTCTTGGTTACCGCTACACTACAGTGGTGTTAACATTCAATCCTTTGTTCAAAATTGTCCGGTTTTAATTTCGACCGAGTGCCTGTTTTAAGTAGATGGTTCAACTAACGATCAAGCTTATGATTCATTATTTGTCCTTGGTCGGCAATATTGTTAAAAATGTGATGTTTGGATTGGTAAAACCTTGGATTATATGTTGTCATCCACAGAAGACTTCAACCAGTCTTAAGGCGTCAGCAATCCATTACTAATTACCAATTTTTATGTGACGAACAAACTCGCACATCTTTTCAGTGCTGCCAACTCCTTAAAGATCGGGTATGTGTTCGTTGTTGTTTTCTGGGAGCCATATAAATTCTGTTTATCATGTTGGAACTAGAATTTTCTATACCTATTTCGCCTTTGTATTTTCCTTTGTAAGAAATATCAATTTCGATAAGTATTGTGTAGAATTAATCCCATCCACGCCTACTCGTCAGTCAGAGTCAATAAAACCACCACCGAGACCATAAATAAATCACCAACCAGGCTCATTTAACGTGGCCTCTAATTATCAATAACAAAAGCCTTTTGAAAAAAAATCCCATTCCCGAACACAATCAATCGAATAATCAGACGAAGAAAAAACTTTATACGACATTTATACTTTCACACTCGCCGCGAGTTCCGTCCCGTTTCGCAGCCATTCATATGACCAAATAAAGAAATAAAATTTATTACCAACTATCACGGATCATTAATTATAGCACAGCCAATGCATCCGAAGTTGTTTCCGCAAAGCGCAATAATTACACGCGTCCCGTAACGTAACAAAAAGCCCGCTTCTCTCGCTTTGCAATCGTTTTCTGGTTGAATTATTAAAAAATAATCCACTAAACGAAATGAAAATACATACCTACCTACTACAAAGAACACAACAACTGCAAAAGGTAATAACGATTACTTTTATTTTTGTAATATACTTAACTGTCAGAAAATTACAACACACGAGTCTCGCTGCTGCAGTAGGGTTTTTGTCTGCAATATTGCTGCGGTGCCAAACGAACCGCACCCTCTCAGCCAGCTCTGTGTCGCAGTGTTCCTAATTGTCGCACAATAATTGCCAACTGAATAGAAGACTAATTTGGTTCTTAATTGTTCGCCGGGATTTTATGCAAACCGACTTCGCACAGGTGGCGTTGCCTGGCAGATGCAAGGTCCGCTGATTGCGCGACGAATGCACCCTGATAGTGTGAATGGAGTTTTAACGTGCTTCTGTCACGTTTCACTGATATGTTGTGACTGTAGTTGAGTCATAGATATACGGACGTGCACTGCACAGATCTATTCCCAAATCCAAATACTTTTTATACTTTTTCATGGGAAGGGGAATGCCTGCCTATTTGAATTTTTTAATTGTCGTTTGATGGTGTTTCTGATAAACACAAATGTCAAATGGATTCGTGGACTCTTGCAAGTGATATTATCGGCGACTTTAAATCGCTCATCCACGATCTTGAATGGTTGATGGTTATGGACATTTTAATCTGCTCGCCTGTAGTTAATTTGCTGATAAGAAATAACGTTTTTCTGAAACAGTTGGCTATAAAACCGGAGGATTTATGTTAAGTATTCTGTTAGTTGACAGCGCACAATCTCGACGAATACAATATTTACGTCGCGTAAGAATACGCTACGCAGTTGATGTGTGTTGAGTTGGATTTGGGTTATTTTTGAGAGCTGGTTCATAGAGAGGCCGATCTAGTTATAAAATCAGAAATTGACATTATATTGAACATGTGTATTGAACTAGGTATTTTTAAATGAAGGCTGAAACACATTTTTGTTGTGAAGGAAGGGTCTCGTTAAATGGAGTTGAAAGGCTGACCTGTTGAACGGAGTGTGCGGAGGTTAGGTACTGTGTTATTCGATTGGGCACCCTCAGAGCACTTTTGTTTTTGATCTAGGTGACTTTTTATCATAGACAAATCATACTGAAGCCCCCAACTCGCAGTCCTCTTGCCTCTAGCCCCCTCAATTTTTTTTTTTTTTCAAATTCAGCCATTTGCTTTCCTATCGGTGTTATGTCAATTAGAATCCGTCTGACACGCAAAACCATACAAAAAATACAAAAATAAGTGCTGCCATTTATTTTCCCTCAATTTAAAGCAAATGTACACTTATTCCTAAAAAAAATATTATCGACACGTAACAAACAGTTTCAAATTAAACGGATAAAATTCTATGAACGCGTCGGAAACTTTGCCCAAAGCTGAAGTGGATCATATTTTTGCGAGTGTGATGATGATGAGCAGGAATTTACGGAAGTTACGCAACATTTATCAATACGAATTTCTACGTAACAATACTAACCAAAATGTAGCTTTTAGGCAAGTAACGGGAAATCGGCCGAAGTTGGTGGTCTCAGTATGATTTGTCTCTGCTTTTTATGTTCGATTGGTACGCAAAAAATCTTTCTCTGATTTCAGAGAACTTTTGCGAATCTGGTTTTTTTCTCAGAGTTGCTCTAGTAAATCTAGATCTTGTCCAAATAGGTAGTGGAGTTTGTATACGTTTTTGTAAAATTTTTCAACTGTAAAGAAACGCATTGCATGGGTTGGAACTATTTTTTTAATTATTTACATACAAATGATACAAAGTCTATTTGGGCGCAAATTTCGAATGGTTTAATATGAAATTTAGCCAGTGAATGGAATATGGTACCCATATTCCAATCGTACCATTATCAACAAAAAAAGCCAAATTAACGTTTTTACGTTCGATCAGACACACGAAATCTGAAAAAATATTAATAATAATAATCTGAAGAAGCCCAATCGAATACCACGTAAGTCTACTGGCAATATCTCGCTGGACAGGGGATGTGCCTGATGTCAAAAAATAATGCTTAGGTATTGTACCTATAAATTATTAAAGTATTAATGAAACTGGCCATTAGCGCAACTCGCAAGAGTGGTTTAGCAACCGGAGGCGGTGTTCAAATAGTAGGTCGACATCCTAGCAGAATTGTTGCTTTTTTAAGACCCTTTTATTCTTGGATGTTTCTTTAAGAAGTCGGAGAGGGGAACAAAATGAAAGTGGATATGGAACACTGGTAGCCACTGCAAACGGAACCGAATATTAATAGAATTCATATAAAAGTTAAGTAGTAATTATATCGAGGCTCGAGGGTGCTATTATCGAAAAATCCTATCCTGTGCGAACCGCTGTAAATATTTACTTAAACGTGGAAGTAATGTGGTATTCGATTGGGTGCCCTTAGAGCACTTTTTTTGCTCTCAGAGCAGTTTTTATGTTCGTTTGGTACAAAAAAAAAGGAATCTTTTTCAGATTTCAGAGCACTTTTGCGAATCTGGATTTTTTCTCAGATTTGCTCCAAGTACAAGTACATTTGAGTTTGTTTACGTTTTCGTGAAAATGTTCAACCTCAAAGAAATGCATTGCAGTGGGAGGATCTATCTTTATTAATTATTTATGTGCAAATGTTTAGAAATCCATTTGGGCGCAAACTTCGAATGTTTTAATATAAAATTTAACCAGTGAACGCAAAACGCTTAGAAAAGTGTCGAAGGCTACACATATTCGAATCGCACGAATATCAACACAAAAAAGAACAAGTGACGTTTTAATGTTCGATTAGACACACGAAATCTTAAAGCAAATCTGAAGAAACCCAAACAAAAACAACATAAGTTTATTCTTTTTTGTCTTACTAAAACCGATCGGTTGTGAAATTAGGGACAAGGTTGGTTTGTTACACGCGTGCGGACATAGGGTACATTTTATAGCGATCGATCCAGTCATAGGCACAATCAATGTGGACTGCTAGTGAAATTTAAAATGTCATCTTGATTCATTTTTGTGCAAAAAAAAGTTGCTAAGCAGCAGAAGCGATAGAAAAGCAGACATTCTTTAAAAATTGAAACGCAACTACCTATATGGGTACCTTAAGGGCCATTTGCTCATACGACTCTTAACGATTTAAATTCTATTTAAATACTTATGGGCTACTTTTTTCAGGGCATAAACTGTCACATAAGAGTTTATGTGGCACTTAAATTCGCTATGAGTCGTATCAGCAAACGGTCCTAAGAGTCCCAACATATCTCTCCCAATAAATACCATGTGCTTATACAGGACTCTAGGACTACCTCCTCACAACCATTCGTTTGTGTGAGTTTTCGTTTATGTTACGAATAAATTGAAAGCTCCCACGTAATCCAAATTTAATTGTTCACCAAGCTTTCATGAATATTGATCACCTATCCAAATTTGTTGTTCTCGCAGCAAACTTAGAACAGCAGTAATAAAGACAGCCCTTCGACTTACCCTTTCCATTACTCAGTGACATGCAATAAAAAAAAGAAGAAAAAAATGGAAAAGAATTATGCACCTACGTACCTACAATACCAAATAGATACTCAGATTGTAAAGATATTTACTGGCCGTGCTCATACAGTGAGTAACCATCCATCAATTAGCAAATGGGTCGATAAACCCATTAAAGCCATAGTGAACACATCCGCAGAGCGCGACCCATCTGAACGAGTGAATTCACTATTTTACAACCCATTATCTAATTACTGATCGTAAACTGTGTAATTAAACCGTTTTTACAACCCTCCCTTGTGTATATATTCAATATCAATGAATCTCAGTATCCGAACCGAATCCGCTGTCGTTCGTTCCAATAGACGTCGCACCGCAATCGCAACAAAATGTTAATAATTCATCGAAGTGGACACTAAAATCTGGGAAATTCCTAATACAACTTTCTTAACTGGAAAACACTGAACATGACACCGGAGGGGTGGTCATTAAAATTGGGTTTATGTCTCCATTTGGTCACTCCCTCACGAACTACATCGAATCGTTAGAGGGAGATACTCATAGTATTTCTGATGAATTTTGCAACTTGTCGTATACGATTAGATGAGTTTTCACTTGAATTAGATACGGATACACTAAACTTGTTGAGTAGGAAAATGCGCCATTAAATCTGATGACGACAACTGCGATTTGATTGCTAAATAGTATGAATATTCAAAATGTCTCTCGTCAAAGTATACTTTGTAGTCAAAGTGGATGTGAAGTGGTTTTAGATCGATAACTGTGGTTATGATCGGTTTCAATCAGACAGAGGAGGATGCAAACGCGGAGGACAATGATTTACAGAGGTATGGTTTTAGGTACCCATGTGACCCGAGTGAGGACTACAAAAGGAGGCTTGCTCTGCATTTACGGTGATATCTGTTTCCGAACTGCGTTGGCTGATAAGTTGGCATGAGTCTTCAAAAAGGTAAACCATCTAAATTGAGTCATTCAAAGTAGAAAAATTCAAAGATCATGCCTAGTTAGTAACAAATTTGGGTTTCGATCTACAGAGCAAAGAGATGTCACAGAACGTAAATATAGAGGAATGGAATGGAACCCAACGTTGTTCAAGTGACGGCCTCTGTTACTCCAATTTTTCAAGGCCTTGTTGATAGTTTCGGGCTGTAGCTCACGGATTGCTTGGATATCATCCTCAAGTGCTTGAATCGTTTCCAGATTGTTGGCATAACATCGGTCTTTCATGAATCCGCACAAAAAATATTCCAAAGTGTCAAATCGCAGCTCCGAGGCTGCCAATTGACATCGCCAAGACGGCTGATAACAAGATTTGGCAATTTGGTTCGCAAAAGATTGATTGTGGCATGGGCTGTGTGGCATGACGCGTCATACTGCATGAATCAGAGGTCGTCCAAATCCATGTTTTCAATTTCAGAATAAAAAAATGTCGGTTAACATATTTCTATAACGCCCACCGTTGTCCGAAACGTTGTTCCCAGTCTGATTTTCGAAGAAAAATGGTCAAATGATGCCACCAATCCACACCAAACTGTCACTCTCTGTGGATGCATTGGCGTACGACGACGGGGACCATGAGTGTTGCCAACTAGCATACCGGTGTCACGAACTTTTTGAAACTTGCGCACAGACGGCGCGGTAAGTGCTTCATTTCGGCCAAAACTTCTTTTAAAAAAACGCACTGTTTGGGCTGCACAGCACTCACTTTGGAAATAAGTTTTCAATATTTCCCTACATTGTTCAAGCGTAAAGCGACTCATTTCGTTTCGCGGAGGTATGATACTGACCTTCTGTCAAGATCTCAAGCGAGAAACAGCTGTCAGTGTCAAAATAACATATGATTTAAAAAGAATCCACTAGATGGCCCACCATTGCAGACTGATTTAGCAAAAAATGGCTGCCGATAGTTTTATTGAATGCTTTATAATTATAATTCAATAAAACAAACTTAGGGTGGAAATAGATCTTCAAAAAGTGACATAGGTGGGCAACTGGCCCGTAACCAAATCGAAAGATACGAACATACCATTATGGAGTCTGCTTGCGCAGTTTTGGCGAAAAATCTAGCTCCTTCTAAAGTAAAAGTAGAAACTTAAGAATTAAGATGGTTATCAGTACCTTATACCCATTTAACTTGAATATCGATATTTTTTCATATCGGAAAGGACATCATTTCAAACATAAATCGATCTACGATAAAAAAATACACCCGTCAACCTTATTTGAAAAGATTCACTCACCATCCGGTTAGTGACCCCAAAACTGAAGTTGGCTTAGGTTTCGTATTTTTTTTTTTGTCAATCTTTTCACCACGATCACCTGAATACAGCTGATTTTCATAGGTATGGGTGGGGTACATATAATCCGGTGTACGTTGAAAAATTCCTTTCTCCACCTTTCTACAGGAAACTCAAGACAAATTGTTCATTTGTTCACTTTTTCGTTATTGGTCTCTCCGTTTTAAGCATTACATTCTCGATAGCATTTCAAACTCACTCATCTAAAGTGGACAAAAACGCTAAGGGACTATAAAAAAATACCTACCAACTTACACGTACCTGTTCCAGTTAATAAAGGTATACACACACAGATTCGGGTGATCCATCTACGTCTGGCACTTGAAGTCCTCCAGACGCAACTCCAATTATGTACCCAAAAACGAAGGTGGACTGACAAAAAAAAAATCGAAATCCTTAATTCATTCGTGCAGGAATTATACCACTAAAGGGGAACAACTAAAAAAAAAAATCCCTTTCAAGTGAAACCGGAGTTGAAGAGTAACAGCTGTTTCCTTGAGACTGGTTCTTTTGAATCACTTTTATATAAGAAACTCGCCTTGACTTACTGCACGTAAGCGGGTATGTGTGGGTATGTGTATTTGCATTTGATCGTTGGTCCTTTGTGGGTTCCACTTGGTAAATATTTGCATCGATTTTGTTTGGAAGGTATGTACGTTTTTTTGATTAGCAATGGAAAGTGGTTTGCGTAACATTATCCCCAATGAATTTCAACTTTCAAGTGGATAGAACCAGCTATACCTACCACCGCAGTGGGTTCTGATTTGTGCAGCTTCTCGTATGTAGTTTTTGATTGGGCAAAAAACACTTTCTGGACGGTTTCAGTCAACAAATTTTAAAGGAACTCAAAGCAAGCTCTAGTAATCAGTCAAAATGCATTCATTCCTGAAGCTACGATAACACATGCCACTTCTTATGTCAAAATTTGACATGCCGAAGTCATTATGACGTAAACATTTGTCCTTAATTTGTCACTACGTGTGATCGCCTGGTCAAGCGTCTGTGCACTTTCACGAAAGACACACGAGTGACCACCGAATAGCCGAATTTGTGTGACGTCAAAATTTGCCACGAAAAATGACGTAGCTTGAGCGACAAGCCAACAGACATGATCCCAAGGATTCTATCTTTATTTATATTCAACGGTTCTGGAACAGCATCTCGGCAAAATAATTCCCACCATTAGAACCGAGCAGTCGTATATCCATTTACATGAACCCACCCTTATAGGACTATTGTACTGTCCTGCGTTTAATTGCCGGCAGATTGTGATTTTCCATTGGCATTGTTCGCAGCAGAGTATCCCTCATGTCTCAACGCAAAAGTTCCACCGTTGCATGAGAGTATATGTACTTCGGGGTGAGCTCCGGTCGATGGCTCTGGCTTCGGTTTCGCTGGTGCATTAAGCGCGCCTCTGCTGACTGGCCCGTCCCGTCTGGTCTTCTTATAGCAGTCGGAAACGAATTACAATCCGAAATAGCGCGGGGTTGAAATTAATGGCCAAACAGAATTCAACTAGTGTTAAGTATTCGAGCGATAAAGATTTTTTGTTTTGTTTCATTTTACTACTTTTATCGCTCGTAAATGTTAATAAAACATTTTTCTTTATATCGCTGGTATGCTTGGTGTTACTTGCCTCTTATGCACGAATGCCGGGAAAAGTTTATGGGCAGCATTGGTATACTTAGGGGCAGACAATAGGCGAACGCATAGGATCTGTTTCAGTCAAAGTTAACATCACGGCCGTGAATGTAACGCTCCGTGGGCCACTTCAATTATTTCTCTTCTGATGTGTGAGATTCCCAATTAAATTATTATTTATTGACAATGCGATCAGGGTTCTAAATGCTGGTTGTGTGAAGTGTCATTTACATGGGATGCTAAATACTAAATAGCCGTCTGACTGAAAGGGACAGCATTACCTAACACGCAAAAAAAAGTGACACGTTTTTTGGTCGACCATCTTGTTTACGTGGTATGAATTATGGCACGTTGATATTTTTAAAGCGATCTCTTACGAAATTTCGCTTTCATTTAAAACAAAATGGCTTCCAGAAGTGATGAACGGGCAATTATTACTTATTTCGTATAACTTATTGATGTAATGTTGGTTTAATTTATTAAATTCTAATTACCACTCTCATTTCCCATGTTTTGAATCAGAAATGAAGGGTTTTCCAATACGAGGTGTTATTTTGGTATTCAAAGAAAAATGTTATTTTTTGAGATAAATGATCTGATGTTTATTTCATAATAAAGAGGAAGGTATGCCGTTAATAATGAAAAACACCATCAGCCAAATGGCCACCACGAGCACGCATACAGGACCATATCCTTTTCATGAAATTTCCCATAACCAAATCGCAAAGTGGCTGCCCTATGTCCTCGATAGCCTCACGAATTTTATCTTTGAGGTCTTGAATCGACGCTGCGCTGTTGATGATCGGCCGGATTGAGTTCTTGTGTTAACTGAACGTTGTAAGTCTTAAGACCGAAGTCTTTATGGAAAATACGGTGTAATGACGTTTGTGGAATGCCCAATTCCAAAGAACGACGAGGAATGGACAAACCTGGGTTTTCTTCAACACTTTGGGCTACAGCAGCAATATTCTCAGTTATTCTTGAGCGACGTGCACGGGTTTTATTCTTCACATCACTAACTTGTCCCAACAGCTCGAATTTTTCCACCAATTTCTGTATTGCGGTCCGGCAAGGTGCTTCACGACGACCAAAAAATGCTTTAGTTTTGCGAACTGTGACTGCAAGATTTTCACCATTTTTGTAGAGAATTTTAATAATTTCAATGCGTTGTTGAAGCGTGTATCGTTCCATTTTTAGTAATGGCGTACCTTCTACTTGTCAAATGTCAAAGAATAAAAGCTTCAAAAGTGACAGCTACCAAAAAAAGCGGGTCATTCACAATAACACCTCTCATTGGAAAACCCTTTATAAATGTTTTCAAGTGATTGTAGAAATGTGTTTGTTTCAGTTTTATGTATCTATAATTATGGGTAGAACATCCCTGACACTTTAGTCGTCTGGTTTGTGATCTCATTCTTACGCCTTTATTAGCATTGACTGCGGACAAATGGATCTCTCTGTTCCGTATCGTGCAAATAAAATAACATTCATTTGAGAATTTCGTATAACTTTTCAATTATACTACTCAAATGAGTCTTACTTTTCGTTTTTAATTGAGTACTACTCATCGTTTCAAGACGGTCAAAATATTTCCCCATAGATAAATCTGGAAAACCCCCAGATTGTCATATTTTTTCCAAAAAAATCATCCATCCTTTCGTCACTATTTTTTTTAACTTGTTTTATGACTTCAAAGTAGGATTTTCGAATTTAAAACGCGAAAATGGAAGTTAGGTTTTCCGAATGGAAAGTGTGCGGTAATTTTTGGAACCCTCTTTTAATGGTTTACACAGCCCTTATGCAATTGTTGTTTATAAAAATTACAGATGAGGTTGGTGCTTTATTTCGAAAATATATTCAAGGATCTATTACAAAAATCTATGAGTGATTCCTAATGAAACTGGCACTAACGTTTTTTGAAAGACTTGTTTTGTTAAAAAAAATAGTCCAACAAAATTAGAACAAATAATATTCACCGGCAAATATGTCTTTGAAGAATCGATTGAATATTTACAGCATTTTTAAATTGCATGCACATTTATTTCATCCTCGATTGTCATGCTCAATTTTTAAGTTTTTAGTTGGCATCACTGCCTCAGTCCTAAGTTTAAGTTACTCAGCATTTCATACGTTCTCAGAATGCATATAAATTTACTTTTTCTGCGGAAGCACATTTGAAGGTTACGAAAAAGGATAATATAACGAAATATTAATAAAATAGAATTTAAAAAAAAAAAAACAGATTTGCCCCCGCCGACAAAAAAAAGACCCAAAATGTCAACCCTGGTGCAACTTGCCTACATTTCATGCTGACTGCCGCTCTTAATGATTCCATGTCTTTCCTCTGTGTTCTCCTCCTGAATTTGATCTCTTTTCACACCCACATGCACAAACGTTAGCCACGCTCAAAACAGTTCCCTATCTACCGACGTTATACTATCGAAAGTTATATTTTAATTTCGGCCTTGAACGTCCACCCAGTAACCTTAATTAGCCCGCACTGGCCATTAAATCGCATTAGCCTATTAAATCAGAATCCCACCACTGATGCACTGCGCTTAGCAGCATTTAACCATCTAATTGCTGTCTGCACCTGATTAGGGCGAAACAAAGTAAGTAAAAAAAACGCTTCTCCCGAGATGCGATTCCCCAAGAGAATGCTTCCCCATGACCCTGACTTCCACGTCTACTCGCCACTTATAAATTTGCCACGCCGGCCACACAGCTCATGATCCGCCGCACTCGGCATCCAGTATCAATGGCAATTTAACGCTCCCAGCAAATTGGCCTACTCCCAGTTGCACGCCGGAATCAAACTCGAATCGATTACGGAGCAAAGTGAAAAATTAGCAACTGCTGCGCTCCAGCTGATACGTGTCATTTGCATCATGATGAACATCTCAATACACAGCTCCAGCCATCATTAAATTACGAACCACCACCACCCTTCCTCTATACGTAGCTATATGTGATGTGCTACACCGCTGCACGGTGCACAGTACACCGATTACCATAATGAGTGGGCCTTGTAATCTACGCTACTTACCGCCATCGGGTGGGTGGTGTAATGATATCAAATAATCGGTTAGCTCCACGTCCACCTTCTCACCTGATGACCTGGTGCTTCCATAAATGTGAAAGTGGTGTGCCCAGGCTCACCCCTCGCTGGCAAGTGTTATTGCTCCTGATATCGAATGGTGCGGTCGCGCACTTAAAATCCTATTTACTCGCTTTTCACAAGAAACACACATCCGCTTAATGATGCGCTGCATGAGAATTGCTGGTATACACTCATCAGCCGTGGCAGCATGCTGCAATTTAAGTGGAATAACTTCTGTCCAGCAGGAGGACATAGCACGAAAAAAAAAGTAGAAGCCAACCGGAGCCGACAAATTACCACAGAAGAACAGGAAATATGCATTTAATCATCTTTTGTGGACACCGCACAACAGCAGCCATCGGCCGCAAAGCCCGTGAGATGGGGAAACAGCAAGAAGAGTGTTTGCCTATGGAAAGAGGCCTGAAGGACATTTGGCGGTTGAGTGAGGAGGTTTTGCGGTCACTCGAAGGACTTTTTGTTCGATTTTGTAATAATTTGCTAGCATCTGGTGGAATGGAATTTTTGTCGTTTTCCTTTGGATTGCTCCTCCTTCGTGCTTTTTTCTGCTGCATGTGTGGCAAAAGGAGTAAATAGTTGGATGGGGTCGCCATCGAATATTCATTTATCGTAGACTCAGACACTGTGATCCAATTTGATGGAGTTGTCGGAATTCAGTTCATTCAAAGTGCTTCTGTCGATGGTATGGATGGTTGATGGTTTGAGGGTAATTAAAATTGTAGGTGAGGAATTTTAAGTATATCAGGGTAGGTCAGTGGCTGCTAAAGTAAGAGAAAATCATGTGCCACCTGAGATCGCTTTCACTTCACAAAATGGAGAGCGCCATACTGAAGATCTGTTTATTTTATGGCCGCGGCGTCGTTTGGGACAGAGTTACGTAACGAAATTGAGCAAATAGCGGTATGTGGCTCGCTTCGCTCGCAAAAGGTATTCTAATCTCCAGTATTTCTTTTCGAGAATGATCCTGTGCGTTTTAAGGCCCAAATTATACCTTAAAATATTATTTTTACTGAAGAATATCCTTAAGGTACTTAGATTACCTATACTAAAACGTGTCCCGAAGCCAGGCAAATGTTAGTCAGTTTTCTAGATAAAGCCTAGTACGCAGCTGCGTCGGAACAAAATGTTCTGGTGGTCTCCATGTGGACAGCAAATGTCTGCGAAAATGCAGCGGAAAATAATTTGTGTAGAGTTCAATCAGCTGCTATACACAAGTCATAGTCAAGTGTCAAATGTTCGCAAGCAATTATATGTCCCGGACCGGACAATAAATGTGTCTAAACGAGAGTGGAGAATAAGTACCAAGAAATCTACCACAATTACCAACTTTCGCCATCATTTCGGAGCAGCAGCGTACTGATTCCATGATTTCGCTGTCACTTTTGTAAAGGATTTTTCGCAAAAGCGAGTCTCGAAAGAACACACCGCTGATTTCACTGCCGACCGCACTAGCAAGTGCGTGAAGCAGAATTTTCAACGAATCTGTCATTTACAAGTTGTAATGGTTGTCGTTTTCCATTGGGACAAAAAATCAATCTTTTTTTTGATTCCGATCACTTTTTGGAAATCACAAATGTACAAAATACAGAAATACATAAACAGCAATGGACATAATTTTGGAGGAATTATTATCTTCATTGTCTTCCTCATCATGCGGAAAATACGAATCACCAAAACTACTCCATTTGTATCTACAACAGAGGAAACATTTTTCAAGCCGATTTCCATGGTTGATTTTACCAAAAATAAATGCAATTTAATTAGCTGACATTGCTGTCAAATAACGCACTAATCCATTTACAAAAGCAGATCAATTTCATTGCATGCTCCATCAGCCGCATAAAATCTGAGATCTGAAAAAGATTTTTGTTGGTCCCAATGGAAAACGACATAAGCCGCCCACTTGCGACAGTTGAGCAACAAGGCCGCCAGAACGAAGAGCAGTTTCCCTAATACCCGCACCATTAAAAACACTTTGTTCGCGAATGTCAAATGTCAATGTGTGAAAAACAATGGTGCAAAATACAGATTGGCAAAGAATTTTTAGTTTTAAACAGTCACAATCACAACGCACTTTTTAGAGCCGCAGGTATTTAATGACACATCACAACAGCAACGATATAAATGACGGATAACTGCAGCAGCGTACCAGAAAACCTTAAAATTCGAGCTCACTATTATTTTTCAGCTGTTTAAAAATATTCCTGATTTGTTTTTAGCAATCCATACTAAAACTACCAATCAAATGAAGATTAGATCGCAGCGTGAGCCTTTTTCCTTGACGGCAGGTTCTTCTGCTAAAGTTGTTCCTGTTGTCAAAGTTTTACTTTTGATATTACCGTATTTTGTGTTTATCTCTGTCGCTTAATAAATCCTCAGCTTAACGCCATGATTACAACCAAAATATAATTGAATGATAGTTGTTAAAACTCTTTGAAACAGTGTTTTCGCAATCTGCAAGAGTGTTGCCAGACGATCATCAACCCCAAGTTTTTTATAATATTTTTAAAGATGTTTTATGTACGACTTAAAAGTGGGAATTTTAATTTTAAATTTAAAACATGTAAGTTCGACTTCTAAAGTAACTTTTATGAATTTTTTGTTAATAAATGTACAGAGAGGTTGGTGTATAAATCTGGAAAAGTATTTAAAGACCTACTACAAAAAAAAACTAAAACTTTTTCCTAGTGAAATTGGAATAATTTTTTTTTTGAAAGACTTTGCTTTGCAAACGACAATAGTCCCAAGAAATAAGAACAAATAATTTCCACTGGCAAATATAAACGAAGAAATTTATTCGCTAGCTCACCTTGGTGTTCCATTTTCGCTCCTTACATAATTTTTCTATATTTATTTATATAAATTTATCTATATAAATCAAACTATATTTACATGTTTCGCGGTTTGCTTTTATTCGCGAGTTGTCTTGCTTTTAATTTTTCCTTAAAAGTGTTGAAAACTTATAAGAATATGAATAAAATCAATAATTAAATATAGCTTTGCAGAATCGATCGATTATTTGCAGCATTTTAAAATAACAAGCTTTTATTTCATCCTCATCCATATTCATCCTGAATATGACAGTTCAATTTAAATCATTTGGTAGTGGACACAACGGAAGGACGCCACCTCTTCTTAAGCTGAAGTTACTCAGCGTTTCTTACGTTCGCAAAATACGTAAACACATTTTAAGGTAACCAAAAAGGATGTTATAGCCAAATACAAATAAAATAGAATTAAAATAAAAAACAGATTCACTTCTAAACAATTTGTCCTCCCCGATTTTCCCTCGTCGACAAAAAAAAAAACTCCTAAATCTGGGGGCAAAACCCTAAACTGGAAATACTGCTCCAGTGGATCATAATTTGTGTGAAATGGTCGACGTCGCGATTTCTTTAGATTCAAGACTTGCGAGCGATTCGCCAAAACCACGCGGCAGAACAAATGGCGAACTTTAAGAGAAAATATTGTTTTTTTTTTTTTGCGAATTCATAAAGGAGAAGAGTGTTTACCGTAGCTTTTTATTCGCGGATGAAATTTAATTACTTTTAAATAGACTCTAATACGTGGTGTTATTTGCTGCACTGGAACAAGAGTGACATACAAATTAAGCTATAAATTGAAACCTTTACAAAAATGTTGGCCTCCCTTTCAATGTACAGACTACTGTTCAGACATTTGTGTCAACCAGTTCCCGTTAATGCTTTAAGCTACTTAGGTCCTCTACTCCCAGAGCTACGCTCATAAATCACCAATTCAACATATTTCTCCATAATAATCTGGAAAACACGTTATGTTTGACTACACATTAACACATTTGACCCAAAAATGCACACCTCGTATTCACAGTTGCATAAATGGTCGACCGTATTGACACGCTTCCTCGCAACACCAAAACTCTAACACCCGCAAGTAGTAGGCGGGTGGATGACTGACGATCGAATTATGCGCAGCGTCGAAGAAAAATAACTTTCGTCTAGATTAAGCACGTGTGTGCGTCTATTAAAATCGTATTATGAGTATACAAATATTTGAGTGGCCGAAATCTTCTTGTTCCCTTTGAAAATCACCGACCAACCTCAACGGAATTCTGAATCACATTTCGGATGGTGATTCACAAAACATACCCGCGTGAGGCGGTCGTAACTGTAGCTACATATAAATTAATACATAATGTCGTCTGAATGATGCAACATCTGGAATGCAGGAAGCTCTGCGGCGAGATTAATCACCTGCATCCTTTCATAAATCGCCAACCGACTGATGCGCGCAACCCTCAGTAAATATTCGCTTACGGTGTACCCCTTTCAACCTTTTCGCCTTTTCGAAGCCCTCCTCATGTTCTTAATGATCGCGCCAATAAGATAAGCGCGCGCAACACTTTATTTAATGGCAACTCATTAATTTGTGTTGTTGTATTTTTTTCTTTCGCAATCTAAATTAAAAATTAGTCCTTTTTGTCAATACGACTTAATCCGGCAGATAAACTCTTGAAAATACGATCCAACGCTTCTGGAATCAGGCTAAACCGCACAGGTAAGGGGTATCGCTGAAACCAGGAAGCCCATCATGGCAGTGCGCTCTTATCACGCCACCATCTCCACAGTTGGTTTTGGTATGCAGTCGACCAAGTACGTGACTTAATTTCATTTATCATTAGGATCACACCGTGCGAGTCATATGAAGTTGGATTTTTTTTCTCTGGGACAATTAACGAAAAGATTTACAAACCGAACGCGCGATCAACGACAACGACGCGTGAGATGCAGAGTGATTTACGACGATCCGATTGGATATTTGTAATTATTTTTCTACAGTATGTGGGATAATAGAACTCTTCCCGGAACGGATATTTATCTGTTTGTTTTAATGGTCATCTCGGGGTAGATGTTTTATGAGGCAAAGCCATTGGCTGGGTATGTGTTAAGTCGTAAATAAAATGCACCCTTAAATTTGCTGCAGTAGGTGTACGTAGTTGAGACGGGTTTTACAGCTGCAAAGTAATTTTTACTGCAAACATGATTCTGAAAACGGAAGTGTTCAGATGAAGGGATAAACTGGACAGTTATTGCAACTAAACTGGTTTTTGTTTGTTTGTTTTAAGAACACATTTTGAGCTAATCAAATCAAAGTTGGTAGACGAAGACTCAATAAAATAATGCAAAAGTGGTATAAACTGGTATATTTGATGTGTGTCTCGACATTTAGTTTGACTCAACGTTCTTCTAGCTCGCTAAAACTGAATGGCGTGGTGTTATAAACACATCTAGCAGAAAAGTGTCAACTGTAAATATCTAAAGTCACTTCTACATATCTAGTGTGGATCTTAACGGTGTTAAGTTGAGTGCAGTTATTGCAAGTAGGTGCCAAAAATTTGAATTTCAGTCAAACAGATGTAATAATTGAATTATGTGGGCATAAGCTGCTGTTAAAAATTAGAAAGCTTAAAAAACACGCTTTTTCAAACACCCGAAAAGTGCTACTAAAGGGTGGGCCATCTAGTGGTTTCTTGATATCTTATTTTGACTCTTGACAGCTGTTTCCCGCTTGAGATCTTGACAGAAAGTCAGTATCATACCTACGCGGAACGAAATGAGTCGCTTTACGCTTGAACAATGTTGGGAAATTTTGAAAACTAATTTCCAAAGTGAGTGCTGTGCAGCCCAAACAGTGCGTTTTTTAAAAGAAGTTTTGGCAGAAAAATATGCATGGATTAAGAGACATTTTAAATTACGCGAAATAGATTCCAGAAATAGAAATCCTTCATAACTGATCAACGTCATTTCTCTAAGGATGCAGTGTCAACTACAGCCACCAAAATTTCAGAGTTTTTAACCAGTTTATTTGTATGTAACAAAGTTTACGGCTTACAGAAAAACCTTAAAGTCGCGTAGCCTATCTTGCACTTACGACACTTCCTAATATGAACATATTTTGAGGTCGTTGGTCGGTTCCTAAGTGGATTTGGATGTGTTCCGGGAACACGTTGAAACTGATTACCCAATTTTGGGTTTCTTAGAGACATAATCATATAGCTAAATGGAGCAGCATTTTGTTTTTATTTTATCGCGATCTGCCAACTGATGAAGAAGATACAGTTTTTTAAAAGAAAGCAGATTTTATTATTGGTCATTCACGGTCGCCATTTTACACAATCAACGCCTGCAAATTTCTATCCAGAGGAGACCACACAAGCCAGTTGCCGCTGCCGGGAAAATATATTGTACCTATAACGAAAGCAAACCTCAAAAAAGTTTTTTTTTTACTGTCGCCTAAAATCTACGGAGACTGCTTCAATATCAGGCCTTTTTTATTACGCTCACATGATCTGTATAGATCACAGATTTTCACGGTTTACAACAACAGTACAAGATCCAACTTTTGTGTATACCATGGAAATCAATGATCTATACAGATCATGTGAGCATAATAAAAACGGCCTTTAGTACTCATGAAAGCGGATTTGTGGGTTCTGAGCCATTCAGCACTGCTGATGTTTGTCAAGAACTCCGTCATAATTTGCCGAAAACCAAGTTAGGGTAACCGTATCTAAGCTTAGGCATCACAAGCTGATGGCAAGCTACTGGAATTTTGAAACCAAGACGAGAATTTGGTACGAAGCTTGCACCAAGGTTTCGGTATGTCGTCCTCAAAGAAAGGAAATCATTGTAAAGGCGCCATGTATATAGATATAAGAGTCTTCCGTATCTCAATTAAGGTCATGTCTAAAATAGCCTGCGAATGGCCGGAGACGATCGACAACAACTTAGTCCTTATCAGTGCGGTCCTACCTCTACGAAGCTGGTTCTAAAATATTTGTAAAAAGGCTGATAGGTGTATTCTCCAGTCAGCCCTTGTTTTTGCCAGCTACATACAGGTGGATAAGGTTAAGAGCCGACTTTCAATTTCAAATTGTGTAGCGGTAAGGCCGGAACATCCAAAGAATTAAAAAAAATTAAAAATTTCAAATAATTTTTTTTTCTATTGGAAGTGACTGCCCGTTTTTCTATTCAGTCAATATTTTGAAAGTTCTTCATACAAACTTCTATCCCCAATCTCATCCCCTCAAGGTTTTGTTTTCACTACAAAATGTAGCACATATCCTTCCTTGGACCAATACATATCCACCAAGCCCAAAATCGTAAAAATCGAACGATCCGTTCCCGATTTATGAGTGGACTTTATTACGTAAGTCGCTTTTATATATAGCTGTACACACCGGCTATAACCGTGCCTTTAGTATTACGTCCCGCCCACATTTCGCAAAGTGCTTTATTTGGACAATATCCACTTAATAATTTTAATTATACAACTTTAGAAACAGCGTTTGATTTTTTTTTTTAAATTGGAGGGTGCCACAACCCGTTTTCTTTTAACGCTTATCTCTTGCAAAGTGCAACCTATCCTGTTCAAAAGTATCCCATCTTTCAATCTGGAACCCACCATACACATACACAAAATTTCATTGAAATTGGTCAAGTGGTTTCGGAGATCGACAACAGCGCCACCTATTGGGTGCAAAAGTAGGTGTCCTTTATCTTAAGTCTGGCCCAAAAATACGGCAGAATCATGCAAATTGGCTCAACGGCTATCGAGTTATAAGTTATCGGAAGTTTTACCCATCAGAAGGAATAATTGAACTCGAAAACGAAAAAAACGAACTATGAAGTCATCTTTTCGACGTCGGTCAGCCAGATGTACTATCAATACTTGGCCAAGACGATTTTATAGATAGACGCCAGGGACGAGCTGTAGACGATATAGACGGCACTGGGAATCTGACTTAGTGTCCATCAGAATGACAGGATGATTGCACTGGGCGGTAATATATTCAATAAGCACATTAAAGTTAAAGAACTAATTTTTTTTTTAGCAGTGGTCCGTGAGAGACCATTGGTCGAATTGTAGACTCTACTTTTAAGAATCAACATTTCAGCTAGGTAACGTGTATTTTTGTCAAGAGATAGGTTATTAACAAAATCGAAATCAACGTTTCTCCAGTGAAGCCAATCCACAAGAGACATAATGATTAAGGACAACATTTTTTCACTTTAAACGATCTCGGAACTGGGGTCTTCGCAGCGGACCTAGTGTTTTTCAAATTCTCCAGTGATTTGTCTAAGACACCCTTTTTTGTCAGCAACATGAAGTCGGCAGTCTATTGCTACAATATCGCCTTGAAGACAATTTGTATAAGAACCTTGAAACGACTTCAAATTTGACTCCCAACCAATACACGTATATGTACTCATCGTAATCGCTTCAAGGAGACACGTGCGACGCGCGCCGTGAACTTGAAAATCCCCTTCAAATTGAATTTACACAAATAAAGGAAAAACTTTTTGTCCACTTGCCTTCTCTGATATGACCAAGGAGAAACCTTTCGTAACCTTGGCTTTCTACATCAGCAGTCGCCCTCTCCGTAAGCTTCACGGAAAGAATAAACGTGCAACGGATGACATTAGAACGTCACCTTGGGCCACTATCAAGGACAAGCATTTCTTATTTTTCTCGCTTAGGGTGCATCAGTGCTGGTATGCGCTATTAGGGAGCGGAACATCCTTCTACTACACCAGGAAACGAATATTTCGTAAGAACACTGAAGGACACAGTATCAAACTGACCTTGATACGCAGAGAACTCTCCCCCACAGTGGGTATATGGTGTAAATGTCGCCGTCATCGTTGTCGTGGTGCAAATGAGTCCTGTGCAAGTTGAACACGCAATCCTTTTCACATCCTATGGAGGAAATTGGCCATTAGATGGTGTCCCTCCTTTTCGGTTTTCTTTTTCTTTGGCAGAATCATTGAAGGATATTCTCATTCGCCTCGCTCCTCGCTCAAGGTCACACGAGCAGCTTTCTCAGCTTTGTATTTGCACTCGGCATGATATTAGATTGGAACACAACACTTCACTGAGTACAGCTCCTTTGGGTCCATGTAACAGGAAATAGAATCCCAATTTCCCTTGTCAATTGCGAAAGGAATATCATTTTATATATTTTTATTTACAGGGGGGAACTGTGTGGGTTGGCCATGCATTAGAAGGGAAGTGAGTTGGTCATGCTCTACAATGTTTCAATGGCGGCAAAGTGGAACTGGGTCAAGGTTGGCTAGGGTTTGTTTTCTGTGTCAGAGGGAATTTCCCCCAACTGCGACGCTATAAATGCTTTAACTGTAATGGATTTGTGCTGTACTTGAAATTTCTTAGGTGGACTATACAGACATGCTTTAAGAACGGTAAAATCGTTCTTTAATGCAGGGATAGTAAACACTAATGGTTATTCGGTATTCCAGAAGAAGGGTCCATTTTTGAGGGCGAACGTTTCGAAGTGCGACAGAAGCGAAACTCACAGACGGACAACAATAGTTCCAAGCAGCAAAAGTCGATAGTGAGGATTTTCCCAGCTTAAAACTGCACATATTAGGTTGCTTGGAGTTCACAGATTATTGCGGACTTTTTAGCGCGATTTTTAAACTGAGTTACTTATCCATTTTAAAGTGTGTTCTCCATTTTAAATTTATTGTGTGTTCTCTTAGGCTGGTTTTCTCACAGGCAAACGACGCGTTTTTAATACATTTTTAATATTGATAAAATGAGTGCTTTAGTGCTTTAAAAAACTTCTCAAAAAACGCTTCAAAACCATCCAAAAATGATTCAGAAAACGCAGAAGAAAATGCGCTTTAAAGACCTGTAACAACAAAACGCTTAGAAAACTCAACAAACAACGCGTTCTAATTACAACCATGCTCACAAATGCTTCCAAAATTAAATCAAACAAATCGTTCAAAAACTTGTCAAAAACGCTTAAATAATAGGTTACCAAAAAACGCATAAAAACGTGTCAATAAATTGTGTAAAAGGTTTAAGAAATGGGCCAAAATGCATGAAACACTTGTCTGAAAATTCTTTTAAAATCGAGTCAAGTAATTCGTCTAAAAATGGTACCAATCAAAACA
The DNA here is from genome assembly GCA_916610125.1 of Cheilosia vulpina. NCBI lineage: Eukaryota > Metazoa > Arthropoda > Insecta > Diptera > Syrphidae > Cheilosia > Cheilosia vulpina. The sequence goes on from OU744279.1 coordinate 47,878,195, forward strand.
CTTCAAAAAATATTTCCAAAATTACGTCCACAAAAAGCGTAACAAAACGCATCAGAAAAATACTTCCAAAGTTAAGCAAAAAAACCAAAAAAACATCAAAAATACTTTAAAGAAAGTTCGTAAAAAATAACTTCAAAAAACGAATCCTAAAATGCATCAAAATACTATTCCAGAAACTCACCAACAAACGCGTTAAAAATGAAACGAAAGACTAATAAAAGGTCATCTAAAAACGAGTATTAGACCTTCAAAAAATTTATTTAAAACCGTCAAAAAAGCTTCGAGAGTCACGCCCAAAAACGAGTCAGAAACGCGTCATGAATTTCTAACGAGTTGTCGAAGAGTTCCAGAACAATATAAATTTCAACACCATTTTTAACCATTTCTCCAAATTCAAACACCCGCTGAGTTTTTCTGTGTTTGACAATAGCCTTGTTTTTTTTAGCTTCGTTCTCAGCAAAGCAAAGTAAAGTAGGATTTTCCGCACGCAATTACAACAACTACGCTCTACTTGACACTTCGAGACTCGCAGTAGTTATTGTAAATTGTGTGCTGAAAATCCTACTTCACTTTGCTTTGTTGAGAACGAAGCTCAAAAAAACATGTCTAATGTAGCAAGCATAGACAAATCATACTGAGACCCCCAACTCACAATCCTCTTGCCGCTGGCCTCCTCAATTTATTTTCAAATTCCCCATTTTGTTTTCCCATCGGTGTTATGTCAATTTAGAATCCGTGTGACATGCAAAAACATACAAAAAATACAAAAATAAATGCTGCCAACCTCGGCAACCGTGGGGAAATGTGCTAGAGTTCGGGAATACCACATTTTTTCATTACTGAATACCATTGGTTAGTTATTATAAATGGTTAAAAGGCGAACATTTTTCGATTTTGTTGGTCAATAAAACTATCTAATGGAGATGTTCTATATACTAGAAACTTATTTGGACAAACATGGTTGCGTTTGAATATCTTTGACTTCGATGTCATGTGTTAATTTTTCTTAGATAACTGGAAAAAAAATTGCTCAAAATATTTTTATTTTCACCCAATTTACATTGTTCATTTTTTATTAATATTTTAAGCAAATGAACTCTTATTCATAAAAAAATATATTATCTACACGTAACGAATAATTTCAAATTCAACGGATAAAATTCTATGAACGCTGACAGCAACTTTACCCACAGCGGAAGTGGCATATGCGAGGTGCGAGCGTGTTGGTGAGCTGGAATTTTTGAAGTTACGTGAAACATGTCAATACGAATTTTAATTTAACAATACAAGCGCACTTAGCATTTGCCACCCCATGAAAATATAGCTTGTAGGCAAGTAACGGGAAATCGGCCGAAGTTGGTGGTCTCAGTATTGTGTCTGGTAGCAAGTAACTAATTCTGTTTAATTGCCCTACCTGGGTGTTTGGAAAACTCTACCCAGCAGCCCATTGAACAGAAATCTCCTGTGTGAGATGTGAACTACCAGTATCAACGTTCTAGCAACGCTGATGAAATTTATATTTTAAGATATGCCGTACAGCGGAATAAAACCAAAACATCTCCCTAAACGGGCTAAACGGGGGTGGACATGGACATGAACACGCATGCAGCCTGCAAAATTACGTTCTAATTAATCACCATCGTCGGCCGGTCTTAGGCGAAGGACGCCGCAGAGCAGGAGAAGCAGTTAAGAGGTCGTTTCACTCTCGTAGGTGTGGGACATAAGTATTTTCTGTTCTCAATGATTTAACAGAATCGCTGTTCTATTTGTTGTATCCTTTTTCTTTGAAGCGGCTAAATAATACAAAATGAACAATCATTTAACTGAATAATTAATGATGACAGTTTTAATTGTCACTTTGGTATTTTTGGAATCCCGCAAATAAACAAATTTGTGTTGCGGAAAAAATGAATAATATTTTTTTGTTTGCGCTCTCTTATTTATGACGCGTAATTGCATGAGCTTGTGATAACCGCATTTTGGGGTGAAGTTTATTGCCCGACTGAAGACGGACGAATACAGGTCATACAGGTACACTTTCCAGCGATTAATTAAACGAGGATTTAAGACGTGAATGCGGCAATTTATCGCAAGGATGTGAGAGATTTCGACTTGCGGGCGTACACTGAGTAAATGGCGCGGCATGGGTGGGACTGGGTATTTTGGTGAGCATCTGATTCTGAATAATTGCTTTATTTTATTTGACCGTTCATTTAATTAATAAAGAGAGGTGAGAAAATGCGGGCTAATATAGTGCGACGGACAGTGTATACGATGATTGGTCACATTTGGGATGGTAAAGGTAAAATTGCTTCTGTGTGAATGAGGGGTATAGGTATTTGGTAGATGATTTGGTACTACAGTTCAGGAAACCTCCATAAAAGTGCATTTGAACGGGAGCCTATTATTTTGAATCGCACATTCAAACGAACAGAGAGGTGATGCTTCAGGAAAATGTGCGAACATTTTACCAGAATGTAAAACGAACGTATTCAAGTCACAAGACCCAAACCGGGGATTTATGGGCAAACAACTTCTGTAAAACGGCGATTGCGATACAAAAGCTGCTATCATGCAGAACGAACCACTCAACGCGACCATGAAAGCAAACATTTTCGTGCACCCGTTCAGACTCAAGGCTGAATGAAAGTACAAGGCCCAACTATTTATGGCAGCGAGGATCGCCTTGGTGCGGGGCATACTCCAACTCACCTTAAGGGTTGGATGGAAATTAGGTTTGCCTGCCTGAGGTATAAGACGTGTCAATAAGGTGTATTCTGAATACCTTTGCTCGCGCTAAATGTTTTCGGAATATGAAACAGCAACAGCAGTAATTCTAGCTTGCGCTTCAAAGTATGTTCACTTTTTATTGTCGTTTCTCAACCCGATATGAGTTCCGCCGTTGAGTTTATACTTACACGTGTGGCACGGATTACTCCACGCCAACCCTCATACCTAATCTAACCTAACCAACACGTAGGGAAACCACTGTGACGGAACGAAAGTGGTTAGTCATCACCTCGCTAGATAGCGCCCTTAGTTTCCCCGGAAACTGTGACCATTTACACCTGAAAATATGCAATTTTGTATGTAAAATTAAAAAGGTTGCACCAGAAAGCTAAGGTATGGAAATAACCCAATCAGTGCTAACTCTTTTTCCAATAACTCGGTGAATATCGTTTTTGACTTTCAGGGATCGACGGTAATCCTTTGAATTTTTCTTTTGTCCACAGAGTCAATTTAAGCTGAACTATTCACATATTTAATTTGAAGGATTCAATATCAAGTCATTTTATTTAATTTGAATGATTCAGTTCGTGGCACGGAATTGTACATTTAACCCAAAAAAAAAATCCCCGAAGTATGTGTTTCTCACTTGCTAAAGCCCGTCACACATTGCCATGATTCGCCCTCCATATGTCGTTGGATTACCCGGGGGGCAGATCCCGTATGACAATAATCGTCGGGACGATATCGTTTTTGAAACCTTGATAATCCTAAGAAGTTATACTCTGCCCGAATTTGTTTCACTATCGGCAGATTTCATTACATTTGTGGAAAATGAATTCGATTAAGGTCTCAAGCTCGTAATTTTGACACTTAGTTGCTACTTTTGGATGTCTATCGTTTCGACGATAATCATTTGAAAAGTTACGGCGCTTTGTAACCAGGTAAACAACAACTTGGAAAAGTGCCACCGAATGTTGGTTCGCGAACATCTTATTGGGAACACATAACCCTTTGGCCGGATAAGAATCCCAAATTATTATCCTCGGTGTTGATGAGCATTTGTCACTCGTCAAATTAACATGCAAACATACACAAAAAAAACCGAACAACAAATAAAGGAATCGCTGCGGCACCAGCACCAGTCGTTTGTGCCAGTTTGATTTGTTGCTTACCCGAATGCGTTCAATTCTGTGCATCGCGGAGCGGCGGCGTTCGTCTCATTTTTGAGGTGAATATTATTAAATAATAAACAAACAATAAATTTAGCTTCATTAATGTCGGCGTGAGTGGGCTCATCAACGCCAAGATAAATCGTTTGTTTCTCAGCTGCTGTTTTGGAGGAAATTTATTTCCATCACGAGGTGATCTGGGTTCTGCATGTTTATCCGTGATTTCCAACAAGTATTTCACATGTTGCGTACCTGCTGCACCCCAACCCACAACCACGGGTAGGTAAATGAATTTCTTTGGTAAACCACAGTTTAATTAAAATCAGATAAACAATACATTTCAATTGGAATTGCATCGAATGAGCCATTCGGTTGGACATGGTATACTAACGGTATACACAGACCGTTCCTGATGGCGACATGTGGGCGAAGTGGTTTCAGCTGGTTCCTCATTAGGTAATCCTTGTAAAACGAAACCTCAAGGAGAAACCAAACAACCGTAGCAGAAGTATTTGTGTGCGTTTGTGTGCGTCTGCCTGCACAACTTAATTATGTGTGTAGAAGGGCTGGGAATGCAAAGCAAACTGTTCTGAGTAATTGCAGTTGCCGCTTGAAGGATATCGCTCAGGGTGTCGACGACTAGCAGGCTACTAACCCTGGATGTGGGCTAGAGATTTTTTTCGTTATTTTCGGGTTGAATTTGATACGTTTCAGACTTGAAATTAATGTTTGCAGGGGGGAGAGGTTTTCGAGGATCGATATCGATTTTAATTGGGTTCATGGTATTGTTACATCCGAGCTGGGATTCGAAAAATGAAACGCTATTCTGTTTTCTGATAAAATCATTTTTATTACACTATTTACTTTAATTATTCACTTCAAAACAATATTTCTTTAAACAAATCTGATCCGACCTAAACCAATCACTGTTAAAGAACAAATTGTCTCTTTTATATCCGCTCCGCCATCTATCGGGAACTCTCTAGTGAATTCCGGTTCGTTCCGAACAAACGCGATGGTTCTAGAATTCTTAATTCACTTAATTCTCTACTCATTTGACAGATTTGAGTCTCCAATTGGAAGTGGACCTTGTTTGGTGATTAATGGGGTGTTTACATTTTGGGTTCCACGCTTCAGTATTCAATGCAATGTCCACTTAATGTGCTTTAATGGCGCAGTTTTATGAAAGGTAAGATGGAAAGCCAACAATATGCATTTGGAAGTAAAGGATGGGCAATCGGTCTTCTTTTTAAATTGTAAAAACAACTTGTCTACTTGTCTAAGATCGTCGGTTGATGGAGTGAAATAGGTGTAGAACTCTGAGATGGACCGCCTGGAACTTGACAGTATAGCCTTATACCTGTCAGCACAATTTCGTTGTACATTTTCGGCGGTGTGAAGCTCCAGATCGTTAAGAGCTCGACCAATATTGTGACTGGAGTGTCAGCATAGGTACCTTTCTCCCATTTCCTTTTCGACAGAAAAAGTCCAGCGGTCCAAAATCAGAGAGTTCCGCTGTTTACACGATTAGGGAAATTCGTGCGCACACGACATGTGTGGTATGTGGCTCTATAACCAGAGCTCTTGTGAGTCTTCATAAAGACCGATGACACGAAAGGGGACACTTTGCCTACACTCAAAAATGACAGTTCCAAAAGGACCGCTACAACTTGCCCTTATAAGTACGATACGGCTCTCAATGGTAACAACTTTGCTCAACAACAATTAAATACCGCCGCAGTAGAAATTGCCAAATCCTCCGGATATACCTCACGAGGTCGTGAGTCGATGTTACCAATGGATGCGATATTTAAAAACGGTACGGGACCTTCATTCTTTTTTAAAGTGTAATCGCTCCGTCTTAGTTGCCAGTCTTGTTTTACGTCGCGTCTAAATTTACCCAACTTGTTGCGGGAGCAGCTCCTTATCCAGCGCGTGATTCAAATCGCAGGCCATTACTCCATTTACACGATAAAACAAATTAATTACGCAAAACACCACCCGACAGAGAGCGTCTCCAGCTGAATGGGATGCAATTGTGGTGTGGCTCTGGTGCGCCGAGACATGTCCCCGGTTTGCTGCTATTTCTGGCAAAAGTTACAAATGCATTCCGGAAAAAAAGCCGGCATGAGTCAGAGTCAGAGTGCATGCCTCCCATGCTGCGCAGTGCCTGTTTCCATTTTTGGCAGTGCACCGATCCAAACACTTGAACGACAATGAACACCATTTCCATCTGTCTCAAGCTGTCAGCTGCAATGGTGACAGCGGCGGGGCGATGCGATGCAATGCACTGCATGCACATATGGCACACAAGTTGCAGGCGGTGCGTGTCGAACGACCCGAATAGCACCACCAGTGGTACAGCATACAACCTGATTAACAATCCTTGCATCGGCGAAAGTACCACCAAAACAACTCGCATTGATGACGGTATCACGAGTCACGACACGACACAACTTGAAGAAGACCGAGTACCCACTCCAATGCACAAAAAAAGGGCGAAGGAGGTGTCGGTATCGGCGCCGCGACTCTGTGTCACTCAATGCGTGCCATTTGCTCGACTTTATCCAAATTAACACGATTAGTCGGTGAACAGGAAAATTGCGATAATGCACCGTCGCCTCCAGGAAAGGAAAATGAAACAAATACATTAAATGTGTTTTTGCTTCTGGAGGACATTTGGCTATTTGATTTCTATGTTCTATGTATGGTTACGATCACACAGGGTGCCATTAGCACTTGCAAATGTGCTGCCGATTCATGCCTGATGCATCACCAATTGAGAGGCACTCCTTTGAGGAGCACACAAAAAGGGAAACAAATCTGTAGACGTCAGGCAAACGATTGCACTTGACGCCGTAATGGGCAATTTTACTACTATTTTCGTGGGCACTCGGCAATGCCTGGAGAGGTGTATCGAACGATGTATACCGGGTCTAAGCACATCTGAGATAAGGCCCTTTTTTCGTTTCTATTTCGAGGGCGGAGCCTTACGTTGTGGTTGGACTTTGTGGGTTAATATGGGCAGTTATTATTTGGGGCCCTGAGATACCTGAACTATGGGGTATCTGAACTGAAGACTCTAGGGGCGGATTTTAATATATGCAGGGTGGGTCAAATACAAGTTTCTTTTTAAAATTGCAATAAAACGAACAAAATGAATTTTTTTTTCATGTAAAGGATTTTCCAATGAGAGGTGTTATTGTAAATGACCCGCTATTTCGGTAGCTGTCACTTTTTAAGCTTTTGTTCTTCGACATTTGACAAGTAGGAGCTACGCCATTACTACAAATGGAACGATACATGCTTCAACAATGCACTGAAATTACTAAAATTCACTACCAAAAATAGTGAAAATCTTGCAGTCACAGTTCGCAAAACTAAAGCATTTTTTGGTCGTCGTGAAGCACCTTGTCGGACCGCAATACAGAAATTGGTGGACAAATTCGAGCTGTTGGGACAAGTTAGTGATGTGAAGAATAAAACCCGTGCACGTCGCTCAAGAACAACTGAGAATATTGCTGCTGTAGCCCAAAGTGTTGAAGAAAACCCAGGTGTGTCCATTCCTCGTCGTTCTTTGGAATTGGGCATTCCACAAACGTCATTACACAGTATTTTGCATAAAGACTCAGATAGTATTGATCTGAACAACGTTTACTTATAGCACGATTTGAGAATTCGGTGCTCAAAAGATCGATTGTGGCATGGTCCAAATCCATGTCTTCAATTTCAGTAAAAAAAAGTCGGTTAACATGGCTCTGTAACGCCCAACGCTGACCGAAACGTTGTTCTTTTCAAAAAACGCACTGTTTCGGCTACACAGCACTCAATAAGTTTTCAACATTTCCCAACGTTGTTCACGCCAGAGATGAATGAATAAAAGAGATGGATATCTTTCGTACGTCTATCCCCCCAAAACCCATTTGTTTACATTGTTGTTTTTGTAATTTCAACCCCCGTCTGTGAATACGTGTGAGCTACAAAAAAGCATTTTGCTAATGGCCGGCCAACACTCCTTTTGCTTTTATAGGCATCGCGCTGTTCAATTGTTTTTTGTTTGGTGTTGAACTTGTTTGGTTTTTGTTAAGGCTTCGATTGAAATAAAACAAATAATGAAATACACATTTTGGAAAAGCGAACTCTCGCATTAAAGTTCAATTCATGAACTCACATTTACTAGAAAAGAAATGAGCATATGTGCGTGACTTCATGAATTTTACGGGAAAATAGCTTGTAGGCAGCCGCCTTTCCACTGGAAAGTTATATATCTCTGTATTCCATTATCTTTGGTTCACGCGTAAAGCGACTCATTTCGTTCCGCTGAGGTATTTTACTGACTTTCTGTCAAGATTTCGAGTGCGAAACAGCTGTCAGTGCCAAAATAACATATGATTTAAAAAGAATCCACTAGATGGTCCGCCCTTTATGCCTATGAGTGGTTCTAAAAAGCAGTTGACAGCATGTAACGTCTGAAAAACGGGAACAAACAATTTTAATCCGCTGGTCTACGTGAGGGGCTTCTGTCTTCCTACCCACCCGTTTAAGGATTGCATTACAGGTTGTTATATAAGTATATTTATTGGGACTCAAATAGATAGGTGTCTCTTCCTGACTACCCTTCGATTTATACGCATTTACCTCCTGACAAAAATTTTGAATAAATATCTCTTTCTATTCACCATTCTGTTCTGTCAACCTCCACCACACCATAGGCCATTTTGCGAATCTCCCCTTTTTTACCATTGGGAAATACGCGAAAAAGGTCCAAAATGCTTTTCGCTTACGCAATTATTTTACAATTGCTCAATTGAATCGTTGACACAATATGCAGGTATGTATGTCGAAAAGGCATTTTAATTCACAGACACAATTTAGAAGTCGTATCGATAGATTCAACACGAGTTCCCCTGCTGAGGATCTACAAATTCGAGGAGGAGTTTTCCACTCTGTTTCAACCTGGTGAAGGGCGGGTCACCAGAATCGTACCGAATTGCTGTACCTCAAGCTAAGCTACATTTGTTATGTTCATTCCAATTATTAATCTGCTTTCGAGTGTACTAAATTTGGTCGAAGCGCAGCACTAGGACATGTTGCAAAATACGTGCGCTTATGAGCGGCTTACTGATGTGTGTTTATCGGGGACTTACCCCATCGCTGTGAACTGCTTGGCCGCATATCCATTTGTTTTGACACGTCATGAAGTTTCGGAGCTTCGTGACATTTTTCGTTGCATTGTTGTGGAAAATGTACCGGGTTAGCTCACAAACTCATAATTTTTGTAGCTAGTTTTGGAGGTCTATCGTTTCGACGATAATCGTCAGAAACGTTACGCAATGGGTGCCCAGCATTTCCAATCAACGAATTTTGTTCGCTATTCTTTGCCACTTTATTCGAAAAAAAAAAACAAACTCAACTTATTGAAAATCTTGCCAAATGTCGAGACTAACACTTGCGTCTCAAATGTAACTCACCCTTTGCAAAGCCTCAACATTTATTGCATTTAACAAATTTAATTCCCATCAGTCTGACCGTGGTGCCGCATCTGTCATGAAAAATAATAGTAGCCTGAAGATATCCCGACCCTCTCCGTATACCAAAATGTCCACGAGATATTCACCGAGTGGACAAGCCTTAAGGATCTGCAGCTTTTTTTCATCCAAAATCATATTCCTTATGAGCAACGTTCCCTGCAATCGGTGGACAGAATTATTTCCAATCTGCACTTTATGACAATTTGAATCGGCGACTGCTAAACCAACATAAGTGAAGTTTTCATTTTCTTGCAGGAGAAACAAAAAAAATGGTAGAAGAGTCAGGTTGTCTTCGGACGAAATGCCGATTTTGCGATCGAATTTCTGTGTGTTTTAGGTATCAAATTATTTGTCTTTCTTCAAGCGCAGTGTAAAAATGTATTAAAACTGATTTCGAAAAATCTGTCACTTATGTTGTTTCAACAATCATCTACTCACCGAATACGGGCAGGTGTGGTTTAAATTTGTGTACCCAAAGTACAACGTTTTGATAAATCTCATGTAGGCGCTGGCGCGATTCTTCGAAAATATGTCGCAGTAATTCTCGGTGATATTTACCAGAAAGGGCCTGTACACGAGGTTGGTTCGCCTGTTCAGTTGAATATTTATCTGAAGGTAATTCCAAAGTGAAATATTTCAAATGCCAGTCCCGAAATCACTTACCGTAACGGCTATAAGCGGTCGGACTACGTCTGCCCTGAAGTTCGTCACAGTTGTTGTCCGATTGATTGGCTTGGTAGAACATTTGATATTTTGAATCGAATTCGGATCAAGCGTTAAGCATTTTATTTTCGTAAATTTTGCAGTGATTTTGGTCTGAAAGTGGTAGCTGGCGTTGTTATCCTTGGAAGCTGTTGCAAATGCGAGAACGACAAACAACGCGCTGAGTATAATTTTGGGACACCCGCACTCCATGACTGCGTGGTTACGGTTGCTAACTAAACAAGGTTAAACGTTTCTGCTCGAGGTGCACATATTTTCGATTTAACAATTAAAAACAGTTTTGGTTTTGGTTTTGGTTTTGAATGGCTGCTCATATCGACGATCATTAGCGTTTTAGTTATCGTCGTTGGTATCAATTTTATGAAATGTCTAGTGTCATATAGTGATTAACAACCGTTTACTGCAATTGCAGAATGACGGCATTGTTTGGTAATAGGAAGGGCGGCCGGGTTTACAATAACGAAGTGAGAGTTTTGTGCTTTCAGAGTCACGTCGATAAGTGGACAGTTGAAAACTTAAATGATTAGTTGTCGTTTTTTTAATTTGGCGTGGTTGATGGCAAGAGCTGTTTTTAACAAGCTTTCTCTAGGCGGTTTAAATTGTGTAGAGACGAAGCTCTCATATAGTAGAAGTTCCTTCTTACTCAAATTGGTATACAAAATTCACGGTGGTATCTTCCAGGCGTGCTGGTTTTAGCCTTGTTTAAAATGACTGGCGGGAACCGGCTTACGGACATTCATTTTTTATTTGGCCCATATTTCATAAAAGTCGTTATTGTAATGACGAATGTATGAGTGTCGTATTTATTTAAAGCAAATTATAGTGCGCAGCTTACACAAAATTGGTACATCTATAAATAAAAATAAATAGTTGGCGCAACAGGTCTGTAGGGACCCTAGCCCTAGCTTTTCACAACCATTCGCCTTGTGTGAGTTTTTATTTTTGGGACGAATGGAAGGGATCTACAAATTTATGCCGAGTCCAAACGGCCAATTGAGGAGCTCTTTCATGACAGTTGTACTGTCGGATGTTTGTCAGACTTTCGCGAGAGGTGGCGCAGTGAAAAAAAGCTTAAGTTGGAATTTAGTTTTTTTTTTCGGTATTCGAACCTGGGACCCCTCGCTCAGTTGTCCAACACACTAACCAATTAGCCACTGGGACATATAGTGCATACAATTTCTTTCGTTGGCGTCTGACTTGGACATTTGCCAAAGGTCCTAAATGTCATCAGGCAGTCTTTCTGACAGTAAAAATTGAGACTCCACCTGCATAATTGCTGCGAATACACATTAAATTTACTGATAGCGTCATGGAAAACTCCCTATAAACGAGTTCTATCGACATTAGCTTTAACACGAATCGGTCGCGTTCCATAGACCGCTAGGTGACAAGCAGGATGTCAAACTTTATAAAAAAAAAAATTATATATTTCTTTGGTTGCTCTAGCATTATACGTGTAAACCTATCGCGGAATTACACACCTGCCAGATTGAGAAAAAGGTAGGGAAAAAGTCATCTGTCAAAACAATCCGATTGAAAAAGTAAACAAATTTGGAAAATCATCCAAACAGTCGATAAAATTCAAAAAAGAGAGTGCATTTAATTTTTATTTTCTTATGGGAAGTCCGTTTGATTTTGCAGTAAAATTAAGCGCTAGAGTTGTAGCGAGCGTTCCTTCATATTATATGCTTGAACGCAGCCAATTTTTAGCCTTTTTAGATTTGATACAATAATGCCAGAAAATTAGATGAGGATTTTGGAACTAATTATGCTCAGTTGGCGCTCGACCTTTAAATATTAAGCAAGCCGTACACTTCTAGTAAAAACCGGCTTCGATCATTCTGAAGTTTTTCCAACGAAACTGCCCAGTTCTACTTTCGATTTAGAGCCAATATTTTTCTAATTTTTAGTCTTTTCTTTAATTTGAATAAAGCTGGGGGAAGATTCCGTGTAACAATAAACGTCGGGACGATATCGTTTTTGAAACTTTGATGATCATAAGAAGTTATATTCTGCCCGAATTCGTTTCGCTATCGTCAGCTTTCATTACATTTGTGGAAAATTAATAGGATTAAGGTCTCAAACTCTTAACTTTGGTCCTTAGTTGCTACTTCTGGAGGTCTATCGTTTCGTCTGAACATAACCGCCTGAAAAATTAGGGATTGAGTGCCCTGAAACAAATTTGTATCTCCATAGTGAGCAGTGATATTCAAACTGTAACCGCAGCACCAAAAACTGTTATGCTCCCCATAACCGTAGAGTGCAGCTGACAACTACAACACCAAGTTGGTAGTTCCATTGCATTCCCTTTGATAATCACTGAACTGCAATCGCGTTTGAGCCACTTTTTTTTTCTATTTTCTAGGGTCTTGCAATATTTTCAAAGTAAGTTCGAGTTGAATGTCCCACTTCGTTTCTCGTTCTACAGCGGCGGTCTCATCTTCGACTAGAGCTTGTGTACTTTGTAGTTTGTATTCGTACTTTGATTTTGATTCCAGCTACCACCAAGTGCTATCAGTCTCTAGTGTGTGCACCTTTAAAATCACTAATTAACCGACGTTACTGTCGGTTCGATTTTTGCTTTTCTCTCTCGTTTGACATTTGTTCGAGGAGCGAGGAAAAAAATTCTCTACTTTGCAGACAAGATTGTTGTGCTCTTTTTGCCACGGCATCAAGTGCAATTTATGGCAAATCGGTGAACATTTTCGTTCCATGAATCGCCGGCGCCCTTTAAAGCGCGCTGGTTTGGTCTGGTAGTTTCTGTAATATAAAAGGACACATACAGTAATTTCCTCGGCCACAGTGACTTAGTGTAGGATTGTCCACACATGCCGCGAGGAGGGTTGTTTGTTGTGGCAACCCCATCGTCTGTGTCCCTCCAACAACATAGATTAATGACATCGCCGGGGACATCATTTGTTGCTGCTGTTTGCGCCGTCTAACATGCAATTGGTTCGTGTAAAACACCAAAGGACTTGTTTCAGATCTGTCTTTCGTTTTTCATTATTCCCGTTGTCCAATTCCCAATTAATGTTCAACTCGTTGCATCGTGTTGCAAATTATTGGAGAAAATGTCCATTTCCCTGTGAGTTCCCATCGTCGCAGAGTTTGCCTTTTGTTCTTGCTGGCGAACGTGCCTTTCCAATTAATTAATTAAAATTAAATTTAAATATTTTTACGACTCATAAAATGGGAGAAGAGAAAAAAAGAACAACTGGTCGTATAGAGGGTTTTATTGCCCGAGAACCACCAATGCATACATATATATACGTGTAAAGTTGTGACTACATGCTGTTGCAATATGTTGCATCGTAAAATATACGATCAGATTTTTTTGCGTTCATTTTCGGACTGCCTTATTCCTTATTCAATCTGAGCAATTACTCCATAAAAATGTACAGTTTTCAATACGATGGGTATACACAAACACAGGTCTGCTTGGAGCGAGAACATCTTCCGACTTGATGAATCATTTCTGTTTTGTTTACACACATCAGACAGCAAGACTAAGAAACAAATAAGACAAGTGAAATCTTGAGAACCATAAAAGTGATAGTTGATTACGCGACGAAAGGTGTTTTTGTTTTATAAGCCGCTAATTAAATTACAATAATTGTGTCACTTTGATGACATTTGGGAGCGCGCACTACATGTGCTGTGACAGTTGGGGACTTTTAATTTTTTTACATTGTCACGATCGTGCTGACTGGTATCATTCATTGTCTTTACTTGCTTTTAATTATTTAGTTTTATTGACGCCGGATATGCGGTTAATTGACCCAATTTTGACAAATGACAGCTCATACTGACTTGGAAAATGACGTAAAATCTCAAATATTGGTTTAAGGAACATTAAATCGTGCGGTCTTTTTGTTTTAACTTCTATCTGAGATTGAAGTCGTAATGAATACTAGGCGAAATCCAGCACTTGTTTGGAATTGCTCGACAAATAGACGGTCGACTAACTAACACCCTATTCACACTGCACAGAAAGGCGTGTTTTAGTCGAAAACATTCACACCGAACACCAACCAGTTTTCGTTTGACATTTTAATCAGCTGTGAGACACTAGTCGTGAAACTTTTATGTAAACTATTTTAGTTACAAATTTCGATCGCATTAATTAACAAAGCATTTAAAAATAATATTAGCCCATCAATTGAGTGCGGCAAATGATTTTAAGTTGTGAGTTGTGGCTTCTGCTCGGTCAGCTGTTCTGCTGAATATTGCAAAAGGTGTGTTTGTTTCAACAATCGAACGGTTGGAAGTACTTTTCGTGGAAAACTGAAATATGTATGGGAAAACTTCCGTTTTCGATGAAGTTTTCGAGTGTTTTCGAGCAAACCCAGTTTTCGGCTCGATGTGGATAGCGTACTCGTAGATATAGCAAAACCGCTTCATGGCGAAAAAGGAACGCGACCAGACAAAGCGAACTAAAGAGATTAGTACCTACTCTGTGGCAAAGCAAGGTATTTCAATAGCATTTTCCATTCACTTTGGTTCTGGTTTCTGGAACGAGGTGCTAACTATTTCTTAGTTTGTCGTGCTGTTAGGTAAAACTGTGTAACCTTCTAATCACTCAGTTAAACTTACATTCTCAAACCGCTATAAGAAAAACAAGCTCATTCCTTTTATCGTTATATCGAATCTTGGGTATCGACCTTAAACTCTTTTCTTTTCCAACGGTTACTTTAGTGCGACTGGTATGTGTGAATTAATGCGTTCGTTTTAAAAACCATGCTTTCAGACGATGAAAGAGCGCGTTGAGGCGGATCTTATAAAACGGCAACTAGCAGGTTTTCGCCTCGATTGGTCTCGCCAGGCATGGATTGTATTTTTTTAAATAGAAAGTATATAGCTGATAGTCTGGTTATGATTTGGTCTATGCGACCTAGGAAAACATCAGCTCCTTATTTTAGGAGCTCTTCGTGTAAGCTCTATCACATTTACCAAGCGACCTTATATGTTAATGTTGTTTATAGCTTCACTCTTTTATTTTAGGAGCTGGTTCTTTATTGACGGAGTGTGGGTCATCTTTCGCATGCTGCGGGAAATGCTGCTTACAGCTTTCACTCCCTATGCGCTTCGGTGACTTAAATTCTTTCGCAGTTATGAAGAGTTCCGGTATCAAAGCGTCCGCGCATTTGCTTGGTATTTTTATTGACATTCCTATGATAAAGAACTTCTTAAATTTTCGTGAGTTGCAGACTGCAGACTGTGACAAAATTTGTTCATTCGCGGTCGTTGCAATTCGACTGCTGGTCATGCGTTGCATAGTTTTAATATTTTTGGCTGATCCCAAGACTGGCACTTTCTAGGTGTTAGTTACAAACCTTTGCTGGCTTCGGTTGAGACAAACCTCTTTGGTAATGTCGGCTATAGAGAGACCTTTGGTTGTTGGAGTTTTGGTGTCTCTAATGCTCTAACTCATGTGCTCCTTGTAGACCAGGTGTGCTTACACGCTAAGGCGTCGAATAATTCTTCTAGTTGTTTTTTTGGTTTCTCTAGTTAGATAGGCGAGTTCTAAATATGGCCGCAACAAGACACCTGTCTCATGGAATGTGTCAGCAATTGGGACACGTTTGATTTGGTTGCCAATTTGACTGTCTTAAATAGAGAAACGGGTTTCTGTGTCAATTGTTAACCTCGAAAACATAAAACCCTTAAGACAGCGAGCTCAAGTTTGCTTAAAAATGGTTCAATATCTTATAACTGAGATACGCTTTAAATATGAGAAGCTAATGGAAAGTCCTACCAGACTTTTGACGACAACCTTCATTCGATGTTGTAAATTTATACGCTAAAGGCTCTTCGCTTCAGAGAAGCTCATCTTAGACTCCTGAGACTCATTCGCAAGATTGTCCCATATTGCAAAATGAATGTCACGGTAAAAACCGAGCTTATTTAGTAAGAAAGCCCCAACCCTGCGACGCCCATAGTAGCACACAGAAAGGTAAAGGACGCAAAGAAAAAAACCATAATCCACACGACGAACCAAACGTTCTACCATACGAATTGCGAATAGCTAAGCCACTTTATTAGTCACATTGGCTTGCTGGCCACAACATAGCCAGCGTCAGTAAAATGCATAAAATTCCACAATCCAGTCACAAAAACATGTGTGTGCACTACACCTTATCTGTGTGTTGTTGAGTAATTCTCGTAAACGAACTGCGAAAATGAAAAAAAACTGCGATAAATGGAGCTGAACATGTGAATTGAAATTCGATGCGGCACCAATTCTGTGTGACTAAGAGGCGACGAAATTTCAGACAGCCGACATTCGAGATATGAATGCTTTTCCGCATTCGATATGCTTAACTGTGACGCTTACACTGTTCTAGTTCTAGATGTATGAGGGTGAGTTAGTGACTTTGACTGATGCTTTTATTTCAAAAGCAATTTGGATATAAGGTGTGGCTTTTCATAAAAAAAACCGACTTGTACGCCGCCCTTTTGAAATTCGAAAAGGCGGAACTTTCTTTGCTGTTCAAAGGATTTGAATAACCCGGCGCAACCATACAGGACGTGTAACGTGTCTGATTAATTAAAATGCATCTCTTTTAAATTATGTACGAGATGTTTTTCGCTTTGCCCGCGTTTGTCTGTAAGCCAAGGAGTATTATGTAAGGGCTGCTTAATTGAACGGTAGGTCTGCGTATGTGAATGGCAACTGAAAGTCATTAAGCAGAGTTCAGCATTCGCAATTATTTTCTTCTTTTTTTGTTATGAATTTTGAAATATGTAGTCTGAGCCAAAAAAAGAAGTCAATCAAAGCAAAAGGAAGTCTATGGAATATGGATTGGATTATTATGGATTATGGATTGTCAATTAGTTAGGTATAGGTACTTGGATGTGTCTTTTTCATATATTTTTAATTCTGTTTTTTACAGATAGTGGGGTTTTTGTTTATTTTTTAAATTAACTTTTTTTTTATTTTTATCTTTTTAGCCTATGACACCCCGGGGAAGAATACGAATCTAATGACACCTCACTCTTCAAAATCGGTCAAGCCGTTTAGGTTACAGGGCGTCACGTAGGAACGCACATAGGATACGCGCGAAACACATAACCCTCCCTGTGTCAAACATTCGATTCTTAAGCCTGAACTACATCGGAACAAAAGTGAAGAAAAGTACAAAAAAGTGAATAAAAATAGGATGTACTGCTTCATCGCATAGTGCGCTCTGTATCTTTCTTCTCAATTTAAAATTGTTGGTGTGCCTAAAAGCTCGAACATGTTCCAGCTTTCAATTTTCACAAAGTTCTAAAAACAAATACACTCAAAGAATACCTTACAGACTTTCCGCTAGATTACGCTTCCATCACATAATTTCTGTCAGTTTGACAAGGAAAAGCTCTTTTGACAAGTAAGTGACAATTAAAAAATGTAAAACGATGGACTCCATCGGATGGAGAATACAATTCAAACTGGAAATAATTGGAACGGTTTGTTTTATTTTATAAAATTAAGTTTCCCTTAAGAACAAAATTAGCTTTGCAGAAGCTGATGATGAAAGTCTTGTCAACATAATTCAAGAAAATCCAACTATATGGGATACCAGCCGCTACGACTTCCGCGATTCAAAAAAAAAACAAAGAATATTTGTTCAAATCGCACTGCATTTTCCCGGCATAAATGCAATGCAAATTGAAAAGAGATTTGTTGCCCTGAAAGAAAAGTTGAGGAGGGAAAAAAGGAAGGAGGACGCTCGCACAAGATCTGGAGCTGGAGCAAGTAGTTCGAGATCGTGGTACCTGCTGCCAAAATTGGATTTCTTGAGGCGTACGATGAATACTCGTCAAGCAACAAGTCTTGACCCTCGCCAAAGAACATCGGAGGACTCAAGTAGTATGTACTCATCCTTGTTGCCAGCAACAGAAAATGAAATCGACCACCGTTCTTCGCCGAACTCCTCTTCGCCAACGCCAACACCAACACGTTTTCATCGGGCAACAAATCTCTTCGAAAACTCGGCAATCGAAAGTGAATTTGTAAGATGTCCTACCTCCATAAATACGCCGAAGTCAGCCAACAAAATACGTGAGGCACTATACGAAGAAAGTCGAGAAGCAATAAGGAAAATTGGTGAGAGTGCTTCACAGATTGTCGAAAAATCACAACTGCAGAATATACCGGAGGAAGATGATAAAAAAAGGAACCATTTCAAAATCTTCCAATATATTGCAGAAGAAATAGTCGATATGGACCCTGATTTAAAAACCAAGTTCATCAAAAAAGTGTTAGACTTGTATTGGGAATTCAAATTGAAATAATTTAAAGTAGCTTGACTGTGTTTGTGTTAATATGAAATGTGATATTTATTTTTAGTTAATTTTGTGTGTTTTTATTGAATTTATTTTGTTTAAACCTGAATTGCATATCATTTGTACACTCATGTTGTGATATTTAGGTATATGTACTTTGTACAATGTTTCTTCTTCTTCTATCTTAATAGTATGGATTCAACTTTGCTTTCATAAAAAACGAGATTTAAATTAGATCTGTTGATTTTATTTAATTATTGTAAATCCATTCTCTCAGGTATTCTCTATATTGTAGAGCTGTTGCTCTCGCATTTCTGGGTCCTAAACGTAATGTTGCCGGAATCGGATTCAGCTGTGAAGTAGCTACAACAGTCCTCCAAGTCCCATCGACCCAAATTCCGTGATTTTCACTCTGCCTATCAACAAAAGTACTCGGAGCATATTTCTGTCTGCTGCTGTCGCATAGCATATTATGCAAAACAACAGTTGCCTTTATAATACTGTCTACCGTATTTGGCTCAGCTATAAGTGTCCGATGGTATATCTAGAAGCCAATATGCCAAACGCATTTTCAACCACACGACGTGCTCTGGATAGTCTTTTATTAAAATAAAATTTGCTGTCTTCCAAGTACCTGCCACTAAATGGCGTGAGCAAATACGATTTAAGAGGAAAAGCTTCGTCTCCTACCATAAAATAAGGCAAATCCAAAGTTTCTGTAAATACAAATAATAAGATATGGTAATATTGGTTAAAGATTTTGGCAGCATATATGCAAACAATTGTTTCTTGCGCACATGTGTGAGGAGTATAGATTCGAGAATATTTTCTATGAATACGAGTATATCTATCTCTGTTATTGTGTAAATTACCAGTAATGGGGTGTGATATACTAATGATGGTAATTGACAATTATGCATTAATGTCACTTTTATTTTACATTATTTTACCTCCATGTAAGGGAGCTGGGCTTGGAAAATTCATTTGAGCTGTTTCCAAAAGCAATCCCAATGTGCTATTGGTGAAAATTCCAGCATCACTCCGTGAACCAAACGCTCCAATGTCTATGTATGTGAACTTGTAATTGGCATCTGCAACCCCCAGTAATACGATACTATAATTTTTTTTGTAATTAAAATATAACGATCCACTCTTTCTTGGCGCTTGAATTGTAATATGTTTTCCGTCAATTGCCCCCAAACAATGCGGTAAGTTCCAGGTTTCGTAGAAATCATTTGCATCCTGTAGCCAATGGCTGAGCGTTTTTGATGGCAAATATATCGGCTGCAAAACATTCCATAGAATGTTACAAACTTCCGGGATAATTCTCTGAATTGTTGATTTGCCTATGCGATATGCAAATGCCAATGAGCTATAGCTGTCTCCTGTTGCAAGATACCTAGACATAAGGAATATATAACATAAGTACTAATTGTACAATATGATTCTCAAAAATGGTTTGCAAAATTGACCTCAGTGTGACAAATAGCCGCAATGCCTCTGGAATCCCTTTCCTATTACTAAATTTCGTCAAATACGGTTTGACTAAATTAAGTAAATATGTGAATTGCGGAACTTCCATTCTTGTATAGTGAAAAAATTTATCTTCGTCGTATTGAAATATTTCTTGAACTAAATTGTCGAAGTCACCTTGATTGCTCCGATTTTGGTTTATGGGATGTACCCACCACCTTCGATTTGTACTTGTCGCACCATCAAAGGCGTCCAAAACTTGCACAATATTTGTGATCTTGCAAATTATTTAAATTTGTAATCTAGAAATTTTGTATTTTATAATAAATTTGCACAATATGTATTTCAAAAAGTTATCCTACAATTTTCGCGTCACGGCTACTAGAAAACATTTTTATTGACGCGACGTTATCTAGTCCAATTCTTTGATATTTTTTAAAATTTTATATAAATTTTACAATTTTTGGTTTTTAAATTCACTGGTCTGTCTACAAGTTGTTTTTGAAATTCCCGCAATTTTAAAATGTCAAAACTGACTTGACAAAGACTAAAGCCTGAACTACATCGGAACAAAAGTGAAGAAAAGTACAAAAAAGTGAAAACATCGAAACTCATCGAAAACACACGCATATTTACATGACATCTATGATTAAAATCTGAACTAAAAAAGCACGAAAAAAAAAAAATAATTGGCGCAACAGGTCCGTATGGACCCAAGCCTAGCTTCTCACAACCATTCGTCTTGTGTGAGTTTTTATTTTTGGAACGAATGGAATCAAACATATTTGTCGATGTACCTAATATATGTTATATGAACGAAAAAAAAATCATCGCAGGAGTACCGCAAGGCTAACGACTTGGGCCGATACTCTTCAGCAATGCGATCAAACAAATAATGTTGAAAGAAGAAAGGCTGCCGCGACTTAATAACGTCTGCTACTGTACTTTCACCATAAATTGGAACTTAATGGGTTGGGACAAGACTCAAATCGAGAACTGTTGACACTTCTTTCTCAAGTGGGACAAAATGAAGACAAGAAAAAAATTTCATTAAAACGAAACAATTTTCTTTCTTGGCAATTTTCTTACCAAAACTCAATACTCAAATACCTATGCATAAATTCAACCAAAATATTGAAGTTAAATCGGCAGGCTTTTTGTTGTTACCCTGAGGTCGACTGCGCTCTCCATCTTGTATGCGTTGAACAAAGGAGGTTTTGCTCAAAGAATTCACAGCAAAAATGAACTGCAGTTAGCGCTGCCAGACGGTCAATATAGTCCCCCCGAAATAAATCTAATAAACCCCCCAGAAACCTCTAAACTGGCAACCCTGATGAGTGCAGTTAAACGCGGGGGAATTTTTTTTTCCTTTCTTTCCCTAAGTTATGCGTCCGATCTTCATGTCATGGGCCAAGTAAGGTGCATGTAAAATACGTGAGCACATTTTTATTTCAAAACGGAGGAACAATTTTGGCTCTTTAGTTTGTTTAGAAATCCCTTTAACCAAGTGAGACTCGTTCTTAAACACCATTTTTCTACTAAAAAACGAGCGACTTTCAAAAGCATTTTTTTGACTTGACACGGAGACCTTCTTTTGGTGAAATTGGGCGCATCAAAAAATTAAGTTCATTAAGCTCGTATGATACTACATTTTTTGCATTTTTTTCTGCCTTTAAAATAAAACTAGAGCAGTACGAAAAATTAGAACGAATATTCCCGAGTGACTGCATACACACCAACTTTATTAATGTAGAAACATAAAAAAATGCATTAAAACTGTATTCAAAATACATTTTCCAGCTTTTTTTTTGACATTTCAAGATTATTTGATAACAAATTCGTTTGAAAATTTGTGGTTGCTTTGCAAACTATTGCTACCCCTTTCGTAATACACTTTCAGTCTGACGTTTCAATATGAGGAAAAAAATGTAGTCATACAGGCTTTAAGCATATTGGTCGGGACTAAATAATGTAACCTGAACGTAAAAACTAGATTGTTCGGGAAAGCCACTATTCCTCTACGTCGGCTACATTTGCGAACTGTCTACTTGGTACTCAGTAACGAATTTCTACATTCGCCGGCTACCCCTACAAAAACGTCAACTGACACAGCTGTTCATATGACCGATCTAAGCCAATCAAAACTGATCAAATCGAACAGCTGTCAGATTTACTAAATATAGATACTTGAACGTTCCCATTGTGTTCACGACAAATTGTCAAATAATACTGAACGTATCAAGTCAAAGTACTGTCAGAAATGACAGCATGGCTGGAAATTTAAACCCATTCGGAGATCTATCAAGAGATTTTCATTTTCAAGAGTTTTATAATTTTCCCTTTTTGCGAATTGAAATAAATTCATTTAAAAGGGATACTCCAACTGAGCTTATATCACTGCGCCCAAATTCGAAGAAGCCAACATACGCTTGACACAAGTCATTTGACAATGGTAAATAAACAATTTCTGTCCTTACAACAAATTAATTGCACTCATACTCATCTATAGCTCCACTTTAGCCAAACCAGTTGCGCACTCGAGCGAAATCCTTGACATTTATTGAACCCCTTGTAGTCATGTTCACAACCGACTATCTCAAATCGATTCCTTCATTCCTCTGTATGCAGACATGGGAATATTGCTCGATTCAAATTCTTCGCCGGTGATATTTGTTGCGCTCTTCTTCTTCTGTTTTTCATCGTTTTTGTTCCTACCTTGCATTCTCCGTCTACTACAATACGTACGTCCACCAATTTTCCACTTTAAACTTCCATCACGGTTGTTCTTGAATATTCCTTTTTGCTGGCGGCTCTGTGAGGCCATATTGCGAACGTTCCGGTCGCACATTCTGTGAAACGTGACTCATATTTAGTGATATCAGACGCAGATAAGTTGGATGCCCATTCAATGCCCCCGGAGTTAATTTGAAGCTTATAAACAGATCAGCATTTAGCCTATTAGTGATGGCACTGCCAGTGCCACAGGAGCCAAACAGGAGAGTTGCGTGCCCGTGCTCCGACAACCGACATTAATGGCGAAGAGCACCACCGCGAGATAGTATGGTCTTGTGTCATTGAGGGTGTCATTGCACTTGGTGAATGCGTGTAGATAAGGCGCGACACATTTCCACCATTCACCATCTGGCTGGCTCTGGTCTTCGGGCATGGGCAGCCGACTGCCGAGATAAAAAGCAGAAGGAGGTGATGATAAATGAAATCAATAAAATGATATGAAAGTGGTTAAATGGTGGGAATGTGTATCTGCACCTATAGACTGTGCATGTATGTAGATGAAGGTAGATGCTGTTCGAACACCCGATCCATTAGATTTAGAACCCGCGCCATTGTGTGCTTAGCGTGGAATTTATGATCTCTGTTCCGCAGTAGGTGGGTGCAGATTTACCAACTGTAGGTAAACGATTTGCTGACTGGGATTCATTAATCTTAGTTATTGAGCGGAGCGGCGGTCGATTCTTGTGCTGCTAATAGGAATGAACAATGCAGGCGCGCATTCAGGTGTTCAATGAACTGATTGGCACTGTAGTAGGTATGAATGCGCTAAGTAGTCTTGTTAACATTGGAGTTTAGTTGGGGCGATGCCATTTTCAGAAATCGACAAAAGTGTTGGTGGCAGAAATATCACTGGAAGTCCTCAACAAATAAGAGAGCTCCTGAAAATCTGTTTGCAGCTGTACAATAACCTACACATGGTAAATGGAGGTTTACATGGCAGGTGTTGCACCAGAAATACGGTAGGTGATTAAAAGGGAAAATAAAATCAGCCAGCACTCGTTTAAAGCTTGTTCGGAGCGTTAAACTGGCTTGGAGTAAACGTATACGTTCCAAGTGGCACCTTTAAGAAAATCTGAGGAAGAAATTCTGTGGGACTCCACAGTTAGTTTGGTCGGTTTAAAACGCCCGACTCGAAGGACAACATTGATCATTTACGGATGCCCTTTGTGGCACCAAGAGCTTGACGACTAGCAGGAGGGATACTTCAGATACCGTGGGCTTAAAAGTTTGATCGTAAGCCCAACGGGAAGATAAAACCCCTTATTCTATGAGTTATACCAAGGCGTGGATGAAGACCAAACAATTTAAAACAAACTCGGCCATGTCGGGGGAATGAATGAATAGGAATGCTTCATCCACGAAAACTGTTAAACTATACAGATAGGTTCGACAAAAAGTGCAGAACCCCCGTTTAAGAAACTAAGCGATCGCTGTTTCCAGAGTAGGTACTTGGTCAGGGTTACTGAAAACAATGTGCTCGGCATCAGAGAGAATGAAAAACTGCAGTGCCTCAGACAGAGACACATCAACTTGCAATGCCCTGTCCGTCGATTACAAGAGTCGCGGTTTTAGATTTATGCTGCTTAATTGGACCCATTAATTTTGTTTCCTTAAAATACTTTTTCTCGGGAAAGGCGAACGCATGACGCTTTAACAGCACCCCGAGATAGGTTTTACACTAAAATTGGTCTTAGTTGTAAGTTTTTTTTTTTTTTTGAAATACATCCCCGGGCATTGACTTTGAACTATCAGCGCGGGAAATACTCATTTTTCATACAAATAGCACAGAGCTGTCTAATCACCTCGTAGCCGCTGAAAAATTCCAAAATGTTTAAGAAAAGGGTCCGAGTCAAAAAAGATCACACACATAAAATACTACTATGGGGAAAAAAAAACAGCGCAAATATATTTATTTATAACAAACAAAATGTTTTCATTACAAAAGAGTTTTTTTTACATTTTTTTGCATTCTTTACGTTAAAAAAAATCAATTCTTACTTACTTAAAAAAAAGTGAGTGTCACAGGTTCTGCGGCTCAAAAAGAAGCCATTTGGTACCTAAATGGGCCAACTGGCAATACTGGTTCGGGCTATATTTCTAGAAGATGTCTGTCTGATGGCACTTAATGTTTTGCACCTTTTTAAATAAATACTGTGACTATGCCGAAAAATATAGTAGAAAATATAGAACCCTGAGGAACATCATCAAGTTTGATGCGCTCACAAAATTTGTCATCGAACCGTCGGAGGTACTTCCGTGCTCCCGAAGTCGTCGGAGTTAACCTTCATCTTCTTTTATAAGTCGGCATTTGAGAGTAACAATATTCAGGCACACCGGTCATAAAGAACAACTAAATTTCAAGACTGCTTTAATTCGGGCATGCAACAAACATAGGGAACAATGGAATTAGGTAATCCAAGCAGAAGCAGAGAAATGCACCCGTGGAATTTTCGGCTAGAGTAGGGTCGATAAGGATTCTGAAGATTGGCCACCTTTTTAGTCTTTAAACGCGACGAAAATACAATTTTTCTAAGTAAGCTTCCTTGTTAAACTGATTTATGCGATTGTTAAGCTGATACACACAATGCTGCTGTTTCTGAGGCGAAAAGGATACTTTAGAGCTTTTTTATCTTCGATAGAGGTCCATAGATCTACGAATAAGGAAAGAAAGAGTGCTGCGATTGGAGGCTCTATAAGAGGTCTAAGGCCGTCTAAAATCTTTCCAGTATAAGCTGGAGCAGAAACTGTCTCAAACTCACGGATTTCAACAGTTGTAAGTAGAGGAAAGGTAGTTCTAGTCAAACCTGGGATAAGAAACGTGACAAATCGGCCAACTTAACCAACTCCGATTTATTCTTCT
Organism: Cheilosia vulpina; assembly: GCA_916610125.1. NCBI lineage: Eukaryota > Metazoa > Arthropoda > Insecta > Diptera > Syrphidae > Cheilosia > Cheilosia vulpina. Next base: position 47,903,742 of record OU744279.1, read on the forward strand.
GAGTGAGGCGAGCTCTTATGTTAGACTCAAAGATTCTGCGGGCCAGAGGTAAATATCATCATCAAAACTGTTCTGGAATGATTCTCGTTTGTATCAATAGGGGAATTGCTAATTGGTTTACATCTATCTATATCTATCCGACCTCTTAAATATTATTCTGTCAAACCAGACTTTCAGGTGGATCTGGAGGGGCCTTCTACAACCCACAACCGTTCAGCTGTAGAATAATAATAAAAGTCCGCAGGCAAAGCTTTTGGTGACTGCCTTTGAAATGGTTGAAGTAAAGTGCAACCATCTTGTTTAAGAAGCTGCTATCCGAAGGAAAGACCGTCGATGTACGACGAATAACAATAACGGAACGTAAACACTGTGAGAATCAAAGTCAGACCATGGATGCATATTGCACAAGGTCCAAAAAATCCACTCAACTTATTTGACAGCATACAGAAATGTCTTCGACATTGAGGACAGAGACAAATGATACTGAGACCCCCAACTCGCAATCCTCTTGCCGCTGGCCCCTCGGTTTTTTTCGTTTTTCAAATTTGTCATTTTGTTTTCCTTTCGGTGTTGTGTCAATTAGAATCCGTGTGAGCATCAACAAACAAAAAGCAAACCAAAAATTGTCTCTGATTGAGGAGGTCGGCTCTAAAATCGCATCAAAGTCGGGCAACGCTATGGTAACAAATTCGAACCAACAAAAACCAAAGAGGCCTCTAAGGGCTTTCGATTTTATCCAGTGCCAGCTCTTTCTAAATGAATTGTACGTACTCGCTCGTACAGCTGTTAGTCATAGTCTGACTCATATAAAATAAACGTTCGGAACGATGACTCAGAAGACGGGTACACTAGTCAAGAATGTTGAAGTCCATAGTCCCAATGTTCCGTTCTTATCACGCGCCTTTCATCATTTCATAAAAGAACAGGACACATAAAATCTTACCACCAGTTCCTCACAGAAACCGCACAACTACCCCCAGTGATCATTGCCCAACACCAGCAACCAGATCGATGTATAACACCCCGGGGCGGCTTTCACAGAGGATAACAACGGACAACATGCTCACACACCTTTTATCCGAACGGTGTAAGCATTTCATTCGATTTATCCGGCGAGACACGATGTGAATGCGAGTGACGGTACGCACCTGGAGCAGGTGGTCGCCTCCAGATGGGTGGTCAGGTTTTTCAGTTGTAACTCTCACTGGTCACTGGCCCAACGAGCCAAGTGATACAAATAAGGATCTCTTTATGCAAATGCGCAACAGGATGCCTGCTCTCATTGATCGCTAGTGCAAAGGTGCGCGGTTGACTTCCGGCAACAATTGCACACAGGCGTACATGATACTGTATCCCATTTGGGGCGTTGCCAGCTGATTCATCTTTGGGGGGCGGGCGAGCACTCTTAAATGTCTCAAATGGCCGATTAATTAAGTGCGACAGTCGCGCTTTGTTTTCCATCTGACTTTGGATACATTGGACCATATACGCAGCTGATGAAGTGACTTATGGGGATTAACTTAATAGCCTCTCCGTTAGACAGATGCGTCTATTTTTAATTCACTTCGAGGGTGTCCTTGCGCGAATGTAACGATGTGAACGGGTGGCTCGCCGATGTAGTTTCACAAAGTTGACGTTCCCTCAGTCACTTGAACGGATGAGTTACAATGCCAATGACACTTAGTGCGTAGAACGCATTTAATTAATCTCCTGGGAATCGTAACTCAAAATAAATTTTTCAATTTTCCTTCTTTTTCTTTTTTTTTTAGAGAAGGATAAAGCGCACAGAGAAGAAGATGTTTTATTGCCGCCGACAGTAAAAACCAAACTGTGCTTTGCGGTGCGGTGGAATATGCTCGAATCGTTTGTCGTATTGTTTGACATTTATGATTGAAATGAATAACGACTTAAAGAGTGACCTGATGAGGCTGCCGCTGCCGCTGCACAGAGCCAGACGCAGACATGGCGATGGCAGCTGGAGAAGAGTTCGTGTGGGGCTTTTTGTGAGAGGACAATGAATGACTGCCTTACATTGGGGATTACATGTTGAAATCATTTAAGACTTGCACAAGAAAAGAACTTATCTGGCGTCGTCCTTTAACTGGGTTAGAGGACATTGGGTTGTTGCCATATGGATATGGGCACGGAACTGTCATCATTTGAATGGGGTGGAGCTCTTAATGGGTGTAGTTTTTCTAGGAAATTAATCCGGAAATACAAATGATTTTTAATGGGAAATCGAGTTGTTTATGGTGTCGTTAAAACAGAATTGGCGATGAATGTACTTTTTAAGTGATAAACTCGCCTTAATGGCAGCTTCCTGATGACCTAATAGATTCTTTGTGAATAGTTAAAGTTGAGTCGTGATTCGGATCAGTACAAATAAGACTTGTTCAGCAATTGAATTGTTTCTCGGACTGTAGCGACAATTTCCATTACATCTTGCAGCTTAGGCACAGAGAACTGGATATAAGGCGTGTTTTTTTTAGCTTCGTAAAGTAAAGTAGGACTTTCAGCACGCAATTACAACAACTACGCTTTAATTGACACTTCGAGACTCGCAGTAGTTTTTGTAAATTGTGTGCTTAAAATCTTACTTTACTTTGCTTTGCTGAGAACGATGCTTAAAAAAAACAGGCCTATAGTCAGAGTGCCCGATGATGCCAACAGCTTCAAGTCCGAAATCCGCATTGACACATTTTGGATACAGTTGTTTCTTAACACTCACTATAAAAGTTGGCTTTGTGAACCCTGAATATCTTCCCATATTCCAAAATGCGCAATAAAACAATTCACAATCACATTTGTTATAAAGTGGTATAAACTGGTATATTCTGTTGCGCGTCTCAGCTTTAGGATTGATTTGACGTGCTCCTAGTTCCCTGAAGCTGAAATTGCATGCTCCTGACGATAGTTTACGAGCACACTAACCCATCGTCAGTAAGCTTTCAACATAAACCGCTGCTGTAAAGTCACTTTTACCTAGAATAAAAACCGATTGTGAGTCTCGCAAGTTTCAAGTATGATTTGAAGTTGTTGCAAGTGTGTACTGAAGATTCTCTTTGACTTTGCTTTGTTTTAGATATGTGTTCAATTTTAACGACTAAAGTTTAGCATCAAACAGTATGAGTTCGATTTTAACCCCCATACAAAATTCTCTAAAAAATTTAGCTGAGCTAAATTCAAACGAATTTCATTAGCCGAGTGGTAGTAGGGACAGCTCGAGCTTTAAAATTAAACTTTTGTTTTTAGATTGTACTTCAGGCATCTGTCAAAATGTGTATGGGAAAAGTAAGCAAGAATGAGTTTTTAAACGACTAAATTATACACGGATTTCGAAATGGTTGAAATCACAGAGAAGACAAGGAAGATTTAAGTTTCAAACGATTTCTGTTTCAATGGGCAGCTGTTTTCTTTGACACTTACAATATGCAATTTTGCATTGAAAATTTCGCCATTGTTACTTTGAGTTTGTCAAAATTTAGCAAGGTATTTAGCTAATTTGTGTGGAGAGAAAAGTTGGAGAGCAGAAAAAATTTAGTTTAGCTGGAGCAGCGTGCTAAGCTTAAGAACACTTAGAGTGAGCCACATCCCTGATGTTCCAACATTTCGAACTGTACCTGTCAAATCTTGGTTAATTTTTAAAATATTGCTAAAGCTTAGTTTTATAGTTTTATCTGCTCCCCAACTTTTCTCTCCAAACATTAACAAACATTTGAGCTTAATTTTTAACATAGAGCACATCGTGGATAAGTGTCATAAAAAACAACTGTTCTTTGAAAATAATTTACTTCGAAAATTGAGCTCTCTTGATTTCAACCATTTCCGATTCTTTGTACTCATCGTTGAAGTTTTAAAAAAAAAACAAAAATCACCCATGCTTACTTCTCCGCAATACAAAAAACGCAACAGAACACAACGATCTGTCCAAATTTAACTGGAGAAAATATGCCGCTCCATTGCGATACATTTGGCAGATACGTAAAGTACATTTTGAAACAAAAGTTAGATTTCTTAGCTCGAGCGTATGCTGTTCGCGCTTAAATTAAGCCCCCATATAAAAATGTCTACAAAGATAAAATTAAGCAAAGCAGTTTAGCCAAACAGTACGCAGTTCAAGCTAAATTTGTTGGCCACTGTAATAAAAATCTCTACAGAAATTAAGTAAGCGTACTAATGCAAAATACATTTTTCCACAGCTGAATTTTGACAGATCAGAGAAAATATCGGTATTCGCAACTTCAAACGAAAGCAAATTAAGAGTATTGAGAATGTTTAGTTCAACAGAAAGACATTCGTTGTAGTTAATTTAATTTCTTTTAGAAATGGATGTTTTAACGAGGACTAATAGAAGAGATTTTTGAGGAGGGAACTGTAGCATTAATATATATAAAATAGAGCAAAGTCAATTAGCTTTATCAACATAGTTTTTTGTTTACGGAACTTACACTAAGGGTATTCACTTAATCTCATAATTTTATTCAGCTCGAAAATTCGTAAATTTCTGCGGGGCTTTAAGTGAACACCCTCGGAAATATCATTGCGTAAATCGAGTTAATCGACTGTCAAGTCGGTTGTCAAACTCAGCTGTTCAAATTATTTCCAAATTTATTTTTTTCGTTTTGCTGCAAATCATAAGCGTTTTCATTTCTAAGTACTCAAAATTATTTTTCTACTTGAATTCTTACCATTTTTTGATCTTCCTAAAAAAAACCCTGGAAACCAACAAACAACAGACGACTATCTGTCACATTTGTGATTTGCGCAACTTTCCGCGGTTGATTTCCGAGCCTAAATCGTCGCGGAAAATTATGAGGTCTGCGTAAACTATTCTCCATACAAAATCTGACAGTTCATTTACAAGGTGGTAAAATTCTGCAGTTCACGCAGTTTATGAGGCTTTTACGCGTTAAAGTGAATACCCTAACTGTCAAAAATTAAGCGAAATGGCGGAAAGAAACATTGGACGCTTAATTTTAGCTTTGCTTGAACAGCTTACTAGGCTTTAGCAATGAAATTGCGATGTTCGCTTGAACTTTAATAACTCTCACCTGTCAACAACTGTCACACTGTATTTTTGTTGGCAGCACTTTGCCGCAAAATGGCGGCAAATTCAATTCCGCTGTGAGTTTAGCGACACCCTTTATTTGCCTTCTGATTCATTTCTTTCCAGGAAATGATTTCGTAGAAAAAACTTGACAAATTTAAAGGGACTCGTTACAAATTCCATAGACTGCATTTTTGCGTCCGATTTAAAAACAGAACACAACTTATTTTCACCCGGAGTTATTAGAAAATCGAAACTGCCGTCCGTTTACCTTTCTTCCTTGTCGGATTTTCTCCTCGTCAGCTAAAATTGCATCACTTTATCAATATTGCCAAACTGCACAAGTCTTGCTGTCCACTCCATCTCCAGCGTTATCATCACTTCACAGGAGCACATTTGCCGTCTGGCTCCATCCAATCCAACTCTAAAAGGTTATTAACCTTGTTACCTTTTGCATTCATCATACCCGTCGTAGCGCACACACAAATCTCAATGTGTATTATTTGCAATACTTCCGCTCGGCTTCTTGGTGTCTCCGCATCGAAACAAATCGAATTTCGTCTTCTCAATACCCATGGCATTTGCACACATTCTCCTCAAAGTCAGAGCAGGAACATAAAGAAATCCCGACATTGAAACATCAATCCGTATCCGCAACGAAATATCGACTTTGACACATTTTATTTAATTCTCAATACCATCGTCTGCATGCCGTTCGGGTCGTTTTTGACGGGAGGTAATAGCATATGTCAAACCTCACAGTAATGGAATCCGAAAACCTTCCTTCAGATGTGTGTACGAATCCATATGTATACCGGTCTGATTCAAGTTGGCGGCGGCAATTGAAACATGCAACTCTTCGCTGATCATTCGGTCTCCTATATAACTGCTTCTAACTGGATACCTGTCCGTAGAAGCACCCCACTCCACGACTGACCCTTCTCCTCTTCGCCTGTATCCGGCACGTTGATGTGCACTTTCCCAGCACATCCCTGCGTCTGTAACGTTTCATATATTTGTTGAGGATTCTCTTTGACTGCTGTTGATATCCTTTCTGTCAGAGTTTTGCTTCTTTCGTTTCATTTCCACTTCGATTTTATTATCTCGTTACTATGGCAAAAGATGTCTATGACCGAAATGATTTCCTGCTGCACAACGTTGAAGCGTTTGTCAGAAAGAATCACACCGTCTATGGAGCGCGCGAGTATAATTATCACCGACGCTGTTCCCTATAAGTGACAGGCAAAAGGATGTCACTGATGGGTTCATTGATCATTTCGTCTTCCCAGACAGTCGGTAAAATTAATTTCATGTAAGAGAGTGGACATATATCCCATTCAGCATCCAGCATTCAGGATGTGTAATAATTATTTAATGAATTTTCACACAGGATCCTTAAAAATGCAAATTTTTTGCGAATGGCTGTCCGCAAAAGGGAAGGAAACAATCACCTAATTTATTGTATTACATTGTGCAACTGCAAAAGGAAACCTTGCGGTAAGCTATGTGTCCTGATGGGCTCTGGTGGTGTGGCGGTTATGCGGTCCTCGGAATCAATTATTTAAATTAAAAGTCGAACGAACAACACACTTGGGAGCAGCCAGCGCCGAGACTGTTTTACATGGCCAGACATCCTGGGATGGCTGTCGGTTTCGAGACTCAGGATGTTGAGGATATTTTGCAATTTCCTTGATATTATTTTGTTCGCTTTTGCTCTGGTGCAAAAAAGTTTCTCTTACACAGTCTTAGAGGCGGTCGATGGGGTGGCTATGGTCCGTGTTCGTCCTTCTTGGCGATGATTTTCCATATAGAAATTCTCCCAGCAAATCAAATTAATATCGCAGACGTTTCGCACCATCGATTTTAACTATGGGAAAAAGAGCTCTCGCAACGAGATATGATAATCGTTGTGCTTCGTCGTGTGTAGGGGAAGTCATTGGCATTTTGGGAAGTTTTCCCCGTCGTCTTTTTGTCGGCTAACAATCCGCTTAAGTTAAAGGCTATGGTGTCTGGCTGGATGAGTTTCACGATGGACAGGACTGGGGGAATGAGAACCTTCAAATGTGGGTGGACAAAGTTGGCTGTTGGCTTGGAAGATGGGTGGAAATATACTGTTATGATCAGTGCCGGTTTGTTGGTATCCATTACCTCGATTAATGCTCCTTTGGCTGGGTATAATAAAATTTGACCAAAGGACACTTTATTTTGAGAATAAACTGCAAGTCTTTGTACTGAAAGTTTCTGCCCTTCGAACGACTTTTAACTGAACTGAAGTGTTAAAGTCCAGTTTGGATGCCATTAGTAGGTACTTATGCTATCATTTGTGTTGGAATTAAAGCCTTGTGTTATTGGTTATAGATGACATCGGATTTCCCATAACTCACCCAAAATGTAATTTTGATAGAAAATATAGATTTTTAATTAGAAAGATTACAATTGTTTTATTGATTCAACGAGTACATAGAATGGGGTTATGTAAGGAATAGCACGTCGGATAAATGGCCGCCACGGCTTTGTTGGTAAGTAGAAAAGCGTTGCCAACAGTGAGACACTTTTTTTTTTTTTTCAAATGACTATAAAAAAATATTCCGAGTAATTAGTTGATTTTAATTGAGTTAGGTAGTTTTATTATTTGTGCTGTTTATTGCATACTTAAAATTAAATTTACCTTTGCCGATAAAATAATTTCAATCAAAATCGCTGAGTTCCCCCTTTGTCTCACTGTTGGTAGACCTACTTCAACAGTGATACAGTCCTTCCCCAACAGTGAGATACCTTCAACATATATTTTAACAAAAAAAGATTTGTTGGCTAAATATTTACATGTATTTTATTATACAAAAAAGTCTTATGAAAAAACGAAAATAGAAGTTACATAAAATATCTTCAGTGACAAATAAATAGATAATGAAAAAAAAAAATCGATTTCATTATTAATGAAATAAAAATGAACAATTTAGCGCACTTCAATTTGGTCAAATGTGATTCAAAAATGGATACTGACTGGTTGCCGATTGGTGTGGCCGCAAGGAATCCGCTCTGGTAGAATCATTTTTGTGTCTTCTTCGGTGAGACACTGTCCCACTGATGGCAACGCTATTTTGTCTCACTGTTGGTAAATCGACGAAAATATGTAAAAAAAAAATCAAAACAAAACACTATGTAACGAAATGCCTCAAGATCTAGTTAATAGTTTTCTCTGTAATACGATCTACACAATATAATAAAACATTGATTGAGAAACTCACCTAGATAAAAAGTAATTTCTTTTTTATTGAGATATTCAGAATTTACTTTTGAGCGTTTTTTTGCACTGGCCTATCATGGCGCGACTACTCTTTATTTCAAGTAAACACTAACTGAACCAATCGGACGAACATCTGTTGCATATGACCTACGACAATAAGCGCGACGTGTTTGTACATGTTTCTTCGGAGTTATTCGGAATGTCTCACTGTTGGACGAGTCTCACTATTGGCGACGTTCCCCTACGTAATATTTTTTTTATTGAAATTTTCTATGACTTTTTCGCAGAAATGTGGCTGAATTTCATGAATGCACCTGTCGGCGCAGTGGCTTAGTGGTTAGTGTGTTGGACTACTAAGCGAGGGGTCCCAGGTTCGAATCCCGAGAAAACCCAAATTCCAACTTAAGGTTGTTTTTCACTGCGCCACCTCTCGCGAACGTCTGACAAACATCCGAGAGTATAACTGTCATGAAAGAGCTTCTCAATTGGCCGTTTGGACTCGGCATAAAATTGTAGATCCCTTCCATTCGTCCCAAAAATAAAAACTCACACAAGACGAATGGTTGTGAGAAGCTAGGCCTAGGGTCCCTACAGACCTGTTGCACCAATTATTTATTTATTTATTTACCTGCCCATTTCCTCTTTCAAGGCATTGGCGTTCGTGTGCATGTTTGTATAGACTTAAAAAAAAACCCAAAGAAACAAGTCAAATGGCGTTAAATCGCAAAAAAGGCCGATCACAAGATTAGGAAATGACGACTCATGCAGTAATTGAATTGGCTGTATGGCATGTGGCACCGTCTTGTTGAAACCACATGTTGGTCACATCCATATCTTGTAATTTAGGCACTAAAAACTGGGTTATCATGCTACCATAACGAGCACCACTAATTGTTACTGCCTGACCAGCCGCGAATTGATGTTGCTGGACTGTCAGCAATACTCTCGCGAACTGCTTCGATGTTTTCTGTTAGGAAATGACTTGTGACAGGACACCTATAGTGTTGAAGATCACTAATTGATCCAGTCTTCCAGTCTAACGGCCATATTTTGTACGAAAATTGCAGACTGTAGCTGACAAAGCTTCATTATTTTTTTAAATATTGCTCAACAATGAAAATGCGTTGTTCTTATTACTAACCCCGAACTGTCAGCTGTCACATTTTTATCCTTTTCCGTTGGCATCACTGCGCTATTAAATGGCGCCAAATTAAAATTTTGCTTGAATTATGGGACACCCTTTACATACATTACTAATAATAGAAATAAAAACAAAAACAGTCTTCCACTTTTATTGAACTCGAATGGTTTTTCTGCAGATTCAGTATTTGTTCTGAGAGATATAAATGTAATTTCATCGCCCTCTTAGCTTATTTTGAAATGCAAAATGTCCACAAAATGGGTAGTTCCCCACGATCTGGAATCACTGGAACATCTCCACGTTTGCACCCTGTTCACAATGTTGAGTGGAGGTATCGCCCGTAAGCAGATTATGGAGGTAATTTACCAGATATAATAAATACAACAACTTAATTCCAAAATTCGAGATACCTACCTCCACCGCTTACAGTTTTACTTCAACCTTTCGGCGGCAACGTCTGTATCTGGAACGCACCGCTACTAAATACTGGATGGATGCATATCGAACATGGAATGTCGCTGTCGGGCGTCGTCGACTCTCTTAAACTCGGTTAATTAGCACTTATTTTCAATTTTACGACCCTAAATTGTGTGCAATTGATGCGGTGGCTTTTTGTGTCATCTTCATCTCTTTCTCGATTATAAAATGGTTCTGCGTACATGTTTTGTTTAAGAGGCCCTCGTTTGATACTGCAATAACCCGGTGAGTCCTTTGAAGAGCTAAATACCATTAAATATACTTCAGGCAATGCATAAGTGGGGTAGGCATATATTTACAAAAAGAAGCCGACTTCTAAAGAGCACATTCTGGGTGAATACAAAATTTCAATAAATGTCAGATTAACTGCAGTGCTGTCGTACATACTGTAATCGGGACGAGGGAAGTCTGAAAGGCTTGTGTATACATTTTGCAAATGTTACTGGCGCGTGAATAGTTTCAAAGAGCGGTATATAAATTCATAGTTCCGCAGATGTACCCAGCGTGAACGTTGTGTAACTAAAATTGCAATTTGGCGCTTTTTTTTTCGAGCCTGTCACAATTTTTTGCCACTCTAAGCCCTTTTTTAGTTGGAGAAGTTTCGAAAGCAGTTATTTACAAAAAATAATCTTTAAAATGTAACGCAGTTGCCAATGGTTGTTAAATATCGTTCAAAGATTTAAAATTTGCTGAATAGCGTCAGAAATCACACTTTTTCCGCAATGGCCGTTTTTTTTTGCGACTGTGGAACAGTACAGCTATTTCATGAAATTCACTCGATTTCACAGGCACAGAGACATCAGTCCACGAGACATAAGTTCAAAATTTAGTTATGGACTTATATCCATCCAAAGTGGATAAGGTCCATAAAAAACATTTATCGAACTATGTCCCTTTTAACTTTAGTGGGATATTTTTTATATTGAAGAAGTTACCTAGTAGTTTAAAATGGAAACTAAACCAAAATATGATTTTGCGAGTTTTTTACTTTTCTCAAATTTTCTAAAGCTAGAAATAAAAAGTTTTTGGGAAAATAAATTGACTTTAGATTAGATTTAGCTCCAGAAAATTTGAGAAAATAAAAGAAAAATCTAGCTCCAAGTTTATCTCCTAATTTTTTTTTTACTTTTTTACTTACTTTCGTATTTTCATTTTGATTTCTGTTAATTTTGTTGCTTTTCGTTAAAATAAAAGTTAAATTGTTAAAAGGTTCCGTATCCAATATCGGCGCATGTTCGTTATCTGAGCCTCTCAAGTCTCAACTCTGAATTCTTTATTCTAAATAGGTAAAGGCACACACGCGCCGTATTTGAACTCATTTTACCTAGAGTAAATTAAATAGATTACTTCCTAAAAAGAACTTGAACAATTACGTGTGTATTTTTTGAAACGTCAGGAAATATTTTATTGTGTAGGAAAGACTTTTAAATGAGGTGGTTTTTAATTCATTATTAGCCTTGTTTTTTTGAGCTTCGTTCTCAGCAAAGCAAAGTAAAGTAGGACTTTCAGCACGCAATTACAACAACTACGTTCTACTTGACACTTCGAGACTCGGAGTAGTTATTGTAATTGTGTGCTGAAAATCTTACTTTACTTTGCTGTGCTCAGAACGAAGCTAAAAAAAACACGACTGATAATGGAATACAGAGATATGAAACTTGCTAGTGGGAAGCAAAAACGTAATATATTTTCTCTTGTTTTTTTTAAGCGGGTTTCCCTGCGATAATATTTGCAGGCCTTAAGCCGCACTTGTTCAGTTTTCAAAAAAGCTCGTAAACATTTTTTTTTCGCCTTACAGAATGCCGACCCTGGGTTTACGAGTGAAACCACGCTTTTCATACTCGGCAGGGTTACTAACAGTCTGGTACCGGCAGAAGAGCCGTACAAATATCAAAGTGAATATATTTAAGAAATGCTGCTGTGATATTTGAACTTCTAGCTTCATATATAAATTTCAGGAGAAGATTTATTAACCCCAGCTCAACGCAAAATTGTAGAAGCTGCAACCTTGATTCCTGCTTCATTTCTTATATCGAGAATGCCACCATACAAACCCCTTTTAAATTTTCAACAAAAGAGGTCTTTGGGATATGCAGCAGAGACCTTAGAGCTGATTCCATCCACAACTTATATAAATATTACAAGGTTGATTTATGTAAGGCTTTTAGTTCGAAGAACCCTTTACAGTGATAGGTGACACTGACCTGCCACCATGTGGGTAGCGTCTAAGATATCATAGCTGGCTCATCTGAACCGCTATCAATAAAACTCTTTGGAAACTTTATTGTTACTTATTTTCATTTTCGCAGTCACACCAGTCAGAAAAAAACGTTATCCCCGTTTCAAGACGATTGACGGAGAGCCCATAATTTCAGTAAAATGTATTTAACCAACCAAAAGCCTTCCAGTGGTGCTATTGGTGCCGAATGGACTTATTCAATTTAAAACACATTACAACAGTAGCGACAACCCTCCCATCGCACTGGCAGAACACAATTTTTTTTCCCCCCAATCCTGTATGTGCCACCACCTCGCCACTTGTTCAAACACCAATCTTATCTTCTTACTTCCTAATTCATGTGAAACACGACTCTTTGCAGCAAATTACTGCCCTCGTACAGCAAAAACGTTTTCACAGACCATAATCATCGACCCTCGCGAGCAACTTGGCCAAACGGAAAACTGTCCTGTCATTAAAATTGAAGACAGGGGGAACGTTTGAAATTTCGAAATTTCACAAGAGTGCCCCCCTCCGAATTGATGAGATAATAAGCAACTTTGCGCGAAAGCGAAAATTAATTACACTAGCACGCAACCATCAACCAACTTGGAAGGAGCCACAAAGCAAAAGTGCAACGATCTCTGCCGCGGCCAGGCCCAGGACGTTTTCTTCTTCTTTCCACCATCTCTCTGACTCCGACTCCGATCCGAAGTGGTCATGGTTCACAATTCACATACAGATCGAGGAAAATTAATTATCCACATGATTTAGTACGAATTTGGTGTCTGCTGTCTGTATCTGTTATTCGCAAAACTGTATCCACTAATTCGTCGGACATGTTGTAATTTGCTGTTTGGCTGACGCGTGAATATGCGCTTACACGCAAAGGGATGTAAAACTTAAATGAAACACATGCTGGCCGGGTGACTCAGTTCAAAGGATCAACAAACTCTCCGTCGACTTACAGCATACAGGTTTGTGTCCGAGTTAAAGATGTGCGCATATGTGACATTATAGATACACTCTATGGCGACGGGGTCTCGAGAGTTCTATTTGGTTAGGCTCTGAAAGGAAACTGCTGCACACTGGCATGGCTGGATGGCTGTTGTATTGTGATGTTGTTGAGAAGGTCATTGATTCGATGCAGTTGTGTCCTTGAAGCCATTTCCAGTTGCTGTAATATGTAAGTCACGAAGATGCACCTCTGCTCACAACTCACACAATCAACTCCATCGTCGTAGGAGATTGTTTTTTTATATAGTCGAGTGATCTTCGGTGATTCCGATTATTACATATTGAACAATCGGTTGTTAGACGGATGTTTATGCGCGTGGATCCAGCCACTCGTTGAATAAATTAAAGTAGAAAACCCACATAAGGTACATAGGGCGAATGTATGTTGTGTGATTTTGGACCAATTTTGTCAGCGCGCATGAGCAGGCTGTAAGCTGCGACTTACGCCGTAATCGTAAACGCCGTCATTTCTCAGAAGCCACATTGAACAATTTCAGTCACTGACATGTTTCAGGCTCCGCGAAATAAGACCGCAGGAAATAAGGACACAAAATGAAATAAGTGCTCAAAATTGGAATAAATTATCATGACAAAAAATCCTTCCCCATTTTTAAAATAACAATTAGGCCCCAATGAAATCAAATAAGGCCGCAAAAATACACGAAATCAACACCAAAATTGGGGTAAATTTTCATAAATAAAACTACAAAAAAAGAAATATTGTCGAACAAACATGCACTTTTAAAACTTGGCAGCACTCTTGCAGTCAAGCAACATCGAACAGTCGTTCAACTTGAGGGCACACCAATTTATTGTATTTGATTTGACACAACACACAAGCCACAAAGGCAAACTGCAGAGGATAGAATTAAAATTAAATTCGCGGCGCGCATAAGTGAGATGAGGTGGGAAAAATAACAAAAAAAGTAATTTTCAAACAATTTTCCACCATTTTTGGGCTTCTCTCTGGGCAACGACTTTGAGTTACATTTTTTTTAAGTTTGGGCGCTTAAGGCAAACTAAATTCTGGCAACTCTGTTGGAACTTTCAATGCATGCTCAACTCAACTAATACTTATACACCTAACACTCGCCAGTTTTTTTTCAGTTATTCTAGTTACTCGCTGATAGTTTTTAACGCAAGGATATCAATTTAAATAAATCGCTCGATTTGTTCTGCTTTTCTGTTAACGTTAAATGTATTCCTCACTTTGAAAGCCATCAGCTGTTACGCAATTTTTTCAGCCGTGTGTTATTTTTTAAATAAAAATGAAAATGCACCAAAAAATAATTTTGGGGTCTTAATTTATAGACCCCAATTGAAAAAAATTAAATAAATATTTAAATACAGTTTAATTAACCAAAAAATGTATAGAATGGTATGCAAATGTAGAGCAAAATATTTCTGAATTAGTTAGTTAATTAAACTATTTATTTATTTCATAAAATATATATATATCGGAATTATGTGGATGTAAAACTAGAAAACAAGCTGCTGTTTGAAATGTTAAATATAAATAAAATCAGAGACATAACAGGTTGATTAAGAAAATTTTCCCATCTTAGGGATCTATTTGTTCAAGAGAGATAAAGAGATTTCCTTTTTATTGTATAAGTGCTAATGACAGAATATCATAATTTAGCTATAAACGTCAACAATTAAAATACCTATCCAAATATGCTTTTAATGAAGCTATTAAATAACATTTCAAAGCAAACAGCACTCGTTTGTTCCAACAGTGAAGCAGATCAACTCATTGCAATCCCACAGATCACAAATTGAATAATTGCTAAAAACAAATTATAGTTTGTCATTACATTAGTTGCTCCGCCCTGGGAAACATTCGCAAAAAGTTATTGAACAGACACAGCGATCGCCAAACCGATGTCAGGTTCCAACGGAAACAGAACGTTAAGCTGCAGCAGGATGACAGTCAAGGAACTACTGGTTGTCTTAGGCATTGTGTACCTGGCAGCTATTACAACTTTAGCTAATGTAAAAGTTACTATAACCATTAAAACAATTCATTTATTTATAAAACAATTTTATTTTAGGATCAGAACACTTCAAAGTTCAAAAGAGTTATCTGCACAATTCCCGAAGATAGCGATTTCGTTGCGAATTACACCTGCCGTGCAAGGCCGCTCAATCGCAACACGACCGTCGTTAATTTGCGTGCCTATGTCTACCGCCAAATTGATGACATTATAGTACGTTCTTTGAATCGTTATTGATCCACAATTATTAATTAAAAAAATATACAATTTTTCCCTCTAGGTGTATATCCGATTGTACAAGAAGTACAATGTCTACAAGCCGTTCCTGATTAATGTCAAGGAAAACTTTTGCGACCTGTTTAGCAAAAAATCAAGTGTGCCCTATACGCGGCTGTTGATGAAACTCGGTGCAAGCTATACGAATGTTAATCACAGCTGCCCTTATATTGTAATTTTATTATTTTTACAAACAATTTGATAAGTAACTCTCAAAGCTCTGGAATTTTTCGTAGGGAGAATTGTTTACTAGGAATGCATCAATGGATCCGAACAAACTTCTCGACTTCTGGCCAAGTGGTGAATACCGTTTAGATGTAACAGCTTTCTTTAACAAACTCCCATCACCTTCTGTAAAACTTCAATTCTTTTTCGAGATTGGTGAAAAGTTCTTCGGCTGAAAGTGCATCCCTTAAAACACAATGTATGTTATTCTTACATGTGAATATTTTTTTTTTCAATTGTTTTGATTTAAATTTAAAATAAAAATAAATAAATTCAATTTCTACACCTTTTAAGGCATTTGGAAACGTTTCGGAGTAAAGGTAACTAAGTTTTGAAATTCGAAGTCTGGTGAACGAGCCATACGTTTACGGAATTTAAACGATTTTACAAATTGATTATTTCGTCATGCTCGGTCCCGGATTACACGATTGGAGCTTTGTTTATAGATAGACTCTGCGGTTCAGCAGCAAGTAGTTCATCTACCTCAAGGTAAGCACGATTTCCACAAATGACACCCTAGTGGAGATCCGTCGATGAACTTCTCTAAAAACCATTGCTAATTCGGCTTGGCAAACAATTGGGTTCAAACCCTTACCCTATAAGTTTTTCTTTATGAGCTATGAGCTGTACCAAGGTATGGATGTAGTTCAGAAAGTCAAATTACGTCGACTACAAAAGGACAATAATACTTCAGCTTGGAGAATCTTTGAATCCCAGCCTTAATTCTGAAGCGACAATGATGACCAAAACTCCGTTTTGAAGATCAACCCATACAAAAGTGACAAAAGTGCTTGATGTGGATAACTAGAAGGCCGGGATCGTAGAGGATTGCATGCTTCTGGGTTCCAAGCAGAGATTCCTCAGTAAGAAAAGTAAGTTAATTCTTACAACTAACTTCAAAAACATAAATTGCTACAAAAATTGCCACTAAGGGCGGTAGTTTTCCGAGTATTTCAAACTATCAATAACTTTTGTGTTCCATCCAGAGGCTGTGCTAAAAAAAATTTAAAAACAGATTCACTTTTTTCCCCCGGGTGAAATTTACTTTATTTTCATATTAAGAAATTAAACAATCTAAGCCGTCTTTATAAACAAGCTTAAAATAAGCATCGAACATAAAAATGGCAATGATTTCCTTTTCTATTAGACATAATATCAAATCGAGTGAATACATTTGGATACACAGAAGATCTTACGTAGACATTCGATGGGCTGTTTTCTTTTATATGTAATATGAACATTTCATTCTGAGTAAACTAATAATGCATTTAAATTTTACCTTTGAAGCTGTTTAAAATTCACAGAGATTTTCGATTTTTTCCCCTTTTTTTAAGCTTGTCACTCGTTTTTTTCCTTTTTTATTTTAAAAGGCTTCTAAACTGGCGCTTTTCCCCTCAATCTGGGAGCACAGACTTTGCATTTCCAGATCTTTCGAACTGGCAACCCTAAGGCCAGTTCGAAATGAGAACATATCTGGACATTACGGGATTCGTCTGTACATCTCAAAGTTTGACGATTTTCTTTGTTTTTTATTTAAAAAAAAAGGGAAATATATTTTTCTTATTTATTTTAATAACAACATCTTGGATGTTGAAAATTTAAGGTACAAAACAAAACATGGCCGGATTTGACATTTAAGCTCATTTACTTAAGCCAGTATGACAATACATTTTTCTGTAATTTTTTCCTAATTTGTATAACACTAAAAAAAGTAAAAGAAACTAAAAGTATATTCCGAAAGGGGTAACAATTTTGTATAGCAACCACAAATTTTCAAATGAATTTATTTTCGAAAAATCTTAAAATGTAAAAACAAAAGTTGCCAGCAGCTGAAAAATGTAATTTGAATACATACATTTTCAATGCATTTTTGCGGTGTGGTGTGTCCCACTCACTCCTATCAGTAATTTTCGTTGTATTTTTTCGTACTGCTCTTGTTTCATTTTAAAAGTCTGGAAAATACGAACAAAATGTAGTTTCATACGGACTTTATCAGATGGATGGCTTTCAACTCTAGTTTTAAATTGTTTGTGAAATTTTGTACGTGGATGAGTTCAGGCAAATTTTAAACTAAAATTAATTCGCATTGATTGAGAATTTAAAATTTTTGAATTTGATGGAGTTATTTCATTTGAAAATTTTTAAAATATGTAGGTATTCATTGAAATTGGAATTTAAAAAAATATGTTTTGCCGAGACTTTTTAACTTTTGACTAGACAAATTATTTTTAACCGGGACTCTGGACACAGTAAACAATATCTGTCTGGCTGTATGGCAACCCTTATAATTGAATTGCAATATTTCTGAATGCAACAGTGAAAACCAGACTTAATTTCCTGCAGTAGTTCTCAAATTTATCCTGAACAAACACCTTACAGTGGAAAAAATACATCAACAAATATTTGCAAGTTTAAAATCGCAGTTCGCACTGAACACCCAGCACGACTGCATCGCCAACAATTTTGAACAGAAACGACACAAAGACTTTTCCCTTTCTTTGTCCTAATCTTGTAAGAAAACAGCGGCAAAACTTTTAAGTTTATTGTGGTGCCCCATGTTCTCATTTCGAACTGGCCTTAGGGTTGCCATTTCGAAAGATCTGGAAATGCAAAGTCTGTGCTCCCAGATTGAGGGGAAAAGCGCCAGTTTAGAAGCCTTTTAAAATAAAAAAGGAAAAAAACGAGTGACAAGCTTAAAAAAAGGGGAAAAAATCGAAAATCTCTGTGAATTTTAAACAGCTTCAAAGGTAAAATTTAAATGCATTATTATTTCAAACAAATGTCAAAGTTTACTCAGAATGAAATGTTCATATTACATATAAAAGAAAACAGCCCATCGAATGTCTACGTAAGATCTTCTGTGTATCCAAATGTATTCACTCGATTTGATATTATGTCTAATAGAAAAGGAATCATTGCCATTTTTATGTTCGATGCTTATTTTAAGCTTGTTTATAAAGACGGCTTAGATTGTTTAATTTCTTAATATGAAAATAAAGTAAATTTCACCCGGGGGAAAAAAGTGAATCTGTTTTTAAATTTTTTTTAGCACAGCCTCTGGATGGAACACAAAAGTTATTGATAGTTTGAAATACTCGGAAAACTACCGCCCTTAGTGGCAATTTTTGTAGCAATTTATGTTTTTGAAGTTAGTTGTATGAATTAACTTACTTTTCTTACTGAGGAATCTCTGCTTGGAACCCAGAAGCATGCAATCCTCTACGATCCCGGGCTTCTAGTTATCCACATCAAGCACTTTTGTCACTTTTGTATGGGTTGATCTTCAAAACGGAGTTTTGGTCATCATTGTCGCTTCAGAATTAAGGCTGGGATTCAAAGATTGTCCAAGCTGAAGTATTATTGTCCTTTTGTAGTCGACGTAATTTGACTTTTTGAACTACATCCATACCTTGGTACAGCTCATAGCTCATAAACAAAAACTTATAGGGTAAGGGTTTGAACCCAATTGTTTGCCAAGCCGAATTAGCAATGGTTTTTAGAGAAGTTCATCGCCGGATCTCCACTAGGGTGTCATTTGTGGAAATCGTGCTTACCTTGAGGTAGATGAACTACTTGCTGCTGAACCGCAGAGTCTATCTATAAACAAAGCTCCAATCGTGTAATCCGGGACCGAGCATGACGAAATAATCAATTTGTAAAATCGTTTAAATTCCGTAAACGTATGGCTCGTTCACCAGACTTCGAATTTCAAAACTTAGTTACCTTTACTCCGAAACGTTTCCAAATGCCTTAAAAGGTGTAGAAGTTGGTTGAATTTATTTATTTTTATTTTAAATTTAAATCAAAACAATTGAAAAAAAAAATATTCACATCTAAGAATAACATACATTGTGTTTTAAGGGATGAAATTTCAGCCGAAGAACTTTTCACCAATCTCGTAAAATAATTGAAGTTTTAGAGAAGGTGATGGGCGTCTGTTAAAGAAAGCTGTTATATCTAAACGGTATTCACCACTTGGCCAGAAGTCCAGAAGTTTGTTCGGATCCATTGATGCATTCCGAGTATACAATTCTCCCTACGAAAAATTCCAGAGCTTTTAGAGTTACTTATCAAATTGTTTGTAAAAATAATAAAATTACAATATAAGGGCAGCTGTGATTAACATTCGTATAGTTTGCACCGAGTTTCGCAAACAGCCGCGTATAGGGCACACTCGATTTTTTGCTAAACAGGTCGCAAAAGTTTTCCTTGACATTAATCAGGAACGGCTTGTAGACATTGTACTTCTTGTACAATCGGATATACACCTAGAGCGAAAAATTGCATATTTTTTTAATTAATAATTGTGGATCAATAACGATTCAAATAACGTACTATAACGTCATCGATTTGGCGGTAGACATAGGCACGCAAATTAAGGACGGTCGTGTTGCGATTGAGCGGCCTTGCACGGCAGGTGTAATTCGCAACGAAATCGCTATCTTCGGGAATTGTGCAGATAACTCTTTTGAACTTTGAAGTGTAGGGAAAAACGAGCAAATTTAAACAAAAGACAAGAGGTATTCACTTTAAGACGGTTTATTAGAAACTGAAACTTAAACAGCAATCGAAAGCTGCATTTAAATGTCTAATACAAAATACGGGATACTATATACTAGCGAGAGGATCATACGATCATGAGGCCACTGTTTCCGACTAGAAGATATCGGGTTCTATTTACATAGTATTTAGCAGAGTTACAGTGTGTCACAAAAGTATGTGACTGTTCTATTCAAAAATTACCTACAACTCGGCCATACTGATCGCGTGATCGCCCCGATTACATAATAAATTTCATTAAAAGTATATCGATTCTAAATTCATATAATAACATATAAACTACATATCATTAAACATACGATTGATTACATAAGATATGGAGTCCATGTTTAATTGTTTTCATTAGTGAATAAATAGATATAAAAAGATTATATTATTAAAATATAAATAGGCATTATACAGATTAATTAGAAAGTACATTATGAGTATATTAAAAGTAATGAAATTCATCGACAACATTGGTGTGGATGGGTGATAGTCGATTAAACTTTATGAATTTTCTTTCTTCCTTTTTTTTGATCCTCATCGTCTTCATCATGCTTCAAGTCAGTATCTGGTACCGCATACAATCTCATGTTATTTGGAGAACTTATACCCTTATAAGGTAACCTTGTCAACTGCATACCGTTTATATCACCAATGGCGTATCTGTCATTAGGCAGGACTTTTTTAACCTCATATGGCCCTCGATACTTTGCAAGTAATTTTTTATTTATACCTGGCGTGGTGATGACATTCTTAATCATGACATAGTCGCCTAGTTTATATTCGGTCGGAGTTTTATGCCGATTGTCATAATATATTTTGTTTCGTGTTTGTTCCCTTTCAATATTTTCCTGAGCCTTATCCCTAACATCCACTATATTTTTTCCTTCAAACCCTGCAGTACTGTTAATGAGAAACTCTTTGATCTTGTCGCAGAACCTTCCTTTTTGGTCTCTACCGAATAATAGAGTGCTCGGGGTAAAACCAGTACTCCGGTTCACACTGTTGTTAATAGCAAACTCAACTTTATCTAAACTTTTGTCCCAATCAATAGTTGTAAATGCTTCACACTCTTTAGCCAGCATAGGTGTTATTATGCGATTAAGCC
Source organism: Cheilosia vulpina (assembly GCA_916610125.1). Taxonomy (NCBI): domain Eukaryota; kingdom Metazoa; phylum Arthropoda; class Insecta; order Diptera; family Syrphidae; genus Cheilosia; species Cheilosia vulpina. The sequence goes on from OU744279.1 coordinate 47,925,040, forward strand.
GTTCAACCTGCCCATTAGATTGTGGAGAGTGGGTTGCCACCTTGACGTGCTGAATATTATTATCTTGCAAAAACTCGGCAAACTCTTTCGAGGTAAAGCAAGTCCCACGGTCCGATATGATTCGGCTAGGTCTAGAAAAATTTGCAAAGTATGTTTTTAAACAACATATAGCTTCTTTGCTTTGAGTGCTTTTAGCCGCATATAACTTAGTAAACTTGGTAAAACCATCAACCACCACTAAAATATGTTTTTTGCTGGAACGAGAGGTAGTGAATGGACCTAGGTGGTCAATATGAAGGGTATCGAATGGTAGATTTCCTTTCGGAATGGGATGGAGAATTCCTTCTGTTTTTCCTGATTCGGGAGAGAAATAAATGCACTTTAAGCAACCCTTAATAAATGTTCTAATCTTGACCTTCATTTTGGGAAACCAGTAAATTCCAGAAAGGTGCTCAAAACATTTATCGACCCCTAAATGACAAAGCGCTTCATGATGGGTTCTGATAACCTGCTCCTCCATGTGTGATGGTACATAAAAGGTAATCTTTTCTTTCATTTTCCTATATATCAGCCCATCCACCATTTCATAGTGCGGACTCTCAGACTTACTCAGCTCTGCAGCAATTGAAATGATCTTGGGGTCGTGTCTTTGTGCAGCTGCTAGAATGAATTCAAAGGATTCGTCGTCTACATGCAAGATATTAAAAGATCTACTCAGAGAATCAACGTGCAACATTCGATCACCTTTGCGATGTTCTACAGAATAATCGAATGATTGTAGCTCTAACGCCCACCGCGAAATACGAGGGTTCAATGATTTTTTGTTCAAGGTTAGAACGAGAGCTTGACAATCTGTCACAACCTTGAAAGGAATCCCAAGTAAGTATATTTTAAATCTCTTTAGTGCGTATATTATGGACAACGTCTCCAGTTCATAACTATGGTATTTGCTTTCAGCATCTGACGCACGTTTTGAAAAGAAGAACACGGGGTGGAATTTACCATCACTTTGCTTTTGCAGCAGCACTGCTCCAAAACCAAGCGTGCTTGCATCACAATGCAGCTCTGTAACATTATGCGGACTATATATTGATAGAACGGGGGCTGATATTAATTTGCTTTTCAACAAATTAAAAACTTCGATTTCCTTGAAGCCAAAAACGAATGGAGCATCCTTCCTCAATAGGTCGTAAAGAGGTTTCGCAATGTTGGCAAATTGGTGGATAAATTTCCTGAAGTAGGAACAAAGTCCCAGAAAACTATGAATATGTTTAGTAGAGGTAGGTAGAGGAAAACATTGAATCGCTTTTAGGTTTGCATCATTCGGGCTGACACCAGCTTCGGTAATTCTATAACCTAAATACGTAATTTCATTTTGTAAGAAAAGACATTTATCCAACCTGAGCTGTAGGCCTTTGTTATCGACGATATCAATGACTTCTTTAAGAATATCGATATGTTCTTCGATTGTTTCAGTTGCGATAAGGATATCATCCAAATATGTCAGAACTTTCGATTTTAAAATCATTTTACCAAACAAATGTTTCATATAGCGTTCGAAAACAGAAGGGGCATTCTTAAGCCCGAACGGCATTCTAGTGAATTCATACTGACCAATAGGGGTAGTAAAAGAGGTGTACTTCATCGAATCCTCTTCAAGGGGAACATGATAGAATCCGTTCTTTAAATCCAGTATAGTAAAATATTTCTTATTTTTAAGCCGATCAATATTATCCTCGATTAGGGGTAAGGGATAGTTGTCACGCAATGTAATTTTATTTAACTCTCTAAAATCTATGCAGAGTCTAAACTCTTTATTTTTCTTTTCCACAAGTACAATAGGTGATGCGTATTGTGAACTAGACTCTCGTATTATTCCCTTGCTAAGCAGGTCGTTAAGAATTTTATCTAATTCGATTTTATGAGAGTAGGGCAACCTTCTTGGAGGACAATGGAATGGAAACTCTTTGGATAATACTATTCTCATTTTAAATTCATTTTCCACTGAACAAACTTTATTGACATCGGCATAAAAACCTGGCCTCACTATCTCCTTTACACTTTCTCGAATTTCATATGGTAAACATTGATTGATTTTAATATCGAATTCTAATTCATTGCTACATATGTCAATATTAAAAATGTCTTCAACAAAACCAATTTCTTCATGATTTAACGTACTTACATGCACATGCGGAAGACGACTCGGACTTGAAGCACGATGATTCGGAATGTTGGATATCTCGGGCAAAATTGTATCCTCTTGATTATCAGCTTTCTTATTAGGTCTCTGCAACACCATACCAATCTTGTCAATGAAATTTCTACCAAGTACAACAGGATAGCTCATGGAATGATTTTTAACTACAAGTAAATGCAAATTAGTCGGTAAATTATCATAAAATATACAAGAATTAACACTTCCCAACACATGAAGTGGACTGCTGTTGACGCCACAATATGAATGACTATGCACTTCCAACGGTGTAATCATAAACGGCGGTAGGAACTTCTCTTGAATAAAGCTGATCGGACTCCCAGAGTCCAAGAGAGATTTGAGAGTAATCGAACTTTCTGCATGGCCATCAACAAACTGATAAAAAACATCTCTCTCGAAATCGTTAGCTGCTGAGTGTTGTTGATGCTGTCTGGGACTGTTTTGCTCCTGGTCCGAAACGCTGATATTGGTCGCTGATTCTCTTTTATTCACGCTGTTGCTGCTTTCATCTTGGAGTGTTAAAACAGGTTCGTTACCGGAACAGTTTTTGGCAATGTGTCCCCTACGTCCGCACTTGAAACAGGTGAACTCTTTCCTCTGATGTGAGATATTGGCAGGTATAGCACTTGCATCACGTTCGGTAGGGCGTTCTCTTGGCCTATGTGGATTAGTTTGATGTTTGTTGCGATTATACGCCTGAGATGTACTAGGCTTTGCATGAAAATTATCACGGGTGTTGTTTTTAAACTTTTCGTACTTTCTTAACGCGTGTTTAAGCTCGTCAATGTTATTGGCGTTGTACAGTATACCCTTGTTGATTTCCGTGTCAGCAATACCTTTGATGATGAATTGAATTAGGTCTTCTTCTTCAATGGGATTATGGGACGCGATTTCTTGCATAGACAAAACATATTGCTGTATTGTTTCATCACGCCGTTTCTTCCTCCCATTAAGTTCACTGAAGATATCCGCTTTGGTCACCAGACGTTTAAACTCATATACAAGCGCGTGTTTTAGTTCCATCCAGTTGGCCAATTTCAAAGATCTAACAAATAACCTTGCGGTGCCACCAAGGAGTCTTTTCCCAAATATGAACTTTGTGCGATCATCCAAACAAAGAATTTCAGCGTACTCGTCGAAATGTTCTACCCAACGATCAATGGGAAAATTATCGTCCCCGCTAAATGGACATAACAAGTCTTCCATGTCTTTGAAATTGTTTGGAACTTGTTGCTTTGGACTGGGAGATGCGTCTTCAATCTGTAACTCCTTAAGTTTCCGCTTCAAAAGAATAATCTCCTCCTTCTTCTTGCATGCGTCTCGTAGTAGGTTGAGTTCCTCATCAATGTCGCTGTTTAAAGTCGCTAAATCTTCCTCCTGCTCAGACACGTTTTCACTCGATGACTCTGCTGCTTTGTCTCCACCTTCGGGCGTAAAATGCGGAATCAAATTTTGAAGATCGTCCTCTGCATAGCCTTTTACTGCATCTTCTACCCGAAGTTTTAATACCGCCTTAGTGCCACTAGTTTGCGCGTTAATCGTACGCAAAACATTTTTTAATGAAGCAACAGTTGCCACTTCTAATAAACGATAAAACTCTCGTGACATATTTACTGGTTAGACACTAAAAAATTATCACTGAACAAAATCGACACGTTCACAACGTAGAAACAATGTAGACGATTAGTGGTAAATCAGATCCCACTTCTGAAAAATTGTAGGGAAAAACGAGCAAATTTAAACAAAAGACAAGAGGTATTCACTTTAAGACGGTTTATTAGAAACTGAAACTTAAACAGCAATCGAAAGCTGCATTTAAATGTCTAATACAAAATACGGGATACTATATACTAGCGAGAGGATCATACGATCATGAGGCCACTGTTTCCGACTAGAAGATATCGGGTTCTATTTACATAGTATTTAGCAGAGTTACAGTGTGTCACAAAAGTATGTGACTGTTCTATTCAAAAATTACCTACAACTAATTACCTACAGAAGTGTTCTGATCCTAAAATAAAATTGTTTTATAAATAAATGAATTGTTTTAATGGTTATAATAACTTTTACATTAGCTAAAATTGTAATAGCTGCCAGGTACACAATGCCTAAGACAACCAGTAGTTCCTTGACTGTCATCCTGCTGCAGCTTAACGTTCTGCTTCCGTTGGAACCTGACATCGGTTTGGCGATCGATGTGTCTGTTCAATAACTTTTTGCGAATGTTTCCCTGGGCGGAGCAACTAATGTAATGACAAACTATAATTTGTTTTTAGCAATTATTCAATTTGTGATCTGTGGGATTGCAATGAGTTGATCTGCTTCACTGTTGGAACAAACGAGTGCTGTTTGCTTTGAAATGTTATTTAATAGCTTCATTAAAAGCATATTTGGATAGGTATTTTAATTGTTGACGTTTATAGCTAAATTATGATATTCTGTCATTAGCACTTATACAATAAAAAGGAAATCTCTTTATCTCTCTTGAACAAATAGATCCCTAAGATGGGAAAATTTTCTTAATCAACCTGTTATGTCTCTGATTTTATTTATATTTAACATTTCAAACAGCAGCTTGTTTTCTAGTTTTACATCCACATAATTCCGATATATATATATTTTATGAAATAAATAAATAGTTTAATTAACTAACTAATTCAGAAATATTTTGCTCTACAGTTGCATACCATTCTATACATTTTTTGGTTAATTAAACTGTATTTAAATATTTATCTAATTTTTTTCAATTGGGGTCTATAAATTAAGACCCCAAAATTATTTTTTGGTGCATTTTCATTTTTATTTAAAAAATAACACACGGCTGAAAAAATTGCGTAACAGCTGATGGCTTTCAAAGTGAGGATTACATTTAACGTTAACAGAAAAGCAGAACAAATCGAGCGATTTATTTAAATTGATATCCTTGCGTTAAAAACTATCAGCGAGTAACTAGAATAACTGAAAAAAAACTGGCGAGTGTTAGGTGTATATGTATTAGTTGAGTTGAGCATGCATTGAAAGTTCCAACAGAGTTGCCAGAATTTAGTTTGCCTTAAGCGCCCAAACTTAAAAAAAAATGTCGCTCAAAGTCGTTGCCCAGAGAGAAGCCCAAAAATGGTGGAACATTTTTTGAAAATTACTTTTTTTTTTATTTTTCTCACCCATCTCACTTATGCGCACTTATTTTAATTCTATCCTCTGCAGTTTGCCTTTGTGGCTTGTGTGTTGTGTCAAATCAAAAGGCCTGCAAAATAAATTGGTGTGCCCTCAAGTTGAACGACTGTTCAACGACTGTTCAGTTCGCACGACTGCATCGCCAACAATTTTGAACAGAAACGACACAAAGACTTTTCCCTTTCTTTGTCCTAATCTTGTAAGAAAACAGCGGCAAAACTTTTAATTTGTTTGTTAACTGTAACGTCTTCTATATGAACATTTTTTTATGTTTTATTTTATTACTTACTTTTTATATACATTTTCGAGATTTTTACATACGAGCTGTTAGACAAGACAGTAAGTTGCGTGACATACGAGTCAGTTCGATTTAAGCAGGAGAAGTCTTTTTAAATGTTGTGAATAATATTCAATTTCTGACAATCCTAACAATGTAAAGGGCCATTTATGGGGCACCACAATAAACACAAAATTTTAGCCAAACTGAAAAACACTGAATACCTTCAATCGATCTACCTCCCAACTCACATCTTTCACAATATCCATCAACCGGCCTTGAAACCAGCTGACTTTCAAGTTATTAAACACACATACGCTACAAAGACCGATCCAAGAACTTGGTCTATGCACTCACCTTGAAAGCGAATCTGTTTATTTTACGCCTACGATGATGCAGTGGCATGGCGCCATCGCCATGTGGAAATCGCCTCGACATAAACACAACAACTGATGAATATTTCAATATTTTAGTGCTTTTTAAGCCGCTCGCTTGATGCCCGATAAAATTGTGCACTAGTCGCGGACGTACAGCCGCGCCAGGCCATCTAATATCGTAAGCGGCTGTAATTTGCCGAGCAATAAAAACCTCTGCCCCTAATTTAATCAAAACTCTCCCATTATTCCCATTTGCATCTATGAGTTGAGTATCGCTTGCGCGATGCATTTAATTACATCTGCAGCGTCGCGCAGCGCATAGCAGCTATCGTGCATAAATAGTGGCACTTTGGTGGCGTGGGCGATCCAAGACGCGTGTTCGAAACGCGTGAGCCCAACAACGACGACAATACGAACTGTACACTCGAAATTGGGACGCGCATTAAATTATCTCTTCTCGATTCGCTTTTATTGCGAGCAGTTTTCTCAGCTTGTGTGATTTATTTTTCAAATGCGCTTCGGATATTTGTCACCAGCTATAGACTTTGATACGGCTTCCATGTTGGGTGTGAATACAAAGCCTTCCAGGAAGACATTAGGAACCACTTGCGCATAGTGTCGATCGGTTGGTTGCGGCTCTCGCGCGCGCCCGCTGATTGAAAGCATCTGCACGCAGCGAAAGTATCTCAAAATTACTTCTAATCACATTTACGATAATTTATTCCGGTGACATACTATTCGCCTGAGAGATGTGCTGCTGCAACTCAGCGGGGGAACGGTCTCCGCAATGAAAAGATCGCTCCCATTTGGAAAAGACGAGACAAATCTGTCCGGGAGTGTTGCCATATAGAAGCAAGCCGCGGCAACATGTGTATGTTGCATCACGCTCGAGAGTGAAAATGCCTCGTCTTGTTGGTCGACACGATAACTTGGCGCTGCTCTCGAGATTTATTCAAATAATGACAGTTGGGGGCGATTTCATATCATTCACGGTACTGTATATGCGCGCTGGTGGCGAAGAGTATCTAAATCAATTTTATCTCCGAAATGAATATAAACAGATCTCGCTGCGAGCTGTATTCTGCTATACGAATGCGAGACACTTTTAAGTGCCCTTCGGTTGTATAATGTATGGGCGCGACGCGAGTACGATGGCATACGAACGAGAGATTATAATTGCGCTTTGGGAATGCCTGCCTATGCGACCGAGTGAGCGCTCATATTCGTTTGCTTTTTGTGTGTAATTGGAAATTAGTGTGGAAACCTTTAACCTAGTTTGGCCAGCTTTTAACGCTGATAGAAGGCAATAAATTCGTGGGAGTAGGAGAAATTAGATCAACATGTGGTGCTTTAAGGGAAAAGACGATTTGTTTATCGAAAGGAATGATTGTAGTGGGCCATTGGTTCGGTGAAGATGTAATAATTTAGTGGGAAATTGTGTCGTTGCGTCTGATGCAAAAAGGGGAAGGAGCGGCGCAGGAGGGTGGCGTTATGTGGATACTGAGATGGTAACGTCCATTACCTTGTCGTTGAAAGTTTATTGATGACTTGTTCGGGCAATGGTAAATTGACAAGTGTAAGATGAGAATAAGTGTACATTGACATCGTATGGAATTGTTACTTAAACCTGTAAACCTGTCAGTGTACAACAACTCTTGCTTGCCCAAAATAGCTCAGAAATGGAACGACTTTAACGACAGTTTTGAAGGTGGCAGCTATCCCAACTTTAGGGCATGTCTTAGTCGAATGCGGAATGAGTTCACCTTCCGCTCGGTGCTGTCGAGGTGAAATTCGTCTGAAAATTGCTATCGAATGCCGACCTCAGAAGGAGATGGCTGTATGAGGAACTGTGACATATCTCGAAGTTGGAAAAAATCAACGATCTTCTTAAAAAAAATTAAAAAAAACGTGTGTATTTTTTGAATCGTCGCAGGAAATATTTTATTGCGTAGGAAATACTTTTAAATGCAGTGTTTTTTTATTCATTACTATAAACCACTCATCCAAAAAAAAATATACCAACTAAGGCGTTTCCATGCTTTTTGTGCATTATTTTATTAGCTAATGCTTTAAGGCTTGTTCTTTTATTTTAAATATGTTTTCAGTTAATTCTTACTGACTTTTAATTTTTTAAACATTCTTAAAAAGTATTTCCCAACAAAATTTTTTTTATATTTGTGTTTAATTTTAGACTTATTATTCCACTTTATCAAAAAAAATATATTTTAGGTATTATATTATTGAAAAAGCCATCTTTTTTCAAGTTAGGCATTTATTTGACAAAAATGGTTGGCAACGCGAGTTCAATGGTTTTATCCCATCGCAAAAATGCCCACCTAAGAAGTTTACACTTCAAAAACAAGTAGTTATATATTGCGTAGTATAAAATTGATCACGACTGTCCCATGGAAGGCTGTGAAGGGCTGCCGTTTCATAATTTCATTGCGGTGTACAGGGGAGTACAGAGCAAAAGTTAAAAAAAAAAAACAAAATATTTTAAGCTAAGGGTACGGGTCGATGTTGACAGCATGTGGCGGCTATGTTGTTTTTGTAGCGTCCATCTATTCTGGTAATTATTATTCAGTCTCATTATTGAGCACCAGCGTTGCCGAAAGTACTCCCATAGGAGTATTGTACACCTCCGTACTCCCTTACTGCTCCTTTCACATTCGTACTACTATTTTTTTTAAATCCTAAAATAACTTACACTTGCAGCAAAGTGTAATTTCAACATAAATAAATTCAATTCACTTCAAATTTAGTGCACATTTGGCAGCATTTTTATCTTCAAAACTGTCGTCAAAAAGGGAATTTCCCTCTTTCTTTTGTTTGTTTCTTTTTAAAATATTTTTTTTTAGAATTTTTGTTTAAATAAAAATAAAAATATCCCTACTCCTTTTTTTTTTAAATACTCCCCTTTTTCTCTCCGGCAACACTGTTGAGTACCACGCCAAATGATAAAACTTTAGTATCAAAATGAGTGTTCATTCAACGCGGTAGCCATTCAAGGTCGACTCTCCAACGTTTGGTGGCCAAATTCGAGACAACCGGTTAGGTAAACAAGCAGCCATAAATTGAAATTCGACTAATATTTGATAATTGAAAGACGTTATATTTAAAAAACGTTTTTTTCAAATAGAAAAATAATTTCGTTAAAAACTCACACACAGCTTGTTTTATACCATTTCAACATCGACCCGTCCTAAACCATACTTTTCGGGCTGACTTGCCCACGACGATTAAAAAAATACCATTTTTGCCCTTGCAGTTGTTGGAAAAACCCCTCGATATTCCCCACGAAAATAAATCTACATAAATAATTATACTACATATATAAAAGCAAAAAACGGTCTTCTCTTTTTATTTTATTGAATTCGAATTGTTTTTCTGCAGATTCAGTTTTTGAAATATCCTTTTTTTGTTCTGAGGGATATACAAACGCCCTTTCTGCGCCCTTTTAGCTTATTTTGAAAACGCCCACGATCTGACATCACTGACTGGCGGTAACTGTCTGTCGCATTGTTTCCCTTTACGCAATTTGAATTTTATTTTAACAATTTTTGGCACAAAAACCAATCCAAGGTTCGGATTTCTGGTTTAATAAGTCTGACAGCTGCCTGATTTGATGTATTTCAGTTTTAATTGCGCTAGATTGGTCACGTAAATAATATTTTCAGTTGACGATTATGGTAGCCGACAAATCTAGTCAAGAAATTCCTCTCTGCATACTCCAATTGACATTTCGAAGTGTCACATTTCAAAATAAAACGCGAGATAACAAAAACAATTCATCTTGTCTAGTCAACGCGTTCGTATACTTATTCCAGACAAATCTAGTTGACGTTTAACATGATCTAGGCATCCGAACGTCACCATTGTATGTGCCGATTTCTAGTCAGGGCTGTCACTTTACTGCAATTAGGTCAAGTGCAATTTCTTCTTCTTTCTCATTTACCTTTGTATCCTATTTTGAAAAATATTATTTCAGTTGAAAGATAAATTTCCATTTATCAAATCAAATGAAATAATCCTGTAACATCCTTTTTGATACGATAAAGAAATAACTAAAGTGCGTAATAAATAAATCTTCTGCCACACAGTCAAATCCACTGCAATTTTTCAGAACTGTTTTCGAATCAACATTATAAAATCATTCGTAGCCGGAAAAAAAAATTTCCGCCGCTTTTCTCTAAAAACGCCCATTTACCCAACACGCACGAAGCCTTCTTGTATCACAAATTGTTGTCTTCTATTTTTGTTGTTAAACAAAATCTGGCGATATGTTCAATTCCCTGAACACGATATTCTGCTTTCTTCGAATACGTTCACGTATAGCTTTTACTACCGCACTCGTACGTAAAGTCTAAGCTACTGGATATTTTTTTTTACGAATGTCCTACCAACTTTTCTGTTGGGGTGGTAGCACTGTTCCCGCCAATTAGCCCGAAAGTGTTATTTTTTTCAAACATTTTTATATTTGTTTGAAATTTTAATAAAACTTGCTTCAGTGATGTTAAACAAAATATTAAAACAAAATTTTTAATATGTTACCCTTTGATTGTGGTTTAAAAAAGGGGTTCAGGCAAGTAACCAGGAGAAAACTAAGAAAAAAATACGAAAACAATTTTATTAATATTTTGTGTCTATTTATTCTCGTACAACGTGTGATACAAAGCAAACAATTTTTTTTTGTCATTTAAAGTCCAACGTCACAGCAAGATCAAGACCACCTTGTTCGATGAGGCTCAGATGCTTTACTACAATGAGCGCACCGTCGCGACGGTTTAATACGTTCGACGCTCTCATAACAGACAAAACAGTTTTTTTTTACCGTTTTAAATGAGATACAGTTCCATAAAATCGACTTTTTTTGCAGTTAAACCACCAGGAAAAAAGAGAAAAATTATTTTGCATGTGGTTTCTTTGTGGAACCACTAGGAAGAAAAGGGTTAGTTGACTGGATTCCAAACAAGTGTCTTAGAGATTGCAAATAAACTTTATCAACTTAAATAAAGATCACGAAAAGCATGCTCTGCCGGACTTAAAACCTATTTTAGTTCCGACTCTAAATTTACGGAAGCTCACAATTGCGAAATTTGTGTGGAAAATACAGCCACTTGTACTATACTCAAATTTAGAGTCCAAACTAAAAATATTTTTTGTCAAATTTGAAGTTTGGTAGACACAATGTAAGCAGTATATCAATTTTTGATTCGATGATAAAAAATCGTATTGGCAGGATCCACTTGGTGCCTCTTCACCATTGGAAGGATGTGTGTTCATCGTTTGAGATCGTACCAAAGTAAAATTCAATTTCAACTTATTACGAATCACAATCAAGGAGTTATTGGGGTATATCTATATCGAACAAAAAACAAAATTCTAGGATAAGATAGGCTCGCCGTACATCTTCATGTCAAAAATGGTCCACAGAGACCTAGAGGTCCCTTTTGGCCTATCGTCGAACATCACACTATGTATTTTATGAGCGCAACCCATCGCCGCAGACCTTGTCACAAACCTCTTTGTCCATATCTGCCAGCTTCTCAGTTCTATCTTCATTCAATACACCCATTCCTAGTCAAGCTGATAACTCGAATTGTTCCGATTACAACTAAATTACATTAAAGAAACAAATTCCGCGGGTCATTACACTCGTTAACCATTCGGGGGACTCCAAAGAAATCAGTCAACGTCCATGCATATATGCATAACAGTGTTCGCTCCCAATTAGCCCCGAGGAATGTTCCCTTATCAGTTAACAAATTTTTGTGTATCAAACAAAACAGAAAACAAGTATGTAACTACGGCAAAGAAATAAAACAACAACCCATGTACACACACACGAGCAGAGCCAAAGGTTAATGAACATAAATAATGATCGGACCGATATTGGCCGTCCTACTCACACCAATTGCTGTCTGGGCAGCTGCCCAATTTGTCGGGATTGACCCACGGACGTGACCTCTCGGGGAAAATGATCGCTACGGTGGATCGTTGGTGCGCGTGTTTTAATGGGCTCAGGCGGTTATAGGTTGTCTAACAGGAATCCAAATCCGAACAGTATGTTGCCCGAGTAGATAAGAGTTTTATTATTCTGTGTTAATTACGGGTCCTACAATTAATTTCCCCCACACCCCCTATATTCTTGAGTAATCGGTTGAGGAATTTTGAGTTATGAAAGGCGGCGATTTATATTGGAAATTGGTTTTCGTTTTACGACCGTATGACCGGAGAATGGGGCACAATCACAATGTACATATATGCGCGTGGAGGGTGAAGGTTTTTCGGCTGTTTCATGACTAATGGGGACTAGGTATACAGTGGTGGCACTTGGGAGCCACTTCCGAACTCGCTTTGTCAATGGTGGTGATAAAACCAAGCCATTTGGTTGTAAAATTTTCCAATAAAAGTTCTAATTGCCGGGGTTACGTACAGAAGTTATCAGCTTCTGAGAATAATTGATGTACCTCGGTCGTTACGACTGTTCTTCTCGATGGGATTGGGATTTGACGTTGATAGTCTGATGCAACATTTGACAAAGTATCGAAAGTCGTTTCCGGTGGCATTCTTCGCAAGTTATGCATAAGGCTTTGACTAGATGGAGGCTAGCAGTAATAGCAATAGCGGCAGATCACAAACGCTGTAATCTCTGGCCAAAGTTGCTTAAACTTTGATGTAGGTGCGTCATTTTTATTTTCCTTCGTAGAGTCCTTATTTGAGTGCCATAAATGCAGGTGCGTTTCTGTTTATAATTGTCCTCTTTAATCCGATTGAAAAAGACTCTAAAAAGACTGATTGACAGATTGGAAGGCAGAATAACTAGCGTCCTCTACTGTAGCTTTAAAGGTAGGTGGCAAAAGGTGTAAGTGTTGGAGGAAACAGGAATAGGAACTCATAGGTCATAAATCAAATAAACATTTATCCACCTTATGAGAAAGCCATCATTGATGCTGTCTAAACAATGAACCTTTGCGGGCCCATGTCATCCAAAAAAGGCGAAGGCAGTCCCATCGACCGGAAAGCTTTTGCCCGCCGACAGATTGAATGGAGAGCTGCTTTTCTCCATCATCCACTTTATGACCGTTTCAGAACGACAAAGCCTCGCCGGCTCCAAATTACACACCATCACCTACTGAGTCACCGTCTTAACGCTTGTTACAAAAAAACCCATCGTCGCGTGATTAGAGCAGCTTTATATGCACTTGGCGTTATCAAGGTCGCGTCTGCACCCAAAAGAAGACACACTCCATACCTCTAATACCGCCTCTCATTTGATTTTATAAATTCCCTCCGCATCATGTGTCAATGAATCACGGTCGTGCCTTCGTCCAAAATCTACCGCCAAAGGTACACGTAAAACGAATTTCATTCAAATTAATCAAATTCTGTCGCGGACGCTATCAGCATCGTAGCAGAACCAAATCGAAGCGAAAGAACTATACACATCTACAGACTGAAACCATGTGCATAAATTTGTATAAAGAAATATGAAATAGGAGGAACAAAAACCGCCACAGAAACCTTTGCTTCGCTGCGCGGTGTTATGCGATTCTGAAGATATTTATGGCGAACTAATGTTTAGATCGGGCCCGCTCGTACTCGTGCTCCTTCTGTTCTGGATTCTGGTCCCATGCTGTTGTTTGTGTCCGAATTTCGCGCATAACCATCACAGGTAGACAACCCCTGCGAGGCCGAGCAAGCCAAATCTTACATACGGACGTCCAGTCTGTCTGCGGCTGGCAAAAGACTCCCAAACAGGTACCAATTAAAAATGAAACAAACCCAATTCCATTCGAATAGGAAAATAAAAGAAATCATCGCAACATTCGGGACAGGAAACACCAAAACAAAAATAAGCACACTCAACCTTGAACGGGTCAATTATACAGTCTGGGCCAACACATTTCGGTGTCACTATACTTAGCAAGAAGTCGGTTTGAGTTTGGGTTGTTGTTTTTACTTTTTTTTTAGTTTGCATGGTTTTGTTTTTCCCACAGACCACCGCGGTCCAGAAAGTGTCCAGTCCACCCTTGCAGCCGAGATGACGAGCTATTATTGGCTCCGCATGATTGGCAGAAACTGGATTTGGCTGCGCTGGAGTTTGGTCCGCTAACGATGACAACATGGAGGAGCCATTTGATTCTTGTTTGCCTTATGCAATCGGATATTAGTGTTAGCGGTTTGATGTGCATCTTGAGAGCGGGTTCTTGAGATTGTGCACACATGTGGGATGGCAGCTAATTTGAGCAACTATGTGTAGATGAGCCCACTTTCTGAAATGTACAGTCAATTGCTGAACAGGAAGTAGGAAATGAAATGGAAAGATTGATTGCGGCCGGATGTGCGTAATGTTTGTTAACAGAAAAATGTGTTCAGATAACTGGATAATCTAACAAGGAGCCAGCCTAACGAGGTGATTAGATTAGAACAGGGATTTCATTGCTCATCACAGTTGGACCTATTGCTGGTTCGGTGGGAATGCCATTTGCAGAGAAAGCGTGACAGAATATTGGTGCGGTCGGGAGAGGGAGATACCAGCCAAAAATCAATTATAAGCCTTCAATCTGAGGATTTCGAGAGTGTGAAATGGATAGTTGTAAAAATGTGTATATGTGATGCGTTACATTCGTTGCTAAAAGGTGGTCTCTAATTACAGCACGATGTGATCGTCTCCACTGCCACACTTCCGTGGTAAGAGGCCAAGAAAACTGGGGCCCAACAGGTTCGTAGGGTGCTACGCGTAGCTCACAAGCGCACTCGTTTTAGTCAGTTTTATTTTGATTTAGCGGGACTTTTTCTTTTGGGGTATTCGAACTGCCGAATTAAGAAGTTTCTATATATGTATCTATATAAGTTTATCAAACATTCGCAGTATTCGGAACTGCAGGAAAATGTCAACAAAATTCATTACATTTTTATTTAAGGTCTTTATTTGACTTTGAGTCTGCGTGCACAGTTTACTGAACCTCTTAAAACTACGCGAATTTCACTTAGGCTTTGTATCTATTTATTTATACTAGTATCGCTTGTTGTCGAAAATCGACCATTCCTTTTATAAATACCTATCTAAAATGCAATACTAAAAAACTTACCACAATTATTTTCGTTTTTTGTATTTTTTTTTTTATTAGCGAAAAGAGCGACATCTAGATATCGAAAAAAACACGGAAATGAGCTGCTCCATTGGATGATTTATATTTGAATACGTTACTATGGTAATATGTCGGCGACAAATTGAATGTCGCCAAAATCCTTTCAATTAGCTGTTTTGTATGGGGAATTCATAACTTAATTTTACCAGCCTTAATCGCGACACAAATCCACAATTTTTGGTTTGTGCACATCTGTGGCACCGTACCTTTCGAATGATATAAGTTTCATTCCCCTCATTTCATGATAAATACGTAAAAAGTGTACGCAAACTTTTGATATTCACGTATTAATATAATGATAAATTAGATGCACTCCCAATCCCAATAGCTTACTACTTATTTATTGAATTGTATTTGTTTATGAATCTCGGCTTAAGCCTCCAAACTCATATCTTGACGATATTCACAAAGAGCATAAAACTGCAAGTTACCTCCGACCCGATTCATGTATACTTTTTTACATTCTTTTAGATTATTTACCTTACCGTCTGACGACTGACGAAACAATGCACACGGTCTTTAGTTAATCCGAAAAAATCAAATTTGATTTTCATAAAATGTCTTCTCCAGAGGACTTTTCTGACAAAAAAATTAATAAGCTTTTTAATATCTGGATCTAGACCGACTGGAGAAAATCGGGCCGAAATGTCTAATTATAAAAACTGAAATAGATGAGCGGATTTGCTGACTGAATGAAATTTGTACTAGACGAATTATCAAAAGGCATTAGTGAGAAATTATATTAGGAATCTATTGAAAAGATTTGTCGGCTACGCCTCCATAAACGTCAACTGAAAACAACTATTCCCGTGACAATGCTGGACCAATAAAAACTGCAATACATCTAGTCAGTCAGCTGTCAGACTTGCTTAACTATAAATTCGAAATTCCACAATAGTCGTGGTTTCTTTTAGCTTCGTTCTCAGTAAAGCAAAGTAAAGTAAGATTTTCAGCACACAATTTACAATAACTACTGCGAGTCTCGAAGTGTCAAGTAGAGCGTTGTTGTTGTAATTACGTGCTGAAAATCCTATTTTACTTTGCTTTGCTGAGAACGAAGCTGCCTATTGTCCATCTTTTGTTTCAGGAAATCTGTCAAAATTTAGCATGCCATTTTAATGGGTCGGCACATTTTCTCAAGCTAAATTGTGACAGATCATTGTGTATTTGTTGTTCTGTTGCGAAAAAGTATGCAAGGATGAGCTTTATTAATTATTACATGGACGAGAAGTAACTTGAATCAAAAATATTTGAAATAAGAGATAATTACATTTTTGAAATACGTTTTTTCCAGAAACAGCTGTTTTCTGTGACACTTATCCTCGACGTACTCTATGTCAAAATTTAGCTAGGATTTTAGTTAATGTTTGGAGAGAAAATTTGGAGAGCAGCTAAAATGTAACTTAGCTCGAGCAGTGAACTAAGCTTAAAAGGAAAAAAAATAAAAAACACCTGTCACTTGGTTTGCATTTAAAAAGGTGTACCTACGGGAACAGAATTTCGTGAAAACTCGTAGCACATCGTAAAATGTTGTCCATAAACAAAGTAGTAAATAGACCGTCAGCTTAACCATAGAAATCAATTCCACTATAGAAAGAAACAGTTCCTCTTCTTACAGTTGGCCCAATTCATTTCAATTGCAAAAGATCACACACTTGTCACAGAATGCCATGCTTATCCATTATGAAAATCGACCTCCGCTTTCGGTTTGCCTCACACACTGGCACACAGCCACATATATATTTCTCTGCATAAATGAATTCGATATTTTTATTTTTCTTATTATTTGCAATTAAATTCTACACGAATGATCTTGATTAATAACGATTGACTTATCTATTTGGAGAGAGAGACACCGAGAGTATGGTGTGTGTACTGTGCACGTTATGCAATTAGTGTTATTAATTCCGACACCTCCATCGACCATATCATTCTAGATTTTCTACAAAGCATTAGCATAACTGCTACATTCTGGTCGTATACGCGAGCACGTCCACCAACCTATCTGGCTTTGGCTTGCCGTGTGACCTTGAAGTAAAATTTCATTCGATAATGTACGTTCTGCTGATGTGATCTCTCTGAAATTGATGTTGGCGATTATGAAATGAAATTATAATTCTCGGGCGCGCAACAAACTCTGATTGACAGAATTTTAATGAAAATTCGCCTCTTATGGGGAAATAATTGATTTTTAACTAAGTGTTGACTAAGAGCTTCGAATCAAAGCTAATGGCCGTTGCGATTGTTCTATGCGAAATCGCTCGCAATGGTTATAGGGGGTTAATTGGTTTTTATACAGAAACTTGGCGGATGGTGCGCGAGGTGAGAAACTGTAATGGAAATTGACATGTCCGTCAATGGGGAGATTTGAAGTTGTAATGTGCAATTGTTACCCCGTGTTTCACGAGCATAGGTTGCTGAACGGATTGAATTTACAGCGGAAACTGAGGTAATTGTTATCGCTGTATTGACTGATTCATGGCGGAGTAACTTTTAAAATTACACGATAGCGAATTTTCCTCCTTGTAATTTTGATGTGATAAATCTGTGTCACTGTGGCGCTAAAATGTGCTGATTGCAGAACGTTGAGTCATTAAAAAAAAATGTATATCGACAGTCGTATCACGAGAGCATACGCAACGCTCTGCGGTGTGCAATGTGCATTGGCTGGTGGAACCTATTCACACAAAATGCAATCGACAAGCTCAAAGGGCAAGAGCTCAATACTAATATTATTCATCATTAATAAGTCACTCCTGAAGCTTATTCAGCGCATCCGAATCAAAATGTGATAAAATATGAACTGGTCTCAGTGGTGCCAGACTTTTAGGACGACTTTCCCACGAAGATTATCGAAAATTCCCCTTTCGCCCATGCCGCTGTTAGAAAAACCCCACAAAAATGTACATACATAAATAAAAATAATCAGTCTTCTCCTTTTATAGCATTCGAATGATTTTTCTTCAGATTTATTATTTGAAAGGTTTTTTTTTCTGTTCTGAGTGAGAGATATAAAAATGACATTTCTCCTTTTAGCTTATTTTGAAATACAAAATGCCCACGAAATGGGTAATTACTCACGAACTGGTATCACTGACTGGTCTGGCTTTTTATGAGCAGTGGTTGGTATGATTTGATGGACTAGGTTTCAGTGCAGTTGTATGAGTTGTACTTTATGTAGGTATTCATGAGTTTGTCGTTGATGCTCGGATATGAAAGTATTGTGATTCACCCTCCATGAAAGCTGTCAACTTCATAATTGAGGGTTTTAATTATGATGACAGCATTAGGTGGATAGTAGTTAATAAAGTCAAGCCTTTCGTCGAAATATGCTGCAAAGGCTGGTGTGTTAAATTCCAACTGTGTAAGCCGATGTGACGTTTCGATGACATTTTAACAAACTCACGCAGATTACCGGTTTTTATTGAAAATGTTCAACTATTTGGGCTTAAGGTGTATAAAATGGTTATCTTAATGTATATCTCGAGCCTTATAATTTTTTCAACAGAAGAACGGTCAAACTATTAGTCGAGACTCGAAACACTGTAGCTGAAACTGAATCGTGTTGAAAATGAATGGAGGTGGTATTTTATATTGTTGCTCTACATTCAGCTATTGAACTGTCGGTTGGTGTCAGTGGCGAAAAATATAGCACTGGTTACTGGCCTGTATTGTTGGGCTTACATCAACCGTTTTTCGGGGTCTACCAGGGCCGCAAACCCTCAACCATCACGCCCCTCCAATTAACGCCGTATTTCGCTAACTGCCTCCTGAGCACAAGTTGGCTAGGTCCCCTTATACATGTGTATGCCACATAGACGAAGTCAGCCTGTACTGCATTGTACATTTGGGTTGCAGAAGAAGACTCTATATGGGCCGTTGGAGCTCAACCGGTTTACACACCATAGCTTTTTTAGAGGACAAATACGCAAAGTTTTGACTAGGGCAATGACTTGAAACGGGACAGATATTTTACGAATAATCTTTTTCTCAAAGTGACCAAGGACATCTTTAACCATTTTATATAATGTCCAAGCTTAGCTCCAAACAGGACTGGGATTAAATAAAAATAAATCGACCTCTTAACAAAGGGGGAACATCTTCGTTGGAAGTCAGGCTTCGCTCAAGTCCCTAGGTTCAGTTACATCGGCGTGTAAGTTGACCGAGAACTTTTCAAGGAATTACTGGCCCGAAATAGTTGTAATTCTCTAGATCTTCCTCTAGAATACGTGAAGGGAAACACCAAAAGAGTTGCATTATTTACAGTAAAATTCGGCCTGCGCACAAGCAAATTATAATGCAAAACCTTATCCCAACCGCGTACACGGAAGACAGGAAGACTTCTTTTTAGGTTGAAGGCCGTAAGCATGGGACGCTGGCCGTAAGGCTTCAAACCGGCAATAAAATACCCACTGGTGAGTAAGCCAGTTATGTATCCAAGACTTAGCAAAAACTATAGCCAAGCCGTTCTCTGACAGCTCTTTTCTCCACGGAAATTCTTAAAGACGCAGATGAGACAGATAGGAGACTTTCAACTTCAGAATCGGAGAAAGCAGTAGATAACCTTAGAAATTGTCGCTTTGTGAGCCAGCAGCAAACTAAGTGCATACAAAATTTTCCAACTCGAATTCAATCCGACAATATACATCCCAAAGCATTAAAAAATTGGAATTG
Source organism: Cheilosia vulpina (assembly GCA_916610125.1). Lineage (NCBI taxonomy): Eukaryota > Metazoa > Arthropoda > Insecta > Diptera > Syrphidae > Cheilosia > Cheilosia vulpina. The sequence goes on from OU744279.1 coordinate 47,944,915, forward strand.
GTAGTTCGGTAAGTTCCTTGAATTTTAAAATCTGGCGAGGAAAACATAGTATTCGGCAAAGATGCGTGCATAAAAATACCGACTTCACATTCAGCAGCTGAGATTTTATTGCAATAGCTGCCTGATTCAATCACATTAGCTTACGATGAAGTAATGCCTTTAAGATCAGCTTTTAAAGGGGCTTGCAATCAATGTTGCCGCAGATTTTTTTAAAAGTGTAACACAAATGGAAAAAAAATGTAACAAACTGAAAAAAAAAAAAATTTCTATTTCACAAACTTTATTTACAACGAGACGTAGAACTTTATCAACGGCTACGCTGCGAGACAGAAAAAATATTGTTGTATTTTCTCGTTCCCTCCCATTCCCATTCCCACTCGCAGTTTGATGTTTTGCACAGCTTGTGCTCTGTGTAAACAAATAAATTCATTACCAGAAATTGGTAGAAGTTTGTTCAAAAGAAAAAAGTGCTAACAGTTCAACTTTTCAATATTTTTTAACGAGAAAATCAAAAAAAGGCAATTTGAATGCAACCAATTTTTAGAAGACTCTCTTGTCTCTGTTAGTTGGAACACTTCAGAGCGCATACATTTGACAATGTTCCTAGATAAAAACTCTGAAAATGTTGTTTCTCCGAAATAAAGAATATTTTTTCAAGAATTTTTCAAAGTATATAAAGAACAAAATACAATTTTGCAGTACCTTAAATAAGACTTGTATTTAATTTTTCAACATAATTATTGTATGTAGATATATACGAGTTACATAAAACATAAATTACAATCGTTACAAAAAAAAAACATGGTTGTCATAAATAAATTGCGAACAAGCGAACACTGACGCTTCATTCCCAATCAGAACTTTTTTTTACCCGCTATTTAGTTTCATTTTTAAAGGTTAAGTTCAATCAAATTTTTCATTTGTTGGCTTGTGGATCGCGACTGTATCATGTGGATTGTGAATAAAGTGTGACAGTTGACAGTTCGCCGGAAATTAGCTGTATTTCCAAATTTAGCTATTTAAATCAACAGAGTCTCAGGTTTCCTTAGAACACATTTTAGACTAATTAAATAAAATGCTTTTGTGGCAGAGCAAATAGCAATTTTCAGTTCATAAATGCAGTTGAATGGATTTGTTCGTAATTCGCGTCCTTGTAAATGGTCGTTTATTGTTCTTGCTTTTTAAAATTTTGGAACATATTTATTTATACATATTCGAATTGAAATGACTTAGAATTTCATTGCTATTATCAAGATCAGCTTCATTTAAGAGCAGATTAAACTTTCAACTGTTTCAGTACTCAAACGAATAGGAATTTTTATTTTATTAAAATTTAGAAAACATTGTTTCAATTATTTGATGAAATTAATATTTCTTTAAAGTTGATGGAAACTTTAGTAAAATATAAATTGTGCATGGGCTTATTTTAATTTGTTAGATTTAGAAAATTTTTGATATCAAAATTCTTAAATTTGATGAATGTGAGATAAAAAGTCGTTTGAAGCTCAAAAATCTTGAAAAAGTTTATATATCCTGTAATCTGGCATCACTGCTTATGTGTCGAGCAAGCGATGGTGAGTCTGGCCTTATAGTGCAAACTTTCATCTAACCAAAGGCAAAGCCTAGAAATTAGTTGAAGTCCGCTCTACATAAAGTAATCTCCACACAAGGTTTCCGTGCTGCACTCCACCACCGATAATGAGCTTAAATTTTAATTCCATAAATTATGAGTAGTTCTATTTGAACTAATTGTACGTTTAATGACAATTTAATATGTCGCTTTGATAAACCGGTTTATTGTATGAAATCATTATACGCATTATTAAGCAACAAATATATTGAAATATTTGAACTGGAAATATTTTGAACTGAAACCGAACTGACAGACAGACTCGTTTGGGGTCACACTCTGCAAGGATGTCAATCAAATCGCTGGCACTAGTCGTCACAGGAATTCTCTGCTTTGAAGCACTGAACTCATTAGCAAATGTGACAAAATACAAATTTATAAAAAAAAAATGTTTACTGAATTTACTTCCCAGGAACAAAACACTTCAAAGTTTTCCAAGGCCATATGCAAAAGTAACGTCGGCGCAGTGGCTTAGTGGTTAGTGTGTTGGACTACTAAGCGAGGGGTCCCAGGTTCGAATCCCGAGAAAAACCCAAATTTCAACTTAAGGTTTTTTTCGCTGCGCCACCTCTCGCGAACGTCTGACAAACATCCGAGAGTATAACTGTCATGAAAGAGCTTCTCAATTGGCCGTTTGGACTCGGCATAAAATTGTAGATCCCTTCCATTCGTCCCAAAAATAAAAAAAAAAAAAACTCACACAAGACGAATGGTTGTGAGAAGCTAGGCTTGGGTCCATACGGACCTGTGCCGCCAATTATTATATGCAAAAGTAACTACGCGATCGTTTCAAATTTCACATGTCGCGTTCAGCTTGTAAGCCGCTATTTAAGTCTACTAAACATAGGCGGTCAGATTACTCGTCAAATTGATAATGTATCGGTATGTACCTACAGTCAAATTATATTCCAATTCTGTCACTACATATTTTCCATGTAGGCTACTATACAATTTTACAAAAGGTTCTCTGTCTACAGACCGTTTTTGATTGACGTAAAGGAAAATATTTGTGAACTGTTTTGCAAGCGAAGTAGAGTGCGCTACGCAAATTTGTTATTCAAAATAGCTGCACCGTATACCAATGTTAATCAAAGTTGTCCATACGTGGTAATATTTTCGAACTATAGTCTGATACAAATAAACAGAATTCCTTTCATTTAGCAGGGAGAATTACTACATGCTCAGAATCTACCAATGGATGCGAGTAAGCTGCCCAGCTTGTGGCCAATCGTCTGCAACATTAATTGTTTATTTGGAGATTGGAGAAAAGCGTTTTGGATAACGATTGGTGTTGTAGTGATGACTGATGAGTGATTGCGTAACAAATAAAAAAAAGTTCATTTTGGTGAATGTGATCTGCAAAATATTTGCATTGTGAATCTATTTAGCCTGCTAGAAAAAAAAACGACTCACTACTCATTCCTGGTGTGCCAAGTCGAAGCCACAGATTAAAGCTGACCATCCACCAACTGAAAAATAATATTTGCAAAGAAATTGTGTCATTACAACTGAAATTTTTGTTGTAAAAAAAGTATTGGTGACATATGTGTCAAAAAAATGACATCTCAAATTTTTTCCACAGCGCCACAGTGTTACTGTTTTCAGAAAACTTCTCAAATCAGCCATTTGAAGTCATCGTAAAATCATAGGCCCCTTTTATTCGTCGCAAAAATGAACGAACAAATTTATGCTTGTATACGCTTCGTCGTTCGTCTTTAGTTTTGGAAATGACATTGTTGAGGCTAGGCCATCTCCATCAGCGGCGAGTACTACAAAACGCCGACAACAATGTTTTTTTTTTGGACCCGAATTGAACGATATGATATGGTTGACGACGTGTGGTTCCAACAGGATAGGTCTATGTGACACCCTTGTAGACGCCACAAATGGAATGGACATTCTGAATGAACGTGAGATGACGTGAACTCGCGACCAATATCGTGCGATTTGACCCCGCTACACTTTTTCTTTTCCTATTAAAATTTTCTGAATTTTAAGATCGATCGCGTTTTTTTGATGAGTTTTGTTGGGTTTTTTTTTTTCGCGCCTTTTTTGACGGGTTTTTTTGACGCGTTTTTTTGGCGCGATTTTTTGACGGGTTTTTTCGCTCGTTTTTTGACGCGATTTATGTCGCGGTTTTTTGACGCGTAATTTCACGCGTTTTTATGACGCTGGTTTTTTTGACGCGTTTTTTCGCTCGATTTTTTGACGGTTTTTTTTCGCTCGTTTTTTGACGCGATTTTTGTCGCGTTTTTTCGGGCGTTTCTTGACGTGTTTTTTCGCGTGTTTTTTCGTGCCTTTTTTTGACGTGCTTTCGACGTATTTTTGTCGCGCGTTTTTTGAGGCGTTTTTCGTGCTTTTTTTTTGACGCGATTTTTACGCGTTTTTGACGTGTTTTTTTCGCGCTTATTGACATGTTTTTTTCGCTCGTTTTTTGACGTGTTTTTGACGTATTTTTTTTGCGCGTTTTTTTGACACACTTAAGCTGGGGATTGAACTGGTTAATGTGTTACGAAAATTATGATCTGGCGTAGCAACATTAGTGAATTCTGCCGAATTTTAATTCCTGAAAATCCAAAATATCAGTTTCAACCAGGAAATAAACCTAAAACTGTGTAATTCATTCAAATTGATTTTTTTAATACAAATTGATCAATGATCACACAGATGAAAATGGTATGTTTTTGAATGGTAAATCCGTATCAAATATCATCAACATTTTAACGCCTAGCAAAGCAGGCGAGGGTCCGCTATTGATTATAACTTACAAGAACTTTAGTATTCAAGTTTCTCGATCAAAAGAAGAATGCCTTTAGAACTTTGAATCAATACAAGTGCCTGATTGGAAGAATTTTCAAAGCAACGAACAACTTGAATGCGAATTTTGTCCGCATATTTTACCTCTAATGCATTTTTGTTAAAATAGAATTTGTTGAATATTGTTAAAATGTGCCCCCTTCCCCAACAAGTAATGCCATATTGTAGCTTAGAGTGAAAGATACCATATCAAATAAATTATTTTAGGAAGGTCTGTTGAGCTCCTGAGCGTTGCTCGAAAATATTGCCTCAAGTTTTCAATGTGATTATAAAAACACATTTTGGAGTCTAAATGTCTGTACACTGTTCTATAGACGTGTGCCCATCCCAACAAAGCAAAACAACGATCAAAACAATTATTGTTGCCGGTAAATTGTTAATTTCATTTAATTTGAACACGTTCAATTTTGATCTGTAGCTCAGTTCCCAAAAATAGCTGATATTTTAAAATGTTAAGAGATATTGGCGTCCTCTAGTACGCGCTATTTTTATATTGACCAATAACTGTTCGAGTATGGCAAGTTAAAGGCAGTAAAGTCTGGAGAAAAATACATTTTGGTGAAAAACGCCTCGAGTAGTAGGCGTGGCAATGAGCGACATAGCTCTCAGCAGTCTAAAAGAATGTTTCCAAGACTTTTTCATAAAAAGTTTTATCTGTCTAGCAATTTTCAAGTCAAGCGATAACAGACATAAAACCCCCGCACGGTTTCATTTCTTATGTAAAGTTGTAGGTATGACATTTACGGGCCAGTGACTCATCTTGCAACCTCATGCAAGCCGTGAGTGCAATTCCCATTAGTCCCGCCATAGACTGCAAGATTATTGACAACCATAAAACGTAACAAACGAACTGCCATTGTTGCCACTCCACTCGGCCTTCAAAAGGTACACAGATCACATGATGGGCCATCATTTGGCCATCGCGTCTGATGCGTAATGCCCAGTGAATGCCTTGACCACGAGCCAGAACATCTACCTCCGCCACAGACACCACACCACCCAGCCAGCGTGTGATCGTCTATGATTCACCCGGACGGAATTCAAATTTACGACTCACGTTACGATGGCAGCCACCGTCAGTGACTGCTCCAGCTTCAGAGCGTGAGAAAGCAAAGCAAAATAAACAACTTCCATATTAGGAATGGCACGTGAAGGCCTCCGCACAGAAAATAACTGATAAGAGCCCGCGATATGAGATTCTAATGACTTATGACTATGGCAACTCATATTTAGAGGTGCACCACAGTGATGTCGATCAGTGGCGTCGACAAAGTCCCGTCTGCGCATTAATCTTATTATGACAATCTAACTCCATTAATTAGCTGCAGTCAGGAAACTCGTTCGATTTCCAGTATCTCTGGCTATTGAATAAATTAATTTCGTCATCATTATCGCTTTATGGGGAGGGAGGCTATCCTTCCGATCGCAACTGCTGCTGTCGATGCTGCTGCCCGCCACCATGCTGTTCGATGATGAGCCTTCGCACCTAATTGAAATTGCTTGTTCCAGAGATTCGGACCCGGAGGAGAGGATAAATCGCTGCATGAATGCGATTTATTTTTAAATCGAATCTCACTCGTGAATTTGTTAATTTGCCAAATTTGGCGGAGAAGCATTCGGCGGGGTCAATCACCTGTATGACGACCATAATTCCATGTAAAATGCTGTGACCTCCTTTTGGTGTGGATCGCGCGCAAAGACTGCCGCGATGGGTAGGGGGAGGCCCAAACAAGATGAATCGTGAAAGCTTTTACATATCCTGGCCGCACGGAGGGGATTCTTTTTGAAGTGCATTTCATACGTAACGCTGTTCGAACAAAATGATTAATTCGAAAATTTAGAGGGAGGTCAGGCAAATGAAAGAGTTGCGAGTCAGAATTTAATTTACACGGTTACGTGATTGGATTACGAGAAGCCTTGTCGGAAATATTTCGCTGCGATGGATTTAAGGATATGCTTATTTATGGATGAAAGGGGCGGAATCGAAATTCAGTTCGTCGGACATGCATTGTAAAATTGGCTGTTTGTTGTACAATATAGGTAGAGAAGAACTTGCGACAGTTGAACGTTGAACCTGCGGTATTTTTACTCAGCGAGGGGGTCAAACCAAACGTCCTCTTTGTTCAGTCAGTGACTGGAATTTCTGCCTCAAAAAATATGATCCACCCGATGCGAAACTATCGATTCCTGGTCCTGTAGTTGCAATAGAAGCGAGGGCATAACTGTCGGGATTGCAATTATTTTGTTTGCAGATTTGTTACATTCAACATTGGTTTGAGTAGGTATAGGTAGGTAGCTCAATGGGTGTCCTAGTGAAGGTCACAAATTTGAATTTAGAACATGCTAACAGCAATCAAGTTCGCGATCAGATGATTGCGGTTTTTTGTAGATAATTTTTTTTTTAAATTGGCAACACTGTTTCTCGTGACAGTCAATTTGATAGCCCACAGGCGCTTTTTGCTCACTTTGTTTTGCGTTGCAACTATGAATAGACTTATGCTACTATGACGCTGGTAAATTATTGTCAAAATTTATTTCGAAAACAGTTGTTCTTTCCCAGCATCTCTTTAGAGGTTTGATCCTTAAATTGGCAACACTGCTTCTATTGCCTGTACATTTGACAGCCGACAGAAGAATTGTGCTCAGTACGCTTTGCCATTTAACAGAGATTTCGCTCTTACCGCGTTGTTGTCGATACACGACTTCAGCTGTTCGATAAAGTGGTCGAAAAGTCGACTTTCAGTTTGCGTTTCATTCGAGACAGCCGCGTCACCAATGTGGCCAAAGTCGTAAATTTAAACAGTTATGGAATTAAATTGTCTCTAAAGTGAAGCCAATAACATGACCGCAAATATTTGTTTTAAATATATTTTATTTAACGATCTATACCCTTCAAAAACTCGTATACATATATCTATATCTTTTACAGCGTGTCTAGACTAACTAGCGTGGGCCACAACCAACGATATTTTTTCCCGCTAAACGATAGTACGCGAAATGCTGTAGCTGAGATTGGTTTCTGTAACTTGAGGATCGGTTTAGGCTCGGAGAGCTACCGATCTGAGAATTCCACACTCTTTCAACTAGAACGCGAGTTCGTTCGACAAAATTTGGACAAATTGGAAGTTCGTGGTTAGATTTGGCCGACTATTTCACACACTTCCAACGGGTGACATTATAGACAATTGCACCTGTGAGCCCCCGTAAAAACAAAGACGCTTATTGCATAGCACGAAGAAGTCTTGCAGACATTAAATTTTCTCTCCGTGAAGTAAAATCTTCAGCATGAAATCACAATCATTTTTGACACATTTGTGATTAACACTAAGCGCCCGCCGTACTAATGACAAATTTTAGTCTCAACTTTCAATTTGCTCACTATTGCGAAATTTGTAGGAAAAATATAGCCACTGTGAATTTAGAGTTGAAACTTAAAATGTTTATTGCCAAGGCCCTCAGTGATTGTAACAAGTAGAAGTGACTTGGGAGCAGCTACATTTCAGGCGTTAGACAAAATGTATAATTCACGTTGACACCTTTCTGGTAGATTGGTTCATGACACTGATTCCAGCGGCATTTACAATAGGGTACTAGGAGATCGTTGGTCGGCTTAGTGGTTGGTGTATTGGACTACTACGCAGGGGGTCTCAGGTTCGAATCCCATAGAAACCCAAATTCCAACTTAAGGTTTTTTTTCCACTGCACCACCTCTCGCGAAGGTCTGACAAACATCCAACTGTATAACTGTCAATTAGCCGTTTATGGACTCGGTATAAAATTGTAGATTCGTCTGAAAAATCAAAACGAATGGCTGTGAGAAGAACTATTTTTTTACTAGGAGATCGTTCACAGCATTGTTATTGAAGGAATAAAACGGTCGACCTGATACTATAGGTACCCTCAAGCTACAATAAGTCCATGAGTGGGTGGCGAATTTGTTTAGACTAATTTCGTCTAATTTGAGTACCAGAAACTTTTAAAATTTCATTGAAAGCGAATATATCCCCTGCAATTGGGGCATCATCGTCTAGTTACGTGCTTCCTTACCGTCTCCTTCTGAGGATTGCGTCTAGGCAAATTCCAAAATAGGCCAGTAGGTTATTAAAATATCCGCCGAATAAATTTGTCCACAACGAGACGTCTTCAACTGAGTAAAGCAATCATCACCTCCACTCAATGCCATCTTCAGGCTGAGGGATGCAATAAGCCCCACCCTCCAGTTGCCAAACCGTAACTTAAATCCCAACCGATCACTAATCTCACCACGTGCCTATAAATGCGAAAACGGTATCAAACCAAAACGCTCTTCATTGTTTAGACTGCGCTCCAAATTCCTTTGCGATGTATGTCATCGCACCCTAATTAGCCCCCTTATGCGCGGAGCTCATTTGCATAAGCCCATCCACACGGTATGTTTTTTAAAGTTTCTCGCATCTAAAAGTCGCCCGACTGTCTGACTCACCTGCAAGGTATTCTCCGCACAAGTCTCTCTCGCTAAACTTTCGCGTTCACTTCACATTTACACACATCCCCTAATTGATGCTTCTATTCGTACTATGCCATGGCATGCGTCATGTGTGTAGGCAGTAGTTTTATGGGAGCAAACCGTACTACGTCTCGCGTCATCTGTCGACCGTCCACATTTATAAATTTGTTTAACAGTCTTCCGTAAATCATCCGTGTGATTAGCGTTACGGAGAGTGAGAGCGCTTTAAGCAATTTAGATTTTTAGCCGCTTATCAGGTGCTAAAAGTGAGGCAATTAGCCCTGGCCCAGTGCATTACCTATCCACTGTGGAATGTGTGGAATGTGCAATTAGCAGGATTAGTGCTGTACACACAGAGATGATGATAAAAAAAATGTTGAAAAGAGAACACCACCAGGCTTATGGTTCTCTATGAAAGAGTCTAGTCCGTGAGTATGGTTTGTGCTTCCACCGAAACATGATTCATGCGATATAATTTTTTGGTGCGATTGACTTATGCAACGGGACCGCGCCGTAATGGGAATTTATCATTCGGCATCCCTTTGGGCGCGCAAGGAGTACTGCGCCAGACGACAATTGCTGAAAACCGACACACGACACGGCAACAACACTTTGGCTGTATTGTACCTGATGCCTGCGAACAGCGGCTGGCGTTGTAGGCTTCCATTTCAAGGCGGCATTAATCAGTAACCTAATTGTTTGACTGGTGGGCATTATTAATTGCCCACAAGTTGGTTACAAGTTGCTGGCGGCCACCTGGTTAAAAAGTTCCGCTTATATGTTGTACACAAGTTTATGCGACAAATGGTGACATGTACCGATATTTTTGGCCGTTTTTTTCTTTTTGTTTGTTCGGTTTTTGTTGTTTTTCTATTGTTTATGCAACTGGTCAGAGGCGCTGCAATCGAGCTATTGTTCCGTAAAAGGATACAGCTTCGGTGCGTTTTAGTTCGATTTTCCTGTAAGTTATTTTCGGCGGAGAGAAAAGCGTTTTCGTTTATAGCTCGTCGTGGGTGGTTACCCAATGTTTGTTGGCTGACATTTTGGCAAAGCCTGCAAATGGAAATTGTTTCTGAACAATTATAGGCGTTTCTACTTGTTAGGTTAGAGGCATTTTTGGTCATATTGACGGCGTACTGTGAACATGTACCACGGGCTTGTCGGAAGTGGTATTGCGTATTGATAAGGAAGTTAATGTTCGGTTGGATATTGCACAATAAGAGACGGTACAGTGGCCTATGACGAATATGTAAATAAAATCGATACCTCTCAAATATATCTTATGATGCACCAATTTTGATTCAAGAACGCATTGGGGCTCTCTTTAGCCAAGCTCTGGAACGTTATACTAATTTTGTTTCTTTTTCTAAAAATGGTGTACATCTGTCTGTGATTTTTTTTTTTACTTTTAGCAAATGCTTTTAACTTTCAGAAAATTGAGAGTGTCGTATAGAAGGATCATTGCATTAACATGTAAAAAACCTAACCGCAGCGAAAACAAGCAGCTAGTATTCAAACAAAATTCCCACAGCTCCCACAGTAGCTTTCCATAAAAGGTTCGAATTTTTACCGGAGATGTAGAAACGATTTCCGCAACCGAAAACTTGCAAAAGAAACACTTTCAGTGGTCAAGTTAGAAGACGGAAGATGAATTAACTATTCGGAATTTAAGACACTAGTTAAAAGGTTCTCAATTTACCCCAAAGTTATTGTTTTCGTTCCGCACTTAGACAAACTAATCTTGAAGTCGGGCTTGGAAAATTTGCTTACAAATACTATTGCCGGGTGCTAGACGCATTTAAAGGTACAAGCGAGTGAGGTCCGTTTCATCTTGCATAATATTCATAACCAATCATTCAAGCACCGCAGAGCAATCACAAACCCTTAGCGAAAAAAAAAAAAAATAAAATGTGGAAGACCGATTTAAACAGAACATCGTGTTGTAGCAATTCCGACAATTGGTTTTGAAGGTATCTTTTTCTAAACCCGATTTAAGAAACTTTGGATTCCACATATTAGAGACACCATAACATGATTCTGTATTCTCTAGATTTTGTTTAATTTATTTGGTAAACTAAAATTTTACTATCAAACTTAAACCAAATGTAATTTAAAATAGTTATAAATACTAAATAAATACACATACATACATATTTTCTGAAACTCTAACGACCGTAATGCGGTATTAAATAAGTGTGGCTTTGTTTTTGTTTCAATCGTTGGCAGGTTTGATATTATTTAGCACAAAGTAGTAAGTTTTGAAGGGGGATAGATACTCTATAGTCGGACAAAATACGAAATTAAAAAGGCTGCTGCTCCAAACATCGAAATTTTGACGAAGGTTTTCCATTGACTAAATAATGAATAATTATGAAAATTCATTTGATTTTTGCAAACCGCTCAAAAAATACACCAATACGAGCCAAATTAGAGAATTAAGACTGAAGAAGAGATTTTCAACGGAATTAAGATCTTACTTGTTTAACTTTTTCCCCAAAATTTCTTATTTTTTTTTTTGTAAAAAATTCTTTTTGTATTTGTAAATTTAAATCGGCAGTCTGAATTTTTATTTTTATATTTTTGATTGTTATGGTTTTCGTTTTTTGGTTTCTTTATCAATTATTTAGCTAATCACTATTTTGAAAGATGTAATATAACTAAATATGTACTTAAATAAAAATAAATATATACAGTCAAACTTCTTTATAACGAACCTTCGAGGGAACAAAAAATTGCTTCGTTATAAAGAAGTTTTATACAAAATTTGTTATACAGAAAATTTAAAACTGTAAGTGTAAGTGTTCCTTTATATTTTCAAAGCAAATTGGTACAAAAAACTCATTGTAAGGAAATTTATATCTTTATATGAACAGTTTTGATCTTTTTTGTTTTATATTCCTTCTGTTTGAATTGTTGCCAATGTACTAAAAGAAACTCTTATGCATCTTTTCTATTTTCTCCCATTTTATGTGTTAGCCGACGAATCTAGTCAAGAAATTGGTGACTGAGTACTAAGTTGACAGTTCGCATATGTGGCTGACGTAGAAAAAGTGACGTTCCCAACCAATCTAGTTTTTGCGTTCAGGTTACATCTCATCGAGACCAATCTAGTCGACTTAAGATAATTAAATTCTTGAATGCGGCCATTACTAACTTGACAACATTTTTCGGAAAATAAATTGTACAACATTTTTCGGAAAATAAATTGTCAGAGTTTTCTATAAAATTTGTAACCTTTCAAAAATTTTTCACAGTCTATGAAATGTTACCAAAATTTGGGCCTGCCCTATAGACCTTTTTAACCGCAAAATGAAAATGAAATTGCAAATATTTCTTGTCTCATTTTTAGGTGAAGAAATATGGAACAATAGTTCCAAACAATTTCTGTTCGAAAATTGTCAAAAACCTTCTTGTTTGCTATATCAAATGTTCATTTTAACAGCGGATAAGCTTTTATTAGAGTTCAAGTGTGAGATATAGTCAAAAATTGTTTCTTTTTTTTCCAAATAGTGCGACAACATAAAACTGACAAATTTAAAGAAAACTGCAATGAATTAAAAAATAAATAGTTGGCGCAACAGGTAGGGGGACTTCTTCTTCTCACAGCCATTCGTGTTGTGTAAGTTTTTCATTGGTGGCACAAATTGTATGCCAAGTCCAAACGGCTAATTGCTAAGCTCTTTCATGACAGTTGTACTGTCGGATGTTTGTCAGACTTGTATGAATTGTCGATGGGTTTTATTGGCAGTCACTACTTCACCATAAAGTTCATTTTGGGAGCAAAAAATTGGCTCTTAGCTAACAAATTATTTCAGACGAGGAATGGAAATATGATCAGTCTATATTTCAGCTACACTCACCTTCGAGATATACAGTTCCAGTAAAGTCTAAAATAATGGTCCACCTAACAGGGTAGTACACAATTTTAAAGCGGGCTCTAAACTCCAAACCTTGGCTCGGAAGTGATGTTTGTTTTGCTTTCTTTTTTACTCTAAATCTCTGTGCCAATTCCGACCGAATTTAGAATTTTTGGTGTGTTCAGGGGTAATCATTCCGTTTTTTTAAATAAAGCGCACTATCCGACATCATCCATAAAGGGTTAATATTACATTCGGCCAAGCTCAATTGTAAGAACACAGTCAGAGTTTCTTTATTATTTTCGAAGTAAGCATGTACCCATAGAGATGTCATTGTTGCTCTCTTTTGTCGAGAAGCACAAAACTTGAAGACTTCCATCAATGAGCATTCGCACAACAACCTCTGTTGACGAACAGTTTACCACTCGAAATCAACCAGGCTGCTTGTCAGGTGCAAACATCTCAGAAACCAGGGACTAGCATTATTTTAAAATAAATTAAGCCACCAAACAAAAATTCAGCCTTAAAAACCAAAGAGAAGATTACATTTTCTTAAGAAATGCTATCCCTGGCATTGGCCCGGACTGTTTTCGTATGCGTATTTGCGAATTGTGGCTTTATTGGACTTTCCCAAGACATTGGTAGCTGGCTACACTTCATTGCAACTGCCCTTATAGTTAATTTTCCAGTGAAACCACATGCCGTCACTGGATAAATTTGATTTTTTATTACCTCGCATGTCATTTGCATTGACCACAGAAACTCCCCCAGTTCCGTCTATTTGCATTTGCGTCAATTTCACCCTCTGACCCTTCTTATTTATACCGCAGCTCCATAAATTTCCGAATTTACAGTCCGGAAAATAAAGGGAAACAACTGTCAGAGTGCCCTCTGCGTTTCGCATACTCACGAGTATCGTTCGCGTTGCCTGCTCGCCAGCTCGCACCCATGTCATAACCTAAAACTACCGCTAAAGCAAGTCATCGTCGTAGCATTGTTATCCACACCACCGAGCATGGAACGTCAGGAGGAAATATAACTTCCGTTCATTGGGCGTGCGCGCACACACAATCAGTCGAAATTCATGTTTACAAAATAAAAACGTCCAAGCTGTCATTTTAATTATTACATCCAACAAGGCGCGTCAGGGCGTTCGCACAGAGCCCGCACCATCATGACGTGACACACAAAATTGGGAGCACTGACCAAAATGCAAACAATCAGGAATCAGCCAGCCACATATGTTGCGTAGGTCCCGTCCGCACGATCATCGCGGTCATCGCCGTCCGAGGATTACATCGGATTCAGCCGGCTGACTGACTGACCAGGCACAGGCACACTGTAAATATTTATAAGCCCTTCGAGTTGACAGGTTCCACACAGAACACACACACACAACCGCAGAGCACTCCAAGTCGAACGGTTGGGGTGTTAAATTACTCTGCTGCGCTAAGAGCTGGAATTAGGCTCCGATATCTGGCTGCGAATGGATACACGAGAAACTTGGCTAAAGGAACAGGATGTGGCAAGAGCGCAACAAGAGGATGACTAAGAGATTCGTTTCATCATAATTTGTTGCTAAAATGCTCTGTCAAGTGGATGTTACCATCGGCCAACAGAACAGAGTCCATGGAGCCATGGATCCGAGTCGGAGTCGGAGCACTGTGCGGCTGTTGCGGATTCGTCGAAGCTGTCAGAATAAATTAAAATCCGTTGTGTGGTGTATTTAAGGCTCCTTTTACAGTTAACTGGACGAAGAGTCGTTTTTGTGTTTTACTGTCTCCCTTTTCGTATGCTATTCTCAGAAGACAACCGGCGCATGGGGGCAAGAGAGGAAAGGACAAATCAGTCATTCACCCCAGCACTTTAGGCCTGGGAATGGATACTCACGATTTGTGCGCAGATGCGGAATAGTTCTGGCTAACATGGCAGATAATTGGGGGAAATGGTTGTGCGATTTTCTAGTTCACTTGCGGAACTAGTTCAGTTTTGGTCCGGCATCGTAGGTTTGGCCGGCATGTCAATAAAGGCGGCCCACCAGCACCTGAAGGGTAAAATGCAACCTCCATTATTGGAGCACGAACGCCCGTATATGAAGACATGAACTCGCCGCTGACCGTGAGGCAGGCGCATTGATCATCGTGCGAATGTGAAGATAGGACGCCATTATTGGAGTGATACTTATAAGTGGTAGTGATGCGGTCAGGGAGAAAGGTGGCTGTCTAAATAAATGAATGCGTGGTCTCAGGTCTGGGCCTAGGCGGAAGAGGAGATACCGATTTGATGAATGGAGGAGTTTTGTAATTTATTGCAGCAATTAGTGTTTCCTATTCAAACGTTGCACTGTTTTGTCGTTCTCGATAGGTAGTTGGAGAGAGGACGGAGAGGAACTGCTGATGCCAATGAATGGCGGGAGGGCACTTGCTACAGTGGTTTTCACTGTCTAAACTTAATCACTAGGATAGGAAGCCAAAGTGGTTGCTTTTTCCGATGGAGCAGTTTAAGGAAACGCGTTGAGTCTTTGAAGAGTGGGTATCAGTGCGAGGTGAGGTTTTCGAGAGATATTCGAATCAGACTACCGTTGTCGGGTCTCTTTTCGTCGCGGGATGAGGCTTTTCGACGTGCGTTTTTGAAAAAGAAAATCGTTCAGCTGTCGATGCGGAGACAAAGTCTCCACTTCAGATCGGTTCATTTTTAGATCGTTCGGTTCTTCCCTTCGACAGATCTGTGAACGTTTCCTTAAAATTCGACAGAGGTAGTAAGTTTCTTACTCACTTTAAAAATTAACATCTCGTAGCCGAGAGAATATTGCATCTGCCAAGCTGGAAAGTACCAATCCAGTGTTACGATCGTACTTCCGGAATTCGTGGCAACCAATTTGGAGGTAGAATCCCCTATGGGGTATAGACCTATTCCGGCAGAGTCTTCCCTAGACCTGTCCCCGTTCGCTCTCACTGTACAAAGTCCCGCTGGTCGATTTGGCCTTCCCATCCTCGTTTCGTTGGTCCGTTCAGTCATTTTTCGGAGGACTACTTCCTGGCAAGTAAGTATGGCACTTATAAAACAGAGGCATGCTTGCCTAATGAGTAGTAAAGTCCAGTGTCATATATTTCCACGAAGGACCCTTGTTTTGGAGCCATTCGTGAAGATCTGACATATTCAAATCCAGGCACAAACTGAAGAAAGTTGGCTCTTAATTTGCACATCAGCCGAAGTTCCGGTGTCATTGCATTAGACGAAATTGTGATGGAATCAGCGCCGTACGATAAGTGTCGCGCAAGTTGATAGGGTCATAAAGACTGCAGTGAGGATTGAGGATGATACCAAAAGCCACCAGTCGACTGCTGTGGTGGGCCAACCAAGGAGAGGTTAATTAAGCAGAGCATCTATAGCAGAGCCAGGCGTGCTCAAAAAGCTTCCATGGGGAACTTCTTTGAAGTTTATTGCAAAATTCAGTCATAGGCCTACTTTTCGAAACCCCTCTCAACCAAACAACCGCCGCAGAAGCTAGAAAAGGTCTTACCATAGCCGTAAAGATCCAAAGGACCTTTTTCAGAGATAAGCCCCACGTCTTGCCAAAAGCAGCCTTACACTGTCAGAAAACTAAGTGCGCTTTGGATGTCTTCGACTTGGCATGCTTCTACGTTTCGTATTAATGATCACGTACAGGTCACGGATATCTGACCAGTGACTCCTTTTAGCACTGGCTGAGTTAAACCGGTTGCAGTCCTTCGTCTTTTAGAGAACAACTTAAGTTTTAACTTAAGGATCCACTAAAAGCCCGTTCATATGGGCATTCTTCTAGAGAAAGAATGGCATATCAAGTCGTAGTTATAAGTAATGTACGTCCAATCCAAATTTTGCGTTTTATTGATGGCGAGATGGGTTTTTATAGATAAAACGCAGATCACAACCTTAAGTAATAAGGTCTAGGTCAACAGTGTTAGCAATTGCCCTCTCTGATTTAAATAAGGCTCCCTGTGCCACCCAGTTGCGCATTCAACTCAGAGAAATCTGTGGAGCTACGACAGCCCTACTTAAGTCCCCAGCGCTGTCTTATAACTTTAACGAACTTCCTATTATGTGACTATCAGTTTAAGCAAATTCCGCAGTATCAGTTGCTTTAACAATCACAACATAAGCCAGAGCCATGCAAGTCGCACAATCACTATCAGCTATCTATAATCTTTGCAGATTAGAACCCCTTTTAAGAGCCACTATAAGCACACATCAGAAGCTGTATTTTGTATTGAAAGGTTTGTGTTGTCAATGCAAAGTGCTATTGGAATATTTCCAGATACCTAAAGAGTTCAACTGGAGGTTGTCATGCACGGAAAGAATTGAAAATCACCAATTACAAAATTTTGAGTTGCAATTCACGAATGTCGCAAATTATATAAAAATTCGTAATTCGACATTGAAAACGGCGTAGAATACAAAATTCTGCTTGTTGAATTTTGCGATTAGAAGTATTAATTCGAGCTTCTTTTATTTGTAGTGATTTGCGATATTATTTGGCGCAATTTACCACTTCAATGGGTCAATTTCTCAATCACTATTTCACAATAGCAAATTGCAAAAATTATTTGCTGATTTACAAACACTGAGTGATGAATCAATGAAATCTTATAATAATTTAACATATGTAAATTGAAAACGTAAAATGACGTAGAGAAATCGTGAATTATAAAATATTTTTTGTAATTTCCATGGAACTAACTACCCGATGTGTGAAATTTTTGTGCGCACAGGCAGCCGACAAAAACAAAACGCCATAGCTTGTCCATGGTCCATGTAAAGAAATCCTTTTAAGTCCTTTCATTTTCTGCATGGACAGCTCCAACCATGCGCATTTGGCTTCATTAGAGTCAGCCAGTCGGTATTCAATATTTGCTTAAAGCAGTTCTTGTCGGGTCAAAGTAATTTATAAGAATAACTCATTCGTAGTGATAGTGAGTGTACTAACCAACAAATTGTAAAGAATTTGGGAATATATCTTGTAAGTACATATCGAATAATACAAAAACAACTGAAGTAGGTATATAAATTCGTATTTTTTTCAGAAGGTACATCTCGCTATAAGAAAGAAGTGTAAATTGGAATGGACTCTAAAATATGTAATCGAAAACGATTGTAAATGTTCGTATCAATGGCAAGTTATTCTAAATAATTTGTTTGTATTTTAAATTTCAGCATAGACCGAAAAACCGCCCCAGACAAATCCCGTTATCTCCGGGCGATATGGCGCCGTATTCTTTTCATGGATATCAGGAGGAAACAAATTATAAAATGTGACTTTAAATATGTATTCGAAAATAACATAAATAATTAAACTACGAATTTTGATTTGTAAATCATAAGATATAAGTTGTAAATTGAGAATAAAGTTTTCTAGTTTCACGATAAAACAATTTCAATTTAATACGGTGATGCCTCAAATCACTACTCAAGAATCGTAAATTGCAAAATAAGAAATGCAAATTGATAAAAAAAAGATTCAATTTACAATTAAGAATTCATAAATTGCAACTACTGAAGTGGTAAATCTACCCCGTTTGTTCGCAAATCAACACTTTTCAGTTGCAATTCAAGACTAAATGGTTGTAATTTGTTAAGGGAGGACAGCCGAATTTACAAGACAAAAGTAGTAATTTACGAATTATTTTTGCAATTCACAATCCATATTAATAGAAAAATAATAACTATTTGTGTCAAATTGTGATCGGTTATTGCAATATGTATTCCTCATTTGATCGCATCATTGACAACAAAAAGTAGCGATTCACAACTTTTGAGGGTCAATATCTTCACTTCGTACAATTTATAGAATTGCGAATAAAAAGTCATGAATTAGTAAATCCTGAGCTAAGCTCTAAACACACTTTTCGTGATTCTGCGCTCATTTTTCTTGATTTGATCTTAACATTTTTTCCGTGTGGTCTTTTACACTATGAATGATCTTCTTTGGGGATCTAGGGGTCTCAGACGATCTTAGTTAGTCTTTTGTTGAGTTTCGGCATACCGACGTTTTGTCTCGATGTCATTACTTATGTTTCATTTCTTGCTCTTAAGTTGTATCCTTCAAGGCCCGTCAAAACCGAAGGTGACCGGAAATCAGCAGGGCAATAATGAGAGGGTTTTAGAAAGAGTTTCCTTAGGTATTTCTCAATTGCCTTATATAAGGCTCTCACAAAGTTGCGATCGGTGAGTGTAACCTTTCATTTTCCTGCATCAATCCAAATGTTTTGTTCAATCCAATTACCGCCTAGACCACTCCATAATGCGCAATCTCCAAGGCCGTCTCATTGACGACATACCCCGAATTAGAGCACATACTAAGTCGGGGGAAACCCCACTCTCCAACAGTGCAATCGCTTTGCCAGAATCATTGCCATTGTTAGCCATAAAGATAGCACCACATAATTCCAAACCAAACACCGTTACAGTAACTCATCCCAAAATTCAGACTAAAAATGCCAAAGCCGACCACTTCCCTGAACTGTGAGTGTGGGTGTTCAAGTACCTACTCATGCTGAATTTCCCACAATCATTAAGATAACGCAACAAAAAGAAAAAAGATAAAACATCTCCAAGCAGATGCAGTGAGCAGCCAAAAAAATAAAAGTATTATCATCGAGGCGATGTATCTGTTCAACTTCCGCCACATCATACATCTGTGAGGCGAAAACGAAATGGCACTTGGCCAACAAAAAAAAATTCACACAAATTGTGTGATTTTTGTATCTTTTGTGAAATTCACCTGTTTTTGGTTTTCGGGTTTATTTGTTTTGCTTTTCGGGAAGCACTACTAAACCAACTTTAACCACAATTGGGGGAATCAATTGCGGTACTTGTATCCGAAGGTTGTCTTTGGCACAGTCTGCCCAGCCCATGTATGAAAGCTGTCACTATGAGGCATTCACCGGCAATCGCGGCCCGCTAATTGATTACACAAAATTCACAAACAAATATCTGGTATGATCTAGGTAAACAATAACAAAATTCGCAACACATATTCAGGCGGGCGAGAGGGGAAGACGGCCTTTTTGGACAGACCTGCCTACGTACATTCCGTTAAAATCGATTTTCTGTTTACCGCAACACACGTCAAGAGAAGTTCTTAATGACATTGACATTGGGCGAAGTTTTTGCACCGCGTATCTGCATCTGTATGGGGGGGATCGGCGAAATTCAGCATACACATGCAACCGGTAATGGTATGCACTAGGTATATTGATCGGCGCGGCGTATCGATCGATGACTGTTGTGTGGGATAGCCTATAGCCATGAAAAGGTCATTGATCCCGCTGATCATCAGCGCAGCAGCGAGTATAAAGATCTTTAGTTAGTTATGCTTTTATTCGGGCTTTGGTAATTTATTTTTTTCCTTAGAAATAATTGTTTAATTTATAAATCTTGTTTTATTTTTGGCAAGTACATTTGGGGGGTTGTAATTTTTTTTTTGTTAAGAAATGTTTTCCGCGTCATTGTGAACAGCCTTTAAGGAACAAAAAAAAAAGTCAAGTTATGCATTAAAAGAAGAAGTGAATATTTGGTGGAGTATATCCTCTTAGACCACCATTTATGTAGCAAAACTTTTGATCTCTAAGTTTCGAGAGGGTTCCTTAATTTCACGCACAATTTTTAAGTTATGCGAATATTCCATTGGTAACATAGATGCAGGAACTAGTTTTCTTTGTACCACTTTTAAGTTTGTATAAACCGACAAAAACTATTTGAATTTGCAGTAGTAGCGGGTGTTCCGAAATAAAATGCACCAAACATTACCTACCATCTGCGGAATAAAATCTTGTGAACAAGCCCGTTCTCTGGAAATTGTAAAAATATTTTTATGTCAGAAAATAAAAATAAAATAAAATACATAAGGTAGGTACAGAAGCAGCTTTGGCGTCGACATAAAACGATCTACTCCCGTCTTTGGCGATCGAGCTAACAATCATTTATTTTTATTGTATTAATTTACTTTTAATTTAATGGTTGTTGTTTAAATTCACGATTTATACTATATCTTTGTTCATAATTGAATTTGAAAATAAAAGAAAATCCATTCCAATCATTAAAGGCGTTTGCGGGTCGAAATGATGCTTTTCAAAGTTAAAGCAATAAAATTCAGCTTTTTTCCAACAAACAAATGTAAAAAAAAAAATTGAATATTAAAAAAAAATTAAATTAAATGTTAAAACAAAAATAAAATTTAAATTAATAAAAAAAAAATAAACAATAAACATGTTAATATTGAAAATACAAAAGAATATACATACATAATCTAATTTAACTACGGAAATTTAATTAAGAAAACAAAAACGGAAACAACGGAAGTTAAAAATTTAAGGAAAACAAAATTTAAAAACGAATTTGAAAAAAATACAAATTAAAGAAGAAATTAAGAAAATGTTCTCCATATCTATGCTTTTTAAAATTCTGCAAACAATAAAAAAGGTTTGGAAAGTGTTCAAAAGCGCGCGCTTTTGAAAATTTTCTATTGTTACTTTTTTTATTGTTCGCAGAAATTTGAAAACAAAATTTGGAAATGCAGAATTTTGAAAGGAGAATTTTAAAAACAGCTGAATTTTGAAAAAAAAAAATGTTGACCCCAACCCATCAAAGGCATGTTAAAGCTAAATGCTAGAAGGTATTCGCAAAATACTCTTGGTTTATTTGTCCCCTTAGATCTCGTGGTTAAGGCCAAAGCATATATCCCATTTGTTATTCAGAACATTTTGCAATGCAACTGTGGAAATCGTGCTGAATGTATAGCGACAAGGCTCACCTGGGAGAGTCGGTCTTAAAACAAGATAGGTTGATATAGGTTCCTGCATAGGCTGCAACTTCGCAGCAACTCTATATAAATAGATCTTGAAGTAGATGAACCTACCTGGGGCTCTGGCACTGCGGCCTCTTTAAAAGTAGCCTCACAAAAACTCTAACTCCATCGGAGATTAGAAAGGCGTCAGGAATTAAATTTTAGAGCTGCAGATATTCAAACCGTCCTTAAAGAGTTCGACGGAGACGAGGCTTATTGGCAGACCTCTTGCTATGATAGGTACTAGAATATAAGGATGCAAGGTGGGCCAACATTTTGTTTACCCACCCAGTATCAATGGTAATCAGTGCTATAACTTCAAGTCAAGGGAAATGGGCAGTATTGAGAGGGACCTTTTCTATTTTACAATAGAGCGTTGGGCAGTCTCGACACACTTGCCCTTTTCATAAACGGCAGATCAGAATACAAGATAACTGATTGGTCTGCAGACCTTTGGGGTGTACAGAGTACAGAGGTATAGGTTATGAAAATAACTTCAATCACCGCCGATGACTACAGAATCGTACTCAGTGTTAAACACCCCTATAACAAGTACTTGTGACTGCACAGGCATCCTAAAGTTTTGTCGGAAAGATGCAACTTGGTACAGACGGCTATTGACAGACATTTTAGACTCATTCCGCAAATGACCATAACCACATACCTTTCACAGATAGGCTATCCGTTTGGTTTAACATAAATAGAACTGGTACTGTACTTGTACTGACAGGAACTACCTATTCGACATTTTTTCAAAGGCAACAACTCCTTAAACTCGAACCCCAGAAGATAGGTACAAAATTTGTGCAAATCCGTTTGTTAGACTTCATGTCTTTTGAGGCTAAGCCTTTTCAAATCAAACGAATCCATGAACCAAATTGTGAAAGTCGTCATATGTTGCAACAGAAACTGTTGTGCTCCTGGGAAGGACAGCTGGACAAGACACAAAAAAATATTTCAGATGAATTGTCCGAAAAGGAAGCAAATTCAAGTAGCGCAAGAATCGCTCCAGATATACCTACCTACCTCAGCTCAATCATGAAATCATGAAAGCCCGATTAACCAAAACAAACCGCACCATTTCAATGGCAGAACATACGAGTACATACTCGTGTAGGTATACGCCACCAGAGACAGTTTGTTTTGATTTTATTCAACTCCTTTCGCGCAGCATGAAGAGGAAGGAAACCAGCTCTGCTTCTCAAATTCAAGTGGAACCAGTTTTTGTTAAACTTTTCCTTATCCGATGCAAGACTTGCGATTAACCTATCTGCTGGTGTTGTCTCCATAGGTTGAGAGATGGTCGGTGCTCCCCCAGTCCGCAGTCCCCAGTATACCCATGGGCTGTCGTGTTCTCTTGTGCAGATTGTATATACAGAAAACGTCGCAACTGTGCTAGCCGCAGATGCAGCACTCAACACACAACATGACGAGAAACCGGATTGACCAGATATTGAAATGAGTCTGAGCCATGAGGGGTGGCTGAGCTAAGCACTCTCTAGAGATGGAGCGACTAGAATCGCCCAAACAGTGTCCCATGCCATCCGTTCATGATTCTCCCACACCAACCACCATATCAGCCAGCATCAGTGCAATTGGTAGCTGGCTTTGCAACATTTCATCGTTGCGTGGTGGGCTGTTTCCAGTCAGCTGTTTTGGCGCGACCGCACCAGATGGAGCTGCATTTTCATTTTTCATTGCAGCACTTCCAGTTTCTTTTTCCACAACACCAACACCAGTGCGCATATGGAAAACCAGAAACACTGCGATCTGCGACTGCGCCACCATGGAGATGGAGAGTTCAACTACTTTGTGAAAACCTGATGTGTATGTAGGCCAGGGGCCTCCTAACCAGACCAATGTAACAAACACATGGTTTGGGTCAGAAGGAAAAGGCGCAAGGAGTACCTGCATCGGTATACCTATTCCAGCATAACTTATGTTTTGGTTTGGTTCGCGTTTGTTATGATTCACTCTCGGCTCGCACGCTGTTGACGCACAAATTTCTTATGTTTATGTTTACAACACCGTTTATGTTTATGTTCCTCCTCTCGTCCTTCCTCTTCCTCACTTTTGAGATGGTTTCAGCTGCTGCACAACGTCACAGATTATGTGCGAGATGCGTACGCGTTTCGGACTGGTTATGTGTGCGATTGTGATGTGCTAATGTTTACTTTTATGTTGGAGTAGCGATGCCTCGAGTGGTTTGCTTGAACTTGAATGTTACTGGGGGGGAAAAGTGAGATAACAGTTTTTTTTTGGGGGTAATTTTTTTTTCACTCGGTCATTAGGTTTTAAAGTTTTATCGAAATCAAAAAAAAAAAAACGTTTTCGAGACATATAATAACAGTTTTCTAAAGTTAGCGTTTTCGGTGATTCGAATTTAAATTAAGGACGCAATAATTCTGAAAACATCAATTTTACTGTAAGTTTGAATTTTGGTCAAACGATTTTTAGGAAAACTAAAAAAAATTTTTTCAAAAATTAATTTTTTCAGAAATCCATTTAAAGATAATCCAAACAAAAAACTGAGCTTGCCATTAAGTTAAAAATGACAATATTACCATAGAACTGAATTTTTGTTACAATTACGATTTTTAGGTAAACTAAAAAAAAAATTTTCAAAAATTAATTTTTTCAGAAATCCATTTAAAGATAATCCAAACAAAAAACTGAGCTTGCCATTAAGTTAAAAATGACAATATTATCATAGAACTGAATTTTTGTAACAATTACGATTTTTAGGTAAACTGAAAAAAAAATTTTCAAAAATTCATTTTTTTCAGAAATCCAAACAAAAAACTGAGCTTGCCATTAAGTTAAAAAATGACAATATTACCATAGAAATGAATTTTTGTTACAATTGTACTGTTTTCGAGATATGTCCAAATTTCAAAAGTAACGTAATTCGATTTTTCAACAGAGTATGGAGTCATGTTAACCCCATCTACTTAAGCCCATTAATCAATTTTGGTTGAAATCGTTAGAGCCGTTTTCGAACAAATCAAACTCGTATGAACATTTTATATCGGAACTACCATTAATATTGAGGTTACCGTGTATAAAAACAAAGGCCCCGAACTCTAAGCCCCCAAACTGCAAGCAAAATCCGGGCAGCCGTTTAAGCTGTATAGGCCTCGGAAGATACAGATAGACAGTCAGATTTGGCGACCCACTTTTTGAGTTCCTCTCTCATCGTAATGTCAGAATTGATTAACATCTCGAGTTCGAAATTTTGTACGAAAATAATTTCTTTCTCTTGCTACGTAATGGAGAAAGTTAAAAAGTGCCGAATTAAAAAAAGGCTCTTGAAAAAATTGCCAAATTTCAATTTAATTCGCACAACGGTCACGCTGCGTCTTTCCCATCAAATGCGACAGCATATTTGATGGTCTCATCAGAACCAACTGTCAAATCCGTATAGACATAAAAAACAAATATTTTTGTATTTTTTAATTGTGAAGCAACTTTTTTTTTTTAAATCAACTAAATAGGATATAAATTTTCTACTAAATACTATAGAATTTCGCATCAGTTCTAATCTCGCATACTACTTTTCTTTGACATTTCCTAAGAATATCCAAAGCTATACGCCAATTGCGTTGTCAAACGGTTTAGCGAGTGAAACCTAATCTGAGCTATTTTTCCGATGATTTGCGATCAAACTCTTAGCTGGCCAGGCATCGGCAATGGGTTTCACAGCGAAAAAAGCCATGGAAGTTTTCGGGGGTTCTCCCCTCGCACCGTAAACTAGCCACTGAGCACCGTACTGTAGCCAAACCTTAAAGTGAATAGCGTAAATTATAGGATAAATCCCAATTGACAATTTTGAGAAGCCAGTGACAAATTCGAGTAGCCAAATCAGATATAATTAGAGAGTGCTGGTAAAACTGCTACTTATGTATCAGCTGGTGGAACTCTTCACAAATTATTTTCCGCTGCCTTTTCGCAGATGTTTCGTTGTCCATTTGGAGACCACCGGAAAATTTTGTTCCGGAACAGGTCCGTACAAGCCTTAAACCAAAAACATCCGGAGGCTACAATTCACCACTTTAATTTATACAACATGAGCCTAGATCCTTGATTTCTCATGATCTTGTTCCACACATTTTATTACGCAAATGAAATTAAAAACCGTCTGTCTGGCTGTAACCATTCGATTTCAAAAAAATACTTTCCTTCACTTAACCGCCACCACCTGAATTGCAAGAAACAAGAATTAATTCTTTCCTCCTTTCAATTCTTTCGTCATCGATGTAGTAGTTGGTATGAGTGTGCGAGTCGTCCACCATGTCCATGGTGCGCGGTGCACTGACGAACGAGAAAACGCCTTCGCCTGCAGAATTTCGAAATATTCACCAAGTTGGGAGAAGCGCATATATGAATAGGTACACTCGTTCGCATTTTATTTGGCAATGAAAACGACGACGCAATTTCCACTTCTATACAGAAGCGAGAGTTGAACGAAACTTATTTCTCTCGAACACCAGATAGACTCTCGCTATACATACAGTCGTATACATAGGCCAATATGCGAGTCTAACGACCTTTTATTCCTTTGCCCCATGGCTGCGTATCCCAAAACATCATAATCATTTATCCCAGTCACTATCAGTGTGGAACCCTTCTCAAACGCACTCCCCCTTTCGATCGGGACCAAAATACACCAGCAATGCTCGTGCTCGCCTCTCCTATGTCGTCGTCGTTACGGTATTGGGCTTTTGCCGTCTGTGCGCCCAAAATCACATCGTTCGTCCTTTTACGGCATCGTCGTCGTTGGAATTGTTTGTTGGGCCGGGGTGCAATAGGAACCACCCTGTTGCTCTGGGTCTGATGGCGATGGCTGGTAAGTTTTTTTGTTTTCTTCTTCTATGTTCTGTGGGGTGAACCACCTTGGCTCTCGCAGCTAGCACCTTTAAATGATTTTCTTCTTCTTTTTATTCTGTCCGTTCATTCGTTCGGAAAGCTTTTAATTTTTCAGTATTCCATTCCATTGAGGGGGTGGCAACTGGAAACATTTTACAGTACAGTGAGACTCTCGGCAGCGTTTGGGTTCATTCACAAGAACGAGGCGAAAGGCCGACGACTTTGGCAGGATTCTTTAATAGGATTTGAGTTGTGTGCAATTTTTTTTTTTTTTTAGAATCTTTGTTTTTATTGTTTTCTCTCGTTGGAATAGTATACTTTGGCAGTAAGTTGGTGGTGTTCCGAGAGAGGGTAGGTTCTTGACGAAATATTTCCTCCTGCGGGTTGTTTGAAGTCTGTGATGGAAATTGGCTGCATGTGGATAAACTCTAAATGGATCCCAAATCAAGGACAAAGCAGGGTCAAGGACGTTTGGTGGGGTGGAACCGGATCGGTGAACTTGCAATAGAATGAAGTGTATATTTCGTTGAACTTAAGCGAAAGCCGCTTTGGAGATGGGTACCAGCCACGAGGCATGTGCTTCGAAGGCTGGCCATGGGATTATATGAAGGCGCATGGTTGTTTACCCTTGGAAATCTTTTTCGTACTAGGCTCGATTAAAGGTGCAAAGCCCCTTTTAATGGTTGCTGATATGGCAGCTATTGGAAGTGACAATCCTTGAAGGCTACTCTGGTTGCTACATCAAGGTGAGGGAATCTTTCTTTCAACAGCGTTTCAGGATCAACATGGCGAAGGTACACATGGGAAGATGCAACGTTCGATGCTGTAGTTTAGGTTTTAAGTTACTTGAAGCCAGTCCATATTAATTACCAAGAGGACACCTACACTGTCTTGCTAATCTAAGATACTGTGAAGGTGGATTGTGGGTGCCTATGGAATTATATCTTGGGAATTAGTTGGTGACTTTAAATAAAACTTCTTGATGGAGTAACACTTTTTGACGAGATGAGCGACACGAATAGCCAACTGCGAACATAGATAGACGGATCTATAGCGCGTACTTCCTATTGATCCGTCTAGGACTTAACAATATCCGACCAAGATGCCTCCAAGTTACAAAAGCCAAGTTTGTTTTTGTCCTTGTGAAACTAGGCGGGGTTAGGCCTTTACTTAGGTACCTATTGCATTCAAAGATGTTCGAAGCCGGAATGCACGTTGCTGAGCCTGATATTAATATTGGAATGAGTCAATTTATCTGAAGAGGACTCGAGAGGACTGTTGAATATGCCGGAGACACCAACCATTTACGATCAGGTAAATATACTTCGAGAGTTTGGTGTCTTCTTCTTTGTTTGAATAACCCAGGTGTCGAAAGGTCGGATAAGATAGGCACAAACTGTGGATATGAAAATGGTTTCGCATCAAGAGCTATTGAGTAAGCCCAGAGTTTATACAATAGGCATTTGGAAACCCATCGAAAGACCATTGAAACTGCTTCATTCGAAGATAGAGTTTAGCTGGTTTAGGTCCCTGTTTCGCAACAGGTCAAGCAAGGCGCCGTAACACTCTGGCTGCGAAGGCCAGAATAATGTTTAATTACTTTGGAGACTCCGAGTCTTTTAAGTCGTAGGAGGTATTTGGTGCACACGGCCTGCTCAAATCAGTTCGCTTTTGATTTTGGCGGTCGAATAAAAGTGACCTACAGTTTTATGCCTTATCAGGGCGAGTAAATTGAGAAGCTTCGCAGTCAATCGAACGTGAGATTTTTGAATGAGAAAACAAACTTTTGGCCAAAAATTAAAGACCAACTGTCCCCACCCCTTTAGCAGTTCTCTGTTCATTTATCGCTGAGTCAAAATGCAAAACTATTCATACGTAAGTAAGGTGCAGACTCAGTGATATGAGAATGTGTATTGGTACCCAAGCACTGTGCTATCACAGAGCGCGACTTGTAGTTCTATGCTCATGTGAGTCTAACCTGATTATTTACATTCACGTGTAACTTTTGTAAAACGAAAAACGCCATAGTCGCATTCGAAATATATACACCTCGCTTACCTTTCGTTCCTTTCAGTCGCATCACAGGACAACAGCCAACAGCATCACAATCATAATCACAATTCAAAACGGCAGCCATTGACGAAAGCAGGTTTTTGCAACGCATATCACGACGTGTGGAGAAGAAACGTTTGCGTCATTTGAAAAGAACATGACCGACGTCAATAGCGGCCCGACCAACCCCTGACAGTACATGCCACAACCAACACGACACAGTGCGTATATTGGGGAGAAGTCTGTAACAATTGCAGTAACTGCGACTACAACTACGCAGTATCATATCGGCGTAGAAATAAATTTCTCCTTTTATTGCACCCCTTTTCAGATTTAAACAGCTGCTATCGATTCTGCAAAAGGATGTTCACAATTTTGATTTAAATAAAGGTGGTATGCGTTAGTGGAATCGGAATATTTTCGTTTCGTTGTTCACTTAGAATAGTGGGTAAATACAAATATCACGTAGTAGGGTTCCTTTTATCGAACTGCTGTCGGTAGGGGGTGGAGTATTGCGTTGTTGCTTAGTCCCTGTCAGGGGTTGATTAGGATTTATGACAAATGCTGGTTGGATTTCGGCCAGCCACCCATTGAGTAGGGTAGGTATAAAAGAAACAATCAAGAAGAGGGTGGATGATGGAAGCACGATGGTGTGTAAGGGTTGTTTTGGGTCTACTGAAGTTGTGCAGAATGTCTGTGAGTGCATTCCTTTAGATTTGGGTTGTTGTAGGTTTTAGCTGATTGATTTCAATGCAAATGTTGCAAAGGGCATGGACTTGGTATAGTTTGTGAATATTTTTTGTCAAATTTTCTGTGGGGCTGTAGATTTACTGACACTAAAAATCGTTGGCGAAAGTAACGAGTTGTTTCTGGAATATTAGGAAAACTGATTTTAGTGTTTTTTTTTTCTTAGTGTTTGTCCAGATCGTTACTTTAGGTAAGCGTCAACCCCTTCCAGCTGCCTCCAACAATTCCACCATTAAGGGAATTGTTAAATTTTTACTCTTTTTATGTCCTTAATCCTTTTTAGCGAACAACTTTTTCGAAATACTTTCTTTAGCTTTTGAATTTTTTGATTTCACAAATTAACGAGTAGGAACATGCCGGTATAAATTCTCTTAGCTCTTTAAAACTAAGGGGAGAACTACTCGTTACTTGTTATTCGTTATTTAACTTATTTTCAGAGGAACGTGTAGGTCTGCACTTTGTGCGATTGCAACCGATTTATACCGATTGGGCGATTGGATTTTATATTTTTATTCCAATTCATTTCATATGCAGTGAAATCTCCAATTGGGGACAGCTCCCTTTGGTTTACAGATCATTACTAGACATGGATACATTTTTCGAACCAAACTATTTTCCATTTTACGTTCCCCTTGACCGGACGCAGGCAGATATATGTGTCACAAATTATCGCATTCAACCCCATAAGGTGGATTAAGCACCCTCCATGGCATGACAACTCGATACTTCAGCTTACAACTTCCGAACAGTTGGGTAACTAAAAAGGTATTCAAATTGATTTTTGTTGTGTCCTGGATTTCTGAGCAACTGATTTTATATTCGTTACCCGCAAAAACACAATTTACATCTTAATGGTTTTTCGACTGCGCCCCCTATCGGAAACGTCTGATAAAGATCAGCAGAGCTTTTCAAATTAGCCGTTCGGACTGGGCATGAAATTGCGAATGCGTAAATAATAACTCAAACAAAACGAATAGTTTGAGAAATTTGTCCTAAATTTGTTGCGCTAAATACTTATTTTTTTTTTTTTTTTTTAAGACAGCGTCCAAAATTTCTTAACCTTTGACAATTTCAACAAACCAAAATCATAGATTCCCTTGTAGGCATCGAATTTACAAAGTTTTCAATTAAAAAAGAATTTTAATCGTCAGATGAACCACAGGCCAACACGCTAAACGTAGATTGTGAATTGCTCTAGCTGCGAGTATATCTATATTTTGAGTTTTGAAGTATATTGATTTGAAATGTTTAGACATTTACAAAAGCTTCTGTTGCTACTGCTCTTTCTTCAGTATTAGTTAAAAATTAATTTAAATGCAAATAAAATCAAAATAGTAACATATTTAAGAGGTGATTCGCAGTTTTGTTGGTAGCTCATAATTGAATTTAACGCTATTAAGATTTCAATATATTAAAAGTAAATTTTATGTCTTATGTGTATGCATTCAAATAAAATAAAATAAATGAAAATCAAAATGACCCCAACCTATTATAGAGATATAAGATAAGCACCAGGTGGCTAAAAAATAACCTCTATAATCCTATATAACTAACGATTGGTATCCATTTTATTTCACTCCCCACAGACTGCTATTAATGTTCACCAAAACAGGAATGAAAATTATTTTGCATTCATATTTTTTTATAATTTTTATAAGAAAATATTAATATTATTAAATCAAACCAAGTTGTTAAATTTGTATTTCTTCGTTCAATGCATAAAATATCTGCATTTGTATAGTATTACCAATATTACCGAACGGCATAATCAAATTTATGGATTTATAACAACTTGTAGTGTGACACTATCAAATCAAGTACTTCACGTATATAGCTATTACCCTGCGAACGATAGTTGTAATTATGAAAATAGCCAACGCCTGAAATACAACAATAAACAATAGCCATTATATACAAAAAGAAATGTTGACAAACATTTATCTTAGTATTTAAAAGCGATCGGATTTCACTTCCTGAATAACTATTACATACATACAAAAACGATTCCAATCTTCCCAAATTACTTTATTTTCCGTTCCGTAATTTTACGATTCAAATTGCTTAATATGAAATTGAACGTTCCAAATTAAAAATAATACGATCAACTCAAAATAAAACGAAACTAATTGCTTTTAAAATATAAGATCTCAAAAGTGGAAACCGTCACCCTTAACCACCTGTTCACACAGGCCAATTTATAAGTTTCGTGCGCTTCGATCTAGCCAGTTACTGGTAGCGCGATCATGGGTATCGTTTGCCATTTGATAAAAGCAACCATTCTCGGTGCACTGCTAATGCAGACCAACGTAAATAATAAACATGCTAAATACAAATTTTACAACTACTAACGACCTTCTTCTCAGTGCGAGCTACTTTTCAAATTTCAAAAATGCTACTGCGTGTCACACAATCCGACGAAAATTCAGAACCTAAAATGCTGGCTAAAGCCGGTCAATCGGACAACCACTCTGTTCAACTTGAGATTCAGTATAATTCGGCAAATAGACGAATTGTTTGTAAGGCGTTTTACTTCACTTTAAAACCAGTTTTATATAAATTTGTTTCTAGTTTCACGCCCAGCTGTATAAGAAGGCGGAAATCATCTATAGACCCTACCTGATTAATGTAACAATCGACTACTGTAATTTCATGAAGAAAAAGTTCGCCAGTGCGTATACGCGAATAATCGCTCCGATATACACGCCGTATTCGAATATTAACCACACTTGTCCTTATTCTGTGAGTTGTATTGTTGGAATAACTGAGTAAACGTGAACGAAGTGCATTTGCCATTTACAGGGTGATATATACATAAAGGACTTGCAAATGGACAAGGGCAAGTTTCCATCGTTCTGGCCAGTTGGAAACTATAAGCTGGATATATTGGCCTTTGAAAAGAAGAGTAATGGATTGACTTTGCAGGTATTTTTTGAAGTAACCGAAGTGCGTAGGCCTCAATATTGATTCAGAACATGTGTTTGTTGATTTTTGTTTTAAATGCGCAAGGAAACAAAACAAAAAAACAGTAAAAATTTGATGAGTTCCATTCATTATTTTGTGTGAGTTTTATTCAATGTACCCCAACAAATGCAAACAAACAGAAACTTTTTTAATGCAGTTGTACTCTCGGCTCGGACGTTTGTTAATTGTGGCGAAGCGGTAAAAAACCTTGAGGCTTAGTTTGTGTTTTATTGGGGGTTGAACCTGAGATCCCTCGCTCATTAATCCAGCAAACTGATCACTAAGCACTTCGGGACTGCAAGATTTGATTTTTCTATAAATATCTCCAACGATCTGGTCAGCGTTTGAAAATTTAGCACATCCGACATGTGAATACAGAGAATTTCGTTAACAATACCGAGCGTTTGGAAAATTGCATCTTCCACAAAAATAAAGTTTTCGTTTTTTTTAATTCTTGACAAAAATTCAAAAATGTTTGCACATAACCCTATAAGCTCATGTAGAACTTGCAACGAATGGGAAAGTTTCGTGCGACTCAGCGTCGAATTTCAATCACCCAAGAAGAGAGCTCGAGTTGCTTAGGAAACTTTGGAAATGATTTTGGCAACGATTTTAATTGAGTTTTCTATTTGACCAAAATTATGCCAGGAAAGGCTTTAAAATTGGAAAACTTTCCAGTACAGGATCCTTGAACAGAAAATATAGGTCACGACCAGTGATGCCAACCCGCATCAAATGGAATTTGTATGCCTAAACCTGAAAAAGAATTACGCCTTTTTCAAAAATATTGTGCCGTTTTGTTAAGATAAAAATTGCATATTTTTCAAAGGAAGTGCAACGAATCTACAATGTGATTAGAATTTATTAACACAATGTTGGTCGACCGATTTACCTATCGATATTGAACCATTTTTCATCTCACTTATCCAACATCCAAGGTTTGGGTTTGGTAAGTATATGTATCACAGATGGAAATGAAAATTTGTAATACCTACCACTTTAATTATATTTTTAAATTTTATTTTAAATTTTAAAATTTATTTTGTGGAAATTGATTGTAAAAAACAATTCACAAAAAATTATGCATTTATACTAAAAATTATTCCTCAATTATGCAGCAATTGGCATCACTGGGTACGACTAAGTCGGGAATTTCTAGATTATTGCGGTTTAGTTAGACCTTCTTGTTCTTTTTAGCTCAGAAGCGATAGCCAATAAATCAACCGTACAAACAAATTAAGGAATAGTTTGAAAAAATGCAATTTGCGTATTTAGCTTTACTAACATATACTAGGGATTTACTTGGGATTTTCGAATTAATTTCTGAGAAATATTTTTAAAACGTTAATTTGCATTTTTCGCAAAAACTAACTACGGGATTTTGTTAATAAAGCTTGTGTTATCTTGATCTGTTTTCTTTTTGTCAAATTTTTTAAAGCGGTTTTGGTAAAATTATGCAAACAAAACTATAACAAATATTGCAATGTTTTGTTCGAAAAGTACTATTCCTTAACTGTTAACCATGTATAAACCGTGAAATCCAAATTTTGAAGAAATGTCTACAATTATAAATAAGTTAAACAATAATTTAGAGAAAAACTTTGTTAGAAGAAAAAACAAAAGTTAGGAATGACCATATTATCAAAAGAATGTTTTTTTTTTTCGAAAAAAATCCACCTTTAAAGAGTTCATTGAGCGTCTAGCAAAAATGATATAATGTTTGATGTCTTTCACTATATCGAGCGCGTTAAATACTTCCATGGTTTTAAATCTAATTTATTTTTACACTCGTTATATTATATCGGACTGAACCCCCGCCGGCTTCGCCAAGCAAAAAAAAAACTTTTTCCAATAATTTAAATAAAATTAAAAAATTTATTGCAGTGCTTTGAATGCGTGAACAACATTCTTGGTTCTTTTTATACCATCGCTTATATAAACAAATAGTGCAGATGGTTTTCCGACTCGATAGCATGCAACGTAGAGTTGGCCATAAGGGAAAACTGGATTTTCCAAATTTATACCGCACATCTGAAAAGACTGTCCTTGCGACTTATTAATAGTAACGGCGAATGCAACGCGAATAGGGATTTGAAGACGCTTAAATGGGACATCAGATGGAATCATTGGTATGCGAGGAATCAAAACTTCGCCTTTGAATTTTCTATTCAAAATTGTTTCTTCTATCACATTTCTCAATATTTTTTTAACGGCAAGCCTGGAACCCATACACATATTTGGTTAGTGGATGTTGCGAAGCATAATAATCGGCGCTCAAATTTTTAGCTGCAGTTCGTGTGGTGGTATTCCTGGCAAATCAAGGGCGTTTAAGAATTCTGTTGGATAATTCACTACCTCATCCTGATTAATGATGGTGTCCACTGGTGTCCACTTGGTATTTCTTTCAAAATAGCCTCATTAAGATCATTGACATCATTGTTCTTTTCGGCCAATATTGCTCGCTCGCTTAACCAAGCATGATTTTTGTACTGATGTGCTATGTTTGGAAACAAGCTATGAATTAGTTTTTCTTTTGATTTAGTGAAACGGCAGAAATCGTATGGTAGTGTTGTCAATCCTGTATTCCTATTCCTGTCGACGGGCATTGCACGATTCCCATATAATAAAATCCATACATTTAACATTACAAAAAATTCACCCATTTCGAATTAAAAAAAAGAGCTTTTTGTCGTGAAACTTGCATAAATTAAGTGGTTACTTTTTGTTTTTTTTTTTAATTTTTATTTTTTTGGCCTATTAATTGATCACCGTAATTACCGAAATTTAAGAAAAAAAATCAACTAAATTGGTTGAAAATTACGGGCGATAGAGGGAAACATACACTTTTTGCCACTTTTTTTTATATATTTAGAGAAGAAGAGATAGCAAATCGTGGGCACCATTCATAGAGAGGTTCTTATGGAAATCTAAAAATCTTTTGTTATATCGTAAATTCAAAAAATCGGATATTCGTTATAATGGACGTCCACTGCATCTAGGTTTTTCGAATTTGCAGACAAAATCTTAGTATGCAGTCATGTAACCTTAACTCAAATGGGTTTAATTGTGCTTAAATGTTTTAGAGCCGTTTTCGAAAAAAAAGAAAAAAAAAATGTAAAGCCACAGACTGCAAATACTTAGTCTGAATAAATCCGTCCAGCCGTTTAGGCCATACTTGCAAATGGCATTGCTACTTTTATAGGTCTAGGTATGTAAGGCCCTGAATTAAATGAATAATTAAAGCGATTGACAATTATTTAGCGACAAATATACTTAATTTGAAATTGATGGGCCTGATATTAAAAAAAAAAAAAGAAAACATTCTATCTAATAAGCATTATTAATACCAAACTTAGTGAGATACCTACGGTTTGATAATGGCTCCATAGGGCCATTAAAATAGAGCGCTTGCTTCAGTCCCGGCTAGTATACTAATCAAGCGCCATACCATGCTCATCATACATTTTGCAACATATACAGCTGTGCTTGTCAGGTAGGTAATTTGCGGATACTTCTCCTGTTTTTTGGCAAATAATTCCCTCTTCTAGAGCGCGATGGATTTGCAAATTGAAAAAATTAACTGCATTGTCCACAACCAATCATTGATTCGGAATGTAAGCTGTTCGCTCAAGCCCATTAATTGGACAACCTCTCAATTGAATGTCAGAGTGACTTTGGTGCACCAACTAGACGAAGTTTTTGTGAGCAATTCCATAATATCACTCATTCACGTTGCTAAACTTTTGTTCCTTCTACAGGCGAAAGGTGTACTGTTCAAAAAAGCCGAAATCATTTACAGACCCTTTCTGGTTAACACCAAAATTAACTACTGCGACTTTATGGAAAAGAAAGTCGCCAGTGCATATACTCGGATTATAGCCCCGATATATTTGCCCTATACAAATTTTAATCATACTTGTCCCTTTTCGGTAAGTTTTCCAACGACAAATTATATGATTGTAACTAATTGCATCGTTTACAGGGTGACTTGTATGTAAAGGATATGCCATTGCATAGCAATGGACTGCCTGCTGTTTGGCCTTATGGATCCTATAAAGCGAATGTAATTATATCCACAAGAACTCAAAATATATTCACTTTTCAGATCTATGGTACTACAAGGGAAGCACGGAGAATTTTGATTTAAGGGAAAGTTGCTTTCGGGAAACTCACCTCTCCTTCTCCTGCTTGAACAAAAGTCCAATTCGCCGAGTATTTATGTTGTTTAGCAGCTACCTATCAATTTTCTTTAACGCAAACTGAATGCGAAACTTAAATTAAAATAAAACGTTTTAATGTTTGTTGCAGTGTTTTTCTTTGTCAATACAAAAATGACAGCAACTGGGCAGCTGAAAGAATAGAACAATCTAACTTTCTTCGTGTTATTGCTTCAGAAAAATCGCAATAGATCAAAGAGATACATTTGCATGATTCCCGGTATGTTGTAAAATTTGCCATCTTTCCACCACCGAGAACTAAGATCCCACATATTATTTTTTGACGTATCTGCGCAGGGCAATAGAATAGCATATGCAAAATGCACAGGCCAACGTCATGCATTAAGGCTAGTACCTGTTCCGGAACGAAATTTTACGGTGGTCTCCAAATGAACAGCGAAATGTCTGCGAAAAGGCAGCGGAAAATAATTTGTGAAGAGTTCCATCAGCTGATACACAAGTAGCAGTGTTACCAGAACTTTCTATTTATATCTGGTTTGGCTACTCGAACTTTTCACTGGTTTCTTAAAATTTTCATTTGGGATTTATCCTAAATTACGCTATTCACTTTAAAGTTTGGCGATTTTTAGGCTCCTTAGGACTTTATTAAATGAATACTTCAATTGCGAACTCTTTTCGTATAACTAAAACTTTCTAAACAATACTATAGGCCTGTTTTCTTTTGGGCCTCGATCTCAGCAAAGCAAAGTGAAGTAGGATTTTCAGCAGGCAATTACAACAACTACATTCTACTTGACACTTTGAGAACTCAAAGTAGTTGTTGTGATTGCGTGATGAAAATCCTACTTTACTTTACTTTGCTGAGATCGAAGTTCAAAAAAAGGCATTTTTGTATTGACAAAGAAAAAGAATACTCGATTGAGTATTTCAGATTTCTGCTGCCAAATCGAACTGAATCCGAATTCTATTTATTCTTTTGCGTATTGAGTTGCCCGAAAAAAACACTTTTTTTCTACTTGCACTGGAGATCCATTGCAATTGATTTTCACACATTTATACCAATCCATTTCGAAATAATTTAATATAAAAACTCTTTTGACATTTTTTAACATTGAAAAATGGAAACTAGAAAAGTCTCTCAGTTATGAGTAGGTACCTATGTGTTGTGTTGTTTTTTTTTTAAATTTAATATTGTCGTCTTTAAAATCAATGTAATCAGAATAAGTGTGCCTAAAGGATTGCTAAAAAATTGCACTTTTGATGCTTGTATTTGTGTTTGGTTATTTTTGGCTCCAACATATTCGATTTTTGCTCGAGCTAAACTAAATTTTATCTGGTCTCCCACTTTTCTCTCCAAACATCAGCAAAAGTCCTAGCTAAATTTTGACATAGCGTACGCCGTCGATAAGTGTCACAGAACACAGCAGTTCTTTGAAAAAACTTCCTTCAAAAATTGATTCTACGTACTTCTCGTACATATAATAATTAAAAAAGTTCATCCTTGCATACTTTTCCGCAACAGAACAACATATACACAACGATATGTCACAATTTAGCTTGAGGAAATGTACCGACCCATTAAATGGGAACGTTAAATTTTGACAGAGACATGAAGTACATTATGAAACAAAAGTTTGATTATTTAGCTCGAGCTGCGTCCAACTCAGGTAAATGGGTTCGCTTAAGGAGCAAAAATTTAGCTCGAGCAGCGTACTAACCTTTACCTCTTATCAAACCTGGTAACACTGCAGTACAAATGTCAAGTTTTCGCAAGCAAATAATGTCCCGGACAATATACGTGAGCGAAAAGAGAGTTGAGAATTGTACAAAGCAATCTACTACAATTACCCACTTTTTGCGTACTGCAAAACGAAAAGGAAAGTGCAATTTTTCGTCCATGATTTACTTGTCTCATTTGTGTATTGGATTTTTCGTTTTGGAACAGGTCCGTACTAGCCTTTATGTTTTCTCGTTTTAGTTTGTCTTTAGAATATTTAGATTCATGGGAACAAAGAGAATGTGAATACAGTATTTGCACGAGACGAGACAGAGACATCCGTGTGTCCGCAGTCAATGCTAATAAAGTAGTAAGAATGATATCACAAATCAGAGGCGTAAAGTGTCATGGAGAACATCCCATAATTATAGATCGACTAGCTGTTATCCGCGACTTCGTCTGTGCAGAATAAGAACTTCTAGTAACTCAATTAAACTATATTTATTTATTTCTTACCAAAAGTATACCTATGATGAATTTTATCATCGATATCTTGACAAATAAGTGGTTCGTCATTTAAACTTGCATCCCATTCATGTTTGGCGAAAAGTAGCCTATGTCACTCTCAGAGGTCCATCTATCATAAAAAAAATAGTTGGCGCAACAAGTCTAGTTTTTCATTTTTGGGACAATTGGAAGATATCTACAATTTTATGCCGAGTCCAAACACCTCGCTTAGTAGTCCAACACAATAACCTTTCAAAATTTATCCATAAAAATTGGTTTTGCTGTCGTTAAAAGGTAACAATCTTACTTTCGCATTTTTAATATAAGAATTATTTAATGGCTTCCTTGAATTTTCTGTGCAAAAATGACAACTAATAACAGAACCATTGAAATATATTGTAAAATTCAACTTTTTCAATTGTTAATATTTAAAAAAAGTAATAAGCACATAGAAAATCTCTTTTTTTTTACACTTCATTTGTTAAGATGGGTTGAGTGTGTAAACCGCAAGAGGTAAATATACTACTACAGAAATAATATGGAGTCGACACGTCCAGCGGAATTAAACACAAGTTCCGGCGACCAAAATTTCTGTAATCACTTGAAAACATTACTATTTCTGATTTAAAACATATGAAATGAGAGTGGTAAGTAATGTTAGTAAATAAAACCATAAATTAGTTATACGAAATAAATAAATAATTGTCCACCGCTATAAAAATATCAACATGAGGAGCTTTAATATAATTCCTAACAAGATGCCCTACCAAAATACGTGTCATGTATTTTTTGTGTTAGGTAATGCTGTCCCTTTCAGTCAGGCGGCTATTTAGTATTGGGCATCCCTTTAATCTTCCATGTTAGGAATGTGTGATGGTGTGAATGCAGCATAAATGTCGTTATCGTACATTTTTCTCATTTTCGAACTCAGACTTGTCATGATTGGTTGCGTACGAGACCGGCAAAAGCTATCACCAGCATAAATGAAGGATAAGGACCGAATAATTGGCCTCCTGTAGCCTATAAGTTGGATCTAACTGTGTACTTGAAGAAATTGGTAAGATCTAGACCATTCACTTCTTTTGGGTCGATGTGGGAAACGAGAAAAAAAAATTAAAACAATTTGTGGTAGGTATATGAATTGTGATATAACATATTCACACCTATGGAGGTATCCGTTCGGAAAAAAATCCGATACGAAAGTCAAATTTGATCGGATCTCAATTTGCGTTCGAAGTATCTGTTTCAGATCAAAATACCTAAATGAAGCATATAAACGCGTTCATTTCACATTAAAATATTCCGCAGCAATAAGTTGTCGGAGAGCTTCGGAAAAAATGCGCAGCGTAGCTGTCAAAAGGAAGTGGTTTAACGGGGTTCCTCGCAATGCGCTACATGTCATCGGAGAATCTTTCCGAAAGTTGTATCGGAACGGATACCTCGATTGGAATTTCTCCGATTTCGAACAAATCGGAGAAAATTCCGTTCCGAACGGGTACCTTGATGGGAGTGAGTTTTAAAAATCAATTGCGTTTTCAAATTTTATCTGCAAATTGTACAGGATCGGATTTATCTTCAAACACTCTTTCAATTACAGCAACGGGCCACAAAATATTAAACAAAAAGCTTCTCGAAAATGAAGACCCCAACATGCAAAAATGGTTTCATTCAAGTACCCAGTTCAAATATCTCATAATTGTCAAAATGCCAAAGCTACCAATTGCAGGCAGAATCGCTCTTGGACGAAAGGTTTATAACATGAGAGAACCACATTTTCCGCCATTAAAAAAATTAAAAAGTTGATGAAGCATCGTGCAGCACTCTATTTTGATTGCGCTATTTTGTCCGTCGAGTCCAACACGATCTAAAACACTTATTGGCCAAGGATTTCAAAGCCCCACCCATCAAGTTGGTAGGATAGCATTGAGAGCTCGTTTATAAGAATTTAAAACGGTAAAGTCGAAATTTAGCGAAATTCGATGTAATACCATCGCCAGGAGTATCTTATTCCAAAGCCAAACCCTCGTTCGCCACAACAAGAGAGTCCGAGCTTCAACAAACCATCGGTAGGTGGCAACTAAAGTTCTCGTACGTATACGTATAGATGCACCCAATGATTTCTTTAATTTTTGAATAGTAAATAAATACATTTATTTTTACTTAAAACAGGATGTCCTTGAACTCCATGAAGAACTGCATGGTAATGATATTCCTATTCTTCTCAAACACTGTCACATCCAGTCGATAGTTACCAGTGGGCCAGACTTTCAACAAGTTACTTGCATAAACTGGTAAATTGCGGATGTACGCAGACCCCTGAAATATTATAAATCCTGTTTTTATTCTGTCAAACACTCCCACGCAACACAACTTACAGAATAGGGACACGAATGATTCAAGTTAGTATAGGGCAAGTAGATCGGTGCGATAGTCCTCATAAAAGGACTGGCACGATTCTTTTCGAAAACATCACAGTAGTTCTCTGTTGTGTTAACAAGGAACGATCTATAGACCGTGTCTGTTCTTTTATTCACCTGGATGTTTATCTGCAAGGCAAATGAAGTTTTTTTTTTATTTTCTAAAATTTGGCAGTCATCTTTATTTAGAAAAACTCCTTACAAAAACTGTTTTAAGTATACGAACAATGTCAGCACTCATGCTGATTAAAGTCGTAGTCCGATTAATCGCTTTTGCATAGCACTTGACATTTTGCAGTGTGGTAGGATCGTGCAGAATGCAATTTGCCTTTTGAAAGCGTATGAAGACATCGCACTGAAAAAAAACAAAACAGAGGTTGGTACTGTAAGAGTAACAAAAATTTTGTACTTTAATTAGAACCAGCACAGCAACAAGTATGGCTATGATATTGATAGAACTGTTAACCCTCATAGTTTCAGTTAGTAACTGAAATGATAATTGCTCCGGCGGTTTTTAAAACATGACCTCTGCTTTGTGGTAAACAATTAAAGTCTAGTTAATGGAATCCAACAGTGAATCGAGATTTTTATCGGGACTGTGCACGTTAGGGCCAATTAGTGGTCATGATCAGTGATCTTGAAAATCAATTTGAAAACCCTAAGTTTGTGGTCATTAGGCTTATAAGCCCTTTAGCTGTGGAATCATTTTTTGCTCAGTTGTCGAAGTTTTTTTTACTGTAAAATCACATGAGTGCGAATACACGTAAGGATTGAGTTCATTTTAGGCTTCTATTTTGTTCAAAAGGGGGAACGATAGCGCGAAATAATAATTAGAAATAATCATTTTTACAGTCCAGACTTTACTAACTC
Organism: Cheilosia vulpina; assembly: GCA_916610125.1. NCBI lineage: Eukaryota > Metazoa > Arthropoda > Insecta > Diptera > Syrphidae > Cheilosia > Cheilosia vulpina. The sequence continues at coordinate 47,986,844 of OU744279.1, forward strand.
ACAATGGCGAAATTACCTATTGTGACCTACAAAATGTCTAGTGTGAAGGTTACGAACGATTATTTGTAAGGCCCGCAGTGTATTCGATGTGCGCCCACCATGCCAAAGGAGAACCAACAACGATCAAGGCCAACCGTTCCCGATATTTTTCGATTTGAAGAAGTAGATTTATAATTTGAACAAGTTAGTTTTGGGCCTGTTTGCAGCTGAGCTTCTGGATGAAACAGAAATTTATAGCTAAAAATATTTAGGGAAATTTTTGGCTCCCTTAAAACTTAAAAGTATTCTCTTTGTTTGTGCTGATTACAAATTATTTGAGTCAGGTTTTTTAGTTAAAGAGGCTGCCAAAAAGTAGACGTGACAGGGAACTTTAAAAGACGTTCGTCCAAATGTGTCCAACTGGTTAGATTGTTGAGTAACAATCAACACACGTATGTGATTTAGTGGTTGACCGTTTAAATCAAGTCTTTTAACTGGGCTTTGTTAATAAGCTAAATTTTCGCATGTGGACTGTGGAGCGCGGAAAATCCAAAAACACTCCATTAGTCTCTAATAACACCGAGACGTATGAAATGAAAGAGACCTACATAAGGAAATAAAAAGAGAGGCAGTGTGAAGGGTGCAGTTTTAAGAAAAAGATTAAATGAAATCACAATGCGCCTTATTAATAATCATTTTTAATCTTCACACTAAATAATTTGTAGGTCACAATATGGAATTTTGTATGGAACATTTAGCCATTGTGAGTTCAAAAAATTAAGCCTGGGCACTACAAATGATTATTAGTATTTCGCAAATTAAATGCACTATTGTGAACTTCATTTCATTTGCTGCGCACTAAACTAACTCGTTTGTTAGTGCGCATGACGAGTGGGGTAGCCATTAATGTTTATCAGACTCAAATAGCAAAATACTAGTTTTATGTGGCACTTGTAATTTGATACGATTTCGTCATGAATTTTGCGACTTTGGTAAATTGTGCATCTCTTTTTAAAGCTATTTTCAACATCTCTCACTCACATTAGCTACGAAGCACAGAATCCCAGTGGCAATAGGTATATTCGCCTAATTTGCCGAGCCATCAAGCATTAAAAATCTGCCGAAAATTGAGCCAAACTCTCTCAGAGAGCTGACAATATACTCCAACTTCTTCAATCCAAAGTACGTGGCGTGAATAGACTTTGAGCCAGTTTCATCTTTGACATCTAATCCATGTCAAAAATAAATATATAACTTACCTTTTTGCAACTTATGAAAAGATCTAGGAGAACGTTCGACAACCACCGAATTTTATTTATTTTCATAGGGCCTTTTTTTGTTTCGACTCTAAATTGTAGTTCACAGTGGCTAAATTTTCCATACAAATTTCAAAATTTTGAGATTCTGTAAATTAAAAATTAGTTTTTTTTCGACTTAAATTTCGGAATTGTGCCAGATAATTTCTCTTTTTAATATCTAAAACTGAACTGTCAAAACATACGGATGTCGATTGAAGAGCAAAAAGTAATAGATTTCCGTGCTTTCTGTAATAGTTTTTCGAGATTCTTACCTTTTAAGGCACAAACCTCTTTTAGTACCTAAAGTTGCTGTGGCAAATTGTTTATAAGACAATATCACGAAAGCCACGTAGAGGATGTGTACATTTTTAAGCGATATTTAAGTAAACAACATATTAAGGAAATCTTATAAAAACGGTTGTTAGAATATCACTTTAAAGCGCCTGTCAAGTTTGCTGGTTCAGTTAGTTCAATTTTTGATTTCTTGAAAATTAAAACATTTTGCAACCGATATAAGCTTTTCTACATACAAAAAGAGCTAAATTGATGTTCCCATTCTGATTGCTTGATTACGCATAGAGATATCCTATTGCACCTCTATTTTGAGAGAGGCATATTGCATTGTCATTTTAATTACAATTAGGCCAAATTAATGTTAATAATGGATAGATTACACATTTTCGCTTTTTGTCAGTTCCTTTATATTAAATTTATTTTATTCAAAATTATGTCACAGGAAAAAGTAACCCATTGTGGCGATCGGTGTTGGTGCATTATTTGTTGGAAAATTAGTTTCGGACCAGTTTTGCACCGAAATATAAACTGTGGTGAATTCGCAGTCAAAATATTTTCAAAAAAGTTTATTGTGAACTTTTCTTTATGTGATACGAACTCTACGAACTCGCTATCCAAAGAGTTTTTCTCCGATCTCCAAATAAATAAATACCGTTAAAGAGGCCGATGGGTTGTTATTGATTATCACAGTTATATCTGCACGATATTCACCAGCTGGCCATATGCTTGGCAGCTTACTCGCATCCATTGGTACGTTAGTAATAAACAATTCTTGCTCTTTCTGCCAAAAGAATATTTATTTATTTACTTATTTTTTTGTTTGTCAAACTGACTTACCTTATATGGACAACTGTGATTTACATTCGTATACGGTGCTGCGATTTTGTATAACATATTCAAATAGGGCACCCTATATTTATTGGTAAATAATTGACAACCGTCTTCCTTAACGTCAACCAAAAATGGTCTGTAGACATTCAGCTTTTTGTGAAATCGTATAGTAGCCTTCAATGGAAAATACCAAGTGTTATACCCTGATAGATTGTGAGTGTTTTGAATTTACTTACTGAAATACTATCAACTTGATGATTTAGGTAGCCAGAAATATTTAAAAGATTCACATAGCGGCTCACAAGTTTCACGCGGCACGTGAAATTTGAAACAATTTCATCATGACTTTTGCATTGAATCCTGGTAAACTTTGAGGTATTTTGATCCTGGCAAATAAATTTGAGTTAACAAGCGTTTATTTCGCTTTTAAAGCTTTTAATATTCACATTAGCTATTGCGGTCAGTGCTACAAGGCACAAAATCCCTGTGACAGTAAGCGCCGGTAAATTGATGTTCATCCTTTTAGAGTAAGACTTCAAAAGAGTGTGTCGGGCTTATAGGCCTCACTCACCTTCGATGTTAGTTTCGTTTTACAACTTGTACCTAATGATTTCATATTTAGTTTAGCAATTATAGATGGAGATAAAGTTTTATATTTCTATTGCTTAATAATGAGGATGATTTATTTATAAACCTCTTTTTCAGAGACACAAATTAAATTGTCATTAAAAGGGCAATTAGTTCAATGGGAGCAGTACACCTACACCATAAAATACCGTAGACTATTATACGATAAATTAAAAAGTTTAACATCTACAGGCCCTTTCTGATTGAAGGAGAACTGTTGTCAATTCTTCATTTACAAATATACAAATATTTTGCTGAAAATTTTACCACACATAGTTGTCCATTCATTTCTTTGCTTGAGTTCGCCCAGTGATAGGAAATCTATCATTACACAGGATGGTGCAAAATAAATCATCCAGTATTGTTTTCGAATTACTTTGTTACTAAATAAAAAAAAATATTTTGAATTATGGAAATCTTTATATGGACATTAACATTTTTTTCTGTTAAGTGGAAAAGATGATATCCGTCAAGTGGCGGCCGCCAGTGTCGACACACATTTGTGACCGTTTTATCGCATTTTCCATGACTTTCCGCAAGAGTTCCTGTGATAACGCTTTCCTGTCGAATATTCTCCTTAAGGGCTACGATTGTCTGAGGCTTGTTGGGATATACCTACGACTTCAAGTAGCCCCAAAGAAATAAGTCTGGGATGGTTAAATCGGGCGATCTTGCTGGCCATACCAAATCGCCAAAACAGGAGATTACGCGACCAGGAAACGCTTCCTTCACAATATCCATTGTGGATTGTGCTGTGTGTGCGGTCGCAACGGCTTCTTGACACCTCATATTCCGGCAGTAAAAAAGTCGTTTATCATGGCCCTGTAGAGTTCGCCAGTAACAGTGACTGTATTGCCAATGTCGTCCTCTAAAAAAATACGGCCCAATCACTCCTCCCGCGTGAACGCCACACCACACAGTGGCTTCGAGTCGATATAATGGCTTTTCGTGCGCGGATTTTCAGTGCCCCAGAAATGAAGATTTTGGCAATTGAAGTAACCGCTTAAGTGAAAATGCGCCTTGTCGCTCATAATGATTCGATTATTGGTCAAAATAATCGACACAATTATTCCACGATCTTGCTTGTCAGTTTTATACTGCAGCAGTCTATTGCACAAATGTCAAATATAATTGACGTACGACGCCATTTGCAAAAATTAAACATAACATCTTCGGATAGAGTGATTATTTTTGCGCCACCTTGTAGATAGTAATTATACATACAATGTGATCTTAAATATAATCAGAAAATAAAATAACAAAAATTAAAAAAAGACGACTGTGACACCGGATAAAATGAGAAGTATGCGACGGATGATAATCAGCTTAATTTATTGAATACAATGTTTGCTTTTATATGATAGTACTTAAAATAAGTACTCTTAAGTTAGCATTTAATATAATAGTAGGTACATAGGTAGTGGTATAACAACTTGCCTTTTTAGCCAGACAATTGTTCTTCATTCTCGAAATTAAACTGTATTGTCATAAAATGTGACGGCCTATTGTTCACACAAGTATTAGATCACTACTCGGCCAGAAGTCGATTATTTTACTTGGATCCATTTATTCGTTTCTAATAAATATGTCTACCTACGAAAGCAAAACCTAATGATATGTCCAATTGATTGTCGAAGTAAAAATAAGTTACAACCAGTGTTGTTATATGGTGGGATTTATCCCTTCTTGTGGCAATTTCTATGTCCGAAAAGCCTACCTACAAAACACATTCAAACTATAAATTTTTGCTGAAATCTCGTCCTACATTCTACCATGACTATCAACACATTGAGTTTCCATAAAACAGCTTATGTAAAGTCTTTTATTAAAAATGTTCAAGTGCCAAAAAATCTTACAAGCTGCGGTTTTTATACCAAACGTTAATTTAACGAGATTATTTTTCGTGTAATACTTTTAAAAACAGGATTTGACCTAAAAAGTATCGTGGAATTTTAAAAGGGAATTTGAGTACAGTGAAAAGTGAAAAAAAGGGAAAAATTACCACGTTTCATGGGATAAATGAAGAGAGTGCTAAGAACACTGGTTACTACATACGGACAGGTATGATTCACATTCGTGCACGGTGCAGCGATTCGCATCACCAGTCTAGTACCCTACGAACACTTGATTTTCGGCTAAATACATCGCAAAGGTTTTATTTAATTTGTGTTTGCTGACATGTATTCAAGTGACAGTGGTCACAAACCGAATGTGGCGAACAGTAATGTGATGCAAGTGTCTGTTAAATTCAGTTCGAAGATCACTGTCGAAGTAGTTTCGCTTTTCGAACCGAAATACGAAATTAAATGCACTTAGTATATTATTATGAACTTTTCTTTATTTGATACGAATTTAACCAACTCGTTAGCCAAAGAGTTTTTCTCCGATTTCTAAATAAAAAAGTAACGTTAAAGAGGCCGATGGGTTGTTATTGATAATGACAGTTATATCCACACGATATTCACCAGTTGGCCAGATACTTGGCAGCTTACTCGCATCCATCGGTAAGTTAGTAATAAACAATTCTTGCTCTTTCTGCCAAAAGAATATTTATTTATTTACTTATTTTTTTGTTTGTCAAACTGACCTACCTTATATGGACAAGTGTGATTTATATTCGTATACGGTGCTGCGATTTTGTATAACATATTCAAATAGGGCACCCTATATTTATTGGTAAATAGTTGACAAACGTCTTCCTTTACGTTAATCAAAAATGGTCGGTAGACATTCAGCTTTTTGTGAAATTGTATAGTAGCCTTCAATGGAAAATACAAAGTGTTATACCCCGATAGATTGTGAGTGACTTGAAATTACTTACTGACAAATTTTCAACTTGACGAGTGAAGTAGCCAGAAATATTTAAAAGATTCTCATAGCGGCTCACAAGTTTCACGCGGCACGTGAAATTTGAAACAATTCCATCATGGCTTTTGCATTGAATTCTGGTAAACTTTGAAGTGTTTTGATCCTGGTGAATAAATTTGAGTTAAAATTACTTTTTTTTACATTTATTATATTCACATTAGCTATTGTGGTCAGTGCTACAAAGCACAAAATCCCTGTGACAGTTAGCGCCGGTGATTTGATGTTCATCCTTTTAGAGTAAGACTTCAAAAGAGTGTGTCGGGTTTAAGCGCCTCGCCTTCGATACTAGTTTCGTTGATGTTCACAGGGCGCAACTTTTAACTAATGATTTGGATTTCATATTTAATATAGCAATTAATAGACAGAGATAATGTATTATTATTTCTATTACTTAATAATGCGGATGATTTATTTATAAACCCCTTTTTCAGAGATACAAATTAAATTGTCATTAAAAGGGCAATTAGTTTAATGGGAGCAGTACACCTATACAGTTTCGACTTGCGATTCCATCAGGCAAAAAAAAGCTCAAAAGCTTATACTTTATACATATAGGTATGGTTTGATGTTCTCCATCGAGCCAGTTAGAGAATTGCTAAATGAAAATGTAGCAAACTCCACATAAAACTAAATAATAACGAACTTTAAAGTTATGTCTATCAAAGCGGAAGCGTTCTTTCTTTCCGTCATTCATAATGCTTTAATTAGCGAACTTAAATAAGGCGTTATTTTTGTACACTCCATCATTCAGTTTATTTGTTCCCGGATCCGGATGAGTGATCGATCCACTTTAACCACATAGCGCAAGAAAAAAATAATAATGACAGAGCTATGAACTGCCGTATCGATTTTACCGACTGCAGTTTTTTCTTTGCAGCACTGTCAGCTGGAAGCTGGAATACACAAAATTGTGACACGAAACGAATAGTTTAAGTTTAATGTCCTTCACAAATCGTTCACCATTAAGAGAAAATGTATTTTTTCATTATCACAACATTCAGACATTGCGAATACTATTAAACTGACAGCTGAAACCATATTTTCATTTAAGACGAGGATGCACGACACGTGCCTTTTCTTAGTTCCAATACTTCCAGTTTCCATATATTTTTCAATACTGTCCAACTTGATTTCACATTAGGACAATTAAATTTGCAAAATCTTCCCATCAACTAAATTTAATAAAGTTTTTACCGAACGTGTATATCTGTAAAAACAACAATAAGCGTCAAGCTGCACGAGCTAAATTATAGCTCCCATAAAAAATTCTCTCCAAAATTTAGCTGAGCTAAACTTAAGCGAATCCCTTTACACGTGCAGGTCGCAGATCTAGCTAAAAACAGTTGTTACAGAATGTACTTGTTGTATTTGTCAAGAATAAGCGCGCCCATTTAATGGTTCGGCACATTTTCTCAAGCTAAATTTCGACAGATCGACGTGGAGTAGCTCTACAATAACTAACGAATAGATCCTAGAATTTGAAAGGGTTCAAATCAGAGGAAAAAAACGAAGGCGAATCGAAGTTATTTTCAAAGAAGAGATAATTTGTGTGACACATATGCACAGCGCAATAGCTACACTTTCAGCTAATGTTTGGAAACAAAAGTTGGAGAGCAGCTAAAATATAATTTAGCTTGAGCAGCGTACTAAGCTTCAAGCTTAAATGTTTTACGTTTATAATACGCGTCATTATTGGTCACAAAACTAAATTGATCGGTAACGTCACTTTTAATACATCAGTCATACGAAGGCTGACTGCTGTCATACTTAATTGCGCCCGTATTAAAAAACAAATACTCTCAAGTTAGCTAGCACACGTCAGTTAGCATACAAAAATTAACGTAACTGATATGTAAAATTTGCCAATACGAAAAGCACAAATTATACCTCCCTATGGCATATTTGACATTTCCGTCACTACAATAAATAGACTAAGGCATTGTTAAATGAACTGAAAAATAAATGACAGCTAAAAAAGCAGTTTTTATCAAACAAATTTAATTTTTTAGACTCAGCACTTAAGCGATAAAACAAAAATGTCCTTCTGGTTAGTTATTTATCTACGGCACTTGTCTGTTGCGTCATATTATTAAAATGCAATGTGGTAATACAACCAAAACCACCATTAATAGTTACAGCGAAGAGTTTAAATTGCACAATGAAATGTCAATCTGGCGGTAATATTATTTTTTTTTATGTTAACAATGACATTTCTATTGTGACCTAAAAATATGTTTGTCTAGGAGGCTAAAAATTATATTTGGTACCTAGTTCCAGTGTCATACAATTAAAAGCAACAAACCTAAAAATAGAACAAAATCAGAGAAGAGAATACAACTGCACTGCACCAAGTGCGATGGCATCTGAATTGTCATCATTTCTGATGACAAAATGTAAACGCCAATATTTCAAAAAGGTGCACAGTTATAAATATTTAATTTCATCACTCAGCTGGCCTCCATAATGGTTGCAACTTGATCAAATTTATAAGGTTGATCATTTTCGATACGCCCGTGCCAATTCATGACCCTATTTTGACACTGAAGACTCTTGAAAATTATTACTGCATTTACACTTTCATTCAGTCTAAAATCACGATAATGTAGAAAATTGGTTTCGATTCGTTTGTATATCTACTCATTCGACCATGAAATTTAGAGAATTCGAACAGGCGTTTAAGGGTTTTCCCCCCACATTTCAAAAACGCAGTATTTACACGATTTCAACCACTAAAAATGCCTACATCATATCGACACAATTATTTCATCACATTTCGTCATTCGAAGAAGTCACATCAATTCATATGCGACACACCTATCACATCTACAAATGAATAACGGCAATAGACATCAGAACCTAAGATTAAACCATTAGTTTATTATTTTTTTAAGAAACTTTTACCAAGCGGTCTTATCTTTCGGACTTTACTGCTGCACGTGCAAACGCTGACCATATAATTGCAAATTGCTGAACAGACTTTATTTTATGTATAGATTGATTAGTCACCAACTCACGATCGCACTCTGACCATTACGATGCGAATTTGATAATGTTCAAGCCTGTCGGAGCTTGTCCATAGCTCATTGGTTGTTTGTCCTTCAGTTTTCTGCGCGGAATCATTTCTCAGTTTTTTTTAAGAATACTTACCTACTTACATTATAATACGGATGATAGTATTGGAAGACATTGTTCTTTGCGATAAGGTTGCAATTTGTATATATTTGCAACAACGAAGCTTACCTACACATCATCGTAACGAGTTCATTGAAAAACTTAGCGCCAAAAGTCGGTCAATCTTCGGTTTAGTTGTCTTTCCACTGAGTGACACCACGATATTGATAGCAGATCATTTTCATTGCAATCTGTTTTTGAAAGGTGATACAGCAGCTGTTTTTAAAACAGGGCCGACAAATGACCTTTGTGTCAGAATCGCCCAAATAAGAAAAACCCCACTTCCTCCAAAATATTCAGCGATTTGACACTATCGTAGATCGCCAAAAATGGAAAAAAAAAGTCAAATTGCGAATCTGTCATTATTTGTCATGTCAAATCACAAAGCAAATGTCACATCGCCCAATATTTTGTATTATATCCACGCATATCGGTTTTAGAGCGATATGACCAACAATACATTGTATGACTAATATCCATCTGCCACATGGGGGGACCATGTCGTAAAGTAGGTGATTTCACAACCATAATGGGTTGTGCTATTTCGTTGCCATCATTGTATAAACAGGTTCCAATTTTTTTATTGCGTTATCAAATAAAGATGAATTTTATTTTGTCACAATTCGATAGCTGAAATCGAGAAGTGTTTTATATTATTTACTTCTTTTTTGAATAGGTATTCGTTTATTTGCCACAAATCACAATCACAGACTTTTAAAAAAATATTGCGAAAATCTGTCAGGGGTTTGTTTTGTCACAATTTTTTCCTGGAATATGCGGTCGAATTTCGACTGCTGAATTTTCCTGGTTCGAATAAGAACCTGAAATCACGAACCGTTTTTTTTTTAAATAGGTTTAAAGTCAAAAATTTCCTTTGACAGCTGGTTAAATTACAGCATCCACTTAATCCAATTCCAAATCCAACCCACTTTAACGTTTTGTTCTGAGCTTCTTTTTGTTTGCATATTTATTTATTTGCCACAAATGACTGCTCCAAGTCAAGGCCTTAAAATTTGTGAAATTCAAAAAAGTTTGCGATAAACTGCCAAGTGGTCGAAAACTGAATCAAAGCACGTGTATTTATTCGACCTACTTCCGGCTAAATTGGGAATAGGTATTCAATATTATTTGATAAATAAAACGCATATTTTAATTAATACCTACCTACGTTTCACCCTTTTCTATCGAACAACAAGATGGACATCTTTTATTTTTACGTCAAGGTTTAACACATTTCCCTTTGAAGTTACTATGGAACTCCGAATTTAGAATCATATTTGGCACAATCAATGTCGTTAGTTTGTTCTCCATAATATGACTGGTGATTTTCCTCTGACCATATAAAGGCATAATTGTAATGTCGAGCGGTCGAATTACTATAGATAGATATTTGATAAAGAACAATGGATGTCCGAAATCCAACCACTTCTTACGTTTTGTGAAAGGTTAAGTGTTTGTTTAATCGACGAAATTGATAATGTTGCGAAATATATAAAGGAAAGTTTGATATCAGTCAATTAAATTAAAACGCATTTAAATGAGCAATTGCTGGCGGCAAGGAGAATATTACCTAAAGGTACTAGTGTTTCAGGCTCGTAGGAAATTTCCTTTTTTTGTTGTATTCCGTTCTCAAATTGGACAAAGAAACATGTATAACAGGTTGCCAAATTATTAGGGACATTGTAAATTTTTATCAATTTTCGTGTTTCAGTGTTCTTTTGAGGTTTTGTTTTGGGTTTTTGTGTGCGTGGTGATTTTTATTTCACAGCCTAGGTACGTGCTTTACGGTTATTTTTCATTGTCGCTGGACAATCAAAATATTTTTTTTTTTTTGGGGAAAATCCGGTTTTGATCCTGAAGTGTAATCAAAGGCAGAAGTTAAAAAAAATGTTTTTTTTTTGGACATTGTTGGAACTTCTTTTAATTGAAACTTAAGTAATGCACTTTATTTTGCTTAAAACAAAGCTTTTCTAAAAGACGTAAATAATTTTTTGATCACTAAAATTTTTTTATTATTCTTTCGGAACAGAATTGGTCGATCAATGGATATCACTCCAAGAAAAACAAACGGATATCAAAACTTTATTAATTCATTCGAGTCATTCGCAAAGACAAGTAGCTGCAATTAGCGGTGTTTCATAATCTGTTGTTAACAGATTAAAATTAATTATTGCAATTACTTCCACCAAACCCATGAATGTCCCTATTAATTTGGCAACCCACTGTAAGCCCAAGTTTTTTTTTCACCACTGCAATATATTAACTTACGATTAGTGCAACAATAAGTAACAATTCTGAAATTTGAATTTAAACTTTTTATTCGTTCTTTAATTTTGAAACACTCATTACGTTTATAAAAAAAAAAAACAAAATTGGTTCATACTTCTGGACAGTGAGACAAATAGGAATTTTCAATTTGATTGATGGGATTTTTCAGAAAAAATACCCCACAGCGTTACCGATGGGCAAAATAATAAAGTCGTCGTGTGGCCGAGAATCTAAAAATGGGTCCAATCAATATAAATATACAAAAATATGTATAACAAAGCAAACCATAGATCAGAAATAAAAAAAATATCCAAGTATATCATCTAAGAGAAGACCCAAGGGCAATGGAATAACGATTGAACGGAATAGGTACTCCGCATTGAAATGAAATTTAACCATACTCATGAAAACAGCGAATATTTCTGGGAAATAGCAAATATTTTGCCTATGACTAAAATAGTGCGTTGATTCGGTTTGAAATATTTTTATGACAGCTCTGCAAGGAATTTGTTGCCATAAATTTAGGTAACGGTAATTTCTTAGATACCTGCCTATTTACTTATGTCAATTTGTTGTGTTTTCTTGAAGTGATTGCATCTTCTTGTTTGGAATGGATCGAAGTTTCCTTCCAATATTGGTAGAATGTCAGCAGATAAATATGATCCTTTTGGTGAAATTGACATTTTATTTGAATATGAAAAATTGGTAGCGTTGATTTTTTTCCGATGTGACATACAATCTGAAACAATTTTGATGGAGCCAAACCTTAAGTTTGATTCCTGAGAATGAGAACTAAAAATATTTAAATGATGTACAAAATAATTCACAAACCATTTCTTGCGTCTTATGGGAGGTAAGGTCTTTGTTTAACCGATCAATTTAAAAATACATGTTGTTATCTCGATAAAGATAAATTAATACACAAATGTATTGATAACAATCGCAGTTAATTAAACTAAAGCACAATTACCTTAATGCTTAATTGTGGTGACCAAAATAATGCTATAAAATTTCTATTAATCTCAAATACATTTTGTTTTCAATAAGGTGTCCATTTCTATTGTTTGAAATACCAAGTGGTTCCAATAAGCGTTGATATGTTATCAGTTTCGAACACCACATTGAATGAGTAATATGTTTTGCATCAAATTGCTGCATATTTATAGGTTAACCCAATCAAGTCAGCAAAGTCATCCTACGTGTAGGTAGGAAGGTACTAAATTAATTCGGTATACCGAGATTCATTGAAATCATTAAGGCACTTTCACAAAAAATAGTTCAAAGATTAAAAGCCTAAAGTAAATTGTTTGTCCGGTTCTAACCTATGAAACCGTTTTTTTTCCTCTACCTACGTAGGCACATACGCACTTTTTAATTTTCAATAGATCTTGATGCAAAGGGCCAGTTAAATTGATTTACCTTTGGATTAAGCGCAGATTATTTTTATGATTATCCTTGGCTCAGTCCCCTCCGACTGACTACTAAAGACAACGTTAGTTTTTTTCCAGAACCGATGCAAAATGAATGGAAACTTCAATCTGCCTGCCTTTATTCTCGAAAAAATTTCGCTCAATTCTCTTTGTTTTTCAGTAGTCAGCCCCCCGGTACATTCACTAGAGAAATGGGGCCTGAAAATGGTGACTAGGTAAGACACAGTTTCTTTTAAACGTTCTCCTGTTCTTGTGTGTATAATTTGAAATGTGTTAATTAAATTGGGGCTGACTACTGCATACTTGCATGACCGACTACTGGAACTAAGGGGGCCGACTACTCCAAAATCATACCTATACCCACTTCACCTATTTTGTAAACAGTTCGCATTATGGAAGCTAATATAGGTACTTAATAAGGTTATCAAATCCCAACCCATGCACTTCAAACATTCAGACAAACCAACTAGTTGATTAAATAGTTCGTTGAAGAAGGGATTTTTAAAGACCAATCAAACACGAACAATAAATTGAAAGGCTGACTACTGGTGCCATCACCCTATGAGTTAAAACACACTCATCGAGCCAAAATACGATACCCGAAGATCGCTTGCTTTAAATTCAAGGGTAATGCAACCTGGTACTCAAATATCGCTCTACACTTCCGTTTCCGACCAAACGAACATAAATTAGGGAATGTCCAGAACAATAGGTACCAAAACTCATTTTTCTCATATTTTTAATTAGCGATACTAATAATCATTTTTAGTGTTCCGGCTACATTTTTCGAACTCACAGTGGTGACATTTTCAATACAAAATTGCATCTTATTGACTAACAAAATATTAAGTGTGAAGGTTAAAAATGTTTATTAGTAAGGCCCAATGTCTGCAGTCTCAACGACGGCATGCCTATCCCTGATCCACCTGACATTCTGGCCTGACCTTGTCTGAAGTTTTCACTGAGAATGTGTCTCATCTTGACGAGTTACTCGTGAATCATTTCTAGTTCTAAAACATTTATCTGAAAACAATACCGTTAGATGGTATTTGTGTGAATTCACAATAATAATGCGATAGTGGGTACCTAAATAAAATCAATTTCATCTGTGACTGCAACGCAAATTCAGTGAAACGCTCACTCACACAATCAAAGCTCAGTAGTAGAATCACGAACAGCTGACATTATTATGCTGCAACAGCAAGCAGCAGCACAGCATCACACACCACAGGGCAAGCATTCCCCCCGGAGCCCGGACCGAGCAGCAAGCGCAAACGCAGAAATAAGAAAAAAATAAACATACACCACTCACACCCCCTAAAACGAGCACACTCACAAGCCACAACAAAACAACAGGAACAGCTGGTACTTCATCGCCCATCAAAGAGTCTTCACATCACATGCAAGCAACGACGAGGGGATGAAATGAATTTCAAAATGAATACTTCCAGTGAATGATACACTTCTGCCAATATAGCTGTTTCGCCTGGTAGAGTCTTCTTCCGAAGCAAACCGTGTGCGTGACTATCATCTGCTCTGCTTGCTTGCTGTCGTACTACTCTTCCAATAGAACAGCTGATTTCGCCGCACACAGTAACATACCAGCGCACACATCCCCATTTATGTACGTCATTCGCTATACTCGCCTAAACATGCAGCCAACACATCGACACGATGCGAGCAAAGCAAAAGCAACACGAGAAATAAACCAGCAGCAGCAAACAGGAACAGCCAGCGAGCCAGCAAGCAAAAGCAATCGTCTGAACTGAACACAACACTCAACAGTCGCTAAAAATTAAGCATACGGTTTAGTTGTAAACTAGAAGACAAACCGTGCGGACGTCAATTTAATTTTGTATCGCGTTTGGAGTGATAGAACTTTTTCCGATCAAGAACTTAATTTCTTATTCTCCCCCGAGCACATCATACAGAAAAAAAAAATAATAAAACGGATTTACCATACAGTACGCCCTCTTCATAACGGATTCGAAGATATTTCTCCAAACTACATACAGCGCATGCAAAAAAAAATGTTGCAGACAATGTTTACATACATTTCTCTCGCAGAGTGCACCCCCACTTTGAAGTGTCAAATTTGCAATTTCGCTAACTAATCGCGATCGGAAAAATTAAGTGAAAATTTATTTTCGTACATATCTAGTCCAAGCTAATAAATATAATAAATCCAAAAAAAAAAATCATTTCTGTGCAGAATTGTAATAAAATCAAATTCAACTGATAGAAGATAATTGGATTGGAATATCCAACACAAAAAGTTCTTTTACAGGGCATCCAGTGAAGTTAAAGAACATTTTGTTCGTTGCCTCAAAACACGTGCGGTGCTCATTTAATTAATTAAAACTAAAAATTGCATAAGCAAAATCGGTGAACATAACAAAAAATAAACCATAACCCACCCATTTTGTCGGTCCACCGGAATATAACAAAAAAAAAAAAAAAAATACAAAGCAAGTGTTTATTGGCAAAATAAATATATTTTATAAAAAGTAAATTAAATAAATTTTCTCGTTTTACTTAGAATTTTCGTTTTAAGTTTCGAGTTTCATGAAAATAAATTTTAAGTGAATTACATAAAAAAGCAAAAAAAAAAAAAAAAAATTACTTTATCGCATTTTGTTGATCAAAATGGTGCCACAGCACACACAAGAATCAAATGTAACACCGCTATCGCCGTCAATCGCCGGTGCTATTCAATCTATGGCCAACACCCTAACCAACACCCTAAACTTCCGTAACGTCAACAAAAATTCTAATTTCAATATTGACCCCGAATTCAACATGAATAACACAACAGATATATTTGGTACCCTCGAAATGGATACAACCGATGGCGGTAACAAGTACATTGTCAAAAGTATGCTCTTTGGATCGCAGCGTGTGGATGTCAACTCCACCACACCGTATTCGGATGCAACTCAGGTTAGTACAGAAACTTACCTGACTTGGCGACTTTTGCAAAGTTGTCGAAAAGCAAACATCGGCAGCGGTACCCCGGGAAATGAGTATAGAATTATAGATCGCGAAAGACTTTTGTAAAAAGAGTTGAGGGACAAAAAATTACAACTCCGGACAATAATTTGGATATAGTACCCCTCTTATTGACCTTTCTGTCAAATACGAAAGTGGCCCTTTTTGTGTAGCGCGATAATTACAAAAAAAACTGTAGTCTTAACCACCATCAATTCAATCGGTACCCAATTCCAACCTGACTGGCAATAGTTGAAATTTCTCAAACAAACAGTTCCATAGATTGGGCACAATTTTGTTTTTGCTTTTTGATTAGTTTTGTTTCTATTTAAATTTGGCTCTATATTAAACTAAGCTAGGTATTTAATCGAAGAAATAATATTCTTTAGTTCTGTTTCATTGGGCAATCTTTTCTAAGAAGCTTTCTGAAAAATAAAAATCTTAGGAAGTCCGGTAAGTCATGGTCCCGTTGGCAAGATAACACAACTTAACCGAAAGAACAAACTGCTACTCCCAAAATTTCTCTCGGTAACTTTTTGCTGTCAAATGGAGTAGGTAAATTAAATGACATTTACGTTTTACGCTCATGTAGTGCAAATTAATATTCTTACTACAAATGTAGATAATATTTTTGCCCCACTGTCAAAACGTGATAAGTCTGTTAAGTGATTGGCATAAGGTACTTTAATTATTTCTCTTAGAGCCAAAAATGGTATTTATTCCTGAAGATTGACAGTTTGTTTTCAGGAACAAAAATCTAGTACATTTTACTCAGTAAACGCAACAAGTTCGATTGTTTGATTTTTTTTTAAATTGTAAACATTCGCGTTGGCCGAAAAGATTTGCCTTTAAGTTTTTATAAAGTTGGTAGATAAACTGAAATAAAGTGTCAAAATAGTTTTTTTTTTGTTTTAAAAACAGTGCTGACACACATTTGATATGAAAATTCCCTCGACAAACGTTGTGTCCCATTCGGTCATTTGAAAAAATACCAACCTTTTATTTCCGTAAGCAAGCATAAGAAATATTTTTTTAAACAAAATTTCGTAAATAGACAAGTTTGTTGTCTCTTTCAATCTGAAAAAGCCCTCTGTAAGGCAAATAAAAACACTACCTACTTATTAAAAACAATCTTATATGAAATAGGCAAAGGCAAATAGTTTTAAAACTTAAACAGAACGTATTCGCTTGATTTCTTTTTTGTTGATTGTGCAGAAATGCAATGCGATGTGTAATTTGTTTTCCAAAATTGATTGTGTGTCAACTAGGTCAGGGAAGAATATCTACCACTGGGCAGACAAAATCTATTTTGTGAAAATTAAGAAAAATATGGAAAGAACAATGCAGCAAAATGTTTTATAAAGACGACTCCAAATTTGTCCAAATTACCTTACTAATAATCATTTTTAACCTCCACACATAATATTTTGTAGGTCACAATATGTAATTTTGTGTGGAAAATTTCGCCATTGTGAGTTCGAAAAATTTAACCTGGACAGTAAAAATGATTATTAGAATCGCGGTTTTTCTATAAAATTGGCTTCTTTAAGCTCTCGCTCATTTTGGCTGTATTTTTAAAAAGATCCTATATTAAAATCAGTGTTTAAACATAAAATTTATTGTTACTTCTAAAACCCGGCTCGACTGAAATAAATTTAATTCTAGTGCATTAACTATTTCAGTAGCTTAAAATACAGAATACAATTATGTATACATAAGCCAATTTAAATTAACTTCGTTCTAAAAATAAAACCCACCAAAATTAACATTCCACTCAAACTAGTTAATTACCTTAAGTTTGCTGAAAATCGAAAAAAAAACTTGTTTTTCAACGGGGGGATAGCAAATTAATTTTATTCAAAACTACACTTAATTGACAAGTGCAATTTGTACTTGTCGTCCTCAATAGAAAGTGTTTATTTATAACAGCGATTTTCCGAACGTTTTCTTATTTGTTAGACCATAATTATATATCCGTAGGTAGATTACTGTGACACGCCGTGCTCTAGAATTAGGTACATGATGTAAAAAAAGTGCATCCAATTTTTTTAAAGACATTTTGTTAATCAAAATAAATACAGCAGAGTCGAATTAGGGAATTAGTTACTAAACCTTTACATAGCAAAGCGCCAAGATCCTTGGTAAAAAAACTTTTTAGTACTCACAGACTTGCGATAAAATTTTCCACACAGAGAGCGAAAATTTCTCTTATTTCATACAGACTATTTTACAAAAAAAAAACCTGCCTGTATAAAAAAAAAGAATATTCTTGACATAATCTCTGTCAAACGGTGATTCCCTGATTAAGGGCACGCAAATGGGGCTTGAAAATTTCAGTATTTCCCCAAGTTGATAAATTAAAAAAAAAAAAATCAGCAATTTATAGGGAGAAAAATTTGTGAAATTTCATTATTCCGTACTTGTGAAAAATGTCCTTAAAATGAAAAAACTCGATTCTTCGGACCGGGTATTGTCGTTTGTCAGGCATAAAAGTAAATGCATAGAATGATGGAAAGTGAACTATGCCAGGTAATAATGTTCATTTGGGCTGTTCAATTCAACTACCATCAGCTCACCTACTATCAGCGACCTAGATCACAATGATCGGGTTCCTTTCGCAAATGATTCACACATGTAATTGGCGGCAAATTCCACTGTAACGATAACGGTCTTATTCTCGTGAAATGTTAGGATACCTTGATCAATTTGTTGGGGAAAATTCCCTTATTCACCGAGTACGCCCTGGTTAATCATACCCCCAATTACAGCGTATTTATTCGATGAATTTTGTAAATATTCCATCGAATTACTTGCGGATTGCATGCTGAATGAAATATCCGCCATAGGAACTCTAACTATACGCTTTCAATTTAGATTTTTATCGGCCAAAGTATACAATTAGCCGGCACTCACATTGTCGAGCGATAACGTATTCCATTGAATTGCTTATAAAAATAATTCGAATTGAACCTCAACGAAAAAACACCCGTCCATTAATATGTATCTAGTCCAAAATTGAATTGAGGCAAACAACAAAAGTTCTTATCTCTATCCAGCACTGTTTGCGACTTGAGATACATTTTTAATTGATTCAAAGTAAAGAGTGAAACTAAATCTTTTGAAGCAATAAAATCCCGTTGAAATCCTTGCAATTTCTGTGTGTACGAAACTATAAAGATAAACACATGCAAACACACTCACTTAACGCAATTCAATTGTTGTTTTGCTGTTAATTTTTTTTTTATATTTATTCCTCCACAAAACCCGTCCTAGACATTTTGGCGTCGTTGTGGTCGGTGTTTTGTAGCCACAGCGATATACATTTACAAAATCCAAAGTTGATTCTCTCAACGTTAGACAATGTAAATAGCACGGCGACTTGTTGTTGCCACGTTCTATGGGTGTTATTACATGCGAGTACGTGAATAGGTACATGCAGTACTTACCAGTGCAACTACACCAACATACCAGTGGCAGCCAGTGCCCAGCAAGTATCTGTGTATCTGTACTACTATATCTCGAGTGCTAAATGGAACAGAAATCGATATGACATTGGCCGGATTGAAGGGGAGCAGTCGGGATGGAATTTTTTGTTGTTGCGTTGCTGTTAGAAAGGTTTTCAATTTCGATGCAGTGCTGGAATCGCAAAACAAACTGAAAACGCAATGGTGGGGAAAATTAGAAAACAAAACCAACTGCATAGTATAGATATTAGATACTCTACCTGTACATATATATCTCTGTGGAAACTCTAATCTAATTCTTTCAAAATATCTCTTAAGCTAAACGGCAAGAAATTCAACATGAAGCGTGTGGATGATCGAACCGGGGCGGCAGACAGGCAGACAGACAGTCGGACGGACGACTTGTAGCGCGTCATAATTTTCCATTATAATTTCCTCACTTTGTTAAAGTCGCTCGGGCAGAAAACACACGATAATCACGTACCAAAGACACGCGAAAATTATACCAGATACGGAACGGTGTATGGTTTATTATACAAAATATGTCGTTCTGGCGTTGCGGCCCAGGGAAACACCGATAATTAAAAAATATAAAGCAAGACAAACAAACGTCAATTGCGCTATTCTGGACAATTCAATAACGAGAGCAGAACAATTTATATGTAATTGTAATTAGTATGAAAAAATGAAACCATCTTGTGGATTGAATTACAGCTGCGGGTAACTTAAATAGTCGATGAGGCACGATGGATGGGGAGTTTAACTCTTTTCTTCTTCTTTTTTTATAAAAATCGTATCAATTTTCTTCTTTCTGCGGGTTCTGAGAATAGTTATGCTTCATTTTCGCACTCGATTCGCACCGAATTTCGGGTGTACAGGTTTGATTGTGTGAGGCTACCCTAATATGCATATAGAGATTGCAGTATTAGGCTCAGATGGAAGACTTGTACGACTGCGAAAGTTCGCATTGATGTGCGAAGTTTGTTATCCTCAAATCAGTTTATGAGGTCTTTGAGCAACTTGCTCACAAATGCGAATGACTAGAATTGGAACTTGACTTTGACACGAAAAATTTTGCGTTTATTTTGGTTTTTTTTTTTTTGTTTTACAAAATTATCCGCAAAAAGGGGGAGTTGCGAACATTCGGTTTAAAAAAATGTCTTCACTTTCATCCTCTGTTCCAAATAATTTAGAAGCAAGTGCGAAAATTCAAATAATTCAGCTTATTAACCTTTGGTTAAATATTTTTATTTATATTTGATATTAATAAAAAAAAATAAACAATCTAGTAAACTTTAGACTAAATACAAATATTGATGGTTAAATCGTATAACATAATTTTTAAATATAATTTTCCATAAGTTAGAAGGAAATGGGATATTCAGTCTTGTTAGGCTTGTATGACGTCCTGTTTTGCTTGCACAACGAATTTTATTAATACTAACAATTCTGCATAAAATCAAGACCACCCGCTTTCAGAGGGTTGTCCAGTGGGGTATAAAATTCAGACAAAAAATTTCTAAGGATTGCGAAAAATCGCATTTGAAAAAAGCTCGATGCGAACTTGGTGGTCTTGATGTGATACTTAAAGCGAGTGCTAAAAATCGTGTGCGACAAATAGATTGTGAACCGCACTATTTTATTGAATTATTTATTTTTTAAGCGTACGCAAAATGACAGTTGGCACATGCGAATATATGACACTATTCTGTTCACCTCGTATGAATTCCTTTTAGGTGCGAGTTTAATTCGCGTTGATTTGATAATCTGCAGCGTAGTCCCGAAAAAGCACATCTATAGCGAATGCAAAAAGTCGCCTGCGAAGTCACTTTGATTATATATATGTTTTCCTTCCATCGAGCAAGATAAATAAATGAAAGAGTGTGCGAAAAATGCGAACTTTCGCATGCGAACTCTCGTAGGTATAGGGATCTCGGCATATGGAAAATGGATGTCTACATTTTTGTGGATAAACCGTCCATAAACTCGATGCTACTGCGGAGTATGTTCTTAGCAACGAGCTGAGCTTCAAGTCCGTTTAAATTTTGGACTCGTCTGCATCAGCTGCTTTTAAACTCATAATAAGGTTTGAATAAGGTTTGTGTCTTATCTTACATGGGTCTTTGTTTGTTTTTATTTCAAAAAGAGTTGCCTTTTCCACAGGCGTCGCTATTATTTTGCGAAATCGTCTACCGCAGTACTATACTTCAATACTTTTAATTCAACAATTGTTGCAAAGGTACAAGTATGTAACAAAGTTATAGTTAAAAATAAGCATATACACTTTTATTTAAAAAATAAAAATAGTGACAATGTCACTTCACGAAAAATAGCATTTAGAAGGATGTCGCAGCGAATATTGACTGACTTAAGAAAAAGCCATTCCTATCGACGACAAAAAAGTTCATTTAAGAAAGTTTAACATTTATTTGCACTTTCATTTACCAATCCGAATTATGCCATACTGAACTGCTCTCAATGTTCCCAAAAGAGTTTCTTCTCCGCATTCCTCCCTTTGCAATAGCTTCATCATATTTATCAAAATTTGTTTAACAATCGGTCAAGTGTTGCATAACATGACTAATTAAAAAAATAATAATAAATCTGTTTGTCCAACACACGCCGCCCAACAACTGCAAAGCAAAAAATAAAAAATCCACGACTGCATTACGTCTGTATCTAATTTTAGCAATCACATCAAGAAGCGAAACAAATTAAAATTATTTCTCATAATCTTAGGAAATAACATAATTGGTATTCTTGGGATTATTCATCACAAATACAAAAAAAATAGTCATAAGGTATGTACAATGAACCTCGTTTGAGCCTTTGTACAAACACAACCCACAGCATAACTAAGTACGGCGACAAAGATGGGCATCTATGTTCTTCGTACGTGCTGCGGTTTTCTCTCTTTTTTTTATTATTGTTTCATTGGGCATACGTCTAGTTCTATCGATATGTGCCTACCTATCTTTGAACTTCACATCGACCTTGACTTTCACCTAATACAACACCAAATCAATTCGAGGGCAATCAACTACATGCCATACATCTGAAAGCCAACGCTAACTTCAAACTCATGAAATGAATCATTTTTTTGCCATTTATCAAAACAAAAAAAAAAAATTAACAGAAATACTTTTTTTTTAGACAGAACCGTACCTACATCTACCTTTCCTACTACACACACACACGCGGGATAGAGAGTGTTGAACTGATACAAAGCATTCACTTAACTTGGTTAGCAGTCGTTTTAATCAATTGTTTATCATTAGAATGACTGGGTTGTTGTTGTTTTTCAGTTTCTGACATTTATTTGCCACTTCCACTTTCTTGCTGCGTTTTCTTTTCTTTTCATTTATTTGAATATAGATATAGATAAAAGGCTGATGCTTATATAGGTAGATCTATTTATCTATGATCTTGCAGTACATATAGACGCGCATATGATACTGTGAATTGATTATATTTATGGCATTTGTTTTGGTTGAATTTTGTTGCAATGCAAGTTTTTTTTGTTTTTGTTACTTTTTCAAGGTTAATGCGAACATTTTCAAATGTTATTCACCTCAAAAGTATAGACTGCTGTTGGTTTAATGACTTTTTTTTCCTCTCACTTTAGAGAATGTATCTGTACGTATTGCCTAGCTGGGAATAGAAATGTGTAGATGCATTTAGCAAATTATCTTTATTAGATGTCGTCGGAGTAAGAGGTGTTGTTGCTTTTCCCTCTCTTTTAATTTTTGATAATAAACTATCTGTTGGTGTGGGTGCATGCAATTGGGTGTTGTACCTATGGGGGGGAGGGGGTTAGCGAATTCTTCGCAAATGTATTGCTCACGATTTCCAAATTAGCTACGGCAACTGTAAAGGAAGTATAAAATGCAAATGATGTTTGCTTATCGATTTAACAGTTGAAGGATTATCGCAACAGGAAGGCAGTGCCCTGGGAACCGCAATTTCGGCGAGCTCACGAGTACCAGTAACGAAAAATGTCAAATGCACTCAGCGTCAGTTCCTATTGGAATTTGTTTTGCCAATTGAAAGTCATCCACAAATAGAATTCACACAGAATACGTTTATTTGCAATGCGAGTTGATTAAAATGGAAAGCTTTTGACCTTCTTGGCTATATGGACTATGGAATCTGATTTTACTGGACTTTCTAATAGGGTAGACCTTTTTTTTTTTTGTAAAATTATAGTGGGCCGTAATGGCAGACAAAGATTGCCACAGCAGCATTAACTTTGACAGCTTTAAAACGGATAGAAAACAGCATTTTCAATAATGGAAAACAGATGCTTCTCATTCGAATGTATTTGTATGGTTGAGGCAACTAAAAGGTTGATATCATTGCCAAGGCAACATTGAATTTAGGATTCGTCGTCATTCACAACTAGCTGTTGGAAAAATGGAAAAAGTGTCAAAGTATGGCTCGGATTCTGTAGAAAAAATATCTTGATTTAGAAAAAAGGATAGAAAATTCTAATTTTTATTTTATTTTTATAAATTATCCCTTCCACCTAAACGGAGTTGATTGCATAAGTTTGAATGCCAAAAGAGCAATGTTGAAATAGAATTAAAAAAGGTGGGTGCAAGGTTTTAACAAAATTATTTTTAAAAGAACCAACTGAACAGAAAAAATAGGAAATTTCGAAAAAAATGTGGTGTGCCACAAGAATCGCTTTGGAGTCAATCTTTTTGGTAGGTATTTGTGTTAAATCTAATAGTAATCGTATGCGAAGTTTGAAGGACAGCGCAAACAACTACATAGCTTTGGCTGGTACTCAAACTGGATTTTAGATGAAAAGTTCGCCCAACATTTTTCCATCGGCTGTTCTTCATCACTTTAAACCATACTCCAAGCGAAAAACTAGTTTCCTTATCGGGTATCAATTGCTTTGGAGTTTATTTTAAATCGTTGGTCGTAGATGGTTCGAATCTTAGGCCTGCTTTGTTTCTAAGTTTGCATACAAATAATTTATATTGCAACTGCTTTTGATCAACTATTTGAGTAACGTGTGCCTAAAATCTGAACCCCGTGTTATATTACAATAAACACTGAGTTTCAATTGAAACACGCGTTTGATTTCTTGATTAAAAATACCATCACGCCAACCCGAACTTAAACTCTGAGGGCAACAACCCGATCTCTGATCTGAGACAACATTTAAATGAGTTGACTCGCTGCGGCCCGCATCACCTCCTCAAGAACCGTCGTTCCAAATGATTAATGTTCAAACCCAGTTTGGTTTTCTGCCATTTGTTGTTACAACATCAATCAGGTATTTCTCTAAGAAAATAAACCTACCTCCGATTTGTTTTCTCTATATAAAACTCTATTACTTGCAGATACAAAAAAGAAAAAAAAGAAAAAAAAATACATACGCCACCTGTGGTGAAACGGCCAAACAATCGACTAAGCTCCAACTAATAGATTGACCATCACTAATTTCACTCAATTCCACAATAATTGATGATGTCTTGTACGAAAGTGTAGAAAACCAAAACCTTCACTGTTGCCATCTGTAATCATAATCAGACAAAGATTTGGGCGGCAAAAAATTGAACAAGAAGAGGAAAAAAAATCGTCCTCAAGTGCCTTACACCGCAGCACTACTCATTATCCGACACTTTACCAATTATTTTCCTGTTTCTCTCATATCTGACAATCTATCTCTCAACATGCTTTTTCGAATAACAAGTTCAAGGCCATTACTCATCAGTAACATTAGTTGCTTTTTTTTCGCTTCTTTTTTAAAGATTTGATTTAGTGAAGAAAACAGAAAAAGACCAGAAAAGAAGCTGAATAAAACAAAAAAAAAATACACAAATAGTTAATCAGATTTTATCTACGCAAGCCTTACCCAAGGCAAGTATGTGAGTCACTCTGCTGTATGTGTATGACTAGACCACAGTGACACTGATGGAGTTTTCTTTCTCTGCTTCTTCTTCGGCTTTATCATTTCACTTGATAAATGAATGGAAATAAATTCACCTTTTCGAACAATTTGAGGGATCGCTAGGCAGCACCATTCTTAAGTGCATTACAGTTGAAATTATTATTTCCAAACTGACGCGCATTCAATCAATTTGTCCCATAGGTACGTCTACCTACGTACTCGTGCAAACGCTTCAATTCACAATACCAATAGTTGGTTATTATTGTTGTTATTTTGTATATGTACCTCCAAGAGGATGAAAGCAAGGTGAGCAATAAAAAGTCATGTCACGCTATTAACTCATCATGAAAGGGATTCGGGAAGAAAAAAATTACAAAATCCCAGCACTGAGCCTAAGAAGCAAATCAAGTCGTGACCGTAGACAAGAAGTTGGACAAAAAAGAAAACGGCTGTAAAACCTCACCGAAATGTATCCGCCGTGTCGCTGTAGATACTCTTATGCTTATTTGGAGACGTGCCTCAACCACTGCTGGCAGTCATTTTCAACGCCTTTTCAGAAACAACACTTTTTTGTGTCTTTTTTTTTTTTTTTAAATGTTCCGCCCCATTGTGTGTAGGTATGTGTGTTTGAACCCGAGGTGTGGTTGATACACTATTCTGTTGGTCTAACTATTTGCATCTGTAAGTGCAATTATGTAATCGCAGCTGCACTTATTATACTGAGTGAAAAAATATTTCAAACTTTCAAATGGCAACTTCAATCGATATCAGTATAGGAAAACAAATAGAAAAAAAAAACACCCAAACATTGATAAATCCTCGACCGGCTGCGATAGATAAGCGTTTAAATAAATTTCCTGACTTTATTTACACACAATTATTCGATGACTCATACGAATACAGTTGAACACGAGTGCTGCCGCTGCCCTGATACTGGGTATTTACACCGACCCACTGAATTGAGACTTACGAATTTATATGTTCGGCTATTTTTCGGTGTAAATTACAATAGTTGCCGGTGGACAGAAAGAGAGAGCGACAGCAGAGAAATCAGTTCAAAATTGAATGCAACTAAATGCAGTATCAACAGCACACAGCGGGTGTCAGTTAAGATACGAGTAGACAATTCGGTGGATTGGTAGCGAATATTGTTTTTTCTTAAGATAAATGCTGTGAATGCGGTAGCTGTTTGTTGAGGAAAAAAGGTTTCGATTACAATTGCTTGGTTGTTTGTTTTTTTTTTTTGTTCCTTTTCTAATTATTGGCATCAGCATTCCGAGTTTTGTAGGGTTTATGTAATGCGATTGGGAAATTCCAATAAAAATGCGGATAATGCGAATGGTGCCAAATTGAACTTGAGGCCAGCCAATGCGGGTGAGAGCCTTTGTGAACCAAAGTGTTTGGTGTGCCACAAGGACCAGTGCTTCCTATTTTTTTTTTTTTTTTGTATTTCGAAGCACTGACCTGGTGTGCCATAGGGTTGCCGTCTTGGACCAGTTCTTGTTCTTTTTATGGAATTTCGGCGGAGCAGTGGGAGTGCCATGGGGTTGCCATCTTGGACCAGTGCTTGTTCTTTTTATGGAATTTCGGCGGAGGGAGTGGGAGTGCCATGTGGTTGCCATCTTGGACCAGTGCTTGTTCTTTTTATGGAATTTCGGCGGAGGGAGTGGGAGTGCCATGGGGTTGCCATCTTGGACCAGTGCTTGTTCTTTTTATGGAATTTCGGCGGAGGGAGTGGGAGTGCCATAGGGCTGCCATCTTGGACCAGTTCTTGTTCTTTTTATGGAATTTCGGCGGAGGCAGTGGGAGTGCTATGGGGTTGCCATTTTGGACCAGTTCTTGTTCTTTTTATGGAATTTCGGCGGAGCAGTGGGAGTGCCATGGGTTTGCCATCTTGGACCAGTTCTTGTTCTTTTTATGGAATTTCGGCGGAGCAGTGGGAGTGCCATAGGGCTGCCATCTTGGACCAGTTCTTGTTCTTTTTATAGAATTTCGGCGGAGGGAGTGGGAGTGCCATGGGGTTGCCATCTTGGACCAGTTCTTGTTCTTTTTATGGAATTTCGGCGGAGGGAGTGGGAATGCCATGGGGTTGCCATCTTGGACCAGTTCTTGTTCTTTTTATGGAATTTCGGCGGAGCAGTGGGAGTGCCA
The DNA here is from genome assembly GCA_916610125.1 of Cheilosia vulpina. NCBI lineage: Eukaryota > Metazoa > Arthropoda > Insecta > Diptera > Syrphidae > Cheilosia > Cheilosia vulpina. The sequence goes on from OU744279.1 coordinate 48,014,118, forward strand.
TGGGAAAGCTACCAATGTTTGTTCCTTTTATGAAATTTAATTTCGAAGCACTGACCTAGTGTCAAAAGATTGGTATATTGAACCACTGCTTGTTCTTTTTATAAAAATTTCGGCGCCGGTATTATCGTCGATATTTTATTTGAAGAACATCGGCAAAGGTTTCCCGTTTCACTCATGTCTCAGTTTGTATTTTTTTGTAAATAGACAACTGCCATACAAAATATGGCGTGCCGCAAGGTTCTATACCTGGATCGGTTTCTTACCTTCATTCAAGTCACTAGAAACATTGTATAAAGTTATTATTGCGACATTCAACAGCTTCGAGTAGGAAGAAATACATAAACCCCGGCCAAGTTGGACTCCCTCTCGACAACTGCAATCACAGAAATGCCCCTAATGATCAGTAGCGCCTTGACAGAGTTCTTGGCGTGAATCCGATTTTTATTTTCAATCTCTTTTTTTTTATATATATCTCTCCGGAATGTCGAATATATACCTAATGCTTCAAAATTCAAGTAGCCCGCAAATAGGAGTTGATTTTTTACTCGACTTGTAGTAAGTATAAGCTGAAGTCTTACCCTCTGTAAAAAACTCTGACTTTCAGACCCCCGCGATCGGATGGACCTTCTCCATCTGCGACAATACTGTTCGGTATAAAATTTAACCGCAAATGATTTTTTTCTAAGCTGTACTAGCACAACCTTAGCAAGACTTTCAAAATCTAGAATTTCAGCAGTGCTCAAAGTAAAACTTTTCGAAAATTAGGGTTTTGTGATTTTAGAAGTGCTCCTGTCGTAAACATTTCTTCATTGCTAATTAAAATAAATATATTTTAATTTTTCCCAAATCACTGTTGGAGTACCGCAAGGTTAAATGCTTGGGCTGTTTTTTTTTTTTTTTTTGGTCTGTTATGTAGCAATATCTGCCTATTTTTTGGGCATCTCTTGTATGAACTAGATATCTTTGATAATTGAGTATTTTTGTTTCAATTGAACCTGCCAAAGATGCACCAAAAGTCAGAAAGATTTGTCATATTTTCCTACAAGCCATTGGCTTCTTACAGGCAACTGTCGTTTGGCACAAGGTGTCGTTTTTTTTAATTTTATCGACTCTTGCAGTCTGTCTTCCGGAGGCCGCACTCTTGGATTTATAAAATTACAATTTAAAATTTACATATTTTTTCGGGCTTACTTACACCTTCAACTTAATTGTTTACAGAGAGTTCTCGAAATCTCTTTAGCACAATAACAAGTTCACAAATCAACTCGCGATACAGTATCTTTTTGGATTTAAAAATACGTTCACTTTTTATGAACGTGTGAAGTCAGTAAAGATTGCGTTTTGTGATGATTTGTGTGATCCTACAAGAATTGGCCTAATGCATTTTTATTTGTTTCTTACAAATATATGTATACGCGCAGAGAAATAATGTTTTCGATTCAATTTTATTTATTTATTCGCCTGGCAGACGCTCTTGCAGACTCGATTGCATTTGAGTTTGCTTTTTGTGTGTGTTTTTGGTTGGTGTTTTTTTTTCTATAGGTCTGTCTAGAAAATGAAAACACCCTTCGAAGTGCATCAGCGCAGACATAGTGGAAGGGTGGTTGAGCTCTCATCCATTTGGCGCTGCAAAAGATAACAAACCATTGCAATGTCTGTGCCCTGGCACAGCTATCAAACGAATCGGATAGTTACAGGGGCAGAGGCGAAGGAGCCCACAAAGTGTGAACATTTCATAGTACTCGTACGTCGGATGGTGGGGCCTGTGTATAAACATTTCACTTGGGGGATAAAGTACACGTTACATGCTTTCCGTTGAAATTGTAAATGCACTGCTTAGTCGATATTTGTATTTGTGGAAATACAACGACCGAGCGAACGATCGACTCAAGGGACGAGGGCCATTTATTCATTTGAATCGCTTGCCTGTTTAAAATACGATTAACTTCGTAAGTTGAGGAATTTCTCAAACCGAACTGGTGGTCATATAGTAGTGTTGTGACTCATTCCCCATTACTATTCGACTCTATGAATATTGATGTGAAGACGCGCCAAATGTACGATGCATTATGAAACATTGAACGCAACGGATGTCTCAATTGCCACACACGAGTTAGTTACATTTGGTAAAAAATCGAAGAACTTCTTGAAGTTTTGTTTACCACTGTGTGGCGCCGACTTTCAAAGACTCACTCGCACTTACACGTCACACCCCTTGGTAGGGAACTTCCTTCGGATGGGTGTGTATTTAAGAACCTCGCGGTCGCGTTTTCCGGCTGCCTACTTTGAAATTTAAATTCATTATAATAATCAACTCAACGTGACACACTTCAGTCGGGGCGGTGCTGTAGCTGTTCTTGGGACACGAATTCTCTGTTTGACAGGGTAATCGTGGCGGTTGTTGTGTTGTTGTTTTAAATATCTTAGGAAACACTCACGCCATTCATTATATTCCATATTCTCACACGACTTTGTGCTGCGGCTACAACGACCATTAAAAAAATAGGAAGGCGAATTCAAAAAGAATCACAACTCATCTGAAATTCAAATAATATTATTCGTACTTTCCGCATTTAGACACTTTGAACAGAAACAAACCACGATTTCATTCACAAAAATAAATTATATGTATGCTACGGTGTGTTCTCGAGGACCGACCGGGACGGGGAAGGGTGTGATTAAGGTATATAAATAAAATATTTATTTAATCCCGCTTCACAATGCGTATTATTTATTTGGATACAGACATTTTTTTTCTTATGTGTTCTATTAAATCTATTTCGAATAGCGTTCTCTGCGAATTAAATAAATAACCTAGAAAGGAATGGATGGCCAAAGTATCGACAGTGGGTCGAGATTGTGCTGTCCGAGTTTTATTTGGGAAACGTAAATGGAGATAAGCGATTTTGGAAATATTTTTTTTTAATGTAATCAAAGCGAACGAATCGTGGGATTATTTTAAAAATAAATTTTATTATTATGCTTTTGAGAGAATTTTGAAATGAATTTGACGTTGCTTTGTGTGGGCCGGACGGGTGTCAATGAACTTGAGTGCGCATTTTTTCCCCCCGGTGACGGAATTTCTCGTTACAAAATATCTCTATATATATTTTTAAGTATTTTAGTGACTTTTATTTAGTGAAGTTGATTTTTTTTTTAATTTAAAAGCGATTCCACTGGGTTCCACTCTTTGGCCGCATATTTGCTTATTTTGTAAAGTGTTTTTGAGTTAGCCTTTTGTGTTCGCTTTTGTGTTATTTTAATTCCTTATTTAAAGATGCTTCAGATTTAACAAGATTCACTCTATCCAAGTTAGTATTTTCATTGATGAATTAAGCGCCCAATCGTAGACCTGAATTTATTTTCGGGAACCGCCTAAGATACTGGCCACGACTCCAGTAGATAAGCTATCAGCCTTCTCACATAAAAATAAGTTCTTATCGCACTTTAAAACTGGGTCACAGAAGGTATTAGGAATGATTTGGAATATAAATTGCGTCTTATTTAAATGTTTGCAAAAACTAGGAATTCTGCTTTTGATCAGCAAAAGGTGTTTGACTGATACGCCTTCAATTTTTAAGCAGGAGTACCTTGCGACGTCGTAATCTCTAAATATTTGTTGATAAACAAAAAATCAGCATATTTTAGTGGCGAATTGTTATCTTTAATCGGCTGAAAATATATAGTTCTGCGAAAGGAATATTATTATACGTTCGGGCAAGAAAAATACAAAAATCTATTCTCTTGATCTTCTTTTAAATTTTCAATAGTTAGTTTGATCACTTCATTTATTTAACTTATATCGTTGATCATGCTATTGTGGGTTGTGATTTTCTTGTTTTTGAATAAAAACGAAGGCTAGGTATGGGGAAAATAGTGGTTAAAAGTTACCGATCAAAGGAATTCGGTAAATGCTCTCTGGTGATCATATTTTTTTGCTCAGGCTAATATTTCTTTTATAGTTCCGCTGATCAATGATAACTTGTAGTTGCAATAAGAAAGAAAATGCTGGGTAAATATCGCAGCATGAAAAAGACACGAATATTACCTTCGGTAGTCATCATTACCGGTTAAATTCCAACAGATTTTTTTTAGTATGGATCGTAAAAGAATTATACGCAAATTTTCAATTATGTGAAATGGAAGAAACCCCTGACTTCATTAGCCTCTGTATGAACACCAAAGTAACGACCGGTATGTCTATGTTCATCGTTTAATTGCCGCAGGTTGGTAGATCAATATTGACGTCGAAGCGAAGGGCTTGGCTCACTCCCTAGCAGGCAAAAATCAAGTAGAGTAACGCGATGCTTAAACTGTTTAAACAAACACTTGAGGGAAACCTGATGATCAAATGGTGGTGTACCTTAATACGACAATAATTGCAACCGAAGTGTTTTTAGAAATCATATTCAAAAACTATTTTCGTTATTATTTTTAAAAACGATTGTTATTTTTGTTGAAAGCTGTATTGTTTTTTAGACAGTTTATTGGGTCGAAATCTCTTAATGTTCAATGCGTTGATCGCAACTGGCTTAGCAGAGCCATTCACTGGACTGCCATAGGTGAGAATGTGTGGACCTTTATTTTTTTATAATAGAAACGATTTTAGAGCGAGGTAAAAATTGTTCTGTTGGTAAGCGGTTTGTGGCAACTCTTGCAAACCCTTTTCAGAAGGACATTCAAAATAATTATTAATCATTTGTTTGCTTTTAAGTTTTGGATGGGAAACATCATCATTGTCAACCTCCTGCATTTGTCACCCAAACTTCATGTCCATGCATGCCCCTGGTGCTAATCAGAGACCGATCTGACAAGTTCCCACTTTTGAAGAGCTCTTCTTTATACGTTCTTTGTGCCTCCACATCGATCAATCTTTCCATCTGCCAGAAATCGCTTAAGATTAATATAGGTAATAAAAAAAAAACTAAAAACGCATTCGATTTGACGCTAATGCATCCGCATATATATTATGTACATACAAATGGGTTATCGCACCCTCAGGCGACGATGGCGACGCAGTGCAAAACATTTATTCAAGTAATCATGCACAAACAAATGATATAAGAATCCCAATCGAGTTTATTATGGTGTGGGGCCTGATTAAATGCAATTTAAATTTCTAATCGTCGTCGGCACGTGTACTGTCGCCAATGTCATTTGTCGATGTTTCATTTTATCTTGAAAAAAAAAAAAAACGGACAGAAACTTGTTCAACTGCATGTAGTTTTTCTGTAAAGTTCGCTGTTGTGTTTCTTTATAAGCAGCAGGATGAATGACCTATCTGTTTGGGTTGAAGAAATAAAAACATTCATCCTCCTTATTCGGATTAAGTTCAAATAACTCAAAAATAATGACGCTTCGTTCTCGTGAAGATTAAAAAACAAAATACTTGGCTTCCTCCTTGAATACACAATACATACCGATGACAGTCAGATCCACAAGTGTGGGCATTTAGTCGAGAGAGTTAATGATTTGTGAAGAGGCGTTCCGAGATGCATCACAAAAAGCTACTTAAGTAGTTCTTTTTTTTTATTTTTTATTAATTACATTCTCTCCTGTTGAGACAGAATAAACAACATTCACTCGATGTTATGTTGATTTAAGTTTAACAAAATTGTGATAGCCAAGATTTTTAGGTGTCAAGGAACTGTGACTCTGATGGCTTATCAAAAGAAAAACATAAAAATCAATCAATTATGATTTCAGGTTTTTTTGTTCATCATTTTTGATGCTCAAACAAGACAAGCAATTAATACAATAAATTCAGTCAGGCGTGTGTTGGCAATTTTATAAAAAAAATAAATAATAATAATGAAACCATGTCCCTTGGATGAGAAGAAGGGCACAAAAGGAGAACTTTTTACTCGTGTCCATGGAGAATTTTTAAATGGAACTCTTTGGTATTTCCGGTGGATTGAGAGTCACTGAAACGCGCTATCAAAAAAAAAGAAAAAAAACAAAATGGAACAGAAAATCTTCCAAAGAAGAGTGGAGTTTTTTTTTTAGTTTTGCTGTGGTTTTGGCAAGTGAAAACACGATTCGTTGCACACATCAATGACATCGATATCGAGTGTTTAATTTTTACTGAAAAAGGTTGGGAATTGTCTTTATTGGTCGTACAAACACTTTAGAACGATTTTATGAACAGTGGGTCACAATGTCAGCACTGTCCTAACTTTCTTGGTAAAAAACGCTCGCTAGACTATCCTTTTATATGTACTATCGATTGTTAGAATTTTAAAAGGCTCTGGCGGTTCCTGATTTCCTACCACGATGACTACTTTCAAATTGAGAGCTTTTGAAAGCAAATTATAGATAGTCCCATCTGTTTTGCTTCGCCAATGAGTAAAAAGCTTTCTACTGTACAACAACTATTTGAATTTCACATAGCTTGTAGGTGTCCTTAGCAGTTACATATTATACAGTTTAAAGAAATTCGCACATGAAACAAGTTTACATTTTTAGGGAGTAGTCAAAAGCTTTTCAATTTTTTAACGAATACTTCAGATGATCTAGCTCTCGCTAAAATCGTATTCAAAAAGTCGTATAGATTCGATCACTGTCTTTTCCTTCATTTGTTGAAGACCGGAAAAAGTTTTTTTTTTCCCGGGTCGCTACGTCAAAAGCTTTCCAATTTATTAACTAGTTAAATAAATGCGCCACCTATCGCTCTGCGCCTTGCACTTGTACTTCAAACAGCTTTATATTCGACTTAAAGCCTTTTCCTCTTTGACTGTAAAAGCTTTCTTCATTTTTTTTTTGCTCAAATCGGTCTAAAAAACTATAACACTATCAGCAAACTGAAAAACCCGCATGCCTCTAAATCTTATCTTAAAAAGCTCACAAATCGGCCAAGTTCCCCTTCCACTTCTGATGCAATCACTTAACAGGATCTAACACAAGAACTAGGCGCAAACATTTACACATGTCCAAACGGATCACTAGTCATAAACAGGGTGAGAACAAAGCTATTATTAGATTCCCCTCCAATTGGCTTTCCAATGGTAGGTTAGGTACTACCTTTAATTTTCTGTTTACACCATCTAGATAAATATCTGCAAATCACCTACTATTATTTGCGGTTAATCTGCGAGCAACATGATTCAGCTAATCCGATCAATAAATTTTAATAGGCTCCACTCCATCGATTTAAAGGCCCACTCTACACACACTCTGAAGCTTAGGTCTGACTATATGTAATTAAAATATTTACGTACCCAACCTGTGGACCACTCCAACTCTTTTTACGAGCAATTAAGCCATTATATACGACTATGCGAGCATACAATATATTTTTTTTTTGTAATGTTACACAATTTCTCTTTTAACGAACTCGAAATGTCGATTACAAAATTTTTTATTTTACGTTGCGTTACTATCAAATTTAATTTTTTTTTCTTTAATCGTAACTTGAAGAGAAATAATTGCTCTTTAAAATGAAAATTTCAATTCATTGTCGAAATCGAATTCAGTGTGCAGTGGCAGAAGTTTTAAAGATAAGCTCAAGGTCTCCACAACTAATTGACGTTGAAATTTTCGATTAATGGTGTTAAATGTGTTATGGGGGTATTTACAAAGAAAGAGATGAGGAAAAATTATAATGAACGGATTAAGGTTTCATAAGAATAATGGCGAATTTTGAAAATTTAATCCGGGTATATTTTTAAAATATTTTATCTAATAGGTTTTATTTCAGATTATTGGCGGTCAAATGTCGTTCGAAGTGATGACTCTTTTTTGACAACAATTTCTTTAGGCGCTCTGTCTTCAATATAGCCGGATTGTGTCTTTACTAAGTCTAGCTTTCCATTAGATCTGCATCCTAATAATAATTAAGCGTCCACTTGCGTTCAAAATACTTAAAATAAGGTCATTTAAGCAGTGTGACTAAAGCTCTTTTAAAGTCGGATTTGTTTTTCATCGATCGTGGTTGGAGTCTTAACTAAACTCGAAGAATTGCCTGTTTATCCTAGCTCCACAATCGTCGACCCAAACTAATGAGCAACGTTTGGCAATTCACTTGCATTCGAAACACTTTAAAAAGTTGATGGATCAAACATCAATTTTTTGATTTGTCTTCCAATCACAATGGTTGGTGTCTAAACTAGGATTCGGAAACTGTCACGCGAATTATTTTACAAAATTATTTAAACCAAAATCGCTTCGAAATGTAATTATTTTGATCGTCATAAACACAATCCATTGTACTTAATAAAATCGCAATTAATTCGCTTACATCCGACTTGCGTTGAATATAATCCGAAAAGTACAGGTCCAACACTGGAACTCACTGACACTTGTCATCTGCTGCTCCTAATCCCCACCGTTCATTGTTATAATATCCAGAATGGATTTTTTTTTGTTTCTTACATTTCGTATATCCCATCACAAAATAAAAGAGGCATCCTTGTGCCTGTAGGACATTCGAAAAGGTGGCAAAATCGAGCAGGTAGCTCAGGATGAAATCGTACTCAATCATCATCCCCTGGTACCGTATCAAATTGGATTAAAGCAACAAAATCCGGAGAGATTGGAAAAAAAAACTTGTTTAAGCCAGCACCTGCTCCTCAAGGGATCATTGCCCAGCACCAGCGCTTGGGTATTTTCTCATGCGGTTTTATCTTCATCTTCATCATCATCACCGCCGTCGTCATCCCGCATCTCGGAGTTTCTATTCAATCGACGAAAAAAAGCAACATGCATTAACCCCTCAGAAGCGCATTATTATTATATGTATATTCCGAAGGGCATTCATTATTTAACGAAAAAAAAACAACCATTGCAACAATGTGGAACATAAAACACCACCAGCCATCGCACCTAGGGGAATGTATTTCTCGCACAGATACAACTGCACACATCTTCACCCATAAAAAGGTCATTAAAATGCATCCACCTTAGGGATAGCAAAATTGGTGCACGAATGGATGGAGAAAACTGCAACAAACAAGAAAAAAAAAACACAAAACACAAAACGAAGGAAAGAACGCAATTGAATAAATGATTGAGATTGAACTGGGCCAAGAGAAGTAGAAGTCCTCCTCTTGTACCTGATGAATGACAGAGGGGTGATGGAAGGATGAGGAATGTTCAAGCATTACCTGTTGTCATAATACGTGTTCAATGCACTTCATTCCACAGCAGCAAGCATCCAAGCCCATTGTTGATGACGACCCAAGGGACGAGACCAAGGATCTTGTTTGATAAGTGTGCGTATATTCCTGTATCGTTCGCATAGTCGTATAATCCCCAGGAGTAAAAAGATTTTCTCCGCATTAAGTCGAGGTTATTGCTCCGATTTTCTTCTCGGCGGCGGAGGTCCCCCTCCTGTTTTATTGTGCTTCCTTCTATAGGGGTTGCCATCGTTTTCTTTAATTCAATTGAATCTTTTGTTCTCCCGATAAAATGTGTCATGTTTCTACGCATTATGTTCCACATAGCCTTCGTAGAAAAACGCATTAAATTGGCATCGTGAACTACTTTCAGTGCCAATATGTTCGGCAAAGATTGCCACAGGATAAACGAATAAAAAAATCGACTGAAAAATTATATCAAAACTTTTCTCCGATTCACTTAGTTGTCGTCCTGGTGGCAACATCTAATAGACAGGAAAAAAATCTAAAAAGCTTAAAAAACTCACAAAAACATATTAAAAAGTAAATTAACGCAAGACGTAGCTAGACAAAAAAAAAACCGCCGACGACAGAGACCTAGACGTTGCGAGTATAAGTTACACACCAGCATGATAAGGCGTTTTTTTTTTTTTTTGTATTGGAAACGAAAACTTTTCTGTAGAGTTCTTATTTTTGCTCCTTATTTTTGGTGTGCTCCTTTTTGCGGTGCACAGTTTTGATATTTTGTGGAGCTTTATGTTTTGCGAGACTGAAACTTCTTGTATGAGAAAGTTAAACTACCGCTTTCCAGTTGATTCTGTCGGTTCTTATGGCTCTGGTAAACTTTAAACGAAGGACGAGAATTATAATGTTTGCTTGCAGTTTGTGCAGAAATGGGAAATAGTTTGCGGAGCATCATATGTGGTCCTTCGAGCCGGATGATCATTGAAGTTTATCCGTACTTTAATGGGGGGCGGATTTTACTTGGTGGCAAGATAAACATGACGTAAAGGAAGGAAGTTGTTTTGCCGATGTGGGATTGTTGATTTTAAATAGGTCTGTACTAATTGGGGTGATGTTTTTGCCGAGTGTGGTGGAGGGTGAACAGGGAGGTAGTTGGAATGCAACCCACTGGTCTAAGTCTGGTCTATCTAAAAATCTACGACCCCTATTTGTCTCGAAAGTCTTCACAAACATCTGGTGAACTAAATCCTGATAAATGAAGTGAAACCTTTGTGTCGTCCATTTTCAAAACTCTCGTGGTTATCCAACTTAAATCTTGATCAATTTGGAGGTCTTTATAATGCTGGATCTTGATCTGCAGCATTTATTGAAACGCAAATGACACCGTCAGTTGTTAAGTGATCTAAGCAATTCGCTTCATTTAGGGGCATCTTAAAAAAAAAAAAACATATATATTCTCGACGGCTTTAGTTGGTGGTCCTTCGAGCCGGGTCATCGCTGTTAAAAACCCTTTAAACTTGAGTAAACCAACTAATTATGTAGGCTGGGTTTGGGAATTATATTATCTTGCATCTTGTCTTTTGTATTGTCTTTTTCCTCGTCGGCATTTGTGAGAATTTGCTGCAACAGATAATTTGGTCAGTGCAACACCATGCTAAGAAGTCACTTTATTTTTTATATATGTATTTTTAAAGACGACACGAATATGCAACATCGACATCAACTGACAGTCATCCGCTGATACGAGCAATTTGAGACTGCCACAGAAATATATCGCTCCACCGATAACTTGCCTTCTCAACAAGCATCGATGGTCATGTCTGTTTTAAAGTCCAACAGAATAAGTTGTTGATGCCACCATTTTTACTCGCGAAAAACCGAAAGATCGTCACTCAAAATTGCCAAAGTGGACAATGCTTCGTATTTACACGCAATGCGGGTTAGGGAAACCCCTCTCAAGCTTCGGTAACACCTTCAAAATTTAAATTCCAACTAACAGTCAGGTGTTTTTCTAAAGTTCACTCATGTATGGTCCCTCGAACCGCATTACTGCCGATGATTAAAATAATAAACAGGTAGTTGGCACAAAAGGTTCATATAGCAACCAAGTTCTAACTTCTAACTTTAATAAATACTGACTTTATTTATCGTATTAGTCGGGAGTCGAGAGTACAACGTATAACGAAGAAATCAACATATAGATAAAGTGGACCAAGGTCACGAACTTGTAGCCTGTTGTATGAATACATCGCAGAAAATGCCTACAGCTTTCAGTTTCGTCAGGTGTTGTTTCTGCCAATACTCTTTATAATCGGCGATTCAATTTGGTGTGTTTTAGACCGCCATTGACAGCCAACTCGTAGTAGATTCACTTTGTAAGAATGTGGTCCTCCGAGCCGCATCGTTAACGTGGATTTTTATCTATACATAAAAATAAAAAAAACCTTTTTGATGGAATTTTTGCTGTTTTCTAACAGTCATTACAATTCAAATTTTCCCTGAGCTTTTCCAGTTGAACCAGCAGCCATTTCTGACAATACCTCACCATCCTTTGTATAAGTTTAACCACGTTCTGAATCAAAGTCGACCGGAACAGCACTTGGCTCTACTGCTATTCAGTGCGTAGTATGTACAGATGCAACAAGTTCCATTAACCTGTGAAAAGGCTGTCAAAAAGTTCATAAAATTCCCAACGCCATTTTCCGGTCAATTAAATCATAAACAACCGTCCACATTCATATAAAAAACACCGCGTAAATTCCCCGAATGAATTTCAATACCAATTCCAAATAATTGCGCCCCACTTGGCAATATAAATCCGAACTCATCCTAAACTCTCAACTCTGGAATCGCTTCCATCTGATTCATCATTTGTGTGTTTTCCCTCGCCGAATATAAAACTTAAACTCCCTATAGCCATAAACTAGTGCGCGCATAGAAAAGATAAAAACTGTTCATTGCCCCCACATAAAAAAGCAGCAAAAACGCTCTTCAAACGCTCATGTTCATGAATATGATGCTGTTTGATGATGAAATGATGTGCAACACCACCATCTTGTGTGCGCGCTGAGTCACTGGCCTCAGTCTGAATTCGGAGACGTGGTCTCCCCTAGAAGTTGACGCGCTCATAAATGTTATAGTTTCATCGTCCCGTATATATGAATATTCTAATTTTATTATGCATATATATATATAGAATCGATTTGCAAACACTTTGGTCGCAATCACACACAGCTGAGCATTGCCAAACACAAGTAGTTTAAAATCGACAAAAAAAAAACTGCCAAAGGAGCAGAAATATCGAACAACCAGTGTCTAATGTCTATGTCCAGCGACAATGTTGTGAAATCTGTGAAATAGTTTGGCTTGCGCACATTAGAAGGTCAGCACTCCACTTGGAAATTGTATACTCCCAGTTGAAATCAGGCGCGCGCACACATTAGCGCTACTCCAAACCGACTATCAAACTGGGTTGTTGTCGGTTTGTAAGGGAAGAACATTGACCCAAATGATTTGCATACAAGCACAATTTAACGCGCACAACCACTCAGCTCAGCTCGGCTCGGTCCGGATCAGCGTGATCGCTGAGAAAATAAATTTTTTGCAAAAATTGAAAGCAAAAACAAAAAAAATCTTGTAAACGAATTTACAATAAAATTTCACGCCGTTGCGAATTTGTATTTTGTAATAATTATCAGCAGTGGTTACATAAGATACAACATCCAGAGAATTGCCAAAAAAAAGTAAAAATAAAAAAAAAAACCAGCAATTGAGTAAAAAAGTGTACAAAACACAGAACATTATCAATTTCAGAAGAAATATTTTATTTTGTTGTTGTACTTTCTACACGGGTTACGTAAGATTTGTTGGATGGATTTCGGGTGTTGTAATGGCCATGTTCAATTGCAGTGCAATATGCGGCTGATGACACCACAGCGAAATAGCGGAATCCTCGCGGAACATCTACAAACACCCAACTGGTTATCAACTTAATTAGCACATTAATCTACACGGAGTCAATAAACTTTCGACTGGCATTTTTAATTTTGTCGGCTTTTATTTTTTATAAGAAATTTTGTTTTTATTGGCCGGCTGACGCTGGTTTTGTTTTGATTATTATTATTTTATGAGTGAATGTAGGTTGTTTGGGCGACTTGTTTCAGATCGATAGGCTAGAGATGGTGATAGCAGTCTGGTTTTGGAATTTTGTTGTTCCCCACTGTAGATGACTAGACTGGATTTAGATTGTCTGCTCGATGGAAAGTAGTGGGCAATTGCAAGTGATTTTTCGACTGGTTGTCTGACATTGCAGATAAATTTGGTTCTTCGAGCCAAGTGAGCTGAGCAGTTGTGCATCGACATTTAAATTTGGTCCGTCGAGCAGCGTTGTCAAAGATGTTTGAATTTTGTGATTAAAACCGAAAAAGTTCTTTTAACTTACTGACAATCTGGTCTGCAGTAGATATATATTCCAAACTGCCTAAGATGGCGCTGCACTTTGAGACAGTAAATTGTGATAGGATCACCTCAAAAATGCTGTCGAATGTGGTCCTTCGAACCGCATAATTACCAGAGGATTGACTTTTGCTGCAGGTATTCTAACTCCAGTATTTCGTGGGATCAGGTCTTACGAATGATCTATATTGATGCTATATTCATCATCTTCTGAATTTCTTATATGCGAGCATTGGTGAAGACAAATCATTTAGAAAAGCGAAGGGGTGTGCCGTCGTCAAATGCAGTGTGATGTCGAAAATTTTAATTTGTGCGCCTCCGTTGTTTTTCGCCGTTGACAGCCACCCGAAAATGATGCTGAATAAAATATTAACAGCTGGATTGACTTGTTTCGTTACTTGAGTGACGGAAAGAATAATATATAAATAACTACTGACTAACGACTAACGATTCATTCGAAAGAGCGACTAATCAACAATCATTCCCTCAATATGATAATAAGCAGCTTAATAAATTGGGTTAAATACCGAATAAAACTGTATCTACCGCTTGGCAATATATCTTTTGCTAAAGTTTCACACTTTGGATGCAGGCAATTCAAAGCAAAACCACTGCAGATACACACTTTGAAGCGTTTATATACCGCACATGCACGTAGTATAGCCAACCCAATAATTGTAGTTATGTGGATTTGCAGTTGCGATAACGCAGGCCTCCACAATCTGCTATCAGCACAGAGAGGCAGAGGCTTGCAATACGAGTGTACGGTATGTGCTCTGTACATGTGTGTGTGTTGTGCGTTCTGCGGCGCATTTGCATTATCAGTTAAATTAAGTATTCGCCTCGATTCTTGAATAACATTGAATCCAATCAGTGATACGGCGACTAGTCGTACAGTAGATATGAACCTATACTACCACTACAATCATGCGAGCGCGCGTATATGAACTTTTCCTGGGCTTGACTGGGGTCAAGGTCTCGTATTCTTCGAAGGTTCATTGCACGTACGTAAGTACCTATTATAGGCTCACAGAGGAAAAACAAGAAAATAACTCAATGTTACAATCCGATGGACAGACGAGAGTCGCGGTTCATTGTTATTTATGGATTTATCACGATCGGAAGATCACACAGTGTTGCTGTTGGTGCGTTCTGCCTCCGATGATGATCCGCAGCTCTGGGTGGGGGACTTGAGTCCATGCAGCATACTTGTATGTATTTTCTGTAATGTTGCGAAATAATGACGATAATAATGTGCAATGCAGGAGGGTGGATGCAAGCGGGAGAGAGATGAAGAGTTGGCTGGTTGGGGAAAATGTGTAAACAATTCAGTGACCGCAGTAAGGGTGTGCTTCGGATGAATTTGAAGGTCCCCCATCCCTGCAGCAGGAACCCTATTGCCGTTTTTTTTTTTTTTTTTTCGTTATCCGCTGCTTGTGGTTAGCAACAGCAGCCGGTGAGAAGGATTAAATATCTTGCCGCCTGGCGAATTGCTGCTTAAATTCAAGCAGACTATACACAATAATGCGCGCACGGAAATAATAGCAATTGTTTACGTATAGATACGTCCTTCCTTTGCACAGCACCAGAGTGTGTCTGTGTATATAGCTACAGTCGAATCTGCATTTTGTTTAAATGCAAACACATTGACTTTGTGAAGAGTGAGGAGGCGGCGCAGGGTCTCTCCTTTGCTCGTGGTGATGGTAAACATAAGTGTGCAGCAGCGATTTTTTTTTAAAAAGAAATATAAATATATTTTTCGTCGATTTGTTTACGTTAGCCTCTTTGGTGCAGCAGCATCTCCCTATAGGTATACCTACATATATCTATGTAGAAGTGGTGGCTGCAACAGCTAGAGGAAGGAAGTGTAGCTTGCTGCTTTTGCCAGAACAGCATCTCTCATGCTGTTGGGAGCTGAATGCCTGCCATACTCTACAAACTGCTGTGCGATGTTGTATTCCATTTTGTTGGTTATTTTTTTGTATTCCATTTATTTGCATTTATTATTTTGTTTTCCCTTGGAGAAGCGCTATTTTTTCGTCGCCGCCGTCTTCTTCGTCTTGTTTCACTCGTTTAGCAGCGACATTGAGTTCGTTTATCAACCTCACTCTCGTTGTAGTACTATAGAGAGACTCCATGTGATGCTGCTGTTGCTGCTTTTGATGATGATGGTGTTTGTACTGGTTTAAGGTTTATTTTTTGTCGAAAGTGCTAGTGTAGATCAGATTTATTTTTAGAGGACCCACGAGATAGGTATTTGTATATATACCTACTCAAACTTGGAAACTGAATTTCATCTTACAATTGCATACTAAATGAGCTCAAATGCGGATATGTGTGCAAAGATGAGGTGCGAGATGGAATCACTTTGGAGGAGGTGTAAGTGTAGTTTGTAATGCGATTCGGATAGGAAGTGGACGTTCTGAGTGTTGTGGCTTCGGGTACTTTAGAGATGATTTGGCGAGTGTGACAAATGCCTTAAGTGGGTCTATATTTAGGGCAGGGGTATTTTTTTTGTTTTGATTTTACGACCGGAATAGAGGGATGTGATGAAAAAGGGACATTGACTTAAGAAAAAACCGCGCTTTGAATAATTAGTGTTCTATTGCGGTACCCTGAGGAACATCAGACAACATATTTGCATCGCGAGTTGTGGATAGGGTGACTGGTAAGGGACTTAAATAATGTCAGCTGTCTACTGAATATTTTTTTCTCTAAAAAATAGTTCAATATCGGCGGCTTTTTTAACGAAACTAAAACCCCAGAACTACTATTGAACTTGTTGCAAGGAAGTTTCATTTCATTTGGCCCAAACAATTCAGTGTGACCGTTACAGAATTCTGAAAAGTCACAAGAAAAAGGGCCAATGAGAAAAAAAGTGTCAATTTTGAAGCAGATTTTAGAATTTTTGAACAAGTATTTATTTAACAAGTATTGGTTCGGTAAATACTATAATTGTGATTGGCAACTGCGTTGCATTTCAAAGGTTTTTATTTGGAAATATTTGCATTTGAATAATTTTCGCCTTCACCACCAAAAAAAAGGGCCAGAATAGCAAAAAATTGTGGCTCTCGAAAAAAGTGCCAAATTGCAACTTTAGTCGCGGTCACTCTGCCAGGCATTGCTTTACTAACTTGAGTGCACAGTGCCCTCGTTGTCTTACAAATTTTAAAGATAACAATTTCCAAGTTTAGCTTGTTTTTTTGTTAAGATAATAATTTCCTTATCTGATCTGATGGATTTTGGACGTGTATTCCTAAAACTCGCATGTTGCTCCATGATTATTTGTAAATAAGTACTATTTTCGACCGGCTAACCATTGCTAAAATGATTACCCGGTAATACCAACTATCACTTACCATTGATTACCATATCTTACCATCGATTACCTTATACTACCAACGCTTACTCGTCACTATTTAGCATTTCTTTCAATCTCAACACATTCATTGGTAAAAGTGTTCTTCGGATGATTGTAAGGCTATGGTAATCACAAATTTGAATTACTGACACTGGCGATTTATTTCCATAACCGCTGAAAAGCTAACTACAATTCGCAAACAAAAGGCATCCAACGGCAAGATATATCCACTTGCTTACCAACAATTACATTCCATTACCCGTGATTACCCAGCATTACCTCACATCCGAGAAGTCCTCATAGACGCATAGACCAGGGTCATACCATCCATAGATTCCTCTCGCTAAACCTCACGCGCTATGTAACAGTACCAAATGAGACACCTTTTCTTAGAACTCGTCTCATATCGACTTTGCTCTATAAAACAACCAACCTCTGTGCTAAGGTGATCTGCATAATAATAATAATAATAATAATTGGCGCAACAGGTCCGTATGGACCCAAGCCTAGCTTCTCACAACCATTCGTCTTGTGTGAGTTTTTTTTTTTATTATTTTTGGGACGAATGGAAGGGATCTACAATTTTATGCCGAGTCCAAACGGCCAATTGAGAAGCTCTTTCATGACAGTTATACTCTCGGATGTTTGTCAGACGTTCGCGAGAGGTGGCGCAGCGAAAAAAACCTTAAGTTGGAATTTGGGTATTTCTCGGGATTCGAACCTGGACCCCTCGCTTAGTAGTCCAACACACTAATAGTTGTGGAAAATTTCCTGTGCAATCTGCAGACCATATGTCAGCATTTATTTTTTGTTTGTCCACCCCAACGACACACTTGCATTACTCACCACAACAATGTTCCCAATTAAGTATGACTTGTTGATAATTAATTTATTATACGATATTTACGTTCCTACTTATCGGTAAGAAAATAATAACATTCAAGCCAAAAAAAGAAAATGCTCTCTATGTTTACAAAACATTCGACAGTGGCGCCCTGCTATAAAAGTATCTACAGCTATGTTTACACACACGCATTTCATCGGAGCATAGTCGAATAAAAAAAATAAAAATATATTTAGGTATTATCGCTCTCGCACGCATATAATTAGGACGAAGGGGACGTGCCATCATTCTTGTAATCATTTTTGTTGCCCATTTTCGTGCGTGAGGGTTGCAATTGGATTTAACACAACCGACCGACGGCCGCACCTTTATTCAACTGGAACTGACTTATAATTGCAGGCCGGCGCACACACAGGCGCTCACACAATCTATTGTCGACTTTGTACCCTAACCGAGGGCTAATTGTCAAATTTGTTTGTCAATTAAATAAATTATATTGATCGGGAATCAAATGAGTCGAGCACGTTTGTATATAGTTCTCCCTTTGGGTGGGCTTAGTTTTTTTTTTTTATTAAAACATTTGGGCTTAATGGGTTTTCGGATTTAAGATTAAGAGCTTTATTATTTCGGCGCATTTAATTACAGTTGAGGTGGCATATTCTACGTATGTCCCACAAACAACATAAAGATCTACTTATCACTGGGCACTAGTGGTCTGCGCAAAAATAAATGTCTGCCGTTTTTTGCAGTTTTGAAAACCCCCACAGATGCATGCATCGGATGCGAAACATCTTTTATTCAAAGATACGTGTGTACGTGCCGTACTTTGTCAATCTCACTATCAATTGTAACATCTTTACTACGGAGTCGGCGGCGGCATCTATGTTTCGTGCTCATGTTCTCCCATGTGTATGTCGTTTGTGCCTTCCGTCAATAAATTTCAACTGAAAATTTATATTGACAAGCTACAAATACAATTCATTCTGTGTCACATGTGAGTGTGGCCAAGGGAAAGCTGATTCCTTGGAACTCGCGCCAGTGATGAGGATGCCTATCGTTCGGCATATGCTGCACAAACGAAAGAGGGTTTCTATAATCCCTCTCAGCCGAATGCATAGCCATAAACATATAGCAGCAGCACCATGAAAGGAAGAAGATCGAATAAAACAAAACAAAAAGGGTCTATCCATCCGTCTAGTCAGTCAGCTGGACTCCTGGTTGTGGATGGTTTTCTATCCTCCTTCCTCTGTCACGGTGCGGTTGGGTCATTATAATTTATCGCTTGTGGTCAGTCACCCTGAGCCTCGGCCTCGATCCAAGAATGACAATAATAAATTTTATATATCCAGTATATGTACATGTGGATGGTGATATTGGTTTTGTTGTTGTTCTTGTATCCTGCGCTCAAAAGTGTGCTCAATGTATGTATATATTTCTGTTTTTGTGAATTTTGTGTGCCTTTCCTTTGGGGTTATTCTTGTGTTGCCCCAATTTGTGCAGAAGAAAAAAACGCGCGCAATAAAAGCGACGATGAATATAACAAATAAATAAAAACGCTCAGTGGTGTGGTCAATGGACATTGAATGGTTTCCACCGGGTGGTGGGCGAACTTTACGTTTGTTTGAGAGATTTAACAACATTTTTTTTTATTGTTTACAGTTCTTCCCCCATCGCGTATAGTGGGGGCTGCGCAGACTTTTTATGTATGCTTAATGAGAGCCACCCAAGTAATCACTTTTGTACAAAAAAAAATTGGAAAAAGCCATCCGCATTTCGTGTTCAGTGTCGCCCCCAAATTTTCTTCATGGTTAAAAAAGGCAAATCCGTCTGGCTTGATGATGATTTTTTTTTTGTATAAATAAACATCACATCAGCCATGAAGGGCATTTACAAAAATAAGCAAATGAGTGAACGGTAGATGAAAAGAATAAAGAATAATGTACCTGCTGGTTTGAGGGAAAGGGTTTCAATTCATCGTTATCAAAGTGAAAACGTCTACGTACATCCCAACAGTGGTAATGATTATTTAAAACAGAGACACCACCATCAGGAAGATGGTAAAATTAATGGTGAAAATGGGTGTATACCTACACAGAAAAAAAAAAGTCTGAATCGTAATTTCACCGAGGACGCCTTGTGGTTTTGGTTTTTCCACACAACTCCGATGAGCGTTGATGACTTCACAATGAATTGTTTGTGGTTTTTATTCGCTGGTTTTCGAGCGGGTATAGGTATTTTGTTTGATTAATACGACAAAGGGATACGCTTGCCAATATATCTAATGAGGAGTGGATAAACAGGACAAGGAACTGAATTTGGCTGGTTGGAATTTTTTTGCACACAGTTCCCGATGCGAAATGTAGAAAAGGGCATTTCTCCCCAGTAGAGTACATGACAAGCCTTCAGAAAAGGAGCGGGACATGTTTTTTAGGCCAGCCAAAGAATGTTCCTTACATCGGTATTGAAACTGGTATATAAATCTAAATCACTTTGCTATCGGTCATTATTTTTGAAAGGACTTGTTTCGAATCAGCGAAAAATTGTTATTCCCCGATTGTGCACTGTGAAAATTTGTCAAAGTCAGCTTACAAACTTGTGACGGTTGCATATATGAATTGAAAACAAAAAATACCCCTCGCCATACGCCCTCCGTGATGAACGCAACAATCTCGAAATGTCGAATCGCATTTTAACGCACATGTAGGAACCACCATCTGTTCTGCTTGTATTACAAGTGTTGCTAAGAAGAAATGGGGGACTTGCCACAAGTCTCCCACTTTGTGGCTCAACTATTTACATTTCGATACACCCACACGTATCTGATTGAAACACATCTTCTCCACGACAGGGCAGTCTGAGAACGTCTTCCTTATGACCCGCTTAAGTACACAAACAATCTTTCAGTCTGGTCGCACACAAAACCACAAAAAAAAAAAACACATATGCCCAAAATTCATAATTCAAATCAAAACACAATTAGCCCTCACAATTGCTTGTGTTTATCTTCGCCGACTAACAGAAAAAACAAATTCGTGCTCTCTCTTTCTCTGTGTGTATCTTTTATCTGGCTTTCTTCTCGTGCATTTAAATCCATCTCCATGCCCGAACAAAACGAAAGAAAACAATGGCACCGAAAAGACGCGAGTTCAGTCTCGGCGATATTGCCTTTTGTAAATATTAACAAAACCGAATATGGGTCCCATTAAAAGGAAGTTTAGACGGACACCAACCATCTCACTATCTAACCATTCGCCATCATCATCATCATCATCATCAACGTCAGCGCAGTGCGCACTTCAGCAGCTGGATGCATCTGTGTATCCATGGAACGCAACCAGAAAATTTACCAAAAAGAAAGAAGAAAGAAAACAGAAATTCATAATGACACAGAGCGCGAGAAAGAGACGGATGGATGAGAGGTGCATGATGGCAGGGGGAAAGGTCAAGATGTGTTATGTAAACATTCATCGATCATTTCGACATCATTTTGAGTTTTAAGTTAAGTCTTTCTCTTCTCTTCGGTCTTTGGGTAGTTTTTTTTTTATTTTTTATTATTATTATTACCACCAGTTTTTTTTTTTTATTTATTTTTACTTTTTGTTTAACGACATTTAGCTAATGTTCGAAAAATGAAATGCACTTTAAAGTGCACTGTAGCGACGGTGCCAGTGAGAGGGACGTGACGAAGAAAAAGTGGAAGTTGTTTATGGGGGGTTGCGTGGGAGGTTTTCAGTTTGGGTATACGCTCTTGTAACCGAAATGAAATGAAGGGGGGACGGTCGTGTTGTAAGTCTCTTTAGGATAATGAAAAATCGTCTCTATGGGTGTGGCGGCCGCACAATCATTGTAAAATACTGTAAACTTAATTGTATACGGTATCTTTTTTCTTCATAGAGTCGAGGGGTTTTTGAATGAGGTATCAATGGGGATATATGGCGGTGGCTCCATACAGATAGGCACTAATTGATTAGAGATATTTCAAAATGTGTGTATGGAGGCTAATGTCTTCATTTTTTTGTAAAGTGAATTTATCAAAAGATGCATGAGGGTATTGCTGTGGTTGGGCTAGTTTTAGTGGAGTCTGGAAGGCTATTGTAAATTTTGATGTTATGTTGGTCGGAGGAGATTGATTGGAAAAGTTGTGAAAGAGTCTTCGATATGAATGTCGGTTGCATTTTAACAAAGATATTATTGAAGCAGAGAAGCCGTACAAAAAATATTTGAAACAAATTTGCTATAAATTTACACCAATTATCCGAGACACGAACCCTACAGTTAACATGAAACCACGAGATTATTAAATTGCTATAGATATCTACCTTTTTGGAGCGCTTGTGCACCATTTAATTTGAAAATTCCAACCTTGGCTGGAAAGTTTACCTGCGTCTTATGAATTTGCTTCAATTATCTGAGACTTCAACCATGTTCTTTATGCGGAGCACGATTTTACAATATAAACTTTTTCCGTGAAGGAATTGTTATAGTTTAATAAGTGCCAGTGTCAGCTAAAGTCCGACTTTTGGCAGACTTTTTTTTGTAAAAAAAAAAATTTTTTTTTGTCGGGAAATGCGGATCTAAAACTTGTTAGATTTTAAAATTTCACGCTTAAGCAAAAACGTTTACATTTAAATAAGTCCTCCACAAATTTTTGCCTAACCATAACATTTCTCAAGATCCTTATAAATAAATGTAATTTTTTTTTATTTGCAGGTAAGTTCGGCTGAAAGTAGCTTCAGTAGGCAAACCCCTAATAGCTGAACGTTCCCAGTTATAACGGCTTTGTGTAAGTTTGTATCACAGCATAACATCAACCATAATACAATAAATCAAAACTCCACTCATAAACTGCCTTGCGTTAAACTTAAACCTATTGTCAAATGCAAATGAATAGTTTACACAAAGTTTGCTACTGGTTGTAGCCGGTTGACTTATGTCACGGCTACAATTAAAAACCGCCTTATACCTGGACGATGCGCGCATACGATTCCTCGGCTTCTAGTTTTTCAAAAGTCAGTGCACTGGCACTTGCAAACTATTTATTACGCGGTGATGTAAAGTCGCTCGGGTCATTTGCCTCTTGATTACGAATACGGATACACATCATCTGCATCAGTAGTATCATGATCGTTATCATCATCATGATCATCATCAAGATCATTGCGCTGTGGTTGTCGTTGTCGTCGTTGCCGCTGGCAGTAACCTCAAAATCATCAAATCAAATAAATTCGTCTTCATATGTCTATAAATATATTTATTGCTGTTCCTCCTAACCAAATGCATGGGGTTATTGCATAGCCCCACCCCGCACAGTTGCAAGAACCCACCAGAGACACCACACGACGGCGACGGACGATCAGAGAGAGCAGAACTTGTAGATAGACCTATAGTCGCTACTGATTTATTACAAAAGCCGCAATTGTTTGCTATGTTTTGCATCATTTATTTAATTTATGGGAATGCTCACAAGTGTTGACCTTGCCTTTTAGCGATGATCATCCCTCATCTATGTATATACAGCAAATGCACATCTAATTAATAGAAACAGGGTGGTGATGGTGATAAAAGTGGTTTTGATTGATGGCTTGGAAGAGTTGTGAACTCAATAATAAAAAAATATGGTTGTGGTATATGATAGAAACTGTTGTTTTTTTTTACATATTTCGCGCTGTTTTAATTTTAAAAAATCGCTTTGAGTTTTATGTACTTTTCTGTATTTGAATATCGACAGATACATTATTTCTGGGCATCTACGTAGAGAACGTAAATTGTCCTCAGACAAAATGAGCACCTTTGGAAAAACTTAGTTATCTAATTAAATTCAGCTTTGCGTTCCACATATATGGCGCTTATTCAGACAGATTGTAAAAATCTTAGTACTTACTTTATAGTCAATCAATGCCATGCCAATGGCGTGTCAAATAAGGCTCTAGGTCTATATTTAGAACCACCGCGTGAGCAGCTATGTTGACCAGCAAGAGATCTCGTTATATTGTGGTTGTAAAATTGGATACGTGCTCGCTATCATAGAGGGCGCTGGATATTTGCCTTATATTTCACACAAGGGGTTCCATATTGTCCTTATAATGCGATATACAGCGAGAGGAATATGTTTCAGCTCGTTTTCTGTTCCTTTATTAATGAGGAAAAGGCTCAAACTACTAATTTCTGGTTTCTCCAGAAAGACGGCGCTCGATAATTACCAAAAATATTTATAAAACTATTTAAAATGCTGTGTCAGCACAGTTGCAAACAAATTGCTTCGTCTATTTGAATTTAGTGGCGATCGTACTGATGTACGAAAGTGGTTGTAGTATTGGATAGTGGTTTATCACGCAGAATCATTTTCTTATACTCGTATTTGTCTATTATTTTGGGATCGCAAAACACAAAATTATACAGACAAAGATCAGAGCTCCAGCCACCCTGTCTCTAAAAATGTATCCGCACTATCTATCTGTAGGGTAAAATTTATTAAAACCGATTAAGATCATTGCATGTCATAATATTTTTGTGTTTACCTCGTATTCGACGTTTTCCAAATAACTGAATGAAAAACGGTTGTTGCTGTTGTTTTTTATTTTATTTTTTCTGCGCATGTTTGCAGTTCTGGAACTGGTCAGATGCTTTGTGCCGTCGCCGCCGGCAATTATTAATTGTTAATAATTGTTTATTACAAAAGTTGAAATATACACATAATGCTTGCGTATCTTCGGTGCACTCTACCTGTTTGTAATTGATTGCTTTTGCGATTTCTCCCACTAAAGTGATGATTTATAGTGATTCGGAGAATGTTGGAAAACTCACCCACCCACCGCACTCAATGTTCGTGTATATCTCATATCTTTTCATCAGCTTGGCACTACACTCATTAAAATCGTTTAATGCGAATAATACTAAATTGAAAATTGATTAGGCTGCGTTGAAGTTTTATTTTGCGCGCAGATGATTATGCAATACGATGACCCTATTGCGTTTGTGTTATTCTTGTTCGGTCTTTCACCGACCGCAATCAATTAAATTGAATTATGCGCTGAGTTTTAGTCCAAAAATAAAAAAAAAAAAAAACCTAAATATTATTTATGAGTTCAGTTAAATTTGTTTCGGGGGGAATACTCGAATAATTGGTTTGTTCAACAAAATAACAAAAACAATAAAAATCATTTGATTAGAGATAAAATTCATGAGCTGTCTGGCGAGATTAATAGTTTTGGTATTTGTTGTTCGTCAAACAGGTATTTGAAAGACGTTCTTTTTTGAATATAAACTTGCGTAGCAACAAACAGTAACTAAGAAGACGTGGTTTGCCGTTAATAGTAGCACGTATATACATAGTACGTGCACACTTCGAAATTTTCCATTTGCTGGAACCTGCTCGGAGATAAAAGACGACGTTCAAGATGATAGAAATTTCGGAAAGTTTCGTCAAACTATTTTCAGTTTCAGTAGATATACTTGTTTAAAACGAAGTTCCATGATAACTTTCACCAAAAATCTTCTACGGAATTTTTAAGTGTTTTCATTGCTAAATGTTTGCAATCTCCCCTCCTTTCACGGGGCCTGTTTGGCAACTCGAAAGTGGTAGTGGTACAATAAAAATCGATGCCCCAGATTTTGTTCTCCAACATTGATCCAAAATCTATTTAAAAATGAAACTCAGTGATACCCCTATGATCATTATTCTACGGTCCTTCGAGCCAGGTAAATCATTTTTTAAATATCTATACATATGTCCATGTATATTAGTGTCAGCCATGAATCACTGGCTCTTTGATAATAGGCCATTTATGACTAATCCCATCCACTTTGTAAAACGCCGCAATGCTTCTTTAATCGATATCATGACGAATTGTAGGTTAGCATATTTTCGCTAATTGAAAACTGATTCGCCGATTTTACAATTTTTAAATTGTGAGTCATGTAACTGTTTTTTTTTTTTTTTGTTTGTGGTTGCTGTTCTAAAAACTTTTCGTCGTCGTTTTCAGTTTTACCTGTTGAATGCTTCTTCATGTCAAGGTTGCTACTCATTAACAAAAAAAAACGTCCACTCATCTTGTTTCGTTTTCCATGAACTAGTCATGCTGTTTGGTAGTTTGATGTCATCAAAATTGAAATAAAATTATCGGATGCAAACGGTGTTTAGAAAGATTTTGGTTTTTGGAACCACTTATTTGAGCGAGAAATTTAATTCGCTGAATTGAGCAACTGTCCATGAGTAAAATGTTCCGGTGGCGTACCTTGGGGAACGCACTTAGGGCCGACACTCTCTGCTACATAAAAATAACAGACATACACGATTTTTCATTTGAAACTCTATTTATCGAACATATGTACAGCAAATAAATCATGTTCAAGATGCAACGGAGGGTATCTTTTGTATCTCCTTCCAACATTGTATCACATTTTCTCCTGCGTGAATAATGGCAACGATTGAATATTCATAACAGCAGGACATCAATGAAAATCAATAAATGCTCCATTGGTGGGTTTAAAGATGCACACTTCAACACACAGACACTAACCTTTGAAGAAGAAGAGAAAAAAAAATTCAGAGAACTTGGACGAACCAACATGCATCGCGTTCCCATTGCAACATCACTTGCGGTGAAGTTTTGTTTCCTTTTTTTTGTTTTGCAACTCTCCAGGACTGAATTTCTTCACAAAACATGATCATTATGACAAACACCCTCAGATGGAGCTGTTGGCAGTCGCTGTGAATTCGATCATTCCAAAGTGTACAAAATGATAACTTGATTGCACTCGAAGAGGATGCATATATGAAGTTATGAAGACCGCTGCTCGCATTGATGGACAATCATTTTGAATTACTTTCCTCATCTTCTTCTGCTTTAGATATAGTTATGTGGAAATATATGATGGTGATGGCTTTTCCTTTTAAATGTAACAAAATCCAGCATCAGCTGCACAGGAAATTGTTCTTGAACTCACAGTTTTTTGCTGGACTTTTTTGCCTTTATATGCCATCGAATGTGATGATTATGTGGATTATGAATGCAGTGTAAGACTGAACATACTTTGTATGCTTCTAGATAAGAGAAGTGGGTCTCAAAAGTATCTTCCCCTCGTTTGCTACGTTTAAAGTGCTTCGATGCGGGTATGAGAATCGCCAAACTGTGCTGCATAATAAACTAGAAATTAAATCATTCTTGTACAATAAATAGAAAACTCTTCTTTTTTATGCAAAATTGGTCCTTCGAGCACGGTGACGCATTTAAATATTGGTAAGCGCAAAGTCGGGGTATCTTTAAGTCGATTGGTTGTTTAAAATCACTTTTGGGCAAGACATTTACAAAACTAGTCCTCGAAATAATAGTTTGGGTGTAGAAAAAGTTACAAGAATACGACTACATGTTCAGAACTGGTCCAAAATAAACTATTTGCGATTGCGTCTTTAAATCATTTTCGCTTGCAAGAAATTATTCAAATTCGTAGCAAATAGAGCCGAAAGCGACAGATCTCCGTCGCATCTTTGATACAAAATGATTGTTCAATATTCTAATATTGATCTGAAAAGGAGAATCGGGCTTTCGAGCCTGGGCATATTAAGAAAATTGATGTCATGGGGGATATATGAATCTTTATACCAAAGTTATACGAATTGCTGATTTATTTTGAAACCCTTATATCAACCAACATAAATTCCTCGTAACTGGTGACTTGAAATATGAAAATGTGGTCCTTCGAACCGGATTGTGGTCGTGAGCAAAGTCGACCATTTTCGGCGGGTCCGTACTGAAGCACCGACCCCACTATCTTCCTTTTCTTTGCCCAATATCCTTTACATCTACGAAGCGCTATTAAATATTCGTCCGACTGCATATCATATTGCAAGGAACGTTCAGTAAAAGTATTTCAAATTTGATTCGAACTTTGATCAGTCCACACTTCTAGTTGCCCCCATTCCCATACATTTACTTCCAGCAATATTGACATATGTTGACACAGCCCGTCTGTGTGTATGCTCCTTATAATAAGCTTAAGCAGATGTTCTCAGCAATAGTGCTTATCAAAAACCAACAGACACCGGTGTGGCTTCCAGAAATATGAAATCCCATTTCAAACCGCAAAAGGCAAACAACTGTCAGGCAAGCCCAGAGGGCGCTCTTGATATCTTATCGCGGCCGCGTTACAATTCTTGTTTTCTCCGTTTGTAAGTGCGGCACAATTTCAAAGCTTTCCCCATATACACACCACTTTATGATTTGCAAATACTCGCGTGTGAATATATAGTACGTCTGTGAAGAAATTCTTTTGAAAAAAAAAAACACTAACTATCAACAGGGGGAGCACATTTAAATCAAACACAATGTCGTCTCATTTGCGTTTCTCAATATTTAACTGCGGTACACACATTTAATCGTCGCCTTATCAGCTGTAACTAGCCTCTCTACCCATGCATGATTGAAGTCATAATTATGGTTTAATTGAAATAAATCGACTGATAAGAACCACTTTACGGCTGGTTTCGAAAAGTGATTACATAAATAAAAGAAAAATTTGCAATCACCATTATTACGCACGAGTGTAGTTACATTGCGCCTATATGCAATGCGTAATGAGAAATCGCACGAGATTGAGTAGGTATTTTCAGTTTAACTTCGATTTCACTTCCACAAACAAATTTAAAGAAAAGAAGCAAAATATACTCGCTTTGGAATGGAACGCGCGCTCTGTTGATCATCGCAAAACATGGAAACAAAAATGACGAAAAAAAAACAAAACTAAAATTAACATATAATTTGTAGCAACACTTGAGAGAGCTCAGCCCAAACAGAAAAGTGATATTATGTTAATTTTTCGACCGCACATACACACCGTTCAAGTTACGACACTAGCCTCTTAATTACCTTACGAAGAGTTCCCAATAATTTACCATTTTTGATACCCGTGTACGCATGTTGCTGGGTCAGCGATCTGCAACATGGTAGGTAGGAGAGTTACCTTGTAATTACGTGTGCTAATAAAATGTTACCAAATCTTACGCCCGCTTATTTTGAGCCGGGGGTATTTATTTAGCATGTGGTTTGGGTAACTGCCGGCAGATGATGACTTTCTTTGGGGGAACCGCCATCGTCGACGAGTCATCGTTCTATATTTCCATTTAGCTCTGATATATTTTGAGGCACTCTTGTTGCGTATGAGGTGGCAATACCTGGACTGGGAACAATGTATCACTCTCGTAAGGTTTTTTTTTGTTTTTTTTTAATCTTATCGTACTTGATCAGAATAGAAAACAAGTTATACCTGATAGTTATGTAGCATAATACTAAAAACGACAAGGAAGTTATTTGTAGCGGAAGTGGCTGGGTTACGATTTGAATGGGATTGAAGTTACAGGTGTGTGACAATCTAAAATAACACGTTTTTTGTATGCTGGTTGCATGATACTTTGGTTTTTGGCGGAGAATATTTTGACAGATTTATTTGCTTCGAAGGTCCAAGAAGTCCAGAAGTGTGTTAAGTGTACGAGTAGCACGATATTTATAAATGTATCGTGTCATAAAACATGTGTCCTGTAATTTACGTGATCTATCAACAGCATTCTAAATGCACCCAAATATATGTTCACTTTTACATACTAAATTGGCGTGTTAAATATCATGACATATATCTGCTGCATATTCCCTGTGCTCTACTTATTTGAAAATATCAGTTTTATGCTAATGAGTTAATGATAACCAGATAACCGTGTTCAAACAGACGTTATTATGAAACGCAGCATATATATCATGATATAAGTCACGCGTCACATGTAACTGTTCCTTGCATTTTGACAGAATATCTATTTGTATATGGTCCATAATCTATAATATGCTTTTAACCAGATTTTTAAGTAAAATTGTTTGTCACATATATCATGACAGAATTACTTGTTTTCATTTAACCTGATTTTTAACTAAAATTATGTGTCACATATATATATAAGTAAAATTGTATCATGATAGATTTAATCGCTTTCATTTAACCTGATTTTTAACTAAAATTATGTGTCACATATATCATGACATTAATCTTGTAACTCAAACTTTGGTCGTATTAACTGGGAACAGTAAGAAAATAAAACTCTTTGCTTTGCAACCAATTACTTAAAAAAACAACACAAAATTGCACAGCAAATATCATGACATAAATCGTGCAACTTCTACTCATATCTGCGCCATACTGGAAACCCCAAAATCCTTAACGCATTTGATTGGGATTGTAAGCATAAACCGAAGTCGAAATTTTTGGAGCAAATATCATGACATATATCACGCAACACTCACTAACGTCTGTGATATATTGAGCCTCAAATAATTCTCAAATCCCAAATGTTTACTGGTACACTTCGTTCCTGCTGAAAATGTCATGACATAACTCACGACATTCCCGTAAAAGTAATTATAGTAGAATCCAAACCGATACTGGAATAGACTTGGAATAGAGGATCGTCCACACTTTGTGTGTACATAGTCGTTAGCGCAATCAGATTGGCTAAAAAAAAGACACCCCAAATGTCAACCTTGCGACGGTATTACTTTTTCTATCATTTCCTCATGCTCACACCTTTAAATCTGCTACATTGTTATTATCATTCTTCACGTGCTGCAATTTTGTTTAAACCCGAACAAATACGTATCCACAATCCACATTTTCAAGAAGCCAAACTCTCTCCCCTCTTTTGCAGCTATTGCCAAACACTTTTCCGATGACACTCACCATTTACCGCCGCCAAATTCTGCAAACATTTTCCTTTCGACTATGAACGAGCCAAAAACCGAAAATCGTTGCCATCGCCATGCAGTCTCCGAATGTCAGGGATACTCCTAAATTTTATTTAAATTGCCGTTCACCCTTCTGCATGGCCCAGGAATTTCCACCCCTAACACAGCCAAAAGTATATTGATTCAATCTTACACCCCACTGACACTGGCAGAAAGTTATTTAATGCACATTTTGAGGCGAATCGCAAGGGAAGAAAAAAAAATATTTCAATTACAAATCACTTGCAGCATAACAGCGCAACGATATGGCACCGAATCAAAAGCAGAGATTCTTTTTAAAAACATCAACCATCACCATCCATTCACCTTACCTCTGTGTGGATTCAACAATTATATCATTAGTTTTAAATAAGTGCATAAATGCATTCACTCTTTCTATCGCGGACTTATGTAATACACAGCCGTGTGCGAGTGAGGAAAATTATTTAATTGCAAAAAGTATTTTATTTTTATTTTTTGCTTTTAGATACCTACTTACCTACTCTGCACAGAAATCCGCAGATACCGCGAGCAGATAATCCACTTCACCTTGCAACAGTGTGTTTAGTTGCTTTTCGATATTTGCCAATCTTGGCCATTCGAATGGAAATTTTTTACCACCGCGCGCCGTTAGTCTGTAGTGAACGCAAACAAAAGCAAATTATATTTATGCTCACGGCTTATGTTTAAGCAAACCATGCGCATAAATATGTGAACGCATGATTGCACGTAAGAAAAGCGGTACGGAGAACAAGTATCTGTACAGACCCCAGTTGGAAGCTTGACACGGGTATTGGTTATTAGTTTTTGTGGTTAAGTGTTACATTTGCAACTTTTATGCAGCTGATTGATTTACAGTAGCATCGGTTGTCAGGTGTGTGTTTTAAAATTTCAAAATTTCGGTTACACCAAACCGGAAGTGGATATTTTCCATCTTCTTCCGGGGTATATCGCCGACGAGATAAGGCACCGCTATAGGTTGGATGATGAAAGGAGTGCCTTGCCAAAGGTGGCTTAAAGCAAACACCCTGACATGGCCGATAATACGTTTTTGTTGTAATTGCAATTTTTTTCTGTTGAAATTTATTTAGCCCTCGGAATGACAAAATAAGCAATGAATACAAATCGGTTAATGTTTTTTTTTTTTTTATTTGACCCACATTGATAAGGATTTGTATGTCATTTTTAATGGATGCGCGCGATTTCACAGCAACAATGTCAACGCGGATCATGGACGCTCTGTTGTTATTATGTTTGCATTTATTGTCACACCCTAGCAAATGTCTTGAATGCATGAAAATTGTAAACAAATACAAATATAGCATAATGTTGACACTGAAGGCCCGCTTCATCCATTGAATTGAATGATTCATGGTAGTCCGACAGTGGTGTTGTAATTATTCCTTAACTGGAACGAGTTTTTGGCAAAAATAGCGGGAAAGTCCTACTGTTTGTACAGGATAAAAATATTTTCGTGCGATATCAAAAATGCCATTCAACTCTTCTGATCGTCTTCTAAACAGATCACTGTAATTGAAATTATTGGAAGACATTTTTAAAAATGCATGAAGATCGGTTGCGATTAGTTCGTCATTTGATCACACATCTAAGTCGTAAACCAGGTATCCAAGTTGCAGACCAATTCAGTGCGCAAAAGTATATCGATCGTCTCAAAACAATGATCCAAGACAGGATTTGGGTTGACCTCTAGCTTTCACTTACCAAGCGATCAGGAGGCAGATTTCGTATATCAACGATCGTGTTAACGATATCGTTATTGAAACTTTGATCATCAAAATAAGTTATATTTTGCTGGAATTTTTTTGACAAACGTCAGCTTTCATTATATTTGTGGAAAATTAACTGGCTTAAGCTCTCAAACTTGTATTTTTAGCATTTAGTTTCTAGTTTTGGAGGTCTATCGTTAGTTTCTAGTTTTGTAGGTCTATCGTTTCGACGATAGTCGTCTGAAAAGTTACGGAATGAGTAACCGTACACCTTGTCCTATGTCCAAACAGATTTAGCCCAAATTTATTCTAAAACGATCGGGTGGGACAATTTTTCTTAAGTCAGTCGATCCTGCCTGTCTGTGGATTAAACCACACTACATATTGCATTTAAGCTTCTTTCAAAGAATATATTTGATGGTTGCATTCTACTGTCAGCAGCGCCTGTATTATGTCTGATCGTGTCAAAATATTTAAAAAATCTGGCACAACCAGTTTGTTCTATGCTAAACCCTTTTTCTGGATGGAGACTTATCGCTGTATGCTATCTAGTGAAGATCATTTGCGAGGGAAGTTTGGCGATGAAGATCAGTAGCGATTTTTCTATTCTTTTGCAATATATCTACGAATTTTTGCGCCGTCTGTAATTTTAACTCAGGTTAGGACTTAACTCAAAAGGTATTTTACTTAGTGGGGATCAGTTGAAAGTAACATTTTCGTCGATCATAGTTTTGGTCGTGCATTTTAAAAGTCAGTAGTCAGACTTTTGAAATGCTCGACTAATATTATGATCGACGAAACGTCATTTGCGGAAACATGTGATCTCCACATAAGCATAAACGATCGCGACGAAAATCTATGTTAAAACTCCATAATTTTGTTGCAGTCATTTTGAATTCGCGACAGACATCTATATGATCATTAAAACGCATGCAGTTTGCAGCAAACTTTTTGAGTTCCGTGGCTAGGTTTGTACGAAATTCAGGTCTCAACTGATCATCACTTACTAACACACATGTCAGCATGGCATGAAGATCAGCCAACAAAATTCAACCACTGCAACGTAATTTTGTTAAACATTCTGCAACGAACATTTGAAACAATTTTCATAAATGTAAAAACTTGAAAAGTGACTTCTTCTATTCGATGTGTCTTTGATCGCGCTTGAATGGAGTTGACTACTGTAGCTACTAAATTACAAGCAAGGCAACCGCACAGCATACCAAAACAATTACTTAACCACCCCCACTGTATCTGATTCACCAAAGCTTACATACAAATTCCAATCCCAAAAAGAGATTGATGGCCACAAACACAACGCCACAGAAAATGATCAATTAATGTCTCCATCTCAGTTTTCTTCCTTTTCCCCATCATCGTTTTGTAAATTTATTACTATTCAACCAGTTTGAATGCGTCTCCTTTTCCAATCTCATCAGCTATTCAAACCTTACACATTGAATTGCATTTTCTTCTGCTGCAGTCGCAGCCTTATATACTAAACCATCTCATCATCAATAATCAAGTCATGTCTTTCGAATCGAAATGGCAAAGAAAACCAAAAGAAAAAAAAACACCCTTCTACGTGGCATTAAAATTCAGACATCCTCACCGGGTTTATATATATATAAAACAATGCTTACACTCTAAATGCAAAATAAAAAAAAAAAAGAAGAAAAAAACCTTTACCCGTAAAAATTCATCCTCAATTGGAAAACATCCACATCACTCAATAGCGAAAGAAGCACATATACAATACAATTCATAAAATGAAAAGCTATCAAGGAAACTCGACAGCAAAAACAAAAATCATTCACCACCGCCATATAACCAGCAGCAACAACAAAAACAAATCAGTTTATGAGGCCAGAGTCGTGAATTTCCTTTTTTCCTTTTTGCGTTTTGTTGCCTCTCATCTGTTTTCGTGTATATTTTTTTTTTCCCTGAATGCGCGATATGAAAAGCTGCACAGGGGCAGTCGCAAGACGTGTTTTATAGGTAAACGGCCAAATGCGATGTGTACAGCTAAAGATACAGTCACCTCACTGACGTGTGACTCCTGTGTGATGGGTGGCAAAGAGGCTGCCAACAAATTCATATGTTTTGAATACAATAATACAGATTTTTCAATATGCGAAAAAAAGA
Organism: Cheilosia vulpina; assembly: GCA_916610125.1. NCBI lineage: Eukaryota > Metazoa > Arthropoda > Insecta > Diptera > Syrphidae > Cheilosia > Cheilosia vulpina. Next base: position 48,048,488 of record OU744279.1, read on the forward strand.
CAAATTCCAAATGTACGAGTACATACAAATTTGTTTCTTAGAACCAACATCCCCTTTGGGGTAAATTCAATGTCAAAATCTATAACCACACCATGGGGATCCGTAGATATCCGTACGCTATCTGTCTAAAGATACATCTCGGTTCAGAGCAAACGTATACATAAACAAAGTGGGGGTTTACTTTCGCCAAATAAATTGTCCTTACGTCATTAAGTGTGGTGACTATATCTAAATTACTTTTCGACAGCACTATCTAATCTTAAACTTAAGTCATAAATTACACCGGCACAGGTATACACACTACACAGTTTAAAAAGAACTCTGCGGAAGAGCAAGGGCGTCGATTGTAGAAGAATCGATGTATTCACCTGTATAAATAATTAATTAGCTCTGATAGATGGTATCTTTGGCAATAGATAAAAGAACGGTCGACTCAACTGTATATTGTAGAGACACATTGTTCCCGTCGCTATCATCATCATCGTCACATTTGCATAACAGCTCTGTGCGCGCACACTTTTACTATTTCTGGGTTACACATTTTCCGCGCTGCGAAACTAACAAGAAAACAAAATTTACGAATAATGTATTTAATCGTTTTGAACTGTAGACACCCATGTTGTGTTATTTATGCGATGACATTTGATTGATTGCACATTTATTTGTGGGACGACACAAGTGTTTTCAATTTTTGTGCGAAGGAGATTTTGATTTTCTAAGAATAATTAGCCATGGATTTAGTGGGTAGCTGAATGAGGGAACATTTTCTATCTTATGTAGAAAATAAACAGCCATAAATTACTTTGAAATTGCGTAGTTAATTAATTTCAAATTGTATGTATATGTTGTATTTATTCAGGTGTGATATGTGTGTCAGGAGAGTTGGCGAAATTTATGTTTGAATGCAAATAATAAATGAGATGTCCGCCCGAAATGGGGATACTTCCCTCAACGTTTTATATTCTTGCGCTTTCTTGTTGGTTACTTATTACGGATGTATTTTTTTTTTTGTAAAAGGAACACGGCTTTATGCTGATGCGGAGGGGTCTCGATTAGATGCTGATACTTGTAGTTAATAGGAAGTCCCAAGTGATAGTGCGTTGTAGGTGTTATGGAATACCATGTACAGCTTGGCTTTTGATGTTGCATTCATAAATAAATCCAACCCCGCTGTTGACTGAAACACGACTTTATTATGAACTAAATGCAAACATTCCAGAATTTTGTTAGGTTGATTAGCTCAAAGTTGGCACAGAGATAACTTATAGTGGCAGTTCATTTTTTAAATGCCATTTGGAGGTGTCAAAAGTGGCTACTTTTTTTTTTATTAAGTATAAATTCAGAAGATTCTAAATGAGTACTTTCTTTTGCTTTATTAATTGTAAGCAGATTTTTTTTTAAACTCCTTGAGGTGGTACGTCGTTCGCTAATTTTACTAGCAGACCCTTACCTTGCTTTGCTAGGCATTCAATTTTAAAGTTAAAAAGTGTTGATGGTATTTGATAAGGATTTCTTATTCAAAAACGTAGCATTTTCAGCTTTGTGATCACTGATCAATTTGTATTAAAAAAAATCACGTATGCATGTTGTATCTAATCAAATACTAGAAAGATCTTGAATGTCAGTTGGGACTTTTGGAGGGAAAAAAAATAAGAGCACATACATAGTTGTGATTTTATGCGACAAAGCAATTTCACGTATATGTACGGTGTATAACAAAAATGAGAGTAGGTTGTGACCAAAGTGAATTTTCTGCACTTTTTTTTTTGTAAATCTACTGCGGAATTTTACAACTGAAGTCCGAACCTTGCTCACCGGAAGTAAAACTTATCTCTCTAAATGCTCATATGTATATTATGTTAAATTTAATTGTGCTGCAGTTTGATTATATTTAATTTAAAAAACAAAAAAAAATCTATATAATACTATAAAAGGGAAGTGAATTCATTTATGTAAAAATTTTTCATAACGCAATCCAATCCAACATTTTATTTTGTTTTCATGTGTTTACAACTATGATTTAATTTACTTTAGTAGTCTTGTGTCTGCCTCAAACCTAGCTTATGAATTTCTGAGTCTCAGGTTTAATTCCTGGTTGAAACTGAAATTTTGTAGTTTTATGAATTAAAATTCGATTACAATTTTCGTAAATTTTCTCCAGCGTGCCCATAGAAGTATTTACTTCAAAAACTAATTTGAAAGAATATTAAAAAAAAATGTGTAGAACTTGACAACAGCGCCACCTATGGGATCCAAAACTACCCTATCTTTCAAGTTGCAACCAACTCATTTCATTTAAATCGGTTGAGTTGTTTCGGAGGTCGACAACACCATTCAAAACATATACGCACAAAAGGAGGTATGTTCACTAAAATGCCTAGTACTCATGCACCAATACACATACAAAGATCGTTCGCATATAGAAACCTCGGTACTGATGTCACCTTTCATCTGAAATTGCCAGAAGCAAAATCGGTTCACGCATTACATAGAACATCAATTTCAAACACAATGCATCTTATTTTTATATAATTAAGTTATTATTGTTTTGCACCTCCAGTTCGTATACAAGTATCGCCAGTAACGACCTCTTACTGTATCTTAAACCTCCTACCGGACAACATCTTAAACATCTTCTCAGATGCGTGTACACAGAGGTATGGTAATTGGTCACGAGCCCCATGGAGTCTGTCATTTTGTCACAAAAAAAAAAACCTTCTTCAGGAAATTAAACACTGTGAAGCCCATAAATTCATGACCCAATTTGTCACAGATCGTCTTTAAAAAGGCTTTTCTAAATTCCTGCCATTTAAGGGTTTATCATTGACCTGCTCTAAGTCGACCTTGAAACCAAATATCGTCGAGTTATTTTAGGAATTATTTCCCAATCAGTCGCCTCTTTCAGGTTTTCGACCTATGAGTCATTTTCTTTTTGTGTCTATATTTTTTTTTGTTTTGTTAAATAGAAACTTGTCCGATTTATGTGATGTCTAGATTTATTGAATTACGAATTTGTATGCTAATGAGCTAGTTTGTAGATCAGTTTGGAGTTCAATGTAACCCAGGCTACATTTTAAGTAGTATCGGTGGCCATGATTCTACTCGAGTGGATGTATCACAAGTCCGCTTTTGATACAAGATGTGGCTGTGTTGATGTTTATGTGTTACATATAGAAACCATGCGAAATAGATAGGTTCAGATATTGGGTATTGTTTGGGAGGGATCCGCTTAATAGTTGAATATTGGTACACGGTTATAAGCCCACAGTTCGGTTGTCAATCTGCTATTTTAAATTGATCTTTTGCTGTGCTACCGATCGTGAGTGGTAGTAATTTATCAGCTTGGTTCATGCATAAAGAAAGCTGTTTCTGTTTCTGATCTTGGATGGCTTGCATTCATTTTTATGATTTGTTTTCTTGAGAGCGAGAGTGCAATAAAATGTTATCAAAAATCACTTCGAACCATTTGCATTCATTTGTAATAATTAAAAAAAAAAAACAATTGCACAACCTTTAACCGTCTGCAAACATTTGCAAATTAAAAAAAATGCTCAGTTTAAAGGCATTGCTCTAAATATTCGCATCCTTCCAATTAACTAAATTTATTGTTAAAATTCCACTCAACTCATGAAAGAACTTAAATACAAAAATAATTATGAGAACACAATTATTCATAATTAATATTTGTATTATTTAATTAGCAATATCATTGAATAGTTTAGACACCAAACATTAAAAAAAAACAAAACAAATTAAAAATAAAAATAAAGTCTTCTCTACCGACAGTCCGCATAAAATTGACCCTTGCTTCAGAGCTAATACGTATTATCATTGCAACCTCTCAGTTCAGACACAAACCTCTCAGACATACCTGAGTTATAACCAACAAGTAAAATTTTTTCTCTCTCTTTTAAAGTTACATCATCGCATTTGCTAAACGAAGTACACAAATAACATAAAAACCGTTAACCTTACCATCCCTAACTTCCATACATGCACATGGAATGTCCGACGATTGACCCAAATTCCAGCTGGCGCGTCCGGCCATAAATTTAAATAATCCCTAATGGATTATCACACCGAACTCCGAGATAAATCATTTGAAAAGCAATACCATCGGTAATGGAAAGTTTCGGTCAGATATCCCTCTGAACAAAAAGGAGGACATCACAACGAAGAGGAATAAAAATAATCTCCATATTGGCTATAAAAATAATAACCAATTATGTACATCACAATTTTCAACACCTCGTCAAAGTGGCGATCGGCAACGCTCTCTCAAGTCCGTCTTTTCTCCTTCCTGGTTGATCGTAAAAACGTATCTTATTGTGAATTAAAATTTTTTCATCGACGTGTCAAATTAAACTACATAAATGCTTAATAATTGTGCCTACCTAAGTAAGCCATACTTAGAAGTCCCTGTTAAGAAAAAAGAAAAACCTCCTGTTGTTCAACTCTCATTACCGTTCGTTTCTCCCACATTTAATTGATTTTTTGTTTTTATGGAAAGAAGAAGAACCCCATAAAATTCCTAAAAATAAATTCCTCAGATATTATAAATGAAGCGAAAAACAGAAGAAAAAGTATCTCAACTCAATCTCAACGTACCGATTATCTGTACAGCCTCAAGATTCGGTTGATGTTTATTTTGTTGTTCGTCGGTTTGTTGTATATTTCGCTCTTAAATTTTATTTTTATTTTATTTTATTTTATCATATTTGGCAGCAGAATTTTCGTTTGATGATCTGGGGGTAGACGGTAGTAGACCCCGAGAAATTGGGTCAATTGTGGCGGACACATTTTCATTTGAATTTATCACTGCACGATATACACGGCAGCGACCGACGGTTGTGCACTGTGGGAGTACGTCGTTCTTTTTACAAATCACACAAGCGAATTTTTCTTAATGCCAAACACCTCATAATAAGTTTTGTACAAAAAAAAAAGAAAAACTCCATTAGTGGTAATTTTCGACACTCAAAGCTTCTGTTCGATTCTTCTGACCATACCGCTGGCTAGGGTAATTAATCTGTCGATCAACTAGCTTGAAGGGCACAACAAAACAAATTATCTAACCGCTAAAACGAGCACTAATTGTGTCTTTAATAAATCTCGCTACTAATTTGCATTATTAATATGTATTGGGCGCTATTTTTTTTTCTTCTTGTCTGTTTGCGGATCTAAAACTAAAAAAAAAAATAACAACTCTGTTCATAATTAATCACCTTATCTGTGCCTTTTTTTGTTTTTTTTTTTTCTGTTCGTTGACTTCACGATGTTGATAATAATGATGACCGCCGAAAGGTGGTGTCTCAAGCGCCTTTACACAAAACAAAAATCCATACAGGAAGGACTTGTCTAATTAATTTGCATATAAATGTTGCTATTAGCGCAAAACTTTAATATTGTTTAAAAACTCAGCAAACCATTAAATATGATAATATGCTATTTATCTTATCTGAAGATGCTTGAGCAATTAACTAACTATCGTTTTCGATTTTGTTTTCTTTTTTTTTTTCAGGTAAGGGCGCATACACGTGGGTTCGTGGGGATGTCCGCCCCAAAATTCGGTTTTACTGTGAGTTATAAATTAAGTTTTTCTGCGAAAGGAGGAACCCATACATAAGTTGAGAGACTGTGCGTTGGAGGTATCTTGTTTGTAGTACTGACTCACAGCGATGTGGGTATAAATGCGAACGCTTTTTCGATTGAAGATTTAACTTTTTGTGCCATTCTTAGGTAATTTGAATCGTTTTCTGTTGGTAAACTTTTTTTTTGAAGCTCCAAACTTTGTATTGCGTCTTACTTTTATAAAACGCCGCCTTTTAAATCCACTAGGGAAGTTCAAAAGAAGTCGCCAATTCAATGGTCAGAGGTCAGGTAGTAAAATAGCTACCCCGACTCTTTTGAACATTTAAAATGATAAACGCGAATAAGAATATTCGTTACTGTGGTCTTCAGAAAAGTTGTAAAATTTTGCAAAGCTTAAATGCAGTTGCGGAACACCCCACCTTGCTGTAAGAATACTTAAACAGCATCAGAGTTCCCAAAAGTAAGGGTACGCAACTTGAATTTAGTTATTGCTAAATAACATTGACACTAGACGGCGCTGTAGCCCTTTGCGGATCCAGTCAGCAAACAATAAATATTTCTGCTTCTGCAGATGCTCTAAATTTGAGAATTTTTTTGTATTTGAAAATAAATTAAGAAATTTAAATCTCAAACAGTAGTCCATCTAAATGGGTACCCTGAGGTATTCCATTTTTTTTTTTCATTTGATTATACATTCAAGCTACTAACTCACCACAAATGCTTGGCTTGGAGGTGTAGAGAAGACGTACTGGACTGGGGAAGCTCACCCATCAAATCGGGACGGATTTTTCGAAAAAGAGGCCATTAAAGTGTTTGACGACTTCCACGAATATGTCAATATCTTCATTTTGTATGATGTGAAAGCAAATTTGGTTCATAATAAATACATCCTTAAATACTTAATACACAGTGCAACACCCAACAGATGTCTATTCTCTGTTCCATCCATTTAATTAACATCGGGTAGCCATTTCAAAACACCCATAGATGTGATTGTGATTGCGCAATGAATATCTCAATTCGTAGCACATTCTTGCGACACTACATAACAATCAGATCTAACATCAGGCACAAGATGAAGACAAACAGGAATAGAAACAGAAAAGAAAAACCCCTCATCATCACTTAAAACTTAAAGTAACTTTCTGTCGCAACTCCTCGTCGCTGCTATTCAACTTCGAAACCAACTTGTACACATCCAGCAAGAGTACTAAACTTAATGCGAAAATAATTCACTACGCTTCGAGGAGGAAACTCTTAAATTATATTTATTTCCAAAGTGTCGTCAACTTGAGGTTCTGTTATATGGATATAGATGCATATAATCCCGCAGTCCCTGCCCACTTCCTCTAGAATGGCAAATTCCCAGCGATTAAAATATCATTAACAGTTTCGCGGGCCAGCAGAACTTTGTGTGTGAGGTTAACGTCTGGCTGTGTCTTCAACAAAACTATATATTACTAGCAAAAGCACTTTCGTAATGGTCGCGTCATTAATCATATTACAGACGCGACACCATCGCAGCGACAGACGACTTAAAGAAAATAAAACATGTCCTTGCGGTGATTTTAGAAGTGAAAAATATTTTTTGTATATATAACACAAAAACTAACAAACTAAACAATAATCTTGCGCTTCCTACCCCTCTTCTTTGGGATGTTGCCGAGTGGTGTCTGAGCTTCGCCTAATCGCATTTCGTCCTCGGTCACATTGGTGATATCTTTGAATGCACATGCCAATTCGGTGTGTTTCTTATTATTCTCGATTTGTTTTTCCACTGCCAAACTACCACTACTGACATTCGATAGTAATCGCTTTGAGTATCTTCGATTTTCATTTTCGCCTTTGACATTTGTTGCTGGCTGTTGTTTTAATGCCACCCACTCGGTGGTTCTTCTACCTTTTGGCTCCTTTTCTTTTTTCCTTTGATTTTGCTCTTCCTTTTGATTTTCCTTTTCGATTTCGTTCTCAACGTCGCCTTTGTACTTCTTCAGAATCGTATTCAATTTACGTATTTTCTCATCTATGAAATGCATGTCGTCGTGTTTGTCTTGAGCTGACGTGCTCGTCGATGGTGCACCGTCCTTGACGATTGGAATTTGCCGAAGGATTCCACGTTGGCGGTGTGGTTTTTCTTGCTGGTACTGGTAGCCGTCGACAATTTGTCGCCGTAACAATTTGTCCGTGCCACTTACCAGCAGTGGCGGCGGTGGTGCTGGTGGTGGCGTGCTCGTTGTGTGCTCGATGAACGTTTTTAGTCGCTCGAATGTGTTCTGCGCTTGGGTAATTAGCTTGATTACTTCAATTTTGAAGGATTCCTTGGCCCCAATTATTTTGACTAGTTCGTGTTGCAAATCCAAACGATCGTTGCGAAGCGAGGCGATTTGCTGGCGCAGACTTAAATTCTGCTGGGTTAGAGTTAGGTTTGCGGCCCTAGTTGCCACGTCCATGGTCGCACTTCAAATGAAAATCGAAAAGTTTTCAATTTCGAAAGAAATCAAAAATCACAGGCTACTAACTTACATTTTCATACATTGGCAATCAAAGTGCAGAAACGAAAAGATTAAACTCCCATGATGAGGAAGTGTTGGCGTTCAAGTTGCCACACTGAACTAGAAAACCTAGTATCTCGGACTTGATGGCGAGTGGGCGGCTTAGTGGTTTCATTTGTGAATTACTAGCCATTACATTGCGTTAGTTAATTAATATTCAATACCGCTTGGAGTATGTTTGTGTCGAATTCAGGTGGCCAAGATTGGTACTAATAACTTGTTCGCGGTAATAGCTTAACACACTGTGATGGGGTGCTACACGAATGGTGGGGTCACAGCGGCTGAAGTGCGCGTGCGAATGCTGGAACATATGGTTATGTCGCGTGCGTGTCTAATTTTTTTTTTTGTATCCATAAAAAGAGAATACGGATTCGTTATGCGCATTCAGGTGGGAAGTAAAGTTGGTTTCGTAATGTGCTGCTGGCTGTGTGTGTGTGTGTGTCTGGGTTTTGTTATTTTTTCACAGTTTGAAGTATGTTTCAGGGTCGGCAACATGCTGTGACGGTGATATGGTGGTTTATTATACATTGCACTGTGTGTTGTGACACATAAATCGTTACCTGTGTAGTGACCATGAGTGAGCTTTGCTACAAGCGGTAGATCTGTTGTATTTCGGTCGGATTTCTCGACATGTGTTGGGAAGAGATAGATTTGTTGTTGGTTAGCTGCATCCGCGAGGAAAACCACCAAGGACTACGCCAGAAGTGGATTTGTCAATCAACAGATGACATGACAGACAGCAGACTTTGATTTTATTTGTATCTGTTATACATTTCCTGGAGATTGTCCACTTTGAACACTCAGTAGTTCTACCATATACAGATTTGCTGCACTGTATCCCACATAATGAGTGTTTATAGATTTGCAAAAAATCATTCTCCTCCATTTTGCATACAAGCCATTGAAAAACATCAATCAAACGTCTTTACGCCCGTGTAAGATCACAATCACATGCCTTGACTCAAATTCAAATTTTCATGTAATTCCTTACGAATTCCAACCAATTCCACATATATACAGACACTCAATGTGCGCGCATAAAACTAATTAATACGAGCAAGTCTGCACGTATATTTTCGACTTAACTCAATCCAACTGGCATTGGCACTGGCACTGGCACACACCTGGGCCCCAAAACGACTGCTTAAAATTTCTATTGCCAAAATGTATCTTCCTCGTCGGTACACCATCACCATTCTACGGCAGCGACATTTAGTCTGCGACAAATTTAAATTTATTCCCATCACTGCCAACATGTGGCGAAATTAGTTTTCACCATTTGTGTCATAGACGCTTCTCACAAAAATCAACCCCCACAATACCATACCATATACCATGTACACATGCTCCATTTAGCAGTTCATCAGAAAGGCGTACGCCGTCAAAGAGTTTCCGTTGAAATCAACAGACAATTTTGACAAAATTCTCTTTGGCAGTCAGTGGGAATACCAGAAACAGTTTTCCAGTGTACACAATTTGTAATGCATTTAAAAATACCAACATGAGTCGGGAGTTCAGTCTTCCATGTCTATCAGTACTTTTTCGTGTAAATATTTGCATTGATTCGAGTAATTAATGATTAATACATTCATTTCCATATCAGACAGTGAGCGAGAGAGAGCGAAAGTGACACTATCAATCAACTGTGTCAGGTTTGTATATCATAAGCAAATACAATAGAATGGTATGCATTCACAAAGTAGGAGGATATCGTATTTACTTGGACATTTTTTTTCTGCTCCCCGCTGTCAAATTGTTGACACAGCTTGGGTAAATCAGTTTATAATTATGTCAACTGTGTGCCACTATCATAGCGATGTGTGATAGAATTTTCCGTATATACCCACACTCCGATACCAGCAATACTTCAATACTTTTGTAATTCGAGGAGATTTGTTTTTATTTCATTTTGTCGGTTTTTGTATGACAGCTACAACGAGAACCTAAGCAAAAAGCAGCTCAAATTCGGTTGTAGGTCTCTTTGGACCACCAGGAGATTGTCCTTATTTTTGTTCTCCAAATGCGTCGTGAATAGATTCACCGCCGGATACTGGTATCGGTTGCCGATGCACGACAAAACTGTCAGTCAATATTATCGAGGATAAAACAGAAAGGAAAACTATAAGCTGATTGATATCTGTTTTCGGGAGTAGCATATAGTAGTTGGGTAGGTAGCTACAGCAGCTTGAATTCACTCAAGTGTATGATGGAATACCAAACCAAAGAAGAAGAAGAAGCGAGACAATGGAGACAGCCAGTCAGAGTGTATGTAGTTTGGTACAATTTGAGGAATTTTTGATGAAACCCATCAACCAGCAGGGGTATCGAGTTTCGGGATTTTGGTAAGAAGTAGGTTGACCGATTGTTGGAAAAAACAAACATTTTTTTATATAAGACCATAACTCTGATCATGATTGATCTCTCGAAAATTCAGTGGCTTAGTGGCTGAATTTTATTAAAGAGACCATAGAAAAAATCAGAAATCACTCGGTTAAAATTTACATGCATGGACATAAACCGCTGTAGCAATTATTATGCTCACATGATCTGTATAGATCATTGATTTCCATGGCTTACAACAAAAGTTGGATCTCGTACTGTATCTATACGGATCATGTGAGCATAATAAAAAAAGGCCTATTATTACTGTATTAATTCGCTTTTTGGCTCCTTCTTAAATTTTCTGAACTCTATATTTTCCATATAAAACTATTCATTGTGACCGACAACATATGTTTAATGTTTAATTTTAGCTCCGACTTTAAATTTATTTAACAGCAATCATTTTAAACCTGCACAAGTAAATATTTTATAGGTCACAATTTGAAATTTTGTAGGGAAAATCTCGCCATTGTGAGTTTGAAAACTTGGACACTAAAAATAATTACTATACAAATTTCGTAATTGTGATCTTTGACTATTTTAACGTCGAAACAAAAAAAAAAGTTATTAATGTGACTCAATGTCAGCAGCACTATTTCTATAAACCTGTGGTGGAAATTGGAATTTACCTACAACAATAAATACTAATAATTCATGACTTTCAGCTGAGACACAAACCATTTCAACCATCAGCTGAAATATAATGATTTTGTAGACTGACATCAAACACGGAAGACATTAGTAACTACTTGTATAAAAGCTCATTAAAATGTTATAATCCCTGGCTGGAATAAAAAGCGACTGGCCAGGTGAAGATCTTTTGATGTGTCAGGTGGTTGTGATCTTGACTAAATGTTAATGTAACGCCAATAGTGTTTTTGTTTGAAGAAGTTTCTACAATCTAGTGCATTGTGCAAATCTGCAAACAATTCAGGAATTCTGGTTCAAACCCATCTGCTGAAAGCTAGAAATGTCTGACTTTCAGTTTGTACACAAACCATTCAGTATCAACTGAGATGTTATGAATAATCACACCTATTGGACCTTTATCGGGACCAAAGAAAATTATATAAAAAATTGCATCCTCATCAGCAATTATCATTCTGGCGATCGACTGAGATCGCATGGAAATAAAAAGCGTTACGCGTTGCATTAAAGTTTCTATAGGTCAATTGCGGATCAAGTTTGATCTGCAACATATCTTCAAATATTGTTCGTCAAAAATTGTACCATCGTTTTTAAAACATCCTAAACGCCGTGCTGAATTTCAAGGCAAGTTATAACTTTGTGTTTATCTTGGACACGAACCAAATTGATTCGATTTTGTTCAGTTGCGATCTTTTGAGATATTCATGAGTTTGTAATGCGATTCCAATCACCGAACTTTTATATAAGGAGAGCATTCGTAACTCAAAATTTAGTAAGTCTAGTACGGATAAGACTTATTTACTAGAAGAAGATCACCTGAGATTCTAAAGTGGTCTCTTTGCTGTACAATTCGGAAAGGTTTCATTTTCATTGTCAGAGTTGTTAAACATTTTAGGTCGTTTTAGTGGACTTTATCTAATTTGAAGCGTGACTTTCTCAATTTCTGCTGTAAAATGTAGAGAAGTTGCTAAAATGTACTTTTGTTGGACAATCCGTAAGTGAATTAAGGCAATCGATTGAAGCTTTTGTATGTTGGTGTTGTTGATCATGAATGTGATCTCGAACGACAGTTTTATGGCACCTAAAACTGAAGCAGACTCCTCAATATATACACAATATAAAGCAATGTTTTTAACTATACACCAGTGATATCATCTGCTGCTTCCCTAAACCGACTATATGTTCCACAAATAATGCCATCCGCAATTGGGGCGCCAGAACCTACTGCTACTCTTTCGAATCAAAAGTGCTTTCTCTACTTCAACATTCACCATGATGTCAGATATGAAAAGTCAACTGACCACTTGTCTCTTTGGACAAATGACAAATTAGAAAACGTTTAGACATTGCCCCACCCTGTACGCGCTTTCAAAGCCACTTCAATTGTAACTACAAAAATTCGTTAGAAACAACATGACAACTGGACTTTGACAGTGTCCACTTCTAACCAGCAAACAACACACAAGTTCCCACGCACACATACATCACACCATCCGCGATATTTGCACAAGTACCAACATATACTCGTTTATCTAAACAAGATTTATTAGCCACTTGATGACAATAAATAACAACTATTATAAAATGTGTCATGTGTGCCGAGTAATTAATTTCATCTCTCTGTCTTGCGCCTAGTTTGCTTCTGTCTTTCTCCTTTTCCAAGTCAATGTCAAGTTATAATGACTCTCCAGAAACCCTCTGACAACAGCAGGTTGACAAGTTTCAAATCGACAGCAATCACCTTGCCGCTTCAATAAAAATAAAATAAAAAATAAAACCAAATCACTGCCACTGTTGGTTGGGGACGTTTTAACAATTCCAACATTGACCGGGCATTTTTACCGGCACATGTTGTCCCTTTATCAATCGATTGATTATGAGCTGCAATATCGATTTGTACTGCTTAAACGCTGCACTACCACCAGACAAGCCGGGACAATTATCATTTGCAACCGGTACCTAATTGCGTTTGATTTTTTTTCTTCATATTGTGCTGCCATTTGCAATTGCTGAGTAATTCTTATCGCTGAGTTCTAATTCTTTAATTAATATAGTTATTATGTGTTGTTGTTGTTGATAATTTTTTTGTCCCTATCCTACTTATCAGAACTTTGGAAATTGCAGTAAACACAGTTTGAAATTATCCCCTTAAAGTCTATACTGAAGGTGATAAGATAAGTTGTTTATCAGCAGCTTGTTATCTGGAGTCTTGGAGTCTGGTAAACGATGACAACGACGAGCACGATGTTGACTGTGAATGCGAATGCAACGATAAACTAAAGATTTGAATTTATATCTGCAATCAAACGGAAAACAAACAACAAATCAACGTAAAATATATTGTTTACTAATCTTCAGACTGTTTGTTCTTTTTATAGAACTGACGTTGTTGACTTACTTCCTGGTTAGGTGTAGATAGGGGTATTTCTGGTTTTCTATCTGTTCATAGTGGAAAGGTCAGCTCGGAGAATTTCAGACGAGAAATCAACAAAAAAACAACAAAAAAATCATATCTACAGCTAAATATAGATAATTTTCACTCAATGAGTCGGCCGTCTGTCAGATGCGGCCTATTTTTTTTTTTTTTTTTCATTTTTAATTTTCCAATCGCAGTAAGGGACGTCTTGCGAATTTTGTTACACTTAACGGTGGGATTATTGTAAGTAGTCGATGGGAATAAAAACAGGTGGATGTAGCGAAAATTTGTTATTCCATCATGCTGCGATCGCGTTGGCTCCTAGCAGATAAAGACAACTTGCTAAATTGAGTTGCGGTTTTCTTGCTAATCATTTACTGCATTGTCAAGTCTGTGATGTATATTTGCATAATTTCTGTGAAAATTGATTAGGAGGCGTAGTTGAAAGAGGAGCTTGAGACATAAATTATTCATCGATATCGACTGAATGGAAGGTTACAGCTGTTTCGGCAAAGGATCGCACATCATAAATCCTGTAATTCGATGAGGGACGGTTCCACTTTGTCACGCTTTTATTTTATTATTTGTTTTCAAGTAGTTGACTTTGATTTCGATTCAAAAATTAGTTACACAAATCACGGGTCACGTTAAGCGCACACAGTCTTGAAACTGTGACACCTCTGTTCAATTTATTTGCCCACAATCATTCCGAAGGATGGTGTCTTACAAATCTGCCCAGCTAAGGGCGATAAAGTTTTTAAATTGAGTAAACAACGCCTTTTCGACGTTCGAGTGTTGCCTGTGCGAATTTACTTAAGATTCTCGGATCCTTAAGACTGCAATTTTTCAAATCAAATATGTCAATCACTCCGATTTAATGGACTTTCTCCTATTTCCTCCGTCGTACACTCAGTCGATTAAATTTCACGAAATTTGCTGCCATTTCAAATAAATACTCCCCTTTCAAAATGCGACCCATCACAGCCTATGGAATTTTGAGTAATTTCCAAAAGATTTGGCTGGCAAAAATTAATTCCCACACCCTAAATGCGTGCGTCATATACACATACGTGCCGTACGGTACCAAAACAGTTCCCATCGCCCCATGGTTCCAACTTGCTGAAGACGGCATGCAATGGCAATTATCCCGTTTGTGTGTTAAAGCTCTTCCCGACAATGGATACCGAGCCATTTTGAATTCAATTTCAAATTCAATGTGGTTAAGAACACCTGGAACAGCCGCAGGCAGATTGTTGTTGGATAATTTTCTGAAAACGAAGACTAAATGGAACCATTCCAAAAGCTATCGTTAATTACCAAGCTGACTGCCTCAACAGCTAACCACATTTCAATGAAAGAGTTTATACAATTTTGACACCGAAAATTCAAAGCAGTTGTTGGTCTTCGTTTTTGGATCCCCTCCAGCGCAATCGTGTATAGTATGAAAGGAAAGTTTATTAGTTTTCCAGCAAGGCACAACCATAACAAAAACGTATGTAAATAACAAACAAAAACTTGTAACATGACTAGTTTTGACTACACACACAGCGACAGCGATAATTTTTGTTGTATACTGTACGATACTTTGGGCACTTAATGACTTAAATGGGAAAACAACAAGTTTGTAAAGTTTGCACTCAGTGGCGGTGGAATAAGGAGGGTGAAGGGGCGCGCACTGACAGTGATGCAATATTTTGTGTGTGAAGATGTGCTGTCATTTTGAAATACTCCATAATATGTATAGTGGCGAACATTATCAGGATTCGAAACTTAAACTGCGACCTCATTCGCCGGATGGGGTGTGTTGCCCCTCCTTCGCAAAGATCCACCACTGATTGTAGATAACGAAAGATGCACATAAATGCGAGCTATGCTATCGTAGATACTTAAAATATGAGCACATGTACAATATATATCTCCACGTGTTACCTGTGTTTGCACAACATTATTGTGCTTTATACCGCGCGTTTACCTTTCGTGCAGTGAAGCAGAGGAGGCAATCGTGTAAATATTGTATCGTCAGGGAAATTCCCTGTTCCGAATAAACATTATATCCCCAGTGCACATATACAGGGGGGCTCGTGCGCTCTAGAGGAAGGCATCATTTAGCCACTAACAACCAGAAATCGTTTCTCCCCATCTAAAGCCAATGCAGAGGGCTAACCGCCCCAACTATGTATGTAGGGCTCGATTGTGAGTATATGTTTTAATTAAAAGTTAAATGGAGTTTGGGTTATAAGCGCAAGCGGGGATGCACAGATGAGGGTAGTGGTGCGGTTGTGAATTAGTTGAAAACCAACTAGCTTAGCTGCTAGGAGTCAACTGGATTTGTTGCGTCATGTAGGTGCTCGTGTGCGGACGTTGGAGTAGTTTTGATGGAAACTAAAATTCCGCCTCTGTTGAGTGTATACAACACTGGTCGACCGACGACGTTTCGACCACGTCAATTTCGTTGGTATCAACTGCAACGTCTGCCTTGGACGTTTTGCTGATGAATGCGGATTAAGTGCCTAGGGAAGTTGAAATTAATAATGTTCGGTAGACGATGCAGGGATACATTACATGATGAACTGCGGGTAGTTGTGTGCGTGTGTGTGTGTTTTGTGGAAGTTTTGCAAAAGGATTGTTTGTGTAATTTGGTCTTGTTCTATCATATTTACATCATCTCATTAAAAGTATTTGAATCGTATTTTTGAAATGCTGTAACAACTTTATTTATTATTTTGCTTACTGTTTGAGAATGGCAATATGTTGCTGACCGCATCGTTTAAATTAAAATGCGGCATTGAAATATTAATTAAATTACAACGATTTTGTGCGTTAATAAAAAACCTACTAAGTAACTTGTCCATTAACAAAATGACGATGGGTGCAACAACATATTGCTGGCAAAATTGTGCAACTGGTCTTACAGAATTTTGTGTTTCTTAAAGGCAAGGCGGCCATCTGTTTCGTTATTAGACTCGTTGGTTTGTTTAGTATTTTTGTGTAGCAACATATTGCCGTTATTGGGGGTAAATATTCCTTCTGATGACCCATAAAAAGTTGATCAGTCCTTCGCAACATTCTTCTTAACAAATTGGCCAATGAATTATTACCAATGGGAATACAAAACTGTCTTAGCCTATTAATTTTTGATCTTTTTTTTACTCCTTTCGATTTTACTAAATTAACAGGCCCGCAACATGATGGAAATGGTGCATTCCTCAACATCCAGTTCGTGTATACAATTTTTATGCTAATTCCAACACACATTTTTACGTGCTTCGATTTTCTACTGATATGCAAGCAATATTCGTTTCTTTCTTCTTTCCATGAATACTTCCACAAGTTTTTCCGCAACATATTGCGCATTTATTTGGTACTTCCTTTGCCAGATTAGATTTCACCCAAATCCGTTTCAAAACATCCAAATATTTATTTCTAAGCAAAACAAAAACGAACGAACGAACACTGCAACACTTTATCAACATATTGCGCCGTCAATTAACTATTAGTAATCCGCCCACCACTGTCGCATGTTATAAGTTCTGATTATTTTGTAAAGTTCGTAGTACCTATGCTGATGGTTTCCAAGAAAAAATGCGAGCAAATTTTGCGGTTTTCAATATGGGCTTTAATTTTATCAGCATATTGCGCCACTATATTTTTTTTTGTATGCCCACACTCGCAGATATATTTTTTTACGAAATATAACAAAATATCTGTAGAACATTCACTTCATATGGTGTATTTTTTGGGGTAACTGGTGGCGAAAATACTTTTGTAGCTACTAGCTAAGGGTCTCTGTGACAAGAGTTGTTGATGTTAATGATCGCGTAGGAATTGCTGTTGGCAAACAATTTTTAAACGTCTATCCGCACAAAATAAATTCTTTAACACCCTCTCTAATTTTTTCTAGTGTATTGGACTACTAAGCGAGGTGTTCCAAGTTCAATCCCCGGAAAAACACAAATTACACTTTTGTAAACGACCCGCTTATATGATTTATTTTCTATTAGTTTTTGAGGTTATGCTACAACCAAGGATGGAATTATAAAAAACAAAAACAATAAACAAACAAAAATGCATATATAAAATATGTAAACAACACGCACTTCATCTATTTCGGAACATGTGACCAAAATGAATATCTCAACCCAGAACCATTGAGTTAATTTGCTTGTTTACTGTTTGCTAAAATGTTTTTATTTATTTTTTCTGCAAATGCGGAACATTAGTTTTATTTATGTAAACAACTCCCTCTCATGTCGAGATACTGCAACATGTTGCTGGAGAGTATTTCAAGTATAGATCTTACTTCTTAACTTAGGTATGTGATTTGAATAAATGTTTAGATAGCTCATTTTTAGGTAAACCTAAAAATAATTTGTTTTTTTAAAAAAACATATCATCTTCACTACAACATGTTGACACTGTTTACCTCTTTAAACGAAAATGAATGTCGCCCAGGTCCACCCCGGACTGTAGCGCCACCTAAGTAAGTAAGTAAGAACATCAAATCATTTCACTTAATATTTATTTTATATAATACGTCATCAACCATAATCAAATACAATCTCATCGCATCGACAGTCACTCAAATATACGCCGTCTTTAGATAAGTAAACAAATATACACAACTATCCAAGGCCATCTTCAGCGCAACATGTTGGTGACATTGACTTAAAAACACTTAATTAATGAGTTTATTTACCAAAACGATATCAAAACCATTCACATTCGCTCACAGATTCGTCAGGCCATAACAATATGCGCAGTCATTTTAACCGTCAAAATACGTATCCACTTGGCAACATGTTGCTGTAAAATGTTTTCACATATTTTTGCTAATCTCGCGGACAGAAAACATCACAAGGCTGCGCAAACAACAGCATTTCGTAAACAGATATTTTAACTCCTTCGTCAGCAAATTTCAAATTTACTTGTTGTGATATAGTATATTCCATCTGAATGAGCTGTGCACAAGTTTTGCATTTTCATTATGTAAAAAACGAACGGATTATAAATAAATATGAATCTATACGTTCTTTAAGTTCACTGAACACTTTATCGGCGTGCGGTGTAAAGTCCACGGGATTTTCGTGACTAAAAATATTTCCATCTCAATCTAATATTGCGGCGCCATTGCCGCAAGCAGTGAAATCGCCTACCTCTTCTGACACGTGGAAATGCTTTTATTTTGCGTATCTATAAAATTTATAGACACTACCACGCCTTTCAGCAATCTCCAAGAAACGTCATTTCTCATCGATGATGTGCGTACTAAATTCTTGTTAACACGATATTTAGCTTGTTGTTTTCACAATACAATTTTGCGCTTTCAAAGTAGTTTACCATAGTATATCTGATGCATTTAATCGGCTGTAAACAGCAGATAAAAAACCAAACAACAGCACGCACTTTAATGCGTATGTTTAAATGGTGAAAAGTGTGTGAAATACCAGAATGTGAATCACACACAATATTTCACAACATTTCACCGTCCCCAGAGAGGAATACCCGTTATAAGTTCAAGGAACCCATACATCAGAATAGAAGATTACAAGGGTGATTAAATTGGGCTACACACGGCTTGTTTAAAAGAAAGATATATGATTCTCTTGAGCAGAAACCACCTCCAGGGTAAACAACTAAATAACCTTTTAATTAGTACTATTAGGGAGGCTCAACTAAATTAAGCCTAGAATTAGCACAGAGAGAGAGAGAGAGAGAGAGGGTGACTGCTTTATTAGGCTTATCTAAGCCATGTGTACCTGAGAGCCAGTTCGAATTAAGTACCAATGCGCATTTTGTGTACGCGTAAACACCACATGTACATCTGTGTGAGTTGTTGTTGTTGACTATTCCGAAATATTCGTCTGACGTAGCTAATTTGGGTTTGGTGAACTCTTCTTCATTTGCAAAATCCACCATGACTACGGAGGCATTTAATAGAAAAACAACTCGTTTTCATTGTGAACAACGCAATTTAAAATTTAATTTGATAAAGGTATTGCGAATGACCGATTGGCGAAACGGTTATCAATCTCACTGCTGTGTGAAATTGTCTTCGATTTCAGGTCTAAAGCATTTCCGTTCAGCCATTAAAAAAATAAAAATGTGTCTCAACAAAAAGTGAAATCAACAGCCAATTAATTGTGCGCTCTGTTTTGATATTGACGGTATTAATTAAGTCATAAATAAATTAGATATGCAAAAGCAGAAAAAGAAATATCTGTCACGAGCAAAACTATACACACAAATACATTATATGTAACTGCCACACGAACTTGACTTTGAAAATACCATGAGAAAGCACTGGAAACAAAATATTCTGACGACGACGACTAGCATCATGCTGACAGACAGACACCCAGCGGATGTTGCCTCAGCCGTCGGCGCGCAGGAGCTAGCGGCGCGTCTTAATTTGAGGGAATTTAATAAGCGGTGGCGGTTAGACCACACACGAAAACGGGAGAAAATTCTGAGAAACTATTTGGTCATTTTTAAATTAGTCATAAAATCGAGTCTGTTATTTTAATTTTTTTAATTTGCGTTCTTTTCTCTTTTTAATTGGGGGCTGCGTGAATTTGTGATTCAGTTGTGATTGTGGTGGGCAAAAGTGAAATGGGCCGATGGAGAGGGAAAGTGTTAATCGCTTACACGCAGACACCTCTTTGGTTTTATGGTTTTTTGTTCTAATTTTTGTCTCTAATTTATTTATTTTTGTATTTTTTTTTTGTAGCCCAAGCGACACATGGGCATTTCCATTGAAGCATCCGTATCGTTTAGGTGATTTTTTATTTCTTTTGCTAGCAAACTTTCTTTTGAAAATGGGTTGTATGAGTTTTACACTTCATCAATCAAAAAGTTAAATTGAGCATGAACTGTCACAAAGGTTGATCACACTGCAAGATACTAGAATTTACGAACTCACAATGGCAACATTTTCCACATAAAAGTACCAATTGTGACCTATAAAATATTTAATGTTAAGGTTAAATATCATTTTTAGTAAGGCCCACTGTTTGATATTCGTATTGCATTTCCCCATTGGACGGTTGAAAATATCGCACTTCAAAGGTTGACCACATTACTTAATCGTGGGCAAAATTAAGGAAATAAACCCTTAGCGGTAAACAAATGTGAGGCCCAATCATTCATTTTCAATTCTCACCTTAAATAAATTGTGGGTAACGATAGATAATTTTTTGTAGTTCGTGAAACTTAACCAAGAGACTAAAAATAATTATGTACCCGACATTGAATCGATATAAGGCTGGTATTATAAGCTAGGTAGTGAGACCAAAAATGGGTCTTTAATTTTTTTTCGATAGAACAGTGACGCTCAACATCGGCATCTGCTTCAATTCTTCTCTGCAATAGCAAACAAATTTCCAATTAAATTAGTGCCAATGGCTCTCAAATTCAGAACTAAGAGTACTGACAAAGAAAAGGTATCTGTGGTTAACCTTATGGGACCCCATATGCAATTATAGAGATTTATCTTAAACTAGAGTTCGCCCAGTGAAATTCGACCATTATACTCCACTGGCTTGTACGCAAAATATTGGAAAATAAATTACAATCATCTCTGCGCCATCTTCCTTACAAAAAAAAAAATACAGGCGAATATGTTGTGTTTAAGGCAGTGAAAGTGGTTCATAAATATTTGCCTTCGCCTTCGCATATATAAACATTTCTAGTTTCGACTCTAAATTTTAGTAGTTCACAGTGGCTATATTTTCCATACAAATTTCGCAATTGTGAGCTTCCGTAAATTTAAAGTCGAGACGAAAATTCGATATTGGTATTGCATGTTTAAAAATATTTTGTGCTGGCTTTTGCAACTTACTTCATATAGATTTCAAAATTCAACAGAAATCTGAGCCATTTTAACCTTTCCAGGCCATGAATTTCCAAATCGGTAAAAAAGTCAAAAAGCTTCCAAAATTCTAGGTGGACTCAACTAGTGACTGACATATAAATGTGGTTCACACCCACAAGTGGACTAAATATCAGATAGATTATTTGCTGTGGCGGTAGTTGTAAATGTGTAAAAGTATTTTAGAGGGGTGCTTATCCCCGACCATTTTAACTCTAATCTAGCTTTTTAGTTTTCTAAACCCTGTTGTGTAATGATACTTGGATTAGACCCGTTTTTTTTTGCTTCGACTGAAATGAGTAACCGCAAAATTGTCCCATATAAACTTCACATCGCATACCCCACCTATCACAAAACACCTTGACTTGATCGAATTAAAGATCAGCGATTTGTGCGATAGTAGGCCCGTTTAGCCGATACAACAACCATAATGTAAAATTGAAATCCTATCCGATGGAGTTGCAGCTAAATCCTAAAAAGACTATATCTCGATTTCCACCAAAGTCGATACAAAAACCATAACTAAAACATTTCACAATTGAATCGAAACCGCACAACAAAGTTCCGTCTTTTCTGACAACAACAACAGGCGTTTTCCCACAAACAAAAGGTGTCTACCGCACTTAAGAATATTCCCACACAATTGCCTTCCATATCAAACCGTATCTCCAGCACAATTCCCAATCATAATCGACTCATTAATTGCATCATCAACATCATCATCGCACTCGGCCATATTGTGTGTCCCCTATATATATGTACATCAACTTGTCTGGTGTTTGCTGTGCTGCTATAGTTTTGCCATTGAAAAGCCACATTAAACTACACATTACTTGTCACCGACATTGTCACCGTAATTCGATACTCCAAAGACAGCACTTCGTCCATACTCTCATACGGGCATAAACTTGGTCTAGTTACACACTCTATGGGAATGGATTGATGGCTTGAGTGGATGGCATATTCATGCATATAAACAGAAACGACACCGTACACGTTTACAAGTGCATTACAAATTGATTTCAATTGCAATCGGAATCGCTATAATTAACATCGTGAGTTTTGTGTTCCCTATGCTACCTTATATACCTCCCTCCCACCACCTCCTATAAAATTGTGCAGTACTACTTGTCTTCTTCGTCATTTGCCAGATTGACTAAGAGTTTAAGTTGCCATTCGACTAATTCTTGTTTTGCGTGCAATAATTGCGGTAGTTAATGTTTTGCTGTCGATTTTTCTTGTTTGTATATAGTTGTCGGCAGCAGCACCACCACCGCGATTACAACATTTCACATTGGGTTGCATAAAAAAAAAAAAAAAAAAAAAAAAAAAAAACAGTGGCGCGGCTTGTTGTAATGGGCCGATAGTTATGACGAAGAAGTCAAGTTGTTGGGCTTGTACACAATATACCTAGATACGTAGAGTACAGAGCACCCATATGGGTATGTAGCAAAACCAGTTGGGTTTGTGCGCGCTGCTTTCAGATAATATTTTTGGTTTCGCTTTTCATTTTTTTTTTCTTTTCTTTCTATGTTTGTAGTCCGTTTGTGGCAATCTCATCAAGATCGTAGGAAGTGGGTGTTAACTTGCAGAAAATTACAGACATTATATGGCTTAGAGCAATATAACACCAGCTCGATAGAGATATATAACACGGAACACATTTAGCCAGCTGATTGAGTTTTGAGGCGTGAAACTGGTTTCTTGTTGTAAGCGACGTGTTTGGCTTGTGTGCGTGCATGGGGCTGTCTGGGGCAAACGTGGGTTCAGATAGTGGAGTTTATTTAGAGTTTGACATTTAAACGAGATTGCCGATTGTTAGTAGTATGCAATTTTTTTTTTTTTTTTTGGCCAAATGCGACACTGTATTTTTTTTGCTTAAGGAGAACACTTTTGAATTGAGGTCAGTAAGAAACTGATTATTGAGGTTATCTGTAGATGTATGCAGACATTTGAAGGATATGTGCGGGAGAAATGGAAAGGAAGTTGGAATGAATTGCGGCAATAATATACGTTACGGAATATTGGAAGTGAGTTTTAGCCTAGCAACATGTATATCTGCACGTTCTTACAGGGCAAAGCAATTTAATTAAACACTCGCATATTGTCAAACTGTTGCTGAATATTGGTATCACAGTGGTTGCAGATACGTTTCCTGTTAAATAAATGTTCGATGGCGAGTTTTGTTTATTTCCCATTTCATTTTTAGAAAGCAAAAGAAAATTTAATTTTTTTAAATCGTCTTAAGTTAAACAACATGAATCTGAAACATTGCTGTTACGGTTTCAATTGAAAAAAAAATTTAGCACGGCTACCTTCTTTTAGTTCTTGTAGAATGTACCTTCGTTTAACTCAAACATTTGATAAGGCCTCCACAAGTTTCATTCGTGGCAACATGTTGCTAAACCGCTTGATCCATTTCGGATGAATATATTAAACCTAGGGCTTACGCCCAAAGACGATTATATATCTTCGTATTATTTTCTCCAAAAAAATAACGCCCATATTAACTTGAAGGCCTTACCGAGTACATATACATATCGCTTCAACATGTATGCCAACCTCCAGAAGATTTACGAAAAAAAAAATCCAATCTTTTGAAATTCTTTCAGCCATTCCACAGCCAAAGGCTGGCTATCCCAACTTCCTTTGAAATTCTATTGAATTTTCAATTTCGTTTCCTTTAATTGCATCGCTTAGCTAAAATGTTTCTTGAAACATTCCAAACTCATTTGAATGCCTCCAACGTTACATCCGATCAGCAGCGTGCAAGAAAAAGTTTACGCAACTTAAATGCATCCATTGAAAGAAATGTGTTCATTCTCCGAATCCCTACAGTGCCAAGACACCACCTTGTCCTCCCACCAAAACAACGCACACATTTTCCATATCATCCACTCTGTTTCTGTGGGTGTGTGTGTTATGGAAAAGTTGAGAAAACTTGCTTGTAGTTCTCATTTACTATGTCGAAGTAACTAGAGTGCACGTGTTTCTACTACACTCGGCAGTCAACCAGTCTACGTGTGTTCATGTCGTTTTAGACGAAAAAAAAAAGAAAAAAAAAATACAACGTCGACGACGGCGAAGAAACGTATTTTCCTTTCGCACAGTTTTGCTTGAAATAGATACACCAAGCTTGAGTCAAGCTCTAGACTGCAATTGAAGCAATTTAAGTTGGCATACAGGCAGCAGAGTACACACACATGTTGTGAATGCACTTCAAAACCATGCAGCGCATAAATGACATTTTCCACCCTACCGTTAGATGTATGCTTTGCTTTTACATATATTGATGTGCGGTATCTTTTGCGATCATATGTTCAGACACTGATCATATTTCAAAACCGCATTCTGGCCATTACATAAGGATAATTGGTGGCGGTGCACTTGGCATTTAAAATGAAAACAATTCCAGACCATACCACAACATGCAACATGTGTTGAAAAGAACCACATTATGTATCTGCTGATGCGGTCATCATTTGCCTGAGATGTTAATATATCTCGCGGGAGTCTGTCTTCCATGGTGATATCTTCATATCTCACAGATGACTTGTTGGTTGGTGTTGAATGTATTCGGTTGATACGGTTTTTGCATGCATGCATGCATGCATACTGTATCTAGTTAAATGTTGTATTTATATTTATTTTTTATGGGGGGAATGTTAGAGAAATATTAGTACGAGGGCAGTAGGTGCATTTCTGATTTCTTTTCTTCTACGCCAAGAGGTAGTGAACATCTGTATCATTGTGCTGCATTTAAATATTCCACTCGCAATGATTCCTCGCATAGATACTGCAGTTTAAATTGTGGAAACAAGAAAAAAAATGGCAGACTTACCAATTGCGCCGCCATCTGCATAACAATGGGCTAAAGTATTTTTGAAAAATAATCTCTACCGTAGGTCGTTCCCTTTTATCATTTCGATTTCAATTTAAAAAAAGAAAAATCTAAAGGTGCCAAACGTTCGTCGATGTCGACGACAATGACTAAGACTGCGATGTAGGTACCCAGTAGCTGATGGTATATTGTGAGCGTGGATGAATGATGCAGGTTAATCGTGATGCTGAATAAATTTTCTTTCTATCACTCCTTGCTCTGTCACGCGGGTGGGGGCACAGTGGGTGAGGTTGTGCGCTGCCATATTGACAAGGTCTATCATGCTAAATAGCTCATCCATCTACATGTGGATAGAGTTTTGTTTTGTTTTTTTTTTCCTTGTTAAAAAGGTTGTATTATATTTTGTTTTAATATTTATATCTGATTTATGAAAAGTGACATCAGATTCTCTTTTTATTTCGCTTACCATTGAAACGGAAGTGAAAGTCGTGGCATTAAATGTAATTTTCTGCGGTGAGATCATTTCCTTTAATTGGGAACATGACTTTGCTGTGTAATAACACACGAGTAGGTACGCTTTCGTGATTTGGCTGAGGTTGGGGGTTACATTTGGTTGTTTTGTTTGCACTAGAAATTGGCTAACAATTGCATGGATTATCTTGTCAAGATTGATTCGATAGTGCCAGTTAATTGTGTGTGTTGAAAAACTCGTACCTTGTTCGATTGGTTTATTTTGTTTATATATTCGATTCGATGTGCTTTTACTTATAGTTTCAAGCAATACTGACTCTTTTTGGAGTGTAACGCTTTGGCAACATTATCTTTCCCTCAGAAGATGTTCCTAAAGCATTGAACATAAACAAAGTCTCACATACAATGCCTAAACTCTTGAGAACAAGCGTCTGCAACACGGAACATCGGACAATAGATACCTTAAAGCGCGCAATAGGTACCTAATATCGCACAGATTCAAATGGGCTAAGTGGTTTCTTCTCTTTCAGATCGTAACAACTAGTATCGGCGACTTTTGTGCGTTTTACTTCTAGCCACATGTATCTGAAACATATAAATAAACATTTATTTTGTTTATAAAACCAATGAGCTTAAATTTGGATACAAATCATACAGAATAAGTACTTAAAGATGTTGGGCATCATTCTAAATGTATTTGCAAACAAATACAAATTTTAATATTTCTCACTTAAAGTAGTTGTCATTGCGAAGCTTCAATAGAATCACCGTTTATTTGCAGAAACAAGAACAATTTACACCATACAAAGCTGAGACCAAAACTATACTTGGATTTGAAGAAGTTCTTCTTCCAGCAACATTTGTGTCGGAAACATGAGTTGACACTTTGTTTTCGCCCAGTTAAATGTGAGAACTTTGGCGCCTATATTCAAATTTATTTCCCCTCCAGCAACACGTCGCCACAACCTCCATCAAATATGACTTATAATAACAACATTTACGGGAGGAAAAGTGTACCTACCTACATTTCATTTGAAAATGTAAGACTTACTTACAAGTTGACCTTCTAGCGACATGAACTCGTATCTCCTTGTCAACACTTTCTAAATTGAATTCCGCTTACGGAATTTTAGCGAGAAAACTCACTTCGTGCCGCCTATTCGCAGATCCTCTCATCGCATGGGATGTTGCTCTTTACTCTTGTCATTTTGACAGCAATTGTCTGAAAAAGTGCGAATCCGGGAAGACTTAGCTCAAAAACATCGCACTGCATTCAAACAGAATTATATCATAATTCGAATGACTTCTCAGAAATCTACGCCAAATCGCATGCAAATTAACCCGCTAACCCCATATTGTTATATGCTTTCGCTCAATCACTTTATCAACTAAAAAAGCACATTCTGTCTGATATATATTGCGGAAGTTCTAGACTATCAGTTCAATATTCCACGTGACTGTGTCAACATACTCCCATAACAAGAACATTCCCTTTTGTGCAAAGCCTGTATAAGCACCGTCTCAGCATCGTTTTTGTATACCAACTTGAATTGGAGAGTGCTTGTATGTGGTCAGACTCACGTCGCTAACCTCATTGATGACCTTTTTCCCATAGATGTCTTCACCTTAGTCGATTAGGTGTTTTTTTTTTCTCATATGTTTCGCGCAATCGATTCATCGAAGATTTAATGGAAAAAACTCGAAGCTTTAGAGTGGAAAATAAAATGAAATTATTGGCAGAACGGTAGCTGTTTGCAATTATATTTAATTATCTGTTAATGTAGGTTTTTTTTTTTGCTGTATTATATTTATTTCCATTTTCGTATTTACTTATTTTATTTTCTAATAGATGAATCGCGGTAGACAATATGTCTGTCTGTCTGTCTCGTATGTTTAGTCTGGTGTGGAAAAAATGATATGGGTTTTCCAACTGAGTGGCATGTGAGGATAGTCTTTGATCTCGTACCGATTGAGGCTGATTACTCATTTGTGATTTGCTTTTGCCTGAAACTAAACCATGACACACGAACTCAACTCTCCGTATAAAATACTTTCATCTGCTGGAGTGTGTGTCAAAGTGTTTCAAAGCTCCCCCCAAAACCTGTCATCCTTCCATCTCAAGTAATTGCAACCGAAAAGATACTCTCACATTTCACGCATCCTTATATAATCACCTCTCTAATGCAAAAGTTTTACCAGCATCACATTGCACATGCGAATAATTACTATCTGCAGCAGAAACTTTCAGTGTTTATCACTTTATCCATTTCTGACTGCTGTTGCGTGTATCTCAGATACATCGCTTTGGTTCTCCCTCCCCAAAATCCTATACAGAAGTTAACTGAAAACAGCGAAAAAAAAAAAAAAAAAAACTGTGTTTCCTCGAGATAATATTGAGCGCAAACTTAACTCTAAAAGTAAAGTTCACGTCAACGACGGCGAATTAATGATGCTGCAACGTATATTATCTGTGCACATTTCTCTCGCTGTTATGTGAATGTGTGTGCACACACTCTGTCGTATAGTTGAGTGCAACATATGCTTGGATAGTAACTAGAAAATTATTACTTTCGTAAGAGTGCTTTAGTCTTAATGTTTACTTAGGAGTTGCATGCAAACGGAAGGAATGTGGGTACTAGCCGACTTCCTTGTGGTACCCCACATCGACAATCGACGAATGAGAAAATTATATATTTCATGGAAACAGATGGGGCACAACAGCTGTGCTGAAGAGTCCTTTCTACAGACAAATCATCAGTTATCCGACCTATCTACCATGTCTGCCTATGTATTTAACTCGTCTTAAGGAAAACACTTTAATCGCCAGCCATTAATCAGAGAAAGTACAGTAGCACCGTATAGAGAAATCATTGCCTGTGTTGAGGTATCATTCTCCGTTGCGTTCGTCCTCTGCGATCGCGGCGCATAGCCGAGGGTTTCGATGAGTCGGGAATTATTTGCTTCGATATTATTTTCATTTTTTGCTTTTCCTTTTATTTTCGAGGGTAAAAAATTATGAGATACCCGAGACAAAGTGGGATAAAATCAGACCGAAAAATAAAAGAAAACAAAAAATAAGTCCTCTTTGATGGAGATAGAGTTCATGCCCTGGTCTCATGATATCATGGAGCATACTCCATACTCACAGCAATGTGAGGGAAATTTGTTTGAGGTTTGAGTTCACATGCCTGCACTAAGTAAATTATAATTCGCTTGGATGGAGAGAGGATTCCATGTGTGGGTAGATGTGTATCTACGTGTGCAAAGTGGGATGGGATGGACTTATAGATGCGACTATTTGTCGATACAATTTATTGAGATGGGGCTGGAATAATTTTGCTGATGCATTTATACGATTAATCGGAATTTGTGGCAACGTTTGTTTCCGGATTATTGTCGGTAGATTTTTTTTTTCTATGCAAACAGACTGCATTGTCAATGAATCCCCGCACTTGATTTGAGGATTTAATTTCGAGTTTATCGCACTTCCGATGGACTGTGAAATGTCACAAAATAAATGGTAATCCAGCACTTTGTCATAAAGTATTTAAAAAAAAAAGACTATATCAACTGATTTGATGAACATATCTATGAATTCAATGAACGTCTGAATAAAGCTAAATAAAGCTTATACAAACTCATACAACTGCGTTGCTTTGCTACAGTAGATATATATTTTAAAATCAGTATTCCATTCGTTCATTCCCAAGCGCTTGTTCCGAGTCAATAAACAACAATTACGAGAGGCTATTAAAGTACTACCGTCCAGAAAGTACTGATTCCAACCTCAAATTCTAAAGATACCCATCATCTACTACTCGAAACCGCATCGACCTACATGACCCTCATTCATCCAACTCTATGATGCACCAAACAAACTGTGCAACTAATCTTCCCAAGTACGAATACTCCAGAACTAACCCTAATTAATACCCACAAAGTAAATCAAAACTATCTGTGTATCTCTTACCGAGAAATGAAAAAAATATCAAATCCATGAAATCCTCGCAAGATGAATGGCCTCCTTGTGCATGTTTCTCGGTCATGAGATTATCATCTGGCTTTCAAGGAAATCACTCTGTGATTAATAGACAAATGACTACGAACCGTCATCATTATAATCGTCTCTGAGCCTTGATTTCATTTCATAGATATAAATTCCTTATGCACTACACACGAATACCTATTCGTATTCAAAAGGAGAGATCTAGTTTCTCGTCTATCAAGGTGTGTGCTCGCTGGCCAATTGAATGGATACAATTTATTCACAAATGAAAAGCAAAAAAAAAAATCCATCTCTCCATGAACTGCAATGGCAAATGTTTGCGTCCCACCAGCCCATACACGATAAGAACGCATGTCGTTCTGCGTATATCTCTCGCTCATAACAAACAACGCATAACCATAACTCTGGCAATATTATTAAGGAAATTTTTTTAATAATTTATTCAGCAATAAACGCAAATATAATAATTCTATACCACCTTATGGCACATACGTATACATTTATACACACATCCAGCTCACTTGGCACGTGATTAAATTGAAATTGTCGCAATGACGGAACTAAAACCTATCATCGCCAGTAAGAGTTCGTATATCACTATTCTATCTACAAAAAATTTACTTATACTTATACTTGTACCTATCGTTACATTTCCCGGTTCTGTTTATATTTATTTTATAAATTTTATTTTGATATGCAAATATTCTCTGATATGGGGGGTGAATGCATTCACCATCACCTCGACAGATAAGATATATATCAAGCACCAATATCTAGTGCAGTTCTGACACTAAAAAAAACACACACACACACATCTATGTATGGCTATTTTTGTCGTTTTTATTTAACATATTTGTTTAGATTTTTTATTGGAATGCAATTTGAATACGTGCCAATTATTATTTTCAGAAATGAAACTCGCTTGCAATTGCTTGTTGGCATACTATATATAAGTTAAGTATATTGTATGTGTTGCATTAAGAGCACACAACTTTTGACACTGTACACACGTACAAATTGCGGAACAAATTGAACAGTTTGGACATTTTTATCTATATACCTCGTGTGTTTTTGTTTTTCTTCTCTTGAAAGTGAAGGTAGATATCTTGGAATATCTTTTGCTAACGATCGCGTGTGCAGTTAGAATATGTTTAATAAAACTTTTCGAATATATGTACCACTTTATTTTTTTTTCGAGTCAATTGCGAATTTTGTATAT
Source organism: Cheilosia vulpina (assembly GCA_916610125.1). Taxonomy (NCBI): domain Eukaryota; kingdom Metazoa; phylum Arthropoda; class Insecta; order Diptera; family Syrphidae; genus Cheilosia; species Cheilosia vulpina. The sequence goes on from OU744279.1 coordinate 48,079,482, forward strand.
TTGCTAAAAGCGCATTTGTATTCCGAAGTTGAGGATCTTTTGAATGCCAATGAAATTTCCGTATATGAAATGGAAATAGATTTCTGTGCCAAGTTTAAGCGATTAGATAGATGCAATTGATTTTGAGGAGGTGAAACGCACCAGTGTGTAGACCAGCAGACAAGTCATGATGCAGGATGGTGCGTTTTCATGGGCGAGGAAAATCGAAACAATTTTGTGGAAAGTGCGCATTTTGAAAACTTAATTTGTCCAGATCGGTATCCTTTTCTATGGCTGTGGTCGATCTACTGTGAAACATTCTTTTGATATAACTTTACGACGTATGGAAATGCGAAAATAAATTTCGTTCCCATAAGGTCACGGTTTACTTCAATTTCGACGAGAAATTTCAAGCTTCATCTAACCATTTTAATCTGGGCTTGTCTAGGGGACATCTATCTGATGTCACGGATTTTATAGCAAGTCTTCCAATCCAACTGAGGGTTCGTTACGCACTCACTTCTAATTCGAAAGTGTCATGAGTATAGGTTGAAATAAACCAACTTTAAGCGTGACTTTGTAAAATATTTATGTACTAAAGTGTAACAAAGTTTGAACCTCGATAAACCAAGAACTCAATTGGAAAATATTGACATTTATTGATTTTCTTAATTGTGAAATAAGAGTCGTACGAATTTCGATAGAAATTTCAAATTATATTTAATACCTTTATACATTTTTTATTATTATTTTTCTAAAAACCAATATTTATTTTCCAGACGTAATATAAATAAATAATTTAAAAACCTAACAATGAACTAGAATAGTCACACATCAATCTCTTTCATTGGAAGGAAAATATATTCTCCAAATTTACAACAAAACGGAATGACGTGAGATAAACTACATCAAGAAATTTTAGTCCCTTAAATAAAAAGATAACATATTGAACGTAAAAGAAAGAAAAAAAAGAAAAACTGTCTCACCTTGTGGTAACTTGCAGAAATGTTCTCAAACAACAATGTGCCAAGCACTTGTCGCAAACACTGACCTTGTCCAGACGTTCCTAAGATTTTATTTAAAGCCTCCTTTACAAAAGAACCAGTCAGTGAAATAAGTGCGTCTTTTCTTTGGATCGAACTATGAATATCTTAGTAGATAGTCATCACTGAATGAGTCACTGAACTACTTGAAATTTTCACACTATACCGAAAAAAAAAATCCTGGAGAATTGATTGAAGATGAAATGATTGTATAGAAGGCGAGCGGCCCTATGTTTGAAGATCAGTTCAAGGTGTATCATTTAGCTTCCTAAATCATTTGCCCTAATGTCGTTTTCCATTGGTTTCACTCAGGGATCCCCTCATTCTGAAATCCAATGGAACCAAAAAACAGCTTCTCAAAGAATCCACAACAGTAATGGTGAAATGCCAAAAAATAATCTACGGCTGCTGTCAGTTGACTTGTATAAAATACATAAAATTACACTTGTGTGAGTGGATTCTGACTTCAAATCGAGAAGCGAAATTCTCTCCTCAGAATTAACAGAAGAATATTTTTTTGTGCCAATGGAACGGTTTCAGAAGTGATTTTTTCGAATCCGGACTCTTCCGGACGCTTCTTTTTGCCCAATGGAAAACGACATAAGCCATCACAGAATTGAGCTTCGTTTCTGAAATCTAGGTAATACCTCATCCACAGTTAAAATATTGAAGATGTCTGGCAACAATTTGCATAACGAAAGGGGTGCCATCTATCGAAAAAATCCAGAAGTAAAAAATAAAAATGTTGCTATTCGAAAGATTTCGACGGAAGTAGAATTGATTGCCCCAAAAAAATGGACTAATTCAAGAATCAAGTTATCTTAAGTCGAATAGATTGGCCTGGATAAGATGTAACCTGAACGCAAAAACTAGATTGGTCGGGAACGTCACTTTTTCTATGACAGCCACATATGCGAACTGTCAACTTAGTACTCAGTCACGAATTTCTTGACTGGATTCGTCGGCTACCCCACAATAAACGTCAAATGAAACAACTGTTCATATGACCGATTTCAGCCAATCAAAACCGAGATACTTACTAAACTAGATACTTGAACGTCCCCATTGTTGTGAAAATAGTCATTTGGGAGATTATGTTGAATCTGTGACTGATTTTTCGAACGTTATTTAGTTTAACTGGCAAATTGTTGTAAATTGCTTGCTTGCTTTCTAAACTGTTGAGTCGATTATGGATCGAAGATTTTCATAAGAGATTTTTTTTTCAAATGTGATAGTAATTTTCCCCCAAAGAAAAAAACCTCACGCAAACGAATGGTTCTGAAGTTACATGTTTAGGCTTCTGTTTGAATCTATTGCGCCAACTAGTACTATAATTAAACTCCCCTACTATAACAACTATCCGCAATTTAACAGCCCTCAGTCATTTAAATAGATTTAAATGGACAAGTTTTAATAATGGTCACTCACCTCTTACAACACAATCTATACAGACACACTTCCTTTATTTTATTGAAACCCATTAGCGCCCGATTCGCAAACCGTTCCATCTGTGGCTTCCCATTAAACAGTTTTCAGAAGTTCCAAAGTCGTAACTTGTCCATCGCAACACCCGTAAGCGAAATAGCTGCCTCGACCTTTTTTCACCTACTCTTTCTCGTTTTGTTATACCCAAAGAACTACTTTAACTTGTAAAAGCCCTATAATTTGCGCTAAATTTATTACAAAAACTAAACTGTTTCTCTTATCTTTTCAGGTAATTAACTGCTCTAAAACACCTTCTTGGCTTGCAAAGCAGCTTAAACAAGCAAAAATCCAGGTAACAAAACAGAAAGCAAAAAAAGCATATATTTTATAAAAACTAAGGGCAAACCTATCCATCAAAATTTGGCCCAGAAAAAAAATAATAAACAACAAGCTGAAGCAAATTGCTTAATTAAATTTTCAAACGCTGTTGCTATACCGTCGGTCAGCCACTTCATAACTATATAATATTTAATGACAATTTCCGGCTCAGCATTATCATACGCTCATAGCCATTCAATGAGAAATTTCCACGAATTTATTCGTCGTGAAGTGAAGTGAAACCCTTACGCTTACCCAACCAAGCGTCCACTTAATTCTTATAAAAAGGGGAGCTAAAGGGAACAAAAAAAAAATAAAACTTCACCAGCAAATTAGGTTATGCAATTAGAATAAATATAATCTCGTCTTTGAAAAGTTGCTTCTCCAAAAAATTCATCGTCATTAGCATCGACATCATGCTGTTCATCGTCTAGAAAATTTGTACCGGCTGACCTTCGCCTTTAGAGATATACAGATACCACCGAGAGTACCGTAACGAAATTCTGACGTAAAGACACATTTTTTTTTTTTTGGTCTTTTCTTTAGCCTTCATCAAAGTTAACCTCTGTGTAGAAAGATAGAGATATGTGTGTACATGAAGAGCCAGCAGGGGAGACATGAATATCCAGCAGAAACATGAATACAAATTCTGCAACCTTCTACACACACATTTTTGCTCCTTATTCTTGTTGTGGTGCTCAGTCCATTTTATTCGGGTTAGTGATTGAAAGGCATGACCAACAAAGCATGACAGTTTCGTGGAACGCAGCGCAACCAAACCGAGCACAAAAAAGCAACCATCATCACAATCATCATCATCACCATCGTCATCTTCTTCACTCGATCAAACATCAACGGAATTGTCGTCGTCGTCGGCGTCATAGAATTGTTGCTGCCTCACGCTACCGACCGCCCCGTCGATTCGATGTGACGCCGCAGTGACTTTATATCCCCTATCCAACATCATCATCATCATCAGCTTGGCATAGGCTGACTGGTGTGGTTCTTGTAAATGTATATATGGCCGCTGCAGTCATAGATACTTGTACCTCATGTGTGTGGTTACATACAACAAAAAAAAAAGGGTGTCTTAGAACGCGCATTCGAAAATGTGCAGTAAATGTGAAATTTAAATGTAAACCCCCCCTTTCACCACCCACGGCGCGCCATTCTCATGCAATGGTTCAGTGAGTTCGCATTTTGAAAGAGTTCGAAACAGATCCATTTGCATCTGTACAACAGGCACACACAGCACATTGGGTTCGAGTCAAAATCTGACGTCGATTAAATAAAGATTGCACTGTTTACGGCTGCATGACAACGCAGCATTGCGTTTGCCGTACATGTACATGTACACCCGTCCTCTGCTCGGGGAACATCTAAAGAGACCGCCATCAAAATGCTGGATACCAAACTATTCATTCGGATCGAGACAAGTTGCTAATATAGATATATAGATACATGCAGTGCTTGCAATGTTGACACCGCCACCACCACCACCACTGCTGTCAGTTGTCTGTGCAATTATTGTGTGGTTCGAAGCCTTGCTGTTAGTATCTTCTCTTGTTTGTATTTTTACGGACTATCTGCTAAATGGCGGAACTTTTGCCTTCAATGGGAAAAATTCGCATTCGGAGTGAAAAATTTCATAGGAAAATTGGGAAATGCGTGCAAGACTTTCAAGCGCTTGGTTCGGGTCTAGCTAAAAAAATGTTTGTATGTTTCCACAACGAATACTCGTGTATTTCTGCACGAGTGAGAGAATTTGTTATTGAGGCGCATGAGGGAAATGTAGATTGTAGATTACCTTTGCAGTGGAATTATAAAATGTTTAGCTAATTAATCGAATCAATTAAAACAGTGCTTCCAAAGGTGGATGGGTGTAATTGCAGCGTAATGTGTGTGGAAATGAAATATAGACACAAAGCTTTCACGGGTGGCCATTAACTTGAATAGAATCCCCATTGGGGATCAACTCTAAATAGGTAGTTGTAGGTTTGGTATTTGGTCCGGATTCGCACTCAATAATCTGTGAATCTGTGCACTGCCATCTATGAACGACACACTTAAGTGGTTTGAGTATCGACTGAAATCACTGCAATTTATCTGCTTATGTGTTGCTCTGATATTTTATTTAAAAAAAAAAATAACTACATATTTTAGTACTGAAAACAGAAAGAACTAGCAAATAAAAATAATAGCCAGGTTACCAACCATTTTCGTAGTTTTATGATGGAGATAATAACAATTGAGGAAGTAGTTCGACTTAAAACCACATTTTCCTGCTATTGGTTAATATTTTGACACTAAGGCTTCGTAAATAAAAATATGTCTTGTCTACTAGTTTTATGAGATCACAAATAAAACTAAACACTAAATCGTAAGAACACCCTAAAGTTCAGTTTACAGTTTTTAACCCCATTTACAGTCCCGTAACTAAAATTGAATATAATCACGAAAATAATTACTCAACACTGTACAATGCCCTTTCTGTCTAAACAGAGAAAAAAAAGAATACAATTCATCTCTTTAACGGATATATTGCATGACTTGTACAATGAACTCCGTTTTGAAATTGTTTTTTAACAATCTCTTACCACTTGTTCTTTTTTGGCTATGCGGTCATTTTAATGAGACTAAAAATGAGTTAAACAATTTCACGAATGTGTCAAATTAATGGTTGCAAAGAAAATAATGATACAGGGTGTGCCATAGTAATTTATGAAATTTCGCAATTATTGTTATCCCAGCGTTCGTTATAGTAGGCGATACTGGAATTTATATAAAACGGCTGAAGGTTTTGCATGGAAGGATACCAGTGAAGGGCAGGAAGTTTTTAAGTGCAAGTTGCATTTTATTTCAGTGGCTAACAGCGACATCTATAACGTGATTTGAGTTGCAAAATGCTTTTAAGTTTGTCTTATATTAAATGTTTCTGAAAGATTCAACAATTCAGCACAGGTCTATTAAGATGCCATCTGTTTATATAATCTAAAACAGTGACTTGGTTGTTGTCTTTGCTAAGATGTCTGTAATACATATGAAATTATGGCTTCCATAGTTGCCACCCGAGGAGGCAATTTTTGCAGGATAAAAGTTCCTGTAAAGACCGTTTTTTTACGAGCAGGTTAAAGGCACATTTTGTCCAATTGCATTTCGTCAGACCTTCGAATTGAGAAACATTTGAAAAGCATTCCAAGTTTTATAGATTTTCGTCTAATTCCGCACACCCTGCTGATAGTAAAATCCATCCATATAATAACATATTCAAATTTTGCTACTGGCAATTATGCAGTATTTAGTTATCAAGAGGTAAAATAGCGATGTCATTACACTTTGAAGATGAGTTTTAATATTTTTTTTTTTTGAATTCCGACAAAAAACTATTCAAGTCAGTGACTGACCCCAAACGTTTATTCGCACCAGTACCGTCGCGTCGTCATCATTAAAATAATGATCATAACCATCAGCACCTACCGAGCTCTCACGAAGAACAGATTTTGTTTTTTTTTCCACTTCCATGATGAATGAGAAGTTTTATACGAAACCCGAAAGAATGTTACGCAAGATATGTCACAAATTAATATAACAATTCCACCTTCGAAAATTGACGACAAAAAACCTCTTTGTCCTGTTGAAACTGTGAAAGCCGATGACAAGCTAAAATATGTAGGTAATAGTTTTCCGCATCCTCTGACAGTTGTTACCCACTGTGTTAGTTGACCCATTACAATGTTAATAGAAAAAAAATAATACATGTACAGAAATTAGCAGAAAATAATTCGTTTTTTTTTTTTATTACCAACCGCAAGAGCGTAAAGTTAAGCCCTCCAAAAAGATCGTCACACATCGATGTGCACGTCTCGACCAACAGAGCAACAGCTACAACGCGCGTATTTGGTTACCTCGACATTATTGCATGACATGCAAACATAAAACAAAAATTGAAAGAAGAGAACAAAAAAAAAAGAATTTGAAAAATCTTTTACTACATTACCACGCAGGCAAAGTGGAAATGTCATCGTTGGTTAATTACCAGTGAATTGGAAAAGAAACGCCACTAGCAGCAGTAGATAAGTGGATGGGGTCGCCTAATGTATGCAAATAGGAAAAGTCATAAAATACAATATAAGACCACGGAAAGGACTTGGGTCGTATCTCCTTTTACATGTTTTTCACCTGACACTATACTGACTGTTTGGGGTTTTTTAATTCGGCGCGCGGGCACGTAGTACTAAGACGATAGTGATCTTGACATTTATTGGGCATTAATTAGCACTTAGGCTGACGTTTAGTTTTGAAAAATGCACCGCGATGCTTGCTATTTTGTATTCCTCTTATTTTGGGGGTCTTGAAACCAACACACCAGTTGAGGTTGACCCCTTCCAACTGGTGTGTTGGTTTTTGTTGGTGAGATTAGATATATTTTTTATAGTTTGATTAATGATTTGGTCTTTGTTGAGAGGTAATGGGCTGAGTTTTATTATGGTGCACTGGCTCAGCGTGACTTTACACTGAATGTTTATGAGGTGGGAATGTGTACTAATAGCACGCATTTTGGAGAAAAAAAAAATGTTTGGTCGTGGGCATAAAGGGGAAACGTGTAAAGTCATGTTGAGACTGTTTTGATTCGGTCTGTCTGAAATAGTGTAAGCCATTCAAATAAAGCTGTTTAAATTTTACTGATGTATGACGGTTATCTCACCAACGATAACGCGTAGTTTTTCTGAAATTTAATCCAATTATTGAAATTGAAACGACAACAAGTAGAAGCTTCAAAGCGCAAGATCAGTCCATCAGGGTATTTATCGGAGCAATCTCTTTCACAAGTGGGTTTTGTTTAAACGTCAACGAAACCTAAAGGACATTTTCTATGGTTAGATAATTGTTTTGTTCAAAAATTGTTTACCAGAGGAATTTAATTTTTAAGCTTTAACGAATACTGTTGCTACTTCGAATTCTTAAACTTTGCACTTTATTATAATGTTGCAAAAATATTTAAACAAAAGCCATGCTCTATCCTCTATATCTCTTGCCAGATTTGTTTTTTTTTTTAATTGACACTGTCGTTGTCGTTGTAATCCTATGGCTGTGATCAATACACTCGTTCAGTAAGTCTGACAGCTCACATCACGTGAGCACTATTTAAATTGACGATGCGGAGGGATAACTATCAGGAATTAAATGATTGATTTAGTTTAAATACGTTTCAGTCACCATCTTATTAGCAATACTCGTATACACAATATTGCTGACAGAATTTGAAAATGTCAACACAAAAGAGACTTAACTATGCTCGTATGTCACAAATATATTATGAAAGTCACTGAAAAGATGGGTGCCTATGTTGTCAGCCAAAAATGCATTAAAAAATCACAAACAAGCTCTTTTGGTATGTGTATACAGTTAATTGACGTTGATGCCAAATGTTTGTCTAATGTTGAGTTTCCAGTGGCAAGATTTACCAAAGCGATTTTCTAATCCCTTTAGGAGATTCCATGGAACAAAAAGAGATTAAGTTTCACATGATTTCGATGACAGATACGTGATTTTTATGAAATTTCGTAATTTATAGATAATCTCGTGGTCTATAAAACAAGATTTAGCTAAATATTTTACTTGTGGCTAAAAAATTTCGTCAGTGCAAACGTGCCGTTAGTGAATGCTTTGCATAGCTAGTTTGTGTAAAATAAAGTCAATATTAATACTAGTTGAACATCGTCAAAGCATTGACGCGTGTCTAGGTTTACTCAAATATTTGAGTTTGATCTGGTATAAGATAAACGTACATATAAAACAAAATAAAATATTTGTCTACGTTGTTATTCTAAAATAATACAAAATTTGAAAAGAACACATTTTTCTAAATGCAAATGAAATTGTTCTTTCAACGCCCCAACCCAGGGATGTACTATCAACCACTAAAATAAATCTGAAACCGCCTTGAACTTCAAAAAACACCTAACAACAGAATTAACACAGCCACACTAATTAGATATAAGCTAAATTAAAAAAGATGAACGCAATCGGGTGCTAATCTGGTAAATTCGCATTTCTTTTCCTTTCGTGTTAGCTAATTGGTGTAGTAATTTATTCGGATGCAAAACATATTTATTTATTCGTTAAAAAAGTCCTTACTCTTCAGATTTTTGTAGGTATATCTAGCAAAATTTTTGCAATGAAATATCAGACAGTTTATCAAGACATCGCACCAATTGAAAGTTTCAGGTTTTTCCATCAGTAGATTTTTGTGGTGTGCCGATATAGAAAAAATCTACCAAAATTACCTGTTTCATTCGTATGACACAGCGCATTATGAAATCGAAAATTTAAGCTATACTTGGCGAATTGCCTACGCAAACCGAAATAAATGGCATACGTTTTTTTTTTCAAACTGCCTCTCCGAAATGTGTCAAGTAATTTCACTTAAAAAAAAGAGAGAAACAAACAGCTAATAATTAAAAACACAAACAAACCGAGAAAAAATACAAATTTAAAGTAAGTAGCTTCACCGTGAAAACTTTCACTCCGTCATTGCCTCCGCGGGTAGGCCTTTAATAGTTAAAAAAAAGTGTATATAAAAAAAGTTTCAGTGCCCCTCTAAATACAAACACGTCGTTTAAAGAGACGTCCTCTGTAACACAATCAATCATTGCAGTAGAACATTTTAGTATTAATCTACGATTTATACTAATTTCTTCATCTTTTTTTTATTTAAATCTTAGCACAGTGTTAGGTAGGCACCTGAAAAAACAAACTCACGCATACGGCATATCCTCCTGGCAAATACAAGCACTCTCTGTCTCTACCGATTGGCGGGAGCACAAAAATAAATAAAAAACAAATTCATAGCGCTGCTATATATGCAAGACACCTCTTTAACCGTGGGTGTGCCCCGTAACAATAGTAGCACTATATCACACATCACAAATATAGTAATGGAACAATGGTATATATTATGCTAACTAATGCTATAGCAATAATTATGTAAAACAAACAGAAAGTCATAGCACTGCTATAGGCCGTCGTCACTCTATGCCTAATAGTGAAAAAAAAAATATATTGCCAACTAGTTTTGCCTCGAGTTTTTTTTAAGCTTCATTTTGAAAATGGAAAATAAAATGCAAATTATGAGGATGACCAAGAATGGGAAGTGGGTGCACACGACATGGAGTATATAATAAAAAAGATAAAATAACGCACAGCAAAGTCATTAATAAAACAGAAAACAACAAAATCATGTTCTATGGTTAGTGGTGAGATGAATTTATAATTTTTTTTACTCCCTATTTGGACTTTGTGGTGATGAGTTTTTCTATAGCCCGCAAAAGGGGGAAGGTGAAGTGCGATAGTTTTAATTAAACAGAGTTTTTTTATACACGAAGATGATTTTTGGAATGCATTTTTAAAAAGCGTGCTCATTGATTTTAAATGAAAAAATATGGGTTTTTGTTTAGATTGTGAATAGTTGTTTTTTTTTATTTTGTGTAAAAATTACTATTTCTTTTCTTTCGATTAGGTAGCTAGGGATTTAAATGTGAGTAATCATTGAAATCTCAGATACCCTGCATAAAGTTGGTCACTTTTATCCGCAATAAAAAATCTATTTCCTCAGGCGCAAAGGTAAAAATTGCAAGTGACTTCCCCTGAACAATGGCAAATGCAAAATTGATCCTACCTAAAATTCAAACATCACGACTTCAAATTCGAATGAAATCCATTACAGTGGTCATAACCTTCAAGCCTCCGTGGGTTTCCTTAAATCGATGGGGAAAGAAAAAACAATAACATCCGAACGCATATCTGACTGTCGTACGCTTCTGTCGAATTTGATTTTTACATTATTTTCGATCACGCACGAACTCTTTGAAGAAAAATTGATGTATGTCGGAGATCGCACTTTTCTTTCGAAATTCTAGCAGCCCTCTCTTAAATGTTTTTCTTCTTCTTTCAAATAATTGCAACAAAATATTTGCATGACATGTGTACGTAGTAACTTAATCTTGTATGTATTTAGCGATCACCTCGTGCTGGTGTTCGAAAATGGGTTAATTTCGAACTTATATCATTTATTTGCATTTCAGAGACTGATTTACATTTAATTAGTAGTGCCGCGGTAAAATACGCCTAAAAATACGTATTTAAGACAAATGGTATAAATTTAGTGTAGCAAGGTAAGAAATGAAATTCGAACTATGTATGAACAGCTGGTTTTGAGTTCGAACTCTATGCATTCATTCAAAGTTATTCCATAACAAATCCAAAGTTTCATAGAGTACTCTTAAGGCTACTCAAAAATACTGAATTTGAAGAAGAAAAAATGTTATTCGAATTGCAATAAAAAGTAGTAGTTTCGAGTTCGAAACTGCAAATACTGAGTAATCGGAATTTGTACTTAGGTAGCATCATCCAGATAGAATCGTCACGTATGACGTTCTGTTTTTACTTTGAATGAAATAGTATTCGAAAATTCGACATCGAAATTTTTATTTCGAAAATAAGTTGTAATAATTTTAAAATGCCCTGAAAATTCAATTAAACAACACTGCTGATATCGTAGTTCGAACAACTATTTTTCTTTGCAATCCCACTTTCCATTCCAACGTCCACATCGCAAATTCCAATCATATTCATCACTCCCAGCCTGTAACCAAACTCTCATTTACGCCTTCTGACTTGACCCAAAAAAAAAAAAACATAAAAAAAAGCACCACCAAACCACAAATCTGCCCATGTGCCGCCCATGTGTTACCATACTCCAGTTGTTCCAGTTGGAATTATGAAATTACCGATAAGAACTTCGCTCCACATTTCATTGCTAAAGATATTTAAAATTTTTTAACGAATAGCAACACCGAAAGCCAAAAAAAAAAAAAAAAACAAAAATATATGTAGGGCATGGGGGTAATGTTTGCTAAACGCCTCAAATTGCTCATTAACTAGCGCAAATACCCTCCAACATGGCCTTAGCTAAAATTTCTCTGTACAAATTGAAAAACAACATAAGACTTCGCATGGCATACCAAAAAAAAAAATAAATAAACAATATCTCTTCAACCTAAATTTTAAACTTTGCGAAGGTTTTACTGGCTGTATTTAAATGCGCATTTTTCCCCGTCCTCCTCTCCTGGTGGCCAAAGACTAATCACGTGCCGACGAAACTCGATTGAATTTTTGACAAATCCAACACTATGTATCTACATTATGTCGTAAAGATACTCGTCGGCGTGCGTCGTCGGCGCAGACACCGCATAGACAGAGGTTGTCTATTTTCGACCAAATTGCCATTGCATGCGATTAAAATTATTGAAATTGAGCTCTGAAGAAACTGTTTGTGTTTTTTTTCTCTGTCCAAGGGCATCAATCCCGCTGATATGATGCGGTGATGATGATGATGTCTTGCGGCGCGCTTAACGCAACAGTCTCGTAAAACCGTGGACTTGCATGGATTTATAGGGCCTCGATTAGTTGTGGCCCTATTTTTTTTTTGTGTTTTTTTTACGTGTGTCTTAAAAATTATTAAAATTTATTGAAATATGCGTTGGATATGGTTGCCGGAAGATATTTCAAAACAGTAGAGCTATTTGTTTGGGTTTTCCTACAACTTATTCCGAATGCGTGAGGTTTACAAACGCCCATTAATTTTAATCTACTCGTGTGTATGTTGTTGTTGGCTTAATTATTTCTCTTTTTTTACACTCAATCTGCGAGTAGGAAACTAAACGAGTATTGTAATTCATGGCATAATCATTTTAACACGACCAGTAGTGCGTATACCGCATAGATACACCATACAGGGTATGGTATATGGCCGTACCTATGCGGTGCGTCTGACGTTTGTTTATTTGCGTAATTTGTTTAGAGGTCAGTAACTGGACGTGCCACTGAGGAATTGCCAGTTTGTGATAATTTGAAAGTTTCATTTGCTAGGCATTGGAGTTTGTTTTTTTTTTTTTTTTTTTGAGATGTATGAGATGTATTGGCGTCGGTCAGGCGTTGTGTTATGCTTTTGTAATTACGTACGGAATTTGCTTTATATATTTTGACGATAAGTAGGTAAGGTGTTTATTAGTAGAGGCATTCTTATGCGAATAACTCGTACAAGCTAATGGTTGTTAAAGGCTAGGCCTATGGTGCTTTTTCTTTACTTATTTATCTGAAAACATTTTTTTTTTCCTATCGACGATCTACTTGTCCGTGTAGCTCTTGAAAAACAAGGCCTAGTGGCCTTCACGGAGTTTTGTACCCTCTATTTATTTATATTTGTACCTATGTGTGCACGATTGGATTTCGGCTTTATTTTTGTTTCCTTTGATAACGCCAGTTAGCAAGGGCACAAACCGTGATCATTTTCCTGAAAACTTTGAGTTGCGAACTGCACTTAATGGAGCTAAGTAAACCTCCAGTCTTTTCTGTAGAAAATGCAAGAAGTAGGACATTCGCAACATCCCTGATCAAAATCACACTCCCTTTAGTCATGCAGATAAAACACGAACCACACATTGCAGCCCTTTAAATTACTGTGAGCTAGATACAGCCGTTTTTTTGATAAACTTTAGATAAGTAGCCTCAGTCCTCGGAAGCTCCGAATTATTTATCAATTTTAAAGCAAAAGTCATCCATATATATTTGAAACTGGCAACGTCACTACTGCATCTTCATAATCGCATCGTCCAAAATATTCCATTTAGTCGAATTTAGCAGTCAAAAATGCATTTAACATTCTCTATTTCAATTTAAATTCAGCAATTGTCGAGGACTGCAAAGCTTACAAACAGTTGTAGGCACCTATGGCGAACGTGTCATCTGAAAAAATTGATTTCCTTTCACATATTTCCCCGCCATTCCAATTACATTTAAAACAAAACCAAAAATATGGGCATACACCTTCCTCTCGTGCAACCCGGCAATTTTATTGATTGCATTTCACACAACTAACTTTCCCCTTCATCAAACGGCTTTCATATATCACAGCGGTACTCATACTCATGGTGCACCATTCTTCTCAATTGCAGTACGTGTACTTGCATTTCCACTTCAATTTTAATATCCTATTATCCTGACTGGGGGGCAAAAAAAAAACAAAAAAAAAAACTGTTAGCAACGAGTAAATCTAAATTACCCTCCCGAAACCGACGACGTTTCAAATTGCACACACAAGTCCAAGTCCATTTACACACGATATCGCACGGCAGAAACCAAACATTAGCACAAAAGTATAATGCACGCCCTGGCATGCGAGTATATGCATTAAAAATAAAAAAAAACCCAAGTATTTTATAAATGAGGGTTGAAAAAAAAACCCACAACCGGCATATGAATACACCACCATATTCTACGTGCGCATAATACAAATGTGTACACACAACTTACATCATCATCCCATATTGATATCCTTTCATCCAATTCAGCGAAAAGGAAAAAGCAATTCTGCTCTGCTACTGCATTTGATATGGAAAATTTCATGATGGAAATCCGTAGAAAATATTGTATTTGATTGTTGCTGGCAAGGATGTCCCCCCCCTCCCCCCTTCGCCTACTCGCTGCTGAGTAAGTATCGACAGGAGTACAATCACCTATAGGGTTTTGCAAATATGGGCTCTCCGACAGGAACGCTCCTTCTGTATACCCACATTGTTAGCAACAAGGAAAAAAGCTCACAATGTAAAAAAAGGGGTTACGAAAATTATGTAACGAAGGGTTCTCATTTGCCCTCTGCCTGAGTGAAAGCGTCCCGAGCTGCACAATGTGCGCACCCGCCATGTGTGTTGGATGAGGCAAAAATCATGGTAATTCCACAGATGGATGTAATCCTTTCTCGTTTGTTTGAAGCAAAAGCCTGGCTCATTTTTTAATTATTAATTTTTTTTTTCAAACCCGGCGGGGTGAGTGTTTGCTTTTTCGGAGTTCATCGATGTCAATAGAGACTGGGTGGGGGAATCAGTTTGCGTGCGGTTCATTTTTTTTTCCTGCGCACTGTGGCGCTATGTTGAGAGGAAATGACGGCTTCTATGAGAGCGTGTTATATGCATAAAGTAGTGAATATCAATATTAAAATGTTTGAATTCGCAGCAGTGAATATGATCAGTAGTCGTTAATCATTAGTCAAATGATCGAGTAGTCGTTGAAGTTGAATAAATTCAATTGCATCGAATAGTTTTCCGAAGAAAAATCATTCTTCCAGCCCGTTGTTTCACAAACAAATAGATTTGACTGGGAAACTATTTGTTTTTTAACCACCGGATCCAAATCGTGATTTTCCTTCGACAAAATATTCGATGCAATTGAATTTATCCCCGAAGAAGAAATACATTCATTAGTCGCAACAGATTAGTCATCAGCTCCTGAAGTCATGGAAATTGCATTAGTCATATTCATCAGAGTTGCAAGTCCAAGTTCGTGGTTCTTTCTGATATAAATTTGAGGTAAGTTTTGCCAGTAACTCGCGCCATCAGAAAGAAGCGGTCGTTAGTTGTATCATTTGGTGCACTATTGCGTATAGACAACCGCCATAGATCTGCCAACACATAAGACGACTTTTTACGAGCAAATAAGGGGGACTTAGGGAACCGCACTTAGAGGACACAAGATGATCCTTTGCACCATTTTCGGAAATGAGGACTTTTACACTAGGGAAGTAACGAACCCATTGCGATCACAGCAGTTTTTTCATGTCGACGTGTTATAACGAATCTACGACTGCCTCTGTACTACACCCTGTAATAATATCTCAATCTGCTCAACAATTATTGTCTTCGCGTTCATTTCCCACACAGAGTCAGCTATCAGCGATTTTTGTATTAACAACTGCCTCTGCAGCGCAGCTCAACATTAGCAACAGGAAATCAATATTTCACTCTGCCTTCCAAGTCATTTATCACCTCGTTCCTATCACCGTACACCATCAGAGAAGAGAAGAAAAACCTCAAATGCACTATTAAATGCTGTTCTTGTGGAACAACAAAAAAAAAAAAAAAAAAAACACTTCAAGTGCGACAAATCAGATTCAACTGAAAGAAATAAAAACCAAAACAAAAAAAAACCGCCAACAAAGCTTACAGTCATTACTGTGCGGTGGATAAACTCGCTCGATTGCACAATCAATTGCCATCATCAACATCATCATCATCATCGTCGTTGTCGTCGTCATCAATGCTACCACCGTCACCATCAGTTTGCAACCATCTCGCCGTCACAACTGTCATCGTTTGTCGTTTGGTTAAACGCCGCTGGTGGTCGTCGTTGTCGTTCCAATGTGCAGTTCTTCTCAGTCCTCCCATTAGAGAGGGGGACTACGACGACGGGTGCCACACAAAGTTTCATCAAATGCAAAAAGTCCGACGGCCGATAGTAGGTAGGTCATAATTTCAACACACTCACACTCAGGCAGTCAGCAATGCCTCAGAAGGTTGCATTTTGGCTGACTGGCTTAAGCTACTTGATTGGACGATTGTATGTCTGATGAACGATTGATCGTGTGTGCACCATTAATAGGACAAGATGCAGTAATACAACGCGAATGCTTCGCGTGAAAGGGCCATGGTTCAGTGGGTTTTCGGATTTGCCTATTGAGTGGGCTCCCTCCGCTTGCAACGCTCAAATCAACTTTAATTGTCCATATCTCACTTGTTGCACAATGTAGTGTCTGCTTGTCCCCTTGTCTTGTTTAAATTTTCAGTTTTCATTTTATTAATCACCGAATCAGAATGAAGCTGTCAAAATGTGTGCCTCCACTGTGCCGGTGTGTATGTGTGTGCCCTCGCTGTGAATGTTAACCCCTTTGCACTCAAGTCCGGCTTTTGTAGTCATTCAGTGAAGCGGAGTTCAACGAAATGAATTATATTTGTTTCCATGTTCCGCTGGGCTGTGTATTATTTTTTTTTTTTTTTTGACGCACGGTCAGGAGGAACTCCCAGCCAAGTTGAGTTCACGTAGCGTGTAATTAGAGAACACAGGGGTCGTCGAAGAGTGAATTCTCGAAAAGGTTGGTTGTTGTTTTTTTTTTTCCTACAACTTCTTCTTTTTCAGTTTTAATTGAGCAGTTTAGTGCGACTTATGGTCAAGAGCAAAGGGGCTGTGTCATTAGAGGTTTTTTTTTTTTAATTTCTAAGAAAATATCTCAGACTCTGTTAAGAGGACCTGCACCATGTCACAGTGGTTTAAGTGAATTCAAACAATCAAAGATGATGTCACATTGAATGTCATCCGATGATTGGGTGTTTTGCAATCTAATTGCACTTTAGAAGTGAATGGAATGATGTTCTTGCCGTGCCTGTCACTTGGGCTTGGGTCGAGAGGTCATGGAAGCTATACTATGGCAGAGGTTTGCACAACCCCATTTGATTGATGGTGAATGTGATTTGTCATTAGACTAAGGTCGGTGTGTGTACTTGACAATATTTGAAAGGCAGTAGAATGGGAAACAGACTCATGAGTTGTTAAATCGAATTGTTTTGCGAGTCGAAAGGCGTGCAGAGTTCTAGCGATTCTAGTGAAAAACTTTGCACTTAGTAGGTGCAGATGTAGGTACTTGGCTTGGAGAATTTTTTCTGATATCTGTAATGTTCTTGTGAGTTGATTGACTGGTGAATCAACTAAAATGTAAACCCAGTAATGCTTGGGCCATGGAATGCCACTCGAAATCGGCTGCAATTGGAAGAGTCGAACGCGCAGTAATTTAATTGATTGTTGTATTCATCGAATTATCGCAAAATTTCACATATAAAATGCAAATGGAAAGGCGAGTAGATACTTCTTGAATCTTAGACCAGTCTACAAACGGTATTTGTTTTATTTATTCAATTTCACAGGAAATGCGTACAATACCTGAGCAATGTTGGAAATATTTTTGCGATTTTAAGAGGAAAACTACTGTACCAGTTTTATTGAATCTTAAACCCATTTACGGAACTTAACTTAAATAAATGTTATGTCTGGAAGATATATTTAAGAATATTCTCTGTTTAGTGAATACAAAGCATCTACTGAAATTATTCATGAATGCTCGATTTAGTCGCCGTGGCAACTGAATATGTATTAACTACGTGTACTCATGATCACGTTTCTTTTCAAAAAAAAAACAAGGTCCGGCCTCTTAAATGGACACATTGCGCCAATTATTTATTTTATTTTTAGTCATGATTACCCACACAAATTTTGGTTATTCAATGACTACTTCTGTGCATTGTGAGTGACCCTTTTCAGTAAGTTTGAAACGATATATTTCTGCGAACAAGTGGCAGCGATTCTCTTGCTGAATCTGAAATAGAAATTTTGACAGCCGAATAAAAGACGTGGTTTCATAGCCCTCGCACTGGGAAAGGCTATCAATGCTGAGTGCACTAAAAATCAGACGCACCCTGAGCACAGAGCAATATTTTTGTGCAGGGCATTCGTTTTTAGTTAGTTCTGCGTTCGGCGAATACCATGGTTAGTCATGATTACAGAAACAAATCATGACTAACGGGGGTATTGGTGTCTTTTTAATTTATTGGATGGCACAAAAAGTGGCGAGAACTGTACTAGACATTAAATCAAACTTGAATCGCTTGCTTATTGTACTGCAAACCTATATTGGAGACACTGCTCCAAAGAAATGACAGGGATTCGTCTATTAAACCCCTACTTTATCCGTCAGTGTCCAGTAGTAAACAAGGCTTTTGCTTCGTCTTCGCAGACGCCTTCTGATCGTGAAGGGATGCGCTGCAATCCATTTCACGCTCTAAGTGGTCAATTAATACTGATTCATGATGACCGACACAAATTATAACCAATCAGAATTTGCAAAAATAAAAAATACCGACAACTTCCTCATTGCACACCTTTGCCAAAAATAGCAGCCTCCGATCACGTTGCAAATATATAACAAGCCCAGCATTATTATCATCAATCACGAACACAACCAATCATTAAGAGTACACGCTCATCTATGTGTCATCATTCAAAAGCAGCTAATGTTTCCTGCGCTGCAGCATGGAATTATTTTTCTATTTCAAAGCTTTGCAAGGATTTTATGCTCGATAATGTATGACAATCACATACGAAGGCGATTTATTTGAAAGATAACATTGACTACAACCAATTTATGCACACAAATGAACTACATTCGTTGAATTTCAAATACACCACAGCATATATATCCAAAGCGAAACTTCAAATAATAATTAAAGTGTGAACTCATATAGAATACTAATTGCGGTTACCTAATCGAACAGAGAGAGAGAGAGAGAGAAACTAAAAACGACACCATTAGACGTGCGTACATGAGCAGCCACGCCATGATGATAACTTTTGACTTTTGCGGGTCCCCAACCGCAGAACTATCGTATTGACGCGCATTATGCACGCGCGGTAATCTCTTGTGTGCATCCGCTTGAATAGAGGAAAAACCACAAACACACAAAAACAAAAAAAAAACCAAACCCATCTTAGTTGAGATAGGCTCCTCTTCGGTACTATATACGATCAAAATACAAACATGTCAAAAGCAATTGCCATTGCAGGCCGACCGACTCTTTGACTCCCATCGTACTCGTAGGTATACGTAATTTGCATGCGACACATATGCCCAGCTACTGTGTGTCGTCACATTCGCACGAGTGGAGGATTTTCTAAGCCAAGTTGACCAAACTCGGATCGGGACGGCCCGGCACACCACATATACGCGCAGATAGTTATTTTTTTTTTTTAACCGCTACTCAGCCATGATATTTGAACTTGAAGTAGTATCCCCACGCTTGAGCGGCGAAATACCGTAGAAAAAAAAATGAGTGTTTATATATGCTTGCGTCAGTTAGGTGGCTATACAGCGCGAGTCAGTGGAGCAGCCAGCAGCGAGTAGCACCTTTTCTGTGCAACATGTATCTAGCACGCTCATGTGTGTGCTACATGTGGTAACATTGAATAAAAATATGGCAAGAGAGAGGGAGGGGATTGCATCACGTTTTTGGATTAGTTGCTTGCATAGATAGGTTGGTTTTCTGTTGGCTTTAGACCAAGCCATCACTTTTTATTTTGTTCACGCGAGTAATTATGTTCAAGTCGGGTTTGGAAGTGAAAACATTGGTTGTTGAAATAAATGCAATAGCGCCGCGAGTGAGGGACACACCTCTTGGTGGTTTGCCATATGAATTTGCTATAAATAGATGCGGAGATACACATTTCAATTTGAATGCAGGTGACTTCTTTAAATGTTTATCGACTAATATTGATCTGCATCAGTAGCAGATAGCTCGCGCGGTTTTTAAGTAGATAAAAGTCATCTCTGCATCAAAAGGCACTCAATTTATGCGCAACATTTTGGGTCCCTTGGGAGGGCTTTTTACAGTCCCTTATTTGATCTTCCATATGCTTTAGAAACACATCTTACACCAAGTCCGAAAAGTATTCAAGATACAGCCTAGAAATGGTGCTTGTGATAGCCAAGCGCGAAATGTGTATTTAAAGCTAACGACGATCAACATTGCATCATCGGGGAACTGACATTTTTTCGAATCGTCCGTGGAATGATAGATCCACGAAAAATCTAGGTCGTGCATTCTTACCATGCGCTGTCACCGAACCTATTACAAACAAGCCTTGCATCACTGAGCTGTCGTCAATGAATCAACATTTGCTGTAGGTACTTTGAAAGATCATTAGGTTCAGCATCTCGGCCATTAATCAATCAATCGATCGTCAAACCAAGGGCATATACAAACGGTGCCGTCGCCGAAAATTGCTTTCAACAACCGAACCAAATCAAATTGTTTTAGCCTTTCTAAATTCATCCCCACCCCCGCGTCTGCTGCTTCGAATTCAATGTATACCTTATTCCGCAACCGTTCAGTGGAAAAAAAAAAAACAAAAAAAACAAGTAACCTCGCTGCGACCATTGACGTCGTCGGTGTTATAGCTGTCGAACAAGAAAAGGTCACCTCCGGCAGAGAATATTTGTTCCTTACTCAAGCGTATTCTTAACTGGGTGGTGCCCCCCGAAAGGATAGACTGTTGCTTCTCAAATTACACCCCAACTAATAATAACATGCAGTTTACCATTCACTTATACACAAACACACCCGTGTACGTTCGTTCGTCTAGTTAACGTTACCTTCTCATTTTACCCGAATTCTTTTGCAAACACAGAGAGAAATAAAACCGAAAGGGAACAGGGTCAGCCCACAACATGGCATATAAAACGGATAAACTTAAAATCAACCTAACCGTGCTTATAAACACTTTACTCGCTCTTAATGGCTGGCAAACATGCGAACTTCCTCGACGTTACACACATCCCCGTGCATCTACACCGACATCATCATCATTAATATCATCGTCATATCGTTCGGCTAAGACGAAAGTAAAACCCGGCATTAATTACAATCGAACACCAGTGCCAACATGACGGTAGGGGTATGGCCGGTAGTACCTCAATAAACACACACACACACACATGAACATGTTGCGAAGTGAACTCTGTTGGCAATTAATAATCTCAGTCTTGAGTTCAAAAACTAATTGATTTAGAAAGTGAAATTAATTTGGAGTACCCTGCATGTTGGTAGTGGATTGAGTGTACCTACTCAAATTCTAATGGCATTTGGAGCACCTTGCCAGGGGTTGAGGGGGTTGGCGTTTGTTTTGTTAAATATTATTAGTCAGCCAGAATATTGTTTGGTATGACCGACAGCGACGTGCTTGCGTTGATGCAAATTGTACCAAATGGGTAAACATTAATCATTCGCGCAACACACATACAGACACGCTCGGACGGGGTATGGTTTTCATTGAGGTGTACTTCCTGCATCAGTCAACCAAAGAGTAGTTTAGTTCAGCTCACACCAACCGGGGGTCGGTCGATCGTCGACTGACTAAGTGAGAGTACTCGTATTTTCCAGTTATTTGATGTATATATAATTATTTTCAGAGGAATATCGTTTGGAGATGGACTGTATAAACTAGTTGAAGATACAAGGATGGTTATGTAAAGCGACTGCTTTTCTAATTTGTATCGTGCAATCATTTGAGAAGGGATTTTGGCAGCATTCTCCCGTGTACGGTAGAAAATGTGTGCTCCACATGTCAGGGTCTATAATGAGTCACACAAATAATTCGTCTTACTAGTTGCTGGTTGGTAGGCAACTGACTCACGGGAGAGTATATTTTGCCCGATTGTGAAAATCTTCAAATTTAGTACATTATGGCTAAAAGTGCTCCTCAGATTTTGATGCACTTGGAATACTATCTGAGTCAACCCAAAAGCGCATACGAACCTTCCTCCTCAATTTTTCATTCATTTTTTCATTTCATTTTTATTATATTTCAATGCTGAACCATCACTTTGTTCCCACATTTGTCTGAGACTTACTACGCCAGCTGCGAATCCAAGTGCGACTAAAAAACAATCCAGAAAACTGCATCCAACAGCAGCACCACCTATCATCAGCAAAGCCAGCCCTCTTCCCAAAAAGAGAAACGAAATGTTTTCCAAAAAAAAAAAAAAAATGTTACGTATACGACCCGTAAACCAGCATGTTTCCTCACACTTCCCACTTAGTTGCATCACATGCGCGGTTTTCTCACTATCAATTTTCCCGCCTCGTCTTCCGAACCGATTTGTACACAACCAATTTCCACACACTCCTCATAAGTCCACTAAAATTAATAGCTCCCTGACCGCGTACACACAAACCCCATTTAGATATGCACACTGGAAATGAATTAAAAAAAACAAAAAAAAAACATGTTGCACCACCGCAATTAGTAGCATAATTTACCTCAAAATGTCCTCGAATTGTATCTGACGTTAGGATTGTTTATTTATTTTATTTATTTTGTTATTCCTATCTAAATCAAGTTTTACTGCGGATCGACATCAAAAGCCCGTTAGTATTCATAGTAGGCTGTCACACATAAGACCATTTTTGTCATTCGAGTTGAGGTTTTTTTCTCTTTAGCCACCGAGCAGTTAGAAGTTCTCACGATCACACGACATCGTCGTCGCGCTGTCATCATAAGTGCATTTCGCGTGTAATGCCTTTGGAATCGAAATGAATTATTCGAATAACTAATGCATCTAGATACTATTACATATTGCGAACGTATAATTACTTGTGTGTTGTTGGTGAAGAAATATATTTCTTCTCTTGAAGAAAATATTCCGTAGCGCAGCATAAATGCATGCGCTTACCGGTAGAAGAGACGCGGAACGTGAAAACCCGCCTAGGTGAGATTTTTATATTTTTATTTGCAAACTGATGGTGGGATCATAAATATTTATAGATATTATGCGCATATATAATTAAATCGAAATAAGGTGGGGAAGGTGTTGTACGTTTCTGCTCGTGTTGGCTGTTTTATGAAAGACACTTGTAAAATGTAAGAGTTTGAACCGAGCTATATCACGAAAGTCACCAGAAACGTCTATTCAACCGATGAGACATGTGGGGCTTATAGAAATCGGAAGAGTTTGCCAATATTTGTCGTTTAGTTCAAAGAATTCTATTACTTTTAGATTTAAAATCCGTGAAATGGGAAAAATGTTTGAAATATTCCTCAAACATTTCTGAACATTTTTTTAAGCAAAACTAAATAACTCGAAACATTTATTTTTCTGAATGTGTCGAAAATTATCGTAACAATTTAAGATCGAAGACCATTTTTCCGTCCCAAATATACCTCAAAGGTTGAATGAACGAAAGCGGGAAGAGCGGCAGTTGGCAATTTCGCTTAAGACATTTTTACCGAGTCTATATTTGACGTTTTATTTGGAAAAACATCGACTTTGCTTACAACAAATTTGGTTTTAATTATTAGCTATTTGCAAAATTATTCTTCAAAAAACTCCTTCAACTGATTGTTTGATCAGCTGGAGTTGTCTCATTTTTTAATTAAAATTCTAAAAGATTCCCAAGGCTCTTAAAAACTCGGTAGGCAATTTGTGAATTTTGAAAGGCATTCCTATGATTTGATTAACAAAATCTTTAAGACTTTGGGAAATGATATTCTTATTCGAAACCGGAATATCTAAACGTTCTTTATAAACAAGCTTTAAAAACCCGTTAAAGTTTGAGTGACGATGTATTTAAACATTTTTACAACGCTGCAAGTTTTATAAACCAGTTAATATTTTTTATTGGACACGTTTTTTCTTTGATTCGAAACTATAAAAATGATCTAATCGGTTCTTAAATATTTTCGAAAAATCATATTTTTTTGTAGTTCTCGCCAAGATATATCGACTTCACTCTGTTGCCCCTTCTTACTCATGGTGTTTTTTTTTTTATACAAACTCGTGCCAGCAAATTTGAATTTTCAAAATTTCTCCAACTCCAATACTAGTCCTTAAGCAAGAAAAAATAATTAAGTAAGCTGCAGCTCACGCGGGCCAATAAATCTTCCGGTGTGTTGGGAATTACTGGAATAGAGATTAACCAATATAACTTGACGGGTTTTCTTTTATGCAATTGTACTCTCGATTTTTTTCTATAAATTGCGATGGGTTGTAGCACCTCTGGATAAGTGATACATGTCACTGTGGGAATGTGCATTTTTCTTCCAGTGTTTGTGACTCTCTTCAAGTCACACCATACTGTAACAAACGGAAAAGTACTAAGCAAATCTCATCCTACAGCAGAAAACATTCTACAACGTCGTGACTGTCCTGATCTTGGCTTCTTCTGCGTCGTAGTCATAAATTAATAACCAACCACCCTTTAAGACAGATCATGTTCATAAAGGTGCACATTGGCCATTGTCTTGACCATATGAAGTAAATAATGTCACACCACGCCTCTTCAATTGTCGTGTCCGTACAATTCTTGACCTCTTGGTTGGAGTTATAAATTTATGACTTATCAACCTTTAAAATGGATCGTGTCGGCTGACTACACATGTAACATTCCCGTAAACAATAGAATGCAGTCGGTCGAAGACATGTGTACTGTGTAGTATATCCGAATTGCTTTTGATGTCATGACAGCATCACAACATGGTTCCCTGAACTGACTTCATCGTGTAACCTCTATTGTTATGTAGTTTTAAAATGATTGTAGTTCGACTTACCTTTGGTTCTGAACGATTATGTATGAGGGACAAAAGATAGCGAAGGCCACTGACTGAGCTCATCAAGAACAAATACAAGTAAGTGAAAGGTTCTTATATAATTACCCTCGAAGCTGATTCGCGGATGAGCCAATCAAGCCTCGTTGTTCTTGAAAGAGAATACAATTTTCCTTTGCCAATTTAAACTAAAGCCATGTACAGCTTCTTCTTACGGCATTCTCTGGTTCCTTGAAAATTCTTCGAAACAAAGTCACAGCAACGCTTCGACTTATTTGAGGTAATGTGAAGAAGGGCTTATTCCTATTATTCAACTAGTTTTAGCCATCTCCTTAAAGTATGCACCATTTTTTTTTTTTTTTAAATCACTAAATATTCAAAAAAATACAAAGATATTCGATAATCACTGTGCGAGTATGCACGCAAATGAATTGCCTACGTTTCCGACTTTTGAACAAATTTAAACTGTCGAAAATCGGAAAGTCCTTTATGACTATATATTTGGGTATTCCATCTTTTAGGAAAGCATATTTTTCAATATTGAACCTGATTCTTGCCGTTACAAAAGTTTTCGAAAATTCGACACCCACAATCTCCTCAGAAGTGGTCTCGCATATTTTGACAATAAACCAATTTATTTGCGAAGTACAGCAAACACGTAGAAGTCTTACTTGGACCTCTAAAGAAGTTTCCAGTGCATGATTCATTTTTCTCGCTTCTACTAAAGCGAAAATGGTTCGTCCCCTCATCCGATGGCATCCACGTTCTATTACTAATTACCTATCCAACATTTACCGGGAATCTGTGACCACCTTCAGTCTGAAATTCCTCCCCACAAACCATACACCGGCTGAACGTCCGCCTGACCTAATAAAACCTTCAACCGGTAGATGAATAATTCTTCATAATCAATCCTAGCAAAATTAATTTCGCCAATTCAGGAAAAAAAAATTGGTTCTGCTAGAAAATCTAATAGAAACATCCACACCTCGTTCTTTGGAGTTCGGTTGTGTGCGAACTACTCAACAGCAGCGACTACGTAAGAGTGAGAGGGAATGTCCGAAGGAATTAACAAAATTAATTTCTTGATTGCATGCGGTAATGCCTTGAACTGGTAAACAGGCAAAAAGCTCACATCATCTGTCTGCAGCAAACGTCCGACGTGGTCGTCGTCAGCATCTGACATACAGGAGTACCTACTCGCAGATAGATTGGAGCACCAACATACAACACACAACCGCACCATATCAACTTCATCCATTTATCCATCCAGTGCAACTATCCTAACCTTAAAGCGCGCTGATTGAGTTTTTGCAGTTTTGCACTTTTGCACGAGCCATTCTATTGAAATGCCCCCCCTCCCACAGATACAGTCATATGTACGAACTAACCCGAACGAAAATACGTACATATCCGTATCTTGTATGTGAGCGAATGTGTATCTTCTAAATTGGCCAATTAATCCCAGTCACGATATTTAAAATGACTTTTGGAGAACTCTTTGGCTAGATGAACACATGTATCTCGGGCTAACATGAGTTGGCCAGTATTTTTCCTTTGCAAAGTGATTTAAGAGGTTTTCTGTTTTTTTTTCTTTGCGTTTTACCTCTTTGGATTTTTGCAACTCTGCAAAATTGATATAATTATTTTTTTTTTTTTTATGTAGTATACTATAGAATTACTAATTGTATTTGATGGAGGAGAACAGACAGCAAGGCGGCTGTTTGGAAAAAAAATATGTTCCCCATCAAATGGTTGCAATGAAAAAAAAAAAATGTCTCGATCTTATTCCAGCAACAACTGTTGTATGAGATTTGAGTGTTTTGTTGCTTCGGTTTTCTTTTTGTGTTACTGTTGATGTGGATACTAGAGATCTTAATGGGTAATAGGAGATTTGTTGGTTTATGATTTGTTGTTGTTTGCATTTTAATTTTGTTTGTGTTGACTTCTGGATAAGAATTGCAATGTAAACAGACTTTCAGCTGTGCACTGAGCGCAGATGGATTTTGGAGGTAACATGTTGCAAATGAACACGTGTTGCATTCACTTGAATGAGGCGGTGCTGTGGGAATGCCAGTAACTAAATGAGCTGAATAAGTGGTGGTTTCGATTTCGATTACTTTGTCGGTGTTCTATAGCTAAATAATTGTTGTACCCATCTGTTAAGTGACAAGCTGTCCTGTAAAGATATTCATTTTTGTAGGTATTGTTTATTAAAAATGTTCCTCCCAGCTGCGCTTATAAATTGGCTTGTCAGCCATGTATTAAATAAGAAAATGTAATAGCATTGTATTGGAATAGTTCAAGAAATTACATTCGACATCTCTACTCAAAGCAGTTGTTCTTTCATTTTTAACACGCGATCAGTCACTTTTCTTTGTTTCAAAGATGTGATATCGACTCTCCCCAGTGTCCTCAGCCCTAAAATTTATCCGGTGGCGTGTACGTAACGTGCCTGTACATTATTTACTTCTGCTGTTTGAGGAATTATCCCTAAAAGTATCACCTAAACTTCTTAAAATAAACTTATGCAACGAAAATGATAGTTCTCGATTTTAAATGGGGGCGTATGTGGAACATTTTTTGTCAATTTATACGTAGGTACATTTGAATTGTAATTTTGTCTGTCTAGACCACGGTCTAGAGTCTCTTTCTAATTTAGGGTTTCCTCCTTTTTTCAGCTGGGGAAATTAGGAACAGCAATCTTTCGCGCTTAGTGAGACAGGGCCCTGGCAATAACTAATTTAAATATACTTGTAACAGTCCTGGTAATAGTTCTCTTTTAAAAGGTCGCCAGGATACAACTGCCACCTATACTGAATGATTTTTCACCGGAAATTGAAAAAGAAATGCATTAAGAACAGAGAAATCATAACTTCTATAAGGAGGTTGCTTAAAGTATGTCCCGCAAGTCGGATCCTAGTATTGGAAAAAGTGCAGCCTGGATTATATTATCTCTTATGAACATCCAACTCGGGGCAAACTAACTGCCCATCGGAAGAGCTTTTGGGTTCAGAATATGAAAACACAAAGAGCGCAGCTCAATTTCTGAGTCAGAGATAAATTCAAGACCCTATGAATGCCCACCTATAGACTATCTCTCCATTTACAATGTTGTTGAAATAAAAATAACTAAACATCCATCGACATCTCCATAAGCAACACACACATGGATGGCATATAAAATAGCAATGCTTCGCACGTACGAGCAGGAAAAAAATCCAACTAAATGTGTGTACGAATGCGGAAGATCGGTGTCGCCGAAAGTATAAATTTACAATGTGTTCTACAGATATTTTTTCATTGGCACGTGCATGCAAACAAAATGCAAAAAAAAAAGGAAATACGATAACGTGAGAGACAATAATACGGGTTCAATCTATGAATAGGATGATAAATCTAACCACTTGTAGACAATAAATAATCATTGCCGATCACGTACCAACGTCTGGGCAATTAAGATGCAGTATTGTGATGGTTGCTGTCTACCATGGGGATCGCAAAACGCTTTCGAAATCATCTGTCCAATTTGTCGGATGCTGTAAGTATCAGTGTTGATACTGTAAACAAATTTCTTTAAATCGCAGATTTTGTTAGCAAAAATAAAACAGAAACGTTCGACCGAATTACGACAAACTCAACCCATATTGTCGAAAGAAGTATCAATTCGCTGAAAGATTGACAGCGAGCCTATCCATTCAAGTGGTTCCGTTTTATTTCCTGATACTTAAGTATTCCACGAAATTGGTTCTCCATTTTTGTACAAGATCACATCACAAAACCAGTATGCCCAATCAACTTTTCATACTAGATACACGCGTAATTGCAATTATTCTAAAGAACAATTAATAAATCAATACTTTTCACGCAAAATAAATGAAAAAAAAAACCGATTTAACAAAAATTTAAATGAATTCTCCACGTTTACTTGCCGGTTGCCACCGCCGACTTGTTCTGTTTCTATTTGATTTGATTTTTTTTTTATTTAATTTAATGCCAACCATCATGCTGAAACTCTCTTTCGATTCAGGGTCAAATCAACCGACATATATGGCTGAAAGAAGGACAACAGCTAAATTGCATGATAGATTCGATTCGTATAAGTCGAATTGATTGAGCCAGCCAGCCACCAGCGATACAACAAGTTTGTATCTGTAGATATATCTCTTTAGTTATTTTTTTTTATTTTTTTTCATACACAATTTCTTACTCATAAATACACATTACATAGTAAATACTTCCTACTGCGAACAAGTGAGTAAAAAGAAATAAAAAATAAAAAAAAAACGTAACGAAACTTGCAGCGTGAGGATCGGTTATTTTTTTTTTTTTTTCTTAACTTCAACTTCAATTTTATTATGTGTTACTACCTTATCCGCCTTTACGCTCGATTGTGTGTACGTTTGGATTTTAATCATTTCGGTTTTACTTGAAGCACGAAATGAATAATAATTGTATAGTGTTGGGGTTTTGTGGAGAAGAAGCCAAAGAATACTCTACGGCAGACTGGAATGAATACTTTATGGAGTGAAGAACTCGCCTCGAGGGTATGGGAGGGCAGGGATTTTGTTTTGAACTCAGCGTGGCAGTTGGGGTGGTTTTTTTTTTTTTTAATTTAAAAAACGTTGTTAAAATCAGCTGTCTTTCTTTGGTGGGATTAATTCCCTTTTTTTTGGACTGTGGGTTTTACCAACGAGAAAAAGAACCCTGCCTGCACCTAGAAGTTGTACTTAACTAAGAGAGCACTGATGAGGTTCGATTTGAATGTTCTTGGGCACAAAAGTCATAGTTTTGGACGTTCAATTCTAAATGTCCACTGAATCTATAGATTTTCCCAAAGCCTTTGCTCAGAATTTCATTTTAAGTCTAAAACTTTTTGAGGCTTTCAAAGTGAAATTTTCGTGGTAAATCCAGACGCACTTCGTTTTATTATTTAGTCCCATAACTGAGGTATATTTGGGATGTAAAAAATTGATTTGCCGTCTGAAAAAAAAAAACGTTTTCATGAAGCCAGCTCGTTGACTGAACTTGCAGCTGAATTTTCCACTGGTACATCTCATCCATGGACAAATCAACCACACAAATTCCTAGTGATCTTAAAAATTTGTAGCAAACTTCCAAGAGAAGGTAGGTTCTCAAAGACAAGGTTGGATCGTAAGCATATTCAGTAATGACTTAAAATTTATAATGTAGTTGTGTGTGCACTGACTTGATAGATTTTGTTCTGATCAACAAGCGTTTTAAGGGTGAAAACCAGCTGAATTTGTGTTTTCTGCTGTCAAACGTCCAAAAGCGATGCTGTCCCAAAAACGTTTTTAATTCAGCTGTTCGGATAGTGTTTTAAATTGCCGTCGTATTTATAGAATAGTTTAGTATCTGCCAATGCAAAACTTTTATAAAAACAAGACAACCAGCTACTTTAAGACAATTTGAATCTTCCCAAACTTTGTGGAAAAAGCCTTCCTGTCGAGCTAAACAATTAACGAGAGCTGCATAGCAAATTCATGTCAATTGTAATAAAATAAAAAAGTAATTTAAATAAAAAAGGTACTGGCCAACACACAGAACCTTGTGGGATCTCATACAGCAAAAATTAAAACTACTCCACATCACATATATCTTTTAAAGTGCACTGATCAACCTCTGACAACCTTTCAACAATCTACTCATCGCCTTAGACGAATGCAGCTAATAGTCCATTCTTTGGCCTCTGTCGCCCACTAAATAAACTTCACATATGCTAATTACGAAATGACTTCTCCGAAAGCAAAATTTGTTAACAACTTATCTGTCAAATTATCGTGGAACCTTTGAATAAGCTCACAAGTCACCCACATTTGCTGCGGTACATATCGTATCAAAGTCCTCCCACATGCGTCGTCTTCGTCTATTTGCATACCTATCTCAAAGACGAGGTATAAATTTACAAAATTTAAAAATTAATCACCAGTGGATGTGTCCCAAAATGGCAAAAAGCAAATAAATACACAATAGCCTGACAGTTATTTTATAGCAACAGCTTGTCACTCCTCCGGGCGTCAAAAGTTCAACACCATCATTGAGTATGTTAATTTGTTCTCTTCGAATTGACATTCAAATTTTAACAGTGTTTGTTTGTTTTTTTTTTTTTTTTTTTTTGTGGAAGAGGTGCAAGATCCAACGATTGATATTTGTTGTTAATTTTTGCTTTGTTGGTTTTACAATCGTTTGATTTTATTGTAACGATAACCTATCTGGGTTACAACTATAGTACACGCGGCTATTGCATAAAGTTGCGCGGCCTACGTCTATCTGAGTATGGTTGTGGCGAGCGCCAGCCCCGAGGCACTAACAAAATTCAAACTCGAAGACGGTTTTAGTCACTTAGTTCCCATATTAAAAATTCATCGAATCATGCGTTGGCCGGTTATACTGTTGTGTGATTTCTCTTATATTTTTTTTTAATTCCTTGATTTGTTGGTTCTTAATCGATTTCTGGTTTCGTATTTTTATTACAAATTTGGGCATTATTTTTAAACGTTACACACTTGTATGGAGATAATCCTTGGATAGTTTATGGAAATTGCCATACGTTTGCTGCTGCGGTTGGACAAGTGAATTTAATTAGGAATTACGATGCTCTACCGTGATTCAGTTGCAATTACGCGAAACGAGTTTCATTAACATGATATATAGCACTTAGTAGCACACTTTTTACTGCGGCTTAATGGTTCGTTAGACGAAATGTGTTCCAGAAACAGAAAGTCAACGCGGACGGTTGTCAGTTTATTGTCTGTCACGAAAATCTTGTTCCAACTTTGTACAGCGCCACAATGTTGCAATGGAATAGTTTTGTTCTTTTTCTTTTGACACGTTTAATCTTGAGCGTGAAACTTATCCAAACACCTTGATCGAAGAGCTCTGAGCTCTGTCAGGGAAATACGAAATAACTCTATCTATTCGAGGAGCGGTGTACAGATACGAGTACAAGTTGTCATGTTTAGTATTTATGTATCTATTATGTTTTGTTCTGTATCTGACTTGAGTTGGTCTTAATCATTTGTCTTTCGCTTGTTTCCTTGCAGGTAACTATGAGTATGAGTGCAGATTTGGGGGGAGAAGTATAGTGAATGTACAGCCGATGGTTGTTGTAGGTTTGTTATATGGTCACGCTAAGGGGTTTCGATGAACGGTTGACATTGATTGGGGGGTGTCTACAGTGATTAAGAGGTATGTAGCGATTGAGTTTTCTTGGATTTAAAAACGCAGACTGTTCGAGCTTCCCTGGCCACTTTTGATGAGCTCTTAAAATATCTGTAGTCGAAACAGCTGTGTCGATTTGTTTAAAAAACGCGATGGAACACATGAACCAGTGCATGAGGACTTCAAAGTCAGTAGATCTATAGAAGAGTTTTATTTGCTGAGAGAAAATTTGATGCTTTTTAAAATAAAATAAAAATCTCCCCATCTTGGACAACCAATAACATTTTTTTATTACACAAGCCCTTGCAAAGGGCTCAGCCGTAGTTGAGATTCAATAACCATGCCAACAATTTTCTGTGTAAAGGTATTAAAACATGAACTGAATTTTTTAGTAGCCCCTGTGTTAGCTTTGCTTACCATCATGGGTAGCTGCATAATAATTCATGTCACAAGTTTGGCAATCCAACAGAAGAAGAATTGTTTTTCTCTCCTCCTCTCTAATGCATCTAATTGTCAAATAAAACCCTACCTATCGTCCTATTGTTGAGTCAGCAAATAGCTTAACAAGCAAAAATAAAACACCACCCGGAGGCAATTGCAATCACAAATGCATTCCTCCCACTCAAGACACATATTGCACCCGTCCAACTGCATGGCCACTACAAGTACACACTTCTATCTCAAGCAATGATAATCAATTCCGCTCCACTGAGATCCTTGAATTCAAAATGGAAATGAGTATAACTCTCAGGTGTTCCACGACGAAGCACAAAATGTGCTTAAATCAATTTCAGTCACAAAATTTGCAAACGTGGCGCTTTTGCAAATTTTTTATGTTTCCATTATTACAAACTTTCCCCGCTTCCCCCTTTGCTTCCTCTTGGAGGCTATAAGTCAGGAATTAAAAAAAAAAAAAAAAACACAATCCCTCCAGCCAATTATAGATGCATCTGAATTAATTTTGCACCAACAAGATATCTGCAGTGCATCTGGTACAACAGTCACTACAAAATGGCAAACTGACAACTTCAGCACAGTCATCGTCGTCGTCGCAACCCACATGGGTGAATATCTTCCAGCCAATTGCAAGTCATCCAAATTGCAAAAGGTATCTCCCCAGATGCGAGAGGACTTCCAACCCATTCCACAGGCATTCAAATCAGACGAGTCTCAAAAGTTTGTTTTTTCCTACTGTTGTTGATGAAAATTAAACTTTACCCGGGACATGTCTTAGTTTTTATTTTGAATAGTAATAGCCATCAGAGAATAAGATCCGAAACAGACAGGAAAAAAAAACTCCAACAGCAAATCAAGTCTAAATGAAGAACATAAAAGAGAAGTGAAGTGTAATTCTAAAGTCGTTAAGCCCAAGGCCAAGATGCATGCAAAAAAAAATGAACAGAAGGAAAGAGTCGTACTTACCTCTTTTAGTAGTTTTTTTTTTTTTTTTTTTTGTTTTTGGTTCGTTTCTGTGGGTTCTGTTTATGTATCTT
Organism: Cheilosia vulpina; assembly: GCA_916610125.1. Taxonomy (NCBI): domain Eukaryota; kingdom Metazoa; phylum Arthropoda; class Insecta; order Diptera; family Syrphidae; genus Cheilosia; species Cheilosia vulpina. The sequence continues at coordinate 48,113,020 of OU744279.1, forward strand.
TTTATATTGTGCTCTTTTGTGGTTGTCGGTTGGTTGTTTCATTGCCCGAAGGCTAGAGGTGCAGTTAATAACGAATTGTCTTACCAACGCTCTAATAGAACTCGATTACGACGATGAAGTAGAACTTAAGCTTGGAGAGCGACTCGTGGTTTCAAATTGGCTGAATGTGTACATTTGTTGGTATTAAGCTGAAGAGCTGTTTGGTATAAGACAGTATCATGCTCGGCGCCGTAGCTGAGCCATTTGTTTAGATACTGTATGCGCGAGAGATAAATTGACATCAGTGTTTCGAGGGCAATTAATTTTAAATTAAAAATGATTAATACCATCTAATGCCATGATATTGAGCGTTGAGTGCAGCCGGCAGAGTGTTTGCTCGGCATGGCCAATAGAAATTAAGTAGGTGACCCAGGTTGTTGCATTGAAGATGTATAATTAGTTTTACGTTTTTTATCGGCTCTCCTTCGTTGATTTTCAAGGCTACGATAGTCGAAGAAGTTTCAGATCGGATGGGATGTGTGTGCGACTTGTTATTAAATAGAGTTATCAGAAAGCTTTCGAGATATGCCTATTTCTCGTTAGTCAGAGTTTAGATCTGACTTACATTTGGAATGTGTCTGGTATACCTACCTCGAAGTCGATGATTTTGTTTATCGCCTAGCAAATGCATGAACCTTTTATTCGAATGTGTCATTCAGTTGTAAGATGGCGTTTGTTTGATGACTGTCTTAAAAGACTCGTATAGTTTTGGTCTTGTATTTCCGTGTGAGCTTTAGTTGTTAGTTTGGTGAGCTACTGAGCGAGGGGTCCTAGGTTCGATCTCCTGAATCTGCCAGATATTAGTCAAACATTTGGGAAATTCTCTGTAACGGGTTGATTGAATTGACGCAGCGAATACAATTTAAAACGGGTGACTGATATTGGTGTAGCATAACAGCGGCTTAAAATGCTGTGTCCCGTGGCTTGCGTTTTAGTTTGACATTATTTTATTAGGTTGCCTAAAATGTTGATATAAAGCAATAGATCTATTTAAAAAAAAATATATAGTATATGATAAAAAAAAAACATTTACGGATGATGGTACCCTATGCTTTGAGCTATTGAGGGAGAAAAAGATGCAACTTACCAGCCTCTAAAATGTATTTTGTTTTCTCTAAGTAGTGTCCAAACTAACCACTACCATTGATGGAGTATTTTCCCGAAGCTCTGGAAAAGAAGACTCCTCTCCACAACTAAAATGTAGCTACGTTTTTTTAATGTTTATATAGTGGGCAGATTCCGTATAATAATAATCGTCGGGCGATATCATTTTCGAAACTTTGAAGTTATATTTTGCCCGAATTTCTTTCACTATCGTCAGCTTTCATTACATTTGTGGAAAATTAATTGGATTAAGGTCTCAAACTCGTAATATTGGCAATTAGTTGCTACTTTTGAAGATCTATCGTTTCGGTGATAATCGTCTGAAAAATTACGAAATTGGACACTCATTATTTATAGCATATGCAACATGTTGCGTGAATATATACGTATATTACTATCTGTGAACTACAAAAGAGATTTTGTCTCCGAAGTTTAAGAAACTGCAAATACTGTACTCAAGTTCAAATTAAAAAAAATGCTTTGCAACATGTTTGCGGCAAAAGAAAATGTCCCATGATTTTAAATTTATAATTTGGATTTTTTTAGCAAATGTTCTTGTACAGCAGATTCAGATACATTCCGTATATGTAGGCAAACCCCAATGACATGAGGACACTATCTATTTCATTTCGAAAATCAAGCGCATCCGTAGCAACATGTTGCGTATTTGCCCTGAAAAAATATTGTTTTAAATAGTTTTTTTTTTACAAATAATTTCTTCTTCAGATTATTATTAATATAACAAATTATCACGAATTCAGTCTGTTGCCACTTGAAACATGTTGCTGATGCATATGAAACACAAACTTTAATTTGTGTTGTTCAGTATATGAATTATGTATAAGACCATCTCCATTGAACACTGACGAATTTTGTAAATAACGCAACATGTTGCTGGCACTTATACACATATACACCTATGTCAAGCGACTCTTGGCAACAATAAATCAATTAAAAAACAAGAAACCAATTTCAATTTTACTGTCCAATTCGCTTTGGCACTCTAATGTGATTTTCCAATAGAACTCCATGTCGCCCACGACCCAATGTCTCATCTCTGTTGCCCTGCTGCACAACCGGTTTAATCTTCTTAGTCTGCGACTATATTTCAACTCAAACAATATCTCCAATCAAACACAAATAATCTCCATTGGGCAAATGACCCATACATCATCCATACTGTGTGACAAGTTATAATAGCTACTTAACCCAAGCCAATTACTTATCGCCCCTACTTGGACCAATCCAATTTGTCAAGAAAAAGACCGAGAAAACTTTTTCAATTTCTTCCCTTTCGTGCACCGATGAAGATATGAATAATATTTTCTTCTTTTCCAATAAAAAAAAAAAACTCTAGGTACGAGAAGGACGACAACTCTAAATGGACCTAGCGATTCATAATTCTCTGTCCTCTTCCTCTCTCTCTATCCTTTCACTTATTTATTTTGTTGATTTGCATTCCATTTAAATGGTTCTATTTTTTTTGTATCCATATTCATACTATTGCCGCCGCCGTCTGGACAATTTTATAGATGAGATATCGCATAGTCACACAAAACAACTCAGATAAATAGAAGAGGCAAATGAAAGCGAACAGTGCAAAACTCCTGCTGGAACTATTACGCCCCGATGTTGATGATGGGGCCGCGAAGACTTCAACGACGATACGACACAGCGCTGACTATACGGTGGCGATGAGTAATGACACATTTGCATGCATCCGACATACTTTTAAGTCAACATCAACACTCTTTATGGATGTCGCTCGATTTTATTTTATATTTGTGCCCCTCAGCACGCCACAATGCACTCGGTATAGATAGACGTTTGCGTCTATATAACTAGTGCATGTTGTATCGTGTCATGCCATCAGTGTCCCCCTCCTTCTGTCCCTGTGCCGATCAGGGCTGTAAAGTTCATCATGAAATTTGTTTAGTTTTTGGGGTCATTTGCCCATCCATTACAATGAACTCTGGACAATGACACCGCAATATGTGTGTTGCTGCAACATGTCATGACACATGGTTATTTATTACATAGAGCCAACCCCTTTGAGCCGTCAAAAGCAAACAAGAGGCCAACTTATGACCATCATCATCATAATAATAATAATAATAATAATAAAACAATAATTTTCTTAATACGCTCAATTCAATTTTGAATAACAAATCTCCCCGAGGGGGTGGTGGTGCAGCAAAGTCCTGTCGCGAGATGTCAGTAAACTATAAATGCGATGCGGAATATTCATGAGCGATAAATTAATGTGAGAGAATCACACACCCTGTGTGTTAGTTGCTGTGTTGTCTGGCCCGGTCCCGACTTGGATGTCCAGAGCCAAACCATCACAACCACCAACCACCCCACCATCAGTGGCTCCTGGTTAAGCGGATAATTAATATTCAACATAGGATATCGGTATAATTGTAGAAAATGTACAAACACTCACACACTCTCGCAGAGCTGAGCGCATACGTGAGGTTCATAAAGTTCAGTCAATTAACGCGCGCGATTTAGCTGTTTGTAGATTCATTGGGATAATTGATACTTTAGCAGAGAGCACTGCATGCGTACACACGAGAGTGTGTGAGTGTAAATTCGGTGTCAGTGTCCGCTTAACTTGGTACTCCGTCGGTCAATTAATTAATTCAAGAGAAATGTGCTTTTTGTTTTAGTTTATTTGATGGGGAAAATGATATGTTATGACTGCCGCGAGTGAGAAATGTACAAGCAACTTGTTGCAGATGAGTTGTAGAGTCATTGTATGTAAACATCTCTATATATACAGTGGTAGTGTTTCTTGATGAGAATGTAACCTGTTGAGGGATGTCAGTGTTTCTTTTGGGAATATCTTCTGTTTAGGGTGAATTTTTCACTTTGCAACAAGTCCGAGTGGACCGCAGCACGTTGCGAGGGGACTTCTTTAGACATTTTAAGAGTAGTTGTGTCGGCTTCGTGGGTTGATTTATAAATTAAATAAGTACCTACAGTATATTAACTGCATCCTTAGTTGCCGACTCTGTATCAGCAACATGTTGCGAGAGGTAGATCACCCATTTTTCATCTGCATTTTATATGTGGCGTCAGTGTCTGCCTCGCGTACTTGAATAGCTGACGTTATGCATCAAGCTTTTGCATACTGATCAACTCCTAAATTGCCCACTCTGGCCAAGCAACATGTTGAGATGGCTTTGGCACTAGATGTACCAATTAAATTCAAAAGAAAATATAGTTTATATTTATATCTCGTCGTCCAGCGCTCACAAATATGGAATTGCAGTCCGAAAACCTATCTACAAGGATCTTGGGAAGCTATTTTTAGGTTCAGGTCCAAGAGAAAGATTAGAAAAAAATGTCTTAGTAGATCCCAAACTGTCGTAGGCATGTCAGCGTAACTAATTCCACAAGCAGTTCCCTAGCTGACAAATAAATCATATTTTTAAAGGGCCCAGTAAAAGTCCATCCAAGCAAAATTCTGAAATTTCCCAACCCTATACAGGGTTACAAACGACACTCGTTTCCAACCAACATTGCTGTTGTTTGTGCCAACACGAGCATAACCACATCCTTATACTTGTGGTCTCGAGATGGCGGTGGACTAGAAAGGAATAAATCGTCTTCTCAGCTCAAACAACATTACGGACCCAATCGAGACAGAAAAGTCTAAAACAAGTAAGAGCACATAAAGCAAGGACGAAACTAAATTGACGTATAACAAGAAAACAAGGAAAATCGAAAAAAAAAAAAACCTTTTTCTCCCTTTTTTGAACAGATAGTTACAAGCACTCAGGCGAATAAATAGAATGTGCTTATCCTTTTTCCTCTTTTCCTTTATATTCCAAGTGAAAGGAATTTATGATGGCCAGTCAGTGGATGGTATTTTTTTTTTATTTTTGGAGTACACTGTTTCTGAAAATTCTGAAAATACTTTAATAATTAATTGCAACGAAGCCAACGATTTTTGTGTGCGCGCACAAAGAGTGAATGTCATGAAAAATTCAAAATTTAATTTCCAAGTATGATATGGAAAGGAGGGAGAAAGAGAGAGGAATGTGGTTTGTTTCCGTTTTGCGGAATGTTTTAGTTGAAATAAATATTCTAGTCGATATGGGAAGTTTAAATTTGTTATGGTGCTTAAATTCTCCGAGGTCCTGCAATCGGATTGTATGAGTTGAATTTATTTCATTAGTCTATGTGCAGAGTTTAGAATGTCAGCAAATGCTAGTGTCGTTGAAAATGTTGCACGACCTGATTTTTTGACGCTGGGATAGAGCCTTTTGTGAGCACATTTTCTATTTTTGTATGAGTGCATACATTAAAGCAGATCGAAACGTGTTTGTTTCTGTCTGCAACATGTTGCCTTGTATTTTGCCATTCGAACGGGGAGGTCTATCGACTTATATCTTACTTAGTGTGAATAATTCATTATGTAAAAACATGTTTCCTGACACTTTTTGCCTTGACTAAAATGTATTTAATTGATCATTACTTTATATTCCATGATCCAAATGTACTTGTGTTTCAATAAGTAAAATGCAATTGCATCCAGGTAAAGCTCAATAAGTGTGCAACATGTTGCAACATATACCTGCTTTGGACGAGTCTCTATAGAAAATACATCGACTGGCATAAGGTTCATCAAACTACAATTAAGCACACAGGTTCACCACCTGATGCCATTGTTGGTTCCGTGCAGCGTTCACCTTGAACTCCATGCATGGTTCATAATTGACTGTGGCTGACAACCAAATTACCAGAATCGTTATTCGAATTCAACACACTACAAAAAACTCAACGGTTCGATGCTCCACAACAATGTGTCCATGCCCATGTCACTGTTGAAGTGACATCGAAGCTGGCAAATGACCTTTGATTATGTAAAACACCCCAAAGCAAACAGCTCACAAAAAAAATACAAAACAAGTCGCACAACAGCTGATAGCCCGTGAACAATATTATACGACGCGTTTTATTACCCCACTAAAAAAGTATTGTAGATCGAAACAATTAGAATGAATCGCAACAAATTCCGCTCTTTTTATTGCACAACAAACCTCAGCATAAGAAAAAAAAAAAAATTTCTTGCCAAAATTCCTTTACTAATTCCGACCTCTTTCACTTTCTCTCATTGCAGACGAAGAAACACAGTCCCAACCACATCAAACGTCCAATGAACTCCTTTATGGTCTTTAGTCAAATTAAGCGGCGGGAGATCTGCGAAAAAACCCCTGAACTGCACAATGCAGAGATCTCGAAGAAACTCGGTCGCGAATGGAAGAAACTATCCACCGAAGAGCGAAAACCCTATATCGATGAGGCGGAACTCTTGCGTCAGTTGCACATTAAAGAGTACCCCGGCTACAAGTACCGTCCACAAAAGAAACAAAGTAAATCGTCAAAAACGGCATCGTGCGGGGACTCAAACAACTCGTCCACATCCCCCTCCAATAGCCCCGCATCCGGCCAGCAACAAAATCAAACCTCATTGTCGTCGTCATTGTCATCATCATTGTCATCGGCATCGCCATCACCATCGACACCAGGCGGCAAAACAGGAGCAACAACAGCAAATACCTCAGCAACAACCACTGCCAGCGGTCGTAAAACCAAACACACTGCCACCAAACGTAGTCGAACAACAACCACCAGTAGCAGCAGCAGTAAAAGACACAGAAACGACTCCAACAACAACACCAATCACATTATTCACCACAGCAATAACAATCAGCAAGAAAATAACAATTGCGACAACAGCTTAGAAATGGACATTGCCGTGACAATCAAATACGAAGACGACCAATCGCCACTGATTCCCAATTCACCAGAGGGTGCGAAATTATACTCAAATTTATTCCTCCCCGACTACTTATCCGGAATCTATGACAGCACAACTCCGCATCCGGACGATACTGCGATCACATACAGCGATGATGATATACTCTTGGATTCGAGTGCAGTATTTGTTGGCGGCGATGCGGTGCAGGGCTGCAACGAAATCGATGACAAGGACGCAATTTTCAACGACCCCAATCTACATCCTGCCAGTCAAACCAAATTGCCCACATTCAATTCGTACCACAGTTTACATCAGCAATCCGTTCAACTGAACAATCAATCACAACAGCAACAACATCAACACACCAACAACAACCACCATCTGCAACAGCAGCAGCAACAACAGCTGCTACAGGCGACAGCGCCCAGCAATCACAACCATCAGCAGCAGGCCCATCAACAGTCACAGCAAAACCAACAGATCCAACAACACCCCAATAGCAACGAAACAACGCTCAACATTCAAAACTTGCGCCAGCAAACAGTCACCATGAACGTCATTGCCAAAATCGACGATTACTTCCCAACAAATCCAATTGTCAGTGCAACCGATGACAGTGATAGCAGCATAATAACCAGCGACACTGCTCCCTCTCCAATCGTCTACTGTAGTCCCGGAAGTGCAGGTGATCGCAGCTCCAACGGCAGCAGTGCCACTGCCAACTGTACCATAGAACAAGATTACATATTCAGTGCGTTCGATCCGCACCTATTCAATTTAGACGACGATTTTACATCCCATTTTGAATTTGACCAAAAGTATAGAATTTGAAAGTTGATTTTATGTTTAAGTTAAAACAATTTAAAAACAAATGAAACAAAAGAAATACCTTCACCCAAACACCCACACACACACACACACACACACACACATGTGAACATTCTTTCAACTTCTTTTATTTTAATTTTTTTAATAGCAAAGAAAAAAATCAGGATTAATTTAAAAACAAACAAAAAAGTTTTTACGATAAAATCTTAATTTTTTACACACCCGCATACATTTACAATATTCACAAAACATGTTATATACTATACCTAAATATATATATAAAAAAAAAGGAAATTAGTTTGTTAAGATTTACATGTAAAAAAAAGGAAGGGAAATTCTATCTATTAGATATTTGCTTTAGGTTTTACTTTTGGATCGCGAAAGAGATAGACAATTAGATGAAAGGGTTCTACACACACTTCGGCATTACATTGAATTTTTATAGAAAGAACGGTCCAAACAGATACTGTGTACATAGATGAAACAAAATGGCGACCGCATTGTTTTCATTTCTTTTTATACATATACGAAGTCTTTTTTTTTTATAAAAGTTAAACACAAATAACATGTAGACATAAAGTAAAACAATTTAAATAACTGTTGAAATATTTTATAGCCTTAAGTAGATGGTAATTTTGTATTATTTTTATTTTTTATTTTTTGTTTAAACTATCCATACATATAATAGAATATTTTGTGTTTCAGTCAGCAAACGAAAAATATTTGAAAAGTGGAAGGAGATTCATTGCCATCAAGGATATAGAAAAAAAAGGTTAGCAATTTAATAGATTTTCAATTTCAGTAATGCTGTTTTGACATCGGCTCTTGAGGTCCGAGAACAAGTGATTTTTCATTTATTTAGTTAGTGTTTAAAATTATATAACCGTTACCTGATCTGACTTCGAAAAGCGATAAATTTAATTTATTCCATTTGCAAAGCAAAACATTTAGCAAGCCAACTATTTTTTAAAACATGCCAGGTGACACTTGGAAAAGTGCTAAATATTTTACTTTTTTTTTTTTAATTTTTAATTACAACCTGCCTTGGATTTTTCGAAAACATAATCATGCTAGTGAATTGTTTTTCTATTTTTTAAGGTCCCACACCCATCTTTTTATCAACAGATTATGTTTCGGAACAATTTGCTCAGTTCTTAAAGGCAATGAAGGGATCTCAGAATATTTGTGTCCTTCTATATATGTTTTGCAATTTGGTTGTATTATTATATTGGTCGTCTAATTTGGAAAGGAAAAACTTTAGTAAACCAGTTTAATGTGAGCATTACATCGTAATATTATTTATTCAAAATAATTCGTTTTGCAAACTGTCAGAAATACGTAAAAGAAATCCTACCAGGAATTAGTGACACTCATAAGAGATCCGCGAATTCATTCTGTTGCATATGAGTGTCCTTAATTTATCTGTGGTATTTTTTCGGTACTCTTTTGTATGGAAATATATTGAGTGGCGAGGATACAGACAGAGTTTTTAAATCTGGACTAGCAATTTAGTAGATTTTAGGTCAAATTTGTTAAATCTAGCTAAACAAATTTTTACGAAGTTCTGACATCGCTTGGTAGTTCTTACGGAAATTGTTTTACCGCTGAATTGTGTAAGAAGCATTTTTTAAACATTTTCTGGACGTGACAACTTTCTGAAATGTTGGTGTAAATTTGAGACCCAGATATTTTTGGCCAGCAATAAGGTGTTGGACTGTTAAATGGGCCGTAATTTGTTTTTAAAAAATGTTTCGTCCTCTTTTATTGTCCAACAGTTTCAGGTAGACTTTTCGTAAGACATGACTTTCCTTTTTTGACTTCGAAGCCATTTCCACCATTTTTAATATATTTCATTACGTATCTGTTTAACATTACAGTTTTGATTTTAATTGCTTTCTAAAACCGTCATCTTCCAAACAGCATTACTTAAGTAAGTGATATCTTTTAAGGTAAAGTGAATTGAATTCTTCGAGAAATGCTAAGATACTAGTTACTTAATGGTATTTTCATACACACTCATCCACCCTATATAAATTATTCAGTCTTAAATAGATAGTTGTAGCAAATGAATTTATTCAGAAAAAAAAATGATTTCACTCTGTTTCAAGCAGCTGACAGTTCTGATATTTAACAGAATTTCTATTGTGCAATACGTTGATGAACAAAAGAACAAACAAAAGGTATTTCAAATGATGTACGACCTCTAGCCTCCATCCCGACTTTTCTCTAACTGCTGCGGTCCTCAGCCTGTTGACTTAAAACCCATTAAGTTCGAACAGCTCTTTGGTTACCTGATCTCTCCGGATAAAGTCGAAACTTGGAGGTTGGGGTTGTCGGTAATTGGGTTAATACCACCCGAACTGTGAGGTGTCCCGAAAAATAATAGCCAAGTGTTAATAATGTCAGCAAATAAAAAAAATTAAACCGAAACCCCTCACAACAATATATAACTTCTGTCATCTCCTCGATCCTTCCGTTCCCCCACATATATCAATAACCATCACTGTCTCTGTTTTTTTACCGTTTTAATCAATTTCAGTTTTAAACTAAATTAGTAAACAAAAAAAATTATTCTTATTACAAAGTAAATTAAACTGTATCATTTGTGAAATATTATTTTATTTTTTTTTTAAATTTATAATTATTATAAAAAATAAACAGCAATATATAAACAATTACTCCATTTATTTACTACCTATTACAATTATAATTTCAAATTTGTTTGTTGCCACAGTAAAAATAAAAACAATTGAATTTCGAAAGGAGAATATCCAAAAACACCTTACTTGAAAAACGATGGTTTGGAAGAGAATTCAAATAAATAAATAAACAAAACTCAATGTGAATGATAGAAAAAAAAATATATTTACAAGGCTGTGTAATTTTTCTTCTTCTCTTATTTAAAAAAAGAAAAAAAAACTAAAAACTAAATTCGATTCGAAAAATAAAAACTAATCTAAAAAATACGTCAACGTTAAAAATTCAACAATGCTGAAGATAATCTGTTCTCATTACCATCGACTTGAAATTCCATTGTGTAATTTTATTTTGTTATATATTTCAGCTATATATATTTTTTATTTAGTTAATTATTATAATTGTATGCATATCTTAGGTTAGACACAAAAAAAAAAAAATAAAAAAAAGTTAATGAATTATGTTTTCAATTCGAAACAAATGTTTTTAGTTTTTATATTGATATTTAAGGATAGTTTGTGTACTATAGAATATACATTTTGTAAATATATGTTTTTATTTTAAGATATTAAATGTAAAAAATAATCATACAGAACATTACATAAAAAAGTTCTCCGTAACGAAAAAACTGAACAAAAAACTTCTTATAATTTCATTGGTTAATTGGTTTCTTCTGGTTTTTGCTGTTTTGTTGCTCCGCTGCATTTTTTGTTTCGTTTCTTGTTTTCAGTTTTCTTGGTTGTTTCGGTTTCTTGATTGCGGTTGGATTATTGTTTCTTCGACATTATCATTGTGGTTTGTACCTTCATTTTTTTATATTATCTTCTTTTTTTTTTGTATCTTTTTTTATAGCACTGTGTATTATGTTATGCTTAATTTATTTTGGCTTTAAAAATAAAAGAAGACAGACGTGTACGTCGTATATAGATGCCATTTAAAAAATATTAAGAGTAGACGTGGGTATATAACATTTTTTACAAAATAGAAACCAAAAATGCATGCCGCATGTTCAATTCTGACTCTACTTACACTTTTGATTTAAAATTATGCCACGATAAATTAGGTCCTAGAACTGAAAGAAAAACGTCTGAAAAACTGTTTAAAAACAGTTTCTATTTTTTGTTAAATTTTCGGAAGGACAGTCAAAAATGTTCATAAACACCCCTGCTGTCGTTTGTCATTCAACGGCTGATGTGACAAGTCGCTGAGAAACCGATTTTCAGATTTTTACAGAACCTCTATTATTTTGCTTTATTTTTTTTTACGATCTTGGCGGCCAATGAACGGGTCCGTTTCTCGAGATAACACGTTCACCGAACAGAGCAATAACTCGATTGTTGCACCCGCTGTGTGGCTTGTGGCACCGTTTTGTTGGTACCGCATATCACTTATCTATTTCATGCAATTGCTCAAAAAAATAACGTTCCATGTCCGTGACCGTAACGCGACAGTCATTTTCATCGATAAAAAAAACGGCCCAATGACGCCACCGGCATGAAAAACCACCACGACAAACAGTGACTTTTTTTTGGATGAAGTGCTGTTTTATGAAGTACATGAGTGTTCTCACCTGTCTAGTAACGCATATTTTGCATTTTGACGAAGCCGTTTAACCAAAAACGCGCTTCATCGCTAAAAATGATTTTGCAATAAAATTCTTCATTTTCTTCCATCATGTCGAGAGCCCAGTTCGAGAACGACTTAAATTGTTGCACTAGACTGAATTGCTTGTCTACTGGGACGAGAATTAAGGCCGAAAATTGGCGTTAAGGCTCTTAAAGTTGCGACCACCGACTCGGAATTTTGGTAGTAAATTTAAATTATTTGTAAACATTGTTCCTTCGTGAACTTCACCATAATGAAAATGCATGATTAACTGAATATTTTGACATTGACAGATCGGTAAACGGTTTAAGGGTGCGTTCACACTGAAACTTTGAAGTTGTCAAGTCGCTAATGAAAGACTCCAACCAGTAAGAAAGAGTGATAACACTTGTTTAATTTTTTACCTGTTCGACAGATTCCGTGATCGTTGTAGATCGTTGCGCTGGCTTTCATATCCACGATCGTTGCTTGTTGTTCTGGTGGTAAGATTAAGAATCGAACTCGTTTTTGAATACGAAATGGAGTATGAAAATTAGTATGACAATTGCAAAAAAAAACAATAAACTTGTCCAATGATAAGGATATCATTCACAATAAATGTTTGCCACCCAAAAAAAAATGTATAATGTGTATTACCCACTCTCAGCATGATTGGTCTTTATCTTTAGCAATTAACTACTTACCAGCCGATTAAATTGTTTATCATAGATTATTAATAATTCGATTACATATATTGACAGCAGTGCAACATCAGAAAAAAAACACAATTTAATCGAATTAGGGTACTAACATCGAGAATGTTAACATGATATGATTTGCGGTTAATCTAGCAGTTGCGACCGTTTTAATATCAGCTTCAAGTGACGCATATTGCAATAATGATTAACGTCGTATCTGTTAATTTTAAACAAACCAAATCAAAAGTGATTTTATTGATCTTTTGATTGGATTTATCGGTTTGTTCTTGTTGTTGTTCTATTTCGAACGACGCGACGTGTCAATTGGGGGTTTGATCAGTTGAATAGTTTGGAACTAACAGTGAAATGCTATTAAAGCCTCTCGTCGATACGAAAGTGTTCTTTCGCAACTCGCTTTATATTTAAGTCTCAAGGAGATGGCTTTGTCCTTGGAATTGTTGGCCGCTAAGTGATTGGAATTTCCTAATTAAAATAATTTTAACTCAATCAATGGTAGATAAATTTGTTTGGATATTTGAATTAGCGTTGGATTCTTTAAATAAACTCGCGAAAACCAGTCCAATGATTAATCATGACAAATTTCGAAAATACCTACCATTCGATGTTATACGGTGTACCGAATTACCAGCTGTCAATCATATCAGTCAATCGTACAGTTAATTTGCAATCTCGCTAGTGTATCGTTTCACAATATCGTTGCAGACATGACCGGCGGGTCTTTCATATGCAACTTGCGATTTGTACGCCCGGCAAAAAAGGAACTATTTTCAGCCGAAGGCAATTCCTAGGAGTTTACTTTACAAGGGGACTTTAGTCTTTCACTGCATTTCGTCTGATTGACTTGGTAATCCACTACATTTGCTGTAGTCCTATACAATGGTGAGCTGTGTAATTTGCACAATGTCGCCCGCAGCGTCATCACTGTCGTCAGAATTACCGAAAAGAAAAATACATTTTTTTTAGATACCCAAATGTTCACAGTTGCAAACTTGAACGTCAGACGGTTGGTATTCGTGTGGCTTTCAGTGGATTATGATGGATCCTATTGACAGATGGGAAATGGGACGCGGACAAGTGGATCCATTTAAAAATTGTATTGCGAAAGGACTCACTGGGAGTCTCAAAATGTTTGTAAGTGACACTGTGCCTAGTTGATTTATGATTGGAAATTTATTTTTAGAGTGGATTTCAAACAGCCTGCGAAGCCTTCATTTTGTTGCTGTTGTGCATTTTCGACTGCTGATTCGTGTGCTACTGTATCACATACAGTGCGTTGAGCAGGTTTGGTTTTGGCGAGTAGATTTAAATGGTTATTCAGGACTCTTGTCACAGACAGTTGGACAACTTTGTTGTTATTTCAAACGAATTTATCAGTAGGTAGGTTTCCAAGTAATATGGTAACAAATCATGACAGACGTGAAAGCGATTCCCACCTTCCACAACTAGTAAATGTTATCAGTTGTATACGAACAGAAGGATGAGTATCCTGTCCAAAGATTACTCCGGTTCTTCAACCCCCATGACCAGCTGCGTGGAACATTTACTAAGTTTAAATCTTACAACCTTACCCGAAGGGTGTTCTCCAGAAGAAACAATTAAAAGATGATGTATCCAAACTTGAAGCACACGCCACCTGCTCCTGCAATAACTAGCGAAGAACCAATTTACTTTTATGAGTTGGCAAAATGCTCGGATAAGTATGCGAACTTACTGAGTGCACAAACTATGTGTGTGCGTTGGTGGATGTTGCAGCGCGAAGGGGACGACCTGGGTAATTTGCATTCGCTTCGTGTCTCACATTCACATATACAGTGTCACACTTCCGTGGGTGGCTGCAGACTCAGAAGAGTATCTCTACAGCCATAGATGCAAATGTGCACCATCAACGTCATGGCGGCGGCAGCGCGTGTGCATTTGTTTAGTTAAGCTTATTTCCTTCAACTTGTGTGTGTGTGTTCTTTTTTCTGTTTGCATCTCACGGTAACGTTGAGCAGATATACAAAAAATACTCTCAGATAATACCCCGGTACTTGTACTCGTATCTACAGCCAGTATAAGTGCAATGTGCACATACGCACACACTGGCTGCTCGAGTATTATTTGTTTGAGGGGGGGGGTGATTAATATTTATCGCCGCTTCTAGCGTTTGCTCTGCGATTGAGAGAGTGCACACGTTAACCTTGAACGGGCTGCTGCTGGTAACGCTGGTGCTGGTGGTGCTACTGTCATGACAGTCGGCTGCTCGGGCACGCATTTTGCATATGAAATTAGTTCAAGTTAAGATGTCAGGCTGTTTTCCGCCTCTATGTTCTGGAGCTGGTTTGATTGCTCAATTCGAATCTGTCTTCATTTGAAGGAAATATAATTTTGACGCCACCAAAATGTGATTGCATCTTGTGATTAGTATCACCCGGTGGCGGATTGTCGCGCGTTGGTGGTAACTTGTGACTGAGTGGTTTTGTTTCGCACAAATAAATATTGACAGTGGCGCCTGTGAGGCTTAAATCTGATTAGAGGAGTGTGTGTCACTGATAAAAGAAAACAACACGCAGACAAATTTACATGACAGATTGCATTAGAGTTCCACTCAATAATTCATGAAATTGGATAGAGCATATTTTTTTTTAAATTTTTTTAAATGCAAAAATTGTGATGGCGGCGGCGGCGGCCGCTGCTAGGGATATATTTTGTCGTCAAATGATTTATTACTGTGATCAGTTGCTGCTTTAATTTGTAATGTAGTGCCACCTCTGACATATAATAGTGCGGTTCTTAGGCACGACATGGCAATTAATAATTTAATGTAAATTTGTTCGAATAAAAATTGTACATGTCAGGCGTCTGAATATATCAGAGGTAATTGATATTTGTGGGCATGTGAATTTGAATTTTTTCGCTTAAATATATGTTACAATAGGTCGAAGATATTTATGATCGTGATAAAATCTGATATGCCTCAGACTGTATCAGCGATCATGGGTATTTAATTATTTTTTTATGTGGATATAGTTTAGTTAGTCTTGAAAGAACTTTGAACTTGTATGTTGAACCACTAGTCCAGATCTGGGAATGATTGATGTCTTAAGCGATCTTAAACGATCATGCTTATCAGATGACCTAAAAGCGCATTAAGTTAACAGCTTTAAGGTAATTTTATATTTTTCCGGGGGCTAGTATGTCATACTCAACAATAAACCACTGCACAAAGTGCTCTGTAAAATCTTTGAAAACTGTACTCTCAATATATTTTAAGTTATACAAAAGTTAGGTTCCTGCTTGTGGTTGTAGCTTAAGTAATTTGATTTCTCTACACCAAGGTATATAAAAACCATGCTTGACTCTAAAAAAAATCTGCTTTCCTCTGAACTCAATCGAACGCAGTTATGAAACTATTTTTCCTTTTTACACAACAGGAGAAGGCAGTATGTAAAAAGGCTGACAGCTTAAAATTCACTCCGAAGTCCGAAGTCCTCGTGAATAAACCCATCAATTAAAAAAAAAAAGTTTCAGGATGACGTTTGTGTACAATTTTATATGAATATTAAAGATGCAGCTATTTTTATTATTCCCAGAGTACTTTACCAACCCTATTTAAATCGAGGCAATACTATGTTCTCTTTTAAACACTCGGGAACAGTAACTGATACATAAGTCTTATTAGAGCAGTCTGTAATACCTACTATCCTTTTTGGTCCTCCAATTCTACTTCATTTTTTGAAACTGATCTCAATCTTTTGTTTGTTTTTCGACTGGTTGCTTAAATTTTGTTGTCGAAAGATTTTGTTTCAAATCCTCGATATCTCCGTTGAATTCAAACTAGAAAAGTATCATTAAATATTATTAAATAAAATATTTAACATAATATTGGTGTATCAAGAAGAAATATAAAACATCTTTATTGTCGGTTGTAATTCTTGAAAACGTATAGCCTGATACGAGTTATGTGTGAAATTGACATATTAAAACGATTTTCGTTCAAAATTTGTGTTGAAAAATGTAGTCCTAGGTTTACCATCTATTTTGCCTCCTCATTGTTTGTATTTTTATTTATTTAATTTATTGTCAGTTAAATATTACTTTTTTGAATATCTCAGGTTTTTAAAAGAGACCAACTCGCACGATAAAAGAATGCATATGACTGCTTTAAAGAACTGGACAAACTCTCAAATCCTATGGTCTAAATGTGCTCACTGAAAATATTATGACTTCTCAAATAAAAAGGCACAATATAGTCTTTAAAGCCAATAGATTTGATAAGTCATATAATAATTGAGAAGCTAAGTCTGTAGCTTTCAAGAAAATGTTTCAAATGTTTTTATACAAGGAAAACCGAAAACTCTATGACCTGTCAATTGGTTTGATAGGCCATGTATCATCTAAAGTGGCTTTAAGTCTAAATGTGTACTCCATATTTTTACTTTCCAGTTTTACAAAAGTAAATCACTCAATCGCTATTACTGGAAAAAATTCCGATTTCCTTATGCAACAAATTGGTCTTCTTACCCTCTTTGCAAGTCATCTGCATCACCTTTCTCTTTATTTGATACACTAAATGCACTTAATGTAATATATCTGAACTCCTGTTATAAAATATCTTCATAAAGATAGAATTGAAGCAAATGAATAAAATTTCCCTTCTTTCCACAATTCAAATATTGCTTATTTTTTTTTTTTTCATTTTTTAAACTATGTATAAAAAACACTTCAAATAAATTTTGTTGAATACTGCAGTTTTCCCCCCATACAACAACCACAATTAAAATATAAAACTCGACTAAATACAACATATATCTATAAAACATTACCATCTCTAACTAAAGTATTTATTTTCAATATTTTTATTCTCATTTCAAAGGAAATCTATTTCAAATGAAAAAAAAAATATTCAGGTAATCAAACAAACTGTGATATGCAACTAATATAGAAACAAAAAGAAAAATCATACATTCATCAAAATATAAATGCAATATTAGATGTTCACCTCAAAATCATATAACAAAACAAAATAAAATATTTCTCTTTCGCAAAAGAACAAAAAACCGAAATAAAACAATAAAATATAAATATACACACTATATAATTATAAAAAAAAAAATCAGAGAGACCAACAAAAACTTATCTCACCCAACAATAATAATGAAATAATATTCAAAACAATTTCTCACCTGAAAAACCACGTTCGATTTCAAATATTTTCGATTTCATCAAATTTTCCTTTCAATTCTATTTTGTGATAGTTGTAAGTGAAACAAAAACAAAAAAAAAATTGTAAATTGAATATATTGGACATAATAATGGTTTTCGGTATTCCAACGAATGAAAAATAAAACAAAATCTCCATAGGGGGACATAGAAACTCGTAAAACAAACGTAAACAATTTAAAAACGAATTTTCCAATTAAGACTACATTTAATGGGATTTTGAAATTATGAATAAAAACTATATAATAAATATGAATCATTGCAATATTTGCAACAATCAATAGGTAGGTGTAACCCTTTCAATTAGAAATGAAATGCATACTTTGTTTCTATTTTTGTTTTTCAAAATATAAAATGCATTATATTTTAAGGAACAATATAAAACCACCCACAAAAATTCAAATCGCTTTAAATGTGTAGATGAAAAGAAAACAGAAAGTAACATAAACTTTTACTTAATATTTAAGTAGATATTTTTTTTTTCTAAACAACAAATCTAAATGTCTATTTATTACACAGAAAATTATTATATAAAATATGGAAACAAAAGAAAAGAATATATAAATAATATTTATTGAAATTTTAACATTTCATGTACATACATACAAAATAATGGCAAATCGGGAACTATGGATCGGAATGTTTTGACTTTTTGTTGGCGCAGAGCGGGTTGCTACCTTTGACTTGTTTAAAAGGATCAATGCAGGAGTGGTTTGAAAAGTCTTGATAGTAGAACCGAAGTAACAGAATTACTTAACTTAGCAAGTACTTAACCAATTAATTTTCTTAAAGTAGAAACTGGCTTAAATGTGAAAAAAGTATCAAGTTGTATTATGCCCAGTGAGGGCACAAAGGAAATGGCAATTCAATGGCACAGGAGACACCGACACAAGGATAACGAATTGAGTCTTAGGCTTATTGCACACACACCGATTTTGGACGGCCGATTTTATACCGGTCGTCCAAATTCCAATAGTGAACCACATGTGGGAGCGGGACCTGGCACACACGCCGACCGCTGATCGGTGTCGGCAAAATCCCGGTGAGCAGCCGTCCACTGCCACTGTATCGCCGGCACTATCGAGAAGTAGTGGCGTACGTGATTAAATACACGCTGCACACGCACCGATTTTTTGCTGACCATTCCATTCGACTGCTCTCGCTTCATTCAGTGTGTGAAATTGTAGGTGCATACTACGTTTAAAACTAGTTTTGATAGACATTCTGAAGCAGTTGAAAAACTTTCTACCATCACGCCTTAGTTCTTTAAAAAGAGTGTAGAATGTTCCCGTGTGTTCTCTGCCTTGATTGATAGGATTAATCCAGTACTTGCGATTAATCCTACGGTGCATTATTAAACAATAACCTCGTGTCACGATCACGACAACAAAGCAACTGATTGTTAGACCGGTAAAAATCCGGTGAGTGTGCTAGCTCCCCGCTACCGGTAAAATGTCGGCCGATTTTATACTGGCCGTCCAAAATCGCTGTGTGTGCAATTAGCCTTAGTCTCCAGTACTGCGTCGTATTTAAGAAGCTCCATATATTTCATGGTTCTTCCAAACGGCGGCTTAATTAGGGGTAAAAATTGCTGCTGAACTGTTGCAACGATTTTGCCTGAGCTCTGTTTGTTGAAAAAAACACAGTAATTTTTAAATTTCTGCGATTTTTCGAATTAGCACAAGACTTAAAACTACGACTTGACATTTGCACTGTGAACTTGATTTTATTTAGGGCTGTCTAATATCCGATACAGTTGCCATAATTTCTAAAGTTTGCATAAATTTGCTTTGCTACCACTCCCCGATTTATCTTCAGCAACAAGTACGTTGCTCTTAAAAGGGATTCGACATTCGACTATTTATATAGTTCCTTTTTTATACACCAATTTATATTTAAAAGTGCAACCCATTCTGCAACTCCTAGTCAAAAATTCAACAACAAATTAAGAACGATTCAAATGAAAAAAAAAAAATAATGGACAAAACTTTTAGCCACGTGTATCTGCAACCTTTCCCCCCACCAAAACATAAAAATTAACTTAAACAAGAAACACACAATAACTGAATGCAAAGCTGCATTCCCCCTCTACCAGCATTAAGCGTTAAAGTTTAAATTAAAATTTAAGACACAAAAAAAAAACAAATAGCTATTTGATTAACAAAAACAAAAAAATTAACATATGCTTTTTGAAATTTTAACTGAAAAGAACTCAGAAAAGTGATCTTTTTTCAAAAATAAAACAAATACAAAAACAAAATTAAATAAAAATGGTTTTCTAAGCAAAATAAATTTTAAATAAAAATTAAAACAAAAGAATGAAAAGTTTTGTCAAGGTTTTTATTAGAGATATACCATAAATGTATGTATTATTATAACATAATATATTTATATGGAAATATTTTTTGAGAATGGAATTAGAGTGTAAAAGGCAAAGTTTGGAACAATGGGGTAGTATTTTTTTATTTGCAATTTTTTTGTAACAAATAAAACCAATATAAGAGTTTTCTAATAAATGTTGATGGGTTTTCATGGAATATTTTTTTTAATTGAAACACTGTGAAATGAATGAAATAAAAACAAAAAAAATAAAATATTTTTATCGAAAGTAATTAACTTTAAAATTAAGTTTGTTTACATAGCAACGTAAGTTTATTAATGAATGTGCATTGAACTGAGAATTGTAGCAATTTTTTTGTAATAAGAGATTTTTGAAGATTTTGTTAAAACGTATAGGTATAGGTTTACTCCGGCGAGATGGAGGTTAAGACGAAACATGTTAAGAGATATTATTGAGTATTGGAAATAAGATACAACTTTTTTCATAACTTCTTGTAAAATTTGTTTAAAATATGAAATGCTTGTAAATAACAATACTAAACGATATTAAACATAATTTTTTTATTAAACATTTAAATGATGAGTTTGGATTTATTTGAAAGACTGTAAGCAGTCGCATTGGAACGAAAGGTATGGTATAGTTATGGTGACCAATCGTCCTCTTTTTGAGAGGACAGTCCCCTTGTTCCCTACGATTTTTTACTAAAATAAAACAATACATTGTCCTCTTTTTTCCAAAATTTCGTCTTTTTCCCTAAGGAATATCTTCCTACTATAAGAAATATGCGAGATGGCGGGTACGTGGTACCTACTCAATTCGTACAATGCTGGTAATCTTGTATATTGATTTTCAAAGACCAAGTCAATTCTTCTTATTAAACCTACAAAAACCTACACATTTTGATAGTTCATATGTGCTTTAACCATTTTTGACTGTATAGGTGTTTTTACTTAAAAAAATGTCCTCTTTTATGTGATTGAAAAAATGGTCACCGTAGGTATAGGTGTGTTTAAAGATGTTTCAATTATTGAATCACTAGGGGATGCAAAAGTTTACAGCGCTCAGTAAGGACAAGAACAAAGCTCTTTCCTCTTAAGTTTTTAGTTCAGCTCTATATCCGCCCACTGTCAAAGCAAACTGGTATTTTTCGACCTAAGTAAAGTTCTCAAAAATGGAAAGCATGACACGAAATTATAATTATAACAAAAAAATTGAGTGAGAAGAAGCGAAACTTTTTAAAAGTCTTTATGAAAATTACCTATTCGTCCTGCTTATATGAAAATGCTATAAAAAACTGACCAAAATTAACTGAAATCTTTCAATCCGAAGCAATAAAGAGACCTCCATATTTGGTAACAGCTACATACGACCCCATTGAATAAGATCGATTTATATCAAAAATGCACTAAAACACTCAACAGAGAAATTTACCGACAAGACACACACACTCAAATGGATCTGCAAAACGATAACTCCAACAATAGCCCCGCAACAGGGCGGTAACCCATAGTCCTTGATAGTACAGTCAACTATTACATCTCGCACTGAATGCAATAAATCTGTCATCACACTTATAGCCCTGGCAATACAATAAAACACTTTTACTCACCGAACGAATGGAGGCACACTCGCACAAGACTGAAGTCTGGGCGCATTAAAATTCAAATGTACAAAAGGATTTAATTGACGCGCCACAGGAGAGGCATTTATTTCCGCCCTACGATTCATGAATGTCGTATATAACTACATTTCTTTCGAGCTCAATGTTTGCGGATGTAAATGCAATAATTTTCGACTTGAAACGTTTTAATGTGGCAAAAGAAAGGGAAAATATTTATAATTTAATTGAATGATCCACGTTCAGCAAATTTAATGGCTGCGACAGCGAACGTTCCTTTGATTTGCGAGCTCGGTGTGGGGACAGATGTTTCTACAGGAGGCTGTTCGTATGGCGACCAGTTGTCCAGAGTTTTCTTCTTCATTTTTTTTCTGCTTAGTTGCCTGGACACTACAATACAAATGGGTGCTGTGTTTATTTTTTTTATTTTTCTGTTGAAAATTTGTAATGAAGGCGATAATTGTTACGCTTGTCTTGTTTTATACTCGAGATAATGTTGCCAAGGAATTCGTCTATAGTTTATCTCGTTGTCCAGCGGGTACTTTGTAAGTGGATTTATAGAGTTCTCTGCCGATGGCTAATTAGCTGCATAAATCGTCTAACAAAGGGGGTGACAACTCTTGGATATATAAAGGCTGTTGGGTTGAGATTAGTCGTTTACACGGTTGTGTATGGCGATAGGTTTTTTAAATAGCACAATAAATATGAAGTTCGCGGCTTAAATATACAAAGGCAACAAATTGGGGAGCGCGAAATACTAGCCTATGCAGGGATTCTGCTGATTCAATTGTTAGATTGGATTTTAAAACCCTATAAGTCGATAAGGGTGGTTGTGCAACTGAATTTGAATCCCAAATATACCTAGGCGTTTGAAACGACTGCAAGAAAAAAAATTAAATATGCACTCAAGTCATATAATTTGAGCACAAGTCGGCTTAGCTGGATTACACAGAAGCAATTTTATCACTGTTCTAACTTTTAAAATGCACGCAAATGTAACCTCCAAAATTATGTGAAAAAAAAACATATTCCACTCCGCACATTTCCAACATAGTACTTCTTTTGGGGCCAAAATACTTCCCATGAATTGATGCCCAAATGAGTGATCACATCTTCAATGTCTATATAGAACTTTCGCTTTCATGTTTTCATCGGTTCTGATTTTCCCAAACTGCTGGAGGCCATTGTGCTCCAATTTCCATTTCAACACATCGCCGACTCATTTACATGTTTATCATCCTCAAGTATGCATTCACCCCCAGCCCACCCACCAGATGCACAACCCAAAGATTCACATGCTTCGCAACGCGCACAACCCATTTCGGTCAAGTGCCGAAGATTGACACATGAATTTAAGCAACCGCACCGCAGACGGCATCAAAGTCGAATTTTTCTCAGCTCCACTCTCTGTGTGTTTACATGATTACATATGCATATGAAGTGTGTAGAGATTGTGCAATATTCGTACGCGTTTACATCATAATAATACTGCTGACGCTTGATGGATCTGAATCCGATAATAGACCGACCCCAAAGCGCTCGTAATTAAAATCGTCAGTTCCTAAGTCAAGTGGTCCCATTCCGAGAACGCGACGATGAATTTTCATGTTGACTCCGCCTCACTGTGTCCAGCGGAGAACGCGATAACTCGAGTTTGAAATCTTTTTTTTTGTTTTTTTTTTTTAGAAAATATCCAGCTTGAATGGTGTGACTCACTTTGATGTTGTATGGATGCGTGTCAAAACTGAAAACGGTTTTTTTTTTTCATCGCAAGCCTTGAACATGACACTAGGCAGGTAGTCACCATAAGCAGCGTCAGCAAGTGCTTCTCCACGAAATATATGCATGCACGAGTAGTTGGGAGTTGACATTACACCAATATCAACAACAAAAAAAATAATAATAAACACAAGAGGAGGGACGTGACTAAATCGTGATTGATTCGTCATAAACACCTGCACACAGGCTAAAGGAAACCTGAGCAGACGAGCTTGCTTGCAGCTTTCGTTATTGTTCTGGCTCAAGGTTGATTATGGGGTGATACACGGAGAAAGGCTTCCAGGTATACACACACACGTTTCACGTCTCGGATGGTTTTAATTTTTTGCGCACACAGTTTTTGGCGATTCGCTGATAAGGATGATGAAATTACCTATTAAATTTGTAAATGCATTTAGAACACGACATCTTTCTCACGTACGCATTTATTGTGACGACCTATTGGTGGTCTAATCTTTTTTTTTTATTGCAACCTACGATGTTGTTCGCGCGGTTTTTTGATGCTCTATGGACTAAAGTTGGACCTTGGTTTCCTAATGTTACCTAGTACAGTGCGGAAGCTACTTTAAGTCGAGTCTGTGAAATATTGGGATCTCTCGTTTTGAGTAATCCACTAGTTTTATTTGAGAAGTTGTATTTATCATTTAGGCAGCTAAACTTGAGAGCTTACAAATATTGGTAAAATGTAGAACAAATAAGTTGCGGATGTTTTTTTTATCCATTTCGAGCTCTGATGTAGTTGCAAAAGATATTCTCTCCGCCAAGTCTTTCAAAAATGTTGGCAGAGCTGAGTGA
Organism: Cheilosia vulpina; assembly: GCA_916610125.1. Lineage (NCBI taxonomy): Eukaryota > Metazoa > Arthropoda > Insecta > Diptera > Syrphidae > Cheilosia > Cheilosia vulpina. The sequence goes on from OU744279.1 coordinate 48,137,499, forward strand.
CAGAGCAGTAAATCATATAAATAAAATTGGTGTAGTTCTGTTCGACTAAGATGCAATTTGACTGCATGTATTAAAATGCAAAAATCTTAGAAACTGCTCAGTATATTCTGGTGCATTTTTCACAGGCCTACAGAAGATACCTAAGCCTACAATTATTAACTTTGTCTCAACTCTATATCTCTATAAATTCCGGAAAAAATTGGACAAGAGTAATTTATTCTTTCGTTTCGTTTTGCTTTTTTCTTTGTCACACTTTCCGTTCGAAAATACTGGGAGCATTTAAATATAGCTAACAGCAGCTTATAGAGGACATCTGCAGGTACAACTTAGGATATCCAATAACTCGATAACTTAAAAGGTTTTTAAATAAATAGGCAAAATTTTAAACATTTCTACGTTTTTCACCTGCAGGAGTTGATAAATGCACTTCATTGCCAAATCAAACATACTAACCGCGCAATATTTTGACATCTCTTTTAATCTTATCTTACTCCAGTGACGGAGAGAGAGACAGGAAGAGGCAGTATGCTGTTTGGTGTGTTATGAACAAACAAAGCCATAAAAGAAATGTCAAATATGTAGGAAAGGAATGTCAAATATGTAGGAAAGGAGTGTCAAATAGGTATAGGTATCAGTGATACCAGATCGTGGTATTATTACACTAGGGAAAATTCCTGATGATATACGTCGTACCTGTTTATAAATGCTATTTGCAATCAAGATGAGGTAAACTACCCGGTCGAGTTTTTAAATAGAATTACAGTCCATGGCCTGGCATTAAAAGTTGGAGTTCCAATTATGCTGCTTCGCAATTTGAATCCCCTAAGCTTTGTGAGAGATTGAGAGTGATTTCGTTGCAGAAAAACGTTATTGAGGCGTTAATTTTAACTGGGTCTGGTAAAGGAGATACGGTGTTTATACCAAGAATACAAATAATTCCCAGCAATTATCCATTTCAGTTTAAACGGATTCAATTTCCTATTAATGTTTGTTATGCCATGACTATCAATAAGTTAGAGGGTAAAACTAAGAAAAGCGAGAATTGAATTAATCAAGAATTGCTTCAGCCACGGACAGTTATATCTTATATGTAGCGTGCTCCAGGGTAAGTAATGCAGCAAATATCACTATCATAGTCGATAGAAACCGCTAATATAGTATACAAAGACGCGTACATTGATAGAAGTGAACTAAATATTATACAATTGTTTTCATTGTCCAAAGAATATTAAATTATTGCCGATTAGTCCAACGAGCATGTGCAATGCCATGAAGGCAGAGTGGGCCCAGTCTACGGGAGGTTTTTTTGTACGGGTTAAAGTCCCTCACTTTTGCAGAAGGCTGTTTCTGAAATTTTTTTCCATCAATTGGTCTGAAACCACATTTTGCACGTGCGAAGCCGGGCGGGTACAGCTAGTGATTTTATAAATTTAGTTTAGAGTCGCTGATGATGGCGGTAAAATCAGGAAGCTTGAGCTTGGATATCATCAGCACCTGTATAGGAATGCGAGAAAGGGCAGTCTAGATAATTGCACGATTCTATCTCCGCCAAGGGTTGAAAGCCCTTCGGGTCTGATAAACTTGACGCATTAATGAAATTTTTACCAATTTCAAGATGCCTTAGACGACATATTTTCCAATATCGAACACCGTCAGTATGGGCTTTCCTAAGCTCCGTCGGGAAGTATAGTTAGATTCATCGATAACATGGACATTCCATAGGTACTGTGTAGAATATACATGGAGAAAGGAAGACAACTGGTCGACGCATATCTAGTTCGAAAGTGCTTCACCTGACCAGTACATCAATGCTCTTGTCCCATCATTTTTGAATCCAATTGAAACAGACTTCGCATGTGAAAGAGACCATTTCTGAATAGTATTTTTGAACTGAAAAACATTTGTTCTAATTTTAGATGGAATTTATTTATTTAAGTTTTACAATACAATTTCAACGATATTTTGTCAAACTGCTAACACATTTACTACAAAACTACTTTGTCAGATTAACAAACCACAATTTTAAAACCATATTGCATAATGTCGTTTTCGATTTGGCTTTTCAGATTTTGATCTGAGATTTCAGATTTCTGCTGCCAAATCGAACATTCAATCCGAATTTTATTGCTTCTTGTATGTATTGAGTTGGCGGCAAAAAATATTTATTTTTTTTTTCACTTGCACTGGAAATCCATTTCAATTGATTTTTACACATTTATAATATCTCATTTCGAAATAATTTAATATAAAAAATCGTTTCCATACTCGAAAAATTAATAAATCACTTAAAAAAGCAATCTTTCCAAGGATAAACAATTCGTAACCGCCAGCTGTGTGTCACACACATTGGTATTAGTGAAAGTATGTGTGAAATCTGAAAAAAAAAATCGCGATTTCTCAAAAGAGAGTCAGATGAAAAAAGAGATTGATCTTTTTTGCCAAATTGATCATGAAAAGCAATCTCAATAAAAAAAAATTGATTTTTTCTAAAAAAAAATGATCTTTTTGCCAAATCGAAAACGACATAAGTTTAACAATTTTATGGTTGAATCAACATAGTTTTTGTTATATCTATTAAAACAGAACCAAAAATCACTTTTGTGAAATTGACGAAACTTATGCAAAATTTTAGTTAGCCAACAACAAAATATAGATTATAAATACTGGAAACATTCTGTTGAAATTAACATTTTTGTTTGCAGATTTGACATACATTTTTTTGAATTAATAACACAAGTTTAAAATTTATAACTTTATTTGTATGTATTATTGGGAGTATATTAGGATATATAATGTCTAAGGTTTCATTTTATTCATTCTTTTTTAGAAAATCTTTAAATACTTATTTAGTAAGATTATTTATTGGTTCAATATGATTTATACCATATATTTCTACTTATGGTATTATAAATTATTCATTAAAACTTGGTATAAATGTATTGAAGAAAATACAAATTAAAAAGGGTAATCCTTTCAATGCGATGCTTTTGATGGCGTCATTTATTATTTGACAAGCGAAATAAAGTAATTAGTTAATGTGCATACAAATTCCCTAAAAAAGCATGTTAAACAATTCAAAAGTAAATAAATCCGTTTATGGATGAGGACAGGAAAAATGGGAAACATATAAGCGACGCCTTATATATAAATTTGGTAAGAACTGCAATTTGGTAATATAGGATTATTTAATATGCATTTTATTATCTAAAATTAAATAGATCCAATTGGATCTCAACGCTATGTTGCCGTATTTTTTAACCTGAACTAAAAGACGCAGTTTTAAATAGTGAAGGAGATGACTACACCTACATCGTGTTTAAGGTATAGCGGATCTTTTTATTTTCAAGTTAGATGAAGACTTTCGGTATCATGTTGTCTTAAAAGTAATAGCCTTTTTTAATTTTTTAATTTTATATACGTATGCATATTTTGATATTTTCCATGTTGTTCAGTAAAAATAAATGTAATGTAATTTCTATAGTTCCTTTTTTAACTAAATCTAATTTCTAAACTTAATTGTTTTGCGTATCATTTATGAATACCTAAGGCTATCCATATTACATTTTATTTGTTAAATCAACAAATTAAAATTATGTTATGGAACTGGGATAATAATTCTATGGAACCAGCAATATTTGTATAGATTCAACAAAAGACAACTGTAGTACTGACAGATTATTTCTGTAACATCAACTATGTTTGCTGTCGATTTAACAAAATGACAAACAATTTCGATGGTATTAACAACTTTTTTTTGTTTATATAACAAAAAGATAAAGGTCAAATTGATAAGTTTTTTTGCAAAATCAACAGCATTTAGGTGAATTTAACAAAAAATGTTCATACGCACAAATAAACAATTTTTGTTACCGTAAATCTTTTTATTTTATCACAACAAAAGACGTAACTCATTAAGATTTTGTCAATTTGATAGAAACATTTTGTTGGGGGTATTTTGACAAAAAAAAAAATGTTGATTCAAGCCTCATTTTTTATCAAATACACCGGCTTTATTTTTAGTGAGAGTTCGTCTTTGAATTTCTGAATTTAAAAGCCGAGACCGAAAATTAAACTAAGAATCTATGTCTCGGAACTGCCCAAGGATATCTTCATCCCCTTGTCTGCACACGCTGTCCCGTTAGTAAAAATTTCAAAATTCATCTCTTCATCCTACAAATTGAGGAGAAGCATGTTTTTGGAAAATAGGCGCAGTGGCTTAGTGGTAAGTGTGTTTGACTACTAAGCGAGGGGTCCCAGGTTCGAATTCCGGAAAAAAAACCAAAACTCCAACTTATGTTTTTTTTTCCCACTCACGTCTGACAAGCGCCCGAGAGTATAACTGTCATGAAAAAGCTTCTCCATTTAGCCATTTGGACTCGGCATACATATGTAGATCCCTTCCATTCCCCCCAAAAATGAAAAACTCACACACAACGAATGGTTGTGAGAAGCTAGGCCTAGGGTCCCTACGGACCTGTTGCGCCAACTGTTTAATTTTAATGCTTTTGGGAAAAACGCCGCCACAAGTCGTTGACAAAAAAAAGGCGCAGCACGTCTTATGAAGGGCAGCTGAGGGGAAAAAATCCCCACGACAATTGACAAATTGTCGTCATTTCTCTCGGCGATAAAAAAAAATTCGGGACAGCTGCGATGTACCCACCAGTACCAGTGAACGGTGTTCAGTCCGAAATGTGTGCCACGGCATGAGAAGGTCATTCACTCGGAATTTATCTACCGTTGCAAATTCATCTTGTCTTCATGGATTAACATTGTTAATCGCGGCAATTAAGCAATTAAAGTTCCAAACATCGTTCCCGACAAATCAGCGCGCCTTCTACAAAAATTTGTGCCACAGTCACGCTACAGCCCTACGCGCACCGTTCACGCTGAGAAATTTTGAACTTCTCATAGCAAATTCGTGTCACGTCGAACACGTCTATGCCTTAACGCGACATGACTTAGGGGTCGTCCGACGTAATTGCAGACCGCACACGTGTGTCATAAATTAGGAAACTAACCCATTAATATGACGTCACTGTATCAGTGACGCGAATCTGCGGCACTTCAAAATTAAACGTCCAGCCCTTATCGCGAGTTCATACGTCATAACCTTAAATAATCGACCAACGACGACGAAAACCCAGACCCATCCTCCTACTACTGCCGCCTTTGCATTCATAAAAAAATCACGAACAGCATACACCTATGAACAGTGGACTACAGGCTAAGACGCGACAGCGAGAGTATAAGAAAATTGATAAATTGTGCAGTCGGCAGCAATTTCACGACTTGTTGGCACGTAATTTTGTGTGCCATCTATATACCCGAGGAGGTCCATTGAATGTACCTATGGCCATTGGGTTTCGAGGTTGAGTTTGAGCAGCAACAAAGGTTAGCTGAACACGGCACAAGATCTCTACGGGGACTGCCGTACACTGTTGTACCTTGTACTATACGAAGAGGTCAGTACCCGTTTGTTTGGGCTCTGACGGAGAGTATCATTTCACCCGGAGTAGTTTTAAATTCAATTTGAATTATCGCGTGATCACGAATGTTAAAAAAAAACAACAAAAAAAAAACAGAACTGTATGATTCAAGTTTTTGACTATACACTACATACGGGTTATATGTAACAGTGCCAGGCCAAAAGGGAGCATAAACACTTTGACAGCCCTATTAAGCAGTGATTTGGTGGCGGTTCGGTGTTGTTGCTGTTTTGCATGCGGACATGGCATCTGATTGAGGTGATTATTCGAGAACACCAAATGGGCGTCGGAAAGTACCCGAGAATGCGAATTTGAACTGCGAATAGCTAACAAGAGGTCACGTGGAGTTACTTACTGCAGTGGATTATATTTAACGCTGGCGAGTGAAGCGGAAGGAATTATTTCTGATTTCGTGTCAAAATAGGGGGTGGCGCTGCCAGTGGCAGTGGGCTGTAAGCAACAGGATGTAGTCTCGTCCTGAATATATAAAGAATGGGCTGAGCCTGTTTAGCTGGCGCACAATCCAATCCAGCTGTGGTGACAGATTTATCCGTCAAACTGGATGCGTCCAATGGATATTGCATGGAAGCATCTTAGCAGTTCTCGAACTCCTTTGTATCCTTGAGTTCGTCCAAAAATGAACTGCTGAGAATTTGATTTAAATGTTTGTTTAAATAGACTTATAAAAAAAACTGTTGAGAATGCTCTTTCCGTTGCTTTTAGGGCTATGGACTCGCAAAGTAGCTGGCGATCAGATTATATTTTTTTCACGTCCCTAAGGCGAGTTCGTAGGCCAACAACAACATGAAGGTCAACTGTAATGACGGAAGATCAGTCAAAAATTTGCGATCGTGGACACAGCTGAGGTATCGAACTGCAAACAGAGAGAGATGGAACGAACTGGTTGTCCGCCTATGCCCCAGGAGTTACCGGACCAGCAGTTACCGGACCAGAAGAAGAACGTTCCCACAGATTCGGTGGAGTTCTAGCAGATGTCACTGTCAAAGACGGGTGCATTTTCGATCCATTTCCTGCAATCTTATCCGAATCTTTATTACTCGGACTTTCCATAAGGATTTTTTTCTTGTGCTAATATTATGCCCTCGAGTTTAACATGGGACTGATTTCATGGCATTTATTCTGTGCTTGGGTGTCTGATAATTTGTAGGGTTGTTCCACGTTGTGTCTCTTCAAATCATTCGCAGTTTTGGGTACAGGTAGAAGATTTCTCTTTCTGCAATACGTTGAAATAATTGCTGATTTTAAATAATTATCTTAAATCACTTAGGGCCGTCTGCTGATACGACTCATAGCGAATTAAGTGCCACATAAACTCTTACGTGACAGTTTATGCCCGAAAAAATTAGCCTATAAGTATTTAGGTAGAATTTAAATCGTTAAGAGTCGTGTGAGCAAACGGCCCTTAGTTTGCAATACTTATAGGATACCCGTCGGTATAAATGGCTATTTCATCCTTTTTTGTAAGTAGGTACCACGTTCTTCCCATCGCTTCTGTTCTGTGTATGAAATTCTAGTGTCGAATCTCTTTTCAAAGACGAGGTTGGCGGTAGGTATAGCTATTCAGTTCAGGTCAGTTCGTCAAATTACTCACAATAGTCGCTAATGTAACCGACCTGTCCTTGTCGTCGAAGGAGAACATTTCCTATGTAATATTTATTTTTCTACTCACCCATGCTCTCGGCCAAACCTTGGCTTTGAAAATAAACAGAGTCTTGGGCTATCCAAGTCATTTTTCATTCATAACGACGGATGACTGCAACCTCCGATCATCTGTCACTAACCAGGCAAATTAATGAGCCATGGGATAAGGATCTTTAGCCAACGATAGAAACTACATAGCTCTATAAATATTTTTCATTTCCAGTGCAGCAAAACCCAAAAGATTGCATTTCGCTAAAAACTGTTGAGAACTGCAAATAAAAACAATTAGATTTTCAACAACAGTCATAGCAGAACGCATATTTCTCATGCCTGATCCTGATCATTGACAACAGTTTTTCTATTCCCCAATTGAGCACTCAAAATGTACCTGCACCTACTTGCGTTTGCAAAATTTACAACCAACTCTGAGTAGGCTGAGTCTTTATCTACAGCAATTAATTACTAACCACCAGATTGTATTGTTTGTCATAGATTATTTATAATTCGATTCGAGTAGTGTTTCACTATACGAATCAATTAAATCGGGTAGCGACATCAACAATATTGATTTTTGGTAGGCATTTAAAGCTAATGTGACGGTTTTCAAACTAAAGTCTTATCTGGTAATTAAAAGAAAAACCCGAAACAATGCAAAGTACCTATGTTCGATTGCACGTAAATAAAAAAGTCGTACGTTTATAACTAAGTGTACGTCGCACTTTCTCTGCCGCCGAAGCATTAGGTGCAGCCAATTTTGTGTTGTGCTTGTTCTTGTTCCTAAAAGTTTATTGCATATGCCCAATTTATTTATTAGTAAATTAAAAAAATAACAAATAAACCATATCTACAGATGATAAGGGACTCTATTTCCTAGGCTCTATGAGAGAGTTCTTTACTACTTACGGTGATGATGTCATTTTGCGAAGTCGTGGTAAGGCTCAGGTATAGACAAAGGGCCTTACTAATAATCATTTTTAAGCACCGCACTAAATATTTCGTCACAATATGCAATTTTGTATGGAAAATTTCACCATTGTGAGTTCGAAAAATTTAGCCTGTACACTAAAAATGATTATTAGTATCGCGGAAAGTCTTTAACTACCTCGAAGTTGTAGCTGGTCATCGTGGCGATTTGTCGGAGTCTCCGATGCTGAGTGCTGAGAGTGCTGAGAGAGATAATATCACCGAAAATATTATCAAACAGTTTTTAGAAAGAGTCGCAGGTGAAAAAATTACGCCAATTCCAATCTAAATATTTTCTTTTTTTTTCAAAGAAACTCCCTGTTATATGTAAGTGAAAACAAATTCTTTTTAATTCAACTAAATATTCTAAACAATTTTGAATTACAGCAAAAAATTCGTACATTTTTAAAAGGAGTCCAAAAATCAATAATTTAAAAAATCCCATAAAAGAGGTTCAAAAAGGTAGTCAAAATGACTCTTAAGCTTCCCGAATGTAACACACTATATCAATCCTCAAATTTAACTTTATTTAAAATGAAAATTTTGTGCGGACCCACAGGCTCAGTTAAGCAACAGAAGAGGATCTATTTACCTGTTTTGAAAAATCTATAAATTTACTCCCAAACATTGTAATGATCGAGGTAGTTTTGGCTAATTTGAGCCTTCATATGAAATCTGGTCTTGAGTTGGGTTGTTGGGTACTTGCAAAATTAAGTTCTATTGTGTTGTAAGTCACACAGATGGTTTTTGCTTTCAAAGATTTATGTCCAACAAAATCGAATGGAATTCCTCAAAAAAAATGGAAAGAAGTCTTGAGTTGTGTTTGTCTCTTTCTGTTTTACCTTAGTTGTGGCATTGCTCTTCAGTGATACCAAACCACCACATCAAACGCAGTGATGCCATTCTTGCATTTTTAATGCTACATAGATATAGCATTTTCGAAGACTTGAAATTTTTTTTTTTTTACAGAAAATTCTCAAATGCTTTTCTATCATTTTTTTTTTGGAATTTTTCTTATTTTCAGATATTTGTTCTTTTTTTACGGGAATCTTGGTCATTCGTCTACAGTGCATCGACGTTTTACATGTTTCCCACCACTTTCCCACTCATCAGAAGGAATGCGAAATGTGAGCGATGATTCCGGTCTATTGTGTATGTTTGTTCAAGTAGATATATGCGCTAATACTGTAGGATATATAATTTATCTATGTTGGACCTCGTACGTCAAAAAAATACAACTACTGTAGTTAGATTTTTTTATTTTTGTGAAGGTATTGTTAATATTTCAAAAATAGGTACTGTTAAAATTTTGTTTGTTCTATTTTTCCTGAAGACTGATATAAAATGCTCAATAAAAATCAAATTCGTTGTTTCGAAAACATTTTATTCATTAGAAAATTAAAAATATATTTTTTTCTTTACTAAATGGAGAGTTTCACTTTTTACTGTACAGATTGGTAGGAAAAATACATTTAGATGAATGCAGTGATGCCAGATCTCGGGTATTTTGTAATTGAAAATAAGCTAAAAGGGCGAATAAAGGGCATTTCCTTCTACATACCAAAAAAAAATCAAATATTTAAATACTAAAGATAAAGAAAAATCATTCGAATTAAATAAAAAGAGAAAATCTTTTTTTTATTATTTCTTTATAATTATTTATTTTTTTTTTTATTTGTCGGCGCGAGCAAAGAGTAATTTTCTGTTGTCCGAAAACTCTGGCATCACTGGATGAATAAAAGACAAAATTATAATTTGTTTTAAACTGATGAAAGCACATTTTGTTTTGTTTAACATTTTTTTGGCGTCTACACTCTAATAATTTTATTGCAGTATAACATTTTCCTTTTTGAAATGATGGCAACACTGCTCACACGACTTGCATTGAACTGGAAAGTTTCGGGAGACCGAGTGATGTACATTATTTAAATAAACAGAGAAGAACGCTAGCCCTACAAGATTGCCCGCTTGGGCACAAAATATCTACGTGAGTATAAGTAATTTGTGCGAAATTGCCAGTCACCAGAAAGGTTGGTGGATTATCGCTCGGTTTTAAATTATATATCAGTGTTTTAGTTCCGCTAAATATATCTACTTACTTGAATAGGAGAAAGACTGGAGTAGCAAAGTTTCTTCTTGAAATTAGCGTAAGACCCCTGACCAATTTTTGTCTACTTACCAATTCATTTAATTATTAATAAAGAAAGACAACAAAAGCTGCAGTTGGACCGTCACCACGGGTCCATCATCAGACTCCCTCAAGTGACTGGTTTGTGACAGTTGAATTCTAAAAGTCAGTGCCCCCTTATTCTTTCCGTGAGAACCGATTGGGCCTTAAAAAAAATTACTTTTTCAATGGAAAAATTGAATATAAAATATGTCACCACTGCGATAGAGGTGATAACTTTTACCACACAGAGTTTGTTTCCCTAACTGTCCAAGCGAATATGTACCACTTCCGTCAACTGAGCGATATAAACTAGGCCACCAATCCTTGATGGAGCTTTAGTCAAAGTTTGACTTAAGACAAGTTCAAATATATTTATTACAGATATATTAATTAAATGAGGCTTTCTCGGCCATAAATAAATTGCCAACCATCCCCGCCTGATTAAGTGGAACGCAATCAGGTCAAACTGATCCACACGGGTATCCCGCGACGCGCGATGTCACCGTCCTTTCCCGATGACTAATAAGTACTTACCTCCCACGGTGCATGTACTTACTCACGTTGCGAGGAATGTTATCCCCCTTCCGTACATTAATCCAACCAATCTGCGCCGCAAATAAATTTAAATTAAAGTGTCATTGATTTTCAATTTAATTGCCAGCATCGCCGCTTAATGATTAATACATGGCTATCACGTTGTGGTCGTTTCCTCCTTTCCATGGCATCTACTTTGCGAGATAAAAATAAATCTTCCAAAAAAACAGTTTAAGTAGGTCACCGTTCTGGCGCAGCGCATTCCGTTTCCAACTCGACATAGGTATCCTCGGAACGGCCAAAACAAAACACTCCACACTCGTTTGTTCTATCAAGAGGCTACCACACCACGCAATCTCTCCATCTTAATTGATCTCAAATAAACGCCCTCACCTTCACTTACGCGCTCACTTCAGACTTCGCACTCTCCGAAAGCAAATATACCATCCGTCCAAAGTGTGTTCCTGACATTTCGGCGCACAACAACAAAAAAATCGTAATCGCCCAGCAGAATCATTTCGCCAAAAATGCGGAGATCTCTGAAGCCACGCATACAGTAGCCCAAGTGCAAACGGTACACAGAAATAAATTACACCTCCCCCAGTACCCACACCCGCACCATCCTCGAAAGAAAGTGCGTGGCGTCGTCGTCAGAGTCTGGCTCAATAGTCGGCTACAGCTGAGCGAAAAAGGAACACACAGCGAATATCCCAATTAATCACATCCAGATGGTGGGTTATCTTGTTTGCCCATCTACGTCGCCGAAAAGCCGTAAAACGTCTTAATACGCCGGGTAAATAGCAAATATTATGTGTGTACTTATGATGAACGTACAACGTACAGTACACATTTATCTGCAGACATGTACTGGCGGGGGGACAGAGCGAGGAAGGTGCATGGACACTTTGCACGCAACGACGAGAGACGGCAATGCCCGCTTGAGGGTCTCCTTTGGCCGCACTGAGGCGATGTAATCTGGCCAAAAATGTATAAAGTTTCTGTTTTTTTCCGATTTTCGTTAACGGTATACTTGATATGGCACATTTTTTGTGTACCTTTGGACGGAGCTCTTTCACCTGGACGAGTGTTTTTTCTTTTAATTTTTTTTTTTTTTTTGTGGCGTTGTTAGCACTTTTACTCTTGACCGATTGTTCAACATGACAGTGTCGGAGTCGGAGCAGCAATTTGCCATTGTTACCGAACAACGCGCGAGGCAATTTGTGTGTGTTTGACATAAGCCACATATACTGTGTGGTGTCTGGCGGGTATTGGGAAAAGTGTCACACAAAGCGCATGTGGATCAAGTGGAGTGTTCGGATGACCTCCGTTGCGTAAATGAGATTTTGTGGTTATTAGCTTGAAGTGCGGCTTAACGCACGAACCGTGATTTATTGTCTTCAAAACGACCGGGCTGTTGTTACGAGAAGTTCAAATCCGTTATAAGTTGGCAATAAATTTTGAAGTGGTTTACCTTATCTAGTAATAAACCTTCGACTTAAACAGATTGTGGATTTACAACAGCTAGTTCCATGTGGAAAAGGTTGCAATTGTGGGTTGAACCAATTAAAGCAAACGCACAAAATTTTAACAGCATTTTAACAGTCGCTAAAACTGGACTTGTGCTTGGTTGTACCTTACAAGTTAATGCAAGACTTTGAATCCTTGTATTGACCTTAATTAATTTAAAACCTCTCGATTACCTACTTGGGGTCAGATTCTGTAAGGCGAAACGATCAAACGTTTTCGTGGCATTAATGATTTGCCCTATGTTACACAATCAAATTTCTTCGTGCACACGAAAAAGTTTGAACGTTTCACCTTAGAGAATGCCGACCTAAGGGTGGGAGGAAAACGTTCAATAGTTTTCGTTTAAATGAACGTTTTGCTTCATGTTACTTCGAAAACGAAAGGAAATTTAATTTGCACGAAAGCAAAAAAGCGAATGCTATTTCATTAGCGTTTTAATTTTCTTTGCTTCATGTAAGTCCAAAAACGAAAGACATTTTCGTTTCATTCGAAAGGAATACATCGAATGCTATTTGTTTGACGTTACTCATTCACTTTGGTTGTTTAATTAGTGGTTGTGACTTAGTCAAAGCAATACATTTGATTTATACGGCATCTCAAACTTTAACCTTTTTGTCACACCGTATCTTAGACCCTGCGAACGAAAAGAAGAAGACGAAAGCAGTTCGATGAAGCAAATTCTCGATTTCGCGTGATATCTTTCGTTTTTTGAAATGCGAAAGTGGTTTTCGTTTCGATTTTACAGAATCCCATCCCTGGATTTTAAAGATCTCAGCTTCCTTTTAGAATTTGTACATTTTGGCCGTGACCAAGAACTTCGGGAAAAGAAGGGAACATTTGTTGCTGATGGTAGGAAGGCTGAAGAGACTGGCTTTACGATATCGATGGCAAGAGTTAATCTAAATTCTTACCTAATTCCCTGACTGACAGGAGTTCGACAAACAATTTTTTACCAAATAAGCAAGAGTATCGTAACATAAGGCTTGTATCCAACCTTTATTTTTGATTATTTAAACGATGGTTTTTATTTTATTTTTTTTGTTTTTGATTTAATAAATCAGAACAACCGCACTTAATACTAAACTTCTTTTAGATCGTCAAACATAAAATTCTGGTCCCTAGCACTAACCAAAGCCTTGACAAAATGCCAAGAAAAACCTATAACTCCATGGTCTAAGAAAAAGGTGTAAACGAACCATAAACCTCTTAGAAGCTTGCGATTGGCAGGCTTTTTAAAAACTAAAAAACTAAAAACTTAGGCTGTGGATGGAAGGACAAGCATCTGGACAAACTCCCAACTGTCCATATCCATAGTGGCAAAAAAATATCCGTAGATAGAAAGAGAGGCTCACGACCTTGGAATCGATTCGATCGAATATGCGTTTAAGATTTTATGAATCAAAGTTAATTAGTTGTCAACTAATAAATTACATAGCCTAGCATCTGAAAAAGGGTATCTAGAGTGGATTTGGACTTCGCCTACTGACGAGCCCACCCACCACAACGGAGTTTGAGGCAGTCTTGATCAACAAGTCCGTAGTTTTAATTTTTTTTTTTCAAAATTTTCGAAGGTTGAAATATTTTCAGAATTTTTTTATAAGTAGGCCGATGACTCCATTTCAATCACGTCCTGTCTCCTGGATGTAGTGGCCACGAAATAAGTCCTATTCTGGGTTAAGGTACTGATATTCTGTAATTTTATTACGAGTTTTCGATTTCAACAACATTTTGAGGGTCATTTTGGCTTAACGCTCATAGTTCATGCAAATGGAAAAACCCTCTCCAAGTCCTGAGTCTTGTCAATCCTGGCTATTTGACAAAAACAATCTCAGCAACTGAATGATTGAGGTACGACTGGTCGCGGATCCATGTGGTACTAATGGTCCCATTTACGGTTCAAGTGAAACCTTTTTTTTAATAAACTTTTGAAATTCAAAAAGAGATACTGTTTTAAAATGGCTGCAGAGCCTTTATGTGTCATCTCGGTTGACTCCGTTGACTTACTCGCTAGAAAGTGAAGGCCATTGTAAATTAATTCAATGACGGTCTCATCCATTACCAACCCTGCCAACATGGGTCTAAAAAACCACCCTTCATAGGAAAATAATGAATTACTAGATTATTGTGACACGACCACTAATTGCCAGAGTCTCCAATCAATTTCCAGCACTGCGTTGTAAATTCATTTCAACATCAAGTCTACATTTCTTTTGCGATATTTTGTATCCATACATCTCATTCCGTTTGCAATTGTATCGTAAATTCTCCTCAGAGCAGATACTTCACGCACAAATCTCCCAAAAGTCCATTCATCCTTCAAGCAACATGCTTCCGCCAGACCATTACTTATTGTCAAACGGCACATTAAGTCATTACCCGATATTCCAAAATTGACCCAGATTCCAGAATGGTTTCGAAAGTGAAATTTCCATCGCCCCCTATGGCCGCCGCCATGCCGGCCGCCACCACCACCCAGCAGCAATTAATTCGTTCGCTGTTAACATAATTACCGAAAATAAAAATTGTAACACTTACTTGAAAAATACTTGAATAGAATTTATATCCTCGGGATCGTGATTTATCTGGCAATCGAATGCAAACTTTTCCTGTATGTCGTGCATGTATCTGTAGACTCGGAGAAAATCGCCTCGACGACCAATTACGAAAGATTCTTTCATCTCCCTGGGCTGGGGTATAATTTTCGAGAAGTTGTTCTCCTCCAGCGCCAGCATCTTGTGGCGTATTTTTCAAGTGGCCATTGCCATCCGCCGCACAGTGCCAGCTGTCAGAATGTTTTGAAAGTGTTTTCGATTTCTTTTTCTTTTCCTTTTTGCGCTCGCGAAGTGCGGTCTTCGATTTTTTGAATACTCGTATCTCTGCTGTGAGTGCGTAAAATGCTTTGTCGTGTGCTTCCTCAAGGGAAAACAACAATTCACAAAAAAAAATCTACCGCAGAGCGAAAATGGACAACCGACTTTACGTTGTAGTTGCACCTCTCTCCATCGGACGTGAGCCAGCCCCGGTGCTTTATGGACTATTTATAAACCACATGACACATAACTTTTCCATTTGATAAACGGTCGGCGGGAGTACTCCTACTAAGTGACATTCATGTGTGAAATTGTTAGGTAAAACAGTCGGCGGAAATTTCATAGAATCACGCAAATTAGAAGGTGCATCGCAGAACTTAAAAAAATCTGTGAAAAAAGGAACACGGCGACAGTACACAGATGATAGAAGACAGAAGACAGAAGACAGAAGACAGAAGACAGAAGACAGAAGACAGAAGACAGAAGACAGAAGACTGAACACAGAAGACAGAAGACAGAAGACAGAAGACAGAAGACAGAAGACAGAAGACAGAAGACTGAACACAGAAGACAGAAGACAGAAGATAGAAGACAGAAGACAGAAGACAGAAGACAGAAGACAGAAGACAGAAGACAGAACACAGAAGACAGAAGACAGAAGACAGAAGACAGAAGACAAAAGACAAGACAGAACACAGAACACAGAAGATAGAAGACAGAAGACAGAAGACAGAAGACAGAAGACAGAAGACAGAAGACAGAAGACAGAAGACAGAAGACAGAAGACAAAAGACAAGACAGAACACAGAACACAGAAGATAGAAGACAGAAGACAAAAGACAAAAGACAGAAGACAGAAGATGGAAGACAGAAGACAGGAGGCAGGCAGAAGACGGACAACCAAAAGACCAAACGTTTTAAATTCCGCAATTTGAAATAAAACAACCGCCTTCCTTTACGTTCTAAATTTTTGTGTTTTAATAAAAGCAAATTCGGATCTTTATATACAATATACATTTTGACATAATTTCCCTTTTGGGTAATTTCAAAGGTAGTGGATGAGTTCAGTGCAATTGCATTTTACATTTGTTGATTTTGTCATCAACAAGACCAAAAGACCAAAAGACAGACTACTTATTTTAAGTGATCCAACCTTCTTACAAGCCTTTCACCTAAGAAGGTTGTTCACTATAAATGGTGTTTGGTTTTCATGGTGTAGACATTTTGGGTTTGGCGTCTTGAATGTTGGGGCTTCAACTTCAGTTTAACACTACTCCTTTGCAATTTGCGGAATGTTTTCATATAGCGTTTTTCTCAAATGAGGTTTCGGAGTCTTCTATCCGGCGAAAGAGGGAAGACCAGCTTCCAGGTCTTTTGTCGGTCCCGAAGTCTATATCAAGTACCAAACTTCAACTCATCGACTTAGAGTCTTATCTTTGTGCTCCCCAGACTCCAGGATCATACAGCTTTATACCACCGACCAATCTTGTGACGCAATTCATCATAGTCCCATAACAACGTCGCTCACTGTACTTCAACTGCGCCTTATGAAATGACCCATCCGTTTCATTGACCGACCACAAAAAGTCTATTTCGGTTCGTTCGGATTTTTTGTGCTGCATCCGTAATTGAAGACATCCATTGAGGCTGAAAGTGAGTGCACTGACCAAATGGTCAGACATCACACCAGATGAGCACCAGTGGCGGCGGCACCATCAGCATCAGCAGATCCTCGTCCTCACGCAACCGTATACCAAGCGCACATAAAAATAAACGTAAACTGTTAAATCACGAACTAAGTGGATTTATGATGTTCTTCACATAAATATAGCAACAGCAATATCACAAAACGCAGCTGAATATAGTAACGCATTTCGTGGAGAGGCAACTCGAGAGCTGGGGCAATTAATTGGTAAAATCCGCTTAACGCTGTGCCATGGTGATAATTGAGTGCTTCACTGGAACTCTCTCATCGAAGTGGTCATCGTCTTCGCCGACGATTGCATATCTGCTGCGCACTCAACCCAGATGCGGGAGGTGATTCCTGGTCCAGCATCATCATCATCATCGTCATATGCAACGGCAGCACCTAGTTGCACGATCGGGCAAAGCCTGTATGCCAACCAGCACCGCTTATACCCACAAAAAACACAAACAACTGTGTAGCGGCAGCAGCAGATGTGTAGCTTCGATTAATGCGGTCATTGCTGTGGTCAATTAATCTTCCGCCAAGTTGGCTCTCATATTCAACTCGTCGGAGTATGGCCAGCCCTGGGGCTGTGGTCTATTTGGACCTTTTAACTAAATATGATAAGCGGCGCGTTGCTGGTGCATTGGCTGGCGTCATGTTGCTGAGCGCGCGGCAACTTAAATGATCATTTGTTACTTTTACAGTTTGTAAGTGGAGATGGTTATCGCGATGCGTTGCAAATGGTACTAATAAATTCAATTTGAGTTAAACAATTTCTTTTGGTCAGTCGTTGGGACGCAATCCGCGCCAGCCATCAGGTCTGCCCCCCTGCTGGCCTCCTTTTCGCCAGCCATGTTCACGACCATCAACATCGCGGAGGTGGCGTGTAATGGAATAGGGACATGAATGAAGGTACGCCCGATAAGATAAACCTCAAGATGCGGTTTCTATGGAAATCGAGATCCAATGGATGTTGGATGGTGTTTAATAAATATTCATGGGATTACGTACCACGTATCGCCTTCTAGGTCATTGGATAAGTGTAAGTTGCTTTTCGGACGCACTTAAGCACTTGGGCGGCTCTCTTCCCCAGTTCGTCAACTTCCAAACCCATTAGATCAAACCGCTTTTTGAAGCATTCTCCGCTTGAATCTCCACCTGGGGCAGGTGGATAATGACAAAACATGTCCTATATTTCAATCGCGACATTTTGCAATGCAACTGTCAAAACCGGAGTCGATTTCGTGCACAGGTTTTCAAATCCATTTCGGGCAAACACCATACAGTCGGGAGAAATGTACAGTTTTATTAAGGAAAGGGTTAGAAATACCGCGGAATAAAATCAGTATTAGTAAAGGGGGTCCCATAATTCACGAAAAATTAAAATGTTGTGCCATTTAATAGTACAGTGATGCCAACCCAGTTTTAAGTTCCTAAATTACAAGATATGCATGTGACCAACATGTGGTTTCAACAAGATGGTGGCACATGCCATACAGCCAGAGAAATAATTCAATTACTGCAAGATCAGAATTTGCCATCCAGATCTTGCGATTTAACGCCATTGGACTTTTTTCTTCGGGGTTTTTCGAAGTCACGACCGCCAACGTCTTGACGAAATTGGGCGGTGTATTAATGATATTCAGCCACATTTATGCGAAACGGTCATAGAAAATTTCAATAAAAGAGTACGTATACGTGCCAGCAAAGCCGTGGCGGGTATTTATCCGATGAGCTATTCCATACGTAACCTCAATCTGTATAGGGTTTTATAAAACTCAATTTTACGTTTTGTTAAAACCAAAAAAGACTTTATTTCTTTTACAAAACTTAACAATGGATTTATATTCTACCATTAAAAGGGACTAAACCAACAAAAATCTTATTGTTTAAATAAATATTACTGAGAAATAATTTATACTGTGTGCGGCATCTCTCCCAGCCAGTTTTTACATTCCTCGTCCGTACCACAGTCAGTACAATACATAGATTAAATTCTTTTTCTTGTAAATTGTACAGTTTTCGTGCAGGCATTTGGTACATCTTTCAACTGTAGCAATTGTTTACAAAGCAACTACAAATTTTCAAACGAATTTATTTTCAAAAAATGTTGAAATGTCAAAAAAAGCTGCCAGCAGCTGAAAAATGTAATTTGACAACTAAAAAGTGACGTTTCTACATTAATTAGGTTGGTGTGTACGCACTCACTCCTATCGGGAATTTTCGTTCTAATATTTCGTTCTGCTCTAGTTTTATTTTAAAAGCAGAAAAAATGCAAAAAATGTAGTGTCATACGGGCTTTAGCAGTTATAAATAATAATATCAAAATGTCGTAAGTAAGTAATTATTACATTTCGGTCCAAGGGATTTCTTTTTAAAGTTTCTTTCCTTTAGGCGTCTTGTAAGTGTTCTAACTCAAGCACCATACATTTTCTCAGGGACATTTCACCTTCAATGCATTTTCTTGCTTCTTCTTAAGCTTCACTGATCCAACTCCCTCTGGAGGTCTTGCGAGTATATTTTCGTGGCATTTAATTGTCTTAAAGTCCCTATAAACAATAAGTTTAAAATGCGGCATCTTACCTCAAAAAAAGTGCGGCATCTCTCCCTGGGTTAAGGGAAAGATGCCGCACCCTATCAAAACAGTTAACAAAAAAAAAAAAAAACCTAAAAAATCACGTGAAACACTTCCAAGAAGCCTACTCAATCACATAAAATACTTACTGGCAACAGAATAGGTTTTGTCTTGCTTTCGCACCGATTATTTGCATTGTATTGAAAAATTTCAACACCAAAAAGGAGAAGGTGAAACAAAACAAACTGCAATATCTCCCCTCCCCTTAAAAAATATAATTTTTTTTTGCTCTCTTTTGTGTTTCAAAGAAAGAAAAAAAAGATTCGTGACATCCACTATTTATATGATTTTGGATAGGTGCGGCATGTCTCCCAACGCGGCATCTCTCCCGCAATTACCCTACTCTAAGAATCAATAAAAAAGTTAAACTTTCTAATTAAAAATCTGTATCTTTTATCAATTTGTGTGAATTATAATTATAAGACCTTCAGGGAGTGCAGGGAATGATAGCTTTAAAGGGTTAAAGATTGTTCTGGGTCACACTGATCAGAATCGTGATTTATAAAAAAAAATGACGTCCCTACTGCACTCTCAGATTTCATATTGAAATTTTTCCACCTCCGAGATAATCTCCTCCGCCTTTTAAGAAGCGGGAACTAATACCTTCAAGGACTAATCCCACTCATTTAACCTACACGAATGTCAAAGCAACGGAGGGAATACCTTCAGCTCCTCGGATTATTTGTTTTACAACACGGCCCGCACTTCATGCAGTCAGTAGTCATGCTCATCCCGATCCCATTCAAATTTTAAAACCATCTCTCTGCTCTTTCTATCGATGTAATCCGCATACCTCAGCAGACTAATCCTTAAAACCAACACACTCTGCGACGAGTGTTTTACCAAATTCATTCGCATTTTCCACTCATTTATCATGCACACTGCTCGCCCCCTATCGCAAAAAAAAAACACAAATAAAAAGGAGATGTCGCGTGTGTACCCACTGCAAGAAAATAAACTTAAACCGCGCCTGACACCTACACGTGTTTAAAGAGCGCGCGTCGTTTCTTATATAAACATCGCATGACATTTTCCAGCCTCATGCCTGCCGGTTATTCGGTTATGGGCCGGGGGCAGACTCAACTTAAGATGCAATTTGCATTCACCTGATATTTAGATGGCGTCAAATGTTAGTGGAATTATAGCAACCACTGTAATTTACCCTACACATAGGCAGCCACAGCAGCTGCCTCCTGCCAATGCATCGTATTCGTATCGCATTCGCAGCAACAGGGCCAGAGTCAAGCAGAATCAGCCCCCGACATGAAAGGTTACAATTCCACTGCACGAAATGTGGAACCGTGAACGGTTTTCCTTTTTGTTTTGTTGCGTTTGTTGTGCTCTTCGTTCCACGGAATACGGAAAGTGTGCGCTCAACTCCGCATGGCTGTATGCGGGCGCAAGCCTATCTTTTGGCGAAAATCTCAGCGCCATGTGCGATTGGCGCATAAATTAAATCCGCGAGGGAAGGGCCCCCGAAAAAAAGAGGTACCTTCACTTAATGTCTGCGACACGAAGAGCAGCGAATTTAGGATCCTCTCGCCGGAGTGATGGTTTCGTGTTGAACAGAAATCACATTTGTTGCGACATATACATATCTTGCTGTTGGGATATGAAACGACGGCGAAGACGAAGAGGGCCGGCTTGCCGTCTTTTGTGAACCGTTTTTCGGGAGGCGGTTGGAGAGCTCTTGCATTTTATTTACCTTTTTTATGTCACGTACGAGGACATGGAGGAGATGGAAAGCAGCTCCCAAGGCGTCATCTCCATCATCATCATCATCAGCATGGGTCGTCATCTAATTTTTGTCTTCCCCGTCAACATCATCATCGTTGTCGTTGGGGATTATGCGAAACGTGATAAGCGGATGAATATAGGTGTGTTGTCGATGGAAAGTAATCGGAAACTCGGCTACTCTGGTGGAGATTAAGACGTTGATGCCGGCTTGTCCAGACGACAACGACAACTTGGCGTCATCATTGTCATGTGTCGTTAGCTTGTGTTTTTTTTTTTCTCTCCGTATTTTCCATTTGTATCAGCCTTTTAGTGTTAAACTTAATTTTCGGACTTAAGCCGGTGTTATAAATGGATGTTTTTGTGGTTAAGTCCGATTAATGGTGTTCGTTTGGGGCGCGTAGAAAACTGATAACCGCAGCTTCGACAAATTGAAGTGGTGAGCTGGAACTTGAAGCCTGGGAATGGATGTCCCAATCTGAGGCTGTGTTTGGTAAAAGGTGTCACGGGATATTAGGCAAAGGTGGTGACTACGATGACAGATTAGAGGGGCCTCTATCTTGAGTTGTTTCTTCTACGGGGAGTATATTGCTTAAGCCGCATTGAATTGAGTTATGTTTCACAATTGACTACTTTTACCGCTCACGGGCTTGATTTTAAGTTGTGCCTCACCTCGTGGCTCAAAGTTTCACTGCGTTCACTGATAATTTTTCGTTGTACATGAGGTGTTGTTATAGGCAACTGCGTTATATTCAAAAGGTTTTTATTTGAAGTAACAACATTAAAAAACTGCAACTAAAAAAGGGCAAAAATAGCAAAATAGTGGCAGGCTCTTGGAAAAAGTGCCAAATTGCAAATTTAGCCGCACAACGGACGCGATGGTCACTTGCACACGTCCACACGTTAATATAAAAAGCTAGAATAGGCAAGCACAGGTTATCTCAGTCAAAAAATTGAACAAAAAAATATAATTGCTTACAAAGTAGTCTGTGAGGGACTTATGTTTGTGGGAGGGGCCAACAATGTTATGCCGACTAATGCTGTCGGATATTTGTGAGACCTGCAAAAGAAGTAGATCAGTAATTCGTGTATTTTTTTTCTGTTAAACGTTTTAAAAAGTGCCGCACATCAACTGCTGAGCCACTGATGCATTCAAAAAACGCATCCCAGGTAGACGATAAGCTGAATAGCCTTATTGGTTTTTACCTTAGTTGCAGTCTTCGCTCTATTTATTATTTAGAAAAGGTGGACGAAAGTCTTGGCTATCATCGTCTAAATGAAATGATTCGTTCTGTCTGATAGAAGATCATTTTTTTAATTTGCTCGATTACGTAGCAAGAGAAAAATATTGTGTTCGTACAAAATTTTGAATTTGAGATGTTAATCAGTTCTAACATTTCGATGATAGTGGAACTCAAAAAAGTGGGTGGCAAAATTCTGTTCGTCTGTCTGTCTGTATGTCTCAATGCCTACAGCCTAAAGGAAGGCCCGAATTTCGTTCAAACTTCGGATTTGGAGTTTGGGGGCTTACGTTTTTTTTTCTTTGCACGGTAACCTCAATATTAACGGTATTTCCCACATACAATTTTCATACCAGTTTCTTCTGTTCGAAAACGGCTCTAACGATTTCAACCAAAATTGATATTTAAGCTTAAGTAGGTACTTAAGTACCGTTCTTTTGAAATTTGGACATATCTCGAAAACAATCTATACGATTGTAACAAAAATTCATTTCGAAGGTAATATGGCCAATTCTAACTTAATGGCAGACTCAGTTTTTCTCTGCATTATCGTTAAATGGATTTTTGAAAAAAGTCATTTTTGAAAAATTTCGCTTTCTTAAGTTTACCTGAAAACGGCAATAACGATTTTGACCAAAATGCAAACTTAGAGTAAAATTAATGTTTTCAAAATTATTGTGTCCTTCATTTTCAATTCGAATCACCGAAAACGCTAATTTTTGAAACCGCTCATATCTCGAAAACCGCATTTTCGATTTCGATAATATTTTTTAAAAACCAAGTAAAGCTTACGAACAATATCTTATCCTCGGTTTTCAGCTAAAAAGTTTTTCAAACTAAATATTTGGTACCTACTGTTTAGTCCGCCAAATTTTACAATAACCGCTGTAACGATTTTGATCAAAATACATATTAAAAATAGTATCGTCCTAATAAGCTCTATGAAAATTGTCTAAAGACAGTATTCTTATGTATATTTCCTTACTTTCATTCATCCATTAGGGCTATAAACACTTAATCGGACCCTTCCCGTTGTTGTTCCGTAAATATACCTATACCTTTCGTAGAGGACCGATGTTTAACCCTTAGAAAACGACAAGCCACATTTAAACGCTTTTGCCACAACTTTCACCAGCGGGTCGAAAATATGTGTACTTATTGCTGGCCTGAGAAATGTTCTTATTGTAGATCAAGCTCAATAGTTGTGAGTCGTTGAGATTTTCTGTACACCTGCAGAGCCAACTATTTATTTATTAATTTTCGAGAAGTTACTCCGATGGCCAATCCCCAAACGAGATTGCCATTTTTATTTTTCCACCCGCAGTCTATGAAAGTTCTATCAGAAATTATTAAAAGAGCGCTGGCCGATTGCCCATAAAGGGTTCAACTATAACTGGCTTTGTATTTAAATTCTTCCGCAGCACATCCCTATACAGTACACATATCGAATAGTTCTGACTGCATCGAACTGTAGGTAGACTTCTCCGTCGTTGATTCCATAATCCATTCGTTGACCCCTGCAACATGAGGAAGCTCCTTTGTAAGCAAACGCTTCCTCTCTCTCTTTCCCTGCGGTATATATTAAGAAAAATCAAATCTAATTAAGTCTCACGCAAGACTGGTCCAATGGAACCTCCCCGATACCCAGCTTCAATCCGAAGAAACCAATTTCCATATCGCCAGCTTGGCTTTATTCATTCCTAGGTTGGCTACCTCGTTACTGCCTGTCCTAAGAGCTCTTCCGGGCTACTCTGCGTTCCTGATGGGACTAATATAATTCACACGCGTCACAACTAACTCAATTCCGTTGCGACGTCTTCGCGTACGCAAATCCGAATTTGAATTTCAAAACAACTTCCTGATACCAGCATTAGTCACCGCACAGCGCACGCACACATTCGATGTGAAATACTTTGTCCGGCAAGCGTGAACAAAAGCTCCTTAACCTGCGGCCATTACATTACCCACTGCAAGTCGGCAAATAATTTAATCTAACAACCAACTGCAATGGCCTTCGATTAGTAGGTGAATGCAAGAGAGCCGCACACCGCTTACGTCATCGACACAACGTCCGCCTTTGTCCGAACTCAGAATCGTCCATGTTCAGCTTTCAGCTGTGGTCTATATGCGCAGCCAGAAGCAAACAAAAGGAAATTCGAATTATACGTCCAAGTGACAGGCAGCACTATACCTTCCCCTGTCCGACAGTATAACATTTTGAATTTCAAAATCGCTTTGTCCCGCGCGTTTGACGGGGCCCTTCAATGCAGCCGCACAGAAATACTACGCAAATCAAGCGCAACGAACACTTGGCTTATATGCTATCTAATCCGAACACGTGTCCTTAGAGCAGATCACCAGACAAAGAAGGTTAAGAGGTGTCCGCGCCGTCCACCCTGCCGGCCGGTCTGTCATCGTTGATGCTCATTGCATAAGCTAATTAATTATAACTTAATCAAATATCAATTAATCGGCGATTGGAGATGGCAGCCATATCTGTTATTGGTCGCAGCCTATACAGATGGGGCGACACTGCGTTTCAACTATACGACCGATCAATTCGTGAAGTGCGCAACAGAATTGCGATGAGTTTCTATGTGTGCCCTCTGTGCCCTCGTCTGGAATGGAGACATACACAGTCGGTTGCAGCTTGCAGGCGATCTCACTATCGTCATCGTCACATCAGCGACAAACTGCGGGTGGTTGGTTGCAACAGCAAGGCTGTATAGGTGGGGGGAGCTTTACGCGCAAATGGAATTAGTTTTTCCTTTTTGATTTGATTTGCGTATTTGAGATTAAAAACTGCAAAAATAGTGTAATTGAATAGATAAGCATAGGCAATCATGCGGCCGGGTGACAAGTGACAGCAGCATGTGTGCGATCTCATTGTAATGGGGGTGACGGCGATAATGCATTAAGGCTAAGGGTTAGAGCAAAATTGCAATTCTTATCGCGAATGTAATTGTGTCTTCTATTTTTTATTTTTTTTTCTGTATAAAACAATTGAATGTGTGTTTTTTCTTTTTGCATAACGTGCCGCACATAATTGCGTTTTAAATGCACTGAGCAGTGAGCAGTGTTCCCAGATGAAAAATCTGAAAATCTTGTTTTTCTGAAATAAAAAATCTTTTTTTTTCAAGATTTAAAAAAAAATAGAAAAAAAAACTAATTTAAAATTAAATATAAATTATATACATACCTACATAATACATAAATTACATAAATATAGAATAAATAACCTTGGTCATAAATTAATATTATTGTTTTTTGAATTTTCGGAACACCTTTATTTATACAAGTTTGAATTAAAATGACTTAAAATTTCATTGCTTATATCAGGATCAGCGTAACAAATCATTTGTAAAGATTAAACTTTCCACTGTTTTAGTACTCAAACTATTACGAATTTTTTATTTTTATTTAAAACTACAGCAGAAAATATTCTTTTAACATTTGCAGAGGAATGTGATAAAATATTGAAATTTCATCCGCTGTTTGTAAACCTTCAACATTCTCCAAAAACATATTACATCAGTTATTTTATCAAATTCGTTGAAATTCATGTATCCTTAAAGTTGAGGAAACTGTACATGGGATCTGTTTGACGCACGTTATACATAATAACGGAATGAAGAAAAAAACGTTTTTCTTCAATGGAAAAGGATGTTTCATATTTTTAGATTAAAAAAAAATGTTTGAAATAAAAAATCTTGAAATTTGATGAATTTGATGTAAAAAGTGTTTTACATATTTTGGAGCTCAAAATTCTTGAAAAAAAAAAGAATCTATAACTTCTAGTCTGGTATCACTGACTGAGCTGAGATTTAGTGCAATGTGGTGTGCAGCTATCAGCGGGACCTTACATCAGTGCAAGGCGCGGTCAGTTGTGGCATTGATTAGATACGCGTATATGCATCTTCACACACGTTGAAGACACATACTCATTTGTGCTTCTGAAGGGAATTATTTTGCGACAAGTTCAGTAGAGTTTTAGCCGTTTTTTTTTTTTTTTTTTGAGTTTGCTTTAGATTATATTTTTTTTACCTGTATTAACTTTCGTGACCGTTTAACAAGCATTCAAGTAAATTGTTACTCTTCTCCGAAACGTTCTCAAGTCCAATATTCCAGAATGACATTAAATTACAGGTCCTTCCATACGCAAAATTAGTCACGCAAATGAAGGATTGTGAAGAGCTGTAACTAGGCATAGGCTCCAAAACTGAGCTGTTGCGGAGACTATTTTTCTATCTATCCATATAATATACCCTTTATAGGTTCAAATAAAAAGGAGTGCTTCGTCAGATTCACATTGAGAGAACTGACGCAACCCAAAAGACATTTGAGCTCCACTCTCTTACGGCCCCAGTCTGAATCGAACGATATCATTAACCCAGGGGTTCAATATTGCAAACAAAAAAAAACAGTTGAAAGGCTTTGTCTTCGTAATTGATAATTTTGAACATTTATGAAATTTATCTGTACCAAATTCTACGCAAAATGTGGGTTCGATTGATCAGGGGGCGTGGCACCTCCTACATGCAACAAAAGAAAAAGACATTTAAGACATTGTAGTTTATAACTGGCAGCAGCTATAGATGAATATTGTGTGCATTAGAAAGCTTCCAAAATGTGGGAGGACTTGCAAAATGAGGCGTGGCATTTTCCGTGTAACAGAGCTATTTAAAACTCTATACATTGCACCTAAGATTGCGAAATTGAGAGCAATAAGCATGACAGAGTTTCCAATACTTAACACTTTTCAAAATGTGGGTGAGTCCGAATAGGGGGCGTATCGGGTTTTATTTTATAGAAAAACAAGTTGAACAGAAAGAGCATATCTTATAAAATTTCAGAAATTTTTCAACAGCGGGAGATTGGTCTAGGACCCTATCATTTGAGATAGCCGCCACACTTTTGAAGTCCCAGTCGAATATTGCGGTTTATAAAACTATCTTTTGAATCAGTAGGAGTTCTGGCTACCGCAGTGTTGTTAGAATATTTAAAACAATTTCTCGGAACTTCCTTTGAGTAAGTTTGCCTCTGTGGGAAACACTTCCGCACGAGCAGTTATAAATATTTCCAAATTTTCAAGATGGCTTTGTTTTTTTACGGTAACCTTTCGTTTTTCGCTAACGTAGTTAATGGTTCCGGCAAAGAGACCAAGACTGTGTCGAAAAAATCATTCAGTTCGTATGCGGGTCAGTGAAGATGCGGAGTCAGTTATTAAAGTTATTTCTGTCACGACTACGACTGGAATGCAGAGTTACCAATAAAAATGTTTAAAAAGTGAATTAAAAAGGGTTCCGACCCACATTAAATACATAGGTACTTATATAGCAAAAAAAAAAAAAAAACAGCAGCAAAAAGAAAAAATTGTTTTATTTATTTTTTTTTGCAAAAAAGATTTTCGTTCATCAAAAACAAAATCTTACTTAACGTGATTTATTCATCCAGCGAACCCCCAAACAAAAAAAAATACTTAAACTGAAAAAGGGGCCCCATTACGATCTTTTTTTTTTTTTTACAACAATTGGGTCTTCAGGCTCAAAGGGCCAAACGGCAACGGGACTGGGTATTATGACTTCTTTTACTGCAGTTGTTATAGTACGCTTTTGAAGTCCTTATGGTTGAGTCTACCCAATTGTTGCAAAAATCTGTTGCTTTTGTTAGCCTCGTTTGTTATTGTTGTTGAGGTTATTGCTGTCCATTTCATTGTACGTTCTGTTGACTTTCCTAATGCGGTCACTCCATCGGCAGACTTATATTTGCTTACCTAAAGGCTTAAAATTCCATTAAATTTTTCGATGTCTATCTTTTGGATTCCACAAAACTTTTACCGTTCCATCTGGCAAGATCCAAAATTTGGTTAAGACTACGGGACAAGGTAACTCATTGGGAATCATCTTCTCGGACTCTTGTTTTGTGAGAACTACGACAATTTACAACATTTCAAGCAAAGGCAAGGTAAACTGAGACTTCCAACTTTGGCGGACCTATAATAACTTACATACAAATTTAATTTTAAGCTCTCGTGTGGACCAGAGGAAAGAGGATTGCAATTACATGTCTAAGTATATCTTCTCTCTAATTTTAAGCGCAGAATATAAACCACACTGAAATCATTTCGTCGCACTTTTTAACAGTTCTAAGTTCTACTTTTCTGAGCGAAGTACCTTCATATTTAAAAAAGAACACCTCCTGCCGGAGACTATAGTATGATTGTTTAAGTCGATAAGATCTTAGAAGGCTCCCAGACAAACTGTTACTTTTTTTAAAGACAAACGGGAATATATTATATGATGACTATTAGTCCTCTTTTTCGCAACTATTTCCTCTCTGATTTTTTTACTAAATGCAAACAATACATTGTCCTGGTTTTACTAAACTGTCCTCTTTTTCTCCTAAAAAACATCTTTCTACGATAAGAAACATGCAAGGGAGTACTTTCTCAATCCTTAAAAGGCTGTGGTTAGCTGGTTACCTTGCTATGGATTTTGAAAGACCAAAGGCCTTAGTTCCTAGGTTATTTTTCATGGAAATTTCCGCCATTTTGAGTTTGTAAAAATTAGCTTTAACTTAAGTTATGATCATTAATATTAGTATTGCGCCAAGTCAATTCCTCTTATCAAACCTACAAATTTTTTATAATGTCGATGTGCTTTCAGCATTTTCGACTAAAAAAAAAGGGTCCTATTTTATGTGCTTCAAAAACTGGTTGCCGTGGACATATATAGAGAAAGTGTTGCGTCTTATTCTCGTCTACCTAATCATGCTTCATACATCTTCTGGATTTCCTTACTTTTGAAGAATTTTATGAACTACCAACTGGAAACTTGGATCACAGGTTCTTCTAAGGAATTCGCCCTTCGACAGTTTTCTGCTCCTTTTTTTAATTTTCTTTAACTTCCTTTGGGAAATGTTGAAAAAAATCACCTTTTGCTCTAGAAAAGATGATTGCGCTGAAAATTTTCGTTCGCCTCCCTTCGAAGGCAGTCCCATCCCCCCGACACATTATTTTCGCCAGCACTTTGTTAGAGGCAGATTGCCACTTTCATCTCAAGTTCATGACGAATTTTTGATTAATGACTCAATTAACAGCACTTACACTTACACCCATCCCCTAGTCAAGACAGCCACCCCAACAATACCATATCGTTCAAGATTTCCGGATCATTTTTCTAACATCACCGGTCGTAATAAATCACACTCATGGACCGCATAAGTACTCGTTATTATTTTACTTTGAATTCATTGCATTGACAGGATAATAGCTCACGGCAATTGGTAGCGAAATCGCTAATGAACGTGTGTAGGTATGTGGTTTCGCAAATTCCCATAAATAACTTCAACACAATATGGCGTAGGTACTCGTATACGTAATATCTGATCGGTTATATGCGGGGGTCCTTACAAGTTGCGTGACATCGATGTGTATCTGCGTTATACACGCGCTGTTACATTCGCACAATTTTCAAATCGAGTCGTTGTTGGGATGGTGAACACGCAAAGGGTTTTGACTCTGTACGCATTGGCTTTCAGTCTCGCCGGATAGGATACATTTTGTCTCCGAAAGGCATGTCACGCATAAACGCCTAATTTATCTTTGGCGAATTTTTCAACCAGCGGTCGACTAATGATGTTAAGTTAATAACACGTGAAGTTATTAATACCTGGGCTTCGGGCATAGAAAGCGACACTTAAGAGCCGTAACGGGTGGTGACAATTAATGGTACCTCTCTGAAAGTCTGTGGTTATGCGATTACCTTTAGGCGGCTTAGAGTCATGTTAAATAAGTAACTTGCCGGCTTTAAGGGCCGCCGCTGTTGCCATTCAAATTGAAACCAACTGTATATGTATCACGAGATTTAGTATTCCAAAGAGGAAGCTATGGTATAAAGCATAGAAGAGCAAAGTAAACTGCTAATAAAAGGCTCCACAGCTGCTTTAACTGGCTCAAAACCTCCTTTCTTCATTCGAGCGTCAGCATTGAAAATGACAATAGGACATTCAGGAAGCGGAATTGTATTGGTTCCATCAGAATACTAGTTCGGGTCTTTGAAAAGTTGTTAAGCTACGATTACACTTTTCATATCAAATTTTGACAAGCCGATAAAATTACGACGTTAACATTTGTCCTGTCGGCGCAGTGGCTTAGAGGTTAGTGTGATGGACTACTAAGCGAGGGGTCCAATGTTCGAATCCCGAGAAAACCCAAATTCCAACTTAAGTTTTTTTTTCACTGCGCCACCTCTCGCGAAAGTCTGACAAACATCCGAGAGTATAACTGTCATTAATGAGTTTCTCAGTTGTCCGTTTGGACTCGGCGTAAAATTGTAGATCCCTTGCATTCGTCCCAAAAATAAAAACTCACACAAGACGAATGGTTGTGAGAAGCTAGGCCTAGGGTCCCTACGGACATGTTGCGCCAATTATTTATTTATTTATTTATAAACATTTGTCCTAAATTTGTTACGACGCGTGATCGCTGGCGCAGCGTACTCTCACGAATGGCACACGACTGACAACCGAATGGCCGTATTTTTGTGACGTAAGCATGTCAAAGTTTTCCTTAGAGCTATAAAGCCTTTCTGTAAACAGAAGAATGCCCAAACCTAAACAGGGACAACATCAGAGGGCTGGGCGGCTTCCTATACATAACATAAACCCTGCTCTGTAACGTGTTGTATTTTGATTGCACCATAAGTGGGTGAAGCCTTCCACAAGTCCAGAGGCTCCTTATAAACATTGCCACTCCTCCCGGACTCCATACTCTATAATTAATTTCAGCCAGAAATCTTCTTAGGGGTGCTCTGCCTCTTACCATTTAGTACCTTGTTAACCCAGTTATGACCCTTGGTCAGTCCAAGCCAGTTGAAGTTTGATAATCTTTTGGATTTACTATGAGCTATGGACTAATGAATGGCTTGGTCCATTATTCAGCAAGCTCTTTTTCCCGATTTTTAAGAACCTGTGAATCAAACCACGAAGAGGTGTTCAGAATACCGGTAGGAGGGCAGGCAACCTATCGTATCTGTTACCGTCATAACCATGGTACCAACTACGTGATTAAAGTACCTTCAGCCAGACCTTTGAGTTGGACACCATTTTCAAGTCCTTTCATTTGATTGAATGGAATTTAAGGGCCGGAAAATCTCTTTATTGGTCCGAAATGTTGTTTATGCGAGTACCAGAAGTGTGTCTTCGTTAGGACTCTCGATCGCATATTTCTATAAAAAAGTAGATACACATTCGATCAACAATTGTTTTCTGTAGTGAACGACTTCGGCTACCGCTTGTATGGTAAAAAGGGATCCCAGTGGTATAGTACTTTGTCATGCCTCAGGCAATGATATTAGCGCTGAGATCAAGCGAAGAATTACTCCTTTAAATCGATGTTTCTCCTGCCTCAAAAGGCAAAAATCATAGCTCTAGGACGTTATTGAATGCGACCTTTAAAATCTCGCCCTGTGTATATGGTGCGGAGGTATGGAACCATCTACAACGAATAAAAACCCTCCCAATTGCGCTTCGAGTAAAAAGTTATCAGTGTGAGGCGATTTGCTGAGGCGCAGGTACGCCTCGGACCGTAGGAACAAGGGAACAACTATTTCGAACTTAAACCCCTAGACTGCAGCACTAGCACCTCCAGTGTTCATCTTAGAAACGTCGCCGTATGGTACCAAATTTATGGTCCCGGTGGTGGTTACCCTCGGTTGACGTCCGTTTTTGGACATAAGACAATCGCGTCCCTTCATTGGCTCAGCGTTTACAGCCTTAAAAGGATTTTTGAAAACAGTCTCAAATGTTTCAAAATTTGCCTTCGATGCACACAAAAATAAAACTTCCCAAGTTTAAACAATCGATTGAAGGGAATCCTCTCTCATGGCTTTTCAATTTCTTGGCCATGTCAAAATTCGCTGACCGACTCGCACAACAACTTTCCTCAAATCGAAAACCACTGCATCTACCACCACCCCGGCCACAACACTTTCCAAATGCGAGCTTTCCACATCCAGCAGTCTAATTAAAATTGCCCTCAAACTTATGCCCAAAGTTGCCCAAAAAGTCTGGCAGATTATGCCGATTAATAAGTCGTCCAGTTGGCCAGCCAACAAGGAGCAAACCTTGAAACTGGATAATCCGATTTACCTCAAATGTTCGTGACTTTTTCACCGAACACGGAACTGTGTTTGTGTCAAATAACCTGAGCTGTTGCGGGATCGCTCAAGAACAACACACTCCGCCGCTGCTGGCTGCATCAGTCAAAGTAAATTTACCTGTCCCCGTCAGATGACATGCACGTTTGAATACAGAGAGCAGGCATCTCTGGGGGATGGGGGGGGGGGGGAGTAAAATAAAAACGCGGGCGCATCTCAAAATGAGATGACATAATCCCCTAAAGCAGTCATGTACGCGTTTTTCTTTTCTCGACTGTGCAGAACCCCGGGTCCAATTTGACGCAACAATAACTACAAACACACATCGGTCCACTGTGGGAGTTTTTGAGAGAGCGCCCCGAAACGTGACACGACAAACAACATGGCAAAACGGTTGGCAATCCCACCCGAACCAGAAACGAGTACTTTTGTAGTCTTTGTTTGTTTTATTTTTCTGCCAATTTCCCTAGGGGGCGAGGGGGAAGGGCGCACACAACCTGGAACGACAACCTGGACATTATATGGTGCAACAGTTTTTTTTTTGCTGCTCTTCGAATGGCGATACGGATACAGGTTAACACAAATAAGATCCACACACCACACCTGTGATTATGTTCGAGTTGAAGAATTGGGCTGCGCCCAAAATATCTTCTTGGGCACATGTTAGGCCAGCATGTGTGGGCGTTTCTGCAGTGTTGCGCGCGATTGTGTGCCTAGTTCATGTCATGGGTAATTGATAACCAAATTTGGATCTCGTTTTGAAACCTTAGGACGAGGGTGTACCATACAAGTGGTGCGGTTATATAATCCTCTTTGGCATGCACGAGGGGGGAAAGGAGAAGAAAAAAAGGGATCCCAGTGGTATGGCCGTATAGTTGGAAATGAAATACGGGTAGGTACCTACGAATTCAATTAAACGTTACGTAATGGTTTCGTGTTGGTGGGCACATATCGCATAGAGTATCATCTGTTGATGAAGCGAATTGAATTTGAGAACGTGAATTGGGGATTTCCTGTTCCTTGAATTGAAGGGCTCCTCTGGTGCATATGGAAGTAGTCCATGGAAGGGATTTTTCTTTTTTGATGATTGTGTTTAAATTTGATGATTTCTGCGGACATTTGTCCGAATTTTTGTGTCAAATGGAGTCGTGGATTATAAATCTTCGAATGGGAATTGGAGTGCCTAAAATGACTGAGGTGGTTAGTTGCGTATTGGATCGGCCGAGGAGATGCACTTATTTTTTTCGTAATATGCTATAGATCTTGCCTGGGTCAACTGAGAAACGGTTTCATACCGTACTTGTATCCAGTTCCCATATGCAAGCTTGATCATGACGGGGATGTGTGATGGAAGAACTCTCATCATGGCCACCCGGAGACCATTGTTAAGAAATAGGTTCTTTCAGGCATCCAAGTGCAGCTTTTTTTCCATCAAAAACTACTCCGGAACTTAGCTGAAGCTAGGGAGCCTTGTGAGGCTGACAAAAGAGGGCGAAAAACATCGTGTTACAAGTTGGTGGTCGTAATGAAGTAAAGATCCGACATCTGGAAGCCGATTAACAACGGTGTATGCAAAGAACTTGGATTCCATGGTACGTAGGCAGGAGGCAAAGCAGACGTTGCACGGAATCGACCTCTCCTCCATCGCCACAGATTCTGCATAAATCGTCGGACTCTATCCTCCATTTACGGGGGGAGGGCATGACTCCAATGGCTGTTTGCGCGAGGAGGAATCTATTTAGTGCCGAAAGACTCCCATTTTGTTTCATTCATGCTCATGAAGTGGACAGTCTTCGCTACAGAAAACCAGAATAAGTTAATCCCTTTCTCAATTAAGTCTTCAATTATACTAAAATGCTGCCAGAGCGGATGTGTCCCCTGCACTGATGTCCATTTCCAACCCAACTCTTGGCAAAGCATAAACTGTTTCGTGACTCTCTACGTCCGGAAGCCCAGCAAAATTTGACCAAAATGTGATCGAGGCTTGGCGAATTGGTTGTGACAGATTTAGCCGGCTTAGAGTCTGCTGAGGAAGGTCACTTCTCACGTCTTCGGGTAATCTGAAAGATTCAGGCTCCCGTATCAATCTCCCTTTTTGATGCCTCCATCCCGATTGTGATGACCTCACTCTGCCAGCAACATTCTTCGCAATGGCGGAAGAAAGACCTCAACTATCTCGTCAAGTTCGACAAAAACACGGTCAAAGTGCTTGGGAACCTTTATTCAATTAAAAGTTCATCTACTCTAGAGCCAATCATAAAGCCACCCCGACGATGATGACAGTGACACATGCACTGTGGTCATTAACGTATTAAAAATACATTTCCGTATGCTGTGTCTGTGTACGCAATATGTCGTCTTTCCTGTGCATTTTTACATGACAACAGCCAGCAGCAGCAGACAAAAAACCAAAACAATAATCAACACGAAATGCCAACTTCTGGAAGAGAACATTAATCAAAATTACTTGGCCTGCCTGTGTGCGCTTTAGATGGCACGGCACACCGCACATGGAATGACATTTAAACGAGAGAATTGAATTTTTGTTTTTTCGTGGTGTCCTCCCCCCATGGTCGTCGCTCGTCGGTCGTCATTTCCGATGCACATTTGGAGATTACTCATGACAGCTATTAAAGGATATCAGCGCGTGAGTGTCATCGTGGAAAAATGCCCCGCAAGACAAATTAGGGAACGCCGCCACGAGGGAAATGCACTTCACAGGTCATTGGCACGAGAGTGGTTGTCAAGTGGTAGGACCTATGGGCAGTCTATCTGATTACACCGTGACTTACATCCTCGATAAAGCAAACTTTGCTGTAATTACCTTGTATCCACATGTGTGCTTGTTGTACCTGTGCAGGTCAACGGTCAAGTCGATGTAATTTTCTGGATTGCCACTTCTCGTTTGGCGCTGTGTTCTATATGCACTGAAGGTGGAGAACGCGGACGTCTTTCCGTCAAATGTTTGTTTCTAATTTTCCGCTTGAAGAAGCTTGAAATTAGCTCTTCTTCGCAGCAAAAGCGCGGTGTGTATGAGAGGGCGGTTAACACACCCCAATGCCCGATTGTTAATTTAATGGCAATTCCACGAAAATGTTACCCAACTATAGGAAGGGAGATAGTGAATTAGCATCGCATAGATACACACACACGTCAAAACTCTATTCGACTGCACTTAATCTTGCCAGCTCGCAGTCGGCACTTGACAGCGGGCACACTTAACCCTGAAGCGGTCTGCCTCTCATAGATGATGATATATTCATGCGTGGGCTGTCATATAGTAAAATCTAAAATCCCATCCCACACGTGGGTAGTATAGCGATAGAGACTGCGATGTGAGTGGAACCTATCGCACATATTTATATGGATTGCACATTCATGATGCCACAAGACTATATGGCGACTGGGTTCAGTTCGGGGCGCGGTGCACTGCAGATTGCAATGGTGACCGACTCCAATCCGTTAGCTGTGATTTGTTGATGTCGGCTTTTGAACCCCATTCGAATTTGCAACCAAAGTCCACCACCACTCTGATGGAGTGATGGAGAGCTGATCTCACTCTGGTGTGTGCTGGTGCGCGATAAATTTTCGTTGTTCCTGTTGGAGCTGTGAGAATTTGATAGACAGCTGGTCGGATTTGCTGTGCTCGCTCTCTACATGTGACCCAGTAAAATGTTATTTATGACTGATAAGGTTTGTGTAATCATGTGCCGTATGTACGGCTGTAGGTTGCTTACACTTGCCGATTGCACATTTAGAATGGTGGTCTGCGTATTCGCTGACAAAATGCGAGTGTTCATTGACGACCAAAGATGCATTTGTGCAAAGATGTTTATTTGACTTGCACACTATAAATGCCATAAATATAGGCGACAGTGAATGATGTGTATGATATTCTGAGACGTCTTTCTTGGTGAATAGTACCTACACGGAAAGAAAATTATTTTCTACACAAAGAAATTTGAAATACAGTAGAAGTCGGTTATAACGACGGTGGAGGGACCGAGGAAATAAGGTCGTTAAAACCGGCGGTCGCTATATCCTACTGCCTTCCACAAATACACATATAAATATATAATGAAACTAACCGAATGAAAGGAAAGCGGACGTTATAAGTACGGTGACCATCCGTTCATTACAATAATGAACTGTTCTGTATTTGAAGACGATGGTATTATTTTGAGTACAAAAACATATAAATGTTCTGTATTTAATAAGTTGTTCTGTATTTCTTTTAAATTCTTAAAAACAATAACGTAAACATTAAGAAAACTAAAATTCAATGAACAAAATGACAGTGCTTACATGCTCACTTGCTGAACGAGCAAACTAATCTAGTACTAAAAAATTATTCCTATTTGAGTTTTTTTTATCAAATGAAGAATTGTATGATTAAATATTGTGTTTAACTGTTTCTTTTTCTATTGTTCATTATTTTTAATTCTAAAGTATGGTCACCGTAGTTATAAGCGACTTCCACAAATTCTTCTTTATTTTCATTTAAATGTTTAACAATTATTATTAAATCAAGAAAATAATCATTATGGGTAAATCAATACTTATACGAAGAAATATTTAAGAAACGAATTGCAATGTTAAGAAATATATTCTGAAATCAAGAAGTAATCATTTGATTTGAATTGATAAAGTGTTGTAAAGGATTTAGAAAAAGTGTTGTTCAGGTGAAAACAATTATAGCATTAACTACAATCTCCTCTGTATAAGCAACTTGGGTCTTCAGCCACTAATAATTCAATTTTTGTTTAGCCGTAAGCCACACTGCACTGAACTTTGGAATTATTACTTTTCGAGCATAACATTCCTGGTTATTTTTCAAACAGTTGATATTTTTGCATTTGTACTAAATTTTACATTCATTGGTTTTTTTTTTAAACTCAAGTCGCTTGGTGGGCAGTTTGCAATCGCTCATTAAAAATCAACTATTATACCTTTTTATGGCAGCACTACCGCTCACACCATCGTGAGGAAAATTATTTTATTTCTTTGTGACGGCTAACCCACAGGCACCAACTTGATAGGGGTTCCAATTCAACGAGTACAGAACTTTGCAACCGCACCCCTAAACAAGTGTCGCCTATAATTTCTGATTTTATTTTAATACTAGCTGACCCGGCGAACTTCGTATCGCCAAAATTAATTTTGTTCTAAACATTTTTTGATAAAGTGGAACGAATGAAACTCCCTTGGAATTAAATAAAATTCATTGCATAGAAAGGACTTCATAGATTTCCTCCGGGTCGGCTTCATGATCGTTTGTTTTCCGTTACTGATTTAATGAGTTTCCGGTCAGATTTTCTCAATTAACCAAATCAATCAAAGTAGAATGTGGGAAATCGGAAATTCTCGCCTCTGCCATTCGACCGAGTACATCCAGAAACGCGATTGTCCAAAAACATTGTGCTTAACGATGCAGCCCATGATCGTTTTGAGCTCTTGTTTGAAAAATCGTGCGGTATGTCATGGCGGTCGTCCGAAGTTTTTCCGGGAAGTAAGAATCACCGTTCAGATATTTTTTCCCCACTTCACATTCGATAAAGATGCTAAAAATATGAAATATCAGCGACTTGTGAATACGGTGGCTCAGTGGTTAGTAGTACATTACACTTCCCCTTCTTTCTACCAAGCGAAATGTGCCGCACGGCCTACGCACACATAGGCCACATGCCACATAACATATTCTTTAATGCTTGCGATTTGCGCTCACCACCCCAAAGAAGTGAGACATCGACAATAGCGCCACCTCTCGGGCCCAAAACAATCCTATCCTTTAAGCTGCAACCAATCATACACATCCACAAAATTTCAATTAAATCGATTGACGGGTTTCGGAGGTCGACAACACAGGAATGTTCACTAAAATACCTATAACTCGTATAACCAATAAACATAGGTACAAAGACCGTATATCCATGCAAACCTTGGTGTTGACGTCACCTTTTATTTTCAAAAACAGAATTGGTTCAGGCATTAAGAGAACATCAATTCAAACACAATGGGACTCATTTTGATATATATTTATAGAAGGAGATAGATGAAAAACGAAATATGCCTTCAGCGAGAATTTTCTTAATTTCAATTTTTCTTAAAACATCCCTGATTCAAGACAAACAAAACAAAAAATAAAT
The DNA here is from genome assembly GCA_916610125.1 of Cheilosia vulpina. Taxonomy (NCBI): domain Eukaryota; kingdom Metazoa; phylum Arthropoda; class Insecta; order Diptera; family Syrphidae; genus Cheilosia; species Cheilosia vulpina. The sequence continues at coordinate 48,176,254 of OU744279.1, forward strand.
CATTCAAATCCGTCGAGACGTTCTTGAGTTTTTACCCGACTAACGCACAGCAATTGATTTTTTTTGTGTGTAAAAAAACCAAAATGTACCGAAATTCATGCGTTTTTTCGCGCACGCATAACACACACATACGTTTTCCAATTTCAACAAAACTTCAGAAAACCCATATATAGACCAATACCAAAGACGTGTGAAAGTTTGGTTAAAATCGGTAAATGCGTTCAGACGTGAATCGGCGACAAACGAACACAATTTTAATGCTAAATTTATATATATAGATTACAATTTTTAGCATAATTTTGATTTGCTTTATCGTGTATAGATTTGGAAAATGTTTTAATTTCGTTGTTCTATATATCACATCACACTATTAAATAGAGAGGTAATGTTTGTTTGTAAGAGGTAATTTCCGGAAATACTGAACCTATTTCAAAAATTCATTCACTAAAAGAAAAAGTATTGCGATAGGCTATTTTATTTTATTTTGATTCTCCATTTAAAATTTGTTTGCACTACGTGAATGAAACACTGCGAAGCATTTTACGTGATTATTTATTCGTAATTGCATTTGTTTTCCTTTTATAATTCATTTCGGCAGTATAAAACGACACCCGAAATGTTGTTTAGTAAAAATTCATTCGACAAGCGACTTTGTAGGATCTTCGAATACTCTAAGACAATTTTCCTAGGAGGGTCGTTGTAATTACTGTTACACTGCGATTGATGGTTTGGTGCACAGACAAGGACTTTTTCTCAGTCTTCCTCAAAATTAACAATAGCTAACAGTGTTGCTTATTTTGTTAACTTTTGTAGTTTTATACTAATAAATAAAATAAAATCGTATTTTTAAAAATATACCAACGGCATCTTTTATTTTCCTCCCAGGAGGAACGAGGAAATATAAGGCTACAAATAAAAATTTAGAAAAGAAAAGTTAAAATTAAAAAAAAGAAAATGTTCTCTCCATCTGTTCTTGAAAAAAGCAGCTCTTTTCAACATTTTTCAAACTTTTTTTTATTGTTTGCAGTATTTTGTAAAAGAATTTTGACCCCAACTCTGAATGTTTCAATCGTTAAATCCAATAAAGGGAAAGATATGTTGTGCATGGATGGATATTTATTTTATTGTGGAAAATTAAACAAATGTAAAAATTACAAACGGGCTTGTGCAAACCGCGTTATAAAAACGCCTCAAAAAGCCGGCGAAAAAATGCGAGAAAAAACCTGCCAAAAAACCTATGAAAAAAATGATTTTTGACGCGTTTTTTCGACCGATTTTAATAAAATTTTGTCAATATGCATTGTTGGTTACACCGCCTATTGTCAAGACAACATTTTTTTTATTCTTTCAACTTAATTTTTGAAGTGAATACTATGGGCACACTGAAGCTGGGCAGTGAACTGGTTAATGTAATACAAAAATTATGATCTGGCAACAGGAGTGAATTCTGCCCAATTCTAATTCATAAAATTAAAAAATTTCAGTTTCAACCAGGAAATAAACATGAGACAGTGAAATTCATTTAAATTGATTTTTTTTAGTAAAAATTGATCAGTGATCACAACGATGCAAGTTGTATGTTTTTGAATAAGAAATCCGTATCAAGTATCATCCACATTTATTTAACTTTAAATGTTAAGGCATGGCAAGGCAGGCGAGGGTCCGCTAGTTACTCTAAAATTCGCATCGGTTTTTTTTTACAAACTTTCTAGTTCAGTCGGAAACTCTTTATTTTCGGAATTTTTGAAACCACTGGATATAAGAAACAGAAGCGTTTGTTTCATACGAATTGTCATGGTCACTATAAAGGTACAAAAAGGGTGCTCCATAATTCACCCAAAATTTGAATTTTGCGCCATTAAATAGTACAGTGATCCCCACGGAAAAAAGATAGGAATATGACAGCTGACAGTTAAGGGTTAGTAAAAATGGAATGAAGGAACAACGCATTTTCATTGCTGACAATAATTGAATAATAATGAAGGTTTGACAATATTTGAATAATAATGAAGGTTTGGCAGCTACAGTCAGCAATTTTCATACAAAATCATCTTCAGTGATGAAGTTCAATTCTTGAGAAACAAAAATTCACAACGCATGACTGTTTGGTGCGGATTTTGGGTTAGAAGCATTATCGGACTATTCTTCTTCGAAAATGCGGCTGGTCAGGCAGTAACAATTAATGGTGTTCGTTATCGGGACATAATAACCCAGTTTTTAGTGCCTAAATTACTAGATAAGAAAATGAGTCCTTCTTTCTTTTTAATTCCATTTAGTTCTAGATTTTTTATTGACTAAAAAAAAGTATTTCAATGAAAATCCAAAGAAGTAATTCAGAAAAGATGTCAGAAAAAGGACTCAATTTTGATTTTTTAAGAAAATGTTGGTTCGCATAAATTTGTCTGAATAATAAATGCACGAATTAGGAAGAAAGTTATCGAAATAAACGAAAATTTCTTGAGGTCAACTATGTATTCTATGTTCTTTGTTCAAGAATAATTCTTGATTTCAGAAATAATGAGATAAGAAAATTCTTTCTTATTTCACATACATAGTAATTCAAAGTGTTTCCTGGGTCAACAAAACCTATAAACGATTTAAGAAAAAAAATCTTTTTGGCCAAAAACACCTTAATAAACATTTCTCTTCTTAAATTAAGAAAGACTTTCTTATTTCAGTATTTGTTTTCTCGTTCTTGACTCATGAGATCACTATATTAAAAATTACCAAACTTTATGTTCTTGTTTTAAGAAACTTTTACTTCCAGTTTAGAAAATGTTTTAATCCGTGTAGATATAGCCCCAAACTTTGGGAAAATTATTGGAGGGTCCCTGCAAGAGCTGGTGGTGGATTGGACAAAATTTGAGCCAAGTCAATCATTAGGTAAAGGAATGTGAAGCATCCTTCTGTCGAGATATTGTCGGAGTAAAAATAGCATGCTCATGACAGTAATTTTCTCTAATGAAGTTTTTTACTAAATTGCTACTACCCCTTTGGTGGCACAATGTGTGAAATGCCTTCTCTCCTAATAATAAAAAGTTTCTAGTTCCGAGCTATACAGTCGTACAATTGCCCACTCCGGGTCCGGAAAATGCGAACCTATGACGAGCCGGATAAAGTCGACGGACTACTACTTCGAATATCTTTGAAATAAGTTGTTCGATTGCGATGAACTAATAACTAAGAACTGCTCCATATGAAGCTGAATATTTTCCAAAGAATTCCAAATGGATGGGAGGAGCTGTTTAAATGGGATGCGTGTTCAAATCCACATAGATAGTCCATTGGGACCCTGGAAACTGCCTTAAGCGATTTTCACTTTTAGGGACCAGGAGCTAGATGAACCCTACATTCAAGATATGAAAATTCGTCCATGTTTGGGTTCCCAAATGCCTGTTTGGGACTGCAGTGAAGTAAATTCTTTAAAAGTGTTGACCTCAAAGTAAGAATCTAAAAGTTTGCTAACCAATCTCTTGGTTAACCTCTTTCGGGCGACCAACTCTTCCCTCTAACTGGGTTCCACTACACGTGCCTAATTTTACCTGTGGCACGAGCCACAGCCATAGTTCCAACTTCATTTTTGACCCATTTTCATCACATATCTTCGCTAAGAACTCAATTTGACTGAAATACTGTCGATGCGTTGCGAAGTCGAGAAGGGTTTCAGGTTGCGGGTGACAGTTCCATAGGCCCTCAATTCGGCTTTCGAACGAAACAGATGCGCAGCTTTGTTTTCGTGTGGAAAAATATCCTTTTTCATATTTTTACAAGCAGTTCTATAGTGCGTCTCTATCGCTCCTAAATGTACCGCCCACATCCCGATCACTGAGATCCTTTGAAGCTTTATTTCTAAATAAAGTTTTTTCAACCCCCACTAAAGATCGTGTACTTTGGTAATCAGAATTCGCCGCCCAAATGAAGCGATTTAAGGACGATGGCCTTTCGGATAAACCGCATCAGCCACTGCGTGAACGCAGGACTTGCCTGAAAAGCTGATGTCTTAAAGGGATTTACGAAAAGCAATTCAGTTCGATTAGGGACAACATGCCATAGCTGATGGATACCCTCGCTCAAATCATGACTAAACAGTAATCTGCTGACAGCAATCTACTGCCGGCCGCATTGTGATTATTAATGGGTGGAGCAGCGGTCTAGCTGCCATGGAATTTCTGATGTTTGCTTATGGCGCCCTATTGCAGATTGTAGTCACTACCCCACACTACCCACTGATTGCCAGCTTAATCCACTTTCATGGTGCGCCCTTAATACACCTGGCCCCACCGCACTTTCCACTCAATGCCAACAATCGATCGGCCATCAAAATTAATTGAACGTCATTAATCGATTTTGCCACTTCACTTACTCCTGAGCAACACCCTGCGCCTGTGTCGGATTTCGCTACCTCAGCCCCCAAAGTCCAATGCTGGCTGGCTGGCTGGCAATGGCGGAGCGATTGCATTCAATTAGTACCGTTTTGCCTGGCCTGGATTAATGCCCACAATTACTCCCATTTCATTATCCATGCGTTTTATATTCGACTTCCAATCTCCGTGGGGTTGGTTTGTGGAATAGCGGGACACAGCAGCGGAGGGAAGGCGAATCAAGAAAACGAAGTCGATGACAACCTCTGGCAGCAATTAATCTACATATCTACTGCAGAGCCAGAGATTAATGATTCTGCGATACAAATTGAATTCACCTCAGTGGTAGAACTGCCCCCGCCGCTCGTTGAACAGAACGGAACGACAACGTTGACGACAGGGAGCCAACGAACTAACCGACTGTTTATCGATTCCTCGCTGCGTCGCCGTCGTCATCGGTGCATTGACTTTTCATTTGCCTCGGTGGAAAATGTCATCCTTGTCCTTTTTGCTTTTGGAGTCGTCTCTGGTCGTATCTTGCAGGCAACATCTTCGCTAAGGTCTCGCAATTAAATCACACAATTGCAGTGCACTTGCTGCGCAGTCGCCTGCTACCACGCGGCCGCGACATGCAACCTTACTGTACGAATGTACGATCCGTACGTACAAGTGATCACTGTCAACTTGTGTTGCTGTGTCGCTAACAAACAGGACACGGTCGTAGGATTAGAGAGGGAGGCGAAAAAAAGGTCAATTACGGTGAACAAATTTATGTCCGCCGAACCGTCGTCTGTCTGCCACTAAAGCTGGCCCATAAGTGCAGTCATGAGCCCTGTGGCAGCCCACAACCAACCAACCAGCCACATTGTCTTGTTGCAAAAACGAAGAACCGAAAGAGAGTTACCATCTAAGAAGAGCAGTGGCCATAACTCAAGTGTGGTACTGCGGTGAGAGGATGTGAGCAGGTATGTACGAGTTGTATGTGCACACCACACCGACGAACGGTGTACGAGTTCGAGCTGGCCATAAACTTGGATTCATTTTCGATCCAAAGCCCTATGCTGCCTTCCGCAGATCATGATAGCGCGCGCGCCCCAGCACAGCAGCAGCATAAACATTATTGTTGTCGTCGTCGTCAGTTGACGGAACCGGTTCTGGAATTAAGCTACACACAGAACATTAAACCAAATCAAATTGTAGCTACTGGTGTTCCACACTGAATTAATTATCAACGGTAACCAGTTGTTGGACTCCTCCGTTTGGCTGTTTGGTTTCCTCTTGGACTGTGTTTTGTGTTGTGGTTCCTGAGTATCGTTCCCCGAGGTGGTGATTTGCTGTACCCATTTTTTTGTTTCTGTCTGTGCGCCGATCGGAGGAGTCTTTGCACTCGAATGGGTGCGATAGTGTCTAAGTCGCAATCAACATTTAGCAGTGGTTTCGGGGGCTCACTGTTGTTGTTATAATTTGGCTGTAAGCATATATAACTGCTTTCGATGATGAGTAAGGCATTGACGTTGGTCGTAGATCGTGCTCTGACCACTTTTGGTATGGCACACGATCGCGCGCCTGGCATTTGGACCCATTAGCAGATAACACACAGCTGAGCGATTTACCAACTGTCAGCGTTGCCTAAGCAGAGGGACATTTTTGCCATTCAATTCGTTACGAAGTAGTCTAAGGTTTGAGGGCTCTACAAAGTCATAATACACTCAAAAAATAGTAAGTATAAAAATACAAATAAAATCTTTGCAGAAATACGAAACAACAGCCGTTCGTAAAATTTACAAAGGTTTCGTACCTTATACGAACGCAGTTCGTACTTTGGTATATTTAAAAGCAGAATTTAAAAATTTGTAGAATTCGAAACTTCTGCCGAAGGTAGAATGTACTAAGGTTTCATCCATTTTAAGGACGCAGTTCGTACGTTTAAAATCAGAATTTAAATATTCGTTAAATACGAAACTTTAATTACAGGCAGTGTTGCCAGATTGAGCGCTTTGTCGTATTTTTGACTTAAAATGATAATTTCTTCTTAAAATGAGCGCCCAACACAATTTTCGGCCTATACCACATTGTTTTACGAATTATGTGTCAATTTTGTTTATTGTCCTTTACAAAACTATCAACAAAAAATATTTTCAAACAAACCCGCACTTTTCAAAAAAGCGGACGAATTGGGCAGATACGGCTCTGACATGAACCCTCAACTAGCGGACGGAGAGGTGCTACCGCCCTTCACCACTGCTAAGACTTTTATTGAAGGCGTCACCGCACAACTGGCTAAGGAACAATGGAGCAACACCATCAGTTGCATCATAACCCGAAGTCTGTGGCCTGTGATTAACACCAAAAGATCAAAGTTCCTAGTCTCCCTAATAGAAGTCAGATCCGGATGCTCGTCGGGGTTTTAACCGGACACTGCAGCATAGGAAACATGGCTAAAAGGCTGGGACTTTTTGCAAATGACTTCTGCAGAAACTGCAGAGACGAAGAGGAAATAGAGTCGGTGGAACATCTTCTATGCCATTGCCCAGCTTTACAGGAACGCCGCTCATCCTGTATGCGAGCAAGGTTCTTCGAAAGTTTGGAAGACTTGGCGGGGGTACCTCTATCAGACATAAAACTATTCCTAAACAGATCGAAGTGGTTTTGTTAGCCACATGTCCTTACATGTACAAACAGGGTACTTAAAATGGGCCTTCACGGCTTCCGGGTGAAATTTGCATCGGCTGCAAAACTGCCCTCCCAACCTAACCTAACCTAACCTAACCTAACCTAACCTAACCCGCACTTTTAAAACTTGGCAGCACTCTTGCAGTCGACTGATGTCGAACAGCCGTTCAACTTGCAGGTACACCAATTTATTTTGCATGCTTTTTGATTTGACATAAGCCACAAAAGCCAATTGCAGACGATAGAGTCAAAAAAAAAAAAATCGCGGCGCTTATAAGTGAGATGGGTATGTGGGAAAAATACCAAAAAAAACTACATAAGGAATTGGAAACATTTTCAACGACTTTTGGGCTTTTTTGTGGGCAACTAGTTGGGACTAAATTTTTTTACCATTTGGGCGCTTCAAGCAAACCAAATTCTGGCAACCTTGATCATACGTTGAATGCACAAAGGTTTCGTACCTTTTAGTTTCCTACCTACAGCAATTAAATATTCGTACAAATTTAAAGTTCGTCTGCTGAAAATTACAAACGGTTTCGTAATATTTCTTTCGTATTCCGAAATGAATTTATTTTTTTTGGGTGTAAAAAGCTACTGTAGTTCCAGGTTCTTTACTCAAGAAATGTCTACCTTAAGCTACTCAAATCAACCGGTTAGTATCTTCATTAATTTGTGGATCTCGTTCAAAAATTAAAACAAAGGGAAATGGATATAAGAATCTAGGCGCCTACTACTTTTGTGTTGTATTTTTTGAACAGTAGCATTCTGAGAAAAATATCGGATGGGCGCCCAAAGTACTCTTCATCGAAATTCTGAATATCCTGACTAATGAGCCGGCACACAATTTAATTTTCCACAGCATTTTTCAATCTTCATATCTCAGAAATCAGCCGGTTATTTCCAAAATTCTTATTTTCTTTAAATCTCTAACTGAAATTGTAAATTACAAACATCCGGCTGTCATCCATCTCACTGTAGTACACAAATCACCATCGCCACCTGCACTGCAAGTACAGTGAATAATCATAATCAATCATCAGATGGAAAACGTCAAATTGAGCTGTCAGTTAAAAAAAGCAACACATTGTCCACGTAGTTCGGACAGGTGTCCATCTAAAAAAAAGTAAACATTTCCAAAGAACGAACAAAAAACTGTCCACTGAAATTATACAAGGGCTATGTTGGTGCTCATTATTCAAAAAAACCACAATCATGCTGAGATCATGGCAAATCCATACGTCAAGGTCGTTTTCCATCAACATATATTATAAACATATTTTTGCGATCCGGCCATAAGTTTTGAGTTCAAAAATATTGCACAGCATTTAGCAATCAGAAAGTGACTCGCCTTATCTTTGGTTGATAGAAACAAAACGAAAAAACAAACATGATAGCCTAAAGTGTTTATGCACATATGCAGCAGGCATGCAATCGTATGGCGACACGTTATCGTTTCGAGAACAGATTACAAAATACATTCGAGTACGGGTTCTTCAAGAGCACATTAATCGTAGACTTCTAGACTCCTAAAGATAACGGGTGCCTCTCTTGGCAGGTGAATGAATCAGCAGTTGTATTGATTTATTGTGAATTTTATTATTTTTTGCTTTAATCGCCTAGTGGCGAAGTGATGTTGTTTTTGTTTAATTATCTGTTTAAAATGTTGTTGTTATTTAATTATTTGATGAAAAGTCGAAAACATAATTAATTGAAAGGCAGCCTTTGAGCTTAGAACTCGACATTTTAAACTAGGCATATGGGCTTTTGATGAGTCATCAAGATAAGAAGGCACTTTCAAAAATTTACACTTGAATTTGAATATTCTTCTTCTTATTTCATGTGCATTTCAATTGCTGCCGCAGTGCACCTAGTGTGTGTTTCTATTTCAATTTTCTGGATAGTATAAATAATATTTCGGCCTATTACGTCACTACTTTAAAAAATAGGTATGTTCCGCGCTGAGTTGAGCGGGAAAAAATAGTTATGCTTGGAATAGCTGATTCTCAAGCGGTGTGGTGAATCAGTTAGAGGAACTGATTTAAGGAGGAAATGAAACGCGATTATAATTCTGTTGGCTGTTTTAAAAAAAACTGAACCTTACTTTATTGCTGCTAATTAAAGAGTAGTTTTGCTTTACAATTTTTACCTCCCTTGAAGCTGCTGATTGCTTATATACTAAGATCAGCTGTGCGTTCGGGGGTTAATGACCCTACAAAACACACAATACAATATTCCCTTTTTGTTGTGTTAGAGCACTTTCATCTTACTAATACATAAATTTAGATCGATTGATGCCCTTTCATTTACTCCTTCAACAATGCCCCCCATCTTCGGAGTCGGTGTTAGAGCGCACTGAGCTGGTAGATGCATCTCGCTCACATGCAATTCGGCCATTATGCATTTTCTTTGACTCGCGGTTAGAAGTTGCCACTACATGACACATATGCCGATGACGTGTGTTGGAGTGAGATCTGTATAATTCCATGTTCGTCTTGCTGCCCAAATTTGACAGTTCTCGTTTTCTGTCGGACTGTGTGGTGTCGTGGAGTGTATTTGCATTTTGTTTTTATCGTTAATTATTGTTTTGTGTTGTTTGCATAAAGGCTAGGACCTCGAAATGTTCTGCGCATCTTGTGTGCTTGATTTCACTACATTCGAGTACCTAGTTTTCTGCAACTCCACATTTTCTTCCTTCCCTCTGCGCGCTAGTCTTGTTGGGAAGCAACAAGGTATATGTAACAGTTTCTTAAATAAAATATTTTTTATGTACTTCTTAAATACCTAAGTAAAAGTATTACATTTTGCATTTTATTTTAAATATGGCCCGCTGTCATGCTTGAGGCAAAACAAAATGGCACTTAATTAGTTTGGGGCGACCTTACTTTATATAACTTTTCATTCTATGTAGGAATTTAAATCGTTACAAAAAAAAAATAAATAAATTGCTTTACGGCAATATTTCCCACAACCTCAAAACTGGTTTTAAATATTTCTTTCTATGGCCAGAAGTTGAGCTAAAATAAAAACAGTTGCACTCCGGGAGTGCCGACATCGGAACATTGATGTCGCGAGTTCAATGTTTTTCCCCAACTCAAAAATGCCCAAAGCGCCTAAAGAAGTTTTCACTTAAAAAATGCCTTTTTCAATAAAATAATGCATAAAATATATATTTTTTTTTGGGTAAAGTGGTATTGTTCCAGTGAATCAAAAATTAAAACCAAATATGAAAAAGGTATCTTTTTTTTTTCAAGTTAGGCATTTTTTCGTCAAGAGTGGCTGGCAACGCGAACACTGGTGTCAGAACATTGGTAACAGAATACTGGTGTCGCGAATTCAATAGTTTTATTCCGTCTCAAAAATACTCAACGCGCCTAAGGAATGTTTTCACTTCAAACACCCAAAACAGATCTTATTTGGAATATTTTCAAACATTTTTTTTTTCGACTGTAGATTTAGATCGCATTGCTGAGTGCGCATCGAAATCATTCGGAACCAACGCATTTGGGGTGGTATGTCTCCAATTTGGTTTCCGAAACGTGCTAGATCGTCCCTTTTTGGGGGGATTTTCTGGTCACACGCTGAGCTATGTAAAAATTAAGCTTTTAGCCCGATATAACGAATAAATGAATATTTATGGTGCATTTTAAAAATTGAACTGTAAGTCGTTTATATTTTTATATGTAAAAAGTTGTAATATATGATTAATTTTGAAAACCCCACTTTCCTACAGAATAACTATCTAAAGCAGTCATATATACTTCAGCAATTTTAAAATGAAACACCCTTCTGGGCTTGTAGACCTTTTTACAAGTACTCAGATTTAGATTTAATTAAGCAAATTTAAATACAAGTTTTCTTTTTAATATATTGCTTGATTGGTGCTTAATATTGGGACGTAGACCGCATTTGGTTTTATATTTTATAAATATGCACACTATTCATTCAAACTCAAATATCTTTTTTCCTGATCTGTCAAAATAAAGGTCTACGAAATTCTGGCGCGCATTTGTGAATATTTGTTTATTCATTCAAATTATAGAGGTACAGAATTACAGTCCGAGAAGAATGCTACTAAAATAAAGCTCGAAGTGCGTAGTACTGCTCGTCTAAAAGGCTTTTTTTTTTTATTTGATATCTAAGGGAATTTCGTACGATGTAGCTTGATTTTAGCACTATAAGCGTATAATTTATTTGACTGTAAACAAAACCAACATGTCACTGAATTTTTTAGTTAATTTTGAGTGAAAAAATTGTAAGTATTTTCTGAGACATCACATGGTATTACTTTCGAACTATATCTATGAGAAATGGCGTCAGGATATAAAGAAAACGACCCACGATCAAGCGTGGTTTTGCAAGGCTTGTTTACTATCAAACGTGATGGCAGACAGCTGATCAACGTGAAGCCTGCTCCATATACAACCAATCGTTGTTCTATAAGGCCTTACAGTAAGGCGTAGGTCCAAAAGACTCTACGACAATGCGTGGTTCGGTAAGGCCTTAAGACAGAACGTAGTTTCACAAGACCCGACACAAAAAGCGTTGTTCTATGAGACTCTATGTCAAATGTTAAAGGGACATAGCTCGTAATTCATAGTCGTGGGTGACCTGCTGGAATCCGGTCAACCAATGAGATGGAAAGCAGCTACACAAGACTAGAATAGTTGTGCCTTCCCCGAATAACACTTATCTGGAACTGCATGATATTTCTACCGGGAAGGTAGTGCTAATTGCACGAATGAATTTAGTTTTTGGGTTGAATGCAATTGTTGGACATGTACTTTCAGATAGAGGGAATACAAGTTTAAGGTATGGACATTTCTGTGGTCACAAGGCAAAACCGCTTAAGTCGACTTTAGACGAAATTGTGATTTTGATGCCATTAGATTCAGCGTACCCAAATCTATTTTGTAAATTTTTTTCAGCTTTATATCTTTAAGAAAGTGGCCAGAATTGCAAAGAAAAAACAACAGCTTAAGACTAGAGTCAATAGAGTATAAAAACTTTAAACTGCTCTCCTGAACAATGAGTAAAACAGACTTAAGAGGTTTTGCCTTGTGACCACAGATTTAAAACTTGTTTGGTATCATTTTTTATGATGTCGTGCACAAAAAAAAAAGCCCCTTCAATATGTAGATGTCAAATTTAAAATAAATTGTAAAATACCAGCAAAGGCTTTCACATTTGATATTAATTGTGAGTTTTGCAAAGTTTGCTTTCATTTTAGCAATAGAATTGTAAAAATAATCGCAACTATTGTTGTAAAGCTCGCTGACAATTTGTGTTGCTAAATGTAGAAACACAAAATTTGTCAAATTTTCAACCGAAGTGCTGTAAAAAGTTCTTAAGACATATGCATACAAATCTACAACCATTTTCAACTGTGCTTATAAATATGACGGCTACTTTGTGGTGGATTTAAAAAAAATACTTCATTATTTTTATTACAGTGTTTTAAAAATCAGTAATTTTACAAATGATGACATGGCTCAGATTTATTAAACTTAAAATTATTTATGGAATCTTCAATAGAAATTACTTAAATACAATAAAATAAAATGTATTTTTTATTTAAGACAAATCTATTTAAACCTTATCACAAAACTAGTTGTGTATTTATGAAGCCAAAGAACTGTGAAAATGAAAACAAAGAAATTCGACAATAGAAATTGCATTTTGGCCGCAAATTTTTGTGAATAATACAACCAAAATTTTTAGTTTATACCTGCACATAAATATTGCTTATTTAGAAAATTGTGTTGTGCATTAACAACGAATGCCGTTGTGTTCACAATTTTTGTAGTCGTAATTTGTACAACAAATGCTCTTATTTTCATAATTTGGTTTTTGAATGTATGGATCATTATATTAATACGTGAACATCAAAAGTTTCGGTACACTTTTTAAGTATTTATTATGAAATGAGGAGAATAAAACTTGAAAGGTACTGTGCCATAGATGTGCACAAACCATAAATCGTGGATATATGTCGCCATTAAGGCTGGTAAAATTAAGTTATGAATTCCCCATACAAAACAAGTAATTGAAAGGATTTTGGCGACATTCAATTTGTCACCGACATATTACAAAATAGTAACGTATTCAAATGTAAATCTTCTTGGAATAGAACCAGTTTCCAATGGAGCAGCATATTTACGTATTTTTTCGATAGATGTCGCTCTATTCGTCAATAAAAAAACAACATAAATAACCAAAATAATTGTGGTACGTTTTTTACATTTTACATACTTATAAAAGGAATGGTCGATTTTCGACCGCAAGCGATATTAGTTATTATAATCAATCAATCAATGGAATTATCAGCGGTTTTTTTTTAACATTTCTACAACAATTTTGTTTGGGTGTGCTGAAAGGTCAACTTTCCACTTTAAGTTTCAGCTGTTTAATGTCAACCATTTTCAAAACTTGTTCCACAGTTGCTTGGAACAAAGTGATTAAGTTTTTGGGGAGATTTAGGCTCACACAAAGAATCAAACTGCAGCAACAACGTTTTTTTTTAAGTTTCCTTACCCATCTACGGCATTACATGAAATAGCTTCTTTTTTTTAAGAAAAACGTCATCCAGTCCCTCCCTATTACCACCTGTGATGCCGTCGACATCAAGTACCTACCCAAATCTGGCTGTACGAACACCCACATTTCGTTCCTTATTGTCTTGACCTCAATGCATGCCGTTGCACTAAAGCCATCTGAAAAGTCCAAATTGGTACACTGCAACACGCCTCGCGATCACCCAGAGCGCTTAAGCGCCAAACAGCAACCCATAAAGCCAACTTGAACGAACTTAGAAGCCTTAATTGCTGCTGCCTAGCACTTTAGAATTTCCATTCCACCAAACACCACTTAAAGTTGGTGGTGGAAAATTTGTATCCGAATCATCGATTGACACTGCACGACTACAACAACAACGACCACTGCAGCCATAAAACGATCGAATTCGATCAGCAACGCTGGCGTTCGCAGGTCGCAACTCGTGAGAAACCCAAATGGGAGTGCAAAATAGCGCACACCACGTTACAAAAACGGCTCAAATGGCAAATTAGAGTCAATGAAATGGTCAATAAATTTCCGTCCGATACCATCATTCCGTGGCCAAGTCGTCGTGATGGGACATCGAACCTCGAACGTAACCGTTCTTTCTTTCTCCTCCCCCACTCAGCAGGGGTTTCTTTTCAAATTTTCCAAATAACAACTTTGAACCCGAACGAGAGCACACCTGTCTGGAGGAGTATAACAAGCGAGCAAGCTCCTTTCCAAGTAATAGCCCATAACTTTTTCAGTGCGCGCCCCTTGCAAGCATAAATGATAAATTGAGTTTATGCACAAGCGAGGACATTTTTCAGGCTAAAACCTCTGGAAAAAAAGGTCGCACATTCACAAACAACTCACCGCCGCCGCCGACAGGGCCTCGCAGCAATGACGTGCTCCAGGCGAATGTATTATTCATCGCAAGCAGTAATCCTGAATGTATTTCCTTTGCAGACACCCGACAGTGGGGGCACATAACAAGGTATAGCGAGTCCTTTCGCTAGTCCCATTGTTAAATCTCAAAACGGCTGTATTGGGAGTCGGAATTAATTTGCATACACATACATCGGTAAGTACAGCGAAGCGCGCCCTCTCGAAGTGCCTGCCTCGGAACGGGTTCAAAGACTTGCTCAGTAGTCGGTGCCTGCTGCCTGCTTTTGTTTGGAGGTGGTGTGATGCAAAAAGCTTTTCGGAAGGATTTTTGGCGGATTCGAAGGATTTTCGTGGGAAATCTCTAGTGTGCTGGTATTTCGTCATCTAAAGTTCATTAGACGTCGTCGACAGAATTATTTTCTTCTTAGGAAACTCCGCGAGGACGTTATTTGAGGCCGCACGAAACGAGGGTGTGCTAATGCTATCCGCGCAAGCAGAGTGTCTCTAGTTTTTGTGGGGGGTTTCCATCAGTCGGTTCAACGACTTGTTGTTCTGAATCAGAAATGGGCCAGACGTGTCGATTTGCGAGTTTACTTATTTTCTAGGGAAATTTGCCATTGAACCGCATATAAGAGGGCTCGGCGGTAGATGGTACATAGATTTAAGTGGTTGTGTGAATTGCGATGAGTGTGCCATTGAGCGGGTTGTTTGGAACTGCTAAACAAATACGGTTTTGGATAGAGCAATCAGCTTCGGCTGACATGTTTCGCACGCACGTGTACGACGTTTATGGATCTGGGGGGTGTTTGCAACTGATTTATTGACTGTGATGTGATGGTTAAATCGGCATATGTGGCGATGTCTGTCAGCTTTGATTTGGGTCGTCCTTGAAGAGTATCACGTGATGATCGTCACTAAGGGGATTTGGGTACCGGAAGATCAAGATTCTGATAGCATCTCCTTATAAATTGTAGCCAACGCAGGTCTAAACGATTCGGAGGAGATTTACTTCGAGGTTCTTAATTTTTTACTTCGGATTGAAACTATATTTGCTGCTCCATGCTAGGTCCTATATGCTTTTCTGTGAAATTCGTACGGATTGGGTGAGAAGCTTTAGCGTCGAGTGAGGTCCACATATGTCTGGGCATATCAATTTGATCAACGCCGAGTATTCGAAATCGATAAGTCAAGTGAATTGAGCGCCAAACTTTCAGAGAGCGAAAAACTAACTCAAAAGCATGTGGCCAGCGTTGCCACTTCAGGATTTTAAGGATTTAAAAAATGTGGTAGGAAAACCAGCCGTACAAATATTAGCCACTCCTGATCATCTATTCCAAATATATACACAAAAATAGTCATAGCAATTGAGTTACATAGACATGGCTCCAAATAATGTGTGATCTCAGTAAACCACTGGCCAATTCTCGAAGATGAACATATCGCGAACGTTCTTCCTAGATGTTGGTATATTTTTTGTTTTTTTTTTTTCTTCAATTTCACCATATTGACATTCAAATATAAAATTTCTCATATTACATGATGTATCGCCTTTTATTCTCTGAAGTAGTCGCCCGCGAAGCAAAGGAGAACCCAAGGCGAATGAAATCAATTTGGTCTGCCGTTTTGTGTGTGTGAGGTTTTTTCGGAACTTCAAAAACTATAGGGAGGAAAAGACTGTTTTGCAGTAGAATGGCAAAACGTTGTAGATTTTGTTGGCGCTTTGAAAAATTCTTACAAAATTTTGGTAGAGCTGGTTCAAGTGACATCACTGGCTATTCGCTTTGAGCAACTTCAAGTTAAGCATCGATTTGTACTGAACGAAACCATTCCAAACAGCAGCGAATATTAACAATTTGCATTCTATGGATCACATTCGACTATTCCTTCATCGAACTCGTTTTTTTTTCCCACTCCTTTTATAAGCTTACTTCTTTTTTAGCGAACAACTTTTTGCACTGATTTGATTTAGTATATTTATAAAATGTTTGAATTCGGCACGAGTAGGTGCATGCCAGAGTCGGCGCAGTGGCTTAGTGGTTAGTGTGTTGGACTACTAAGCGAGGGGTCCCAGGTTCGAATCCCGAGAAAAACCCAAATTCCAACTTAAGGTTTTTTCACTGCGCCACCTCTCGCGAACGTCTGACAAACATCCGAGAGTATAACTGTCATGAAAGAGCTTCTCAATTGGCCGTTTGGACTCGGCATAAAATTGTAGATCCCTTCCATTCGTCCCAAAAATAAAAACTCACACAAGACGAATGGTTGTGAGAAGCTAGGCTTGGGTCCATAAGGACCTGTTGCGCCAATTATTTTTTTTTTTTTTTTTTTTTTAGGTGCATGCCAGAAACAATTAACTGAGCACTTCAAAGCCAAGAGGGAGACTACTCGTTACTCGTTAGTTTTGTATTTTTCTTTTTTCTGACATTTTTAATGAAAACTTGAACAGACTTTGTGCAAATGATTTATACTGCTTACGTTCGATCAAGTCGAGTACAAGAATGGACCTTCATATCACTGCCATTCGATTAAAGTAACGAAATGAATTACAGTCGAGTTTTGTTGCGTTTTGTAAGGTAACTGAGTATCCACTCTCAAAGAGTATATTGAGTGATTATCGTTATGGATGTTGCCTAACAAATCTCAATGCCATTAAGGTGACCGTTGGCAGTTAGTTGACACAGGTCATCAAAGGTGTCCCTTTTCTAGCTTTAAAGGTTGAAATTAATCAACTGCATGTCGATAGAAAATCAACACTCGACAGGTTGTGGTATCTACGGGTTAGGTACTAAAAAACTACACACCAGAGTGGGTATGTACTTAAACTTGAATTTAATCGAAAGTCCTCGCAAGTAGGTGCCCAACTGACGACAGCCACTTGTCAAGAGCACACGTCTCTCGTTGTTTTCGAAGAATAACCACTGTTCATTAACACATTGTTGACATCTCAATTAAAATGAAAATCAACACAGTGCCCACTACAATGATGATTGACAACAGTGCCGCCGAAGGTCA
The DNA here is from genome assembly GCA_916610125.1 of Cheilosia vulpina. Lineage (NCBI taxonomy): Eukaryota > Metazoa > Arthropoda > Insecta > Diptera > Syrphidae > Cheilosia > Cheilosia vulpina. The sequence continues at coordinate 48,193,722 of OU744279.1, forward strand.
TAACGTTTATAGGTTTCATGCACTCGTCTGCTTGATCATACACCAACAAGTGTATGTAAATAAAAACCGAAGTCATCATCATCATCAGAAAATCAACAGTCCACCAGAATCAGTACCAACAAATGTTCTAACAACGCGTGGTAATTAATTCAAACGAGCGTTCAAATGCGATTATACGATATGTGATTGTACTCCGGCTGAACGCTAATTGCGTGTGGACACAAAAAAAATACACACACACAAAAACTGTCAGAAAGTGAAGCGAGGCGAAAGACGACTCCGGCCCCCTCCCTATTTGGCCACACACCGTGCAGTCCTACACTCGACGACCGTCCTATTCCATTATGAGATATGTGAGTCATAAGACTTCAACTTCGTGGATGTGTTATGCGTCATGCAAGGGATTAACTTCCGACACTAGAATGTCGTGAGACCTGACTGCGACAAATTTTCATTGCTCATCAAAAACTGAATGTCAGCACAAGTTGTATGTTGTGCTGGCCATGTCCTGCCAGAAAACTGCAACTTTACTTGTGATGGAAACCCGTCACCGTGGGTGACAATAAAATCTTGTAGAGCGAGAGACCTCATTTTGTAGTTGGAGCCCGTCAATTAAGTGGGTTCCCGTTCGATGCGTTTACCAATTCGCGCGCTCATAAAATAAAGTGCACTGTCATTGCGATTGCACACACTCATGCATGACAGTGATGAGACGCTGACGACCCAGGACATTGGCTCTGGTGCGTGTAATACGAAATTTTTCGACAAGAAAACTGGTCATCGATTTTGGAACACACCCTCCGTGGTGGGCCGGAGTTTACATGTGCACGAGTACCTTGTGCGCCGTCTTGCGGATAAAGCTCCTTTCGCGGTCTGCTTCCAATTTCATAATGCCGTGAAATTATTGTTACCGTTATGGTGTCATTAAAACGAAATCGTCGTCGTCATTACCAGAATCAGAACGCACACACTCATATAGGTATAATAAGTCGCGGGAAGACGAACGACCGGGCCAGCCACGCGATGACGGTCAATGAATTTGTCATTAGCACATGCGAGGAGTGAGGTTCATGACCTGCCATCTGTCGGTTGGAGTTGCTCCATGTTCGTTACTGATATCGGTTGGTCGGCGGCTCACCGAATATTCTTGTGTAATGTTTGGTTAATAAATTTACAGTTGTTACCTGACTGCAATAGAGATTTATTGTGACAATTAGGAAGTTTATTATGTGGGTGACGGCAGCGGTTTGTGAATAAGTGCGTGTGCGCCTCTTATGTCATTTGTCATAAATGAGTTGAATGGTATTTGATAGTATGCAGTGCAGTTCGGTTGCTCTGCGTATAGGGTAATGACACAGTTAATCATAATTTGGATCTGTTGGGGTCGGTCGTCGGGAGCAATGGATGACAGCTTTGGGGGTCTTCGTTAGTTCTTGACGTTCTGTTACGACGGGGATACTGTGGTCTCGTTTGGTGGAATGTCAAACTGTCCATACTGTTTGCACTTTTTTGCAATCTGAGGGTCGGCCTGACATGCAGTGGAATTGACGTTTAGTAAGCATTGCCTCCCCTCAAATTATGAGCCCTAAAAAATCATTTCGTATTCAGTTATTCTGCATGCAGGATGCAGTCACTGCAGACGGACAATTTCATGACCCACTCTTCGAGTTGCTAGTTGGTATTACAGAAGAGTTATTTTTTTCCGCAAATTTGTATCTGAAAGAGGCAATTAAAAATAGCACCTAATGGCTAAACAAGGTCCTAAAAATGTTTGTCCAGTTCGCAGTTGACTACTTGCCAAGTACGAAACTTTTTCCCACCCACTGTTGCAAATGTCCATGACTGCTCAAATTCCACCTTCAATAAGCGAAGGACTACATTGAACCGAAAATCTGCGGCATTAGTCTTTGATTTTGTAACATCGGCCATAGAACCCATCGATTGAGTCTGTAAGACCGTGGTAAGGGTAACTGCGCTCAATGAAATTTACCAAATCGAATCGCAGAGAGACAAGCACGTGCCCTAAAAAAAAAAAATAAGATAAAATAAACTCCAAGTCCAAGTCCAAGTACGAAGATCCATACATAGTAATATCTACAAAATTACAAACACTCACTCAACGAGAGAGGCTCTCTTACGCAGCTGCACACACAAAGTTATTAACCTCCAGTACGAAATATGTTAAGGTTAAGGACCTTTGTCTGAGCAGAGCGCTTTGCTGGCTCCGCAGAGCAACCACCCCGCCGGCGGAACTGTGCGTCGTCATCGGTTCGGTATCGGTGTATGTGTCTGCCGGTTGGTGCTTAGAGAGAGCGAACGTTCTTTCGAGTTTCGAGGCCATTTGCACTTTTATTACTGCCATTGGGATGCCGCTCTTCTAATAGGTTTGGGGGGTGCGTTTCTAGGTTGAATTTCGGGTGGAAGTTCCCTCTGAGTGGTGGGTTGATGTCAGTCTGCTATCCCGACTGGAAAGTGACCAGAAATTGTACGGGTCCGTGGCTCGGTAATAAATTTCGTAACGACATTGGAATTTTGTATAGCTCCCCTTTTGCGGGTCACACGTCCTTACGTTGGCAGATTTTTATTTTCAGCTCTCTGTGGCACTGACCTAAGACGCGACCAGACGAGCTGATGTACCTATAGCAAATACGAGCTCCGTTGGAGCAGTCTCGGACATATCAGTGATGGTTAACAACAGCATGGTATGGATGGGCATTGGGCATGGTAGTGGTTGAGTGTTGAGGTTGAGGGATTTGTGTCCGATTGTACGACGACAACGACGACGACGACGAATGATTAAATGTTTTCGCCAATTAAACTTTAAATGAAAGAGCAACAGAGACAGCGACAGTTTTTATTGTATGGTCACATGAAAATCGCTTCTGCCACTGTTGCCCATCCGAGCATGCGGGCGGTGGCCGGTGGTGGCCGGTGGTGGCGCGGTCGATTCAATTGAGAGCGAGTGCAAACTGATGGTGACGACGGTGTTGATGATTTCGTGCTAAAGTGACGGACGAGAAAAACAATTCAATGGACTCCATTTGATGTTTGTTAGCGTTCTTTTAATGGCCATAACTGTTGATGGTGATGCTGGTTGTGGAGTTCTGTGTGAGCTCCGTTTATTGCTCTTTGGTGAGGGTCACGATTGCTGTACGCGAAAAGTTCGTTGTGTTGATTTTTTGAAAAATGTTTTCCTCCATCAAAATTCACGTGAAAAGCTGGAGCAACTTTGATTGTTTTACACGTAAATTAAGTGGATTTGTTTAAATGGAATTTTCATTATTCGTTCACTGGGATGGCTGTATCCGGAAATCGATTTTGTATATAGATACCGACGTGTTTGCGATTATTTGGAGTGGGGATATTTAATTCGCTGTCTGTGGTAGTTACAATATGCACCTGATGAGAAGTATACATGTTTTGTTGTTGGAATGGGGATATTTAATTCAAATAGGTAAATACAAAATTATATTTACAGTACTCTTGTGCATGTGCACCTGCATCACCCCTTTAACGCAATTATAGGTAGGTATATGATATATGAAAAAATATTATTATTAGAGTCACGTCTGTTGCAAAAGAAAATTATTTCTGACTGTATACCAAACTCTGCTACGGCAATTTGGCAATTTTTTCGAGTACCTGCCACAATTTGTTGACCCTTTTTAGTTGGAACATTTTTCAAATTCTGTTAAGTCCAAAATAAAAATCTTTAAAACGTAACGTAGCTGCCTCGCGGAGTACCTGGAGGCCCCTTGCTCAAAACGTGGCTTGAAAGCTGAAAAAACTTAACGAGACTTGGACTTATAATATCCACCAAGCTTTGGTATATAACATTTTCTATTCAGATTAAATCTTCCATTCTGTAAATTGTTTGCAATTTCCTGGTAAGCATACTGTGATCAGCGCTGTCGTTGTACTGCAAAAGCAGTATTTGTACTGCTTTCTGTATCTATGTTCTGCTGTACTGTACAGCTACTTAAAATACCGCTTTTTTTAAATATGCGCTTTTTGTTATTAAAATGTTCCAAGACATTATTATGAAATTCAAGCATCTGAAATACAGACGCACCCTTAAAGCATATTCTATATTTATTAAAAATATTTCGAACAAACTTTGAAATACTTGTTTTGCATTTTTATCCAATATGCATTAAGTTAGTAATTTATTTTTTGTATTTTTTACTTTTTAACTACTTCGTGCATTTGAATTCTCTTATATTTTCTTTTTTTGAATACAAATTTAACTGTCCATTAGTAGCTCCATATATAGCTATATCGTATACGTTATATGCTTTTTGCCGACTGGTAGTGTTGCTGCTTTTTGCATAAAAACGACAGCCCTGACTGTGATAATGCACCATACTAATGATCAATTTAAGTCTCGACTTTAAATTTATGGGAACTCACAAATTTACGAAATTTTGCACGTCCACTGTGAACTACTTAAATTTAAAGTCGAAAATAAAAATCGTTATTGGTAATAGCATTGCCAGACGTTTCAAATGATTCCCCAAAAAAAAAATCTGAAAAAAAATCCCAGAATTTGCTATTTTCTAAAAAAAACGATCCGTTTTAGTGAGAAAAAAAATTAGTTGAACACAATTCCAAAAAAAAAAAACTCCAGGCATCCCTGCGTCAGTCAAAAAAAAAATCTAGATCTGGGGGGAAAACCTCCAAACTGGCAACTCTGATTGGTAAAATAACTTCCGAATTTCACATCAATAACTACTAAGAGAAAAACCCCGCTCCCAAAATTTAATTGCATTTTAGGGAAAAGCTAAATAGTTTTAATATTTTTGGCTTAGAACAAGTTAGAGAATTGATATTTTGAATCGGTTGGCTGTTGGGGCAAACCAATACTAATGTGGGAGTTCAACAAAATAATGTAGCTTTCTTTGGTCCAGAAATACTGTAGTATATTTTTTGGCCGCATAAAATTTATCGGTATTCATTGATAAAAAAGAAGTCTATAGAAATAGTGTTCAAACAGATCAAGAAGAGCCTGCTGCAAAAAAGAAGAGATATTGTAAAAAACCCGCAGAATGTCAAAACTATCATGTGTGAAGTACAAGAACGTTGGTTTGCGGAGAACATAAAATGACGTGTGTCTTAAGTGCATTTAATGTAATCGTATGTGATTTGAAATTACTAAGACTTATTATTATAGTTATTTGAAGCCAAGACGTGCCAATTAGGATAAATATGATGACTGAACGTTAACTGAAAAGTTCCTTAAAAAATAAGCTAAATTTTTCTGTTCATTTGTAAAGAAGTTTGTATTGTTCATATTAAATTTTATTTGTACTACTCATTAATTTATTTCTTTGTATTTCACCGACTTAATTAAATGAAATAATAATATAGGAACAAAAGTACTCGGGTTTCATTAAACACACTAATTAAGTGGCATACGTCTCTCAGACGTATGATTATCTCTTATGCTATTTATTACATAATTATCTTTCTAGGCCCTGAAAGCAGTGTTAGTAACTCTTGGGAAATTTACCTTTTCGTGGGAATTTCCATGGTAAGAAACTGTTTCGTGGGAAAAAGTAAGATTTTGCGCGAAAGTTGGTCAACTTAAAAAAAAATGTTCATCAAACTTCAACCTACTATCATTTTTTTACTACTACTTCTGTGTTCACAAAGCAAGCCTATCTAAATGAATTTAAAATATTAACTTTTACTATTATTTTTATAGACTTATTAGTTAAAGTATTATTTTTTATTATTTATTCATTATCAAACATTTTCTTAATATAGAGATAATTTGCGCTAAATATTATTTTTTCCTTCTCTTAGTAACTAATTTTATATATTCTAAAATACACAAAAAATGAAGTATTGATGAATTATATGATGTTGATCTTTTTTTATGAATTGTACCAATGTGATTTAGGTGTATTATATATCCAGTAATGAAATGACAATTTACCTTATTCTTCCAATTAAATTCCTTAATATAACATTTTTTTTGCCCTTTTTTATTTTTTGTTAATAAAAATATAGAAAATGAACTGTTATTTTTTTTAACTACCCAAGTGGGAAATTTGTGAGAATTTTGACTGTGTCCAAAAGGGAAAAATGGGGAAAAAAATTAACTATCCGAGGGAAAAACCTTCTCAATGACATAGTAGCACTGCCTGAAATATAATTGAAATATAATAATGCCATGTTTTCACCTGGCTGTAAGCCAGCTAGTGAGTCATTCAGTCCTAGCGAGGTATCCGTCGGAACGGAAAATTCTCCGATTTTATACGATTCCCAAGATTTTTGCTGTTCGGGGAATTGTTCCAATACAAATGGTAGTTACGCACTCCAGCGTTTTGAGTTGCAGTGCGATCAAATTCGTTTTTGACAGCTTCTTAAGAATTGTTTCCGATATTCCCCGACAGTGGCGGAATTTATTTACGATTTGCAGTGAATTGTAAATAAATGTGAGCAATAAATTGAAAATAGCAACGCATTTTTTTATTGCTTCATTTTGTGTTTCCAGCGTAAAACAAGCACCAAACAATACGAGGACGTCAAATCAATGCGTCATCGCATCGAATGTGATTTGAGGTTCCACAAACTCTGCTGCGGATGGATACCTCCCTAGGGCCCATTAGCTGGATCGAATAAAGCGCAGCAAGGAAGACTTATTAGTCATCCAAGGCAATCTAAGCTTAGAGAGTGATCTTTCAACTACAGAGTTAAAAACTGTCATTTGAGAGTAGGTATTTTGGAAACGATACAAATTACCCCAGCTATAAGTGATTGGATGTAATTTTGTAAACCTGCTGATCGGTGTTTGGGCTTGGGCTAAGTTCTTTGATTTATTTTTATGTCCATATTTTTTCTGGTACGCGGGTGTTCTGTTGAACTTGAAAAATGTTTCTTTCTCAAGCCCCTACTCTCTATTTCGTTCCGAAAATCAATCCTTTTCGAAATTGCTTTCCGTTCCGTTTTTAAGTTGGTACTCTGTAAAACTTCCGGAAATGTGAATCGGAGTAGTAGTATATTTCATTCGTCTTCGTACAAAAAGTTCATTATCGAAAATGCTACTTTCGAAACGAGATGCAGAGTAGGGCCCCTGACACTGCTAGATCCAGATTTCCAAGGTTCACCACCCAGCTAAGGGAAGACAGTTCACTACTTTAAGTTGTAGTCCCCAACTTGCACACCTTACACGTTAAAAGCTTATTGAGCATGCCAGTTTGAATAGGAATATTTAAAACTTACTCGCAGTTCACCATTTAAAGAGCTTAGCTTCGTTTGCAAACTGACATTTTTGAATGTTTGTGAGTTTGGGTGGAGCTGAGACCCTTACATTGACTTCTTCCTCTGGAAAATGCTAGGTCAGTCTTGGAAAAATTGTTACGAAGCCCTACTTTGTAGATAACTTTGGCTAGATTAATTATTTTTAAGGACTACACCAACACGATCTACATATAGTCTGTGCCAAGAAGGAGAGACGGCTAAGAAAATTCCGGACACTAGTAAAGAAATTACTGCTCCATTGACTTCTGAGATTCTATAAGTTGAGACGAGAAACAAGTACCTCAGTTCACTCAGAAAACAACTCCCCAAATTAGCATCACCAGACCATTTACAAAGTGAAACTAAAATATGTCGGTTACTGCCCACATAAGTTCAAGTGCCTCTACAGCCACACAATTCGCACACTAAACCCTCTCATACTTGATTCATCACGACTGACAATTTCATTTTATCCAGCTATTCGCATGACCTTTGAACTTGAATACCATCGACAATATTCACCCCCAAACTTGAGGCCAACAGCCTATCTTTTGCTTAATTCACCACATTCAGGGACTTGAACTCGCCTAAGCCAAAGCACTCCTGCCGAACCCCGATAAAAGGTCAAACGCATTAGATGAACTCTCACTCAACGACCCCCAAAAAACTGCGGATGACATAAGGGATGAGTAAGCCGCACTTCTCTCTTACGGAAAGTACACAAAAACCAAAAACCCAGACGAAAATTCGTGCAAAAACGCACACGCATATTTTAGCTCTGCTGACACTGCTGTTGAATTTGGTATACAAAACAACATCACGTCTCTCTTCCGAATGAGAGAAGGTCGTTGGCAGGAACCGCTGCTAAAAAGAAAAAAAAACACGCAGAAAAAAGCTCGCACACCGAATCCGAACGCGAACACAAACTACAAACAGGAAAGTCGTCGTAAGCTCCCTCTACACTCGCACAATGTGTGCACACATATTTCGCTGGAGGGTGGTGGTTGGTGGATCTGAGCGGGCGGGCGGTTAGGTTAGGTTAGACAGGCACTTTATCCGATGGATTGGCGGCGGCAGCGGGAGAAGGCTTCCCTGATGCCTGCGTACCCGGGGATGGTTGTTGGTTATTTGGATGGTTGGTTGGCGTAATTCGTGCTCAACTTGTATAAACACAATGAGTCTGGTGGACTGGAACTGCTGCTGGATTGCCGTCGCACTCCCGCGCTGCTGCTTGGGACTTGGGAGCTGGGAGTGGTATGCTGTATACACACGACCAGCAGTGTGTACGTGGGTATGTTTTTGATTCGTCTGGATCGTTTACCTCTTGGGGCCTGGGGCTCGATGCCGGGCTCTTTTAGTGCTTAATTTTTATTCTTTTATAGCTTCGTTCTTCTTTTTTGTGGACTCGGCCGCTGGCTGTTGTTGTTGTTGTCGTCGTCGTTTCCTTTTTTTGGGGACGTTGTCGTAGGTCAGTAAATTCATTGCGAGTTCAAGAACGGACATTTCCAGAGAGTAAGACACTCGTACTCTGGTCGTGTGTTGTTTAGTCTTGTGCTTGTTCGTCTTCTTCTTGACTTTTTTCGTTTTTTTGGATTGGTTATGGTAGTTTTGTGTGGCGAATGGTGACTCCGATTCCGACATGGAGTCATCGGCTTCGGCGTTGTCGTTGTCGTAGTTCTGGTGCGGTTGGCGCTGGTGTTGGTATGGAGTGTCTCATCAGTTCGCATGAATTTTTATTTCGTTCGTTGGAAGTGGCGTACACCTAGAACTAGATGTGGCTACATGTTCGGTGTCTGTGGGGCTTAGACGACACGACTACTATGATGATAATGAAAAAACACGACCAGACGCGTCGTTTTTTGGAGTTTTGTCTTGAAACAGGTTAACGTCTGGCAGTGGATGATATTATTTTTGACTTTGAGGCGGAAGGGAAGGACCCCGCACCCGCATTTGGGTGGGAGCGCGATAGTTCCTACCTTCTCCTTCTTCCAGTTGCTGGTGGCTGGCTCTTTCGCTTGACTCGACAACGATAATGATGACAGTGATTCGACTCGTTTCCGTAGGTATGAACGGTGGATATCGGCGCATTTCTGCTGACTGAGTGGGTGCGGTTCGGTTAATAGCGTCCTTGGCCGTTGAATGCATGCGTGTTTTACAGAAAAAGGCCAATTATGATGACTTTTGCGGAGGCAATTACAGCTGGAATTCCGTCAACACTGGGATATGAAGGAAACAGCAGACGAGAGACAGGTTGAATGGATGTATAAACTGCCGGTAGATTAAGGGAGGCAACGCGCTTTAATCTTGATGCCCTTTTGGTCGTTGACATTTGCCTCAATGGGAGCTGGGGATAGACCAGAACGGAACTTGTTGATTGAAGGCGCCTTTACCTACACTGAATGCGAGATGGTTAGGTCAGGGAGGGTGCCGATAATATTTTATGCGGCAATTAGGGAGCGTTTTTGTGGTGGCAAGTGGCGCGTATTTGAAGGTGCAGCTAAGAAGATGGGATATGTAATCGGCGGCAAACTATAAGACTGACAATTTAGATCTATGAGAAGCTACGCGAAAGTGCTACGTGGCACGCTGATTCTGCACGGCAGAACTCGTCGAAAATGGGGGGATTCTTGTACCCTGAAGTTTAACTACAGGTACCTACGACAACACATTAGTCGTGCCGAGCTAAATTACCTGGAAGTCCATTTCCTAACAACTTCCCCATTGAAGTGTTGGTCCCAAACAGCTCAGTTCATTCGCCGAGATATATGTAGCTGTAACTTGAGAAACTATGCACTCAGATCAGACCCCAGGAAAACACCAAAAATAAGGCCACGGTAGATATATTCCACAGTATAGTAGGTCTGAATACCGTGGCCTAACTTCTGCATGTCGAATTTTAGATGCAGTAGCTGTCAAAATATGGAATGAATTTAATGTCGACCGACGAAACTGGATGTAACTAAAAGCGCTACTAAAAACGGATCTGTTCCAGTCCGCTAACTTTCAGTAACAACATAGATAAAAATCCCTCGATTGGTTAGGTTGGGTTAGGTTATAAAGAAAGTGCCTAAAGAGGTACCTTTGGTCCATTGTGATCCAATTTGTTTTAAAGGTCCTAAAATTGTTTTAAGTGCTATTTTATTACTAAAATAGCAAAATAAATAAATAAATAGTCACAACCATTCTTTTTGTGCGAGTTTTTCATTTTTGGGAACGGCCAATTGAGAAGCTCTTTCATTACAGTTACAATAATCAGATGTTGCTCAGTGAAAAAAAAACTTAAGTTGGAATTTGTTTTTTATTTCGGGATTCGAACCTGGGACCCTTCGTTTAGTAGTCCAACACACTAACCACTAAGCGATTTTATTACTGGGATATTTAAAACAAAACAAAAAAACTTTCCATTTTACTGCTTTGGTCAGTGAAACCTCCTCTTTGTCTCTAAGAACTCAGCAGCACACTAACTATACCATATGCTATAGCATCAACAGCTGTAAATGTATAGTTCGATTCGAAACGACGGTAAGGTGGGCTTCTACAAAAAACGACACGAAATTCACTTTCGCATTGCAGAAAACGAAGAAATTATCCGAAAACGAAAATTCGATTTAGCTTTCTTCTTCTGTTTACTTCTTTCTATTCGAAAGCGTGTAAGAAACTGTGTACCAAACATTCCTAAAAATGAGGAGTTTTCCGCCCAACACAAGACTGTCATGAACAGCATTGCCATATTTGAAAACAAAATTGTTTTTCTTTTTTCATTTTTCAGTATGAAAATATTCCTGCTCGAAGACTACTCCATTCTTTTGATGGCATATTTATTGCGTGACGCAAATAGTATTTGTTATGTAGAAATAATCAACGAAAATTAAAAACGTGACGCTATCGTTGTTTTCCCTGTGAAACGAAACGAAAATTTCTTTCGTTTTTTGAAGTTTTTTGATTCAACAAATAAATACGTTCAGCAATTAGATTTATTTAAAAAAGGAACTACAGAAATTACATTACATTTATTTTTACGGGACAAAATAGAAAATATCAGCATATGCATACGTATATAAAATGAAAAAAAATAAAACAGGCTATTCCTCTTAAAACATAATGATACCGAAAGTCTTTATCTAAATTGAAAATAAATAGATTCTCTATACCTTTAACACCGACAACAATATACTTCACTAATTAAAACTGTGTCTTTTAGTTTCGGTTAAAAAATCCGGCAACATAGCTTTGAAGTCAAATTGGAGCTATTTAATTTTAGATAATAAAATCCATATTAATAATCCTATATTACAAAATTGCAATTCGTACTAATTTATGTATAAATTGTCATTAAGATGTTTTCCATATTTCCTGTCCTTGTCTATAAACGGATTTATTTACTTTTAAAATGTTGAACTTACTTTTTTAGGTAATTTTTATGCACTTTACTTTTTTTCGCTTGTCAAATAATAATTGATGCCATCAAAAGCATTGACTTGAAAGGATTACCCTTGTTAGTTTGTATTTATTTCAATTTAACACTATTGAAAAATGTATGTCAAATCTGCAAACAAAAATTTTTCATTTCAACAAAATGTTTCTGGTATATATTATAATCTATATTTTGTTGTTGTCTAATTAAAATTTTGCATAAATTTTGTAAATTTTACAAATTTTCTGTTCTGTTTTAATGGATATAACAAAAACTTTGTTAATTCAACAATCAAATTGTTCAATTGATACAATATCGATTTATTAAACTGGAAATTGTGTTTTCTGTTTTTTGTATCGTTCAAATTGATAAAACTTAAATTGTATTGATAAAATTCATTTATCATTCCAACAATTTTGTTTCAGTTCAACAAAACTATTTTTGATGAAATTTTACTATTGAATTTTGTCAATATTACCTGGTATTTTATTTTTCGTGTACAGAGGAAGAAGCGGGGCTCGAGTTGAATCTTTAAAAAAAAAACAGAAATAACATCTTCTTTAACGCTTCTGAAAATCTAAAAAATATCCAAGGATACAGCAGTCCTGCGGACAGGTAATAGACCTAAGGTTATATTTCGGACCTGATGCACCAACAAAATCTTTTTATTTGTTACTTCCTTTTGCTTGTTTTTTCGACAAGTAACATCCTTTCTCTTTCGTCTATCTTCAGGCCATAGGCAAATGAGAAACCTATTGCACCCAATCACCAAGCCCAAACCAACTGTAAGCAATTAAACAATAAATGATTTTAATTTGTTTCCAATTGGGTTTCGCTAAAAATCTCACTTCAATCATTTTTAATTAAAATCCCGCCTGTGGCTTTTAGCAAGAGTGCGCGCCTCGCCAATAATATGTACACATGGCAAGTGTACAAAACCCGGAAAGCAATATCATTGAACCGCAATCAATATTTTGATAAAATAATCGATTATCAGCTGCCGCCCAGACCGAAAAGCATGTGTAGGTACGCATCAAACCAAAACCGCAACCCCAACTGGAAGAGGTTGAGGCCGAAGGACATTAGGTCCACATTTGACTGACCACAATTACCTACCGCACACATGTGTGTTGGGTATGTGCTTTCAAATTGCTAATGTAACAACTGTGCACACTGCATGCGGTGATGGCGCATTGTAAATACGTTGTAGAGCCTGAGGCTTGTGCCGTTTATTCGTCATTAAATCCGTAGATTCACCATTTTCGGTGGACTATAGATAGAAGGACTGTTCTATATGTGCACTGGCCTTTGGTATTGTTCCATGAAAGTGATGAAATCAAAATCACTGAATGCATTCACGCTACTCTATTCGATTGTGTGGTTTCCGGGGGAAATTCACCTCGATGAATTGCATGTAATCCTGATCAGCGTATAGCTCATAGTCCGACTGCCCCAGATGAGATGATGACATTTTTATTTCGAATTACTGTCGCTGTCAGATGTTAACGGTTTTAAGTGTCTGACAAACTAAATTCGATGTCATACCTTCATTTTTTGTGAGCCTAACTAACTGACTCAACGTCAGAAGCTAAATTTAAACTTCAATGCAAAGATTGAGGTAAACGGTTAGTCAAAGGCGAAGGTGTATTTATTAAACAATTATTGCGATTGCGAGCGCCATGAAGTAATTAAGTGCTATTGGCTATTAATGTCATTGTTAGTCACTGGGGATTATGCTGTCAGCGCCGATTGATGACAGCAAGTCGATTGCCTCTGTCAATAAGTAATTGCTAATCGTGCACTGTGTCATCCAAGCAATATACACCAAAAGCTCGCAAGAAGAGTCACAATTGACAGAGCTCGAGAAGTATAGGTAAGGTAAACTGCAAGTTGTCATACACTTCCGCACCGACAACTGGCAATAATGGCTGCCGATGATGGTAAAAAGAAAGTATGTCTTTCAAAAGACGATTGTGTTGTCCTCGTTGCTCGTTCGGTGAAAGCCCTTGACTAATTCTGGTGATTAATTTGTATTCGTGCTGTTGCCATATTTCTACACAACTACTCCCACCCTTGCATGACAACAGGGACACTTCCACTTCACCCTAATGTAACGTTTGTATTTCTCTATGAACAAGGTGCTTCCTGCATTTTTATGCAACATTGCCCATCCTATTGAATCGAACCGAAAGAATAAATAGGGGAGCCAAGCAATTACATAGAACGACATCAACCCTAGGTATCATATATGCCCTCTTCTTGTTTAGTTTTTTTTTAGGTTATCCTAGAAGCACAATGACAAATTCCTTCTCTACACATATTCCATTTACCCGCAATTTTAGTGTGAACTCTCTATGACATACTTATGCATTCTGTTACCCCTTTCTAATGAAACAACTACTTATGGTATCACCCCAAGCATGTATCAAGTTAAAAAGCACTAGATACCTTCTTTCGTTCTCCCCTAGTTGTTTGCAAAAAAAAAAACCGAGACGAAAAATCATTCATTTCCATGCAAAATAATTAAAAACCATTTCCATTGTGTGCGAGAATAAAAACGGGGACATCTACGGAACAAAACGTATATTATATATCTTCAGAAATTAAAAAAGGGTAGTTGACGATATTTTTATTTTTTTCTGCACTTTGACAAGCAACCCCAAGACATGCATTCTCCCCTGTGCATTTCATTTGCACGTTCGAAACCAAATCGAGGTGATCCACCCTCGCTTATGTTTATATATAATATGCGAAAACTTCAAAGGATTTGCGAATGATTTTTTCTACGTCGCATTTTCTATTTTCTTCCTTTCAATGCACCTTCATCATTCGCGTTGACTGAAGTGCTCGGGCTCCCCCTAATGGAGAATATTCTATATCCAGTCGCAGTCGGTCGGTGGTAGCTTGTCAAATAAAAATGTTCATCATGGTAAATGAGACAGGTTTTGTTTCCTCTGCCCATGGGGTGTGTGATTGAAGGATAAGGCGGAAGGGATAAACGGAACAAAGTAAACGAAAAAAAAAAAAGACGGACGCTGTGTTATTTTTTTTTTCTTATATGACACCATGAATCTGAGTTTTGTGCAGTTCAATTCGCGCATTGACTGTGCTAATGGTCATTTGTTGTGTCCAAGTTAAAATTTATTGTGACCTACGCTTTATTTAAGGAAAAGGTTGCATATAAAAAACTCTATTTTGACCTAAGTCCTATTTAAGGGAAAAGTTCAAAATTATTTAGTCCATTGATTCATGCATTTCTAGTTTGTAGCTATTTTCGAAAATGTTGACTCATTCGTCTAGGGTTTGTACTCGTTTGCAGTCACCAGAAATAATCTCTGTAATTAATCCAAAGAAGTCGTGCGAATTTCCAACATTTTTTTTGAGATGTAAATTATTTTGTTTGAAATCTAAGGGCACGAACCAATTTTGTTGCGCGACATGCTTCTGTTACTAAGCAGGCACTTTTTTCGACGAGGAAGCACAATGGCACCCATGATGGAAGAGTCGTTTTAGGATTTCTCTGTTGTGTCCCTTACTTCTTATAAAACTCTATACTTGTACCCTTCCAGAGAGTAGAGAGTAGCTCTACTCAGGCTTCGCGTTGAACTTTACGATATTTACGATCTAAAGTCGATCCAACGCCTGAAGTTGTATTTTGTGTGGCAGCATATGAACGTTTTGTTTCTACATAATCTGTCAACGCGACATTGTGAATTCGGCATAAAGCGACTCATTTCGTTCCGCGGAGGTATGATACTGACTTTCTGTCAAGATTTCCAGCGGAAGACAGCTGTCAGTGTCAAAATTAACTATAATTTAAAAAGAAACCACTAGATGACCCACCCTTTAGTAGTTCAGGCTCTTAGTATGATGCAAATTCGATCACTTTAGGTTGCAGCTGAGTGTGAACACCGGCTTAAAATTCATCAACAAAAACATTTTTTTTTTTTTTAAATTGTTACATGGAAAGTACTTAGTGCTACCAGATAGGAAAACGGAAAAAGGGATTTAATACATTTTTAGGGAGGACAATTGTTACAATGGGAACTTATAGTTTTCAGTTTGGAACTAAGAAAAAATAAAAACAAGTAAAAGTATTATCATCGACCTGGCCAAAGCTTTAATACCCTGCACTGCATACAAGTCATGCAAAATTTTAGGCATGAGAGGTAGTACGTAATTACATTGACCAGGTATAGGTCCAGGTCAACAAATAATAAAAATCAGCTTTTGAGTAATCTAATTCCCAACATTTTTTTTGAGACCTGTTGTTAACCTGTTGTTACCTATTTAAGGTAACATTATAGTTTTTAAGGAAATTTTTTAGGGATTTCTTACCCGTACCTACTGGTAATCATTTATATCGCGCAAAATTCTGGAAAGTACTAAGTTTAAAATTGACCTGAAATGGTTCTTAATTTTTGGCAATAAGGCCGAATTCATAGAAAAAAAGTGACAAGTGTTTTCTAATATTGGTTTTGTATGGGCGGTACCAGAAATACTTGACCGACATAGCCCAATTCTATCAACCTGATGATGATTAAAGTAAATCCTCTGACAAAATTTCACTTGCCTTTTTGCCGCGAAAAAAGGGTACGTATGGTAACTCTAGAAATACCTTCAATTGTGGGGCTAATGGAACAATTCCGTATTGGTCTCGGGATGCGAACCTACAAGCTGGCGGTACAAAAGTTAAACCAAAGCATTGAACCGTTTAGCATGTGGCTGACTTAACACACAAACGAAACGGACGGAACTGCCAAACTTACTTCTATTATAGTTAGGTAATTTTTATTTAAAACCTCGAAAGCGACATTTTCCGCTTAAGGAATACCTGTCTTTCAGAAGGAGGTTCAAGGAAGCGAAACGAGTGGATTTTCCAGCTTTTTAGTTACGGCTTCTTTTTGGGCGCCAGTTAATATAACATTTTATATTTTCTTGTTGCCATGAATTTAAAATGGGCGTAACTTTTTGTCTACCATTGGGAGTCTACCGTCGCATTTTACTTTTTAGTTCAAGGCAAATTGTGGGTTGTCAAAAAAGTGGTTTCCTTTGCTTTAAATATTTTTTCTCTTCGTACACAGAATTTTCGAAACAAATTTAATTAGCCTTACTAATAAACATTTATAGTTTCAAATTAAAAAAAAAATTTAAGTAGTTCACACTGGCTATATTTTCCATATAAATTTTGCAATTGTGCAGCTTCCGTAAATTTAAAGTCGAGACTGAAGTTTATAATTAGTACGGCGCTATGTTGTGTTTAGAATAAATGAAATGAACAGTTTCAGACTAGAAAGCAGAGCACAGACAGTTTGACAGCTGCCAGTATGACTGCATACAAGTTCACAATTGCTCAGATGTAGCCAAAATGAGTTCCGAAAATAATCCCCATCGTCCTATAAAACTGCGCAACGAAATTCGTTGGTGTGCACCTACCCTTATATTTATCTTATCGCACTTATTCAATGTGATGACCGACACCAGTGATTCCAGGAAACTAGTATCAACAAAATTAAATAAACACAAAGTGAATAATTATAACGCAGCTAAGAATCATATTTGCTAATCGCGCGAGTTGAGGTCATTTTGTGGTTTGTCGAAAATGAATTTAATGCGAATTTATTTGCTTTGATCTTGGGCGCCAGACGCCAGAGATTTATATCAGCTGTGGCAATTCAGATGAAACGGACTATGGCTCGTTTGGAGGTTTTTGAGAAAAAATCATATTCGCGGAATCTAATAAACTAGAAAAAGGAGAGAGCCAGATTAGACAGTTATAAATGTCGCTGTCGAAGGCTTAGTCATGAAAAGTTAATCATAAATGGTGGGTAGGTGATGTTGCGAGGGAGTTATGTTCCAGCGGATGCGGTTTTGTTCTTTAGGAAGTTAATGGCTGACGATGCCTCTGTAGACTTGGCTTTGACTGTGTCTGGTAAAGTCGTTGAGTTTTCTCTAACTAGAAAGCCTTTGTGGAGCCAAAGTTAACCAGAAGCAGAAGCAAGAACACGGATATGACTTTGTTTTAAAAAAGTTGTCTATTCTTCATGAGAAATGCAAAAGGCAGAAGTTGACAAGTCGTATTTTAGATGGAGGTGGCTGTAAGTAAGTCGCGAGCTTCTTCGGATGGTGATATACAAGAACACTCTTGGACAGTGAGTGGCAAAGCGGGAACACCTGCAGATATATGCAAATCTTCGCAAGAGTTATGAAGCAAAGCGAAGTCACTCAATTCCATTTTTGAACGCTTGTTGCATCAGACATAAGGTTGCGACTCCCAAATTAAATAAATCAGTCGCAGTCTTCGAGCATGTCGTGGGTTGGCTTCATCGCTTCGATTTATAGCCAAAATGATTCATGACCATGACACCAACTCCGGCTCTTTGAAAGACTGTAACCGATCGTACAGAACTCCAGTAACTTGCTAACCCAAGGGCCAGAGTTTACACACGGATATTGCTCGGTTTTGTTAGCCCCACCCTCCGCCCACTGTTCAAACACATAAGTCACAGCGTCTTGCCAAAAACAAAATACAAATCAATTACCCGAAAAATTTGTTATTTCTGCGCCATTTATTATCGTTCTTCTCTCACTTCACTCATAATATAATCTAGAAACAGAATACATAGCAATTGAGAGGACAGGCAAACATTCAACGCCCATACATAACCACCAAACTGTGCTTGCAAAGAGAGCAGCGCCGAATAGATAAATAAAAACAAAACAACGGCCAGAGAGCAAAAAAAGAACACATAACGAACGAACAAAATAGAATTTTCGATATTTCCCACTCCCGTTTATTACGTACGAAATCACCTTGCAGCCGGCCAGGGACCTGGCCTTGAAAACGATTTTTTTTTGTCGTTTTGGGGGTCAATGGAACACACGAGTGCAATGCGCACCGTCCCGTGATAACATCTCTTGTATCGATCGGAAAGTGCGAAAGAGATGATAGACTCGCAATAAATTGGCTACTAGAAAGTAAACGTTATAGATTGTTCTAAGCTAAATTGAACCGCGTGGCGTTCTAATTTTAGAGAACAGCCGCTAAATGTGTACTTTGGCTGATATCTTCTTGCGGCTCTTCGGATGTGTGTGCTTGCTCGATGAGATGGTGTTTGTGAAATTGGCTTCATAACCTGACGGCAGACAGGGTGACATGCAGTATTTGACGGTCCAAGAGTAGTGGCGAGGAATATTTTTAGCCCCTGATGGATATGATTTATAATTGCTTGATGGCAGACGATGGTGATGGTGATGGCTATGGGGCGAGATGGTGTGCTGACTGGTGGTTAGATATATGGGGGCCAGGAGTAGAGCATTGCAAATTTATTAGTGCGACGGCAGCAAGGAATGCAAACTGTGAATGATGACAAGGAATGTGCGTAAAGTGAACACACTTTTGATTAAAATAGTTTCTGAGTACGTGGCCGAATGTTGCCGATGGAGCTGAATTTTAGGAGAAAGAAATTGAGTAATAAGTTCATACAGGTTACAGTTCATAAGTCTACACTCTCATTAACGTTTGTATTTGTGTATTTTTTTGAGACCTACAATTTTATGCGAAATCCGAACAACTCCTTGAGAAGATTTCTCGGGGCACTAGAGTCCAGGAGAGTTATCTCTGTGGAAAACCCTGACGATGTAGTTTGAATTTTTTTTTTTCTGGGGCTTCAACCGGAGATCCTTCGTGCAGTAGTCCAGCGAATGTAAAAAGTGGAGGATTAGTGTGACTTAAAGCACGTGAGTGATTAGGCGTTAAGAGTTACCTGATGCTTTCACATCATATTTTGTTGACCATTTTTTTTTTGGTCAGCGACATGTGTCAAACTGCTCGTCACAAATAAAAAACTGACAGATGTCAAACAATTCTAAAATATAAACAAAAAATTCTCTAATACGAATTGTAATCAACTACACCTATCTTTATCGTTTTTCTGTTCCTGACTTTATATCAAAAAAAAAAAAAAAAAAAACGCTTTATGCTAAGTTTTTATTTGCATAAATTGGACGGTAACAATTTGGTTTTAATTGTAGCCACCGTGACCCACGAAAGTGCTTAGCTTGTGGTTAAACCCACACGAAGCTAGCAACTAGCAGTCCATGAATAATACATCAATGGCTGTTTCATTGCGCCATACTTATAACAAATTCTTTCCTCAACTTTCGACTTGCGGAAGATCACAATTTAAAAATTTGTACAAAAACTATCCCTACTATTGTGAATAAGTTCAATTTAAAGACAATGCTGAGAATGTTTTTTCGTAGGCCCCATTGAGACTTATTTGAAACAAATTCTAGTATCGACTTAAATTTTGCGGAGGGTCACAATTGCAAAAATTCCATCGAATAAATATAGCTTTTCATGTTCATTACAAGTAGTGTATGATAAATGAATGACAGTCTTCGGTGAATTTCTAAAGACAAAATGCGCCGTAATAATAACAAATTTTAGTCTTGACTTTACATTTAAGGAATCTCACAATTGCGAAATTTGTATAAAAAAAAATGGCCACTGTGAACTACTAAAATTTTGAGTCGAAATAAAAAATGTTTATTGATAAGCCCCGCTGATAGTTAATAATCCTCTCAGTTTCAACTTAAAATATTGATCCCATTTCCTAAATGTCCTTTAGTTTTACGAAAGGTCACAATTTAAATATTGTTATGGGGAATTAAACCATTGTGATCTAATATAAATTGAATACGAGGCTCAGAACGGTTATTAGGAAGGTTCCAAAAATATAGGCCAAAAGTAAAGAAGGTGGAAGTAAAAAGTACACCCTGACGTATACGTACTTTTCTTAAACATAAATTTTCCTCATTTATTTTTAAAAAGTAAGACACATTTCCATTATTGTGAACTTAAATGGTATTTGATAGCAACTGAAGATAGAGAGCAACTGTGCAATTATTCATCATATGACAAGTCTTGAATTGGGAAAAAGGCTTTTGTTAGAAGTAGTCGCAGGAGTATCAGCTTAGACAAGCAACAAATTGGGCAAGTATATTTATGTTTTTTATTATGCTAGTCACGGAAACATCGATTCCAACAAGTAATGATTGGACATGTTTTTCGGTTGGTATTTTGGCCACTTATCTCCGAATATAAGCGCAGGATGGCAGCTAAGCTTATTTGTTGGTGGACATTTACCTCAGTAGGAGATAATTGCTGGCGTTTAGGTCCACGAATTGAAATTTCTAAACTAGCTTCATGTGGACTAGAACTTACAACAACGCCAAAGTATTGAGGCATTATCGGTTCATCTTTCCCGAAAGAAGTTAGAAGAAGAACAAAAAACGAACCTACATTTCAAATGTTAGCGATACACCCTGTCGAATCTGCATTGTTCCAGTTCTAGCTAAGAAAATTGTCTCACTTGGCAGATCCAGTGTATTTCAACTAGGTACACCAGTATCAGTGAAAGTAGCCAACTCATTGCAGTCGGTGGTAAACAGGGTCAAAAACCTACTGGTGGCGGAGGAAGGCCACTTGATTGATAGCAACGCCATCGATCGGTATACGATCCAGTCAGCTAGCCTTTTAAGGAGTTATTCACTTTTCCTCCACAGCAAGTCGACCTGCGTCAAGCCATTCGATAACACAGCTAGGTATGTGCTTTGCTTACCCAGTCACTCGAGCACCGACCTTGATCGGTGCCAAATTTAATCAATTCACCAAAACGGAAATAAAAATCCCATCAATGAATGAACCCCTTTCCTATGACTGAATCTAATTGTTCATTCAGTTTGAAACGCACCTACAAATTTTTTTTGGGACACTATCTTATCTGAAGTATACCACTTCAGCAACACCGTGACAGTAGTAGCTCTAGCTCACAGAGTACACTCATCGTCTTCGTCGTCTCCCCCCGGGTTGAACTTGGGAAATAACGAAAAAAAAAAAGAAAAACAACTAACTGAATGTTTGGCAAACATACCTACTAGTGCAAAAAATAACACCATGTTGTATAAACAAATAAATACATCGCCAAGCCAACAGGCGCACACCATCCGCGACGATTCACGCCAAGTGGCGCGAGAGCGAGATGGAATGGTCGCGTTTGCACTTGAAAATCGC
This sequence comes from Cheilosia vulpina, assembly GCA_916610125.1. Lineage (NCBI taxonomy): Eukaryota > Metazoa > Arthropoda > Insecta > Diptera > Syrphidae > Cheilosia > Cheilosia vulpina. The sequence continues at coordinate 48,215,459 of OU744279.1, forward strand.
GACGAACGATACGGCGACGACGACGACGACGGTTGCGATTGCCTTCACATTGACCTTGAATCGTACAGCAGAGGTTGGGAAATTGAATGACCTACCTTAACCGAAACACTGACGCAAGATAGTGTTGCGCGAAATGTTTTCTTTTCTTTTTTTTTGATAGTTTTACGTATCTACACGGTTTTTTGTTTGGATTCGAAAAAAGAAATATTTTCAGATACTAAAACGAGCAGCCGTCTTTTTTTAGGTGAAATATGTGGATAGCAATAATAGATACTCTGTCATAAGCATTTGTACTTTTCCGACAATCAATTATTCCGCACACATACACATTAGGTGTTTGTTGCAGCTTTGCATGGTAATTTTTACTGGTTATCGTTCGTTCAACCTTCCCACCTATGCCTGCAATCAGAACGAACGAACCCTCACTCCGTTAAGTTATGACATTATCAATTCGCGGTTGTGTGAGTGCCTGTTGAGTGGATAAGCAACCGCATATACCTGGCTGTTGTAAAAGTCGATAACTTTTAGCTTGATAATGGCGGGGCTTCTGCAAATGAACCCTCTAATCGAAATCAGGGTAGGCGCTGATAGAGTTGGGAAGCCTTGAAATTAGCCACGGGGTAGGTGCACCCAACTTGCATTTTGGATGGCCTTGTTGAAAGTTACCGCCGGTCTTATCGGTTCGAGTAAATGTTTGTGATAAACACGTCGATAGGTTGTATTAAAGGGGTACTGTCGTTCAATGGAAAATCTTGTCTTGGACTTTTGCAAAAGAATTTCATTTTCCAATTTCATTTTAACATTGCGGGTGGTGTTTCGACAGTTTCTCATTAAAGTTATTCAGGCAGGTTGGTTGCCAAATCCAAAAGCAGGCAGTTGAGATGTTTTTTTCGCACATTCAGCAATGGAAACTGATTGTACATTATCTAAAGTGTCATTTTATTTGACATGAAACGAGCTTGTAAACAATTTAACTGGCTAATCAACTTTGGACTCAAAAATGTTGGTCAAACTTTGTTTGTTGATTTTAAACATCTTGATACTTGTGTCAATCTGAAAATCGTCCCACTAGATATGTTTAATAACCTTGGGGCTTCAGGGACATTTTGGACTACTCTTGGGGTAAACGGATCAAAGTTTGAGTGGAAAAAATTACACAGAGAAATGTTGCAACGTGTGCAATATCAAGGTTTGTCAAGAACATGAATACACTTCGTATCACTTGATTGACGCTGCTTTTTAGCAATAAATTTTTTTTGCAAAATATTCCCTAGCAACACCGATTTTTAAAAACAAAGCTATAATCAACCATGGGGCAACAGGGAAATGTCACCAGCATTTGTCAACTTCTCTCAATGGACTCCTGGAAGGGGGAAGATGAGATAACATCGCTTGATTGAAGCCAGCACGTATGGTGTCTTGGATAATTTTGTATCTTGAACGTTATCTGAAAAGGGAAAGGAAATAAAGATTGGAAACCCAATGCGCCGTACTAATAATAAATTTAAATTACGGCTTTTACGAAAGCTTACAATTAAAAAAAATCTGTGGAAAATATAGCTGCTGGAACTACTAAAATTTCGAGACGAAAAATGTTTATTGGTAGTGCCCAATATTTTGTGTATCTGTATAGCTATATAAAAATGAATTAAAAATTAGGAAAGTTGCACGGAAAATTAGGAAATTTAAAAAAAAAAAACTTAACGACAATAGGCCTGATTTTTTGAGCTTTTTTCTCAGCAAAGCAAAGTAAAGTAGGATTTTCAACACGCAATTACAACAACTACGTTCTACTTGACACTTCGAGACTCGCAGTAGTTATTGTAATTTGTGTGCTGAAAATCTTACTTTACTTTGCTTTGCGGAGAACGAAGCTCAAAAAACACGCCTAGTATTAAATTTAAACTTAATGCTTTTGACAATATAAACTTTTCCAATGCAATTTTGTGAGATTTGAAAAAATTGCCAATCAGTTTAATTTCTGTTTTTTTAAATGCCAGCAATTAGACATACAAACTTAAGTCGCAGAACTCGTTAAATATAGAAGTTAAATATATAACAAAGCTGCGAAATTGGCCCTGCCTTTCACTCACTCATATATATACATAGAGTAAAAATCGAGTTTAATATTAATAGTTAAGACAGGGCTCTAATCGCTTAAGCACAAAACAACAACAAAAAGATGTAATCTTACTGTGAACCTATTCTTTGAAATAAATAAATAAATAAATAAATAAACAACCAAAAAACGATAATCGTTGAAACGAGTGGACGATCGTCGTTTAATGTTGCTTCACGTTACTAATTCAACAGCCAAATATTATCGTCGAAACGACTCGATTGAACGATGGCTATTTTGCAATCGTTTCGTCGTTTTTAATTCGTTTTTTTTTTCAGTTTTACTTAGGTTAGGTTAGGTTAGGAGAGAAGCATACAAAATATAATTACAGGAAGACAAACTTATGTTCTTTAAAGGCGATTCGTACCTATCCAAATTGTAAAAGAATTCACTCTTTGCAAAAAATAAATAAATGGTAATTGCACTTATTTGGAATATTTGTTTTATAATTTCATAAATTTTTATTGTTATCAGAAAAAAACAATCATAAAATTGCATTAATTTTTTCCTACAACTCGCCCCTTTGTAAAAAATATTCTACTACCTAAGCTATCTATTTTTGCATTAAATGCGAAATTCTATGTCAATCAATGACAACGACGAAAAATAAACAACTTCACAAAAAAAAAAAAAAAACAATTTCCGTACATTTTTACATTTTTTCTGTGTCAGAGTTTGTTTACAGTCATGTTCAAACTGTTTAAAACAAAAACGATTAACGATTCGATTAAACGATGCGACGATGATGTTATATGAAGCAAACTAAAAACGATATCGTTTTGTTCAATCGTTTCGACGGTAATCTTTTCATAAATTACCTACGCGATTAGAGCCTGCTGTTGTGAGTTGTCCTGCAACGTCTGTCGGGTCAGCTATAGTTTTAAGAGTCATCAGAAACAGTCAAAGAAAAAAAATTGCCAAATTCAAATAAAAGCCCAACTCCCTGCTTATAACCGGTGCATGTTTGGAATATGTTTTCTGAATTCCACATTTAACTGTGCATTTTCCTAGTCATATGATACAGCTGAACCAGTTTTGCCGGGAGCTCGAAATCGGTCTTCGCCATATAGTACTCCTTAGTCCTTGTAAAAAATGTTATCATGAACGGCTTCGCAGTTGATGAGGAGGTGATGATTATCGACTTGAAACTCGTAGGTCTTTTTGATGATTTTCATTAGCGGTAGATCGCATCGTCTTTTAAATGAAGCTTATAGCCCAGTTCTTGAGGATACTTTCTTCATACGACTAATGTGACCGGCCAAAAAAATAACTCCCATATTTGAACAACTCCGCTGGTACCGCATATGTAAGATGGCTACCTTGTTGTTCATAAATGTTTTTAAAGGTTCTTGGTTCTTCCATTACTAGACGAAGTTTTTCCTTCTAGCTGTATCACCCTCTCTTCCTCTCTGTATGAGTTCTACTAAACAGCTCTACAAGCGTTGCACCGCTGTTACAAAGAGCGTTCTTGTTTAAAGGCAGCCTTTTTATAAGACTCATGAATGTTGTTTCGCTGGCGAAAGTCGTTGATTTTCTTGAGCTGAAAGATTGCCTGAATTCTGTTTTCTTCTTTTTGGCCTTTATTTATTTATTTCCTTCTTTTTTACCCTTCTCTGTGGAGGCCAACAGTGCTCTTGGGAACCTATTTAATGATCTACTGAGCTGTTGAAGTTGATTGTAGATGCATGCATCGAAAGGCATTTCTAACTCATGCCCTCTCAGTGTCAGTATAGAGTCTGGCTACTATAGGTGAGCTAAAGCGTCCGAAGTCTTCGCTTGGGCGGTTCGCAGCCTTCGTACTTTCGACAGTCTAACTCTGAACCTATGTAATCACAACACCATAGTGGTCGGGGTCGATATTTGCCTTTTATAAAGTGTGCGCCTTGAGGGTATTTGATTTGTGTCTTGCATCGATCCCGTTGTCACCTAGAAGAGTGCCTGGAAAGGCTGATAGAAATGAATTTTCCAAGAAGAAGGATCTGCTGAAGCTTCTCCCATTTAATCATTGATTGAATTTCCAATGGGGTGCGAATATTGAAGGTAAATATTCAAACGTCCTTCTTTTGAAAGGCTCATGTTAATCTTCTGAGACTCCTCCTGAATGACAGCCATTTCTAAACGAGTTATGCTCTGTTTCAATTTTTTGAGATATTTTCTTCGTTTCAGTACTACCCGCGCTTATAATTACAGCAAGTCGAGTACAGATGGACCCAGCCAGCCCCAAAGTTTCTATCAAAAGTACCACAAATAAGTCTGGAAGTGATTTTTTCAAGCGCCTACTTAAATATGCATCAAATTATAAATTCAAGTTCCAATCTCGAATAATATTTAAAAAAAAAAAAATTATGCAATACAGAAAACTGTAACTCAAACAATCTGCTGAATTTAGTTGCAATAAAAATGCCACTCCCAAGCAGCCAGCACGTTTTCTGATTGTGACTTCGAAAATGTGCGCAAAATATTACTGCAAAAATGTCAATTAAAAGAAAGCAGCTCTCGATAATCTTACGTAAGACTGGAGTATAAATTGAGTTCACAATAACAAATTGACCGAGTCTGAATTTCGCGAATCAGTTGAAAACATGTGCAAGTTTGTATTGATCCTGACCGTCGGCATAATTGCTAGTTGTAAGTATTTATAATCAAGTAATAGTTTGTGACGTCATTCGAGAAACATTCATTTATTTTCAGCTATCATGTCTACTGCCGGACAAATGCCGATCCGTTGTGGTCCAAGACAAGTCTTCCTGCCACGTGGATTAGCCCCAAACTGCGATGCTGTCTGCACTGAAATCGGAAGGCCGTGTACACGAGTGTTTTTCCAGCCACCATCCGGATGTTATTGTATTGCGGATCATGCTAGAAATGCTACTAATGTGTGTGTGCCTATAAGTCAGTGTGGTATTAGGTGTTTTCGTGGTTAAATAAATGTTTTCTTCTCCATTGGAATCAGTTGGCGACCTAACAACGCTTTTCTTTAGAAAACCTGGTAGAGTTTTTGACAATATTCCGAGTTTTTGAGTTTTCAGTATCATTAAATACACAGTCTTCTATAAACAAATTTGGCATATATATTCCATTTATGTCCATATTCCATAGTCCATGCACTATTGCAAAGTACAAGCCACGGACTGACGTATATCTATCATCTGCGTTGTTAGTGGGACAATTGAAATGTCTAAATAGGCCGCACTTCTTTTCAAGCTTTTTTTTTGGTTAAGAATAAGCATAGATAGCTTAAAGCGTCAGGGAGAAAAAGCATTGCTGCTCTTAAGGTAGACGGACGTCACTTATTTTAAGAAAGATCAGTGCCAAGCCTCTGCAGGCTTACTAAAAAACATTTGTAGGGAGAATTATGGTCGAAAGCTTTATCGAAGTTTTTATACATTCGCTAAAAAACATATTTTCATAAGCTGGGTATAAGATAAAGATTAAGTTAGGATATAACGGTTTAAAAACGGTGACAATGAGTATTCAACATATGCAAATGTTGCGGGTCGTTATTCCGAAAGCTTTACTCTTAAGCTTTAAAGCTCTTCCTGCAATGTTGAAAATTAACTCTATAACCTTCCAATCCTTCTTCCTCTGATTTCTAAAAGCACCACCAACTGCACCAACCGAAAGAGCGACCTCTGAACAAACCTCGGAGGGGGTTTGTTCAAAGATAACCCCCATTAATCGTTCCAAATTGAATATCTTTTGATCTGAGTATACAAATTGAATTTGCAATATTGATAGTGCATCAACTCGAAAACGATTACTCGTCGCTTGTCTCCTTTGACAGCCCGTTCACCACTAAACTCAAGCACCTACGGCACGGCATATACCAATACCACCCAGGACACAAAGAGAAGAAAATATCAAATTTCGTTCTCAATAAATGTTTTTCTTCCTCAGGTGCTTTCAGTACTAAGCAGAAAATTGCTCCAGGATATTACTTAAAGGTAAGCACAAGTATCCTCTTCTTCTGATGCTAAACTTTCGAGAACCTCACATAAACTTCACAGTTCGCTCTCGGTTTGTGAGCGGCCAAAACTGAAATCGAAAACTTATGGATGGGCAAAAGAAAAAATAACAACGTCCTTGTCGTCGGCATCGTTGTAAAATCAAAATGAACCCTTGAAACCCATTGAACTGAGAACGGGTGAATGTATACAGACAGAATTACATGTATGCTAGAGCGTAGTTGTGCGCTTGCAACGTTATGATATCGCATATCCCGCATCTGCATGAACGCATCAAGTTGCTGCTGATGCTTTGTGGCGCAACAATCCGTACGATGTGCGCCACAAAGTAAGTGGCCTCTCCTCCATGATGCAGCCAGCCACCCTAATGCAGTAGTGCGGCACATTTAATATGTAATAAATACACGATATCAAAGGGTGCACGCGATGTGTTATCATTTTGCATGAGACGAGGATGTTTATGAAAGCTATTTCGCTTTTGCTTCTACCAGAAACTTTCCACAGTAAAAGAGGTTTTTTTTTTCATAGTTTAGTAGGAGATGTCGGTTCTTTTCGTTGGTCGGTGTTTTCTTTCCTATGAAGTATGATTTTGTTTCCTTTTTTTTGTTTTTACAAATTTAATTAGTCTGATTAATATTGTTCGAGGGATGTTTACTTTGACTATCAAAGGAAGGGAAAGCTTTTGAAACTATTTTAGATCGTATGACGTGGGAGTCTTTTGAAAAGGCTCTTATCCGTGTTAATTCTACAAAATGCTACTTGGCTTCAATGGACTTTGGTTTGAAATAATATCTTAAGGCTTGCTTGACAAACTTGGTAAACGGCTAAATGTAAGGAAGGGGAAACGCAGTAGACTATGTCGGATTTGCGTTAGAAGTGCGTTGCTGTTATTTATGGACTTGGTTTCGATGTCAACGAACTGTCAAAGGCTTGGTGCAGAAAATATATGCTGCGGTACCTTTTTTGGAAAGACTTGTGAAGTAAGATGCTAAAATTCAAAGAATGGCTTGGCATATGCCGAAGAGACAAGTGGTAATAGGTTCTTCTTTGTGAGATTTTGATTTGTTTCCACATGGTCGCACTGTTTTGCCTAGTATTGTTGAAGATCGTCATAACCCGTGCTTCCCATTTTGTAGAATTCAGCTTATAAGCCTCAATGCGGTTATATTTAAATCGTTTGGGGTTCGGGGTTCCTCACAAGTGACTTTGGTTTAGAGTTGAAGCTGATCCTCAACTGACAAATTTCTTCAGCTGCAACCAGATGTGTACTTCAAGTTGAAGCAAATCATTTTCGACAGGTACGTGCTACCTTTGTAAAGGTCGTCCTCTACATCGTTAACCCTTTGAGGTATAATCGAAGACTGTGGACCGAAGCGCTGGTGTTTAATAGACCTAAAAGCTTAGCCGTTTCAAAATGCAATAAGCAGCATACTTTGGGTAGGTCGGTATCGCCGTGCAACTTAACTTATGAGATGTCAATGTTCATTGCCTCTTCACTCGATGGCAATCTCAGTTTTTCTCCGTACCTTAAAGATCGATTTTGTACCAAGATGTTTCCTTAAATCTAATTCTTCTTAGATTAGAACAAAATCCGCTCTAAACGCTAACATTCCGAAAAGTCGGCTTTCTCTGCTTGAAAAACCTGTCCGGATCTCGAAAACCCTTTTCAGACAGCTGCTCAGAACTGATTTTTTATATCTAGCTGACATTTACCTTCCTCGTCTATGCAGAAAGAGAAAGATATTGTTTTCGTACAAAATTTACCAATCTCTCAATCTCAATTCTGACATTCGGATGATATATGACTTCCAGACATCTACCCCCTTCTCAAGTTCGTCCATTTTTAAAGTGCACAAGTCAGTTAGCTAAAAGCTGTCAGTCAACATACAAATATTTGACGTAACTGATTGATAAGCAGTTGACAACTTTAAGTCAGATAAACTGCAAAGCGAGACAGAATTTTTTCCGTATGACATCTTTTTTATTTTCTATCTCTAAACAGTTACACGTCGACGTATTTATTTTAATTTCGAATATCATTGTGCATATATTTTTTGAACATTTCTGAAAACCTTCAAAATTTATCTACTTCAAACTATTTGCGATTTTTATAATTTTTACATCCGAACTTTCAGCTTACAACAGGGTTTCCTCGCCGTCGCACATATTTGTGTTTAAAAAGTGCGACACCTTATGGGACATTGACTTATGGGTACACACTGATTTGCAGCATTTCTAGCATGGTCTGGAAGGCAATAGCACCCGAATGGCGCTTGGATGTACACGATGGTGCAGCGGTTTCCTATCTCCGTACAAACCGTGTCACAGTTTGGAGCTATACCCTGTGGTAGGTAAACCTGGTTGGCACCGCAAATCTCGTCTGCAGAAGCGATCACTAAAAGTAAGTTGATTTCAAAATTAATTTTACAAATAACCACTCGGTAGCACAATTTTTTAGCTTACAACAAACAGCCGCAACAATGGTGGTGATTATAAATATCTTACACATGTTTCCGGTGAAGCTTCTAAAAGTCTACTTGATCATGTTTTACTTTTTGCAACACAATTTATAGTAAGGCACGGAGGGTTGTTATCAGTTGTTTTTTTTTTCTACTTCATACAGAATTTGCATACCCCAAATCAAGAGACAAGGTTTCACTCTTCGAAAGTAGATCATATTTATTTTGGAGTTAATTTCTGTGTCAAATTTCGACAAGGGCGTATTTTGTTATTTTCATCTGTCCCACGGTCTCCTTGATCTCGAAAAGGAATTGTGCCGATAAGACTGCCTCTCTTACGAAAGACCAAATATCGAGAGGATATTCTCCAGGCGTCCAAAAGGTTGTTACATTCCTCCAGTCCAGTGGTGGGTTTTTAATGCACACGTATCCCTGCATAGAAGATTTATTTTTGTTTACTTATTCCGATTAAATTAATTAAAATCACAATTCTTTTGACTTACAAAATACGGGCAAGAATGGTTCAGATTGGAGTAAGGTAGGTAGATGTCTGTGATAATCCTAAGATAAAGGTCAGTCTTGTGTTGGTCCATAACTGGGAAGTGTTTGAAATGAAGATTCGATCTTTTGTCCGACTGAATGTGAAAGGAAGGAGTTGCGTCCCTGATGACTTCAATTTTCAACTGAAAAATGTCACTCACATCGTAATACTCTAATAATACCTGGACGGAAATATGCATTTTTTTTTAAATAAAAAGGGATTGTGAAACACGTAATATTTATAAAAAAAAAACACTATATGTCAGAAACACTCTCAATTTTATTGCACGAACTTATTGCAGGTATACGGGAATTTAATCTATACGAATGATGGATGTTCTTTGCTGAATTAAACTGAAGTCGGCAGGATCAGCTGGTGTATGAATTTATTAAGAAAATTAACTATAACGTGGAAAAAATTGCATTTTATTTTATCAGCAATCAATAAAATGGCCGCAGTTTGAATTTAGCTTCACGGAGATGGGAGCCAAGACCTCTGAATCTACAGACGTTTCGAGCTGAACGAAACTGAAATCACGTTTGGGCAGTGGATATTTATTATTTTTTTAAAATGCTTTTTAGTGCCATTTTTAATCTTTCAAAACTCCAAAGTATTGAAGAAATGTTGTCAATAATTTTTTGCAGAATTAATGGCGTCCAGGCACATAAATCGGACGAAATGTGCCCCTAAAAGTTCGCAACTGCAAGCAGGGACTATTTTAATATGAACTGCATTTTAAAGTGCCACGTGGGAACTTCCCATGAGAAGTCGAATTGATCAAGGGAAGTGTGGTTGAGCAATAGCTTCCCGGTTCAACCCTCAAAAAAGAACATCTGCTCTAAGTTGGAGGTGACTTCCAACTGTCAGAGTCCGATAGTGTGTCTTGTAAATCTATTTCAATGAATCTGTTTAGAAAAATAAAGCTTAGACAAACGGCTTTAAGAATTCGCGCCATCTATTTATTTTTAAATAAATTTCAAGGGCTTGTCTAAGGATCTTAACCTTATCAAACTCTGATGGGTAAGCAAGTATTTTTATTGTTTATTGGAGGTTTATATTATAAGGTATGACCTAGCTAATCCAATCATACTCGGATATTCAATTCCGATGCCTCCATTACAATAAGCAACTTCCTTGAGTCAACTTTAAAACAAAATGCCCAAGGCCGGGATTTGTGAAACCCTAGATCAAGAAATACATCCCGAGTTCTACTCTTATAACCCACACCTTTAAAAAACATTCCCACTGTTTACGTTAGAAACCACAAGTCACCACTTGTGAGCCCCTCATTTCAAGTTTTTCCCAAAAAATAAAACAGATAGAAAAACAAAGTTCACTATAACCAATTCAATAGAAAAAAAAAATTGTTCTTGCTGATTAGAACGTAATCACGTTTTCGTCAATACGATTATGAATCGTTGAACCCAAAATAAAAGCCAAGTCAATGCGGCGACTTGTTTACTCTGCGTCAATACCCTTTCTTTTTGCGTTTATTTCTAGAAACTTTTTACGAAATGTGTAAAAAAAAAAGAAAGAAAAAAAATATTTGCTACTGCTTTAGCGATGTAATTCAAAGTGACAGATGTCTGGCAGAGCAACTGCCCTACCCCATAGTCGCAGCAATCACAAACACTCGCAGCAATTTACAAATCATTGCCCCCGTGTGTCACACAGGTGATGAGCTATGATCGCACAAAATGATATCATTCCGCATCGCAAACGACTCTCGACTCTCGTTCATTGATAAATATTTGAGGTAGCCAGCGCGCCCTCGCTTCAATCCTGCGCCATAACTGGCAGGGGCAGCCGTGATTCTATTTTTGATTTGACAGCCACCATATCTCACTTGGTGTTGGTGTGCGTAGCTGCGACTGCATCGACGCATATTTATATTGAGTTTCTAGAAATCATTGAGCGGCCACCATATTGTACGTTGTCAGAGTGTTGGTCTTCGGAGGAGGCATAAGAGTAACCCGGATGGTCTTGTGTGCGTTTCCTTGCGCGCCCATGTAACAGCTGTGAGTGCGCGTACGATGCCTCAGCTGACATTGGCAAGGTATTTTGACCTCTTCCAATGGCAGATGAAAACGCAAATGACAAGCTTCTGCCAATTTTAAAATTATATGCGCAAATGAATTCAAACAGAGGGGATAGGTGTGAGCTGAGAGTAAATATTTTCTGCATACCTTACATTTTAATGGAAGTGTGTGTATTTAATTTGGCGAGAGGAAGCCGTAAATATTATGGCAGAGGAAAGATGTTGTTGTGCTTCAACTTTGAATTGATAATTAGTTGCGGCAGTAGGTACATTCAACTCGAGTCCGTTTGATTGCACTAAGATATCAGATGATGTGTTTCTGACGTTTTGAGAAGGTCCACCATTTTGTCGCGTCAAAAAAAAAAAAGTTTTACTGCGAGTTGTGGTCCTATAACGACCTCATGCATAGAAAATATATAATTACAGGTAGGTGAGCTGTCTGACTGACAAGTCGTTAGATCTGACAGATTCGAGGAGATAAAAACTTTCAACAATGAAGTTTTGACTCTCGCCCAGGTCTTCAGAGAAACTTTCTCCTATATGAACACTATTGCATTACTTTGGCATTGAAACTGACATCCCTGATTTTTTGACAAATTGATAAGATATTTTCTGCAACCAATGATGTGAGACACATCAAATCAACATCGATGTTTGTCGCCAGTTTTTTGAGAACATTGCTCCTATAGCACTGCTTTTGCATTGTTCTGGCATTCGAGCTGACATATCTTGTTTTTTGACAGACTCTTCTGTCATCGCATGAAGTGAAGAAAAAGTTTCGAGATCGACCTCCCCACCAGGCTTTTAGATGAACCTGCTACTGTAGGGGTGCTTTCTACGAACTGTGACGTTTGAACTGCCATCCCTGATTTTTTCTCCAATCAATGGATGGGTCAATTTATTTGGACGTTGTCGTTCGGCCTATAGCTTGAAGCAAGCTCCTGTAGGTACGCTATTGTATTACTATGACTGACATTACTAATTTTTTTGAGAGACTCTTCTATGATGAGGGAAGACGTTCGCCAAAACGTTCAGTTATTTAGAACCTGCAACAGTAGTGGTGCTGTCTAAGTACGGTGACTTTTGACCTGCCATCTCTCATTTGTTTTTTTCTTGACAGTTTCTCAAGGCATTATCTGTGAGGAAGTGGAGAAATGCCTCTTTACATTTTTTCAAAAGACCCTTATTGCTATGGGAAGACTAGGCCAGTTAAACGCTTTTCCAAAGACTGACTGTCTTCAAACTTGTACTTACCAGAGTAAGCTATCTATTGTACATGTTTTGTTGACCATCAGCTTTCTGTCCTTCAGTTTCCATCCGGAACGTGCCGTGACAAGGTCACTTATGTGTGACAATTCTGAACCAATGTTTGATTTTCCGTCGCTGAAAATACCAACTGACAAAACCACGGTAAACAGAAATATCAAACCATATCCTGTATAGCACAAAAGTGGACCTTTCCAACTTTTGTCTAAAAAGTCCCTCTAACAAGCTGGTACTTTCCATCGGCATCATCATTCATATTTGAACTGTCACATGTCAATTTTCTGCTCTGCACTATACTAATAATAACAGCCATCCATGCAAAGTGTACTGTATCGTAAACACATCTGCCTGCATACATCCAAACTAAAACTCCACAGTCCCCATCGAGCCGGAGAGAGTTAAAATGTTGATGACACACATGGCTTGGCTTATACGGGCGGCAGCGACACCACCAACATCGTCGCTCGTCCTTGGACTATGTCGTGGGGCAGGTCATGGTTCTGCGCCCTGCACTCAGCTGAACTGGGTTGAACGCCACCAGAGGCTGACTGATTTGTTGTAATAATAGCGTATTAATAACAGTTTACATACAAAAAAAAATAAACGCGAAATGAGTCTGGCTGGGCTGATTGGGACTGACTGGTTGTGTGCGCCCTGCTCGGTGGCTGGTTCCGTTTTTCTGTACGGCTGTGTATTGTTTCCTGTTTTTCAAGGGGTTGCGGGGCAGCGACGACACCACCGACAGCATTCACTCACGCCTCCAGCTGAAAATGTACATTTTATTTTTATTTTTCGGTTAATTTTATTTTTGAATAAATATTTGAGTTATGAACTTTTGCTGCTAAATGGCACACCCGATGGTGTAAACACTATACTGGGCATGGGTACTGCAGCGCGTAGTAATAATAAATGCACACAACCTGTGCATGTGTAAATATGTTGGCGCTTAAATTGAAATGGGCTTGGGGATTAAAAACGCATTCGCACACCGGAAGTCGAATGTGATTGGAATTGAGATGAGCGGTTTTTGTAGTTAGCTTATAGTGCCATATATGTATGGACTGACGTGGTGTATCTTGAATGGGATAAGTTGATAATAAATACCTGCGACATCTTTTTTGTAAATTTGTTTACATATGTTTACCTTGAGATGACACCTATGAATTTGACGAGAGAAACAACTACACAAAATTAAAATATCTTCATCCGTCTTCAAACGAAGCACCACAGAAGTAGGTTTATTAATACGAAACGTCATTGTCTTTGACATATACACGGACTGATGATACTAACTAAACTGACAGCTACTTACAATCTATATGTACTAAGGCTTCAATTTGGGCTTAAGATTTACTTTATTTAAAAAATGTACGACAAATCTACTTCAAGAACAGACACACTTATTGACAGCTGACAGAATGTCACTTTTTCGAACTCGATTCAATAGAAGCATTCAAAACTCTAGCTGGGTTAAGTCGACTAATTTTATCTGCACTCTATGTTACCTGAACGCAAAAACTAAAATGTTGTCCACGTCAGCCACACGTAAACTTAGGCATAAAACTGTAAACTGAATTTGTCGGCTACCTTCCATAAACATCAACTGAAAAATCTGTTCACATCACCAATTTGGGCCAATAAATAAAACGGAAACTCATTAAGACAGCCAACTGTCAGAATAATTAAACTATACTTATTTTTGAATGTCCTCAATTTTGCAAAATTCGCTGAGAGGACGTGCCTTACGTTCCAACGAACAGTAATTATTTCCATTGGCTGTCAAAAAGAGCCATAACTGTTGATTTCTGCACTTTGTGCTGACCTTTAATCGCCCCTTCAGTTCTAAAAGCACACAAAATCGATTACAGTATCCCCTTTAGCGGGATTAAGTGTTTTCTTCATATAATTATGACATTAGCGTAAGTTGGAAATTTCGCCGTCAATAAAATTGATTGAAGCAAACCTACTTGTACTTTTACCACGACATGTATGCCACATAGAGTAGATATGACTCTAACGTCTGATTGACTCTATGATGGGCTAATCATATAGCAAGAGACGGCAATTGCTGTCATCATGACAACTGTAAAGTACAATTATAAAACTGTTCGATTTAACTGTTAATGGGAACATAATCGTTCGCTTAATGCTATTAATTATAATTGTTTTGTGAATTGAATTGATTGGCGATAACATTCACAAATGGCATATGACGTCTATTAAAAGTCACTTAGGCATTTGATTGGAGCGAAGATATTGTGTATTTATCTCAATTTGATGGTGGTGTTTTCAATTTAAATGTAGTTACTGCTGCCGTTTTAGTTTGTTGTTTCAGAAATTTAAACAAGTGCCACCATTCTGTGGGATGATGACAGCATTTGACTGTTGATACAATAATCGAAGGGCGACAACAGGCACGGAAATCATGTCAGCAATAAGTGAGAGTTGTAACCAATAACAGTGCTGTTAATAAAAATCGTCTATTCAATCGGTAGTCGCTAGGGAAAATGAGGCTATCGTAACTATTTTGTAGTAAAAGTTCTTATTAACTATTTATTTGACATTTGTCTATCAAAATGCCAATTGGAAAGTGATAAAGTGAGCCGTACGAAAATGTTTTTTTCTGCAAACAAAGCAATGTGCAAAATAAAGAAAACAGCAGTCTTTCAAATTATTAATTGTCAACTGTCAGTTGGTAGAAAGCAGAAACTATGAGACTTTTGGGTGCTGTACCTTTATGAAAAGGAAAAATTCCCTTTTTTTTCCCGCGTTAATCGTACGTTCAAAAGTTGGTTACACCCTACATTGATTATCGCGGGCTGCGATTTCCCCATTTAAGTCATTTACTTCGACGGGCGAATCCCACAATCTTCGTATATCGGCCTTTATTTATGTAAAATACTCATTACGGTAAATGATGAATAAATATTTCTTTTAATTTTATGCAAACATTTTTTTTTCTTTTGTGAGAAATCTTTACCCTTCCTAAGGGCCCCCAAACAAATTTTTATACGGGTCCCCGCCAAGGCACGCTACGCCACTGGATCCCGCGTATGTATGCTCAACAGTTTTACAAAGCTCTTAGGTTAAATGAACAACGGCCATTTGTTTCAACAAATTCTAGAGAGTGTTAAGAGACTTTTGATATAAAAATTCCCACTCAAAAAGCAAACAATTTCCCTTTACTTCTTAATAAAAAAACAGCCTTAAATCAACGAAATTAGATTTTTGTTAAAAGTGATTTTCAAAACTGACGGGTGAGTTCAGTGTTTGGTTTTCAGCCAAAAATCGATATCAGTAGTATGGTGAGAAAAATGACCTAAATAGACTTGAAACCAAATTCTAAGATGCGAGTACCTGATATTGGCCTGTCAAAGACTATCCTGTCAAATCAGGGAATGGCGATTTGCTCTCAAAGTTGTATAAAACTTTCTGGTTAATTTTTACTAAATTTGAATCGATGCCAAACTTTATTGTTCTTCTAGTTCAAAGAATATTGCAAGCTGAAATATTCTCCTACCTGTTTGCTCATTTTAAGACATTTCCTCAAAAGTAAAAAATCCCGCATCAAACCATTCTTCAAGCGAAAAGCGATCTATTTCAAACGGTGGGTGGGATGCGTGTTTCTGTCACTCTCTTGAACGCCAAACAGCTGTCAGTGTCGACATTAAGCATTTAATTCAAAAAGACACCAACAGATGTCCCGCCATTCATTCCGTAAGAAACTGTCTCTATGAAAGTGTAGAAATGAATTCGCCGCATTTTTTTAGCTCCACTTCGAATATAACAAGTCATCTTTCACAGTCTATCTAATCAGACAATCCATTGACCCGCCTGAACTGTCGCCATTCGAACTGCTCGCAAAAATCCCCATCACTGCGCGGCAATGTAAATCAATAATCGCCTTCACCTTCCAGAGACTTCACGAACACGCACCCCTTTCATCAAGTGCTTACAACACCATATGCCAATGACATCGTCTCGCAAACGTTATCAATGTCACGTATGCCCAAATAAGTGCAAACAAACATGTTTTGCTGGCGACAGCAAAATGCGCCACTGAATCTTGACCTAGGGCTTAGAAAGCAAAGCTATTGCGCTGACAACGAAATTGGCAAACGCGTCAATTTCTCCGCAACCTCTCGCCGTAAGCAGATTCAATTTTTTCGCAACGCTGATAACCGCACTGCAACCATATTGGGCTCATATCAGCTTCAGCACATTGGCGACACATTGCTACGAGGGGTGGCGCAATTAGTTCCCCCAATGTTGCGCCTTTCCCTTGCTTGTCTGCCTACGGAAAGATAAACACAAACAAAAGCGCGAGGCAACGAGGATGCGCGCATCATCATGACCTACGATATCCGGAAATGACTTGGCTGGCTGTTGTGTTGTCTTGTCACGGCTTTCGCATGCAGCAAGATCCAAACAGAATTGATAGCGCAATTAAAGACTGTTTATGTTGTACTTCTCTAATCCGACACAAAGGGCATTAGAATATGTCTGTGCACCACGAATCGCCAGGTAGTATCAAATTCACCATCGCGCGCCATCACCTGGGCCTGGGCACTGAGCAGCACGAAGCAGCTCATAACTTTTTCATCATTATGGCCACCTTCCGCCACGGCGGACACATTGCATTGCATCGCAAGTGCGAAATTAATGAGGATGTACTTGAGCAGCACAGCGAGCCAAAGCGCGCTCAGTTTAAAAGTATTTTCTGTTCAGTCTTCCTCCTGCTGATGCTGCTGGTGCTTCCTTCAGAGTGCAGCAGCAGCAGCAGAAATTCTTGCACTTAATTTAGTATTTAGTCGGTCGTTTGTTTTGTTGCTGTTTTTTTTGTTTTGTTTCAGCTATTTCTCTTCATTAAATGCGCGCACAGAGAGAACAAGACCAACAACAACAGAAAAAAAATCACAAAGCAAATCCAAGGAAACCCCGAGAGGCAGGAGGAGCAAAAGAAGAAGCAAAAAAAAATCGTGCAATAATTGCACTTAATTTGAGTTAAGCAGCAATTTTAATGATCCATGAACGAAGGACGCGTCTTTGCTGTTATAGGCTTGCGCTTGAGTCTTTTTTTTTTCATTTTTAGTGCCCCAGCACAGTGAAGGGGAGGAGGCCGACGGAAGTTGGAGTTAAGTGAAGTGCAACGCTGTAAATTATAAACTAGCTGGCACAAAACACAGCAAAGTGTAAGTACTCCAGAAGTTCGGAGGATGAGTGTGCAGCGTGTCTGAATTGAATTAAACGATGACGCACGTCTCGGCTTGACTATATGGCGATGATGCCACCGCGATGCCAGTGGATGTTTTCAGCGCCGGACAGTGCGACCGTCGCGAAGGTCGTGGTTAATAGGACGCTTCGAGTGAGTACGATGGCACAGCAGGGTGGTACACCCCCGTTTCGGTTCTGCTCCAAATTTAGTTCGAAAAAAAAATAAAGCGTTCAAAGGGCAGACTGATATAGCAATGGAATGAAACTGAGGAGAAAAAAGACGGCTTTTGGGTATTCAATCAAACTACGTTTGTTTCGCATGTGATATAGCACAACACGATTGGGAATCAGATCACGGAGGACACTGTTCGATTCCAGGTTATTTTGGTGATGGGACCATTCGATTTTGGGGTATTTTGTTTGGGAAAAAGTGTGTTTTACATGCCGATCTTCGGTATTTTTCTTTAACAGTTTCTTAAAACTCTGAGAATGTTATGTCGTTCATTGAGACGCCTACTTTTTGAGAGCGTTTTTTGACCAAAATCATTATTTTTCCGAGTTCACTGCCTCTATCTTGACATAAATAATTCTTAATCAATCCAAAAAGATTAAGAATTCTTGCGGAAATCGACTTCCTTAAACATTTTTAGCTATCAATCATCTTTCTGTTTCATCCAGGATCAGAGCTACAGGTTTGATAAACTAAATCGAGTCCAGAAATTATTTCTACATCAGCACATCGAAATCACTGTATGTTGTTTTCTCTGTTAGAGCGGGACAGGAAGAGTAGCACATAAGTTGCTTGTATGACAGCGATAATGCTTTGACAAACGCACGAATAATTACACCTACTTGGAGCATAAACTAAGTATTATTTAATACTTAGTTTATGACTTGGAGGTGCATCCAGGGACGTGATGTAATGCGCAACCGAAAGCGTATTTATGACAGGTGGATCGTGGATCAAAGACTGCTGCTATAGAGGTAGGGGGGCCTTACTAATAATCATTTTTAATCTCCGCACTAAATATTTTGTAGGTCACAAAATACAAATTTGTATGGAAAAGTTCACCATTGTTAGTTTAAATAAAAATTTAGCCTGGACACTTAAAATGATTATTAGTATCGCGGATAGACTCCTAAGGATTATGGATCGTTAACAAAATATTCAACGGGACAGGCGCTCAACAAAGGTGGAATTATAATGCGGATGTTAATTGGCTTACTGCGCGGCTTATAACAGGAGGACGAGGTTGGGCAGCCTTGCGGTAAACGGGGAAAACTCTGCAACCAAAAGAAATGTCAAAGAACTCTAGGAAAGATCAAAGTTTTTGTTAAAATGGCAGCAGAAAATATTGAGAACTGTCGGTAATAAATATCCTGCTATTGAAGTTAAATCTAATTTCCCCAACCAAATGGCAACTGATGAAGATTAGACTTGATGCGACTGCACTTATAGGGCCCTGAGCAGGGTTTCGCTTGCCACTAATGGAGATCTATTTTCAAGCCAAAAGTCGTTGCTTTTATAAAAGAAATCCACAATAATACAAGTTCTAATAATGACAGCTCTCGCCTTCGACTCTTTTGAAGTGAAACAAGGAGTGAGGCAAGGCGACGTGTTTTCGCCAGTTGCTCTCTCCAAGTCGGTTGAGATGTCCTTCTACTTTTACCCGCCGCGTAAGGCGAAGTCTTCTTCTACTGCGTTGTCCCTATGAGTTCACTCGAAGACCCTACGGGCCGGAGCATTTGTGCTCATTAGCTCTATATGACCAAGTCATCTGAGACGATTTTCTTACCTCGTTAATGTGGCTGTAGGTCGTCCTTGAATCAACTTCTCCAATGCGAGAGCATAAATTTTACAAAGACAGTTGAATAACAACTAAGACGTTAGAAGGTGAATACTTGAAGCTCGAGCTGCCCCCAGATTAGCATTCCAGTCAAATCTAATTGCGCTATAGATTGCAATAGATTGTAGGCTTCAGCTGGTGGTATGACAAAGTGAGCCCCAAATTGCTGCGACCGCAAGTGCGAGTATTATGATGTCCTCCATTCAGAGCCATATTTTGTTGAAAGTGCTACCAAAATGGCAGCTGTATCCTTTTTGTCGAAGTCGAATAATCCAAGGAAAACCTTACGTACCTTGTTGAAGCACTTGCGCTCCTAGAACTCATGTTCTACTGTTTTTTCGCCCAAGTTGCAAAGTAGTTCGTAGCCGTGTCATACCAAGTTGAGGATCCCTGTGACTGGTTGACTTCAGTGGTGGAATTTTTTGGTTTTGTTTTATTTGTGGGAACTGTTGGGCTTAAGGTCTTACGGCTGCTTCATTTCTTCTAGAATCCCTCGGAACATGGAGATACATAACTTTGAGTGCCTTGGCAGTCCATAGAATTTTGTTGGCATCATAAATTCGAACACATTACTAACACTCACTAGGTTGTGATATTTGCAAACTGAAACCTTTTTCCTTTTAACAAAAAGTCATAGACACTTTTAACAGAAATTGCCAGGGCAACCCCCGATAAGCGAGAATCGTTGTTGGTCTTATTGCTCCTCGCTTTCCAAGTCTGGTTCTACTGCCTCAATATCATATCCATCCTGGAAGCTGATTAAGAGCTCAAAATATTTGCCGAAGTTTACTAAAATATTTCGGTCTTTTTGTGTTGATTATTAAATATTTGATTGCCAAGCTAAACCATTAAAGTTGGTGAAAAATATGACGAAATGTAGGAGTGGCCAGAAAAGAAGTATTCCTTAGTGTCCTCGGAGTCTTAAGAAATATTTGTAAATAAGTTTCTGTGTCTGTGTATGGATTCGAACATAAACGCAACAAATAAGCCACCACAGGTGGGAAGGCTTTATGTATAACCAGTTCCTGCGTCACTTAAATGAGTAAATAATGACCAACTGCAATCGATAACCAACACATATTTGACAACCGCCAACTAGCGACCTACGTTCATACTCCTTACTCCCCAAATGTGAGCTCCGACTAAGATTGTCAATTTGAAATGCCAGTAGGAATTTGCAAAAAGGTATGTTAAGCACGGAAATTAAACTAATCCACCCCAGATACCAATGGGGCTTAAAAATAACTAGCGAGCCTACCTATTTGCTTCATATAAAGCTCTACAGCTCTCTAACTGAACCCTAGAAAGATTAAACTCTTAAAACAAAATCGAACCCGACCTGAAGCCAACATAGTCGCCAACCTCCTCCAGCTATGCCAAAAGAATGTTAATCTAGCGACAACTGCCACACCCAACCGACGCGACATAAGACGTTAATCGATCGACATAATATTAGGGCGCCAGCATTTCCCTTGCGGAAATATATAATGCTTCCTCCTCCCTGACTTTGCCTAATCTCCTTCCTACAGCCAAATACAATCAGTCCTCTTCGCCGGAACTCAACCGCACACCGGCAAAACGAACCGCCTTTTCCTATTAATAATCGAAGACGCATACCCGTTTAATTAGCTCAAGATATCCGCGCCTGCATAAGGCTTCACCGTCGTGGCAACAAGTTAGGCACACCGCCTACCCCCAAACCCAGTCCGTGTCAACTTAACATTCGATACGTGTACACAGTATATACCCACGTGGATGTGTCAAATTAATAAACGCCATAAAAATGCACCAGCAGCAGCCAGCTTTTCCATGTGACGACACGGCCCAAACGAAGAAATATGAACAAACCGAAGAGATAATTCTGATCACAGCGTGCCGGCCGACCGGCCGGCATGTAGTGCTTGGTGGCATGAAGAAGACTCACCAGATAGTGCAAATTTAACGCCACACGCACATAGCTGAATGCAGAAGCGGCTTGCATGTCCTTTCCGTTTAACCTATTTAACACTGACAGGCGCATTAATAACAATAAAGAGGCAGACGGACAAGGAACACAAGAAATTGAAGTTTTACAAAACGTTAATTAAATTAAGTTCTCAACACTTTTACCCCGGGGCGGATAGGCACTTTTGTATTTTGTACACCGCTCTTTAGTTTTGCTCCACATGCACGTTTTGCATGGATCAGCTTTCCCTTCATACTTCGATTGGTTGCCGACCACTTGTGTATTATGTTGCTGATGGGCTCAGGCTCAGGCTCAGGCTTTGGAATTAATTGCGATTTTGTTGTCGCTCCGGAATAAGGACAGAGCAATGGCAATACTTTTACTTTGATAATTAGAAGTGTGCTGAAGTTTGCAGACGGCTGTTATAAATATGTATATTATTTTTTTTTGTGTGAAAAAGTGGTGAATCGCTAGCCCATTATCGATGCACCAATAATTGCACTTTTGTGGTAAGTCAAGAGCTTCAAGTGCTTGCTTAGCTTTGCAATGATGGGAGCTATTGCAACGCTGAGGGTGCTACCTCCACACCTAATTTGCAAAATAAATCTGCATAAATCCATCGGAAGCATCGAGGCACCAAGTTTCCACGGTATCCAGTCGGGCTCAGTGGTTAGTGTGGTGAACTACTGAGCGAGGTGTCTCAGGATGGAGTTCTCCGAAAAAAACGAACACAGCGCTGCCTCTGGTCTGAGAAACATCAAAGAAACCAACTGTGAACTGTTCGGAGTCGGCATAAAATGTTGAGTCCCTTTCTTTCGCTCCATCGCCACAGAATATACCGAAAAGGAACGCACCCATGTCCTTCCTGTACTTTATATATTTGTATTAAGGTATCTAGGTCGAATGTCTGTGAGAAAAGCAAGGTCTAGGGTACATATACGGATCTGTTGCCCAAACTATTTATTTTAAGTCCGACCATTTAAGCGACCATGTAGCTGAACCAGAAGTTCTACCTGCCGGGCTGTTTAAGACAGTCCACTGTAACTATAGGTGTGGAATTTAAATCAACTCAATTCCCAGAGTTGGTGAGAGGACATGCTACTCGATTCATTGATCCTCAGCATCGTTTGCAAGATCCAAATTAAATGAGAGCAACCAAACTGTCTGTATTGCTGTGGAAATGCCTTAAACTATTCGTCAACAAACTGATTGGGGTCCACCAGAACGGGCTTAGACCTCGAAATTTCTTCAAAGGTATATGACGGATGTACGACCGGTCCTGGAAAAAGTCCCAAGGAAATCTGAATGCCAACTTATTATCTGTTTATCGACTTCAAAGCCTAATATGACGTGCTGCATAGTGATGTCCGATTTGTAATCTCTACCAAACTCATTTTCAATTGTAGAATGATGACGGAAAATCTACTCCCAACCAAAGCCTCTGATGTCAGAATGGGTATACGACAAGGCGACGTGCCATCATGTGACTTCTTCAATATCATAGCTAAAAGATTTATGTGAACTCCAAAGCCAAACAAACGAGGTATGATCTTCCTAAAGTCTTTTAAAAAACTTTCCACTTTTATGGACCGATTGCGGACGACGAATTCTCTACAGAGTTGATAGAACACGGCAAGATGTCACCGCACATAATTGTGGCAAAAATTTAAGTCTCCTATGATGGCAGGCAAACTAAAAGACCATCTCCTTATTACAAAAAATACAAAAACTTTGTTGCAATGGGGTCACCTCCGAGATCAACTCCAAGCACCGCGCTTAAGGGTACCCTTATCGACGGCCATTAGTCTGAAAATGTAATAAAGCGGGTCATTCAGAAGTACTTGGGAATGTATACCTATCACGGACTATGTCTGGTCATGCTTAGAAACTTCAAGACCCTAAAGAGATGGACTTATACAGGCTGATCTAAAATGGATGAGAGGGTGGAATCTTCTCTAAATCATTGGACATTTCAACGTCCACATACCCTCCAGACTAATGCACCCCGATCCAAGCGTTTATCCCGGCACCGACAACGGTAGCTCCAGAGTCTGCTCTAAGGGCAATACCTGCCGAAGGTATAACCTTATTTTTCACCAGCCAGGCAGCCATAAAAGCCTTAAAAGCACCAAAAATAAATTCGAAGCCTCTGAAGTATTGTCGCAATGAACTCGAAGCTTTTGAAGCAAAGCGCAAGGTATTGCTCTGCTGGCTCCCTGGACATTGCCGAGTTCCGGGCAATGAGAAAGAGATGAACCAGCAAGCCATGTTTTAGAACAAACTTATCCTTCTGCGAATGTCCCCGCAAATATGTAATCAATGACGAACTGGAAAGAACTATCCAACAGATTTATCTACCTTGGTTGTGCTGTAAGCTTTTCATAAACATCAGCTCAAAAACTAAACGAAGATCAACTCTATTCAACAGCTGTTTCTTTGGTCTAAAAGTAAAAGAGCCTTTTCTTGAAATCTATTTAAGACCTTCAGTTATATATCCTTGGTCGTCGGAGGCGGCTAAAATGTAAAATATGACCAACAAACATACATGTGGTAAAACCTTTTAAAATTTTTTGATCGGTTGCCAAAAGAGATATCTCGGTAGAGATATTTCCATTTTGAAAAACTGTCGAGCGGCATTTCTTAAACTGAGTAGCTACGCAAACTCATTTGAAATTCACAGATGTTCTTAGAAAAGATTGCGATGAAATAAAAGCTTAAACCTGGTCCATGTTTGGCCCTATGTTTTCTTGCAATATTCAAACGGATGGCTTGTGCAGTTTCAACGTGATACTACTTCAAATATTTTTGTAAATATGAGGAAAAATGACTCATACAACTGTCTCCCTTTAATACAAAACCCGCAACTGATGGTTATTGTTGAAATTTCCTACAACCACCTTGTGTCTTAAAACTCCTTCAAAGTGGGCCTCGAACATTCTTAACCTCAATGCGGCGGCTCTAATCCGAAATGCAAATGTGCTCCAACTACACACATAGTTTGTTATACAGGAAGGACAATCCAATTAAATTAGCACATGAATTGCACTCAGCAGAAATTACACCCATTCGTCGAATGAACGAGTACAAATCCAGCCGCGCTCTACACAAACACATACACAGCGCGTTTTACCGCAGCAACAAACTCGCGCTGTAATCAATCCCGGAAGTGAGCGCACGCAATTTGTGCAAAATAATAACAAAATAAAAACAATAAAAATAAAAACACACAAATAGACGTGTTCGCGTTGTAGCTGTTGGCACTCTATCAGGCCAGAGGGAACCAAAACCAACCACCAGGTTACCTGCGCTCCACTCGACCGCTCTCAAGGTGAACCGGTGCCATCGACAAAATTTACATTTTAATTTTATTTTTCCACCTCAGCAGCGGCGCTTTATTGCCGCCTTGCATTTGCTGTGTAGTTGTAATAACACGCAGTGCATACATATCAACGCAAATGGATGCGAATTCCAAGCGCCGCCGCCGGCCGCCAGCCTCAACGGCACTCGCCGTTGCTCAAATTCAAAAAAAGATATCGGAAAAACAGAAAAGATGGGGCGCCTGGCCCGAAGAGTGGTTGGTACGCATCCCGCTTAATCGTTTCGCTATTAGCGGGTTTGTGCGCTAATATTAATAAATATATATGCAGCGCGACTGATAATACGAGAATAATTTAATTACGGCAAACGTACTAATTGCTGGCGTAGTTGGCTGCGTTTGCACTCCACCTATGTGACGGCCTTCAGAAGCTACAGCGACATTTAATGTTCCTATTAACGACCGTTGAATTGCTTCCTTCTTGCGAGTGCACTGCGTATCAGTGGTTATGATGAAGATGAGGTGGCGTGGCGCTCGACAAAGGCGACATGGTGGTGCGGCTCCGACGAAAAAGCTCGCGCGTGACATTGAACTGTTGCTGTTGTTGTTATTGTTGTTGTTTGCTTTGCGTGAGTCACAGCACTCAGGGTTGATAGAATTAAAATATTTCACTTCAAGCAGATAAAAGCGCAACCAGCTCATGCGGGAGGAGATATAGTGGGTACCTACTACTACCTGTACTACCTGGTGGTGGCCCAAGGATTTCCAAGCGGAAAGTGAATTTTTTTTTTCTCTCTTCTGATTTATGCTGGTGGAACTAATTTCCGTTTCCGCTACTGCGTGTATAATACCCCTGAGGCTGTTTACTCCTAGAAGGTAGTCTCATGTTAGTTGGCATAACGAACTGGCTTTGAGAATGTAAACGGTGCCCAGGTAGTGAGGTGTTTTATACGTAGTATGACGTGATATCAAATCAAATCGGACAGGCGCCACGCACCGCTTTTAAAAAAAAAGCAAACCTCGTTTTACCACAAAATATAATCAAAAAAGCATACTTTTTTGAATGCCTTCCTTGCATGGGAGGTGCCACGCCTCTTTCTGAATTTTTGCCCACACTTTGCCAATTGCTTGCCACCACTCAATTTACATCGATGTAGCAAATTTCGCAATTATAACTGCTATCAGTGCCAGAATATGGAGTTTTCATGTGTCTCAATAAAGGAGGGGCCACGCCCACATTTCGCAAAGTACATAACAAAACAAATATATGCCCCTTTAACAAATTTCGAAGCTAATCCTGCACACAATCCCAAGATGCAGTTTACTAACTGATTTGTTGTAGAGGCAGTGCCACTCCCATTAGTCCAATCCCGCCCACATTTTGCTTAGTTTCTCACACAAATAATGTACACTTATGTAATCAATTTTTTTTAATAATGCCTGCAAAAGATGCCAAGATAAAGCTTTAGAGTGTTTTCTTAACCAAGTTTAAGGCGACAAGTGTATGTCCCGTGGGAGTTGCCACGCCCCTAGTTCGAAATTCTTCGTTTAGTACTAAGGACACTCTTGATCAGATCCACGGATGTTCATCAGTCCAGGGACATCTAATCGGAAAAAAATTGCGAAAACTTATGAAGGACACACAGTACTGTTGCAGTGATGGAACTTCCCACGGAGCAGTAATTGTTGCTCCCCTCCAATTTTTGCCATCAAAATTTCTACGGAAATGCAAATTATCCACAATGTTGGACTGAGGTGCTTTAGGTTCAACCCCAAAAAAAAGCTGCAGTATTTTCTACGCGAATGATTGCCAAGCAACCAAGGTGGAAACGGCCCCGAAAAAGCTTGATATTTCTGGAGTTCAAATGTGGAATTCAATTGCAAATTCCGCCCAATTGTTTAGGGAATGCTATAGAGGTGCGTCCTACATGGACTTATGCCAATTGTCCTTACTAATAATCATTAATCCACACTAAATATTTTGTAGGCTTTATATAGAAAATTTCACTATCGTGAGTTTCGTAAAACAGACAGCTTTCCATCTGTAAAAAATTAAGCACCATTCATAGATACACAGTTTTATAGCGAACACAAATGACGTGACAGCTAAATCCGCTAAACCAAAACCGACAAAGCGGTATAGACGACGCGAACCAATACTTATACAAAATATACTGCCTACCTTGGCTGGCTGATTAAAATTAATTCAGTCGAGCAAGCACTTGATGGCCTTGCTTATAAGCCCGATATGTGGAGGCCGCCATTGCTCGCCGTGCAATTTGCACAAGCCAAGACAAACACGGGCCAGTTCAGCCAGCATTATAAATATTTGACTTGGATTCAAAGCCACTTCCACATACCTATAAATATTTGATAACAACAAAGTTTAATATCCTTTAACGGCCCTAAAGGAGACATTAACTTGAGTTGTTGACCTCTTCCAGATAATTGACAAAGTCGTACCCCGTAATGCATTTTCTTTCAGCATTTTGCGGACATACCTAGGTATTGGTAATATTGGTTATATCCAAAAAGGGTATACCCCATGCCCACACTCTGCTCACCTCAAGTGGTTCGCTCTTTGAAGTTGGAAAAGCCCTGCTTTAAAATTCGTATGCATGATTAACCACGTGCATGATTTCCCATCCTGGATTGTAATAAAATATTCAGTCCACCTGTCGGAGTAAAACGTTGGCTGTGCAATTTGCCCGTACCACCACCAGTACGAGAAATGTCCTGTACGGGAAATATCCCTATTGCTGGCAGTGTCACCGGGCAATGGTGCGGCGCAGCGACACGAAAACGACCAGATTGCAGTTTTGATTCATATAATCGAAAAGGAAAGGGAAAGTCTGTCCCACCGACAACGAACCAACCCGAGCATTGTTGGCACGAATGACCTCAG
Organism: Cheilosia vulpina; assembly: GCA_916610125.1. Taxonomy (NCBI): domain Eukaryota; kingdom Metazoa; phylum Arthropoda; class Insecta; order Diptera; family Syrphidae; genus Cheilosia; species Cheilosia vulpina. The sequence continues at coordinate 48,243,074 of OU744279.1, forward strand.
TGTAAAGCGATTGAACGGCAGCAATGCCGCCTCGGCCGTTGTCCCCGTCCGCCTCCTTTGACTCCGAGTTCTACCTGGTGGTTGGGTTGGAAAATAAGCAGCGGGAAAAAGAAATCGCAGCAAGGATTGCCCAAGGATCGAGAACTTTTACACCGAGAGTGCATTGCACTCTTTGTGTAACTCCCATTACGGACACGATATCGCATTAGCCACGATATACTCGTACCTATGCACCAGCACTAGCGAGGCTCTTTTGCTACATAAATGTGTGTTGCCTGGCCATTGCCACACAGTCATAATAATAATTTTTGATGAATTGTTTTGCTCTCGCTGGAAGTTTTTCCTTCGATAGAAAAGGTGCGCGTACCGCGCGCCGCCCGACCTGGTGGTGGCGATGGCGGTGACCGCTCCTGCTGCTGGGACATCAACCGCAATGATGGACGACTTCCAAATGTCGAGCCATTAATTATTGCATTCACTTGCGCGAGCATTTTCATCTCGGTCGGTCAATGCCACCGTTGTTCTTCTTCTTTTTTTTCCTGTTTGCTCTTTGGAGGATCTGGGTAAATATTATGCCTGTTGGTGGGGAAGGTGACAAAGTCATTCACTCGCGCTGTCACTTGTGAGTTTCTTGTGCACCGTGCCGCCAAAGGGATGTTGACACAGTTTCGTGCATCTGGTCGTGGAGGTGATTGAACTACCTCAGTGAATGTGACAACCATCTCCACCAATTTAAGTGAGTCCCTAATTCGTCAGTCCCAATGGAATCCCAAATTGCAATTTCCGTCAACTTACTCAACTTAATCCTTCAATCACATAGTGCGACTGCGACATCGACATGCCAAAAAGGAAAAAAAACGCATCTAGGTACTTACTTCTAGACGCCACAACAAATTGTCTTCCCTGCCGTCGCATCGTCTCGCAGAAATAATGCAATAATGTGCGGGAGGGGGATGGAATCCATTTCCAGTTCATACAATTTACGTTCGAAAGGTATACACTATACACCTTGGCGCCAGTGATCCCAGATTGAGGGGGAATTTTTAATGAAAAAGGAAAGCTTAAAAAAAAAGGAAAAAAATCAAAAATCTCTTCGAAACTTAAATCTTTTAAGCGATTTAGTTTAAACGCGAAAAGTTTAAACGCTTTTCCATTGCAAATAAATTTCCAAGTTTACTCAGAATGAAATGTCCACAATAAATATGAAAGAAAACAGCCGAACGTCTAAGTAAGAATTTTTGTGATTTAATTTATTATTTTATTTATATTTTTATTTATGAATTTATTTCTTAATGTAGTCGTTATTTATTTTATTTTAGGTTTTTATAGAATTGCTAACTGATATGTATATTTTTATGTTATAGCTTGTTTATAAATACAGTTATAAAACGACTTAAATTTTTTTATATATATAAATAATATTCGGGGGAGAAAAGGATAACTTTTTCCAATTCAAGGGAAATTTTTTTTCATTTGTTGATTAAAAAAAAGGGGAAAACAGTCTTCACAGTCTGAGACCACAACTCGGCGCTCGAAGGGAATTTATCTTTTCAAGGATTACACTTGTATCCTGGAATTCCCATCGTTTTGTAACATTTTCAAGGCGCCATTCTCCATTCGCATTTTGTGGACGGAAGATCTCATTACATCCCTCCACACCGCTTGTGTCCCGTTTTGCATGAATTTTTTACAAGTCGCGACTTTGATTGGAAGGATGGTGCGGCGGGGGGGATTCGCCCATTTGCATTGGCCAACTTATAACTTTTACGAAATTACGAAGAGTTTACTTCTCGTCTGTACACATCCTTTTCGTATCCCTTATACATGACGTGGGCTATATGGTGTAGCTGTACGTATTCACTTCGGAATTGTTGAGCGTCGGTAGTTTAATTAAATTTCCATGGGAATGGCGAGAGCCCCAGTAGTGTACTGCTACTGATATCCTGGCTGCATTATTTACCAGAGGATGCAAGAATATTCACAAATTTTCTTCTGCTTGAGTTTTCTTTGCATTTGCATTGGTAATAATCGGACGGAATGTGGAAAAGTTCTTAAGCAGTGGAATTCCGTAAGACATATGCTTTACGAGTGCAAACGGAGACGTGGGAATATTTTTGCATTCACTTTTGAGTTGCAAAGTACTAGATCTTATAGCTGCGGGACTAGATTGGTTCGTGCTTTGGGAACGATGAGTTCGACAGACGGGTTGATGTTAGTGGGTGCAGCTGGACTTGCAGGTCAAGAATGGTAACAGCGACAATAACATGTTGGCAAACCAGGTGAGAAAAAGCCCCTGTAGACCCCATCGACGTTTGGAAGAAAACGTCAAACGGAATCATCGGCGAGGTCGTAACTTTAAAACGACTTTCCCCAAGCACATCAGAATGGGGTTCGTTCCGAACTACATTGGATTGGTTTTAGGTTTCTACATTGATTTATCGATTTTAGTCGAAATCACTGAAGCCGTTTTCCAAAAATCCGGTTTCTTGTACAATATCTATGTATGGGCTACCACTTTTTAGACTCTAAGGGCCGTTTGTTGATACGACTCATGGCGAATTTAAGTTCCACATAAATTCTTATGTGACAGTTTATGCCCTGAAAATAGTAGCCCATAAGTATTTAAGTAGAATTTAAATCGTTAAGAGTCGTATGAGCAAACGGCCCTAAATCCTTAAAGTCTGATCAGCTTGACAGCGTGTTCATTCGCACATCACTGCTTTTCCAATAAACAGACTTATGCCATTTTCCCACCGCGAGGTTTCGTACATTTTTTTCAAACCTCAGAGGTTTTGCCATTAATTTTTGAGTTGTCGAAACCTCGGGTTTTCAGCGAAACCTATTTGAAACCCCTATGAGTTCATCCGTCCGTGAGACGTTATCAAACCGAACAAGCCTACAGCGGTGAACTTTGGTTTATTTTGTATTCATTTGTGGATGTCAATATATTAAAAGCCAGAACAATCAAAAAAATTATAAAAGAAGAAAAAAATCTGAGAGCAATATTTATGAATGCTGCAATTATTTTCTTAATTTTTTTCATAATTCATTTTTATTAATTTTCCCAACACTATTATTTTGCGTTAACAGCTGTTTTGCCAGTTACTTCAAAATTGACAGCTTATAACTTTTGAACTCACTTCAACTCGGTGGGAACGACTTACAAGATTTCGATAAAAGTTCATCGAAACCTCGCGATTTCATTTTGGTGGGAACGTTGCATTAGTAATTTTTATAGAAGTTCTGTTCCTTTACAAATCTACTGCTGACTAAGCGTCTTTATTTCTTTCAATTCACAATGAAATTTGCCATCAAACACTTTAAGTCATCGGCAAGGTGCAATTTCGCTACATGACAGTTGGTCAGTAACTTCCGCATTCTTAAAAAATCCAACCCACCGTATATTGACCGCTTTCTAGTATAAAGTAAATCTCTTTCACGGATCGACTGTGACAACTTGTCAAAATTTCCAATTGTCACATGCCACTTAGCAAAAGTGTCAACGCGTAAATGTTTACATTATGCATCTCCTTCCGAAGAAGACGAGCATACCACTTTCCGGGGTTAAAGATCTAACCTGATCCGTACAAAAGTCCTTTGTCTCGCGCCACCCGTCAGCATGTGTATATCTTTTATTTTGCTCACTTCTAATTAAATCGCAACGCAATTAGTCAGCGACAATTAATTACGTTCACTCAAAAGACATATACCGGTCCAGTCCAGATGCATCCACTCGATGTTTTGTTCCATTCCCCTGACTCAAGATGTCCATTTGCCGTAGAAATAAATCGTCATAATACTCACTTCTGTCCCATTGGCAGCGCAACGACGACAAATAAAAGCAAACTCCTTTGACAGATGGTGACACGCGGGAGAACAATACAAGTGATTTGCATGGAATGCATTAATTGTCACCCGCTCTTGGTGGCAAACCCCAAACGCAATACTAAATCACTTGGAGTTTTTATTCTTTGACACAGATTGCAGTAAATCACTTTTAAGCTCTTTGTCAGGCCGACTCTATCTTACGGCGAATGTCATTGACTATATCTACTACACACGCCCACGCTTTAACTATAGAAACACAAAAATTCGCTTTTGTTTTGAGCTTCACTGCACTTCTGGTGTATTAAAAGCGGAAACAAAGTTCATCATCCCAAACTGTCAGAGTGCGATTTGAGCGATTTTAATGGATAATTGTGTCGCCATGTCTATCATTGGAAAACTAACAGACAATTAATTACTTGCCGTATACACTCACCATTTTAAGGCATTTTGACAGAGTACTCGTAGTTGTATTTTGTTTTGTGAACAATGGCATTGACAGTGCTGGATAGATGCGTGTGTAAATTTCGTACTCAAGGAATCATCTCGGTGCGCACCGGTTTCCTTATTTACGATACCAAAGTCAAAATGTGGGAGAAATCTAGCGAACGCGACCCCGTTCAATGCAGCAACGTGACAGGCACAAAACATTCAGCAATAGCAACAACAATAGACGGCACACACGGTGCAAAAATGCTAGAAAAAATAAAAATAAATCCTATTTGGCGAACAAGGAAATGTCACACTGATCTTGCGTTAGCGATGTACGCTCGATTGTGTATACGTATATAGGCGGGTTGTTGCTGTTGAGATGACGTATGTTGACCTCACGATTTGCATTGTCACGCGCGTTACCCAAAGCGACGAAAAAGGTGACAAAACACATGTAAGCAAAAAAAAACGAAACACTGAGCACGACGAGTGGGTGTGTGATAGGTAACGCACTCTATGAATCCGAGGCGTTCTATTGACTGTCATTTATTCTAATTATCTACATGCATGCATTTTTCCAAAGAATCTGCGGTGACAGTAGGAAGCACAATGTACAATATCCATCTGGGATACAAAATAATCCATCTTCGAGGATAATATATTCTGTCCTCATTTTACCAAACACAGTGTCCATCATCCTATTCGACAAGATTGAATTTTCGCAACGTAAACCGCAAACACAACAAACTGTCAGTAAGCCTTAACCCGAGTTCCCAATACCCATCCACCTTTGCAGCAAAGAACATATTTTTTTATTCTTTTCGTATATTTTTGTTTTATGGCTTAGTCACCGTAACTAAGCCTATTTGTGTATTCTTGTCATTTTATTGCAAATTTTACCGTTTCGGACGTGTTGTTTTGGTTGTATTCTGTCAGCTCGCACAAGATCATTTGATATTGCACGTTATATACCCAAAAGTCGTGTGGAAGAGTGATTGCGCATTTTACACAAGCGCTGCTACACGTTTATTGCACAAAATGTACGTGCAATTCTTAAGTTAACATCTGCTGCTAATAGAATTGAATTAAAGTGATGTAACTCTTGCCATTAAATGATGTTAACCTGTTTCCGTAAGACGTCACACACAATATGGTGTTTGAATAGTGTTTTCTTTTGACGTATGTAAAAAAAAAAGGAAATTCCTAGCAGATGTGTTTATTTTATATGCTTTATATTGGCCGTGTCCCATTGACAGCTGGACGTCTAGCACATGAGGTGTCATTCGATTATATCTCTAAGGGGAATTTAACCATTTGTGCTAGAGCTCCATCACAAGTGGCTTATTGCACCATTTTTTTATGAAGGTTTTAGATCCTGCTGGTTGTCTATCCGTTAATGGAACGCGGCCATAGTTCGATTGATTTTTAGCGCATATGCATGTTTTTTTTTGGCATTTAAGTCTATAAAAATATTGAATCTAGGTATTCAGTTAGCACCACAATCAGTAGAACGTTGGCTAAGTAATTAGTTTACATACCAATTGCCACAATAAGCCAGAGTTAAGGACTATTCACATGACAGCTAATATTTAGATGAATTGCTAACAAATCAATTTAACTGTATTTATGAATTGAAAATTGTTATTTGTTCTACCACAATTCTGAGTTAATTGAGTTAAAAAGAAAACTCCAAAAAACACGTCAAAAACCACACGAAGAAACGCATCGAAAAAACCCTTAACAAGACGAGTCAAATTCCGTGCTTATCGATGGCCTGCTGTCGGAATTTATGCTAAAATTGATAGCTTAAACATTGTAAAGATATTTTTGGCAAAAGATCACATTCAGATCTCCTTTTTTTTTGCTTAGAAGTAATTTCGCTCTTGTTCCCTTCCCTCAAAAGGGTTACAAAATTTAAGCACATTTTCAAATGGACGTTCTTCTGCGATCGCTTTCGAAAAGACTGCTGATACACTTTCTAGTCCAGGACCAGGTGTATTCTCGCTCTGAATGGAGGTAGCTTTAAGAGCCAACCTAGCCCATAATGGGTATCTTTGAAAATACCTTAAGGCAGTTAAATCGCATGTCAAAAAAAAATGCTCTGAGTACTGACTGAATCATTTCAAGAGGATCGTTCCATCAAACGCGTTTCCACAGGGGCCACCTTACTCACAACCATTTCATATCTAACTATGGCCAATCCCCCTTTCATATGGCACTTCCTCATTATCTTGAACAAATCTTAACCGCACTGACAAGGAGGCATGATCGGGGTCGGTATACAATTAATTTTCCCAGAGAATTTCCCCCCGATCATTCATTTTTCTGACCACTGTCACGTTCCCGTCAACTTCTCGCATCTTATCGCGTTCACTTAAATTAATGTTTGCTTGACCATAAAAAATGTCCACCAATTTTCATTTCTGATGGAAACTGTCAGACTTTGTGAGAAATTCTCCACTAATCGGTCATCATGGCGTGCGCTGACTAATATGGACCTCTTCTATACACTTCGCGCCATTATAGCTCTGTGGCACGCATCATGCAAGTAAATTCCACCGAACCAACCGATGATGCATTAGCCACTTTGCTCGGATGGGACAAATTTTACACATCACACTAATTACTGACCGTCTGTCTCGGCGCTCGTACACACCTCGGTTGGTATCACTTTTCCTGTGGAAAACTTGTTGGGATTGTGTTTACACTGTTGCGCTGTACCAAATTTTTTTTTCTGTTCTCTCTCTCTGATTCTTAATAGAAAAGTCGTCTCGGGCTTTCTAGGAATAGGCGACATGAATCAATGTCTGTAGTGAGATTCGATGTGTGATTGCTTCTTCAGACTTGCTGAGCAATTTTTCACTTTCAATGCAATTGATGTTGAGGCATCCATCTGCGCAAGATGTGTCTTTAGTTACATCGCACTCTTGGTACTCCTATATCGGCTTCATTGGGTTTGCGTGCTCTTAGTTGGGTAAATTAATGTCAATCGTGCTGAAATTAATTGGAGCCACTCTTAGTGGCAAGAACAATGAGCCCAAGATGGCTGAAAATTTGTTGAGTTGGTAAAAAATGTTAAATTACCTTGAAGCGGAACGTATAAAGGGTCGCTGCCTGTACTTCCCCAAGGGTCTCAAATCAAAACCCGCTTTCTACTTACTCAGGGAAATTGTCGCACGATATTCAAAGGCAAATTCATAAAAGATGCAACCAGAAAAATGAACTGTTTAGTGCGTTGTGACCGTACTTTTTCAAAAATTAGAGATATCGAGGTGTCACCGTCTCTCGCCTCTTTCGCGAGTGAAGTGCGTGAACTCGGTGGAGGTCAAAATTCTGGAAGGAACTCTTTCTACAAAATTCTACTTTCAAAATTCTGCAGACAATAAAAAAAGTTTTGCAAAATGCGCGCTTTTGCACATTTTTGCAAGCTTTTTTTTATTGTTTGCGGAATTTTATATAACATTTTTAATTTTTCTTTTTTAATTTGTTCGAATTGTTTTTATTAAATTTTGTTTTCTTTAAATTTTGAGCTTAATTTTTTTTTAATCAAATTTCCCATTTTTTAATAGATATCGTTTTCTTTGTTGTTTCCAATATTTGATTTTATTTCTATTGTTTCATTTATGTTTTTGTGATTTCAATTTTATTTTTGTTAAATTTAATATTTTTTTTTAATTTTGTTTGTTGAAAAAAGCAAAACAAGCAGCATTTTATTGCTTCAAATTTGAAAAGCTGAATTTTTGTGCGAAAAGACAGAATTTTGCTAAGCAGAATTTTGAAAACAGAATTTCGACCTGCACCCGCGTGAACTAGTTGACTTGATCTACATTAGTATTGATTTCAATGCGTTGGTGCCACATTTCAGAGAAACCACATAGGCATTAAAGAAACCGTTTAAGGACAATATTCCCTCCGGAAATGGACCTGTTGCTGTTCCTCCAAGACGAAGTTTTTTACCCATCTAGACTATTTTCTATGGGGGTATTTAACGTCATCGGACAAAGCGCTCTTATTTCCATTGGGGCATTTAAACGCCCCGCGATGACAACAACCACTTGTCAGGCGTTCCATTTTATTCACGTAACTAGTTGCAGCTATAAATCCTCTCTTGCACAAGCAAAACCAATATAGCCACATTGTAGCAATCGTCTATTTCAACAAAATACTAATTAAATTGCAACTGCGAAATTATTTTCTTTAATCCAGCAAAAATAAATATTACTCAATAGAAATTATGTGTGCCTTGCCAGTTTATTATTTCGAGTGCCCAAACATTTAATAAAATGTTTTGAACTATAATTCATCAGCGCATTCCTTGTGGCGGCAACACAATGAATGGCCAAATCGCACCTAACTCTGCACAAACACAATTGTTGACCTTACACCCACACGACAGCATAACATAATAAAAACATCACATACGAGTATCGTCGTGAGTATATGGCTTTTTGAATATTATTTCCCTCTTTAAGAAAATGTTTCATACAATTCAACAATTTCAGCGAGGTTTGTGTGTGTTTTTTTTTTTCGAAATGTAGTCCCACCTTTGATGTTTCGCACAATCTGCACTCCGCCCCACTGTTGCATCGAATAAATAACATCACATGAGTAATGGGTACGCGGTATAAGAACATCATACCATCAAGTGGAATAAATATCGCGCGCGCAGCGTTTGGTCATAAGGAAGTGTTTTTACAATTATTTTCAAATTGCATGCAATAAATTTTCCCCTCAATCGGGACCCGGAGCCGGGGAGATCTCTCTTGCTCTCCTCGCTTGATTACCCCTAATGGACATGATTTTTTTTTTTTTAGTTCACTACAGAAACAGATATAGAGAGCAATAGAAATTAGTAGAAGGCGACGAGCGACGACGGCTCGGCCAAGGCCAAAGTCAGCTACATTTTTTTTTATTTCTGGAAAAAAGTTATCATAACAAGGAAAAAATTCGCGCAATTAATTAAGTGATGTGCACTTCATTGCGCACGCCACACCTCTGACTCGGACTTGACTGTAAACAGTGAGCCGAGCTGAGGCGCCCCCTCTCGTCGACCCGTATGTACTGGAGCAGTGCCATCTCTTGCATGCCCCGACCAACTGTAGTAAGCTTGTTGGCAGTTTTTTTTTAAATGCAGTAAATGGATAATTGCTTGGGCGGGGTACGCACTATGTAAGCAGCTCCAGCCAGCAGTCGACTGCAAGGCGACAGGCAGCAGCACTCAGCATAGTGTGAGGCTTCTTTTCAAGAGTGCAATGCACATCGCGTCGTGCCCGCGGTTTCGTGTTTTATTTGCCGGAATGTTTACACACACGCGGTGGATGTTTGTTGTGACATGCACGCTGCCTAGTTGGAACATTTCACATTCTATTAGTTTAATTTATAAAAAAAAAAGGGAAATAGTTTAAAGGAGATGCGAATATCAAAAGGGGAGCGGACATTAAAGGCGGTGTGCTGAAAACATTCCAAACAATATTGCTAAGCGGAGCGACTTACCCTCTGTGAAAATAAATAAAAAAAAGATGTCCTGTTGTTTTCGAGATTAGGTCACTTTGAATCGGTGTTTACTTTCTGATAGCCAAGCTACTACCATGTCCCTGTAAACAGATATAAACATAAACACCTCAAAGGACGTACCTACCTGTCTGCCGCTAATTCTCTTAAAGAGATTGCCGGGCAGTCCAATATGTACCTGTCCTACTCCTACGCAGGACAATTTCCCAAATATCATGCAACACTGGACTAGGTGCTTTTTAGTTTTAACGCCACACTTGTTGGACAAAGACGAAAAAAGCTCATGTTAAAGTGTTTGGCCCTCTCGGAAACCACTGGCGTCCTAAGGAATTTATTTTGGACTCGTGGGTTTAAAAGACACTTTGACGAAGTTTCACCAGAAGCATTTGCATTTGGCCTCGATACACCAGCAGCGTCGCTACAAAATCGTTACAGAAACAGGGCGAACTGCGGCTTAAGGGAGACTGATGAGCCAAAACAGAGGTTGATGAGTCAGCTTCTGCGCCATCGCATGCATTTTTCTCTCCCAGGGAAAATATTTTCGATGAAGATTTACAACAGTTCGAATATCGTCCCTTATTCCATTCCATCCAAGCTGCATCAACACATACGCTACACACACTCGTTTCCTGTTGCTTTAACGTTTTACCTGAGTGTAAAATGATTACTATCATTCGAGTCATATATATTCCGCCCGATCTGCCTCACAACGTGCGCGACCCCATCCTGTTTCCTGTCAATTTTTCGTTTCGTCGGAGCTCAGAAACATTCAGTTTGCAGTCGCTATTTAGTCGAAATTCGATATTACTGTCCCTCTCCATTGAGCTGTACATTTAACCCGAACTGCCACACAGGGAGAGCTACCGCCTTTCTTTTGGAGTCGATTTTCGGTTCATCGGTGCTCGGAAATCGGATTCGGAATTCTGACACAGCTGCATTAATATGCGCTATCCCATCCCGATCCTAGTGGCCTTTTTGTATCACCGGAGTATTGGCTGCCACAAGTTATTGCGCAAGTGACTTACTAAAACTGCAGTCGACTGGATTGGTCTGGAAGATGTAACCTGAACGAAAAAACTAGATTGGTCGGGAATTGTTCGGGAATGCCACCTGTCCAACGTCAGCCACATGTGCGACTGTCTGTGCAAATGCACAGAAAACCGTAAGAAATCGTATCCAAAAACCAAAAAAAATAATCCAAGGACGGGTGGAAAAACATTCTACGACGACCATCTAAAAAGTGTCCAAAGACGCGCTAAAAACACTTTAAGGAAGCTCTTGAAAAATGCATAAAAATGCAAGTCACAGGACGAGTCATAAAACCCTTCAAGAAGCTTATCCAAAAGTGCATCAAAAAGCTAGCCCCGAAACGCGTCAAAATATATTTCAAAAAGCTCATCCAAACTCGCTTCAAAATGAGTCCAAAGACGTGCTAAAAACTCTTTAATAAGCTTTTGATCCCATCAGAAAGCGAGTCCAAAGACCCATAAAAAACACTTCAAGATGACCGTCGGCAAACGTATAAAAAACAATTAAACCTGAACGACAAAACTAGATTGGTCGGGAATTGTTCGGGAATGCCACTTGCCCAACGTCAGCCACATGTGCGACTGTCAACTTAGTACTTAGTCACGAATTTATTGACTCGATTTTGTGGGCTACCCCTCTATAAACGTCAATTGAAACTGATTGGTTATACGACCGATCTAAGCCAATCAAAACAGAGATACATCATGTCAGCCAGCTGTCAGTGTCAGACTTACTAAATTAGATACTTGAACTACCCCAATATCTCGCCCAGCGTTGCCAGTTTGGGGATTGTGTTTAACTATTTTTTTCTCACTCAAAAAGGATAATTTTTTTATAAAATAGCTAAATCTGGGGGTTTTTCAGATTTGTCTAGGGGGAAATATTTGAACCGTCTGGCAACGCTGACCTCGCCCAACAAGCTGTCGCTTTTTCTTTTCTTTTTTTCGGAGTTGGGTTTCTAAACTTTCAACAAAAAGAAAAAACCCAGCTGATTAAGAGCAAAACAAACAAATTTACAATTTTGCAAAAATTGTACTAGATTTGGCTTCGATTACAAATTTAACCTTGTACTAGAGTAGTATCTAGCAAGCGCTTTGATTAATTGGGGTTTTAAGAGCTCAAAATTGAGTGTAGCAACTAAAGTTAGTTCTAAAACTAGTTACACTCGAATTTAGTGTATGGCTGCTGTCAGTTGTCAGATTAACTATCTTCTGTTTTTCGAGTTGCCGTATTGAAAAAATGCTACCTAACAAGCAAGCGTTATATTGCGCAACTGTTACTTAAGAAAGCATGATTTTTTGACAGACCTTGATTGCATATACCTCATGATTTTTTGACAGACCTTGACTGGATATACCTCATGATTTTTTGACAGACCTTGATTGGATACTACCTCAAAGCTGTTATTCATGTTCATAGTACCACTTCAGTGTGTGTCACAAGTGTAAGTGCAACATGGAAAGTTTTTTTATTTAGAAAAATAGCTGAAAGTTGACAGACTTAAAAAGCTTCTCAATTACTTTTAAAATGATCTCTACGATACACCACCCCATTTTTAATTATGCATCAAATGTGCATATTAATGTCCACAAAAATAAATCCCTCCCCAATTAGTCATCTGAATTCCGGGGATCACCTCTTTTCCGGTGTGGTTCTGTTATTATTTCTTGCACACGCCATCGTCGTTTCTGACACCACCGCCTCTGCGCCGCCGCCACCGCAAAAAATTTAGCAAGTTCTCGAGAACTTGTCAAAAAGTTACCCGTCGTCGTCGTCGTCGCCTTTGACAGCGCCGACCACCCGTTTGCCATTTTGGGACGAGACGACCTCCAGAGACAAGCTGCTTAAATTCAAATTAGACGAGATGATAATTCGCAGAAATTCGACTGAATGTTTTGACGCACGATATCATTTCTTTTTTTTTTCTTGCGCGTCGTGTCCAACTCAATTCTGGTTTGATCTGCCATTATGCTGAAGATGACTGGAGTGGCTGTCCGCCGGGGCTATGATATCGCCTCGAAGTGGTTATTTTCTCGCGCTTCTGAAGGCGATGAAGGAGCAGCAGATGATCTAGTGGTCTGTTGACGGTAATGATGTGGTCGGAGATCTTTGTTAATATTTGACAAGGTGCGATTTATACGCGGCCATAAAAATTAATTTTTAAGCAAAGACAGCTCCTCAGATTCCCACGGTAATATTTTGCATTTTTATTACCATACCGCTTGGCTGGTTCTGTGATTCACATGTCAAGATGGTGGCGGAGCATCTTGATTGGTTTCAGCTTTGAAAGGTAATTTGATTGAGATTAAGCGTTCTGTGAATGCACTTTGGGGATTAAACGCCACCGGCTAAAAAAATCCATTTCAACATATTATTTGCCCGGAATGACAAAATACCAAAGCGAATCGGATAAAGGTCAACTGGTTTCCTTTTGGGTTGATTTACTACTGCACACGGTCGTGAGGTAATTGAGAAGTGTGCGCATGTGCACATGGATTGTGTTCCATCGATAGATAGCCATACCAGGTGCGTGCAAATGCATTTCAATCGACCAGCCGATTGCAAAAATACCGCTGTCGATCAAGGTGGCACCCAGCCCCGGGACTATCGTCGTGCGCATGTTCAAGAATTCTCAATGTTTCCTTAAACAGTGTTTCCTATTCGATAGCGGTGGCAGGGGAGACTGGTTGTAATGGCTAAGGTGCGCTTGCAACACCATTTTTGTGAAACAGTCGTCATAGTGATCACATTTCTGGTCCCATTTTTGGGAGATCTATGTTGTGATCTATCTCATGATTGACATTTTTTTTTGTACAGTTTTTTTTACGCCACCGGATAAGTTATGAGTTCAATATGGTCATTCCGACATTGCGCGGCGGTGGCTGTGTAAGTACTGTCAAATTGTTGGGATCGGCTTAGCTTAATGTTTCGTTAGGTATGTGAGATGTTTATAGAGACTTTGAAGTGAGCGCCATCGTGTATGGGGTGGCAGTCACACGAAGGTGATCGGATAATCGGAATCGGAATTGATGTTGCTATGGGACTCTTTTGAGAGTTCTAAATATTGGGCGGTGTATATGTTCAGCGTATTCAGTTTGTGGAATTTCAAGAATGGTTTCGAAAAGGTCCCGAGGAAGTGGATATGATTTAAGTCTCTTGGGCTCATAAGTTTTCGACTGCAACTTAAATTGAATTTTCAGTCGACAGTGAGAAATGGCATTTAACCAATTCCTTTCAACCCTAAAAAAGACAATGTCTTCCTTCAATGTAAAGAGTTCCCCGATTCGCTTCTAGAAAGCTGCAGAATTTAAAAGTTTTTGGGGTTTTATTTAGTTTCAAAATTGAACTAGTTAACAAACGTAAAAAGGTATATGAATATGCAAGAAAGTTTCAACTTGAGTATGTGCAATTGCGTAGCCATAAATATTAACAGGTAAAGACGAGGACGCGGCACAGTTTATTTTTCAAACACAGGTTCTATTGGTACCTATTCCTATTCGTAAGTAACATAAAACTCATTGTCCGCAGCTGATTGTTCCTTCCTGTTTTTTATCTGCAGTTTCTTTCCGATTTTCATGTACATTTTAAAAATAAAATTCTATTCCACTTAGCTTAGACTTTTTATAGAAAGCATATTTCCGAAAACAAAAACAAAATGCAAATGCACAGAAAACCGTAAGAAATCGTATCCAAAAACCAAAAAAAAAAATAATCCAAGGACGGGTGGAAAAACATTCTACGACGACCATCAAAAATGTGTCCAAAGACGCGCTAAAAACACTTTAAGGAAGCTCTTGAAAAATGCATAAAAATGCAAGTCCCAAGACGAGTCATAAAACACTTCAAGAAGCTTATCCAAAAGCGCATCAAAAAGCTAGCCCCGAAACGCGTCAAAATACATTTCAAAAAGCTCATCCCAACACGCGTCAAAATGAGTCCAAAGACGTGCTAAAAACTCTTTCATAAGCTTTTGATCCCATCAGGAAGCGAGTCCAAAGACCCATAAAAAACACTTCAAGATGACCGTAGGCAAACGCATAAAAAACAATTAAAACTGTTTCCAAAAACCATCGAAAAACGCATCTAAGAACTATTCAAGATATCGATTGAACAACACGTCAAAAAAGAGTCAAAATCGCACTAAAATATAAAAAAGAAAACATTAAATGAGTCCTTTAAAAAACGGTCTGGAAAACGTGTCGAGGAATGAGGCAAAAAAACCGCCAAAATATTAAGTTCAAGTTCTCGTTTCTTTAAGCTATTGAGAGTCCACTGTAGAGTAGAGTAGAGAATGGCAAATCCGGACATTTAAAATTCCAAGATACATTTATAAATAATCAGCCTTATTGTGAGTTTCGCCCGGAAAATGTTTCACCTGGCGAAATTCTGTTCGCCCGAAATTCTAAAAGCTATTGCGAGTTTCGCCCGAACGAATGCAAACTTCGAATCGACAGTGACATTTCGAACACACCTAATATGTGTTTTGACAGCTTGGAAAAGAAAATAAGGAAAAGTCTAAAATTTGTTGTTATTTTAAAAGAAGTAGTTAGAGTTATATATTATAAAAATGCTTAGCATAGCACTGCGGCTGTTTATACAAGAGGAAGAGGAAGAAAATACATCCAATCCATTGGAGTTGCGCGATATCTGTTATGCTAATTTTTTTAGATTTCATCAGTTTTATAGAATTCATAAACCAGCATTAAATATTTGCTGGATGTGCTTACCAACGCCTTGCCCTGTCCAAACAAAAATTTGCGATTCCACCCATTGTGAAACTAGCAGGTTGCTTGCGTTTCTTTGCAGAGGGTGGATATCAAAAAGGTGTTGGTAAGGACCACGAAGTTGGTTTGGCACAATCATCGTTTAGCCTCGTACTATCGGAAGTTCTTTTTGTGTTTTCAGCTCCTCCATTTTCCAATTTCTTACTCTACAGTAAATAAATAAAAAACTTATATGGTGCTGCTTGATTCTAAATCTTCTTTTGTTCGCCTCTAAAAAAAAATTGAAAATGTATGTGGAAAACAGCAGTATAATCCCCCCGAAACATTGCTGACAATAAGGGTAATTTTTCGAACATTAACAATTTTCCGCCCGGAACTCATGATAAGAGGAAAGTGAAATGTCAATTTTTTCGGGTGGAATATTGTTGGGACGAAACTCACAATAAGGCTGAAACACGTACCCCACAAATCTACAATTGCTTTCATTTTAGCACAATTTGAACTCAGATTTGAATATACAAAAACATTGTGAGTCGTTTTTACTGTTGGATGAGAACGACTAAAAATATGTGGTGTCAATTGGGTGTTACAGAAAATCACTCAAAAAATGTAAGCGTACAAATTGGCCAACGGTAAATTCATTCACTTGCGTTAATGGCAATGGCCGTTACTTATAGTCATTTTTAGGACTCACCTCATAGGTATATTTTGCAGGTTAAAATATGTAATTTTATAAGGAAAATTTAGCCTGGACACTAAAAATGATTATTAGTATCGCGGAATGTTCTGTTGTAGAGCCTATCTAAATTTTTTTTAAAGTTTAGTACGCTGATTGAGCTATTTTTTAATACAAAATTCTCTCCAAAATTAAGCTAAGCAAAATTTAAGCGGATCACTTTAGCTGAGTGGTACGCAGATCGAGCTAAAATTTCAAGCTTTTGTTTCAGAATGTACCTCATGTTTCTGTCAAAATTAAGCGTGCCTATTTTAATGGGTCGGTACATTTTCTGACATCATCCACAGCGTATTGCTGTCAAAATTTAGCTAAAATTTAGTTTAGTTCATGCAGTGTACTAAGCTAAACCCCGAAAATATTCGAACTAGTACCAAATACAAAAAACATTCAACTGCATTGTCGACTGTCGGTAATAGACTGTAGTTTTTCTTTGTCAATGTTTTCGGTGACCGATTAATTTGTGTTTTGAAAATAAGACACATAACACTTCCCAATAAATATTTCTGTGGTCACAAGGCAAAACCGCTTACGTCGACTTTAGACGAAATTGAGACTTTGATGCCATTAGATCCAGCGTACCCAAATCTATTTTGTAATTTTTTTTTCAGCTTTATATCTTTAAAAAGTGGCCACAATTTAAACAAAAAACAGCTTAAGTCACTAGAGTCAATAGAGTAAAAAAACCTCTCCTGAACAATGAGTAAAACAGACTTAAGACGTTTTGCCTTGTGACCACAGACTTATAGTTTCGGCTTTAAATTTCAGTAGTTCACAATGGCTTTATTTTCCATACAAATTCCGCAATTGTGAGCTTCCGTAAATTTAAGGTGGAAATTTATCTAAACAAACTCGGCAGACAATACCGAAGCCCAACTAGTTTGTAAATGGTTGGAAAAAAAAGTTAAGACATACGCCAAGAAATGTGCGAAACCACTGCAAAAGTGATGAGCAATAACTTCCTGCATTACCGACTTAATGGTGCTTTTGGCTAAAATGAATGAAGTCAGTGACAGTAACTACCTCCGGCTGAATGTGCATCAATTGATTTTAAAAATATACCCTAACTCACCTGATCGTGTCTCTGATATGCAGTCATTTATTGAGATGTTTAAAGATGACGACGTGGCGCAAAAGGAGAAGGAAAAGACGATCCAGCTCAAGTGAACGCAAAAAAGGAAGTAAAAGTCTATTCACATGAGAGCTAACTGCGAATTGCGAACAAGCGACTATTAGTAGGTTCTGACATTTCATTCACATGGAAACTTTTTTTTGGTCGCAAATACCCGCGTATCAGTTTCATTTTTAAAGGTTGAATTTGAACGAATTTTTCATTCGTGGGTTTGTGGATCGCAACTGTATTATGTGGATTGTGAATAAAGTGTGACAGTTCGCGGCAAGAATTTCTTATTCGTGGGGAAATTGCTTTAATTGTAAATTTCGCTATTTAAAACAATTGAGACTCATGTTTTTTTTAGATGGGATGTTAGGTAAATTTAATATAATGCTTTTGTGGTAGAAAAAACAGCAATTTTCAATTCATAAATTCGGTTAAATTGATGTGTTCGCTATTCGCAGTTCGCGCTCATGTGAATAGTCCTTAAGTTGAAAAGTGTCAAAGGAAAAATGACATTTAACTTGTGTTGGGGATGTGTAAAATTTGCTACAATAGATATGAGGAAGAGGAATATTAATACAAAAGAAATGTAATAGACTCTCAATACTCTATAGTTTTTCTGTCAACAACAATAAAATCCATTAAAGTAAAGGCCCGACCAGCAACAGCTAACTCTCCCATTTCAACGTCTCAGAAGACAAGACCCAAATTAACCCCTGGTTCAACAATTCTAACCCAAGCACAACAAATGACCGGATTTGGTCATAATATCTGCTCCGCACAAATCAATTGAAAGTGGCCTCCTTGCAGGGCCACCCGTTGAGGCGACATCTCCATTCTCCACTATACGAGTATGCACACTGCCAATGCCAACTGAGATTCAATAATTTTATATTTTGTTTTTTTTTTTTTTTTTTGATAAATACTCGCAATCAATTACACTGCGATGCGGGCTCCGTAACCGAGTGTAACTGTAACCCACTTTCCACTTACACTTCTGTGGCTGTTCTCGCAATCTTTCAGATTCAGATTCCGATATTCAACTGAACACTTAACAGCTGCTGGGGGGATAGATAGAAATAGATGTACGAGTGGATACAGCCGCCTGCAAAGAAAAATATTGTAAACACATCCGATGGCCAACAACGTTTATCGTCTTCTTCCTTGCCGTCGTCGTCGTCTTCGAAGTCGTCGCCATCATCCAGAAACTATTAAAGTGATTTATGCCAGAGGAACCGAAAGCGGACGGCATACGGTTCCAGTTTGGGGTCATAATGCCTCCACTAATGCCTGGATCACGATTGTGTCTAAAATATTGATTTGTCAATTTGTACGCGAGCAATGGGCCAAGAGCAGCCCGACAGCCGCTTGCAGGGTGCTGCTGCTACTTAATTCGGTGTCCCTTGCATTCGTAATGAACAATTGTCAACTGCAAGGTATGAGGCAGGGGGCAGAGGGTGAGCGCTGCTGCTCGTTGTCGTTGAGCCGCCAATATAATCGTGTTGACCAAGTGCTGTGCCGTTGTTCCTGGGTGGAGTTCACGTCAAGCAATTTGGGCATTAGGAAAATTAGTCACGAGTCTTGCCTGTAGCCTGTTGCCTGTTGCACTCGATCTATACAGACCGGCAGCATGTAGAAGCATAGCGTGCCATGCAACATGTAGCGCACAGTCTCTCCCGAATGGATATCGCTGGACATACCCAAATCCGTATGCAGCATGTCACTGCAATTATATTCGCTCGTCATGTGCACCTTGATTGGGCGTAGAAATGGAACTGGGATTGTGTCGCGTTCCCGGCCCGACTCCGTCTCCTCGTCGAACGGATCATTTTGTTAATTCAGAAGCGCCCATGTGGATGGCTGGCAGTAGCTGCGCCAATGTTTGGGGCTAAGCAGGGACCCATATGTGTACATGTGTGATTAATTATGCACGCGATGTACTTGAGGAGTGTGCGGTTCCGTGTCCAGGTAGCTGGCTACCGGAGGAGCTCATAATTGAGTGGTATAGCAGGCAACTGCAATAGGTGCCCTTTTTCCATTTGATTTCCTTTTCTGGATTTTGTGTCTCCCTACCTGGTGGATCGCAGAAACGATCGAGTGTTAGATAAGCTCCAGATACATGATGTGATCGCTGTGGAGAAAGTTGAGAGTGTTGGACACACACGCAATGGGAGGAGATGTTTATGATGGTTGCGCATGGTTGCGACGACTATTGTAATAACAGCTGCAACAAATTGGACATGACAAGTGGTAATCTATGGGTATGATCTTGGCTAAGGGTCAGGCAGTGTCAGATGAGTGGAAATATTCCAACCTATAGATGATGTGTTACTGTTTCCTGGAAAGTGTAACGGACCTCGTTAGAGCTTGACGAAGGCACCTATTTTGGGGTCATGCAAATGTTTACTCGGAACCGTATGTAAAACAAATGGATAATTGGAGGGGAAATTTAATATTATTCGTGCGGCGAAAAAGGTCAAATGGTGGAAGATAATTGTCAGTTTAATTTGTTTGTGGGAAAAACCAAATCTGATTATAACAAATGAATACTAATCTTGTTTTCCCGAAATAAAACGAATTGGGCTTAGTAATGTCTCATATGAGCTGCAAAAATGTGGAGCAGTGTTAGGGTTGGAGAGGAATTTTTATTTATACGAAAATAGACCTTCGATTTATAAACGATTGTTGTGTTTAACAAAAAATTTTATGTAAAGGGTGTCACATAAATCAAGCAAATGAAAATACAGATTTTTAATTAGAAAGCTTGAATTTGGTATTGATTCATAGAGTATGCAGATTGGGGTTATGTATGGAATAGCACATCGGATAAATGGCCGCCACGGCTTTGCTGGCAAGTACGTACTGTTTTATTGAAATTTTCTATACCCGTTTCGCATAAATGTGGCTGAACTTCATTAATACACCTACCAATTTCCTCTTTCAATGTAGTGGCGGTCGCGGGCTTGTTTGCATAGACCTTTGACTTAAAAAAACCCCAAAGAAAAAAATCGAATTGCGTTAAATGGTCAATTCTGTTCGCAAAAACGGCCGATTACACGATTATGAAATGACTCATGAAGTAATTGAATTGTTTCTCTGGGTGTATGGCATGTGGCACCGTCTTGTTGAAACCACATAATCATATCTTGTAATTTAGGCACTAACAACTAGGTTATCATGTCACGATAACGAATACCATTAATTGTTACTGCCTGACCAGCCGCATTTTCGAAGAAGAATGGTCCGATTATGCTTCCAGCTCAAAATCAACTCCAAACAGTCACGCCTTGTGGATGCATTTGTTTCTTAACAATTACTCGTGGGTTTTCTGAACACCAAATGCGACAATTTTGACGATTAACGAAGCCATACAGATGAAAATGAGCTTCATCACTGAAGATGATTTAGTACGAAAATTGCGGACTGTTGTTCAACAGTAGGCGTGTTTTTTTGAAATTCGTTCTTAGCAATGCAAAGTAAAGACAAATTTTCAGAACACAAATTACAATAACTACCAGAGACAAATGATACTGAGACCCCCAACTCACAATCCTCTTGCCGCTGGGCCCCTCAGTTTTTTTTCAAATTCCCATCGGTGTTGTGTCAATTAAGAATCCGTGTGACATGCAAAAACATACAAAAAATACAAAAATAAATGCTGCCAACCTCGGCAACCGTGGGGAAATGTGCTAGAGTTCGGGAATACCACATTTTTACATTACTGAATGCCATTGGTTAGTTATTATATATTGTTAAAAGGCGAATAATTTGATTTCTTTGGTTAATAAAACTAGCTAAATGAGATGTTCTATATTCAAGAAACTTATTATGACAAATATGGTTACGTATTTTCTGCTTTTGAATATCATTAACTTCGATTTCATGTGTAAATTTTTCTTAGATAACTTAAGAAAATTTGCTCAAAATGTTTGCATTTTCCTTCAACCAATCTACATTGTTCATTTTTCATTAATATTTTAAGCAAATGTACACTTACCCATGAAAGAAAATATTATCCAAACGTAACGAATAATTTCAAATTTAACGGATAAAATTCTATGAACGCTGGCAGCAACTTTGCCCACAGCGGAAGTGGCATATGCAAGGTGCGAGCGTGTTGGTGAGTCGAAATTTTTGAAGTTACGTGACATTTGTCAATACGAATTTCTATGTAACAATACAAGCGCACTTAGCATTTGCCACCCCATAAAAATATAGCTTGTAGGCTAAGTAACGGGATATCGGTCGGAGTTGGTGGTCTCAGTATTGTCTCTGATAACTACTGCGAGTCTCGAAGTGTCAAGTAAAGCGTGCTGAAAATCCTACTTTCCTTTGCTTTGCTGAGACCGAAGCACAAAAAACAGGCCTACTGAGACCATCAACTTCGGCCTATTTCCCGTTACTTGCCTACAAGCTATATTTTTATGGGGTGGCAAAAGCTAAGTGCATTAGTATTATTACATAGAAATTCGTATTGCCAAATGTCACGTAACTTCAAAAATTCCGGCTCACCAACACACTCGCACCTTGCATATGCCACTTCCGCTGTGGGCAAAGTTGCTGACAGTGTTCATAGAATTTTATCCGTTAAATTTGAAATTATTCGTTACG
This sequence comes from Cheilosia vulpina, assembly GCA_916610125.1. Lineage (NCBI taxonomy): Eukaryota > Metazoa > Arthropoda > Insecta > Diptera > Syrphidae > Cheilosia > Cheilosia vulpina. The sequence continues at coordinate 48,265,056 of OU744279.1, forward strand.
CGTGAATAATATTTTTTTTAAGGAATAAGTGTAGATTTGCTTAAAATATATATAAAAAATGAACAATGCAGATTGTTTGAAGTAAAATAAAAATATATTGAGCAAATTTTCGTCAGTTTTCTAAGAAAAATTTACGCATGAAATCGAAGTTAATGATATTCAAAAGCAGAAAATACTCAACCATGTTTGTCCTAATAAGTTTCTAGTATATAGAACATCTCTATTATATAGTTTTATTGACCAACAAAATCGAATTATTCGCCTTTTAAAAGTACATATAATAACTAGCCAATGGCATTCAGCAATGGAAAAAATGTGGTTGCCACGGTTGCCGAGGTTGGCAGCATTTATTTTTGTATTTTTTGTATGTTTTTGCATGTCACACGGATTCTAAATTGACATAACACCAATGGGAAAACAAAATGGCGAATTTGAAAATAAATTGAGGGGGCCAGCGGAAAGAGGATTGTGAGTTGGGGGTCGCAGTATGATTTGTCTCTGTCTCGAAGTGTCAAGTAAAGCGTAGTTGTTGTAATTGCGTGCTGAAAATCCTACTTTAGTTTGCTTTGCTAAGATCGCAGCTCCAAACAACAGGGCTAATGAAAATGCGTTGTTCTTTCATTTAGCGCTCCATTTTTACTAACCCCGAACTGTCAGCTGTCACATTGTAATCTTTTTTGCGTTGGCATCACTGTACTATTAAATGGCTCAAAATTCAAATTTTGCGTGAATTATGCGGCACCCTTTAGCTTCCTCGGTCCTGTTTGACACAGCTACAAGTTCTAATAATTTGTTTATACAATTTGGAAAAATATATCTTAACAGGCATATAACTTGTATAAGTTTCGGTGACTATTAAGGAAAATTAAAACCTTGTTTTAACTGTTCTAAGAAAACAAGCATTTCTGTATATAGTCTCTAATTAAGAGTTCTTACTTCGGGACGATACCTGATGTCTTTTCTTGGAAAATAGTTACACCCTGTATGGCAGCAGTTATAGGCTCCCACAGCTCACACCCTTGAGGTGTTGCATTCTAGAATCCAATAGACCATTTTTGGACTAAGCTCGAAAAGGACGATGGTATGGCCTCCGACATCAGCACTTTTCATTGAAAGTCCAAAGTTTAATTTATAAATGAATAAATACATAGTTTGCACAGGTCTAGCTTCTCACAACATTCGTTTTGTCTTAATTCACTTTTGGGTTGAATAGAAGGGAAATACAATTTTATGCCGAATCCAAATGGCTAATTGAGAAGCTCTTCCATGACAGTGAAACTCTCGGATGTTTGTCAGACTTTCGTGAGAGGTGGCGCAGTGGAAAAAAACCTTAAGCTGGAAGATATTTTTTTTCGGCGATCGAACCTGAGACCCATCGCCTACCTTTAATTTAAGGTCTAGTTTCAGTCGAGTGTCACAAGACGACCTTCTGATATATCGACTGAAAACCCTTTCAGTGATAGATTGCTTTACTCACAATTCGCAATAGTGAGTTCACTTACAGGTTTCACAAGTTGTGCAGGACTCGCTCTGTCTGTGTCTTGGAATTTCACCTGATATAGCTTCCAATTACAGTTGGTAATCAGACTGGAAGGCTAGCATGACAGCTTTTGAATTCTTTTGCAGGTTTTTTCTGTAGTAGACTTCACAAGTTATTGAGTTTGTTGCCAGGTTCCGCCCCAAATACAGCATGATTGATGAGTTCTATAAAAAAAAAATTATTTATGAATATCACAGATTCATTCCCATCAAGGACGATTTCCTTTGTAACTTCTGCGGTAAACCACCTTTGTTTTCATTCATTTGCAGTCTCAATGAGGTTCTTTTGATGTGGCCACCTTTGAATGCAACTGATGCACAAACATGGGGTACGTAACCATTTTAATTGTTAATATGTTAAGAAGAAGCCATTAAAATACACCTATGCACAAAGCATTACAACTTCTGAGCGCTTTCGGCCTCATGTCACATGCCGCAATCAAAGTTCGCCAAACAAATCATCGCAACAAAAGGAATTCCATGCCAAAAGCGATTGTTCCGATCCATTTCCGTGCCGAAACCGAGGTCAAAGTGTCACTGTCCGATGAGTCACCGCATCGCGTTACCCTATTCCGTGCGATTCCCTCTCTATTCCCATGTAAACCCGACCACATCAAAGCAAAACATAACTAATTCCATGTCCGGGTAATTGAATATTATCCGTTTGTTTCTATAACCCACTGGGGGATGTGCTTGAGCCACAAGGACCCCATCCTTCCCGGAACAGAATCAAATGTTTGACCGGCGCAGCGCGCATCCAGGAAGCATATCGTAGGCACTCTCCCGTACTTGTTACAGTAAACAGTATAGAATCGGCAGCACACCGGCAGGTTCAAACCCCAGGTCGGGAATCGGACTCTCTGCTGCGCGGAGCTTCCCGAATACTGCTGTGTCCCACTGAGGTGTATTTCGGTGACATCAAAGTGTTGGCCAGCTTTGTCGGCTGCCGACAAACCGAAGTTTGCCCTTTGCTTTGATGTTCTCGCTGATGGCATTGTTTTCCATGTGCGCACCCGGCCCAATACAAACACACATTAGAAGCTATATCAAGTGCCTCATCCTCGTGTTGCAGTGACGACAGTGGTTGGAATGGCGTTGCCCGCGGCCCTATGCCACTGAATGTGCCTGTGCATGTGACATTGCCATCAAACAAATTGAAATCATAATAGAAATGTCAGTTCACCTAGATCCACTTTCAAAGTGACACCGCCGCGAAAGATATACGTTCGGTTTAAGCAGGTGACTGCTGATTGCGGTGCGTGTATCCACCTTCATCGGGATAACTGATATGGCCACGCATATCACTTTTCGCCATCAAATCGTCCAGTGTATCTGCAGCGGAGCGCGCTCTGCTCCTCCTGGAGGGGTCGACGCTCGCTCGCCGATAGCAGAAACTTTGGACTTGGACTCGAAACTGTATCGTGTCACAGGTGGTGGACGCGCATACCCATCTATGGCTTCTTGCGTTAATTTTTTAGTACATACACTCTTTGGGTTTGTTTGACGTCTTCGGTATTATTAATTGTGCATTGAGGTGATTACAAAGGAAATATGCATTTAAGCTGAGGCCACGCCATATGCCAGGAGGGGGACACGCTAATATTGGATTGTGACATGTACGGTGTACACAGTGCCGGCCACCCTCCGCAACTTGTGTTGGATTTCTCAGGCAATTTGCGATGACTAATTGGGAAAATGCTTTCCGAAGGAGCTATGGGAAAAACCCCCCACACCAACAGTTTGTACTGTGCTGGCAATCGAAAGAGCACCGTGAAGAGATTCGGCGGATGGCCAACGCAAAGATTGAAAATAGACCGAGTGTCACCAAGTGGTTTACATTGGAGACGCGGCCGGCCGGTCGGTGGTGCGATTGAAATGATGCTGTCCTACTAAAAATATCTATCGGCTGAGTGAAGTCTATGCAGAGAATGATTAAGTCGTGATGAAATATTCGAGTGATGTCCCGATTCAGAGGCGGAGGGTATTTTCCAGTTTTACTGACATGTTGAGGGGTCTCTCGATGGGAACTGTTTTAGCCATCACACATAGAAATCAATTGCTTATCATTTAACTCGAGTAATGGTCTTGACAGTGTCTCATGCATGCAATTACCTATACTAACACAGATGATTTTGGCCGCCAAATTATGCGGCTTTTTTTGCAATAGCCGGAGAGGAACTGTCAAATCACACAGCCTTTGCGGTGCTTTTTGATACTGTTGGCGTACAAATTTTATTTTTATTAATGAGCCACAAGTTTTGGTTTTTACAATTGTTGATGCGCACTGCGCAGAGTGCAGAAGAACAAAAAAGAAAAAGAAGAAAGTCCGAAGCGCATTGTCCGGGTATATATATATGTGTATAGAATAGAGGTGTGTAACTTTAGTGGAGGTGCGGCCATGCGATCTATGGCCGAAATTGTACTAGCTTACAAATTTCGCTAGTCGGCCATAGATGGCATTAACATTACCGGCCCCCTTGGCGGATAGCCGCCAACAAATAGAAAAAAAAATACAATATTACCAATATAATAACTTAATTCTAAAAGGTGAGTTCATTAATTCAGTGCATCGTTCTGGATAAAAATACGACAAAAAATTCATTGAAGAATGGTATGAAAGATACATTTATAACTGTTCATTCACGTAGTAAGAGTTTATAGAGACTCCCTCTAAAACGATTAGGAAGCAAATGTTCCATTATTTAGTTGATTATTTTTTATTTTGACATACAGGGTTGCCGGTGAGAATGCGTTTTAGTGATGGCTAAGCAGCGGGTAAGACGCAAAGTTTTACGATAGGTCGAGTTACTTCCCCATATTGAGTTTTAATAGTTGCTACGCGCACCCTTCCATCGGTCCCCGGAGATATCCTAACAACTCGTCCCAGCCGCCACTCAGTAGACGGTAGATTTTCATGTTTTATCACAACGAGGTCATCTACCTTAACGTTTTCTTCAGAAAATTTCCATTTGTAGCGTTTGTGGAGCTCCTTTAAATATTCGTCTTTCCATCGACGACAGAACTGTTGGTGGAGACATTTGAGCTTCTCCCAACGGTTAATTAAAGAAAGTGGGCTTACTTCGCGTTCCGGTTCAGGAAAAGTCAACAATGGACTACCTCGAAGGAAGTGACCTGGAGTTAAGGCCAAAAGATTAGACGGATCGTTTGACATCGGGGAAATAGGACGGGAATTAAGACAGCTCTCTATGCGCGCTAACAGCGTAGAAAACTCCTCAAAGGTGAATTTATGTGACATCGCAAGTTTCCGAAAGTGGGTCTTAAAACTTTTCACACCGGCCTCCCATAAACCGCCCATATGGGGCGCACCGGGTGGAATGTAACTCCAACTTAAGCCCTGAACGCTATACCTTTTGTTAGTTTCATTTGATATGGTCGCTAGGAATTTTTTGAACTCCCGTTGCAGGATCGCGCCTGCACCGATGAAATTAGTCCCATTGTCTGAGAAAACTCTGGTGGGTAGCCCTCTTCTAGCAACAAACCGGGCAAAGGCTGCAAGAAACACTTCGGATGATAAGTCGCTGGCGGCCTCTAGATGGATAGCCTTTGTTGAGAAGCAGACAAACACGCAAGCGTATCCCTTAGAAACTCGACAACCCCTTCCGCTAAAGCTCTTGAGAGTAAATGGACCAGCAAAATCGATCCCTGTATAGGTGAAGGGTGGTGAATAGGTACATCTTTCTGGTGGTAGAGCGGCCATTAGTTGTGTACGTAATTGTTTTTTATGGACAGCACATGTCTTACATTGTCGAATGCAGGCCTTTATTAGATTTTGTAGTTTTGGAACCCAAAAGGCTTGCCTGACCACTCGAAGCATAAGCGCATTACCACCATGAAGAGTGATATCATGAACAAATTGAACAAGTAATCTCGTGAAGTGAGAGGTGTAAGGTAGAATAATTGGACTACGTTCGCTAAAATTGAGGTTTGCATTAGAAAGTCTTCCACTTACGCGTAGAAGTTGGTTCGAGTCCAGGGATGGATTTAGGGATAAAAGTGAGCTCTTGGTAGAAATTATGTGACCTTCGGATAGCGCTTTGTATTCCTTAGGGAAATAAAACCTTTGTGAGAGCAAAACCAATCGCGCCTTTACAAAGGTTATCTCCTTTTGAGCCAGGTTGGATGTGTCTTGACTTGGAGCAAAAACGTCGGAATATGTTTTATGTAATCGAGAGAAAAAACGAAAGACATAAGTCAGAACACGCAAGGCTCGAAGAAGCGAGGAGAATCTTTCCAAAATATCTTCGGGACTATACTGAACTACAAAGGAAGTGGCTTTCATTTCCAGCTCCGCAGCAGGCGGAAATATCGGAAGGCTCTTTGGCCAATGCTCTTGGGGTTCTCGCAACCACGATGGGCCGTTCCACCATAACGGATTGCTAAGCAACTTATCGGGACAGATCCCTCTGCTCGCGATGTCGGCCGGATTATCATTTGACTTTACGTGCCGCCAGGGGATATTCCCTATATTGTCGATTATTTCGCTTGTCCTGTTGGCCACAAAGGATTTCCACGAGCTTGGATGCTTGGTTAACCACGCGAGGACTATGGCCGAATCCGTCCATAAAAAAGTTTCATAACTTTCGACCGGAAGATTTGGAAGATAGGCTTTGATGAGTTGTGAAAGGAGTACCGCTCCGCACAGTTCAAGGCGGGGCACCGACACTGGTTTAATTGGCGCTACTTTAGATTTTGCGCAGAGAAGGTGAGTTCGGATAGTTCCGTCGGTATTATTAATCCGCACGTACAGTGCTGCAGCATATGCCAGTTCCGATGAATCACAGAACCCGTGAAATTGCAATCGCGAGGTCGGACAGTACTCGACCCAGCGTGGTATTTGAAGCTGATTAATGTCCGGTAGTGCAGTTACAAATGATTTCCATTTAGTAAGACTACTCAACAGTAGTGTCTCATCCCAATCCGTCTTTTCCACCCAGATGCGCTGCATCAACATTTTCGCAACAATGACTACTGGGGCCAGCCATCCTGCGGGGTCAAAAAGCTGTGCGATTTGAGAGAAAACTTCTCGCTTGCTTGGAGTCATTGACAGTCGGATTTCTGGGGCACGGAAGTAAAAATAGTCTTCTTTAGCATTCCATCGGATCCCCAGTGTTTTAGTGGTGCTATCCTTATCGAATTCCAGGAAGTGCTCACTTAAAACATGGTTTGGCGGAAAGTGATCGAGAAGTGATGGATTATTTGAAGTCCATTTGCGTAAAGGAAAGCCAGCCGACTCCAACATCTCTAGAAGCTCTGTTTGAGCTCTCTTAGCGGTTTTCAGATCATGCGCCCCGGAGAGCACATCATCGACGTAGAACTCAGACGATACGATTTGTGAGGCGAGTGGGTACAGGACCTGACTATCCTTAGCTAATTGCAACAAGGTTCGGATCGCTAAATAGGGGGCGCAATTGACCCCGAATGTGACTGTCAGCAATTCATAATCGTCTATAGTAGCACTGGGTGAGCTTCGAAATAAGATTCTTTGGAATGACGTATCATCCGGGTGAACCAGTATCTGCCGATACATCTTCTCTATATCGGCATTGAAAACGAATTTATAAAACCTCCAACGGATAATTAAAGAGGTAAGATCACGCTGCAGAATTGGCCCTGGGTAAAGGATGTCATTTAAACTTGTACCACTGGAAGAGGCACTTGAAGCGTTGAACACGACGCGAAGCTTCGTTGAAACACTCTCAGGCTTCAGCACAGCATGATGCGGGAGATAATAGGAAGCTACAGTACCGCTCTTGATTATTTCAGAGTCGTTAACTTCGCGCATATGACCCAGCGTAAGATACTCAGTTACTACCTTCGAGTAGTGTGTTCGGAGAACCGGGTTTTTCGTGAAATGCTTTTCGGTCCGTAAGAACTGCCGTAAGGCGATGTTTCTTGAAAACCCCAACTTTGGTAACGATGCGTTGGATTTAAATGGCAGTCTAACCACATATCGGCCATCAGGGCGTCTAGTGGTGGTCCTTTCGTACAACTCTTCGCACACCTGATCCTCAGCAGAAAGAATCTGTTTACGATTCGGAATTTCTTCCAGCTCCCAAAACTTTCGGATCTGTTCATCTAACGCGGGAGGCTGCGGGTCCGCTACAAAAGTGCTGAATGTATTGGCGGCAGACGGGATAGGTCCTGATAATACCCACCCAAAAATGGTATTTTGTGCGACAAGGGAGTTAGAAACTCTTTGCAGACCATCTCGGACAATTGCCGGATAGAGGTCTGCCCCGATAAGCAGATCGATTTGAGAAGATTTATCGAAGGTTGGGTCGGCTAGTCGGAGGCAATCAAGTTGCGAGTGGTCAATTAACGAAAACGAAGCGCTTGGTAGATTATTTGTTATCTTACGCAAAACGATTGCTTGAGCAGATATAGGGTTGGCTTCATTCTCTCCATTGCGGATAGAGAAAGCGCATAGTTTTTTCGAGGTTGCTGCATGAGCTGCAGTGATGCTGGAGATCGATATGTTGATTGGCGAAGTCGGTAGATTTAAACGCCTCTGAACCGATTCGGAAATAAAGGATACTTCAGATCCCGGGTCAATCAGTGCGCGTACCAAATGGTTTGAATCATTGCCAATGATGTTAACCAAAGCAGTGGCAAGCAATACTCGTCGTTGCGTAGAAGCAAAATGTGCGCGATTGTATGTCTGCGGCACGAATTCTGGAGAAGTGGACTGTAATTGAGAAAGGGCGCAAGGTTCCGCCGCAATAGCAGCTGCCGATGTACTCGGAGTCTGCACGTTGGGAGACAGTGAGGGGATAGCGGTATTCGTATTTATATGCAATAGCGAATGATGACGCTTTTTGCAAGTATTGCAAGTGAACTGGCTGGTGCAAGTTCTGCTCTTGTGGTTTACTGAGAGACAGTTTTCACAAATGTTATTTTGCCGAACAAACTCGATTCTAGAAGGCACTGCCATTGCTATAAATTGAAAGCACTTGCGTATCGCATGTTTACCGGAGCAAAGCCGGCAAGCAAAGTCTTGGCCTTTAAAATGAAATGTATTTACACGGGTTTTAGCTGAAACGTTGGGCTTATGAGCTTTCTCTCGTTTATCACCGGTCGTAGAAGACGTTACGTCAGATATAGTTTCCAGAACCTGAAAACGAGCACTTAAGAAATGGTCAAGTTGCTTCCACGTTGGGACTTCAGTCGGTTTTGGTATGGATTGTTCCCATAACGCGAGTGTAGTGGCTGGTAGGCGATTTGAACAAGCAAAAACTAGAATAGGATCCCAGCTATCGACGCAGACACCATGAGCCTTTAATGCGGCAATGCAGTCGTTAATATGTCGTTGCAAGTTTATAATCCCCTTGGATGATTCCTCGGGGCACGTTGGAAGATTGAGCAACCGCTTGACCTGGTTGTTCACCAGTATGCGCTTATTCTCATAAGTGGAGCGCAAAGATTCCCAGGCAAGGTCAAAACTATTGTTCGTTAAGGGGAACTTGCTGATAATGCTAAAGGCTTCCCCTCTTGTCTTGGAACGGAGATGAAAGAGCTTCTCGACCGCACCCAGCTTGGGATGGTTAATGTAAATCGCATCAAACATATCTTTAAATGATGGCCACGAAAGATAATCTCCATAAAAGATTTCAGTATCGCAGGGTGGCAATTTAATGCAGTGTGAAGTTGATTTATTGGTATGTGACATACTTGCATTTGGACTTACAACTGGACTTAAAACAGGGTCAGCAGATAGCTTATCCTCGTGTTCCAAGAGCAAGCCGAGACATGAAATGTAGGTCTCGTTTGATAATCTGTATTTGGATTCGAAAACCTCGCTATTAAATGCCTCATCATCGTCGGCCCCTTGACGAGCACAGTCCGCGTATTTAACCTTGACTTCTACCCACAAATCTTTTAACTCGATCTTTCGAGCTGTTAATGTGGTCGAGGTATGCTGCTGTTCTGGTATCTCACGAATTGTGGCAGCATATTTGACCAATTGATCAGCCGCATGGATGAAATCAACTACAGTGGTCATATTAGTTTTAATAGAAAATTAGTGTGACTTAATCACCTCAGAGATTTCAAGCAACCAGCACTAAATGATAGAACAAATGTTTTTTCCCACAACTTATTTAAGAGTGTAAATAAAAAGAAGCATAAAAAATGCTTACGATTTGTTAACCCAGGCTTTGACCACGTGAGAAATTTCCGTACAGGGAACGCCAGTCCGGGAAAACCTTTTAAGTAGCTCTCTTATGACGTCCAACAAGAGGCAATGTTAAAAACTCAATAGTGAGTCATAAGTAAATGAAGAGACCAAAAAAGCAAAAGCATGGATTGGTTGAGACTTGTTCATCAACGCGGCGAACACGCGATTATAAAATACCGTACAGAAAGCCTTATCCCGTTAAGACAGAAACTCTTTATTGCGGTTATCCCCAGAGACACGATGGAAGCACACAATCATTAAGACATCCTATATAAAATTTGTTTCACAAAAAGATCCGCGTAAGTATATAAAAAAAAAGGAAAAGTACCCCAAACTCAATCGGTAACACTTTCCGTCAACTTCAGCAAAAAGTATTAAAGTCTTATCAAAAAACCCGACGGCAACACTGACTCAAAACCAAAAAATAATATGTAAAAAACGAAATCCTCATGACGCAATCTCATATATATATATATATCACATATGTATCGAAATAAGTCCCGCTAAACTACAGTTTAAACGTTTTTTTTTTTTTTCTTTTACCTGAATGAACGGTTGTCTATGAATACGTATATTTGTATTAAACTCTTATTTTTTTTTTTTAAAGGCACTGAATTAATGATACACACCTGGTACTCCTGGGGGTTGATGATAACGATGTCCAAATGTTCTCAATGGTGGATGCAGTTGCAGCAGCGTTGTTGTTGTATGCTGGTTTCTTTACTTCTGGTATTCCTGGGGTTGATGATGAGGGTTGTTTTGATGATGATGTCCGAATCTTTTCGTTAGTGGCTGCAGTTGCAGCAGCGTTGTTGTTGTGCGTTTTCGCGCTGATGATGCAGTCAGCTTGAGTAGAGAGTGTCCCACATCTCCGAGTAAGCTTCGCCTTGTGGCGATTTTTGGTGGTCGTAGGAATAGCGTTTATTACGAGCAGGCACTGATTTGTATTTCGTTTCCTGGCTTGAAACGATTAATCACAAATTGCTGTCGCCGCTGAATCCTTTGTTACGACGAAAAAAATGGCGAAGTTCTAGGTTGGGGACACCGTAACTGCGAAGCACGCCGCTTGAATAAATTTCGTTTCAGCACGTTTTATTTTCCCACTTTGTTCTTAGCTTTTAAGTTTTATTTTATTATTTTCTTTTTTCTTTATCCGGCTCTGACGGACCAAATGTTGGCGTACAAATTTTATTTTTATTAATGAGCCACAAGTTTTGGTTTTTACAATTGTTGATGCGCACTGCGCAGAGTGCAGAAGAACAAAAAAGAAAAAGAAGAAAGTCCGAAGCGCATTGTCCGGGTATATATATATGTGTATAGAATAGAGGTGTGTAACTTTAGTGGAGGTGCGGCCATGCGATCTATGGCCGAAATTGTACTAGCTTACAAATTTCGCTAGTCGGCCATAGATGGCATTAACAGATACAAACCCTTTTAAATCACCTTCTTGATCAATTTTAGTTCCTACAAGCAAACATGTAATCGCTGTGTGTGGCCTTTTGCTTATTGCCCACAGAAAGAATGTGTCCTAGATTGTTTCCACCGATATATCCTTTTATTTTATTGTATTTATTTTTTCATTCGAGTACGCGGTTTAAATCGAACGCAACGCTCAAAGTACATACACGTTCCCATCAAAAATGACAGAAAAAGAGAAAATTTGCAAAATAACGAGCAACGAGTAGTTCCTCTCTTGGCTCAGAGAATTTCAACCCGCGAATACTGATAAATAATTTGACAAGATATAAATTCAAAATCGGTCTTAAAAATCTTAAAAATCGGCGCACAAAAATAAAATTGGTGAATAAGGAAAATTCGGTGGTTCACCCTAAACGTTTCAAATGTAGCATAAAGGTAATTTATATATATTATTTGTGCTATAGGTTAGATGTCAAAGTTGTAGGTATAACTCAAAGCAGCTCCAAATCTATCCACGTACTTTGGAGTTTACTTTCAGCTCACTGAGAGAGTTTAACTCAATTGGGTGAGTTTGATAGATTTTTTAGTGCTAAGCTCGGGAAAGTACGCGAATGGACCTATCGAACATCAGTGACAGAATGAGAAAAGTCAAATGTTAACGTGACAGTTAATAAGAAGGGGTATAATTACTAATCAACTGCTGGTTAGCGCTGCTTTTCTGACAGGGGTTTGTGCCTTTGATACGATAGCCGTCACAGCTGTATGATACACAGCGCCATCTTGTTGAAAATACGTCTAGTGCGTGACAGTGTCCTCCGTATTTGCTAACTCAATTTCAAAGGTGGGTGCATTGGTCTCCATTGAATGATCGAGTAGTTCAGAAGTAACGCGATTGATTTTCGAAGTGAATTCCGTTAATTTCATTGCGTTGCTCAACCATGGGTCGTAATTACAATTGCTCGTAGCTAGCCATTTATGATGTTAAGACGACTTATCTGAAGTGAATAATCTGTAAATAATTTCATGGTTTTATTTACGGATGTAGGTATAAAAAAAATATACTGATCATAAATGTAAAAAATGGAATTAGGTATGACAACCTTTCATAATTTCTTTCAAAAAAAAAATATTAAATAAGCTTTATTAAGAGTATTAAAACGATTCCGAAGTTTAAAAAAAATGTACGTACTACGCTGTGACGTGAGAACACCTATTAAAATTACTTTAAACTGCATTTACAACATCAACTGCATTTTTGCACGAGACGGGACAAAGCGATCTGTTTGTGTGCACTCAATGATAATAAGGGCGTAACCATGAGATCACAAATCAAACGCCTCAAGTGTAATGCATTTTCTATCGATAGTTATAGATTTGTATATCGGAAATAAACGGCGATCAACATTTCTGCCATCACTTTAAAACGTTTCTATTTCTGATTTAAAACATGTCAAATGAGAATGGTAATAAGGGTCAGTAAATTAAACCAACGACATGAAATAAAGAAATAATAATACGTTCATCACTTTCGGAAGCCATTTTGTTTTATAGGAAAGCGAAATATAGCCATCTCTATAAAAATATCAACATACATAACTTTCCCATAAGTCCTACTACGTAAACAAATGTTCCAACAGCTTCTAACCTGTTTACGAAAGCATAAAAATGTGACCACTTGAAGATGAAAATGTTTATAACCACAAACTGTTGGTGTACGTCCACGCTGCACTTTGCACTATACTAGCCTTCAGTGTTCGCTATCCTGAATGACAGCTAGAATATCCATATCAGTTTTAAACCATAATCAATAATTAATTCCAATTCAAAATATCGTTAGGAAAAATGTGCTTCAAGAATATTTACTTCACAAAAGTATCCGCAAGTTGATATGGAACACAGAAAGTACATCAAATTTCGAAGACCCATTTATTTCAGCAGCTTGAGGTTTGCTCATTATACGAATTGAAGAGTCACAAATAGCACCCTTGAAGTCTTACTTGCATTTATTAATTAAACGAACTTCAAAATAGTTTAACAAACAACTTCCTGTCACTACACCAAGTTCTTCTTTAAATTCCCAACATCATAGTCTTATGCTGATTGAATTTCCATGTCATCTGCGCCTTAAACGGCTATAAAGCAGTTTAAAACTTGCTGTACGCAGCACAGCCGTGTAGCGAATTAATTTGACAACTAATAATATACATTTCGATTCGACACTTAATTAAATTTAAGTAGCCCATTAACTATAGTCTTCGTTACTGTCATTTCCAGTTCATGTCAAAACTCGAGCCATTATCCCATAAAAATCTCCAACGGTAATGAACCCACAAGCTTGTATTGTTATCATCAAAATCAGCTTATATACAACAGGATCCACAATTTCACATTAATTCACATCACTGCGAAGGTGACATGCGTCAAACATGACAGCCAACATCTTGCCCTGGCTGAACTGCAAATTATACCAATATATATACATATGTACAGCCGGCTTCGATTTAATCTTATCTTTTTGTTAATTCTTTATTTATCCAACATGGACAGCGGAATACGACAATAACACCAACAGCAATAACAACGACAAGCGACGCGATGCGACGATGACTCCTTAAGTAGCAATTTATAGTCACGACAATGTTTTCATTTGGCTCATCTTTTTCACTGATATTAATTAATTGTGTATTCAGAAATGGCTTTATGGGGGGGCATAAATTTACGAAACGAAGCTCCGATCGTTCTATACTACTAGAAGCAATCAACAAGAAGTCGGGCTTTTGTCGAACGATGCCGCCACCTCATTAAACGTTATATACGAGACGTTCGAGCCGGCATATCCCCAAATACGAGATCGGTTACAAACACACACTGGCCGACATGAAGTTATTAATTTCGATTCGAATCGAATGTGATATGAAACGCCTTTCGGAACACGGTCCTCGGTGCTGCTGCGAGAGCGGGAGTTCGGCCGGCGGCACAACTATTACCGCCGCCGCCGCCACGCCGATCATGACTTTTCTGACAGAACATAACATAAATCCTAATTAATTCAAAGATGTGCTAATTTGGTTGATATTCAAATTCGAAATTAATTTTCGGTTTATTTTTATCTTTGGAGATAAGCCGTGATTATGCAGCCATGAGGTTTTTTTTGTGTGTGTTGGCTTTCGGGGGCGCTTCATTATGGCCAACGATGGCTACTACCTGACACACCATTTCTGGGAATTATTTATGGCAGAACAGTGTTTTATTGTATCGCAGATGATCTCTGTCTGGAATGCATTTGATTTTCAAATCGATTATGGGATTTTATGGATTGACTTGTATGTATGGGACCTGTCATTTTTGGGAATTCTGTTGCGGATTATAAGCTTAAGTTTGAGATGATTCTTTGTTTCTGTTTCTTGCAGATTGATTTTATTGTTTTCTTTTTTTTTGTACGTAGTAGGAGTTTCAGGGTATACAATGTTTCTGACACTCTATGCTCATCATAGTGTTCCGCAAAATATGATCTGAATCAGAATTGGCAGAATGACTTCTATAGGACTTTTGGTGATGCTTCGCGCAACCTATCGTTTCTGTAAGTTTTATTTTTGGGACGAATGTCAGGGACCTACAATTTGATGCCATAACAGAACAACTAAAGCCGGTCGCATATTACGTGCTTAACAGATTTAACAATGTTTTAAAATGTTAAGAGATTTGATTAAAAAAAGTTATAGCCCATGCACTAGTTTTAGGCATTGGGCGACGCGATTCCATTTCAAATTTAACACGTTTACTTGAACGGTCACATTTTCACGTCTACTTGATCAGCCCATTCAATTTTTGTATAGCGCCGTTCGTGTAGTTGAATATTCATCAACTTGTGACTCGGACAAGAAATGAATTCTAAGATTCGATCAGGAGGTAAAATCTTTAAACATGCTCATCATACTATACATCGGACGTTGAGCAATGCATTAAACATACCGTAATACGGTGCATGACGGTTATGACCAATTCATGATGGAAACAGGCACTGATTATAATATTATTTCTTCTTATATTTCAGGCTACGTTACGTTGTGTCATATAAATTGCCTTTTGTGCGCCCTTTTTTCAAACAAAATGTCAAGAGCAGAAATGACGTAAGGGTTCAGGAACTATTCTGATTTCGAATTTACAACCTTAATTACATCGAAATGCAATCAGCGCTATCTTTCAATGAAAGTGAGAACTTCTTTCTGTATCTTGTTACCGATAAAAAGCTGATTTGCGATTTGATTTTATAATCGTCTGGCGAATTCGCGACGATTGCTATTGCGCCGTGCAAATAAAAAATGAAAGTCTCGACTTTAAATTTACGGCAGTTCACAATTGCGAAATTTGCATGGGAAATATAGCCAGCTACTTAAAATTAAGTCCAAACTAAAAAAGTTTATTGGTAAGGCCCATATTCAAAGTTATTCTCCAAGTAAGATGATCTTGTCCATAATTTATATTTTTAAAAATGCCACTTTCATATCAAAAACTATGCTCCCAATTATCCAAAATGAGGCTTGATTTTTTTTTTATAAAATGTATGTGAGCAAAAAGTTGTTGGTTCAGCATTTTATTTTGCTGCATGTTTTATTTCCCTATACGAATCATAAGTTTGTATATCGGGGATTATTAGTTTTGAGGAGTTTAATTTTAACACATGAC
The DNA here is from genome assembly GCA_916610125.1 of Cheilosia vulpina. Classification (NCBI taxonomy): domain Eukaryota; kingdom Metazoa; phylum Arthropoda; class Insecta; order Diptera; family Syrphidae; genus Cheilosia; species Cheilosia vulpina. The sequence goes on from OU744279.1 coordinate 48,280,894, forward strand.
ATGGCAGTTCAGGTCATACGTAAATTTGGGTGTATTTTTTTTAATCATCGCCACGGTTAACTCTTAAAATGCAACTTGACAGCCACGATGACGTTTCATAAAGTCCAGTGATACCAAATTCAGATCGTACTTTTTTTTGTGATCGCCGAAGTAGACCAACAATTCTTAATGGCTTATGGCTACTTTCTGTCACTTAAGAAATAATTATTATCTGTCACACTCGTCGATTCCACTCGGAAAGAATTACGGCGGTAAGGCTGCTAATTTTTCCCGCCGACACTAAAAACTGGGAGTATTCACAATGGATTGACAAAATGGCAAAAATCGAACTTCCAAAGCCTGACCTTACTAATTGACAACTGGTACCAGTCGCCCTCAAGCGGATTACTCGTACACCGCAAAATTACGTATATGTACTTCCATACAGTTGACGTTTACCTGGTCCTACTTAACAGAAAAGGGATACGATACACTTTTATTGGATCACCACCAACCAGAGATCATTGACCTCAATCTGCGCCACGTCTGAACCGTATCCAACTTACGTCATCATCATCCAGACGACGACATGCGAAACGGCACAGAACTTTGTCCTTGAAGCGTAAAAATTTCACTTCGTCTCTGCCTCGTGTGAATGTGTTAACGTTTTAAAGTAGTCTTCTCAGGCCCGCTGTCTGACATTGACATACCGACACATCTCATAAATCAAAGCGCAAAACCATACACAAACCCTCTGCCGGCATGGTGAAATACAAAATTATTAAATAAACTTCGTCGACCCAGGTAGTTATTCTCTCTGCTTGATGACCATATATACCTAGACCTACACGCGGCTAAACGGGCACGAGATTTGTCTTGCTTATCCCCAGTGGATATGCGGCTCCTCATTGACATTTGGGGCTAATCTAGTCTTGTTGCCGTGTTAATTTGTGCCCCTTTGGCGGCTTGTTTTATGCAAATGTTCTCAAATTTTGATCAATTTTTTTTTTGTGCTGTCCGTCTCACTCCCCCATTTGGCATGTTTTTTGATGTATTTTAGCCACCCAAGGCAGTGTTGTGTGTTGGTATAGCGGCCACCTCAGGTTCTGAATCGGAAGTTGAATCATTCAGTTTCGGGCTGGATTAACGTGAAATTTATTTCATTTTTTGTTGTCTTGTCTACCTCCAGCAGCGGTCACAAGAAGCCATTGGCGGAGAACAGCAAAAAAAAATCGATCGGGGACATTCGTTTTCGATATTCCTTTTATTTATACATTTGAAGTGTTTAATTCTTGAGAATTGGTTCGTGTTCCTGTTTGGTTTTTTCTCTTTTATTTGATTTGGGTGTCTGGGACTGCCAATTTTGCAGGTTTATTTTTTGAGACACAGAAAACAAGTTGGTTATGCACTTTTCACCGTTTTAATATAAACTGCGTAAGAGTTACCAACTGGATACACAAAAGTTATCTCTTTTTTTTGTATATCTGCGTGCTACCTGACAATAATACAGAGGTTTGTGTCTTAGGCTCGTTAAATATCCCTGCCGAAGGAATTTTGTGAAATGATCTTTTTTAAGAATTAGAAAACGAAACGTCGGTCGAATTGAACTGATAGTCTCGTAGCTTTTTTGATACGAGCAATTGATTTGGAAGAATAGTCAGTAAATCAAAAAGAAACCGCCTTGCAACATTCTAAAAGCTCTATATCTACCCCCTTGGGAATGGGAACGGGTAACATGAAAAGGTCACTGAAGTTTATCTGTATAGAAAAAGGAAAAAAAAAACCCGCCCTTCCTGTAGTACAGTTGGGCTAGGTCAGTCACAGTCATCTAGATTTATGGTGTTCAATTTTGTTTCGCATGCTAAGAGGTGACACGCAACCAAAGCCAAAACGCCAATCGATACAAGCCAACCGAGGCGAGGGCCACGTGCTGCTTTACTGATGATGGTGTGGCAGAGACCTGAGAGACTGACCAACCGAGTGGTTTCTGCGCCATGTCTCCAGACTATTGGCGGCAATTAAATGCAATTCCCGCACAGTCCATGGGGAAGTAGTGGAGTGGATGTGTCCCATTTTTGTGGCCGCTCTGGCGCACCGATAATTGCCTTTTTAATTAAAAGGTGAAATAAATCGTCATCGTCCTTACCTTTCTGTGTGGTAATGGCAACCTATGCGACTACAACAGCTGAGGGAATTTTATATTTCACCGACGGTGCGCACATGGAATTCATCTTGCCGATTCGTAAATTGCCAACCGACGACAACGACGACGGCGAATGGTAGACAGTCGCGGCAATTGATATCACAACCTGTCGCTTCCCTGTGGTTTTGTGGTTGTGTTTCCTTTTCGTTTGATAGATCTGGCAGCACAGAGCCGTCATACCCGGGGAGTCTATTCGATTGACACTAATGCTGCGATTTTATGAAGGTATATGCGCGGAGCTCTCTTATGGAGCTTACATCACTCTCGAAGGGGGTTTGTGTTGTTGAATGCTTCTTCTTCGGAAATAAAAGCAAAGGCATTTTTATTTAGACAGGCGGCGACGAGTATCCCCTATCCCATTAAGTTGATTGAAATCGTCAAGCGAAAAAGGACTCGGGAGACGTGTTTATTACATGGTGGAACAGCGATTCCACCTTTTTTGTCTGACCTAGGATTAAATTTGTGGAAATTCCAAAGCGAGACACAAACATACCGCAGAGTCAGTCGTCCAGATTCCACATGCGGTAATGGGACTCACCAAACTAGTCACTGTCGCCGCGCACTAATTACTTAGCTTAATGATAAATTAATTTGTCGCAATTATCCGAAACATTGAGTCGATTTATATGCGTCTGAAAATAGCCAACGAATGGCGGTCGAGTGCGTACAGAGCTTCGTATAGTAGGTGTCCCTGGGGGATACAGCCGGCTGGCTACATCATCGCAGATCGTACCTTAAAGTCGGTGGAACAGAAGCAAAACAAATTAAAAAAAAAAAAAAAACGCACCATATTCACTGAGAAGTCGTCCGCATTGAGGCGCGCAAAGGACACTTCGGTGCTGCCGGCAGATCTCATCGCAACCGGTGTGTAGTCGTTGCCGGGTACAGCGCGCAGTTGCATTCGTTCGTTTGACACTTACAGTGGTTTTTATTATTCTTAATTACAGAAATAAAAGCAAAGCAATAAAAGGAGAATAAATGTGTTTTCGTATGTGCCACGTTCCTGATGCGGTGCAGCTGGGTTATTGACGTTTTAGTTGTGTATCTGGCGTCGCGGAGGTGTAGCAGAAACGAGCGAATTAGGAACTTTGCCAAAAGTGTCAGTCACTGGGGTGTACGGTGTTCTATACCTCCCACAGAGTATCGTGTGTTACACACACACACAGCACGCGTTTCGGGATGAGATGGAAACTAAATAACTGAACAAATATTTATAAAAATAAACAACTAATGCTCGTTAAACAAGCATCTCAGGAATTGTAGTTGTTCAAGAGGTGAATCCAAATCGAGATGATTAAAAAAATGCACTATACAAACGGTGCGTTCATAGCTTGTTTGGATTGGAGGTTACTTCCTTGCACGCCCAAGCCAATACGAGAGACAGACGGGAGCTCCCTGCGTCAAAGAAGTCGAAAAATGTAATCGTTGAGCTTTTTTTGAGCCTTTTCCATCGAACTAATCAATAAGGAAAGAGGTTTAAAAAAATAGATGAACATGGGAAAATATGTTACCATTAAACATCTGCTTTATACCTACCTTGAAAAAAAGAGATGTAAAGAAATTACTCGTTACTTGTTATTTTAGTAACTCCTTCTTTTTCTGTATTTGTTCATCGAAATGTGTATCACACACGTTTACGAGTCAAAAAAATCGTCTGAATTTCTTTTAGCTTAGAGACAAATTAATCGTTACTTAATTAGCTCCATCAATGTTTTCCTCTATCGATAAAAAAATGTATCTGTTAAGCCAGCATAATTCGTTACACGTTATTTAGTTTATTCTTTACTTCCTTCTAATTTTTGCAGACAAATGTATCACAAGAGATTATAACTTTTTATTGAAATGACTCGCTACAATTTCCTATGACAGATCTCTCCAAAATTTCCATTTTTTCTGAAAAACTGTATCCTTATTAAAGAAAATGCTCAAAATGATTCGGTGAAAGTTTGTGGTGTAATTTCACAGACAGGCGAGTTATTATTATCCGTTACTCGTTGATTTCCTAATTCTGAGTTTTCCTTTAATTTCGTATGCCAAAATGTATCATACGCCTTCATAAGACAAAGAAATGCTTCCCGCTTAGTGTAGGGTAGACGAAATAACTCGTTACTTGTAGTTTTGACAGTTATGTCTATCCTTTTCTCTTTCCCTCTATTTTCCCAATTTTTATGTAGGTATCCACAAAAAAAAATACTTTAAAGGAAAGCGAAAATTGTATTACTCGTTACTTGTTATTTTACTAATTCCCTATTTTCGTCTGATTTCTTATGAACAAATTTATGCTGTGTTTTTATAAGTTAAAAGGAATTCATTCAGCTCTTTTAAAAACTAGGGAGGAATTATTCGTCTCTCGTTATTTTGCTGGTTCTTCCCATTCCGATCAGTTTTAAAAAGAAGTAATATTTCGATTAATTACTATTCTACGTTTTGAATCCGCTTTCATCTTGATTTTTGAGCATAAAAATGTCGCTGTAATAAGGAGTTTTTTTTTTTTTGAAAGCCTTTTGTATTTGTTTCTTTCAATGGAGACTGTTCGCGAGTTTATGCCGTCAAAATACCTATTTCAATTACCTGAGTCTCCACAAGCAGCCATATAGAATCAGCGCTCGTAAAAAATAAACAAACTTCGCTGAAAGTATTGCTTCCGCCTCAGCTCTCTGGTCAGAGATAAATTGTTAACTTTCTCTTCGAAGCGAAAACCGAAAATTTACTACCTAATCGACTCGTCCTTAATCATGCAAATCAGATAACCGTAACGAATTCGAAAATTAACGATCGAATTTGCATTTATTTATCCAAAACCGCAAACACCAACCGAAGACACGTCCATAAACCATCCGACACTATATTCAAATGGCCACACACAGATGAGTACCTATACCCAAACCGAATCCATATCCTCGATTGCGTTAAACTACCGAAACCCATAATTCACTTAATTCCAAGTGATAACTCATGTTAGAGGATTAAGCAACATCCTCTCCAGTGATGTGCAGTTAGCCGCAAAACCATCGCACAACAGTGACGACACGGCGACATTTCCGATCAATCTGCAATCCCAAAACCCATTCGTTCGAAGTATGTATCCGTATTCCGTACCCAGTGATTGTATTGAGTTGACGCGATGAATGTGCTTCACCCGCCACCACCAGAATCATCGTCGTTGTCGTCGTCGTCGTCGTCATGATGATGTCCTTACCGAACCAATCTATCGTCCTTGCACCAGACACAATATTGAAAGCCCTTCATTGCTCACAATAATGATTGTAATATCTACTTTTCGAGTTCGAGGACTTCCAAAGTAGCACCTGCATCAGGAACATTGCCCCTTGGGCGTAGCAGGGTGAGTGTGGTTGATCGAACCATGCAACATAGGAAGCCGAAGCACCCACCCTGCGCATCCGTTTCATGTCCTTACACACGACAACATGGCAAATAAACAACACAGAGAGATACGAGTATAGCGATAGAGCGTTCTCGACAACTCGAGAGGACCGTGTGAATTGTGTTTGGTTGTGGGCGGGCAGCAGTAATATGAGGCGAAGATCCGTTCCACCACTTGTCCCAGGAAAAGCTACAAAGAAAACAAACAAAACAGAAAAAAAAACATTGTCGGCCAGACAGGCATTGACCTGGCGTGTGATTACGACAAAATAAGAAAATTGTCGGTGTCCTTGGGGTTGGGGTGCAACGGGTGCGGGTGGTGGCAAAAAAAGGGCAAAGTTCTGGAAATTCTCCCACGGGTTTGGGTTCGCAAAAAAGTTTCCTTTCCTTTCCTTTCGCTAGAGTTTTAATAGGACGACGACGACAACGTCGGCGAAGACGATGATGATGAGCATGATGATGAAATCCTTTACCGAAGAGAGTGAGAGAGACTCTGTTGTATACTCTTGTGGAACCTTTTTTTATTTTGGCAAAATTTATTGAGGTAGACTGTCGGAGTGTTCAAGGGTTTCATGGGAAATAGCTGTGCTTACTGCGTTCAGTATAGTGGCTGTGTGTGTGTGTGTTTGACTTGTATTGGCATTTAGAAATTTTCTCGAGTTCGTTGAATTGCTCAAAGGGAAAGGGAAAAATGTTACGGATGATGAATGGACCCCTAATGGGATGCCATTAACCCGAATGCATTCGAGATTTTATTGTGGCACAAGGACCTTGACTAGGTTTTTTTTTTCGTTCTGGAACTTGTTACGGTGAATTTGTTTTGAGCAAAGAAAACCACAGATCACATCAAAGGCTTAGATCAATACGCCTATTCCCACGGCGTGCTTGTTGACTTTGGGTTTTGTTTTTGAGTGGAATTATGTATGCAATTCACACGCACGAGTAATGGCAGTTGGGTCTGCTATTAAGTACTTGCAAACTGATGCGTTCTCGCAGTTGTAAAGTTAGTCTTAAGTCTTAGTTATAGAGAAAATCCTTCTGCTTACATTTCAATTTAATCTCATCTTCTTATAAAAGCACTAGGAACATGCAAAGCCGAACGATGTATAAATAAATCTGTCAGCCAATTAAGTCCACACGTAAAAGAATGCACTTCTTTCCTTTTGAAAAAAAAAAAACAGCAACAGAATAATATAATAATAATAATAAATCTGAAGCCAATGGCCGACGCCCCTCCAGCGCTAATCGTCCAAAAACCAATTTCACAAAGTGGAAGCATTCCTGAATGCATGTAGTTCATGCCCCTCTGATCAAAGGTTTCTGCTGACAGTTCCATGGACGGAGGGACACATAGGCTACCACCCAATTGGTCTACGGTTAGAGCTTTATAGTATGTCTATGTGAACAGGATAAGCTCCTTTTTCCGAACGTATCGCACACGGGACATATACACTATAATCGGTTACAGTCTGGCACTTTTCAAGGGGTATTCCATTCAATGATTCACATAATTCCAATTATTCACTTGGTTCGCTCTTTAAAGGGGGAGTTGTCGCATTCATCCTATCGTCGGTCGTCGTCACAAGGATATTCACTGCGTGAAGGTTTCCACTTAAAAGCCAGAGTGTGGATGGGGTGGGTTTCATTTTTATTGTTAAACGAGGATCGCGGGAAGTAATTTCATTAACTACAGCTGCGTAAAATGATTTCGACGGATTTCAATGCGAGTGGTTTTTATTTAATTCACTTTGTTGAGTAGTTCACTTTTTAAAATCGAGTAGACTTACGATTTTTACATGGGTCGACATAATTACTTTTAGAGCTGCTACACGGGGAACAGATTTTATGAATTATTTTAAGCATTGCTCAGTTTCGGTTTATCTTATTCTCGTTTTTGGCACTGGTTCTTGGTCTGCTCAGTTTTTATTTGGGAGAGAATGATTTTTCTCAGGAATAAACCTTTCTTGATCAATGCAGATAAAAACAGTGGAAGCCCCTTCGAAAAGTATTTATTTTAAACCGAACTTAATTAGAAAATACGAGGAAAAGAGAGAGCAAGCAAATAACGAGTAGCGATTAGCGAATCATAACTCGTTATTCGTTATGTCTTCTGAGTTGTAGGTATTGTTAAGTCTGTCATTATATTTTCAAAAAAAAAACCTTTACTCATTCCCCAGGACATAGGGATTTAAAAACTAATGAGTAACGATTAAAAACTCTCTTGGATCTTAAAAAGGGTCCTGAAAATGTACTAATAAATCTGTTACAATGTTGTGAAAAAATGAAAGATACCAATAAGCGCTCATTCGTCATTCCCATCGACATAAAGAGAAATTTAGCAAACTAACGAGTAGCGATTAATACCCTTCTTCACTCTTTAAAAGTAATCATGAATTGATGAATCTGACAGAATATATGTGAACATTCTTCTAGAATAGTTAGTGAATAATTTAGTACTTGGTGGTAGTGGCTCAAAGGCTTATAGTGTATTGACGTACCTAGTACTTTTGGGTTATTTTGACGAATTTTTATTACATAGGGCGGAAGACTACGCCAGTGAACTAAAAAATAACGAGTACGTTGACTTACAGCTCCTTATAGAATGTATATTTTCCCTCCAGTACTGTTCTCAGGCAGCTTCGTAGAATATTAAATTTAAAAGAGATGGCAACTTTTTCTCTACAAGAGACACAATTGTTGAAAAGTATACGGACAGATTTAACACAAATTTTACCAAACATGCAAACGTCAGATTCGTTCTTGCATTTGACAGATTACAAACACTGAAGTTTCTTGGATAAAAACTCGTTAAATTTGTTATTATACGAGTATTGGCCGCGTTCCACTGCCTGCTAGATGACAATTCACCATCTGCGCTAGACGTCTACCACTTTTTGTGAAATTTCCCTTTCAGGGATACCCGCTGCATTGAGAAAAAAAAAACATTTCAAAAATTTACAAAATAAAAGTAAATACGAAACCGAGCAAGTATTGTGATAAGATTATTAATAAGGTTAGTGATATAGCAATTCAGATATTGTTTTTATAATATATATCAGTACTTTAATTGTTGAGTGGAAATAATTAATTAATAATGTCACTTTGCCGCCGGCGCTAGGGTTCTGGCGCGTGCATTTCTTCATCTGGGATATTTTGTGCTAGACGTCTTGCGGACATCGGAGCGCGGCCATTATTTTAACATTTTACGTTTCTACGGAATGGAATGTAGAGAACAGAAGAAATATGTTCTGTACTGATGTATCTGTCAAGTTAGAAAAATTGGCAGGTAATTTACCCATTAAATGCTAAGCAACAAATAAATATGAAAAGAAGTGGAAAAAAGAATATTGGCATTTACAGTTTTTAAGTTTAAACTGACTTTCGATAGGCCTGTTTTTTTGAGCTTCGTTCTCAGCAAAGCAAAGTAAAGTAGGATTTTCAGCACGCAATTACAACAACTACGCTTTACTTGACACTTCGAGACTCGCAGTAGTTATTGTAATTTGTGTGCTTAAAATCTTACTTTACTTTGCTTTGCTGAGAACGAAGCTAAAAAAAACACAACTATTATTTCCTTCGTTGTATTTCCAAATTAGATTGACTTTTAGTTGAAAGTTCGCCAATGGATCTTACATTTGGCATTTATTTTTTTTGAGCTTCGATCTTAGCAAAGTAAAGTACGATTTTCAGAACTCGATTACAAAAACTACTGCGAGTCTCGAAGTGTCAAGTAGAGTGTGTTGTAATTGCGTGCTGAAAATCCCACTTTACTTTGCTTTGCTGAGATCGTAGCTCAAAAAAACAGGCCTATTGACAACTAAACAAATGTTATATTTATTTCCATACTCGAAATTCACTTTATGTTTCCGCGCCAATATATTTTTTTTTTTCAACTCCCAAATAATGTGATCGCTGATATTTCTGTCGCTCAGTCAACAACATTTCAAATAGAAAATCATTTTATTTTGTAATTTGCTAATAGTACATCATTTCGTACACGTGTGTCCCAACAGCAATGCCAGGTCGTGATGGTAAGTAAATCCCATCAGCAGCCTCATTCGAATTTTGCATGTCCGCTCCCAATCTCCAGGTGAAAGAAGACTTACAAAAGTTGGCAACTACACAATGACAGGACGTGTTCTTGGCAAGGGGCATTTTGCCCGTGTCCAAGAGGCCACTCACATCCATCTAAATGTCAAGGTCAGTGTTAAAAGCTTTTGATTCATCTATGTGCCCCCCAAAATCGCACCCACCTAAAAGCAATTAACCTTATTTTTCGAACAGAAATTTGCATTAATCCGCAAAGTCCCTCCCCAACTGAATAACAATTATAATTGAAGCTCGAAGAGCATATAATGGAACCTCTCAAGTGTCAGAATCCAATCGAGACTACAAGGTCACACCCAGCCAACCAACAATCAAATCGCGAAGACCTCTTTATCATTGTAGTCGTCGAGTCGTCGTCGTAGTCGCAGCCACCTTGACTTTTAAAAGTTATTGCTGCCGCCGCTCTTCTGACGTTGTTCATCATCGCGGTCGCGTCATGCACACTGTGCACTGATTCTGCAGATGCCAATGTGTCTGTCCGTCTAATTTCGATTTGGTTTCACTCCCTCTTTTAGCTCTCAATCAGTATTGACGACCGACATGATGTAGGTATACGATCAGCTAACTTAAGCTGATTACCGATTTGTTTCGATCACTGCACAGATAATGGGCAATCCGCATGGCTTATGGCGGTTACCTGGACAATATCGCCCCTCCGTATCCATAATTGTCGATAATTGCACAATTGAAATTCGAATGAAAAAATAAAAATAATTTAAACCTATGCAACAAAGCAATTCGCGGCGGTCTCCACTCGACTCAGAGGATCAAGAATCAAACACGAATATCAATTACCCGCGATTGATCTTGTTTGATTGAAAGTTAGTCAGACAGACTGTCGGTCTGAGTGAGCCACTTCTCCACGGGTCGTGGGGATTATCTCTGTTGTGATTGATCAATTGCATGTCATGCGGTGCGCTGCTTGCAGGTGGTTTATTTATTCGATTTTGCTCCAACTCACCAGTCGAAAACTATATTGCTGTTGGTTCTATTTTATAATTAGATGCGAGTCAGTCCTTGACTTAAGTAAATTCTAAGAGGGAGTCCGAATCACGGAAATGTCAAAGCAATTTTACCATATTTGTCGAGTATTAAGATTAGCCGAGTCTTGGATCGAATTAAGTGAGCCGTAACTTGTGATTGCCAAGTTCGTTGGAATAATTGCAACAGAGAGACAGAGATAGAGATAGAGTTTATCGCAGTGCTGGGTGGGACAAGTTCTTGGAAACTAGTAATTTGGTCTTGACAGTGTGTTTTTTCCAAGCCCGATTTCAACGTCAAATAAATTACGATTGACTAGAATTTTTCATATGGAAATAACTTACTTGTTCGTCAGAAGTTGCGGACAGAAATATTAAGTACCAAATCGAACTAGCTTTCCAATAACATTGTTTCTCAGGGGTATCTGCAGAGGGTCTTTTATACAAGAGAAAAGTCTTACTCGACGAACAAAACTATGAACTCAAAATATTAAAGGTTGTGATTGGCTGAAATCGGTCATCGGAGTAGTTGTTTCAGTTGACGTTTATGGAGGGGTAGCCAACGAATATAGTCAAGAAATTCGACTGAGTACTAAGTTGATAGTTCGTTATGTAGCTGACGTAGAGAAAGTGACGTTCCGAACCAATTTTGCATTCACGTTAAATCTTATCCAGGCCAATCTAGTCGACTTAAGACATGTAACTATATTCTTGAATGTGCCCATTGACTCAATTCCATTTCATCTGTTTTCTGTAAACAGAGTGCAACAGCCAGATAAAAGAAGTAAGTTATTCTCAATGAATGATCTTTTATTGAAAAAAAAAGAAGTTATTGGTAAAAATTTATTAATCTTTCAAATGTTCAAAATGACGTTCATGTGTACCTACCAGCGTTAAAATTTTAAAATTTCATAAATTAAATCTGTTCCCACATTTACTTATGTTTTTATAATTTTGCAATTGATGAAATTTTTCGGTCAGTCTCCCAAATCTCATTTTTAAAAATATTACTGAAAAAAGTACGGGAACACCCCTTTAAGCTGTCGAAATTTGAATGGATGTTAATGGACCTAAGTTAGTTTCTCTTTTAAGAAATTTCATGAAGGTGTTCATGATTTAGGAGCAGGACTTTGTAAAAATTTATTAAACTTTCTGTCATTCTTCCCGTTTTTGGCAGACATTAAGCATTTTTAAGCTCATATTATAAAGGCACTTGAAACATTATATTTTGATCACAACTAAAAAAAATAAGCCGAAGACTCCTCAAGTCAAAGAAACCAACAGAACCAATAATTGTGAAAAGATAATTCGAAACAAACTAAGCTTTTGAACTACCAAGTGTCAAAACAGTCTAATGTCAGTTAGATTCTCGCTTTTAATTATTGTTTGCTGCATAAATGTGCTGGACAATAAACTATCCTTGAAATTATTTAATTTAACTTTAACTTTTATACTTTTAACTTCCTTAAAACCTTTCCATTGACTTTGTGTCTGTTTTTCCAAGCGTTCTTAAGCCTATTATCAGCAATTCTTGTAAATGTAAAATGTGTTTGCACACTTTTTTATTTGCTTTGCGATCATAGTTCGTTTTTTTTTTAACAACAACGCAAACAAATATGCAATCCTCAAACGTTATACCAACTTATAGCTTTAGTGTCAGAGATAATTTTTGTCATCTTTTAGGCGCTTTTTGGGTTTTTGCTTAGTTTTTGAATGGCTCCTTCGGCGTATTTTTGACACTTCTTAAAAATGCGCTTTGACGTTTATTTTCAACGATTTTCCTTGCGTGTTCTCTTTTATAAGTTGTCTGACACATTTTTAAGGGTTCTTTAATACAGAAATGTGTTAAAAACATTTGGTTTCTTTTCAAATGTCATTTCTGCGTTTTTTTTTTTTGTGTGCTGCTTTACATTTGCGTGTTTGGACGCATCGTCAAGCACTTTATTTAAATGTTTTTTTTTTTTTTTGTAGCGTTTAAGGGATTGTTTTTAGAAAGCAATCCTGAGTTTTCACAAAAAGAATTAAAGTCTAATTCTCATTAAAAAAATAATGAAAAAAAACATCTGCCAACTAACAAGTATTCCATTATTCCAGTGCATAGTCAATGATTTTGTAGCTTTCGCAACTGTAGCTACAAATTCAAAAATAGCTTGTGAAGGTGTTTTGTTCTCACTCGGATTTTCTTCTGTCAGCCAAACGCAACGACATGTGACAGTTTTTGCTTAGGAAATCGATTAAGCAGCAAACTCTTGAAAACGTGTTCCCACATTATTCAAAGCAAACACAACGTATGGCCGCTTCTGGTGTGCCACTGGCTTACCCCCCGTACGACTTTAATTACAATTTCAAGGCTTCAAACGACTTCATTACTCAACTTATCTAAGTGCACACTTCCAATCTAATCTCAATAAGACCCTTATCTTACGTAACCATGCAGTCACCCCACAACCAGTTCAATATTCCGATACATGCCGTACATCGTACAATTAATTGGTATAACATGGTCACTCCGTCGAGCGCCCCAATCGCGCAAAACCACATCATCTTGTCGTCGTCGTTGTCGGAGTCATCGTTGGTCGCTTCACGTGCACTCTAGCAGAGCGCATCGGTTTTGGCCATTATCGGGACAAGAATATTGGCAAACGAATGAAGCGACTGACTCTGCTGCAGCATCAGCTCCTCCAGCCTCCTGCTTCGAATGTGCATCACCACCCCTCCCTTCGTTCACTCACTGGTCACTGCCAAGTGCCACAAGTGAAGTGATCTGCAGCAGTTCCTCTATGCTGCAACTGGTTTACGATGCGAGACATTGTTATTGCACTTATGTGTGTATATGTGTGTGCGCCCAGCTCCACAGGGTCCCATGCTGCTGTCGTATCGTTTCGTAGTCCCAGCTCCCAGACCCAGTCCCAGTTACAAACAGTACTGGTAGCTACATATCATCTCTCTCTCTATACTCGCGAATACTTAACGCTTCGCAGTTGTATAATTGCGAAACATGAAACGACGACGACGACGCCAGTAATAACAACAACATCGGTAAAGGCAATCATGGCGACGACGACGACGGCGACATACAGTCTGGCGATACGTGACACATATTGTGGGCTATTCGGCGGCCTGGCAACGCTTGGCTGCTGGCAATCGGTGTGCACGCTGTGTATGTGTGCGTCTTTGGGGAATTTGCATCTTTGCAGCAGCAGCTGCCCTCGCAAAATTCGATTGAGGTTTCGAGATTCCGCTTGACTGGGCATGGAGGAAAACTAGCAACCATTTGGGCGGGAGGTGAGGTGACGGTGCTTCTGGACGAGTGAAGCACTTATCTTGGACGCTTTCAACGAGCAACACTTTGCACTTAAACCAATGGGGGAGGCGGCTCTGTACTGTGTACACGTTATCACACGTCGTTGTTGCGGGTCCGTTTTCATTTTGCTGATAAAAAAGTTCAACGAGATGGATTTTCCTTTTTGCGAACTTTTTTTTTTGCATTTTCCACTTTTGCATAGATTTGTAAAGTGGCCGACGACGACGATGCAGCAACGGCAACGTGCAAACTGGTAGTTTCTGAGAAGAGAGATTATAGAATCCGGGCCATAATGTCAGCTTTTGGTTTATGGCAAACGATGTGCCAGAGGAATCAAGTGCACGGCACGGTGTTGTTATGTACGTGAGCCATCAACAGTCGCCGAGTTCTGAAAGAGGAAAGAACATGCACCGGTGGGTATATGCACTACACAGGCACACACCGCAAAGGTGCGATATGCAAAATTTCGAGTTCGAGCTTATGCAACAGCGAAGCTGCGTCGTTGGTGGATTGCAGTGAGGAATACTTTTTTTTTTGCTTCTTGTGAGATTTTTTTTTTAAGATGACTTGTGTGATGACTTTTGAAGGGTTTCTTGGGCAGTCGTTGATGAATAAGGAAGAATTTCAAATTCTGACAATTTCTCTTCAGATCAGCAATGAAATCGGCTCATTAGTTCTGTTTTTAACTTTCTCCATTACGTAGTAAGAGAAAGATATTGTATTCGTACAAAATTTCGAACTCGAGATGTTAATCAATTATGATATTCCGATGATAGAGGAACTCAAAAAAGTGGGTCGCAAAATTCTGTCCGTCTGTCTGTCTGTCTGTCTGTATGTCCCGAGTCCTACAGCCTAAACGCCTGCTCGGATTTCCTTCAAACTAAGGATTTGGAGTTTGGGGGCTTACAGTTCGGAGCCGTATTTTTTTTGCACTGTACCCTTAATATTAATGGTACTTCCTATACAAAATGTTCATACCAGTATGATTTGTTTGAAAAAGGCTCTAACGACTTCAACCAAAATTGATATTTGAGCTTAAGTAGGTGAGGTTACCACGACTGCATACTCAATTTTCCGCTACAAAATCGAATAACGGTACTTTTTAAATTTGGACATATCTCGAAAACGGTCCATACGATTGTAACAAATTAGTTTTTAATGCTAAAAACTTAGTTTTTCTCTATATTATCGTAAAATGGATTTTTGAAAAAAGTATTTTTTTTATAAATGCAGTTTTCTTTAATTTACTTAAGAACCGCAGCATCGATTTTGACCAAAATGCAAACTTAGGGTAAAATTGATGTTTTCAATATTATTGCGTCCTTAATTTTCAATTCGATTCACCTAAAACGCTGATTTTAAAAATTGCTCATATCTCGAAAACCCCATTTTCGATTTCGAAAAAAAAAACTTTAAAAACCAAGTAATGCTTACATCCCGAACAATAACTTGTACTCGGTTTTCAGCTAAATAGTTAAGCTAATTTTAAAAATTGCTAATATCATTTACCTACGGGACGCTTTAGAGAAATTTTGACTCCTTTTTGAACGCCTGGACTCCGGACACATCTTTTTGACTCCTTTTCGAGAATGTGGAACGTTTTTGCTATAGTTCAAAATTGCTTGGAATTCGAAGGAATTTGTTTTTACCTGAATTTGAATTACAGTTATATCGGTTTCTTTAAAAAAGGAAAAAAATAATATTAACATGGGAATGGGACTCATTTTTTTCATACGTGACTCTTTTTTTTTTTACTTTTTCTTTTCTGAACATTTTCAGAGGAAACACTGCCTCGAGGTAGATGCTTTCGCTTGTAGGCCTTAACCGGAATAGTTGGAAGCAAATGAAACAATACCCTCCTATGGGTAATGCACAAGACTTTTGTAGCCCCTTTAGACATAATTGTAAGGTCCAATGGATTTTTCTAAAGTCAAGTACTTTGTTAAGGGCTAAAATTAGGCGAAGCCAAGCACTCCCTAAGAGTTTGGTTAATGTCTGCTTAATTTTGTGTATGGAATAAGAATGCAGACAGCTTGAACATTGTGAATTGTTTCCTGTATTGATAAATCCCCTTTGTATCGCTGCCTTTGGTGTATGTGATGATAACCGCCGAGCTTCAGCTGCATAGCACATAGAGCCACAACCAAATTTCTTTAAAAATGTATGGATTTAATTTCTGGCTACAGATGTATGAGTAGCATGTAGAGGTTGCCATTTATAGTTGCGGTTCTTCGCCCCTCATTTCAAAAGAAATATAAAGTCGGAAGACGACGCCTGTGTAATGTATGATAGTGTCTTTCATTTGAAACTTGCGGGTTGTGCTCGCACTGATAACACCAAAAACCATTTGTCCAAAAACGCTTCTCAGTTGAAAAGATGACTTTTTGACCGAACTAAATAATTGGCGTCAAATTTGAGTTCAATTGGAAATAATGTTGAGACCTTTTTGATATATGAGAGCAACCATCCAGGAACATATACTAAATAAAATTAGTTGGCGTAACAGGTCCTCCGTAGGGACCCTAGACCTAGCTCACAACCATTCGTTTTTAAGTTTTGGGACGAATGGAAGAAATCTACAATTTTTATGTCGCGTCCAAACTGCTCTTTCATGACAGTTATACCATACTAGCGAACGAATATTCGCCAGTTTCGACAGACAGTGGTGGAGTGATGCCAGACTTTTCAGACTAGCTTGCCCGCGAATATCATCAAAAATACTCTTTTTGCCCACAACGATGATAAAAAAAAACCGCACTATATTCCCCACGGAAATATAGATACATAAATAATTAAACTACATTAGGCCTGTTGTTTTGAGCTTCGTTCTCAGCAAAGCAAAGTGAAGTAGGATTTTCAGCACACAATTTACAATAACTACTGCGAGTCTCGAAGTGTCAAGTAGAGCGTAGTTGTTGTAATTGCGTGCGGAAAATCCTACTTTACTTTGCTTTGCTGAGAACGAAGCTCAAAAAAACAAGGCTATTATAAAAGGCACAAAACTTAACAAAAAAAAAAACCAGTCTCTCTTTTTGTTGATTTCGAATAATTTTTCTTCAAATTCGGTATTTGAAATGCCTATTATTTGTTTGTTCTGAGAGCTATAGGTCTATTCGCGTACTTTTCCGAGCCAAACACTACAAGTCCGTCAAACTAAAAAAATTGAGCAAAACTCTCTCAGAGAGCTGAAAGTACGTGGATAGACTTCGAGCTACTTTTAGCAACTTTCACCTTGGACATCTAATCCATATCAACAATAAATATATAACTTAAATTTTTGCAGCATATGAAACGTTCTAGGACAACATTCGACCACCACCGAATTTTCTTTATTTTTCTGTGCAATTCAAATTCATTTTTAAGCCGGATTTTGAATTCGTTTCTTGACAACTTTGTGCATTTGACATATTTATCAGTACTTGCCGGTTGAAATTCTCTGAGCTGGTTCGAGCCAAGAGAGGAACCACTCGTTACTTGTTATTTTGCTAATTTTCTCTTTTTCTGTCATTTTTGATGATTTTAATTCACAATCCACAATACTAAAACGCATTCCAGATTAAAAGTTGGCACTCATTTGAATAGACCTTAAAATTTGTGTTTAATTGAATTGAACAACAATCCACCAAGAGATTACTGGCAGCACAAACATGCATATACGTTAAGCTTCTTTCTAAACTTCTTCTCATTACTTTAGACTTAACCTCATCGCCCCCCATATGCAGCTGTCTTAACTTTCTTAATCCGAAAAGTCTTGAACAAGCACTGACCATAAAATAATAAATAAATACTCTTCGCACTTTTCTTCATCCTTTTGTCCTTCAGATCGTTGGCCCGCCCTATCATCTGTTTGTTAATTTCTCTTAATCTGCTGTTAAGTGTTAAATGCGACACCACAATTCTGTCCCGAACGACTTTTAAGCATTCCCGAAATGTGCACACATCTACAATTCACAAAACTTTCCAGAAGAAAGAAGCAATGACAAAAGACACCACCCGGCAGCCACCTTGCACACATAGGACATGACAAACTTGGCATTGGCACAGCCGAAAATAAATTCCCAGACGATGGAGCACACAAAACAATTTGTTTGTGTGTATTCAATCAAGTATGACTGCTGGGCGACACTTAAACTCCATTTTCAGACAAGCACCACCATCACCGTTACCATATAAACGTGTACCCCCCCTGGGCGAAACAATTAATCACATCCACCAGCAGAGCTTAGGCCCTCCTCTCTGGTTATGATATGGCGATTTCATTTCCAAAATGGATACGATAGGTCTTTCTGGCAATTAAATGTGATTTACCACTCAATCGAGTAGACTGCCCTTTGCCCAGTGAATCCTTTCACTTAGTCCTGAATTATCGCACATTTCCTGGTCGAATTCTCTTTCTCAAACGTATTTTTTTAAAACTACCCACCATCGGTATTGGAATGTATATGCGCCTAAGTAGTTGAGCCCCGGTGCAGGACACCCCGTGTCTCGCTGTGGGAGGGGGCAGGAAACGTTTGTTATTTTTATTGCGTATAGCGGTATCTTGAAGCACATTGCACTGCCATTCTACGCTATTATGTGGTCGATGGGGCAGTTTTATATCGTGCGTCCACGGCAGGGATAATAATTTGGAAGTTTTCTCGGTGAGTTGGCCAAATAAATTTTATTTCCGTCCGGGAATTTCGGTTTTATATTGGCTATATGCGTCCCCATCGCGGGGGGTATTCCGTATTCCCCACCCGTTTAGACGGTGGACTATATTATTAAGTGCGGCTTTTGTGGTGGGCTACTTTGTCGATATAGACATTCTTCATGGTCTATTGCGTTCGATATTGTTGCAGGACGACGATATTGTGTGTTTGATGTATGATGACTCATGGGTGGTCTGGAGTTGGCTTTTAAGTTGATTCTTTTTTTTTCCTCGGATATTATCGTAATGGAAGGAGAGGATGACGATATATTTCTCTGCGGGAGGAGAGACCGAACAAAAATCCGATAGATTAATTGCTGAAATTGTTTCCATGGGTAAATAGGCAGTGTTTGGTTTGGTTATCGGTATGGATATTATGCCTCAAAAGGAATACGTCATTTCATATTTTGTGACAAGTTTCTTTGGTAATTATAATTCTGTACTCTACTCGAAAAACAAGCGGATATTCTATTCATATGACATCTCTGCGTCAAATCTGAACCAAACAAGTTCGGAAGTTTTATTTTTTTGACAATTAAAGTCGCCAAAAGTATCCAAAAACAAAATGGATATTCACTTTAACGTGTAAAAGCCGTATAAACATCGTCATTGGCAGAAATTGACCACTGCGTAAAAGAACTGTCCGATTTCGTATGAAGAATTGTTTCGACTTATGAGTGCTTTAACTTAAAGAACTTTGTGGAAATGATAGCCAGAATTACACTTGAGCTTTGAGCAACAGCGAAAACTTAGATTTGAGGAAAAATAAAGACGCAGAGTGCATCTGCTGTAGTAGTAAAAATGATATTTCGGAATTTTTAGCTTTAAACATTTTGCGCCGCTTGCACTTACAATGATAAATGAACTCCTTGTTCAAAATTACTTTAAAGCTCTTCGGTTGCAATAAAAACAATATTCTTCTCGGACTACCTATACAGAAATTTCTTTAGAATACTTTCAAATAAACGCAACAAGTCCGTTACTTCTTATAGTGAGGTTAAGTGGTTGGTTTCCAATTTTATGTCAGCTAGCTCGTGCAAAGGTTTCGTTCATGCATTTGGTGACTTTGTCCACCTGCATTCTATGACGAATTGAATTGGTTTTCTCTATTGTGAAATTTGTCTTCTTATATGGAACGGTTGAGGGACCGCTGGCTACCAAGCCTTACATGAGTTCATTCACCTTCTTTTGAACACTGAGGCCTATTCTTTCATGCCAAGGCTCTGAAGCCTCTGAAACTAAGCCAATTATGACATTCAAGACAAGATAACCAGTCCATATCTTGTTATTCCCCGGCCCTAATTATCTTTCCCTATTATGTCTAAACATCGGGATTTTAAGTCGGATGAAATAGTTTAAAATTAGCTTGAGTATAGTATAAATGATCATAAAGACAACTTATAGGCTCTTTGGTGGGCTGGTGCATCTTCTGCAATTTGTCATAAATACACAGCGAGCTTAGCAGTAAGACCCTTTCTTTCAAAGAGTTAATTTCACTCTTCATTTTACATCTAACGAGCTTAGGAGCCCCATTAATGTATCCGCCCTCACCTATTAAGGACTGTGGTTTAACAGACGGGTCCGATGCAAGAAATTTCATAACTTCATCGGTTACCCTCTGTCGTTTCATTCAGCCTTTATCGCTGCTCATCGAAGCCTCTGAATACCAAATGACCCTTAACCACCTCATTGAAGCGTCTGAGGTCTGAACGCGTAATGGGAATTCCTCACATTTCAAGTATGGATCAATCTGTGACACACTTTACCATACAACGACAGTACCTATTTGAAACCATCTTTAAATTGGAATGAAAATAAAAAAAAAAAACCTCGGCGGCCATATGTCACTCACTTTCAGTTCCATCAGCTACACTGCTACTTTATCCGGTCTACCGTAAGTAACACCAAATGCCACAATTATTTACAGCTAAATGGCAAGTTTATGTGCGAATCTATCTATTTTAATTGCATGATTTTATCTAATCTCTAAATGGCCAACAGCAATTTATTTATTAACTTCTGGTAGGCAATTCCCCAGCCACATTTCAATCAAACCAACAAAAACGCATACTGCCAGACCAAATTGCCTCCAATTTTCTTTAATTTACCATTTTAAGCTCTAAAACCCATTTTCGATGCGAAATTTATCTCACAAGCACACAAACAGTTGAACGGCATTGCAACAAAAAAAAAAAAACCCCAACAAAATCAAATGCGCGCTCCAGGAGGTCGTGAGATCTGAAAACTAAGTCGTGCGCGCATTAAAATCACCACAAAATCACACTTCAAGGCTTCTTCCTGTTATTCCCATTTCGGATTGAGTTTGAGATGCGGCTCATGAACTTGAAATCGCACTCGTAACGTGTTACGTGTATACATATTGAGATATGAAATTTGCACTCGTATTTGGGCATATCCAGAGAGGAGTGTTTCGACATTTAACAAAAACATTCACACACACCTTGTGTTTGTGTTTTTTTTTCTGTATTTACATCGCATCAATCGTTGTGACAGACCTGTAGTTCTATAGGCTTTTCGCAGTACAATTAGTCAACCCTTTTGCGGTGGCCTTGATAGCTCAAGCGTGCTAGTGTTTCGGCCGTTAACATTATGGTTTACTATGCAAGGAATGATTCCTACGATCCGGCGAATCTCCATCATCGCACAGCACAGTCGACCAGCCCCACGCCGTCACCCGCTGCGGCCAAACGAGCGAAGAGGTCTTTGTCCAGCCAGCCAGTGTCGCATGACTAAGAGGTAAGAGCTAGAGCTTCGCGCCGCCACCGGGCCGGACAGCATTGTGTGGCGCATGATTGAGCAGATTCGACGCATTTTCAAAAGCTGAACGTCGAATAGAAATATGTGCACAATGGACAGCAGCCGTTATGGCCCATATGTACACAGTACACAACTTGTACTTGTACAATGTACGGGTATACACACAACTAAAGTGCATGCTGTGTGTGCTGTTGATAATGATGATTACCACGTCAGAATGTGTGTAATTGATGGATAGACTTCGATCACAGCCGAAGTGAGTAATTGAGCTGTATTAGCATCACACCTTGTTCACGATGTGTTTTTTTTATAGCTTGCGATGAGGTGCGTGCTAAGGGTGTTCAATCGATGCACTATGCACATGTGGCTTGCTAAGAGCGACAGTTTATTGCACTGCACTATGAGCTGCAGTGCCAGCGACTGCCGTTAAAAGGGATAATGGGTTGGATTAATCATCAGTGTGTGATCAGTGATCTGAATGACTAATGAACGATTGTGGGGAGGGATATAGAATGATCTGATTCCAATTAATAAATGATTAATATAAATTATACATGGCAACGGAAGTGCTTACCGCAGCCGTCAGCATGTTGATAGATAGTTTACACCATTTTAATGACACTGACGCTGGCTGTTGCAACAACATGTGGCAAAAAGAAGTCTAATGGGTTTCATACCTACCACTTTTTCTTAAACGCGTCATGTTAATTTTAATCGTAGCTTAGCAGTTTTGACAGATGGAGCGCTAAATAATAAAGTATTATACCAATTAACAGCACATGTAGTAAACTTCTTCGATATAAGTGTTACACAATTAGAAAGAGAAAATGCTTCCTTTTCATAAGAATACTCACCTAATCGCACACAAATATTTCTTTTGAAACGGGCTTTGGCTGTTTTTCAAGCGTTTTTAATCAGGGATTTTCATTTTCCCAAGTTTTTTGTACGTACAAAATAATAGGTCGCGTACTTCCCCGAGCCAAACACTACAAATCTGTCAAACTAAAAAAATTTAGCAAAACTCTCTCAGAGAGCTGAAAATATACGCCAAAGTACGTGAATAGACCTCGAGCTACTTTGAGCAACTTTCATCTTTGACATCTAATCCATATCACAAAGAAATATATAACTTACATCTTTGCAACATATGAAAAGTTCTAGGACTACATTCGACCACCACCGAATTTTCTTTATTTTTACAGATTTTATTGTTCTGTGCAATTCAAATTCATTTTTAAGCCGGATTTTGAATTTGTTTCTTGACAACTTTGTGCATTTGACATATTCATCAGTACTTGCCGGTTGAAATTCTCTGAGCTGTTTCGAGCCAAGAGAGGAACCACTCGTTACTCGTTATTTTGCTAATTTTCTCTTTTTCTATCATTTTCGATGAGTACGTGTATGTGTATAGACTTTGTGCGATTGCAATCGATTTATATCGATTGCGTTCGATATAAACCGCGTACGCGAACAAACCTAAAAAACTTAAAATGTTATGTTGCAAGAAAATGACATTAGGCTAGACTTTTGGCATTCAAATGTCAACTGCGGTTTGGTCTGCTATGCAATGAATTGGCATTTGGGCAAGATGCAGGAGGAACTCTACACACATGGTGAAACGTAAAATTGGTTGCCGTTGGAAAAGCATTGGCAATTCGAGTAACAGACTTCGAAAAAAGAAGAAAAGGAGTATCGAGACAGCTGACTGGCTGATGTGTCTCAGTTTTCATTTTCTAAATCGGTCTTATGAGCAGCTTTTTCAGTTGACGTTTATGGATGGGAAGCCGTCGAATCTAGTAAAGAAATTCGTTACTGATTACTCAATGGACATTTCTAGTCTAGGTTTTGCGCGTTCACCTTTTAAACCTTATATAACTACGTAAATACACCAATAATCAACTTTCTATCTCCCTAAAATCAGCCGCCAATAACTAACAACCCAAAGTTCTCCTTAAATTGTGAAACAACTTTGCAGTTTCCCATCGTAGAATCACATCAAAAACCCCCATGCAAGACATCATTTTTTATTGCAACCTCCACTCAGTATCTAAAGATGTGTGCACGTTAAACCCTATGAAATCGCATTCAATAAAATCAAATCACTATCGTAAACCAATCATTAAGTATCCCTATACAAAAAGAACATGGTGGGCCCCTTTCATTTCACAATATGACATCTGACCCACAACGGTTGTCATAATTTTCGCATAAATAGTCTCGCTACTGCGAAAGCATGTTTCCAATTCGGAAATACATTCATACCCGGCCAGAACCGAAAAACGTGATACGCTTCCAATACCTTGTGCTGCACACCGGTTAATTGCATTCGCACACAGCACGAATTCAATCAAAACGAAACCAACAAAAAAAAAAACTAAATAAAAAATAACAAAATAAAAAAACGGAACTCAAATGCCTCCGCCGAATGTCAACCCAGTCGCATTTTCGAACACCCAGTGTCGAATAATTTTCGGAATAAAATTTTACAACCAAACCACGACCACAGATGATGTGATCCTCCTGTCCCACTGGTTCACTGAAAATATAAAAAAAAAACTATTTCACCGTAGACATTCCATAAATGCATCGAAAAACACGGTTCGGTTGTTATTACTGAACACAGCCCATTGATTCGAATCCGCGATGGTGATGTGTTTATGATGTACTCTCCAGCCGGCAGTTCACAGTGGCAGTGGTGGCACTGAAACCACGCAAAGAATCAAGGAATTGCCCAAGAATTACCCAGAGAATTCCTATATACTGTATAGCGGAGGCAGTTGCATTTGCGGCGAAAGAAGGAGGAACGACGACGCCAAATGACGAGAGCTGGATTGATCGGCGTTGCAGTGATCTTGGAGGTCAACTTCGTGACTTGATGAAGCGAGACACTCAATGATGTTGCAAGGCAAATGAACCTCCACGGAACGCTATGAGCCTATTAGAGGAACAGTATAGGGAAAAATAAAAAAACTCCATATCCAGGGGAGACGCGAGGACGCTTTGCGGGACGACTAGGTATTGTTGGATGGTTAATTTTAGCTCGTGTGCGGAGTTCAATGCGATTATTGGCCTCCCTTGCATGCAGATTGGCCTCGTTAGAGTGTAGGTATACTTTCGGACCTCTAATCTCCTTTCTGAGGAAGACGAACACATTGACACCGAGTGAGCTGGTGGCCCACAATGATTTGTACAAACTGATTTGCGCGCGCGTAAGTTTCTTCTTGTTCGTCGTTGTATATATGCAATTCCTAATTGCGCAGGTGAATCAGGGAGCCCAACTGTGCCAGTTCAATTCGAATGGAATACAAATGTGAACGGGAATTTGCATTGAAAGGATTTGTTTCAGAATTGTACACCCGATTTGCATTAATTGTGTGTTGAGTGTGCAACCCTTAATTAGTGATTTTCAATTAGGATTGGAAGAGGCCGGGAACGCCATTAGATACAGCGAACAAAGGAGGTTGAAAGCCACATAACCATGGTCGTTGTGGCGGTGCAATGTATGCAATGACAATCGAATTAGGGCCATGTACCAGTGCAGCGATCGAAACTAATCGCTATTCAGAGAGGAGTGCATTATAAAATCCGAAATGCATTAGACCGCTCATTACACACCGAAGGTGTTTGTATGAATAATGTCTGCCAGTATCGAATGGCATGCCCATGGCCAAAGGGTATGTGCAGGAAGGTGGAATTTGGAATGTAATTTGAATTTTATTGAATAAATTTCTGGGGCAGGGTATCGATGCAAATGTATTCGCCAATCACTTCTATTCGACCCTGTAGCCCAATAACTCGCATTTGATGGTTTATTAAGCAGATTCAGCGAATCTGTTTGGTTACACTGTGAGAAATATGTCCACAATCTTGTGTTTTAGTTTGCTCAGTTAAGGATCGATGTGATGCTGTGGTCCTTACAAATTTTCCGTTGTTAATTTAAAAGACTTCCAGTGCGGATAAAATGTTTCGCAATTCTCTAGGCTACACATCAAACCAGGCGACTGGCTTTCCCTCGCTTCGAACTTCCCGGAGGATGATTTCATTCGCCGGCGAATTCATCGGCGAATCCCAGCCACGGCGAATGAATAATGTGCATCATATACCATGTTCCCACCAACGTGATTTAGCCGAAGTGATTTATAAATCACGAAAGGCGTCTCCACCGAACTTTAAGTGATTTAGTTTGAGATTTTTCTCGACTTTGACATTAGGTGTCCAACACCATCGTTATTCTTTCTGTTTTTTTGCCATACCTGCCAAGAATAAAACAATTTAATAAAAATATCAAAAACTCACCGAAACAGGAACAAAATTAGAAAATTGTATTTGAAATAATTTCTTTGACAGTTTTTCTTTCTTTTTTGTTTGCTGAATAAAGTGCTGAAGTTAAGAACAGGTATGTTCGATTTTATTTTGTGTGGATTTGCGATGACAGATACGTAATTAAAATTTAAACACGTATAAATCACGTAATTATAAATCACGAAAATGTATGATAAATCAAGTAATTTATGAGATGATTTAGCTAAATCAAGTTGATTTAGCTAAAAACCGTTGGTGGGAACATGGTAATAGTTTGCTTCCATTGTTACGTTTTACTGATTTTGATGTTTCAAAACTTTATCCGGTTACATGCAACAGGTAACAAATTCTCTCAGTGCATGAAACTGCGAGAAAATAACCACCCACCTAAGGACAGCTTACTTAACCTATATAATATATACCTATTGCTTTTCTGTGTGCAAAACATATCAAAATCCGTATATAGGGAGCTTGCACTCGTTCAGCCGATAGACGCAACCAACATCAACCGACAGACTTGACACAACTTAATCGGAAAATATTCATCAAACGAATGTTAACCAAATGTTAACCAAATTGATATGCTAATAAATTTTAATTTGCTAGCTCCCCTCCTGTCGTGCCAACACCAACACCCTCTCCGTGAGACCCTCATCAGCATCAATGGTGCTGCAAAGCGCCTGACATACGACGCGTGTTCGCCCGGGTACATAATATACTCGCACATTACCGTGTTGCTGCTACTGGCCATTGTGTATACGACGAATATCTCTCGCTGGCATCTATCTCGATGTGCTGCACCTCGGTGTGTGCAATAATGCCTACCTCGGCGCAATACTGAAGTGCACCCATAGATATAGTGACTGCAAACATTTTGCGCAAATCTGGCAGATAAATTCAAATTGAAATTCGAAATCAAGCTGCCTCTGTGCTCCGATTCGGTTTGCGAATTGTATATTGAATCCGGCGAACTTTATGATAGATTTGCAATAATTGTGGGTGCACAACATGTGAGTCACATTGCATCGCGGGAGCCGAACTTTGTACGGAAGCTGTGACAGCGACCAAGCTCAGATTTCTCTATCATGCAGCGCACTTTATATATCAGAAGTGTGCATGGCAATGCTGATTCGGTAACATAAAGTGCGAAGCAAGTCGAAATCTAAGCCAGGCGGATTGATTTGGACCGTTGTTGAGTTCGTTTTGCCGCCCGATTCGAGTTCTACTCTGTGTGTCGACGGCTGTGCCGTATTTGTGCAATTCACGATATCAATTATTTTGTGTGATTTTGTCGGGGGGAACAAAATTATGTGCGCACTCGGACGTGGTGAACATGGTTCAAAGCGAGAGAGTGTGTTGTGTCCGGCAACCTAATTTCCATTCGTGAATAGTGTTTAGTGATATTATTTAGAATCTTTATAGTGGGAGCCGTGCACGTGTATGGCACATGGAAATTTACAAACATCTACAAACTCATATACGATACGAAGTACGTGAGATAAAGTTTGAATTGAAACTGAGCCATGGTCCAAGGTTCGAATGGGGTTATGCTTTTGTGTCAGCTTTTCCTTAAAGTGACCCGAATTTTTATAATCGACTGACGTTGCTTATCTGTGAGCGAATTACTATATGTGATAACTACCAAAGGACAAGGGAGCAACATGATAAATTATTGACACTTGACAGTTGCATGATTTGGCAGGCTATGTGGGTAAACTTGAAGTAGGTAATAGTTTTGTTTTCTTTTCTGTATATGCAATTCATAAAAGATGATTATATTTACGATTGTGTTTCATTTTCTTTCATTTGTAATAAAAATGCAAAAGACTGGTAAATGGTGCCGGAGATTGAATTGAATGACAGTTGAATAAATGGCATTGGTTGATATGTTCAATCAATCGCTAATCGGAGCTGGATACAGCTTATGTCGTTTTCCATTGGGACCATCAAAAATCTTTTTCAGATCTCAGATTTTATGCGGCTCATGGAACATGCAATGAAATTGATCTGCTTTTGTGAATGGATTAGTGCGTTATTTGACAACAATATCAACTGCTCAAATTGCATTTCTTTTTGGTAAAATCAACCATGGAAATCGGCTTGAAAAATGTTTCCTCTGTTGTAGATACAAATGGAGTAGTTTCGATGATTCGTAGTTTCCAGATGATGAGGAAAACAATGGAGATAATAATTCCTCCAAAACTATGTCCATTGCTGTTTATGTATTTCTTTATTTTGGTTTTCACGAAACTGCACATTTGTTTTAAAAGAAACTTTATTAAATGACGTAAAACAGCTGTGCTGTATTTGTGGTACTATGTGTAAATCTGAAAAAAATATCGAGATCTGCAAAAAGTGATCCGAATCAAAAAAAATATTGATTTTTTTTCCCAATGGAACGCGAAAAGTGATTTAGATCAAAAAAAATATTGAAAATGGAAAACGACATAAGTACATACTTATGTTTGAGTTGAATTAATTGTGTCAGTTTTCACGTGGAGTACCTAACTGTCATGGGCGTTGAATGAATCGCGATAAAACACGTTCAAGAATCTAGCTTATCAAGTCCGACAGCTGGCTGACTTGATGTCTTTAAATTTGTATTCGCCTAAAATGTTCACGCTTACAGTTTTTTTCAGTTGACGTTTATGAGTAAGTACCTACTAAGCTGACATTTCGTTTAGTGTAGCTGACGTATTAAAAGTGACATTCAATCTAGTTTTAGCGTTCAGGCGGTTTAACCCAGACCAATATAGATATTCGAACGAGACTAGATAACGAAAGTAGCGCAAACGCTCTCCAACGCCATCTTGACATATCACTTTTTACAAGACCTTTCACCTGTGCTTCGCCACACTTAGTATAAAATTTCCCACACCTCCTTATGGAGGTCACCATCGCCACTCGTATCTCTAAACATAATTGCACGCTGATAGTGAGGTGTCCCACCCATTAACACGTCAACTGGTTCACAACATGGAGACCATTTACCTGTACACCATGTTCCTCGTTTCCTCTCCCCGCCACACATATACACACGGCATACCTGTAATTAGCCACTAAGTGCATCCATTATTTAAGGGGAAAGTCAATTAAATGGCCTCCTCTAATCCTAACATGACAATCAATGAATAAATGCATAAATTAGACATTTGCGGCTGCTTAGCCAGCCGTTTGCCCCATCCAGGGGCTTCGCATGTTTGCATGGGGGTTGCCGCAGCATATCTTGTCGCTTAATGTTCTCCGATTGTGCACTGGGCTTAAGAGAGCGCAAGTAGGTATATTCGCTTTTCAAACGATGGTTTCGCCTTGTTAACCATCGTCAGAGCCGCTGTGGTCTCCCTATATATGAAGTTGAAGGCTCGCACACTCCTCATGATTGCCCTCCAGAGAGAGGTGTAGGTACATCAACAGCGTACAGGTGGTTCGATTCCTAGTTTTCTTTGCGCAGCATATGACCCGCATTTGAAGGTGCACTCGTTCGCTTGCCCATTTCCTACCGCTACCATTAGATACGGAGGTGCAGATATGTTATTTGCGATGTCAATTGTGCCACCAGAGTGTCCATGTGTGGCGAGAAATCATTTCCCATGTCCGCCAATATGATCATCTGCTGCTGCTTCTTCTTCGTTGTCGTCGTCGTATTCCATTTTTGTCTAGTTTTCCATTCGAGAAGGGGGCATGCTAACGCAATTGGGCCCTCTGTATGTGCCCATCCTTCAATGATTGCCACTGTCGCAGGAACAGTAGCATCTGCCGCTGCTGGTACCTCGTAGGCCTCTCCGCGCATTGGCATGTATTGTTGCAGTTTAATTGGAAAGTTTGCGTGGAAGAGGTGCACACTGTGTTGGTTGCAACCTGAAGTGCATTGGCTTGTAGGCCATGTGTGCTGAGACGCTGAGGGTTTATGCAAATTACAACTGCCACAACAGAAGCTACAATGCGATGCCTTGCCAATTTGTATAAGGCGGGCTAAGGTGGAAAGCCCCAATATAACCATATAGCACGGCGGATGATTTGCGTGAGAATATTATGAGATCCATACTTTGTGCGCAGATCGGAAAACGGAAGAATATGGAATATGAATGTCAATAGGGCGGTCTTTTTTGTTATTTGTTCGTTTCGCTATTCTTAACGCGTTGTGAGAAGTCGACATGAATAGTTCATATTTATTTAGTTAAACCCTTTTCTCCCCTGGTGTTTCAGTCTCATAACACTCTTTAATACAAACAAGTTATTTATATTCTATTGTAGCGTGGAACCTAAAATGTAAACAACCCATTAGTCACCAAACAAGATGCACTTCCAATTGGAGGCTCGAATGTAACACTACACTAACTCAGTTAAATTCTACTTATAGGTTGCAGTTAAAGTTCTAACATTTCGTGAGGTTAAGGACGACTACATTATCAGAAATATGCGCCGCGAAGCTAAAATTCTAGCAAAGGTCTCCCATCCGAACATAATTTATCTCTTCGAGACCATAACCGTGAGTAGCCCCCTTCATCTACCTTGCGAATTAACAAACATCAGAGATGTCCATCTAGACCACAAAACGATACTACATAATCACAGAATTGGTAAACGGTGGCGATCTCTGTACGTTCATCACGTCGCAACGTGACGGGAAGCTTGATGAAAAACAGACGCGTCCATTAGCCAGACAGATTATCTCTGCCGTCGCCCATTTGCATGAACGTGGCATTGTCCACAGGTAGGATGGCCGGAATGAGATGATTCCGCAATCACCATGTTCACTAATCCAAGTTTTTACCACCCCCACCACAGAGATTTGAAAATGGAAAACATTTTGCTGGACGCCACGAAAGAAACCATCAAATTGGTCGGTACGTAGGTAGTGTCTAGTGTACATGCAAGTGTACATTCAAATGCGCGTTTGTTTTAATCCAACATGGTTCTCTGTTATTCCTTTTCGTCAGACTTTGGTCTAAGCAACTACCGTCGAGGAGTTGAGCTCCTTCACACCCATTGCGGTTCACCAGAATATGCAGCACCGGAACTCTACATCAGCGGTTTGAAATACGGAGCCGAAGTGGACATCTGGAGCCTGTATGTATACCCTACGTCCAGGCATATTTTCACACAAACCAATATATAAAAGTTGAACCGTTTGCTTAAAACTGCTCGTGAATTCAGCCAACAAAATTACCTTTCATCCTTCTCTACCTCCCCTCTATATAGCGGTGTCATATTCTACGGCATGCTTGTGGGCAGGCTACCATTTCAGTCGTGGCACAAGCCCGGACTGACACCGGAAGCGAAACGGAAACAACTAATCCGAGAGACAAAAATTGGATTAACTCACCGACACCAAAAGAATCTGGTGGACATTTCGTTGTGTAAGTTTGAAGGTGGATATGATGATGGTGAAAGGATGGCCGCACTCCATGCTCTATGCGTCACTGCGGGCAGTAATTTTCCGTTTTTTTGGTTACAGTGTTTCGAAATTTGATTGAAAGGATGCTCTGCCCCAACCCGGAGGACAGGATTACGATGTTAAATCTACAAGCTCATGCCTGGATCTATGGTCGGTTTCATCGTGAGTATCCTCAGGTTGATGTAACTTGGAAACAAATGGTAAGTGTACCTATTGTGGATATTTGCCAGGAAGATTTACAGACATGTGCTGTTTGTAGGTCCTGGCACGTTTTGCTAAAATGTGTGATATGTCTGTGATAGATGTCTGTCGAACAATCGATACGAGGCGCTATTCACCGTTGGCGGGAATGTTTAATATTGTTAAGCTACACGAATTGCGGCGGCGAATTGAAGCAGATGTGCGCAATTACGGCAAGGAAGTTCATGTGAGTTAATAAATCAAACGGCACTTTTAACTGAACTCGCCATATTCTCGGCATGATAAAAGCATGAAAGTATACCTGAAAGGATTGACATACAAATCTAAAAGCCAAAAACCTTCGAATGTTTGTCTCGAACTAAAGCGAAAGCCCTCGGGAGAGCGAAATTTATTTGTTTGTCACTCGCGTCAACCATGAACAGGGATTGCAGTTTCACAGAATTTTCCTCTCTTGTGCTTTCAGAAATTGCACCCCCTCAAAAATAACTCTCGGCCCAGTGAGACGCATATTCCTACAATGATACCGGGAGCAATACCAATACCCTTCAGACCCCAAAATCCAATCCAAATAAAGAAAACGAAAACTTTCAGTTCCACGGATCAAAAGGAAAAAATCAGGACAAGCCCGAAGCAGAAAACACCCTTCACAATGCCTAATGCTACAACACCCCGACGTTGTTTCACAGCGGGCTTCGGAGCAGCCATCAATAGAATGATTCACAAACATCGGAACCCACCGGCTAGGCCTGTCCAAGACAAGAAAGTGTTTCCTGAAACGAAATCAAACGGATTTCCAACGCATACAGCTGCTAGAGCTGCAGCAAGAGCTGAGTACATAACCACTCCCTATGTGCGAAACATTTATCAAATTTGCTTCCATTTCTAGGTCTGACAAGCGTGCTGGACGCAAGCAGTAATTTCAAAGCCTCTGTTGACGACTTATAATAAATTAAAACAGAACATATATTCTCTCACAAGGACAATATAACAGTTTAGTTTTTAAAATCAAATTTAGCCAACTTGGCGAAGGTGGTAGTTTTACTCGAATGTGGCGTCTTAGAGGAGGCTTCTTCAGAGTCCAACTTTCGCTTTGCTGATGCTACTGGCGTCTTACCACCGCCTAGGGCCTTGAACTGTTGCATTCCCATTTTAGTTACTTCCGATGCTGTTGCGTCGGGGTGTTCCTTCTGGATGCTTCCTTTGTTCTTCGTGAACCACGAGAAGAAATTCATACCAGGTGTAATCTGAAAGAAGACGCGGCGTAAGTTAGTGTATTCAGCACAGTTGGTTGGTGTTTATACCTGGTTTTTGGCAACATTCTCATCTGGTTCCTGGCTATCTGGAATAACCGATACTTGGCTATCTGCCAAGGGTTTAGCTGCCACTTCTATGTGTTTTTTCTTTATAGCGTTTGACTTGGCCTTTTGTTCGTCCGCCTTGGCCTTTTGCTCGAGATGTGCTCTCATTTGAGACTGTTTCAGTTCATAGTCTATCGACTGCTTGGCAAGGTACTCAACATCGGGTGAAGTCTCTGCTGGAGCCGTTGGGAATGATGTGCGTTTAAAGGGATTGCGCTTTTTACTGCTGAGTACCATGGTCCTCTGGGGAAAGATTATTGAATGGCGTTCGAGGGGCAAAGTAAACAGGTATACTTACAGGACCAAGTATTGGTGTGTTTGGTGCTGATTTTTTAGCGGCTTGCACGAGCAGAAGGCTGGCATTCAATGGACTGTTTTGAATTATACCAAGAGCGTCTGATTCGAATTCGCGAAGTTCTCTTTCTCGCTCCTTTTCCTGTGGAATTAAATGCGATGCAAGATTTTTATTTGAAATTGATTTATTGGTTAAAGGAAAGTATCGGCAACATCAGCACGTGTCAGGTCTTTGAAACTCTGAGATTGACAGACAACTGCTTCCTGTCGCACTTCTTTGAGGTTAGTACTCAAATTTAACAGCACACTCCAAGTGCCAGTGCACATGTTTTTATCGAAGACACCTCCTGAAAACTCACCTTCTCCTCCAGCTGAGGCATCATCTCACTCAGTTTGTCCGCCAAGTGTATTCGGCCCAGTTTAGTAGCATATTTTACCGCCAGCGGCAGCAAAACTGGAGAGGCAATCATTTCTATCAACTCCTTCGCTCGAGCTTCCAGCTCTGCACGGCAGGCGATCTGGGAAAAAAAAAAACATTATTCAAATGACAAATGACAACAAAACCTACTGACAGCAAACAGCTTTATAGCCGTCTCCTTGACATTCTTCTCTGCATTATCCGCACTGAAGTTCGAAGACCGAATAAGTAGTTCCTCGAGGGTAGAACGCTCAGATTCCAAATCACACACAGGTATCTGCATTGGCAGCTCAGTCATCATAGGTCGTGGATTCGTCATCGGGTAGGAGCTACCACGACAGAGGACTGCTTGAATAATCTGTGACTTCTCCGAGACATCAATGACAAAGAAGTTATTCGACACACTCTGGCTCTGCAACAAATCAATTAAAACAATTAAAACAACATGACGGACGGACGTAGCTCTACACGCACATGCTTCATGGTATCACACACTGGATACCAACAATTCGTCTTCATACTGTACATCTGAACGAGGCCCATTGTGTCTGCTATCACCGGTGACCCACAGTCCGAATATCCTACCCATGTTAACTTCCTTGCGGTTAGTAGAGGAATGCGAATCTCTTTTGTTCTCACTGTCAATCCAATGGCCTGTAGGAGCAGTGCCGAGATATGTTGATCCTCACTTGCTGCAGCATTATGGTAGCAAACCATAAGGCGATCCTGAAAGGCAGTCATTGCTAAAACTGGTCCGGGAATAGAGATGACCTCTCGCTGCGTACCCATGATGCTAAATATCCTCAAAAAACGCATATCTGTGCAGACTGCGACTAGTTTGTTTGACGCGGCAAGCGCGACCACACCTTCGCAGTCGGGGAACTCGACCGACCATTCCTTATTGCCCGATGCGGCCAAAGCAATGCAGACCAACTTCGTGGACGAATCTCCCGACAGGGCAAGGACAGTGGAGCTTAGGCTTGCCATAGTGTGGTTGTTATAGTTTTTCATATGAAGCGAATGATGCACACTTGCATCGTGAAATTCGACATCTATTGAGCCCTCCGCATCATCGGCATGGGCTCGAACAATGCCCACGTTGTTCCAAACAAGGTACCTTTCGGATGGCAATAGTTGAAGGGCTTATCGTTTGGCGATCCCATTGCTTACCTGTGTTCGAGTTCTGTGGGCGTAGAACTGGGTTGAAAAGGTGCTTGATGCTTGTAGTACTTTCCTACAGGGCGCTCAGGACTGGTGGAGCGCCTGCTCTTTGGTCGAGAATCCATAGAGTCCTTTGAATCGTCATCGACATTTAGACCATTCTTCCTCATAGTTTCATTCTTTAGTTTCTCCAGCGATACACAGTTGTCTCCATCGTCATCATCGTTATTGCCGTCCTGAAATTGCACTAAACACGGAGACTATATCAAGTGCACTATGCATTCTTAGAGCTACTTACTTCCGTCGAATTCATTGTCAACACTTTCTTCGTCCATTGCGGCATCATCGAGGAAATCATTGACTGCCACCTCACCTGACACAATCGTCCCTAACTGTCCGGTAGTGTCGCAAAACGCCACTTCTGTATTATTGCTCGGATTCCATGCAATTGCTGTGATGCCGTGACACTCGTTGTTGGACGTTTCGCACTTAACCGTCTGTTTCTTTGCAAAACTAAACACCGACAGTTCACCAATACGCGTTCCAGCGGCAATGTATTGCCCATCTGCGGAGAACTCGCAACAGCTATAGTCGCTAGTTATGTTCTCGTCAGTTAGAGTGAATTGAGTCTCCCAGGTGCTGGTGTTCAACACAACCACCTCTCTACCTTGCACATAGGCCAGACAGTTGCCAGTTTGAGGCTCGAATGAGGGAGTTCCTATGAAAAATAAAGTTTACCCACACACATATTTAACTTATATTTCTGCTTCTACTCACCGAAACACTTAGCATCTTCGAAAGTTTTCAACTTAGCAAGTCCAGGAATTGACTTAATCTCTTTCTTTTCAACCAAATTCCAGATTTTCAAACAACCGTCACCAGCCACCGAAGCAAGCAGGTCTTTCACACTCAAGTCAATTGCAAGAATAGGTCCTGCATGGCCTTCCAAAACGAATTCGCCTTCATTCTTATTCCGCAGGGTCACCTTAACAGTGGTATCTTCCGAACCGGCGGCAATAAACTGCAACAAAAGCTAACATTCCCTGAACAACATTTTTTTAATGAACTCACCTTCTTGTTAACTTTTAAGCATGTCACTGGAGCGGTAAAGCGCATTTCTGTGCCATCGCGATCAATATCAGGAAACGTGTAGGCTTGAACAGTGTTTAGGTCAGTCGATGCCAATAGTCGTTTGTCGTAGTGAGCAATGCAAATGACGAACTCTCCCAGGCAATTGGAAGATGGGTCATCATCGTCAACACCTTTCCATTTGCGAATGTCTCCATCAGATCCACAAGTTATGATATATCTTTGAGACAGATTTTAAAACATTTGAACTCGGACTCCACCGGACGATGTTCGGAAACTTACTCTCCATTCTCGGTGTACGTGAGACTGGTGTGTCCATTTGTGTGGGCATATCGCATCGAACTTCTTTGGAATGCCATTATTTACGTATGGCTGTCTTAATGTTAAAAGTTTGAATAATTATTTTAAATTGTTTGTCTGCCGCTAAAAATTGTTAATAAAAGTTATCAAATTAGTGTCGAAACGTCAAACTGTTCGCGCCAAATACAATTTGTTTGATATAAACCGATTGCGAACGGGTCAGGTAAGATAGAATTATTAGGTCACAATAGATAATGAAAATTTATTTAAAATGCTTAAAATGATTTGCAAGAATCTTTCGATTCATCTCAAAATATTCATACTGGTACATACGCAAATGAATGATTTCGACCATTGACTTATTATATAATAAATCAATGATTGCGACTAGCTAGGCCTCGGATTCTATAAGGAAGTATAATAAATAAACAAAGACGCAGCCTAAAAAGCATCTATATTTTTTAAGCTTTATTGTCAAAAAGCATGTGTTACATTTTCATGAGGAAAAAAGTACATAAAACATATTTTTCAGATTCATAGTGATTGTGTGGTTGATGAAAGGAATACAAAATAACGCAAATCATCAGCAACCAACGTACACTCCCACAGAGGATTCAAAACCGACTACTTTTGCAGTCCCTCATTTACAGTCGAATTTTCTTTCCACCATATTCCGTTTGGAAAACCGTAATTATTAATGGCCTCCTGTTTTAATTGAGTACTATATCCCGGCTGTAGGGGTGGCATGTAGCATGCGTTCTCGATTTTAATGGGATGAATAAATTGATCATGCTGTTGATCAACATATTCAATCATTCTGTCAGTTTTTTTGCCCGATAACGAGACGTAGTCCCACATTTGTAGGTGTTGGACCATTTCGCAAAGACCAACGCCACCAGCGTGAGGGCAAACTTTTACTAAAAAAAAAATATTAATATTTATATTAAATGCAACATCTCAGTGTTACTACAAACCATTTAGTTTTTTGGCCATCAAGTAAACAGATAAGATCTCATTAACACCTCCAATTCGAGCAGAATCAATTTGGCAAAATTGTATTGCTCCAGACTGTAGGAATTGTTTGAACATAACGCGATTGGCACACATCTCGCCAGTTGCAACGCCAATACCAAGAGGTCTGCAAATCACATGTTATGAAGCAATAAAAATATATCTGCCTAACTTAGTACAGCCTTACCTAAGAGCTCTGGAAATAGCAGCATGCCCAAGAACATCATCTGGCGAAGTAGGCTCTTCGATCCATAGTGGCCTAAACTCAGCCAAGCGAGAGACCCAGTCAATGGCTTCATTCACATCCCATATTTGATTGGCATCAATCATCTTAAGTGAGAAAAATATTTTAAGTACCTATGAAGAGCAGTCTTTTTGTGAACCTCTTACGAGTTGATTATCAGGTCCAATGGCTTCGCGAATCAGCTTGCAGCGTTTCACATCACTTGCAAAATCTCTGCCAACTTTCAATTTGAATGCAGTATAACCCTTAGCTAGATATTCCGTACAAAGTCGACTTATTTTTTCGTCACTATAACCCATCCAACCAACTTGAGTGGTGTAAGCTGGATACCCTGCCTTCAATAGGTCCCTGATTCGATCATCCTTTGTGCTGCTGTTCTGCTTCAATAAGTGAATGGCTTCTTCAGGAGTAATGACATCGCTTATGTAACGAAAGTCGATTGCTGATACAAGGAGCTAAGTAAGTTATAAATTATTAATGCAAAATTGGAATAATTGTTCGGCGGCTATTTTTAATGTTGTGGGCTTTTCGGTGTCAACTGTCATACTGATGCCGTGAAGTAAAAAATAGTTAAAAGCGAACACATTCGTTATTGCAGCCAAGTTCAAAAATTTAATTTTCAAAGGTTAATATCGACCAAATTTTTCATTCGTGGGTTTGTGGATCGCGACTGTGTTTTCTAAATTGTGAATAAAGTCTGACAGTTCGCGGCAAGAATTTTTAATTCGCGGGAAAATTGCAAATTGTGCTATTCAAATTAATTAAGGCTGCGTTTTTTTTTTCTTTTAAGGATAGATGTTTGATTAATTAAATATATAAATGCTTTTGTGGTACAACAAATAGCAATTTTTAATTGATAAATACAGTCATTTGATTTGTTCGCATTTCGCAATTAACGCTCATATGAATAGACCTTAACTGAATTTTTGGCTAATCAAATCATCCATTATCAGTATCATCTACCGACATATAAAGCTGAAAATTAAAGACTATTATAAGGAAGGACTACCTACTTGGTGTCAAATTACGAAACAAATAAAAATAACAAATAAACAAACCTAAATCTTCCATATAACATACCTGCTCTTCTATGTTAGCTGCCAAACAACTACTCACTACTGTCAACATTCCCGCTGCTCTGTTGTCAGAACGAGATCACACCATTGATAAAACTGTGTAAGAACAACTCTTCGGTTCAACAGAATAATTTTTGATTTGAAGAATTCTTCTCGCTCGTACATACCGTGCATACATTTTTTAACGCTCTATTGGATGCTGTGCAAATGCTAGGCTAAAACCTCAAAAAATTCAATTATTTGTGATTAGAAAGATAAATCAACGTGTATTCTGTGTCAAATAATATTTTTTTCAAGTTAACAACAAATGCCCAACCAATTATCGTGCTCCATAAACGCAGACTTCTGCTGTGTGTGCCAGACACTTGAGAATATTTTTCGCTTCTTTCATTCTTCTATGCCGTTCTCAATAGTTTTTATGTGGTGTTTCGTGACAAAATAATAAAATACCGAAAATAAAGCAAACGAAAAAAAAAAAATTCTTGAAAAAAAATATTCAATTTTGTGCCGTGCTCCGCTAGGAAAACTGAAGTCAGCCCGAACGTGACGCAGATTTTAAAAATAGCGCAAAACAAAAATCCGAAATCTTTTTCTCATAAACTGCCGAGGCTAGATCTGCTAGAAACGTGAAGAAAAATACAACAAAAAAAGTAAGAGTGTTGTCGCCGCCAGTTTAACGCCGCCGCCATAAGATTACACTCAACATCTCATCGTATTTGTTGGCGCTAAGCTTGTATGCATGTTGAGGCGACAGAATTTCAAGGTGCACGCGTTAAATTTTCATAAACAAACCAAAAAGCGTTGCTGCGCACTTCCCCCCGTTTCCATTGTCAAAGGAATTCCTTTACCGCATTGTTGGTGTAAAAGGTCGAATGTCGGTTAGAGTTGCCAGCAACAAGTGTATAGAAAAACAACAAATTTCTTTGGATTAACAACAAATGCCAGTTCATCGTGAACTTAAACACGAAATTGAATTGATTTCTATTATTTTGGTGAGTAACCATGTTTGTTTTTGTTTTAGTTAAAAGTGTGAGGGCAAATTGTTAAAAATAAAATATAAATGAGGTTGACTTGAAGCAGACGAATTCGTTGTACGTCATCTTTATATTAGGGTAGAGAGTAAGATGTTCTCAAACTGAGAAACAGGGATGTTCTTACGAAATAAGTAAATAAAAAATCAAACCCAGTTGCTGCAACTAACATAATAACGTGATAAGCATAGGACTTAAGTCGACTAGATTTCTCCTAAACGCAGAAAATAGATTCGTCGGCAACCTCACTTGTACAACGTTAGTCATAAAGTCGAAATGTAAACTACTTCAGTCGGGAGAAATTTTCTTCTCTGTGTCAACACAGCTTCTACAAAAGTGGATCTCGTTTGTCATACAAACAACGATCGATCAAATGATCAAGCATTAGTACAAAAACTGTACAATATGTACAAGTGCTCTAATTTGTATTGTATCTTATCAGTACTTTGCATCTTAACAGCCACTACATCGCTTATTGATCTAGTTCAGCTAATAATCCCTAACAAAGGTCCATTACGTGTCATCATTTGATGCTCTTCTGTCTTTCTAGCAACTCATAATTTGTTAAATAAAAA
The DNA here is from genome assembly GCA_916610125.1 of Cheilosia vulpina. Taxonomy (NCBI): domain Eukaryota; kingdom Metazoa; phylum Arthropoda; class Insecta; order Diptera; family Syrphidae; genus Cheilosia; species Cheilosia vulpina. The sequence continues at coordinate 48,320,774 of OU744279.1, forward strand.
TCAAAATAATTTTTTTCGCCTTCACAGATACCATGAGCAATAAAATGGAAGACCTTGACAAGCTGACTGACAGCGAACTGCGGCATCGTCTGCAGCAGTATGGATTTCCGAATATGCCAGTCACGGAGACGACTAGAAAAATTCTCATCCGAAAGCTGCGCAATCACTTGAACACCGAGAAGGCAAAACTCAAACGTCAAACCAACTATGTGACGCGCTACTCCTCTGACGAAGAGTCTGAGGTGACACCATCGCCAATCAGAGGACGTTCAACGGTTATGTCGAGTTTTCGAGGTGCATCACTGTCGACGCCCAACAAAATGCCACCACCATCGTCACCAGTTGTCCTTGGGAGACGCTCCGGAGGAACCCCTACAAACTATACCACATCGTACGGAACAAACAAAACGCAAACCGGTTACTCTTCAGGACCGAACTACACTCCCTCACCAAAGCAGAAGAGTTCTCCAAAAATATACGTGCCCCCACCAATATTGGCCTCAGAGAGCGAAGAAGATTCGGACTATCTCAGTTACACCCCAAAGCAGTACAATAGCACACCAGCAAGCACCTCATACACAAGTCCATACCTAACGTCGTCGAATAATTTTACACTGGATAGGACCCTCAATGACTCGTGGAACACGTCGTCCGTTTATCATGGGACATCGCCAACGCAATCGGCCTTTTCTGCAAATAACTGCAACGGACAGAATTCACCCAATGACCTTGGCTATGGCGGAGATTTCACGAAGCGACTGCTGAAGTTACGAGTGGATACCATTCGCGATAGCATTCTTCAAAAGCGAACCGTCGGCGGTAATGCTACTGCTCCTAAACAGCCGCTCAGGCAGATTCACACCACATCAACATCGTTGGACCCATCTGACATTGTCTACCAGCAATCGGAGCGTTCAGACAGCAACAACATATCGCCGAGCACGGCATTTGCGCAATTAATTTCGCGCCTGGACGAACAGTACGGCTTCAAGCAGACCTTCATTCCATGCGCTCTAGTCAGTACTCTGTTGTTGTTCTTCTTTCTCGTGGCGTTCTTCTACATGACCATCAGTCCGGATTTGATCAGCACCATCAATGAGAAGAATACGGTGTATGCTACCTGCGGTCCGCATCTTGCGGACTCGGCCTTAGCGACGGCCGGTTATTCGTGCATTGAGAAAGATCAGCTGCTGGATGCCATTCGCATGTTGCAGAACCTCGTACCCGAGCTGCAACGACGAGCGGAGCAACACTTTTGCAAGGATGCAACCCAAGCGGCAACCATATCCGCTCGAGACTTTGTCCATCATATGCATAAAATGGGCCTGGCAACCGATGTGCGCAGAACTCTGAAGGATCTGCACAACGCTGAATATCTGATTGAAAAGAACCCCCAATGGAAGATCAGTCACGTGTCTCCGACAACAAATGAAGCGCTCGCGTTCAGTGAGGTAGTGAAGCTGCGACCAACTCAAGGCAACTCCTTTGCCATATTGAAACCCCGCCTTCCGATTACTTGTACGATCTCGAACAAGATACAGCAGTTCTTTGTGATCATCGGATCGGCCACTCTACTTGCCGCTGTAATACTTACGATTCACATAAGCTACCGCTTCATCCAGAGCCGTAAGAAAACCCACTCTGACGCTATTGAGTACTACACCAACGAAATCATCGCCGAACTCATGCGTAAGGCCATCACCGCCGACCAGTCTCAATCAGCTGTGGTAGTGAACCACCTGCGCGACAAACTAATTCCTCTGTCAAAGCGGAAACAGAAAGCGTCCGCCTGGAATGAGGCGATACAAAATCTTGAAATCCACGACAGTCGCATTCAGTTCGATTTGGCGCTGCGCAACGGAGAGGAGTGCAAAACTATGAAATGGATTGCCAATGTTTCCGCTGACATGTTGGCCCGCAGCACTAACACTCTCAAGCGATGGCATAGCCCTGCCTTTGATAAGTCGAATAAAATCGCAAATCCGCCCACAAATTGCCTGAAAATCCGTCAAATGTTTGAGTCGCCCGAAGCGAACAACCCCAATCTTAAGACGATCATACAAGATGCAATTTTGGAGAAAGTCGGCCCAAAGTGTAAAATCTATGACATCCAGCTGGACAAGCAGAGTTGCTGTGTCTATGTGCGCTGCGCCACTGAATACGATGCGGGCATTGTCCACAACGAAATCAACGGTTGGTGGTTCGACAAAAGTCTGGTTTCGATTAAGTTTCTGCGATTGCAACGCTACCTCAGCCGGTTTCCGAAATCTACATCGGGGCCGATGTGCCTTCACCCATCTAACCCGAACAACTCCTCAATGACACAGTGTACAAAGGACTTTGTTGGTGTGGTCAACGGGGTTGATGACGACGATGATGAGGACGAGGATGATGAGCTAGACGAGGATGAGAACTGAAACAAAGTGAAAGAGATTTCATCATAACATCCAGTGACAATGCACTGGTTACTAGCTAAGCGTTTTACTTAAATTAACCTTTTTTTGGAAGAATAATGTTTTTTTTTTGTTTGTTTCTCGTTCTTAAAAAAAATAATATAGTAGTTGTATATTTTTTAAGAGCCCCCAAGTTTTTTTTTTCTAGTAGGCGAAGAAGGAAAACAAACGCACACGTTTTCAATGCAAGACGGTTGAAAATACGTGCTGAATATGACAAATATTGGTTTCGAGAAACTACTGTGAGTGGTAATTATAAGTTTGGCTTTCGTTATTAGATTTGTTGCAATAAACCAGCTAAATTGATTTTATTGTGTACTCAATGCGGTGCGAGAACAGGATAAAATTTTACTCTGAATATGAAAAACAATAGAATGCGCTCTAAATTTGGATGTTTTATGTAATTAGGGAGGAAATTGTTACTTAGTCTCTGCTGGTTTCAGCAATCAAGCTGATAATAAGATAAGGAGCATTTTTTTTTGTAATGACTGCTGCAATAAAAATAAAACCTCTAGCTCGTTTGTATTTTGAAGTAGCGCTTTCTTTGAAACGTAACCTGATTAATTGATTTTGAAGTTATTGAAATTTGACGTCTCATTTATACAGAATAAATTTGAATTCAGAATAACCCTGGAATAAGGAATACCCTTACAATGGCAATTACGAATGCAAACTATTTCCATGCCGTGGAGTGGTATAGAAAAGTATTCGGCTAGGCGAAAGCTGTTAATTTATTTTTGAGATCCATAGTTTGAAGTTGTTGTACTGCTAAACATTTTTGTTCTTGCATTTAACATGCATTTTGAAGAAACCATCATTCGTTTTGTCCCAAGGGGTTCTGTTTAATCGGAATTCAGCGTGTATTTGGGCTGTTGATACTGCACTCAGCTAATCAGATTTGGGTCTGCATATAACTAAGCTGGCATTTTACTTTACTAAGTTCCATGAATAGACGAAAGAAAAACACATATCTAACAAAGACTTAATTCCTTTTATATTGGAAAAGTCGTATTGAACTCCTTAATGCGAATAACCTTGGTCCATAATCTCGTCTTAGCACGCCATTTTAAAAAATCGATTCCTCCAACCAAAAAATGCATGAATAGCCTCACTTAACAATTCAACTATCGCGTCACATAACTCGGTAGACTGCCGCATAACATCCTCAAGATTAAATGATTGCTATTTTGCGCCGTTACTTCTGAACTTTGTATGCTTATTTGACTGTTTAATCACAATTCAACTGCATTCAGTTAAAGTAATTGAAACAATAATATTAATTTCATCATTGTGTACATAAATCGGAGGGTTGGTAAGAACTCAATGACGATCACTATAACGGTTCGTCTAAAACAAACAAAGTCGTAAATATCTTGAACAGAGCTACATGTTTCTTGTAACATTTAGTGGGTCTTTTTGGTTAGGTATACAAGACCCCCAAGTTGGTGGGCTTAGTATGGTTTGTCTATGTACAAAATCATATGAATCACACGTCAGACGTGACATAGAAACTGGTGACAGATGAAGCCATAAACAAAAAAGTCACCCTACAATGTAATAATGCATTTCTTTTGGCGTAAATCAAAATTATAAGAGTTAAGCAGACTTATATCAAAATAAAGGTAGGCGAACCATAATAGGATTCCATGGGAGTAAGTCAGCAACTGGAATTTTGTCCATTATTTAACACTAGCTAAGGCCCGTGTAACAATATTATGGTTGGCGTAAAACTCAAACCAAATGAATGATTCAAAATTAAACACACTCCTTTTACTCGAATAACATATTGCTCACAATTCAGCGGAGAATTTCAGGTAATTATTTAAAAAAAATCGTTATGCCCTTTGCGTAGCTTTAATTTATTGTTTTTTTTTTTTTTAACAGAAACATTGTTTTACGAATTATATATGAGATTTGTTCTTTAGTAATTAAATTTTAAATATAACTGTAGTAGAGGACACCTAAACAAAAACCTTTGTTAATTTGTAAAAGATTTATGTGCAAAGCAAAACAAAGACTTCACCGAAAGATGTTTTTATTTCCCATTGTTTATAAATCAATTGAATTGAAATGAAATGCTTTCCTTTATATATATATATTTTTTATCTTTTAGAAAATGTTGAAATCTGTTTTGTTCATTATGATGGTTGGTAAAAGTGACATCAATAAAATAATTCATTTAAAAGAATATTGGTGGAGTTCATTTTCATGCGAAAAAGGTATTTTTAGATTTATAGGATAACGAAATTGATTTAGGAAAGAAAAGCCTGCACATTAACACATTAAATATGGATAAGTTCATTCAAACGTTAAAGCTGCAGGAAGTAACTAAGCAGCAATGAAGTAAGTATGTACGTACGGTTTGCTATATAAATATTAGTCAACCGGTTGCCTCGGCCAGGCACGTTTGTTTTTGTAATCTGTCTAATGCTGCCGTCATATTCGTAAAGAATATCCTTTTCGCTCTACAGGATAGAGGAATTATTAAAAAAAAAATCAGCAGACGAAGTCTATTTCCGTATGCACAAAAGCATGAAATAGCAACCACATTTCCGAAACACCTCAGAGCTAGTTAGATTATGAAGCGGGAGAGCCTTCAAGGGGTTCTAGCACTGTGGCTTCTAAAAGGAGGCTATTGTGCCCTTATCAGGGCTAGTTAGTCATATGCGTAACTGTCAGATCGTTTAAATGAGTATTTATTTCATTTTATTTATGTTTCTTCAACATAGCGAATTGTTGCAACAGACAAAAAGAAAAATGGATGCAAAACGTACATACATACAAATATTTGCAACCTTCATAAGTCACGCAATCGTGATGAATTACATCGTCTAATATGCAATAAAAAATAAAATTGTTTTTAATCTAGTTCAAACTATCTCCTATCTTATGCATTGCAATGTTTATTTTTGTTTCTAACTTGTTGACTTTTGATAAGCCCCATAGAAGCCGATGACAGCGTAACTTAACATAAACAAAACACTTGATAATAACAACCGGTTAGCGATTGACTTACCTCTGGTTCCATGTCCACTAAAAGTCGCCATACAGGTTTACCTTCCAACTTGGCCCACAAGTCCCAAAGGCTATTAATAATAGCAGCAACAGCTAAGTGAGTGACACCTTTCTCAGGACCAATCTGAGGGAATCGATTGAAATATTTATGTACTTGTTGTTGATTAGATTAAGCTTAGTGTTACCCATCTGAGTTGGGATTCACTGGTCAAAGTTCTCCAAAATGCGCCGAAATTTTCGAAAATCTCCCAACAATTACGGTTAACAACCAAGTGCTTCATTGCGTCGACAGCTGCTTTTACCACTTCAGTGCCCCGACCTGGTAAAGAAGCAGTTATCAATGTCATCACATTCACCAGCTTCGGTCACTAAACTTACCCAATGTAAACGTTAGTCCATTGCCATATGATTGATTCTTTAACTGAAGAGTGACGTAGACACAAGAGTAATCTGGGTCGGTGTGCTAATGAAGGCAAGACATCAACAATAATGGTAAACAAATTCGATTTATATTAATTACCATTGCATCCGATCCATCGGCGAGAAGAGAAGTTGGCCAACGGATGTCCTCACTCTTCAGAGACACTATTTTAAAGATATCGTTTTGCATTCTGTATTTTGCGCACAAACGTCTGTCCAAGTAAACAGCTCAAAACGAATTGAATTTATTTATTTTCCATCGGTGAAATTTCAAAATGTAGGGTCGGTCTTATCAGTAAAAAGTTGTCTAATGTTTTGCGCTCTACAACGCCAACCACAACACAACACGACAACAAGCTACAAAAAGTTGAAAAAGAGAGGTGGAGGTGGAGCTATTAGTGGGCAGTGTTGCCAGAGACAAATGTTTTTTGAAATTTTTTTTTTATCTCAACTTGTCTAATTCAAGGGGATGTATAAATTAATGTCGTTTTCCATTGGGACTACCAAAAATCTTTTTCAGATCTCAGATTTTATGCGGCTCATGGAACATGCAATGAAATTGATCTGCTTTTGTAAATGGATTAGTGCGTTATTTGACAACAACATCAGCTGTTCAAATTGCATTTGTTTTTGGTAAAATCAACCATGGAAATCGGCTTGAAAAATGTTTCCACTGTTGTAGATACAAATGGAGTAGTTTCGGTGATTCGTAGTTTCCAGATGATGAGGAAAACAATGAAGATAATAATTCCTCCAAAACTATATCCATTTCTGTTTATGGATTTCTTTATTTCGGTTTTTACGAAACCTTGCACATTTGTTTTAAAACTGACTTCTTTAAATGACGTAAAACAGCTGTGCTGTATTTGTGGTAGTATGTGTAAATCTGAAAAAAAATATCGAGATCTGCAGAAAGTGATCCCAATCAAAAAAAGGATTGATTTTTTTTCCCAATGGAACGCGAAAAGTGATTTAGATCAAAAAAACGATTGATTTTTTGTCCCAATGGAAAACGACATAACACTGTTCCGCTCCCGGTAGACTATATTGCTGCGCATCTGTCATGGCGCCGACTACCCCCTTTTAAATATAAAGTATGATTTTTTAACAGATGCTAAGAACGAAACGAAAGTACAATTGTTTCCTGTCCTATGAAGTGAAGGCAATGCATCTCAACCTAGTAAACATAGCAAAGTAACAAATCTCGGTTAAGCTCATGCAATAAATATAGTACCTCCTCAAACGAGATGCTTATTACACAGCAAATAATCATTTAGTTATAGGACTAAATGGGTATTTGTTATTTGTTTGTATAGGTATAGAACTTTGTGCCTTATTGTCTTAAAAACAGTGTCTTGCTCAAGATCAAGATGAATATCACGGTCGAAGTCATTGTCTTGACTCTCACAACTGTATTAATTAAAATCGAGATAAGGCAAAAGATTATTATACATAATTGTAGCAAACGCTTATTGTAGATTGTAGCTAAATGAGCACATACCTCTAATACCAGGGGACATTAAATACTTACTAATAATGATTAAATCCACGAGGCTGCTTAATTTTCACTTAAATCTTACTACATTTTAAATGTAATAACAGCTTTATTTTTCTATAGAATTTATTAGCGTTATCATTTAGTTATTCAATTCGGTAAGTAAGAATTTGGAGAGTCAATAAAAATGTCATTCTTTAGGAGGAGTCAATATAAATTTCATCCTTTTAGAGGCTTTATTTTGGCCCGTCAAATTGTTGAGCAATTTTTGAAAATGTCGCTGTCGCTAGGAGGCGCCTTGATAATACAAATTTTATACTTTTTTTATTTATCGGTTGAAGACCACACTCCAACAAATTCAATTCACTGAATCTAAAATAGCTGATGAGTTTTATCGAACGCACGGATCTTGAGAATCCGAAAACAAGGCACAACAAATTGCGGCAAAACTTAGGCTGAAAAACTCCAACCAGCTTGTTGCAAACTTGAAGTGCAAGCTGTTCCGAATTTCTTTAAAAGAAACCAAACAGATTTTATTTTCTAGAATTCGACACAAACCTGTAAAAAGTAAAAATAAATAAAACAAGCTTTCTTGTATCACGATATTGTTCTATATATATATTTTATATGTGTTTGTATTATTTATTGTACATTATTATGTTTTCTATTATACAGGGTGTCTGCCGGGAAGGTATACTACTTTGTTTTGCCGCCATTTTGGTAAACATTAGTCTTGACAGTTCATATTTGGCAGTCGTGAAGTAGACACGTGGCAAATTTATTATGGAAAAATATTCGATAAACCAATGTGTTTTAATCGTTAAAAAATGTTATCAAAATCAATCATCGATTACTGTGACGATGAGAAAGTTAGGTGAAATTTTTGGAATTTCAAGAAATGGTGATGTTGATTGGCCTCCACGGTCGCTTGATGTGGCTCCATGAAATTAAGCCCCAATGAAAAATGGTCCAAAAAAAAAAAAAAAAACAAATGAAAAAAATTCCCCAAAAAATAGGGTAATATTTCTAAATGCAAAATGACTCCATTCTATTTATGTAAAATTACCCGAAATAAATTGAGACTGGGCCCAAATTGTCAGCATAAAAAAATTGCCCCAAAATAATGCATGGTAAGCAACAAAAAAAAAATATTACAAAATTGGAGAGTATTTTCAGTGTTTTGGGGTCTTCTTGCATATTTTTGGCGCCATTTTTCATTTTCTTATTTTGGTATCAAAACAAAATTCTACGATAAAAAACGCGAAGTATACCGTTGATTCAACATCGTCAATCGTTTCAAGGACAAAATAACTTCCTGAGAATTGAATTTGTGAGTACAAATCGATCAGTTTAGTGACGAAAGTGCAGTAATCACAACGTGTTGACAAAAAAAAATAAATTTTGAGGAAATAAAAATTAGAAATTCGCGCGACTTTTTAACTTTTATTTCCTTAAATTTTCTAAAGTTAAAATTAAAAGTTATATTTGAAAACCTGAATTTACTTTTAGGTTTAGAAAATTAAGGAAAAAAAAAATCAAGAGTCAGCTCAGGTATATTTGAAAACCTTTTAACTTTAGAAAACTTGAGAAAATAAAAGTTCGCACAAAAACTTGAACTGACTTTAAGCTTTACAAAATTAAGAGCCAGCTCAGGTTTTCAAATAGAACATTTTTTTGTTTTAACTTTGCTTAGTTTTCTGGGACTTGCGGGCAAATATTCTTTTTTTGCCTTGTAAGCACTTAAAAGTTTGCTCTGAGTGCGACTTAAAATTGATGGCCGAGGCAGTAGCGGTGGATAACAGACAAAGCTTTAAGTGTCCGTATTGCAGGCATAACGAAAATACAATTCAAGCTTTTATTTAAAATAATAAAAAAAGTTACAAACAATTTGTTTCTTTTTATTGAATATTTGTTGTAATTTTGAATTTGGGGCCATATTTATTTACTTTGGGGTGATATTTTAACTATTGCAAATTATTTTTTTCGTTCATTCTATAAAAAGACCCCAATAATATTGCGTTGGGGTATAATTTCACAAAAAAATGGCCGCAAAATGATGAAAAATCACCCCAAATCGGACAATCAAACGTTGTTGTTGCTTACTACATAATTTTGTGGGGCCTTTTTTAATTTTTTTTGGGGCCATTTTTCATTAGGGCATAATTTCATGGAGCCGCCTGATTTGACTGCTCCGGACTTCTATTTGTGGGGATATCTGAAAAGCAAGGTTTATGCAAACAAACCATAAACGCTTGAGCAACTCAAACAAAATATTCGTGATGAAATTAATTAAATACCGCGTGAAATATGTGAGCATGTAATGAAAAATATTTAAGCATTTTTGCTCGCATTTGTGAGACTAACAGAGGCGGTCATTTACCTGACATTGTATTACATACATAATTGCTGACATTAAATAAAACATTTATCAATATAAGATCCATTCTCTTTCATTTAATCAAAAATTATAAACAAACAAAGTAGTATATTTTCCCGGCGGACAACCTGTAAAATTTGTGTTCTTGCAAAATTATATCTTCTTTAATTTTTATAAAATTTACAATTTGTGTGTGGACTTTTATTAATATGTATTTGTTTTGTTTTATAAGATTTATGTAATTCATGTATTTCTTATATATTTTATAGGAAGAATTTTTCTCTGTTCTTTTAAATAAATATCCTCTTTTTGTATATATATATAGCTGCTACTCTTTTTGATATATTTTCATGTATAAATAGAATTTATTTATTTATTTTAGTTAGACTGATATACCGATATGCTAAATCTTACATCGTTTTATGTTTAGGTTCATATGGAAAAGAGATAATACAACTCTAATTGATTTCTGAGACCACTGTTACATTTATCTATATATTTATATTTGATGTGAATAAAACAAAAAAAAAATGATTTGGTAATTAAATATATACTCTGTAAACTTAAACAAATTGCACGTGTAATGTTTTATAAAAAAAAGAGTTGAATGTTAAGAACTAAATTAAAAATAGTATACATTCAAAATCATAACATTCAGTTCACATAAAACGATCATTGAAATGTTTGTAGATAAATACAGTTTTTTTGCTTTAATAAACATATTCCCTATTTATTTTTCTGTTGTATTATTATGAATAAATATTTTCTATAGGATTTTTTTTTCTCTTTTCTAATTTAAATGGTCAATGGGTGCTTTTTCGTTATCGTTGCTAATTTATTACAAATGACTGGCTTCATAGTCGGGTATGTTGGTGAGGCCGACATCGGGATTATTCCAATAGTATTGTGGTGGTCCGCTACTAAAGCAGTATTTCATGTTGAGGGGCTCATCATTCTCCACGTAGTACATCAGATAGAAATTACACATTTCATCCTTGTTTGTTGCTCTGTGAGTGCCAAAAAGGTATCTCTAGGATTTGGTTTATTTATTTTTTGTATTTCTTACCCAATTGCAGTATATCGATCTCGATGACTTTCCATTGTGCAACGAGCAGCCAATTGATCACCATAAATAATCGGTTCTGCATTCTCGACCGGATAGAACATCTGTGGAGTTAGGGGATCGCGTTTGCCCAACAAAGTCCAGTGATGGGCACCATGATCGTCGGCTCGAACATGATACCCGGACACGACTTTGCCCAAGCTGTGTGTATGAGTTCTATAGGCGATCGGATGTATGATCTTGTGCTCGTTTATTTCACAAGCCGTCTCCATATATTCTGTTGCCCTCGGCTTGATCATACCCCCTGTTCCAAGCAGAAGAACACCGGCCAGTTTGTTCATGCTGTTAAAGAGCGACGTTTTGGCATTTGCTGTTTGTTTGGTGAAAGTATTTACTTACGTTTCTGTTGTGTAATTTATAAAAACTCCAGAATCATCAGTGCTGCCATCTGTTGGATAATTGAAAGAAATTAATAAACTGCTTTTCAAACTGTATACAGATCGTCCGATCAAAATTTAGACCAAACCAAACAAATGCAATTATGGCAATAATTGAAAAATCTCGAAATACCTTTAAACTTGTCAATGTGTGCATAATGCACCTGCAGAACCATATATTTGATGGGCGAATCACTGCCAACCTTGAAGCCAACTCCATTGGGTAGGTTAAGCTTGGGCGCATCTCTAGCCCAGGCGTAGAGTATCTACAATAATAGCAATAACGCTTCGAATGAGCATTTGGTTAGTCAGAAATTTAGAAGGCATTTACTTGTGAGTGCGCAGTAACTCCACATGGACTAAAGGTTTCGTCCTCATCTGATCCTGTCTTTGCCATTTCGCCGCAATTCCTTAAAAAAAAAAAAAATTTTGGGATCTGTCGAATTTGTTTTTTTATGTTCTCGAGCTAAAACGGCTACCTATATCATGAGTTTTCAACAAAAATACATTCAGATAACCTGACATTTTACCAAGGGCACCAGTCCTCTTTTGTAAAGGGTGCAAAAATCAAACTTTAACTTACCAAACTGGCTTCGTTGACCCCGGCTCTTCGCAACCATACAACAGCATGTGATGTGCAGTATTCATTGTGGCGTTCGGCTCATAACCGACTATAATGTGGGAAGCGTGTTACTACATTTTTAAATTAAAATAGTGTAAGCAAAGCACATACCGATATAATAACTAGTGGTGTAGTCCACTTTGATTGGTGTGCAGAGATATAGTTCCGGCTGGAATTAAAAATAAAACAAATTATAATAATTATTGAGTTTAACTTAAATGGAATCGATAAAATAACATCCAATTGTTTTAAACAGCTTATAACTTTTTGAATATTTTCTTTTTCTTCGAAACTGCCTAAAGGTAATGTTCGTAAAGAATTGCTCGTTTAAAATAAACCTATATGCATATTTAATTTGACGTAGGTACAGGTACCGACTCAGAAAATGTGCACATTCCAAAGTCTAGTCGACTAGGTTTCCCCTGAATGCAAAAAAATTGATTTGTAGCGCACAAATCGAAATGTCAAATAAGAACTAAAGTTCGTATATACGGCCCTCCCACACGAACTGTCATGTTTCTATTGAGCGAACATGTTTATCTTCTTTTAACACAGTGTAGTTTCATTAGTTTCCTCTATCGGCAAATCATGTCGAATTTGAAATCTATCTGTGACAGCCAGACCAATTCCAAGTCGGCTTTATAATTTAATTTATGTAAAAAAAAAATATATATATTTAAGTAATAAGTCTCAATAAATATACATACATACATACATTCGTATATACGTCAAATGAAAAAAACTGTTCTCGTGATCGATCTAGGAGAATAAACTGGGAAACACATGACGTCAGCCGGTTAGACTTTTGGTGTTTTCAATTGAAAGAAAGAATCGCCCTTTCAATGAAAAAAGTCAATTAAGAACTGGTCTTTCTATGTTTTCTATGTTTCATTAAAAATAAAAGTGCACTTCCCGGTCAATTCTGACCACGACAGAATTGTCCGTGATATTTTTAAAAAAATTCCCTGAAGCAAAATGTCAGATTGATATGTTTGCTCTGTTGTTAGAAACTAATTTTACTGTATGTTATCCAGAAATATACAATCATGCCTGCAAAATGTAAACTCAAATTTAAATAAATTGATTCTTGGTAGAAAACAAGGAAAAAAGTACCAACAGAAAACCAAATAGCTATCACGAATTTCGTTAAAAAGGAAGATAAAAGGGCGGATCTTCAATGAAAAACGCCATTAGCAAACCTTGAAGTGCCGCTCAATGTATTCCGTTAAGTTCGTACTAAAAAGCTATTGTATACGAAATCGTGAAAGTAACAATTCGGCTTATTCCGTTTTCTTTTTAATTTTATCAATCGAATTGTGGTGTTCTCGGTTCTGACAGCTGCTGCTCTAATGAACTAATGAAATAAGTAAACAGTTTTTTTTTGTTTTTATCTGGCATTAAAAGTGCAAGAGGCACTATATTTTCCAGACTAAAACTCAATTATCACTTCAAGTCTCAAATGAAAATGTAGATAATATAGGTATTCGTAATTGTCACTATCGTTCCGGGAGCTCCTCGCTTGTCAGAGTAACATCGCCGCATTTTTTTTACCAGTTTATGACAGCATGTAGAAATAATTAAAAATTGTTATTACTGATAACCTAATCGCCTGTACGCAAAATAATAATATTGGGAAATGTAAATGAAGGTTTAGTAAAAATATAGGTAGGTACACCTAATTGCTTTTGGTACCGGGATTATGTGGGCCCAGACCTTTCATTTTGTGTGAATGTATATATATTTCAAGATTCAAGATTCTTTATACATAAAACCATTTTATTTTTTAGTAATGAACAAGTTAACTTAATTAACAAGTAAAACATTAACCAGTAAAAAGACAGAAATATTCCCATATGCGTATATGTATTTTTGTTCCGTGGAATCTTCAGGAAATAAAAATACAACCAGCAAAACCTGTTTTACATCACGTTGCGGAGGTGCCAAGGATACATCCAAGGCTACGAGTTGCTCACGCTTTGGCTATAGATAACTTTGTTTTGATAGGTAGGCACGAACAAAAAAATAAAAACGCTGCAAGCAATTATAATTGTCACTGCACTTGGTTTCACTAGAGTCTTGAGCCAATATTGTTTCCTGGATTACATCAGTTCTTAAAACCTTCTTTCTTTCTTTTAAACAATAATACCTCTACGTGTCAAGCGTTACCTATGAAAATGTGCACTAACGGTCTGCAAACTATACGAACAACGTAAATGTGCAAGTACAATGGAAGCATAAATAAATGCATATGGAAGGAAATGAGTGCCACACATTCGTTTAATAATTTGGAGAGTCCAGTCCAATTAATTAATAAATAATGCACCAAATATATTTCTCAAAGTAAGTTATATAATTCCATATAAGCGTGAAAATAATGAGAATTTTTGTTGAAGAAATTTGAACGTCAGTTTTCTGGTTCGCACAGGTACTTTGTAGGTTATTGACCTTTTAGAGTAGTAATTTTTTGAGGTGGTAAAAATAGAACAAAATATATTCGAAGTGGGGTGCACCTCTCAATAGTCTGATCTGACAATCGGGCCAATTATTTTTATACTAATTTCTTCATGATATAATCTGGATCAGAATCTACGCCGAACTCAATTCATTAATTAACATGAAAATAACTCAGGTGGGAGAGTAGTATTGTCATTTGGTTGTAGTTATTCTGATTTAAGCTAGGGTGACAGCTAATCACAAATCTGGTACAGGTTCATGTTCGCTGGTTAACTCTTTTATTTAAATTATCTATATTACTGTTCTAATTTTTTTAAAGAGCGTGCCTTTAAGAAAATCGATGCAGTCATGCCAATTCTTTACCAATGCTTTAGTAATGCCAATGCTTTTCTTGAATAATTGTTTCAGTTTTTTCTTTTTTAATTCATGCCTGTTACACGGATTCTTATTGACATTACAGATTATACCGATATTAAAATAAAATGGCGGAATTTAAAAAAAAAATAAAAATGATTGAAAAATGTATGTAAAGTATGATTTGGCTATGTCTACATTTGTCATAATTATCCCAACAAAGTACAGTAGATAAATGCTAAATTAAACTATCGCAAGTCAGTAGTTCCTCTAAGATGTCTTAAGCCAGTCTGTAGGCAATTGTGGTGAAGTAAGATTATAAACGCGTTTAGGGTGTTAAACTTGGTGTAATGAATTCAATTTGTTTCCTTGTTGGTTTGTCGGCATGAGATAAAAACTCCATTACGGTTTAAAAAAAATCTGTATACGCAACAGTAGTTTCGTGAACATCACATAACAACCGTGTGAACATCAGCTAACCTTAACTACTCTTATTCGATTGGGCGCACACTCAGAGCACTTTTTATGTTCGATTTGCAATCTGTTTTCGATTTCAGAGCACACAAGTGCGTTGGAGTTCGACAACTAGTGGAGTTTATTTACGTTTTCGTCAAACTGTAAAGAAATGCAAAGTATCGGGTGGATCTATTTTTGTTAATTATTTATGTGCAAATGCGTACAAATCAATCTGGGTGCAAATTTCCAATGTATTAATATAAAATTAAACCAGTGAATAGAAAACGCTTAAGAAAAGTGTCGAAGGCTACACATATATCAACATTCAACATATCATATCAACAAAAAAAAGACCAAGTGACGTTTTTCGATTTCACACACAAAATCTGAAAAAAGCAAAATCGAATACCACATTAGTGTTAAAAACTTTAATTTAAAGTGCTTCTCACTTACTTCTGTTTAACCCTTTGTTGCCTGGTGGTTTTAACATGAAACCACCAAATCAATAAATTTTTCCTGCCTTCCTAGTGGTTTCAATGGGAAACCACCATATCGCGTCTGTTCCTGTTCATTCGTAGAGCAACAGGAACATTTTTCAAGTGCAATATGTTTGCATTTTATGATGAGTGGGGGTCATTGTGAGTTATTCATCAACTGTGTTTGTTTTTTTGAAATAAGAAGAAACAATTAATTCGGGCAACAAAGGGTTAAGATAAATACCTGTAAGTTGAGTCAAACTGTTTTATTTCTATACTGATTCTACTTGCGTTTGCTTTAGAATAAGTGCTAAATAAAACATATATACAGAGATAGAGATGTATATGTATAAAGTTTGTACCGATTTAGGCAGGTACATTTACGTCACTTTCTGCAAAGCACTTTGAAATCTTTAACGCTATACCATAGATACTTCAATTCCCACTATCATATCAGCCCACTCTTCAATTCAGTTTCAGCCATACATATCAAGTATCCACTTGATTATAAAAACGCAGTCTTGTGACATGTTGATGTTATTATTAAGAATGATCTAATATTGACTCAACTGTTTCAAGTGTTTGAGGACACGTAGTGTGTCGGTAAACGGATAGTATACGCCGAAAATAATAAAAAGTCGAGATTTTCGGTTTAAAACGTTTTGCTGTTAGAATGAGTAATAAGTTTGGTGCAATCACTCCACTAGATATATTAAATCGCCTATTGCGCAATTTTCTAATTTGATCTTGCCTCAAGATTGTTTACATTAAACTTCTGCAGACGTTGAACTAATGGTATTCACGAATGTAAATAATTAGCGAACACTTTGCATGGCTTTGTTATTAAATCAATTCCTAACCAAATCGTGACAGTGAGAGCTAAAACACGTCATAGTTTTCAGTTGCCACAACATACCTCCATTTAACGTATCCATTTCTGAAAAGTGAAAATTGCACTATTCAGTTTTTAGTTGCGCAGATATAAAATATGCTAATCACGTCTTCCTTCATCGAATTTTGTTTTATGTATAAAATAGTATAAATAAAATCAACTAAGAAAGAAAACCTGTTTGTGGATAGACTGTTTTGGGGACGTTGTCGGTGAAGGCCATTATGTTAATTAAATGGAAATTTGTATGACGTTTTATTTTATCTTGTTGCTTATTTGACAGAATGTAAGCTAATTACTTACGAACTTATAGGGCTTCTAAAACCGTACGAAAGTTTTAAGTTGCGCGTAAGACACAGCAGGGTATCTAGACAATTTTAATTGTATTGTCCCTTTCAGGCACATCAGTTGATTCCACGCACCATTACTTTCTGTTACTCTTATTTTGTTAATGTGCAAAAAATGGTCATGTTAACCAATTTTTCAAATTTATCTGGAAATCTGCGCAAAAAGAATCTGAACTAGCTTTGTACCAATGAGGAATATTGTGATTTAATTTGTTTGTTTTTTTTTTTCACAAACACAAAAAGGTAATAGATTTATTTTCAGTGCGAGAGAATTATTTTAACGGAATGCACAATAACTTAAAAGAATGGCAGCAAAAATTACAAATCTGCTGAATGTCTTAATTTGGCAGCTAGATGGCAAGTGACGTCAAGTTGACTAAATGACAAACTCAATATATGAAATATTGTCATTTAACAACCATTTGCTCTAAATGAATTTTTTTTTAATGAAATTTTGGAAGAATTACTCTATAAAATCGAACTCCATTCCCGTACGCAAAACTTTAGAGGGAATACAGCCACAAAAAGAGAGCAAAAAACATTTCCTCCACTAAAAATGTCTTCCAAGCCCACCCAATTTGTATAGACTACGAGTATAGTTATAGAGTTATATTATATAAGTATCTGGCAGATGGTTGTCAAATCGGCCAATTGCCTCTTTTCGATGAAGAACTTTTGTAATACTGATAGACACCATATGTAATGTCGTTTTCCATTGGGACAAAAAATCAATCTTTTTTTGATCTAGAACTAAATCACTTTTCGCGTTCCATTGGGAAAAATAATTAATCTTTTTTTTTGATTCGGATCACTTTTTGAAGATCTCGATATTTGTTCAGATTTAAGCATACTACCACAAATACAGCACAGCTGTTTTACTTCATTGTAGGAAGTTTACTTTCAAAATAAATGCGCTGTTTCGTGAAAACCAAAATAAAGAAATACATAAATAGCAATATTTTCTGATCACATAGCGCAAAATTAGTTTCTAACAACACAAGAAACATTTTACATTTTTAAGATATACGGAATCTTAAAAATGTAAAATGCTGGCTTTTCTCGTTAAACTACGCTGTAATTGTTAATGTACTGAATCCTTTTGTTTGATTTCTTTCTGTTGCATTTTTTATATTTTTTTTTTATAGCTGAATTTAAACTTATTTTTTATCGCATCCCCATCGATAAATAAATCTGTACATTCGCCTCTTCTCTAATTTTGACAACAGAATGTACATAAATATTTCAGTTTATAACTTAAATGCTCTTCTATCTTTTAAATCTATCTTTGTTTTAAACTCCTGTATATAGAAAAAAATAAATATATTCCTTTGTTCAATCGAAAACGCCATTATTGTTTATGCAACAAGAAAAAGCAGCAACTTCTTAATAATGATTCATTTCGGCAAGACAATTCTGACATGCGACATGTGATATTTTAGCCAATAAAGGCCCAGGGATGCATTTCCCAAATTCCGCCGTTGTTAAATACATATGTATAAGTTTTGGGGACATTCGAATACCAAGTTCACGCAAAACGTCAACTAGATTTGTCTGAACTAGGTATACGAACGTTGACTAGTCAATTTGAATTGATTTTGTATCGTCCCGATCTTCGAACGTCCCCATTTTGAAAACAGCTATGGCAGTTGTTGCGACAGTTCGAATGAAGGTTAATTAATTTCGTTTTCCATTGGGCAAAAAGAACCGTCCGGGAGAGTCCTGAATTGAAAAAAAAAACATTTCTGAAACCGTTCCATTGGCACAAGAAATACTCTTCTGGTGATTCTGAGAAGAGAATTTCGCTTCTCGATTTGAAGTCAGAATTCACGAATCAAGAAGCACTTACACAAGTGTAATTTATGTATTTTATACAAGTCAGCATTTGGCATTTCACCAATACTTTTTTGAGTACAATCAGAAGGAGTTTTCTTGTTCCATTGGATCACAGAATGAGTGGATCCCTGAGTGAAACCAATGGAAAACGACATAGCTAAACTAATTAAGGAAAAGACACGGTTGATGTCTTGATGATGAACTATGCTTTGCTTCATAAGTTGTTGCTGTTGAACCCACAAATGCAAACCCATATATGTACGTGGCGGTGAATTCTAACTCTAAAATTAGCAACAATACCTGTCACTAGTTTAAAAATGAGACAAACTGTCTGTTAAATTACCTATTTAAAATATTTAATCTTGCAAAACACCCCAAAAAGTATGGGAAAAGGCGTAAGGTCAGAGAAGAAGAGGTGACGTGAACGGAAATTCAGTTACACTTTAGGTATACTTTACTTACCTATTTCGACTGATCCTGATTGGTAGTTTTACTTTATCATAACCCGAAACTCAGAAACCATAGCAATACGAGTACATCCTCTATAAAAGGGTAATCAAAACTCTCATTCCTCGCCGCCCAATTTTGGCAATAGGTTGTTTTTGTTGGAGTTCTAATCTCACTTTCTAACCAGGCGACAGATTTGATTGGAATTGAATGCCTGTCACATAATAATAGAATTTCCTCAGCTCGAAATCACGTAGCAAATTGTTCATTGCCCTTTAAATGGGATTATTTCTTGATGAAGGCTTATGGATTGCTTTGACATTTTCATTTCTACAGAAAAGTGTCAGATGCAGAGCCATGGTCATCTAAAAAATTGTTTCACTTTTTCCACATCTTTTATGACTTACGTATAAGTAGGTACCTCCTACCCAAACTTGAAACTAAAGGCACGCAAACACAAGTTGAACCACAAGAACTCGGTTCGCATTTGGGGTCATAGGTTGACATTTGAAATATGAAAATAATTGGATAAGATGTTTACTGAAATTATCTGTTATCGCCCACAACAACCCTGCTGCGAGTGGGACGAGCAAGATTTTTATTTCTAAAAATAGCCTGGCTTCCTCCAGGCACACATACACAAGTGGGCGACGCACAATAATGTGTAGGCACCACCATCCTCATCATCCTTGCCAACCCAACCAGCTACTCAGTTACCCCCCAGGCCAAACACAATATAGCTTTGCAGGACTCCTGGCATTAACTGAGTTGTTAAACAAGCCATGTAACCATGATGGGTACGTTACGTATATATAAATTTTGATAATGGCCAAATGATGCATATTTCTATTTTACATACCGTGTTAGGCCTGACATTTGGCATTAGAAACGGAAATCGCCCATGTGTGTATCCGTTTTGGTCGCGATCACGAGCTCTGGCCGTGTATCCATCGTCGTCCTCAATGCTGTTGTGGGAGAATTGCAGGCCAAGGGCAGAGGTCGCAATTAGGCAGATAAGGTGTAACATATGGAACCATCCCATGGTTAGGTCGTGAACTATTTCTGTTTTATATATCCAAAGTGCGAGAATCGTGTTCACACGAAAATAACGGTAATCGATTTTTCAATTCAAACAAACAACTGTTGGCACTGGCGTTAATTTATATTAATTTTCAACACTTTTCGCACAATAATCACAACATGACCTTCCACTTCCCGCGATTGGAATTTTATTTTTGTTATTTTATTGAGATAAACTCAGCTGAATGGAGATTTCTGCTTCTTAATAATTTTTATTGGAAAAAAATCCCCAACCACGAGAGCGCGATTTTGCAAACTATACTGACTGACTGGGGATGGCAATGGTGATAACAAAATGTTCGCGTATTGTGTAGTCGTATTCGGTTTTGTATCTCACGTCATTTTCTTACAGCAAATGGCTATTTGGTCTGTTTGAATGTTGGTTACATGGGCATCCCCGCACGTACAAACATTTCTATCTACCCGTTTGATTCTGAGCGCAGGTCTGGTTTTTTTCCCTTTTTTCGTTTCGTTATGAATGCGTGGCAACTCTAACACAGCACTTAAGCACGCCACGAATCACTAAAATGGTATAGAGATACAGAATACCTTCCAAATATCTAGATAATTAACTGAACCGGTGGTAGAGAACAGAGAATGCAACAATTAACACTAACACTACTTCTAATGGTAGTCGACCGTTTATGCAGAACAGAGCAACAACACCAACAAAACTGGAAGACAAAAACAACTCGAACACTGACAACTGTTTGAATAAGTACTTCGGAGCAGCGTCGGACAGTAGATACTTCTCTTCGATTCGGATACCAAGTGTTGACTGGAATCGGAATGGATGGTGGTAGCTGAATACAGTGGATTCGTTTGAGAATTGTTGTTGTAAAAGTGGTTGATCTGTGATGGTGTGACAGCAGCCAGCTAGCAGGTTGTTGTGAATTGCGATGCTTGTGAATGAAGTGGGCGATTTTTCACCTTGGGCCAGCAGCAATGAGCAATGACTCTCTTCCGCCGGGGGAGAAAAAAACGCTTGATAAGAGAAACCGCTATTCAACGTATTTACAATAACGTAAGAATTACGTAACATTTGTGTAAGGTTATGTGTACAGTGACTCAAATAATTATTCGTGGAGGCAAATAGTATGCAGCGAATTAGGTACATAAATCTAAATAATTACGGCGTCTGCCGTTGCGACAAACTAAAGTTCATCGTTGAAAAGCCTCTTCCGAAGCACGTGAACGCAGGACAGAATTATACAGGTATTTGTTAGACGACTCTATTTGTTTTCTCGTAACTGCCAAAGAAAAGGATATTATCATCTCTCTTGGAAGAATTTGCATGTATCCGATGCAGAGTATTTTTATTCGGTATTTGGGAGAGGATCTTATACTACAAAGTTGCCTTCTCAGCCTAAAGTGTTATTCATTGTTTGATTCATAGTGAGATGGCGTTTTTGTTATTCATTTCGTTTTTTTTTTACCGAGGTAGTCGCCATTACTGCGCCTTAAAGTTATAGCTCAGACTACTGCAACGCTTTTTCAGATTCAATGATGTTGTGTGTCTTTTGAGGGTTTTAAGTTGTAATTCTAGATAAAAAGTGCCTTAAATAAATCACTCTTAACCGCACCTGGCTAATTCCGCCGGAGCAGCCTCACCACCGCCAACTACAACTCCCTCTAGATCGCTTTCGCTGGTTCGCTTCATCGGAGTTCGGAGCTATTGATCTACGAGCCATACAAATTTCACAAAAGCACTAAATTTGGTAGAGGCAGAATGCAAACCCAGACCTTAGCCCAGGTTTATTGATTAGATTTCAATACAATTTTCGCGACAACAAAATGGCAGAATATTTTTTAAATAAGTGTGCGATTTGTAAATTTCTGTTATGACTTACAACAAGTCGTTTGATTTGTTTCCCGTTTTATGCAGTACCCAAATGGAATGTGTAACTAACACATGATTGAGGAGCACATTTAGTAACATTAATCAGTTAGCGTTATTAAATGCTCCCTACTTCAATGACCCACAGAATAGCTAGTGGTTCGGGTACTACACGTAACACAAACTTGTTGCTCTCGAATTTTATGCAATTTTAAATCATTAAGTATCTAAATTGTAACGGACTTTAAATACAAGTTCAGCTTGAAAAGTTGTAACTGACTTCAAATACAAGTTCAGATTGAAGATTATATCATATTATTTAGTCGATCCCGAAAATAGAGATAGGAGTCCTGTCTGAGCAATGTTTTGCTCGGGAAATATGCTGAAAAAAAAACGGGACTTTCGGACACGGATCTGTGTAGATTTTTTAACGACATGGGCGTCGAGGAAGATATCACGCACATACGTTGAAGAAGATAAAAGGTTTATCGACCAACCGAAGGTATTTAAATTTGTTAGGGATGTAAAATGCTTTAAGTGGAGTGCGTATGGATTTTCATCTATTTTCTTCCAAGGTTCGCGAAGGGCGCATTAACGTGCCTAGTGACAGTTCTCCTTACAACCCTGCGCCTAACCTAACATAACCTATTTAGTCGATGTAGGTAACTCTAACTGCTTTGGAATACAGTAGTAAGTCAAAATAAAAAATAAAGCTACTGATTCAAAATAGAACCCAAATATTGGGAAAGCTCTCAGCTCTATAGTAGTAAGATAATAAAAGTTCAAGTTCCTTAACAATCTTTCGCAATAATGCAAATACTCAAACGTTTCGTATTAAATGTTTTTTTTTTATCCTTGATAACATCAGCTTTAATCACTTAACGCCCGCCTCA
Organism: Cheilosia vulpina; assembly: GCA_916610125.1. NCBI lineage: Eukaryota > Metazoa > Arthropoda > Insecta > Diptera > Syrphidae > Cheilosia > Cheilosia vulpina. The sequence continues at coordinate 48,343,722 of OU744279.1, forward strand.
TTCAAATTGATATATTTTTTATTTATTACTTTTTTATTACTTATTTGCTTAGAATAACATTAACGGACAAGTAGGAAGAACATTTATACAATACCTGTATATGCAAAATACCTACAGTTCCAGTTCCATTATCCTTTTACGTTTGTTATGGCGCAGTTTTGCCCTTAGCAACGCGGCATTTGAAGAAAATAATAATTTGCAACAAACAACTACAGTGCAACAGTCCAACAGAATGTGAATTTCATTTATTACTTGCAATTAGTTTTGAGTGGGTTTGTTTATAATTAAATAAATTTTTATTAAAAATGCAACTTTGCGGGAATGTGTACTTGGTTTGCGCACTATTTTATGTGACTTGTTCGAAAGTTACAGCCCGATATGTAGAGGGTCATGTGAAAACACTGGAGGTTGGGGTGGTTTCATTTTAACCTATAGTACGTATGGATAAATGTTTTTTAAATGCTTTTCTAGGATTGGGTGTTTCTGGCAAGATTTTGTTTCCTATCGGGCAGAGGACGGTACGAGTATCAAATTGAATTTGAGCGGAGATTTGGCGAACCACAGTTGCTGTTGTACTATGACGATGAAACCCAGTGGCCAGCTATCTACAAAACTGGAAAAGTAAGTACCTACATTGAGTACATTGATTTATTACACATTTTGTTTAAATGCAGCAAAATGAATAGGTGAAGAAAAAAAACAAATTTGCTACGCAGTTTTTACATTTATTTGAACTGAAATTGGTGGTCTGCGTTGGGTCATCTCTCTCTTCTTAATATGAAATGCATGAATACAAGTGCGTAACGTTCATTAAAAAGTAAACTGTTCATGAATAAGTAAACCGTGTTAAAACTGCCGATGGCTGTTTACTATTGAATGATTCCTGGAATGAATGATTTTTAGATTCATTTTTAATAATAAATTTATCATTATGTAAATCAAATCTATTACAATTTAATAATGTCTCTTCTGAATAAAACGAAATTTTATTCTCTTTCAGACCTGTGCTCAAAAGGTAAGCGTACTTCATCCCGAGGATTTTCAAATCGTGACACTATCTGCCAAAAGCCCCTACAACATTGCTTCCGGTTGCGCTCTAAGGACATCGAATGCTAACAAAGATACCACACTAAAGTTTGTAACCTTGTAAGACTCTGTAATGATTTATATTACTCTCAAACTCTCCTCAGGCCGAACATCGAGATTCCATTTGAAAAGCCGGTTGGCGGAAATACAAACTCATCGTACTTCGATCAGTTTCTAGAAACATCTACAGAGTTTTACGGCTCTGGCGATTTGGAAGTCTTTAACATCTCTTATTCAACCTTTAATGACACTGAAACTTTCAATCAAACACAAGATGTGAACTACATACCTTTGGGCTCAGATGCAGGCCGATTTTACAATAGCATCGAGAATGATACATCATCGAATTTGGATGATGTTGAGGAGCTGTTTGATGAGGAATTTGAACGAAATGGAACGAAGGTATCTGCCTACAAAGTTAAAGTTTTTAATGTATTTTGAGACTTATTTCGAATTTTAGATTCGAATAAAGCGGGGCTTTGGAACGGCTGGCAACAAATTTATAGTGACATGTCACAGCACTGGGGGATTCTTAACTTCTCGCGAACGTTGGTGGTACATTGCTATCGCTAATTGTGGCAACAAAAATGGCATTGATATCAAGTACAAGTTCCGGATGACGAATGGGCCGCCGGGAGACTTTTGGCATGAACATTTTTCCGCAGATGAGATGTGTAAGGAAGGGCGGTCTTTTCTTAAACTCATAGTCCATTTTTTCTACCTATATTTACAGATATTCCACCTATTTTATTGACGGAAGCTCTTACCTACGTGTTTTTGCTTTTAGCCATTGCCATCTGTGCGATTGAGCTGAAGAATCGTCATTTATTTCACTGCACTTATCGGCTGTTTGCAATGAGTGCAAGCTTTCAGTTTTTCGGTGTGTTATTTCTAGGTGTTTCTTGGTCTAAGTACGCTATACATGGTGTCGGTCCATATACTGGAGTTGGGACAGTTTTGTTAGCTGCCGCAGAGATAATATTTCTCATTGTCCTCCTGTTGATGGCGAAAGGATACACCATTACCAGATCGCGCATCTCTACCTGTTCCACCGTTAAACTGACAATATTCATAAACACCTACATAGTGTTCTATTTGTCCTTGTTCATCTACAGAGAGGAAGTGTTCGATCCCGGAGAAGTCTTGAACTTGTACGAATCGCCTGGGGGCTTAGGGCTTGCCTTACTTCGTTGCGGCTCATGGGGAGCATTTCTCGTCTCGATTATAAATACCACGCGGAAGTTTCCTGAAAAGTCGGTGTTCTACTACCCCTTTGGCATCCTCGGATCCATGTGGATTCTCGGTGGACCAGTGCTCACATTCACGGGAATAGTATTCTTCGATCCATGGGTGCGTGAGAGCTTCATGTGTGCAGTGTTTACGATTCTCAGCATATCGGGGCATGCCTCATTTCTCTGGCTAACCTGGCCATCGAGGGCAAACATTAGCTTTCCCTATCACGTTCGAACCAACCATGTGGGAGTAATGTCCGCAGCCGACGATGGCGCTGACTATCCGCGACATATTTACGAACCTAGTGTCGATGGCAATCCTCAGAGTGTTATAATTCCCCTATCTAGACGAACAGAAGACTTGCTAAACGGTGTATACAGTCAATATTTATGCGAGAGACAGTGCTACAACTCAGGCTCCACTCCACTAAGTCACATATCATTTCCAAATGGAACTAACCCAAGCCAAATGATGGTCGAAAGCAATGCATCCGCTCAATTAAATGGCCATCGAAGGGATACCGTGGACGAACAACAAGATTCGGGACATCCGTCCATAGAAGACATTCCTAGCAGTTCAAGTAGTAAGTCTACTACCGACGAAAAGCCGGAACCATCAGCACCACCGCTCTCTAACACCTCTGTAGATTCAAAGGATTCATCTGCTGCTTCATCAGCAACGAAACGCAATCCATTTGTTATAAATGCTGCGGAAAAACCACCAAATAAGATTATTTTGGATCCAATAAATCCGCCCGTAAAGTCAAATCGATTGGGCGATGTGCCGACACATCTATTTGCGGCTCGTAAAAGCTCAAATTAAAACAAATGTAAGTTATAATTAAATAAAATCACAAAAACTGGTTCAGGCATGCAATAAACGTTTTTGTTAATAAACATAAATTAACTTGTTTTTTTTTTTAAGTTGGAAACTAACTTTACTCTTTACCCGACTGGTTATTTCAGTCAGTTCGAGCTGACTGCTGAGAGGTGTATACGGGTTACGCCCATGAAGTTGGTGTCCATTCGCTTTTTATATGTCCGTGGCCATCATTCATGTCACTCTGGTTCTGTTCTTCTATTTCATGGAGCCCGAGCGAATAGTCAAATTGACATTTATTGGTGAGGAGTATACGATCACAGCAGCCCTAAATTTTCCATGCGAACCGTCGTTAACTAACCTCAAACTAAGAATTGAGTGAAAAAACCCTTAAGCCGAACTTACTACCTCAGCGTTAATAAAGTTATACCATAAATACAAAGAACCAAAAACACTTATTATACTTTGAAGTCTAATTTTATTTTATTTATAAAATAAAGGTATACCTCCGTATTGAATTTGACTAAATTGCATATCAGAAAACAAATAGAAAAAGAAAGAAGAGATGACTAAACTCAAACCAACCGAAAAAGAACCTCTTTAAGTATCGCCCAGTAATAATTTCTTTAACATCCCAAAAGCGTGTGATGCCTTTTTACCTATCAAATGTCTTAGGTATGATCCATTTCCGCTGTTTGCCAGTCCAATCGATGCCAGGAACAGAGTGTAGCACATTAAGGAGAGTGCGTAACGATTTCGGCCAATCCAATCATATATAACGCTTCGCGCACTGCTCTCATCGGGAAACTGACGACCATAGAAGAGCAGATACCGCACTCTGACCACTTCGTTGTTTGTTATCACCACATAAGTATTGGGAATGTCCGTCTTGTGTTTCTCTATTAAATTGGCCAATTGAGTATATTTATTCAAAATTAATTTAACAAATTCGAACTCACCATCTTGTCGGAATTTAACATGATCTGGGTTCTCGACATATTCACATAGGGCGACACATGATAACATAGCACCACAGTTTGAAGCCCCCCAACCAGCACCATATGGACTGTATTCGATGCTGACAGAGAGCTCTGTTGATAGGTAGACACCTTCTCCAAAAAGAGCATTCTATTAAATGGCATGTACGATATTTTTATGAAAGAGTGAGGCTGGTTGATTGTTGTATAGCAAACCTTGCACATGTGCTGATTTAAGCCGTGATTTATTATTGAGTAGAAACTGTCCAATTTACTACCATGAAAGGCGAATTTACTCGAAAAGTTTTCTTTTTGCTTTTGGAAGATTTCTTCGGATTTAGAATTTGTTGCGGGGCACACGGCGAATATGTGACTGGGAAAAGCCGAATCGCTTTTTTGTGGGATTTTCGATATGATGACATCGTACTGAAAGATACCAATATATAAAATAAAAATTATTTGCGTTTTGCAGCCAGGCGGTTATCGCTAAAAGTTATGACTACGTTCCCTGCTTAAAAAAGAAAAAAAAAATTCAGTTCTATTCCACCCGAAAATGACATACATCATACATTTCAATGGGTCACTGCATGGTTAGAACTGTTCTATTATTAGTTAGTCGCGGTTTTCTTTAAACAATTTTCTTAGGAAACGCTCTTACATAAAAGCGCTACTAATATTTTATAGCATAAATAGAGCCAGGAAAGCCATTCCAAAAATCCTGACAATATTTGAGTACAATATTAGGTCATTTTGGCGATTGCGCCAAGCATGTTATTCCCATATTTACCCGAAGGAGACGCGTTTACTGTATTTGCAATGGTCATTTACTTAAGTTTTGTCTCACGCAAATGAAACAAATAATAGACAGAATTCAATCCGAATAATAAGCAAAAGCAACATGCAAAACACTATAGAATGTATGAGCATTTTACTCATTTCAAATAATTTTAAATGTGTCTCATTTAAGAATCGATTTTGTAATACAAGTAATTGATTCGACCTCAGAACTCATCCGCAGCAATTAAAGAGGTTCGGTGTCATTTTGAAATAAACGCCTTTAAGAAAAGCGGTACACATCTTTCGATGAAGCAGTTATTAAGTTTAAATTTGTTAGCAACATTGCTTTAATGCAAGATACATATTCGCGCTGCGTTGTTCACCTCGGGCACTGTTTTGTGCCCCTTCACTTCCTAACCAGCCCAAACAAAATGTTTGTTACTCACCTCATCGCTGTCAACACTCCTCAAATACGGATCACGTACATAGAGCAGAACCCAATAAAGTAAGTCCACGACCTCAGTGTCCAATTCGTCGTAGTTCTCATCGTTGATATTTTTAAGAAGTACTCTGAGTTTAGGTGTCTCATTGATAATAGCCGTCTGTATACATAGATATCACACAAAACTCATTATTAGCCAATGACGGCGCAACACGATTGAGGTCGAACTTACCAGCGCTTCGATGTTGTAACCGCCTTGTTCTGATGCAAATCTTGGCGGAAATGGTTTAAGTTGCGATTCAAAACGATAGCTAAGGGCAGCCGATACAAACAGGGTCCATTTGGCATCGCATGCAATGAGATCTCTGCTGAGTAGGTGTTTTAAACAGTGAATTTTTTCCAAGAAATCCGCTGCTGCGGTGGGAACGTTTTGATTTTGTTGCGGCTCTTCCGTCGTCATTTCGCAATAATATAATTAACTATTAACAAAAGTTTCCTGTTGAAGACAAAAAAAAACAGATATGTAATCACAAAGTAAAATAAGAAAAAAACAATTGTCTGGAGCGAGAAACACTACTGCGTTGCTACGTCTACATTTCCCTTCGATATTGTGATTAGTTCTATTATTTAATTGAGTGGGAAATCTGTTTTTACGTTGATTAAAAAATGCTCAAGTTTATCAATAAAAAGATAAACAAGGCAAATGCCTACCCAAGAGAGAAAATAGGCGGAATGCGATTATTTGCTTTTCCATTTATACTATACTTATACGATTATGCGAAAGAAGATGGAATCAAAACAAAGCCAAGGGAAAGATGACATTCGCCAGGTGTTTGGAAAGTGCATTGGATGTGGAAGGGAAATAATCTGTGTGAAAGTACTAAAACTGTTAGGTGCGTTTGTTTCTTTTACTTGACTAAAATAATAAAGTAATATTTTTTATCATCTTCATCACGCCAACTAAAGTTTTTAGTTTTTTAACATAACAAATAACCATATATCCACATAAAGTGTTTATTATACTAAAGGAGCTACGTGAGAAGTAGTTCAAACGCCAGACGAGAGTATTTATTATTGTTTGACCCAGTGCGATGGATACTCAATTGACATGGCTTTGGCACCTATATTCTATTCGTCTTGCATAATTATCGGTTGATTCTAACCATTTAAACATGAAGACGAACATTTTCATTTGAAAGAAATTCAGTCTAGATATGTTTAGAAAACTCAGTCACTCAAAGTCTCGTTAGGCTTCCAATATGAACTTTCGCTAGTTTCCGAAAACTTTTTCTGGAACCCTTAAATTTTGTGCCATGCGAAACGGCACCTATGATCCACGAATATAAATCCGAAAAACACCACTCTTTTTGGAGTGACTGCGTGCGCCTCAAGTCCCTAAACGTAATTACCAAATCAAACAGCTTTTTTATAAATGTCACTTTTTATTCGGCTTTTCTGTCAATGAAGTAGGCAACGTTGTGTGGCTTTTTTCGCGGTGTTTTGTTATTCACCGAATTATTTTAATAATTATTAAACCATTCTCTATCCATTTTAATCCTAAATTGGGTTGCATTTAATCTTTAACTCAAATAATGGCGGATGTACTGGATATCGATAATGCCGAAGAATTCGAAGTCGATGATGATGGCGATCGTAAGTTATAGAGTTTTACTTTTTGCACTTCTATTTCATACAACAATTTACTTCAGAGGGAATTGTTCGCCTAAAGGAAAAAGCCAAAAAACGCAAGGGACGTGGTTTCGGAAGCGAAAGCAACTCTCGCGAACCAATTCAAAGCTACGAACGAGTTCGTAACGAAGACGATGATGAGTTGGAACCCGGACCGCAACGTTCTGTTGAAGGTTGGATTCTATTTGTAACCTCTATCCATGAGGAGGCACAGGAAGATGATATTCAAGAGAAATTCTGTGAATATGGTGACATAAAGAATATTCACTTGAATTTGGACAGACGTACTGGTTTTTCGAAGGGATATGCTCTTGTTGAGTACGAAACACATAAACAAGCACTTGCCGCAAAAGAGGCTCTCAACGCGTCTGATATCATGGGACAGACAATACAGGTCGATTGGTGTTTTGTAAAGGGACCAAAACGAACAAAGAAGTCCTCTGACCGCAGAAGGAGATAATTCTCACGACTCAATGGGGAATTTTCTTTTTTTGTAACTATTTTAGTAGAAAAATGAAGTCGTTCGATTTTTGTCGGTTTGCTACCTACACAATATTCATGGTAGCCAGCAATTTATTCTCATACTGTAATTTGTGAATTATTTAAACCGAATAAACTCAGGTTCTCAAAAGTGCGTTTTTCTTACAGCTAGAGAGTCGTTCCGATTGGAAGTATAATTTGTGCAAGTTCTGCTTCATTGTAGATAAACAAATTTATAACATTGTTTATGTTATTTATTCAATCTGGGTGACAAATGAACCCTTTCAACCCTCGATATAAAAAAAAAAGTGAATTGCTTGTTTTTTTTTACAAAAAACATTCCGTATTCACATATAATAGTCGCCGAATCCTGGTGGCTGAAACTCATCATTGTTGGGATTGCGACGTACTCCTGGACCTGGACCGAATGGATCGAATCGTGCCCCTCCTCGCTGTGGACCGAGTCGTGGCAGGACACCTAAATTTCCGCCACCTGAACGGCCGAGAGGATCTAGGTCGCCACTTCCAATGCCACCGGGTGGAAATCCAAAAGGGCCACTTCCACTAAAATTAGGAAAACATAAATGCTTTGCATGTGATTGGACCAATACTTTTAAGCCAAGATTACATTGGTGTACGAAAACCAGCTGGTCTATGAGTTGGGATTCGTAATGGATCATAATCAACAATATAATGTGGATCCCTGCTGCGATCTTCGGGTGCTGTTTGTGTAGTTACAGCTTTAGTTGTCCCAGCAAAGACCTTGAATGGAACTACAATGAATCTGAAACTAATAATTACTCACTTAAGTGTACTACCGGATCTATTAGTTCCTTGCGAATGCGATCCATTACCTCTGAAGCTGTCGGTATGACGGTTTTCAGTGAACCTTTAAGCGATTTAACCAATATTTCGGGGTCCAAGCCAATGTTTGAAACCGCCTTAGAGTCGACGTCCTTAAATAAAAAATAACAAATTTTGATAGTGTGGGAATTGTGATGTTTCAAATAATACGATGCTCAAAAGCGACAGTTATGGGTTAAAAAGTGGTCACAGTTTATGATATTGAGATTACATTTTCAACATCATTCCCCCCTGCAGTAGCATTCCCCTGTTGACAGCGCTCATCATTTCGTGCATTTGCACGGATACTTTTTTTTGAGTTGGACGATTTGCAGGTATGCTATTAGTGGATAAACACTTACCATTTCAAGTTTGTCCTTTTCAAACTTTTCAGCAGGATAAGCCGAGGATAAGGCAGTGCGAACAGCGAAGAACAAAAAAATAACCTTGATGTACATTATCACTATGTGTATAGCACAGATGGAGTCAATGATTGATATCTAACTATACAAGGTTTGGATGTCAACTGAAAATCACAAATAGACCTCCTGAATTTTAATAATTTGATCTTGCAATATATTTTACGCAGATGTTTTGTGCAATCCAGAATATTCTGTATGACTCAATAAATTGCCTACTTCACTATTGCCAAACATAGAGAACGACAAATAAAACATTTCACTATAAACAACACAATAACAATGACTCGCTATGGCATAATGAAACAACAAAAGTAGTATAATCAATGCTGGAAAGCATTGCGTAAAGAGTAAAAAAAAACGACCGTGTCTTGTACTTGGATGATACAAGCATACTCTTCATAATCCACGATGATATTAAGAAATATCTCCTTCTATTCTGTTACGTTCCTTTCTACTCTTCCAAATTTTCTTCAAATGTAAATGTACTTACCAACAGATTTATTATGAATAAATGGTCCGAATTCACAGCAAGAAGAATGTACAGCTTCTTGTCGAAAATATATCTCAAAGCATATCTTTGCGGAGAGCTGTTCCAGCCATCAGGCAGTAGTTCCGTACTTTCTTCATCTTCAGAAAATGTTTTCTACAAATACTATTTAATAAAAATCCATCGCCAATTAGATGATTTACCTACTTACATCCTCACCAACTCCAAGGCACTGGAACTTTGTTTTGATCAATACAAAATGGGCTAGGGCAATTAGAACGTCTGTATTCTTGATTACCTGAGGCTCGATTGTTTTAAACAAAAGGTCCCAGCCAAAAGTATTTTCGGATGTCATTTAGTTTGATCTTGAAATTTATATGGAAATAAAATAAAAAAGTGACTACTAAAATTTGATTTCTTTGAAACATCCTTTAAATCAGAATGAGACTTTTCAAATATCTGTCTACTGTCTCCTAGGTAAGGATTTTGTATTAAAAACGCCGCTTATTGAAAAATGTACCTTTTATTATCGTAGAAAGTAATATAACAACAAACTCACTCCAGACGATTTTGCGTCTTGAACTTCAAACACATAAATGGAATTGATAGGCACCTAGGTAAAAATTGTCGCTTCCTTTACCCCGAAGTTGTCTTGTTTACTTTTTTTATTTTCGATTGTCATCACAGAACACTGATAATCGGTTGCAAAACGGTGCAGTTGCGGCCAGTGTGACCGTTGCAGAATTCTGATCAGTCGCAGAAAATGGGCCAATGAGAAAAAAAGTGTTTTCTGAACAGAATAGTTTAATTTTTAAACGCTTTTTTAAAATAGCAGAGATGAACAATTAAAGGAGATGTATATCTTTCGTACGTCTATCCCTTTGTTTTTCATATTTTGATCTAAGTTTTCAGATTACTTGTACCAAATCGAACATATCAGAATTTTATTGGCCGAAAACAATTTTTATTCACTTGCATTGAAAGTCAATTTCAATTTTTTTTCACACATTTATAACAACGCATTTGGAAATAATTTAATATAAAAAAAACGTTTCCATATGCGAAAGATGAAGAATTCAATTAAAAAAACAATTTTTTAAACAATAAACTCAATCTGAGAAGAAATTCAGATTTCTCAAGTGGCTCAGATCAAAAAATAAATCGATTGTTTTGGCAAATCGAAGAGGAAAAGCAACTTCGATCAACAAAAAAATTGATTTTTCATTTTGTTGTTGATGAACTAATTAATAAAATTATGATAATAAAAGAACCATTTAATTCAAAATCACATCCAACCGTTTTCCCGAAAAATTCATGAAGTGACGCACATATGCTCATTTCTTTTCTAGCATATGTGAGCTATTCCGAAATGTATATTTCACTATTTTTTTTTACTTTAATCGAAGCGTTAACAAAAACCAAACAAGTTGAATACCAAACAAAAAACAATTGAACAACGCGATGCCCATAAAAGCAAAAGGAATATTGGCCGGCCATTAGCAACATGCTTTTCTGTACCTCATACGTATTCACAGACGGGGGTTGAAATTACAAAAACAACAATGTAAACAAATGGGTTTTGAGGGGATAGACGTGCGAAAGATATCCATCTCTTTTATTCTTTCATCTCTCTCATAGGCCTGTTTTTTTGAGCTTCGTCCTCAGTAAAGCAAAGTAAAGTAGGATTTTCAGCACGCAATTACGACCACTACGCTTTACTTGACACTTCGAGACTCGCAGTAGTTATTGTAAATTGTGTGCTGAAAATCTTACCTTACTTTGCTTTGCTGAGTTATAAAAAATTTAAATTAATTGACATACAATTTTTTTACCACCTAAAAGCCTATGATTGAAATCGGTTTTGCAAACAAACAAGTCTAAAAAAAAATAAACAACTTTTTCCGTTTTTCCACTGGAAGTAGTGTCACTTTTAAGCAGAGATGAATGAATAATTAACCATCAAAAACAAAAACGCGTGTTGCAGGAAGCAACGTGTTTTTTTACACTTATTTTATTTTCTTCATCCTTTTGAATAAACATTTAAAAATATTGGCCAAAGTGTTGGAAATAAAACTATAAAATGGTACGCCACAACAACCAACTGCCGGATAACCTGCCGCAGTTGCAGAATCTTATCAAACGCGACCCGGAGTCCTACAAAGAAGAATTCACCCAACAGTATCGTCATTTCTTGAGCAGCTTGGAGGTCTTCGAGTTGAATCCAAGTGACGAGAATAAAAGTCTAGATGAGCTGGTTATGTTCATTGCGCAGGTATGATAATAGGTTGTTGGTTTATTTAGTTCGCCCTTTTATTTATAACTTATTTTAGGTCGCTCAATGCTATCCAGACGTCTGCCTACAGTTCCCTCAACACCTAGTGGACTTGTTGAAAAACCACGCCACCACCCTGGATCCAGCGATGCGCAATTGTTTCGTGAAGGCCCTCATTCTGTTAAGAAACAAGAATCTAATCCCAGCTTTGGATTTATTGGCGCTCTTCTTTGAGCTACTCCGATGTCCAGACAAGAGTCTGCGTACATTTTTGCAAAATCACATTATCACGGATATCAAGAACATGAATGCTAAGCATAAGGACATGAAACTAAATTCGGTAAATAGTAACCTCTAAAGAACATCGAACATGTAAACGATTGGCTACCTCATAGACTCTGCAAAACTTCATGAACTCCATGCTGAAGGACACGAATCCAAAGGCGGCCAAGATGTCTGTCGACATAATGATCGAACTGTACAAGAAGAACATATGGAACGATACAAAAACAGTGAATGTGATCGCCACTGTTGGATGCTTTTCAAAGATAACAAAGGTTTGTTGGGATCCAGAATTTGATTTGGCAGCTACATCATGCTTTTTGTTCATAGGTTCAAGTTGCGGCACTAAAGTTCTTTCTGGGTCACGATGAAGAAGGCAAAGATTCAGATGAGTCCGGCAGTGAGAACGAGGTCGATTTAAAGGGTGCAATGATGGCCACGCGTGTAAACAAAAAGACAAAAAAGCGCAAGAAGCAGCTGGAACAAGTCAAGAAACAGGCGGTAAAGGCGTCGAAGAAGAAGAAGAACGCCGAGCCTTTCAACTTTTCTGGCATCCATCACATCCACAATCCGCAGGGTTTAGCTGAGGGGCTTTTCAAACAACTGCAGTCGGGCAATGAACGCTTCGAAGTGAAGCTCATGCACTTGGACGTAATCTCGCGTCTGATTGGTATCCATTCACTGTTCCTGTTCAGCTTTTACCCGTATATTACACGATTTTTGCAGCCACACCAGAGGCAGGTGACGAGAATTCTTCAGTTTGCTGCCCAAGCGTCACATGAGCTTGTACCGGGGGACGTTGTCGAGCCAATTCTCAAAACAATTGCAAACAATTTTATCACTGAGAGAAATTCCAGTGATGTCATGGCCATCGGACTGAACGCCACTCGAGAAATATGCGCTAGGTGCCCCCTGTCAATGGGAGAGGATCTCCTGCGGGACTTGGCCATGTACAAGACTTACAAGGAGAAGTCGGTTATGATGGCTGCTAGGTCTCTGATCATGTTGTACCGGGAGCAGCTGCCGGCTTTGTTGCATAAGAAGGACCGTGGTCGCTTGACAGAGGCTCAAGCCGAGCGCAAAATAAAGGGATACGGAGAGGTGTTAGCACATGACAGTATTCCCGGCGCAGAGGTTTTGCTTAAGAAGTCCAAAACCATAGATTTGGGTGACGACGAGGAGGAGTCTGATTCGAACGACGACAGGTGGGTGGATGTATCGCAGAGCGAAGGCGAACCATACTCTGATGACGAAGCAGAAGTCGACGATAGTGATGATGACGAGGAAGAGGGTGATGAGGAGGATGATGAAGATGATGATGATGATGAGGAGGATGAGGAGGAGGATGATGACGAAGACGAAGAAGTTGACGACTCGGACAACAAAGAAGACGAAGCCTCTGAAACAAAGCCAAAGAAAGCCGATGTTCAGAAGTCTAACAAAGAAGTCAAAAAGGAGAAGAAAGTAAAACTACCCAATGATGCAAAACTTCTCAACGAACAAGAAGCCGCCAAGGAACTTGCCCTAACGCGTATCTTCACCGATGAGGACTTTAAACGCATCGACATGGCGAACATTAAAAAATCTGTTACAAACAGCCGCAAGCGGCCCCTAGAGAAAGACAAGTCAGAGTTTGTGAAGCTCGATAGCATTGAGATGATTTACAAAAAACGTAAACACGACAAAGAAGCGCGTTTAGAAACAGTCGCAGAAGGCAGAAAGGATCGTGAAAAGTTCGGTTACAAGGACGGTCGCAAGAATGAGAATTGCTCGAGAACAAACCGGGAAAAGCGCAAGGGAAAGAACTTCATAATGATGCGTCACAAGGCTCGTTCCAAGGTCAAGAAGAGCTTCAAGGACAAACAGAAGGCATTGCGGAATCACCTGCTGAAGCAGAAAAAGATGAAGTAGGATATAAAATGCATATGTATGTATGATAGGTTTAAGATTTAGTAAAAATCAAGAATAAAATTGTAGTTTTTAAGAAAATAACTGTGCGCTACATAATTTCTTTGTTGTTCCTTAAGGGTATCCGATTCAGCACATTTAGGCACCACTGATAGGAGTGGAAACGGAAAGTCATTTGTGGTTTTGTTCTCCCTTTCGGAATCGGGTTTACCTTGTGACATGTTTCGTTTGGTGTAGCCGGTATAATCAACCAGAAGAGTTACTGCTTTCGAAGGTTATGGGTGAGGGGCCCCTGCCCGAGTAATAAGTAATATAAAAGCTGATAAAAGATAAAAGTGTTTTATTTGACAGCAGAACGACCACAATAATACCCATCCATTCTCTTGGGTTGTCGTACGCCATCGCAAGATTACATTTAGTCTAAAATTCTATATAAAAACTTGTGCACAAGCACAATCATCAATACTACAATAAATTAGGAATTTTTTGGCGCTATTTCTAAAAATGTCTTTATACTTTCAATGGTCAGATTACTCCACTTCCTTGTTTTGTCTTTCGCAACGGCATTGTAGATGTTCTCCTCGATGGTGTCTTTCACAATGAAGCGGTGGACGGTAGTTGGTCTAAAAATTTTCGAATTTCCCAACTATTAGTAAAGAAGTAGGAAAGGCTGTTCCGAACTCACTTTGTTTGGCCAATTCGATGTACACGACCGATGGCTTGAAGTTCCTCACCTGGATTTAGAATTGGTTCGACTAAAAAGACGTGGGTTGCCTCAACCAGATTGAGACCTTGCGACCCGTGATGGAGCAACATCAGCATGCAGGTGATGCCAAGTGATTCATCCTACAGAAAGAGAGATTCATTAGAGTTCGATGGGTCGGAATCGGAATAGATCTCGAAGTTCATGCTAAATGTGACCACGCAGCTTAAAACGAGAAACATACTCAACGCATTACCTTGAATTGTTGCAGCGTTTGTGGTGCCCACTTCAGGCAGAAAGTAATTGAGTTCTCCTTTAAAGCATCACCGATAGCTTTAAGTATCGGTTGCCACTGGGAAAATATCAGAATTTTCACCTTCTCATCGAGAGACCTAAGTTTGAGGATTTTACCAACAATCGCTTGAATTTTCGATGAGTAATCGCCTTTAACTTCAAACTCCTCATCGTCGGGGGTTAGCTTGCGTGTAACATAATAAACGCTAAAAAGAGAACAAATGTTCCGTATAAACCGAGTTCTCAAAGTGCCGAGGCCGACCCACCTTTGATACTTTTGTTCGTTTCTGCAAATCGAACAGTTGAGTGTGGAGGTTTTCTGCAGCTTGGACATCAACTTAAGACACATCAAACACATATGGTGGCCGCATTCTAATACAACATACTGAAATTGTAAACATTTGTTACTCATAAACAGGAACATAACCGAGTAGGATATACCTTATTTTGTTCTTCTGCGCCACAAATGGGACAAGGACCCGGATCAGTGGCTTTTTCTAAATGTCTAAGATATTTAAGCCGAGCATACTTGAGGGCGAATACCTTTTGCGAATCAAAGAAGTTCGTTTGTAACTCACTCAAGAAGCTATCGACCTGTTGGGGAAATTGTTTAAATGCTAATTTCAGGGCAGAATTTGTCAAAGAACAAACCTCGTAGAGGGATATCTGATATTTCGTTTTCTCCTCCTCGGATTTTGCTAGCGATATTCTCATCTTGCACATGTCCATTTCGTCGTACGCCTTTACTGTGTACTCAATCTCAATCCAGAGTTTCACGAGTTCCTATGGTTAAAGCAAACAGATACGATAATTAGTCACTGTATTTCTGGATGGGTGCAAATATTAAACGACATAATTTGGCTATGCGTTGAGTATAGCTTATCAGTTCATTAGCGGGTACAAAGCATATGACTATAATCAGAAGATTGAGGTATAAATTGTAGAAAAAACCCGAGGATACATTCTCATGGGAAGGCTTCTTATTTCTAACCGCACAGAGCTTAAACGATGTATTGTACATCAGCACAAAGGGTAGCGAAGGTTAGTTAGTCGATGAGTGTCGCCTCTGTAAATATTTGTGCCATTCCTGGAGTAACATCTGTTCACAGTAGGCTTCTCATATTTTCCTCCGTCCATAGGTGCTACGGGCGGCTTCTCTTTTCTGTTTTATATAGTACATTTTTGTTTGTATACGCAATTTGTTTGAATTTTAGTCGCATCTTACGACTGGCATGAAAAATACCCCACACAACGAACTATAATTGAAACACAGATCTTCCAGACCAATAGTACGCACCTTATACTCCGTTTTCATCAGATTTATAGCCTCCAGTTGAAGCTCACAGTCTGTAGCGAACATAGAGAGCTCCGGTTTGGTCTTTACCGCCGAGTATATCGCTGCAAGGATTGAAAGTTATGTAAGTCCCCCCAAAGGATATTGGGCAAACAGACCTTTAAGAGTGGTTTCCTGCAGTGTTGGATTTCGTGTACCTTCAGCATTGCTCGTCTTTTCGTCCAGCACCTTGTTGAATATCAAGCATTCATACTTCTGTAGGATCCGTTGCACTGCACACAGTTGGCAAACAATTTTCTTTTCATTGTCAGCCGCTTCTGGTTTCGTCGAAGCTGCTACCTGTAATCGAAAAATTTAAACAAATACAATTGGATTGGGCTTTTAGGACTGCACTGCATACGTTTCGAAAATCACTCAAATGACAGTCGTACACACTTCGAATGAATGCCATCATCATTCGCCATCGTCCAACGGGCACGTCATTGCGCGGTTTCACATTCTGTACAAAGAAATCGAATTCGCCGAATTTCTTCGACAGATCCTTGCGGGCGCTGGTTATTTTTTCGTACCACAAATTAATGACGAGGAGAATACCATTTGTCGACCGAAACCTGAAAGTGGGAACATGTTTACGCATGTCTTTGGGAGTATAGAAAACAAAAATATACCTCTCATATGAAGTATGACTGTGCAACGAAAATACATCGTCGTTGATTTTGTAAATCATCTGATAGGAGTCCGTTTGGTCAATCGCATTAAGGACTTCTGACCAAAATATCGACGCAGATGCTGGTATTTTGTCTTTAGAGGCGTTTAGTGCGTTCATTGCTGAAGTGTATCCTTGGTGGGCTGATAAAAGATTTGACGCGTAAGGTTCCAGGTATTTCCATTCCAATCTGTTGCACTGGGCTTCGTATTCTTCAAGACTGGCTGGGTCTTTCGATTCGATTACGCGATAGGCTTGAATCATGTTGTGCAGTGCGTGGATTTGTAATAGACTGTCAATGCTGTAATAAAAAGGAAAGATATTTTAAAAACAACTATTGTAGTGTGTGAGTGGAAAACGGTTCACCTCATCGTCTCAGTGTATTCCTTAGCTAGTTTCATCACCAGCTTGTAGTACTTAATCGCTTCGTCGTGTTTCCCTTGCAGAAAGTATATAGCAGCGATGCCTAAAAATGACGTTACATGGTCGTTATCCTTTATGAAATCAACAAGCAGCTGATAGTTAATCACAACTCAAAAATTAATGATGGGCTTAGGTGTTGGAGCATTGCGAGTGCCGTGCCGATAATATTTACATGAAACATACCATTGTAGCTGGAAGCCATTGTGCGCAGTTCACTTTTGCACTCCTGCTCATTGGTCGACTTCATGTGGTCGAGCAGTTCGTGAGGTTGCAGAAATTTCTTCACGGTATTATGTTTCATGCAAAGCACTGGTATAGTGCAATCCTGTCGGAGCTTCAACATTGGTTGCAATATCTGAAAGAAAAGTCAAATTGCAATTCCATTAATCAGCGCTTCTCGAAGGACTTGCATACATTATTTAAGACTTTTGGTGATATTCCCGTCAGGTCAGAGTAGCCCCGAATCTTTTCCAAAAACGCTGCCGCACAATCGGCATGCTCGTCAGAGTAGAACAGTTGTTCTACATTACTTAGCTCCACATAGTGCACCACCTCGGACTGTGGCGGAATGCCGAGTTCATCCAACACGGATGACTTACAAGTTCGCCACATGATCTTTTGCAGAATATTGATCAATCGCTCACTTTGGCCTTGAATGAATTCTGTTGTCAATTGTTGCCAAACCACATTACACGACACATCATAGAGACCAATGAACTCCAAAAGAACAGTGAGATCATCCAGTGAACGTTGAATTGGTGTTCCAGTAACTGCCCAACGATGAATTGCTGTAGAAAATAAAAAGCATTTAAGCTGACAAATGGAATATCCAAGGCTTACCTGGTAGCTGTTGCACAATTTGGGACGCCTTCGAGTTGATGCTCTCCATTTGAGCCTCATCTAGGCATACACGCCACCACTCGACTAGAAGTAGGGGCGAATTAACTCGCATCGTTTTCCGTTCACGGCGAAAGCTCATATTCGTCTCATTGGAGGCAGTGTAGTGAATTTCTTTCCGGAGGATATTGTAGTCGGTTAGTATAATATCGTAGGTGGCAAGCTCCTGCGGGCTACTATTCTGTTTGGCGACACCTTGATAGAGAAGAACTTTAAGTGGCGGGCTTATGTGTTTGTTCATTTCGGAGAGCCACTGTAATTTTATGGGATGCGGTGAGACAATTACTGTTGCAGCGCTGGGAACAATGATGCCTTGTTGTTCCCAGCACTTGGGACAGATGTAGTCTTCTCCATTATCAGATGACGATTTCACGTAGGAGAGGACACAGCGTTCATGCTGAGATAGATCACATTTTTTGCACTTTATCAGTTTCTTTCTATTAGTCGATCGACATACGCACATAAGCTTGATCACATTACGACATTTTTTAACCGGCGGTTGTCCCAGAAGAACATTTGAACCTGAGCTAATAGGCTGAGTGATGTGTCTCTTATTCAATAGAATTAAAGCCAATATTTCAACAGTCTTTCCTAGGCCCATCTCATCAGCAAGTATGCCACCTGATGGAATTGGAATGTTTTCAGGTAGCTCATCTTTGATATCGTACTGCATAAGATTGACATAGCACTGAGAGCCTTCGGTGGAGGTAAGTTTCTTGTAAAAATGTTGCAGTTCAATCGTTTCTTTTTCACGCCGCAGAAGCCATTGAATTGTTTCTCGTTGATATTTCCTTAAAGTCGGGCGAAGCCGATTATGTTCCACCACTTCCGGGTTTTCCACAATCGGATTTGATTGATGAGCGATTTTCAAAAGGTCATACAGCTTTGTGGTGACATAGGTCATCATAGACACTTTGTCCTCTTCGGCTTCATCGCCATCCGAGGCAATTGGGCAATTGGATTTGAACTCTGGAAACACAAGCGAGAGAATGCGTGCACGAGCTTCACGATTATATCGGGTTGCGGTTCGTGTTCCATCGTGATATATTGTACAGTACTCGGCATCATCGCATTTCTGTCGGACTATGCAAAAATCTTGGTTCCTGGAAATGTCTGCCAAAGGGGGTAGACGAAAGTGGGGATAATTTATTGCATTGGAAAATTCTGAATGTAGCAATACCTGCAGCAAGTTGATTGAAATCACAATCGATTAGATACTCAAAGGCGGTGCCTCTATATTGGAATGTTGCAACACTCTCAATGTTATTCTTTTCTGATTCTAATATTCCAATTTTGCACAAACATTTCACAACACCAGCAGACATGGTAAACAAATCGCTTAGATAGGTTTGTTTGATTTAACAAAAAAATGTGAGATCAAAATGGTCGAGTCTCGAGCAGCTGCTTTGCAGCGCAATGTGTTCGTAGAGTTGATTTCTATATATGAAAGTGCATGGTAGGTACACGGTAAAAAAAAATAAGTGGACGTATACACAATAAATCGATAAGTAAGGATTTTCAGCACGCAATTACAACAACTACGCTCTACTTGACACTTCGAGACTCGCAGTCGTAATTTGTGTGCTGAAAATCCTACTTTACTTTGCTTTGCTGAAAACGAAGCTCAAAAATACACGCCTAATATATAAATATTTTTTTTTATTTTGGAATTCGAAGTCTTTCAACAAATAAAAGAGCACAGTATATGGATTGATGTTGGTTTGAAAGAATTTTTGCCACTTTAAATTCCCAGAAAACACAAATAAAATATTATTACCCAATCTGGAAGACTACTTCGTTTGCCAGCGAATCCAACTGAAAGCTCCAGACGTTAGATATAACTTGTAAAGTTGTTAACATCGCGAAAAATGTCGATGAAAGAAATAAATTTTTGAGAAAAATTCCTATTATTAGCCGTGTTTTTTTGAGCTTCGTTCTCAGCAAAGTAAAGTAAGATTTTCAGCGCACAAATTACAATAACTATTGCGAGTCTCGAAGTGTCAAGTAGAGCGTAGTTGTTGTAATTGCGTGCTGAAAATCCTACTTTACTTTGCTTTGCTGAGAACGAAGCTAAAAAAAACAGGCCTATTGTCACATTCCAGCTACTTTTTCGCACTTTATTATATAATGTTCAACCACTTTTAAATACCATTATACTGCTGTCATTTTTAGGTGTCACTTTGTCTTTATTTTCTTATGATTTGACACTGGTATTCGCGAACAAAAGCTGGCCTTCGGTTTCTTAAAGAGGCTTACTGGCTTATAGAAAATAGAAGCGAGCATACAGAAACCACACATACACATTTCAGTGGCAGGCAAAACTGACATCTGAGGAAAATTTTCAATCGATTTAAGACCTGTTTTTTTGAGCTTCGTTCTCAGCAAAGCAAAGTAAAGTAGGATTTTCAGCACGCAATTACAACAACTACGCTCTACTTGACACTTCGAGACTCGCAGTAGTTATTGTAATTTGTGTGCTGAAAATCTAACTTTACTTTGCTTTGCTGAGAACGAAGCTCAAAAAAACACGTCTTTAGTTACAGCTTTTATTACTTAAATACACGCATAATCTCAGTACGCTGCTCGAGCTAAATTTTCGCTCCCATTCGAATTCTCTCCAAAATTTAACTGCGCTAAACTTAAGTGACCCCATTTAGCTGATTTCGTTTTCCTTTGGGCAAAAAGCGTCGGGGAGAAAAACCGTTCCATTGGCACAA
The DNA here is from genome assembly GCA_916610125.1 of Cheilosia vulpina. NCBI lineage: Eukaryota > Metazoa > Arthropoda > Insecta > Diptera > Syrphidae > Cheilosia > Cheilosia vulpina. The sequence goes on from OU744279.1 coordinate 48,364,473, forward strand.
AAAATACTCTTCTGGTGATTCTGAGGAGAGAATTTCGCTTCTCGATTTGAATTTTGAGTCCACTCAAGAAGCACTCACACAAGTCTAATTTTATGTATTTTATACAAGTCAACTGACAGCAGCCGTAGATTATGTTTTGGCATTTCACCAATACTATTGTGGATTCTTTCAGAAGCTGTTTTGTTTTTCCATTGGATTTCAGAATGAGTGGATCCCCGACTGAAACCAATAGAAAAAGACATAAGTGATACGCAGCTCCAGCTAAATAATCAAACTTTTGTTTCAGAATGTACTTCATGTGTCTGTCAAAATTTAGCATGCCCATTTAATGGGTCGGCACATTTTCTCAAGTTAAATTGTGACACATCGTTGTGTATTTGTTGTTCTCTTGATTCATGGACGAGAAGTACCTAGTCTCAGAAATAGTTGAAATAAGAGAGAATTCATTTTTGAAGGAAGTTTTTTCAAAGAATAGCTGTTTTCTGTGACACCTATTCACGGCGTACTCTATGTCAAAATTTATCTAGGACTTTAGCTGATGTTTGGAGCATACTACGCTTTATCGCTAAAACGTTGCGTAAAAACATTATCCACTTTACCTTAATTTAGCTCCACATTTTTCCCGACCACTTTTGACATTTTCGCTTATATTTCGCATTAGGTACCTACCATCCATGCAAAAGCGAAAATGCCAAACCATGAACAACCTGTATCTGTATACTTATCCTCGCCACTGGCAAGCACCAAGCCGTTGACCTCATCCTCAGAAGTGAACAATGCCAAACAATCTTGCACACTCCCACCCGCACCACTAACTACCCAATGAAGTGAGACACCTCTTCCCGTAGCTTACATATCCACAGACTTGAGAGAAATCTTCAGTGCGCATCGTTTGCATTATTTAAATCACATTCACTAACCAAGTGAATAAGTGTGTGCCCCAAGTGTAGTTCGAGACGCTGGCCATGCATCACTCCCAGTGCAGAGTACATACTCTATGCATTATGCCATAGAGTCTATGGACTAGCGCGCATAGACACGTGTAAGTACACTCAGATACTCCCAACCCGGACATTCTAATTTGGTTATCCATTTTTCTTTAATGCGCTTACTACCTGCGATTCAGAGTGAGCTGATGGTGTTAGATGATTTGATGGGCTACCACAAATGCGTATGGAGGAAGTGCCTCGCATATTAGATGCCGTGTAATCCCGAAGATGGACGACCGCATAACTAGATGTTAACTGGTAATGAGGGACATCTTTAACTCTCACTTTAATTGCCAACGCTCATCTCTTGGCCACGACACAACGATGACTATGATGGCGATGGTGATGATGTTGGAATTGGAACCCCACACCAGGGGTATCGTCAAACCATGCTCTCCTTTTCGCTGTGAATGTGTAGGGGACTTGCACTTAACCTGTTCAAATGAATTGCAGGCACTTATTGTGATTTATATTGGTGGCCAGCTTGTTTCTGGAAAAAGTGCATTAGCTCATACGGAAATAAGAGGCAATGCGCAAGGAATTCAGGTAAAAGGAGAGGTGCATTCGTCTACTCGATTTAGGAATCTTCTTCGTCTATTTTTACAAAACGTAGACCCTATTCACACCGAGCCGAAAACTGAAACATGTTTCAGTTTTAAAAACGTCGTTTTAGTCGTCGTTTTCCACGAAAACACCCCGAAAACGACTTTTAAAATATTCAGCAAATTAAAATTAAAATCATTTTCTACACTTAATTAGTGGTCTAATACTATTTTTAAATTGTTTGAATTCATTTTATTTGTTAATTACTGATGATTAAAACGTCAAACGAAAACAAGTTGGTGTTCGGGTGTTTCAGTTGACGTTTATGGAGGGGTAGTCGACGAATCTAGTCAAGAAATTCGTAACAGAGTACTAAGTTGACAGTTCGCATATGTGGCTGACATAGAAAATGTGACGTTCCCGACCAATCTAGTTTTTGCGGTTATATCTCATCCAGACCGATATAGTCGACTTAAGATAACTAGGTTCCTGAATGCGGTTTTCGGTGCGGTGTAACGGTATAACGGTGGATAACAAAGATAATGGAATACAGAGATATATAACTTTCCAGTGGAAAGGCGGCTGCCTACAAGCTGTTTTCCCGAAAAATTCATGAAGTCACGCACATATGCTCATTTCTTTTCTAGTATATGTGAGTTCATGAATTTGACTTTAATGCAAGAATTCGCTATTCCGAAATGTGTATTTCAAAAAACTAACACCAAACACAAAACAATTGAGCAGCGCGATGCCTATAATAGCAAAAGGAATTTTGGCCAACCATTAGCAACATGCGTTTTTGTAGCTCACATGTATTCACAGACGGGGGTTGAAATTACAAAAACAATAATAGGCCTGTTTTTTTTTAGTTTCGTTCTCAGCAAAGCAAAGTAAAATACGATTTTCAGCACGCTCTACTTATCACTTCGAGACTCGCAGTAGTTATTGTAATTTGTGTGCTGAAAATCTTACTTTGCTTTGCTTTGCTGAGAACGAAGCTCAAAAAAACACGGCTAATGTAAGCAAATGGGTTTTGGGGGGATATACGTACGAAAGATATCCATCTCTTTTATTCATTCATCTCTGGTTTTTACTTTGTATGATAATTAGGCCCGTTTGTTTATACAATTTAATTCTTTGGCTGTTGTGGGAATGCGTTCCATTGGTTTAAAATACATTGCAGACTGCAGCTCTCATTTTGTTCTTAATTTTAAACTATTATAGAATCAGGCGTGTCTAATGTTATTTTCCATTAGAACCACCAGATATTTATTCAGATATCAGATCTTACGCGGCTCATGGAACATGCAGCGAAATAGATCTGCTTTTGTAATTAAGTGCTTGAAAACTGTTTCCCCTGTTGTAGATACAAATGGAGTAGTTTCGGTGATTCGTTAGTTCCAGATGTTGGTATTTGTGGAAGTTTGTGTAAATCTGAAAAAAAAATCGAGATCTGCAAAAAGTGATCCGAATTTGCCCAATGGAGCATGAAAAGTGAATTAGATCAAAAAAACAAAATTGAATTTTTGTCCCAATGGAAAACCACATAAGAATTCAGTCTGTAATTTTTAGAATTTCGGGTAAAACTATTACATTCAAACCGTGCACCGCCAATGAAATCCTATCGAACTTCAGTGGAAAAAGCGCCAAAACTATTCGATGCGGTTTCTTTTGCAACAGTGTTACAAAATCACGGACAAACAGAATAATTTATGCCTACCCTGATCGGTAAACAGTTCACCACAGGAGGTCGGTCAGTGTCTGCACGAAATCCATATGAAGAGACACAGAACCTAGTCGCAGCGCTTTTAGTTTATTATTACGGAGCAATTGTGTCCTGTCTGTATATAGTATGTGGGACGGATTCTTTGCGCGTGCTCTCGTGCGATCGTTAAAATTGTTTTCGCATGCGCTCTACAGACCTTATCCGTTTAGTGCGCCATGAATTCACTTGCAATGTATGTATTTGATTGAACTTCTTCTTCGGCTTCATCGGTTTCTAATTAAGAGCTGAATTTATGCGATCCAACTCAGTCTGGTTGGGCTGGTTTCCTCTTTGTTTATTTCGATGTTTAAAATCGAACGACTGGTCAATTTATGGGACAACGATGGAAATGCCAACTGGCAGGATATCGTAAATTCTGATGAGACCTTTTTGGTCGGATGTTGTTTGAAACTGTTTTAGACATATATCTCACTAATTCCAACGCCAATACATATATACAAAGTGGGGGAGAGAATGCCCTCAAATCATCAGTGGGAATCTTAAAGGTTCCGGGATTCTATTCGCAATTCGTGCCGAACCGCAATGAGTATACCCTTAAGGAGTTGGCCCACTCCACCCAGCATAGGCAAAATCCATTCACCACGCGACCATAGCCATCCATCGTCATCGTCATCATCATTATCATCAACAACAACAACGGGAGCAATGTGGTACCTACACCTAAGCCCTTTGCACAACTCGTGATGATCTCCTCTCCACAGCCAATTTACGTTTTCGGATTCGCGGTTCTGCGATGCAGTAACAACCAAAAGAAATCCGCACATAGACATGGATCGAATCTAATCATAACAAATTGGGAACGCGGAAATTTCAATTTCATTTCTCTGTTTGTCAGTCCTCCTCAGTGCTCAGCGCTCAGTGTCGATCCGTCCATCCATCTATTGATCGATCGTATGACTTACCACCGTTCCAAAGGCACACATTTCCGATATATACAGGGGATTGTAACTATGACGACCGAAGAGTTCCACGGTAATGGAATTAGAGAAATCACATTGAAATGGTGTCCCCGCACAAGTCCCCGCTCGGCGCGGCGCGGTAGTAACATGTCGAACGAATAGGGGGAGCTCTGGAGACTTTAACTACGTTACACAGCGAAGTCAGCAGGACGCGATGACGACGATGGAACTGACAAAGTCACCCCATGTTGGATGATGAGTAGGAAAGTATGATGATGGCTTGGACTTATTCTTCTTCGTCGATCGATCGATAGATGTTCCGTTTGGCGCGGTAACCGCGGAACAGAGTGCCAATCGTCATGAGGCAATTTAATGGGACGACTGCGCGATGCGGACTCACAACCAGGAAATGCTCTGCAAAATTCTATCTCAGAACGATCGGTAATTGTGGACAATTTAATCCCAAATGATTCTCTGCATACGATTTGTACAAAGTCATCCCAATTGAACTTGAAAGATAATTGAGGTTATTCTTGTGGAATGAAGGGCTCTCCTGGCATTGCTCCTTAGCATAATCATAATCATAACGCCACCGATTTTCATCTTGTTATTAACTTTGCATTTACTCGTATGTCGAAATGCTGATGACTGTGGGTGATTTGACAGAGTCAGCTCCAAGTTGAACTTCTTTTGTCTATCGTAAGAAATCCATCATAGAGATAGATGAAATTGATTTTTTATCGAGTAGTATCGAGAATCGAATTTGATAAGGTTTCGCACTCGTAGGCGTGCATTTCAAGTTAACCAACCCCAGTTTCGTCCGGGTCCGGTCTTCTTAAGGACTAGTCACATGAGAGCGAATAGGCAAAATGCGAACAAATTAATTTAACTGTATAAGTGAATTGAAAATTGCTATTTGTTCTAGAACAAAAGGATTATACAAATTTAATTAATCTACATCTAATCTAAAAACCATGAGTCTCAATTGTTTTAAATAGCGAAATTTACAATTAAAGCAATTTCCCCACGAATAAGAAATTCTGGCCGCGAACTGTAACACTGTATTCATAATCCACTTAATACAGTCGTGATCCACAAACCCACGAATGAAAAATTCGTTCGAACTTAACATTTAAGAATGAAACTAAAACGCGACAAAAAAAAAAATTTCATGTGAAGCTTAGTGCGCTGCTCGAGCTAAATTTTCGCTCCCATTCGAATTCTCTGCAAAATTTAACTGAGTTAAATCTAAGCGAAACCATCTAGTTGAGTGGTACGCAGCTCGAGCTAAATAATCAAACTTTTGTTTCAGAATGTACTTCATGTGTCTGTTAAAATTTAGCGTGCCCATTTAATGGGTCGGCAAATTTTCTCAAGTTAAATGGTAGGCCTGTTTTTTTGAGCTTCGTTCTCAGCAAAGCAAAGTAAAGTAGGATTTTCAGCACGCAATTACAACTACGCTCTACTTGACACTTCGAGTATCGCAGTAGTTATTGTAAATTGTGTGCTGAAAATCTTGCTTTACTTTGCTTTGCTGAGAATGAAGCTCAAAAAAACACGACATGTGACACATCGTTGTGTATTTGTTGTTTTATTTTATTAGTACATGGACAAGAATCAGAAATAGTTGAAATAAAAGAAAATGTTTGAAGGAAGTTTTTTCAAAGAACAGCTGTTTTCTGTGACACTCTTATCCAAGGCGTACTCTATGTCAAAATTTAGCTAGGACATTAGCTGATGTTTGGAGATAAAAGTTGGAGACCAGATAAAATTTAGTTTAGCCTCAGCAGCGTACTAAGCCTGAAACTACGAATATTCGCTTGTGCGCAGTTCGCAATTCGCTCTCATGTGAAAAGTCATTTATGTAGTATCACAGTTGGCCCATAATTGCGTTTCAAATTTCTCTTGGGGTGGTAGATATATAACGTTAATCCAAACGAATGATTGACTAACGGCCATATTATTCACTCCATTTAATCCGGGTTAAAGGTTACACCTGGGCTTAAGTGAGTTTAACCCAAAAACTAAACCCAAGTTCATAATATTCACTCGTTAAACCCGAACATAAACCCAGTTTTTTAAACTTGACAGCATTTAATCCGATTGTATTTAAACTCAATCCGGAGACCGGTTTAAGTACTTTAACTCGGGTTAAAACTCAATTTAATAATATTGAGATTTCTTCGCTCGCAAGAAATAAGAAAAGTAGAAAAGGGGAATAGAAAAAAAATAATGGCAAGAAACTAAAAAAGGACTTCATTCGTGAAATGGACGAAATTAATGTTGATGTCTTCGTCGTTAGAAGACGAATTTGTCGAAGAGCTGATGGTAAATTAACGTCCTTACCGTCGAATATATCGAATGCACAAGCAGGCTTGAGTCGACGATAACGATGTGGTATATTTTCCGAAATATTTCCGGCTGAAAAAAAGGCATTTTGGAGGCTACATTAGATGATTCGACAGAAATTTCGGCATAAAAACATTAAAATATAACTGAGCCTAAAATAAATTAAATAAATTTCCAAGTGACAAACAACAAAAAAAGGATTATTTGTGAAATTTGTTTAAAACGGAATAAAAACGGTTAAAAGTATTTTAAATCCGCATTTAAATCCATCCTTAATCCAGCGGGTTTAATGCATGTTTTTCGGTGAATAATAAGGATATAGGTTTAAATTATCGGGTTTAAAAAATGCGGATTAATGATCGGGTGTAAAATTAACTTAAACCTATTACGTAACCAATCAGTCACCTGTCAGACTCACTTAACAAAAGTTTTGAACGACCCCATTTCCTATATTTAACACAAAATGTCAAACGCGCAAGCGACTGCACGAAGTACCTATACTTTTTCTTTTTTGGTTTTTCTTCTTTCTCTTTCAGGGAAATTCGCTACAGTGATCGGTAACGAGTATGTGTCAAGTTTGTTTATATAAATATGAATATGCCAATACAGTAATTAAGGGAACACGGACAATCCCGAATATATGTCAAACTATTATTTTTGGAAAGGGAAGAAACGTAAAGGCGGAGATCTAGCGCAATTTCATACTCATGAACATGTGGCCATGGCCAGAACCTATCCAATCAAACTAGCTTCAGCGATTCAATTCCGTGCCATATGGCCGTATGCATTTTTTGCATTCCTCGCCAAACTGCGCAATTTGGCCTACGCTACGGCACCACATATGCCTACATGAAGGTGTAATGTGAATTCCCCTTGCACCGCGCATCGTTTTATGCAAACAATTCGCATCGACGAAGGAAGAATGCGCCTGTAAACTGAAATAAAATCAACGCCAACGAACATCAGTACACAAGGAGCACTTGATTGATGGCAAGGTACTTACGTTAAAAAGATTATAAATGGTATTATTTAGTATCTGGCACTTCAATTGATACCCAGAGACGCAAAAAGCAGATGTAACCAAAGTGGATAGTCCCACTGCCAGAATCATCGACTGCGCACGCGCAGCCATCCCCAGGAATATACAAAAGGGAATACAGATTGCATATAGCGATAAGCTAAAGTGAACACCACTCGACTCGAGTGTGAAGAGAAACCTCTGGAAGATGTGTCGTTGCATCAGCATTGGTAATGTTCTATGATGTGTCATTGGGTGTACATTCATTTATGCGCGCTCTCCACGCTGGTCAAAGATAAGAGCGGTCCTATATACCTATTCTTGGGACAGAATAAAACATAATTCCTTGCACTTAGTTTGAAATCAAGCTGATGAGGGGATTTGTTGATGCGTCTGGTGGCCCTGGCCCAGCCACCTCTTGAGCATGCAAAACGTCACAAAAACTATAGCTAACCTTCAAATTCACCTTCTGTGGTTGGAGTAGAAACAAATGATAGCACTTATTGCTGATAGTGGAGGGAATAAATAAGAATCTGCAAAGCGAAAGACACCAGAGTTCAGCGTATGGGCTAGGCCGAAGATCTTAATGATTCGGTTAGCCTTCGACGACTGTGGTGGATGCAATTTTTCATTGGAACATTTTAAATTGGTTAAATTCATTACGGGTCTTGCGGAAAGCCGTTGCGGTCATTTATATCAATAAGCTGAGCAGATATAAATGAAAAGGGCCGTGAAAAGAGTGCTTAACCTTCCGGATGGACTGTGGTAGGATTCAAGATGGATCCGCTTGTTCTTTGGGAGCATCATCAAGTGATAAATAAGAAATTTAAAGAAAAATTATGCAGGCACTGGCATGAGATATATTGCCATCGATTCGTCTAGTTCTTATTCAATAATTTCGAGAATTCGTTTGGTTTTTTCCTAGAGATTGCGAAATTTTACCTTCTAGATCGTCGATTTACATACTTACAAAGTCGTGTCTCGCCCAGAATGGTATATGTATGTTTCTATTCTGTTTGGTAAAATTTGTCAGAATTTGGCAGAGAGTTTTGTAGTAAAACTATCTGTATAACAAATTTTGCCAAAGTCAATTTTACAACAATATCCAAATATCTGCCAACTGTCCCTTTCAAGACCAGAAAAAGATTTGCAACCCAATTGACAATTGAGAGATTTGACAGCAATCTGACAGCAGGGTTGTCAGAATTTAATTTGCTTTAAGCGTCCAAACCATAAAAAAATGTAGCCCAAAATCGTTGCCCAGAAAGAAGCCCAAAAATCGTTGAAAATATTCCCAATTCATTGAGTATTTTTTCTTTGGTATTTTACTAGAATTTTATTTGACGTCTATCTTCTGCAAATGGCTTTTCGTGGCTTGTCAAAAGGCCTGCCAAATAAATTGATGTGCCTGCAAGTTGAACGACTGTTCGATGTCACTTGACTGCAAAAGTGCTACCAAGTTTTAAAAGTGCTGTTTTTTTTAGATTTTTTTTGTTTTTAGTTTTGTGAACTAATAAAACAACAAAAATAAAGCACAAGTTGTAAAACGATATGTAGCCCAAAATTGTGCGGTCATTTTTTCATTTTTATCGTTTTTTAAGAAAAAAGATAGCCCAAAATACCAGAAAGCGCCCAATCTGGCAACCCTGTCTAACAGTAGGTGCAAACAAGCCCCGTTTTGTAGATTTGCCATCCACCTTTCGTTTTTCGTTAGCGTCGATTTCAATGGAATAATACTTCGTTCGCCCGCAAGTTCATGCGAGAATCATAGGTGATGCATACATGATCAGTGGCAATAAGTTGACGTCGTGGTGAATTGTAGTGGAAAAATCAGCTGCCAAATTGCAGTAAGGGCAATTTTAAAAATTTTCATTTTTTTTCGAGTGAGAATTTATATATTTTTTTATAGCAACTTCATTTGCAGATTTCATTCACATGATTAGGGCCATTCAACACGTTTTCACTTTCTTGTTAGAAATGATTCTGATTGGAATGCGTTAACATTGTCGCCACCAGTTCGACAGCTCATCTTTTTGAATGGCTGAACATTTTTCTGGTCTTGTGCAAACGTTCCTTCTTCCGGCACCTACTGTCCCGTCCGTATTCGTATAATCATGCCTCGGCTTCACCTGCCGCAACGTCTACAAAAAATCTCGGAAACCTCTGCCACACAATTTCAAAAATGTAATTCCGTACGATACAGTAGGTACCGCCAGGCTGCAGATGTTCCGTGTGACCTTTACCAGCAACTATGCGGCAATCCCATATCTGACCAAGTCAACTTCTTACTTTTTACTATATGTACATCTACATTGGTAGCTACGCCTACCACCCAGCGGAGTTTGCAAACAATCAGCACCTTTTCACCCCGCATATCACATCATCGACTAATGTCATCATAGAGTTCCCAACTATAACCATCAAATCAGCAAAATATTATGATCCCATCTTGCCAGAGATGACCGCCAGTACAGGCCACAAGTCAATATCATGGAAAGCCAAATTCCGTTTTGTGAAACAACAATGTAAACGTTCCAGTGGCACCAGCAGCTCCGCGGCGGACTAACAGCATCACCGATCGACAGGCGGCCGATAGAAAACTCCATCCAGGCCGTGTGTGTTGCACACAAATTGTTAACATTAAAATGATGATATAATAGACGAAGGGAAAGATCATGGCCTGAATTATTTATACATTGCGTGAGACGCGAGTGTCTGCGTCTGTGCGTTTGTGTCTGTGTGTGTGCGTTTGTACTTATATGCAATTACTTACCAATATCAATTATACCGAAATGGTCCCCATAGATATCGATACCAGTAATAAAGAAAACTGGATACACACCGATTCCTATTGCAGATTAACCATCAATCATGGCCAAAAGAAAGAACGACGACGGAGGACACCGCGCCGCCGCCGCATCATCACCACAAAAATGGAGTGCACGGTGCCGCTGCCGCTGGCCTTAGTATACCTATAGACTGTCTTTGGTTTGGCCTTTAAAAATAGCACATACACGCAGCGTTATGCCAGGAGGAGGACGACGCGCGATGTGGCGACGACAACGATGACGATGATTCCATGAGACGACCTCTCTGTCCGGTATAAAAGTGCGCGCAGCGCCTTAGGGATACCGCAGCTACAGCACAATGGCCTATGTGTAGCATGCTAGCGGTTTTAAAGTGCAAAGCTCTATTAACTCCTTTTAGTTGAGACTTGAGAGACTGGCGAAAGGGGGTACCTCGTGCACGTTGGCCTTTTTCTGTTGTTGTGTTGTTTTTGTGCTTGTCCGCCGTTCCATGCGCTGATACGTGACGCACGGAAAATGGCGAATTGTCATGCAATTACGACGACAAGTCAAATTAATGATAAGCAATTTTTGTGAAGTCTTAAATAGGTACATTCGATATGTGTGTCCGTGGTGATGGTGTCCTCCTGAAGCGGACACAGGACAACAGGGTGTTTCGAAAAACAGACGTAATTATATAGTCGTGTGGACGCGACCGCTTGACCACATCATCAGCTACTGTGAAGGTGATGATGGGTTTGCGTAAATAAAGGTATCGCTGACGCCTGGGCGGCTCGGTAACTGGTAGGTTTAGGGTCTTGACCGATACTTTATCTCACACAGAAGGAGTTGACAATTTAATTCGTAATAAACGCGTAGCATCGTGAAGGCGGCCACCTCCCAAGCGGGTAGTTGATTATAACTTTGTACAAATAAAAGGGCAACATAAAAAGACTGTAAGACATCCTGATAGCAGTTTGGCATTGGGCACAACAATGTAGGATATTATTTAAAAAAATTGTCTGCTTCAATAAAAAAAAAACTGATGTTCAAAATATTCGGGAGGATTCCGCCCGCGAGGATGGTGCCCCAAGAGAGCTCTGAAGCTTTTAATATACGGAGAATACACTAAGGATTCATTTTTGATAGATGCAAAATCTCTACTGTGAATGGAAACCATTGGAATGTTTTATTGTTATTAAAGAACTTGGCGATACTCATTAAAATGGCAGCACAGTGGAAAGAGAAGAAGAAAAGGCCGGAACAACCAGCCAATTTCTCCAAAAGATGATTTGAATTGGCCTTTAAGGACTATTCACATGAGAGCGAATTGCGAACAATCGAATATTCGTAGTTTCTGTTACTTTATTCACATGAAAACTTTTTTCAGTCGCAGATACCCGAGATTCAGTTTAATTTTTAAGCTAAGTACGCTGTTCGAACTAAATTTTCGCTTCCATACAAAATTTTCTAAAAATATTAGCTGAGCTAAAATTAAGCGAACCCATTTAGCTGAATGGTACGCAGCTCGAGCTAAATAATCAAGCTTTTGTTTCAGAATGTATTTCATGTCTCTGTCAAAATTTAGCGTGCCCATTTAATGGATCGGCACATGTACTCAAGCTAAATTATGTCAGATCGTTGTGTATTTGTTGTTCTGTTGCGGAAAAGTATGCAAGAATGTGCTTTTTTTATTAGTACATGGACGAAAAGTACTTAGAATCCGAAGGAAGTTTTTTCAAGGCGTACAGTACAGTTGTTTTCTGTGACACTTATCCACAGCGTACTCTATGTCAAAATTTCGACCTTAGCTGATGTTTGGAGAGAAAAGTTGGAGACAAGATAAAATTTAGTTCAGCAGCGTACTACGCTGTGACAGTTCGCTGCAAGAATATTCAATTCGCCGGAAAATTGCTGTAGGTAATTGTAAATTTCGTTATTTAAATCAATTAAGAATCGGTTATTTTTTAGATTAGATGTTAGATTATATAAATATAAAGATTTTCTGGTCGAACAAATAGCAATTTTCAATTAATAAATACAATTAAATTCGTATGTTCGCAATTCGCCTATTTGCAAACCGCGCTCATGTAAATAGTCCTTTAGACTGATTAAACTCTGCAGTGCGGAATTAATTTCACAAAAACTAAATTAAGTTGTAAAAAATAAATAGCTGGCGCAACATGTCCGTAGGGACCCCAGGCCTACCTTCTCATAACCATTCGTCTGTGTGAGTTTTTATTTTTGGGGCGATGGAAGGGATCTACAATTTTATGCCGAGTCCAAACGGCCAATTGGGAAGCTCTTTCATGACAGTAATACTCTCGGATGTATGTCAGACGTTCGCGAGAGGTGGCACAGTGAAAAATACCTTAAGATGGAATTTTGGGTTTTGTCGGTATAAGTTAAGAAATTAAGTTGACCGAAAATAAATGTGAGATTATCAATTAAAACGTATAGGAAAATTAGGAGCTCATTTTGTATTTTGATTTGTATTATTGACCCAGTGTCACACACATAATTGGACACTGACTGATTGGTATGCAACTGTTATTAGCATCTCTGGCAAAATTAGGAAGACAATAACATCCAGATGGCGCCTGGATGTAGTTAATATTACACGGGTTTCCTATTTGATTACAAACTGTGTCACAGTTTGGTGCTAGTCCTTGTCGAAGGTAAACTGTATTCGAGCCGCAGGTCTTTGGAGTTGGAACTGATTGACATTTAGACGCTGCGAGTGCTGGAAAGATAAAAACAAAACCCATAAGTTTAAGCAATTTCATTTAGCTAGAATATTTATTCAAATGTAACGAACCCCTAATATCAGCAATTACGGCAACAGCCATAAAAAGGGGTAGCAACGTTAACAACATTTCCTTCGACATTTCGAACTAGAATGATGCGAACATAATATTTTTGACCTAATTTATAGCGAACACAAGCGGTTGCAGTCATCATTTAGATAATTTTTATTTATTTCACACTTTACAATATACAGAAAGCTAACAAGTACAATACGTTTGGAACTATGGTTTTCGGAGCCTACCCTATACATTAATAAAATATGCACGACTGGGTCACAAGTAACTTTCGTTAAAATCGTTATGTAACAAGTACCTATATTGTTTAAATTACAAATTAAGCTGAAAACAGAGTGTAACATTTTTTGTGAAGCCTCTCTACTTCTCCTAGCGCTTAAAAGATACATAAACAATACTCTGCTCAGTTATCTAGAATCCAGCACACGATTTTCAGTAGGTAGCTTCTTCAGCATAAGCTTTTCTTTTAGAAATGCACTTATTTTGCAGAAGAGACATTTATTTTTAACCGTACTGTACAGCAGCTATATTAGTTTGATTTGAAATGTACTAAATGCAACCTTTTAAGTAAATAGCGAATCACAAGTTTCATGTTCGGTGTAGACGCTTCGACAGAGGTTTTAACATTTTTTCCTGTCAAAAGTGATGGTTTCAGTTTTTCCATATATTTTCCAAATGCTAAATTTCGTCGTTGCATTTGAAAGTTTATAAAATCGAACAAACGCTTTAACGCGAATGCCGCACTTCATTTGATGACTTTTAAGTGTGCTGATAAAACAAAACAGCTGTCAAAACTTTTTAAATTCAGGTTTTTGTCCAGTGTGAAAATTGTGGATTGTGAAATTTATACCGAAGACGTTATCATCTCATAAGGCGAAAACTTTGCGTGGACATTTGATGTTATTTCGCTATAATAAGTCTACAACTTTGTCTGAATTAAATTAGCACTTTACTTAATGTTTAGATTTTTTTGGTAAAATCACTTCTGATTTCGAAACACAAAAATCACAATTACAGTAATCAGTTCTAATACAAGCTGTCATTTGAAATGTTGCAAATTAAACGGGAAATCGAAATTGCATTACGTCCTATGTGAATGTATTTACTTTTTGTCTCTTTCGAAGTAGAGCACTGAACAGACCTGGAGCATGTAGGGCATGTTCAGAGTCTTCTGATTTATTTATGAATGACATGTGGTTACTGTTACTAGCTGTAAGACCACAAAAAAAAAACACACATTATGAACATATTTGCTGTCCCTCTACACAATCTATTTCCTTTTTCTGTACCAGCTTTTGCTTCCTGATCAACAATAAGTTTTAGCTGTCATGCTATGCTCCGAATTTTACTCAATCCATTTATTTTATTTTGAGATCGCTCTGAACATGCTGTAAATTAAAAAAAAAGATGCAAAAATTCAGAACACTAATGTGTTTTTTTGACAGTTCAGGGTCTGCTCTGAACTAAATAAAAGCAGAACTCGTATAGTATACCCTATGATTCAGCTCAGTATTCGTATTCTTTGATGGAGATAGCGCGGCTTTGTGTGAATTAGGCTTACGAATAAAATTGCATTCCATCACGTACATTTTTTCGTGTGATAAACAAATTCTATATATAATCGGGAGTAGGTACACCGACGAAAAGATTTTATTTTGATAGGTGTACTTGATGGAAAAAAATTGTAATATCGACTGCGACTCCAGTAAATAAAATCTTGTTGTTACGGCTGTAGGTATAAACAACTCTGATATATTAGGCAATTTGGACGCTCATGACACGGTTAAAAAATGTCAATGATGCTAATACTGCGCGTGGAGGTGCACGCTTTTACGTGCATAACACAGTTGATGTAAATGTAAGATCTGTGGTCACCACTGGATACATTTTGGAGCTGTTTTAACTGTCCTTCATCGGTATTGATATTGCTTGTAATTAAAGCCAATTGTTAACGGGGAGACAATTCCCCAAGAAACCTCTTAGCTTCACCCTGTTGCCTGTTCTGCATTCATCCAAACGCAATTACCTATAAAGCGTCGCTGCTCTCCAAACATGCCAAAAGGACACGCCATTGTCTGTAGTGCCCTCAATAAATTACATAATTGATGCCATGAAAATTATCCCCGTTCGATATCATTCGATGTGAATGTTATGTGTCTTCTGTATCACGCACATCGTATTATTTTGATTACTGCCTCGATGCAACAGCGAGCCTTTAAAGCTTCAATTTAATTCAACAGATAGTTACTTTTGTAACTATGAGCTGAATGGCATGTGGCCTTTACACTCATTAAATTTGCGCTATTCCCTTCACTCATGGGAGATCTCTGTCTGTGGTAGAACCTTGCTGTTGGCAAAGTTAAAACTCTCAACAATTGATTTGCGGAATTCTCCCTTTGCCTTCCATTGCACACTGTATGTAGGTAGGTACTTCTTTGCTAGCTATCGTGACTATAGCGAAAAAATCCGTAAGGAGTCCTAGGTATGTCTAATACCTGGTATGGGCGCCTTAGGCGCCGGCTGTAATTAATAGACGGACCGCAACAATTCTGTGTCACGCGCTTTTTGTAATTTATCTTTCATCGAACTGTCAGAGCGTATATTATATAGCTTCTGTCTCTGGAGGTATATACTCATGCACTTTTCTCTATATGACGACGAAGAAGTTACCTTTCTTAGGACATCGGATGTCGGTAGATATTTTCAAGTGCTGTATCTCATGCGATACAGCCATAGTATCTCATGATACACGAGTACCGTCTACAGTGCACCTTCGGATAAATGTTGGAAAAGGTGGAAATCATTACGATATCATCACGTTTCTGACGTTTACTCAATTAATCATCATTACAGCTGGAGGCTTTAATAAAAAGCGTTCAACCATTACTCTTGTGCAGCAACTCCGATCGTCTGTCCGAAAACCAAATCCTACACCCTGCCATTACACTCAAAAGCCGTGAGCTGAGTTGGTGGCCAAACACAGAACACCAGGAAAAATAGATACAAATGGACATGTCAGCCGCCGCGCTAGAAGATGATTCTAACGCGAGCGCGTGCGCGCACATAGCGCACTAATATACAAGATGCAGAGTAGAACCTGGAACCACCTGCATTGCATTAGACCTCGCCTAACCAAATACACCAAAGAAGAGTGCCTTTAGGTCGCAATTTCCATCTGCGCGGTCGGTTTCGGTTTCAACAACTAGCATTGGATGCAATTTCATATAAAAAGAGTAGTTTCGCGGATTCGCGAGTGCGATAGTGTTGGACACATACATACGACTATGCTGGGCGCACAAAATAGGAGTACTCCAAATCGCACAGACATAATTTCGAAGTAAAATATTCTTGTCGCCTCTTGATGAATTATGGCGGAAAACAAATTATATAACCGTTCCACACTGGCACTCGGACGGATTGCAGTGCATAGCAGATACGATGAAGAAGAACCGTGCCGGCTAATAGAGCATCTCGCCGCTATAAATAAAACCAGGAAGACATTTCCACTCTGGCTGCTGATACTTCATCCCTGCAGATTCCTAGATTTTTAGAATATTTGTCTGGGAATAATCGTAGGCACAGTAGGTGCGAAGAGAAAAGAAGCAGTTTGTATGTTGTTTGTGTTGTCTTTTGTAAAAGCTCAATATTGTGCTTTTAAGTTTTAAGAGATTTGTTTGACGTAGTGTGACAGTTTCAGTAGAAAAAGTGGTTTCAGTTAAACAAAACTTAAACATTTAAAAGGTAGGTAAATATTAAAATACCCTATTTCATGCATTAAACTACTTTTTTTTTTCAGTTTTACTACTCTAAATGGGCTCTTGGAATAGCTATCTTTTTTCTTGTTCAAGCCAATGTCAGTTATATATGTTGGAAATCGATATTCCAGATATTCTTTCATGATCGACTCGTACTCGAACAGAACTACAAGCACACTATTCGCAAGAGTACCATGCAAAACTCTAGCGAATTCTTAATCGACTTCACTATTGAATGCATTTTTTGGCTGTCAAGGAAGAAATAATGTGCGCAAGGAAATGATAGAACTGCGAAACGAAACGCAATCTCATCAAATGGGGTTGAATATTGTAAAATCCTACACATCAACAGTCGAGTCACTTTTTAAGGGCCATACTCCAAGAAGTATGCACAAAAAAAGTGACAAGTAATAATTTAAAGTTCATCAATGAGCCGAGAAATTCAATAGATAAAAAAATAAAAATTTAGAACATATGAAACCGAATGGCGTTGGCCACGTAAGCCCCGAGCGATTAGCTTTTTGTTTATAGGCAGGGCGATGTCGCTCAATTGCTAGTCGCTATTTGTTAGTTGCTCACTGTGTGGCAGCTTCCTAAGTCAAATAGACTGCTCTGGACTAAATGTACCCTGAACTCAAAACTAGATTCGTCGGTAAAGTCAGTCTACGTCAGCCAAATATGCGAACTATCAACTTAGTACTCAATCACTAATTTCTTGACTAGATTCGTTGTTGATGTTACCGATTAACAGTGAGACACTTCAAGTCAGCTGGCTGTCAGACTGAAGCAATTAAAGTTGCTATTCGACACTTTTTTAACGGCCATGTCATTATGTGACAACTGCCCTTAAATGTCATTATTATGTAAATTAATGGTTTAAATTATCTACATCAAATTGAATTGGTCACTTTGCATATTTTAATTTGCAGAGTAACTTCAAATCAGATTTCAATAAAACGCAACTGCACAGATTATGATGTTCCATTTGGACATCTTTAACAATTTGTTACAGGTACCGGTATGTTTGCCTGCTTTCTTTTAACTGGGAAAGTGTAAAGACTTTGTGCGACTGCATTTGATTACAAACGAGTAAGCGATTGGACCAATTTACTTGCATCTTGCTGGACATACTGTTTGCACAGAAGTGAAGGAAACCTCCCGCTTATCTCACTCTAAGCTGGACTTTGATTAATAAATTAATAAGGCAATTCATTTGGCTGAATCTAGCTTATCATCAGCCCTCCGCTCAATATAGGTACACAGGATATAATGTATACCTACGTAGGTCGATTGATAATGGAGAAGGCACATCTCCCGGTGAATCGCTATGATTTTTCCACATTTGATTGGAGTTTCCCTTTCCACCGTCCACTGGGTGAATTTTGATAAATCGATGTCGGAAAACTTTGTACAATGCAAATGTAACCTTCTCAATCTACCACCGGCAAACAAATTATAGAAATGGACTGACTCTGGGGAATAGCTTGATTACTCATACCATACCCACCATCAGAGTCAGTAAATATACTAAAATTGATGACTGCGTGTGTATACACAGCCCAAACAGCGCTCTATGTGCGGTTTTGATTCTTTGGCGAGGAAATTCCATTTGAATACGATTAGAGAGCGGGAGGAGCTGGAGGATGAGTAGGAGGAAAGCTTTCCTGGCCCAAACAACGACCACGACCGACGACTGAATGTCGTCCGACCGTTTCTGAAGATTGATGATAATAGTTACGTTATTAGATTTTTCAATGCATTCATTATTCATTCTCGTCGAGTGTATAGAGATCGAAAATAGGGATTTATTCTGACCAGAGACCGCGATGCATTCCAAAAGGGGGGCTGTTGCTTATTCTGATGGTGCGTCCGTTTGAAAAGGATATAATTTATTACTCCAGGTCTGCTGGAGGAGGGATTGCGTGGTCTTTTTCACGGTATAGAAGGTCAACGCACTAATGCGGATGGATATATAGGTATGCGGCTTGAAATATTAAAATTATTATATCTTATATAAAACGCATTTAATGGGACACTGAGTTATAGGTACACACTAATTATTAGCATTTCTGGCATGATCTGGGACATAATAGCACCCTGAAGGCGGCCGTTTGTAAACAATGTAACAGACGCTTCCTAGTAGACTGCATCTCAGTCGACAGTTGTCTCTGCAGGGAGATAAATTTCATGAAGTCTAGAGCAGTGTGCGCTGGGGAAAAGCTTAATAATGTTGACTTCTTGGCCAGCTGAAAGAATAATGGGAAGTTTCACTTGTTGACAAGTGGAGGAAGTACTGCAGAATTTTGTTTGTCTAAACACAATAATTGGCTAAAAGAGTTTTTGTCCAGGTTAAAATTCCAAATAAACTCAATTTAAATTTACACTAAAAAAACGATTTACTTCTGTCAACAAAAAAAATGGAGGAATGATATGTCAATTTTCCTGAATTATAATAATATTTAACTAATTTTCTGACACTGCCGGCGCAGTGGCTTAGTGGTTAGTGTGTTGGACTACTAAGCGAGGGGTCCCAGGTTCGAATCCCGAGAAAAAAAAACCCAAATTCCAACTTAAGGTTTTTTTCGCTGCGCCACCTCTCGCGAACGTCTGACAAACATCCGAGAGTATAACTGTCATGAAAGAGCTT
The DNA here is from genome assembly GCA_916610125.1 of Cheilosia vulpina. Lineage (NCBI taxonomy): Eukaryota > Metazoa > Arthropoda > Insecta > Diptera > Syrphidae > Cheilosia > Cheilosia vulpina. The sequence goes on from OU744279.1 coordinate 48,384,067, forward strand.
CTCAATTGGCCGTTTGGACTCGGCATAAAATTGTAGATCCCTTCCATTCGTCCCAAAAATAAAAACTCACAAAAGACGAATGGTTGTGAGAAGCTAGGCTTGGGTCCATACGGACCTGTTCCGCCAATTATTTATTTATTTTTTTTTTTTTTTTAGGCCTGTTTTTTTGAGCTTCGTTCTCAGCAAAGCAAAGTAAAGTAGGATTTTCAGCACGCAATTACAACAACTACGCTCTACTTGACACTTCGAGACTCGCAGTAGTTATCGAAGCTAAAAAAAACAGGCATATTAGGCCCGTCTCTCAAATTAAAGAAAACATTATTCTTTAAGACCCGCCTTAAGTTAAATGTCAAATTTGTGTTTTCAAACATCATTTTGCCTTGACATTCAACTTGAAACAAATATTTTTGATACATTCCTCGATAATCTGGGCTAATTTTTTCGAGCATTTTCCATACAAAATTGCATCTTTAGACCTGCAAAATATTTAGTGTGAAGCTTAAAAATGATTCTTAGTAAGGACCAATATCTACAGTTTTAAAATGTGGACGTTTAACTATCTAGTTTGATAAGTCTGACAGCTGGTTGACTTAATGTTTCTCGGTCATATGGACAGCTTTTTCTGTTAATATTTATGGAGGGGTAACCGACAAATCAAGTCAGAAATTCGTGACTGAGTACTAAGTTGACAGTTTGCATATGTGGCTGACGTAGAAAAAGTGACGTTACCGACCAATATAGCCTTTGTGATCGGGTACACCTAGTCCAGGCCAATTTAGTCGACTGTAAATACCAACACAAGCAGTTGCAAAAGCACTAACGACAAACAACAACCTTTACATGTTTTTATTTTCACAGAAACTTTAACTTTAACTTCCGTATTTATATTTGAAGTTTATCTATTGCATTTTACAGCTGCTGGAATTCTATACGTGAGTTTTAGCAAGTTATTCAATGGTTATTGTTCTGATTATATCAATTTGTGTTGTAAATATTTGCAGGTTTATCAAATTGAAGAGGAAAATGGGATGAAATAGAACTTGAAAGAGAATATTAGTTGGCTGCTGATGTGATTGTCGATAATTATTTAAAGAAAAACTGTTTGTTATCGACAGTTGGTCATCGATTTTTTATTTTTGGTTTTACGAGTCTCGATAAAGATTGACATTCGTCGTTTGGAAATCTTCGGTATCGTTTGCATTTTTCTGGTGGGCATTTGCAAAGATTTAAAATTGTTAATTTGAAATATGTAATAACAACAATGTAATGTAGGTATTTAGCTGCCATATGTATTTAGCGACGAGAATTACGGTTCACATTTTATATAGATGCATATGAAAATCAAAACAGTGCCGTTGCTGTTTCTGTCAACCCTTCGATTCAGAAACAAACAAAAAATCAATCAACATAATTGGCAATTATCGTTTATCGAGACGATGTCCGATCAATAATTGCAATAGAGAAAAATATATCGATGATTAATTATTAAATTAAATGGAAAACGTTAAGAAATATTTAAGATTCATGCATTTTCCCTGAACAAGGGACTGAAAGAACACACGGCTGCTGAAAACAGATGGCGCTTTAATTAAATTTGAAGACCCTTCCACAATAACACAATCTGCTTTTAGCTAATTAAAATGGTAAAATTAACATTCTTCGACAACAACGTCACCACCAACGTATACCACATTAACTGGTATATCAATATCAGAGCCGCATTCCTGTGACAAACATTCCAACTACGTCGATTCAAAAGAATCTCTATCCCTATTAACACCTTCCAAATGCACTCTAGCGCTGGTAATTTGACTTCTCCTTCTACTCCTACCACTGACACAGCATCAATGTTGCCAGCAAATGAATTAAGATTAAGACAAAACCACCTCGGGGACATTACCAGCACGACGACCATGACGCGATGGCGACGAGGTGCGAGGATGCATTTCAATCTGGTCTGGTAGAGTTTATGCGCGAGCATCATTTCGCACCCACAGGCGTCACCTTTACCACTCGTCGTCGTGCATATAACTGCCGTGCAATACCGATTGCATAGAGCGACAAAAAAACTGGACACCGATTGCAGTTGCTTCGCCTTGGACTCTCAATGTGTGCTACATCTTACATGCCAAAGGCTGGGCGAATATTTTTCCCCCTCCATATGGAAAAGTCGGAACCGAAAAGTCTGCCAAGTTGGCCGGGCCAAGAAACAATGAAGTGCCATACAGATTTACAGAGTTCCCGGTTATCGGTTCGGCTATGTTTGGTCACATCTGCTCTTAGGTACTATGAGAATCCGCCAGAAGTCACAAATTTTTTTTTTCTGAATTTTCACCGCAACTTCCTTCATCGTCAGTTCATCAATTGCGCTGCGGAACTGCCGTAATGGCCAAAACCCAAGTGCATCGAGAGTTCAGATGCTGGAATTCCAATAAGAAAAGCAAATCCTTGGAGCAGGCGAGCGATCTCCGCTATACTCAGTGTGATCGTGTTTCGCGCAAAATGATTTCGTTATGGATGGGGACCGTGGCGGATCATCGATTTACCCAGGGATGCCATACAGTAAGGGTCGACCTTTGTTGGTTGTGCTTGTAACCTGCGGGCGTTGTGTCGGTTTTTTTTTTCTTGCCAATTCCAAGAGCGCATGACACTCCTTCTCTGATCTGGTCGCTTGGTAAGGAGGTGGTGACGATGATTTTCAATTTTATTATCAGGCGAGGAAAGGTTTTTATTTTTCTATTTTGTGTTGGGTGATGTTGGCCCGGGGACAGAAATGCTTGTGCCGCGATAGGGTTTCGACGGATGTTAATGGGTTGGACTTTATGACATTGGCCAGGGAGGTGTATGCCCTCTACACAGTTGTTGTCTAGCAGCTAGTTTTCTCGGGGATAGGTTATTCATTTGTGCGTGATTTATTACGCATAAGTGTAGATAAAACAAGCGAATCGAAAACGGAATTTTTTTTTATGTGCGTGGAATGATGCTATTTTTTAAAAATAGCCATTAAGACAAAGTTTCTCTTTAGTGAAGGGTTCTGATTATCGACACAAAGTAGTAATGAATTGCACAACTTTAAACAACAATCCAGTCTAGAATAAGTTTGCTGCAAAAAATATCCTGACATCTATTAAGCGTATTCAAGGAAAGGAGACGGATTTTATGGCCAGATCGTTGCAGCCAACTTAATGTCATATTTTGATTTATCTTGATAGCAATACATATTGTGAACATTTTTCTAAGATATTATTTATTTATAAAAAAAATCGTACAAAAATCCCACACTTAGATTTGATGAAAAGCATAAACATCGCTTTAAACGACTTATTTGTTGGAACACATTAGTGACAAACAATACCGCACTGATTTTATTTATTGGTTTGGTTACGCAACTTAATATTATTTCACTCTCATCATTCAGTTGTGTACCGCTAAGGGTTTATTTTAATTTGGCATTGTCGCACTCAGATATCGGTACACAACAGCCAAGACTATTACGAGCATAGTTTGAAATGCAATAACGTGCCGGTTTAGGCATACCAACGGGACATTTTCTTCTTAAACAATCACATCTTGCATCACATTTAGGTTCTTGTCCTTGAGAAATGCGAATTTCGTACTGTTTACATTTCTTAATAGGCCGAATAGAATCGTCATCCGCTAAAAATGAAAAGGGAAAAATAAGTTAGCCCTAGTATATAACATCCAGCCGGTCCTTACCCAAAGCACCGACAATGAGAAAAACACTGACAATCAAAAGTAATTTGTTCATGATGCTTCTTCCGACTCACGATTTTGAATTGATCTTGTTCAAGTTCCCACATGCAATTTATACTTTGATGCATTAAGAAGATTTTATCGCAAGCTGAGTGCATTGAACTCTTAATTAAAGATTAATTTCATAACATACGCGATGCGTTTTAAAACCATCTTTTAGGTAAACCGAATCTATCTAGCTTATGAGTGCCACGCAAATATTTAATTGTGCACCGATTAACATTTTTATAGCCACAATTTGTAAAGATAAACAACTTTTTTTTTGAGATATGGATTCACAAAAAATAAAAAAATAACAATATGTCTTTGGTAATAGGGAAACAGTTAAGATGTAGGACAATAGTTGGTTGGAAATTTAAATAATAATGCAAAGCTTAAGAAAATTGATGCCAGCTACAAGTTTAAAACTCTTTGTCTAGTTAGTAATAATAAATAAAAATAGGTAGTTGGATCAGGTACTCTAGACCTTTTATTTTGCGTGAGTTTTTTTTTTTTTTTTTTGGGACGAATTTTAGCGACCCACAATTTTATGCCGAGTCCGAATGGCTGAAGCTTGAGAAGCTCTTTCATGGTAGTCATACTCACATCTTTCAGAAGACTCAATCTCTTCCTAGCTTGTTAAAAATAGTTGCAAGAGCTGAGCTCGGAGGTGGGACTATGTGAGATGAAACTGTTAATTCACATTCGCTTGCAGAAACGTTTGGCTTCATGCAAGTTCAAAAACGTAAGAAATTTTTCGAGAAAATAAAAAGCGAAAGCTATTTCACCGGCGCTTTCGTTTAATACTTTTTTTTCATGTTATTGGAAAAACGAAAGCTATTTTCGTTTCGTGCAGGAGCGAAAAAAGTAAAAATTTTGAGGTTTTTCATCTTTTCCTTAGAAATTATTGCATTTCTACAGTAGGTATGGCTCCGTTTGAGGCTTCCAAACCCAATAGCGAATTAAAATGTACACTCATTTAAAACCAGGATAAGAAAAAAGGTTACGTTCTATGAAAATGATGCTAAAACTATGTAATTTAAACTTCTTATATTTTATACATATTATAATAGGTAGATGTGGCGCAGTGGCTTAGTGGTTAGTGTGTTGGACTACTAAGCGAGGGGTCCCAGGTTCGAATCCCGAGAAAAACCCAAATTCCAACTTAAACTTTTTTTTCGCTGCGCCACCTCTCGCGAACGTCTGACAAACATCCGAGAGTATAACTGTCATGAAAGAGCTTTTCAATTGGCCGTTTGGACACGGCATAAAATTGTAGATCCCTTCCATTCGTCCCAAAAATAAAAAACTCACACAAGACGAATGGTTGTGAGAAGCTAGGCTTGGGTCCATACGGACCTGTTGCGCCAATTATTTTTTTTATAATAGGTAGATGAAAACGAAAGAGGTAAGGTACATAAAGCAAATCTTCGCTTTAGCATAATTTCATTCGTGTTTGTTTTTGTAACTCCAAAAGTGTGTTTTATTTCGTTTTTTACAGAATCCGACCACTGATTGCAAAAAAAAACATCTTCCTCACAAGTTAAGAATGAAGATCGTACTGCGCAACGCATAACGTTATTCATAACTCAATCTTTTACGAATTTGTTAGAAGAAATATTCTTAAAAAGGTGAAGAGCCTCATATTTTTTAGACTTCTAAATACATAGCTATTCTAAAGCCCCTTGAGCAAATTTTGAAGACATTTTCATTTAAAAAAAAAAAAATGCCTTAATCAGGATGGACTTCAATTTCAAAAAGAACAACGTCAGCAGGTTCTTCTATTCTGTTAAGGTGGTCAAAATGTAGTTTACCTCCAGAAACTGTCAATGCTATTTTTGACCTACTAAGGATGATTATAATCTCAAAATTTAAATTTGTACACATGTTTTTGCGTACATACAGCTTTAAAAAAATTAATTGCTGTACAAATATTTATTTCAGGTGGCAATATTTGCTTGGAACTCGTAGGGCGGATGAATGTGGTTTATCCAACAGCTTAAGGTGTGATAAAAAATCGCCGCGGATTGCGGATACGAAATTAATCTTAAAAAAATTAGAGTTCAATGCACTCAGCTGCCGATAAAATCTTCTGAATTTAGAGTATAAATTTGATGTGAGAAGTTGCAGAAGATCAGTTCAGAATCGTGAGTCCCAAGAAGCATAATGAACAAATTACTTTTGATTGTCAGTGTTTTTCTCATTGTCGGTGCTGTGGGTTTAAGGACCGACTGGATATTATATACTAGGGCTAACTTATTTTTTAATTTTTAGCGGATGACGAATCTATTCTATTATCAAATGCAGAGTGAACGTAATTCTCATTTTTCGAGGACAAGAACCTTGGTGTGTTGCAGTTTGTACAGATTTAGAAAGAGAATGCCCCATAATAACGTTTAGGACACGAGCGTCATGTTATTGTATTTCAAACCATGCTCGAAATCGCTGGGGTATTTGTGTACCCATATCTCAGTGTGGTGTCACATATCACGGTAGTTTTCGCCAAACAAAAGGCTTTTGAAGCGATTTTCACATTTTTTATCAGCTCTAAGAGTTTAATGTTTTTTGTTTTGATACAATTTTAAATAAATAATATACTAAATCAAAAGTGGTATTCGGTATGATGAGCAACGAACGAAAGATAAGGTATTTTAATTGCACCAAACTAAAGTCAAACACGATGATTAGAAAATAGGTTTATATTACAAACTTAGCTTTCAACGATGTGGTGTCTGCAACGATCAAGATCCAAATGACGAAGAACTTGTAAGATCAAACATATAATTGACCATCCTTGTGCTCTCGCCCACTCACAACTTTCGCACAACAATAGAATTGTTGTTGTAACGTTGTGCGAACCACAGTGGACTATCGAACAAATGAGTAAATGAAGTTTGTAAGCAGACACGACATCGTTGACCATTAGATTAAGAGAACATTAGAGATTAAAGTGATTGATAACATAGCAAGAAACGAATGAGTTAATATATAACAAATAGCTAGGTATATAATATGTACATTTACTGTAGGAAACGAATTGAATGTAATTAATGATTGAAAACATGAAGATGAAAATACATATATATAAAATAAATAATTGTTAATCCCAAACATCCCGGCCCCCCTGGAATAAGTTTCAGGACATGGGTAGAAGCGCAAGTTTCGATATGGGGCGAACAAATGTTCCTGTTGCTGTTCGTATAGTAGCGACACGAACTTGTTGATCGGCACCTGGGTTGACAGATTCGACTCGTCCTAATACCCACTTTGTTGGCGGAAGATTCGGCTCCTTTACGACCACCAAATCTCCAATCTTGAGGTTGGCGGTAACTCGCTGCCATTTTGGCCGCTCCTGCAGCGTAGTGAGGTACTCGGTGTGCCATCGCTTCCAGAACCCTTGTGTCATGCTTTGGATGTGGTTCCAGTGAGACAGGCGATTTGGTGGAGTATCCAGATGGTTGGGTTCAGGAACTGCAGTCAGTGGTTCGCCTATAAGAAAATGTGCGGGAGTTAATGGGTTTAAATCAGAGTCGGACACAGAACAAAGAAGACGAGAATTTAAAATAGCTTCTACTTGACTAAGGACAGTGTATAACTCTTCAAAGGTTAATATTGAGCTCCCGATAACGCGCCGCAAATGCAGTTTTACTGACTTTACGCCAGCCTCCCAAAGTCCACCAAAGTGTGGAGCTGAAGGAGGGATGAAATGCCACGATATGCCATCTTTGGCCAGTTCGGTAGCGATGATATCGTTGTGAGTTTGTGCCATCACTAATCTATGCATATCAGTTAGGCACCGACGAGCTCCTTGGAAATTCGTCCCGTTGTCGCTGTATATATGTGCACACTTGCCGCGGCGAGATATGAATCTACGCAAAGCCGCAATAAAGGCATCCGTGGTGAGATCACTCACCAGCTCCAGGTGGATGGCTTTTGTAGACATACACACGAACAAGGCTATATAGGCTTTTGACGTCTTTGGCTTGCGACAACGGGACAATTTTATCATCAGTGGGCCGGCGTAGTCACAACCAGTGTTTGAGAATGGCCGACTCTGTTGGATGCGATGAGACGGAAGATCACCCATGATCTGCTGACTAGTAAGTCTTCTCTGCATGAAGCATGATTTACATCTGTGGATGATTTTGCGAATGAGGTTCCGACTGCCCAATATCCAAAATTGTTGTCGAACGAATGCAAAGGTCTCTGATACTCCAGCATGCAGATAACGTTGGTGAATATCTGTAATAATAAGGGAGCACACTGGGTTATCTTTTGGAAGAATAATAGGGTGTTTTATGCCATAGGATAAGCTTGCGTGTTTGATGCGTCCTCCAACTCGGAGTAATCCCTCGCTGTCCAAAAATGATGAGTACCTCAAGAGCTTCGATTTCGCAGGAAGTTGGTTTTTGGTACGCAGATGCTGGATGTCATCTTCGAAAGCATTGTATTGAACAAATTTTAAGATGGCAATCCTGGCCACTCGAATTTCTGCAAATATTAAGCCGTGAACAGCTCGATTATCGATATCGCGTCGACAGTTAAAGATAAACCGGAAACAGTATGCGACTATCCGTTGCAAGCGATACCAAGACGAAAGTTTGTCGATTAGGCCACGCAAGACATGTCCATCAACCGACGTGGCGAGTGCATGCCTTGAGGTGACCCTTTCCTCGGTTTTTACGGATTCGCAGTCAGATATAGTCGGAGAAAAGTTAGATGTAGGCCAATGGTTTTCTGGCAGCGATAACCATGATGGCCCTGTCCACCAAAGACTGTGATTGAAAAGGTCGGAAGGAGAAACACCTCGAGAAGCACAGTCAGCTGGGTTTGCCTCCGATGGAACATAACGCCATGAGTACCTCGGTACAGCCTCCAGAATAGCAGCAGTGCGATTAGCAACAAAGGTTGTCCAGCGACGAGGAGGTGACGAAAGCCAGTGTAGCACAATTTCGGAATCGCACCATGCGTATGTCCTTTCGATTTTGGTACTGATCGACGACTTTACGAGATTGAGCAACCGAGCTACCAAGAGCGCACCACAAAGTTCGAGACGGGGTATGGAGACAGGTTTGAGAGGGGCCACTTTCGTTTTTGCCGCGACGATTCTGATATTAATATCACCGGTAGCGGATATTGAGCGAGCGAAAACGACGGCAGAGTAAGCTAGCGACGAAGCATCTGAGAACCCGTGAAGTTCGATAGATAGCCCGGACGAGAACACATTCCGCGGAACACAAACTTGTTCAAACGATGGTAATTGTTCACGATAGTTCGTCCATCTATCATAGAGTTCGGAGGGTAGGGGATCATCCCAACCCAATCGCGATTCAGACGACCAGAGCTGCTGAAACATTAGTTTGAACAAAATAACTGAAGGAGCGAGAAGTCCCAGGGGGTCAAAAATCCGCGCTATATGAGAGAGTAGCGTTCTCCTTGTTAACACGGCGCAAGGTTTGGGTTGAGTTACCCGATAAGAGAACACGTCAGTTGCAGGATTCCAGAACATACCTAGTACTTTGATGAGAGATTGTTCATGTTCAGGATCGACGAAAGAATACTCGCAGTCTTCACGACGTTGTTTCGCGAGTAGAGCCCAGCAATTGGAACTCCATTTACGAAGTTGAAGATTGGCTTCCGAGAGTAACGCGATAAGTTCAGATTGCAAATCTAACAGAGTTTCGATGGAACTCGAGCCTGTCATCACGTCGTCAACGTAGACGTCGTTGAGTAAAATTTTAGCAGCGTTTGGGTACTTGGACTGATAATCATCCGCGAGTTGTTGCAGAACGCGAACTGATAAAAATGGAGCCGACGCGGTACCGTAAGTCACGGTTCGTAGCCGATAGTGCTTAATTGGGTCGTTGGGATTTTGACGCCAAACAATACGTTGAAAGTCAGTATCGTTTTCGTGAACCCATATCTGGCGAAACATTTTGACGATATCAGCCGTGAAAACGAAACGATGTTGCCGAAACCGTAAACACACACCTATTAGATCGCGTTGAATTGGCGGACCGATTAGAAGATGGTTATTCAATGATTGTCCGTTGGAGTCTTTTACCGAGCCATCAAACACAACACGGAGTTTTGTGGACGAACTGTCAGGTTTGAGGACCGCGTGATGAGGGAGATAAAACTGTTGCGCAGGGTTTGTAGTTAATTTATTGCGAGGGATTTCCTCCATATGTCCAAGTTCGAGATATTCCTGCATGAAGTTAGAGTAAAGGCGATGTAAGTCGGGATTATTTCGAAACCGTCGCTCCATTGAATGCATTCGTGTAACTGCAGACTGCATGGTATCTGCGAACTTTGGGGAAGGGGTTTTAAAGGGTAGAGAAACGACATATTTTCCGTCTGACGCGCGAGAGAAAGTTTTTCGAAAATGTTCTTCAGCTGGATCATTGATAGCATCACGAGCCTTATGAGGAGAAACTTCTTCCAACTCCCAAAACCGCTGAAGAAGAACATCTACGTCGACAGTGGTATGGAATGAGGATAACTCGATATTACAGTTATTTTGATTAAATAGCTCACCCGAGATAACCCAACCGAAAGATGTGTTTTGAGCTATGGGTAGGCCTTGTGGGCCACGAATTTGTTCTGCTTTAAGAACGGACCAGACTTTATCCGCTCCAAGCAGTATTTCAACCGAACACGAATGGTTAAAGCTAGGATCTGCTAGATCTAACTGTCTAATATACTCCCAAGTTGATACGTCAAATGATTTTGCTGGCAAGTTCGATGTTAATTTAGCCAGCACGAAAGCATCAACCGATAAATTTTCTGAATTGTATCGAGAAGAGAGATTGATGGATATACATCCTTTCGTATATCCAGCTTCCTTTGACGATAATCCCAACACTGGAATTCGAGCATGGGTTCGCGGAAGCCCAAGTCTTTGGGCAAACGATTCGGTAACAAAAGACGATTGAGACCCTGTATCCAATAGAACACGACAATCAATGAGCTGCCCCCGATTATCTTGAACTCTAGCGAGAATAGTTGGCAAAATGGTTTGCTGTCGAATGCTAGATTCAAGCGAATGGTTACTAACCAATGGGGTAACAGCTTGAGAAGTAGAAGGGGCCTCCGAAGAATACTGCTGCATCGAAGCAGGTGATACCGACAAGGACGACGTGGAAGGATTGGGATTTGGTAATGACGAAGACAATTGTCTTTGATCATCTTGATGGACCAGCGAATGGTGACGAGCCTTACACACGCGGCACCGGAATGTGGATCGACATTTATTCCCCGTATGTCCAGATCTTAGGCAGTTAAAGCATACCGATTGAGCTTTTGTAAAGTTTCTACGCGAGGCAATGTCTAATGCAATAAACTCAGAGCACTGAGATAAACTGTGATCACCTTTACACATAAGACAACGTGAATTATTTTCTGATGGTTTGGCTAAGTGAGCTCTGATCTGACCCGATTGTTTCCCGCGCGATGTGGTTGAACGACTTAGTGATTGGCACGATTCCAAAGCGTCGCACCTGAGTTCCAAAAATTCAATTAGGTCGATTATCGAGCTATCATCGCGAGAGCCCACTTCGTCAGCTTTGTGCTTATCAACTTTACCTAGCAACAGGTAAATAAGCCACGGATCGCGATTGTTTTTGTCGAGTGCACTGAGACCACGAATTACCTCATCTGCACCGTCTGTAATTCGGCGAAGGGTTTGTACATTAGAAACACTCATTGACGGAAGTGACAGAAAGGTTTGGACGAACGATTGCACGATAAGATTTACGCGGTTATAACGTTTCTCGAGTCTATCCCAAGCCTCAAGGTAGTTGCCATCCGAAATTGGAATGTGTTTGATGAGATTGGAAGCATCACCACACAAAAACGATTTCAAATAATGAAATTTCTGAGTTGAGGTCAGATTTGGTTTGTTATCGACTGAACCTACAAATAAATCTCGGAAGGATGGCCAATCCTTGTAATTACCGGAAAATGGAGGCACTATAATTGTCGGCAGATTGATTTTAGAACACGTGTTTGCCGAGGAATCAAAATTTTTGAGAAACGTGGTTTGTTGGTTAGCAAGACGCTCAAGTACAGTATCCGCAGAATTTGTTTTTTCCGCATTTAATCGATCGCGAATTGCCTTTTTTAAACCGGAATGAGCCTCGAAATATTTGGTTTCATATACACCGAAATCTTTTTCATATTCCGCAATTTCATTTTCCTCCACGTGCTTCAAACATTCGTAGTGAAGCGAAGAATATTCCGACCACGCTTCAACTACTCTGCTTAACCGAATTTCTAACATTTCTATATCGGTAGAGTCTTGAATAGTTGAAAGAAAGTCTACCGCACGAGTTAAACAAGCTTTTGCATTACCACGTTTTTGTTTTAAAGCATTCATTTCAATTTATGGTTTAAGTGAAAATCCCCAGTAAAATGCTGACTCAAACACACCGAAACTCTTTGAAAAATTATAAAACGCGGTTATAATTTCAAGAGAAAATGTCACGAGGGTATTCTTCTTATAATTTATAAGGAAAAAATGTATTTTCCCAATAAGCGCAGCACAATATTTCACACACGAGGATTTTCTGTATGTACATGCAAATATTATATGCGATACTATACAAAAGCGGAGATAACACCATGCACATGCAACGAAAAAATGTTTGATTTGCGATTAATCAATTTATGATTTTCTATTTCACCCGATTCAATTGTTAATTCGGCTTCAGAAGGACCAGCTTTTATGATGAGCAACGAACGAAAGATAAGGTATTTTAATTGCACCAAACTAAAGTCAAACACGATGATTAGAAAATAGGTTTATATTACAAACTTAGCTTTCAACGATGTGGTGTCTGCAACGATCAAGATCCAAATGACGAAGAACTTGTAAGATCAAACATATAATTGACCATCCTTGTGCTCTCGCCCACTCACAACTTTCGCACAACAATAGAATTGTTGTTGTAACGTTGTGCGAACCACAGTGGACTATCGAACAAATGAGTAAATGAAGTTTGTAAGCAGACACGACATCGTTGACCATTAGATTAAGAGAACATTAGAGATTAAAGTGATTGATAACATAGCAAGAAACGAATGAGTTAATATATAACAAATAGCTAGGTATATAATATGTACATTTACTGTAGGAAACGAATTGAATGTAATTAATGATTGAAAACATGAAGATGAAAATACATATATATAAAATAAATAATTGTTAATCCCAAACACGGTATTTTTATAAAAAAACGTATCATCTAAAATATATTAGAGCTTGTTGCAATGATCACAACAGGGTTCGGACTTCAGTTGTAAAATTTCACAGTAGATCTTAAAAAAAAGTGCAGTAGATTCATTTTGTTTGCATTAGATTTTGAATTTAGAAAAAAACGCGATAAAAATGAAGTTTTCAAATATTTTTTTTTTCAAATGCATTAGATTAGACAGCCGACAACAGAGCAGAACAACAACAAAAACCAATTTAGAAACAGAGAAAGACAGACTTGAGACTTGATCAGTTCATGCAAGGCAAATTCAGTGAAAACGATATAGCATGCACATTTTCTTTTAAAATATATTGTAATAGATCGCAAAATCAATAAACAGTGCTTCCAGTAACTGATTATTTGCAATGGACTTATAAAAATATACTAAGAAACGAAAATATGTAAATATATTCAATTTTGATTTAAGATTTCCGAAATTAACATAAATTGCTGTAGATTGTCAGTCGAGCGCAGTGGTGCAGTAGATTTTATGTTTTTCCTAAAATTGCAGTAAAGTCCGAACCCTGGTTATAACTTGCATTATATTTTTACAGATATAGCTTTTTTTTAGTCTCCACCTGGTCCTTAGTAGATGCGTACTGTAGCTCAGTATTTCTCGGTTACCTTTTCTGATCGGCTACTACATTTTTTTGTGGCCCAGCGTAAGCACCTATATTTTTTTTGTATCGGCACCAAAGGAAGCGTACACTTTCGCCGAACTTATCTCCGAAAGTCCAAACATTCTTGAATAAATTTTCCTTTATAAATAAAACAATACACACGATTTAATTTTTAAACAAAGAATTTTTCACATTTTATTGGAATAACTACCAAATTTTTACTTTGTAATTTGTTTACATTTACAAATCTACTTAAATGTTGTTTATGCATCAATCATGAGCATCATGTTGAAGTGATATAAAACACTTTCTTGTTGGTTCACACTATTCTGTTATATATAATAAACTATTTATCCTAAAAAAAAAAAAATTAAATACGCAAAAGAAAGGAAACCTCAAAAATATGTGACTTCAAAAAAATAAAACTAAAACTATGTATGTTTAAAAGGCAGTATATTATGAATACAAAACGTTTCCAGATATTTATATGCTTCTTTTTTTTTTAAAGAAAAAAAAATAATATCGAGGATATATATTTCTAAAGAGAAAACATATTTTTCCTTTTTTATTTAACCATAAAATTAAAATCACAATAAAATAGACTTGAAAACTTAATTAATTCTTAAAAAACAAAACAAATGTATAGATTAAAAATATACTCCAAGGGAATGTTCATCTTTCGGGGGTTGTTCTTTCTTGTTTTGCATTTTATTTAAAATTAAATACTTTTAACTTAATACGTTGAAGATATCTTCAATTTATGACGAATATTTTATGGAATTATGTTGGGAATTGAAATGAGTACGCAATTTTATTTTATTGAATGCAACAATATGAAATGTATAGGAAGCTGATGACGGTGACAATTTCATTGAACAAATTCAAGCACTATAATTTGAAAACAACCCAAAATGTACAAAGATAGTAATTTTTTACTTTTCTCTCTTTCTAAAAGGAGTCTAAATGACATTAGACTCTATTTGAAGAAAATTTCGTTACACAAGCAGTTGGAAAATACAAATTCGCTTAAAAATACGATTTTCTTTTATTCATAAAATTTGTTTCGATTTTGTTCCAAGAAAATCAAATATCTAGCAAAAGTCGAATAGAGTAAGTTTTTTAGGTTTTTATTTTTATAATTAAATTTAACCCTGAATGCTATTATATGGCTACGAAAGAACAATAATATTTTTTTTTTCTATTTTACTTTGCTTTCCTACGAAAATTTGGTTTAGTGTTCGAGGGGGTGAGGGAAATAGTTGGGAGATTTTGAGTTTTCACGAATTCGTTGTCAGCTAGGTGGTGATGATGAGGAGATTTCCTTTTGCGCCAATTACCCTCAGCTAACAACACAATAGGCATCTCAAGGGGACTGTGATGGGATGGCCTATATTTTAATTGGGAAATACTGATGTCGGTGAGAGTGCGCTGCCACAAATTGTTGGAAGGGTTATGCTGGCTGGTGGGACATTCAAGTGCACTTATTGGAGTTTGTCGGATGGGCGCACATAAATAATGGTGCTATCTGGTGAATTGTACGCGCGGGGACTTGCACTTCGTGTCATGCCGTGGTTTTCCTTTTTCGTACTGACTGTGCCGAATGATGATTTTATTTGTCTGTTGTATTTTTTTTTTTTTTTATGGGGATATCAGTTGTTGTCGTTGTTGTTGTCTGTGTCGTCGTTTTCATAGCGATGAAGGAGGAAGCTGCAAATATACAAGAAGAAACGAAATGACTTAATTAAAACTATCTGATGGAAGTGTAGGTGGAATAAGAGGAATTGAGTAACCTCAATTCAGCGGATTAAGGGTCTGGGCGCTGGGCAGGAAAGGATGCCAATTAACTGGCAAAGTGTGTGCAACTATTCGAATTTAATTAGCCTCCTACCACAAGTTAAGTGGGGTAAAAAGTTTTTTTTTCTATTCACGGAAACGCTGTTGGTTCATGCGCTTCAGTGAAGTCGTTTTTTATTTGCTAAGAGAAATATCTGTGAGGGTAAACATCAGGAGTCCTACCTTGTGGCTTTTTTTCTAAGGTTTTTGTTAACAAAAATTGCATTTAATAAGTGGTTCTTAGCAAGTGTGAAAACAATGGATAATTTCTGAAAAGGTATATGGGGAAATGGGAACATTTTTCCGTTCAGTTTGTTTTTTTGTTGTTTGTATCAAGTGGCTGGTACTTTTTACATTCGTTTAAGGACCCAAAGGAGTACGATCGAGAGCCGTAACAGGATGGCGGAAAGTTAATCTAGCTTAAGCCAAAAACCGTTTGCTGTGGACCGTAATACAAGCCGTGACCATAATACAATTTTTCGGTCCGTTTTAGGTGCAAGAAAGTCAAATAGATGTCTAAAATATGGTTCACATTTAAGAACGCCTCGTTTGGGGAAGAGGATTAAAATTTCTATTTAGAATGAACCTCCTCTAGATTTAAAGTTCAGATAAATTGCTAACAGAACAGTTCAATGGTTTTATTCCATCTCAAAAATGACCATCGCGTTTTTTAAGTAGTTTTCACTTCAGAAGATCTAAGCCCAAGGCCAGCAGAATAAGACACTTGCAGAGCTATTTAAGGAGACGAAATGTTACTGGCAAAAAACACCATTTAAAAATTTAATGAATCCGTAGGAGGCTCTCGAAACTGCGAAGAATTACGCTTGCCAGTGGCTGTTTCCTTAGCCTATGAACGCAATTTAGTATAGTAAGAATTTCTCAAGAAAAACAAAAACGAAGAAGGCGGATAAAGATATCCTTGATCCTAATTTTGGATTCGAAAACGGTGAAACAACGCCGTAAAACAATTCCTTGTCTGATGGGGATGCTCGCATAAGTGGCAAGAGGCCTCAATAGAACTGAAGTAGAAGTGCTTTAGAACGACTGCAAGCCAAAGACCGATTTACGAGGTTTTGAGAACAACATTTTAGAACCACTGACGGAGGCCCAAATCCACCCCAGACTGTGACGCTACCTCTATGTGATGTAAAGTTTTGCTGGACGAATCAGTCTCATACAAAAATCATTCACATTCAAGTATTGGAAAAGCCTTGTTTTCTTGAAACAAAATTCGGCTTGAAGATGCAGGATGTAGGTATACCTAGAACTCAAGTTGTCAGATAAGAAATGTCGGTGAGATGTTGTCATACAAAGCTGTAACCAAAATCAAAAATCCACTGGTATCATCAGTCAATAGCACTTCATTAGAAAATACGCCTCTCTACCAACAGACGCACTGCGGACCAACGCATTTTCCACTTTAAACAACTTGACTGATGTCCGCAACATACCTGCCGGATGTCAATACACCCGACCAAGTCAATTATTTCGAAAGCCCTTTCCATCCAGATGTTAACTTGTAAATCGACTTTTACGTGAGAACAAAAAGAGAGAGACAACCAAAAAAATAATTACCAATTTCAAGGATCTTCTCTTAAGTAATTTAATCAAAAGCAACAGCAGCAACAACAGAACCAAAAGGTTGACCACCTTGAGAAGATAACGCAACACAGAACACGCAATTACCCGAAATTACATAACGATATCTGCGCAACAATCGAGCGCACGCTCATTTTTAACCAGTGTTGACAATAATCTTGTGCACTGGTTAAGGGAAGATCGCTGCTGTCCCTCAATCCTTCGAATCGGTAACCAGTTCCACTCTCCGAGAAGCGTTTGCTATTTTTCATCAAGAACAGCATAAATCTCGTCCGGCAGGTTTGCTTTTCCTCTTATTCGCTTTTCTTTTTGTCGTGCTCAACTCCTTTAAAGAGTGGATCGACTGTCCTAGGTTGAGTTTTATACGTAGGTGCAAACACCACCGCTATATACACACAGAACAACTATAATATTCCTTCGTCGATGTTACCTGTTGTTGGTTGATGATGATGATGATGATGGGGCCAAGAAGCACAGCGAATCTCTTTTGGTTTATGCAACGAGCGTACACTAGGAGGGAACACTATACCTACATACAAGAACAGCTACAACAAGGGTTCAATACCTGGCGCAGAGTTCACTCACTCAGTGCATCACGAGTATGGTTGTGGTTGTGGGTATGGTGCGCGCTGCGTTGGTCGCTTACCCATTTTTGCCCCCAAACAGCCGGGCAAATTCAATTTATCTGGAATTTTAGTTGTTGCACTCTCTCTCTCTCGACACCGTCGCCGCTACCTACTCCCATTTCCACCATTGCATCTGCGAACTGCGATGTCCGATGACCGGCTTCGTGTTCATTAGGAAAAAGAAACTGCGACTTGAGCTAAAAATAGCTCCTACGGGAAATAGCACAACAAATGGCATACAGCTATATGGCAGGAATATACATAACACTGCAAAAGTCAAGCAACGATCGGGTCACGACAATCAGATACTCTCAGTACTAACCTTAAGAATGATTTCCATTTTTATCCTACAGATACAATGTCGCCTGTTGGCGGTGATCAAAGTGATGAATGTATAATTTCTTTTTGGACTTCTCTTTGGATGGCCTCAAGTCCCAAACTAAATTCGATAGACTGCGCGGTCGCGACAGGCGTCTGGTCTTCTTCTCGGGCAATTTGGAATCGCCCGATGTTCGGCCGCCACTGCGAGACGAATCTAAGGTACCTTCACGAGCACCACCCGTACTTGCACTTTTTGATAATAGCTGATTGTTGTTATTGGTGTTGTTGCATTTGACGACATCCTGTTGCTGTTGTTGTTGCTGTATTGGTTGGGGTCCTTTGGGAGTTGTTGAGATCGGAGTTGTGGAATTACTGTCTGGAGTTAGTTGTAAACTGCTGAGACTTTTGTATCTGAAACGAAAACACAATTAGTTTAATATTTGTATGGTACATCTACAATGGAAAAGTGCATATTGATAAGCAAAATTTTTTGTACTAAACGGTTTACCAATTTCTGGTCGGATATGGTCACTTTAAGGAGTTGATCTTAGGCTTGAGACAAAGCTTATGAAGAGCTCTTAAATATGGTCGAATGAATTTTTTTTTATACTCTTCGTTTTTTAAATATTTGAGTTTCAAAAATTATTTTAAATTATTGTTAAATTTAACAATTTAGGGTCGGACTTCGTTACTTTAAGGAGTTGATCCTAGGCTTGAAGCAACGCTTATGAAGAGCTCTTAAATATGGTCGAATGGATTTTTTTATATACTCTTCGTTTTTTAAATATTTGAGTTTCAAAAATTATTTTAAATTATTGTTAAATTTAACAATTTAGGGTCGGACTTCGTTACTTTAAGGAGTTGATCTTAGGCTTGAAGCAAAGCTTATGAAGAGTTCTTAAATATGGTCGAATGGATTTTTTTATATACAATTTGTTTTTGAAATATTTGAGTTTCAAAAATTATTTTAAATTATTGTTAAATTTAACAATTTAGGGACGGATTTCGTCACTTTAAGGAGTTGGTCTTAGGCTTGAAGCAAAGCTTATGAAGAGCTCTTAAATATGTTCGAATGGATTTTTTTTTATATACTCTTCGTTTTTTAAATATTTGAGTTTCAAAAATTATTTTAAATTATTGTTAAATTTAACAATTTAGGGTCGGACTTCGTTACTTTAAGGAGTTGATCTTAGGCTTGAAGCAAAGCTTATGAAGAGTTCTTAAATATGGTCGAATGGATTTTTTTATATACAATTTGTTTTTGAAATATTTGAGTTTCAAAAATTATTTTAAATTATTGTTAAATTTAACAATTTAGGGACGGATTTCGTCACTTTAAGGAGTTGGTCTTAGGCTTGAAGCAAAGCTTATGAAGAGCTCTTAAATATGTTCGAATGGATTTTTTTATATACAATTTGTTTTTTAAATATTTGAGTTTCAAAAATTATTGTTAAATTTAACAATTTAGGGTCGGATTTCGTCACTTTAAGGAGTTGATCTTAGGCTTGAAGCAAAGCTTATGAAGAGTTCTTAAATATGGTCGAATGGATTTTTTTATATACAATTTGTTTTTTAAATATTTGAGTTTCAAAAATTATTTTAAATTATTGTTAAATTTAACAATTTAGGGTCGGATTTCGTCACTTTAAGGAGTTGATCTTAGGCTTGAAGCAAAGCTTATGAAGAGTTCTTAAATATGGTCGAATGGATTTTTTTATATACAATTTGTTTTTTAAATATTTGAGTTTCAAAAATTATTTTAAATTATTGTTAAATTTAACAATTTAGGGTCGGACTTCGTTACTTTAAGAAGTTGATCTTAGGCTTGAGACAAAGCTTATGAAGAGCTCTTAAATATGGTCGAATGGATTTTTTTTATATACACCTTGTTTTTGAAATATTTGAGTTTCAAAAATTATTGTTAAATTTAACAATTTAGGGTCGGATTTCGTCACTTTAAGGAGTTGATCTTAGGCTTGAAGCAAAGCTTATGAAGAGTTCTTAAATATGGTCGAATGGATTTTTTTATATACAATTTGTTTTTTAAATATTTGAGTTTCAAAAATTATTTTAAATTATTGTTAAATTTAACAATTTAGGGACGGATTTCGTCACTTTAAGGAGTTGGTCTTAGGCTTGAAGCAAAGCTTATGAAGAGCTCTTAAATATGTTCGAATGGATTTTTTTATATACAATTTGTTTTTTAAATATTTGAGTTTCAAAAATTATTGTTAAATTTAACAATTTAGGGTCGGATTTCGTCACTTTAAGGAGTTGATCTTAGGCTTGAAGCAAAGCTTATGAAGAGTTCTTAAATATGGTCGAATGGATTTTTTTATATACAATTTGTTTTTTAAATATTTGAGTTTCAAAAATTATTTTAAATTATTGTTAAATTTAACAATTTAGGGTCGGATTTCGTCACTTTAAGGAGTTGATCTTAGGCTTGAAGCAAAGCTTATGAAGAGTTCTTAAATATGGTCGAATGGATTTTTTTATATACAATTTGTTTTTTAAATATTTGAGTTTCAAAAATTATTTTAAATTATTGTTAAATTTAACAATTTAGGGTCGGACTTCGTCACTTTAAGGAGTTGGTCTTAGGCTTGAAGCAAAGCTTATGAAGAGCTCTTAAATATGGTCGAATGGATTTTTTTTAATCTGAATTACGCAAGCATGACATGACAGATACATGTAGCGATACTAACCTTATATGAAACAACGGACTCTGCGGCTCCAGACCGCAGTCCTTTCCATTAATGGCAGCGTTAATTGGTGAATTACCGTTTACTAAATTTGGTGAATTACTTAAAACCTTAGAATGATGACTACTGCTCGACGAGTTATTCTTCACATAGAGCTTTGGTAGTGTTGGCCGTTGTCGCTTCTCTGGCAGTTTCTTGCCAGGAATTGTCTCAATTGGCGGTGGCACGGGCTTGATGTCCTCCTGAATATGGCTGTGGTTGTAGTGGGCTTGCAAATGAATTATTTGCGGTTGCGGGTGTTGTTGCTGCTGTTGTTGTGACTGATTGTGATTGTTGTTGTTGCTGTTGTTACTACTGCTACTGTTGTGGTTATGCTGATGTTGTTGCTGGTGCTGCGATGAATGGTGATGGTGATGGTGATTATTGATATTGCTCGAATGATGGTTATGATGATGATGATTACTGCTACTATGATGACTACTGTTGTGTTTATTCGACTCTAGACTGCTATAATTGTTGTTGTTATTCGTGCTAATGTTGTTGTTATTGTGGCTATTGCTCGTGCTGCTGACACGTATCAGACTGCAGTAGTTGCCGCTGTCGGTTGTCGCCTGTGACTTCAGTGTCGGTGACTCACAGATCGGTTCAAAACGTGTCAAACCCTTCGAGAGCGGTGTCAATCCGCGCACATAATCGTAGATGTGATCGATTTCGTTGTATTCATCGGCGATCTGTGTCGTCGACTGGATCTGTTGTTTGCTGTACGAGTCCAGACTGGCACTCTTTCGCAGGACATAGCCATTTTCGAGAACACCCGCCGACGATGCTGTCAATACCGTTGGCAGCTTGTTTCGACTGCTAAACTTCGAGTCTTTCTTTTCCTTCTCGGAGAGCTTCATGTCGACAATTTGTAGCCGATCACGCGCATCCGACAGCAGTCGCTGCGCCTTGTCCAGAAAACGGGAGTACTCGATGAAATGCTCCAGCTGCTCCATGTTCTTCGAACGCTGTAGCTTGATTTTCGCATTCAGCGGTACTGGCACTAAGTCGGTATCCTTCTGCAGGGGCAGTGCAAATACCCGATCAATCTCCACACAGCCTAGCAGGCGAAGCTCCGGCACAAAGGGTTGCTTCAAGCCTTTCGGGGCGCTACCATGGACTAATCTGCAAGAGAAAACATTCGTTACAACTTTCGAAATCAATGAAAAACTGTCCACACAAGTCCTTACCTAACAATAACTGGCATACGTTTGAGTAATAAATTTTTCACCGAATGCACACCACTGATGCTATCCTCCTTGGCGATGGGTGAAAACTTTGCTTTGGTTTCGAGTGGCAAATTGACAATCTCATCCTTGATCGTTCGACACTGCAGATACTTGCCGTTGTCGTTCATTGTGGTCAGCAGCTCACCAGCATGGATGGTCTTGTTCATCTGGGTGCAGCGGAATGTTTCGCGCACAAGAACACGCAGATTCCGTCGCTTCGACAACTCCATCACCGAATCAATGCATCGTGTCGAACGACCATCCTCGCTGAGCAACTCAAAGTAGCCCGGATACGTTTCGGGTATTAGCACTTTAGCGCCGACATTTGTTGGCTTGCGGCCCTCCTTGATTTTGATCGGTTGGGCGAGGATTTGATACTTCTTGCCAGCGCTAAGGAATAGGGCCGTACTCTGCAACGAGGGATTCGATAAAGTCGGAACGCCAAGATTCTGATGTTGACCCTTGACAATCTTGGCGACGGCGGGCAGCTGCTGCTTGGAAAAGTCGCGCAGGTAAACTGGTATTGTATCCCCGAAACGGGACGCAGCCAATATTATTTGGCCATCGGTAGCGGCCATCGCTTCTTTCTGAAATAATGATAACACCTTGATTCGCGCGAAGTTAACATTAATCAAGTGTGTTTTTCATTGAGTGATAGCTGGCGGTGGCGGCGGTGTCGGGGTGTTGAACGATGTCGCCGATGGAGAATAGTGAAGCGGTTGATGTTGGTTGTTGGCGGGATGCGAGGATGCGCCCGATTGGGGAGAAATTCTTGTCGTTGCGGCGTTTACTTGCATTCGGTAGAGTTGGCGGAAAATCTGGAACGAAAGGGGAAGCTCGTCAAAAAATTATACACAAACAAAAATGATCTGTGTGTTGCAAAAAAATACAAACAACCTTTTCAGGTCTCATGAAGTTCTCAGCGAAATTTTTTTTAAATCATCTTCTTTTGCTCAGGCAGATAAAAAATAAAAATAAAGTATCGTCGCCATTATATGAGTCGCTTCCTGTAACAAATCGGTTGCAAAATAAGAACAAGAAGAGCACCAACCTATGTGCACAGCAATTTACCATCGAAATTGAAATTTTAAATGATTTTTAATTACATGTGCTAGGAAGCGCACTCCTGCTGGCTTAGAGAGCACCCTAGCCGTCAGTCATAAATCTTGTTTTTCCTACTTGCGGTTGGTTGTAAATTTTCCGACTTTTAATATATTCCTCGCAAAAGTTATTGCAATGGCAGAATGTTGTTGTTAGTAAAAAAAAAGAAAGAGTGGAAGGACGTCTATGCTTCGCATCTAGAATTCTGGATGAGCTCGGGACTAATTTCCATTTTTATGAACTTTTCCCTGCTACACCAGCACTCGGTATGTATAGAGAGGACGCATTTTTATTAAATTTATAGAGCCACACATAAAAACGTAGTGGAAGGGCTGCTTTGTCTTTTTTTTTTTGTATTCCAATTTCTAGGTCCTCGCGTCGACTACAAAGGAATCTCTTTGACAACAATCGTTTATTTTTGTTTTTTGTTGCGTTGGTATCTTTTATCTGATGATGACAATGTGGCTTCTCGTATACGAGGCGAGTGGTTATCTCAATCAAAAGAAGACGACTAAAAACAAAAACATGATGTAAGTAGGAAATGGGAGAACACAAACCGAGTAAAAAGTGAAGAATTCCCATTTGGATGACAGCAACAAGACGACGGCGACGACGAAGAATCCTTTTTTATTGTTATTATTCTGCATTTGTAATTCTCCAGGGATGCATAGACAGACAGTAGCAGCAGTGGCGGAAATTATGGAAAATAAAATCCGATTTGATCAGGGAGCTCTTGGGGTTATGGAAGGATGAAAGCGATTCACAAGACAGTCTGGGAAAATAAACGAAAAAAAAAACAACTGAAAAGTGTGCCTTTCGCAATGGAAGATCCAGAAAGTGTCACATGCAGTAAGGTGCGTGAAGTTCCCTCTCTCTCTCTCTCTGGATATTTGTCATAAGAAGATGAACTGTTTTGCAGAAATAGCATTGGTGTGGTTTTATTTTATAGAACTGAAACCGATCAAGCTGAATAACGCAGTTATCGATTTATAAGGACAGGTAAATCCTAGACAAGACTCTCACCTGGAACTCACACCTTGATGAAGTCACCAAAAAGGCGACAAAGGCAATTTAAATGTGCCATCGTCCTTACGGCAAAACCTGGGGCTTAAAACCAAAAATTATCTATATAACACGATAAGCAGCGTTATCATGGTGGCCAAAAACCGAACAAATAACGGCCCAGCAAAAACTTAACAAAATATATCGCTTAGCATGCGTTGGTATAAGGGCGGCAATGAAAACTTGTCAAACTGCAGCCATAGGAGCAATGCTCAGCCTTATGCCTTTACATATTTCAGTAGAGAAGGAAGCTGGTCTCAGTGCCCTCCAGGCTCCATGATATATCAAATCCTAAAGCAGGAAACCTCACAGGACACTTTCGGGTACACCAAATGCTTCAAGATGATCCTGTGATCAAGGTATCAGAAACCATGTTTAAAAGGCTTCGCTTCTCCAGAAAATTTAAGATACTCATAGCTGACAGGAGTACCTGAAGAACCAACCAATTCGTATACCATCAAGATCACAAATCTGGTACACCGACGGTTCAAATATGACGCCACCGGTGCTGGGGTCTATGGGCCTAAGTTTCAAACAGCTATAGCACTGGGAAAATCACCATACATCTTTCAAGCGGAGGTAAACGCCGTAGAGATATGTGCCCGAGAATGCTTACGCCGCACTAATGGTGCCCGCATTTACATCCTCTCAGACAGCCAGGCAGCTCTTAAGACCCTAAGATCGTACTCGATCAGGTGAAAGCTGGTTTTGGAATGTTTCAATCTCCTCGAAGATCTGGAAAAGGACAACAAAGTCACCTTTGCTTGGATACCAGCTCATAAGGGATTTGAGGGAAATGAACGAGCGGAGGCGCATCACGCCTGTTCACTGGTCCTGAGTGCTACTTCAGGTTACCTTTGAGTTACGTACACTCCAAATTCAGGAAATGGGAAGGTGATCCCATTGCCGGATACTGGACGGAATCCGATGCTGTGGCAAGGGGCAGAGCAATCCATAAGTCCTGCAGATATAGGAAACATGGAACCAAGAAGGGTACTGAGGTTATAAAGAGCCTCAACAGCTCCCTGGGCTAAATAAAAGAGGCCAACACAATAGATATCTTCTGGTCGCAGTGTAGAGGACCTTTTACTTACCATACAATAGTTACTTGCTTTAGCAGCTGAAAGGAGCAGCACCTCCTTATTTAGTACTTGCAAAGCATCCTTCAACTTACAAAGCACCCATATATTCCTTCATTAAGCAACCGGAAGCCAACAAAACAGTAACCCCAATCTAATTGATAAGAAAGTTCCACATACAAAGTTCCCGACCAACACAACACACGGGTAAAAGGATACTCAGCAATGTTTATCTTCTTTTCGCCTTTGCCTGCATAAGAAATCTGAAAGGATGATTAATGAATGACGTATTCATAAGAATTCCTTAAGAGCCAAAGACTCCATTCAATGCCACTTAGTTTAGAAAGGAAACGAAAAAAAAAAAATCCACATCATGTTTGCTTCGAAGAATTTGGTTAGTTGGATCCATTTATATACCATACACACACACTCGCAGCTATAGAAGAACAAAAAAGACGAACTCCGTCAAAGGAAAAGTGTACCTGGGCAAGGAGAAAATCCTCAATGACCTTTTGACATCCTAGCTGAAGTTGAAGTTGTTCGTCTTTTGAAATCCCCACACCGCATGTCTTTCACAGAATCTTCTACGTCTTGATGAGTAGTTCGTTCTTTGGGTATAGAAATTCCAATTCAAAGTCATCCGCAACAACTCCTATACCTATGGCGCATCTTTTCCTGTTTGTCGATGCCCATTTGGTTATAGACTCTCTCGCATTTATAAAGCCTGGCAGAAGGACTTAAGGGCATTCTTTGTGCCGAGTGACGTATGGCTGGGGTTAATTAAAATTCATTGAACCCGTCATTTGTTAGATGACTTCACGTAGCGGTGGAGAAGATATGATAAATCGAACCCACTAACACTTGGTATTCCATTGATGTTGATTTTTATTCATGGTCAACACTCAACATACCTACCTGCACTAATTTAAATAATAACCGATATTTTATACGGATAAACCCCGCCCGAATGAAACTGAAATTCCTTTCAAATGACACTTGTGAAATAAAATTGAAAGCGAGTATCGCTCGTGCATTGAGGCGTCAACAAGTCGTCGGCGGATCGCGGATATGCGAATGAAATTCTCAATGAAAGGGAAATTTTTATTAAAGCCGACCTGGAGCTGGTACTGCTGATCCCAAAGGCTCATTCGATATGCGTGAATTCACAAACTGCCAACTTAATATGCGCAACGCTTTTGTGCGCCTCTGTGTAAATGTAAAAAAATACAGCATTCATCGAGCGATTTTACCACTTAATAGGACGATTAAATTCCATCTTCATGTTTAATGAGTAAGAATATGTACGTACATGCGTATGGATGTATGGAGATAATATTTTCGTTGACAACGTGAGGTGGTGTTAATCTGACGGATTCACACGAATTAAATGACAAATTGATGCGACATTGGAATTTTGCATATGATTTCGCTGTAACATGATCGTCGGGGGTCTGTTTTTTTTTTTTGTATGGATTAACTCACACCGCAGAGGAATTTTGCTTGAGTCAGTCGTCCGCAGTTGAAAATGGCGGTGAACGATTTAAACTAGAAAACCCCTTTCAGTAGATCGGAGATCGGAACGTTTGTTGTATACCATGGAAATCAATGATCTATACAGATCATGTGAGCATAATAAAAAAGGCCTATTGTCACAGTGAATGTAAAAAGTATTTTCAATAATAGAAAAAAGGGGAATGAAAAATTATGATGACCTATGTCAGTTTTGATTTTGCAAAGGCTGCTTAAAATATGCTAGAACAAATTAGATAAAAATCATTTATTTAGCACCCTTTCCCTAGGGTCCTAGCTCTTCTTGGCGGGGTAATTGAGATCTTATGGCAGAAATGTTGAAGGAGGTCGCACTGTGGGCAGAAGCCGAAAGTTCCTACATTATTAATTTTTGATGATAAATGTTAAAGTCCTAAATAAAAATAGCCTGCCTGATATTGCTTGCGCCCTCTGTAGTACGTTAAATGCTTCACTAACGTCAACAACTTCACTAGGCAAGTAACAGCCACTTTGTTAAAGTGCAGGAGTGCATTCTGGTGCCAAATCCGTGAACTACCTATACGTTTACAGAATTATCTAATTCAATTTTGCAAGAGAAACAAAAACATATTCCGCCACGTATTGATTGTTCACGTAGAACAAGATTAGGGCCCTATTTTTCCGACCACGAGTAGGTAGTATATTTGTTAATAAAGCACTTTGGTACGTAAAAGTGGTAAAAGTGATAGTTTATTATTTTGAAAATCTTTGGACATTCATAAGGCGAACTTATGATTTTTGTATGGTCGAACCCGAACCTCGCTGGATAATTAAATAAAATAGCTACAAAGGTAGAAGCTTAAGGCTAGTACGGACATTTTCCGAAACGAAAATTACCATACAAAAATGACACAACGAAATCATGAACGAAAGATTTCGATTTCGCTTACGTTTATTGTCCGGGACATTATTTGCTTGCGAAAATTTGACATTTATACTGCAGTGTTACCAGGTTTTATAAGAGGTATGGAGGAAAATTTCAAAAATCTTGTAGCCAAAAATATCCAAACACAAATACAAAGATAAAAAAGTGCACATTTTTTGCAATTCTTTAGGCACAATTATTCTGATTACATTATTTTTGAAGATGAGAATATTAAATTAAAAAAAAAAAAACAAAAACACAACACACACTCATAATTGAGGGACTTTTCTAGTCTCCATTTTTCAATGTTAAAAATGTTTAAAGAAAAGAAACTCCCATTAAAACGAGTTGTTATATAAAATTTTTTCAAAACGGGTTCGTATAAATGTGCAAGCGAAAAAAAGTATTTCTTGCGCAAAAGAACCAGTAAAATTCGGATTCAATTTGTTTTGGCAGCAGAAATCTAAAACTACAAATTTGTTTTAGTTATACGAAAAGAGTACGTTCGCAATAGAAGAATTCATTTAATAAATTCCTAAGGAGCCTAAAAATCGCAAAACTTTAAAGTGAATAGCGTAAATTAGGATAAATCTCAAATTACAATTTTAAGAAGCCTGTGAAAAGTTCGAGTAGCCAAATCAGACATAAATAGCCAGTGCTGGTAACGCTGATACTTGTGTATCAGTTGCTGGAACTCTCCATAAATTATTTTCCGCTGCCTTTTCGCAGACGTTTCGCTGTCCATTTGGAGACCACCGGAAAATTTCGTTCCGGAACAAGTCCGTACTAGCCTTTCAATATAAATGGATTTAGAATGGTTTATGAGGAAAGTGGAGCATTTTGGGTTGCAATACAAAAAACTAGAAAAGAAATCGAATGTAATATTTGACAGATTCATGTCAAATATTACAAATATTATGTCTTGTCATCATAATACCACTCGAAAATCAACGTATTCCAATGTATTTTGTTTTCTTTTTTCCACTTTATCCCCAAAACACATGTGCAGAAATTATGGACGCAGCACAGAATGCAGTGCTGCAAGCAAAACAGATGTGCAGAAAATTATTTGACATGCCTTGCATCGGCCAATATGGCTACTGTCATTCACCGCTAAGCGGCTGATGTGTTTGCAATGAAAACAAAAACAAACACGATCAGCAAATGTCAAAAGCCAATGATGCCAAATACTTGAAATTGCAATTTATTTTCTTTTGTGTTGTGGTACGCTTGAATTTTACAGCAAATTTAGAAATAGGGACATGTTGAAGAGCTGCGGTGATTGCAGAATTTACGTGTGCTTATACCCATATAAACATGTGTATTCTAATCTTGCTGCGCAGTGAATTCCGCACATGTGTTTTGGGCATTATAGTATGATGCAGATAATTTCGCGTTTCTACGGTTAAATGTGTTTTTTTTTTTGGAGTGTGATGTTTGAATTAAATAAAAAAGCGCTGATTTCGTGTTGTTTAACTTTACTAAATAAATTGTATGCAAGGGTTTTTATTCTGTTTCTATAGATAATTCATTTTTTGTTCTTGATAAAGTGGATAAAGTCTGTTTCCCCTTATGTCAAAGTCCAAAATAATTATGGAAAACTTATAGCTACTAATTTTAACTGATGCAAAATAAAACGCATAAATCGCTGAAACGGATTTTTTTTATATAAACAATGAAAAGTTTACAGAAAGACCCACTCTCCCCTACCCGTTCTTCACAGTGCCTCCTACAATTTTACAGAAAAGCTACCGACTGTAAGTCCAATTAATCAGATTTAGTACTGTAACTTTCTGGAGTGGTATTTTCAAAATTTATTATTGGGAACCGGTCTTGGTCCGGATGAATTTTTTTACAGTTTATATTATGCAATTGTGGTGTAAGAGACATTTTTACATCATAATAGTTATCTGTCTTAATTCACAATAGCAATTAGAAATTATTGATAATATTTTATAATTATTACAATTAGAAATTATGTGCATGTTGTCCCATTCACAATTAAAATCCTTTTGGATAACTAAAAAGACAATGTTGTTTGATATTTTAATATGACGGTCAGTATACCTTAAAAAACGTTTGACGTTATTTACGTCAGAAAAAAATTGTTAAGAAACAAATCTTTTCTAGTTAATTCACAATAAATAAATAAAATAAATAAATAGTTGGCGTAACAGGTTTTGCAGAGACCCTAGGCCATTCGTTTTGTGTGAGTTTCTCAGTTTTGGGACGAATGGAAGAGACCTACAATTTTATGACGAGTCCAAATGGCTAATTGAGAAGTTCTTTCAGTTATACTCTCGGATGTTTGTTAGACGTTCGCGAGAACTGGCGCAGTGGAGAAACCTTAAGATATAATTTGTGTTTTAACGGGGATCGAACCTGGGACCCCTTGCTTAGTAGATTATGTTCAGTAAAAAAATCGTTAACAAACAAATTGAGGTACCTGTTGAGGCCGACTAAATGCTTTAAAAAGAAAAAACACACTATTAAAAAATAATCTTTTGATATTCAGTCAGTCAATTTATTATTCGAAAGGAAGCTACAAGTTTTTTTCATATAATAAAAATAATATAGAAAAAATCAAAAAAAAGATAATTTGTTCCTTAATTATTAGGTATTACCTAATTACCACGTGAGTATACAGTCCACGGAAACTGGTAATCGAACAGTACCTATATATGTGTTTAAATATTGCTATTAGTTATGTTTTTATTTTTTAAATTTAAGTTGAAAAGTAGAGTTTCAGCAGAGGTTGTCAAAGAATTTTCTACTCCATCCGCTTGTAAAGTATACCATTCGATAAAACTTTATTGGACTTTGTTCTCGAAGCTTGTGTGCATTCTTCTCGCTGTTTTTTGATCGATTATAGCTATATTATGAATAATATTCTGGCTATTATCCACATTCGATTGCAGCTGTAAGAGAATAAATATCGACTGCCATTCATTTGAATGACTGATCCGACAATATTTGCACAGTGTAAAAACGAGTATCTACCTCCAAATGAACTTCGAGCATGATGTCTATAGCAATACAATTGCAAAGCTTGGGTAGGGGTACTTATGTTTCAATAGACCTTTTGAAGGGTGTCATGAACTCATGCACAACAGCAGCTGGTACAAATGTTGTGATCACAAATCGGACTATAAATTGAGTGGCAGGACAATTTCAATGTCAAGTCACAATCTGGAAAGTCAACACTAAGCATGTACAAGTTCGTTTTCATTGTGAGCATTGTGATCGCAGCGGGTGCTGTTGGTAAGTACACTTACGTTCATATGGATCTATTTATTGATCTGAGTAAAGAGATCCTTTTTCAGCTGATATTATTACTGTCAGCCCTCCAACAATCTGTGGCCGGAACGAAATTTACCTCTATCAGGGACAAGCGCCTAACTGCGATGCTCATTGCATGGATCTAGGAACCAAATGCCAAATAATTCATATACAACCGCCATTTGGATGTTACTGTCTTCCAAATCATGCCAGAGATAAAAAAGGTAATTGCGTGCTGATATCAGATTGTCGGATTGTGTGTTATTCATGTGACTTAAGGAAGTGTTGTCACCGTGTAATTAAAAAAAATTAAAAAAATACACAAAAGAATAAAATGTATTTATTCAGTTTTGTGTGCCCTTATGTGAAAGAGTTCGCTTATAATGAAACTGCCACTTTTTTCCGACTTAAACGTGTTTGGCCGGAAAGGATTTAAGAACATAAATTTGGCATAGTGTCCTACATGAACCTGATGCGTTAATTATTTATTTCGCTCGTTGTTTCCAGTTTCACAGCGGTCTTACCCTGGACTGCAATTTCAGCGAAAAGTCCATAGAATTACCCTCCGTTAAAAATAATCGATACAAAATGTAATCAGCAAGAATTTAAACTTCAAGATAAAAACTCTTTACTATCCTACATTCAATATCCAGCCCAGTCTGTGTGTGCGTCCTCTTCATCATACAGTATGTAAATATATCCTATACCGGCTGCCGCATCCCGCTGCACTTTAAATCGCATAGCTTCGTCGTCAACGCAAATTGCATCCGTCAAAAGTGGGCTTTTTTATTGCGCCATAAACAACACCTCATGAGATGAATACGCCGAGATGTTTTCAGCAAAAACGACAAAAAGAAAACAAAACGTACCTCCAAGGATTTTATGTTGGCAACTTTTTAAAATATACGCGCGTTTCTTCCTATATCAGAAAAAGAAAGACGACCCCATCCACATTTGCATGTGTTCGTCCGGTGGAATAGGCAGGTTGTTACCTTGGGCTGTGAATACAAAAAAGGATTCTCTCCATGCACCTATACCCCGGCTCCAATTGTCCCTAACTACATGCACTGCATATTTTTCCCACTGCAACATGTGTCCAACACTAGGCGGTCATCAACAGAATAACAACCCATAGGTTGGCGCATCTATAAAATGATAAAAAATGATCTAATCGATGCGAGGAGGGAGGAATACAAAAATCCGCACAACCTAGGCATGGGGATGCGTATAGTGGACATGAAGATGGTTACTGGTGCCCCTTGGCCATATGGTGCTAATAAACTCGACATCCTTTCTGCGTGCCCAATTGTGAAACTCTGTGCGATGGCACGCCATATGGGATCCCAATGGGAAAGAATTCACTTAGTCGCCCAGATGAAGACTATAAAACTGCCCTGTAGAGCGGATCGCTTTCGTCAATTAAAGAAATGCAATCGTAAAAGTTTACCATTTGCAGCAATTAAAGTGTCAGTGTGAGTGGGATTGCGATGGGAAAACGAAAGAGAAGTCGCATTGACTTTGCACCATTAGAGAGGCCTTATAGGGAAATTGTTTTCTCGCAGACAGATATGACGTTTGCGCCATAGGGAAGCAAGGCACTTAATGGGCATTAGAGTGCTTGAAGTGATCTTCAGAATGGCACTGATGATATAGTGAAAAGTTCTCTATAATGAAACCCAATCTGTTGCAGATGACTCAGAAATGATTTATGCAAGGATTTTGTTGGGGGTGGCGTGGCGAAAGCCGATAGCACATTCGTAGGAAGACAATATTTTAGTTGAAATAGATGCAGAGTCACTGAGAGAGGGAAGATTCAACAACAATCTTTATCAGCCTGAACCAAGATGTGGCTCACTACATTGGCTCGTCCATTCCTAGCAAATAAACAAAATCGTTACAGCCAAGAGAATCTTCGAATTTTAACCAACATACTCGGGGGCCGTACCTACAACTATCACAGAGCCAGAGCGATTGGTCGGAAGCATTGTCCGTCATTGAAGAAGTCAGTCAGAGTGAAAACTACACAGATCTATTTTGAATAAGTAAATGACAGCTTACTGCTGTCAGCTTTGGGAAGTCACTATCTAAGCGAATAAATTAATTGTAGTCGTATTAAAAATACTGAGATCATATTTCCAATTTGTTCGGCGTTGTTTTTATAACTTACAGTAGTTTATTTTATTTGTCCGAAAAGGATTAAAAAATGAATATTTATTTTTTAGTTTTTTTTTGGTTTTCACAAAATTGATTTTTTGGTTTCCACTTTATGGTATGAAGCCGTTTGAAATAATCAGAAATTTGTGTAACATTATAAAGGCTGAAAAATAGTCTCTTCGGCTGTGATTTAAAAATATCATCTTGTATTTGGAAATACATGCATTTATAAGCAAAGGTAATTAGGAATACAGGGGTTAGAAACAACTTATATAAAATTTCCCTCGAATTTAAAGTCAAAAGTCATCTTCTGTAGGACGAATCCTATTTCAGGTGGTTGTACGTCAAGCACAGTTCAAAATATAGAAAATATTTAAGTACCCATTTTGTATTTATCTAGATGCCATGGTCGTGGGAAACAAATTAAACGGCCTTCGCATGAAAGTCGTTCCCTCGACACTGTCATTTAATCGAAGTTGCATGCAGCCATCGTCGATGCTGTGAATTTTATTAGTCTGACGAATAGCACCGCTTTGTATATTTGTGTCACGCAAAATTTATCAACGACGCCGACAAATAGAAGGCAACAAAATCAATTCAAATAAACACTTTAAATCTGTCACTTTTGGCAATGTCTGACAATCGTTCAGATCCGACACACGAGTAATTTTCTCCATCCCTTTCAGTTGGTGCCAAACATAAAACAAAAATAATTCGGGCCTGTTGCACCAAGTAGCTCAACTTGTCAGTGAATCATTTCACAATGTTACGCATGCCATACAAAGTTTCAACACACTTGAAAATATTATTTGCCCACCCACTAAGAACTGTTTAAACTCTCACCTCCAATTCGCCGCAGTTTAAGTATTCCGAGCCGTCACAAAAATGCTCACTTTACTGACAAACACTGGATTGATGAATTTTCTATTTATTTATTTTTAGCACTTTAAATGCATCAACTAGTGAAAACTTTAATTTTCTACGATCTATTTCCGTCTCTGTTGTTCGATTTGCACTAATCACGTTGCGCGATATGAAATTGGCACATCCAATCGAAAGTGTTCTTTACCGACTACTAAAACGCTTAATGAAGTAATTCTTCGCGTTACAACCGCCAACACCATCTCATCATACCAGAGGAGGACCAGCACAGACAGACCAAGACCAAACGATCGACCGGTTCAGTCGGTTAAAAGTTTTGGATTTTCTTACGAACCAAGACAAAACAAAAGCTGTGGATCGGAAACCACCATAAAGTTGTTGTTGCTGGCCTTTTCTGTGTTAACCATTAAAGCCAAAGTTGAATCATCCGCATGCTTGACAGGTAGACACACTGGTATGACAATGATTAGTCCGAGTTTGTGTGCTGTTTTGTGATGAATGGACAATGAGTTGTGTGTGTTTCTTTTTGTGCATCTTAAATAGAAATTTGAATTTATTGACAGTTACATGGAACGTCACTTCATCGACCATGTCGCTGTCATTAAACAGCTCATCTGCCATCGTGCTGTCAATCATGACGGCCACGACCACGAACCACTCTCTATCGATACGAATATCCGTTTTCTGTTTGACTGTGTTTCCAATGTCTCACTGATGTGTCAATTAGCCGTGTGCGTATTTATTATTTGACAAGCAGAAAACCGTCTGTCAGATCGTTTAAGTGATTCATTGACATTTGATGCACGATGGTGCGGGGTGGCTGTGTTTATAAAGCGGTTTTATGGCTTTTCAAATTTACACGTTAATTGACGACAGATTAAATTTGGATTAAGTGTTAGAGCTGTTAAATCTCCAATGTTTACCGCCAGCAAATAATCGGAAATAAAAATAAAATTTTATTTGACATCACGGGTGATAAGCGCCGTGTCACGTCGTTCCGTATATGAATGGGTTTTATTTGAATAAGCGGTTTTTTGTTGTTGATTTTAGTATACTTTGTTAGGGGGCATTCGAAGTTGTGCAGGTGTAGGTACCTATGACTAGATTTGTTAACAATAGAGTTTTATTGTCGTGTGTGGTAATGAAATATTTATTTATATGTGCTTTTCTGACTGGTAAAGGAATTGTTTTTCGAACTAATTGTCGTCGACTTATAGGGCCGATAGTTATTGCACACTAAAGTTTTAATTGGAAGCCAATCCAAAATAATGTGTTAGACGGTGTTCGGAGTTCGTAGTTCACAATGGCGATAGCAAATGTTAAATTCACGTCATTTTTGGGGTTAACTTTCGCGGGAATCCATATAAACCGAATTCCATTTTCAGACAAGTCGTTAACTATTTATCTATAAATGGGCTTTATAAGTTATCAGCTTTACCTTTATATTTTGTATGGGTCACAATAAGATAATTTTATAGGGTAAAATTTACCATTATTCGTAAAATAAAGTTTAGATAGTGATTAGTATGGCGCATTGACACTTTTTTTTTTAGAAAAGTAAAAAGGGAAATTAAGAAAATTGGTTGAATTTGACAGTTTGACAGTTTTTAAACCAGCGCAACTTAAAATTTACACCAAAAACAGTCCAATGGTGTACATGTATACTGGATACATTAAAAATAAATTGAAAGATAAATCGCAACCTTCTCTTTCTGCAGAATGATTATAATTCTTAAATCTGACAGTTCAAGTTATTGGCATTTGTACATTTGTAGTGTTTAGTCGAGTTTATAACGAGAGGTGACCAAACCAGTGTATGTTTAGGGTTCGTATATATATTTTTAGAGGACTTCGCAAGGACTATTCAACCTCTAAGTCTTTGTTAAAATGTTAAAATTATTTACTGGGTAATTTGTATTGTAACTGAACTGTAACTTTTCAGTTTGTTTTCCGCTGACGTTTTCTGTCATTTTATTAATAGGCTATCTACTTTTTCATTGTTGTACCGATTGCAGCATTGTTTCAAAACTGATTTATACGTGAAATTAGATACAAATGAAAAGGGAAATTCCGTAGGTCGATGTTTTATCAGAAACAATAAATATTAACCAAAACATAGGGGTGCTGAATATGTAATTATGAAAATCCAACAAGAGAACGAATGTGTTGCATAGTTTAAGGTTTTATTGTTAATAAAGACTTCCATTTCAATTAGAGTGATTTGTTCTAATTCAATTAAATTTGAGTACTAGACCTAGACCGCGTTGTACGACTCTCAGAGTTAAGAAATCGTGTAATATTCTTAGAGATCATTCACAGTTAATGTAAATGCAAATATATATTAACAAGACGACATCATATTCAGTTTTAAGACATTCATTCTATAAGTAATAAAGCGACTTACGAATATTCGCTTTTAACTTGTGCATTCAATATTTTGTAGGTCACAATAGACAATTTTATATGTAGGTAAATATCGCAAAAGCAAAATTTTAATGTTTTAATGGATGATACAAATTATTAAAAGTATCAGTTTCCTCTAAAACTTTTGATACTGACCAGGATTTATTTTTACCATTTTTAGCGAGATTGACATAAGCTTCTATCAAATTTTCCCAATAATCCTCCACTTGCAGTTAATGTACAATAACATTTAAATTGATTCAAATTAAACAAGGAAACCAGTTGACTTCACCATACAATCGTGAATGTAAAAATTGACAGATGTGGAACAATGTTTGTTCTGTTTGATTGTGATGAATGGAGTGCTGAATTTTATAATAGGTGGGTTCGTGATCATTGTTTACTTGGGCTGCGATGACAAATGGGTAATTTGTAATATATCTTATGCTTAATCTTGTGATTTGCTTAATCACAATGGAACTTTGAATTGTGTCCCAATTAAGAAGCATCAGTGCCAAAGTTTACCTAAAACTAATAACTATTTTTGACAGTCAACAAATACTTGGCACTGCTGAATATTCCAAAAATGTATTTGTCATCTGACAGCTCTTTTTGTCCTAGATGAGTACATGAGATAATTAATTCTGTGTCCGACTATCTTACATCTATTTTCCTACCGGCAGGTGTCAGAGTACTTGGTTTTCCAATGAATACAACACGTATATTCAGTTGCATTAAAAATATATCCCACAACTTTCAGACGCAGTTCATATAAAACATCTTCCATTTATCTGACACAAAAAATCACAATCATTTGAAATTCAAAACAGTACCCCCAATCTACGTGATCGCTGGCTCTGACCTCCTTTCGTTCGCGTATCCTTCCTTATCCTTAAATTTAAATCATTCCCACTGAAAAAAATATCAAAAGCCCGTTATGTGTATTTCATAACCCACACATAAAGAACGACCCAATCAACCCAGAACCCACTCAAACTGAACACGTTTGCGGTACCTGTGACCGAAGCCCAAAAAAAAGTTCATGCGAGTTCAAACGCGCTTCTCGTCAAAGAATCATTATGCGCCACAGAGTGTATAATTTTAAAAATAAATATAAAAACGTATAGGTATACGACCATCATTACTAATGTCATGCACACAGTCGTGTCAGTCCCTGGGGAAATAATTACCAACAGCTTACCCTTATGCAATAATCAAAATGCATTCGTTCTTTGAAATTGAACAAAAAAGATCGTTAATCATTGGAATTTATTTTCGTAAAAAAGGAACT
The DNA here is from genome assembly GCA_916610125.1 of Cheilosia vulpina. Lineage (NCBI taxonomy): Eukaryota > Metazoa > Arthropoda > Insecta > Diptera > Syrphidae > Cheilosia > Cheilosia vulpina. The sequence goes on from OU744279.1 coordinate 48,421,710, forward strand.
GTTACTCGGATTTAAAAGGAACAACGGAAGCGTCAAAAAAGTGTTTGCACTCCAAAAACGGTGTGATTTTTGTTTATAACGTAATTTCGGGATGAGTGTGCGATAATTTTGTTGTTTTTGGGAAAAATTACTGCAGCAAATGGCGGTTGTAAAACGTTTGTTTTTGCTTTATTTAATCGATTGCGATTGTGACATTGCGATTTTTTCGCGAAGGAGTGCCGCCATCTGTTGAGGAGTTGGTTATAGTTTGTGATTTAGTGGTGGACACTTGGACAGTAAATGTGGCAAGGCAGGTGTTGTGGGTCTGTTTTGATAAAGATTTTTAACAGTGACTAGAAGTGTGCTTCAAGCACTGACGTTGACACTTCTCACATTCACATTAGATTTTTATTCCAAGTTTGAGTTGGGAGAAATATTCAATTCTATTGATCTACACCTTTAAGGGGTAGATATGTTTATGAAACTACTATACTGCGTAATAAATAATTGTTTGAATGGTAAAATTGTAGTTTCACATGATCAGAGACAGTTTATACAATTTAATCAGAAATACGTGCACACTTTCAGGCTGATTATTTTCGAATTCAGAAGGAGTTACTCGGGATAGTTTTATTGGGCTTTTGTCTACCTTCCTTTGTTTGGCTGCGAAAGACCTTCGATAAAACAAACCAATTGGCACAGCTCTAAAGCGCCACCTATTAAATTTGTACATATTCAGTATAACAAAGTTGATCTGTAGGTATTTACTGACCTATTGCTGACCGTACCACCTGCTCTTTTGCAAAATTCAATTCCCACAAAGTGCCCCTGTGAATGTCTGCGATGTGATCCTCTTTCTGACAACTTTGAATTCCCATCATGTGCCTCATACCCTGACCTTGAAATTCATGCCACAGCACACATGGGATCTTTTTTCGAAATCCGATCGCAATAAATTAGAAAAGATCTCCTTTCGGTGGTCAACTGCGAGTTTTATTTTTTCACTTTTTCAGAATCCTCCATTTAAGATGGAAAGATAAACCAAAAGACCGTCAACGGATCTGACCATCAAGCAAACATTTTTCGGTACCATCAATCAATTTGTGACAGACGGATACCTCTGGCGTGTGTTAAAATTTGTCGTATAGGGCTCACAAGCGATACAAAATGCTTTCAAAGCGTTCTTGTGTTTCATTTGTTTTTTTTATCGGTTCTCAGCCTTGTATAGCAAGGATTTCGAATGTTTCGTTTAGACATAAATATAGCTTTATCGAGGTAGATATGAGAGCAGGCATGTGTTGGGTTTTGCGTCGCAGATAATAAATCGAGTCGGTCTCGAGTTAATTTGTACCTTGTGCGGTTTAATTGTCAACCATGTGGCAGGATGTAATCGAAATGATAAATTCGTATTTATCGCAAGGATTTTGTTGCACAAAGAGTGATTAGCAGTCCTTTAGGCAGAAAATAAATGTCGTCGTACGCAGAAGGGTTTTTCGACGACGAATTACCTACATCTATATAGAACAGTGGCGCGTAGATGGCGCAACCGGTCCATAAAACTTCCGATAACCTTTGGCTTTTTGAAGTCTGCTTTTTGGAACAAATTGTTACGACATTTACAATTGGACCGCGTCCCTTGCGGAGCTCAATGGGAAAGTAGTTGCAGTTTACGTTTTTGTCGTCAATTGTCGGCGCTGTCTTTCAAAATGCAAGATTTAAAACGGACCATTCCCTCCACCAAAACCTCATTTCTATGTCCATCGCAAAGTCTGCCTTACACGAGATAAGAGGTCAGCCTTTTGGGTCGACTTGACATCTTTCAAAGCGATGTCAGATACAAAAGGACGTCGCGTCGGCTTCATAAAGGCTTTTTGTTTTCAGCCTTTCAACCACTCACAGTCTTCAAAACCTCGCTGCGCACTATTGCACATCCCCATTGACTTGCCCTACATACAGAGGAGTTCGGTCCACACAATAAAATCCAATTTATGCCATAAACGTCTATACGTGCAATTGCCATTCAAAGCCGATTCCATTTACATGTAGAAACGTGCGCGCTCCCTGCATTAGATTGTGTCAAAGGAAATATGAAATTTCCCTTTTATCTGGAGGCAGCCAACATTCCTCATGGTCTTCTCGGCCGGTTGCCTTTGTGGCATCCTCCTTGGCCCAGCTTTGTTTATGACCAATGAAAAGGAAAGGCAACTTTTAATCAGATTTTTTCCGCTCCACTGTCTGTGGCATGTTCTTATCCTTTATCCACCGCAGTCATGGGCTATTGGTCTGTTTAAATGTTCACATGCTGTCCCGCAGTCGACATGTACCTGCAAAATCGTTTTCAATTGACAAAAAGGAATTATACGAGCAATAGTATCCGTAGCCGTATATACTAAAGTGGTCGTATCGCATCTATCGATTGGATTAATGCTGAATCGGGCAGAATACTCGTACTCGTGGTCGTACTCGTGTGCAGTTGAAACAAGCGTGTTGTTGACGACAAAGAAAGGGACAGGCAACGACAGACCGGCTTACTGGGTATACCTAGGCGGAAGGGGAGTCTCATTTTAATGGTCTCCGCCACCCCCCTATTTGCCAATCGATGTCATCGCTTGGGCAGAGCTTCACTGGGTTTCATGTTGCGACGGCGAATAATTTTAAGACCGCACTACACCTACCAGCAACAGCGTGCGCCCCAAGGAGTACCTACTCCCGTGGTTTAGTGGTTGTGCACCAAATTGCACGGAATACTTAGTCTCGATTGGGTTTTGATTTTTCCATAGATCGGGGTCAATTGTTTTGGGGGAGGGTTGCCGCTGCACAATGCACTCGATGAAAAGTGAATTCCATTATAACTTTTGTATCTAGATATTGTAGTTGTGTACAAAGTATCGGAGAAAGTGCTCGTTTTATTTTTGCCGTGTTCCTCGTTGCTTCTCAATGATCTTCGCTGGGCTGGCATATCTTCTAGTTGGCTGGTTTATTAAGACCAAACGAATTGAGTTTATGAGTCCAAGAGCATTCGTGCAATAAGTGTTGGGGCGAAGATGGTATATACCGACGACTGCAATAAAAAGGGAAAATTGTGTCTCTCATGGTGGTTGGGTTTTGGTATTTTAAGTACGTGCTTAATGATGGTTGCGAATTTTTGTCTGTTCGCTCTGTCGGTTTAAAAACAAAAATTGTAAAACTGAGAGTGGATTTGGAGGAGTTGCACCGGCCTAAGTGGCAATCAAATTTTGGGTTATGAATTCCTGGATGAAAATTGAACCGTAACTTGGACAGCACTAGTTAAGTGTGAAAGTGCAAAAATAATTGAAAGTAGGTACCTAACTAGGTGTGATAGAGGTTTTAACGAGCTTTGCATGCCACTTTCTACAGAGGTTACTGGTGTCGAACGTCAGGTGATGGTTATGATGTATATTTTGAGCAAAATGGTATATTTTGCAATCGGTTAGTTTTATTTGGTCGCAAATAAATATGGCAGCAGTTTTAAAGGAATAGACAGAAAACTGGACACCAAAGAGCATCCTATTCAATTTAAAGAGGGGCTAGCCTCTTGTATACCTATTGGTATTTAAAATTTGTGCTTAAATGAAAAGAGTTTACTACCTACAAAGTCTAGTAAATTGAGAGCATAGCTTTGCTTCTCAAGTCTTGGTACCGGAATTTTATAAAAGCTGTGTTCGACTATCCTCTTTGTAGAGGACCTCATTAAGTGAGTTCGTTGGTCCCCGTTTTAAAGTTTGTTGATATCTTGGGGATAAAAATGTAACCCTAGAAGACATTTCTTTTATAAATTCGTAAAATCTTCTGACAAGTCTATAATGAGTTGCAAAAATTCAATCAAAAGAGTTCAAATAACGACGCTAAAACTACGACGGCACGTCTAATTTATCTATATTGGTTTTCCACAATTTGGAAGTCATAAGCCTTAGTGCATCACTATGGATCTTCAAATATTCAAGCCCAACGTGTGCAAAACTCTATAATGTCTCGTTAGCTTATCTTTTTATGCAGCTACCTTCTAAGACCACATGGAAAATTCGCGTCTTTCGGTAAACAAGCTTAGCCTCCTGCGACTTTCATGCGCAGCTTTTATTCCTAGCTCACCCCGACTTGCATCAAATTTTAAGCAAAAATAAGGCTTAACATAGGTTGATCTCTTTCAAGCTGCCTAATTTCAATACAAGTTGTGAGTTGACTATTCTTAAAGCGGTTGGATTTTATCATAAAGGGTGGGCCAAGGTTGAAGAGCCTATTTAACTGAAGGTTAGTCGAAGCTACCACGTTGCCTCTATAGATCCTCGACTCATAAGCTTTTTTCTTGCTCAAAACCCTGGGAATTTTATTTTTTGGGAAGATTATTGTCAGGGGCTTATTTTTGCACACTGGAAAGGAAGGGGACTATGCCTTGCAGGTTTGTGAGCTGTGGAACACCACAAAACTGAGTTTTATCTCCATTTCATTTTACTGCGGCGATCATTAGGCTGCTGAAAAGATAGAGTTAAGCTGCCTAGAACAACTGCATATTTGATATTACATATCTCTGGCAATGCCACATTTTTGGAATGGAGTTAGGTGCAATAATGCAGCCTTTAGGCCAAGCCTAGACATTTGCATCTTTTTGTAAATTGTGCGCCTGTATTTTTCCAGAAAGGTTTAGGTAAACGCGGATCAAAACTATAGCTGCATGCGATCAGCACAGAGAAGCTGTAAATGGAAGAATTGCAACCCGATCCGTATAAATTTGAACAAGGGAACGTATGAAGAGCAGAGTTCGACTGTTCTCCCAAAAACCTCAGAAATCGCTCGGGCTTTTCTAATAGAAGCCGGCTTTAACTTTGCACTGAGCCTTTTTCGTTAATAATATTAACGATTTGCAAATCAAAAGATCCAATATCCACTGAAATTTCATTTATGGTGCAGTCTTTTAAGCACTGGATAGCTTACGCGCTTTGCGTGACAGATTGGTAGGTATATCTGACTGTGAGCCAACTCTAGAACTTTCTGGATTCCGACAGAAGGCTGAAGTGTTTTACGAATTCTAAATTTTTTAGATTAGATGATAACTAGAAGGTCTGACTAAGATTGATAAGGTTTTCTGTGCAAAACACTTTTTTTGACACATATTTCGTATTAAATACCTGCAGGGGAAATATGGTTCTAATTATGAAATCGGAAAGCTGAATGAAATCTCTTGAAGCATGTCCCTATCAGCATTAGATAGACTGAGAGCCTGAATGAACGGAGCCGCCATCAAGTAATAGTCTTGTTTTATTTCAGATTCTGGTTATTAAACTTGTGTATAGTTTCACAAACAACTTTCTGCAAACTCTAACCTCAAACTAAAGCTACTTTGAGCAACAACTTATGTCGTAGTCTTTCTGTTTTATCCATTTCGGTTGTAGTTTTTTTTTTAGTCTTTCTTAACGCGATTGGTTTCAGATAGATTTTCGACGTAAGCCCATCAACATTGTAGAGATATTGTGATAGGTCTTGTTTTGTTTGATGACGACAATGATAAGAGACAAAGACTGCACTCAGATATGGAGGTGCCTTTCTGCATTACGAAATTTTTAAAACTACCCCTTGTAGATGTTTTTTAAAAAAACAAATGTTCGTGGGGGTCTGATACCACGCCAAACTAATTTCGTCTTTAAAGTCACCCGCATTTGTAAACACGGGTGATTCGACTTTTCTAAGGTTTCAAAAAATAGTTGCACCCAAAGACCGCATCCTACACCTCAAATATATTCAACTGCCTCAATTATTTCCGTTCAATTAAATCCAGCAGAGTCCTTTTGTCTGGCATCTGCATTAGGTGACCAGCTCGAGCTCACTCTTGGACATTTCGGTTAGTTAAAAAGTGCCGATGTCACAGAATGTATGCGCAGTGTCATCTGTCCTCACAGCAATAGAAACAATCTCGTTCCGTTTATGTCCGCATAAATTCGCAAAAGCTGCGCCCGCAAAACCCTTAAACCCATTTCGCAGCCATCATGGCGGATGATTCTTATCCTAGATACCGAGTAAACTATAACACAAAATGAGCCCCCGATGTACGTGTACGCAAATGGGGAGTCGGTTCGGTTTCAGTCAGCATACACACATATTTGCATCCCAAAAGGAGTAGCAGCACTGTCAACCAAAGATGACCACATAAACAATTCCCCCTGCAGTATAATGCATCCCATCAGTATTCCATTTGCGCAGTGCCTACACACATCGGGGCGAGGGAGAGCATGACGACAATGCCACTTTGCATACGCGGTTGGTTAAAATAACGATCGCCACACAATAGGCCAGAGTTAGTATATCTGCTGCCGTGTGCATGTACAAGTTCAACAATAGACCATGTTAGTGAGCGACTAAAGATGATGACGGCACGCATTGTGCTGGCTCTATAATGCTGCCGAACCTCTTTTGCGACGCGCTCCAACATTTGGCGGCAGTTTAATGAACGACGCGACGTTTGCATAGAATTTGAAATGGATTCGAAGACAGCATACCCCGGTTGGGCGATGTACGTGTCTTTTGGTCGAAATTTGCTGAATAATTAAAAAATATAGACAGCCGCCACGTCAGCGTCGTGCAAGACCAAGTTCAAGGCCAACAGATGAAAATACCAAAGCGGGCAACGTCCAAGACTGGTGTGTATCTATTCGATGGATTGATTGACAGATGTTATGGGATTTATTGTTAATCGGATCTGTTTACATTGTTACCATCAGCGTAAAACGATTATTCACGTTCGTTGTCCGCCTGTATAAGGAGCACCGCCAATTAGTACCGCGCACACTTGAAAAATTCGAAAATATTGTTTTTGGCAACTCAGTGACTCATTTGCCAGCAATTAACCGAATTGGAGTGTCAAGCATCGTTTTTCTTTAATATAATTAAATGATTTTCTTTGTGTATGTGTGTGCGCTGTTCTTGGAAGTGGCTATAGGCCATAAAGTTGTATCTCTACGTACTTTGAACTTGGCAATCTTTGTTCTGAGTACATCCTTTGTACGGTCGCAAGATGCGTAATTAAATTTGATAATTGGATGAGTTGTAGGCTTCTCTAAGTCATCGCTTAATTTGCCATGTCGCACTCGCACGGGTGTGCCTGCATTTTTTTGTTTTACGTTTAAGATGCGTGCTTTAATTGGTTGTCTTTGGGCTTGGAGCTACCCACTCTGACTCAATGCATCAACTCACTTCTATTGGAGACAACTCCAATTACAGGGAAAAACTGGCGCACACGCTCAAAAATTGACTCTGACCGAGTGCCATTTAAAAAAATGGTTTAAAATTAATTACGCTTCTTTTGAAAAAAAGCAACGAGTATTTCGTTGTTTAAAACTACCAAGATAAAAAGGCTTAAATGAATACTGTTAAAAAAGTACACTTTATCAGTTGTTATCAACCAAGTTTCTATCAACCAGTTGGTTAAATTCTAGAGAGCGAAATTGATAAATCGGCAATTTTTAACCGAGTTTCCTTAAACAAGTTGACTCGGTTGTATTTAATTTACTTACTCTGTTGAAGCTTTATTAACAGTTGGTAGTTTTTAACCGAAATTGGGTTGGTTTTGAATACCTGAACGCTGAACGCTACTCTAAGGCGGACCTAAACCAGTCACCACATTCACAGTATAACGCCAGCCTTAGGATTTAGGTCCCACAGTGGATAATTTCGGCCATCGGAGACTTAAATCTAAGGATAGTGATTTTGAATATCACAGAGCGGACGGACTGTTCTCAAAATGTCTTACAGTTGCATATGGTAGCCGTGTGTTAGGATCAAAACCGATCTACCGACTATATACATTGTGATATATGTAGGTATTGATGCTCATTTTCTTGATAAGCCTCTTTGACCTTCCGTGTTTAATATTTGACCCCCGTTTCTGCCAAAAAAAAATTAGAGGGCCAACTTGATATTCTTTTTCTATGGTGACCTACTATAGTCCAAATTTTTACATAGCAAGTTCGGGGCCATCCGGGGATAAAAAGTTAAAACATAAAAATTTAGACATAGACCCTCAAAATTTTTCATTCGCCTCAAAAAATAGAAACTCATGCAAACGAACCAAAACGTTTGATATAAGGTCTGTTTTTTTGACCTTCGATCCCAGCAAATCAAAGTAAAGTAATATTTTCAGAACGCAATTACAACAACTACGCGCGCTACTTGACACTTTGAGGATTCACAGTAGTTGTTGAAATTGCATGCTGAAAATCCTACTTTACATTGCTTTGCTGAGATCGATGCTCAAAAAACAGGCCTATATCCGATCATCATATTCTACTGGAACAGCTTGAAAATGTGATATTGTATGGCTTCATTGTTCTTACCTTAAAAACAGCTCACAAAAAGATAAGACTGACGAAGAAGCGATTGCAGGGTTATCATTTATCAGGGGTAGGGGTACCAAAAGGTCCTGTCCTTGGTCCGATTCTTTTTTCTTCATACATAAACTCACTTTTTACACTCAACTTTAAAGACGTTCCAACTGCGTTTGCAGATGATGTAGGTTTCGCTTCTTTTTTGGTCAGTCACCTTGATCTAGTTCTTGATATAAATTGGGACCCCAACCAAGGTTCGGACTTCAGTTGTAAAATTCCGCAGTAGATTTAAAAAAAAAATGGCAGTATTTTGAATACAGAAAAAATGCGATAAAAATGAAGTTTTCGAATATTTTTTTTAAATGCATTAGTATCAATAGATCTACTGCAATTGCAGTAAAGTCCGAACCCTAACCTCAACCCCTTATGTTTTTGATTTCCTAAATGTTTCCAAAAATTAAGACTATCTCTATTCTGTTTACGATTTTGGTGTAAATGCTTACTTTCACAAAATTTCAAACCTGCAATTTTTTTTTTGATTTTGTAAGGATCAAATTCCTAAGCAAGTATGCCAAATGAACGAAAATCTACCTAAGTTAAGTGAGTCAAAGGGTTGACATTTCTAAGCTGCCTTATTCCCCTTCAATCGTACTTTAGTTCACCTGAAGGGTATGTGTAAATAAACTCTGGTCCACCTGGCAAATATTATATCGAATGAAATCAGTCAGCGTGACAGCTGTCTAAGATAAAAGCTAAAAAAATAGTTTACCCAACAGGTCCATAACGGACCATTCGTTTTGTGTGATTTCTTCATTTTTCCGACGAATAGAAGACACCTACAATTTTAAAACCGAACACGAACGGTAGAAATTCTTCCTGCGAACTCTCTGACAAATAATTGAAGCTGAGGTCAGTACGGTTTTTTCAAAACTGAAAAGAGTGCTGGCGGATAAACCTTTTAGGGGTCGACTGTAGTTCGCACAGCCCCGACTTCGAGCAGAAGCGATCACTCTAAACTGGCGATTTTTAAGGTAATCACGGAGATTTAAGAACAACTTAAGCTGGTTGTCCTTGAAGTTAACGAGGACAATACTAGATTTAGATTTAGATTGTTTTTGAGGAGGTGGAAACAAGTTACCAGATCCATACTGTCAACAATCAAAGAAACATATGTGTCTGCAGCAACTTCATGCCCGTTGGTAGCTCAACTACCTCAACTCCAAGGATGATAGTCCAAAAGATCAGGTGGCAGATTCCGTATAACAATAATCGTCGGGACGATATCGTTTTTGAAACTTTGATGACCATAAGAACTAATATTCTGGCCGAATTTGTTTAACTATCGTCAGCTTTCATTACATTTGTAGAAAATTAATTGGATAAAGGTCTCAACCTCGTAATTTTAACACTTAGTTGCTACTTTTGGAGGTCTATCGTTTCGACGATAATCGCGTGAAAAGTTACGGAATGAGTGCCCAGGCGAATAATAACTACAAGAAAGAGCTGCTGTTTCGGTTTGGCAAGATCCAGGTGGGTTCAATACAATGTCCAGAATTATTTTCCAGATTTTTGCAGACATGCGCCGAGTTCTGGGAGATAAGCAGCAAGGGCGAGCTGATATTGGGGTACTTTGACGAATTGACAAACTTATGAGGTGTTTAAAGACGTCTGGAGAGTCATAAAAGGTAGAACACGTCGATGACTTGAGGTACGTCACATAATAAATAAATAAATAAATAATTGGCGCAACAGGTCCGTAGGGACCCTAGGCCTAGCTTCTCACAACCATTCGTCTTGTGTGAGTTTTTATTTTTGGGACGAATGGAAGGGATCTACAATTTTATGCCGAGTCCAAACGGCCAATTGAGAAGCCCTTTCATGACAGTTATACTCTCGGATGTTTGTCAGACGTTCGCGAGAGGTGGCGCAGTGAAAAAAACCTTAAGTTGGAATTTGGGTTTTCTCGGGATTCGAAACTGGGACCCCTCGCTTAGTAGTCCAACACACTAACCACTTAGCCACTGCGCCGACACGAGGTACGTCACATACCCCATTTTAAAATACGACAAATGGTAGACTGAAACTCCGTTACACACCACAGTCCACTGCGTATGACAGAGAGCTTGTTCTCGGTAATTGGAAGCATCTTGTCAATTATCCTAAACTTTGTCAGGCTGAAGTGCTGCACACAAAGATTTTTCACTATTCTGTATTTCAACGCACAACAGGTAGTCAAAGTGGACACGGACTCTGACTTCAAAGACAAGAAGCAATTTTTTTAGTGTTTTATTAGCAATAATATCAATCTTCTCCCAAACATGCTTGCTGTCACGCATGGGGAGGTCACAGTTAACCGTAAACTGTTGATGTGTGGAGTGCTGTCTATAATTCGCATTTATAATAATAATTTCACTATCCCAAATGCCAATATGAGGATACAAGGACTGATAAATAATATGACAAAAGGCGATAGAGCGGGTCTTGTATTTGACACTTGATGGCTTAATCTTTGGACGGTCTTATCTGCCATGTGTGCGACAAAAAATAAGCCTTTTCAAATCGGTTTCAAAATAATTTACATAGTTTGTTATACCACGAAAACCGACAACACATGACCAATGCATACACATTCCGAGTCGACAAATAAAAGTAGTCTCTCCTCATGGACGACTGTAACATACCTGAAAATAAACAAGAAGACCACAAAATTGTTAATTAAAAAATGACTCGTTGGCATATCTAATAAATTTTCTGTTTTTATAGTAATAAGCAGAATAATTAAAATTTTACCACTCATGCTGAAACTCTAAAATATTTGCGAACAATGTTCCTTATTACAGAAATGCCATTGAACTTGGTCATAAAACAAAAATTAATTAAACGAACCATTTAGGCGAGGCGACATTTTATTATTTACCTGCTACGGTATTTGATATTCAGTGACAAGGGACGTGCTATTTCCATCGGCATTTTCATATGAAAATGTACAGCAATTTAATAACTACATTTATGCAGGCGTAAAGTAAATATTTGCTCAATCGAAGTATGCACAGCACGAGAGTTGTGCGCTATTCTGCATGCTAAACTCCTTCTAATGATAGGCTAGGCGATTGTTTATCATCTGCTGTTCGGACAGTTGGACTTTGAAATGTCAAATCAAAATGCGTGTGTGTGTGCCTAGCGAATTGGGTCGCTCTGAAGGATGAAACCTTGAGACGCATAGATTTTCCCAAACCCAATCGGCAACCAGATAAATTGGGCAAACTGTTCCCCGTCCAGTATGTAAATGGAGGGGGCAAGCATGAGCTTCTTGTTGAGATCGAAAAAAAACATTTCATTAAGTCATTTCGCTTACAAGTTTTATGCCAGCACGCGAAACTAATTTATTGTAATTATGTTGTACGAAAGCTAAATTGCACACTCGGCTAAGAGTGGTAACTCAACTGACAGTGGTAGCGGAAAACTCCCAAGCAACCAAGACGAAGACGACGACAAAACTGCCTGTAGGGTGAATAGCTCCAAGCCCACCGTACTGACATTCTGCAAACTGCAATATCCGCAGTGCAGTATCTACTAAACTAACCGAAGTGCCCCCCCCACCCGCCAGCGTGCGTGTATATTTGTGTAATGCATACGAAATGAAGGTCTAATGCAATTTTAAAATTCATTACCAATGTCGCTGCGCTGTATAGTCTATAGTGGTATACACGCTCGGCTTCGCCCTCACTCCGACCGCCAGAGTCTCAAGTGCAATGCACTTTTGGCGAAGATACACCGCATACACGCCGAGCGCAGATTACGTGCACTACGAGTATACACCCGTTCTAATGTCCAACGGATGGCGACGACGACAACGGCGGCGGCGGCAGTGGCGAACCTAAGGCAGTGAGTAAGTATCTTGTATTCGGCCTGGTATCGAACGGGTATACCCTCGGTAGAAGTTCATCGCACACATAATAAGCCACCACCAGCCAGTGGCCCCGCACTGATACTGTATGGAGTAACAATGATATCATCAACTCAACTCCTATGTTCGAATTCAATTTGCTGTACACCGGGAAGACTATACCTGTGCTCTACTTCTGCCGCACAAAAAAAAAAAAGAAGAAGAAGATGGTTCTCCCATTCCCTCCCATCGGTTGCGGTGTATACGGGATACATTCGATCGGGCGCATATCTCAACTGTGCAAATGCAAGTAGCAACATTGTTGTCTGGATTATTGTGGTTATTTCAATAATTTCCCATAATCACACTTAATGGAGTTGCCCTTATGGACGACGGGACGTGACGGAGGCGAAATCCCCGCTGGCACTGCAAAGTAATTGTCAGTTCCGTATGTGACGACTGACTACTGACGAGTTGTGTGCGATCTCCCTGTGGTACACCGGTTCCTTGTGAACCTTCGACAAAGTTGTACATGGTGATGGGAACATTATTCTTGGGAAAATCGAACTGACAGTGACAGCTGATTATGCAAGTCCATTTGGCCTTAGAATATCGACAGCTTCATCTATGTAGATATGGCCATAGGTAGGCTCGAGTGTATTTGCTTTTATGGATAGTCGGCAGTTTTGTAAGTTTTCTTGTCAACTCTTTCGTTTTGAATGACTTTCAATGACTTAAGCCAACTTGTGCATACATCGCAAAGGTATGTCGAAGCAAAACTACAATTAGAACAATAAATTAAGAGAAAAAAAATGCAAATAAAGCGCAATTAGGTAATCCAATTTTCAAATGGCTTTTCGAACAGTGCGACACAAGTCTATACTCAGGGTAAAAAGTCACACGGAAATCTACTCACTTTAAAACCTGGCACAATCAGCTTTTAATGGGTTGTCGTTGAAAAAAACTGTTTTGAATAGTTCTTTTGTGCTACTTATGGTAAATTGACATACAAAAAATGACTACAAATCAACTGTCAGCTGTCAAACTGGTTTTCGCTGAAAATTGTGTTGCCATTTAAAAAATGCTTGCTTCTTAAAACAAAAAAACTCAGTCCGCAAGTCTACTCATGCTGAATAAGTAAACGAAAATGAGTTCAAATCAAGTTTCAGCAGCCAAATTGATTGTCTCTGGAAAAATTGCTGCCAAATCGAACAAAAACTCGTTAAATAAAAACACCCTATGCCAACGTGGTTGACCGTTTTAGTCTATATAATTTATGACGTTGGTAATTGGTACAGTTCTCTACTCAAAACACAACGCACTCAAAAAACATTTCGAATTTTTTGGCACACTTTTGAATTTTATCGAGTGGTGCGAGAACCAAAGAAAACGTCAACCAAACTCAAGAAATTGTTGGTTCTAAAAATAAATAAAAATCGTAAATATACTGCGATCCAATATAACGGTTTTGGGGAAAGAATGGGGTTTCCCATTCGTGCACAATTTAAAACAGTGGTTTGTAAAAAGATGGCGTAAGTAGTCTTAACAACAATGCGAACAGAACTACTTTCAAAAATCATTTTTCTTATTTAGAAAAACCTAATTGTATTTAAAACCAAGATAATTTAAATGTGCTAAAGTACAGGCTATTTGTTTTTTGCGAAATTGCCAACTAATAGTAAATACTTGGCGTACAAACATTTTTTAATTTTCAAAATAATCGCGCCAGCTAAACGTGACCGATTGTTTTGAGCCTGGCTTTCGTCTACTTTTGACACTAGCTGAGGCTCACACACTCCTATTATGGTTGGAAATATGGTAGCACTGAACTTTATTCAACGTCAGCTTGTATGAAATGCCTTGTGGCTGTCAGTCTCACAGGGTTACGGTCCAATAATTATAGAAAAAAAAAAAACAAAAAAAAAGAGACGCTTAATTTAGGCCGTATGATTTGAAATAAAAAAAATAAAATTTAATTTAATCAGCTGATTTTCTGACAGACACCATTCGGGAGCAACAGTTTCTGTTGGCTGATTCTTTGAGGTTTGCTGAAGTGCTTACGAGGAAATAAATATATCAGGCCCTTAAGATTGCAGTTTTGTTAACTTTATCTAAAATGTCAAAAAATCATGTGAGGATATTTATTTTACGCAATTGATACAGGACCTTCAAATCGAAATGAAAGCAGAATAACTTTCTGTATGGAAAAATTATGGACTCTCGTAGTTACAAACGTTTCATATAGATGTCGCCACAACCCATTTCTTTATACTTCAACGACAGGTGGCTTAAAGCATTGTAAAAATATCAAAAATTACTAAAAATTGGTGCCAAAATTTACAATGATTTAAAAGCCAATTCATGTCCTTAAAATATGAACCACATCAACATACAATCTAATTCCTAAAGAAGATCACCTTAAACTTCATCAACAGTGACTTGATGTGAACTTCTCGAACTGCAAGTTAATTGCTCGCTATCCACGCTTTTGCTCAAAAGCACATTTCAAACCACATTTCAGCACCTCATTCAAACATAATTTCGATTACATTGTATACTTGCATAACCGACAAATGAGCGATCAAGCGCAATTAGGTGTACACAGTTTCATACACTAAATGCGAAACCCAAGCGTTGTATAACACCGTAGACTGGCCATCAAATTCACCTTTAAAACCCATCAATTATGTTGCCTTAACGTCTGCTAAATACTCTCCATCATGTAACATCTCGTCTGTATGCGAGCTGGCCATTAATTGAATAATAGTTACCGACCAGAGGTTGAAAAGCGCACTAATACTTCGCTCAGTTGAACTATAGCCTAATCGATCAATCGATATACAATACATGCCAGATACAACTCCGATGAATCCGAATCTGTAATTGAAATGGAAACTGAGACCTATATCATAGAAGCGGGGCACCTTTCCTAATCACAATAGCCTCGTCGTTCTGTTAACTTGTTGGTAGCAGAGGTCCGCTTTCGTTTAAATCATTATTTTTTGTTTTTTTTTTTCTATACGACGCGACGGACGCCCAGGAGCGATTTCTGATTGTAACAATTGTTCAAAGATGGATCATTACGACAGCGTCTTGCTGCAATATCTAGCTACAGCTGCCTCTTTAGTCTAGGTATAGGCACGCGAGGAACAGACAATTTTCCCTTTCAATTAAACCAACAATACGTTAATCCACCTGAAAAGAAAAGGTCTGCCACTTTTGGGAAACAATCAAATCCATTTCACTAAATGCTTTCACTTTTATACCATGAAGCTGGTTGAGGTTCGTTTTGAGAATGAACTTTGTGCATTTCTTTTCAAGTGCAACGTTAATAACAGTGAATATTAATGCCGCGAAGAATTGTTTTGTCACTCCACTCTGTATCCTTTGTGTTTATTATGATGCAGATAAAAGCACGGCTGTCAATCTTTCAGAAGTAACATCTCAATAGATGGCAACACTTGTGGTTCTGCTCACCTTTCTTTTGGTTTCTATGTTTTATTAAAAACTATTGAAACACAGCAGAAAGAGATCGCCGAGCCTACGTATTAATTGCTTCTTATTTTGCCGCCCAAATTTGACATTCCCCTATTGTTTATTTCAGGAAAATGACATTTATACTACAAGTGTTGCCAAATAAATCAAGTTTGATCAAGGTTTTGTGTAATCAGACCGTGTGTCCATCCTGCTAAATAGTTGTCCTGGGTTAATTGCGGATTGTTGACACTCAATTAATCTAGAGTCTAGACTAACCAAACAAAAAAAAAATCAAAGACAGCTGTCAGACTAATAACAAATATATAAAAATACATACGTCCCTATTTATGCAACCAAACAGAAAAATAATAACCAGCAATTCGATCAATCTATTGCCTATGGCTATGCTCCAAGAAACTTTGAATGACATAAAAAAATGTGACAAAACAGATTTCTTTTACTAACGGCACCTATTGGGCTTTTAAACCAAGTAAAAACGTCAGCGATTCACTGAAAACAAAACTAGTACATGCGGATCCAACAGATTTACTTGCTTATTAGAATAGATAGTCACAATAACCGGTAACCGCCAGTTAACGAGTGATTTCAACGATGAGTGTGGTGCTATTTCGAAGTTTTGAACTCACGTTGACGTACATTCAAGTAAATAGGTGACTGCCGTTCACAAACACTTTTAATGTCAAAAATTAAAATATTTATGCAGTTTAAAAAGCGAGGCGCAATAACTTGACCGAGGAGCTGCTGACATCTGTCGTAAATAATTCCTGAAGGATAGGAACATTTTTAAGCTGGCCTACACTTTGTTGAGAGGAAAACAGTTTATTCTGACAGTTGATGACAATTCACCTAGTTGTAGAAAAGAAGAAATAAGCGGCTTCTGAACGTTTCTTTTGAGAACGTTGTGCAATGGTGCTTAAAAGAAGTTCAATTTAATTGCGCAAAAAAGTCGACATAATTATTCCAAAAGAATAATTAGAAGTCGGACTGATCATCGTATTATATTTTTGACATTTGTTAAGGTATCAATTATTCAGCTGGTTTTGAACATTTTCAATGGAATTCAAAATATGAGTAAAATGTTTTATACCCGTAGTGGTGAACATTGAAAAAAAAGAATATTGCTTCAAAAAACAACTAAAGGCGGATTGTCAATAAGTCAGTCAACAGTTTTGAAACAGATAAACACTCTCACTCATAGATGGCGGGTAAATAAGATCTGAGAAATAGCTCACATCTTGCTGTGCTTTGTGCAGATGGAGTGTGTTGTGCTTTGAAGATAACGCGGGATAGCGAAGCTATACGGACTGAAAACGTTTAGAAGCATTTGCGAAGGCTGTTTATTTTGTGATTTGCTCGAAAGCAAAATGTCACACAGATCAGAATTAATCATCACCCACTCGTCTGTTCACAATTGTAATACCAGCTATGCCGTATTAAGGTCACAAACCGACAATAAACAAAAACAGACAGTTGAAGACGATTCAACTGAAAACGAAAATAGCCTTACATAAGACAGGGAGTACCTCCTATACCTACCCATCTTTTGAGTCGTTATCGTAATATTGACGGCTGATGGCGGCTTGTACATATTGTGGGTGCCTTCATCATCATCGAAAGTTAAGAGTTTAATTATAATCAGATTATTTTTTTTTTTGGTTTTAGTTTTATTTTGTACAATCTGACATTTGAAATGAACCGAAACCGACTGTATACGCGATGGACGAAGATTAGGTAGTATTTGCCAACAACTGACGGAACGAATTTTTTCAAAATCAGATCGTGTGTAGCTTGAAAAGTGCTTAGGTCATTGATTTTAACAATTACCTGATGAGAAGGGTGAGATACTTTTATTCCGCGAATTTTCGTCTAGGTATACTCTGAGCGAGGGACTTCGAGCAGCGCGTGTGAATGTTGTTAGGAAATATGTGATTGTATGTGCGGATTCGTGGTTGTTTGTTTCTGCACAAACAAAAGTCGATTGCCTCATCTTCAATTGGTTGTTGGGTTTTTGCACAGATACTCGTAGTTTTTGCGATTTAATTGGAGAGCGTTGTAAATGAAGTTTGTTTGCAACTACTGTCGAAAAACCCTTCACAAAAGAAGACAGTTAGAGAAGACTCTTACAAAACAAAGGGGAACCGCCAGAAACTGTTGTAAGCTTTGACTGTCAGTTTTATAGGCGAAGCAAATGCCAATTAAGTCGTTAAATCGAACTCAATAAGTGCCCTAAAATTACCGCATCTACCTACAGATTTACAAGCAAGTACTTCCCCGTTGGGAAGCAAGCTCTGCAGGTGGTTGCAAAGCCGCTGATTTGTGAAAACATGCCCGACATGTGATTAGGAAACTCATCAACACGTAGAGAATTTAATTAGGCTCAACCGTAACTATGCTGACAAGCCCCAGAAGAACCTATTCTAACCCACTCTCGCACACAGATCCCAATCAGTGCAACGTATCCAAGTATCACATTCCCCGAATAACCATTCCACTGGTAACTGGTACTAGTACTGCCGATCCACAACGTGAGATAACGTCAACCGCGCATCCAGCTGACCTCTGGTGGCAGTTAGTCGTCGTCGTCTTCTCATACCAGATGACGGAGACACAACAACTTTCTTCCCAGCCCCACGTTGTACTACAACAACAGTTGGCCGCTGTCATCTTCATCATCTAATCACATGCTGGTCATCTAACACTACAACAAGCCAGCTATATATCTATCTAACAGTAGAGGTAGCACGTTTCAATTATGAATCCATAAAAGTAATTATCCGCTACCATGTAACTGTGCGGTGGATGTATGCACGATCGCAGATGCGAAGCAGAAAACTACGTTCTAACTTTATCGCCAGTACGTGCTGAAGACGAAGTGGTATGGGATGTGGCGCGGCCATTTTTCTAACCGTTTCCAGAAAAGATTCAAATTAATTTATGCAAAAATTCAATTAGAGGCATTTTCCTCTTCCCGCAGTGATGCAGCGCACTCTGCTTCCATTTTCTCTGCTGTTAGAGGTTTCATTGAACTTTGCGGTGGACGGAGGTTCGATGCCACCGCCGCCACCCACTCCTTGTGTCTTCCTTGTTTGACGCCCGCATAAAAATAAATGCAATGGCAGTAACCCGACAGTTTCCATTCAATTGTCTTGTGTGTGTGTGAGTGGATTTTCCTTTCGCTTTTCCCTGTGCCTCGTGTTCTTTTGTGTGTTGGGTTCCGATCCGATCCGATCCGACTATGGCTGCTTCTATTCTAAAAGGTAAATAACCGCGAAATGATTCTCTCGGTAACAAGGCACGCAGCAAACAAAACAAAGCAAGAAGAATGGTCTTCCTGTTCCGATGTGTTTGCGCAGATAGGACTTACCAATAGATAGGTAGACCTCGGTACCTCCGGACTTGGACTTGACGTTGAAATTGAGAGTGGCAGTGAGTGGTTCCGCCGGGGAAGGCAAATCGTGGATAATTTGTTGCACTCCTACACGAAATTTGTGTACGGACATTAGGTATTAAGAGGAAAAAAATAACGAGAACAACTAACACTTGGATTTGCCGGAGATAGGTGCACCTATAGAGTTGGTGCTCTGAGATGGAATTGCGCGCCTTGACCTGACTTTGACTTGTGGTTCTATTGATAAATCTGCCATAGTCCAGCCAGACAGTGCAGCCCAGCGGTGGGAGAAGCGATTTTCTATCCGCGATCAAGACGCAGAATCTGGAATCTTTACAAGGGTTCTATAGGAAGTGAAGCAAGACAAGTCGTTTGTTCCACACCCGCAGACAGACATCGGAGGGTTTAATGAAATGATCGTACCTGGTTGAGGTACACAACTACAGAATGGTGTTGGGAGTTTTCCAATTCGAAGGCTGTTGCTCAGGCAAATGGGTCTCAAAAGTCTGACCTGAGTCCCTCACGCCAAAGGGGTAGATTTAATTAACGATCTCATCGACGCATGTGGAGACAGAGCATGCTGCAAAAACCGACGGTGTGGCATCTGCAACTTTCACCAACTGATATCGTATTGGGCCGCTGTCTCAAATTCAAAGCAAGAGTCTGACCTCAAGTCGGCAAGTGAAGGAAGATCGTTTGGAATTCGTTTGCCAAGCTGTGGCCTTTTTTACTATGCTCACATTATCTGTGTAGTTCATTGATTTACACGGTTTACAACAAAAGTTGATACTGTTGGAATTCAATGATCTATACAGATCATGTGAGCATAATAAAAAGGGCCTAATATCGGCGTTGGACTTGTAGTTCTGTGAAAAAGTGCGTAACCCAAGTGCTGGCGTTTACTACACAACTATCGACTTGAGGCATTCTTGTAGTATTCTTTATATCCGACCATTGAGAGCTGGTTATTTAGAACCGCACCACCGGACCTTATTGTAGCCAAGCTTCGAATGGGGATGGCCTCAAATACGCCACAACAACAGAGGAATCCTGTGAAGAGATTTGACGCAGCAACTTTAGTGCTGACCACCTCCGGGGGAACACTGATTTGATAAAAAGTGCTGTCAAACTTATACAGCGAGACAACGAGAGCATCTTGTCATCTGCACGAAAATTAAGGTCGAATTGCATCAGCTGCTTTGGACCGTGTAGGTAAAAGAAAGAGCGTGAGAATATCGCTACGTGGTACTTGAGAAGCGATACCCAAAAGTCTTGCCAAAAGTTAACAAAGCAATAATACCAAAGCAGGACCCTGCAAGGGAATAGAAGTCGCTAAAGAGTGTCAAAACCGCATGTCTACAGGCTGTATAACCACAACGCAGGTCAGCAATTTGAGGGGCTGTCAAATTGACCTCGCCATCAAAGAAAAAATTGCGTCCAGCTATTGGACAATCCACGCAAAGGCTTATGGATTCTAGCGAAAACAAGGAGCACGACCTCCATACTAACATGAAAGCAGTCGTCTAAAGATCAGTCTGGAGAGGTGTCGCCTAGAGATCAGTTTATCAGGAGAGGCCTTTCAGTTACAGCCGCGGTTCTCCTTAAATGAGAGCGCCTCCTATAAGTAAGAAAACAGCCGAAGTACCAAATTAGTTTGACGAAATTGTCAATTCAATTCAAAGCCCTTTATAACAGACAGAAACTGACTGAAACGTTAATTCCCTCTCAGTTTAAAGTGCTGGTATCCATCGCATCAGCAGCTGGTTGTGTATTTAAAAAGGAAGAACCCATTACGCACAGACTCAGCCTTCGCCAAACTGTTACTCCCTCAGAACTATTCAATAGAACCATTCCCTCTTGTATTCAAAATCCCATCGAAGTGCCCCCGACTTATCCCATCGCCCGTGCGTGACACTAAGCCATTTCAGCAGCTTGCGCCCATTTTCATAAAAAAGAAACCCTCCTTACACTTATGTTCAAATGACATGCAAATAGCCCGCTCCTATGCCGGCCATCTTAACAGGTATTAAGTGTTAAATTTGCATGCAAATTCGCCACTCTCTGTGGAAATTCTCTTTCGATATGTAAGCCATCGGGCCTACGATTAGTTCTTACCGCTCATTACGTACACTTGATTTGTGCGGTAATAACCCCGCGCGGTTAGTATTTTTAGAACGCAACCGCAGTCGCCACGGATCGCCGTCGCACATCTTGTGGGTCAAAAAGGAAAAGGGCACTTAAAACAAAAATTGATATTGCCTCATTACTAGCGCCGCCCGTCCGTCATGGCTGCTAATTTAATTTTAGACATTCCAACCTGTTGATGGGCAGATATTAGCCATCATTACTGCAACAGCTGGTGTGTCGTTAGATTGCACCTTTGTGGCGCCATATTAAGCAAACATAACTGTTAGCGGCAGGTGTGCATGTGAGGGTATATGCATTGGCATTGGCCTGTACAGTAAATGCTCTCTTAACGGATCGCTGAGCCTTTAAAGATGAAACAGTGTTTAGCAACAGCAAATGAACTGGAAAAATACACCACGTGAATGGAAATGATTAAATAGTACAGTCACAGTTAAATCGATCAACAGAGAGCAGTTAAACGGCGTAAACTAGTTATTAGAATGAAGAAGCCACCGCCACGACCGATCGATCTGTTTTATGTACGCTGCCGATCATATTCTTATGAGCGATCGTTTTTACTTTTCAATTATGAGATGACGAAAGCACTGAGAGGCTGGGCATACCTCTCGGCGGAATGGACACAGACGTGGTATGATTGAGGTGGAAACGCGTACTTAACGATTTTGATTTAAATGGGGCATATTAGGCCGCGAGGTGGTAGTTGTCTTGTTCCTAGGCAGCTGCTTCTTATTATGTTGGTAGGTATAGGTGCCTACCGTTTGAGCTACTTAATGGCAGAAGAGGTGGCTGAAAATTATTTTTAGAGATTATCCCACAGGGAGTATAGGTATTCCAAGCAAAATATCGAGTGATTTGTGCTTTCGAAAGCTTTTCTGTGTTGGATCCTTTTAGAATCAATGTGCGACGCATTGAAACATTGCATCTAACTAGGAAAATGTTTTTTAAGAAACGAACCAATGTCACGGAGGTCACGTGGGTCTAAGGAGTCACTGAATTAATTTAGAAAGGTCATGATTAACCTACATCTCATCTGAATGTCAGACCATTTTGTGTTAAATTATCAACTAATTCTTAACTTTAAGGAATTATTTGCAGACGTTTCCTCGGAGCAGTCCTACAAGCTCTAAAGACATCGTTGAAATGCAAAATCCTTCCCATTTTGTGGGATAATTTGACTCGATTAAAACTAACAACCTTAGGGCAGAGCCACAATGTAATTGCATGGGATTAATCCTGCTTAAGTCAAGCTGCGACTATACTTGATTTGAGTGTCGTAATGTCGTGTAGAATTTGATTACCTGAAATCTAATAATTGTCGGCAGTACTTCAGTGGATTTTCGTATACATGGTTGACAGCAGCTTAAGCCCACTGACGCGAACGTCTGGCATTTATCGGCGATCATAGCTCTCCAAAGAAAACACCTCAATTCGGACATTTCTATTTGTTGCAAAAATAAAAACTCACAGCCTGCAGCGCCATCTATTTTTTTTTTTAATTGTTTTCTTTGAAGCCAACCTAGTCCTATCACGGTTGATTGACTCTTTGCTCTTTGTCTGTGAATAATTTTTATTCACATCGTTGACATAGTCACAGAGCCAAATTTTCATAAAAATAAAAATGGCCGACTAAAACAACCAATCGAGTCTTCATTTTAGCAAGTCAATCAATGTGTTTATATTTCTAGCTCGTATTTTTGTAGCCAAATTAAACTCAATTTATGTATATGTCGACTTTTCATGAGTGATCAACAGACTGGCCTTGATATGAGATGGAACCATACTAAATTTGAATAGGAGTAATCCAGCTTAAGTCAAACCGCGAACAAAATGAAATAATGTACTTTTTTATCATATACAGATCTCTGCAGCATTTTTAGCCTTCCATTAATGAATGTAAATTAGCTTCTGACATTACCTTAAGTCCATGTAATCAAATGGTGTTTACTTTCTGATAATCAAAATCGGATTTCAAGAGCTTAAGCTGGTGTAATATATGAACTAAGATCGGTTTTTGTTACACGCTTTAAGTAGATCAATTTATTACTGCGGCCAACACAGATGTTTTAAATGTCATCTCACGTTAGCTTAAGCTAGATTACTCCCATGCAATTTTACTAGGATTTATATTATTATTTTGTTTTAATTCGTTGCCTTTTATTTGGATACATGACCAAGGCGGTTTTCAAGTCAGCCTTCCCAATCGTCTGTCAGAGTAGAAAAGTGTACCGTCTTCAGAAGACTGCTTAGCTTTCGCAGTAGCTTCAAGTTCACATCTGTTACATTTATAAATGTTACGTAAGAGGTTCTTATTTAAATTTCAATATATTATACTGAATATCGTTTCAGTTGTATGAGGATCTTTCGGGTTTTTTGGTGGATACTGGACGAGATTGGTCTGATAAGTAAGAAGATCTGGACAACACATGCCTCAAATAGCTTTGTGGATTCATGTATAGGTAATTCTACAAAATGAAATCAAACTGTAAGCACAAAAAGTTTAAATATTTTTGAAGAGCCACCAGTTCGAATGTTTAACAGCGGAGCTCCATAAACTCAGAGGTAAAATATTCACCGAGAAAACGAACAAGATCTTATTTTAACCTTATTTTCTCCATATCGTAAATTTTACATTTAAAAAGTTACTTAACATTTATGTCAAATTGTTAAATCAACTATCGTTCCTGCACATTTTTAATGTGCAACTGAGAAAAGGTAAAGAAACTCAACCGCGCATAGAAACCGATTAAAATGTGCTGTCACCACCTGTGTGAGAATATACTTTTAGTTCGATCGTAGTTCGTAACAAAAGAACACTTAATGCAAATTAGCCAATATTTTCAAGTACGGATGTGATAGGATATAGGGAGGGACAATCGCAGGTAATTATCATGCTACATGTGCACTTTGCATCGCTAATTAGTATGTGTGCGACTGAGTCAATTCATAATTATATTCTCAAACTTAAGACGGGGGCTTTTGTGACTATATTATCATCTTCTCAGCTCGAAAATATCTTGATCAACAACAAGAAACGAGTATTTTGCAAAATCACACACTCGCATGATGTGGCGCTACTGACCTTGTCAACAATGACAACAATGTGTATCTTTCCAATCAGCTGGATAAAATATGCGTCGCTATCGAAGCGAGTATAAACTATCAAAATCAATTTAATTACACAGCGACAGTCAAAATGGCTTTTAGACATCAATCAAAGACCCTACTCAAAACATCGCCCCCATATTAACAACTAATGTCATTGAAAGTTCATCACAACAATAAATTGTTTGTACTGTATGGTTATAGGTACGCAGCCTTGCCAGAGTCAGACACAGGACGCCTTGACCATCATCGCGCTGATTGATTGAATCACGAATAGGTTAAACGCATCTTACTGTTATGCAACCGTCAGACCATGTTGATGATGTAGCATAATGATTCGAAATTGATTTTAATTGAAAGATGGCCGTACCGAGTTCGGTTTTTGTTTCT
This sequence comes from Cheilosia vulpina, assembly GCA_916610125.1. NCBI lineage: Eukaryota > Metazoa > Arthropoda > Insecta > Diptera > Syrphidae > Cheilosia > Cheilosia vulpina. The sequence goes on from OU744279.1 coordinate 48,446,434, forward strand.
CATTTTGCCACTTGTATGGCTGACATAACATTTTTTTTTATCGCCCCCAAAAGAGTATGTAGTATTTGGTGGCAAATAGGATGTTGTGTCTGGAAGATCCAGGGGGTAAATTAGCTTTGAAATGGGGGTATTTTGAAGTCAGTTGGGAGTGGATATATTTTTTTGTTTCTCGCGGCAGTAAAAGAGCTCGAATGGTATGTATAAAGGACCAAATTTAAATGCGGAATATTTTTCTAAAAGGTAGTCAATTTCGGGCGAAATATCGCTGAGCAGTGCTGCCAAAATACCCATAAAAAAGATCGACCGGAGCACTATCATGATAAAAATAAACATTTGACGTCTCTTAATTTGCTGGTTTAAAAAGATCTTGCAATCCACTTAAAGCAGACACAAACTAACTGTCTCGAGGGATATATTTCGTTGATATGCATACTGGAAAAAACCACACCACTCGATCTGCATTAATTATAGTCCCTTGCACTGCGCCACATCACGTAAACGGCTTTGTGTAACATCATGGACAAAGAAACAAATCTGTTCAAAGTTCCTGGAAAACTTACAATGAACAAACCTTAATTTCATATTCCCTGCACAAGTCACAACGCGCACAACAACCAGTGCAGACGCCTGTTGCAAAGAAAACGCACAAAGCCACAATTTATGCACTCCCTACGGGTCTTAAGTCTTGCAGTCTCTCGCAGAGGCAACCTAAAAGATAAAAACAACGTGTGGGCAGACCCTTCCTTGTGTGCCTGTGCTAAAATGAAGATGAATTTCGAAATCACATTCAAAGAGTTATTACCCGCATGCACCCACTTCTGACTCACTTACCCAGTTGTGCTGTGCTGCGTTGTTCCCATATATGCAGATAATGACAAAGAGACACTGTCTCACTGACAAAGGGCAGAAGTAAGCTTAAACTCTTTCCTGTCTGCGCGCACTATTGTGCAATCTATTCCATAATCCATTTATCCATGCTATGATACCGATACGCCCTAATTTCGGGAAAACAAAAAAGAGTGCACCTACGGTACATAAATTATATAGCAAATCACCTCTTTGATTGACAAGACAGCTGCGACTGCACCCTTGTAGATTGAGGTGTACTTTTCGATTGACACTGTTGACTCTGAAAAGTGATTTATTACCTTTGATTGAAGAACTGAGTGAGGGATTGATTCCGGGGGAGGCTTGACACCCATGATGCCTTTTGAAAAGCATGAGCAATGAGGAGAGTAGGTGGCGTTAGCTGAAGTCTTTGGGAGCATCATCTGATGATGGTGAGATTGTGTTTTTCCCTATATTTCCTTATCCTTTACCAGATTCTTTGTAAAACTGATACCACTTTGTCAGGGTATTTTTTGTCAACATTATCGAAGCAGGATGCGAAATTGAAATCAATCTGCAAAATTCGGGAAATGGATTTGAAAAATCTAGCTGTTTCATAAATTGTTTGAAAGGTCTTGGAAATTGAACCCAAAACTGGCAGATGCTGTCTGCTGTTTTGTGTCGGGCCATCGATGTTACTCATTTGCTTTGAAAGGTCAGAAATACATTTCGACGGCCGTTCTGAAGCATTCTAGACGACCGTCAATAATTACTCCGAAATACGGGCAAACCGACTGGGTTAATCGCATCTTACTATTTCATACCGGCATGGTCAATAGTCATCAGAAAACACCATAATTGCAGAGCAACTAATTTGTGGTCATTTTATAAATTTAGAATTGTTGTAATTGGATGTAATTTTTGTAATTGTTGGGTCCTAATTATGACGGACGATGTTTGGGCACCACATAAACTTTGTGGGAATGCCTGAAATATGATTTGGCCGTAAGTTTCACTGTTTAGAAGATCAATCGGGTGTGAATTGGCAGTAGATAAGTTGTACGACGGTGCGCCTCTAATAGTTATCGTTTTCATACTTTCCTTCGCGCTATAAGAGCTGTATGACGATTGCAACAAACTTTTAATTACTGTTCAGCTTGGGTTTCTTTAAAACGCTACTTCTCTGGCGCTGATTTTGTTAAAAAAAAAAACGTTCCACAAACTGGAAGGCTGAGACTCAAAATGTAATATTTTAAGGACCTCTTCGAAACATGCTCAAAACTGTAATCCAACAACAGATTCAGAAATGTAAACAGTTTTAAAACAGGACAAATGAACCGGCATTTTTTAAAAGCAGAGAATCTTTTTAATTGACACAAATCGACTGATTTTTGTTATTTATTTTGGCAGCACTTTTTCGCGGCTAAACCCGATTCAGAATAACTTTTATTAACTTGGCCCACTGAGATGTCAAATTCTATTCTTCCAAAGTGCAAAGCGGAGTGTCCGCATGTCATTTTTATATATACTTTTCCTGTCCATAGAAATAAAATTCCCACAATGTACCCATATATTTGTACAAAATAAAACTGCAATTGGAGACAGTCAAGTTTTTAGCCAACAGTCCTCTACCAGGAATATTGAAGGGATTCTCAATAAGTTCGTGTCATTATGATAGACAGTAGATAATAAAAAAATTGTTTGAAATGGATAAGTTTTTCCTAAGTTTTTTTCGTCTTCAGAGTTCAGACCATATCCCCAGTTTGGACGACAGTTACACACTGACAGCAAATTCCCTTTCATGCAGAAAAGGAGGGAAATTTTTTTTTTTTAATATGGTGGCCCGACATTAGATAAATGTGCATTCCATGGGGATGGGACTGTATTTTGTATTGCTGGTTAATTTAGTTTTTTAAATACAAAAAAGTTTTGTAAGCACAGCTTAATAAATATATTAAAAATATATTTAAATATTTATACATATGAGGATCTGAGGTGAATATTATGTTTTCCTTCGGGTATTTAGAATTTCCCCGAAATTACATAGCAGGTCTATTTATTTCCTTATCGCACAAGAGGGGTCGTATCACCTAAAGTCCCACAAAAAGTTAAATTTCACGAGGACTTAAAACACTGTTCGCCTTTGCTTACTGTCACTGTCAGATTTAAGTTCTCCCTGAAAAATTTGAATTCTATATTTTTGTGATTGGCATTTGTTTCTTCTGTTTTTTTGCGAACAAAATATGATAATTTTTCGATTTTTTTTTAAGTTCGGCTGGGTATTTCTATTCCACTTGAGCATTCTACAATCTTGACCTTTATTATGGATTGAAGTGACAACTAAAAACTAATGATTGATGATTACTGAATAAATGATGGCATTAATGAATAAATGAATAAACCAATTAAGAAATGAATGAATAAATAAATGAATAAGGAGCTAAGGGAGGTGGAATGCATTTTTGTATTAAACTAGACGCTTCCTATTCAGTGGAATAGTAAACATTTAAACATATACATTTATATAAAATATGTATAGCTCCAATAGTTAGTTCCTTAAAAAGTGCAAATAGCCTCAATACGTTTTATGAGTACTTAAATGCTCATCGAAGTGGTTGATAAATTTACCAAATTGGGTGCAAAATTGCTCATGCTATAACAATTCTGCTACCGAAAAAGCTCTACTACTTTTTCAACAACTTTTTTTAATAACAACACGTGGATATATCTCAATTTTTTTTTTATTAATACATATTAGATATTTTGAGTTATTTTTATATAAGAATATCGAATGCTTATTTAAAGACAAACAAGAACAAGACTGATAGAACATTTCTTGAAAGTACTTTGTTTAAGTTGATCGATTGTTTGAACAGTTCAATTAAATGGTTTTAAATAAGTTTTTGACTACTTACTCTACTTTTGATTAAAAAGGGTTTGGTGGGTTTGATTTATTTTTTTCATCATCATCGGCATATTTTAAAATATTTCTAAAGAGCGTGGCTACAACTACTTTTCGTTCACTTTTAAAATTTTAAGTTGCGAAATAATATGTTGTTCGGTTTGTGTGTTACAGGGGGGGGGGCAAGGCATCCATTGACTTGAATGAAACTTCCTTTTTAAAAAAGTCCCTATGCCCATGATTTCAGATTTTGATGGTCTTACTAAATACTCACTTACCAGAACGTTATTCATTTATTTTGTGTCTATCAAATTAATTTGCTGCCAATAAATTAAGAAAGTACTATCACTTGTCGTAGTTGGTCATTTTAACACACGCCCATTCAACACCAATAAAACACCAGAATTCCCCTTGACGTTTTTATGCGAATTTAACGGCTCTATCATGCATTTACAGACTGCGCACATACATACCCTACAACGAAAGTCATTTATACATACTCCGGAGAGTAATTAATTACAAGAGTTGCGTGTGATGATTGGTGTTCATTACCTGGAAGTACAAATAAAAAGAAAGGACATTTAGCGAAATTCGTTGTTTAAGACGCTACAAATATTATTGAACAAAATCCATTAATTATAAATAATGAACCCCACAATACGTGCTAAAACGATTGCGTGACCCACTTTTAGCTGTACACAAATAAGAATGCCACAAGGAATATGTATACAATCCTCCTCCAGCTGTATAGCCAGCTACAACCAAGTCAAGTTCGTTGTGTTGCAATTTCATGGAACCCAGAAACATTCAAAAAACTGATCTCCCTCAAGCCACAAGCCAATGGCACATATGCGCGAGCGCGACACGTTTGCAATGATGTTAATTTTCGATTTAACGCTTGCTTGCAATTATCACCACTTAAGCTGCAGCGCTGGCTGGCATGTCGCCATACAGTAATGACCATGACTGTGACGTCACTCCGCTTGGAACTGAAAAGACAAGGTGATCGGTGTTCGGTAATCATGATCAGTGATCTCTTTGGCGTCAGCTGGAAAAAAGTGCACTCTAGGCTTGGCTGACAATTTCAGCTGTCAATGACTTTCTTTGATTCGGTATTTAGCCAAACAGTAAACAGATACACTATCTGCATGAATGACTAACCAGTTAAACTTGCTCCTTGGGTGAAACTTACCCACCGAATCCCAATGCGGCCGGGGGGTCCAGCGACACCGCTGCACAGTTGACACAATTTCTGGACTCGACTTGATGTGTGTCGCTGGCAAATGTTCGTTCTGACCATTTGAACCACGAAACAGAGGGGATTCAATTTTCGACCATGTCTGTGGTGTTGGGCAGGAGGTGTCCTTGATTGTGTGTTTATTTTACATGCTCCGTGGACCCAGTTATTTGGCCAATTAATCATAAATTAAAAATATTTCCATCCCAGACGCCGAAAAGTTGGGTGTGTACCTGTACCTATCTAGCGCGGCGACAAAAAGTTGCCGGTGGGCGGTCAAAAATTACACTTACAACTGGATGTTGTTTGTTTGAAAGCAGACACGCGCTGTGCTGTGCGATATGGAATGTGTGGCAGATTTTTTCTGTTCTCATCTGTCATGGTGGAGTATCAAGGGGACGCGTTGTGGCGTAATACTGCTTGAAGGTGAAACATGATGTCGTTTGAAAGCGCAACAATTCGTTGGTGAATTGAATTTGATACGGCTGCAGATTGAATCTGTGCAATAAAATATTGTGTAGATGAAATCCGAGGCGAAATGACGACATTGACGGGGAGTATTGTAAACGAACCTGCGGTTAATAGAAGCGAATCGCGGGTGCTGTCAAAATAGAAGAGTGAAAAGTTGTCAAGCTAAACAATGCGAATCAAGCCCCAATCAAGATCAAATCGGATCGGTGGGTGGCTGCGTGGGCATACACAAGTCAACCCACTCGGGATTCACGGGCTACTCGCGATTGTAAGCCTTTACCAGAAAAAAATGGCAATACCTTGTATATTTATGTTTTGAGGAAATGATGACTTTTGTATCTTCGCAAAACAGAGGTACCAATTATCAGAGGGTATAGACACAGCAGCTTCCCAAAAGTCCTACCAGCCTAACGAAATACAGAGACCTGAACAAGTACATTTTATGACATCGAAACGGAGATAAATGCCAAATTAATGCATCCAAGTGACGAAAGTTCAGTTACGTTTCCACTCGAAACCAATAGCAACCACAAGCCAAGTTTTTGAAAGCGGAAACTTGGAATAAATTGACGATTAATCAGGCGCAATTCTCTTTAAGAGTCAGAACAGGAAAAAACATTCATTCCAGTTCGTGGGTATTTTCCCTTTCGAAGGAATTGCATTGACTTTGAAATGATTTACAGAGTTTTGTTACCCTCTTTAAAAGTCTATGTAAACAAAATTGTCAATGTTGGTTTAAAAGCAACAGATGCATTGAGAAAGGGGGAAATTTTAGGCTTAAGCTGGGAAATTTTGCATATTTAAGGATGACAGCACTTAGCTTTAGTAATTGGCAAAAATAAAAGAGAGCTTAAAGACACAAGAAATGCCAGATTTAAATTTAACAAACATTCAGTATAGATGAATATCCAGTCCGATTTTTCCAAATTTTTATCACAGTTTTTCTCAGAAAAGTTCAAAGAGCAAGCGAACTTGTGTCATAGAAACGTTTTTCCTCCCGACACATCGGAGACATCATCATAAGCAGTAATAAAAGAGGATGGCAGTTACAAAACGAAGGCAAACAATTTGTGAATCTTAAATCAAGATATTTAGTTATGTACGATTTTTTATTTGTTTTAAATTTAAAAGAAAAGTTTTAAAAACTTGAAAATTTTAGGGGTATTCAAAGAAAAATATGTGCCCTATTTTGAGAATTTATTTCTTATTTTAAGCAAAATAGTTATTTATTTACGATAAAAGTTATCATTGGAATGGACCATTATTTTGTCCAATTTTTTTAATCAGTAAAAATAATCTAAAGCGGAATTACCGCATCCGTGAAATGCGGTAATCTTACTTCAGGTTTTAAGTAAATGTGTCTGCAATGGATTTAACATTGACAGCTAATATTTACGGCCATATTATTCACTCCCTTTAATCCGGGACCCAAGTTTATGGACAAGTCGTTAAATCCGAACATACACCCAGTTTTTCAAACTTGACAGCGTTTAATCCGATTACATTTAAGCGCACTCCGGAGACCAGTTTAAGTACTTTAACTCGGGTTTAAAACCAGTTCCATAATATTGACATGTCTTCGCTCGCAAGAAATAAGAAAAGTAGAAATGGGGAATAGAAAAAAAATGGCAAGAAGAGCTGATGAAACAGCAGCTGATGGTAAATCAACGTTGTCCCTGTCCTCGAATATTTCAAATGCATAAGCGGGCTTGCGTCGGCGATTACGATCTGGTGTATTTTGGTAAATATTTCCTGCTAAAAAAATAGGCATTTTGGAGGCACCTTTAAATATAAATGGGCCCAAAACAAATGAAATAAATTTCCAAGTGACAAACAACAAAAAACAAATGTCATTTTTTGTAAAATTTGACATTACGCAGGTTTAAAATGGGTTTCAAATGTTTTAAATTCGCATTTAAATCCATCTTTAATCCAACGGGTTTAATGCATATTTTTGAGTGAATTTTATGGATATGGATTTAAATTGTCGGCTAAAAAAAAAACCAACTAATGAACGGGTGTAAAATTAACTTAAATCTGATTTACACCCGGAGCGAATAATAAGGCCGTGCTATAAAAAGGAGCGTCCCTCTGTCGGTGAATTGTTAATTCGGGAACCATAGAATTAATTTACTTGCTATTTGAGTAAACGATTAACGATACGTGTTTCTGGAAATATTTCGTTAAGGTGCGGGAGCAATTTTGTTCAAATTTAATAAGAATATTTGATTTAGATTTAAAAACTAGTGTTTGGGCGCCAGTTAAGTTGTACCCTACTCGCGAATTCATTGTTGTGAAATGTGCAAAAAGGTGGAACTGAATCGTTTTTTAATAAGGCTTTCTTTCTTGACTGTTTCTAAGAAGATTTTTTGTAACCATGCTAAAATTGATATTTCGCTGCATATGTAATAAAATTTGTCTGTCTTTGTGCGGATTTTTTGCACGCATCACGTTAATTTTTGTCACTCGTCGTAGTTGTCAAGAAAATATCAAATTTCGAATAGTTACGAACAGAGTGTTTTAGCGAGAATTGTTTCAATGACAGTTTGAGCATTAAATTGACTAAACTTTCAGTTTTCGAGAGGGGTTCTGTGTGTGACATTTTTTAGAAGAACTTAATTAGAGAAAGTAAAGTACGTAAAATATTTTTTTAAAATCTAGAGCAAAATTTAGCAAACACTTCATAGAGCTTTTCACTTTCAGATGGTGATCTGTTACATAAATCCTTTCCATTACTAAAAATATGGTCAACAAACTACTGCTGGGGCTCCTGAAAAAGTCCATTAACGGACAAAGGAAACGATGGATCCACATCTTACCCCATTCCCACTGCTTACTCTTTTAAATCCATTTAATCAAAGGGTAACCTATATTTCCCATCCAATATCCATTCCAAATATAGTTCACAAGAAATCTCATCAACTTCACTGTCACTTTCACAACACTAGATACCCACAAGCACTCCTTTTCCCGACGAAACCAAAACAAACACTAAACTTGTCCGCACAGAAACATTGTCGTCGACATTAAAAAAGGACACAAAAACCTTTTAGCTTAATCACATATTAATTTATTTTTCTGTTCACTCCTTTATTTTGGCAGGCAACACGCTGCAGATAAAAATTCACTCCCCCACTACACTGTGACTGTCTCGGTTACAGGACACTCCGACTAAAACCCAGCTGCTGGCGTTGGACCCCCTTCGCTGCAGTGGTTGATATCTATCGTGGCAATGAAATAAACCAGATAAATTGGCTGAAATGAATTAAAAAAAAAGAACAAGTTCGCCCTAGCCATGTCCGAGTTCGGTTTTTAATTGCGCATACAAAGCGTGCGGCGTCACCATCACGCCACCACCCTAGGTCCTTGTACTGACAGGGATTGGTTTGGAATATGTGACTCTGACTGGCAACTGACTACTGACATTCCCTCGACAGTGTAAACAATTAGAGACTGAGGGACAGAGAGCGAGAGTGAAAATAGCACAGGGCGACACAACACACAACAAGACATGACGACATTTCCTTTTCACTTGTTTTTTGAGTGTAATTTAATTAAATCCTTGCACGCACAAAGGATACACTCGAGGAACCAGCACAAAAGTAAACAAACAAGAAATTGGCAATACAAAACCACCTCGCCACCTTGTGCTTGTCGTATAGCTAAGGACGACACATGACATCCGCTTGGTGGATTTAAGCCTTAAGCGTCTTTCAATGTCAAGTGTGTATGCGCAGTTTAAATTCAACGCTAATTGGATTTATAGTGCAATAGAATTTCAATTGGAGCTCGCGCGTCCTTCTGACCACAACGGCCGCGGGCCGCAGTCGAACCAAATTTAGACAGATTTGGAAAATTTTAATTGGCAACCGGTGTATGCATGAAATTCGTGACTCCTCTCGATTTGGACATCACACGCAGCAGGACTATAGATATATAGTCTGCAGGTATAGTTCAACACTGATTTCCAAATGGATTTCCTTTCGGCCACCAAAAGGGAAACGTGAAAGAACACCGCCGCCGGCCGTCGTCGTCGTCGATCTCTGGCACATCCTGTGTAACGTGTAAGGGACTACGGGGTGTCCGAGTTTCGACCTCCAACCGCATAGCCGCATACATACATCAATAAAGTCATATTTATAGCAGTAATACCAACATTGGTAGACATTAATCCTGTATATTACCATTTTTATATCACTCTCGTCTCGATTACTCTCGGCACTTGTAAAAACAATATGCGCATAAATTTCTATATAGAGCCGAAGGGAGGCGACCTGGTGTTGTGCGGAAGGAAACTCCAAGTCCAAGCTGCCAGGACAGGATATGAATATACGAATACGATGTGTGCATAGCAAGTGCTGAACCGCCAACAACAACAAGAGCGAAGAATAAAAAAATAAAATAAAAAATTTAAACACAGAAATGACACAACTGAAATGGAAACCTGAACAAGTCGTGAGAGACCATCTGCGTCGACAAGATGCGGTTATGTTGCTTGTTGTGCCTTGTTAAACTCTGGGAGTGCCATAGCTATTGGTGCGGGCTAGAAAATACACAGCTCCTCTATAAGCGGATGAAGGAGAAACGGACAAAAAAATAAAATAAAAACCATCAAAGACAACTTGGCATGATCGTTGACAGGATTCAAGAATCCAATGGAAGTTATGAGGATCGTGTTCGAATTAACATCAGGTAAATAAATATCCACGAGGTCTGGTGGTGGTTCTCCTGCGTAGCGTATATCTTAGCCGCTCTGCGGTCCCTGTTGGCTATGAATTTGATATTTTCCCGAGCGCAGGTGGTGCTGGTGCGAGAGATTATTATTTTCCTCTAGAGACGACATTGTGTGGTTGAATGTTGAGGGCTCTTAGCAGGGATATCTCAAGATGATGGGGCTCTATTTAGGGATGTTTTAGCCGATACTAAGGCTTCCTTGTGGATGCTGTGTTGGTGTGGCTTTGGGGATATTGTTTTCTTTTGAAAAGTGTCGGTCGCTTGGCTGTGAAGTGTTTTGATCGAGAGTTTGAATAACTATCGTAATTAAGGCGCGTTTTGTAACCGACTTTTGATGGATCATTGTGATTTCGGTTTTTTAGGGCGACTTTAAATCATGGACCACTCGGACTCATAGACTATCTTTTTTATGCAAGCTTCATGATTTCATTTCAAGTAGGAATCTTGGGCTTCTCAATGTCGAACATAATAAAGGAATATAATATTGAGAAAGGCTAACCGTTATTGATTTTCAAGACTTTTGGTTTCTTCTTTCTGCCTTTTGTCTTCCATCTGATGTTTGCTGCCTTTTGTCTTCTACTTTCTGTCTTCGTCTGATGTCTTTTTTCTCCTGCCTTCTGTCTTCTGCATATTGTCTTCCGTCTGTTGTCTCATGTCTTTTGTCTTCTGTCGTGTAGGTTCTACCTTCTGATTTCTTCTGCCTGATGTCTCCTGCCTTTTGTCTTCGTCTGATGTCTTTTTTCTTCTGCCTTCTGTCTTCCGCCTGATGTCTTCCGTCTGTTGTCTCCTGTCTTTTGTCTTCTGTCGTGTGGGTTCTACCTTCTGTCTTACTTCTGATTTCTTCTGCCTTTTGTCTTCGTCTGATGTCTTTTTTCTTCTGCCTTCTGTCTTACTTCTGATTTCTTCTGCCTGATGTCTCCTGCCTTTTGTCTTCGTCTGATGTCTTTTTTCTTCTGCCTTCTGTCTTCCGCCTGATGTCTTCCGTCTGTTGTCTCCTGTCTTTTGTCTTCTGTCGTGTGGGTTCTACCTTCTGTCTTACTTCTGATTTCTTCTGCCTTTTGTCTTCGTCTGATGTCTTTTTTCTTCTGCCTTCTGTCTTACTTCTGATTGCTTCTGCCTGATGTCTCCTGCCTTTTGTCTTCGTCTGATGTTTTTTTTTTTTGTCTTCGGTCTTCCATCTGATGTCTTCTGCACTTTGTCTTCTATCTGATGTTTGCTGCCTTTGTCTTCTACCTTCTCTCTTCCGTCTGATGTCTCCTGCAATTTGTCCTCTGTTTTCTGTCTACTGCCTGTAGTCTTCCGCCTTATGTCTTCTGACTTTCTTCTTCGGTCTTCTACCTGATGCCTGTCTTTCATCTTTAATATTCTGTCCTTTTTCTGATGTCTTCTGTATTTTGCCTTCCATCTTCTATCTTCTTTCTTCAGTCAGCATTTTTAAATCTCTTGATTTGGTTTCTATTTTCTTACTGTCTAAAGGCTTTTTCATCAGTCGTCTGACTTCTGCTTTGAGTTTTAAATCGCTTTTGTTCTGTTCTTTATTCCATACAAACTTGTGTCCATTCGAGTAATAAACATCAAACAATGAGGCAGCCTGCAAGTTGCATTAAGTACCTATTGGCATTTCAGCTGTCAAAAATTGCTTATACAAAGAGCAAATGCCCCCTACCCACCTAACCCGCATAATCTGTAAAGAATGCATCTGTCCAGAAACACAAGAACAACAAAATCCGCCAAAGGATCACCGCCACTAGAAACGAAATATTTCGAAAGTGACGTACGCGCAGGTGTCATTGTGCACGCCACCCAACCAAAGCATGTCACAAACTTCTGGCCCCACATGCTCAACATTCAAACATAAATTTAGACAACAACTCGCCACAAACTATGTCAAAAGCTCAGGCACATTTCCAAACCTACGGGAACAGGCAGTTGATTTTTTCTCAATTTTTTTGTTTTTTTTTTTGTGGGCAAAAAGTAAAACCACTCCACGCCTTCTCTCGGCTTTTGTTATATCCCAACAAATATCGCATGGAATTCCGTAAAAGAATATAAAAATTCAGCATCAAAAGTGTTACAAGTGGGACTTCTAAGAACCGGATTCGAAAATGAAATCCCAGCAAGCCTACTCCACTCGCACGCATCCCACACACGCAAACACTCCACTTTAGTTAATTTTTGACTTCTCTTTTGACAAGTCAGACAAAAACGGTCCACGAAAAACCAGTCAACCTTTCGATTTCGCCAGCAATTACATGTCATGTGTACCAATTCAATTGTCCCGCATTTGACAAATTAGCCTGGCCGCACATCCATCCATCCATATGTCCGTTGGCTGGGAAATTAACGTCAAGCAGTATATCTACCCCACTGACCCAAAGAATGCGAAAGGAAATCTGGTTTTTGAGGTCGACCGCGTCAGAACCATCCGAATTTTCGTCTTGTGTTATTTGTTTGCAATTTCATTTGACGTCTTCATCGCTCGCTGTCGAGATGTAATTTGGGCAATTACTTTCTTTACTTTTTTGCGTACTTCCTGCAATTGTGGTTTAACCCAAATTTCGGTTTTACTTCGAGGGCGGGACTGTAATTGTGTTAATCAATTTTATTAGGGAATGTTGTTATTAAAGTAACCACCTGCTCGGGTAATGGTGGCAGTTAATTGGACGCACCGATTGACCTTAAACACCGCTTTATGGGTGGTGCGCCGAATAAACGCCACAGAACTTATTAACTTAAACAGCGGCGACTAGCGACTACCGATTTTCTAGAATTCGATGATGTAAGTGGTGTGGCAATCTCTTCCTGGATAAATATTATGACTTTCACTGCGCACATTTAATATGCATGTTCAAGACATGTTACATGGAAGTAAGGGGTGTGCGTACAGAAAAACCGCAGGATGTACATTTTGTGGTGTGTCATAGTGTAACATAATATTTTGTATACCGAGAGGTAGTTCAACCGTGGATAAAATGTTGCAGATCTGGATTTCGTTCTTGTTTTTGATTTTTTTTGTAAGTTTTTAAGAGAGGCACTTGACAAAAACATTGAAAGATTGTGAGGGCGACACCTAATACGTCTTCGTGTTGAAAGTTATTTTCTTAAGGCCATTACAGATTTTGTTCTCTCGTCCAAGTGGTGTATTTCTATGGAAATTTGCATTTGGCGGTGGCTTGTATTTCTTTACTTATCCGCTGTAAGTCAGTGCTGTAGCTTTAGAAACTTGGAAGTGAAGTCGGCAACAGTTGGTAGTACATATCTGAGTACATCTATTGGATAAATCTGCCTTTTTCCACTTGAAAAAGATCGATGGAATGGCACTTACTTTATAGTTAGTCACAGCTAATCTCCGAGAAAGCGAGTGTGAATTATAAGGGGAATGCAAATAATTTCTTTCTACAAAACTGCTGCCGATGAGAAATGTAGTAATATATGGATGGGGCACGATTACCTGCGCATATCTCTACTTGTGAGTGTGTTTTAAGTGGACAAGGAAAGTTTTTTGACTTTAGCTCCGAATAAAAGTACAGAAAAGCAATTAAAACTCAAAATAGTTCCAAGAGCAGTCGAGATAGGAAACTCTGGTGTCGAAGCACAATTGACCATATTTTTGCTAAGTGAATTACATACTTCCTTGGAATTCACTGGGCATAGTCGCCTCCTGACCGAACCTAACCTTTTTAGTCGATAGACCCGTATAGCGAGGTCCATAAGATGTTACTGGGTCGCAGGCTTCATTGAACAAAAATAATAAACCAATGTTCCGTTTAGCGAAAAGCCTGCACCAAACAGTGGATTTTTGTGGGTCTTACGATGTTTTCTAATTGACTTTAGGTTGATGATTTGACGGAATGCCGCAACTTTGATACCTTCCATCGCTGAGAAAGAGTTTGCGATGAATATCGAAATTATTTGCGTCAATGTTTAAGGGGTTAAATCAGTTAAATAATGGTCGGGGTTTTATAGCTCTTGGGTCAAAACTTTATATCATAGGGATGAAGGTCCAAGTCGTTGTGCAAAATTCGCCAAAATCTAGCCTCACAAATCCTCAATCCCGGATTTAAACGCCAGAACCTTCAGAAATTTAGATGGATGACTAAAACTATAACCTATCTCAAAACACCTCGGGGACCTGTTGCAGCTCTAAACAGGTTCGCTTTTGCAGAGGGGAAAGAAAACGACTTAAATTTCGCTGTAGATCTAATATTCTCGGCACTCCTCACGGTAGCGTTGTAACGTTTGAATAAATGCAGACCTACATTTCTCCCACTAGGGGGCTATAACACTTAACATCGAGTATTGGACAAGTGCACCAATTTTACGTAATATACAGTAGTACCTCGATAATGTGAATAACCAATAATGTGAATTTCTCTAAAATGTGAATCGGCAAAACTTTACATTGTCATATCTATAATGTGAAGTTCTGAAATTTTCAACCTCTAAAATGTGAATTTTTTGTAAAAGTTTTTATATTTGTCTTGTTTCTCTTGCTCGTTTTGCGTGCGATTTTCGTTTTTTTCTAAATTAATAAACATTTAAACTGTGCTTTAAAAAATCATTTTGTGTTGTTTTTAATAAATTTGAAAATCGTTTCAATCAGTTTCGTAAGTACTGAAAAAAAGTTCCAGTAATGTGAATCCCTCTAAAATCCGAAAACGCCTTGTTTTAATTAGTTCACATTATCGAGGGACTACTGTATTACTAGCTGAACCCGGTATAGGCCCGTTTTCGGCCCAGCGAATATCAAGTTATAACGTCATTGAGTTTCACTCCGAAGGAATTATTTAAATAATAATAATCACCCCTATCGAGGTATCGGTTCGGAAGAAAGTCCGATACGAAAGGCAAATCTGTTCGGAACTCAATTTGCGTTCGAAGTATCCGTTTCGGAACAAAATAAATGAAGCATATAAACGCGTTCATTTCACATTAAAATATTCCGCATGAAGAAAGTTGTCGGAGAGGTTCGGAAAAAATGTGCAGCGTAGCTGTCAAAAGTAAGTGGTATAAAGCGGTTTCTCGCAATGCGACAAGGTGCGCTATATGTCATTAGAGAATTTTTCCGACAGTTGTATCGGAACTGATACCTCGATTGGAACGTCTCCGATTTCGTCCAAATCGGAGAATATTCCGTTCCTACGGATACCTCGATAGGGGTGAATAAAATAGAAGATTTTTGAAAGAGGCTCTTTTAACCCAAACTTCTTGCTTCGTGTTACAGGCCCTAGATTTCCAATTGTACTTTTTTCCTGGACGGTTGCGGCCACCGAAAATTGTAGTTAGTGTACGAAAAGTTGTCGCGATTGGACTTTGAAAACTTTTCTTACGAATATTTGCAACAGTTAAAAAAATGCATACTTCTTCATGATAAAGTGGCAGGCCTAGGAGTAGAAACGCCAAACCGCATCTAACTTCAAGCAAACATCAGAAACTCTGTTGCAAAATATAAAACAAAAAAAAATAATTGGCGGAACAGGTCCGTATGGACCCAAGCCTAGCTTCTCACAACCATTCGTCTTGTGTGAGTTTTTATTTTTGGGACGAATGGAAGGGATCTACAATTTTATGCCGAGTCCAAACGGCCAATTGAGAAGCTCTATCATGACAGTTATACTCTCGGATGTTTGTCAGACGTTCGCGAGAGGTGGCGCAGCGAAAAAAACCTTAAGTTGAAATTGCAAAATATAGGGGGCGTTTCAATTGAAGAACCCTCTTAGGTGTGGTACCTAGGAAATTGTTCCCCACTTAGGCGGAGCTTCAGTTTTTTACCGCCGAAATAGGGGCTTACAAGAAATTTGTTTTTTTAAGCAATGGTCGCGTTCCACTTGCAATCCATGCTGATTTAATACGCAAAGTTTCGGAACTTGGATTTTATTGCTGTTTTTTTTTTATATTCAAAATATGTTCTGTTGCTGTGATAGCCATGTGCTTTTTTTTCCTTTAAGCTTAGTATCCTGCTCGCGCTAAATTTTAGCGTCCCTAGTCTCCACTTCGATTCTCCACACCAAAGATAAATGGTCGCTAAATAATTATTTTGTATATTTGTTTTGCCTTTTTTTTTAATTTACCACGCTAACGTTCTCTGCGGTTTCCTTCGAAAAATCCATAATAATCACAACACAAACATTTCCCTCCTTTTTCTTCTGTCAACATTTGTCTTCGATTTAATGTACAGGACATTTATTTCGCGAGCTAAATGAGTACAGACTTGTCATCGGCCCATCTATATGAAGTTAAGAATTTTGCGAGCGAACAGGATACTAAAATAAATAAAAGGAAATGGACCAATTACCACCAAACATGTGTCTGCTGATTGTAACTCCACCGAATGCTGTATGGAAAACGAAGCGAGTAGCTACCTTCCTTATAGTTCAACACGCGTAATTCGCCTGACATATATCTAAAAAAAAAAACTTCAAAGAGATGTACATCCACCTCCCCTTTTGGTTTTGTGGCAATTTTTATTTTTTGAGACGAGTGAAAATGAGTGGCAGTACATCTGATCAAAGCAGCTGTATAACTGGATTAATTTACTATATCAAATGACTCTTTTGTAATTTACAGATCGATTGCGACTCCCTCTCTTCGGTACAACCACCCACGGGAGTTTTGCGCATAGACCACCCTCCGACACAACCAGCGATGCCAATAAATCCGCAACTCCTTTTCGAAATTTCATCGCTTTCAATCTAAAGTAGGCTTTATTAAGGAAGCAGATTATTCATTGTCAGCTAAGCCTCATTCAGCCCTCATATATCCTCTTGACATCCGAAAAAATGGCCTGTGGAAACAAACTGAGAAAAAAAACTCAAACGGATAAGAAAAGCAAATCCCCACATCTGACACAAAGTCGGCGGCAATCCATTGTTGCAATTCGGTTATGCAACTCTATGCGTGGAGGTGTTTTTGTTATACACCGCACCACAGACAGTCGTCTGATCCATGTTGTAATAGAGATCGAAAAGGTTACTGGCGCACATAGTGCACATTGAGCCCGCTATGAACAGGGCACAGCATATGCGATTTTTATCCGAAGCTTATGCAAAACAAACTCGATTGCAGCCAACCTAGTTGATAATATCTCCTGTCAGGCTGAAGTTGCATTGTGAATTGTGAAGCTCATATTTGGAGGGGGATGGGAGCGCTCATTTTATATAGAACGTCATTTATTTAATACGAGACTTCCGTCGCTAAACAACAACTGTAAATGGAACGTGGTGCCCGCAACGTCACCCATAAGTAGCACCGTTTCCAACAGCGGAAGTGCGGACGATGTTTTTTTTTTTTTTTTGAAGTAGAATTTATTTGTATTTCTGTCCTCACGCACCAACGACGAGAGACAGAGCAATAAATTCACTTCCACTCGGTAGAACAAAGAGCAAAACACCTGGGAAATTGGTCGGTTTGGTGGCTACCTACTGTTTGTGACCAATATCGTAATGGCCGTAGACCTTTGACGTCGCGCCGTCCATATAGTTCGTCCACCTGGGCCATTGTGCCCAATAGATTACCCAACATACGTGCTGTACGCAAGTCGCACATTATTTTACTGTTCGCCAACAAATGAGGGTTCCTTTGTTGTGAATTAGTAATCAGACTTATTCAGAGAGAGAGAGAGAGAGTGAATAGATAGTTTCGTTGTGCGACTTGTCCGTTGTCCGCCAGACACTTGTATTGATTTCTACATGGAGGGGGGAAGTTTACGGCTAGCCAGAGGGTGCTCAATCGAGCGGAAATTATGACGGGTAAAAGTCGGTAGTGCACCTCTACCTCGTGAGAGAGTGATATTTTTTTAGGAGAAAATTATGTAAACCGCTTTGTGTTGGATATGAAATGAGCGTCAATTAGCAAATTAAGCGATTCGTCCAAGAGCTCCGGTCTAAACAGCTGAAAATGGCAAGAAAATGTTTGCAAATCTGAAAGCCTCAGAAGATTCCCCTATTTTGCCACAGAAGAGGATCCAAGTTGAAATGCGGTTGGTTTTATGAGGTCACTCTTGTAAAATTTAAGGAATTTTTCATAAGTCGGTCATTGTTCTCGGTTCGGTGACTTAATTCTGAAGTTCACCATTGAGGCTTCATGTTCGATTTTGGGAGAGTAAGAGGGCAGGAAAAAGCCACGGCCTCGACGAATGCCATTGTAAGAACCTTGACCTTAGCTCAAGCCTATTGGTGCTAGAGGAGGGTATCGAGAGCTCTCTTTATTGGACCCAATCTGGTTCCTAAAAGAAAGTTGAAGTTGGAAACTGATTTGATGGGGATACAGGTCGGTGGTTCGAAATGGTGCTCAGCTCATACCCTCCTATTGGTAGTCTTCTGACGAAAATAGTATCTACAGCTTCTTTCCCAAAGCAATATGCTAATCGGCGATGTAACTACCCAAGACCACAACAATAGAGCAAACTTTTGTGCAAATTTTATGGTAGCACGGTGCCAATGCCAAGGGAATGATTGTGAACAGAAGTCGAGTCGCTAAATCCGCGAAAGAGTAGTGAGTGACAAAATTTGTTTTTATGCCGTTCTTAAAGCCAACTTCACCCGTGTTCGTAGAACATAAGGCAATCCCCTTAAAACTGAGCTTCTCGAGAACCATTAATCTGATTGGCAAGCCCTTGGTGATCTTGTCTATAGACTTTTCTGTCATTGATAAAATAAATAGACGGCGCAACAGGTCCCCAGGCCTAGCTTATCTCAATCATTCGGTCAAGAAATGCACTCTAAAAAATTAGCAGGTTCGTAATAACCCTAGGCCTAGATTGGTTTTGTGTGAGTTTTGAATTTTCGGGACGAATGGAAGGGATCTACAATTTTATGACGAATCCAAACGGCTAATTAAAAAGTTATTTCCTGGAAGTTCGACTACTTTCGGATGTTTGTCAGACGTTCACAAGAGGTGGAAAAAACTTCAAGATGGATTTTAGGCTTTTTCGGAAATCGGACCTGTGACCCTTCGCTTAGTAGTCCAAAACACTCACCCTTGAAATGCACCCTTGTATCGGGTCTATAATAGAGAAGCCTTACGTCTACTTAGCTCCGACGAACAAAGGCTCCTTACATAAGTACAAATATTGGAAGAAAAAACCCACACCAAACCATTCAGGCATTCATATTATGCGGGTCCATTTTGAGAAGGAATGGAAGGAATCCTCGCCCATATTCGCCTATCCACCCGAATACCGCACATGTCGTGTCGGTGGTGGCCTTTTTTACAGCTACATTTTCGAGGAAATCCCCCATGGTAATCCCATCATTCGGTTACGGTACCACTCTGCCTTAAAGGGAATACCATATGCACTTCTGGCTCAATTCCCAAACCAAGTCAATTCAATGCAATGCCTTCAATCGGCTTGTTCCACTGTCCTACCCACTCTGGTCGTTGTACTGACATTTTTCTCTGTGTCATCATCTATGTGCCGGGTTCGGGCGGTTCTCACACACGGCTGAGTATACGTTCCCACATCCCGGGCCCGCTCTGAATAAATTTCCATTAAAATACAAATACAAATATATATTCATTCTTGTTAGAGGACACTTGTTATTTTCAAACGGTTCTTCAGTGTTTTGTATGACATAACTGCGCACCGGGAAGCACGGAAGTACCCGCACAACACCACATCAATATGGCACCCAAGTGAACAAGAACAAAACAACAAACCAAACACACGAGGAATAATAATAAATGTTCCGCAGAACCAAAG
The DNA here is from genome assembly GCA_916610125.1 of Cheilosia vulpina. NCBI lineage: Eukaryota > Metazoa > Arthropoda > Insecta > Diptera > Syrphidae > Cheilosia > Cheilosia vulpina. The sequence goes on from OU744279.1 coordinate 48,466,306, forward strand.
CAACATAGAGTGACACACCAAACTGGGAACAGCCATACACAGCTATGGTTTGACACCATAAAAGCGACAAGAGTCCTCTGCCCATTTGTGGTGCAAAGACAACACACACACACACGTACAACTCGTGTATCAAAAATCCCCATGGGGAGACAAGTAATTTTTCATAAAAATGGTTGTAAATTCTAATCTAACCATAAATAGATAAACAATTCCCTTCGAGTTATAGATACTTGGTCTGCGGTCTGCCTATATGTTAGAGCTACCTCTACCTATACCCAATCCAAGGTGGAGTTGAGCGTTGAGGACTCTGTCATACATATATGCGCGCACGGCAGATTCTCTTATGCAACATGTGGCATCGCATGGCATGACTGTGCCCAAATAGAGTGTACTAAGCCAGCGAACGGTTTTTTGATCGCCCTTTTGTACTCGTCGGTTGTCGCTTTTTGTATGTTAGACATTCGTGACAGAGATAGAGAAATGGATTTGCACATTTCCGCTGAATAAATAATCCGTCACCCAGAATGGGTGCACTCGAAGGGTATGCATCTCCTATACGTGGGATATCGTTGATTTCAGTCTTTTGATCTATTAGCATAGGAAAATGGAGAACAAGGGTAAATGATGATGATACTGTTCCGAGAGAATAGACTTTCCGTTGACATTTGTGTCAATGAGCGAAAGGTCACTCTGGCGGATGATATCGCACGAAGTCACTTCACATGGATTTCCACTTTTGACATGTATGTTGACCTAAATAAGGAAAAATCATGCTTACTTAGCTGATAATTAGAATGGCAATCGAGCGCAAAGTAGCAGAAGGCACTTGTGATGTTTATCCTTGTGGTATGGCTTATGGAGGAAGGTGAAGATTTGTGGACTTCAGTTATTTTTGATTTGAAGTAGGTATTGTCCATGGTTGCGATGTAGATACTGTCCCTCTATTCTATTCTGCTAATGAAAGGTGGGGAAAAAAAAAAAACTGTTGTGGCAAATTTTTCCAGAGACCCAGCGTTGGGCGCCAGCTCTACGAATCGCTTTATTTGACAGTTGTACGGGCTTGTTAGTGGATCAATCTGTGTTCTAAGAACCAGTCTTGGCTAACAATAAAATCCTTGTCAAATTTGTATTGGAATTGTCCTTCAGAACAATAGTGCTGGGACAATAAATTCTTATCTATAAAGAAGGGGTTTCACACTCAATTTAAGGTACACTGGCTCACCAACTAAAAGTCAACTGTTCGGTTTAAACAATAAAAATGATAGGCTGTGGCTCGGTGGTCAATTTACTAGATTACTGAGCAAAATGTCTCCGGTTTAACCCCCGAAATAAAATAAAGCCAATTTTTAAAACTTACACCACTGCGAATTGGAATGAAGTTGTACTTGCTTGAAGGAATAAGAACTCATACAAGGGAATGGTTAGGGGACGGCGGGCGACCTTCGATAGAATATTTAACTTTCCATCTGTTCCTCAGTGGGAAGGACTCTAGTTAACTGACTGATGTCCTAACTTCACTTTCGCCAAACACAAAAAATGGTCAGGTCTGCAAAGATTCTGCAAAGAATGCGACTATATTATATCTGATGATTGTCTTTACTACCAGTGTTGCCAGAATTTCAAAAAGAAAAATGCGAAAGACTGTGAAATTAGAAATGTTAGAATCATATAAATAAAACAAAATGCGTTTTCGTCAGCTTTATTAAAAATAAAATATTATTCTGTCTTTTATACTACACATTCATCTTAATGTATTTTCCCTGCCTATCTGTATAATTTCAAATAAAACTCTTTCTTTAGTAAGGAATTATGTTCCTAAAAATTACTCAGAAAATACCAACAGGTAAAAAACATGTCTTGGAACAACGAATTTTATTTTTATTAAACATCAAAGCATCAGTCTTTAGAAAAAAAAAACAGAAAGAAAAAAATGTCAACAGTACGTATTTTGGAAATATTTACGAAACGTGTGCCCATGTCCTGTAACTCATGCGATAACTATTCGCATCGAAAACTTAGGAACAAAACATTCCGTTGTGTATCGAATCTTGAAAATATTGGAGTTCTCTAACTTTATGCGAAAAGTATTCTGTAGTAACTTCTAATTTCATGGGAATTTAGGAAAGATTTCCCAAAATATGTGCTGCAAAACAAAGCAATAAAAATTGAAAATTGGTTCACAACAATATTCAGTTTCAAGAATACGATCGGCGTAAGATGTTACCGATTTAAAGAGATAGCACAAACCCTTTTGAGATGCCGGAAGCAAGATTTCGGAAGTTGTATCGTTTTTCAGATACTTATTGACGAGCTGAGTCCACATTTGTGCAAAGGGCAAAGGAATACATTTATTCCAATCCCGATTCGGGTCTGTGCTGCATTACATCCTTTTGCAACTGGGTCCTTCAGAGACATGTGGCTCAAGATTTTTCGGCGGCTAGATATTAGTCGGACTATGGTTTCTCGAGTGGTCTCAGAAGTGGCTGATATTTTGCAAAACAAACACATGTTGGAGGAACAAAAGGAAAGCAGCCCATTCACAAAAGCCTTTCGGTCAATTCAACACTATTAAGAAACGAAATTAGTCCACAATAGAAAACAAACAAACATGCACAAACTTTCTTCCACAGCAGATATTTTGCTAGTGCCATCGAATAAAATTTACAAGAGAGCATTTCCCAATTAGGCTTGTTTTTGGTGTTGGCATTGACGCGTAAATGTTGGCATCTAGCAAATTTCAAATCAGCAGCCATGAATTCTACAAGAATTTGCTTTTAAATCTTGGTGATTATTGAGCCCCTCTACAAAAAAAATCGTATTTTTATATATTAAGATTCTCAGCCATTTTATTTTTTTGTTTTAATACTCTATAACCGCAAGCAGTGGCTTAGTGGTTAGTGTGTTGGACTACTAAGCGAGGGGTCCCAGGTTCGAATCCCGAGAAAAACCCAAATTCCAACTTAAGGTTTTTTCACTGCGCCACCTCTCGCGAACGTCTGACAAACATCCGAGAGTATAACTGTCATGAAAGAGCTTCTCAATTGGCCGTTTGGACTCGGCATAAAATTGTAGATCCCTTCCATTCGTCCCAAAAAATAAAAACTCACACAAGACGAATGGTTGTGAGAAGCTAGGCTTGGGTCCATACGGACCTGTTGCGCCAATTATTTATTTTTTTTTTTTAACCACAAGCTTTGTGTTTCGTGATAACATTCGACAGTTGAAGCGGATATTTTATCGCTCTTGATAGTTAGGGAACTTGAATATATCACAAATTTCCATTCATATCGAAATATTCAACGTGATATAGTTTTCGATTCACACAGTTACAGAATGTGTCAAGTGATTTGTTTCAATTCATATCGTTTTAGTGATAGATATATCGATGCGATAATTACAGAACATAGGTACTGGTTGGTTGGTTGATTAAGTGGCTGTATTTCCCGTACGAGGGAAAAATACAAATAACGCATTGAGCGCCATTTTGAGACCACAACTCACGGAAACCTGAGAAATAAAGGGGGAGAAGGACGATAAGGAAGCTTACAACCAGTCTGAGGAATTAAGAAATTTGATGATCTTTTTGAAATGGATACTTTGGATGGCCGAAAGGTCATCATAAAAGGGATGACCTAGAGCAGTGTGTCCACGAAACCTGCTTAAAAATAAAAATTTCAATTCGAGAATCTAACTACATACAGTGGTTATATTTTTTGACGTGGGAAACAGCTTAAATTACGATGCTGTATACATTAACTTAATGTACACGAATGACCAACATTTTTAGTAAAACCGAGAACAAAAGTCGAAGATTCGAGAAAGTTATAAAAAAGCAGTTGGAAATTTTCATTTTTAAAATAAGAATGTCCAAAATCCCAGTAAAAAAGAGCTAAAATCATAAAATACAAATTTTTCCAAAAAGCAATAAAAAGCATTTGGTATTTTTCTTTGAAAAAAAAAAAATTCTTTCAAATGCCAGAATGGCATCACTGTTTACTATACTGTCCTGCTTTCTGTGTTGCCAGGTAGAGGTCCTTTAGTGTTGGTGTAGTGCATGCATTGCTGATATTATAGCCTACTTGCCATTGAAGGCTTGTTTTGGACTTGCATTAGTTTTCGAATGGAACATAAGTCTTACTTTAGAGAAATGGCAGCCCAAAAAGGGCAAATCAGCTGCCAACTGTCCGATTCAGTGTCACTGTCACAGTTGCCAAGTCGACTTCTAAAAAAAAATATAAAATAGCCCCATTCCAATTCAGTTGGTCCCTCAAAACCCACAATTTAAAGGTGCTCTGTAAAATGTCCACATCTTTATTTTAATATCTCAGTTCAGAAATATTATCACACTATCTCAAAATGCTATCACCTAATGTGGGTGTTTGTTCATTGAATGGTCCACTTGTTGACCAACAGCATTGTCACCTTCACGCCTCGTATTAAAAACAAAAAAATCTTCGTCCAAAACCTACCATTAGTCGTTGCGTTTACCCACCCTTTTCGGTATTAGTGTAGTCCAAATTCAAGCCCACAAAAATACTGAAACATCAATTATCACACATCCAAAATGAGTTTGGACTCATCCGCTCCGCTTGCGTGAGTCCCCGTATACGATCATCTCTCTACACACAATTCTAACGGTATCGGTTATTATTTGAAAGTTCATTAACACTAAGCGTTACACACGACCGCATAGTGTAAATTGATTTCGATTTTTCTCGGTTCGAAAAAATACAAAACACTTTAAGCCATTAAAAGAAAAAGAACAAGGAAACAATGTACACACGATCGGAACCCTGACAGCTATTGTCATGTCAAATATTGATTGTTCACGCATCGAACCAGCAGTCGTCCAGTGTCCACTGGCGATTTGTTCCACTTTCGTGAGGATGGGTTTTGTTTTTCCCACCCACCCACAAGCACAATTTAACTCAGCCTCCCTCCGACAGTTGACCGAATTGCATTGAATGAATTTAGAGCTCTTAATTTGCAATTCATCTTCCACACTGAGTTTGTCCATCTGTCGATCGATCGGAATATAAATAAAAACGCAGCGCTCCGACCTCGAACCGGAATGGTTCTCCAACGGGGACGACGGAAAGGTGAATTCGATTTGGAATGAGGCGAAAATTGGGTCAGGCGAGTATTCCTCGCCATGTGTTCGTTCGAATCGAAGAAATAACTTAAAATGCGCGATCCGGTTTAACAGCCTACATTGATCACGCATCTAAATCGTAATCATTATCGCTGCGATCGAAAATTTATCCGGAATTGTGTGTATACACAGATTCGTGTTTACCCGTATGATAGTGCTGGCTGTTTGGGATTGGGATGCAGCCTGCGGATATGTGTACCTATCTACTTCTGTTAATGAAGTCCTCTGCGTTCTTTGGACGTGTCCAAAAACAGGGTTAGGCGATGAATCGCGTGCTGTTAGAGGGAGCATCTCATCTCAAGTTGGGGAATTTTAAATGTAACTTTAAGTGTGGGCTTGGTTGCGGTTAGAAATGGATTATCGGCGTTTAGATTTGATATGATAGCCCGGATAGCCGCGAGGAAGAGCTGCGAGGGCATAAACTGAGAAACATTAAAAAGTGATGGCGGTTATTTTTCAAAGGTGGAACCGAAATGGATCTCAAAGTTGATTGTTATAATTTTTTTTTACTAAAAGATTAGTAGGACTCAAGCCATACTTTGGCAGTAGCTCCAATAGGACCGTTGGTATTTGAGGGACCATTCACATTTGAATAGTGGCCGAATTGAGACCCATGAACAAAATACTTAACCGAATTCGGTTCCTTTTGTATATGAAACCGATGGTTTTCAGACGATTTGCATCCTTGTTTTAGCGTGACGTATGGCGGTAGTGTAAAATTGCCAATTCAACTGAAGGTTCAAAATTTATAGACCGAAATGGTAAGGGAAAACACCGCACAAGAAGATGCATTTTAATAGAATTTTACCGGCAAGATCCCCAGATAAATGACTTCAGCAGAACAAGGATTATTTCCAAAGTGATTAGAGGGGGCCTACAACTGAATGGCGAATCTGAACGTCAGAGATGAGAAGCTTTTTCTAGATCAACTGATGTTTTCCGGCCTTTGCGAGAGGTAGGAGAAACCTTAGAATGTAACATTTGAACCGGAGACATCTCACTCAATAGGCAAGGTCCTTAATCACTAAGCCAGTGCACCCAGTCGTGGACACTTGCTAAGTTCCGTGCGAGCTCCTCTTGTAACTCGGTTGAAGGAACCGCATTAGTTGCAGCATCTATTTAACGGTTATTTAGTTCATTCTATGATAGCCGAAATCATTCTGAGTCCATCAACCTTAAAACCCGCACTAGGTGAGAACCAGTGCAGTCTATGTGCGGTTAGGAGCAGACTGTATGCCGCTCGAAGGACCAAAATGTTCTTGTTCTTATCTATTGATGCTTTGAGTGATAAAAATGTCTTTATGCTAAATTTTGAACCATTGATAGCCAATGTTGTGGTCAGCTCCATCGTCACTGTTGGATTTCCCTACAACTCCGCACAGCCTTCCTATAAACTCGCAACAGTTGCGCTGCATCTGGGTGATCTTCTAGGTGGCCCATATTCTCTCTAGGTTAGAACTCAAGTTTTAGTGCTCCTTGAGGTAGGTATGCTTGGAAACTATGTTGCTTTGGAGAGTATGGTGATCACAATTTTGCCACATTTATAGATTTTACCGCTTCTGGTTTGACTACAGTTCCCGCAGTGTTTAGCGGTGGCGCAATTTTAATTCAAGGTGGTTTACAGTACGTAAAATCCGACTGGATAAAAAAACTTTGAGGCTTATGCCTATTTCGCAAGGTTGTCCCGATAATTTCGTGGCATTTTACCCATGTCAAAGTAAGCTTATTGTAAACCGAACACTTGTTGAGTTTTGTTCGGAGTTACTGCTATATTCGTCTAATTGTTGCAGGAACGTCCTCTTGTGCAACTGACTGTTTGCTAAATAAAGATCCAGCTATCATCTCATCTTGTTGCTCAGACTTTTTCTTCAAAAATTCAAGCACTACCACTTCTAAGAGGACATTTGCACTACCATTCACCAAGGACTTATCCGTGAAGCCTCAACTATTTCTCTCTCACTTCTAGGAAACAGAACCATTTTTTCCAGTATATCCAACTGACTATTGGGAGCAGGCCTTAAAAGTGAGCAAGTTTTGGGGACTCTACTATTTCTACCCACCATCGCATGCAGTTTTTCCGGGTGGAAATTAAGACCACTCAATAAATCACGCACCCTCCATCCTGTTGGTAATGAAACCCACTAAACCGATTTCAATGACGCGCACTCGTTTCGCCAAACAATACGAGCAGGTAAGAGCTGAGTAACCGCAGCAATTCTTCAATTCGATCTGGCATTGAGATCAGCTCAAATTTGATCAGCTTAAATACCTGTGAGCTATCTAAATCTAAATGTCACAACTAGTTTCACCAGAGCGCAAAACTGTCGCTTTCATGCGAGACAAATGAACAATCCCTGCAGCCATTGGCGCCGCCGCCAAAAAAATAATAATCCCGCATGTTAAACCGGATTAGAGATTTGCAATAATTTTAATTGATTGCTAATTCAATTGTTTTCTTGCGACTTTTTGGTATTTTTTCTCTTATTTTGATTGGGATATATGTATTTCGCGGTTATAGGGCAAAGACCCGGAACTATTTGTCATTCTGGTTATTTATAGAACTGTCGATATAATTGTAAATTGTAATTCATCTATAAAAAGAGTCAGAGAGAGAGAGAGAGAGCTAAAAGATTCTATTGGCGTTGGGGTAAATCGCTATAAATCATCGCGGGTCCCATTCCTATTTACTTCCTTATTGATGCGGTGGGACAAATAAATTGACAACGACGGAACAATCGTGGTATTCCTCCTTAGAACAGAGGCAACTTCGTGCCCCCACACCATATTTTAGAACAGAAAGGGGCAAACAAATGAAAAACTGTTCTTCGAGTAAATTTAATGCACGAATATCGGCAACAGCAACAGAGGTACTCTCGTATGTGGATGATGTGTGATAAATGTCATGTAGGCATTCTGGGTTCGAATAAGTGTTGCACGAACCCAAAGTTCAAATATTTGAACCGCAATGTACTCGTTTATATATTGAAACAGTGCTGTATTGAAGAAAATGTTTAACAATGCCCTGGGTATGGATGAAATGTTATTTAAATAAAAAAAACGCAGAATGTCATCGAAATTGAATATTCGTCTAATCTGTTTGTTTTGAAATGTTTTTCATTCCTAACATTGTTACCGTGGCACAAGTCAAACAAAAGAGTTCCTTGACAGTAGTCCATCTGGAATGAGATGGTTTTGTGGGACAGATTTGCATGTCGGTTCAGTACTTGCGGAGTTTGTGTCCATTTGGTGGCGGTCACAAAATGCATGCTGAAACTCAATCAACTAAGTTATCAGAAGAACGAAAGTTGGTCTCAAAAATAAGTTATTTATCGTTGATAAATTCGTATTTTTCATCATGAAATTTTGTCTAGAGGCTAAGAGAAGTTTGAAGACCAAAGCTGCCGAAACGAAATTTCTTCAAGGTATTGCTGCGGTGACTCGAAGGGCACATGTGACAATTTTTTGAATACTTGAGTATTTTCTATGTCAAACAGATACTTTTCTTATTGCAACGAGTTGGTCACATAAGACGCATATCCTCAACCAACCGGCCACTAAGACGTACGTTGGAACCCGTGACAGTAGATTGGTTTACTCTGGGTAGGAATTAATAAGACAAGTATTTACCCTCTAACGCTATGGCGATTGCTGCTAATGACTTACCCCGCTATACTCGTAATCATTTTTAGTGTCCAAGCAAAATATTACCAACTCTTAATGGCGAAATTTTCCATATAGAATTGCATACTTTGACCTACAAAATTTATAAGGTGAAGGTTAAAAATGATTATTATTACGGCCCAATTTAACAGTCATTTAAATAAAGTGCACGACTGGGTCGAACAAAACTGTCTCGTTCATGAAAAGTTTAGTTGACTCAATTGGTAGGTAGGTAAAGGTAAATTGTTCAGAAGCAACTGTACATAAAATATAAGAATACAAGGAGGGGTAGCAAGAGTTTCTGTTTTTGATCTACTCTGCTGGTTTAAGGTGAGAGGGATTGGAAATTGGAAGTAGGGTTTGCGATAAACTGATATCTTTGCATAGATATATTATGTAAAATTTCAGGGATTTGCTTTTGAACTTGCATTGGCAGTTATAAACTGAATTTCCCGATGGACGCGTGTGGGGGTGCAATTGAAGTGGGAGCTCCAAGTGGTTGGAATTATTCTAAGATGCATGCTTAAGAAAAAATTCGAAATGGGAAATATTTGCTAAAAGAAGTTTTGTTGTTGTTGTAGTTGCTTTTTTATTGGCAGTACGGCATTGAGTTTTAAAAAAAATATTCGAAGATAGACCGGAATTTGAGAAATAATAACAAAACTGACTATTTCGATTTTTTGAGAAAAACTAAGTGTGGGGTCTTAGTTAGAATTATTTTATTATCCTTAATATGTATTTTGATCAAAATCGTTAGAGCGGCTTTTGAAAAATTTGGCAGATAAAACGGTACAACATTTTTGCAATAAGAAATACTATTGTTTAACTACTATTTAGCTAAAAATTGAGTATTAGATATTGTTTCCGATGTGAGTAAAAACTGACTTTTTCAAAAATTAATTTTACGGTAATGCAGACAAAAACTGGGTTTGCCATTAAGTTAGAAATGACCATATTACCTTAGAAATAATTTTTTTTATGGACCGTTTTCGAGATATGTCAAAATTTCCAAAGTACCGTGATTTTATTTTTCAGCGGAAAACTGAGTACGCAATCATGTCAACCTCACCCACATAAGCTTAAATATCAATTTTGGTTGAAATCCTTAGAGCCGTTTTCGAAAAAATCCAACTGGTATGAAAATGTTCTATGGGAAGGACCATTAATATTGAGGTTACCGTGCAAAAAAAAACAACCCCGAACTGTTAGCCCCCAAATTCCAAATCCGAAGTTTGAACAAAATCCGCGCAGCCGTTTAGGCTGTAGGTCTCGGGACATACGGGCAGACAGACGGATAGAGTTTTGCGACCCACTTCTTTTGGAAATTTTGTATGAATACAATATCTTTCTCTTACTACGTAATCGAAAAAGTTAAAAAAGGAATGGGTTGTCCATGAAGAGCTTAAAAGCAATTTCTTTTATATTTTGTTGGGGTATATATTAAGCCGATTTTTAAACTTGCTGGGGCAACATTTTGCACACTATAGTAATCAGAAGCAGAGATATTTTTAACTAAGTGCATGGCTATGAGTGGTACGACATTTAATTTCGGATAGAGTATGCGTTACCAACTGATCGAGCAGACATTTGGAACGAAGGGAATACCAAATCAAATTTAAAATTCTCGCGGTCTCAGCGGAGCTGTAAATGTGGATTTACGTCCGCAGATTTTCTGCCTTTTCTTTTATGTTTCTTTGTGCATTTTTCTTTTGGATGAGCTGCTACTAATATAAAGTGGCGGGCTGTATGAGCAGGTATTGTGAAAAGAGGTCTGTGAGTATGTAATAGAAACCAAAGTTATTTTCTTCTAGGAACGGTTTTCATAAATTAATAAAAAATTGAACTGTCATCCTTTTTAATGGATTTAAATGGAAATACTGCCGAAATAGTTTGCGAAAAATTACCTCATCTACGTAACAAACTTATCCATACCTAGAAAGAAAGAAAAAAAATCTCGATTAGAAAACTCAAATGCAAGTCACTTTGTACAGTACAACAAATATTTTACTACATTTCTGAATACCATAAATATCTGCCAGACATTTGGTCTCAATATACTTTGAATAAAAATCCGAAAGTATTCCAAATACTGCCAACCAATAACCGCGAGGTCGCTAACTCAGCATTATAGGACTTAACTAAATTCTCGAGAATAAATTACAACTCAAACGACATTAATGCAAGTTCTGCAAATTTGTTTCTGCATTTGCCACCAACATCTATGCCAAAACCATTTATCTTAGTCGTGTAACTCGTAAGTGTGTGTTTTTTCCCCCTCTCTCGAACAAGGAAGAACTATTAACACGGCATAACCATCTAGGCACACTTCATAGATCTACCATCGTGTTAAATGAGAAACTGATAGAGAAACAAAAAGCAACTCAACTACCAACTCATTTGCTAGATAATTATATTACCAATTAAAATGGTTCGCCTTGATTTATGACTTCGATTTCAATTGCATGCCAACATACACACCGAAACAACACGTGTTGAAGAGGTATTGCAAACAAATCTCTTGATACAGATTGAGATTGACTTGGATTGCTCTGAAGGCTGCCACCATAAATTCGAAAGTAACAAAAAATTAAAAGAAATAGAAATGCAATGTAATTGTGCATAATGTATCGATTTATCGATTTATTAGAGAATTGCAGTACATACGAGTATAGTGTTGAAATAAAATTAGCTGTCTGTGATTTGTTGCTAATTTGACTTTGAAAAGAGCCGTTGACTAGACCAGTTCGTGGGTAAGTTTTTTTTTTTTTTGTTTTTGTATTTTTGGGATGGTTTTCTTCTTTGGTGGTACCTATTCCGCAAATTATGTTGTTGGGTAATATGTCCATTAGCACCTAATTAAGATGAGTTTGATTTATATATTTTCGGACAGGCGCGCTTTTTTTTTCTTCGACTTTAATTAGCGGAAAGTGTTTCGGGGCTCAACTAGTGCAAACTATTGAATTTGGGAATGATGATGTAATTTGGTTAATTATTCGATCGATGGTGGTAGATTGCCGAAATGCCTAGCAATTTAATTGAGTTTTCAAAAGTTGGAGGGAGGGCCAATCCCATGGACGTTGTCAGTAGATATACCTATAGGCAAATAATTGAATCGTAGGTCTAAATACTGAATAGTGTAGGGTAAGTCCCTATATTGACGATACTTGGGACAGATTCCGTATAACAATAATCGTTATATCGATTATTGTTATATATTTTTCCCGAATTTGTTTCACTTTCGTCAGCTTTCATTACATATGTGGAAAAAGAATTGGATTAAGGTCTCAAACTCGTAATTTTGGCACATAGTTGCTGCTTTTGGAGGTCTGTCGTTTCGACGATAATCGTCTGAGAAATTACGGAATGAGTGCCCAGATGAATTTCCCAGCGAAAAAATTAAATGTCAAAATGAAAACGCTCGATTTAAGAAAAAAGTTATTAAAGTTAAAAAAAAGTTCCTTTGTGACCTTTAACATTCCGTATTCACATAATCATATAAATAAAATTGGTGTAGTTCTGTTCGACTAAGATTTAATTTGACGGCATGTCTTTAAATGCAAAAATCTTAGAAACCGCTCAGTATATTCTGGTGCATTTTTCACAAGCCTATAGAGGATACCTAGGCCTACAATATCTACTTTGTCTCAACTCTATATCTCTAAAAGTTCCGGAAAAAATTGGGCAAGAGTAATTTATTTTTTCGTTTCGTTTTGCTTTTTTCTTTGTCACCCTTTCCGTTCGAAAATACTGGGAGCATTTAAATATAGTTAACAGCAGCTTATAGAGGACATATGCAGGTACAACTTAGGATATCCAATAACTCGGTAACTTAAAAGGTTTTTAAACAAATAGGCAAAATTTGAAACATTTCTACGATTTTCACCTGCATGAGTAGATATGCACTTCATTCTCAAATCAAACATACTAACCGCGCAATATTTTGACATATTTTACTCCAGTGATGGAGAGGGAGACAGACAGAAAAAAAAAACTATAAAATAAATGTCGGAAAGGAATGTCAAATAGGTATAGGTATCAGTGATACCAGATCGTGGTATTATTACATTAGAGCAAATTCCTAATGATATACGTCGTACCTGTTTATAAATGCTATTTGCAATCAAGATGAGGCAGTAAATTACCCGGTCGAGTTTTTAAATAGAATTACAGTCCATGGCCTTGAATTAAAAGTTGGAGTTCCCATTATGTTGCTTCGCAATTTGAATCCCCTAAGCTTTGTAATGGAACCAGATTGAGAGTGATTTGGTTGCAGAAAAACGTTATTGAGGCGTTAATTTTAACTGGGTCTGGTAAAGGAGATAAGGTGTTTATACAGAATATTATAATTATTTATTTAGAATACAAATAATTCCCAGCAATTATCCATTTCAGTTTAAACGGATACAATTTCCTATTAATGTTTGTTCTGCCATGACAATCAATAAGTTAGAGGGTCAAACTTTAAGAAAAGCGGGAGTAGAATTAATCAAGAATTGCTTCAGCCACGGGCAGTTATATCTTATATGTAGCGTGCTCCAGGGTAAGTAATGCATCAAATATCACTATCTTAGTCGATAGAAACCGCTAATATAGTATACAAAGAAGCGTTACACTAAGAAAAAAAAAATGAGCTAAATATTATAAAATTATTTTCATTGTCAAAAGAATATTAAATTATTGCCGATTAGTCCAACGAGCATGTGCAATGCCATGAAGATAAAGGCAGAGTGGGCGCAGTCTACGGGAGGTTTTTTAGTACGGGTTCAAGTCCCTCACTTTTGCAGAAGGCTCTTTCTGAAATTTTGTTCCATCAATTGTTCTGAAACCACATTTTGCACGTGTGAAGCCGGGCGGGTACAGCTAGTTATTATATAATTTTTACAAAACACTTTCTTGGTCAAGAAGACCTATGAACGATTTAGCAAAAAAGAAATTAATGGAAGAAAACAAGAAAAACTTTCTTATTTGAGTATTTTCTTCTCTTTCATGACTCATGAAATGAAAATGTTAAAAAAAAAGATTATAAATCACGAATATAGTCCGAATTTCGTGCTTTCTGTTCTTGTTTTAAGAAACTTCTGCTTCCAATTATCATGTGGGCAAATCATTGGAAGGCTGTCAAAACAAGTACCTAATCAAATCTCGCAAAACATCAGAACCAATGATGGATTTTTTTTTATCGTGGCATGTTAGGGCCTGTCCAAGGAGGTCGTCCAAGGAAGCTCTTCGAAATATGTGATTTTAGTGTATATTTCTTTTGCTATTGGTCGGATAGTTTAGCAAGTATTTAATTCTTTTGTGCCATTTGCTATCGTGTATTCGCCCGTATTTGTTGAATATGTAAATGTAAAAGGATAAACAAATCCTTGCTCTGTTAAAATATTTCTTTTTCTTGAACTATTTGGGAGTCCTCATCGCCGCTTTGAATTCCCTCAAACACCTTTCTTCTTCTTATGAATTTTCTGATTCTGATTTTTAAAGTCAAGTGGAATAATAAAAAAAATGCTTTGTTCAGTATCACTCGGCTACCAACAGATGGTTCGCAAGATCCAGTTGGTAAAATAAATTAAAGTCATTTGATTAAGAAATTCGGTTCAGATACGAGGCATATTTTTAGAAGAAAAATCCTCATGTGACTCCTTAGTCGCAATTACATTAAAAAAAATACACTTTTGACAAACCTTAATCGATTTGACATCAAATGACCATTTTATTCAAAAATTAGAAAGCAGAAAATAATGGCCGACTGGTTTCCTCCAGATTTGCAAAGGAAACAATTTTTGCTTCATACAAGAGACGCCAAATGAAATTTGTTGAGAGTACAATTGGCTCTCATCAAGATGGTAAGATTTGGCGATATAACGACATGCTATCTGCCCGAGAGAATTATACAAAATAATTTCTTTGCATTCACAAACAAACGACTGAATACGATTCGCATAAGACTCTTACTATTCTTGACTGAGCCGCTGAAAACTTCGCTAACAGAATGCACTTATAGCCAGCCAAGATCGTCATATGTGAAAAAAAATTTAAAAAAAAGCGGGTTCAGTTTGAGTACTTTTAGAGGAATTTTCATAAGTTCTATCTAGACCTGGAGCCTTACCAACGACATTATAACCAATTGCAGATATTTGTACATCACCTAATTTTATTCTGGGACGAGCCACATTTAAAATAAGCACTTAAACAAAAACAGAATAAGAACAAAAAGTCCATGGCCTCCAATAATAGTCGGCCTACGGCTTTACATAAAAATTGGTGGTTCTTTCTCTGAAAAGTTCAATAACTCTTTTTTTTTATTACTCCATCATTGGTTCTGATGTTTTGCGAGATTTGATTAGGTACTTGTTTTGACAGCCTTCCAATGATTTGCCCACATGATAAGCGACATGCCAATAAATTTAATAGCTGTCTTCTGCGAAGAATTCTTATCTGCATACGCAGATAAAATCATATCGGTCCAGTAGACAAATGACACTAGTAACACTGATCGTATTTGGCTTATCTGCAAGTAGATGGACATTGTACAATCTCCAAACAGAGTCACACAGGTCTCGACAATCTGTGCTCATTACTTATTCATTCATTCATTTGTTGATATATCAGAATAGCCCATCTAAAGTTCGTTCACCCACACAAAACATATACAAAAAAAAATCAAAACAAAGCCACCATCGCGCTGACGAAAGACGAAACTACCAAACCCATCAGTTGAACCGTTGGTGTCATGTTCCACATTCAAATGTTATCAATCAACACTGATGGCTGATGCGCGCATGAGAAATCTTTCGACCCAACAGACCGCGATTTGCATTAACATAAAAATTCATTATAGACGATCCGATGAGAACCTTTCGGCCGACAAGCGTTCCAATAGGGGCGCCCAACCTAGTTCGGTAATTAATCGATTCTCGAGGAGTCTCTATCTGGTCACTATTTCCGCTGGAATATGCTAAACTCCTTGAGAATAATTTTTAATTAGCTCGATGATTTGTCCCACTTTGAGCTCCGCCTCACTGCTGATTGGCAATCGTTCATTGCCACAGCTCCCGATCGAGCTACAGTTCGATTTTCAAACGGCAATCAATTTTTTCTAATAAAATTCTCAAGTGTCATGTTCCGTGTCAGTCACACCCAACTGATTGGCGGATTCCACTGACCAGTTGTTGCCTTTTACCATTTTTCTGCTCTAGATTTGCCCAAACCACCTGAAATATTATGAATTGCACCAATGCTGCACGATCAATCTGTCTGGCTGTCTACTGGAACGGTCGTACGTATACACACACATATCCCGCACACTTGGTCCGGATTCAGTGAATTATTTTCAAAAATTAATGAATCTCAATCTGAAACAGTGATCGTATCAGTTTTCCTCGATTTCGGAGCGACCGGCAGCTGGCAGTCGTCTATGGAACGTGCTATAGGACCTGCAGCGCCAGTGGATTATTTAACGAGAGAGAGAGACAAGTCTAACGGCGAAAACCTGCCTACAGTTTGCAATCTTGTTGTTGATTTTTACCTTTTGCTATAGATGATATGCATTAAACGACCGATTAGCGGTAGTGTTGCATTTGTGGATTTTTTTTGTCGGCCGAAAAAAAAAATAACAAACAAAAGAGTTGAACAGCGAACTGGTCTTTGATCGAGTTGGTAACCTTGAAAATGAGTTACGATGACGTGGACTTCAAAGAAGTGGCAGACCATATTTTGGTGCTAATCAAATTGACCGCATATTTGTTGGTTTTTGTTTGCAAAATTTATATATAAACATGTGGATAATGAAATTAATGCATATTCAAGGTTTGCGATTGTGAATTCTCTGTTTTATTGGATTAGCGTTAATTTTGGAACGGGAAACATAATGAGCGGGATCTATGAAAAATAATTTGTTTTGTTGCATGAAAATGTGAGCTTGATTCTGGTGCTTTTGCCCCGCTGAAATGCCTGTTTCAAATGCAATTCTAGATATGGAGGGTAGACATTATTACAAGAAAATATGCAAGCGCACAGAAAATATTTTTCTAAATCATTTTCTTGCATAAGGCAACTCAGAAGAACTACTCGGAATGGTCGCTGGTAACCCTGCCAACGCTTTTCCAAAGTGCGGATGCCCTGATGGAGGCGTAATCCTGCTAAGGATTGCAAGGTCTGTTAACATTTGAAACAGTCATATCTTTCCTGTAGCATTCTCCCAACCAAAACCTTACTCAAAGGTCAGTCTTTCTTAGTCCAGCGCACAGCTTAAGCTCTGTTGTCCCATAGGCATAATGTTTTGATGTGTGTGGCTGTCTGGCTGAATGTCATTCTATTTCGCTGAACAACAATTAACAATTTGTCTCTATTAGTGGTAGCAGTGTTCAAACAGTTGTTAAAATGAAATCCGGTAGATGGCGCTGCAGTGTTTACATTTTGAGTGCGTCATTCTGTATGATTGCGCTAATCTTGAGAACCACCGAACGAATTTTGACAATTTTCGCTATTGTTTCCACCACTTTTCAAGTATATGTGACAGATTTTGGGCCAAAAACATTTCGTAGCAATTTTGGTACTCAAATTTGAAGGGATATTTGTACATACAAAAATCGAGCAACTACAAGAGTAGTTAGGAAAGATTTAATATAAGCAATATCAGTTTAATAAGAAACAGCTAAAAAAAAACTCTTGCAACAGCAGATGGCGCTAGGTTAATACTTTAAATTATTTGTCTGAAATGTTTATTTAAGTTCAGTTGGTCTTCATATATTCATCGCTTATTATCACGATCAACACAAATAGAAACAGGATCAAAAATCAGCGCTGATTACTGGTTCCCTTTTGCCTCTTTTAGCGAAAGGTTTTTGGTTTCATCCTCGGAAAAACATCTGAGAATATAATTGTCAATAGAAAGCTTCTCAAATTGGTCGTAGGAATACGACACAAAAATTGAAGACCCTCTTCTTTTGTTCCCAAAATAAAAACCCACAAAAAACAGACGGTGTTGAGATGCTTAGGAACAGCTACTTTTATCGATATGAGCTTGTTGTGCCAACGTTTTAAACATTTCCACTTATACAGGGATACTCTCTGAATTATCTTCAAACTGTAGCATCTATTCAAATGACTCAGTATAATAGCAGCACCAACGTTTCCAGGTCTCTAGATTATCCACAGGTAATCGTAATCGGGTTTTCGATATCCTTTCGATATCTCGGAGTCCTTTCTCAGACATGCTGTCAGCTCATTTTTAGCCGCAAAATGTATACCTGGCTGTTGGAGTGTCAGACTCGATTTCGTCGGTTTTTTTTTCATTAAGCGCCAACATTTGAACTACTTCCTTCTTACCACCTCCGGTCATTCGACTTCCTTCATTGTTATGTAAATTAACAGAAATACCCGCTGACGAATAACAAACCAATAGTTATCACGCAGAGACCAGTAATATACCATCCATCTTCGAGAAATACCACACTCAAACAGAGCTGGCACCCAAGCAGTCCCCTGAGGCAGCCCGCCATCGCCATTTGTTTAGTTATCTATGAATCTGTCTTCTTCTGATCTTAACGAATTTCCACTTAATATTCCTTTTACATTGTTGCCACGAAAATAAAAGTTCATCTGCACAGCACGCAACCGTCAACAAAGCTCCGAGGAGCCAACTTCATGTCTGAGTAGAACCCGGGAAATGAGGTGTGTAGACGCGTATATCTTTTGTGACTATTATGCAATTGACTCTTACTCCCCCGTGAGTGAATTCACTCAATTTGTAGATGAGACCAAGCAGAAACAGAACTATTCTAACTGTCACTTCAGAAAACCCAACAAGCCGTGCCTGAGACGATCATCATGAGGAACAGTCATTGTCTTGAGTTCTGTGCGCTCGTCTTCTACATTACGTCGTACAAACGAACGCAGACAATTATATATGTTGTATGCAGATGTACAGTACTTTTGCTCTCATGGGTTATTCTGCAAAACCTGGTAGATTGCAGAGTCGTTTTTTCTTCTTTTTTTTTGCTATGTCGCACTTTCCGAGATCCGAGCGAAAGAAAGATTTTCATCGCTAGCCAACCATGATGATGGCTCCACACAGCGCGGGAGATGGTGGCGATGGTGGGTTGCACTAACTATATTCAGATACTTTACTTCAATTACAGAGTTTTTCTCTAAGTGATGTCTGGGAATTTTACAAATTATATATCAAACGATCGCATAGGCTGGCTGGTGTATATACGCTTCGTCTTGTTCTCTTCCACTTTGATGTGGGATTCTGGAAAATTATCCATTTGCTCTAGGGGGGGCGCACAATTTGCATAAACGCTAGTGGATGGGAAATTACTGAAAGTCAATTCATTAGACGCCTTCTTGGCCATAGGGAATGACGGTTGAAAAGAATCGTGAAAACGTTCTTCCTCGTCGTAGTCGAGTCGCTTAATTTCAATTACGTACTAGAGGCTGTTTGCCGTTAGATACAGAATCAGGCAAGTGTGCGTGTATGAGAGGCACTGTGACGCCGCACATCGGTCATCATACGTCTTTGAATTTCGAAGCCTTCGAGGTTCGAGTGGATTGTTTGACATGATGGGAACTTGGCCGGGATCTCGGCTAAATGAAGACATACTCTGGCAGTTGTACTTGTTTATCAATTTGTTGCCGGAGACTTGTTATATCTGCGAGGCTAATGTATGAATGTGGACTTTGTGCGATGGGAAAAAGTGCAACTTGCGAAAATTGAAATGCGGGCTGCTCTGGAAGTGACATCAGGAAATGCTTTACAGACTGATGATGATGGAAGAGGTTTGTAAGCTGGTTTGCGTTTGACAAAGGAGCATGATTTGTTGTTCTTCGAATGCCCAATTTGTCAGGAATTCAATGCTAGAACGAGGTTATTTATCATTGTTAAAATCAGTGCAGCAAGTCAATTAGCGTCAATTAAAGTCAATTTATCACAAAATTTGTAATCGCTGTCCCTGCTCTCACGGACTACGTTTACTTCGAATGCCCAATTTATCACGAATTTGACGCTACAACGATGTTCTTTATCGAACTGAGCTTACTGAATGTGCAGCAAGTCAACTAGCGTCAATTAAATTCAATGCGAGTCAATCAAAATCAATTCAAAAAAATCAGTCAATTCTTGTCCGAAAAAGTAATTGTGCCTCGAAGATAATTTTCAGATGATTTTGGCATTCCAGCAAATAGTCCTGTATAGCTCAAGTGCTGATGAACATCAAGATGTACTTACTGATTGTGCAACATGTCAACTAGCGTCAATTAAGTTCAATGCGAGTCAATCAAAATCAATTCAAAAAAATCAGTCAATTCTTGTCCGAAAAAGTAATTGTGCCTCGAAGATAATTTTCAGATGATTTTGGCATTCCAGCAAATAGTCCTGTATAGCTCAAGTGCTGATGAACATCAAAATGTACATCTTCTAAAAACATAGCTTACAGTGTTTATTTATAAAATGCTGCATATATTTATAAAATTTATTAGCTTTAGGGCAAGTTAGCAATGGTGCTGTGACCTTGAAATCTATTTTCATGAATCAAATTATCTTGTAGATCCGCATTGTCAAATTGTATTTCTATTGTGCTGTCTAAAAGGACTTCTTTTAACAAAAAAATTATCCTGTGGCACTAACTAATTTAGAGTTTAGAACACTTTTCACGACTATCCAAAGGTAAATTTTGACAAAGTTCTACCCAGTGCATGGGGTTGGAATTGAAATTAGTAAGTCCCCAATCACAGCCACTAATTCTGTCTATGAGTGATTCATCATCAGTATTACGTCACAAGGCAGGCGTTTTCTTCTTTATACCCTATTCCCACCGAGCCGAAACGGAGTTTTCCACGAAAACGACTTCCAATTGCTAGGTTGTAAAAAGAAACACACCTAACACCTTTTGCAAAACTCAGCAAATTCAGCTGATCAGCTGACCGAACAAATGTCACGACTTACAACTTAAAACAATTAATTATTTTCTGAATTAATTTTATTTGTTAATTAATGCGATGAAAATTTATGACCAAAATGGTTTGCACAGAAGTTTCACGCCTAGTGTCTCACAGCTGATTGAAACGTCAAACGAAGTTGGTGTTCGGAGTGAATGCGTCGGCGAGTTTTCGACGAAAACACAGTTTTCGGTGCGGTGTGAATAGGGTATTAATGTCCTGGCCTGGGAAACAATATTTGTTGATCGTCCCAACTTTTGCAAAATTATAAGCTGTATGAAAAAGGTCATCGGCGACTACCGAGTTCCCATTTGCCAAAATTGGCTGTCAAATGATGGGCTTCATGATCTTGGCATGGCGTAATTTTATATGGAAATTTGCGCCAATTGATCTTTTGCTTTGCTTAGGTTCTATGATTACGTAGATAATATAAAGTTTACAGCAACTGTAAACAGATAAATTATGAACGTGTCCTAATATTTTTTCCAGTTTTTGTTTACCGTAAAAATACGTTCTATGTTGACTCATCCTTTTAAATTAAATGCCAGCAGTTTTCTAGTGAACTAAAAATTTACAGAAACACAGCGGGCCTTACTTGTAATCATTTTTCACCTCCACACTAAATATTTTGTAGGTCAAATTTCGCCATAGTGAGTTCGAAAAATTTTGCCTGGGCCCTAAAAATTATTATTAGTATCGCGGAGTATTAAATGATCCGTTTTAAGCTTGAATTGCATTTTGTACTATTTGAAAATAACTCACAAAGAATCCGAAACAGTAGAAATTTTAAAAAGAATTATGTGGATGGAAATAATAAACCCTCTGCAAGTTTGTGGACTTATTACAATTTAAATAAATATAATAATTTAACAAGAGTACCTACAGAAATGTAAAATTAGTCAGCGACATAAGCCCAATAAGTCTTAGCTTAGATTGAATGATCTTCAATATTGTGGGAGGTATGTACCCATCATTGATATTGGCACTCAGTAGCCCCACTGTGACAGCTGACAAGTGACACATCTGACTGACGATGTAAATTTCACTGCCCCCTCGACAATTCCGCGTACCTACTCTTTTGCGATGACAATGAAAAAGAAAGCGCAATTAAGCGACGTGTGCGCACATCCATTCGTAATGACATTCGGTTTTCTTTGCTCTTAATTACCAAGAATCTGCTCTTCATTTCTTTATCCATCACTGCGACTGTCATTGTCACATTAATTTGCATTTCTTTCTTTTCTTTCTTTCTTTCAAAAGAAAACAACTCGACGCAGGTGTTAATTACTCACTCACAGTGCGTACGCAGATCGTTGTTGTCTGTATGAATAGGAAAACATTTTTTCGTTCACCTTCCTTTGTGAGAAAATGAGCGCGCTCGCCCTCTACGGGCTGTGTGTGCTTTTCTTTGGAATCCAGCACCGCACTCTACGTCTAATGATGTCTAATTAAGTTTAATTAAGTTGATTAGTGTTGGCGGCGACGACGAAGACGAGCTTAGATGTTCTGCCAAGATCTAAGGTATGGTATGGTGGTGAATGGAATTAAATGATCTTTAGATGTAATCACAACGGTATTATACCATGGGTGGCCAGTCATAAATAAGAAGATGGGATGCGGTCACCCCTGTTTTTTTTTTTTTTTTTTTTTTTTTGTGTGAACACACCATGTAGCTAGGAGTGATTTATTGCGGGTTCAGGTGACAGTTGGTTCTTGTTTTGTTTGTCTCTGCACACATCAATTTGAGTGCTGTAATGGGGGGAAAGAGATTATGCGACTTGTTTGGGGATTCTAATAACAATAAATTTAAATGGTAATCTATTTTATCGGATTTTACGGGCTAAGCTTACATGCTATTGATGTTGGGAAACAGGAAATGGATTACCTATACGAACGAAATGGATTTCAGCTTTAAATATTTAGGTGTGGATTTTAGTCAAGACTCGTGTGGGGGATATTTGGAGCCTTTTTTATTTTTAAATTGATGTTTCCTTAGAGCGATAAGATGTTACATAAATTGTAACTAAATAAATATGATATGAATCGAATAAAACGAAAAGTTCTCCTATTGGTATCGTGTCGTTTTTCGAGAGAAGTTGTCAAACCCAGTTTCGTCTAAACACTTAAAATGAACCCCAAACCATTCGCCTAGTGACAGCGTAATAAAAGTGTCAACCGGCTTTGTCAGTTATCTTAATTTACTCGTCAGTCAGGAGTTTGCATTGGTATTGGACCAGGAAAGTACATTACAACTTTTATGTTCTGCACAACCACCCAGGTTTAAAAAGGTTAGAGGTTCACTGGTAGCAGTTTAGCACAAAATTATGCAATACATGTTTTCATTTTGACAGCTCAATGCAACGAGCGGATTAGTAAACTGTGCAGCAGGGTTCAATACAGTGTAGTGATTGCGAGGATATATTGAGAACATTTAGAAACTCAGGACATATTAAAGTATTAGTCGGAAAGTTTAGTAAAATTTCTTTTTTGTGGACAGTTTTCTCTTACATAGTGACATTGTGTGCCATTCTTTCTGCACAAATCATTGAGATGTTATTAACTGATTGTTGCATTAGTGAGTTGCATGTAGATAGACAGAGGGCCCATTCATAAATGCAAGCTGTTCAAAGCAAACGCACTGCAAAGCAGGAAGCACTGCGCAAATTGAGGTTGATAATTTCCTGCAAAGCACATATCAGATGTTTATGAAGGAAGAACTGCATTAAAATGGAATTTACGTCAACGCTGTCATTTCAATAAATAAATAATTTTAATAATGAACTGGCCTCTTTATTCAACATGCTTATCTGTAGTAGTTTCACTCATTTTCAAAAAAAAAAAGAAATTAAAAATTAAATTATCAACAGCGCAATAACAGGTTGTGCAAATGCAGTACGATTCTTACACCTGCACAATTGCGCTTAAAATTGCGCAATAAATAAAAATCTACTACATTTATGAACGATTTTCTTAGCATTAACGCAATATCATGCATTTGTGAACACATTTTGCGCAATATTGCTTTTATGAATGGTCTCACAGTCTCGAAAGTATCTGTAAAAATAATCAGATTTATAGGTTAAAGGAGTGTCACTTTATAACGTTATAAATGGAGCCTACTTTAGACTGAAATCCTATCCAAATCAATGGCAGTAAAGATGAAAGTCTAAAGCACTTTTAGCACGGTTTGTTGCACAATTGGTTGCGAACTTTGGTGTTGGTTTTTGCAGTTAATTTGGTTGGTGTCTAAGTAAATCGAAGACTGATTGAAAAATGGAAATTACGGCGAATTTCACTTCAACCAAAAGTAGGTTCACGCTGTTTCTAACAAACTGACACCGGCACCTAGAGCACCCGCTCTCATATATACCTAAAGAAGTGTCTTAGTCTTAGCAATGGCAAAGAGTGAAAATCAGTAGTCCACGAGTGCCAGCGCATATATTTATTGATGGCCCTCCTTCGTGCAATCGCACCACGGCGACGCGATCGACATTGTTCATTACGTGGAGAAAAATAAAGACCAAGTTTCTATAAAGCCCAACAATTCAGACAATTGGTTCACATGGCATTTTCTCTTGTTATAACTTCGGCTCAATGTAAGAAGTTGGATGCATTCTGTGGAATCCAGAGAATTTACAAAAACGCATCCAATTACGGACACAATCGTTAACTGTATGGAAATATGATTTTAAACAAAGGAGTTGACGTGGTAGCCAAGTTTCCTTTAAAACATCCTTTTTATGTCGAAATATTGGCAACAAATATTAACTCCGACTCACCTTATATTTTTCAAAATTGTTGCCACTCCAAATGTCCGGCTGCAACCTGAAAGCAGAAAACAAACAGAAATATTGTCACTGCAAGTTTTTTAGTTAAAAAAAAGAAGGAAACTTCAAAGCGGCACGTATCTCTTAAGCTGCAAGCATAATAGCCCAATCCTAGCCGCAATAAATTGCAACCTTTTATTCCCATTCTTTTAAATCTGTTGTCCTATATTCCACTGGCCATAAATAACATACACCTCACAAGGACTTTCCCATTTGCAAACGCTTCTAATGTGTTTTTTTATTTAATAAGTATTCGACTCACCAAAGAACGAATGTCAATTTCCCAGAATCCCATATTTAGAGTGAAAATTGTACTTTACGTGCACCGAAGAAGAACCACTTACCACACCACAGACGCCCAATATCATCTTGTAAATGACTTTGGGCACCACACAAAGCCGATTGGGGACAAAAAAACACAATTTTGTGTATCGAATGTGCAGCTGATTTGCAGCTGTAAAGAGAGGCAGGACAAAAAAAAAAAGCAGAAACCACTCCACTAAGCCACGAAGGAATGTAACACCTGAGAGCCAACAGCGAAAAAGCCAGTCAAACACACCAAGCACAAATATTTGCACAAACCATAAAATGCAAATGTGAGATACACCGAACATGCAGGCAGTTCTAGAATTTCTTTTGTGGTTATTTGCCAAAGCCAGCAGTGCTGCTCGGCGCACACAATACGATCCCCCTATACCTACTCGTACAACTTGGCAGATCGATAACCCCTTGGAGGCCCTCAAAGGCCGAGAGCGAGCAAAATTAAAGAAAACGACAAACTCGGCTAACAAAACCCATATCTCTATGTACTGACACCAGGACCGGCACCTAGAGCGCCCGCTCTCGTATACACCTAACGAAGTGTCTTAGCCATGGCAAAGAGTGAAAATCAGTAGCCAACGAGTGCCAGTGCATATATTTATTGATGGCCCTCCTTCATGCAATCGCACCACGGCGACGCGATCGACAGTGCTTGGTTTGGTGTAGGCACATATACTCGTACACCGCATGCCCGAAGGGACGGAAATGTCCTTTATAGACGATTTAGCATGCATGCCAATGAGCTAGCGGCGGCTGGTCGCTCTCTGCTGTGGCGGGCAACGCTCATAGATGAGTGTGAGCTGCAAACCAAATAGGTGGCCATTAACATACGAATATGGTGTAAATGAAAGGAATTTGCGGACACACGAGACATGAGCAGCAAAAAATGACAAACCAACCGCGCACTTGGCCAAGTTGGAAGTCCAAAGAAATGGCATAAAGCAATTACTACAGCACCATGGCGAAGGAGATTCAAGAAGTTCATGTTGCAACATAAATAAGTTGCATTAAGTTGATCAAATATTGACACTCGTGCTGCCGATGGCGATGCCGAGGACTGTGGTGAATTTAAATAGAGTCCGTCTGTCGTTGTCGTCAACGTCATTGTCGTCGTCGTCTTCGTCGTCGTTGAGCATGACAGGTGGTTTTAATGCCTTTTAAGTGGGGCTCTCTTGATGAGTGGCGGAATGTCGAACGAAAGTCTTTAATTGCAGAGAGTACCTACCAAACATCTGATGTGTTTGTTAAGTGGTCAGAGTCTATGCACAAATAACATTTGATTGATTGAACGGGATAAAAGCTTAGTAATTGGACAAGAATTCAATGAAAGAGAAACAGAGGTCAAACGAGGACAAAGATTAATGGACAGTCGGCGGCGATTCTCATGACATACATAAGCCGCTTGAATTTAGAAATTGAAAACGTGTTAAACTTGATTAATGTCTTCAATCGAACAGGGGTCGCTTGAAGGTAAAACAAAACAAAGCGCACTCGTGAAATGGAAATCGAAAACGAAAAGAGTTGACGTACGCAAACTGATTTTCACCCAAAAGTGAAAAAGAAACAGCCTTTGTGCTCAAGAATGTTCTAAATAGCTTCTGGCTGGCACAGGCGGAATCGATTTTGACAAAGAACGATCATTCAAAAATCACCATTAGCTGTGAGGATTGCTAACGATTTGAGATACGCGCGTGAAAGTTGCCATCATATTTTTGGAAATATTATTCGATTTTTATTTTTTTAACAGACATTGTCAGGGACTTTGTTTGTTCGATCCACAAGAACGAACCCCCATCTTAATATAAACAATGTCTGCTGTAATATGTGATTGCCTGAAACCATCCGTTAACGACCTGATTGGACTCTACCCGTGCGGTTTTAGGCCTTGTAGGTCCACAACTGTCCAAATATTCGGCAGATCATGGAAAAACCCCAAGAACTCCCAATCGATACTCATCATCGATTTTATGTCCGCATGTGACAGCATTTATAGAGACGAGTTGAACAGAGTTATGTCTATAGTTCTGGCGTCCCTGTCCGAATTTGCAGAAGGTGATGGAGAACGTTCACTGCTCCATATGGCTAAAAAAACAGTGTCTCCGAGACTCTTTATGTCAAAAAAGAATTTAGACAAGAACCTGTGCTGTCATGTTAGATTTTCAACCTCTTGCTTGAGAGAATTGTGCGAAACTCGCAACCCTACAACAGGTTCAGGGGCAGAATTTTCCAAAAGCCTGGGGCCACATTCCGTACATCAACGATCGTCTAACCGATATGGTTTTTGAAACTTTGATCACCAAAATAAGTCATATTCTGCTCGAATATTTTTCACAAACGGCAGCTTTCATTATACGTTTGGAAAAAGAACTGGATTAAGCTCTCAAACTTGTAATTTTATCACTTGGCCGCTAGTTTTGGAAGTCTATCATTTCGACGATAATCGTCTGAAAAGTTACGGAATGAGTGCCCTGTGGAACTACTTGCAAAAAATTGGGAGTGTTTTGTAATACCTTCGCAGTTTCAATACAGTTTCAATACAAGACAATTTAAATTTTAATTTATTTAACTCTTTTTGTAATAATTTTGTATTATTGTTTCGCTTATTAAAATTATGACTTTAATACCGATTATCTGAATTTCAATCTGAAAAGACTAAAATCTAGTTTTTAGGTTCTACAATTTAACCCCGTCTATATTTAAGTTATATTTTAATAAAGAACTAATAACAATTAAGTAATAGTTGAATTAAAAAATAAATCTTAACCTGATTACATTATAAGAATTTATTAAAACTACAGCCACTTTTGCATTTGGTTTCAATGCAAGATATGGATTAAGGTTTGCAAAATTATAACAAGGAATTGCATTTAAGCCCTTCCAAATTAGTTTTAAATATATTAGTATTACTTATGAAATGAAATATACTATTTTGTCACTTGGTTTAGCATTTAGAATGTGGTTTCAATGGAGTACATAATTGACGACTGGTGTGGGGTATTTTTAAGAGAAAAAATAATATAAATTAATAAAAAAATTAAAAAAATCATACAGAATCATATGAATGAAAATATTCTTCTTACAAATAATAAGAATGTTCAAAACATTCTGTAAAGGGTCAGTATTTATTCGCTCTATTTTCTTTTAAGTTCTGGGGCGCAAAGTGATTTTAATTGGATTTGTTTCGGAAGATCAAGACGGTATAGAGATTCCAGTTAATTGACTCAAAAATAAATAAAAATCTCCTCTTCATATACAAAAAAGTAAGTACTGAACCCAAATTCATTTATATTAATATAATTCAAGTACAGATACGAGAGTTTTACTTTATTAAAAGGTCTAGAAGAATATATGTTGAAGGGAGTAAAGCGGCACAATGTATGGGATTATTTTCAAAGGTAGAAGGGACTATGCGGCCATGGGACTGAATAACTCACACCCAAGGTTTAGAAATTATATCGTATGAATTGTCTCATAATAGTTAGTATTAAAAACAATATATTTTCTTTTATAAGATATTAAAATCAAAATCTAATAAGCATTAAAATAATTAAATTGTATTTTATTTTAATATTCCATGGATTTACAAAAAAAAAAACAAAGAAATATTGAATCTAAGGTATTAGTATTACATTTTAATATTAAGTTCATTTATTTCGAATGTAAATGTATTGGAATACTATAACTTTGCGTTATATAGAAGAATATCAATATTTTGTAATAGCACACATTATTCAAAATCAATTAATATTCCATTGACTTTCTAATTTGAATGTATGAAAAATACTAAATTTCAATACTTTCTCTTCGTCGTCATATATGCCAACCGAAAGATATTAAATTTAGTGAAAGAAAAATCAATTTTTAATAGTGTACGTCGACATCATTGTCAGAACAAAGCGAGCCGTAACTGGTACGCTTGCAAGTATCAGTACAAAAGTAGCAAAAATGTTTTTATAGGTGAATGCGGTAGACATAAACAAGACGGGACACACAACATCGTAGAATCGAACAGAACGCCACATTGGACAACTACAATTTTGACATAGTAAGGGACTTTGTGTTTGAAAATTACACCAAAGTTGCAATCAAGCAAAGATTTACTTTTGCGAATCGCTGTTTACTTGGACCTAAGAAGGCAATTGATAAGTAAGATGTTACCGAGAAACACCAAGGAAACTCTACATAAGACACTCATGATCCCAGTCCTGCTTTATGGCGCAGAAGCATGGACGTAAGTAAGCGCGGATGAATATGTCCATTGTCACCTCAAAAGCATAATTCTTCCAGTGATTTTCGCTCCCGTTCGCTTTGACGGGCTTAGCAGGAGGAGATTTAACAGCGAACTAGATCGTACGGTCGTCTAAGGTGGCTTGTACATGTAGAGCGAATGGACATCAACGCTCCGGTCCGGAGGCACAACGCAGTAGAGGAAGACCTCGCCTTAGACGGCGGGCGCAAGTTTAAGGGGACCTCAACTGAGGCACCCTCTCCTTACTAAAATCATTAACTTATTGAAGAAGTTGTCGCAAACAATTTCTAAAATTGGCCTGCAGCAACAAATGACAAACATTGAAAAGACTGACAGAAACAAGCGTTAAGAACTGCCAGTACTTTCCCGCATCTAGGTACTAGTCCCTGGTCGAGATATTTTCCACCCATAAAAATGCAAATTCATCCTCATTCGCTTACATCAATAAACCAGGATAACAACGCAGCCGAATGAGTAATAAACTTGATTTTAACGATCAAAAGTGAGCGCAACAAAAAATCAAGTCAAAGTGTATTCATGCGGTGTATCTGCTTACATACGTTAATGTACCTGACACATTTTATCAATTCCCAGCGCATTTAACTGTTAAGTGATCTTCAATCCCAAACCGACTGATCAATACTACCGCTTAGCGAGCAGCGAGGTACCCACTACACTGTACGACGACGGCAACGGCTACTAGACGTAACATCAGACCGCGCATGTGAGTCATTGTAGATACTTTTGTGTTGTTTAAGTTTTATTAAGTGTTCAACGTTGTTGTATAAAAACTCGTTAAACGAGACACCGTTAGTTCGCCAAATGACATTGACCATAAAAATGGAAGCGCGATTAAATCAAGTACCATACCCCTCAACAATTTTCGGGGATACAGAACATCCACTCGTATCTCGAAAATTCCGCTGAAACGCGGTATTTGTTGGATGTTAATTAGCTGATACACCACAAAGACCTTGTACCCCCTGGCGGCAAAACATTGACCTCTGCGTAATTGATGCATCTCTAGTTTGGGATAGACTGATTCCGAAGCGGATACATGTTGAATGATCGATTCCTTTATTGATGTAAACAGAGAGAACAAGTGATGTTGTGCGGTTAAGCAGTTGTGTCGAATGAACTTTGGAATGATGTACGTAGATGGAATCTAGTCGTGGAAATGAGGTTCGTCGCGGAATGTTGTTGCGACACGACTTTCCGAATGCCATACAGAAAAGGGTTAAGAATGTTGTGCGATAAACAGCCAATAGACCGATTTTAACAGACAAATGCTATCGACCTAGAATTTGGAAATGTCTCTGAGAACCACTCAACTTTATACTTTCACACCCTGTTATCTGTGACTTGTTACAAAATTCCCTGTCGATCCTCATAAACTCTATCCGATTGACAAACAAACAAACAATCAAAACAAATGCATTTCCAATGAATAAATACACACACGGTTACTTTACTGGTACATGTAGAAAAAAAATAGTACCCGACCCATGTTGACTGCATTTACACCCACAATAGTTTTTAGATTTCTGCATTCTTCAAGTGTATAAATTTTATTTACAATTCAGTGACGCATTGATGCAATTTTTCTCACTCAGTTCGAGTTGTTTGCAATTTTTTTTTCTTTTCCCCCAAACCAACGGAGGTTGACTTCAATTGACAACAATGGGTCCGCATGCTGAAAGAGTGCCAAGTCAGACAAAGGAACATATCACATTCGGTGGTAGAAATAGTACAATTAAACTGCTCTTATCCGCCACTCGAAACCACCATCCACACTGAGATAGATATCTGGCAGTGGCAGAGCACGAGCCTCACTCTTGTATATCGTAAAGCTGTGTGTTGCGAAAAAAAAAACAATCGAATCCGAGTAGTTCCGAGATAGCTTGTTAGATAGATGGATTTATTTCAGATGAAACACCTCTGCCACCGATCCGCAGCGGTAGCTGAAAAAATTTAGATATGGATAGTCCAATAAAATTGAAGTGAAATGCTAATTCGTATTCGAATTTGAATTCGCACTCGTGTTCGTATTCGACGCGAAGATGTTTGTGGGTAGTCTTCTGATGGTAGTAGGAACAAAATGCTAATTGGTCATTAGTTCCAGCTTGGGATTTGTACCAGATTAACACTAAATTGGACGACCGCAAGCGAGTTCAATGTCTCTCGCTTTGGTCGCTTCAGTTGACAGCGCTAGTGGGACGAGGAGTACGAATGATTTTACAGCGTTGAATTAAGCATAACCCATCATTGATTGATTCACCCTCGCTTTTCTTGTTTATCATCAGAGCGTAAATGCGTGAAACTCCATACCGCGTTACATTAAAGAATACGAAAAGTATTGAAAAATGATTAATTATTTTTCATTTAATATTAATATTAAAAATTTTATTTTTTAAAATTTGAATTAAGAAAATTAAATATTGTTTTAGAATTTTTCGCAGTTCACTATTAAAGACAAATTACAAAATTATAAAATTGTTAAGGCATACTTATAACTATATCTTACTGTTTTTAAGCATTCACAAATAGAAAAATAGATAGAAAAAATTGACAACTCACAAAAACAAAAGATTGTTAAATTGTTTAGCGAAGAATATTGTTTCTTTTTTTTTTTGTTTCAAAAACTTTCAGCTGAAAGTTCTGGCTTTAACCATTAACACCTCATTTTTAAGTTTTCAAGAAAATTATAATTTTATAATTATAATCAAAAATTAAATTTTTTGGGTTTATTTCAACCGACACAAACTGTTGTTTCACTTGTTTTCAGTATTTTTCAAAAGCTTTGCGAACAGAGAGGAAAACTGTTTGAGTGGGTTTTACACAGTTCGCACTGCAACTCTTTTCTTTTGTTTTAAAGGGAATGTTGGAAGTATTTTTCAGGAAAGCTGTTTTTTCATAGTTTTTTTCTCTCAGCTAGATCTTTATGTAAATACATCCCAAGCAACATGAACTCAGTGGGCAGTTGACAAGGAAGGTAGCTTCTAGTCTACTGAAGAAAATACCGATATATCTCAAAGAAACGCACTTTTAACAAAGGAGATTGATTGCCAAAAGTTCAAGACCTTAAAAATATCAATCGGAATAAATGTACGACTCACCGAAGCTATTAAATCCCCAGTGGACCTGTTGCCACAAAAATCGTACTACAGGACATTGAGGATTTTTCGTCATTCAAGATATTGCAAACTCCGTTTTCATGGTCGCTAAAAAGCAAAGGACGTCCAAGTGCTATTGAATAAATAGAATTCGTTTATAGGGATGAACTGCAAAATGCTGCTCTACAACTAATCGGTAACAGTCAAAGCGATTTAGACAGATTTGGAAAAGTTTGACCAATGGTTTTACCAGCGGAATACCTTTCCAGAATGTTCTCATGTAAGTTTACTTTGTTAATTGGTCTTCCTAGTGGGACCAAATTTTTAAATATTAAAACAGCCTTTCTTAGGTTTTTCTAATTTTTCTCCATGTTTGATCATATTTGGACAGCACAAGTCGTGCCACGGAACTTCATTCTCTCTGAAAAGGTTACAAAAGGCTGTATGCCAATCTTCAGTTTGTCTTTGAAATGGTTTTAGAATCTTTATTCGATATGATATCCATGAGCTTTCGAACATCCATGTGCCTTTTCCTAGTACCATTCAATAGCTTTCGGACTAGGGGGCGTGGCATTTCCTAGAAAACAGATGCTTATCTTGATACAAAATGTTATACAAGCCAGAGTTGCAAAATGTTAGTACATGGATGAACATTAACTGAGCGGGGTGCCTTGAAAAATGTGGGCATTGTTGTTTACGGGTTGCCACGCCTCCAAAATACCTACAAAACAAATATTGAAGTCCCTATTTCTCCATTTTATAGTAGCTTAAATTTTAAAATTTTGAACTTGAAGGTGCATTTTGTGAACAATGCACTTAAAAAATATATGAATTTTGGAACAATAGGGCGTGTCACCTCCCATACAAAAAAATCAATCGAAACACAATATCTTAATATTAAAGACTGCTTTAGCCTTGGAATTTGGTAGATGGACGACGGATGTAGATTGCCTGTTAAAAGTATCTCGCAAAATGTGGGACTGATTGGAAAACAGGGCGTGATCCTTCCCATATGAAAGAAAAATATTCAAAACGCTATTTCTTAACGCTTGTGGGAGATAGAGCTGTAAAATTTCTCAATCTTCAGCCTTCTTGAGAGAATATTTATTAATATTTATGAACAAGTAAAATTAATTTACAATATTTATACAAATAAATTACAGCCTGTAGTTAGTACCGGGGCTTTCGGCTGAGATCTTTAGAGAAGATGAACCTTCTTTGCGACGACAATTTTGCTCTTTTGGGGATTTCTTTGACAGAGAACTGAGCCCTAATCACGTTTCAGAGGACTTTCGTTGAAACGACGAAGATCCAAAACTAGTTTCAAGGCTTCATCCAGATAATCCAGCATTCTATAAAACAAGAATACTATTGCCTCTGTTCAAAACCAGAAAAAAAAATATTCAAACTTTTTGATCGTAAATCCCTCCAGTTACTTACTCCACTTTTTTCAGACCATTTGACTTCACAGCTCTCGTACAAATTACCGTTGGCGATGGTACATAGCTATCTCAAAAAAGTCGCATTTTATCGACATATTGCAAAATTCATATTGCTGGTCCACATATTTTACGCACCCATAACAAGACCGTGTGCCACTTCTTACACTTGTGCAACCCGCTCAACTTGACACCTATGCAATCGTTCAGTAATCTGTGCGTTGTCGTCACTTTCGATGCAATAAAATGTCCGATTTAACGAAATTGACAGGCATTAAGTGTTGGGTAACATCAGCCGATGATCGTAAAATTCGTTGCATGATGTGAACGAATAAACATTTGTTTGTTATTTTATTACAGGCGGCATTTAGGAAGTGTTTCCCGTTTTAGATTGTCGTCAAAATACTGGTTATCAATGCAATATCCAATGAACTCGGAAATGGTTTCGTTTTTAGGTCTCAGCAAGTTTCAATGAAATTTTGATCAAACTTCTCTAAATCACTAAAAAAAAATCTCCAACTTCATATGAGAACATACAAAAAGCGGTTTTTCTGAGGTTACAGTCATTACCAGTATTTGACGAGGGTTTTTGTGTTATTATTTTGATTTATAATATCTAGGTACCCTTTCATTTCTAAAGCTTGCAGCAGGAGTTGTTATTGTCAGACTGCGTTCAGAAAAAACGATAGAAAAATTAGTCTAACTTTAGGCGCACGTTGCAAAAACGAATGTACTTATTTTAATTATTTACAATATTCTTTTGTAGACTTAACAACGTCTCGTACAGGGACACGGATTTGAGCGAATGTAGAGCGGATGACCGCCAATCGATGCTCCAGTCTGAGCAAGCATTCCGATGGCTGGGGAGGTTTATTAACTACTCTTGCAAAAAGTGCAATGGTGGTGATTGTCTTACCCCTAAGCTGAAAAATGCGCACCTTAACCGGTGGACCTAAGGGAAAACAAGTAAAAGTGTTACTATCAGCCTGGCCGATGCTTTTATACCCTCCACTGCATAAAAGTCATGCAAAACTGGTTTTGTATGGGAGGTACCAGAACTACTTGACCGACATAGCCCAATTTTAATACCAACCTGACGACGATAAAAATAAGACCTCTCAAAAAATTTCAATTGCCTACGTGGATTCTTTTGGACGCTATCGTGTTCTAAACAGACAGAGAGACACAAGGGTCTAATATTGATTTTGTATTGGAGGTACCCGAACTACTTGACCGACATAGCCCATTTTTAATACCAACTTGACGACGATAAAAATAAGTCCTTTCACCAAATTTCATTCGCCTATGTCAATTCCTTTGGGCGCTATGGTGATTTCAACAGACAGACAGACAGACATACAGACAGACGGACATGGCTAAATTGAATGTGATCCTAATTCAGAATATATATACTTTATGAGGTCTCCGGAGACTCCTTCTTGGCGTTACTAATGTAATGACAAAGTGAATATACCTTCCTGTGGAGGGTATAAAAAAGAAAACAACCGTCAGCCAGTGATGCCATCTTGACTGCAATGGTACTCGATTACTTGTGAATTTTTGTTTCATATTACTGCATTACGAATGGAAGTAGTGAGATAGCTCCCACAAACTTTGAAGCGAACAATAAACTACATAATAAGAAAATTTAATTTAATTAAAAGCGTTTGTTTTTTTAGTTAGAAGCTTTCAAAAGTGCTCAAAAGATGACCAAATTTGTTAGGAATTTTTGAAAATTTATCAGCTTTTTCTCTTTCAAAATCATTTATCAACCTTTTTTCCGTTAGCTTTCTTACATGTTTATATCTACCGACGGACATAAAATGTAACTTCTTACAGACAAGGGCCTAAAAGGTGAACCTGATCATCATGCCAGGTTAATTTGTTTGTACATCAAGTCAAGATTTCAAACGCAATACCCAAAAAAAGTTACTAAGTCAATTTGAAGCCATCTCTCTCCTTCCACTTATGTAACAACAATTCTTCAATTAAACTTGACAAAAGTCAACAACGCAAGTTCCTCATTCATTTGACGTGTGTTTTAAATTCCCAATCAATTACAGTCGTACAACCGTCGTCTTTGTTTGTCTTTTGTTTGTTGTTTGTCAGACCACTGCGCATAATCCAATCTTACGCAATCCACCAAAATATTTGACAGGAATGCCCCGTACCTCATTTTGTTTCGCACAGTTCTTTGTTTATTTGCATTTCTTTCGCTTTACATATGCGAATGTGACCTACATTCACATGTAAATTTAGGCATGTTGAATTTTCGATCGGAAAACCCACCAAATCGCAACGGAACATCACAAAGAACTGGTTCGGACAAATAAACGGACAGTCACCTTTTTTGTTCTTTATGCGGCCACTTACGACTTGCAGTCGACCGCTCTGCTCTGACCGCACGGTTCATTGAAAAAATGCGGCCCATATGTAAATTTCCACAACAGATATACATACATCACTCAAAAGTATTACCCTTCAATGTGTCATATTACAGGTACTAGGTACTGGCACTGCAAGTCCTTTGTTGCACATAGCCACTTCAGCCTGCATAGTGCACCGTGCACCGTGCACAAGACAAAGAAGCCTAATCGAACAAGCACTATGAATAAATCAATTTACTGATCATGTGGAAATACTCGTACGGTGCATATTGCTTTTTTAATTTTTGTTGGCAACATTCCTCAGCTGTCGCTTGTAACACGTGTTTGGTCTTCCGCACAAATCGCGCCACCCACCCGCCGCTGTTGTGTGTGGAACAACAAAAAAATTACATCAAATAGCCAACCTCTGATCAATCTGCACTTATTCACCTATGTAATGTATCTAATGCAATATCGAATGCATGAGGTTTGCTGCGGGCTGGACCAAAGAGAGAAAATGAGATATTC
This sequence comes from Cheilosia vulpina, assembly GCA_916610125.1. Taxonomy (NCBI): domain Eukaryota; kingdom Metazoa; phylum Arthropoda; class Insecta; order Diptera; family Syrphidae; genus Cheilosia; species Cheilosia vulpina. The sequence continues at coordinate 48,502,898 of OU744279.1, forward strand.
TCTGGTAGATCGTAAATACATTACACCTTGGCTCACCTCTGGCGGCATACGACCGGCTTGACAAGAAACTCGCGCGACAAGCTTTGGCGCAAGCGTTGCTGTATCCAAACGACGTATGGCATACTGTCCACTGGTATAGCCGAACTGTATGTTTCTATGGGTGTTCTAGCGTTATTTGATTTTTTTTTGTTTCACCAGAAATACCGGTAACAATCGCGTGCTGTCTGTTGAAACTGTGCAGACAAAGAATGGTGTACCGCCAACACTCCTTGTGTCCAATTGAAGGAGAGGTACTTTTTTATGGTAACGTTTATTTAATAATTAGTCACTGAATACACTGACAGAAATATCTGAACCATTTAATTCTGTCGTTGCATTTGAATATTCTTATGTGTAATCGTAGTTTAAGGCTTCACTTGCATAGCAAGCACATTGAACAAACGTATTAAAGACGGGAATCAGTTTGGATTTTTTTACAACCAGCTTCAATGCTATACAGACCTGAGTGTGCGCTAAAAAAATACGGTCTCAAATGACTAGAAAGAACAAGTGACTTATCTTTCTTTTCTAATTTAACGGGCTACAGACTTGTGATGGAAGCTCTACCTAAGACACTGCAGCCCACCTTTCTTCTGCTTCTAGTTGTCGAGACCTAAACATTGGACGTTGAGGGGATGGGGCAGTCTTCTTTGTCGCATTAAACCTGGGGACTTGGCTGCCCCTCTTGGATTGGTCTATTCGCTGAAAGTGCCCAATGGGACGAGTAGTCCATTGGAATCTGTTTTTGTATCTTCTTTTCCATTCACATCTTCGCACCAGAAATGATTGCTTCAAAAGAGCTCCATATCGCATTAAAGAAGATCTTTCAAAATAATGGTTGTATCCTTCGAGTCAAAAGCTTTGAACTCAACTATTATGTTAAAGGGAGCTTAGGTTAGGGTTTTTTTTAAAGGCATCGAATTTTCTACTAGGATCCGTAACTCATCTTCAGGTCTACCAATTTGGAAAATCTCCACATCAGCCACTGAAGATTGGGCACTGCGAAGAGGCAGTGAGACGGAAGGAAGGCAAAGCTTTGACGAAGTCGAACGGCCACTGAAAAGTATTGCGCTTCTAAAATTCCAACTGGTCAGCTTTAGAAGCTCACAAAAACTTTTTTAATTTTAAATTATCCACTGTGACCTACATTAAATCGCAATGTAAAGGTTTAAAATGGTTGTAAGTAAGGCTCATTGATTTATCGCAGTGTAATGGTAGCTAGGGCTGAGATACATTTCTTTGTATATTTTATATACTTACTATATTAGGATCGCAGTTCAGCCGAATGTAGCTGTTACTTGTAGGTACATAGAGTGTGTAAAGAGATCGAATGGAGTTCAATTGACAGAGTTTACATAGAGGGATGTGTGTAAAGATTCCCCTGACAGTCAATATCCTGTTCGAAGGACGGTTGTGATTTTTTTCTCCAAGAGAAGCCAACTGACGAACTTGATATTATCGGAGGATTTTGCCATCCAATATGCCATTCAAACCCAGAATACCTCCAAGTCTTGAAATGCCCGTCATGAGGGTCAAATGGTTCAGCGCCAGTACAGCGTCTTTCAATTTTTTGTTTTCATTTCAAAGTCTGTCTTCTAATTCGTCGAAGTGCCTTCGCCATTCTAATAATCATATCCACAAAAAGAAACCGCAAATCTGACATCATACTTATAGCTCCTAAAGAGCCACTCGAATTCTTTATGACTACTCAATCGTAATGACTGGGAATTTCCAAAGACACAGCGCTCATCCAACTGCCATACAAGGAAGTGGATTGCTCGATCCACAACTCCTCTCGCTGATCATCCGGCAATTCAAATGCCATACCAACCGCGTGTAGGTTACATCGAATAAAACGATTAATTTCTCTGCCATCAAGATTGGCGGCCGAAATTGGTCGATTATGTGCGCTTTTGGAGATCCCCCCCCCCAGAGAAAGCAATCTATACCTATCAGCAGACTAGTAGCGACACCCGCAGCATACGGTAAACCGTGGGTGTTTATTATTCCACCAACGAGTGCCGTGCGTATGCACTATCCGTCATGGTTTCCAACGCGAACAAAGCCTATCTCTCTGCCAAATAATCGCGACGCAATTTAATTCATTCACCCGTTCACCGTTCCATTATGTGTCGCACATCCGATGGAGAGCGAGTACCGCTATGTAAACTAATTGCGTTCAATTATGAAAGACCGTTTGGTCAACAAGCGACAAAATAAAAAAATCCCCATGTAAACAAATAAAAATCTGCAAAAAAAAAAGTTTGAAAACCGAAAACTGAAAGTTGCAAAGAATTCCAAAGTGCAAAGGCGAGTTCCGGCAGCGTTGTCCGTCTGGAACTGGGCTACACTTTTATCGAATTATATCATGCTTGGGTGTCTGTACATTGAAGTTAGATAAATTTTCCGATATGCGTAGTGTTTTGGTTGCCAGCGGAAATGTATGCAAATGGCGGCGGTTTCGCTTGCGGAAGGTGAAATGAAGATTGACTGACTGAGGTGGAAATGCATGGTTGTTTTCAATATGTGCTTGTTTGTTTTGATTTCTCATTCAAAGTCGTACTCTTTGTCGCGGAATTTCGAGAAAATATCAAAGACCAAAGAAAAGAACTTGAACACATAGAATTCTTTACAGTTATGTTTTACCAATTTTTTTTAACAGCAAGAGCACAAAATTCTCTAATTTACAAAGGCTTTAATTTATTTAATCAACTGCCTAATTTTGCTAAGAGCATAACAAATTTACGAACATTTAAAAATTGTGTAATAAACTTTGTTAAACTTAAATTTTAATCAATAAAATGTAACAATGTAAAAAAATAGCACAAGAAAAAATGCTAAATAAAGAAATCTATCTATCTATCTACCTTATCTTAAGTGGTGCTCAAGTTATTTGAGGTAGAAAATGGGATATGTGAAAACCACTTACCATTATGGTTGTTAAATCGAGAGTCTTGGAAAGAGGTTAGTCCTCAAAAGTTTTGATGCAGCTTAATATTTTTTTTTTTAAATTTTCGTACAAAATTTTTAATAGTTCACAGTGCGCCGTACTATAATACAAAAATTTAGTCTCGACTTAAAAATTTACGGAAGCTCACAATTGCAAAATTTATATCGAAAATTAAGCCACTGGGCCTTACCAATAAACATTTTTAGTTTCGACTCTAAATTTTAGTAGTTCACAGTGGGCCTTACAATAATCATTTTTAACCTCAACACTAAATATTTTGTGGGTCACAATATGCAATTTTATATGGAAAAATTCACCATTGTGAGTTCGAAAAATTTAGCTTGGATACTAAAACTGATTATTGGATTATCGCGGAGTGACTTTATATTCCATACAAATTTTGCAATTGTGAGCTTCTGTAATTTTTAAGTCGAGACTAAAATTTTTTATTATAAATAGTATAGCGCACTGTGAACTATAAAATTTCGAGTCGAAATTAAAAATATATATTAGTAAGTTCCGTTAACTTTGATCTTGTGAGGCCAAGGCCCAATTTTCGTCGCAAAATTCGTCAAGTTGAAGTCTGCGAAAGGCCAACTTCTAATACACGGCGAGGAATTGACGGCCTCGGATTCTACTGAACACTTTTACGGACTGCGGCAATGTTCTCGGTCGATCTATCGTTCCTTTGCCGCACGAGCAGTGTTGGCATAAAAATATTTGGACAAATCTGGAATTATGCCAGAAAAAAAACTCAGCAATGCAAGTTTCTATGAAAGTTCACAAATTTGTTTTTTATTTGAAAAAAGAGCTGAATACGAAAATGATAGCATACAGTGAAAGCAAGTGTGCGAAAAATGTTGAAATTATTTTTTGAAAAGAACAAAATATAATAATGGCGAATGCAGACAAAATGTGTAATAAAGAATTATGGAGATTTCTGGTTGTTAAAATTCTGCAGCCAGGTTTATAATGTGAAAAATGCAGACAAATCTGCAGTTATGTCAACGCTGCGTACGAGTGTTGGCTGATTATTTACCGGACCGGTTGCCTCAAATGTGGCCACCATACGGCGTTGGATAGTCGACTTTGAAGGGCCATCGTGTTTGGCGTGAAACGGGCGTAACGCGCCAAATGCTTGCACTAACGAACACTCATATTGATTATAAATTTTAGTCATTTGACGCGTAATATCAGCGACTGAATAAAAGTAAACAAAAATAGACAGGCGCCACCAAAACACAAGCTGCCACCATCGACCCGTCCCAATGGGAAAACCCTTTATTCGTATCATTTTCCTGGCAAATTTTGACATGCTAACGTCATAAAGATTCGGAAATTTGGTGGTCACTGGTCTTTCGTGGGAGTACGCTGCGACAGCCCGTGTGCCAAGACGCTTGACAGCCGATCATCACCAGGTCCTGATATGAGTAAAGCTTTAGGGCTATAGATTCCCTTGAACTCGCAAACTCTGGTTCCAGTTTCTTTCACATTTGGACATCAGTTCAGGTCTTAAATGAGGACCGCATGACGCAATGGCTCTATAGAGTTTACTGACCTCAGTACAGTTTCGTCACAAGAGGCAGCAGCTTTCGAAGAAGGCATTGAAGTAGGTTTCTAGGTCTTAGACAGACTTAATTGAGTGTATCATATTACAACGAAAACAAAATGCTACAGGAAGAATATCACTTTTGTGTATTGTATTTAGTTTTGGTTTGAGCTCTTTGAGCTTTTATCTGGGGATTCGAGAAACCCCTAAGCTCCATATTCCGCGATTGGACCGTTCATAAGCACAAAAAATTTCACATGAAAGACTTATCCCCAAACCTAAGGCTGACAATCAGTTAACAAATAAAATTGAACTGCGGGTAGTATCTATTACCTCAAGAACCTGAAGTCAGTCGATGCCACAGCAGAACATCACATACATAAATAAGAGCCATCCGATTATGGGAGTACCTAAGTCTCCGAGATGATCGCGATTACAACTTTTACGCAGTAAAAGAAGACAAAAGAAAAGCATAGACCGCTCCTAAATAAATCAACGCCCTTTTCAAGGCATTATCTCTGTCAAAACTCGTCCCATTGTCTGTGCCACTCTAAATTCATCGATACTAATCAATTTTTATGGAAAATTTACATAAAATCTGAATAATCTCCACCCAAACGCAAGCCATCAGTTTCCACGCGAGAACTCTCACTTAACGTGGGAGGGGAGGGAAAAGAAAGCCAAGTCAATCAATAAAATCGTTTGTCTTCCATACGGACAACAATGTATCAGCAGCGCCCCCCCCACCGCTCCAAAAGAAGCCTCTCCTCATAGCTTGGACAAAGCCTCTAAAGACTCTCAGGTTACTGCGCGCTACATCTCATGTTTGCGACCCAATTTTTGCCGACACGGCACCCAGGCATTCGAGACCGTATCCATCCAAGTCATCTCCATCTCGCGCTCAGCTGTTTGGTGTGTGTTTTCCACATGCTCAGCCCAGCTCTGGCGAACAAACGATTAAATGCAACATTGTGCTACTGCGAGACCGCACTAATCGCGCATACAATTCGAGGTTTGTTGCGGTCCTGGTATGTCGGTGTGTTTATTATTTGTTTCACCATAGATACACGAAGATTGTTTGGGACGACTACACCGATCATGTGGTCCACATTCGAGGCACCGGCCGGTCCTATAGACCGAGTTATGATCCATCTAACGTGGGCTACGGTAAATAAGTCACTAAATCGGGCTCACGTCCAAGAGATTTGTGCAGCTCGCTGCCTCTTCGTGTTGCATGCAATCGAAATTGAATAGCAGCGGATTGTTGGGATCTCCATCTTCTTCCGGTTCGCGGTTGCAGCTTACATACAAATGTCGCTCTCATGCGCTAGAGAGACGTAACACACAGACTCTGACACGGTTCGTATTGCCGCGTATCCATAGTGGACTGAATGGTAGACGACGGGTATCTAAGTGGCATGTTGCCAGTCATTGCAGCTCGGCTACTGTCGTCGTGGTGCAGCAGCGAGATTACGCCTGAGCGTCGTCGTCGTAGTCGTCGTCCGTCCGACTTCGTCTATGGCAGCTGAACTCGTGTAATTACAAGTTAAACTAACGGTTAAGTAATTAGATTCCATTTGTAATGGAGTATGGATGCTGCGGCTGGCTGCTGCTGCTGCTCTTTACAGCTTTTTTTCGCTTGGTGATGCCGTGTCGCAGCACACTGCGACTGTTGTTGCTGTTGCTGCTGGTGCTGTTTGTGTGTAGCTAGATTTATTGGTTGCAGCTCGTTTGGGTGGCGTTGCATTCGTTGGGGGGCCGATTTGCATATTTGCATTTGAAACCGCAGGATGAGATAGGTAGACGGGGCTGCAGCGCTTCCCCTCGCCGAGGGTCGATGATCTTTGACAGCGCGGTTTGACATATTGTCAGTGGGTCATGGGGGCTGCATGTCGCGGATTTCATTGAAATTTATGTTAATGCCCGTACTTTGGCTATATAGATATACGAATTCGACTGAGAGATAAGGATGCCTGCGGTTTGCAGATGCCTGGCATTTGCACTGAAGATGCAGTAAATACATCATTCACTGACAGATTGATGTTTAATGGGGAAGAGGCTTTGGTTCCACTCTGGGTATGCGACTAACCGATGGTGAATACCAAGCATAAAAGTTGCCATGACTTACTTGCGACGGTTTCGGAATTTCTTCACAAGTGGCTGGAGTTGGTCTTTTTTTATGGGAGCCGAGCTGGAGGTCAGGCGATGGAGAAAATTTCGTGTTTGCAACTAGCATCAAATGGGTTCTTTGTGGGTGATGCTCTAGAGAATGAAATTTTGTTTTAGGGCAGTCTGAGAACGGTTGGTGGAGAGGGCTCAAACATCAGAGTCGGCGTTAGATCTTTAAAACGCCGCCTCTTTGGAACTCATGAGATTTTTCAAACCTAAAAGTGGGCTGACTGCTATTAAGTAGACATCTACTTTGAGGATATTCGAAAACTGCTGCATTCAAGTCTCAAAGAAGAGTAGGCCTACGTTGATTGTTAAACCCAACTTTCATACCTTAAAATTATGTTGTTTTTTTTTTTTTAATTGGCAACACTTTTTCCATCGACTATCAATGGGACAGCTGACAGTTGATTTGTGCCCATATTGAACTGCTATTTGACACCATAGGAGATCGTTTACCATTTCACAAATAACTTACGATACACGGCTCAACCAGCTCGAAAAGTAGAAGTTTTTTTGGAGGTCTGTCCTTTGTTTGTCATTTAACCAAAGCCAAACGACACAGGGGCCCAATCGACTTCACGGTGCTGAAAAATGTCATCAAACCTTAAAACATATCAAAATCACGATTCTTATAAAACCTTTTTGGACAAAGTTTTTCAGGTAATGTTATCGTAAATATAACTGAGGAATATCGTTCTGAAAAGGGTCTAGACTGTCTCCAAAACCCTTAATATACTCCCAGTATGCATACCTCAAACGATCTGTCGGACAGTCAGAATGATCGGATCGTTTCACGAAATTGACTGCTTGATGTCTGGTAGGCTATATCTGTATCTAAAATTATCAAGCATTTTTCTCAAACTTGAGGTTTTAAACTTCCTTTTTACCAATTCGCCATTTGCCATCTGTCATCTTTTAAAGGTAAGCCAACTGACAGGAATGAAGCAGATTTCAGCGAATACGATAATATTTCCCTATCGATTATTTATAAAAGCAAATATAAATTGAAAACCTTGCTAAAAATAAGTCAATCTTTAGACGGTTGAGCTTCCAATTCTACTCAAAAGCCTTAGATTGACTTACAAACAATAATGTTTATAGCATGACCACGTTTTCATTTCCCTTCTTACTGTAAGAGAAGACAGAGATCACCCGGTTGAACCCCCTACTTTGGGTCGAGTACCATTTAAAATCAAAGAAATATAAATAATTCAAATAGATATTGTGAAAGAAATGCCCTTTGATAGTTTTTACTTCTTATACGGTGAATAAAAACGCTTTTTATCATGGAGAATCAAAATCCCCAATCGGTTCTGAAGATTTCAATTATTTTCCTATAATAGAGTGATGTAAAAAATAAGTGAGTTTGAAGAGAGTTCTGTAGCTATTCCTGTCAAAACGAAATGCTGTTAGCCGGTTGAGCCCCCCAATCGGTTGTGAAGATTGGAATTGATTTCCTATAAAAGAGTGATGTCAAAAATGAGTGAGTTTTCTCAACAAGACAGTTTTGCATCTATTCCTGAAAAAACGAAAAGCGGTCGAACCCCCCAATCATTTCTGAAGATTTGATTTGATTTCCTATAAAAGAGTGATGTCAAAAATGAACACGTGTCCTCATCAAGACAGTTTTATATCTACTCCTGATAAAACAAAATGGCGTCAGCTGATTGAGCCCCCAATCGGTTCTGAAACATTACAGGATTTTGCTGCATTTCAATGACATTAAGTAAGAACGATCGTTTAAAACGTTTTCTGTTATATGTTTAGGAAGGGCTCGTTGCATAATGCTTTCACATGCCACCAGTGACCAATGACCACTCATGCGACATAAAACCACATACCTGCGATTACTTCAACTCTCTTTATGGATGTCCAAATTATTATTTAACTCACCTGAAACGAAAGAAACGAACAAGAAATTAAAACAACATCACATGATCGAGTGCAAGAATAAACTTAAAAGCAAACCAAAATATTAACTAACACAATAAGACTCGTGCGCATGACCTCACAATAAAACTTGAGCGATCTTTAACTTTTAACATTAAATAAAAAATAAATAACTGCGCACACAAGTTGCCAACGCAATCAAACATAAGAAGACCGCGTGCCGTACATACTCGAGAAAGGTCAGAAGGTTTTTTTTTTTTCTTTTTTCATATTATGTAAATTACTATACCCAAAACGATGAGCCAGATGAACACATTGCCCGCATCCGTGTGGACCGCACTCTCTCAAAAGGTTAAGCCAATGCACTCCACAATTCACTGACATTAGCCATATAAGCTAATTGGATTTAAAACGACATGGCACACACGACACGACACACAAAAGTCGTGTCGCAAACAAACAATTTAATCTGCACGCGGGTGCATGTGGTAGTGGTAGGCGCGTTGGCCGTGCTACAGAACTCTACTTGACCGGCAAGAATTTACGTGGGCTGCGACCAAATAACTCATAGAAAACTTCACACTCCAGTTGACCCACATTCGGATTGAAATCAGTCCACAAACTGGTAGGCAGGCTTCTTCTTAAATGCGGTAAGCCGCTCACTCTGAACGCCGCTAATAAGCTGTTAATGTTTGTTGGCCGGCTCAGGCGATAGCCAGTTTGAAGGCCGACCAGAGAAAAGAAATTGTAACAGAACAAGTCGGCATCAACAGACACTCTTTTGGCGGTTTGTTTGCCATTTCAGTTAGAGTAGGTGCGTTCCGTTTTGGATACACACCGCAAAGGTTCTAGAAGGGGCGAGTTTTTCAAAACCAATTAGATGGTTCGATTTCAGTAATACCCTAACCGACAGTTAAACAGCCGAAAAGACAGTACCTTTGTATCTTTTGTTAGATAACGCAACATTCGCTTTGATTTTTTGACCCAAATATCTTACTGAAGCACGAAGTAAATACGCAGCCATCTTTCCGCAAACAGAGATTCGATAACACTTATTACGTACCGAATGTGAAAGAAGACCCGCCAAACAAGAGGCGAGCGCCTCTAAACTCTAAACGGGGAAGCTATAGGTAATTAATAACATTATTCACCTCGTTATTTTGCGACCGAGTACACGAGTGCTCGACGAGTGTTATTGGCGTTTTCTCTTGTGCCTCCCCGTCCGTCCGTCCGGTAACAACGCCACACAAAAGTATCTCCGATGAGAGGTGACATGCAATCTGTATCGGGACAGCGGATTGCAATTTGAGTAAAATGAAACTTTATTTTTTTATTCGCATATAGCGACTGTTTGTTGGCAAAGCGGTAGCTATATGTGTGTAGCTCGTGTGTGTACCCGCATTCGTATCTATGAATAGAACTCAATGGTCTTGAAGATGTTCTACTTCACAGATTGGTGAAGATGATGATGATAGAAAGCCTCCGCATGCGGATAACCCATTCGGTTAACCTGAGAGATTTTTCTGCTGACATATTGAAAACTTGAATTATGAGATAATCGGAACGTTTATTGAAGGAAAGCAAACGATCTTGTGTTTGTGTGTGTGCATGTGGCAGATGTGAAGTCCAGTGATTTGCTATGGATAACCTGATTCCCATGGGAAAATAGTTATCGATATCAGAGACGTTTTGGTTAGTCGATGTCGATGTGTGTACGAGTAGTTAGTTGGTTGTGGGTTAATGGAGTTTGTTTTCCAGCACAAAGTGGAGCAGTCCTTCCTGCGTTTTAAATTGGACGATCTTTGATTTTCTCTGTGACGCACTGTGGTTGGCTAAAGCGATGTAGATAGATAGACGGAAGCAGCAGCAGGATTAGCTACTCGGTGGGAAGTGGCACAAAGGTGAGCTTGGGGGGAATTGTTAGGAGCAGTTGATGTCCTTTTGACAGTTGGTTGTTGTTCTGTGGCGGTGGTATGGGAAAGAGTAGATAATATTTTGTTGCAGCTGCAAAGAAAAATCATATGGGCCTCATATTGGGCGCCATTTGTGGTCAGAGTTGGATTTCACAAAATTCCCCCGCTAAGTTTCGGCAACAAACAGAATTGGTAATGTACGATAGGAGACTGCTGGGTTGATTGTTTTGTTTTTGTTTTGCAAAGAAAATTCGTATTGGCCTCATGTTGGGCGCCATCTGTGGTCAGAGTTGGATTTCACAAAATTCCCAAAATTCCGTCGCTAAGTTTCGAAAACAGGCAGAATAGGTAATGTACTATAGGAGACTGCTGGGTTGTTGTTTTGTTTTTGTTTTGCAAAGAAAATTCGTATGGGCCTCATGTTGGGAGCCATCTGTGGTCAGAGTTGGATTTCACAAAATTCCCCCGCTAAGTTTCGGAAACAGGCAGAATATGTAATGTACGATAGGAGACTACTGGGGTCTTGTAGTTATATAGGAAGAATCCGGGACAACTTCAAGGTGTCGATGTGATGTTAAAAAGAAGCAGAAAACTAAGCGCACACGCTTTGCGTATTTGGAAAACAAATATATAAGGCAAATTAGAGCTCCACATCTAAAGAAGGTTCCAAGAACGGGTAACTTGTGTGTTGACTTAGTTGCCAACCAAAACCGTAGTTGACTCACAGTTTGGAATGATATAAGAGAAGCTCAAGACGATATTCGAACGCAATTTAAATTTATTTGTCTTTACAAAAATTTGGATGTGCTATTCTTACTTACTTACGCAAAGTTTCAAATCCCCTACCTAAGCACCTCGTATGCTACAGTGTTTGTCAATAGTAGTTGTAATTGGAAGTATAAACACTGGCACGAGCCTGCTTCCGAAACGTCCGATAGATGACAGTCTTCCCTAAGGTTTTTCATAAACTTTTTAAGTTGATTTTTCTTCGAAATTGAATGTGATCACATTTGTGCATATGACACCTAACAAGAATGTACGCTCGTTTAATTTGTCTTTCAGTGTAACAGTTGTGCTGTCAATATCACTTTCCATTTGCATTTGTGTCTGCTGATCGATTATTGGTCATCTGAAGGTTATTCAGTGAGTAGATCCTCAGAGAACTATAGAGGTATGGATGATCACTGAACTAAAATGACTATACCCGGTTGAGCCCCATAAGCGGTCCGGAAACTTTTATTTTTTCACAAAAATATGTACTGTCGGTTGTAAGCATACGTGCGTCTTAGCATAAAGAAGTTTAAGATTCTAATCTTAGTGAAGAATATTACGCGGTTGAACCCCCAAAACTGTTGTAAGACCAAGAAAATGCAAACAAATCGAATGAAATGTTCTTGAATACTACTTGCGATTTTTTATAGACATATGGTTGTGGAATGGAACTTGTTGCGACGGATCTGGCAATGTCGGAAAAGAAAAAATGACAAGCTTGTGCCACGTTTTGGATTTCTTTACTTTTTCTTTTATTGCGGTTAAGAGATTGTGGGAATCTTTGGTAGAATTTGCGTTGGGAATATTAAAGTAAAGTATTAATTACATAGAATAGGTATTCAATAAACATTATTGTCATTGCAGGAATTTTTAAACGAATAAAAATTGAATTGTGGTACCTATTTGTACATGTTTTGGAAATTGTATCGTTGCGGAAAATTCGAGAGCTCTTCTCAATAGGAACTAAAACCTGGCCTGTTGAACCCCCAAAACGGTCATACACTTTGTATTTATTCGCAATTATGTATTGATGGTTCTTCATATGGCTATCTTAGCATGAAGAGGTTTCCGTTTCTAATCCTTTAGAAAAAGAGCAATATTATCCGGTTGAACCCCCAAATATAGTAACCATTTTGAACCAAGAAAGAACCCAGTAAATATTCGGACAAAATGTACTTGCCTCCACTTGGAGCCCCCAAATGGATTCTGAAGGATTACAATAATTTTGAAATAATCTGGTGATGGTTAAGTAGAATAAACGTATTCTCCCCAATAAGCACTCACATTCTGAAATCGAAATTCTTTCCAAATCGGTTCTAAAAGATTTTTGTGATTTTTTTTCTATACTACAATTACGTAACGTAACAACAAGCGTTTTGGCATAAACCCCTCTTCGTTTTGATTCTCATTAAACCAGACAAGGTCAACCGATTGAACCCCCATTTTGGGTGTAGAACCTTTGAATTATGAAGTCCTTCCAAGTGAATGCAAATCAACGAAACAAATGCCCTTTGTTATTACCCCACAAAGCACACTGGAATCACAATAAATCGCCTTTGAACTGCATGCCTCGTCAGGTCCTTTTTTAAATAAATTGCATGCACACTGTGATTACTCTTCAAGAAATCACCAACAAAAGGTACAAAAAAAAGAGGTTTTTTAAACGAGTTCAATTTACCCAGAATGCAGCACAGCACAGGATACCCAAAGAAACAAGTCTCCACAGGGATCTGGACCATATCCTCCCAAAAGAAGAAAATATATAACAAACACATTTTTTTTCGCTTCTTTAACAACGTCTCTCCCTTGCAAGCGAACAAGAAAACAAAAACAAAAAAACGCAGCAGTCATCAAAAACCCCTAAGGGGGTAGTTATACTTCGAATAACTGAACGACTCTTGTGGCACGGAATTGCATTTGACTTCTTCGCCCTGCCGCGCCAGAGGGCTTTTGTGAGAGCGATTTTGCTGGCTCTTTGTGGGCCTCTCCACAACATTTCAACAAATTGAAAAATCCTTCAAGATTTCAGTATTCAGCAAGCCTTGTCCACCAGCCCACTCGCACTCGTGCCTCTGTGATTATAATTATTATTTCAGATTTTGAAACCAAGTCCACTGCGCAACATATATATAGAGTCAACAAATGAATGGGTGGTACCCCCATCATGGGAATTTGTAATTACATCCTTAGGGATCCTGTGTGATTTCATTTTTGTTGAAATTCCACAAACAAGATGCCCCCCTCTCCGTAATAAATTGAAATGAATTCGAATTCGAATTGGATTCGAAATCGTTTGGGGCGCACACAAAAATGCGGCTTCCTTGGCCTTTTCTGCTAAATAGAAGAAAAGAGAGAAAAATCTCATTATAGGGACGTCGGACGCTGCAATGGTGAATTGTGCAAACTTCTATTAATAAATGGCGCTGATGATACCTCAAGGTCTCTTTGGGGGCTAAAAATAGCACAGAGACATATATTTAGCTGAACATTGTCGGCTGGATGCCGGAGACGGGCGTGTTGCTGCAGTTGTCTTTGGCCACCTTTGGCTGCGTTGCTGCTGACGACCACGACCACGAAGACGAGGATGAGAAATCGCTTACGATTGCTCGTGTGTCTCTGGTTGCGTTGGTTTATTTGTTTTGTTGTTCATTTGCTGGCTTTAATGGTGAATTCTGTCAAATTATGCGTTGGCTAGACATGTCTAGTGGGTTTCTAGTATCTGATAACTACCTCCTGAAGTGCCAGTAAATTATATATATAGTTTCTTCAACTGATGTCTGTTTTGTTAAATGTTAAGCGATTATCTGGGTGGAATTATCTGTCATTCTGGCCAGATGATAATAATTTATTACAATTTAAAATTTATTGCTATTTATTTACCTAATGTGATCGTGATGTTGGTGCGGAATTTTGCGGCAATATATTCTCCTTGCCGCTCATTAATGACTGGGTTCTGTACTTGTACAATTTCTGTGTGGCAATTGGATAAAGGATTCAGGCATAAATGGATCATATATGGGGGCTTAAGGTGGTGCAAATTGATTCGCATTTCTTTGGAAGACCGATAAAGGTTTAGAAACTTTTATAAACGTATCCAGTATCCTGCCAAATTTCGCTATAAGGATGTATTTTCTTCCGTTGACTGTTGATGATAGCTATAGGGTCGCAGTCGAATCTGTGTGGTTGCAGAAGTCAAGTTAAAGGATGCATCTTTTCAAGGTTGTCATCATCAAGAAATTGGTCCTTTTACCAACATTACTCGTGGTTTAATTTCCGAGTCAACAGACTATAGACCACTGGTTCCCAACAGACCCGGACCCGGTCCCGACACCTTCAAGAAGATCAACTGAAATAAATATTGGTAAAGGCCCAAAGATGACAAACGTTGTACAGACTCATGATCCCCCACTGCAGCAGATGAAAAGGAAGATGGAAGGAAACTTAAAGCCGTCGCCTTTTAGCGAGTCTGTACTCCTCAAACAAGTCGATGCTACAGTCGGAAGTTTAGAAGAACTGAGACGGAGAACCGCGAAAATTTCAGTCAGCAAAACGAATTTGACAGGTGATTCCATGAAAAAAAGAAGGCAGCTCCTCAAAGCCTGATGAAAACGCTGAAATAATTCATAGCAGTCACTCCAAGAAATCAACTGAACCGGAGAAAATATTAAACTTCGTTTAAAAAAAAAGTTGCCGCAGTCCATCATGATTCATGATCCTGCTGGCTATAGTGCTGAAGAACCATTTTTAGGTTTCTTCAACCTAGGTTTTCTTTGCAAACAGAAAAGCCAATCAAAAAAAAAAATGCGTTAAAGGTGGTCAAAGGTTCGAAGCTGGGACGCTGCCGTTTTACTTTACATCCTCCCAACCTCAACTAACTGCCTTTTCGGTGATGACTCCGCCACATATAGCAGCTCGGTGTACCCACTTTTTTCTACCGCATTTAATCGTGGTAGACATTTTTGGTGGCAAAAACTCTCTAATTGAGTGAATTTGACCTTAATCGGCAGTGAAAACCGCGAGTTGTCCTGCGTTCCGTACCTCGGTATTACATACCTTGATTTTTCATACTCCTTACCTCGAGACCCACGGTAGATGTTGGATTCTGCACGAGAGACAGGACCCACGTTCGATATCTAAACGGCAAGGACTCGTGTTCATCATAGATAGCCCGCTTTATTCTGCCTGACCCCAAAACTCGTATTCGCTGTTGCGATCGATAAGGGGCCTACTACCGTGGAGTCTGATTTCTGACCTCGAGGGCCACGTTCCGCGTAGGGCTAAACAATTTCTCATCGCCGACGTCGGGACCTATGCCCGCCGTTGTGCTCGAACTTGGTCCAGTTCCGTATAGGTATCTAGCTTCAGCGATTAAAAAGTTAAAAAGGCGGTCTAAAGTGGCAGTTTTTGAAATAGAAGTTGGATCTGTTAGCCAAAATCAGTATTTCTTTGGGAAGACTCTGGATGAGACGAGTTTACACCTCAGCCTTCAACAAAAAGCACATCACAGTAACACCTCAAACTATGTTAAGCAGTTCTGTAACGTTCCAGGGAGACCAAAGGAGTGGTAGATACCGACCCACGGTTTTAAAAGGATATATCTTAACCAAATCAGTCTGACCCCTCTTTTACCTCCCAATCAAACAGCCGGGGATTATTTTCATGATTTGTTTACGAATATCACCTATCGCCTGGGTGTGCTGCGTGCTTCCCAACCAATTTGTCCTCTTCGCAAACACAAATCCAATATAGCGAAAGCGAACTTGTTGATTAAAGGCGTTTACCTCTGCCACAGATAAAATGTCAACTCCCACAAAATGTAGGGTTTAGCACAGCTAACCAAACTGACTTTTTTACCTTTCACCTAGGTAAATATGATTCACCCAACAACAGTCTGTATCTGTATCTATAACACCCAACTCGTGGCCGAACGACGACCAACCCCCACGAGGTGTTTATTTAATCGATGCTAGATACAGGTTCCACTCCCAGAACCATTTAGGTCAAACCTATACAACAGCCAACCTTAAGTGTTCTAATTGAACAATCATCGTGCGCGCACACCAGATTGTGTGATGAACGAGCGCCAAGGCGTGTGCATTGCAATTGTTATTAAATATAGTTGGAAAGAATTTCGCGTCAAGTTTCTCACTGAATTATATAAATTATGTACAGCGAAAAAGGGAAAGAGGAAAAGCAAAAAGAAATTTCCATGCAAATTGTTTAGTCGTGCACTAATAAGCGGCACAATTTTCGGTAGCATGCGAGAGAAGTTATCCGCCACCGGAATCGGTTTCACACATTAATCACAGATACGAGTATTTCGTTTTAAATGTGCCTTCGGTTGGTGTACGGACGGAGGGTTCTCGAATCTAATTTGCACGAGGAGCGTGAAATACTGTAGAGGGTATATAAAAGTGGATTTGTATGACATGAATTCGACCCTCAAACGACAGTGCAAACTCAGAAGCCTTAAACCATGTTAATCTCAATGCCTGCTGCATTAAATCAAACCATTCGCCTAGATGTCATAAACTTTTTGCTGGCCTTGTGCACTCTTCCATTGTTTTGTTTGTTCGCCAGCATCCCATCAGTAAACGCGCAACCACCGAAAACCCAAAAGTACCCATACCCGGCGCACGAAGTTCTAGTTTTTTATCTTTCCATGGCGGCCGTACTCTGTGCAACGAAGACTTGAATTATTCCGCAACAGCGCATACAACAGATACTTGTACGTTGTGCTTTGCATTATCCAAAATCATTTCACATAAAATTATGAAGACACACATGTGTGATGTGTATACGCCAAAGTGCAAGCCGCACAGACAATGCGCTCTTTACATGAGCAAGAGCGTCTTTTTTTGTTTTCTGTTTCTGGTACCCCAACTCTATGAATATGTATGCTCTTGCTCTCTGCCGAGAAGAACAGCAGCGGCATACTTGTAATTCTGTACAGAAAAATGCGATAAACAGAAAAATATTTCTCTGAAAGAACGCCCCTCCGTCCCCGAGGATGGTGCGTTTTTGCAAGGCGCAGCACATTCCTTTCTGAAAAGTACTCGTGTTAATGACACATTAAATTTAAGCCCGACCATCATCCGAGTACCCTCATTTATGACAATAGAGTGCCATGTATCTATGCACCATCTAATGCATGCTTTTGCAGATGATGATTGCATTTCATGTGTGGGCAAACGTACATAGCCGGCGGACAAGGTGTTGGATGCGACAGAGAGTGAAATAACTCCTGTGCAGTATAGCAGAAATAAAGTGCCGCAGCACTGAGAGCTGTGCTGGTGTGTGTAATGTAAGTTGGGTTGTAGAGGCCTTACTTGAGAGTTTCACGTTCAAAAAGATTTATCGTCATCGTTTAGGGTTTCGTTGGTGAATCAGTTTAGTGGGGTATGGCTACTATAACGAAATGGGGACTTGAAAGGCGACGCTGACGCCGTATTAAGTGATGGGCTTAAAGTCGTAAGTTTCCAAGAATTCTGGTGCAAAAAAACATTTTTCAATAGTACCAAACAACTTTCATTAATTTAACGTAAAAATTGAGAAATATTTTGAACATCGTATGGAAGAAAATCAAGGGTGAGATTTTATAAATTGATACCGTTCATTCGTTTTCGCTAAAACGAAAGTTTTGCTCCGTTTTTCGTTCTTTTTAAATCATTGCAAACAATCAACCTTCTTATCTTTTTGAAAACCTAGGTTTTTCTAATTCATATCGATCTCTGAGCCTAATTTCGAACTACTACATCCAAAAGAAAAAGCAAATTCTAACTTAAAGCTTTTTTCACTGCGCCTAACTGTCATGAAAGAGCTTCTCAATTGGCCGCTTGGAATCGGCATAAAATTGTAGATCCCTTCCATTCGTCCCAAAAATGGAAAACTCACACAAAACGAATGGTTGTGAGAAGCTAGGCCTAGGGCGTCTACGGACCTGTTGCGCCAACTGTTCATTTATTTATTTACAACATTTTTTATTCATGCTATTCGCTTAAGGAACTTGCTTCCTATTGATATTATTGACTTTGTTTTGTGGGTGGTTTCGCTGATTCTCTCTTTGGCTGGTAATAATAGGATAAACTTTTGTAAATTAGTTTATTTTTTATTTTCTCTTCTTTTATTTTTTCATAATTAATTTATTTAAAATATTTAAGTTTTATTTCATACACTTAATTGTAATTTTTTGTATATGGTTGTTTGTGTACTAAATAAGTACTACTAAATAGTACTTTGCGGAAATATAAACCTATTTGATTGTGATTTTCGTTTTTGGTTCCTCCTCTAAAACGAAAAGTTTTCATTTACATTTCTCATTTTTCTTGGCATAATCCCATTTGTGATTTTAACATTAAACCATAAATAACATATAAGCAAGAAAAAAATGTTCTTCTGCGAGCAGTAATCGTTTCCACTGTCTATAAAATGACTTCATTTTCAAAAAAAAACTTCACATTCAAATTGAATTGAAAAAATACAATGCAACGTTTGCTAAGCGACAGACAGTGAAATAAGGTAAACCTTCGACTTTGCATTTCTTTGCGCTTTCCGGAATGCGAAAAAAATATTTTCGTTTCGTTTTTTAAGATGGGAAAATTATTTTCGATTGGTGTTTTACAGAATTCCACCCTAGATATTCCCAAAAAAACACCCCCAATAAAATATATATGAAAAACCACGGCTCACATTCTGTAAGGCGAAAAGTTTTCGTGCGCACGAATGATTTGTAGAAGTATATATTGTAGAAGTATATATATTCCTGCACACGAAAACGTTTCAGCATTTCGCCTTAAAGAATGCGACGCCTGGCAATAGATCAGGGGGCAGATTCTGTATATCAACGATCCTCTAAACGATATTGTTTTTGAAACTTTGATCACCAAAATAAGTTGTATTCTGCTCGAATTAGTTTGTAAACGTCAGCTTTCATTATATTTTTCCAAAAGAACTGGATTAAACTCTCAGACTCTTAATTTTAGCACTTAGTTGCTAGTTTTGGAGGTCTATCATTTCGACGATAATCGTCTGAAAAGTTACGGAATGAGTGCCCAACTATGATATTGTTATTGGAAAGTTTTATAATCGTAATAGGCAATTTTCTGGGAGGCTTCTTTTCGATTATGGACAGTTTTTTTTTTACAAATGACGCGCTCTAACTAGTGACTTGAGACCTGGGTCGACGTTTTGTAAGACAATAAAATTCAAACGATTTACGTTTTACTTCTGGAATTTAGAGTAATTTAATGGTTCGCACGAAAACGTTTCAACGTTTTCGCCTTATGGAATCTGATCCCAGAGTTTCCCTTGTGAGTTGACACTTTTGCGAGTATTTTATTTCGACGAAAATCTTCTGAAAAGTTATGTGACTTGGACCCTGTCAGAAATTCTTCACTCTGAATGGTTAAACAGCGCGAATAAAAACGTCGAACAAAAGTTACAAATGTTAAATGAAAGTCGCACCAAAATTTGAGTTTTCGCGAAAGCACTTGAAATCTACTGCGGTTGACTAGTTGGTGCAACAGGTCCGCTTAGGTACCCTAAGGTCTAGCTTCCCACGACCATTCGTCTGTGAAGTCTGAGTGGTTAACTTGAGATCTCTTTCAGGGCTGTATTAGATATACTTGGATTGGTTTGTCAGACGTTCGCGAGAGGTGAGATGTAATTCGTGTTTTTCCGGAGACTGAACCTGAGACACCTCGCTCAACAGCCCAGCTGCGTTGTATTTGCGAGAATTTCAAAATGGAAAATTGGCGAATAAACTGTTTGCATTCAATCTCAAATAGAGCTGTTCGACATCACAGAGTTTTGCTGATGGTATCCAATTGAAAATTAAACAAAAACTGCTGCCTTCTAAGAGTTCTTTTCGCGTTTAATATCAGTTCTTGTTATGGTTTCACTACACAATCGACGGCATTTATTTAAATTGCTCAAAATATAAATAATAACCTAAAACGTTTGCCCAAAAATGGTGCGGAAACTAAAAAAATTGCACTTCCTCTATAAAATTCCCGACATCAAAAAAAAAGAACTGATTACTGCCAACCGCAAGATAAGTCTCTGACCATCCCAATGATAACCCACTTCAAAAGTCAAGATTTGAATTTTATGGCCAGAGTCAGTATACTACACCTCCGGTCCATAAAACCCCATCCCGTCTACTTTCTAATTCAAATGAAATTAAACCGATTCACATTCATTCCGTATGGCAAGATTCTAATCGCAAATTGTCTTCCATGAGCAGTCGGGAAAAAAAGTGAAATTTCGCCCTTCCCCTCTGCCGCGGCAAGATGCCACTCGACAAGAACAAGAACCCAATCTAGATTTGATAAACCTGTGCGTGTTTTGCTTTCACTGTTCATTTTCATAAGGCACCTCTGCATGCTTTGATATGAGTGGTACTCTTTATGCCCCTTATAGCGACCTTGTTACTAATAACCTCATTTTCACACTGACTGCAGAGTCAGCATTTTAATGCCCGACGAATTCTCTAGAACTTTTTTTTTAACTTGTGATGTGTGGTTTGTTGCCCATGCACTATGACGTACGGATACTAATTAACAACACCAACAGAACATTAAACATAAAATGATGTTCGAAGCGAAATTTCTCTGAATTTCAACGAAAGAATGGTTGGGCTTATGCAGCATTTTACGAGTTAGGCTAAGAACTAGAAATGGAATTGTGCGGTTCCACTTGGCAGAGTTGAAGTGTCTGGTTGTCAGCATTTTCTTTCCCTTTTCACAAATTGAGTGAGATCATTATATGCATATTAGTATGGAGTTTTCCTGGAAATTGGAGTCTTCTTTAAGCGAATTTGTGTTCGTTTCGTTGGTGTTTTAAAAAAAAATCCCTGCAAGGCTAACTGACATTGACATGGGGGGAAATGGTGGTATAGATCATTTCTGGAACTAAGTTGGGTCATTGTATTTGCCTCTTTATGATGAAAACGTTCAATAGTTTTCATTTGTGCAAACATTTTGCTTCGAGTAACTATGAAAACGAAAGAAATCTTCGTTTCCTGTGAATGGAAAAAAGGAACATATTTTATATCATTTTCTTCGATCACTTCTACAGTATAAAACAACAAAAGTGTGTATCCCAAACCACACTGCTTCTTAAATGTTTGCGAGTAAGAAGAAAACGAAAGAAATTACGTTAAAAATTCGTTTTCAAGTTATTTCTTTCGTTTTTTGAAATGTGAGGCTATTTTCGTTTTTTTTTTTTAGCATCTCATTCCAGGATTTATTGAAAAAGGAATTTTGGACTAAAAATAGTCTGCTGTTGGACTTATTTAAACAAATGTCAAAACTAAAGTTTGGGACAGCAAAACTGAAATTTTAAATGGAAGAGAATCTATTTTTGATAAAGCTATAACATAATGAGGTTTGCTTTTTACTTCACCACTAAACTATACTCTGAAGTGAAGGAGTTGTCTGCTTCAATAAATTTTGAAGAAGTTTGCAGATTTGACTCGAGGTGTTTTGTAAAAAAATGTTGGGGTGCTACTTTGGAAATGTTTCCCTTAAAATTTTTTTATAGAAATATAATAACTACACAAATTGAAAAGTAAAAATAAGTAAAAAGAAAAAAAATTCCAAGACAAGGCCCACATGGTTACCGATTTTAACCGAAAGCGGCAACGCACTAGAGAAAGAACTCACCTTAAGCGAGGCGCACAAAAAGAAAATGAGCCTCAACCGCAAGCAGCTGTGTGTGTGCAAGACCAGGCTTGTTATTGTTAGTCGAGGTTAACACCGGAATATCACGCCATCTAAGGGAATTTCTTGTTTTATTAGCATTGTATTTCCAGTTCCACTTCCAGTAGTGAAAGGTTGCCTCTCCCGAAAACACCATCTCAAAGACCCACATATCCGAAAGTAGAGCTGTCACAAGAAAGCTTCTCATAATATCACAAAAATGTCAAACAGTGATTTCCAGCACAAATGCACGAAACTGGACAAAGTTTCCTTTTACAACTTAGCAATAGTTTTTTTTTTTAACATGAAACTTTCCGACCTAACGATGTCAGACTTCTCGGAAAGGGACCCTCAGCTGAAAAGTGAATTTCAAAATATGTCGGCCGTTGATTTATAAGCACTTTTGTTTTCCCTTTCATATATAAATGAAGAATCGTGAAAGTCGTTCAAGCCATTGCGTGTGGCAAGTACAAGGCTGTGCCACTTCACGCAACGAATTCCAAAAAACAGCCACCTTCTTCTTCAAACATGACATCCTAAGAGCTGAGCTCAGCATGTTACACATATACTCATACATACTCTGTTCTCTGTGTCTGGTCCTTATCCTAATGGATCGGCCATATGTTGTATGCTTAGCGCATGCGTGCACGGTGCACCCCAGACACGGGATCCCATTGTCGGAGATCGTCTTCTCTTATGCTAATGCATTTTTATTTCTTATTTTTTATTACAAAATGTTGCGCTCTCTTCCCTTGCGCGGTTGTGGTTTTTGCAATTCATACACTTCTGCCAGACATAATTATGCAGAATAGCGAGGATTATTACAAGCGAGGTACTTGTAATGGATAAGAGGTGCAAAAAGAGAAACAAAAGCCTCCAACTTTCAATTCAGCAGCCATCACACATATGGCTGTGGCTATTCTACAACGATGCTGATGGTGGTGTGGTTGTCGCGCTAGGGTTCTTCTCCAACTCCGTATAGCTGCGGCAAGTTTCTATATAATATGCACACGCATAGAGGTAGCGACTACCTGGGTTTTTCATGAGCAGCATAATTATTATGAGCATTGACAGCTGATGTCGTCTTGTCCAAGGTTATATGGCGGGCTTATGTTGGAAGTGGTGTGCGCTGGCCCGTTCTTATACCTATATGGTGTTCACTTTATTTTTTGTCGTCTTCGTTTGGCTCTAGATATAACTTGGGCTTAAGGTGCACACATCCGCGCGACTTTGGAGTGCTGTAATATTAAATTACATGGGAAGGGGCACCTAATAGAGTGGCCAGGCCCCAGTGTGCGTGTATGGGTAGTATTGGGTTTCCATTATCATCAAGTTTTGTGTAAATTATGGGAATAAATAAAAACCGCTGCATTATGCATTTTTAAATGTGGGTAGATTACCACTAAGCAATAGGTGTACATGGTGCGCCTATTCTATATAGCTGTGTGAATAATTTACGATGAAGTTTGCAGTTTTATTTTTTTCTTGAGTTGTTTTGTGGAGCTATTAAGGTGGAGATTGATTGCGGATGGTGGGCGAGAAATTGGAACAACCAAAAAGTCTGCCGTAGGTCAGTAGATGCATTCCCTGCCGGTTGAGAAGATTCAAAAAAATAATAACACTTTTCCAATCTTCTCACTGCGTTTCGTTGGATTTTTCCAACTTCCTCAGAGGATATGTTGTTCTTTATGAGGGATTCTACATCAGTCTATATGTGTGCTTAGTTTGAACGATAAATAAATAGGATGAACACTATGACAAAGAAAATCTAAAAAAAAACTCTAAATAAGAACATTTTCAGACAGTTTTTTTTTAACAGCTTTTAAAATAAAATAAAATAAAATAAAATAACAGACAAGAAACTTTGATTCCAGTATCACGGATAACCACTTTACTAATCTTCGCATTAAATATATTTTATTTTATAATCCAATATTGGAAAATTCACAATAGTTCTGAACTCGTAAAACGGCGATTAAAATAATTTTTAGTACTGCACGTTTAATATTCTAACCAATTTCGGCGCTTCATTAGCTATAAAACACTCTTCTTAGGCGACAGTGTTGCTGCATGTTCTCTTGATAAGTTTCCCTCGAGTAGTTGCGAAATTTCCTTTTTTAGGTTCAAAAGACAAGGGTACTCGAATCGACTGCCTCTGAGAATGTCCGAGACTTCCTAGAGCCAGACTTCTGAGACTAATTATTATAGATTTCTTAGCCTTCACAATAAATATTTTTTAGGTCACAATAAATAATCCAATATGGGAAAAACACAATTTTGAACAGGTAAAATGGCGATAAAAATAATTATTAGTACTGCACGTTTAATATTCCAACCAATTTCGGCGCTTCATTGGCTATAAAGCACTCTTCTTAGGCGACAGTGTTGCTGAATGGTCTCTTGATAATTTTTCCCTCGAGAATTAGGAAATTTCCTTTTTTTTTTTTTGAAGCAGTGGGAAGAAATCTGCGCGCATAAACATGAATTGCCGGCCTTAACCTTTTTACATTTTAAACTTTAAGTCTCTATGAGTTGGTGTACATTCTAAATTTTCATTAAAAAGCTCAACCTTTGTTGAGCTTCTTTTTTATAGAAGATATGATATGTATATCTTCTATAAAAA
This sequence comes from Cheilosia vulpina, assembly GCA_916610125.1. NCBI lineage: Eukaryota > Metazoa > Arthropoda > Insecta > Diptera > Syrphidae > Cheilosia > Cheilosia vulpina. The sequence continues at coordinate 48,527,505 of OU744279.1, forward strand.
AAAACGTTGAGCTTCTTTCAATAAAAACCTCGTTCAAGGAAAGTAAAACAGCTCCTACATTCCGCAGCCTACCTTTGCACACCATATGTCAATCAATTTGAGCCTTTAAATCGCCGAAAGTGAAACTTTCCATCAGCTATAGCTGCACATGTCATCCAATTCCAAGCTCAACCAACTCATTTAGATTTTAAAGAGTGAAACCGACCATTAGGCGGACTTGCAGTCAGACTAAGCCCTCTCCGAGCTCAATTTAATTCCTACGGCGCATCGTTGTATACATCATCACTGATTAACAATAAATCTTCACTGAAAATAAATCCAGCTACCACAGGTCGGTATTTTGTATCCGTGTTAAAGTCAGCTTCGAGCAATATAAAATTTTTCTGACAGCGAAACGAAATTTATGAAATATGACGAAATCGCATTTACATACACCACCTGATCATCGTGCCAGAAGAACGTATTAAAATATATTTTCTGTTTTTTTTTTTAAAACAATTTTCTTACCAACATAATTAGAGGGAAAAGAGCAAAAGTTTAAAAGTTATTAACCATCAGCCGCTAGCCACTCTCGGGTAAGACCAATGATCTTCATCCATGGAATGAGGTTGTGTGTATATGTACAAGAAATTAGATTACAATGTCTGAAGAAGAATAAGAAGGACACAATAAACTTTGCTTAATTGAGCATGTTGTTGTTGGCAGATGAGGGGAATATTAAGATATTTATTATGGCATAAGCAGCAGCAACAAAAAAGACATGGGTTAAAAGAGTAAAAACAACAATTTTGACTCTTCAAAGCTGATTACAATTTTTATTTTTATTTTACCTTTAAGAGATGAGCACTGTGAGTGAACTTTTAAGTACACAAGAAGCTTAATGAGCGCTGAGATTTCATTTGGCTTGGGAAAGACTTTTCAGTGACGGACGCCATTCGAAAAGGAGAATACTTGTATTTTTGGTCTTTGAGTGGATTAAATGATGAAGTGTTTTGAAGAAGGATAGACGGTGTTGTAACGCTGCCATCGAATGATGAGAAAGTCCAATGGCTGTTGAATAGTGCAACTCACCCACCCGTCATCCATGGCTATTACGTCCCAATGGATCTTATCCATAGAAGACAGATCAATTCATGCAGGGACATTTTATCGAACTTGAGTTTAAAAATTTGCCGGGAGCGAAGCGAGCCACCCCAAAAGTCGAGGTGGATAAGATGTCTACAAGATGTGCAATCAGTACAGGGGTGATAAACTGATCGATGATAGGCTGATCTTATTGGTTGGAAATATTTTTCATTTTCTTTCAAATGTTTTCTGAACGGATTGCAATCAGTAAGTCGCGATCGGAGATCAGTGATCAGGTGATCGTGTTTCACGCGATTCCTTCCTGTGCGTGTTGATATTTCCATCGATCTTACTCACACTTTCAGAACGCCTGCTAGTTCGAGATTAAACTGCCTACAGTCATCGCCTTAAATATTGCAAATTAATATGGCGAATATTGATAATAACTTCGTTTAGCGATGTTCGTATTTCGCGCCATAACCTCGACAGTCCATATGCAAGTCAGCCTTAGAACTTCATGCGGCATTCCCCAGCACACAGCTCATCCATGCGGTTACCTTCAAAATTTAATTACCACCTTAAACCTTACAATTACGATCAATCATCCAGCCTGATGTCATCATTACACCATCAATAATTAGGAATTCATGAAATCTAGTCAAAGGAACAAAACAATGCTTGTCAATAGCGCATATTCAACTCCTAAGCCCAGGTGTCCATGTCCACTTCATCATCATCATCGTAGTCGTCGTTGACTGCGCGGAATCATAGTTCATTGCGACTGAAGAAATAACATTTCTGTTCCGTCATCACAATTGCACAAGCGTCAAACTGTACTGAGTGCTAAAAATAACAATAGAACCCACTTCGCTTGTCCAAGCGGTATGTGAGTACCGAGCATTGGCATGCATATACCTACATCAGACGTCACTGCCAATTAAAATTTGCGCTAGCGTAGTAAATTGACGATTAACAGCTCGCCAACTGACACATAATTACGCCCAGAAGACGCACAGACAGCCATAGACAGTCAGACAGACAGACAAATGCGCTGCAATCAAAATTGGTCGTGAAAATTTGCAATTTATTCCCGGTTATAAATAAATCATTTCCTAATCGATTTCCAGTCTTGTGCTATGTCAATTAAAAAAAAAAAAAAGAACCCCCAACCACCACTTGGAACCTCCACACGCATCTCATTAGAAGACGAGACCGATGCGGTTGCCATCAAAAGGTACCGCGACCGTACGAGTCAACTCGAGGGATTCGAATTTGAATTCAAAGAAAATCAATTAAAAGGCGAGATAGTGAATTAAAGTTTTTATGCGTCTCTGCGGCGCAAAAGGGACGCATTCGCCTAATGAGACATCCGTGTGTCACGATTGAGAAAGGTTTCGCCGATTAAAAGGTCCGTATTCGTACTCGTGTGTCTACTATAAATAAAATTGTAATAAACTTGTAAGTAAGGATAGACATTTCGCATTTTATCGCCAGTATTATAATGGCTAATGGTGACGTCTGGGATATGAAATCGGTCTTGATGGGGGTTATTTAATTTGGTTTTCAATTTGGCAACAAACTTGTGAGTGTTTCTAAGTGAAATTGTTGCAAGGGTTCGCTTACATTGACGTTCTTACATTTGATGGACGGGCTTGATAAGTTGACACAGGTTTGTTGAATTTTTAATTAAAAAAAAGAGTCATTTAATGAGACGGGTTACATGAAACTTGTCCAACATGAGTTGGGTTGCGATTTCCTACGTATATAGCTTTGATGTCCTTTTAAAAGCCTCTGATAAGTAGTCGAATCAAAGGAACTGAGTCTGAAAAAATGTGCGAAGTCTCTTAGTCTTCTTCATATCCCGGATCGAAATGTCGTATCCATCCAAATGATTAGCTTTTGAAACTTTGAGCAAACCATTCGTGCGCATGAAAACGTTTTAACGTTTTCGCCTAAAAAAATCTGACCCCTGACTCCACACTTTCAAAAGTGCTGCTGTAGAATATCGGATTTAGTACGTCAAAGCCGGTTCAATGATGCTTTTACTAATATCGGCCTTTTTTATTATGCTCACATGATCTGTATAGATCATTGATTTTCACGGTTTACAACAACAGTACAAGATCCAACTCTTGTTCTAAACCATGGAAATCAATGATCTATACAGATCATGTGAGCAAAATAATAATATTCCACGTATTTTATTTTTTCGAACGCAAACAACCCGATATTAGGACTGCAAGACTCTATGTTCCGCATGCTTTTACTGTTATATGTTTCCGAAACGTGATATTTTCTAACGAAAGCTTCTGCTGCAAGATCGATTATCTTCATGCATTTTTGACAGCATGTCTACGTGTTTATTTGCGAGAAATACTTCCGAGATCATCTCCTATCAGAAGATTTACAAAAGCGTATTGTGTACGCGAGTCTGTGTCGTCTTCATGAGTCTTCTTGTCTTAAATTCCACCTCGGCTTTGTATGTTCCAGAAGCATGTGATTATTTTTTCCAAAATTAATTACAAATTGAAGCGAATTTTAACGACTTTTTTAAAGATAAATATTTAAAATAATTGTTACATTCACTAGATATTTAAATGTGAAAATTTTCTCACGAAATGGGGAATAGAAGCTCACTTTAAATGGTGACACATTTCACTTAGAAAAATACCTCTTATCATAAAGTTAAGCTCTAGTCTAGGCACTGAGAAGCTTGTTTTTATTTGTGACTAGCTTTCGTCAAAGTTAGAAATTGCATGTCCATATGAGGAACTTCTTCTTTCGCTTGATTTTCTTTTTACTTATTTTTCTAGAAGCTGTTTCATCTAGAGAATGGCGCCTCTCTTTCTACCAAACGCTATGCACAGGCAGGAATCATCACATTCTTCTTTCTCGTTCGTTCCAAGGGTACATTTGCGACCAATTGATCACCGCAAGAAACACGGCAGACGTGAAAGGACCCTAAAGGAGGTATCACCGGGTTCTACTAAATGGTCAAAGAACTAGGCCGAAATTCCCCAATGAAAGCCTACCCGTGGAAGACCCTGAACAAGGTCTTTAAAGGCAAAGCCCTAAGGTTCCCAGAAGATGTGGTTATAATAGGCTTGACGGCCTATTACGAAAACGTCAATTACAGCAGCTACCAGCGAGTTTTTCGAATAGAGGCCCCTATTCGCAGACCCCAAGACGTTAAAATGAATCGATCGCATATGGCTACCTTTTCAATGACCTGCTAGGTGTCTTTTAAATTTTGTGGGCTGTAAAAGTCTAAGATTATGAAAAAAAAGTTGTGTTGCAACTCTGAAAAGTTTGCGACATTTTACAACAATCCTCGCAACGACAAGGCATCGTCCATAAACAAATTTTAAAATCCAACCATACCGACGAGATATAAAGTGAAACAAAGAGCGTATTCAGAAAGCTGGATCCAAAAGTGTATCCTGGCAGTATATAGCTAAATCATCAAGACACCCAGGACAAAATCCCGTATCGTATTCGTGCATCATTAAAGTTCAAAATGAGCACAAAAACGGGCGCCCAACGTTAGGCGAGTGTTAGTTGCCTGACAGGGGAATGACTTAGGACTGTGTTGCACAAAATCCGGAAAGCCCTCCGAAAATGTTGTTTATCAGCGAGCTGGACATAATGTCAGTTGCCCTTGCCTGACTGCTTTAAGGTAATAATAGACTTTGTCTGCCTCGGCTCTGCTATCAAAGTTGCGAACGACATTTCGTCAAAAGTCCCAAAACACAAAAGAGCAAATCCGTCTGAGAAATTCATGGTACCAGTCTTGCTCCACAAATTAGAAAGACGGAACCTCCTTAAAGCGGATGAATATACAAATACATATCGTTTCGCGAGAAAAGTTCTTCCAAAGATATTCAGATGTTTACGTGGACAGGTTTTAGATGAGACGATTCAACGGCGAACTACAAACCTCGTCGTCGACCTATTCATATAAATAAATGCGTTTTCGACGTTTAAATTGGACAGGGCATCTACATCTAATGGATATCATAATTTCGGCCAGTAGAGTCTTTGATTCTACCATTGAAGGTCAACGGACCATACTATTCGAATGGAACCTCAACAAATTCGAAGTCCACAATTAAAAGGAATCGCCTTATGTCCATGCTAGAGAGAGGCTCAACCAACTCTTGTCGCTTCGTTGATTTTTTGTCATTATCAAGTGGGGAAGGGGCTTTTTTATATATTTTTTTTTCAGAGGTAGCATCTGAAGACTCTCATTTAGCATATTTTCTTGTTTTGGCTTCTCGCATCGGCCAACAGATGGATTTTAGTATTTGAACTGAAAATCATACTGCGCCTTACAACTAACTAATTTTAGAGTTGACTTTTAATTTATTGAGCCCAATAGCAGCTAGATCGCTGATATAAATTTCGCAATTGGGGTTTTTCGAACATTTTAAGATGAAACTAAAATTGTTTATTATTCAGGCAGACAGTGCTTAGATATCTAACCCAGAGCTGAGCCGTTTAAACTGAAAAATGATTGGCAATCGGAATTTTTTAAGTACTTTGAAAGGATACTTTTAACGAAAATAAGCTGCTTTACAAGTTGCTTGTTATAAATAGCGCAAGCCCATAGCAAGCCCATCTATGTGTGGTCCCTTACTCAACTATAGGTCGAACACAAAATCTAAACCATTAGCTTCACATAAAAATAAATATATATTTCCTACTTCCTCTGACATCAAAATTTTATTCGTTTGTATACAACTTGCCCGTATCTTCGGCATGCACATCTTTTAATTAAATCTTTTGTTCCACTTTTAATTATATGGACACAAACCATAACTAAAAGCAGAGCAATTTCGCAATTGCTTCGGCTGTCCATCTCCATCTACGCGGCAAAGAATATAAACTAGGTACTTAAACGTGATTGTTCTTCTAACCTACTTTTATTTTTGAGGACAGTTTTCACTTTTTTTCTCTGTAAAATTTCATTATTTTCCCTATAAGCAATATACAGATACACAATATACTTTCTCCCGTTCATGTGTGTTTAACCACGAGCGGTCCATAAATGGTGGCATTCTTCAATAACAACAACCTCCAATCACAAAAAAATTAATTAGCAAGGGAGCCGAAAATTATTTCTACTGTATGGGGTGGCGGGGCAGCAATGGCGCGACCCCTTATACGGCATGCTAATCAATTAGAACGGTTAAGTCATTTACTGTCGACTTATCAAAATACGAGTTAGAAAATCGGTTTTGCAATAATTTTGCATGTATAATGGAAAAAAAACACGAGTTTGTAAAAATAGACTGTGCGCGCATTTATACAGAAACATGTTTTGTGTCAAAAGATACAATCACACCTTCGGGTGGTGTATTAACCTTTTTCGTTGGTGGCCAGTGTTATAAGCTGAGAAGTTGTAAATAAATTCTGAACTTGCGTATCGCGTCATACATGACGTGTATTTTATTACCGCCTGAAGTGTGTTTGTTCTTAGTTTCAGATTTGGGTGATATGCTAATTTGCGGGCAGTCGATTTATTTTTTGTTCTCTGTAATAATGCCACAAATGCATGTGGAATTTTCATCTAAATGAGGTAACGAGACAAATCTGTTTCAAACGTGTAAATTTCCAGCGACATTAATAATTAGCAACACTATAAAAAATTTGGGCTGAATATTAGTCAAACTTCCAACTAAGGCGGCAGCAAATAGCGGATGCTTTATAAAAGCTCGAGCTTCTGGTTTATTTTGAGATGACACCACATACCTGAAATGAGAATAAAAAAAATAAAAGAAAAATAATTAGCAATGGTTATGGGTATGTGTTTCGTAAACAACAACAAACTTAATTATGCAAGACTTAGAAGACCGACAAATAATTTATTCTCGGACATAGGAGGTACCTATTTTAAGATCGGTATTTAAAAGTTACACAAGATGGGTTTAAATTTGAAACCAATTTACATACGCTTGAGAGCTGGAAGAGTGATTTTATTTCGAAATTTGGTTTCGGTAGACAGGGATAAATGAACTCCGTCAGACCCGGTCGAGCGCTGACCTTCACATGACGGTGGTGGTAACTCAACTGGCATAAGCAAAGTTCTGATAGAAAGATCGAATAAATGGGATCAAAGAAAGAAAGAAATCTTTGGAGATTGTGATGATTTGAATTGTTTCTTTACTTTTGTAGTTAGAAACGAAAAGACTGTCAAAATGGGGATAGATACTCTCTCATAGAGAGACATTTACGAAAATTTGGTAAACGCTTTTGTAGAAAAATGGCAGATACAAACAAATTTTTCAAAAATCCAAAAAAGTGTCACGAAAAGTTTTTAAACTCTCTGATAAACTCGAAGAATTCATTAATAATATTAGTCGATTCATCTAGCGATGAAAGTGATTCGGAATTAACCCAACTTTTTGATGAATCCGCGTATTTGGAATAGTTTGTACTGACTCAACTACAAACATTCGATAAGAAGATAAAGAAACACTGCATTCAAAATTAAATCGAGGAGATTGTCTCTTCTTACCGGGGAGGAAGAACTTCGTCGCCTTTTCCGAAAAGAATCTCGGAGAGAACATTCAATTTTATTTTGCCGCCTGTTGATACCATTTGAATACGCAGGACATGAAAATAGTACAAGAACAATTTCAAATCACCTGTCAATAGTCAGGTGACTGACAGTTTTTTTGATCTTTCTCCAAGGAATTTGTTAATTAAAAGCTCGAGATTCTCAGTGGAGGGGTAATATTTCGCTCTCACCACGGCGCTCTATTTAACGAATTTTTTGAGTTAACCAATCGACATGGAGTCAAAATTTGTAAACATTTGTAAGAGTTAGTAAATATTCGTAAACTTTAAAAGTAAAGGAACAGACCTATTGTGTTAAATGCACTGAGAGAATGAGACGTATATTGACTACAATAGGTTTGAGTCTCCACTCACGAGTATAATACATATTGTGAGTGCCAGTGATTTTAAGTCAATTTGGATTGTTGCTTTGTGGTAAAATATTGAGGGTTGAACCCCCAAAAAATAACAAATTGCACATTTAGAATTTTTCCACTGCCGCACTTTTGAGAAACGTACGAGTTATGCATTTCGTTGAAAAGCTTTTCAATTCAACTGTTCGGATCGTAGTCACAAATAAAAAAACCCAAACGGTCATTGTAAGAAGCTAGGCTTACGGCCCTATATGAACCTTTTGCTCTGAGCTTCATAAGTAGAGGGAAAAGTGAAGTCATTCGCAAGTTTTGCTATTTTTCGCTGCCGTAATTAACAAATTGCAATCTTTTCGACTCGATTGTTGAAATTCGTCACATTCCATCGAAAAACATCGCATCCGTTTGCAATTGGTCAAACTCTCCGCATCAAACAGGATTGGTGTCTCCCGTCTGAAGGTGAATTAGAGATCCCGAGGTTGGGGATTGAAAAAGTTCTTAAACGTTCATCTGAGCTGTTTACAGCATCACAGGGGGAAAATTACTCGCTACTCGTTACTTTACTCAGGTATACTTTACTTTATCTCCGTCATAGTCCGTATTTTTTTTTAAGAAAACATGTGTTATTAGTAATGCCAGTTTGAAGATATTTTCCATTTATTTATTCCATTGAGGGTATTCTTTGAGTGAAATTTTAAGCAGAGACTGAGCTTTGAATTTTTTTTTTCATTTTAAAATGAATCGCAAGGGTGGTTCAATTTATTTAAATTACATTTCTTTGTTTTATGATTCTTTTTAGGACAACATTAGATTGGAAAAATTGCTGTCACATGTATGTGAATAAAAATGGGAAATTTTAAGACTCAGCTGGGAAATTATTTTACTTAAAGTCTACTAACACTGGTGATCAAAATTTACGTTTTTGTCAATACATTAGGATAGGAACAAACTCTTTGTAAGAAGTCCTGTAAGAGAAGAACTGTAAAGAAGAAATCGCAATGGTTTCGTCTTTACTCTTGGTGACCATGCTCATTCGATAAATTTGCGTACCGAAAACTTTCGATCATTTTGTTTCAATTCATATCGTTCATATCGATGTGATAATAACAGAACACGTGGGAATTGGTTTGAAGTGTTTTTTTTTGTTTGATTTTGATATAAATGTAAAGGAGAATTATTTAAGCAAAAATGTGATCGATTGTTGGTTAATGTGATCTGGTATAGAACATTGTTAAAAATATTTTCAAGCGGTTTTATTCAAACTGTGCCAATACATGGCAGGATTCAATAAGAATTCTTCAACTCAAATACTTTCCACACCTAGAAAAATGGTCTGGCTACCTGTAAACCATTTTTAGGCACATTTATTGTACAAAGTTTTGGAAAGAAAGATTTAACAGTTTTATAGTAAAATTTCCACTCGAGTGCATAGACGAGAATGTACTTAGGCACATTTCTGAAGGAAGTGGAAAAACCACCATTTGTGACCAGGACAAGTCCAGGACTGGTCCAATTTTGTCTGTACATAAAAAAAAGACCGGGCAGAAGAAAATGGCTTGTGAATTACAGATTATTGTTTTGTCAATTACTAATCTTTTGGAAATTTCGGACTACAGTGTTAGGAGAAGTGGGACCAATTTGGACCTAGACTTAAGTTAGTTTCTTCCCTTGATTTGGTATGCAAAAATTAATGAGGCCCGCGCAGCTACTGATCATTGTTTTATTATCAGAAATAAACAATACATTTAAAATTTTAAAGTCCATCAGAAGGTATCCAATGGATACAATAAATGTTATGAAACACAGCCGACCACAGTGAACACGGTTATTGTTTTATTATCAGAAATAAACAAACCATTAAAAATTTTTTTTTTGTTCTGAAAGTGGGATAGAGTATGCAAGCAACAATTTAATTCACACATCCAATGTTGGTACAAGTAGTTGGTATATCTTCCTCGAGACTTCGAAATTGAATTTGTAATCTCATTCTTACGCCTTTATTGCATTGACTGCAGACAAACGGATCTCTCTATCCCGTCTCGGAAAATTCGCGTGCGTGATATTGTAAATGGAGTATAAAATTTCTCATTTGTGGCGCCCCAATTCTCTTCTACCTCGAATAGAATCTGCTGGAATATTATTTTCCCAAAACAAATTGAAATACATTTTCTAAGCCACTTAAACAAAGAGAATGGCATTTAGTTTATCTTTCTGAAAGTAAGTTGTGGCGCCCCACTTTGGTACAGACATAAAAAGAAGTCTCGTAGCGCCTTGCAAAGTATACATTTTATTATATAATTTGTCTGAAGTCTATGTACTATAAAAGATATTTATCTTAATGTAATTTAAAAATTTATATAAAAATAATAATAAAATACGTCAGGCACAGTGCATTATCCTTATCAATTGAATTTTGAAGTGTAACCACCTTCCGAGATTAACATAGACCCTTACGGTTCATTTTTAGCCGGCGCAGAGCGGTCCCACTGCAGTATCCTACGCGGAAAGAAATTTCTACAAGGAAGACTTTCACCTCTTGCGGTAAAAGCCTTTCAATCGCCTTCAGCTCCACACTTCGATAAACAAAACTTCCTTGCCCGTATTTCTCTGCATTACATAAAGCTGCACAAATTCTACTCCCATTTTGACAGCCTTCCCTGCCCAATCCAATGAATTGGTAAATACTCGTAAAAGCCACAGAAAATGTGGGCGCTACAAGTCACAAAAATTATAATCCTCTTACAATGGATGGCATGGACAAGTTTTCCTCCCAAAAATCACTTAATGGACTGGTCCCAGCTTTCGTTGCGATTGAGTCACATTTAAACCGATTAGCCCAAGTCGGCTGCTTAGATGCTTTTAGGCAATCAATATACACCAAAGTCGTATTGTCACAGCATAGACATAAGAGAGCACACCCCTCCTGGACGGATAATAAATACGCAACTTAATTTCCTATTTCCCCCATGCCGCATGTCAAAGGCCATAGAAAACCAATTAAGCGGTGAACAATATTCCCGCCACTGCACACAGCGGCCGCCGAAAAAAAAAAACACCCAGCACCCAAGTCACTATCGGCTCAGACACTTTGGCTATTAAAGGCTTCTTACGCAATCCTTTTCGGTTCGAGTGAAACTCGACGGTGGCAGTCTCTGTTGACACGATATAATATGCCTGGCACAGAGCACCGCCCCGGGCGCGGGCTAATAAAATAAAATCGATTTCGACCACCTCCGCGACAACGGAGGAAAGCCTAAACTTTCTGAAGATGCAGATTGAAAGAGTCGCAGGTAAAAGTGTGCTGGTTGGGGGCACTCTACTTCACCATGTGAGTGGAATTGATCATCGCGAGCAAGTTTTCTGGACCAACGTACATAAGGTACAAAAAATGATCTCGATTGGAGGTTACGTCGAACAGCTCTTACGTAGATGTTTCGGTTTTGTTTTTGTGTGCTCGCTCGCCATCGACGTAGGTGGTGGCGGTCTTCATTATTTGAAGTCGTATGCAACCGGTCCATGAAAATAAATGGACGCGGCCAGTATTTTAGTATTTTGGTACGTTAACCGCTTTTGGCAGCACAAAATTTATAAAAAAAAAAAAAAAACACAACTCCGATGATGAGGATAGATAAAGAGGATTTCGATACTTGTTACAGTCAAGTCTGCACAGGCGCGCTGAAATTGAAGAGTGAGCGTGATGAACGATATGTCAGAGGTTAGTTGCGGGTCAATGGGGCAGTTAGACGCTGTCTTGCCAATTGGCTTTGTCGCTCCAAAGGAAGTCGTTCCGAAAATTGACTTTCCATTCCGTTTGAGTGAGACATGAGGCAATCAAATTTTATTGCGAATTGGAGTAGATATAGGTGGCCTTTGACAGATGGGCTGGGCAAGTTTGAACCAGATTTGGCAGCGACTTTTAGGTATATTTGCCGGGCTAACAATTGAATGAGGTATGGTGTTTTCTTAGTAGTTTCTGAGTTGGATTGTCGGTCAAATTTGGAGCTGTTAAGAAGGATGTGGAGTGGAATGTTGGGCACCATTTCTGTGTTCGTACAGTGGATTTTCTCAATTTTTTTTTTAATCTCTTAGACACTTCTACCAACAATTATTTATGAAATACATATTAATTAAGAAAAAAAAATTAAATTCGCACTTCTTCTGAATTAGTTGGCCGATTTCGATGAAATGAAAACTGAATGTTGACCGACATTTGTAACTGTTAAAATGTTAACAACAAATCGGATATCCACTTTGCTTAAAATACCTAGCACTGTAATTATAAATCGTTCCTACTTTCAGGTTTGGTGGTTAGTTAACTAACCACCTATTCTCGGCCCATTTAAACATGCTTTAATGCCATCTATTGACAAATAGCTTAACTTTTTATCATTTTGTAGTTCTTGTTGACACTGTGATGTGAAACTTTGGCGCTTATGTGTGATTTAAAAAAAAAAAACGTTTAACGAATAAGTGGTACAGTGCAAATTTTTCAAAGGAGTAATTCTAAATTAAATAAAAAAGGTAAGATTGTCTATTATGTTAAGATTTTAGCGATTATTTGTTGTTTAGTATTTGTTTGACCGATTTGCGATAAAAAATGAATACAATGTTTCATAATTTACAATAAATAACGTAAATAGTACGGTGGTTAGATTACTAACCACTGTGACTATACTAGGTTTTATTTTTTTGTTTTACCTAAGTAATTGTAACATACAATTTTACCAAATTTAGAATGCCGCTTTTACTCAATGAACGTGATATAGAAGACATTCTTCAGGAAGACATACCTTCAGATGGTGAGAGCGTCTTTAGTATGGAATCAGACGAAGAATGGGATAATGAACTAATGGTGCTTGGTGACATACTCCCCGGGCTTCAGCTGCCAATTGATGAAGAGTTTGATTCGGAAGATGATATACCTTTATCCAATATGGCCAATACTTCAGCTGGTCAAGTACCTACGACGAGTGTTCCAGCATCATCGACTCATACTGCTGTGGTGGAACCAAAATGGAAGAGAAACTTCAAAATGGAAGAGACGGGTGAGTACACAGGAGGTGGAGGCATACCAAATGATATAATGGAACTAGAGAATGTCACGCCTACAAAGCTATTCCGCATGTTTTGGACAGATGATTTAGTTGAAATAATCTGCTTTCAAACAAATTTATACGCCACTCAAAAAGGAAAACCTTTTATACCTACTACTCCGGAAGAAATAGAAGTATTTTTTGCCTTGAATCTGGTGATGGGTATAAAAAAACTACCCAGTTATAAAGATTACTGGTCGTCTGCTCCTGATTTGCATGACCCATACATTTCATCATTTATGCCACTCAACCGCTTTGGCTGGCTTCTCAATAACTTGCACTTGAATGACAACATCCTTATGCCTAACAAAACAGACGCTAATTATGACAAACTCTACAAGATTAGACCTCTCCTAGAGATACTAAAAAAGAATTATAAAAAAAACTATAACACATCAGAAAAAGTGGCTATAGACGAAAGCATGATAAAGTTCAAGGGCCGAAACTTTATGAAGCAGTATATGCCAAAAAAAACGATAAAGCGCGGATACAAAGTCTGGATGAAGTGCGCTGAGTCTGGATATTGTTTAGACTTTGAAATATATACTGGAAAAGTAGGTGTAAACGTACAAGTTGATCTCGGCGGAAAGGTTATTCGAAAATTCTGCGAAAATTTAAAATACAAAAATCATAGAGTTTTCTTTGACAACTATTTCAATAGCTATTCTTTACAAACAGATCTCTATAAAGACAATATATTGGCTTGCGGAACTGTTAATTCAAATAGAAAATATCTACCAAAACTAAAAGAAGACAAACATCTAAAACGAGGAGAGCACGATTACAGGGTCAGTGACACGAACGTCGCAATTCTAAAGTGGAAAGACAAAAGATCAGTTCATATGCTTAGCAACTATTTAGACCCGACTAAGGCAGGTGTTGTTACTCGCAGGGAACGCAATGGAGCCAGAAAAGAAATTCCCTGTCCTGAAACTGTTATGCAGTACAACAATTGTATGAACTATGTTGACAAATTCGACCAGTTGAAAAGTACATATGCCATCGATAGAAAGTCCCATAAATGGTGGCATCGAATTCTCTTTCACTTTTTGGACTCCTCTGTCATAAACTCCTTTTTAGTATATAAAGAACTCCAGGAAAAGCACCATCCGGAATTGGACAAAATAAACACAAAGGACTTTCGTAGAAGTGTTTACCAAGGGATTTTAGCACCAGCTCAGGCGAAGACCCGCAAATCATGCTCTAAACGCTCTCTTGGTAGTTCTGTTTCATCTTCTCCATTACCTGTGCAGATAAAAAAACACAAGCCGTCTGTTCCAAAAGAATTACGCCTTGAAAGTAGTATGCATCAGCCAGAGCGATCTACCTCACGAAGATGCGCAAAATGCAGCACTAAAAAAAGTCCAGCACGTACTATATGGCAATGCAGCACATGCAAAGTCCCTCTTTGTAATCGCAAAGATAAAACATGTTTCCTAGATTTTCATAAGCAATAAGTTATTTATATGTATTACATTTTGCCTGTAAATTGATACTTTTGTGTTCATTATTTTTTTGTTGCCCACCGCCATGGTGGTTAGTAAACTAACCACCGTATATCTTCGAATTTGTATGCGTTTTTAAAAATGTCAATTTTTTTTTTAAATAAATAAAGCCTTATTATATAAAAAATCAAATTGTTTTATTCATTTAATCATCTATATGAAACTGTGGCTGAAAGAGTTAATATAAATCGAACTTTTATATAATGATTCCTTTTTAATATTACATCAAATAGACTTCTAGAAAATTAACTCTGACGATCTCACATACATCCTCACTCACGGTAACCGTACGTTACGCCCAAGAAAGCCATGTGCATTGGGTGAGTACTCGTAGCTTCAACATGATGCGGTACAAAAATCCAGGACCGCATGCAAAGTTTCAAAAACCTGGCATTTTTAATTTGGATTCTTTGAGGAAAAGCTTTAAAAAATCACTCTGTGTAGACAGAATATTTTTAGTGACACTGCATATATTGAGAACCTTTTCGAGAAGATCGACAGAAGCATTTTTATCAAGGCTTGACTTCATAGCTTTCAGCAGGGCAAAGCTGTCAATATAAGTACTCATTCAAGCGGGTCCGTAAGTTTGTATAGAAAATAACTCTGTTCACGGGTCAACTCCTTAAAAGCAAAAAGAGCCACCTAACCAGAGTCTAATGAGTCTACGTCAAGTTCCTCAAGTACCCTATACCATTCAGCGGCAAAATCTCATTCTCCCGTCCCATCCACACCAGCTTGAAGTTTGGAAACCAAAATGAAAAAGAATCTGTCAATCGTCAACTTCAAACTCGATCTTCTACCTATCGTCAGACGGGGATACACTCCCTCTCGTCGTGTTGACTTTTAATGAACGGTTTTTCTTTCCATTTCATCTCATGCTACAGCATACATCTTCTTAAGTTCGATCACCTTTAATTGCGTAATTAAGTTCGAAATCCCCACCGATAATGCAGCGCACGACTTCGCTTCCAAATTCACCTTTGTATTTGTGGGTATGGGTACCGTTTGTGTCAATGCATTGACGTTTTCGATGTCGATGTCGATGTCGATGTCGGCTAACATGAACATTTTCGATTTTAATTTCATAATCGACAATCGTGAGTGGAATCATCTTCTGACAGACGTGCATAGACGAATCGTTTGCTCTCGCGCCTATTTACTGCCACCATCAATTTTCATAATAACACAACATTGTGTGTTCCAGAAAATGTTAGGTTTCAATGCATCACTCCTATGGGAGTGTGTGGCTTTTGTTTCCAGAACTTTGATCGCCAAACCGTGATTCCATCAGAAGGTATCCAATGGATAAAATAAATGTTATGCATCATAGCCGACCGCAGCGAACATGGTGTGGAATAGATTAAGTGCCCGCCATCAACAGTTGGTGGGATGAGAGTGTACCTGTATAAGAAAAGGTATAATTTCGGTAATAAAATTAAAGCTTTGTCATTTGCCCATTTTGAGGGCCGTCTTCGGTGTTTTTTTTTTTGTTGTCACTGGGGTAATTATGCTAATGCAGATTGAGTGGGAACCTTTTTGGGAGGCAGAAGGCAGGCGCGCATGTGTGCAACGGTTGACAGGTGAATGTCAAGGCGAATCTGAATATACGGGTACAATGTGTGAACTTGCTGCTATAAATATTTTTGAATGATGATGTGTAGGATGTCAGACGTAAATTATGATATTAGGAGGTTTGAACTGTTTATCTGCCTGTCGTTGAATGAGGGCAGGTGTTCAAAGTGTTTTAATCGATCGTGTACGATGAGCTCTGGACAGGAAAGATTATTTTATTCCTTAAGTCGACAACTTTTACCAACTGGGTTGGAAATGGAAATGGAATGTTTTACAGCTTATTTGATTGAACTTCATAGTAACAACCTTTTGAAACTCCTAGATGTTGAATGGACCATTGATCAAGAAGGTCTAAGTCTTTCAAATCAGGTTGGATATCTAGAAAAATGACTGTCGTGGAAGAGCTTCTAAATTCAGACGCTAAGAGTCAGGTTCGGCATAAAGTTGTTGGTCCCTTTCATTCGTGCCAAAAAAAAAACGAATGGTTGTGGGAAGCTAGGCCTAGGGTGCCTACTATTTATTGGACAAATCAGACGAGATGTCAATCGCCGGAACCAGAGTCTCTGAATGCAGTTGATCGGCTTTGACAAGTCTTCGATTTTAACCCAGAGGGTCAACGCAGTATAGGAAGACCTCGCCTTAGGTGGCGCGCACAATAAGAAAACGACCTCAACCCACTTGGAGTGCGCAACTGGAGGCAGCTGGCTAAGGACCGGGCTAACTGGAGAGGCTTGTTGGTTGAGGCCCTGGTTCACACCGAAATGTAGCGCCACCTAACATAAACAACAACTACATAATGAGATAAAATAAAATAAAACAGTAAATCCGCAATAAGTGCCAGCTAGATCTGTAAGTGGACGTCGCTAAAAGGCCCGCAATGGAGGCCCAATAAGCTGTCTAAATAACCAGCCAATAGGTGTTACGAAAATGGGGAAAACTATGGGTGCTACCAGAGATCAAAAGAAGCATCTACTTGGATTAAAAAAATATCTTGCAAATAAATAAATCTTTAAAGCGCAAGACGATCACATCGCGATCGATGGATTTCTCTACATGGTGTCAATATTGACTCGGTCCTCTATACCTACCTATAGTGCGAACCATGATATAGCTTTTGTGAATATTTAAAGAAGTCCAGCAACGATTTTACGAGGTGATAAGTAAGAAATGCAATTTAAAGAGATTTCTGGTGGAAGATAAAGTTAGACGAAATCGCTTTTGAAATGTTGATCATCAAAACAAGTTATGTTCAGGCCGATTTCTTTTTGACTATCGTAGGTTTTCAATAATGAACTAGATGAAGCTCTTAAACTAGTAATGTCTGCGCACTTTATTGCTTTTTATGGAAGTTTATCATTTCGACGAAAGTCGTCACGAAAGTTACGTAATTAGGGCCCTGGAGTATTTTTGATGAAAGAAATTTCCCTGGTCGTGCCGCCATAATCAAGTCCAGTTTTACTGTTAGGAAGCTATCAGAGGTACCACTCATCTTCTGCTACTTTTCAGCAGTCGACCACCAATGAATTTCGACGTTCTATATGACAAATACCCGCAAGTATGTGCAACCAAAGAGCAGACAAAGCTGCAAGGAGCTCTCTACTACCTAGAAAAGAATAGCAACAACTTCTCCAAAGAAAAATGGGCGAAAGTCAGTGAAGTGGGTAGAAAGGTGTCATCCGAAGAATGACAATAATTTTACCAAGAATAGCTTTTCGATGTTACAAAGCCCGGAGCAAGGCCTGCAATCGCATGGACGCGGAAGCGTTGTAAAAGCGAATAAATAGATAAATACATCTTCTGCAGACTTTTAAAATGTGTGCAGTTGTCATGACACATTCAGCCAAGAATTCCATCAAAAATAGTCACATTTAGATTTGTATCCATCAAAGACCCGAGAGTTTGACCGAGTTCTTCAGATCATTCGGATGAATAGAAAGACTATCCATAGTCCAAGGGAAGAATTACTCTTGTCAATCGAGGTTTCTTAGTGAAAGAAATTGATTTGTAAAACCCTCTCAACAGCGTTACTAAGCAGACTTTATACAAGACCCAAACTATTCCCTCAAAGGCATTCAATTGCACTTAACTAAAAATGGTCCATGTACGATCTTTGCTCTGCCGAAATAGTTGCTGGCATTTTGACTGTTAAATTGATCCACCAAATCCTGGGTCTCCTTCATGATAGACGTCGAAGTAGGGTATGCGAGGTTATCTGGCAATTTGAGTGTTGAATTGGTCCATGAAATTATGGATCTACCTCGAGATAGACTTCGTGTTGAAGAGGTTTGCTGGAGAAGATTCAATGCAGAACTGGACTGTTCAGTGGAAAGAAGATCCAAATTAATGGCCTAAGTTGGCTCAAGGAAATAGAGGATATGACTATCAAAGCTCCGGCTAGGAGAGTCTTTAGGCCTTACTAATAATTATTTTTAACCTTGACCACATATTTTTTGTAAACAGATACTCTCACACGCAAAACTAGGAAATTCTGTTACCAAGGACATATAGGCTCTCAGTCTAAACCACCCCGCTACGATACAATAGAACTTTTAGGTCGCAATGTCAGCCATTGGGTAGGGAATTTAATAAAAAAAAAATGAATAAATTTTCTAGGTCACAATAATTCATTTTGAATGGAAAATTACACCATTTTGAATTCGAAAAATAAAGCTTGGACCCTAAAAATGATTACAGTCCACGACGAGTATAAGAAACACTCATATAAGACCACTTCGCTTATAATGCATGTGGAAACACCGTAGACTTGCATACGTTTTCGCATATAAGAACACTTCGGATATAAGAAACAATTTTTTTAGATTTTAAAGGTTTTTTTACATCCTTCGTGGACTGTATAAGTATTGCGGTTTGACTTCGACATGGAATCCTTTGACTTACAGGGGCCCTACTCTCTATTTCGTTCCGAAAGTCAATCCTATTCGAAATTGCTTTCCGTTTCATTTTTAAGTTGGTACTCTATAACTCGGAATTCTAAATCGGAGTAGCAGTACATTTCATTCGGCTTTCGAAATAGAGAGTACAAAATGTTCATTTTCGAAAAATGTTACTTTCGAAACGAGGGGTAGATTCAACGCAGTAGAGACGAACCTTTCCTTAAGTGACACACGCAGCTCCAAAGAGACCTCATTTAACATGGCCTTAACCGCAAATAGAGGCTACTTACGAATCGTTGTTTCAATGTTTTGTTACAGAAACAGCCACAGTAAGACACAAAAGCTTAGTGAGCGAACTACTTGTACAAACTTTCTGTAGAACAATATTTGTTTTGGGCAAAGAAATCCCCCTGCATCCTGTTTGGACACCATAAAGTGCCAAAAAAAGGATTCCTGGCAATTATACAACTTCTCAGCAGTTCACAAAACTCAACCATCGTGAACCAATTACCATTAAAATGTCATCGGCCTTTGCTTCTGTCTCTTTCGCCAGACCAAGAGCATACCTCTACCACTCGCGACAACTTAAGCCGTGTGAAATTCGTTTCAAAAAAAAAAAAAATTTAATTATACATGCGCTGATGATGATGATGCTACACCATAACCAAGCAGATGCCAAAACACAAGTTTAAGGTCATGAAAGCAGACTATCTTTTGTTTTTGCTCACAGATGTCTCGCACAGCGCTCGCGGTTACCTTTCCAAGGCCGCCAAACAGATAGTAATCAACACCTGGACGAGTAGACAACTTTTCCAACTCGCACTGCAACGCATGGAAGACCGAGTGATAATGGCACTCAAAGAGAGTTAAGTAACGATGCAGCTGCAGACCGCTAGTAGCACATAGTAGTAGGTGTGAGCAACGTATGCCACTAATAGGGTTTCCTATTTCCTGCCCTCCGATCGGCGTGCATTTATCCGTGAGAATACTCGTATCTCACTCGATGTGAAAATTCACACAAACAATGATTTCTGTTAGCCGCAGATTTGCATACATAATTGGTAAGACGATGCTACGGGTGTATCGAAAAACAAATTAAATTAATACTAATTCGCTGCAGTAGGGTAGGGGAGTTATGCATGGCCCTCAAGGCATGAGTGGGGACTTTGTTTATAGTCCGACGGTGAGTACACGTGATTTGAATGCCGTGCTCGGTAGAAACGCTCTGCCTCGAAAAGTGCTTGGCCAGTGTCCAGCACTGTCCCCCTGTCCGAATTAAAGAATGTCTCGCTTCCCCAATGGCCACATTTGTATAGAGCCCTAGTTTCGCATAAAAGTGTGCTGTTTCCAGCTCACCAACGTTGAGGTGTAAAAAGAACTAAAGAAGTGAGTTGGATGACCCAACACTTTGTTTGAACAGAACTGTCATCATCATCAGGCAACGAATTCCAACAGAGGATTCGATTTGCCACACAATTTATATACCAACAAAGGACAGTTATTTTTACACATCTCAACCCTCGAGCTTATAACGCAGCGTAACTAATTTCAATTAAGTGGCCATTTCGAGTGTCCATCGGGCGTATTATTTATAGAAATACAGTCTTGAAGTTGTGTAGTGCGATTGTTTAGAAAGGGTCACGATGATGGCAGCCTTCACGGCTGACTCCAACTGATCAATTCAAACTCACTACGAATAATTACATATACATATACAGCGAGGCTTGTCGACGCAAAATCAAAACTGACGCCTTCACCTAAATTATGTATTTTTTTGTTTTGTCGCTCTCCCTCTCTCGGTGCGTCTAAAAATACACATTGACGTGCTATACACAATTAACAATTTATGCTCATAAAATGATTTAATCATTACTAAGGAAGTTAATTAATCATTGAAGTCTTAATAATGTTTAATTTGAGTGGTGTGGTGTTTTAGCGCGCGCATTGTTTTATTTATGGATATGAAAACATAGAGTTCAATTCTTTTAAGAAAGGCATACGCTCAGACGCTCACTCAAGAGTTAACGGAAAACTTTGACACCCACTAAAAGGTGTTATCAAAACAGAGTTTCTTGAATTCGGCTCGAGTGTCAGTTTTTTTTGGGATCTATTTCTCATTTCCTCAAGTCGAGCTATGCTCGTGTGAATGTATCAACGGATTTTGACAGTGGGCTTGGCAGGGGTTGGTGACTGATGTAGACGTGTGCAATTGATCGAAGACTTGTCATTGTTGGGAGGCTCTTCAGCGAAACGATCTCAACAAGTCTTTTTCTGAGCGATCGTAGGCGAGATGGGATTAACCAAATGGAGGTGGCAAATCTGATCAGTTTGATTACTCATTCCAATTGATGAGAGAAGAGTGTAATGATGAGTCTTGCGACTTTGGAAGCGTGTACCAATGACCTTGTTGACCTAGATTCGCTGGATCTTCCTTTTATTTGTTTATTTAACAGTTGTTAGACAGTGAATGGCGTACGCAGTTCAGAGACATCTAGCACTGAAAAAGGAAAACATGCAGAGACATCTGTTACTGAGACAAAACGACACCCAGAGACATCTGTTATTGAGAATATTCATGTCGAAATGTAGCCAAAAGCAAGCGAAAGTCAGTGCAGTATGCGGTATTTTATTATCCTCGTAATCTGGGGTCGAATTAGAGGAGTAGTCCAGCGCACAAACCGATTATGAATTGGTGGTAAATTCGGGGGCAAGATCGTCTTATCCGTGAATGAGCAAAGAGAAAACGAGAAGATATGGATCTACATAACTCGTCGCTGCCTTATTCGGCCTTGAAACCGATAAGCAAATGGGGGATATCAAAATGGACTTCTTGTTTTTTTTTAGGATCAGTCTTGGCGTGGTCTACCTTGACAAGATATTTCTGCCCTACGTTTCTATTTTTTTTTACATCTCCATTCCAAAGTATACATCTTTGAGTTTAACAACAAAGTTTGGTCAACCCTCCAAGTTTCCTACTCGCATAGAAGTTTCATATAAACCGACTTCATGAAATGGCAACTTTACACTGCCCCTTCGATGATCAACTGATTAATTTAACGAATTTTTATAAAATATCACCAGCCCTACGTTTCAGATTGCTCTCGAAAAAGGGTTGCCAGTTTGGGGGTTTTCCCCAGATTTAGGTTTTTTTTTTATTCGACGGAAATTATATTTTATTAGTTTCTGTCCTCAAACAAATGATTCAAAACTGAGCACAAAAATCGAGGATAAAATAAATGTGTGTTATTTAAAAATGCTCTTTAATAATTGATCGATCCTCCAAAGCTATATTTGCAGTGAAAATGATTTGTTTGTTCAAAGATATTGGACTGTTTTTGTTTACAAAACAAGTCTATCAAAAGAGATAAGCTAATGCCAATTTCATTAGGCAAAAGTTATAGGTTTTTTGTAATAGTTCCTTAAACATTTTTCCGGACTTAAGCACCAACCTCAGCTGTAAGTTTTACAAACAACAATTTCATCAAAGTTGCGTAAGGGCTGTGTAAAATTGTTCAATACGGTTTCAAAATGCTTTGACATGAGTTGACATTTGGCGTTGTACTTATTTGCCGCACACTTTTACACTTTTTCGGAAAACCAAACTAACATGTTCGCATTTCAAATTCGAAATTCCTACTTTTTAGTCGTACGTAAAACATGTGCCAAAAAAAAAATGACAAAACGTTGGGTTATTTTTCATATTTATCTGGGGGGAAATATTTTGACCGACTGGCAACGCTGCCTCGAACCGATTGATCTTCAAAACTAGAAACTCAGTTCAAAAGTAAAATGTCCACTTCAGTATTGAGAAATCATAATAAAATCTAAAAAGAAGTCATTTATAAAAAAGCTGAAAATGGTGACGATCATTTTCAATTTCAAAAACGATACACGAAAAAAAAACTTCTTTAAAATCAGCCAACTTTCGGTTAGAAACTACTTAGTACTAATATTGTTAATGCCAAATCCACAATGTCGCGTTGAACGCGTGCGTGCGTCGTCGAGCTTTACCATGCTTTATCGAAACTTTACGATCTTAAAAGCCAAAGCGCTCGAGCAACAAATTTGTAAAAGGAAACGCTGCTTACTGCTTTAAAGCGAATGCGCGTAGGGTAGAGTATGACAGTTTGGTTCGGTTTGGTTTTAACTAATCTACAAAAATAGAGTGCAGAATTAAAATTTCAGTTCAACTCTCTTTCTTCTTGCAGCTGTAATTTTTGAGCAAGTATTAAAAAAGGTTTCTGCAAAATGGATAAAAACTCATATATAACAGCATAATAATGCAAAGATCAACCTTGCAATATGATTAATATTTTTTTTTCCAAGAAAATCTAAGAAAGTAAGTATTACCTCCACAAAAAAAAATGTATTCGTCATTTTGACACACTAAATTAATTAATTTGCATTAAGAAACACCATATTGCTTTTTTAAAACTTGTGTGCGGTTTTGTACCACTCCAACTAAGAACGGCACACCCTATGACATCAAATCAAATCGAACAATTCAAAATTCTAAAGTTCCCAAACGCGCATGATAGTAGAGAGTAGGATTACTCAGGCGTCGCATTGAACTTAACGATATTTACGATCTAAGTGTCGATCCAAGGCCTGAAGTTGTATTTTGTCTGCCAGCATATGAACGCTTTGTTTCTACATATTCTGTCAACGCACGCGCGCGTCAACGCGAAATTGCGAATTGGGCATAATCTGTGAATTGAGCGTAATAGGATTAAAAAAAACCGATTCAACTTGTTGGAGGAAACTATTAAAAATAACCGATTTATAAAATGTTTTCTTTAAATTTAATGTGTTGTAAAAATCAAAATAAAATCTAGTTGATAACAACTGATAAAGTGTGTTTTTTTAACAGTATGAATTTTTAGATTTTAGTTTATAGGTAGTTTTTGTAGTTTTTTTGAAACACCGACTTATTTAATTCCAACGCTTTTTTTTTTAATCGCACTCGGTAAAATGTATTGGCTGATTGGGAAATACTCATCCCTGTCCAACTACAATAAATTACAGCTATATAAGCAAGTCTTGAAACCAATATGGACCTATGGGCTACAATTGTGAGCATGCACATGCCAAACAAAATTACAAAAAAATCAATTCACCCAAAATAAAGTACTAAGGAACGTAATGCACCTTGGTACATACGCAACGCTGATCTACATATAGATCTAAATATTGAAATGGTTGAAGATGAAGTTAAAAAAGTAGCCCAAAGGCACAGAAGTAGGCTTTTCAACCACGTTAACTCAGAACTTACAGAACTATTAAATACCGACAATCAGGAGATTGAGGCGGGTGAACCGACAAACGGCGGATTCTTCTTCTGAATTTTTCAAATAATTTAAAAATAAATTGCCGATTAGTCGAACGACTAGGTGCAATCCCATTCGGGATGATGACAGTCAGTCCCTCCCGGGAGGTTTTTTTAGAGGTTGTTCGAATCCCTCACTATTGCAGAATCATCCCTCGCGTACTTGCTCCGCAATGTCTTTCGATGACTTTTCCCTCCAGCGAACCCCCAAACAAACAAGGCTGATGCTATTCGCTACACAGCCGTCGACCTAAGCCGTGTCCCTAACGTCGTGCGAATAGCCACTTCGAACAAACAATAAAAAGAAAAAAATCGCACTCGGTTTGGGTCAATTTTTGAGCGTGTATCTTTCAGGCGATCATCATCATTGATTTTCGTTTAATGGGGACTCCGACTCTAACCTGACATACACTTTTTGACCTTCATACGTGAAAAGTCAAAAAGTGTATGTCAGGTTAGAGCTGGAGTTCTCAAAGTTCTAGCAAAAAAAAAAACACAAAAGCTATTGCAAACAGTGTGAAAATAAAATAATTTAACACCAACTACGCTCAACTTCGTAGTTGGTGCTTAAAGTGCTCTTGAAATATTCTTCCATGTGTACATAAAAATTCACCCTCTCAATTAGCCGAATAATAATTAGATAGGTAACCAGCGTTACCGAAAGTACTCCCATAGGAGTATTGTACTACTTTCAACACCTCCGAACTTCCGTACTTCCTTTTACATTCGTACTCTTATTTCTTTTTTAAAGTCCTTAAATATCTTACATTTGCAGACAAGTGTAATTTCAACATTAATAAATTTAATTCACTTCACATTTAATGCAAATTTGTTGTCATATAATATGCATTAAAATACCTTACTTTTTGCAAAGCCACTTGTATTTATTTAAATAAAAATGTCTGTACTCCTACTTTTTCTCAAATTACTCCCCTTTTCTGGCTACAGTACTACTTAATAATATTTCTCTCCGGCAACGCTGTAGGTAACCCCTTCAATCGCACTAAAGAACCAATATTCAGTAACTAAGTGCCTGCACTTGAGATATTCGCAATATTTAAAATATTCTGTTTCATAATGTTGTTATGGTGGCTTTAGCCATTTCGAATTCGCCAATTAGTCAAACAGAAATAGCAATCACAAATCACATTCAATCAGTATAACCACTTTGTGTATGTTTTTTTTTATAAGAATCTATTCGTGTTTTTTATCTTTTTTTTTTGTGCATTTAAATCTCATAATTAATTAGATTCTACAGCTTTGGGAATATTCACAAATATTTACGCACTTAAATTGCTTATGAAAAACTCCCATCAGAGGTAATTCTCGTATGGCTGGCAATGACAATGATCTCATATGCATACATATATAATAAAAAAGGTGCGCTTTGAATCCCTAGGCAAGTCCGAGATGATGGCTGTGAACATATCAAATGGCAAGATCTGTTTCAAGCCAAAGGGAACAAACTAATTACGTAGACTTTTATAAGGACCCGGCTAGAATAAAGGAATTCAACCCACAACCAATTACTCAATCATATATTTTCATTAAACGGTTAAAGACCTTGTTATGTTTAAATTCCAATTAATCACACATTGTTCAAGTATTTTTTGGGGGTTCGCATTTTTTTTTTACCAGAACCTAGGTATATAAGAAATCAGGTGTAAGGTGGAAACAGAAAATGTTTATCTGTACTCTTGAACAGCTGCAGGGCTCTACATTTCACTTCCTTGCTAAGCAGAAAAGAGAAAAGAAAACGACCACCAAGCATTTGCTTCACACCTGAGCGAGTGTGCGCGAGATACTTTTAATTGACTGCAATTGCTGCCTTGGTAGCTGGAAGCACTTAAAAGCCAACTCAGCTGTGAAATATGAACGCGAATTATGTTGGCGGCATCAAAACGCTGGTTCGTGTGCTCGCACCAGACACTAATTGTGCAGATATTTCTGTTTTTGAATTCAAATGCAGCGGGGTAATTGTTTCTAGCGCTGCTGTGCAGAAGTAGGTGGATAGTCTAGTGGTAGGTATGCACTTTATGGATATTTGTAATCAGATAAAGTGCGATAATTTAAATATCTTTATTTCGGTGTTGTTATTCGTTGTAATGAGGGCGTGGTGACTGGTGAGGTGTGTGTGACATGCAGCGTTATTGAAATTTGAAAGGTTTTTCATTTTTGTAGATCATGGCGTATATCATTTTCTGGACATTAAATCGATTTAATTGCGAAGATAGCTCAGGTATTTGGAATGGAAACAACTACCAATCTGTCCGATATAGTATTTTTATGTCTTCTTCATAGTTGAGAGTAATATCACCTTTTCGCATGCGACTATGGTCTGCGAGCAATCGACCGTGACGCAAATAGCTGTCTGGGTGTTTAACTTTTACACGAAACCTATGGGAAATTCTATATGTCGTCTTTGGGTTGATGGAAGGCCAGAAACTAGAAGCTTCATACTCTGAAGAGTCTTTCATTAGAAATGTACGAGCAGTTCCTTCTGTTTGAGAGCTTTTTTTTCAGTATTTGAAGACTATTTCCGTCACATTAGCTACCACTTTCAAAGACCTTTCTTTAACTAAAAACGGTTCGATTAATTTTCAAGTAATTAGCCCGGTATATCACGAGCGTGGCCAATATTGTCTGTTAAAACTTCAATCAAATTTTGCCTACACCGGTGATTTAATAGATTTAACATATTATTTTGCAGATGTTGGCGTTTCAATTTTTATTGTCAATTGATCTCGGAAGATCCATAATCGCACGACAATATAAAAAATATTGCGCAATTCTGGTGGAACAGTGTGCCCAAGATAATCACTTAGCCTCGTTTTTTAAAAGACGTCATCGATGATGGTACAAGCTGCAGCTTTGTTAATGAAGAAATAAGGTCCGACGTTGCCACCGCCGTAAAATGTTTACCAAACGCATTTGCTCGGATGTAGGCATTTTTCATAAACCTACAAATCTGACAGCTGAGTTTAAAAACAAGTTTAATAAAACTTAATGTAATGTACATTATTTGAAAGGTTTAAGACGTTCCTATGCCTACTCAGTAGTTTATATATTATCGATAGAGCTGCTGGCTTCTAACTTCCCGAGCCTTGTATTATCCGCGCAGTTATTGATCTTCTTCTTAAATCGTTGTGCTTCAAGAAGACTTTTTTCAATGTAGATTTTAAAAAGAAAAGCATCCACGACTTTGAGCTGGTTTCCTCTTAATTTTGCAATTCAATAGCTTTGAACAACCTAACCTAATTATTAACTAAAAATGACCCTTCAAATTGGCAAAGAAACCTCAGGTTGTATTTGACATGCTTCTGGAATGAGCTTGGGTACTCATCACACTCATGTGAATTTCCGTAAAATTCGCACGTGACTCAAGAATACGCTATACCGAATTTACAACCCTGTTAATGGACTTATCTTAGCTTCAATTCACCCAGACACTGCTTCAACTTTCTACAAACAGCTAGTCTTCGGAAAATAACTCGTGAACATCAAAAACTTAAAGGTAATAAAAAAGAGATAAACCGATCTGAAGACGTTCGTAAGTTGCACTTACAAGAAAACCATCTGCAGTTCTCCTAAATTGACAATAAATTCAGCTCTTAAAAGCTGTAAGTACAAAAGGTACCTGCATCTCATTAGAGAACGCCCCCATCATCCCTAAGGCATTTTAAACAAGCCATTTAGCGCTTGAGAAACAATGCCACGAAGTGCCTGAATTTTAGCACTCTTCATTTAAAACTTTCGACTGCGATGAGTGAACGAAAAGCATGAAGTACATACCTACCTCGTCTAATAATGACCGCATATGAATTCCGTACAGTGGAATATAAAACTAGTAAGTAAGTAGGAAGTTCATTTAAATTTCTGCTCCGACTTCAAGACGTGGTGTGGAATCCGTCCTCAAAGTAGGCTAGTTTTATCAAGGGATCTCCTCAGCCCATATAGGGGTTGCTTCTGGTATCTTAGAAAAGCGGCGGACGAAATGCAGTGCCTCCTTAAGAATTCTAAACACGCTACACTTTTACCTATCTAATATTTTGAGAGATGTTCGAATTAAACTATCATATCCGCCTTTTGAATAGTATAGGCTAATATGATGTTAAGTCTGCGTCTCTTAATTTGCTTTTCTATTTTGTTCAAGGCTGCATTACTCCCTGCTAAGAAAAACAGAAACACATATAACGAACTAATAAATAAATAAATTGTTGGACCCTAGGCCTAGCTTCTCACAACCATTCGTTTTTTTTTTTTTTGTGTCTGTTTTTCGTTTTTGGGACGAATTGAAGGGATTTACGATTTTATGCCGACTCTAAACGGCCAATAGAGGAGCTCTTTCACGATAGTTATACTCTCGGATGTTTGACAGACGTTCACGAGAGGTGGCACAGCGTAAAAAATATTAATACGTAATGTCTGTTCTTTCGAGAATCGAACCTGGCAGCCCTCGCTTAGTAGTCCAAAACACTTGATACTGCCAACTGTTATTTAAAAATATCAAACAAAAACCAGAAGAATCTGCAATACAAAAGTTTGATTGGCATCACTTTTTCTGAGATGTACAAGCTGGAAGCCAAGCGAAGTGCCACACATCTTTGGGAATTTTCAGTTTGAAATCACTTTTAGAAATGGTTAAATTTTATTTACTTGCATTTTGAAAAGGGGTGTAGTCTTCTCTAAATGACTCGAGAAATCGAGTTTAAAAGCTTGCGTGTTCTGTAACAAAAAGAGACTGCAAAAGGTTATGTCACCGTGGCTAAAGTGCATTGTGAGGTACTAAACAATTGTCAGTCAGCACTCTGCTGCGTCTGAATACAGTCATCGGGTAGCCAAGCAGCTAAATGCTCTATCAGTTTTACTATAATGCCGACGAACCTAACCTCGCAGCTGTCACTTTATTTTTGCTGCCAAATGCAGAACGTATCGTTCCAGAATTCAATTCTAATAATTCATTTTTCATATTATTTCATTTGATAACTTGCATATTTAATTTTAAATTGTTGTAGCTTGAAATAAAATAAAATTTGAATTGTATTTAGCATTCTTTCATATAGTAAATTGTATTGGGAAAAATGTTGTTAAGCTCGTCGGAAAATTAAATTACACAGATAAATCTATCCACTTCTATCGGGAACAATATTTCCCCATGAAGGCTTTGTATTCTTATAAATATTGATGACAAGAGACACATTTCCATCGGAAGTTATTCACGATAGTCCTTATTATAGCCTCTGACCCGCTGGGCGTGCTAGAAAACATAGAATCAGGGTGTCTGCGAAACGGGGCTTCGTACGAAATTGGAGGTAAGTCAGCAAGCTTTTAAGGCGATCTTTATTGAAACTGTCCAATTCTCTTAAAGCACCTATTCTGAGCTTAAGCTTTGGCAAATTCTCGACTATTTGCCAAAAGTATGAAAACTTTTGCTAATTATTAAAATTCAAATCTTGCAAAACTAATGGGCTATTTTGGGCACTCAATCCGTAACTTTTCAGACGATTATTGATAGATCTCCAAACAGCGTTACCGAAAGTACTACTTTCAACACCTCCGTACTCCCGTACTCCTCCTTTTACATTCGTACTCCTATCTTTTTTAAAGTCCTTAAATATCTTACATTTGACCCCGGTCCTTTAAGTTGCAAAAACGATCGTCGCCATACGCGATCCACATCGTGCATAGTGTTTTAGGGCTCAAAACTGACGCCTTTTTTTCTGTACTTGAGGTAGAAATATCAACGCAAACAAAGCCCAACATAAAACTGACTCGAAAAGACTCAAATAAACAGCCAAAGTCGAGTTGAAGCGACTCAAATCTTTTTAAATATCAGCCTGCAATTGTTACTCACATATCCACATGACGAAATAACATCATACTGGCCTTCACACCACCAAAAGGAAGTCTTTATAAGTATAACCTACAAATAAAAATACATAGTCTCTGAAAAGGTATAGACCCCAGTTGCTAATATTGTTTACAGTTTGCAAGCGTATTGTTTTCAAATCAAATATGGAACCTATACGCTAACGGGTTCCATACCGCTGCCTTAAACAACTAAATAGAATTGAAACGGAGCACCATATCCGAGCCAATACGTCACACACTCCCGCATTCCATGCCCAACCACTACAGGTATGTAAATTTAAGAGTCACACTAAGCCCCCCCCCCTATACCTGGACTTCCTACACCGGTTTCCAATTAAACAAAATAATTATTAATCAATATTATTACAGCGACATTCGCAGTCGTTAGCCAACCACCTGTAAGGTGGACTCCATTCAACAACAAAGCCGACAGCCCTTAGGTGAATATTTTCCAAACACTTTGATTTCAACCTACACACAATTGGTTGAGTTGACAAAAATACAAACAAAAAAATACACAAATCATTCAACGAAATTTGGAAATTCAAAAATCCCAACCTACCTTTTAGATACTCTTGCAGAGGTTGGTCAGGCGAATTCATCCACTGCTCCAGTGAGCACCGTGTTGCTTTTATTTGCAGTCTTTAACGGCGAAATCGGCAAACGTTACAAATTTGGGTGACCGAATTTATCAATTTCTCTCTCTTTTTCGGGGGCCTTCCGTTAATCCTTTTTTTAGCGACACCTTTTTGTATCTCTTATTCACTGCTTGATATTTATTTGGGATTTTTTTTTTTGAATTTTTCTTGCTTGCAACTCACTTAAGTGCTAATTTATCTCCCACTTCATACGTTATTCGAGACGACGCGAATCAACGGTGAAACGGTACAGAAGAGACACACAATGCATATGAAATTTTTACCAAAAAAAAAATTAATACAATTTTATCCAACATTTATTCTTTCGCCTCGGACAAACGGATACGAGAAGGAAAAGCCAATTTCTTTCTCCTTGGCCGGACACAATACGATGTACGAGTACTAACTAAGACTAACTAAACTCGTCGACTCGATCAATTAATATATTTTTTCTCGTTTTGTTTAATTTTTTGACTTATTTTTTAACCGGTTTACTTATGTTTTCCGCGCACAGTAGGACAGACACAAAATTATTATACCAAACAGCACTTTGTTTTATTTGTTGTTTAAATACAATAACTAACCACATGGATGTGTATGGTAATTGGATACCGTTGAGAATTCTTTTGTATTTATGATTTTAGCTGACGCTTTTTTGTATTCGGATTCTTTGCTGAACTAACTAGCAGTCGAAGATGAAATCTGGTGCTCTATCGCTGACTGAAACAGAACCGCTCTCTCTATCCAACGTAACGCGTACACATCCGACGAATGGAAAAGCTCGACTGAGTTAGGCCCCAAACGGCTGCCACAACTAGTAGTGAGTCGTAGTGTAGTGCAATAATCAACAAATGTCTTCGGCGAGCGCAGTGTTGGATTTCTACCAGTTGCAGAGAAGTAGTAGATATACAAAAGTATCTATTGTATAGGGCGATGGGGGCAACTTTGACTAACGGCAGTGTGTTAAATGGATAGCAGTGGAGAGTTTTTTTTTTTTCGTCGGTTGGTTCTGCTCACAAATACTACGAATTGGAAATGAAATAGATGGAGAAGGAGATGGAGATGGAGAGAGAGACAGTGAGAGAACGATGGAAAGAAAAGCCAAAAAATAAATAAAGACTAAAACTCTTGCCGTGATGGCTCGGTAATCGACCATCATCATCAGCATCATCATCATCAGCATCGCCATCATCATTAATAGTGCAACGCAGTGTTGTTGTCTTTCTAGTGGTACGGTGACCAACAACACCGGTTTTGATGACGACGGACTATGGTAGCATACGGAGTACGGACTGTGGAATAAGAACCAGCACAGCCAGCAATAGAATTCTCCAAGAACGGAAGAAGTGTTGCTTTTTTTGCTAGTACTTGTTAGTAGTGGAAAAGAAAAACAAAATGGTAAGTATTGCTGTGGTGCCGTAGATGTAGCATTTCATTGCATTGTCGTTGGGCAGAAAAATAAAACGTAGTGACGTGTAGCACGCTGACGTTATGTTGATGCTGATTTTTTTTTACAAATTGTACGCAAGCGAATTCTCTAAAATAGTGCGTATACGCCTACGCACTAATTTTATAATAATCGCTCGTTTTCGGAGTACGCGATTGGGCCCTGAACGTACCTTGGTTCGTTTGTCACAAAAAAAAACATTATGCTGCATGAGTAAAAATGAAGTCCTTAATAATTTTTCTATTGTATCTAAATACAATAACGCTAAAATAAGAGGAACTTGCTTTGTTTCCCTGTACATTGAAGATGGCAGAATTATGCCACTCGACTGGAACAATTCTGTATTTATCTGCCTTTGATCTGGGGGTAAATCTATCTATCTGACATATTTACAATATCTTGGCATATCAT
This sequence comes from Cheilosia vulpina, assembly GCA_916610125.1. Taxonomy (NCBI): domain Eukaryota; kingdom Metazoa; phylum Arthropoda; class Insecta; order Diptera; family Syrphidae; genus Cheilosia; species Cheilosia vulpina. The sequence continues at coordinate 48,560,256 of OU744279.1, forward strand.
TAGGCAGAATTAAATTAATGCTGTCAAACGTGAAAGAACTCTCAAAATCGTCGATTTGGACAACAACTTCGAGATAGTTAAAGACTTTGACTACCGCGGCTCCACTTTGCAAAATGATATCATTGCAGAGATCAAGCGAAGTATAGCTCTTGCCAGTCGCTGTTTCTTCGCAGTAATAATGGACCTAGTAGAGCCCCCTCTCATATAGAACCGAAGATGGCGTTATATAATCATCACGGTCCTGCTGTACGTTGCAGAAGTATGCACTCTATCAAAAGCGGATAAAACTTCACTGGAATACTTTGAGAGAAATATTCTTCGGGTGATACTTGGTCCAGTTTGTATTGATGGAGTGTAACGGGAGAAGATTCAACGGCGACATTTATGGGGTCAGCGCTGAAATGGTCAAAGAGCTGAAAATACTACGACTATTAGACTGGGACACGTGGAGCATATGGACAACAACCAACAGGATGTGTCTTTGAGTATGCAATCTATATAAACTCGAAAATATTCAACTATATCCACAACTTTCGGCAAAAAAATTACAATCGTACCTTAAAAATGAATACAAATACAAAAAAAAAACACAAAAAGTTTCAAACCAATCGTTTACAACCCTTCACCATCAGTAAAGACAAAACCTGAAAATACCTTCAGCGTAAGCATTGAGGACTTTTAGACCTGTAGTCTCAAACGTTGCTTATCTACATCTGTATAAGGCTGATCGTTATCGGTTACAAGGAACATCATATGGATTCTGCGTCTTTTACAGCCATGTCGAACTAATCGCCATACATGTGCACACATTTTCGTAGATAACTAAATTCATAACAAATTTCCTTTGAGTCCTGTGACAAAGGACAAAGGAAAATCTTTGTAAATGCACTGGGTCGCTCTTGCTAATCAACTTATGTAACAATGTAAGTTCTACATAAACATCTTATAGGCTCCTCTTTTCTATGACATAAACTGTGTCATAAAATTGTATGTCAAACTTAAGTCGTTATTAAAGGCCACATTAAGAAATCTAGTCGACCATATTGCTATGGACTAGGTGTAACCTGAACGCAAGAAATTATATTGGTCGGAAGCGTCACTTTTTCTACGTCAGTCACATATACGAACTGTCAACTGAGTACACATTCACGAATTTCTTGACTAGATTCGTCGGCTACCCCTCCATAAACGTCAACTAAAACAGCTGTTTATATGATCGATCTAATGCCATGTTCCCACAAAACGAATATAATTTTTCAAACGTAAAATTTTTCCAAACCTCCGAGGTTTTGCCATACATTTTTGAGGTGTCCAAACCTCGGGTTTTCAGCGAAACCTATTTGAAACCCCTCTGAGTTCATCCGTCCGTGAGAGGCTATCAAACCGAACAAGCCTACAGCGTGAACTTTTGTTTACTTTGTGTTCATTTGTGGATGTCAAAATATTTAACGCCAAAACAATTGTGACAATTGGCATAAGCCAATCAAAACAGAGATATGTCAAGCCTGACAGCTGTCAGACTTACTAGACTAGATAGGCAAAATGCTTCGAAGTACTACTTATTTTGTGTAAAATGTCTCATATATTCAACCCGCCGCAATGGCAACCCCCAATACTGCAAGAAGTCTCCACTTCTCCCCACGAAGGTGGTGGGCGAATGTTTGTATTTCGATTTCAATCAACAGCAGCACAGGCACTAAATCGCCTTCGCCAGCATTAAGTCTTTTACTCCATCCAATCGTTGGGTACTTTTTTTTCTCTACCTCTCTTTGTGTCCCTCTTTCATCACATTCATTCCGCTCTATGTCTCTCTTAGGCAAGTGCACTTGTATGAGTGTTAAATCCAGTTGAATTGGATACCGCCAACCATCGAAGGCATTGGGGGTGTTTGGGTATTTAAAAAGCCGGTTTAGCCACAACAAGAGGAAGCAACAACAAAAAAAGGTTAAACAAGAAGCAACCAACAAAAAAAGAGCATAGAAAAACATTTCGTTAGACGAATGAAAAGGGAAACGAGGAACAGACAAAAACGGGCAAATGAACACAAAAAATTACACGGGCGAAGAACATTGCATCGAGGCGAGTGTGTGGGACGATAATATAGTTAGAAAGCAGGACGACCAAGAACTGCACTGCTGTTGATGTGCTGGAGCTGTTGCAGCCGCAGTTACTGCAATGCAAGCTGCAGACAAACAACAAACAGTGCGAGTTTGATGAACTGCACTCTGCAGAACTGAACTGATTGGGCTGCTGTTTGACATGTAAACCCAGTATAACAGTTGAAAAGTTGGAGTAGAATTGTTCGAATCGAACATGTAGGAGGTAAAGTGGAGAGAACCATTCGCCGGCAGTTGTGCGTTTGACAGCTCTTATTCGGTTTTGGATAATAAAAATAATTTGTTGGTTTGAAAAGGAGTATTATATAAGGATACCCTAACAAATTAGGCAGGTCAGGAGCTGGTGTGCCATAATTACATGGATAGTGTTGGCAGCAGAAAACCGCCGCCATTAAATCCAATATATTCCTTATGTCTATTTGTGAATTATATTCCTCCCTTTGCGGCAAATTTGTCAATTTCTACTATTATTTTCGTTTTTAACAAAAATAAATGAAATTGGAAAATTTACAATTTCAAATACACTTTTTTGCAAGCGATAGGTAGGTATACATATATGCTGAATAGAAGAAACAGATTTATACTATCTATCCCTCTCTACTTGAGAACACATTGGAAACTTATTAAAAATGCCAGAAAACTGAGGTTAAGGACGATAATCATCTTCACCACTTGAGTTGCATTTTAGAAAAGGGCCTTACTGATAATCATTTTTAACCTCAACACTAAATATTTTGTAGGTCACAATATGCAATTTTGTACGAAAAATTTAGCCGGGACACTAAAAATCAAAAAATACCCCCTCAAAGTATCAATGGCTTAGTAGGCACATGAGGTGCACCTGTTCCCTGATGCATTTATGACAGTATTACACCATGTTGTCCCAGGAAAAAAAATACAACCTCACTTTACGGACGATCTTTAAAATTCGAATGCCAAAAACACAATCCCGTGGCATTGAAGCCGCACCGGTTAAGATACGTCAATAAACGTTAACCCCATTGCAGCGAAAAATGTCAACCTTCCACAGAGTGGTGATCTATTGATCGCGCCAACACTACTTCTGTGATTGTAAACACCATTATTCCACTGGAAGATCCAACAACACTTCATAAGTCAATTTGACTTCTATTTTAAACGGGGAAGATCTTCACAGTCATGCGATGCGGTGGTACTCCTCCATGGTAATCACGACTTTTGCGTTTTATATCTTTCTCGCGAGTTCAGCCGAAGAATCGAACCTTTACCCGTTTCCATTTGACATTTGAAAATTTGGAAAAATCGACAGAAAATCTGTCGGTGAGTTCGGCGTGTCTGTGTCTCTGAAGTTATGGAGTCGCTGTCGTTAGTAGATTTTTCATTTGGTGTACTTTAGTGTGATGATGACACGACTAACTCTGAATGCTAGAGTGCAAAGCGTTACAACGGCGAATAACAGTGACGATCCTCTTCTTGTTTAAGTGCCATCGATTTGTATATCAGTGGTGTATGCAAAATTTTGAGGTGCTTCGATTCCCGCCATCGAATGGAGCGGCGGCAAAGTGATCCTACGGATCAGATATATTTAACTTAAATGTTTACCCGGGGGCCGTTGGTTTTTTTTATGTTTGCGTGAAGATTTTTCATTTTCTTTGCGGGAATCCATCAAAGTGTCGGGGAAAAGTGAAGAAGGGCTAGATGGCGGAATGAGGAAAGTGAACTCGAGCTATGTGTTGGGGATCAGATGTGGTATTTCACTTTTGGTTTTAATTAATTGTTTGGCAATTCATTTCAGTCTAACAGATGGTTCGGTAGGTCATAGAAAAGAAAAAACAGATGAGCGATAAGAAAAGGGGGGCGTTATAAAAACGGTCTATCTATTTGAGGTTTTGGAGTCTCGAATTAGTGTATTTTAAACTCACTGGCCTCTTTTGACTGGTGTTTGACTCGATTCGCCAGTCTGCCACTTTAATAAATTCAAAACCCATAGGTAACATCTTATACGAACGCACTTCCTCGAATTTTGTAACAGATAAAAAACTTTTGGTCCGCTTTTGGGGCAACGAAAACACATATCCTATCATCTTATAGCGGCATTTTGCAATGGAACAGTGAACACTGGGGTAAATTTCATGTAGCAGTCTTTGAATTTACTCCGATCAAACACCTTAGGTTAGGTTGGGTTAGGGGTTTTAACGTTCGTTGACAAATTTAGTCCGAGAAAACTGTCGGATTGCACGGTGACAAGAGACAAATTATTTGCTTGCTGCCCTTATATAAACGAAAATATTTATAATAGTTGACCGTGATCCTAATTCCTAAGTCACTTGTCTAAGTCTGTGGCCCTGCATGCGTTGCTTTCCATCTCAGTCAGGATCGATCCAGGCGCTTTTACCGTGATAATCTCTCGCTATCTATTTTTAGAACATGCCCGCTTGGAGTCTGAAAATTCCTCAGTGAACCACTTTCTGCATGTATTCGCCGCCAATTACGAAAACAATTCATTTCAATGAAGTAATCCCAACCGTACCATAACCTCTTTTGCGAGTCATAAATCTCTGCAACAGCCCCAGAGAATTCCCTGACCCAAACTATGCCAATTCTCCAATAGATTGGCTATAAACCGGCGGCAGCCCCCACCAAACCCCACTGCACAAATGACCGATTACATCACACAGCGCAACTGCATCGTTTATCTGGCAGAGCTCGCCGCAGAATTATTTTATTTAATAAGCTCCCACTACTCTAAAGTCGAAAGAGATGGAAACCTATCTCGCGATATCGATACCACAGCACCAGTCTGGCAGTGGCAGCATAATCTCGCATGAGTTAGCTTCCAATTCGAATTTCAGGTTCACCGAGCGCACATATACAGAGAGGACCTGAAAATTGGCACACAGTAAATTTTCATTCGCTGCGCTGATTGAATAAATTGGCCCCAAAGGTGATGACCCAAACACAACGGACCATGCCTTACTGCTATGCGGAATTCGGATGAATCCGCCAGATATGTACCTTGATTCGGGGACCGCTTTGAGGCACACGCATACGAGGAGCTGCCCGCAAATGGCTAACAAGATCGCACCGACTGACCGTGTGGCTTGGTGTTGTGACCTCCCTCCGAGGTATATCCCCATCAGAATCCCACAGTCCAGGGATCATCGCCAAAATGGACGCGCCGATTATGACGAAGATGACGACGACCGTTGTTGGTCATGTGTTCCACACAAGATAAATAGGCAAAAATGGGAAAACAATTTCTGTTTAATCAGCGTCCAAGTAGGAAGGAATCACCGTCACCGCACCGAGCAACGCGGAGCGGGCGACTCTAACGAGACAAGAATGGCGTCAGTATGTGTGCTATCCCATCCGCACATGACCACGATGATGGCGGGAACAATTCAATTGTCCAATCGCACAGGCTGTGTGTGCGCCATTGGTATCTGTTTGAAATGTTGAATCAATTTTGTTAATTTGGAAAACGTGACGGAATGTTCGAGTGATTTTGTTGGGCGCAAAGATATGCTTTATGGGTTTTCAATGGATGGGGGCCGGTGTATGTGACTTTATTCTTCAAAATTGTCCACCACGAGCTGGCATGTATACAGAGAGAGAGAGAGAGACATTGAACCGTGGATGGAAATTGCATTTGATTGCTTTTAATTTGAGAGCACCTAGGACGTATTCAGTTTGTGACTGATGGCGGTGATATTTGCGCCATTAGTCATGGAGGTCGATGCGATTTGTTAGGTTATACATGACTTTGGCTGGCTTAATGGATAAAGGTTTCGCATCAGAGAAGGTCATTTACGTGGAAGGAGGATATATTATGACAGACAACTTCGACTTTTACCTCAAACAGTATGAAAGCGGGCAAAACAAAACTTCATTGTCGGGGCAGGAAAATGCGCTTTGAAAAGATCAAGCATTCTTTGACACAACAATGACACTTTGGACATTGCAGCTTCTGGGGTATTGCATAAATAATAAATAGTGGCAGAGACAACTCAGAACCTTGTGGAAAACCATTGCATTGGAGACCTATGCAACGATGCTACGTTAAGCTGGTGTTCCACAAGGTTCCGTATTAGCTGTACTACTTTACCGGTGCTACCTGAGGTGTTGATACAATCAAATCTAAGGGTAGCCTCCAAGAGCCTATTTGCAACATCGGTGGATAAGATACACGTCCCCGGAATCAAGTCAAATTCAAATTCGAAAATAAAACAAATTCCTTCACCGACTACTCGTTCACGGCAAAGGCAATTCTTCCCCGGATTAGTTTAAGTTTTTGTAACCTATTAAGACCCTATTTTTGTTGTTTACAGTTCGTTCTACACACAACGAAAACGCATCGAGATCATTGTTCGATTAAAGTTGACATTTGGCACCTTTTTTGAAAGCCTGCCACGATTTTTTGCTATTTTGGGCCTTTTTTTAGTTGCAGAAGACGTTCAAAAATGTTTCAAATGCTCTTATTTCTAAATAAAACCCTTTAAAATGTAACGCAGTTGCCTATCACAACACTATTATAATGGTTAGCGAGCCAATGCTTGTTAAATGTCGTTCAAAAATACGTTGGACCTTACCAATAATCGTTTAAACCTTCGCACTTAAAATTTTGGTAATCACAATGGGTAATTTTGTATGGAAAATCTAGCCTGGACACCAGCCTGTAATATCGTCCCTTTTTCTTGCTACTTTTCAGAGTTCTGTAGCGCTCACCCTGGCGGGAGGTCAAAATATTTTCCAATTCAACTGTCGTTTTCCCCATTCTCAATCAGTGGAAGGGAGTTTCATTAAATGAAGGGAGTTTATTGAATGATTTGAAAAACTTATCAGCTCCTAGATGGCTCAATAGATGACTCTAGATATGGAGATTTAAAAAAGCACCTACCGGTTGACATGACACCGATGTTTGGCATCACATTTGCGTTCTAGTCTGAGCATCTATGACCAGCTTAAATTATTTTCGTACAGTTTGAAAACCACGTCATATTCGCCGCCATAGTTGCCAGAACAGTTCCGGGCACTTTTCTTCTTCTGATGGTCACTACTTCCGTTTTTGTAGGCCCAAAATCATCTTGCAAGTTGTCAATAAATGTATACCCCGATGGATATGTCAATTATTTCCTATTTGGGATAAGTTTCAAATGGTGGGCCATGTCTTTTCGTACTTCTGCACTATAAAACGTGACCAGCCGTAAACGAGTCTTCTGAAGTCGGTTTTCTAAAACAAATGGTCGCATATTGATTATAGCTGACTAAGGGCCACACGACTCTTAACGATTTAAATTCTACTTAAATAGTTATGGGCTACTTTTTACAGGGCATAAACTGTCACATAAGATTTTATGTGGCACTTAAATTCGCTATGAGTCGAATCAGCAAACGACCGTTTATTATAAATATTAGTACTAAGTAGTTTTAGCCACCCTGATGTACTAAAAAACCTAAAAAGATCGTGGAGGGAGGAGGATATTGTTAATCAGGGTGGCGCAAAATGAATCATCCAATTTTGTTTTTGAATTACTTATTTGCTAAATAAAAAAAAATAATTTTGAGTGATGGAACCTTTGGACGTTCACAATTTTTTCAGTTAAGTGGAAAAGATGATATCCGTCAAGTGGCTGCCGCCAGTGTTGATACACATTTGTGACCGTTTTGTCGAATTTTCCATGACTTACCGAAAGATTTCCGGTAATAACTGTTCGCATTGCTGCCAAATATTCTCCTTAAGGGTTTGTTTGAGGATTGTTGGCATAAGCCCGCGACTTTAAGTAGCCCCAAAGAAAGAGGCCAAGCTGGTTAAATCGGGCGATTTTGATGACCATGATGGTTTCCTTCACAATATCCAAGTTCCATTGCTTGTCTGTTTTCTACTGCAGCTGTCTAGTTCACAAATGTCAAATATGATTGACGTACGACGCCATTTGCAAAAATTAAAACATCTTCCAGTAAGGTGATTCATTTTGCGTCATCTTGTACAATGTCCTGGAGAATGTACTAAGATGCAATATTAAATATAAACTTCGCCTAAGAATGGGCAAAGTAAATTTAAAAGTTTGCCCTTTTTTATGTGGATTTGTGGTCGCATTGTGTCAGAACTGCTGACGGAACTCGTATGGATTTCTCAGAACAACAACTTAGTTTTAGTTTCTCAATCGGCCACCGGAAGTTATACAAATTTAAAGATTTCTGAAAGAAGTTGTCGGTCTTACAACTTATCGATGCTTTCCCTGGAATTACTTATACTTGCTTCACGAAAACTTTAAAGTCTTATATGTCAACTCCTAGGTGTTCCCTTTGGGAAATCTTTGCAGGTGGTAATCGTGCCCAAGTTTTGTGTGAACTTGTCGCAATAGACACAGGGATAATGTTATTTAGTTCTATCTGCAAAACAAATCAAATCAGAGGTTTTGGTCATGGACTAGTCTTGGACAGGTCTTGAAAAACAAAACTGCATGAATCGGTGTTTATGGAAAGTAACAAAGTGACAGTAGGCTGCTTACCATTCCGAAGAAATAAAATCGTTCAACCCAACGTGGAAGAAGATCTTGGGCCTTACCAGTAAACATTTTTAACCTTCACGTTATATATTTTGTCGGTCACAATATGCAAATTTGTATGACAAATTTCGCCATTGTGAGTTTGCAAAATATAGCCTGGACACTAAATATGATTATTAGTATCGCGGTTTATCGCTTCACAAATTTATTCCGCTGAACACTTTAAGAATAGTATCAGCAATTGACGGAAAGTTACATACTTAAAAAGACACAGGATATTGAGCCAATGTTTTCCATTTTGAATGGACCCTCCGACGCACCTAAAAAGAACAACAATGTTGGCTGATAAAACACTTGTGGAACGAGTCCCAATCGCACTACGACCAACTTTACATCATTCACAACAAATTGGCTTGTTCTTTTCCGTTTGCAGTTATATATAGCCAACCCCGTCGTTTGTCGATTCCCTCCATAACGCATTTAGCGCCACCACAGAAGAGATACTATGTACGCAATTAAATTACCAGTTACAAATACACATAATATGAACACAAAAGTATCGCAGTATATCTGCGCCGGTAACTGTAATAGAGGGAGCAAGCGAAATGAACCGTTAAACCGATATTTTACAATTTACAGTATACCCAAAGATATACATTGTTATAGGGACACAAACAAGCTAATGGCAGACCATGGCCACAGGTAACTGATGGGAAAACCAAAGAGACCCTCCACCCTACTGCAAAGAGACAACGGCAACGACGACACAGGCCAATTGGCAATCAACTATCCCAAGCACATGTCCGTACAATAAGAGTCGCCGTACATACATATAGCATACGAATACGATGTATCCAAAGCAATTGGCATGGGATTCTATTGCGTCTCCTCTGCGAATTCGAGTGCGGGTACTCCTTGTGGTCGTTTTTTGCGGCGTCCGTGTTGCGTACTTACTAGTACTCACATGTAATAATTATCTACCCGCAATGAGTTCCACCGCAAAAGAAGAGTGTGGCGACCATGTTCGCTGCCCATTTGCTGGCTACATTTGTAGTCAAAGAACGCCAGCAACGACGACAACGACATGCAAATCGATTTGCATTTCCGTTTTTTTTTTCGCTGCAAAGTATCTTGTATTTGTTTCTCTGTCGTTAGTTTGTTTTACTTTGCAAAGGAAAAAATAAAAAGCCAGAAATTGCAAAGTCTGAATACCGGAAGTCTAACATGCTAAAGACCCTTAGAATGGAAACATTCGCCTGTAACGAGCAAATGATGGAATTTGTTTGCCCATATATAGGCAGGAGTAGCAGTAGACACTTTGAGTGTTCTGGCGGCGGCGAAATGGAGGTGTCTGGAAAGTTTTGCCAACCCAACTTGAAGGCGAAACTTCAATTGGCAGCAAGGTGCTAATAGCAGTTTGTTTTTGCGGTTGCTATTTGATTTCCGGCAAAAAGGAACTGTACGCAAGAAATTTTACTTTGGGAAGTCGTTCGAGGGTATGGCGGAACAAAATTTAACGGGTTGAATGGAAAAAACTAGAAATTGCTGTAAAAAATCATTCAGTTTGAAGGTTGCTCGGGCATTAAGCATCGATACAGCGAACTGTCATTCTTAGGCTTTTTTTTTACCGGACTCTTGTGCGTGTGGCGCGTTTAATTGCGTCGTCTTCTAGGAGGTGTTCCATTTACAGACCTATGAGAAATGAAAAACGAAAGATGTGCTTTGGGTAATTAAGACACATAACGACAGGGCTATCGTGGTTATTGGAAGAGCAATGCCTCGAAGACGTCGCCATGGCTAATAGCAAGGGTCAGGGAGTTGTAAGAAAAACATGGGAGACGTTCAAGTTTCTAGTTTAGTATATATATAGAGATATTCGAATCAAAACACCATTGTCGGGTCTCTTTTCGTCTCTCTACCACTGTAGATCTTACTCAGAGAGACTCTCTGGATTTCTCCACAGTTCTTCTTAGGGCTTAATTCCTAGTGTTAACGCTAGCATCTGTTTATGGGAGATCTGTTTCATCGACTTCTAGTTTAGTAAATCTGACAGCTGTCTGACATGATGTATCTCGGTTTTGATTGGCTGAAATAGGTCATATGAGCAGCTGCTTCAGTTGACCTTTATGGAGGGTTAGCCGATAAATATAGCCAAGAAATTCGTGACTGAGTACTAAGTTGACAGTTTTTATATGTGGCTTACGTAAAAAAAGTGACGTTCCCGACCAATCAAGTCTCTGTGTTCAGGTTACATCTCATCTAGTCGACTTAAGATTACTAAGTTCTTCTCTGGGCTTAATTCCTAGTGTTAACGCTAGCATCTGTTTATGGGAGATCTGTTTCATCGACTTCTAGTTTAGTAAATCTGACAGCTGTCTGACATGATATATCTCGGTTTTGATTGGCTGAAATCGGTCATATGAGCAGCTGCTTCAGTTGACCTTTATGGAGGGTTAGCCGATAAATATAGCCAAGAAATTCGTGACTGAGTACTAAGTTGACAGTTTTTATATGTGGCTTACGTAAAAAAAGTGACGTTCCCGACCAATCAAGTCTCTGTGTTCAGGTTACATCTCATCTAGTCGACTTAAGATTACTAAATTCTTGAATGTGCCCTTTGTGTTAATTAAGAAAATCAACCTGAATATTGTGTTATCCAATACATGAACCAGGTGTTATAGTTTTCTTGGGAAGGGAAATTCCCCGTACCCAAAGATTTTATAGGTAAGGTAGTGTACGTTCTGCACTTGGAGATCACTAGGTAAGACAAATGAAATGAGTTCAGTTCACAGTTCGTATCTGATCTGGAGGGCGCTGGGGGTTCGTTAAGTACAGTTGGTGAAATGTGTTTAATTTGCAAGCTTAGGATTGTTAACTAGTACCCAACGTTGAAATCCCAATTTAAAAAACTGGCAGAAAGAAACCCGTCTTCATTGACACGGGAACAAGAAGCCCCAAAGCAGAGCGGATATTTTTTTTTTTATTATTTGTCAATTCGTGAATGACCATAAATTCGAAAATAAAGCGTCAGAAGACTTACAGACCGGGAACAACTGGAAGACCTAAAGCGAGGGCTCAAATACTTGATCAAAAGTCGTAGAAAAAATCAGCCTTATGTGGAAAGTAAGCCGAACGACTTCGGCAAAAGTCGTACAAAATTAAAGAAGCCCAAGATACGACGTAGACCTAATGAGACTTATTGTTTCGACAGACAAGGGTGAAGGAACTTTGCAAGGTGAAGTCCGATCTGAAGCCCGTCAATCTGGGAGAATAAGCAACAAGGAGAACCGAGATAGGCAGCCTGAAGTAAAACGTATATGAAAATAAAAAATAAAATAGTTGGACTTGTTGCCCATAGGGACTCGAGGCCTGGCTTCACACAACCATTCGTTTAGTGTTTGGTTTGTGTTTTTTGAGTTTTCCATTCTCGGGTCGAATTAAAGCGATTTGAGAAACTCCTTCATGACAGTTTATACTCTCGGAAGTTTGTCAGACGTTCGCGAGAGATGGCGCAGTGAAAAAACCTAAGTTGAAATTTGGGTGACGACCCAAAAAAGACCGGTACTGCCCTAGTCAGTAAGCCCTATAGATCGTTAGATGTTTGTAGCTGAAAAGGCGACCAATCAAAGATGGGTGCGGTAAGGACTTACGAAATCACGCATTGAACAAATTCGATAGTCCCGCGGGCTACATACTTCATAATCTAGAGAATCAAGATAAATGGTAACCACTTCTGTAGCTGCTGCACAGCCTTCTATAACACTAAAAGATTGTCTGAATATTGAAACGGAACTAATTAAAGAAGAAGACCAGTTCTCCTCGAAGCTTCGCAGAACTAGCTTTAAGTCTAGAGCAAAAAAAAACGTTTTGATGAGACATCAAAATCTTGGATAAAACTTAAGAAAACAAAGCTCTAAGTCTCTAGATCTTCTTCGTAACCTTCGCTCTCTTTGATTTAGTTTAAAAGGTTGCTTTTCGAAAGTCAGAAGGTATGTAGCCGTTCTTCGAACTCTTTTGGTTTTCTGGATCTAGGCTAACATTTGTGATACTACATTTGCTGGGCTTATTTATTCGGAATTCGGTCGTATCATTGTGACCAGTGGACAAGAGCTCCGGAGTATTCCGAAAGTATTTACCATAGTTTCACCAACAGCTATCATTTACCAACACAGCTTCCACTGTGCGCCAACAACCTGTCGCACCATAAATCCAACGATAAGGATGCCACCTTTGGCCTGATATACAACCAAACTCTGCAACTCGCACCAACTCCCAACCGTGATGTAACAAAACGCCATGGCCTTATCAAAACCCCCATTCCCAAGCGAGTCACTACCGCGCTTATGCAATCGGCGATTCGCCGCAATTTGCTATGTGAACGCGATGATTTAACCAATTACTCCTGCAGGCCTTGTGACAGTGAACGGTCGGTCGGCCGGCGACGTGTTTCCGTATTTCTTGTTTCGCTCAACATCCACTTCGTCGGCCAGGCCAATTGACTCGCGTTTCCATTGCACCGCATCTTCGTCGCGATAACGCGAGTTGAAGAACCCCACCTCAATGTGCAATCCATCTTGAGCCAAACAGCCAACTACTAGCGATTGTTCGCCCAGCACTTAACATGCACGAGGCGATTCCTCGGTTCGCTCTTGTCGCATATGTCCGCTGTGCATGCTGCTGCGACTGGGTTCATATGACAACTGCTATTTATTTGAAGGAAGCAACTAGATGATGATATTACACTTCCATATCAAAGTGTTATACCTAGTCCATTCCATTTCATTCACCTCCGATGCTCCCTTTCTAACTTATTCTTCCGGCTGCTCAGGGTTGGGTCGTGGGGAGAGGTGACGATAGAAAATGAATGATGAGAATGTCATGGTGAGAGAACTGAACCGTTGCTAACAAGGTCATAGTAAATGGTAGATCCTCATGGATCTGCTCGGGGGAGGGGCTCGTCACAGGGAACAACTACATGCTGACAAGTGCACTCGGACACTCATCACCAGAACTGGTTGCAAATTTTGTTCGGGAGTGAAACATGACAGGTATTATGTCATGCTGATAGTGTATGTACCGTAGAGCTGGACGCGAGGCTGATGACGAAGATGACCGATATGGGGGGGGGCTAGCAGAACATGACAAGTCTTATGATCTGCTTTGAAAAAAAAAACATTTTCACGCAAGCAAATGCGTTATTGGTAAACAACAAAAATATGCGCGGGAACTGAGGTTTATATTGTATATTCTGATCTCAATTTATTTGCTATTAAATTGTGCATGTAAATTGTATACGTACAATGACCGCAATGAAATTCAGCTTTATGATTTTGATTTCAGGATATTTATCAATATGATTCCACTGGATTACAGAGATACCTACTATATATACTTCCACAATTTTTAGTGATAGAGATTTAGATAGAGTAAATGAACAACATTATTTTATACAAGAAAATTTGAAGCAAGTATGAAAGACTGGTAAATGTTTAATTAGTTTAAGTTAATGTAAATGTAAGCATGAAACTTTTAACTTATTTAACGTGTTATGTGTTGAATGTTATAGTGGTGAATGTTATGTATATAGACGTTATGATTACTTGTTACCTGTTATTTCTGCCCTTTGATTTTCTTGACATGTCAGGAACATCCTGGAGCTGGCTTGTTGTTGATGAAGCTGTTGTAAAATTTTTTTTTTTTTTTTTTTTTTAATGAATCAAACCACTATCTCACTGGTCTAACACTCTTAGATGAATGACAATTAGGTTAAATTATTTTAGGTTTAAAACTAAATTAGGCAAAATAGGTTAAAAATAGGTTAAGTAGCAAAACATATTTATGTACGTTAGATAGGTATTGTAGGTTTTAGTTCATATAGCAAATAGGTATATGTATATAGGTAATGCACTTTTTTTTTTTTTTTTTTTTTTTTTGATAAAGTATAAAATGCACCTCACGTTACGTGTAGGCGTATTGTGCACTAGGTCAAAACGAAGCGCGAGTTTAGGGATTTACTGGGACTTGCTACTCGGTCTAACGCAGCTGACGCGGTTATCTCACTGACTGTGATGGCTTAACTATGGCGGTGGCTGCTATGCGTGGCCTGATCCTGCGCATGCGCGATCACCGATCGTGGTGTAATATTTCCGTGTGTGCTGGGAAGTTATTGAACTTCCCCACGTTTAAGAGCTTCTGCTGGACTTTGTCTGAGGTTCGTAGCGTTTATGTTACCCACCACGTGGATGTTCACCTCCTAAGACACGAGAAGACAACAGGAATCCTACCAAAATGCACGATTTACAAAGTTATACTATATGCACATTTATATAGCTCTTACCCTTACTGTCTGCTTGCAGATTTTTATTTATTTTTTTTTTTTTTTTTAGACTAGTTTGCTTTATATTTATTATTTAGCGTTCTATAAACAGGAGTTTACTTATACTTAGCCTAAAATATATGTATTTAAAGAATCTTCTAAGCATGACAACCTTATAGCTCAGACGTTATTTTAGCAAAGGAAGGCTAAGAGCCGGAAATTACCCTGCCAGATTTTTTTTTTTTTCGAAGTGGTAAACTTTCGAAATTGCGAAAGTTCATAGAGACATCTGCACGTCAGTATCGATCCGGTCCTGTCATTCGCATTTAAGCCCGAAACACATAGCATTTTGGAGACTACAACAGCTTGATGTTACAAAGCAAGCAGAACGAATGCACCTGCAGTCGTTATGTTTGAAAGAAATAATCAATTTGCATGCGAATGGTATTGGTATGGGACAACGCGGGGCAGACTCACACCCTGAACGTCTCATACTCTACCAACTGAGAAAACGGGCAACACTTTTTATGAAATAATATCCTTGGCATGTGCCCTGCAGATAAATTTACCATTAAGATCTTCTAGATCATATAGACAGTTTCCAATTTTACGTTTGATCCGACACTTCCTGAACTTAGGCGCTAGCTTAGCACTGTATACGTTGGGTGCGCTACTCTTGACGAAATTTCGCCTAAACACTACCTGTCCAACTGTAAAGGTCACAGGCCTTGATCTTAAATTGTAGGCCTTGGCATGTTTTGTCTGTGCCACCTTCAAGCATTCGTACGCCTCTTCCCTAATCTTGGTCAGTCTGTCGTGTCTCTCATTGATTTCTGGAGATTCACCTGACAAGACATCAAACTCTCTTAATAACGCATATGTGCTTCCATGGGTGATCATATGGAAACCATACAATAAATAAAATGGGCTGAATCCTGTGGATTCATGCACCACATTTCTTAACGCACAAGATATCGATCCGAGATGAGAATCCCACTCGCGGTGATCTTTTCCTATATAAAGCCGAACGGCTGTGAAAATGGTCCTATTTGACCTCTCTGCAGCGTTTGCTTGCGGAGAATATACACCCGTACGTACGTGTTTGATACCGTGTAGAGCTAGAAAATGTTCGAATTCATGCGATACAAACTGAGAACCATTGTCAGAGACAACCTTTTCAGGAACTCCAAATACATCAAACACGTTTTCCACCAGCGTTTGTATAGCTAATTTGGAAGTGGCATTCTTTAGTGGCTTTACAACCAGATACTTGGAAAAGTTATCGAGAATCACAAACGCCTGCGTATTACCCTTTTTAGATCTCGGAAAAGGACCGACAAAATCTATATGCAATTCTTGCCATGGACGTAACGGTGGCTCTCTTGGTTGCATTGGTGGTCTCAAGATCATGTTAGGAATCTTAGAAATTTTGCATTCATCACAAGAGTTGACATACTTTGTAACATCCACTACCATCTTCGGCCAATAGTATAAACGCTTCAACTTATCCAAAAGTTTGTTGACTCCCGGATGTGCACAATTTGGCGGCTCATGCTCTTTTTGTATTACTTCCTGACGGAACGTTTTCGGAAGCCATAAACGCCAACATTCCGACTCGTCTGAGACACAGGAATCTCTAAACTTTACGCGCTTGAAAATTTTGTTTTTGTGGACTTTTAAATCAGGAAATCGATCAGCTGTCTTTTCGATAAGTTTCAATAGATTCTGATACTCGTTATCAGTGGAAAAATCATCGTCCAGGTGCCCATTCACACTTCCGACAATCTCGTCCATCGTCCCACGCGATAATGCATCAGCTGCAATGTTGTCTTTACCTCTTCGATGCACAATCTCAAAATCAAAAGGCTGCAACTTGAGTGACCATCTGGCCAGTCTACCATTTAGGTCTTTTTGGGACATCAGCCATTTCAAACTGGCATGATCAGTGACAATGACAAACCGAGTACCCTCTATATACGGCCGAAACTTTTGAACACTAAGCACAGCAGCCAAGCATTCCAGCTCTGTAATGCTATAGTTGCTCTGGGCAGTATTCAGTTTCTTTGACATAAAGGCTACTGGCCGATCATTCCCACTGTCATCCAACTGAATCAGTGCACCTCCCACACCAGCCATAGATGCATCACAATGTATCTGAAACGGTTTTTCAAAGTCTGGCGCAGCCAAAACTGGAGCTGTCGTAAGCATCGTTTTTAAATTCTCGAAAGATGATAGAGCTTCTTTGGACCAATCCTTTTGAAAAGCGTTTTTACCAGTGAGTGAGGTAAGCGGTGCAGCAACGGCAGCAAAGTTTGGCACCATCCGCATATACCACTGGCACATACCAAGAAAACGTCTTAATTGTTTTATAGTTTTCGGTTGCGGAAATTCAGCTATAGCTGACACCTTTTTTGGATCAGGTTTTAATCCTTCCACACCAACTATATATCCTAGGTAACGTATTTCACGCTGACAAAATTTGCTTTTCTCTAAATTGATGGTCAGGTTGGCTTGCCTTAAATAAGAACCCACTTTTCTTAACAGCTCAGCGTGTTCATCGAAAGTTTCAGAAATTATAAGAAGATCATCCACATAAGTAAAAACATCCTGGTGCAGCTCGTAGGGAATAACGTGATCGATCAACTTGCACATTGACTGCGTAGCATTTTTCAGTCCAAACGGCATCACCTTAAACTGAAACAACCCACGACCAGGCACCGGAAAAGCTGTTTTTTCCTTTGCAGACGAGCTTAAAGGAATCTGCCAAAAACTGTCTTTCAAGTCGAGTGCAGTTATGAATTTGGCCTTCTTCAACCTTGCAAGAATTCCATCAATAATAGGGAGCGGATAAGCATCCTTAAGAGTGTGCTCGTTCACCTTCCTAGCATCTAAGCAAAGCCTTGTTTTCCCGTTTGGCTTTTTTACTATGACTACGGGTGAAGACCAACTACTTTGACTTTTTTCGATAACATCGAGATCGAGCATTCTATCTATTTCGGCATATAATAACTTCTGCATAGCTGGTGAAATTGCAAAATGACGCTGCTTGATAGGACTCACATTTCCTACATTGATCTCATGCTCTATTATAGATGTTCGACCCAAGCCAAGTTTTTCGAATGATGGAATTAAAGCAATGCACTCCTCCAGTATCTCTTGTTGCATCCCAGACAAAGAATGAGAGTTTGCATCTGGATTACAGGTGGATATTTCTTCCAAAAATGTGGGTTGTAATCCAAATGCAAACCAAAAGTCCATACCTAAGGTTACTAGTCTCTTAAGTGATGGCGAAATGAAAAACTTTATGGTCTTCACAGTGTTATTGAAAGTTACCGGAATGTACACATATCCGATCACACTATGAGCTGATCCATCTGCTGTGCAAAGGTCAGATTTCAATGATAAGTGGTGAAGTGCAAGTTCCTTCAGGAGTTCTAGGGCCCCCTCTCCTAAAACTGAAATTGTGGCTCCGCTGTCTAGTAAACCAGTTACGGGTTTGTTTTTAAGCTGAATATTTGCCAGAGGACGACCACTAACGTCTGATAAAATTCTGGCCTGTTTGACTTGTCTGATATTTTGTTTACGTGTTTTAAAATACGTTATAGTTCTGTTTGGGTGGTACAATTTCTGTTTGAGGTCGGTTTGTGTAGAAAACGAACATTGTTTTGGGGATATGACTGTCCTGCATTCGGATGACGCACTCCCCTTTCTTTGCGCACATCCGACTTGGGGTTTAAATTATTACACCTGAAGCAATTTGGTTTGGTGACATTTTTAGCCCCACATGAGTAACAAAACAAATTTCTTTTGTCCTGCGGACAATCCATAAAACCATGCCCTATATCCTCGCAATTCCAACATATCATAAAGTTATTCTCCTCAACCTCAAAAGTATTTTGATCCGTTTGATTGACGGAGTAAAAAGTTGATTGCTCAGGAGAAAAGGTTGGCTCCCCAGCATTTGTGACATAGGAAAATTCATTCATGTGCCTTCTTCTTGTGAAAACTTGATCATCGAGAGATTCACCTATATCAGCCAAACCCTTCTCTATTAGCATACACTTCTCCTTCAGATCACTTACAGAAACGATGTGCTCGAGGATAAGTCTTTTGCGTAAAGCAGGATGCATGTTTGACTTAAGGATACTGATCTTTTCCGCTTCTGAATACGGAACTCGAAGAATTGCATCAAGCGTCTCTATCGCTAACTTGAACTCTGCGAAAGACTCTCTATGCTTTTGCTTTCTATTTTCAATCTGCCGTCTGATTTCTTGGTCTGTGGTGTATGTCTGAAATTCACTAATGATGGCTTTACGAAAATGTTGCCATTTCGGTATCCTATTTTTCTGTATAAATATCCAAAACCAATTGTTGGCATTGCCTGACAAAAGTAGATGCATAGACAAACAAAGCTGATCCAACAGAATTCCCTCACCTCTGGCTAAAATTTCAACACGCATAATAAACTGTTCAATAGTAAGCCCACTATGGGAACCATCGTACCGAAGTTTCCAATTGCTAACGTTGCGCAATCTACCGAGATTTTCGCTGGAAAATTCATTTGCAATTTGGAAAGGCTCGGTTCTACCTATAGGCTGATCGTGATCGAACGAATTTTGATCGTAGAAATTTACCTGATGAGACATTTGGTTCTTGTATGCACTTTGCCTTTGTTGAGTTTGACTTGGTGGAACAGACTTAGGCAAGGCATAGCTCATATCGTTCATTGATAAATACTGAGTGCGCGCTGTTTGCTTTGCGATACGGGTACCATTTGTTTGACAATTTGCACTAGACTGATCTGCCTTAGATTTCCCAACACCCGAAAAACGCTTTGGAATCGCACCAGAATTTTGGTTTTCGAGGACTTGAGCAGTGCCAACAGCACTTGACGTTGTATGCATTGAAGGACTAGAAAGACTTCTGCCCCTGGTAACCTGCATAGGAGCACAAATTATATTTTGGGATACTACTGACATCTCCTGTTGTTGTTGGGGTGGCTGTGGATCTTTACTACGGTGATCCTTCTCAAAATGTATCGGTGAACTTGGGCCAGCACCACTGTCTGCGCTAAGCATATGGTCAATCAAAAGTTTTAATTTTGACTTGAGATTTTCAATCGAAGTTTTAAAGTTTGGCTCTCTGTTTGCCAAAATATCAAGCCTATTTCTTAAATGTATTGCCTTGGAAACAGCCTGTTTTTCGTGTTCTTGATTCGCTGACCTAACACACTCTGTTACTAACAACTCCAGCCGTTCGAACTTCTCTTGGCATGCTTCCATTTCTAAATTGGGACTATTTACGGCGTGAGGCGTAAAGGTTCGAATGCCTTTTCGTTCCTCACCCACGACTTTCTTTAGCTCTGTAGCCATCTGCCTAACCGTGCCTATCAGCGGAAGACCTCTCAACTGACATTCAAATCTAATCTCATCTGGATCGAGACACGCAAAGTCCAAGAGCTCCATTTCAAAATCCATAGAATAAAAAAAAAAGATCGTAAAAAAAATTTAACAATTATTCGCAAACGGAATAAAACAACAACGAAATGTTGCAAAACAAATAAAATCAATAGGATACGCTTTGATTCAGAATATACAAAATTTCGGTCATCCCCATCACATAGCATCGTCATAAGATCTTCGTACCAGTTTCATAAAACAACTTACCCCTAACAAAAAAAAAAACTAATTTGCAATATACACTTAGTAGTTGAATCGGGTTGTTGGAACATGTGAAAAGAAATACAAAAAGGGAAAATCCTATTCGTAAAATCTAATTTCCACAAAGAACGGGTGATAGGAAAGTCTAGAAGCATGATCTTCCTGCCTTTTCTAACTATCACTTAGTGCATTGGCAAGGATAGCAACAAAAACATAAATATTTTCTCTGCCTTCTAACCTGCCTTGCAGCGAAAAACCAACACTTTCCAATATTTACCCCATCCAGAAATAATCAGTAAACAATATTTTGAACTGAACCTTGTTCCCCGATCATGACACTTGTTAACGATTCGCAAAAAAAAATATACCAGAATTAATATAAAATGTATAGCTTCACATAACTTGTATTTTGGTTTGGGCTGAAATAGCCCCGGTTTGTTTGGGCGCCATAATAACTGTCGCATATGTCCGCTGTGCATGCTGCTGCGACTGGGTTCATATGACAACTGCTATTTATTTGAAGGAAGCAACTAGATGATGATATTACACTTCCATATCAAAGTGTTATACCTAGTCCATTCCATTTCATTCACCTCCGATGCTCCCTTTCTAACTTATTCTTCCGGCTGCTCAGGGTTGGGTCGTGGGGAGAGGTGACGATAGAAAATGAATGATGAGAATGTCATGGTGAGAGAACTGAACCGTTGCTAACAAGGTCATAGTAAATGGTAGATCCTCATGGATCTGCTCGGGGGAGGGGCTCGTCACAGGGAACAACTACATGCTGACAAGTGCACTCGGACACTCATCACCAGAACTGGTTGCAAATTTTGTTCGGGAGTGAAACATGACAGGTATTATGTCATGCTGATAGTGTATGTACCGTAGAGCTGGACGCGAGGCTGATGACGAAGATGACCGATATGGGGGGGGGCTAGCAGAACATGACAAGTCTTATGATCTGCTTTGAAAAAAAAAACATTTTCACGCAAGCAAATGCGTTATTGGTAAACAACAAAAATATGCGCGGGAACTGAGGTTTATATTGTATATTCTGATCTCAATTTATTTGCTATTAAATTGTGCATGTAAATTGTATACGTACAATGACCGCAATGAAATTCAGCTTTATGATTTTGATTTCAGGATATTTATCAATATGATTCCACTGGATTACAGAGATACCTACTATATATACTTCCACAATTTTTAGTGATAGAGATTTAGATAGAGTAAATGAACAACATTATTTTATACAAGAAAATTTGAAGCAAGTATGAAAGACTGGTAAATGTTTAATTAGTTTAAGTTAATGTAAATGTAAGCATGAAACTTTTAACTTATTTAACGTGTTATGTGTTGAATGTTATAGTGGTGAATGTTATGTATATAGACGTTATGATTACTTGTTACCTGTTATTTCTGCCCTTTGATTTTCTTGACATGTCAGGAACATCCTGGAGCTGGCTTGTTGTTGATGAAGCTGTTGTAAAATTTTTTTTTTTTTTTTTTTTTTAATGAATCAAACCACTATCTCACTGGTCTAACACTCTTAGATGAATGACAATTAGGTTAAATTATTTTAGGTTTAAAACTAAATTAGGCAAAATAGGTTAAAAATAGGTTAAGTAGCAAAACATATTTATGTACGTTAGATAGGTATTGTAGGTTTTAGTTCATATAGCAAATAGGTATATGTATATAGGTAATGCACTTTTTTTTTTTTTTTTTTTTTTTTTGATAAAGTATAAAATGCACCTCACGTTACGTGTAGGCGTATTGTGCACTAGGTCAAAACGAAGCGCGAGTTTAGGGATTTACTGGGACTTGCTACTCGGTCTAACGCAGCTGACGCGGTTATCTCACTGACTGTGATGGCTTAACTATGGCGGTGGCTGCTATGCGTGGCCTGATCCTGCGCATGCGCGATCACCGATCGTGGTGTAATATTTCCGTGTGTGCTGGGAAGTTATTGAACTTCCCCACGTTTAAGAGCTTCTGCTGGACTTTGTCTGAGGTTCGTAGCGTTTATGTTACCCACCACGTGGATGTTCACCTCCTAAGACACGAGAAGACAACAGGAATCCTACCAAAATGCACGATTTACAAAGTTATACTATATGCACATTTATATAGCTCTTACCCTTACTGTCTGCTTGCAGATTTTTATTTATTTTTTTTTTTTTTTTTAGACTAGTTTGCTTTATATTTATTATTTAGCGTTCTATAAACAGGAGTTTACTTATACTTAGCCTAAAATATATGTATTTAAAGAATCTTCTAAGCATGACAACCTTATAGCTCAGACGTTATTTTAGCAAAGGAAGGCTAAGAGCCGGAAATTACCCTGCCAGATTTTTTTTTTTTTCGAAGTGGTAAACTTTCGAAATTGCGAAAGTTCATAGAGACATCTGCACGTCAGTATCGATCCGGTCCTGTCATTCGCATTTAAGCCCGAAACACATAGCATTTTGGAGACTACAACAGCTTGATGTTACACTCTGCGAGCACGCTTTCAATCCGTTTGCCTTGGCGCGGTGCGGATAGATCGACAAAGTGGTCTTCGGCGGTTCAGTGAACTTTTTTGGCCGCGTGATGCATCTGCGTGCATCGGATCGCCACTTACGCACCACACTTCTGGGCATCCGCATATGGAGTACGAACGGTTTTCACCCACCCAGACCCACCCATGCCGTCGACGTCGACTCACATCCAGACAAATCACCTGTCCCGCACAACTCTGTGTGCGCGATCAATTGTGCGGCGGCGACGGCGTTTCGGGGGGACTAGCACTAGGCCCCCTCGCAGTGGTCGATGATGGTGCGCGCTGACTGAGTGTTAGATGGCTAATTTGTATGATGGTCGCGCGTTGTCGGTTATTAATTACGCTCGCTTTATATGAATATCGCACATCCGCCCACAGATTTTCTGGGAACTTGGTATGTGTGCCCGGGCCGGGCATTATGCAACGGACATTGACGTTGAGGCTCCCATGCAAGCGACAGTGGGCTGGGACACGTTCTCACCGAAGAACGTTAGTGTTGATTGTCGAAATGCTTTGATGTTGCCAACGCTAATGGTGCTGTGCTGGGCCATTCTTTGGTGAGTGTTCCTTTGATGGCTGCGGGTTTGGTGTTGTTTTGGAAGACTCTTTTCGGCACGTATAGTTGAGTGATGACAAAAGAACGCACTTCACAATACACACAATATTGGGGACAGCGACCCAAAAACTGTTCGAGGTCGTTATGCGCCTTTTGTGAGTGACAGTTATGACAGAACTTTAAAGAGCGAATCAAGTCGACGTGGTTATTCGATTTGGGTGGTCTTACGCTGACTAGCGGGTAGGGGTGGGTTCAGAAACTTCTTTGATTGAGGTTCTTAAAGCGCGGATGATTGAAGTAAAGTAGGAATTATGAGCTTCTATGACTAGTTAAAAAATACCTACTCTTGTTCGAATTATAGCTATATCCTCCACAAAGTCATCATCAGACTTCTTTGAATATTTAATAAGTTGAATTCTGACAGTTTCCTTTCTCATTTAAATAGACATATTAGGTTTGTTTGACGTGGCAGCACTAGTGCCCACTAGTGCGCACTGAGAAGTGTCAGCTAATTTTCACGCCTGTCAAAAACCCTGAAAATTCGGCTTCTATATCGAATGCAAAATGTTGCAGTTTTTGGCATTGACAAATATTTATCTTTTGGTAAGACTTTTTTCGGATTATTGTTAAAAATGAGTGAACTCAATTCAGAATTTGAATTTGCCATAATGCAATTAGTTGATAAAAGCGTTCGGAATATAGATGATGAGTTTGAAAATGAAAAACAGCAAGCGAAATGACAGCAAACTCAGCACTGAATTCTTGCCCCGACAAATTAATGGGCCAGTATAGGGCACAACTGGGGTGCCCTAGAAGTCATGCCAAACACAGGTTTTCAGTACCAGGACGAGTTCAGTGCTATACCGAACGCATAAGGGTCAACCCAGTGCGCACTAGCGTGCACTAGGGCCCACGTCAAACAAACCTATTAATGCTTTGCTTTCGAGGTATAAAAAATTGCGATCAATTTCGTTGTGTGGCACGCTACTATAACCGGATAAAAATCAAAAAAGAAATGCTTATGGTCTGCACAAGTACGCGTTCATTTTAGTAGCGCATAAATCAAGCAAAACACTCCGCTCAAGCGATGAATAGATTTGTCGGCAATTTTTTTTTTCTGGCAACACTTAGAAGTAACTATGCTCCGCTCAAAATGCAATCCATAGAACATGACAGTCGCTTCAGTGGTTTGTCTTAAACTGGTCTGTAATCTGTCAAATGACACTTGAAAATGTCTTGGCTCACACACGTCTAGAAAAAACGAATGTAACACGTAATGAATATTTAAAGGTTGATACTGATTTAGAGAGAAAGTGGAAAGAAGCTGTCAGTGTCAAAATAACATTTGAATAAAAAAGAGAAAACATTTATTTGGACCACTCGCTGGATCTGTTGACCAAAACTTCTTGTACGTACAACTAACATTTAAGAACAAGAATGGAGAATCCAATCCAAATATTTTGGGAAGCATTTTACATAGAGAGGGCGTTAGTTGTTTGACAAACTCATCTTTATATTGTCAACTATACTACATTAACAATTTTGAAAAATTTCATCAAAAACAGTTGATCAGTTCGGATTTGTCGGCTATATTCATCACATCGGTATGAGAAGGGAAGGGAGAAGTTGTAAAATTATGAGCTCAAAATAATGCACATCGTATAAGAACTGTCACATTTTGTTTGAAGAAAAGTTCACGCAGACCTTTCAACTTTTCATTATGGTTTATGCTCGGAAACCAAGACGAAAAGAGACCCGACAATGGTCAGACCACCATAATTTCGATATTTTTTTCAGATTTACACATACTACCACAAATACAGCACAGCTGTTTAACGTCATTTAAAGGAGTTTGTTTTAAAACAAATGTGCAAAGTTTCGTGAAAACCAAAATAAAGAAATACATAAACAGCAATGGACATAGTTTTGGAGGAATTATTATCTTAATTGTCTTCCTCATCATCTGGAAACTACGAACCACCAAAACTACTCCATTTGTAGCTACAACAGAGCAAACATTTCAAGCCGATTTCCATGGTTGATTTTACCAAAAACAAATGCAATTTGAACAGCTGATATTAGGCGTCTTTTTTTTTAGCTTCGTTCTCAGCAAAGCAAAGTAAAGTAAGATTTTCAGCACACAACTACTGCGAGTCTCGAAGTGTCAAGTGAGCGTGCTGAAAATCCAACTTTACTTTGCTTTGCGGAGAACGAAGATAAAAAAAAAATATCGAGATTTGCAAAAAGTGATCCGAATCAAAAAAAGATTGATTTTTTTTCCCAATGGAACGCGAAAAGTGATTTAGATCAAAAAAAGATTGATTTTTTGTCCCAATGGAAAACGACATTAGTGTTAGGCAAATGTGTTTTAAGAAAAAGCTGAAAAGCTAAAGAGATAAGGACCGTGCGCCATTTAGCACAACACTGCTGTGGCCACATAAAATATGCTATGTTTTCCTACAAACTTTTTTGACGTCTAGACGAAAAACATAGCACATCTGTGTGGGATTTGCGAAATGCTCAATTTAAAAATACACGTTGATAGTTTTTCGATCTGATTGTGAAATTATTTGTTTTAACAATTTAGTTAAAGCATTTTCACAGCTTTTGACAACAAAAACTGATGTTGATAGCGAAGTCGATAAGGCAGTTGTTTGTTGCCTGCATATTTTGTAATCATTCGAATATTTGGCTTGTAGGGTTGTTCAAATGTGAATCGAATGAATCACTCATACGAATAGTGCAATAGGGCTGTTTGTTTACAACTCTTTTGTGGAATACAAAGCACCTGTCTGTCTGTCTACTCTGGTTGCCTTTAATCTGTGTTCAGCATGAATTTTTAAAGTGTTTCGTACTGTTATTGAATTTCAGTGTACTGTCGAGACTTGAATTCGACCAGCGCTTTCATAATTCTCTGTCATGACAACTCATTATTTCGTTGTGTTGTGTGGCAATACTGACAATTTTTGAATTGCAATGCCAGTATCTGTCACTCTTCATGTTTTATACTTTTCTTTCGCTCCTTATATTGTTCACTCATTTTCAATAAATACTTGCATTCGTTAAATTATCTTGTAATAAAGCTCAACATGTGCACTTCGAATACCCAGAACTAGTTTTCATAAATACACGTTATTTATCGAGAGATTTCATTGGTTTACTTCAGAGTCAAAAGCGCGCCATGAGTTAATACTGTCTTTTTGTTCGAATTCTCAAGTAAACAAGAAGTCTGCAGATGCACTGTGGTCTGTGGAAGTAAAGAAGCCGTCGAATGAATCATTAAATTAAGACGACCAACTTGTTGATTTTCGCCAACGCCTTTCGCAGCGGGGATTAATGTCCAGTCTGCTTAGGATGTTTACTCTTCGCAACTTTATTCTGATGCTTACCACAGTCCAAAGTGGGTGGAGGCTTGTAACTCGATATTTATTTTTACAATAACATCCCTAATGGATCCCTATTTCTGCACAGTGTCCGCATGTGGTTAATGCCAGTTTTATTAATTAAATTGCGATTCCGATCCGCTCCAATACACACATAGATATCCTCACATACGTAGGTATCCTACCCACTGCGAACCGCTTAGAGTAATATTCTTTTGCACTCGGCATTGGTCATAAATTCATAGACGACGATGACAGAAACAACCGCGCTTTGCCAAAAAAGGATCCACCAGCATTTCGTGCCAGAACCTAAAATGCAATCATCGCACGAATGCGGGAGGGAACACACAAGGGCAAAGACATACGAATGCGAATTTAAAAGCAAAAAAACAATCTCAAATGTATATAGTATATGCAGTCGAACCTTTTGCGGTCTTCGGTTGATGATGCCGCTCGGAAGTCTTCGGCGACTAACGCAATTTACGGTTATTGCGATTCGCCATTTGTGTCCCGCATACATACTCGTATACGTTCGTGGTATAATGAAAGCCACATGGATTACAATTGTAAGGTCTTTAAGTCGATTGATAACGATGCCATTGTAGCCATCAGCATCACCCGCAGATGTGCACCAGCACCGCCACCGCACAGGCCGGCCGATCATGTTCACGATCGCACTTGTGATATTTGCTTTAGCCAAATGAATCGCTTATTACAGTTACATGGACGTGGATGCGCGATCCTCTGCGCTTACGTGAGTAGGGGGAAGCAATTTGCCTGTGATTTCGATTAAATTTCCTTTTAACGGTTCTCTCGCCATCCGCACGCCCATGGTCGTACATTACCCTCTCTGGTCATGATCGGTCGATCACTTGTACAGTACAACTACCAGTTGGCTTAATATTCATTGTTTTACAAGCTATTTGAACGGTTCCACCATAACGATGGCGAACGGGATAGGATTTCGTGCGCGCCGCCGCATGTTTACACGAGGGAAGCCTACCGCAATCGATAGATGGAGCACACTTGCATCCTGCGTGCGCTCGTTCAACGCTGTGTTACGTTTACGTCGAAAGGTGTTCTGTTGGTTGATAGAGCCATATAAATCGCTTATCGAAAGGGGTAACCAAATTTACCTATACCACCACCAAACTGGTTACAAATGCTGCCAGTCACTTGCACTCACTGGCTGTGGGGTACGAGTATACGAGTTTTACGGCCCTAGGAACGCTATTAATAAACCAATAAAGCAACAGATTAATCTTAATGGATTTGGATCCAAAAACGGATGCTTCCATGTTGATGTTGCTACATTTGAGTATGTTTACATAATATTCGTGACTTATCTGTGCGAAGGAAGGGGCTATGAAGATCAATTTGGTTTGGAGGAATCAATTCGTTGCCCTGGCAATTTATCACATACCGCACACAGTGGGTATGACAAGAGCGAGTTAGTTATTCTGGCTTGTCCTTGTAGCTTAGAAAACACGGTTTAATATCGGGGTCAGTGTCAGTGCACACTGTGACAAAAATCAGTTCCGTTACCACGTCAAAGTTTTGACAGACATTTTGTGGTAATTTCTGTAAGCCCACAAGCCCACAACTCTTTGTACAACGTTTGAAACCAAACAGAGTCCCCACTTTTATACAACAGTTAAGCCCATACACTTAACAATAATTTTAATATTTTAAATTTTATAATTTTTTTAAGGTGATGTATAATTCACACTCGCTTTTGAAAGGACGTTTCTTTACAACCCGATTGTAAGTTTCAATCGGGATAGTTTGAATAATTTTGGAGCTGAATTTCTTTCTGAAAAATGGATTTTAGTTTTTCTTTCCTCCTTCCCGTGCCAATTATTCTACTTCAGTCGCAAGCTCAAGCTTCTTAATCACTTACATCCTAATTTCTCATACTTTGATACGAGTACATCCAGGAACCAGATTTTAACCTAGGATACTCTCAGTTCTCAAAACCATTCTTGCTGTTAAATGGCTTTTTGCCACCCTTACCCACTAACTTCGCCTTGCCACAAGCCCCTTTTAGAACCAAGCTCCAAGTAATAGGACCGCTTTTTGGAAACTTAGCTAAGTGTTGTGATCTTACAACTATTAAGGTAATAAGTCGGTTTTTTTAACACATTTGTACCTCTATTGGAAAGTTTACGTTCCTCTGCAAGTTTATACCTCAGCCTTAGATAAAAAGCAGGTCAAACTCAAACCTTTACCACTGTATAGGGAAAGCTTAAAAGACTTTATTAAACCAATGTCTGATCGGAGTCCCACATA
Organism: Cheilosia vulpina; assembly: GCA_916610125.1. Classification (NCBI taxonomy): domain Eukaryota; kingdom Metazoa; phylum Arthropoda; class Insecta; order Diptera; family Syrphidae; genus Cheilosia; species Cheilosia vulpina. The sequence continues at coordinate 48,589,610 of OU744279.1, forward strand.
AAGTGTTTGACAGAACTTATAGGTGGAGATTTTATTTCATTTTTGACACCAACTTGAGGTCATACTCCTTAAATCTTGCAGTAGCTCCTGCCGTGCCAGTGTAGCACATCCCATCAAGAATAACTGGTTCTAAATATTTTACTGTCAATGTCAAGGCTGCTATGGCAATCTATTTGAACGACATGTGGTCACTGGTCAGTGGGTTGTCATTTTTGAAACCAGCTTTAGGCCCCATCATTTTTGTTCGTAGGAGGTGACCCTTAATATTGATGTTCTTTTGCCAAAGTTGTCCACTCCACGAAGAACCGCTGGTGCTAAAAACGTTTCTGTTGTTGCTGTGCCACTCTATTGATCACCGTTTCGAACAGTCGTCAGCTGGTTGTTATTAAAGGAAATTTGTGTGCAGTTGGGGTAATTTTGAAAGGAAGATCGGACAGACCAAAGATACAAATCGAAAATGAGTCAAAAAAAAAATTTAACGAATCTTCTGACCGTGACGTGCATGACATCAATACCAACTCCGTCGCCAAATTGCAAAGTGAAAGCGTGAACGAGCAAACCCATTCAAATCTGACCATTTTGGGACAATTTTCCGCAACTTTACCACACTCAGTTGGGCGACGATTTTGTAGCCCAAATTTACCCCTTCACGCACCGATCCACGTGTGAGTACGTTACAATTATGCTGTCCTCGCGTCGGTAGCCGCATCTTCTTCTCCAACTCTAATGTCTATTTAATTGCTTTCAAATGACTTCGCAGGCCTATGCAGTCTTCAACACGCCGGCCACCGTAATTTTTCATCTGACTGCTGTGCTGACATGTCAACGAATTGTAGGCCAGCAATTAACTGTCATACTGTCACACTGAACGCACTAATTTCTATTAAATTTCCAACCAGCGAGTTAGTGTGTTAATGTGTCAAAAACAAAAAACGCCCGCGAACATATACTGCCGCCATTTGGAGCCGATTTTAGGTCAAAAACGTGACCAACGCCAACTACTCGACTGTGAGCCCCGTGTGGCGTGACAGTGATGTGCAACTTCCCAAAATGGTGGCAATTACTTTTTGGCAAAAGTGTAATTATATCCAGCTAACGGTGCGTATATGTGGTGGATACTCGCCGTCTCCAATGGAAGAAGAAAATTAACTCGTTAGATAGGAGTACGAGTTCGAGTACGAGTACTCGTAGTTTATTCGTTTCTTTCGTTCAATCGGGATTGATTGACAGGTAGCACACCCGGAAGATGGGGGGGGGGGGGGGGGAAATCTGCTCCGAGTCGGAACAGCAATTGAAGTGTTTTGTGAAGTCATCGCGTAGAAAAAGAAACACCACGTCCGACAAATATCTACGTTAGTTCATCGCTATAGACAGTGGGATGAGTGGCGATGATGATGAAGATGATGCATCAACTTCACCATCTTTGACGTGCTCACTGCTACTTTTTTCCCTACACTAACTGTGACCTTGTTGGCCAGCAAGGAGGCAAAAACATTGATAATCACTAATTAGATGTCTGTTTGTGGTGATTACACACAAAACAAGTCGTGATTAGGTTCTCTGGCAACCCCCCGCTCATATCCGGGCTGTCAATCTCCTCCGCCAGAGATGCGTTTTGTCGAGGTGTCATCGCACGAGCGGCGGGACAGCTGGCGATACGTAATATTTTGTTATTACAGCACGTACAGCACCATCTTCAACCTTGAGAGCAGATAGAATTTGCCCAATTTTGTACGGCCAATTATATTTCATAACTCACCACAGTCGCTCAGGAACAAAGTGGCAAAGTGGGCGAGGTTGCGCTTTTATGTTTGATAAAGGTATAGGAATTAAATGATGGCAATAAAATGTATCTTTTACGAGTCAAAATATTTTCGTTTGACTAGATGCCGAGAACAGATGTCTGTTGATGCGGAAGACTGCAGGGGCCAAGGTCAGTATATGATACTATGACTGATGATGTGAGCCAGCGTTCGGGAGGTAAGAAGATCAATGCTACAGAGGCAGAGGTAATGTTTTTCGAACAAAAAAATCTAATTATCCGCATAGATAACAACCACAACATACACTTTGGAGTGTGATTACTGATTACATAGGAAAAGCACGTGTGTACGGCTCTGAAGGGGAACGCTAATTGAATTTGATTTATGTGCTTAATTGTGTATTACAACGTTCTTCTGTGATGTTCTTTGGGAGGGGCGTGTGCGCACCGTTCACATTTATCATTGCTAGCAATTATGTGCTTCCGGATTAGCTGCTAAGGATTACCCAGGGAAACTAATGACTTTGGCGTCTTGGCTATCTGCCATGGAGTACAAATTAACGAGTGACGTGATGTTGTCAGAACAAGTTGCCGGTTGTGGCTTGACATATATTTTGTATCGAGTGGAAAGTTTCAGTGCAAATCTCATATGGGCATGGAGTCCTACTGCGCACTGCTAAAGATCAAAATGACCACAAAAGCAATTGATTGGGTAGCTAAAACTTTGGCTGACTCATCCACTGAGTCAACAAAGAAATTGAAACAATTCCCAAAAATGTACCATTCGCATATTAATCGCTTCGTATTCCCTGGAAGAACATTTTCTTCGCCAGCGAGTTCATCAAGGAATCCTGGGCGACACATGTTTTGTCTGAAAATGTTGACAGTGGAAGAATCGGTTGCGATTCGCTAAGAAGCCCATGCGGATGAATAAAAGTCGAACACCTGGAGGAAGTTTATGCGAATGCAAACAAGAAGACAAATCAAACTTCCTAGAAAACGGCACATAAATACATATTAAATATGAATTTTGCGACTTGACAGCTGAAGAATAGGCGTCACAGGTCCCCGGTTCAGTTGTTAACTTATTGGAGTTAAGTTTGTCAGTTTTTTTTTTTCAAACAAAAGAAATCCACTGATCTACTTACTGTGCCATTACTCCGATCACAATTTAACAACGAAAATTGGAATGGACGACAACCACTTGCATAATTGGATGCTGGAGGCCAATTCACTTGACTGAGCTCCTCTACGTCCCATCCCGGCTGTGTGTGGTGGATGCGGCAGCGTGAATAGCGGTAGTTTGTTTATTGTTTTCCTTGCGATTATACCTCTTCTTCGATTATTATCCTACGATCAATGCATTTCCTGTTCTGTGCGGGAACAGTCATCGATCTACAATAGCGCGCAGATCAATCAAACGATAACAATGCGAGCAAAACAAAACAAAGACCATCACTGGCTGCTGGCCGCTGGAGTTTGTACACCAAGAAGTGCTCCGTCCACGATTGTTGTATGCAAATACGAATAATTTCGATTGATTGTTCTGTGGATTGGTTTATGTGAATTTGGTTGCGCCGCTGTTCTGTTCTTCCTCAATCTTGTTCGATTTTTTTTTCTCTAATCTTTTGCGTTCTTGAAAGGCAATTTCAGCAGTTACGCATTTTCAGTATCACAAATTGGAATTTATTTGTTGAATGCATATGGAATTATGTGGGCTTATGTATGTGTCAAAATGAAATATGTTGTGTATGCATTTGGTAAGCAGAGATGCCGCCATTCGCGTCTACTGGTAGTAGTGAGTGACACCTTAGGCAATGACTTCTGGGTTAAAGAGCCTCCACCTACCTCTATCCTGTACCATTCATCTACATAGTGAAGCATATCAACGTCAAGCGCGCGTTATCCCCCCTTAAATTTTGCTTTCCATTCCCTAGAAAGCGTAGCATTCATCGCGTTGACGTCTACCGTTTCACACAAAAATTCTATCGCCTTGGATTCTTATCTGGACTTACCCGCAAACGAAATCTTCATTCCGGAAAAAATGTGAATCACATAGCTTACTTGGTTGTTGTGCTGTTTATGGTGGTGAAGCACTCTGACATATGACCAACCGAACAGTCTCACCCACAAAACGAGCTACAGTTCTTGATTACCTAATTCGTTAACTGTGCCGGACATAACTTCGTGTGGCACTCGCTGGCTAATATCACCGCACTGTCTTTACATCAGTGCGGTATTCGAATTCAACCGCGAAAACCATTTCCATCGGACGTCAAGTATAAATGCCAACTGGTAGCTCAACGCCCGCCCGAAAGCATAGCTCTATGCCGAGGAGTGTCGAAAAACTATCCACATAGAACTTTTCGCGCGTGTACATTTTTCCACAGTCTCCAAACAACCATTATAAATTGCAAGCCATCTTGTAAACCAAGTAAACAAATTTACAAACACTACTCGGGTATCAATTTCCCCGCCAAGCAATATAAATCATTTGGCAGCCAAAACAATCCGCGCAAGGAAATCCAATATATACCTACACACGTGCCTCCAGACACCAGAGGGAAAGAGAGCCTCACCTTATTTCGTGCGTGAATGATTGAAGATTGAACTGAAACGACAAAGGAAATCTCACGCCAGCTTCCCCGCTGAAGTTCTTCTTTTCGAATGATTTGAATTTTGACACTCCTCTGCGATGCCGTTATAGATATTAGATAATAATGTCAAGCCAAAAGGAAGACAGCCAACCGCACTCAAAGGAGGGACGCCTCTCGTCGCACAAATAAAAGAGTGCAACTTTTTGGCACGTTCCTATCATTGCAATTCCACTTTTGGCACCTGGGCTTCGTTTACAGTGAAATTGAAGAAATCGCCAAGATAAAAGCAGCTCCATCGATGATACGACATTTTATTGCCAAATTAAGGTGTAAACCGAATGCAGGCAGCATTTAATAGAAATGTACGAAGGCGGATTCCCTCTCTCGTGTCAGATTGTTTGTCATGCTTCCCTGTTGTGCATTTGGTTAGCTATGGAGTTAACCAAATCACGAAGGCAACGGCACCTACAATGGAGTACAATGGAGAAAGCGCTGCTGGTTGCTGCACCTCCACACGCTGGTGCGCGGCAAGCCCAAATGAGTTTTGTTTCGTTTTGGGCCTTTTTTTCACCATCAGTCATCAGAAATGGAAGGATGTGCCATTTGGTACAACAGTCGATGTGTATAACCCACTGCGGGGAGATTATATCAAATCGAAGGGAAAATTTGTCGTTTGTCAGGAACACTGAAAGTGAACGAAGAGTCGCGCTGGAGGCAATGCGATAGTTTGGGGGGAAAAGGTCGGCCATTATCGCAAATGATTTCAATTAATCTATAGATGGCCCTTTTTTTGTCGATGGTTCGCGTGTAGGAACGTACTTAAATGTGCTCGAGGAAGTGAAAGTGTTAGCGACGCGACAATGGTGACATTTTGACAAATCACTGCGAGAACTTTTGGGCCATTAAAGAGTTTCAACTGACTGATGCCTTCACTTAATCATTGAGGACAGATGTTTAGCTCCTAAAACAATACTTTCGTCTTTGCAAGACAGACTGCGTAGGTAGTCAATAAAAATTCACACAGGGATTTGGGATTTTACCAACCGACGCGAGTAAAGAGAGAACCACAAATGAAAGGTGACATTAGTAAGAAAAACGTGAATATGGAATTATATTTCTTCCATCTTATATTAAATACAGTTAAACTTGGAACGGTGCCCTAATTGGCAGTTCAAGCTGACATCTAGTTGACAAGTCAAGTTCATATAACTAGCTCAGACAAATCTAGTTGACGTTCTTCATCAACTAAGTATCCGAACGTCCCCATTGGCAAATCACTGGCTGTGTTCAGCGCTGTCACCTGTCACCTTTGAACGAAACTAATAGATTTTGAAAATGATTACAATCGAACGCAATCAAAATAAAACAATTGCAATCTCACAAAGTCCACATACGTTGTAATAAAAATTTAATAAGAAACAAGTAAAAGTGTTTTTTGATACTGCATACTCTGCATACAAGTCATGCAAAATTGGTTTTGTATGGAAGGTGCCAGAACTACTTGACCGACATAGCCCATTTTTAATAACAACTTGACGACAGTAAAAAGAAGTCCTTTCACCAAACTTCATTCGTCTAGGTTGATTCCTTTGGACGCTATCGTGCTTTTAACAGATAGACAGACAGACGGACATGGCTATATATATGAATATACCTTCCTGTGGAGGGTATAAAAAAGAAAATTAACAAAATGCCCGAAACAGCTCCGAGAATTTCTTTATGCATGTACTAACGAATGTGCCCAAATTTGACAGGTAGAAAAGTAAGAAAAAAAAAGCATTTTCAAGGAGGAATAAGAAGTGAAAATAAATAATATTTGACAGATCAAATGACAGATGATGGAATTCTAAAATGATCTCCACAATCTATGCAAAGGTCCCACCCGAATTGTATGTAACGGATTTTTTCCTTATTTTTATCACAATAAATTTTAAAAGTCAACTGAGTGTAAAAGAGACAAAAAATTTTTCATTAATAAGTTCGCAAAGCAACTACAAATTGTCAACCGAATTTACTTTAAGAAAATGTTGAAATGTCAAAAAAAAGCTGAAAAATGCAATTTAAATACATTTTCAATGCATTTTGCTTGTATGTCATAAGGTTGGTATGCACGCACTTATTCCTATCGGTAATGTCCGTTCTAGATTTTCGTACTGCTCTTGTCTTATTTCAACTGTGTGAAAAAATACAAAGAAATGTCAAATGTCATACGGGCTTTATCGTATTCAATCAAAGGAACAGACCCCAAAAGTTTCTCGAATATAATAAAAGTTACACGGAATATTTTTTGTTATGCTTTGTGACTAAACAGTTATTGGCATTATAAAATTTCTACCACTAAATGTGTTTTATCTCATTCATTTTCAATACACCCACCGTCCATAAAAGTCTTTCTCATTCTTTCAATATTTCCGCCATGGATTCTATGGTCTTGGGCGTTATTATTATTTATTTTCATATGTAAGCCCAGTTGTTTCAATTTTCTTATTTAATTGATTTTAATTTTAAAACTCCATTGAACGCTACCTGACCTTCGGGTTGCGCTGACTTGTGGGTTGACTTCGATGGCTTCTGTTGGCAGCATGTCAAACTCTACACAAACAAAATTACACATCGCCAAGTTTTGTACGCATCTTTTAACGAGCTTTCTTCAAAAATGTGTTCCATCAAGACCCCGACTTGAACACACTAGACAGATTAAGCAGTTGACATTTTTAAATCAACGGAACTCGTTTTTTTCCATTAATGTAGATATTTCCCACTTCGTAAATTTAAAACAAATATAAATAAATATTAAATGTTGTTAAATATATATTTACATCTCACTTATCTGACAACAAACTTCAAATTGACTCCAAAATACAAGCACAACTCCCTCGTACAGATCACAACTGACATTTTTGTGTCTACAGTAAGAGTGCCATCTCTTGTCAGTTGTCAACAGTTGTTGGCATTATTCGTTGTACGACTGATGCGCCTATGTAATCGATCAACAAGAACAAGACAATAAATTCGACTGATTCCTCATTTCCTTTTATCGATAACAATGGAAATTCACAAACTAGCGGAGAAAATTGCACGTCGGTGACTCCTCCGTCCCCCTCTCTTTCGGTCATGCATAGCATCGATTTCTGTTGTACACTGTTTTATTGCATTTAGACAAATTGAACCGTTATTGCCCCCACATATCGGCCTAGTGCTGTGGCGCGTCCTCCAACGAGAAACCTTATAACCTACAAAACTCCGCACAGCTGTAGCTGGAAAATAATTAAACTTTTTGCACATCTGTCCATGTCCAAGAGTGGCATTGTGCATCGGATTGACTGCCACGTATATAGGAGTTTGATTTCGATCAGCGCGCGCAGATTGGAAAATTGGTACCGCTTTCCTCCTACTCCGACAATTTATGAGTGAAACCATTCTTCTTGTTTCGGGGATGGGTGACTCTTCTGTGACTGGGTGTCTTTAGATCTATGGGCAAGAGATCTTCCCCATTTTCAGTTTGATGATGGGAGCCGATCGCTGATGAGGATTTTGCCGGAGATTGCGTGGGAATCGTAAGCCGCGGGGATTTTCCTCCGCATTTTAAACGTTTTCTTGTTTTTTTTCTTTTTTTGCCTAGAGGTTTTCCCCCCGAACACTACTTGATGAAGCCAGCATCAACGTAGCAGCGCTCTGACAAATGAGTCAATAAATATGGCATCAGTTAAATTGTCGACTTCGATATTGAACGGCGCTGATCTTCGTGGATTTGCATTGATTGCGATGCGCGACTAGGATTCTCAAGTTTCGTCATGGGAGCTATAGGTTTAGGCTTGTGGTTGCGGGAATTACCTGCGAATTTATGACCCAGTGCCGGTTTGTATTTGGATTTGAGTTTAGCTTAAAGTGCGAGTACATTACAGTTGGACACACCTCTAGGCGGAGGCTGTTAAAAAGGTTAATAGTTGACGCTTTTGGATAGATATGTGTAGGTTGTGCTCTTGAACTGGCTTGGTCATAGGAGGGTTACATCAGCGAAATTGGGTTCGATGAATAGTGGTTTGGAAAGAATTAGAAATACTTTGCCCGGATGCGATTGAAAATCACTTGGGTGGCTATCAAATGTGGCCTGAAACGTATCTCAACTTATCGAAATTTCAATACATCACAAGACGTGACGAATCACGATAAAACGGTTAAAACGCAACAAGCTGTTATAGTATTACGAGGCGCTTTGTTCCGATTCGCTACGATTCATCACTTGCTTTCCATAGCACTTTATTGAATTTTGTAGCGCAGCGCTTTGTGGCTTCTACCTGAGATGCGTTTATGCTATCACTCCGCTTTGTTTCGTTCATGGTTCTGTTTTCTGTACATCAATTTGTCGTATTTCATCGCTTTATCTTTCGATTGACTTCAGATTTTGTTGCGTTTGTAGCTTTTTATTGAGTCGTTCAGCCCTTTGTAGCGTTCCTCGTGGGTTTGTAGTGTAACCCTGCTTGTCGTCACTGATTTACTGCGCTTTGTTGACTGACAGTATTGATATTTGATTTGTGGAGTTGCAGCTACATGTGGTATTCCTTTTCATATTTTTGCATGTTGGTGTAAATTGCTGCGTTTTGTCGCTTAGCTTTTCATTTTGTTGTGTGTATATTTCCTTGTCCTAAACTTTTGCCGCGTGAGCATTTTATTCCACTACTTTGTGAAGCAAACATATTTTTTGTGTTATGATGCCTGACGCGGCCACTTGATTCGTCTTGCGTTTCGAAGCATTGCGTTGAGCTTTCAGCATGTTCTTGCATTGCTTTTCGTTTCGTTAAATATATCGTTGGGTTTGTAGCCAAACGTTTAGTTTTGGTACTCTTTGTAAAGTTCATTTGAACTTTTAAGTATTTTGTTGCGTGTGGTGCTACTTTGTTGCGCTTTATCGTGTTGTATTTGTTGGCTGCATTCTGTAGTGCGTGCTGTGGTAAATTGTTGATTTCACCGCGGTCCTCTTCATTTTGCATTATTGTTTTCTTATCTTGAATTTTGTTTTGGTTGAAGATTTTTGCGCATTTCGTTGTAGCTTTAGGTGTTTGAGTGTCGTTTGTCGTCGCATTTTGTTGCTTTATCTATTCTTTCGAATTTTTGTTTCCTTGTCTTGAATTTTGTTTCGGTTGAAGCTTTTCGTCGTTGTAGCTTTCGGTGTTTGGGTGTCGCATTTTGTTGCTTGTCTTGATACTTTGTTGCTTTTGTAGCGTTTAGTTGAGGGGTGGTATTTTGTCGACCTTCAGCGCTTTGCTGTACTCATTCTGTTCCATTTTGAAGTATTCCCATTCTGTTGCGTGTCATCTCATCCTGTTGCTTTAAATCGTATTTTTCCAACAGAATTTCCCAAGAATTAGAATCAGACCCGTAGCACCTCAAATAACATCCTCATTTGAAACTTCTTTACCTCTCATTGGATCCAATACATAGTTAAGTCATAAACAGATTGCTGCTATATAGATTTTGCTCATTCTAATTGGCTTATTAGACCCAACCCCACTGTGCACTTATTAGGAACAAAAACAGGAACAAATGATACGTCTCAATTATAATTGCCCTCCCCTCATTCTATCGAATACGTTTTGCGCAAACCCAAATTATACTCGTAACAAAGTGATTATCTGCTAACGACAAAGAACATAGAATCAGCATCTCCTCTCATCACATTTCTTCATATGCAAACTATGACAAGACGCGCAGAGATGCTCATTGCAGCAATCACACGAACCAAATGCAATGAGCAGCAGCATACACGCCCAACCAAACAACCCTGTGGCCTGGCGCTGTCTTCCGCCTCTCCGCTCCGCCAAAACGTACACAAATTATGAAATTGTTTATGTGTAATCTAGTTGCATTAAGTAACGTCCAAAGATATTTACTTGGATACACGCTCTAACTAACGCTGATTACGCCAATCTGAACGTCATTAATTTGTCTTCATTTCGTTTTGTGTGCGCGCCTGCTGCCTAGTTGTGCGCCTGATTCCTGAAAATTGAAAGCAATTGATCACGTTTTCTGGTGTTTTCTTTGTTTTTGTTCGTTTTGAATCCATTAGCGAGTCGAGCTGCAGGGTGCCGGTGCATTCCACGGGCATACCCACTGAGGGTAATCAGTATTTTTATGTGGAATTACTCTGCGAGGGGGGATAAGAGAAGATTTTCTTTTTGTGCTGCTCAAGGAAATGCAGTCGAGAGAGTCCTTGATCGGTTTTTAATTAGATACTGTGACTTTGTGGGTTGATGCAGATGACTTATAGGTGGTCACGATGGAACAACTGGTAGGTAGTTCCTGGCATTGGGGAAATTGCCATGTGATGGGATTTTTTATGAGGGGGGCGTATACTTGCCATTCTCGCACAGGATGTTACTCGAAGAACTAAGCCACTGTCTTCTATAGAGTCAAATGGCGTGTCATCAAGGTGGACCATAGTGGATTGGAATGCGGTTTAACGAGAGACTTAGCAAAATATTCGTAAATATTACACACTTCCCAAAACTTTTTGCTTGGTAATGAATTTTCAAAGCTATTTTTGTCAGAGACTACTTGCCAAGCGCTAGTTGCGTAACGCGCAGACTTCAAAATTACTGTCGATTTCGCTTCAAAGAGGCGATGATGGATGAAATGTCCGATAAGTGAGTTACTCCTAAGTTCAGGAGGTCAATTGTCGTTCTGTGAAAAAATAAAACGGAATTTTGTTAACACTTTTACAGAAAATAGCCACAACCATCAATTCCTACTTGGCCCCTGAAATTTTCTGCGATACCGAGAACGAGCTTCAGCACTTTCTCAAAATTCTGGTCCATTCGTTAAAGCGACACCCAAGGTCACATTTCGAATACAAACCGATTTTGGGAAGCTTTCAAATCTACTCAGCCCGCCGACAGTTATGAGAGTTGATACACTTTTTAATAAAGTTCGCTTGTCTTTCCCATGCGCATATTTTTGTTTCCAGTTTTTTGTTTCAATTTAAAGATCTTTCGTATTCAAACGCGAGTCCTCAATTGATAACCCAAGGTATAAATACCAGATCTAAATTTCACGTGTTATCAGTTGATTAGGAAAAGTCGAGATGAACGGAATATTTTGTATTCTACTGCTTTGTGTGGGCCTTTCTGCCGCTCTTCCTCGTGTGCAAATTCTTAAGTTTTTAGATAACGCGGCGGTGATGTCGAGCTACATATTCGTTGGCCGTAATAATATTTTTTTATAGGACCAACTCGATTCGGAGATCCAGCTAGTTCGCGAGAAATGTCAATTCAATGCTCACGGTCACAGGGACTCGGTCTAAATGCCAACGCTCGTGCTCCAGTTTGGCGCAAGTCAAAATCAACGTCATTCGGTGCATGGTACAACGGCCATACGGTCCATATGGCAGTAGACTACCGCGGTGGAGTTGAATACTCTTATAAGTTTTAATTTTCTGTGAATAAAAACAGTAGTACCTGACAGAAACTTTCGATAGAACATACCTACGTCTTATTCTTTATCAGTGACATGGGGGAAAATAACCTCAAAAGCGACACGCCACAAGAACTCTCGCCTGTTCAAGTTTCCAAAGAAATTGGTTTCTTTAGGAAAACCGCAGTTCCCGTCTACAATTATAATGAGTTAAGTTCTTATCGCACGTGGAAATATACAAACAGTTTTCTATACCCACGTGAGCAGGTGGTGCTCTCTTTCGCATATCCTTCGTCTTATTGACGGAAGCCAACGAGTTGGAGGATAATAATTAAGAAGAAACACCATCGCACCATATGCACACATCCATTATCCGTATGCGGGATAAGAAAGTGTCCTACTCCGCAGCTCTTTATAATGACTTCATAATAGATCCGGCCTGGTTGCTACGGACAAAGGGTTGATCTGGTTTCAAGCACCTTTTGACATACTTTCCCAGGTGAAAAGTTTGCGTTTGAGTTTCTGGAAATTGGTTCTGGTGTAAATGGTTTTTCAAAAAGGAGAGGCATTTTCAAAGAAGTCCGCACATAGGCAGTGCACTCAAAGGTAAAGCCTTTTGAAACTTAAATGGGATAGCTTCACAAAGGACAAAAACATCAAAAGTACTTCTGTTGGGTAACCAAAACAATGACTAATTGATTAAACAAATTGATTTATATGGCAACTGACGTAACGCTAAAAGTAATGCAGCCTTTAAAGCGTGTTAGATGTAATATCCATCTAATATGAAGCCATTGCGTTTCTTGATAGATTCACACGCGACTTTTATTAGGTGTTTGTACGGACACATTTATTTCAGTCATGACGGAGCTCTTTTGTACCATAATGCGGCGCGCAAATTGATTAAGTAATAGGCATATGATTGCTGGGGTTGAACCTCCAGTCAAGGTTAATGACAACTGGGGGAAATTCGCATTTGCTTCGTGTTTGTCAAGTTGGTAATAGTAATATTAACTGATATCAAAAGGAAGTTTCTTTCCTAGCAACGAATTGTCCTTTATTAAGAAAAAATTACTGCAAATATATGTTATGGAAAGTAATACACCCAACAGCGTTTTTAACTTGAACATTTGAGCTATTTATTTCATTTCTTTTTAAGTGACAGATTGTGTTTAGAAATGCGAACGGCAAAATGCATAGGTAGTTAATATTTCTGGTTGAATTTCATCAACATTCGTACATTTTACCTTAATTATCCAATGCACTAACCCCTGTTTTAATGAATAAGTTAGAACGAGTTAGCTAGCTAACAAACGTCAGATAACATACATCAAATTCGACACAACTACTGCCGGTTGATAGATGTAACTAGAGTTTTTCTGTTTATTACGATATTTAATGTAAAAAAAGAGCTGATGCAATTCATATCCGATAAAATTAAATACAACATTTACCTTAAATTGCCGCATGGAGCTTTTAATTATTTTCGAAATTCGAACGAACTTTTCCCTTTTCGAAAAACACAATTGTAAGTGTAACAGATTAAAATCGCCAAAGTCACATTTTTTCACTGTCAGCGATAAACCAATTGCTCAGTTGGTTCGGTTATGATTTGTGGATCCAATTTTCAATTTTAAAAATTGCATAATATTTTGACTTTTCTGTCAGGCGGCAATTAAAGCAATAGAAGCAAGCAATTGTAACAAAAAAATCAACAAATGGTACGCTACTCAAACTCACAAACAAAATGAGGTCTGGTTCTATTTCGTGTTCTATTCCAGGCTAACAAAAAAACCGCTGTCTTAATACAAGAATGACTCAGATAATAAAATAAGCGATTTTGATATTTGGCCCATAATTTTTCACACTCTCTGTGAATGTATTTACCAATAAACGTAGTCGAAAGTGGGTACAATTCTGCCACGAGTACTTTCTACTTTCTCTGACTCGGTGCAGATTCCTCCAAAAATAAGAAACCACAAAACAATATAAGTTACTGTGAGAACTGTGGGAACCATAGACTTTGTATACATGGACTGGTAATAGCCAACTTCGCGTTGTTTCCAACATAAGCGCTAGCGCACTTGGTTCAAAGCGGAATAAATTGGAAACATATTTATAAGTAGCAGAAAAAAAGTAGTAGGTTTTGTGGACTTCATTATTGGTAAACGGAATTTAAATATGTTCTTTTTTTTAAATGCATTGAAAACAAAAAAAGCTTAGAACACATTTCGTCTTATAAGTTGAATTAATAAGTAAGTTTATTCAATAGCCGCCCTGTCCTATGTTTGTAAAATTCGGACGGAATTCCATCCGATCCTGTAGCCTTTCCATCATATATCCAGTATATCTTCCCAGAGTTGTAAATCTATCAAAAATATAATATTAAAATTTGTAAAACTGACAGAATACTTTATTTATTAAAATATTTGCCAAAGTGGTATTGCATAATATTTCCAAAAAAATAGACAATATGCAAAATAACAGAAAAAACACATTCGCCATCATACATACGAAAATTGTGCAACAAATGCATTACAAAATGAATTTCTATTGAAATTTGTTTGGTTCCATTTATTATTAACAATTTAAACTACCATATTTTCGATGCGACATCTATTGTAAAACATTCTGCATTCGAATTTCAACAATTTTACTAATCTACTAACACCCAATAGGTGTCTCTAGCATTCCATGGAGAAATTCAAGATGGATGGCATTTTGTTACACTTTTTGTTCGCCTTGAAAAAATAGCGCTATTTATGTTGGCGTCATTTTTGGGGTAGAACTGACATTTTACTAGCAGTCCATATCCATATATGAGTATCAATATTTAGTTTATGATATATATAGTATGTCAATGGAGGGAACGTTCAAGAAACTAGTGTAGTCTGACAGCTGCCTGAGTTGATTTATTTCAGTTAGATTGTTCACGTGAACAGTTTATTTAGTTGACGTTTATGGAGGGTTTAATAGTGAATAATTTCGTGATTCTGTTCTAAGTTGACATTTCGTAAATGTGGCTGAAGTTTTCTCGTTTAGAAAATATGTAGCTCCACCAGATCTAATCGACTAAACTAGAATTTGCAATTCGTCCACTGTTTGCACAAAACTTCTCAGCCGTTTAGATTTGGCAATTTTGTAACATTTCGTTGACATTTAAAGATATATTTATGCGTATCACTTCACTACACTCTGATATTTTGACAGTCAAATTAAGTCAAAGAAAACAGATAAGAGCTGCAGATTTTTATGTTTACTTTCAGTTTTTCTTATGCCTGGGGAATAACCGCATCAACAGCTGAATTGCGAAATGTTCATCTTCGATTGACCTAAGAAACAAAAACACGATTACCATCGGAAAAGGTCAAATTGAACTTTCGACGAGTCATATACAAATACATACAAAAATAACAGTATACGGTTATCGAAGAGAACTTCGATTGCACAAAAATCCCAATGGAACAATTGCATTTGAATAAGTATAGTATAGACACTGTTATATACCAATTACTAATAATTATTAGTGAGTGCTGAACTGTTCACCTTTAATGCTGCTGAACGGTTTTGTTAAAGTGATTTATTGGACAGCCAGACGAATGAACTTTTCGTGATGTATCCGTACTGACAGTAAGTGCAGTGGTTAGGTGATGATTGATAGCAGGCAATGTTCATTTCTTTGGCAACACTTTTGGTTTCAATTTTGTTTGTCGGTTTTTATTGCCTGCGATCTAAGAAACAATGCAAATTGGAATATCATTTTCTTTGTTGTAATTGCTGTCAGAATTGGTGGCAATGTTACTTAAAGACGTCGCCTCAAACTGTTTTGAATATTTTAGGAGAGCTATGGGATTTTCTTTTGCTTCGAAAGGCCTTTGGATAGGTTAGGTTAGGCAAAGGTTAGCTGCCTGTCTAGAAAGACTGACTTATATTACACCAGATTGATGTATAGCACCTTCGTGTTACCACATGAGTGAGAGGAAGGCAAGATAGCCGTAGTGATTTCTATAGATGCAATTATGATATTTCTGTCATCACATGAATGCCAAGTGTGTACACTTTTGGGAGAAATACCGTCCATTTATGTGTATTCAATTTTACACACATATCCATAGAATCTATTCCTCTCGGTAAATTATTAAGTTCGAAAATAAGTTTCTTCAATAAATATTTTAATTTAAAACAACAACTTCCACAATTATCTGATTCAAATAGTTTTTCACTTCGATATTTACAATTTAAAAGCGATGCGTGAAAATAAGTCCACCACCATAATTGGGGCGACTATTGCCATAGGGACCACCAAGATGCTGGGAGTATGATGCTGTTCCGTCCAACGAGTTTCGTTGATTCTGACTTTGCCAAATGGGGAAGCGAGAATTCAAGTCCAGATCAAAACCTTGACGGCGTGAGCCACCACCACCACCTTGCAGTTGTAATTGACGTCTAACCCTTTGGAATTCCAAGTTGCTTTGAGCGGGTTCCTAAGAGTTTGATGACGCCATTTAAATGAAAGAATATTTCTTTAATAACTTTTACCTCTTGGTATGATAGCTCATCGAATTCACCGTATTGCTCTGCTGGATACGCCAGAGCTGCGCTTATGCAAAAGGCGAGAATAATAACCTTAGCGTACATCGTAGGTATATGTAGTATCTGTACTTTGAGACGTTGTGTGACAGATAATAATAAGTTCTCTTTAAGAAGCGAGTGTTTACTGATAACGACAACGGAGCTTTTTCAGTATTTATACTTTAATAATTGATGGTTGTTTTTGAGATCGGGGATTTACAATGGCTTGGGATTTTTAGACATAGAACTAAATAAGCCAGACAAGTGATATCGATATTCAATTGGGATTCACCATACTAAATACGATAGTGAAGTACTTTTGAACGCATTTAGAACTTTATGTAAAATAATATTGAAACAATTCCGCAAGTTTTGGGTGATATTTGAACTGCAGTAGTAGTAGTAGTAGGTATAGTCACTCGAGACCTTTGCTGAGCAATTGTTTGTCCAAGCTTATGCATTTTCTTGGAAGTCTCAATATTTTTATTATAATAGCTTTTTAATACTTAGTTGGAAACTTACGGCTATATTATTCACTTCCTTTAATCCGGGTTAAAGGTTACACCCGGGTTTAAGTGAGTTTAACCCAAAAACTAAACCCAAGTCCTTAATATTCACTCGTTAAACCCGAACATAAACCCAGTTTTTTAAACTTGACAGCTTTCAATCTGATTGGATTTAAACGCAATCCGGAGACCGGTTTAAGTACTTTAACTCGGGTTAAAACTCAATTTCATAATATTGACATGACAAGAAAAGTAGAAAAGGGAAATAGAAAAAAAAATTGTCAAGAAACTAAGAAAAAAAACTTCATTCGTGAAATGGACGAAATTAATGTTGATGTCTTCCTCGTCAGAAGACGAATTTGTCGAAGAACTGATGAAACAGCAGCTGATGGTAAATTAACGTCGTCCTTGTCGTCGAATATATCGATTGCACAAGCGGGCTTGCATCGACGATTACGATGCGGTATATTTTCGAAAATATTTCGTGCTGAAAAAGACTAATTTTGGAGGCTACATTCGATGATTCGATAGAAATTTCGACATAATTAATACACCTTAAAATATATGTTAATGCCATCTATGGCCGACTAGCGAAATTTGTAAGCTAGTACAATTTCGGCCATAGATCGCATGGCCGCACCTCCACTAAAGTTACACACCTCTATTCTATACACATATATATATACCCGGACAATGCGCTTCGGACTCTCTTTTTCTTTTTTGTTCTTCTGCACTCTGCGCAGTGCGCATCAACAATTGTAAAAACCAAAACTTGTGGCTCATTAATAAAAATAAAATTTGTACGCCAACAGTTGGTCCGTCAGAGCCGGATAAAGAAAAAAGAAAATAATAAAATAAAACTTAAAAGCTAAGAACAAAGTGGGAAAATAAAACGTGCTGAAACGAAATTTATTCAAGCGGCGTGCTTCGCAGTTACGGTGTCCCCAACCTAGAACTTCGCCATTTTTTTCGTCGTAACAAAGGATTCAGCGGCGACAGCAATTTGTGATTAATCGTTTCAAGCCAGGAAACGAAATACAAATCAGTGCCTGCTCGTAATAAACGCTATTCCTACGACCACCAAAAATCGCCACAAGGCGAAGCTTACTCGGAGATGTGGGACACTCTCTACTCAAGCTGACTGCATCATCAGCGCGAAAACGCACAACAACAACGCTGCTGCAACTGCAGCCACTAACGAAAAGATTCGGACATCATCATCAAAACAACCCTCATCATCAACCCCAGGAATACCAGAAGTAAAGAAACCAGCATACAACAACAACGCTGCTGCAACTGCATCCACCATTGAGAACATTTGGACATCGTTATCATCAACCCCCAGGAGTACCAGGTGTGTATCATTAATTCAGTGCCTTTAAAAAAAAAAAAAAAAAAAAAAAAAATAAGAGTTTAATACAAATATACGTATTCATAGACAACCGTTCATTCAGGTAAAAGAAAAAAAAAAAAAAAAAAAAAAAACGTTTAAACTGTAGTTTAGCGGGACTTATTTCGATACATATGTGATATATATATATATATGAGATTGCGTCATGAGGATTTCGTTTTTTACATATTATTTTTTGGTTTTGAGTCAGTGTTGCCGTCGGGTTTTTTGATAAGACTTTAATACTTTTTGCTGAAGTTGACGGAAAGTGTTACCGATTGAGTTTGGGGTACTTTTCCTTTTTTTTATATACTTACGCGGATCTTTTTGTGAAACAAATTTTATATAGGATGTCTTAATGATTGTGTGCTTCCATCGTGTCTCTGGGGATAACCGCAATAAAGAGTTTCTGTCTTAACGGGATAAGGCTTTCTGTACGGTATTTTATAATCGCGTGTTCGCCGCGTTGATGAACAAGTCTCAACCAATCCATGCTTTTGCTTTTTTGGTCTCTTCATTTACTTATGACTCACTATTGAGTTTTTAACATTGCCTCTTGTTGGACGTCATAAGAGAGCTACTTAAAAGGTTTTCCCGGACTGGCGTTCCCTGTACGGAAATTTCTCACGTGGTCAAAGCCTGGGTTAACAAATCGTAAGCATTTTTTATGCTTCTTTTTATTTACACTCTTAAATAAGTTGTGGGAAAAAACATTTGTTCTATCATTTAGTGCTGGTTGCTTGAAATCTCTGAGGTGATTAAGTCACACTAATTTTCTATTAAAACTAATATGACCACTGTAGTTGATTTCATCCATGCGGCTGATCAATTGGTCAAATATGCTGCCACAATTCGTGAGATACCAGAAAAGCAGCATACCTCGACCACATTAACAGCTCGAAAGATCGAGTTAAAAGATTTGTGGGTAGAAGTCAAGGTTAAATACGCGGACTGTGCTCGTCAAGGGGCCGACGATGATGAGGCATTTAATAGCGAGGTTTTCGAATCCAAATACAGATTATCAAACGAGACCTACATTTCATGTCTCGGCTTGCTCTTGGAACACGAGGATAAGCTATCTGCTGACCCTGTTTTAAGTCCAGTTGTAAGTCCAAATGCAAGTATGTCACATACCAATAAATCAACTTCACACTGCATTAAATTGCCACCCTGCGATACTGAAATCTTTTATGGAGATTATCTTTCGTGGCCATCATTTAAAGATATGTTTGATGCGATTTACATTAACCATCCCAAGCTGGGTGCGGTCGAGAAGCTCTTTCATCTCCGTTCCAAGACAAGAGGGGAAGCCTTTAGCATTATCAGCAAGTTCCCCTTAACGAACAATAGTTTTGACCTTGCCTGGGAATCTTTGCGCTCCACTTATGAGAATAAGCGCATACTGGTGAACAACCAGGTCAAGCGGTTGCTCAATCTTCCAACGTGCCCCGAGGAATCATCCAAGGGGATTATAAACTTGCAACGACATATTAACGACTGCATTGCCGCATTAAAGGCTCATGGTGTCTGCGTCGATAGCTGGGATCCTATTCTAGTTTTTGCTTGTTCAAATCGCCTACCAGCCACTACACTCGCGTTATGGGAACAATCCATACCAAAACCGACTGAAGTCCCAACGTGGAAGCAACTTGACCATTTCTTAAGTGCTCGTTTTCAGGTTCTGGAAACTATATCTGACGTAACGTCTTCTACGACCGGTGATAAACGAGAGAAAGCTCATAAGCCCAACGTTTCAGCTAAAACCCGTGAAATACATTTCATTTTAAAGGCCAAGACTTTGCTTGCCGGCTTTGCTCCGGTAAACATGCGATACGCAAGTGCTTTCAATTTATAGCAATGGCAGTGCCTTCTAGAATCGAGTTTGTTCGGCAAAATAACATTTGTGAAAACTGTCTCTCAGTAAACCACAAGAGCAGAACTTGCACCAGCCAGTTCACTTGCAATACTTGCAAAAAGCGTCATCATTCGCTATTGCATATAAATACGAATACCGCTATCCCCTCACTGTCTCCCAACGTGCAGACTCCGAGTACATCGGCAGCTGCTATTGCGGCGGAACCTTGCGCCCTTTCTCAATTACAGTCCACTTCTCCAGAATTCGTGCCGCAGACATACAATCGCGCACATTTTGCTTCTACGCAACGACGAGTATTGCTTGCCACTGCTTTGGTTAACATCATTGGCAATGATTCAAACCATTTGGTACGCGCACTGATTGACCCGGGATCTGAAGTATCCTTTATTTCCGAATCGGTTCAGAGGCGTTTAAATCTACCGACTTCGCCAATCAACATATCGATCTCCAGCATCACTGCAGCTCATGCAGCAACCTCGAAAAAACTATGCGCTTTCTCTATCCGCAATGGAGAGAATGAAGCCAACCCTATATCTGCTCAAGCAATCGTTTTGCGTAAGATAACAAATAATCTACCAAGCGCTTCGTTTTCGTTAATTGACCACTCGCAACTTGATTGCCTCCGACTAGCCGACCCAACCTTCGATAAATCTTCTCAAATCGATCTGCTTATCGGGGCAGACCTCTATCCGGCAATTGTCCGAGATGGTCTGCAAAGAGTTTCTAACTCCCTTGTCGCACAAAATACCATTTTTGGGTGGGTATTATCAGGACCTATCCCGTCTGCCGCCAATACATTCAGCACTTTTGTAGCGGACCCGCAGCCTCCCGCGTTAGATGAACAGATCCGAAAGTTTTGGGAGCTGGAAGAAATTCCGAATCGTAAACAGATTCTTTCTGCTGAGGATCAGGTGTGCGAAGAGTTGTACGAAAGGACCACCACTAGACGCCCTGATGGCCGATATGTGGTTAGACTGCCATTTAAATCCAACGCATCGTTACCAAAGTTGGGGTTTTCAAGAAACATCGCCTTACGGCAGTTCTTACGGACCGAAAAGCATTTCACGAAAAACCCGGTTCTCCGAACACACTACTCGAAGGTAGTAACTGAGTATCTTACGCTGGGTCATATGCGCGAAGTTAACGACTCTGAAATAATCAAGAGCGGTACTGTAGCTTCCTATTATCTCCCGCATCATGCTGTGCTGAAGCCTGAGAGTGTTTCAACGAAGCTTCGCGTCGTGTTCAACGCTTCAAGTGCCTCTTCCAGTGGTACAAGTTTAAATGACATCCTTTACCCAGGGCCAATTCTGCAGCGTGATCTTACCTCTTTAATTATCCGTTGGAGGTTTTATAAATTCGTTTTCAATGCCGATATAGAGAAGATGTATCGGCAGATACTGGTTCACCCGGATGATACGTCATTCCAAAGAATCTTATTTCGAAGCTCACCCAGTGCTACTATAGACGATTATGAATTGCTGACAGTCACATTCGGGGTCAATTGCGCCCCCTATTTAGCGATCCGAACCTTGTTGCAATTAGCTAAGGATAGTCAGGTCCTGTACCCACTCGCCTCACAAATCGTATCGTCTGAGTTCTACGTCGATGATGTGCTCTCCGGGGCGCATGATCTGAAAACCGCTAAGAGAGCTCAAACAGAGCTTCTAGAGATGTTGGAGTCGGCTGGCTTTCCTTTACGCAAATGGACTTCAAATAATCCATCACTTCTCGATCACTTTCCGCCAAACCATGTTTTAAGTGAGCACTTCCTGGAATTCGATAAGGATAGCACCACTAAAACACTGGGGATCCGATGGAATGCTAAAGAAGACTATTTTTACTTCCGTGCCCCAGAAATCCGACTGTCAATGACTCCAAGCAAGCGAGAAGTTTTCTCTCAAATCGCACAGCTTTTTGACCCCGCAGGATGGCTGGCCCCAGTAGTCATTGTTGCGAAAATGTTGATGCAGCGCATCTGGGTGGAAAAGACGGATTGGGATGAGACACTACTGTTGAGTAGTCTTACTAAATGGAAATCATTTGTAACTGCACTACCGGACATTAATCAGCTTCAAATACCACGCTGGGTCGAGTACTGTCCGACCTCGCGATTGCAATTTCACGGGTTCTGTGATTCATCGGAACTGGCATATGCTGCAGCACTGTACGTGCGGATTAATAATACCGACGGAACTATCCGAACTCACCTTCTCTGCGCAAAATCTAAAGTAGCGCCAATTAAACCAGTGTCGGTGCCCCGCCTTGAACTGTGCGGAGCGGTACTCCTTTCACAACTCATCAAAGCCTATCTTCCAAATCTTCCGGTCGAAAGTTATGAAACTTTTTTATGGACGGATTCGGCCATAGTCCTCGCGTGGTTAACCAAGCACCCAAGCTCGTGGAAATCCTTTGTGGCCAACAGGACAAGCGAAATAATCGACAATATAGGGAATATCCCCTGGCGGCACGTAAAGTCAAATGATAATCCCGCCGACATCGCGAGCAGAGGGATCTGTCCCGATAAGTTGCTTAGCAATCCGTTATGGTGGAACGGCCCATCGTGGTTGCGAGAACCCCAAGAGCATTGGCCAAAGAGCCTTCCGATATTTCCGCCTGCTGCGGAGCTGGAAATGAAAGCCACTTCCTTTGTAGTTCAGTATAGTCCCGAAGATATTTTGGAAAGATTCTCCTCGCTTCCTCGAGCCTTGCGTGTTCTGACTTATGTCTTTCGTTTTTTCTCTCGATTACATAAAACATATTCCGACGTTTTTGCTCCAAGTCAAGACACATCCAACCTGGCTCAAAAGGAGATAACCTTTGTAAAGGCGCGATTGGTTTTGCTCTCACAAAGGTTTTATTTCCCTAAGGAATACAAAGCGCTATCCGAAGGTCACATAATTTCTACCAAGAGCTCACTTTTATCCCTAAATCCATCCCTGGACTCGAACCAACTTCTACGCGTAAGTGGAAGACTTTCTAATGCAAACCTCAATTTTAGCGAACGTAGTCCAATTATTCTACCTTACACCTCTCACTTCACGAGATTACTTGTTCAATTTGTTCATGATATCACTCTCCATGGTGGTAATGCGATAAAAAAAACTGAGTGGCGGCTGGGACGAGTTGTTAGGATATCTCCGGGGACCGATGGAAGGGTGCGCGTAGCAACTATTAAAACTCAATATGGGGAAGTAACTCGACCTATCGTAAAACTTTGCGTCTTACCCGCTGCTTAGCCATCACTAAAACGCATTCTCACCGGCAACCCTGTATGTCAAAATAAAAAATAATCAACCTAGAGGGAGTCTCTATAAACTCTTACTACGTGAATGAACAGTTATAAATGTATCTTTCATACCATTCTTCAATGAATTTTTTGTCGTATTTTTATCCAGAACGATGCACTGAATTAATGAACTCACCTTTTAGAATTAAGTTATTATATTGGTAATATTGTATTTTTTTTTCTATTTGTTGGCGGCTATCCGCCAAGGGGGCCGGTAATGTTAATGCCATCTATGGCCGACTAGCGAAATTTGTAAGCTAGTACAATTTCGGCCATAGATCGCATGGCCGCACCTCCACTAAAGTTACACACCTCTATTCTATACACATATATATATACCCGGACAATGCGCTTCGGACTCTCTTTTTCTTTTTTGTTCTTCTGCACTCTGCGCAGTGCGCATCAACAATTGTAAAAACCAAAACTTGTGGCTCATTAATAAAAATAAAATTTGTACGCCAACAATATAACTGGGACCAAACCAAATGAAATCAATTTCCAAGTGACAAACAAAAAAAAAAGTCATTATTTGTGAAATTTGACATTACGCATGTTTAAAACGGATTAAAAACGGTTTAATCCAGCGGGTTTAATGCGTGTTTTTCGGTGAATAATATGGACATAGGTTTAAATTATCGGGCTTAAAAATTGCGGATCAATGATCGGGTGTAAAATTAACTTAAACCTGAGTTACACCGGAGTGAATAAAATGGCCGTTAGACTTGGTTTGGGTTAGCGAGAGAACATAATTTTTTATATTTTATCAGTAGTGTGCTGTACTACTGATCGAAGAGTCTTGGAATCGATCTTTAGAGAAACACAAAATACATCTTAAATACAAGAGAAATTTGTTACATCGCACTCAATAATATTCTTTCAAGTCATAAGAAATCCACTAAAACGCTCTGAAAACGTCAAAAAAAGAAACGAAAAAACCTCTGAAAATCGTTTCGAAAATACTGCAAAACATTACAAAAATGATCCCTTCAAAACGCTCAACAAAAAAAGCCAAAAATCCTTTAAAAAACTCGACGAAAAATGGCCGAAAATCCCCCAGAAAATGCTCAACGAATGTCACACAGCACGCAATTGGAAAGTACTAAAAAAGTGTCATAAAAAAGTCAATTGCCTTGATGACCGCCTTAAAATCTCTTCAAAAAAAATATACAAAAATGCAACAGTACGGAAAAATGCCCCAAGAAAAATACTCCAAAAATGTTCTTAAAATGACACAAAAAACGTACTCAAACTCCAAGAAAACGCTTACAAAAATAAACAGAAAAACTTCCAAAAAAAACATCCCGAAACATAGGGAGGAGTTTTGTAAAATACTCAAGTTCAAGTAAATATGACCAAAAACACCATTTTCCCAAATAAAAATCTCCTTTTAAACTTGCACAGCGATATGGAAATCTTTCAAGAAGTTATAGGCCTTCCCTATCAACGTGCAAAGATTCAAGATATGATTAACAATTCGTGTCTTAGAAAAAACTGGTCATCTAATGCATTTTCTATGTCAACAGATTCTCATATTTTATTTAAGCCTAGTATGTTGTTCCAGCAAAGCAAAAATTAAGCGCATCTCCAATATTTCTCTCTACGCTTAATGTTCGCTTAATTTTGACAGTGTAAGTTCCAAAAAAGAACGTGTGTTGGTAAAGCTGATTGACTTTGCTTGTTGCTTTATTTGTACTTCTACAGCTCCCTCCTTAAAAACCACTTCCATTAGTCCTCGTTAAAATATTACATTTCCAAAAGAAATTAAATTAACAAAAACGATTTTTTTTTTCTGGTGAACTAAATAACTAATTTTGTTGCGAATATCGATATATTCTCTGATCTGTCAAAATTTAGCAGTGGAAAAATATATTTTGCATTAATACGCTTATTTAAATTCTGTAGAGATTTTTCGTACAGTGGCTAACAAGTTTAGTTTGAACTGTGTACTGCTTGGCTTAACTGCTTTGCTTAATTTTATCGTTGGGGACATTTTTGTATGGGAGCTTAATTTAAGCGCGAGTAGCATACTACTATTAAAATCAAACTAACAATTTCACTGCATATTTTTAGGCAAATTCAACCATCCACCCAAAGTATGTACACCAACCACATGGAAAATATTCGTTCTTGCGGTCAATCAAACAGAATCGATATTCAACCACATCAAAGTTCATTGAACTCACTGCCAGTATGAATAGGGATTTTTAATGTTATTTGTGTGACAGGCCATTTTCATGTAAATCATGCAATTTTTGGCTGGAAATCTGAACAAAAAACGCAAAACACTTCTGTGTGTAATTGCGACTAGCACGCGACGAAATAGTTCTATTACCCCTCTTCAGTGGAACTAAATGAAAAAGTTAAATTAAAACCGCACACGGACTGAACGTAAACTCTCCTGGAATGCCATTAGTTCCTGGTAATTATATTAACTGCTGCAGTGCAATGGTGCCACCGGAACAGCTATTGGTATTGGTAAGTAGCCACTCCACTCCTCTGTATTATTATGGTGTTATTGAAGTTTTGGTGGAAAAGTATAACAAGCGTGTCGAAGTGCTGTTAACCAGTTCAAGGAAAAGTTACTCTTATACAACCGCTACTCTGAATAGATGAACGTTTGGCCAATAAAAATCAATGTTTCGGTGAAGTATAAACCAACTCAGATTTAACTTTAAGGCGTATCTACTTGTTTATAATCGCAAAAACGGATTTTATTTCACACGTGCAGTCTGTCTTAAATTTATCATATTATAGGCCAATGGTAGTCAACCTATTACTATTGTTTTGGAATGCGTTCCACAATTTACCAATCAAGCCCTATTCTAATTTATATCATTTTGAATTCTCTCATTCTCTTGTCATTCTTTGTAAGGCTTGAAACAGTAACACTCGATTTTATTTTCATCTTAAAACTAACTGCAATTCTAAACATGTAACACAAAAGAACAAATTTGATTGTTAATTTTGCTTGCCACTAACGATTGCATTCTTTCGTAATTCAGCCAGCAATATAAACCGTCAGCTCGACCCACTTATAAGAATTTGCCTACAAGCTGTTTTCCGTGTTACTATGTGGGGAAGTATGTGTGACATGTTAAAGTAAATTAGCCGCACGCACACACTTGCACATAGTAACCTGACAGTTCGTTCAGGTTTTTAACTTTGTCCATTACGTAGTAAGAGAAAGATATGGTAATCGTACAAAATTTCGAACTCGAGATGTTAATCAATTCTGACATTACGATGATAGAGGAACTCAAAAAAGTGCGTCGCAAAATTCTGTCCGTCTGTCTGTCTGTATGTCCCGAGGCCTGCAGCCTAAACGACTGCCCGGATTTCCTTTAAACTTAGTATTTTGAGTTTGGGAGCTTACAGTTCGAGGCCGTTTTTTTTTCACGGTAACCTTAATATTAATGGTACTTCCCATACAAAATTTTCATACCAGTTTGATTTGTTCGAAAACGGCTTCAACGATTTCAACCAAAATTCATATTTAAGCTTAAGTAGGTGAGGTTACCACGACTGCATCGAATTAATTTTGAATTTGATTCACCGACAACGCTAGTTTCAAAAACTGATAATTTCTCGAAAATCCCATTTTCGATTTAAAAAAATCTTTAAAACCTTGTAATGCTTATATCCCGAACAATAACTTGTACTCAGTTTTCAGCTAAATAATTAAGCAGTAGTATTTTTCAAACTAAACATTGCAATATTTGGTACTGTTTTGTCTGCCAAATTTTACATAAACCGCTCTAACGATTTTGATCAAAATGTTTATTAAGGATAATAAAAGTATTCTAAATAAGAACCCGTACTTAGTTTTTCTTAAAAAATTATTATTTTTCAAAAATTACTTCCCAAATCCCGATTTGTATTCACATATCTATGGTATATTTTTGTAATAGTCTCAATGTTCCACTTCTAATAAAAATAAAATAACAGCTAAGAAAAACGTATATTTCAAAAATATAACCCACTTCTTTTATTAACCATATTGAGTATGCACCTTAAAATAATGCCAACCACTTGGGGTGTACGCAGTCAGAAACTCCTACTTCATTTGCTCACCACACATTTCCATTGGGATATTTTATAACTGCTAATAAAAATTCAAACACAAATCTCCGAATTCTTACAATTTACATCTATGTAAAGATATAGATCTATCACGAACCCTGCTTCCAATCATAGGACACCTTATACCAGCGTTACTAATCATAATAAAAAAAATAACCTAACAGATTAGAAAACAGAAACTCCTACTACACTTGTCCTCGTACTTAAAAAATCTTGTAAAGTGTAAGAGCTTATAAAATAGTACGTGGCACTTATAACTCTCTAACCAGAACTTGCGACAATTCCCTTTTACTGAGAGCTTCAACTTTTAAAAAACTCACATTGTTATTTGATATGTACAGCCATATCAGATGAACTATCCAAAAGTGAATTTTATTTAACACTATTCCTTTTCCTATATTCTATCTATGCACTTTACAAAACAACTATAATCTTTGAGCTATCTAAAAATATATATTGATAAGATAATTGTACAGCATGATAACACTTAGGAACCTTGCTCAGAATGAGTTTGCAATTAATGTTCTACATTCGTACGGCAATTTCATGGTTTGAACTTTAGTACATTGAGATGTGCTTATTGCTGGCCAAAGAATCATTACAATTTTGTAAAGTAAATGCAGTTGTCAATAACGTAAATTCTACAATTTGTTTGGTTTTGCAATTGACGTTTTTGCCAGGAACTACATTAATACATCTTAATCTCACTACAGGAAAGCAATTCGTTACTTCTCCAATCCTTGGGAGCAATTATCCAATTTCCCAAAATTTGAAAATTTACTTCTTGAAAGAGGCAGACTTTTATATTTGTAAAGACAATTCGTTAAAATCAATAGAATGACAGCTATTTGGCATTACTCCAGTAACTCAACAGTGTGTGTTGGTGACTATGACGTGACAAGAAAATCATCATAAAACACTCAACTTTGTCGTAAATCCAAGGAAAAAAAAGTGGTGAGAAAAAATAAAAAGGCCAACTGCTTCTAACCGCGTTATAATAATTAGTATTTTATTGGCGCCAAGGTATACAAAAATCGCGGGAAAAATCCCTTGGATCTCAGCTGTCATTATACATCAAGAATTGGATTCAGCAGCGCTAATAAAATACTAATTATTATAACGTTGTTAGAAGGAGTTGGCCTTTTTATTTTTTTTTTCACCATTCTTTTTTTTGGATTACGACAAAGTTGAAAAAGTACAATCTAACTTAAAAACAGTTTGAATTCTGACAATCAGCTCTGGAAATTACTCGCTACTCGTTATTTTGCTATCTTTCTCTTTCCGTATAATTTTTTTCTTTGCAAATATGCATGTACTATAATACCTTAAACGTTGTATTTATTCCAAGTATGCTAATGGCCCTAATATCGCATATGAAATGTGTTACTATCTTAATCCGAATAGAAATAAGAAAATTAAGAAACATGTTGATAATGTTTGACAAAAATATCATGTTACATGAATACTTGGTTAGGCTTTATAAAGAATACAAGGAAACCCAAAAACCAGCGAACGACTTTTTGTGTTAGTAAGGCTATATTTCCCATCCACGGCCGATGCTAACAAAAATAAATCCGACACATACTATCCTTTTTTATAAGCGATTTCAAAAAGATTTAACGAAATCTTCATCTTAGCAATTCAGAGATTTATGTCGTTTTCCATTGGACAAAAAGAAGCGTCCGGGAGGGAGAGTCCGGAATCGAAAAAATCACTTCTGAAGCCGTTCCATTGGCAAAAAAATACTCTTCTGGTGATTTTGAGAAAAGAATTTCGCTTCTTGATTTGAATCCACTCAAGAAGCACTCACACAAGTGTAATTTATGTATTTTATACAAGTCAGCTGACAGCCGCCGTAGATTATTTTTTGGCATTTCACCAATACTTTTGTGGGTTCAATCAGAAGCAATTTTTTTGTTCCATTGGATCACAGAATGAATGGATCCCCGAGTGAAACAAATGGAAAACGACATTAGTGTACTAACTGACACTTCTTTTTAATTTTTTTAACGGTAAAGTGGTTTCAATTTGACTCACCCTGCGGTGTCACTCTAGAATATCCGTCGCGGTAGATGGATGACAAAAAGTAATCAGCGGCTTAGTTGTCTCATTTGTAATCCGAAAGAAAACATAAACACGCAAATGAAATCAGTGAATAGTAGAAAAATAGTGAATTCATCATTATTTATCCCTAAATGCTAAAATTCATATACAAAAAATATAAGCTTAGGGTTGTATGTCAAATGATTAGATGCCAATTAATTTTGAAAGACATTGCTCGATGTATAAACTTGATTTTTAATATCCAGATTAGATTTTACGAACTAACAATGGCGAAATTTTCCATTTACAATTACCCGTTGTGATCTAAAAAATATTGAGTGTGGATGTTAAAAATGATTATAACTCATGCAGCCAATAAATTTATTTCTATGTAGTATTAAATTGCTTAGACTACCTACAACTTTTAAATGTAAATAATCCAAATAATCTTTAAAAAAACTCAACGATAAATTGAATTTTGATAACAAATTTAGAATGATTTTGCTAATATTGTAAAAAGATCACTACTACAGTAAAAAAAAAAGAGATTGTCAACCCATTCCCCATCTACTAAGTTAATATTCACCCAATCACAAAAATGTCTTTAATTTAACCTTCAACCTTTCTCAGCCAGCTTTCTCTCCAAAATAAATATCGTCACTATCAATTGCCTATTTCTGCCATAGTTTAACGTTTTTGGTTTCTGCACCTGGGGTCCATTGTGATTAGCATTCAAGCCACACTGTTGTTGTTCTAGACCCCACAATTAATAAATCAATACCGTATGAAGAAAACAAAAGAAGAAGAGAACTACTTAATCGGACGATACATAAGCAACACGGTGTTTGGGCGTTAAAGCTTTCTATTTCCCATACGCAGTGTAAAGTTGTCCATATGTACAATCAGAAGCATTCCAGACGTCTCGCTGAAAGGTGAAGAGGCTCAGAGCACAGTTTGGCAGTTGTCATTGCTATACACGTTTTGATTGATATTAAATTGTATAGTCTATAGACGATCGCGAGAAGAGTAACCGTAACCATGAGTTTGAAAATAGCCTTTGCAATATCAGTGGCGGTTCTGTCATTTGTCAGTTTTCGACTGATTAGCAAAACATTCCCGATCCCAGAATTGGACACAAAGAAATACTTTGGACCTGGCGATTCCAGAAAATACGTCGAGGATGTGTCAATTAAGCCTTTTAAAGTTGATTTTGGACAAGAGGTATGTACGAAATAAATTCGGTAATCGAAAAAAGTAGCTTAGCCTTCTCTATAATTTAGGTAATCGATGATCTGAAGAGCATCCTTGATCGGCCATTGAGACTGCAAGATCCACTAGAAGGCGCTGGCTTTACGTACGGTTTTAACAGTAAGCAAATGACAACATTTGTCGATTATTGGCGGAATGTCTATTTGCCCAAATGGAAGACCAGGCAAGATTACCTGAATAAGTTCAAACAATACACCACACAAATTAACGGGTGAGGTCAAAGATTGTCATTTAAATTTGAATGTGTTTTTGGATATAAATGTTCGTTTGTATTAGCTTGAATATCCATTTTATTCACGCGAAACCAACCGAAAAAGCTGCAGCAGGCAATTACATTCGGATACCACTACTATTGCTTCATGGATGGCCGGGTTCAGTGCGAGAATTTTACGATTTTATACCCAAACTCACAAGCTATTCGAAGAACCATAAATTCGTTTTCGAAGTTGTGGCGCCAAGTTTAGTTGGATATGGATTTTCATCGGTAAGTTGCCGTGCATTACTCTTCTGTTGTAGTTGATGTATAACCTTTAATCTTGTTCGTTTCCTTGAAACTTACGAAATTCGGAAATTGAAAGCTAACGATTCGCTATGCAAATAATATAACTGAACGCTGGACCTTTTCCATATTTTTGTTTTTGCAAAATGTCCTCGATCGCTCAGCAGAGTCGAAATATTTTGAATTCGAACATAAGTCATTAGAGGATCAATTTTCGAAACTTTTCGAAATTAAAATCATTGCAATATTTTCCTTTAAAAAAGGAACGTAATATGATTTCAGAACACCTATTCTGAGATTCGAATCTATTTAAAAGTTTGACATGTTTTTGACAGCTGAAAGTGATTTCGAAATATAATTGGTCACATGAGTTGAACTATTTAGTGAATAATCCGCTTCACCTCAAAATTCAAAATGTAAATATGTAGTTTATTCGAGCGCTGGGTTTCCGATACGGTTTGATTAGATCATGTCTCAGAAATGACGTAAGTAGGTATATAACTTGTGTCAATTATTTGGGGGAGGTGGAAGCTAGTATCTAACTTATATTAATTCCGAGACATGATCTAATCATCAATCATTTTCTGCCTTCGAATACTTAAGTGTTCGTAGGACTTCTGTCAAGTAGTTAAAACATATTTTATTAAAAAAACATTGTTTAATTTAATTTAATTTTGACCTATGGTTTGTTAGAAATCTTAAATTTGATATTTTTGGCAGCCTTTTCGAACTTTGAGAATTTGAAAATCTTTTCGGATAGTTCGAAATAACATTAATAATGGTAAACTTACTTTTTGTTGAAGTTTTGTAGGTTTGAAGTTTGAAAAACCTGCTGTTCAAATATCTAAATCAATTGATAAATCGAATTTTTATATCAAAGTAGTGAAAGTAAGGTCACAAGACGTAAGTGGTGCCAACATCTCACAACTTCGGCATATTACTTGTATTTGTGTTGCGACAGTTATATTTTATTAAAATAAATATTCTTCCGAAGTGATGACATATTTGCCAAGTAAAAAACTATAAAATGTTATCTAGCTCCCTGCCACAAATAAGTCAACAACAATTATTTAGCGCAATCGAAACAAGGCCTTAATGCCACAAGTTAATTGTTCCTTTGGGTAATGCTGCTACGCTGTTCAAATGACATCAAATATGATTAAATTGTATAGGTTATAAAAGTGACAGGGCTGATCAAATTAATAAAAAATAGTAATGCTGTCGAAAAAATGTACAACTAGCTTGAGAAATATCGATAGCAATTATGACGCCGATAACCAATGAGCCCAAACAACTGCGCCACCTGGTAATAAATATAAATATGGTAGCCCCATATATAAAGCTGACTATGTCCAAGTTCAATTAGTAAAACCATTCATTCGTGATTGTATTAGCATAAAAATATAATGAGAATTGGACATGTCTATTTGGCAAATCAATTGGAGAACGAGGTGATTTTGAATATAATTTACTCTATATTGTCAATTGTCTTTAGACAAAAACGCGACGTCCGAGCTTTGTTTCTATTTTTATCTCAGATAAATAAAAATAAAATAAAATAAAATGGCGCAGCAGGTCCGTATGGACCCAAGCCTAGCTTCTCACAACCATTCGTCTTGTGTGAGTTTTTATTTTTTGGGACGAATGGAAGGGATCTACAATTTTAGGCCGAGTCCAAACGGCCAATTGAGAAGCTCTTTCATGACAGTTATACTCTCGGATGTTTGTCAGACGTTCGCGAGAGGTGGCGCAGTGAAAAAACCTTAAGTTGGATTTTGGGTTTTTCTCGGGATTTGAACCTGGGACCCCTCGCTTAGTAGTCCAACGCACTAAACACTAAGCCACTGCGCCGATATCTCAGATAGTTTCGATTTAAATTGTTTGGCGGAAGCAGGTTACCATGCCAAAAGTGGGCCTAATGTGTTTTCCTCCAATTAGATCTCGCTCATGATACCGGACTTTTTATCGCAACGAAATTGGTTGGCTAGCCTTTTTTTTTCGTTTGTGAATACGTCATTTAGGAGATATGCGTATGAATGTTTTTTTTTTGTTCTTTTAATGAGTAGTTCTAATGGTATATGGCAAACAAGCATACATCCAGTTTATGTTTTTAATTCCCAATATCTTTATATCTTTTTTATTACATAAAACTAAAAAGAACTGCCTGTTGAAAAGACTGTTTTGAGCGCACTCTCAAGAACAAATATATTTTATTGGATTTTCCTTAAAAAAATTAAACATAAGAACGGAAACAAGATTTAAAAGCAATTGAAGGCGTACAGCAGTCGCATTTTTAAAGCCCGGTATTTTACACAAAACCATGTTATTATAATTATGTGTGTATTCACTAATTAAAATGCATTTAAATTTTCTTTCCAGGCCGCTGCTAAGCAAGGATTCTGTATCTACGAAATGGCCACAGTTATGCGCAATCTCATGCTTCGTTTGGGCCATGATAAATTTTTAGTTCAAGGCGGCGATTGGGGCTCAATTATCGGCAGCCAACTGGCCACCCTATTCCCCGATAACGTTATTGGCTATCACTCAAACATGTGTATGTTGCAAACTCCTCTGGCGTTAGTAAAAAGTCTTATCGCTAGTGCCTATCCATCACTGTTCATCAAGGAGGAACATCAAAGCTATCATTTCCCCCTGAGAGAACAGTATTCTAACTTAATCTTGGAAAGTGGTTATTTCCATATCCAAGCTACGAAGCCGGACACAATAGGTATTGCGTTAGCCTCAAGTCCTGTTGGCTTGGCCGCATATATTTTGGAGAAATTCTCCACCGGAACGAATAATGCCTATCGGGAACTAGACGATGGTGGATTGAATAACCATCCAATAGATAAAGACAGTCTACTGGATAACATAATGATTTACTATTTGAACAACAAAATAACATCCAGTGTGCGTTTCTATGCTGAGGCAATGTCGAGCCATCAAAATAAAATACCAGTCGACAGGATCACCTCGTACGTGCCCATGGGATGCACTCGCTTCAAGAACGATCTGCCTCCAGTTTTCGACTGGCAGTTGAGGGATAAATTCCCAAATTTGCTTCACAGCACTTACATTGATAATGGTGGTCATTTTGCGGCCATGCAAGTCCCTGATGTCCTCTATAATGAATTTATTGAATTTGTTAAGAAGGTCTATGCAGGCAATTAATTTGCAGTTAGAGACTCGTCATTGTTAATTAAGCTCAGGAATGTTAAAAATTTAATTATTTTTTTTATAAATAAAACTGTTTTTATAAATAAAATAGATTAAAAAATCATTGGTTTTTCATTTTGTATTTGACATTGTGTCCTCCCGCAGCCACAGGTATGCAACAAAAAGCAAAAAGATCAAAGCCCGCTTATTATTAAACAAGTCAGCAGAGTTTATATAACAGTAGCAATAACGAAAAAAAAACTGTTTAATACAGCAAACATTTAAGGAAAAAGTAAAAAAAAGTTCCCCCAATTCTTTGTTTGAATTTCTCAACTTGAGTTCATTTTTTTTAAAGGAACTACTGCAAGGACTCGTTACTAATAATGTCATCTGGCAGCCATCAATGAACTTATGTAAGCAACCTCTTAAACATTTTCTTTCATACATTTCAAATACTTTCTTTGATACAAAAAATCATTTATTCAATAGATAATTAACTGACCAAACTTCGTAATACAAAATCTCCAGTGAAATATTTCCATACTCCATAAAAACACTTGTTAACTAGAAAAAACTTTTTCAACAAATTGAACGAAATCTTCATATAGCACATTTGGCAGTTCCAGCGCAGCAAAATGGCCACCATCAGAGTAATGAGTGCTTGTCACCAGATTTGTAAACTTGTCCTTCAACTGCCAATCAGTTTGGTGCAACAAGTCATTCCTGAATCGTGCGCAACCAACGGGTACATTTGTTGGTACTCGATCGATTTGCAATGCAAATTGTGCCTTGCTAAACGTCTCTGCGTACAATCTTTGCGAAGTGGTGATAGAGTTTGACAAGTAATAAACCATGATATTGTCCAAAAGGGCATCCAAACTGAACTTCTTTTCAAGACCGCCATCTTTCAGCTGTCGGAAGTCTGCATTTGTCCAAGTCGAGAATTTCTCCAAAATGTATGCAGCCAAGCCGACTGGGCTTGTAGTTAAAACTGTTCCAATTGTGTCGGGCTTAGTGGACTGAATGTGATTATAACCAGACTCTTGTATATTGAAGAACACAAAGTTCAAGGCAGGCAAATAAAATGCCTCGTGCTCCTTTTCAATGAAATACGATGGGAAGTTGCTGGCAATTATCTGCTTCAATATCGCCACTGGAGACTTACTTAAGCACAGATTCGAATGGTAGCCGATGCTGTTTTCAGGGAAAAGTGTTGCAATACTGCTGCCGATAAGTGAACCCCAATCGCCGCCTTGGATCAGGAATTTCTCATGCCCCACACGGAGCATCAAGTTGCGCAGAACTACGGCAATTTGTGTTGCGCCGAGACCTTTTTTCGATGCGCCCTTAAAAGTGGGAAAATATTGCAATTGCTTATGGAAAATTGAGAATAAGAGTTGTATACCTCTGACCAACCATATCCTGGCAGACTCGGTGCAATAACTTCAAAAACATAGTCGCTCTTCTTGTTGGGTGTAGTCAAGAGTGGGATCAGTTCATAGAATTCGCGGACTGAACCGGGCCATCCGTGCAGCAAAAGTAGCGGGACAACTTTCTTTGTGCCTGGTTTCGATGGCTTCACATGGAGGTAGTGTATCTTCAGTCTGAAATGAAAATATTGCGACGTTAGAGAGGTAATCGTAATCCTACCTAACCTAGAAAACTTATCCGCACCTTTATAAGGAACCGACCAATTCCGAATGTCAATAATAAAGCTATTCTTTCTTAAAACAAAAACAACCGATAACGCATACATTCACTAGATTAATTAACATTGCAATCAGCAATAGCTGGATGAGATAACAGGAGTTATAAGTCAGTGAAAAACTCCGTGCTAAGGTTAAGGTTAAAAGGCTATCAAGTGCACTCCCCACATATAAAACGAAATCTTTTAAAACCGAAAATTAATCATCCATCATAATGATCGTTAAAAATTCAAAAACAATTTTGTCCAGGCAATTATTTTCATACCTTTATAAGTGACAAACTTGTGGGGTTACGTTTGTTGGCGTTTAGTTGAATTAACGAATGGACCAATGAACTCGTGTCACTTTGCGTATGCTTTATCTTTAATTTTTCATGCCATAGTCTTCTTTTCAGTTTTTTTCTTATGTATAAAATGCAGTGAATCCGAATGAATTTGCCTATTAAATTTGACAGCTGGGTAAAAATATTTCAAACGTTGTTGAGTGACAACATTCATGATCATGTTGATAAGTAAATACATTCAGTTCCAGATCAAGCATAATTAAAAATACAAACACTTATTTGCACTTTCCATGTACAAAAACAAAAAAGTCATCCTAAAGCTCACCGCACCTATTGACAACAAACTGTTTCATAACATACATATACAAATCTGTTTGCTCGTTAGGTAACACTTTACGGTTCACTTACCCCTGAATCTGTGTCGTATATTGTGGAAACTTGTTCAGAAACTGCTCGCGCTCACTCCACCTCGTCAAATAGTTATCCCTCCAGTAGGAGATGACTTTTTCCAGCGCTTTACTATTAAATCCGTACTCAAAGCCGACATCTTCCAATGGCGCATGCAATTTCAGAGGACGAGCCAGTTGCTGCTTAAGTTCAGCAACTGCTTCTTCGTATTTGATCGTAAATGGCCTGATTGATGGATCTTCCTTGTAGGAGGCTTTCGGTCCTGGCCCCCAGTATTCATTTACATCGAGTTTAGGAGCAGGAAGTGGCTGCGAAAGGTTCTTGTAATTCTGGTAGAGAGCCGCTGTTGCAAGTGACAGTATAACAAAAAATACTCTCGTTCCAAACCCCATTCTACTATATTGTAAGAGTGACAGATGATTTAAGCCACACACGATCGTTTCATCGAAAAGTGAAACACAAACTAAATCTGAAATTAGATGGGTGGGAAACTGGAAAGCGTCATCGAGCATGCGGTACATATACATACATAAAACCAAGTAGGTATACCTGAAAGTTTTAGCCATCTTATCGCTCTGACGTTGTGTGTTGATTTCATCCATTGGAAGCTTTCTCGGAAAGCTACCATTATTTTGTAAATATATAGGAATATAATATACAGATGAATCATGTTTACTTCTGCAAGTCATCAACTTTTGACCTTAATCATGCCATGACTTATTATGATGTATGAAGTATGAACATGACTTTAACTTTTCAAAAAAAAATGCTTTATTTAATTTGACTGATTGGGTTTGCGTTTCTACGGGTAATAGGTGGAATATATAGTTTGCATCTGACTTGGTGTTTTCTACTTGCTTTGGCTTAAGGCCATGTTAAGTGGTTTTGTTTTGGGTTATTGATCATTGATATTGCGATCTTATCGACGTCCAAATCAACCCTTGCGTTCGACCGGGGAGTACCAAGGAGAGTATTCTAGAACAAGAACTGAATTTAAGCTAGCTCAAGATCAACTGATAGGTATATTGATATATTTCGAGGGACGAAATTTAGCGAAAAAAAAACACAAGTTGAACTGCGATGCACCAATCTCTTAAATGTCATCTTGGAAGAAATAAGTTGCGCATGTGGCTTCACTTGCAATCAAAATTGATAAAACTAGAAGAAGAAATAAAATGTGTAGCTATTACATTTGAGTTTGTATTCGTTTTCTTGATATTTGACATTTTAAAATCTGTATTTCCTTACTTTTTGGTTATGTTTGACCAGTGATTGAGGATCATTTGACATTTGCTAAAAATAGCCCAACCAAATGGAAGCAGATTTGGCAACTAAAATTGTCATAACCACAGTTATCTTAAACATAACGTTAATATTTGTAAATCTTGCGGGAAACCAGTAACAGGCGTGTTCTACTAAACATCTACCTCAGCAAAGTAAAGCCAATCAAAATAAAGTAGACTAATGTCCAATAAAACAGTTCAAAGTGATAAAGTGATATAAACTGGTATAGTCTGCCATATCTTAATGTTCTTCATCTATCTGAAAGTGAATGGCGATGAATGAAGTTCAGCAGCAGTGTTATAAATTCGTCTTCAGAAAGATTTTAACTTAAACTGCTGCTGTCGAGTCACTATTATTGTTTGGATAAAGAAGTTTCAAGTAGATTGTAGTTGTTATAATTCCTCATTAAAAAAAATTCTTTCATTAAAAAATAACTACGTCAAAAATCAATAATCCCAGTTTAATGTCGTTTTCGATTTGGCAAACAAATCAATCTTTTTGAGAAAAAAACAATTTTTTTTTGATCGAAGTTGCTTTTCATGTTCGATTTTCCACAAAAACCAATTTTTTTTTTATCTTTTGCGGCCAACTCAATACACACAAGAACCAATAAAATTCGGATTTTATGTAAAGCCAAATCGAAAACGACATAAGCATATAAGATAAAGCTACATAAATATATATAAATAGCAGCCTCAAACATACATATTTGTTTTTTGATAAGCGCAACTGAATTTCATTTCTACCTAGCCCGCATTAGATTTCATAGTTTAGCCTCATTCTGCTAGTCACGATCGACGATAACAAATTAAAACCACATTTTCATGCAAAATAAGCAGAAATACCGCAACAAATTATATAATATCGAATTCATGACGGCAAACGCATACACACAACCGAATAAAATGACAATCAAATGCAAAGCTATTATTGTTGTTGAAAAATTAATGACTTGCAGAAGCAAACAGAGGCGATAGCGATTGGCATTGGGGACGTTCAAGTGTCTAGTCTGACTTCTATCCGACTAGATGTATCTCGGTTTAGATTGGCTGAAATCGGTCATATGAGCAGCTGTTTCAGTTGACGTCTATGGAGGAGTAACCGACGAATCTAGTCAAGAAATTCGTGACTGAGTACTAAGTTGACAGTTCGCGTATGTGGATGACGTAGGAAAAGTGACGTTCCCGACCAATCTAGTTTTTGCGTTCAGGTTACATCTCATCTAGACCAATCTAGTCGACTTAGGATAACTAGATTCTTGAATGTGTCCATTCTCTCTACTACCACGCATATATTTATAACAAAAGCTTTTTCCACACACCAACACACACATTGCCTAGCGGTAGGCCATTCACATATTCTATTCACTTGTGACAGCTGGTGTAAGATTTGCCGGTAATGACTCTTTCAGTATCAATTTGTGATCAGCTTTGATCTTTTCACAAAATGGATTTCGGAGCAAACAATTTTTTTTTTTCTGTGACGGTAGCAGTTGTGTATCAAAATTACAAGAACCTTTCGCAGCCAATTCCTGCTCCTAAACTCGATGTAAATGAATACTTGGGGCCAGGACCGAAAGCAAGGAAGATCCATCAATCAGGCCATTTACGATCAAATACGAAGAAGCAGAACTTAAGCAGCAACTGGTTCGTCCTCTGAAATTGCATGCGCCATTGGAAGATGTCGGCTTTGAGTACGGGTTCAATAGTAAAGCGCTGGAAAAAGTCATCTCCTACTGGAGGGATAACTATTTGACGAGGTGGAGTGAGCGCGAGCAGTTTCTGAACAAGTTTCCACAATATACGACACAGATTCAAGGGTAAGTTGGCTGCGGAGAGCATTTCAGTAATTGGTGTCATTCGACTTTTATAGTAATTCGGAGCGCAGGTCACTTAAATTGGTAGGTAGTAATTTGAAAATATTATTTGTGACTTGCAAATAATTGTTGACATCATCACCGATCGCTTGGATTAAATTTTATTAAGTTTTATTGAATTCAACTCGATACCTTGTAATAAAAATGCTGGGGATAGCAATTACTCCATTAAACTAACTGTTTTTTTTTTTATAGAATTCCCATGTTTTAATTTTGATTTCAGTCTAAATATACACTACCTGCATGTAAAGCCATCAAAACCAGGCACAAAGAATGTTGTCCCGCTTCTTCTGTTGCACGGTTGGCCGGTTCAGTCCGCGAATTCTATGAACTGATCCCACTCTTGACTACACCCAACAAGAAGAGCGACTATGTGTTTGAAGTTATTGTCCCAAGTCTGCCAGGTTTTGGTTGGTCACAGGTACCCATGCAAATTAACTGCAAATGCTCCATAAAAGCCATAAAATATTTTCCCTTCCACAGGCAGCATCGAAAAAAGGTCTTGGCCCAGCGCAAGCTGCTGTGATCATACGCAGCTTAATGCTTCGTGTGGGACACAGCAAATTCTGGATCCAAGGTGGTGATTGGGGCTCAGTTGTGGGTTTAAATATTGCAACGCTTTTCCCTGACAACAGCATCGGTTATCACTCAAACACCTGTCTTAGCCTGTCCGCATTGTCTGTCTTAAAGCAGATCATTGCCAGTAATTTTCCATCGTATTTCATCGAAAAGGAACACGAGAAATTATTTTTGCCTGGCATGAATATTCTGTCATTTAATATGGAAGAATCTGGCTTTTTCCACATCCAAGCCACTAAGCCGGATACTATTGGAACAGCTTTGACTGGAAATCCCGTTGGATTGGCCGCTTACATTTTGGAGAAATTCTCAACGTGGACAAATGTTGGCTTTAGACAATTGACAGATGGCGGCCTTGAGAAAAAATTCAGTTTGGATGCCCTTCTGGACAATGTCATGATTTATTACTACTTGTCAAACTCCATCACTACGTCACAGAGATTGTATGCAGAGATGTTAGGCAATTTGAAACTTAAGTTGGATCGGGTGCCAACAGATGTACCAGTTGGCTGTGCACGCTTTAGATATGATTTGGGGCACAGCACGGACTGGCAATTGAAGGACAAGTTCAGAAATATGGTTACAAGCACTTATTATCCAGATGGTGGACATTTTATTGCGCTCGAGCTTCCAAATTTGTTGTATGATGATTTTGTAGAGTTTGTTGAAAAGGTGAGTATGTGATGGGTTCCTAGTTTGTGATTGTAAAAACGGTTGGTTTCCTATTAAATATTTTTGTAATTACATTTTTCTCTAACATTAATTGCTACTGAAGAGTTAATCCATTGAAAAATAAATAAAAAAATGCTGGCCCCTAGCGGGAAAGGAACAGTTCTGAAAATATCCAATTGCTCGCATGCATTTGTGGTTATGTCTTTAGCGCATCGCGATTTCATTATTGTCAAACAATGCTGTAACCGGATTTGTTGAAAATTGTAGGTTTTTACCGCCATCTGTCAGCTATAGCCAACAAGGATGCATTCCAAGTTAAGTCATTTAATAAACTACATATATAGCATTGACAGTTGTGACAGTTTAAATAGAGTAAATTCAATTCTAGGAATAACTGACAAAAGCAAGTTTCACTGTCAAAGACTCTCATCGCAAACAACCCGATTGGCAATTGTCGCAAATTAAAAAATATATTTGCCCCTAATTCTCTAACCTACACTAAACTAATAGATCAACGATCGGTGACAGCGGCACCCGGCACAGTTGCCTGCATATGGTGGGTTTTATTATCAAAGAGTAAACACCACCGAAAGCTCCTCTAACCGGTATCTAACAACGAACTAAATATCAATTCACTATGCTCCATGCTAGCATCTGTCATGTCTGCGCACTCACCGATAAAATCCGACAATAGAATTATAAACAGGAATAGTTACCCCCATTATGACTTGCAAAAGTCAAACCGGTCTATGCTTCGTAAACTAGCGGCACAACATGCTTTTCATATGTTTTGATTAAACAAAACTAAACTGAGCTTTCTGAGTAAGCTCTCGTTGATCACCATCAGGAAAACCTATGTCATGTGATGTCTAGACCGATAAGAGTTCCCACATTTTGCCATGCCATCGATAAAGCCATGCCTGTGCCGGTTTCACATTTCCAGTTACAGATTCAGTGTGTGTTGATCACTTTGGTATAACGGTCGTCGTGAAATGGGTTTCGGAACGAGGGTATTTTTTGTGGTCCTTGCACTGGGAGTAGCAGTGCTCTATCAGAATTATAAATCTATTACGCAGCCAGTGCCAGTGCCGCAAATCGATGTGAACGAATATTGGGGACCAGGACCGAAGTCCTCATACAAAGAGGATACGTCAATCAAGCCGTTCGCACTGAATTACGGAGAGGCAGCTGCTGATCTCAAGCAACAACTGGCTCGTCCACTGAAATTGCATGCGCCATTGGAAAATGTTGGGTTCGAATATGGATTCAATAGTAAAGCGCTGGAGAAAGTGATCGCATACTGGCGGGATGACTATCTACCGCGGTGGGCCGAGCGTGAGAAGTTCCTCAATAAATTTCCACACTTCACAACACAAATTCAGGGGTATGTGCACTGAATGGAGAATTTTTGTCCTTAGTGTTTAATTCATATCCA
Source organism: Cheilosia vulpina (assembly GCA_916610125.1). Lineage (NCBI taxonomy): Eukaryota > Metazoa > Arthropoda > Insecta > Diptera > Syrphidae > Cheilosia > Cheilosia vulpina. The sequence goes on from OU744279.1 coordinate 48,632,302, forward strand.
TAAATCAGAAGATTTATCGAGTGTGTGTCATATTATTAACTTAACTGTGTTCATAATTTATGTGCGAATATGTCGCGTCATTCCCAAATTTGTTTATTTGTATAGAGAGATTAGATTGTGTTTTTTGCAAGTCACTAAAATGATTTGAGACACATTGTTCGCAGTGGTTGTTGTGGCAAAATTACAAAAAAAATTGTATTGTATTTGTAGCTTAAGCTATCTGAGTTCTTTTGATAGAATAGTACAAGTTAGTAAAATCTATTGAAATCTTGACGAAAATATTGACATGGTGTGTATGTGTATCCAACGTACGACAGAAATCAATTTAATTAAACTACCAAGTGTTGCCTAATCTGCACCAGTTTTGGTGCATTTTTTCCCGCTGGGAGAAAACGTATACTCCAACCCAATGTACTTTCCTTGGCAGATTGAATTGGGTGCAACCTTTGTTATGGCATTCTTTTCTCTTCCCTTTGTTATGTCATTTTATTCTATCTATAGACAAGTGAATACAATTAAAAATAAAACATGAAGCAAAACATTACTAAACTTCAAACACAATTGATTAATTATCGCTGAGCAACCACTCATGCAGTTTAAATGACAGCTTACGATCTTGAATCTCTTTTCTCTGCAATATAAATAAGCTTGGTAATCATATACAATTATCTTTGGGAGAAAATAGTTTCCACTAATTGATACCCTACTTTTTCCAAATGCTATTGACAAAATCTTAGCGCAAATAAGTACAAAGCCAAAACTATTGTATTAACTAAGAAAGCGATAGTAGACAATGGGTGAAAAAAACTGACGTTACAAAAATCTAAACGTTTGACATTTAAACTAGTTTGTGTCTTAAAATTACACAAATACATTATTGGCCAATTAGCGGCACGAAGATTTTTGATTGCAAGTCGCCACAATCGTTACTTGTTCAAAATTATACTATTGTATTCGATTGGGCACTTTTTTTCTCTTGGTCAATTTTTATGTTCGATTGGTACGAAAAAAAAAACCTTTTTCCGATTTCGGAGCACTTTTGCGATTCTGATTTTTTTCTCAGAGTTGCTTCATATTTACCAATTCAAGTGCGTTTGAGTTGACAACTAGTGGAGTTTGTTTTTGTTTTCGCGAAATTTTCAACTGCAAAGAAAAGCATTGGTGGGGGGGACCTATTTTTGTTAATTTTATAGTGCAAATTTCGAATGTGTTAATATAAAATTTAACCAGTGAATGGAAAACGCTTAGAAATGTGTCAAAGACTACACTTATTCCAATCGCATGAACACAAAAAAAAGCGCAAGTGACGTTCCTATGTGCAATTAGACACATGAAATCTGAAATCTGAGAAGCCCAATCCAAAAACCACATAACGTCATAATAATCGAAACTAACATACCCAATTTATGTATAAGAAGTCTTCCGCAAGATAACGAAAACGAAACTTTTATCTGCATTTATATCATGGTAAACTGCCATGAAGCCAGATTATTTAATTTCCAATTGATTTTATTTAATTAATACTAATTCTGAAATTTAATAGTTCAATAAAATTGAATTTATTCAATCTTTCGCTCTTGCCAGTGGCTTAAATAAAAGCATAAGCACACTGCCATAAATTTATTATAGGTTTGTTTAACGTGGCTAGCACTTGTGCCCATTAGTACGCACTGAGAAGTGTCCGCTAATTTCCATGCCTGTCAAAAACCCTGCACAATCCTGAAAATTTGGCTTCTATAGCGAATGCAGAATGTTGCCCTAAGGTCTGAAAATATTTGTCTTTTGGTAACACTTTTTTTCGTTTGTTGTTAAAAATGGGTGAACTCAATTCTGAACTTGGGCTTGCCATAGTGCAAATATTTGATAAAAGTGTTCGCGATATAGATGATGAGTTTGAAAATGAATGACAGCTAGAGAAATGACAGCAAAACTCAGCACTGACAAATTAACTGGGGTCAGTTCAGGGCACAACTAGGGTGCCCTAGAATTCATATCCAACACAGGTTTTCAGTACCAGGGCGAGTTCAGTGCTTTATCGAACGTTAACACGAGCGCACTAGGTCCCACGTCAAACAAACCTTATGCGAACTTCTTAGTGGCCACGTTCTACTGACCGAACTTAAGGAAGACCCCCGAATATGTTCTTAGTGGTCACGTTCTACTGACAGCTAGAAACCAAGCGCTTAATTTTCCAGATAAAGAAACACCCGCTAGAGCTTTTAACATTTTTTTTAACTTCAAATATCAACTTGAACTCAATAAATTGCTTATTATTTTATCGAGTTATTTACTCTTTAATCGAATTGCATCGACAGTTTATATTTTATATACCTTTTCTCAATCTAAAGGGAACATTTTGGGAAAACAGAAATACCGAAAATTGAATTTGAAATGTAATTGTCAATAGATTGCGGTTACGCAAAACTCAAAAGACAAATTCAAGTCTAAAGCCATAAACTGAAAATGACCTCGTATAATTTCTGTCTATCGAAAATTAGATAATCAAATAGAAAAATTAAATAAAATATAAATAAAAAAACGGATTTCCCTTTGGTTAGTGCCGGTACTGATAAGATTGAAATTCATAAATACCATCTGTTGCATATACGCAAACTGTTCCTAAGTCGTATCAATAGTTGATTTAATTTCACATTTATTTATATAACAAACACATTATATCAATTACTTTGTTTTCAATTTCATTTAAGACAAAACTATGAATAATATTTATATAGGAATATAACCCGATGTCAGTTTGAAGATTTTATTACTAAATCTCGGAGTGTAGAGCAAAGAAAATAATAAACAGTTGTTGTTTACTGGAAAGGCAATCTTATTATTAAGTTTTACAGTCTGTTTGAGAAGTAAAGATGTAGTTAAATAACAAATTTTAGTAGTACACAATTGCCAAATTTGTATGGAAAATATAGCCACTATGAACTACTAAAATTTAGAGTCGAAATTTAAAATGTTTGTTGGTAAGGAAGGCCATGTGTGTGTCTGTGGTGGTATAGTACATGACAAAGCGTTTTGCTACTCAATTTCTTACAAATTTCGGAGCTAAGACTTTATTATGCTTTTATGATCAAGTGTGCGCTTAATGTTTAATCGGTTGCGTTTGCGACTTGCACGTGAAAATTGTTTTGAAACGAACATATCCTACCAACTGCTACTTACATAAACTCGGAGTAACGGGAGAACGTTTTTCCTCCGACAATTTAAACAAAAATGACTGTTTGTATGAACAAACAGTTTAAGGAATTTGTCAGTTTAAGTAGGCTCATTTGCAACATTTAAAAGATTAGCTAAGCGAACTTAAGTAGAATATTTCACGGACTAAAATGGATTTTATTTTACAGTAAAGGAAATGTTCTTAAGAAAATGGACATTCTCCATTTACGTTTGTATGTGGACGCAATTCACTGGGTAAAGACCATTTACAGAAAATGTTGCGTATACGACACAGTATGCACTCGATTGAACGGTTCTGCACGCTTAAATATAAAAGTAATAAAATCGAATTTAAGAACGGCTTACAAGAGCTGCAGCAATTTCAATTGAAAGTAGTACATCCTGAAGTTAAATAAATAAATAATTGGCGCAACAGGTCCGTAGGGACCCTAGACCTAGCTTCTCACAACCATTCGTCTTGTGTGAGTTGAATACCTACTTAAATTGTTGACTTTAAGTAGTGGCTATGGTATTGCCCCTACATTTTAGAAAAAAAATATTCTAGAAACTACTTCACGGCATTATATAAAATAACAAATTAGCTAGTTAAAAAATCTCACTTACTATTAAAAACGTAATTCAATGAAGTTTTTTTTCAATTTCCAGACTCAATATCCACTTCCTGCACATAAAGCCGAAAAATCCCGGCACCAAAGTAGTCGTCCCTTTGCTATTGCTTCACGGCTGGCCAGGATCCATTCGGGAGTTCTACGAACTAATTCCACTGCTAACAACTCCATCAAAAGATCACGATTTTGTATTCGAAGTTATCGCTCCCAGTCTGGTTGGCTATGGTTGGTCTCAGGTTTGTAATCATTCACAAAACATCCCTAAAGCTTTATTAAAATGATTGTTATTTTTTTTTATTTTTAGGCATCTGCCAAGAAGAATATGGGCTTTACAAAAATGTCAGTCGTATTCCGCAATCTGATGCTTCGTCTCGGTCACAATCGATTTTTAGTTCAAGGCGGTGACTGGGGAAGTATTATTGGAAGCAGTCTGGCAACATTGTTCCCCGAGAACACCATTGGATACCACTCCAATATGTGCTTCACCAGTACTTTACTGTCATTTATTAAGCTCTTTATATCAGGCATTTATCCGTCGGCATTCTATGAGAAGCATCAAGAGAAGTTCCATCTACCAGCAAGTGACAATTTCCTTAATATGATCGAAGAGACAGGTTATTTCCACATCCAGGCTACTAAACCGGACACTATTGGAAGTGCTCTGCTTAATAATCCAGTTGGTTTGGCAGTATACATACTTGAGAAGTTCTCTACGTGGACCAATCCTGCTTTCAGAAAACTTTCTGACGGCGGTATTGGCAAGAAATACACGTGGGACTCACTTTTTGACAATGTTATGATTTACTATTTGACCAATTCGATAACTACCTCACAGAGGTTGTATGCAGAGGCTTTCGCCAAGCCAGAGTGGGATTTACAAATTGGACAAGTGCAGTCGAAAGCACCATATGGATGTGCTAGATTCAGACATGATATATATTTTTCCAGCGATTGGCAGCTTAAAGATAAATGGCTAAATTTGGTTCATAGCACGTATCATGAAGACGGCGGACATTTTATTGCACTGGAGTTGCCCAATGAGCTTTATAGGGACTTTATTGAGTTTGTTAAGAAAGTTTTTGCCTGAGATGTTATGCATTAAATTTTAAAATAAAAATCACAAAATGGGTCAGGTTTAAGGAGCATAAGCCTCATCAAAAATGTTTGGGTACTTCCTCTCAAAAATTAACAAGCTTGTGTCATTGTTTTACATGATGATCTTACTTAAGATCTGTTTTGAGTTTTTAATATCTCCAGTCCATAAATCTTTGCAGTCTGTCGATGGTTTAAATACCCCATACTCATCGAGTAGCGAGGGTTTACAATTTGTGTACGATGACTGACACTGACAATGACTGATGACTGACTGACTGGTATTTAAGAACGCCTTTTGTATTTTCTATCACACTTTTAAGCGGTGATTATCCGAACTGACAAAAATCCTTCTAACACCAACGCTGGAAGATCTAATCGTATCACTGTTCTAATGAAAAATTTCCAATTGGTTCATTTTAGTTAAAATTTTATTTTTTTATATATCGCTGTGCCTTCTTGACAAAGCTAATAAAGTCTTTGTAGACTAAATTGGGCCGTTCTAATGATGCAAAATGACCACCCTGCCGATAGTAGGTGCTCTGAATTAAATTCTTGTATTTATCCTTCAACTGAAAGTCCATTGTAAAATGATATGGCGAGTCTCCCTTGTAGCGTGCACACGCTGTCGGAACAGACGTTGGCACTCGATCCAAATTAAGGGCAAGTTGATCCTTGGACATTGCTTCTGCATAGAAGCGTTGTGAAGTTGTAATCGAGTTGGTTAGATAATATATCATGACATTGTCTATGAGGGTGTCCAATTTGTAGCATGTAGTTAAGCCGCCGTCTGGGAGCGTCTTAAAAGTGCTATTTGTCCACGTTGAGAATTTTTCCAAGATGTATGCAGCTAGACCAATTGGGTTATCGGTGAGGGCAGCTCCAATTGTGTCGGGCTTGGTAGCCTGAAGATGAAAGTAACCACTTTCTTCTATTAAGCTGGCTAGAGTTCTCGAGAGTGGGAAGAAAAAGTCCCTATTTTCACTCTCAACGAAGAAAGATGGCGCTAGACTGGTAACCAAGTGTTTGACCCTTGCCAAGGGAGTGGATAGCACGCACATATTTGAGTGAAAGCCTAGAACGTTTTCTGGGAACAGAGTTGCTATGTGTGAGCCTATAACTGATCCCCAGTCGCTGCCATGAATGAAAAACTTTTTATAGCCAATGCGGACCATTAAATTTCTTAAAATGACCGCTGCTTGTGCTGGACCCATGCCTTTTTTAGCGGAACCCTACAAGAAATACAAAAAAGTAAGAGAACCTCTAGAAATAATAAATGAAGAGAATGCACCTGTGACCATCCAAAGCCCGGCAAACTTGGTATTACCATGTCGAAGACATAATTACTATCGGCATTCCCTTCGTATAACTTTGGAGCAAGATTGTAAAATTCTCGAACTGAACTGGGCCATCCATGCAAGATCAGTAATGGATACATTTGTTTAGTGTCCTTGACATCGTCGTAGACTTTTAGGCTCAAGTAATGCATGCGGAGCCTAAAGTTGAACAATCGTTATTCCTCAACAACATCTCTCTGCATTAACTTACCCCTGAATAATAGTCGTGTAATGGGGAAACTGCCAAATTTTGATCTCTCGCTCTCTCCATCGTCGAAGATAGTTTTCACTCCAATACTTAATCACCTCCTTTAAGTAATTGGTATTGAAGCCATATTCAAAGTTCACATCCTCAAGCGGTTCGGTTAGTGAAATATTTTTGCTCAAACGTTCGATTAGGTCTTCAATAACCTGGAAGGAGAGTATGAAATTAGAAACCACGTCAGCATTTAAACAGATCCCGTCTCACGCTCTCTTGATAATAAGGCCGCACCAACTGGAGTTTTGCGGAATTATTATAGTCCGCTGGTATCTCACCTTCGCCCCAGTACTGATCAAGAGGAAGGGCAGGTCGCGCAACTGATCCAAAATATTCGTTTATACTCTTGTAGATTAATGCCAACCCTACGGATAGGAAAATTATCAAAATTTTGTCTCTAGTCGCCATAGTACTGACTCGATCCTAGAAGCAAGACTGATTACTCGCAGCGGCAAGAACCACGTAAATTGCCACTATCAAACGTGGTTATGCCTCTTCGATATGATGGGCTATAGATAACTTGCTTAGTCTTAAGTGGATGATAAGCTCTTAGATATGACACTGAATCAACTGAATGTGTATGGCTTATTAAAATGAAATAACTGATTTGGTCTAGAGCTGAATTTTGATTTATAAGTATTGCGTGTGCCTTTATCTGCATTTACTTATTCACGCTGGACAATACTGAAATCGCGCCACTGACTAAACAAAGTTGCCATTGCCGTGTAGTTATGTTTATATCTTTATCCGACGTCGCTCACAGTGAGTTCTTCTTCCATGTTTAAAATTGCATGTTGCATAAAATTAGGCGCAAGCTAAAAACCTACGGCTTTGCACTCGACCTTCAACCATTGTATGTATATTCTCTATATACAATGACCCACCAGCTGTATTCAAAAAGTAAGGAAATTTCGCTTCCCGATAAGGAAAACTAAGCACACATACTTATACGTTTGTCGGTTTATAATAATTTTGACTATTATTTAGAAAACGGACATCGTTTCCTCACCGACTGCCAAGGTTGACAGAAAAAGACGGTCTTTGAATTCATCAACATTTATTACAAAAACAAAATCATATAAAATCATCTTAAGCCTTGTGAAATAATATAAATAAATTAATGCAGTATCTAACAAATAAATCACACTTTCATCAGAGCGCTACAAAAAAAAGTTATGAAAACTAGAATGTCGACGCCACAGGCTCTCGACTGTCACTCTCATAGAGAATATTAAGCACCTTCTTGGCAACGTCCACATATTCACCGTTCTTCTCACTTTCATTGCATCTGCAAAACATGAAAACAAAACTAATTTAGGACATCAAGTCACGGCTAGATCTCTTACAGTATCTCAATCTGTTGCAGCCTATTGAAATAGTAGTTCCTCTCTTGCTCCGTCGTGACAACCTGTAAAATAAAAATGATCTCAAGATAACCTCTTGGATAAAATTTTGATAAAGCTTACACCCTCCTTCAGTTGGTTTAATGTTTCATTTAATACTGCCAAGCTGGACGGTGATACAGGGCGACTGGGTTTCGAAGTCGTCGGTGTAAGGTGGCTAGTTGATGATGATTTCACACGCAAAGACTTGGAACTTGAAGCGGATGTCGGAGTTGTCTTCTTTGCAATTCCAGCTGAACTACCTGCAGATCATAAAGAATTAGTTCAACGGATAAGAACACTAAATTAAACCCACAGGTTGCCTTTAAATTTGAAGTACTGATGGCCTTCCGGATTGGCTTAACAGCAAGCGCATTTGGAGACTTCGAATTTTCCTTATTACCCGAGTGTATATCGTAGAACTTCTTAAACCATTGCAGGAACTCGAAATTGTCTTGAAAACGACCCTTGACCAGTCGATCAATGGGAACACTCTACAGAGGATAATATATTTTTAATAGCACTAGTAAAATTGTGAACTGGAATACCTTATCAAATTTCAACTTTAAGAATGCCCCTTGAAACAACTTCAAATTGGAAGCGAACTCGTGCTCCAATTTCGCAGTGATCTTCACTTTCTTCATGCCAATGCAGTTGGGAAATAGAATTTCCATTAGTTGGCAATAAGCAACACCTGAGAAACTTCTTAAATCAATACAATTCAGATAGTGAAACGCATATTTGAAATTTACCGGAGCAAAGTTCCTCGATTTTATTGTACTTAGATGAGAGAGTGGTATTCACCCACTGTAGCATCTCGTGGCGAGACAAGTTGTCTACCGTGGAACCGCTTAATGCTAAAGATTTTAGATCCGGCATTTTTACAATCTATCTACTTATTTTGAGTTAATTTAAAGAAATGAAATCAATCTTATTCTGCCAGTTTTTCGCGGTTTAATTTCAGTAACGGATCTAGAATGCAAATGGTATAAATAATTCATATGTCAGATTTGAGTAATGGTCGAATGTGAATGGTTGCATTCAAGGAGTTTTCAAGAAATAATCGCAATACAAATGTAAATTTTTCTCTATTTTTTACAGACTCATCGTCTAAATACGTAAATAATGGCTAACAAATTTCAAATGTTTTGGGGTTAGTAAAAGTATTTGTAAATCTCCCTTAAAAATCCGAGATTCGCCAAATTGCTCTGTTTCTGAAAAAAAGAAATGTTTTTTTGCGGCCAATAGAACATTAAAGCTGATTTCAATCACAGGAAACCTTGAATTGTAAGTATTGCGCTTAGAAATTCGTATCGATAATTGTCACGTAAAATCAAAAACTATCCCACAATTTACAATATTGTATATGCTTGGGTGATTCATCTGAAATGCTCGTAATTCAAATGCGGAAATAAAGGTTTTTATACGAATAAGTACTGTAGCGTGGAACCTGAAATGTAAACAACCCATTAGTTGCCAAACAAGTTCCACTTCCAGTTGGAGACTCGAATCTTTCAAATAAGCGGGGAGCTAAGTGAGCTAATTCTAGAACCATCGAGTTTGTTCGGGACGAACCGAAATTCACTAGAAAATTCCCGATAGATGGCAGAGCGGAGATAAAAGGGCAAATTCGAGAACGAGGAGGGACAGTTGACTTTTAAATAGTGATTGGTAAAGTTCGAGATAGTAATCGCTTGTGAAGATAAAAAAGTGTAAAGTATGTAGTGAATTATATGATTGGTATAATTCGGATAAGAATTGTTAAAAGAAATATTGTTTTGAAGAGAATTATTAGAAGAAATATTGTAATAAAAATGATTTTATTAGAAAAGTTCAACAGAATAGCGTTTTATCTTTTCGAATCCCAGCTCGGATGTTACAGTACCTTAGTTTAACTTTACCAATACCAATTCGATTGTGGGAGAGTTGTTTATTTTTTGTGAAGTACCTAAGCACAATCTTTTAACTATAACGAAACCGATAGAATAATTTTTTGACAGCCCTGCTGGGTTTCCTATTAAACACGAATGTGGGTATGAGTCTTTTACAATGTCACATTAAAAATAATGTGCATGTGAATATGCTCAAAATACAATAGACCTAATCGTGGTATTTCAGATTTCCCCAGAACAACATTTAATAAAAATACGGTTAATCGAGAAAAATATTGATTAAAATTTAATAATAACATGCTTGAAACAAACTTGCAAAGTTTTAACCAAATATGCAATTATTGCTGGTCATTAGTCTGGTTAGATTCGAACTAATTTATTAACAAACAAAAACACATATGATATGCCGACAGAAGAAACTTTATCCATCACAAGTTTAAAAATATTTAAAATTTAAAAAAAAATAATATACTGATATACGGAGTTGTTAATCAATAAATTAGTTACAATTCCTTTCAGAAAAACTTTGCCTTGGTATAGGTATATCGGATAAAAAGTGTTTCTAGAGCAGATATGCTGATCGCCTACTGACATTTCTTTTCGTATCAAATTTTGTATACCCAATGCGTACAATGTGGCCATCAATTTGTATGCAACACTCTACGGTAAACTTACTCGCAATGAAAAAGTATATCCTTGATTCAATTGGTTCGATCACCTCATCAAAAATGATATAGGTATGTTCCTGCAATCCCTCAATGCATTGATGACTGATAAGCTCTTTCATTGTACATCTGTTGTTCTTCTCTCAACATTCTAGGAAACAGGCTTACGGATGACCCATGCTCCATATCAGACAAAACATTCTCCGCCTATCTGACATCAGTGATATCGCACCCGACGATCTAACCTCAGCTCAGACCGCATCGCATAGTTATTTTTTCAACTTTCCAACAATATTGAAGAAGAAAAAACAAACAACGCAAAGTAAAATAAAAACTAAAAGGCGAGAATTGCATTCGACAATACTAAATACCTGATAAGCGGCCACAACACAGATAAGCCACATGGTATAAGACGCTTCCGAGACCGTAGCTCAGATTCAGTTAGTTCGCAAGTATCAATCCCAAAGCATATAGCAAATTCTAAATAATTTATTTGAAAGTTAAGCTTGCCCTTACTGTGATATGAGCTCAACAGTTGTTTTCTAGAATAGTTCGTAACCGCGAAAGTAACCGAGATTACCAGACACTGTCGTGCGTGGCATATAAAAGGAGCACAGTCCACCGATATTAAATTTAGTATTCAACAAGTCTACGTTAAGCGTGCAAGTAGAAACCAAAATGGAAATTCCACCACCAATAGTGCTGAAGCGCCAGTTAATGGTCCCCAACAAGACGCTGATGGGGCCAGGACCATCGAACTGCTCACAGCGTGTTTTGGAGGCCATGAGTAATCCAGTTCTTGGTCACTTGCACCCTGAGTGCTTACAGGTCAGTACCTACTAAGATTATATTGCAGCCTCGTCTGGTAATTAAACAAACGCACAAGGTTGATAACGGTTACATTTCTGAGATGCGTGATTCTTTTGACTAGTCATTGCATGGTGGTATCTCTTTGGAGGACGATTAACTGTGCATTCATTCTTATTGCATCCAATAATGGATTGAACTTCGATCAGACGAGATACATGTACAATCTACATCTGGACGGGTGATGGATGGGCTCATATGGAATTGCTGGCGCACTTACTTACAGATTACGATTTGTTTTGCACGACTGTTATCATTACTAAAGTAGTAAACTTTGATTTCAATACAGGCTCGACTGTTGAATCGAAATTAAGTACCATATTTAATTGTGTGCAATATTAACGTACTAATGAAGTTAGTTGGGTAATGGGTTCTGAGTAATGACGGAAGATGAACTGACGTCCGTAACTAGTTCGTATAGAGAGCATTTGTGAAATATTTGTGGGTACGTTTCGGCAATGGATTGAGCGTCGTTTCATTTGATTCTCTCGTCTACGGTTGGCACAAGTGTAACTTTTCATTTGACAGAAAAAGGCTATAAGTTATAACTGTCAACTCTGACGCCATGAAATTAACACTCTTGCATCCAAATTGCGTTCCTAGTCAAGTTCCCATGCATACTAATTGAACAATAATTACATTGTTGACTTAGAAAAAAGTAACCAATTTGCAACGATTATCAGTTTCTCAGAATTGTTTTTTCTCTTCGTATTTGAGTTATGGGTTTTTCTTCGGCCTCATAAGGATGAGGTAAATTCATAAATAAAAAGAGAATCCAAAGGCTTTTATAATCAAGTTACGTCAAATGATGCTATGTATGAGATGGAAAGATATTTGTCAAATTTTTTATATTAAAATTTAACAACAAACAAAACTTTCTCCACTCAAACTCTATACATTCGATTAATTCCTCTTTACAGATTATGGACGAAATTAAAGAGGGCATTAAGTACGCCTTCCAAACCAAAAACGAAGCCACAATGTGTATCAGTGCCTCGGGTCATGGGGGCATGGAGGCCGTAATGTGCAACCTCATAGACGAGGGAGATATAGTTCTATTTGGCGTCACTGGAATGTGGGCACATCGTGCCGCTGATATGGCCAAGCGATATGGGGCTGATGTACGTTTTGTTGAAGCGCGTTTTGGTCACTCACTGACAATGGATGAAATTGAGTTTGCCATGGAGGGACACAAGCCACAGGTGTTCTTTATAGTTCAAGGTGATTCTTCAACAGGCATTCTACAGTCAAACATTGGTAAAATCGGAGCACTTTGTCAGCGCTACGATTGTCTATTGGCAGTTGATACAGTTGCCTCTTTGGGCGGCACAGAATTTTACATGGACGAGTGGAAGGTTGATGTTGCGTATACAGGATCACAGAAAGTCTTAGCTGCACCTCCGGGCCTATCACCGATCTCATTCAATAAAAGAGCAATGACTCGTATAATGTCACGATTGACAAAAATTAAGGTATACTACTGGGATGTTACATTGCTGGGTCAATACTGGAACTGTTTTGGTGGATCGAGAATCTATCATCATACAGTCTCGTCGACGTTGCTGTATGGACTTAGAGAAGCCTTGTCTATATTCTGTTCCATGGGATTGAAATCAGTGATAAGGAGACATGTGGAATGCTCATATAGGCTACAAAAGGGCATCGAAGATATGGGTTTGGAATTGCTTGTGCCTGTGCAAGATGATCGGCTCTCGACTGTGAATGCAATCAAGGTACCGAAGGGAGTCGACTGGAGACAAGTTTCCCAATACGCAATGAAGAAGTAAGCTTGCTTTTAAAATAATCTCAAAATTGTTGCTAATTTGATTTTCGTTTGTAGATATTTTCTTGAAATCAGTGGCGGTTTAGGACCAACTGCTGATCAGATCTTTCGAATCGGTCTGATGGGTGAAAATGCAACATTTGAGAAAGTTGACCTGATATTGACCATCTTTCGGGAGGCTATTCAGAATACTTCTAATATAACACTCAATGAAAAATCTAAGATGTAACAAAATGGGGGGATATAGACTTAACGATATACTGTGTATTTGAATACAATAAATAAAGATGGTAATCATTTAATTTTTTGTATTAAGGAGGGTAAATACTCTTCTTTTAAGGAAAATGTTTTCAAAAATCTCGTATGAAATGGACATTTTTACATTTTATTCAACGAAAAACAGCACAAATAACATCTGTTTGTAGTGAAAATGGTGCTTCAGCCTAGAGTGCACTTAATATAGACTCTGTCGACTTTGAGATAGAGTCCAAACACTTAATTTACTGCTTCAAATATCAAAATCTATTATAGTTCGTCTTGTGCGGATGAACTCCTCCTCCTGCAAAGTAGGTACCTACCTACTTGGAATTGATTCTATATTTGTCTATCGTCGTAGTATAACGTTGACCCAAGTTAAATAGAAATCCTCTATTCATCAGCAGCGCCCTCACACCGCATGTCAAAACTTGTACAAACACTTCCTATTTTTCCTACGTCAAGAAACTGTCAAGAGCATTTGTCATCGCCTAGTGAAAAAAAAAGGTTTGTCTGCGTTTATGTAATTTTTTTTTTGTTTTTAAATAAAAAACTATTTAACAAAAACAAATAGCTGACCTAAATTCTATTCTATTTTAAAGTACTTAGCAAATTCTATTACAATTTGTCACACATACAATGTGATAAAGCCTAATTAATCGGCCAGACATATCCCGAACAAAAACAATTTTTCCCATTAAAGTGTGCAGTGGTTGTTCTGCCCCTAGAAATGTCAAAATTTTTAACCGAAGCGGATCGAAAAAAACGACCCCTATATATCTCCTGCGAAGATATTCCAAACAACAATCTTCCAAAAGCAACCCCTGCAAAGATTTTGTTTTGTTTCATTTGAACTTTGTTCGGTCCATCATCGATTACGCGTACAAAAAATTGTGTGTGGGAATTATTCGATGTGAAATTCGAATTCTATTTCTAGTTGTGCGGCATTTGTCTACTTATTTTGCAATAAACTATCGTATTTCTTTTGCAATTACCACACATGAGGGTGGTGGTAATAACAATAGAATTAGAAGACGTATCACGTTATTTCTTTTATAGTTCGCAGTTAAGAGCTAAAGTAAGCCTTCTCTTCTATCATTTGCAGTGACCCAATAAAGCATTAGAATTGAACGGTGAGCGCACTTGCATTCAACAACGCGCCTTGTGTGTGATTGATCGATTGGAATTTAAACAAACAGAAACGGCTGAGATATGGTCGCTTGGAATGCGACTCGTCGGAATGTTCGCATCCTTCTTGTGGGGGATCAGGGCGTCGGCAAAACTTCACTAATCCTATCGCTGGTCAGTGAAGAGTTTCCCGAAGATGTACCCGCCAAAGCTGAAGAGATCACAATTCCCGCAAACGTAACACCCGAGCAGGTTCCAACTAACATAGTTGACTATTCATGTAAGTAACAGTAAAATCTACACCATCGTCAGTATTAAGGTTTGGTTTTCTTTCACTTCAGGTATCGAACAGACGGACGAGATACTCCAGGAGGAAATTCAAAAAGCTCATGTTGTGTGTATTGTCTATGCAGTCGATGACGATGAAACGCTGGACCGCATCACTTCGCATTGGCTTCCATTTATTCGCAACTCATGCGACAAAGATCAACAGCAGCTTAGGAAACCGGTTGTATTAGTGGGAAACAAAGTCGATTTAGTGGAATACTCGACAATTGATGTTAGTTGGCCAGTTAGTTGGCTGTCAAATTCAGTTTGATAAAAATCTGTCTTCTATTTATAGAGTGTTCTGACCGTCATGGAAGATTTTCCAGAGATCGAGAGCTGTGTGGAATGCTCGGCAAAGACTTTACACAACATTTCGGAAATGTTCTATTACGCACAAAAGGCTGTACTGCATCCGACATCGCCACTGTACATAATGGAGGAGCAAGATGTGAGTAAAAATTGTGCAAACAATTTTCAACTTTCCATATATATTAGGCAGGTTGAACTAAAGGCATACTTGCGTTGGAAATTGGCCTTCTTTCGTCAGAAACATTAACGTTATCCGATAGCTACATATCGTAATGCAAAACTGATAACAGCAGTCTATTGAGTATTGAGACTATGCAAACAATATCTTGATTATCCCATGTGATAATGGCACGAGCAATTATAGTATTAGTGCAAGTTTTAGCGATTATTTATTATGACACTGGCTTTCGATATATGCCATCTGCTCCAAATATGAGCGAGAACAACGGAAATCTGAAGTTCAGTTGTTAGCACCTTGGGTGCAAAACCAAGAGCTTCTGGGATTAGATGATCTTAGATGTGGCTGCGTTTTTATACCCCGATGAGGAACTCCTTAACTATAGCCGGGCTGCTTCTTAGTGTTGCCTGTACAACCAATTTTGCTTGGTTTTCTAACGACTTTAAAACTGAGCTCTTGTTTAATTCCATCATAAAATTGTAACAATCTGTTTTATTTGCAGCTGACGCCAGCGTGTAAGAAGTCTCTAGTGCGAATCTTCAAAATTTGCGATATTGACGGTGACAACTTGCTAAATGACTACGAACTCAATCTATTCCAAAGACGATGCTTCAACACACCCCTTCAGCCGCAGATACTTGACGAAGTGAAAGCCGTCATTTTGAAGAACATCCCCGACGGTATATTTAACGATGCTGTCACCCTGAAAGGATTCCTATACCTTCACTGCCTGTTCGTACAAAGAGGACGCAACGAAACCACCTGGGCGGTATTGCGTCGCTTCGGCTACAATGAGAACTTGGAAATGTGCAAGGAATATCTGCAGCCACCAATTAAAATACCTCCCGGCAGCAGTACAGAACTCTCCCATCGCGGCCAACAATTTTTAATCGCTCTGTTCGAGCGTTACGACAAAGACGGAGACGGCGCATTGTCGCCCGATGAACACAAACTTTTATTCAGCACCTGCCCCTCATCGCCGTGGTCATATTCGACAGACATACGCAAATCGTGTCCAGTCAACGACAGGGGTTGGGTGACCCTACACGGCTGGCTGTGTCGCTGGACCCTGATGACGCTCATTGATCTGCCAAAAACGCTAGAATACTTGGGCTATTTGGGATTCAATGTCCATGAAAACGAGTCACAGTTGGCGGCGATTCATGTTACGCGCGAGCGTAGAATCGACTTGGCAAAAAGACAAAGCAGCAGATCGGTGTACATGTGTCACGTGATCGGTCCCAAAGGAGCCGGCAAGACCGGCTTGTGTCGTGGCATTCTAGTCGAGGATATGAAGAGTCTAATCGGAAAGGACTTCAGGACAAATGTGGTGTACTGTGTGAACGCAGTCCAGGTATACGGTCAGGAGAAGCATCTCATTCTAAGGGATATCGAAGTGAAACAGGTACTGGATCCACTTCTGCCGCAGGAGGTCAATTGTGACGTGGCATGCCTGGTGTATGACACATCCAATCCACGTTCGTTTGAATACGTTGCTCGTATCTATATCAAGTACTATGCCGAGAGTAAGATTCCAGTGATGATTGTCGGCACAAAGGGAGATCTAAGTGAGAATCGACAGGACTATCTGTTGCAACCGGCGGAGTTCTGTGAGAAATACAAACTTCTGCCGCCGCATTTGTTCACACTGAAGAGCAATAAAAAGGAACTCTATATTAAGTTAGCAACTATGGCTGCCTTCCCGTGAGTATTCATTCGGTTTCTATGATTTCTAATTGTAAAGTTCCATTTGGATGATGATGCAATGCGCGTTTAACATTTTAACATTTTTTTGATAGAGATATCCATTAATCATATTAACACGTGTATGTGTGTTTGCGAGTGGCATTTTTATTTTTGTTAATGATAAAATGTTGTTGATATCGCGTGAGAAAGAAAAAGAATATGTTGTTCATTCATGGGAGGTTAGGGCTTGTGCCACCTCATTCCTGAAATTTGGATTAGGATCTTTGTTTTTGGGTTTAGGTGTTTGGTTGTATTATCTTAGAGTATTTTTAGATCAAAGACTTTGTAACAGTATTATGGCAGTCTTCTTGGCTTAAAATGTATGGTGATAGTTAGAATGGGGCAATCAACTACATACGTTATTGGTTTGAGGGCTAGAGTTGGTTATTGCTGCTGCTATTCAACATGACACAAATATAGAGCAATCCAAAAAGGCCTTGAACCTATTTAGATTTCGAACTTTTAACACTTGTGATGAAGGTTATACATATAATCCACTAAGTGGGAATTGTTATAGAAAAATGTCTGCGAAATCGGCCCAACAAACAACTCAACATAACCCCACATTATGCTGTCATCCAATTATGCGAATGCACCTGCGCTTAGAGTTCCATCAATAAAAGCTACATCCAATGAATTTGTTGACAGCAACTCGTGATATTGAAGTATGTATGTATTTAAAGGAACCTTTACTAGAATAAAATCTGTTGTTGTTGACATTTGACATTTTCTCAAGAACAAAACAAATTTCTTCTAGTTAAACTGCCGCTTATCACAAAATTAGAAGCTGTACTGGCATTTTCTTGTGAATTTGTTATAATTCGGCTTTTTTTAAAAAAAAATCAACTTAGCTTTTCTTAACCAAAACACGCATTGCATCAACCACTCCAAAAGATGTTTCTTTTCTTTTTATTATTTTTTTTTTGAAACAAACTCGGGTATTTTCTTTTAATACAACTCGTTATAAAATTGTTCACTTTTCTTTCAACATTTTTGTCCAATTTTTACTCTATGTGGTGGTGGCGTGCGGTTGGAATTGGTTCTTATTGTAGTCGTTTCCAAGCCGCTTGGATATTGTTTTACAAGCACAGGTTGGTACAGCTGTGGGAGTCAGCGTAAGTGTGAATTTTATTGCTGAATTAATAAAACTAAAACAAATTTTTTTTTTTTCATTTCTTTCCGTCTTCTTTACTGTTAGAGAAACAAAACAGTTTTTCGAAAAGATACCATTGAGACATTACACATATATTTTTTTTTTAATTTTGCGACTTGTTCACTGTTGTTTTATTGTTTGTCCATGTTTGGTTGTTAATTTTTTGTTTCAATATTTTTGTGAATACTTGAAGTGTAAGGTGAGGAGTTTTTAAACTCTAATGACACTAACCAGCATCTAATCAAAGAAATGTATTTATTCTAACGTTGCATGCTTTGTTTACTTAAGATTACAACGTATATAGTTCTTATTTTTCGTAGACGTAGCACATTTCTGTTATGTCCCATAAGGTTGAGAGTTTAGAAAATCATTTAGAGCAGTTTTTCTCATAGCAGTTCAAGTTAAGGTATCATGTTTCCAACAACGTGATTAAGCTAAAAAAAATCTATAAATTGACTTTAATGTTTTAGAAAATAACTAGCAACACATTCAACGGAATAGTTCGAATGCTTGGCTATTCTTCCATTTCCGTTTTATATTTCCATCAGCTGGGTAGTATTCGGCGCTAGTCCAATAGTTGGCTCAACTGCTTTGCCACTGTAATTCGCTTTAAATCACGACCTCAACTAGATTTGGGACATAGATTTGTGATATATTCCCTCCTTTTTTAAGTTGGTATGTCTCCCCCGTATGAATAAACAAACTTTACTCAATCATTGTATTTTTTAGAAGAATTGTGCATTTGCCGCATGTAACAATGAAAACCTTGTCCCGATTTGTATACTAATTTAAACCTTCATTCTTTTGCTTGTATATAGACATCTCCGTCAATTTGGCTTAGCAACAGAGGATCCCACTGTATGGTGGAAAGCCGGCATTGGTATTGCAGCAGCAACACTTCTTGGATTTCTTGTGATGAAGGCTTTCCACGGAACCACTGGACCACATTCAAAATAATCAATTTTAGTCGTAAACATTCAACAAAATACCAAATTCACAAAAACAAATTAAATATTTTTCTATTTAAACCACAAAACAATAACAATTGAGGAACCCCTAGGATTGTTAAATACGCAATAGGATACTGAAATTATTTTCTTTCCTTAAATATTCGCCACCATTGAGAAACAATGTATACTTTCATATGCAATCATACAAGCAATATTCTAAATACAATGTTATGGTCTTATAAAAGAATTAAACAAAACAAAATTCCTCATTTTTTGTTACTCAATAACACGCACACACAAAATGTTCGTGTGTGTACCCTTCTAAGTCAAATAATGCGTTAACGCGTTGTCCATTGATCAATGTTTTGTAAATAAATATTTTGTTACCTAAGATCCTTCTGTATGTAATGTAACAACTTGTTGGTGGTATCTATTTGTCTGAACAGTGAACACCTACCACTACGAAGGGTAGTTCACACAAGTGGATACTAACAACAGATATAACTTTTATATTTTTGAGAAATCTAACTATACCTACTCCTATTATTATATGTAACTATTATCTGCTATCAAAATATGAATACATATTTTGTTTTAAGTTGAAAGTTTCTTAGTTTTTTTTTTTGTTTTTGAATGACAAACAAACGAGAGAATACTATTACACATCGATGTAAGAAGGTGTTAATCTTTTTGTTGAATAAACAATTTAATTTCTTCCAAAAAAAAGTATCTTAGAAGTAAAACAAATAAGATAAGAAATGTTTGCGTTGGACTGGACACAGGTATTTGTATAATTCTGGAGTTCCTGGTCGAGTTTCATGAAGTCGATGTCTTAGATGAAACTCCAATAAAATAAATCGATTAATAAATATGTATAACGGTTTTATTATATCTATAAACTATCATACGATCTATATATTTTTAGTCAGGGAGATGTATGTAAATATTAGTGCAATAAAAACCAAAATAAACTCTAAAATCTTTTTTGAGAAAAAAAAGCGGAAAATTTTTGTTTTTTTTTCTAATTTCTTGAGCGTTTCAGAGTTTTTGTCTTGAAAAAAAAAATTGTTAAACCTTAAAAACGCAACTAGTTAGAACTGTAGCATTTAATGGTAAGTAATTGCCACGACTGTTCATGCAAATACCGCTGTAAATTTAATTTACACTGATTGAAGATATGTAAAACAACAAAATAGCGATAACAAAAATGTAATTTTATACCGCAGTATAACTTACCTGCGATCGGAGTTCCGAACTATTGTGGATTTTTCATCCGAATGAAACTACATACCTACAAAACATGTAAATGGAGTGGTTGTCATTTTATGTATGGCACATTTTTACTCAACATGTTAAGTAACTAATAAAACTATAAGCTTTTCTTAACGATCCTTGAATTGGTTGTCTTTCTTAATTCGGGAGTGCACACCTTTACATGTGATGTTTTTATAAATACAAATGAAGATTTGTTGGACTGCTTTGGCTATCTGACTTTGACGTCTCTTGATGTATTTTGACAATAATTGGAAGCACATAATCAAAAGTAGCAACGCAATTGTGGTGAATTTTATGAAGCGTGTTAAGGACGATCGTCGTATGAATTACATCGTTAGCCAAAGCTAAAAGAATAACGTTCACCAAAATTTCAAGATGTCTCCCGTTACGAACATCTGCTGAAAAGCCACTGAAAGCTCTTTGCAAATGATAACAAAGTGTAATGTCACAAGTGAAAGTGACAAGTAGTGTAAAAAAAAACAACCAATAAACCAGCTGTGATAACTACTTGTGAAATCGGTAATTTGTGTACTGCGACTAATTTTTAGTTTTATAGTGAAATTGCACAAATGTTTGCCGTAAATAATTTTGTAAGACATAGCAGATTCAATTTAATTCGATCGACATGTAAGTTTAGTACAAGTGCTATCGCGGCAGCTAGAAAAAAAGTGTGTATAGTTGGTGCTGGACCGGCTGGATTCTATGCCGCTCAATACATTTTGAAGCGTATTCCCGACTGTGATGTTGATGTTTTGGAGAAACTACCTGTTCCATTTGGACTTGTGCGGTGAGTGAGATTGTGTTTGCTAACCAAAAATAACTGAACGTATAATATTGGATATGTAGCCTGCAAAGTAGAATTTCTATTATAATCGAATGCATACCATTTATGATTTGTACATACTTCCGATTGATTCTAAGCTTAAAGTCGGTCTGCCATCAACGATTTGCAGGAGAACGAGAAGCACCAAAACTAAAAACTGTGTACTACTGAACTGCAGATTCATTGTGAGGAACTGTCCACTATTTTACAAAGCAGATAGACCTACTGTAGACTGTGTACCTGGCTCTCATGTTTTTATAATTTTCCGTATATCGCTTTTATTCTAATTGCACTTGCAATTTGTTATTTTGCTCATTAGAAGATAACGCACAAATTAGCATAATCGTTTAGGTAATCTCGGTGACAATGGAATGGTTTCATTGCCACCAAAGGGCTTTTTGGTTAAGCTTATGAGCGTCAACTCAATTTACTATTTTACTATGTGTTGGCTGAAACAATGTCCTCTTATCGCAAATACCGAAGAAGTCATTGCCTGGACTACGTCCTGCCATAATCATCTACCTCTGACAGTTCGCAGTATGTAATCAATAACAAAAGATCTGGAAAAAATCATTCCCGGGTATCTTTTCTATGGAACTTGGGATCCCTTACCAAATCATTGTAGACACTGGGGTTCACCGCGTTGAGTTCGATTTATCATTTGTGTCGCACTAGCGGGGAACGCCCCTACAAACGACGTGTCAAATGCAATTTTATACGTATGAAAGCATTTCCTTAATATATATTTATTTATTTTCTTTTATCTTTTAATTACTTTAAAGAAGCACTTGAAATTCGCCATCATAGTTTTCAAAGTCAACTGCCTTGTCTGAACAAATGCAAATATTTCTATTGAAATTGCAGCCACTGTGTCGAAACCGTCTCGCAATACAAAACCGCTGACAATCTGCCAAATCACTTGATGTTTCAATGCATTTGCCTCTAAAAACATGAAGGCTGGCTGCAAGATATGGAATTTAAATTAGACTTCAAAGAAATATCTGTGTTTACCTACGTGCAACGAGACGTAAAAATCTACTATGATCGGATATTTCCGGTACAATAATGCCCCCAAATGTTGAACTTAACAACGCGAAACAAATTAAAACAGCAAAAGCACTGCGATCTTCCATGTTCCTATGTATTCTGTATTCTCCACTTAGCGTCTTAGAACGAACTGAATTTTTTTTATTAAAATAATTTATTGCTGAGTGGCTGTAGCTGGATATTTTATTGAAAACCGCCTGGGAGGAAGTTCTTATCTCTGTTCACAATGCATTGATGTGTCTGATGTGAGTCGTTTATTCATGCATCAAACAAAAAGCTTAAGTTTCTTATAATTCTGTAGATTTGACTAATTTGTGAGAGAAGCATTGCTCCATGAATATGAAATTCGACTGTAGTCGTTCCTGAATTCATTTACTGTTACTGAATATTCAAAAACGATTGAGCAGATTTTTTTAGTTTTGTAAACACCATCGCCATCACGTCAAGTTTGAGTGTAAAACATACCTAAATCATAAGGGCAGTCGAACACTCAGTTGTAACACTGGTGAGTGATTCATTAAAACAACAAAACTTTTCCAACTCCAACGCCTCGTGTTGTAGCTTTATTTTCATTTTCTTGTACTTTTATTTGCAGTAGTCACGAGTAACTCAATTTGAGTTTACCTATTTTGGTTATTTCCACTTTCGGTTGTAGCAAGAGTTCAATTGCATATGCAGGACCGCCTTTGGCACATTCCACCAATCGCACTCCCAAATATAAAGCAGTGAAGGGTACAGGAAGCATTCGCAAAATTGATGGTATCAAAAAAGAAGGAACTTGGCGCTGAAAATGTACTTGTTACTGTGGAATTCTGTGTAGTTTTACTACTTACTCGTGTTTAAAATTGAATTTTTGGCGTTCCTCTTCAGAAAACCTTTCAGCGCATCTGAAAATTGTTTTATTCAAAGCTATATTCGTAAAAAAAATTATTTTGGCAACGGTGCTCATTACCAAAAAAAGTGCCCGAATCCGCATCACAGCACCCGTAAAAAAAGCACAAGCAGACTAAAATAAAACTAAAATAATCGCTGCCCCGCTCATAGTGCAGCAGCTAAATCGTGTCAACTAGTTAATATTATTATTTGCAAGATGCGCTTATATTAAGTGAGCACTAGCTGCGAAGCCTTTCGACTCCACTCTAATTACACATTCACTAATTACAGCTTCGGTGTAGCACCAGATCATCCCGAGGTGAAAAACGTTATCAATACATTTACAAAAACCGCAGAGAATCCCCGCTTTAAATTCCTTGGAAATCTAAGTCTGGGCAGAGACTTTAGTCTACAGCATTTGCGGGACAACTATCATGCAGTTCTACTAACCTATGGCGCAGACGAGGACCGTTGCATGAATGTTCCCAACGAGGACTGTGGAAAACTGATTTCGGCACGAAAGTTTGTCGCTTGGTACAACGGACTGCCGGGGTCAGAGGATCTAAATCCAGACCTATCCGGGGAGACTGTCACGCTAGTTGGACAGGGCAATGTCGCAGTCGATGTTGCCAGAATGATTCTATCGCCTGTTGACGCCTTAAAGGTAAAGTATCTGGGCTGATTCGCTTTGGGTGTGACTTTATCTTTAAGTCTCATTTACAAGTCGACGGATACCACTGAGTACGCGTTAGAGGCGCTCGCTAATAGTAAAATTAAAAACGTCTATTTAGTTGGTCGCCGCGGACCGCTTCAGGCTGCTTTCACAATAAAAGAACTCAGGGAGATGTTGAAACTACCAAATGTAGCAACTGTTTGGCGAAAGTCTGATTTCAAAGGTAGGGGTAGACTTTCATGTGCACCAAGCCACGTTAATTCTCCCTTTTGCTTTTAGACATTCCAGAGGTTGTCAACTCTTTGGCACGCCCACGTAAACGCCTCACGGAACTTATGCTGAAAAGCCTGAACGAGCAGACATACTCAGGGCAGGCGAGCAAGAAATTTCTGCCAGTATTTCAAAGATCTCCGAAAGCCATACATGACGATTCCATTGAATTCACTGTGACTCAACTGAAAGACAATACAGCTATTCCAACAGATGTGTCAGAGAAATTTCAGACCGATTTAATTTTGCGAAGTATCGGTTACAAGTCGAAATCTGTCGATGAGACTATACACTTCGATGATCAACGAGGATATGTCACAAACAAAGAAGGTATTATTATATATTCGTAAAAGTTTTCAATGTAACATGTTTCATTTTAAAGGCCGCGTTCTTCAAAAGGACTCCGATGGAGACGTTATCGACAAAGGTCTCTATGTAGCTGGTTGGCTTGGAACTGGTCCAACTGGAGTCATTCTTACCACAATGAATGGTGCATTCGCTGTTGCGAAATCAATTTGCGATGATATCGAGGCCAATGTTATCAACTCGTCGACTCCCAAACTTGGGCTGGATGTTAGCGGCAAGACTGCAATTACATGGGATGGTTGGAAAGCAATTGATAAGTTCGAGGTTGAGGCTGGTAATGCCAAGGGAAAACCAAGAGAGAAGATTGTAAACATAGAGAAGATGCTTCAAGTTGCCGGTGTTTAACATTTTGTTATTTTATGGATAAGAATAAATATATTTTTTGACTGAATGTAAGTAGTTTTCCGTTTGGTGTGTATATATTTTTGATGGTCCGATCGCCTTTAATCGCTTGTGTGTCACCAATTTAAGCTATTTTTTACTGAGAAACTTAAAAAAAAAAAAACGACAAGGCTACTGTCTCGCATGATAGAACAAAAACAAAAAGACTTCCATCAATTTAATTATGAAATGATATTTGGAAAAGTATTGCAAATCTAAAAGCGTAAATCTCTAAAATATTCTAAGACAAAATTTGAAGTAACTAAGCATTATGCAGCTAGTCTCAACGCCAGAACCACATTACATCCCCGGGTAAGGCTTATTCTGCTTTGGAGTTGAAGTCCGATGTTGATTGATCGGCTCTTTTTTGCAGATACACAGGATACTGTCCTCAGTATCTGTATCGTATTGGCAAAACCTATGGAAATCTTACGCATAAGCTTCTCGTAGATCCATGCGTTAGACACTCACCGAAAATATTGATCGCTGGTCCAAACAAGAACAAAATTGCCCATGACCGACCGAGTCCCAACGAAATCGATCTTATTAAGACCCACGAACGGGAAGGTGATGCTGTCTTCAAGTATCCAATAGTACCAGGTTACGACGGCTTTATACCAAACATAAGATCAAAAATTGGCGATCGATTTTTAGCTGCGGCGACAGCAGGTGTAGCTGAACATGAACAGTACATGCAACAGTTGAAATGTGAACGAAGAAATCTTAAGCATAGGACTTTACTGCAGAATAATGAAGGGATTTTCGCAAGAAATTTAGGAGAGCGATCAGTAAGATCTCAATATAAAATAAAAAAAAAAACTATTTAACTTGACTTTGAGTAGATGCAAGACACGACCTATCAACTACCGCTGATAGCCGTTCGACCGGAAGCAGAAGGTATAATTCGATCGAGAGAAGTTGCAGATGAAGTGAAGGTTCCATATTCAAAGGACACGCCACCACATTTCATGGAGGAAAACCATCCAGATAAATATATCATAAAAGGTAGAACATAAATTGCAAATTCAAAAATAGGGTTAGGTGCGGGCTTATCACTTATCCTACTAGACCCAATTTCAATGTAATCGCACATTAGCTAAGCTGAGGTCGCGATTTCTCCTTTAGTTTTTTTTTTCTTTTAAACATTTGTATTTCGTTTCAAAAAAAAATGGCTCCCAACGTTCACACCTACGTCATGCACAATATTTGACAGGTGATTATAATGTACATTCACAGAACGGTAATACCTACTCTGACGATAACAAATTGATACGCGAGTATGATATTCTTATCGTTCATGCTAACCGTTTACTGTCTCCCTATTTTCTAAATCGAGAAAGCAATCGATTTTGTCTTTAAATCAGTTTATTTTTAAATCCCATTTGCAAATATTTGTAATTTGTTAGAAATTCATTATTATAAAATTATATTCTTTGTTATCTTATTTTACAAAGGATACAGTGGTCACATTCCAATGGCTTTCAATCGTTTCGGACAAAACAGTAAGGATTTGACAACCAGCGCTCTATGTGAGTTTGCGAACAATTATCATCATAGACGCAGTGCAGAATGGGTACCGATGGAAACGACTGGAGTTGGTACATCCTTGCCTTTGAATGCGCCATTCAAGATTTATCAACGCACCACCGGAATGATACCCAACTATGGGGGTCATGTGCCTGGGGAGATATTTAAATTCGGCAGCACATATGGCAAGAATACCGTTGATGCAAAACGGTGGCTGGATGAGAACTTATAAAATTATTGTGGAAACATATTTTTGGAAATAAAGGATAAATTTGAGTTCGTTTAATTAGTCAACGCTATTTCTACGTATATTATTTAAATTGCAAACGTTCAGTTCACTTTTGTTGCACAGATATCTAATAATCTGTGCAACAAAAGTAGTATGCGGCCCACCACAAGGTAAACTGTGTCCCATCACTACCAATTGGGATAAGTATTTCATTTGCATCTCGTAGAGTAGAGTGCAGTTATAATTGTGTAGTAGTTACATTGGTTTACTGAAAAAAACATATTTTCAAATATACTATTTTTTACGAAATATATGGACTATTTCGTTTTCAGACACATTCATTTATTTCACATATTCTTTTCAAACTAATGAAAGTACCTCATTCTCAGTTGTTTCCAAACACTTCCCAGTCAAACTTTCGTTAAAGAATGCATCATACAATCTCTCACCTTATTTTTCACCATACACATCTCCCACATCGCAGAAAATTTTTGTACCCAGCCAGCGCATAGGAAAAGAAAAAAACACAACACAAAAGGCAGATTGGAAAAGTTCTCTGAATCGCAGAGTAGTGTGTGCATACCTCGGATATCGGGAAAAAAGGAGCGCAATCGAATTTTCGCCACATAACTGATGAAAAACGGTGAAATTATCATTCAAAATATAAACCGTCATGAATTCAG
The DNA here is from genome assembly GCA_916610125.1 of Cheilosia vulpina. Taxonomy (NCBI): domain Eukaryota; kingdom Metazoa; phylum Arthropoda; class Insecta; order Diptera; family Syrphidae; genus Cheilosia; species Cheilosia vulpina. The sequence continues at coordinate 48,659,572 of OU744279.1, forward strand.
TGTCTAAACAGTAGTTTTGCGAAAGGATTCGGCGGAATTTTTCCACTCCAACATTCAAGTGAAACTTTTTGCACTCTTGTCCATTTTCTTCTCTCAATTCATTTAATTTTTTTGTATGGTGTTTACTCGAAAAAAAAAAGAAACCAAGTTTATATGATGACCTAAAAATGCACTCTGTCTCATTTTAACATGCACTTGTTTACATGATAACCCCCTGTGTATGCATCGCAAAAGCATAGTGTCGACCCTTTCACAGATATAAATTGTTGCTAATTCTCTTTTTTTCTTGGCGTGAAGTGAATTTTGGTGGCTTTAGAGCGTGAGTGCAAGGGAGTCGGATACAAACGTCTACTTCATCTAAACTACATCTTCGTCAGTGGAATTTTGTTGCAACTTTTAAAGAAAAACTCACCACCCGTGTTGGATCTTCGTTAAAAAAATCAAAATTTTGATATACACCTTATTTTCGGTTTTTCTTCAATTCGTCGTGTTCGCTAGTATATATCCTCTTGAGTAATAACTTGTCTTATCTTTACCGATTGGAAAGCAAAGCAGTAAAAAAAAAAAAAACAAAATATATGTATTTTAGTAGTAGAAAAGTTAAACAAATTTCTGAAAACGAAAAGAAAAATAAGTGAAACAGAAATAGATGTTCTTAAATGGTGGCACATTACAACAATTATTCTTCTCATCACCGTCCCGCAGTGTTGTGTTTACAATTATTTATGACATATGAGAAAGAGATGGCACGCGCGTGCTAACTCTAGATTGTTCGCAAACTATTTTGACTCGAGTTTTTTGTTGTGTGTTTTGATAAAACAGGTGAGTGCAGTGCGCATGTTCGAATGGCAATGTTCAGTACTTTGATAAATAAAAATATAAATAATAATAAATTTGTGTGTGATAGGGATGTCAATTGAGTTGTTGATGGGCTGGCATTCAAACTAGAGTGAGATAGACGTTAAAATTTCAAAGCACGTATAATCTTCAAAGGGTTGTGGTATAGGGTTTGTCTTTCTCTGTCTTTCACACTGTGGAATAATTTAGAAATTTATATAATTGCCGGCGGGATTTGTTCTGATTGCATCTTTCTATTATAACAAAAAAAAAAGTGTATATTGTGTGATAAAATTATTATTGGGAAAAGGTGAAACGAACATATACGCTATACACACAAAAAAAGATTTGTGTTTCTATTTCTGTCAACCTTTTTTGTGTAATTTCTAAACGAAGGGAAAGGTCGGTCGGTGATGCTTTGTTTATGTTTTTCTATCGTTCGTTACAGTAAGAGCGCAAACAATTTTTTTCGTGTGTGATGTTTTTGAAATCGAAGTGCGGCGCATTCTGTTGCATAGTTCATTTTTTTAATATCCGAGCTGTTGGAGCGCAGGGGTGAAATTTCTTATTATTGGAATCTTGCGTATACATAATTTGAATCATGCGTTGGTACTTCGAAAGGAACGGGATTTCATTATTATGAATTATCTACCAAACAAATTTTCTAATAGAAAAGTAGGTGTAATGAAAACGTTACAGTTTATCAAAACTGATTTGTGATAAGTGGAACACATCCTAGTTTTGTTAAACTGTAAATTGTTAAGGACTGCTTTCTTCGAGTTGAGGACTCGACAATTTTTTTTATTGTTGCCTTATAGCTTAATCTATAAAAAAATTTATCAAGCATACCCCGTTACTTAATTACCGAACACAAACACCTAGAAATCTCACAAGTCAGCCGTTAAAAAATGGTATAAAACTGTACCATACCTAGGTATAGGCACAGGTATATCAACTGGAAAAAACGGAAAATAGTGCAAAATAAACCGCACGCATGACATGGCTCCATTTCTGAGAAAAGGATTTCGTTTCCTCGCACACATAAATACAAAATAAAATAAAAAGCAATGACAATGAGAATTGAAAACAATTTTCATTTTTGATTCGCTCAAATCTTTTATAAGCTTCGTAACATAAGCGAGGTGGATTTAAGCCGTGAGTGGTCAGGCGGATATTTTCAACTGAGTAACCCAATTGGATATCGGACTACCTACCTGTTATTTGAATGTCGTAGTTTTACCCGGAAATTTAACGTGAATGCCATATGCATTCGATGGTTTTATTTCTCTGTTTTTTTTCTAGATTCACTGATGGATTTTATAGTTGTTGGAAATATGCATTTTAGAAAACTTTCTACAGAACTCACCAAATGATTAGATAGATCCAATATTTCCATTTGTCTATTTGTAACAGCTCTTATGCATATGCTTCATATGTTGCATAGCAATTTGTGTGTGGACTTATTGTTACAAAGAACCGCTCTCCACAGTTAGGTATATGATTTGAACCTTTGGAAAAAACGTTGTTAGTCTTTATCACACTCCTACGAATATGTATTCTTTTTATCCATTCTAATGCATTTATACTAACAATATCCTCCTATCTTTATCCAGTAAAACAAATGTAGCCCATTCATCTTAGAACTATCAGTAAACATACTCAACTACTTAACACAGACACACAGTATGGAATCTTCTGAGAACAGCTCATTAGAAAATCTAGCAGTCTTACTGCAATCCGGTGTTAGCAAAGAGGCGATCAGCAATACTTCCGAATTTGGCGAGCAAATCAATGCAACTGAAAATAAAACCAAAACGGGCTCACAACCAAGTGTATCGCCGAAAGATGTAGATCGTAAAACGCAAGAAGACTTAGTTCCAGATTATAGCAATAGTTTCGAAAAGAACGACGAAATGGATGAAGAAAAATACAACAGTAATCAACCACAAGGTCCAGAGACAATCGATAATGCCTCTCAGGAGTCGTCGATACCAGAAAATATTCTATCTCCACCAAAGTCCGAAACACAAACAGATGAAACAAATACCGCAACATCATCGCCAGCCTCTGATTCACAACTTTCGCCGACAGTGGGGGCAACTGCTGGTGTTCTGGGGGTAGGTGCAGCAGCAGTGACTGCCACCTCAGTGCAATCTGAAAGTTCATCAGGTGTCTCACCAGCGTCAGGAAGTGGCGATCAGTCGCCAAGAGTGGTCCAACCAATCAACATTATCGCCAATGGGACGATTCCAAAGTCTGGCAAGCCCTTAATGTTGGCGATAAACAAGAAACTAAGCAAACCAAAGTCCAGAAGAAGTCAGAAGAAATCTAAAGCTATGGTTGCAATGTATGAGAGTGAGGTAAGTTGTTTTCTTTGTCTCAATTCGATTGCTATTGTTTAACATGTTTGGTGGTGTCCCATTAGATTAGTGACAATAAAATTGGCATAAAGCTGTGTATTAAAAAATCAGAGAGTAGCACCACACCCACTAAAACCAAGCCTAGTCGAAAGAGATCCCGCAAGTCCAAGACCCGCGTGGATAGTGATGACTCGGAATACGAAACCGCAAGGCGCCGACGAGAGCGACCTACAAATAATAATTCTGACAGGCCGAAGCGGGGTGGCGGTGATGCGGCAGCGTTTAGAGAGCCCGTAGAGCAAAGTGCCTGGGGCTCAACGTTGCCCGAAAATGTGCTCTTTAAGGTAGGCCATTGTTGAAATTGAAATGTTTTGTAAACGTTGACGAGTTTTCTTTTGTGGTTTGCAGATTTTCCATCATGTCGTGGAGAAAGAGGGCGCTTTACCCACACTTTTCAAATTGGGACGGGTTTGTACGCTGTGGCGGCAAGTTTCGCTGTCCGCGTCACTATGGCGATCGATGGATCTGAGCACATGGGTTAAGGAAAAATATCGCACAGAATTGAAACTCAAATGGTTTATCGAAAATCGAGGCAGAGGATGCACCGATTTGAATGTCTGTAAGTGCATAGTTGGCCAAGTGTGCATTTTCTTGAAGTGCTGCAACCACCTGCTTTATAATTTTTGTTTACAAATGTCATTGCTTTTACCGTTCTCTAGCTAACTGGAAGGTGACGGACATCTCGTGTTTTCTCTCCAAATTATCAGTTGGCTGTCCCAATCTAACAGGCATTACACTCAAGGGATGGAAAGGTTTTACATCGGATCATTTAACGTTCTTAGTTGAGAATATACCAAAACTAGAGCGCTTGGATTTAAGTTCGATAAATGTAAGATAAAGTGCTTATTTTGAAATTAGATTTAAGCGATTGGCTTTGTTTTTTACAGGTGGAAATGAATGCAAGCAGAAGTGCAGTTGGCCTACAATCCCTGTGCAATTCATTACAAACAATCAACGGTCGGTTAACCCACTTGCATTTGGCGCACAATCGACTAGCAGGCATTCCACAAATCGTAACAATATTAGCGGTAAGCCGTACGCCACCATTCGCACGTGTGTATTCAAGAACTTATTTTGATTTATAGGCACATTGTCCCAATTTAGTGCTTCTGGATCTCTCGAATGTGCGCACCGCAGCTACTTCGCATGGGGTATTGCATATAGAGAAACTCCAAAACGGTTGTCAGAAGTTGAAAGTGCTACGCGTTACCAATTCACATGTAACTCTTAGTCAAGCCACACTCCAGGAGTCGGTAAGAATGGCAAATGCATTTGGTTGTAAATTAATACTGACAGTTACACGTGCAGATGGACTCGAGTGGTTTTCCTGATTTGGAGGAATTGTCTGTGGCGGCGCTTACCGACGAATCTCGATTAATTGGCGACGATCACTTGCAGAGAATTCTGAAGTGCAGCTCAAAGTTAAAGCTCCTCGATGTCAGGGGATGTACGCGTTTGACGCATGAAAGCCTGATTCGGTTGCCAGCCTGGGATATTAAGCATTTGTTTTTATCTGGGTGTTCTGTCACGAGAGATGTGGGGTAAGGAAGAGCGATTGACTTGTTTTAGCGGATAATCTGATGGTTTTGTTTGTAAAGGTCCGGTCTGGAGTTGATAGCTTCCAAATGGGCGCACAGTTTGATAGAGATAGATTTGGCTTGGGCGAATGTGCAACAGCCGCTAGACAATGCTCTAAGAGCGCTGGCGGAAAAGGGCAGTGAATCACCATTAACGTAAGTATACTGAGATGTTGGCCATTAATTACTCCTAAATCATTTCAAATGCATCGCACCGCTATAGTGAATAGAACGTATAATTTTCATTGTAATCGAGCGTACAAGTCACCGACCAATTCTGATTGGAAATTATTAGGTTTCGTGACGGAAAACGCATGAGACACTGACCCAGGATTCTTAAAATCTGACATTCAATTGCCAATTCTCTGTGAAATGCGACCACAATTCCTGAACCCAAATTATCCGGCTCTGACCCCGTCTCTTTAAACATTGTTACTCCTCTCTCACCCACATTCAAACAAACGTTAAGGTTTTAATAATGTGCGGAAAAAAAACATTTTATTTTGTCTCCCAACAGCCATGTTAACCTGTGTGGATCGTCGGTTTCAGAGGACGCTGTCAAGGAGATTCTAGCAAATTGCGCTCACATGAACTCAATTAATTTGTCGTCGTGTCGCGGGCTGCCGCGCGGTGTAAAACGTCTTATGCATGGTCCAACCGAAATCCAGGAACTTCGCGATGTCTTAAAGGTGCAAATGAAAGTCAAACTACCTACGCCGGTGAGTCAGCAAGTCGTCAAAACGGATGATGCGGTCGAAAATTGATGCCACGAACCAATCTAGAGAAGTATCAATTCTAGGCAGTCATCGTAGAAATAGTTACGTAGTTTAAATTTTAACACGAAAGAAAATCTAAAAATTCATAATTTGTACACCCCCAATGCCCATCCCCTCACTAACAAACGCAGCACACTAAATCACCGGGCAGAAATAATTCGCTGCTGGCAAGCGTTAATATTTCTGATAAAAACAAAAAAAAAATATCACTACTCCTCGTCGTCCTCACATACATAACACATTCTGATGTCATTCTCCGTCACTCTGTCTCTATAAAACCCTGAATGGAGGAAAATCAGATTGGACCAACGTAAATCAGAACAAAATCCGTGCTCCACCTTTTATTCCTTCATTCACGATCTCTTTCAGTATGTGTGTAAGAATAGGGCAACTTAAATAGTTTGTTTTTAAAGAATATTCGTTGCGATCCGTATGTATGATTAACATTTCTTTATTTTTACGAGTAAATAGTTTTTATACACACAATTTAGTTTTAAAATCAATTTTGAATTGAAAAGAGATTGATTTAGGTTTTTTTTTTTTTGATTTTGAGTGAATGTTGCGCAAACAGTTAAATTAGAAGATTACTATTTGTTCAATGGAAATCAAATTTATTATGCTTAATCGACACATTTTCTCTATAAACAAACGTTTTAGTGGTTTAAGTGATCCATAAACAAGTAATTGCTTTATTTTTGTTTTTAGGTTAAAATACGAAACAAAGAATTATATACATAATATGTAAAAGAAATGATATAAATTGAAAAAGAAATCTTATTAACGACTGTTTTGTGATAAGTTGTTGACGTTTGTGCAAGAGAATGTATTTATTTCTTATATTAAAATTTGCAAATGAATACCATAAAGATTAAAATCCGTTTTTATCTGTGTTCTTTCGAATCACAGTCTCTTGATGATGTATTGTGAAAGGTATATAATATTGCAATATCAAAGCATACAATATTTCTGTGCTTCCATTTGTGCGAAAACTGAATCGGATCACACATGATCAGGTTGCGGAGTGGTCTAACAACAAGAAAGAACAGCGGAAAAAGCCTCCTAAATATCTAATAAAAAAAAAAAGTCCGGGAGTATAAAGGTAAATTGACAAATCCATCCTGGAACTTTCAAACACTTTTTTAAGCTATGTATTTCTAACGACTCCACTAATTCACCATTGGATTCGTTTTGTTTGACCAGTTGAATTGTGAATTTCAATTCTCCGTATATATTCTTCTGTCAGAAATTGAACTTGCACTTCGATTCGCGGATACGGACTAGGCCACTCACTAATGCTTGAATACAACAAAAAAAGATTGACAAACGAAAACCGTAATAGATTTTTTGTTGTTCCTACAAAGTTTTGGTCGATCTCTCGAGTTTTATTCTCCCTTTGCTTTTCAGTTTTCCAATTTTCTAATAGCCATCAGTGACATTTCCATCATTTTATCGATAGGACAAATTGCGTTGAATCCATAGGTTATTTGTTGTTGCGCAGAAGATCGCTGTGCGGTTTTTTTTCAGTGTCCAAACGTTTAAAGCTACTATTACAATTTTTACAGGTTTTGGCAAAGGTTTTACATTTGCTGGTATAAATTTGTGTCAAACAGTACCTATATCGTTTATATAGACAATTTGGTCTGTTTTTCAATCGCCACAATCTGCTTGAGAAAGTTATTTGGGAGTACCAATATTTGATTAATTTTTCATGTGGAAATGCAAAATAGCCATTACTTATATTGTTCTACTGCTAGAACCCTGTTGACGGTCTCACAAAACAATCTCTTTCATGACTATCATGTCTAAACGAACAGATTTTTATTATTAATTTAATTATTAGCGAACTTGGTGCAGGAATAACTTAGGACATGTGCTTGTAATGATCCCTTATTGATACCTTTCACGAGGACTACGAAGTGCGTGCGTTCTAATTAAAAATTAACATCAATCAGAAAATTGAAGTCGATAATTTAGTGAAAAAAAAATTGTAAATATTTCTCCATTTGATATGTAATTTTTGTTTAAAAATACAACTTCAATCCGCAATTACATGAAACCGAACCGAGCCTTACCCTTCCTTCCAGTAGTCCCAGCCAATGTGAATGTGTGTGTATGCATTACAGAGTTCAAAACAATGCTTTTTATGATTTCAGTTAAAGAAACACTTATTGATACGAATTAAAATGCGGTGGAAAACAATTTTACAGTTTTTCACCAACCTTGATGATGATAAATATTTATGAAAAATAAAAGAATTTTTTTTGTAAATACTTAATAATGAAATGTTGTTTTGGCCTCTAAAACATTTTTACCAAAATTTATACGAAAATCTTATATATTTTGTAAAAACAAAAAATTGATAAATGACGATTTTTTGACAAAAGCGATTTACATTCAACAGAAACTAAGATAAATCCTTATACCAACTAATCTTGCGTCTAGTAAAATCCAAAATGAACACTCTCCCATAAAAGTTGTTATTAAATGAATGAAAATTGAAATAGAAAATAAAACAACCGTGCAAATAGAAGAAAATCATACTTTTAATCTCCGAACACAATGATGCAATATAATCGATTGAAACAAAGAAACTAAATGCAACACAACTCTAAATAACTAGATAAAGTAAATCCTTATATTTGTTTTGTAGAGAACAATAATTTCTTTTTTTTCAATCTACAAATATATAGAATCTTAAATTGCTAAACGATTAACAAAGCAGAAGTTTTGTTAGATATACCTGTTGTGTTTTTCGCTGTGTAAATATGTTTTCTTATTGAAGTAAAAGAGGAAATTTAAATTTTAAAATTAATTACAAAACAAATGATTAATTGTATAAGTTCGTTTCATGTATGTCGTTAGAACGACACAAAAAAGCAAATAAAAACAAATTTTAAATCAACCAACTTAGTGGCAATTACATCGGTTCTAAATTAATTATAAATATATTAACAGTTTAACAAAACAAAAACAATTATGTACTTTTAAGTGAACAAGGAAAAATAATAATAATTATATGTAAAACATGTGTAAGTCAAGAAAAACAACAAACAAAAGAAATTATAAAATTCATTATAAGAAGAAAAGAATAAAACAAAATTAATAAAATTTTATTTGTGTACTTGTTTTCGAATTTCAAACTTGATTCTCGTACGCACAAGTTGTACAGAGGAGAGCCTCTTCATTGGAATTTGTTCAGCAAATCCCTTCTATACCTCTCAGTTTCCGCCACTTAAAATTAAATTAAGTGCGAAAGAGCAAAATATGTACGGTCTCGATGGAAGAATCGCCGTCACAACCGCAGGCGAAAAAAAATGCGAATGCCTCGGGAGGTACATGCGCATACAATCAGCAAGAATGTGCTAACTTTCTTTGAACGGTATGTAAATTTATTGGAGTGGATAATGCGAGCTTGCCAAATGCTAAACATACGAGACATTTGCCACAGCTCCATATTTTTTTGCAGATATATTTAATGTTGCCACAGATTCTGGTTTTACAATAACTACTTGATCAATAAATAAATGCTAGTAAACAACCTTCACACAATTTATGTTCAATTTTTTTTTATTCACAAAAGACGATGCAGCTTTATTTCGTATGTCAAATATTGAAGCGGATTAATCCTTCCACAATCCTACTTATTCAGAAAATTAAAATAGTAAAGTAAATACAAAAATCACTTACTTTGTACTTTCAAGTAAAATGCAACTTTCTTGATTTATGCGTCATATTTATGGTCCGTCATGATTTAGGGTACCTACCTAATTCCGTATTTAAAATTAGGCCGAATTTAATCCAATCACGTATCGCCTTAAAATTTAATCAAATGACAAACACAAATGTTGGCTCATCTATATACTGATTAAGACACATTCCGACGACGATGATTCGGAGAAGATATAACGGCAAAAACTACTGCCACAGCGACCTACCTTTTACACTCTTTAAATTCATTCATTCATTAAACAGCAAAATGTCTTCCGGAAGTGCGAATAAATTCAATATCGCTTTGCAGCAAATTATAGACGATATGGTATTATAATATATTATTAAATTCAAGAGTTAAGCAAATAATAAATTCTAGCGCGAAACCAAACGTTCAGATGCGGACATAGAAGCCATTGAAGAAGAAAACGCTGAATTACGTCAGAAACAAATCGCTTTGATGGCCAAATTGAACCAACGGTTGTCAGTTAACAAATCCATAGTTTTTGTTAAAGATATGCTTTCGCAGTTGGAATCTTTTAATAAATCTCGATTCGAATTACGCGATCTTGTCGCGATGCAAAGTAAAGAGCGTTTACGTGAAATATCTGAATTAACGACTTCAAGCAAAGACAAAATTCAAGAAATGGATCATTTGATGGAATTGGTAAATTGTTTCCAATTGGGTGAATTTTGACTGAGTGTACATTTCTTTAGCCGTATAATGAAGTCCAAGAGAAACTTTCAGAAATAGAGGGGCAGATCGTTGCTAACCACACAAAAATAAACGAATTAAATCGGCAACATGCTGAACTGACTCAATACTATCAGGAAGAAGTTGAAAATAATTTAAGCTTAAAAGTTCTGAAGTCCATCGAGGAAGACCAGAAGTGGGTTTATTATAAATTAATAATAAGTTATTCATGTAATTAACATGATAATTTTAGGAATCTACTGGAGGAGCTCAAATAGGATACTGATTGGAAAGGAGGTAAATCATCTAAGCAAAGATTAGAAATAACTTGAGTTTATAAAAATGATGTAAGAAAAATAAATAAAAATACAATAATCGTGTATACACGTTAACCTAAAATATTAATGAGATGAAAAACTGTGTACCGGAAACAGTTTTAACAACAAACTTCAAAATGGGAGACCAACGTCAGTTCATTTGATCCATGTGACAGATTATGAAAACTTGCCTATGGAAAAATGCAATTTCGGAAGAATTTTGACTCTTGGTTTGTAAGGCGATCATGCGCTTTGCTTCACATTGAATATTCAGTGCAACGGAAAACATTTGCAAGTACGTATTTGTTAAAACTGGCAAAACATAAAGTTATATCTTTCTGTTGCGTGATAGGAATATCAGTACTACAGTAGCGTTATGACATTAGAAATAGTACAGGTTTATATAAGACCCCAGAAATAGCTTGAATTCCAAGAAAAATTGTTGCACATATACCACGTAACACCAAGGAATCTGGAAGAACTGGCAACCAAACACGTTTCGTTGCTATTTCCTAGCAAACATTACACCAAGTTCTAAATTACTTACTGAATCTATGAAACGGAAGTTAGGTCTTCATTGTCGTCTCGTTTTGTTTGTCAATTTGGCGCGCTTGTACAAAAAAAACAAGCATTTTCTTCACAATAATAAACTTTATTTAACAACTGAAAAAAAAATTCAGAGAAATAAAAATATATGAAATAAAAACTGCCAAACACAAACACGCACAAGTAGATTTTGTTTAATAAAAAATGACAAACAAATAAAACTATCTTCTTATAGATACAGTTTATTCAAACTGTACGTAGAGTGTCTTTGTAGCACTGGCTATGTAAAATGCACACTCCCGCACCTCCTTCATGTATGCCTCTATTGCTGGAGAATCTGCAGTATTAACCGCATTCTGTAAGTGTTCACATTCCCTCTGAATTCGCACATTGCACAGATTAAGCTGTTGCAGAGCCTCGCGAATCGAGTCATTATAGTTGGGCTGAAATGGTATAAAGTTTTTATTTATTGCAATTTGCACACAGTTTCCCTTTTCATCCGATCGGTGTGCATCACTTTACTTACAGTTCTAAAAATGCCTGTCAATTCATCGACAGCCACCCGAATGCGTTCGGCACATGGTACAAACGCGTCCTTTATCGATGTATCGAGCATGGCGTTCCATAATTCTTTTAGGCGTCGTGTAACCAAGTCGGTTCGATGTTTCACTTCTTCGCCGAAGGGTTTATCTCCCGCCATTTGATACATACTTGTCGTCGTACGACAATCTGGTGGTTTCGTGTACGTAACTAATCGTCTTTCATACATGCTGGCTGGCCGTTTGGCTGTCGATTGATTACTACTCGAAGAGCCGTCTAGGACGGGTTCATTTTCCGTTTCGGTGCCGTTCAAATCAATGCGTCTAAGAAGCGTTCAACAACAACAACAACAACGATAAATCATAAGAACAAATAAATAAAATCTAAAAATTAAAATAAAATCTCACAATGGTTCATCGTAAATATTAAAATTAGCTCCGGGGATTTTCGATTTCAATTGGGAATTCTCGGTCGACAGCTTTTCGACAACCGTTTTCAATTGATTGATTTCGGACTCGTATTCGTTGAGCTTTTTGCGCAATGTTTGCATTTCATGCACGTCAGCTGGATGTGTACCAAGCATTGACGAATGGTGGTTCTAGGAGAGTTCAAAATAAACCAAATAAAATAAAAGAAAATCATAAGAAACGAAACTAAGAAAAAAATAAATAACTAACTAAAGTTAACTGCGGTAACTACATTTTAAACTAAACATTTACCCATGCGGTTAGTTTTGTATATAAGTTATATATTTCACATTAATGACTCGCTTGAAAGAACAATGTTATTGTGGTATCACATCATATGTAATGCTTACAGTATTATTTGTGTACAAATAAATATATAAATATTTTTTCTTAATGATAACATACAAGTTGGCTATATAAACATTATTTCTAGTTAAGTAAAATGGTTGTAAAAAAGATGATGAACAGAAAATCGTTGGAATACTTTGTAAGCTGTTTTCTTTTTTCCACTGTTGTAAATTTATGCTATAAACTAAAAATCTAACCTTCTGCGGAAGGAATACAAAAATAACTGAATGACGGAACGACACTATTGCAAATACAATCGCTTCGAAGGCAGTAGGATGTACGACTCTCGAAAGGATCGATCTCTTAGGGAGAACCGTTGCGGAGCCAATTTACTACCGGCTAACACACAAGCCAGCTGGGCTAAGCAAATTTAGAATCAAAAAATTCAGCGGAGAAAGCGAGGTTATAAAAATTTGCGTATGCTTTCTGCGGTCTTTATTGAACGAAAAATTTCCTCAGCCAATTTTTCTTTGAAATCAGCACGTAGTAGCCTTTCCTAATTATAAAGTCATACTTTCACTGGCAATCCTTTGTAAGCCGACTGTGGAATATCTTGATAATTTGATGACTGATTCGTATGTTCTGCTTAACATTGTTGAATTGGCCAAAACATAAAGTAGTGAGGGCGGGTTTAAATAATTTCCCAAAACAAAAAGCCATTCAAAGCTGAACGAAGTTACAAACGCATCTAGTCATATCGAAGAGATTGTGATCTTTCTACTACTTACAGTAGTTAAAATTAAAATGAAAATAAATGGAAAAATAATGAGTTCGTCCCAACGGAGTTTACAAATTTGGTGCTAATTCTAAAACATGTTTTCTAGATAACATAAAACAATTCTCTAAATGAATTAAGCTATTACATGTACTATGTGTATAAACAAACAACAAATACGAAACTATTCCTTTAACTGAATCAAATCCCATTGCTATCTGTTGCAAACAGGAACACTTTAGAGTTTTGAAACTAGAACTTTATATTAGACATCTAACCGAAGCTATTATTGAATTTTAGAATTTTCTGTCGCATGTGATTTACCTGTTGGACAATGGAAGCAACTGGTGCGTAGTCTTCATCTGAAGCAACTGGGTCGTAAATCGGTTCATCATCGGAGAGATTCGGGTCTTCACCAAACAGTGTCTGCTGCGGTTGGCTTAGACTATCGAGTGGTCGCAGATTCGCCATGTTCTGACGGCGTCGTGCGTCTATGAGTACATCGGTCAGTAGGCCAGCGAATTCTAGTGGGCTGAAGCGAGCTAGTTTTTGACGACCCTGCGTGAGTAACATGTTGCATAAAGGCAATACTGTGCATACAATGACTCGAATGTGATTTACCTGATTACGAGTGGCACTCAGAAATGGATTTGCTGGCAGAAATGGAACTGCAACGTTTTCTGGATTCAACGCGGTCGTAGCCCAAATGGCTTCGCTTTCCCTTCGGTCTACTTCATCGTACAGGTCCATGACAAGTTCCTCGAACATTTTATTTGGCACAAGTTGCAGTCGACCGCGAGCAATCTTCAGCTGCTCACTAATTTCGGAGTTATTTGAGTCAGGGATGACGATGTGCTTTCCGTTCTGTAAAGAATTCAATCAATATAATTTTCTAAAAAAAACGCATTGATATAACTTGCAGCATGATCTGGTTTCTTGCCGCCCAAGAACTGAGTTATACGATCTGTAACGTCGTACATAGCCTCTACGAGTCGTTCAGCTATAGTATTGTGATTATTCGCCTTTGCAACTTCGTAAGGGCTGCTTCCATTCCCATCTAGTGCATTCAAATCGGCTCCATAGATGATGAGCAGCTCAATTTGAGAAGCCTGTCCAAATTTCGCAGCCACATGCAATGGATTTGATTTCTTCTCCTGGAAAATATGGTTATTCTCTGCACCCAAACCTTACAATCCGTCCTTACCTCGTGAAAGAAATTGGGATCAGCCCCTTGAACTAACAAGCGCAGTGAGGTCTCCAGGTTACTTGTACGCACACTTGCATGCAACTGTTTGCTAAGTTCAGTTTCTAGATTTCCATTGAAGCTCTCATCGTCTTGAAGATTTGGTTTCAGCACAAACGCCAAATTAACATGCTTCGCTTTGATGAAATCCGATTTAGTTGGATGCAGTGAATCTTTTGGTGATGGTTTCCTTCTGGCCGTCGCTTTTCCAGCTGAATCTAACAAACAATGTTCCCACACGCTATTCGCACCGTGTGCATTGAGAGAATTAACAAAATTCAAAACAGATGGACACCAAGTGCCTTGTCGTAGAGATTTCACTACGGATATATGACGACCCAGACTGCGATGCACCGAACAGCAATCGGAACAGAGGAGTATTCCACGATTTACTGACGCCCATGATGGATCTAAAATTAAGGTGGTTTAAGTGCACACTAATAAAGATTCTACTGAATTTAGATACCAGACGCTCCGCAGTCACCACAAATTTCCGCTTGCAAACGAGATTTGCCACGCGACATTCTGATAAATAAACGATCCTTGTTTGCAAAACACATTCACATCATTTTACACAACACATAGAGTAACCGAAAAACAATAATTTTTGATTTAAAATTAATTAATTAATAGAAAATAAAATAAATAAAAGTTTATTTATCAGAGGCTGGATTTTTCGCTTTTTGACAGAGAGAGAAGTGGAGAGATTTGTGTGGTAACTGTCAAATTTATTTCCAGCCGTAGAACTGGCAGTGCCGCGTGTTATCGACTTAGGCACTGCCAGGCTATTGTCACCTTTTTATTTGTAGACCCTGTTAACATTTATAGACATCTGAAGGACTATTCACATGAGAGCGAATTGCAAATAGGCGAATTGCGAACAAATCAATTTCACTGCATTTATGAATACATTTACATTTTATCTAAAAAAAAACCTAAATCATAATTGCAATTTTCCCGCGAATTGAAAACTCTTGCCACGAACTGTCATACTCTATTCACAATCCACATAATACAGTCGCGATTAACAAACCCATGAATGAAAAGTTCGTTCGAACTTAAATAAAATAAATAAATAAATAATTGGCGCAACAGGTCCGTATGGACCCAAGCCTAGCTTTCACAACCATTCGTCTTGTGTGAGTTTTTTTTTATTTTTGGGACGAATGGAAGGGATCTACAATTTTATGACGAGGCCAAACGGCCAATTGAGAAGCTCTTTCATGACAGTTATACTCTCGGATGTTTGTCAGACGTTCGAACTTAACCTTTAAAAATTTAACTGAAATCATTCAAAATAAAACTGGGGAATATAGGATTAATCCATTTCGGAAATTAAACGAAAAGGTAAAAAGAAATTCAGGGAATATATAAATGAGTTTGGAAATCATTCCATTAATAGTGACGAGGCAGAAACTTGAAAAACGAGAAACAGCTAACTTGTGGCCATCACCTTGCAGAAGTACAATTTATCGATTCATATCGGTGTCTATATTTACACATGTTCCTTATGTAAGGATAGGTTTCAAATCTCTGTAAAATAAAATATTAATCGTAGCTTATGTTTCATATATATATCGGCACTTTCGATCTTCGCTGCATAAATAACAAATGACAAAAGATCAGTTGTAAAAAACAGTAGCGCCCTCTATTATATATTTATATTTGAATGCACTCTTTATAATGATATTCCGTAAATTCTAACTAAATGATCATCGCCGCAGCTGGATAGTTGCACCCCTCCAATATTGGGCCTAAAGTGTAGTTTCCTTACAGTCAGATGGTGGCCATCACTGAAACAAAATTCGATAAATACTTTCCAAATATTGTTCTGCTGTCACTTACTTCTTATTTATCGTATGCAGCTTCTCGAAATTTCCATTAAACAAATACAAATGTATTATTCCAGTTTCTAAACCAAGTGCCAGCAAATATTCTCTCTCCTTATTGTTCCAATATTTACGGTCAAACGCAACAGCCGTCACAGATTCATTCTTCAATTCGAGGGTACGCACTGCGCACCAGTTCTTAAGACTTGTTTCGTTGCAGGTTTCACTCCTTGTCCAACAAATTACCTTTCCATCTCGCGATGATGTTACAAAGTACTTGGAATCATGGGACCAGTCACATGACCATATAATACGAGTATGTATACCATTTGTGCTGTCTGATGAGGCGACTTGCGTGAAGAAAAACGATTCATGATGACCAGTGTCCTCAAAGAGGCTCCACCGTCTGTCACGGGAGACTGAGAGTAGATACTTGTTATCGGGGGAGAATCGCATTTGAGTGACTGTTAGCTGGTGAGAGTGAAGTTTCTGACAATACTTCCATGTTCTAGCGTCCCTACAGTTCAAGATAATAAGACATCAGCAATTCTTGAAGGAGAAGTAACCTACCAGACAATAATGTCTGCATGCTTGGCATTAGATGCTCTACACGACGTAGACACCATCTTACTATTAGGCGATGGGGATAGGGCAAATATTTCATAACCATGTCCGTACGCCTTTTGAACCTCTGGCCAGAGGGTGTTTTGCATGAGAGTTTCTTCAAGAGGCGGTGTTATTAGCGTCACTGGTACAAAGTAGTTCTCGGGAAATTCGTCTTTCACTGACTTTTGTTGGGACGGTTCTTCAACCGAGTAGACGGCTTTGTTGGACAGACCCAGGGATGGAACAGAAGCACCTTTTGGTAGATCTGAAATGAAACTACTTTAGACAACAGAGTGAGCTCGAATCGCGTCCTGTTACCCTCTTTGATTGTATCGCTTTCCAGGTCGTCGGCGGAGTTTGTTATTCGGTGGAAGTTTTGAATAAAGTTTTCCGTCGTTTGGAAGTATCGGACGATTTTCTCCTCAGCGGCGCTGGCAAACTTATACCGCGACACTACTGCTATAGCTTGCATATCATACCCATGCACCTGTGGACGAGCCAGTTCATGCCAGGTTACCTCACTTACATCCCGGCGGACCCATGGAGCATGTACTCTAGTGGTTTGATCAGACGAAACGGAAAATAAGAGGGTGCCTTCCGGATCCCACCCTATGTCACGAACCTCTCCAAAGTGTCCGCTACAAACAATGCTTGGCGTCCATATGGAATCATTATCACCAGACTGGTTCCATATATGGAAGCCACCTTGGAAACTGTGACCGAAAATGGATCTGCCACTCGCGGAGAACTTTCCACCGTAGAAGCCCAGCGAATTACCACCAACTCCACCGACACGAACTTTCTCCATCCAAACGCCATCATCAGTCGGCTGCCAAATTATGATTGACTTGTCAATAGACGCAGAGAGGAGCTGCAGCCCGTTATTACTGCTATGCCAATGAACACCATAAACCCAACCTTCGTGACCATACAGTACTGATTCCAAGCTCACGGCAAACCATCTACTCGTGGCCACTTTGATAATCTTTTCCTCTACTCGAATCTCGTCATCAGTGATGTTCAAAATGTCAACTTTGTTCGCTTTCACTTCGTCCTCTGTCCGGGGAGAGATTCTCCACAGACGTATGAAATTATCCTGCGACGAACTGGCTAACAATAGATCACCTTCATTTGTTAGAACAAAATCCAAACCTCGAACCCAGTCCTCATGGCCGATCAGCTGATGTACCCTCTCCATAGAGCTACCATCCACATTTGTCCACAGTGATACGCTATTGTCATCAGAAGAGGATGCCATAAGCAGTTCATCCGAATTGGGAATGATTGTCAGACGTATTGAAAAACAAAATCCGCTTTGAAGAAGTATAGTCTGATAGCACTCAAACTCCGATGTCTCTGAATTCAGTGACCAGAGTTTTATGGTAGAATCTGAGGACGCTGTGGCAATGGTGAGCTTTTCGTATACATAGACTCCATCTAGGAAATTTACTCCACTCTCGTGACCTTTTAGAATGAAACTTTTAGCTGCTCGGGGATTTGAGACATCCCATAGAATGGCCAAACCATCATCGGAACCAGAAAGAAATTCTGTTTCTTTGCTACCCGCGGAGCGGGCAATCCATTTAACTGTTGTTACACGTTTGGTATGTTTAACAAAGTTTTGAGTAATCTTCACCGATCCATTGTGCTAGAGAAATCGAATTGCAAATGGTAAGGGATGGAGTATAAATATGTTACCATATCCCGTAAACTCACTTTTGGATCAAATATTGCGATTGAATTGCAAGCAGCAAAAACTATTAATCCATTGTTGCCCCAGTCAGCACTTTCTGGAGTTCGGTTACATGCCACCGAAGTGTAAATATTTTCTACTTCCATTTGTATTACAAAAAATATCCAAGAGTTTACTGAATTTGTTTTGGGAATGAGACAATCGGCGATTTTCGTAAACGCAAACTTCACGTGGATTGTGAAGTGTCAAAAACATATGTTCTAATCGGAGCGACATCTACAGCTGACTAGCCAAGATAAGGAGGAATTGTAAAAATTTCATTTTTTTTGGGCGCGCCCGTTTTACTACTATAAAAAAATTAGCCCCGCGTTTGGAGTTCCATGTTCCATGTTTAAGTTAAGTTAAGATTCCAACACCTAAACCGACAGAAATAACAAATTTTAATGATTGGTCCATCGAAAACTCTTAAACCAGACGTCTATCTCAGTCAAAGTGAGGTAAAAACAAGAAATCAATCGAACTTCCTCCGAGTCAGTCTGAAATTTAAGATTTTTAATTATTTTAATCTGGTTTTGCTTTTTTTCTCAGTTTTGAGAAATTCCGCCGTAAGGGCCCGATTCTGCTGCCAAATTGCTTATTTCCCGGTGAGATCGGACCTTTAAGTGTTTTTGAATGATGGTTCTGGGCTGAAAAGCCCCCAAAAGCACGAAAAAAAATAGCCAATATCTGAGAAAAATTAACTTTACTATACAACTCAAATTATGCAATTGAAATCAAGATAACCAAGGGGCGGAGTGAACCCAGTTATTGTAGCCCGTTTTTTGGTAAAAAAAAATAATTAAAAAATTGCAATTTCTACTATTAAATTGAAATGAAAAAGGAAGCACAGCATAAGTCGACTTATGTCAAAATTAAGTTGATGGTACGATCGAATGCACCGTACCTTGTCCGTATACCGTATACCTGTCATATTTTTTTTATTCAAACATCTCTTACGGTTGCCAAAATCGTCTTCACACATCTAAACTCAACCCTTTAACCTGCGCTCCTGAAAAGTGGCTAAAAATGACTTTGCTGTTTTTCCTTTTTGCCTCATGTCGTTTTCCATTGGGAAAAAAATCAATCTTTTTTTTGATCTAAATCAATCTTTTTTTTTATTCGGATCACTTTTTGCAAATCTCGATATTTTTTCAGATTTGCACATACTACCACAAATACAGCACAGCTGTTTTATGTCATTTAAAGAAGTTTGATTTAAAACAAATGTGCAAAGTTTCGTGAAAACTAAAATAAAGAAATACATAAACAGAAATGGACATAGTTTTGGAGGAATTATTATCTTCATTGTTTTCCTCATAATCTGGAAACTACGAATCACCGAAACTACTCCATTTGTATCTACAACAAAGGAAACATTTTTCAAGCCGATTTCCATGGTTGATTTTACCAAAAACAAATGCAATTTGAGCAGCTGATATTGTTGTCAAATAACGCACTAATCCATTCACAAAAGCAGATCAATTTCGTTGCGTGTTCCATGAGCCGCATAAAATCAGAGATCTGAAAAAGATTTTTGGTGGTCCCAATGGAAAACGACATCAGCTAAAATTCGGCTCGACGGACCCCTTTCGAAACCACTGGTGATAACCATTTACAGCCAAGTCGATCTTTGACTTTTGCTTACCTTCCATATGTAGATGTACCTACATATATAAATATTTTATTTCCTGATTGAACAAAGTTAGCATTTCGCTTAAGAAATCTAAACATTCTTTTGAATTTAAATATACTGAAAAGCTAACAAAACGTTATATTTATTAATATAAAGATTACCACCGCTTTAAAAATAAACGATTGATTTGGATGACAGTTCTTCAAGTCAATCTCAATCTTAACTTCAGCCTGAAATACGGTGGGGCATATTCATTGGTATAGAGAATTTTTATTTTTACTAAAGGGTTAATGGTAATTCAAAGCTCGATACTTATTAAAAGTTCATATCTGAGCTTTATCTACATCTTTGTACAACTCATGCCCATTTACTTTTTGTACTATCGCAAGAACTCTATTTACGACTAGACTCAACCACACCTACGAAGAGAGACAAAGAGATAATATTCTTATCAGCGCCGAAAATTGAACCGCAGTTCTATTTAGTTTTAAACTTAATAGATTAAAACAAAATTACTTCTCAGAGAATGTATGTACAAAATGTAGGTACTCATCCGCACAATCGATTTAATCTCAGCGACGCTACCAAGCGGCATACCACTGCCAGATCACAGGTCAATTATATACTTATCGCATGCTGTGACTTAGAATGAAGTCTTACTTAAAATACATTATCTCTTAAGACGCACAGAAAAGCGCTTACCTTCGTCGAACCGCCTTTGGATCCGATTCAGTTCTAATCGGCTCTCCATTGGATTTACACACAATCAAAATTAGAAAAAAAATGTGGAAGTTGAGTAGAAGCATATTACCGCGTCGTACTCCATCACAAAGTGTTCGTTTCAATTCAAAGAAAGTGCAAGTCCCATCCTCAGCCGATGTGGTAATTATCGGTGGTGGCTCTGCCGGGTGTCATACTCTCTATCACTTGGCTAAGCGCGGTGTACGAGCAGTACTACTGGAACGTGCTAAACTCACAGCTGGAACCACCTGGCATACGGCCGGTTTGGTATGGAGGCTTCGTCCCAACGACGTGGATATTCAGTTGCTGGCGAATTCTCGGAATATGTTGATGGCTTTGGAGAAAGAAACCGGACTCGATCCTGGCTGGATACAGAACGGTGGAATATTTATTGCACATTCAGATGTAAGGCGGAAGTTTGTTCGGTTTTATAGTAGCTACTTTGTCATTGTCAAGATTATTAATTTCAGACACGCCTGGACGAGTATAAACGGCTGTCGTCGGTTGGAAACTCCTTGGGAATTGAAAACCACATTCTCTCACCGGAGGAAACACAAAAAGTTTTTCCGCTTCTCGATCCGAAGGCTTTTACAGGCGCCCTCTATTCACCGGGTGATGGAGTTGTGGATCCGGCGATGTTGTGTGCCGCTTTGACTAGAGCGGCTACGAATAATGGGGCCAAGGTGATAGAGGGGTGTCCAGTCGATGATTTGCTGGTGGAAAACTCTTTAAGTGGTAAAAAAATTGTGGGAGTTCAAACACCGTTTGGGGTAATTAAAACTGATACAGTGGTAAATGCCACCGGAGTGTGGGGCAAGGACTTGATTGAGAAGCACGGATCCATGCTGCCTCTGGTGCCCATGAAACATGCATACATTGTTTCGGAGTCGATTCCTGGAGTGCGAGGTCTGCCCAACATTCGAGACCATGATTACTCGACATACTTTCGGATACAGGGAGATGCTATATGCATGGGCGGTTACGAGCCGAATCCCATATTGCTCGAACCCGTTGAAAAAGATTTCCATTTCGGACTGTACGACCTCGACTGGAGCGTATTCGATGCGCACATAAAAGGCGCAGTAAAACTCTGTCCAACCTATGCGGAGTATGGCGTGAAGAGCACAGTGTGCGGACCAGAATCCTTTACGCCCGATCATAAGCCACTCATGGGACCGGACACCAATATCAATGGTCTCTTTCACAACTGCGGATTTAACTCAGCTGGCATGATGTTCGGCGGAGGATGTGGCGAGCAGACTGCTCTATGGATCATAAATGGCCAGCCAGATCTGCCAATGTTCAGCTTCGATTTGAGGCGTTTCACTGATGCACAAAATCGCCACATAGAGTGGACCAAGGAGAAGTCCCACGAGAGCTATGTCAAGAACTACAGTATGGTTTTCAAACATGATCAGCCACTTGCTGGAAGAAACTTCCAGACAGATCCTCTGCATGATGACATGCTGTCCTACAACGCGTTCATGGAAGAGAAGCAGGGTTGGGAGCGTCCCGGCTTCTTTGTGCCGAACCAAGGAGCCAAAGCACTCGCCTACGACTGGTACGGCAGCTATGAGTACAAGCGGATTGCGGACTCTGCATATGAGAAAGTACTAGACGGGGATCTTAAGTATGGAAGTTTCTCGGATCATCATGACTTGGTTAGTGACGGAGTTCATGGATTTTTATACGCCCATTGAACAATATGTTTTGTTTATTTTCATTCTTGCGTGGACGGTGCTGACAGATCGGAAAAGAGGCACTTGCTTGTCGAAACAACGCGGCTGTGTTCAACATGAGCTATTTCTGTAAATTGTTTTTGGAAGGTCCACAGGCTAGGGAGGCTGCCGATTGGATATTCACGGCCAATACTAATCTAGATGTGAAAAAGTGAGTGAGGGTGGGGACAACACTTAATGACACTGCTTCTGGATAATGTGACAGTTGGGGTATGTTTGTAATTGTCGAAAGTGAAAGGCAAATTGTCATCAATTAGTTGTGGGGCATACTTTTTTGCCGTCAGATCTCAGCTATAAGCGGCAGTGGATTTGTTTTGTTTGATTATTTATTTATTCACTCTTAATCTTAATCGTCATTAATGCTAATTTTTATTACTTCTCAGAAATGTATACACATGCGCATTAAACGACCGCGGTGGAGTTGAGGCAGACGTCACAATATCCCGCTTGGAATCCGGTAGTGGTGAAGTTCATAATCCCAAATTTAATGGACAAGGATACTACATTGTTGCTGGAGGCGCTTCAGCGTACTACACATACACGTCAATTCTATCGGAAATTCGCAAAAGAGGGCTTAAAGCCACTGTACGCGATGTTACCGCCGATTTGGGCGTCATTTCAATTCAAGGTCCAAAAAGTCGGGAAATCCTTCAACGAATCATAGACTGTGATTTATCTGACAATGCAGTACCATTCAACAGTACACTGCTGGCGAAAGTACGCGGCATAAATGGAAAAGCCACACACAATGTGCGTTTGTTGCGTGTAAGTTTCGTTGGAGAACTCGGCTATGAGTTGCACGTTCCAAAAGAGTACTGCTCGCAAGTGTATAGATCGGTAATGAAAACTGGAGAAGCCAACGACTTAAAGAACGCGGGCTATCGGGCATTGTACTCTTTAAGTAGCGAGAAAGGATTCCATCTGTGGAGCTTCGACTTGCGTCCAGACGACACACCAGTGGAAGCAAATCTGGGATTCACCTGCCGCAAACAAGGAGAATACAAGGGCAAGGAGGCAATTGATAAACAGCGCAAGGAGGGCATCAACCGACGATTGGCGTACTTTACATTGAAAGACCAAGTTCCGATTTGGGGATTGGAGGGAGTCTATCGAAACGGTGAACCTATTGGATTCCTTCGACGAGCGGAATATGCGTACTTTCTGAAAAAGTCCTTGGGGCAAGCATATGTCACTCGAAAGGACGGACAACCCATCACTGGCGAGTATATTAAGTCGGGAACATACCAGATTGACATTATGGGTAAAATGTACGACGCGGACTGTCATCTTCGAAGTCCTTTTGATCCCGAGAGCAAACGAATTTTTGGAATTTATGAATAAGAATAAACGGTTGCTTTTTTTTGTAAATAAAAGGAGAACAAATGCATTTTAATAGGTTCATGTTCTAGGAACCTCCTTTCACTGTCGACTTTCATCGCGCACACTCGG
Organism: Cheilosia vulpina; assembly: GCA_916610125.1. Classification (NCBI taxonomy): domain Eukaryota; kingdom Metazoa; phylum Arthropoda; class Insecta; order Diptera; family Syrphidae; genus Cheilosia; species Cheilosia vulpina. Next base: position 48,683,489 of record OU744279.1, read on the forward strand.
TGAGTGCGGTTGCTTCAAGTGGTTGTTTACGGGTATCGTGTACACATTGGTCAACCTCTTAATTTTCCCACTGCCATATCCCAGGCACTTGTGCATTTACGGATTCATATGATGAATTATGAGTGCAGCCACAGGAGGGCCTTGTGGTATCTATGATGCTGGGTGTTAATATTTCACTTTTATATCTTCATTCCTACGCACTGCGGGCTACTATTGTGCAATATGAGTTCAGCATATACTGATGGCAGGACTGTTGTTTAGTAATTAGAGTAGGGCAGTAGTTCGTGTTAATGAAGCAATTTATTAAATCATTAATTCTGGGAAGGCATTCTGTGCAAATAGTCGGAGTAGACAGACTGTCGCCTTGTCGTCCAGACTGTCTGGAGATAGAAAAATTGAATTATGATGATAGCAACATTGTACGCAATGGAATATGGAATCACAAGTTGTTTGGTAGTAGAATTTATATTTCTAAAACGTTACCTATGGAAGGTGACACTTCTTATATAATGTTAAAGAGAAGTTATTACTCTTAGTTTTAAGAGTAGACTGGGGACGTTCAAGTATCTAGTTTAGTAAGTCTGACAGTTCTCTCACTAGATGTGTCTCGGTTTTGATTGGAGGAAATCGGTCATATGAGCAGCTGTTTCAGTTTACGTCTATGGAGGGGTAGCCGACGAATCTGGTCAAGAAATTCGTGACTGAGTACTAAGTTGACAGTTCGCGTAGGTATGTGGATGACGTAGGAAAAGTAACGTTCCCGACCAATCTAGTTTTTGCGTTCAGGTTACATCTCATCCAGACCAATCTAGTCGACTTAAGATAACTAGATTCTAGAATGCGGCTAATGTCTATGAACACTCGTTACAGTTCTGAGAGCTGTCAAAATAAGTTCATCTGGCAGTTGGTACACCACTAGCAGACATTTTGTAACCCATACATTGAAGAACATTTACAGAAATGTCTCCCATTCATGGGTCTTCTAGTCCCTACAGTTATAAGGTATTTGAAAGATTTTTTTTTACCCATCTGTCAGACTATGGTTTGCAGACATTTTTTTATTCAGGAGAAGTGTTTTGCTCTGTTTTGTGCTAAACCCATTCCCACTGTATGTATAATTGGACAAAAATTGCCGAATACACCAATGACCGAATACATTTTATTAGGTTATGGAATGTCTTTTGTTGTTATTTGATAAATCTATTCTCTTTCGCTTTCGTGTTTTCTTTTTTTAAATGTTCACAACAATACAGCTGCGCCCAAACTATATGCCGTGTATATGTGCAGAAAATTAGGGGATTAGGTTGTACTCAGCCTTTCGAAACATGAAATAAAGATAAAAATAATTCCTTCTCATAGAACGCTACGAATTTATGTTCTGTTCTTTTTTGTCCGAATTAATCAAACAAAGCTAATTCCAAAGTTAAGGACATTGCTGTTTCTTTCGAAAGTAGATTTGATAGATATTTCTCACAATAAAAGAGAAGTGTCCTGATTACATTATAGGGACATTTGTCTATTGCCCGCGATAGTTGAAAAGTACAAGAATCTGTCTTACTAAAATTTGCTACTATAGCGTGTTCACCAAATAGTACATAGACTGCTTATTTATCTTTCTTTCCACATGTTGGAAATCGCACTTTCGAAATATAAATGATAAAATGAACAACAACAACCCTTTGGTTCGAACTTGTTTATTCCACACAGAAATACATTCCCACCAGCCCCTTAAGATGACATACTTCGATTTCCTCATCGGAGATGATACATGTATCCTATTGTTATCTTTTGTCGATATCCTTAAGCAAATCCTCAACAAATAAATACCAAATCGCTTGTAAAAACATACAAACAAAGAATCACGGTAATTTATTTGATTAGGGAAACTAATTTGTTTACATCTTGTATTTTAAAACCAAAAGAGTTTTCCCACTTAACGAAGGCGTGTACTCGCCCGCGTGAATGGGAAACATTGGAAAACTGCCTGTTAGACCAATGAAAACTCAGCAGCCGGAAAAATCACCGCCTACATTTGCTAAAAATAGTTCTAGTTTAAAAAGTCGAAAATCTCAAGTAAAAACTCTTGAACTAGAAGACAAATGGTTCAGATGCTACTTATAAGCGATCCTGACCGTGTGGTGTATAGAAAGTCGTGCGCGTCGAAGTGTGACAAATTATTAGAACGGCCAAACGGTTGCTAAAAACTGAAATTTTGTTTTTTTACCTACGAATTTATGTGCTCGAAAATAAGTGTGTTATACAAGTGAAAAAGAAATACATTAAAGTTTTGAAATAAGTTTTCTCAAATACCTACTACCTGATATAAAAGCATTGAAAAATGCCGAAATTAAAACGAGCGGCTAGCCCATTCGATGTTTTCGATGATGACTACGATGAGGATGCTAGTTCAAGTAGTAAGTACATATACCTTTACCTATAATTAGTTTATAACTAAGTAAGTAGCTGCTATTTTCTAAAAATCTTATTAATCGTTGCTGGTTGTCAAAGTAAATTGCGTTTAAACATGACACATCCGACTGGTTTAAGATGTGTTTATAAAATGCAAGGGTTACACCCATACTAATAAACATTTTTAGTGTTTAGGCTAAAATTTTCGAACCCACAATGGTGAAATTTTCCATATACAATTGCATATTGTTACCTACAAAATAAAATAACAATTACATTACCGTAATTTAAAATCAAAACACACCTGCAAATTTCTTGTGTTTTCTGTTAGTAGTAGAAGTAATAAGTTCTTTATTTTTTGTTATAAAATCAATTTTACAATTTGAAATTGGAGAATATACTACAACGACATAAATCCCGTCTCTCGGGATTGTCTTTTCTGTTCTGTTAGCAGCCATTGGATAAGTGTTTGTCCTGCACTAGTTTCTATAATTTCAGTCAAACCAAATTTTGTTATAGCATCCGAGTAATTAATGCTAGTTTGAGTGAGTTAATATCTACAGAAAAAGTGTTCATGGTTCTGGTAGGTAGACACTAAATAACTACTAGCGAAGGCTGTCTCAAAGCACACAACAGAAAATATAACTCACGTTGATCCTCTTCCAAAATCGAAAACCACCAACACCATCTTACTTTCCGCAATGCAACCCTAAAATGCAAGGGTTACACCCATACTAATAAACATTTTTAGTGTTTAGGCTAAAATTTTCGAACCCACAATGGTGAAATTTTCCATATACAATTGCATATTGTTACCTACAAAATAAAATAACAATTACATTACCGTAATTTAAAATCAAAACACACCTGCAAATTTCTTGTGTTTTCTGTTAGTAGTAGAAGTAATAAGTTCTTTATTTTTTGTTATAAAATCAATTTTACAATTTGAAATTGGAGAATATACTACAACGACATAAATCCCGTCTCTCGGGATTGTCTTTTCTGTTCTGTTAGCAGCCATTGGATAAGTGTTTGTCCTGCACTAGTTTCTATAATTTCAGTCAAACCAAATTTTGTTATAGCATCCGAGTAATTAATGCTAGTTTGAGTGAGTTAATATCTACAGAAAAAGTGTTCATGGTTCTGGTAGGTAGACACTAAATAACTACTAGCGAAGGCTGTCTCAAAGCACACAACAGAAAATATAACTCACGTTGATCCTCTTCCAAAATCGAAAACCACCAACACCATCTTACTTTCCGCAATGCAACCCTTAAAGCTTTGAAATGCAAATATGGGCATCACCATTCCCGTAGGAACTATCGCCCAGAAAGATTTCTTAGGGCCGTTTGCTGATACGACTCATAGCGAATTAAGTGCCACATAAACTCTTATGTGACAGTTCATGCCCTAAAAAAATAGCCTATAAGTATTTAAGCAGAACTTAAATCGTTAAGAGTCGTATGAGCAAATAGCCCTTAAATAGCAATTGGGACAATTATTCCAGGCTCTTTTCAGTCTCTTCTTTATTTATCTTTATTTTCTTTCGTCAAGCAAATCACTATTGAGAAATGTATTTGTTCAAATGACAACTGTTGAGTTTGACAAATCTATCAGTAAGCTTAAACAACATTCAATAAGATCTTTAGAGACAAGAGCGACATTATTCGTTGTTATTTGGAATCAGAATCGGAACTCGTTATACTTTGTGAAGTTTTCTTTCTTTTTCTGACATTTTTTTGCTTAGAACTTGTATAGAATTTGTGCGACTTAAATCAATTGATGGGAAAGGCTTACTTGCCGTCATTTGCCGTTCGCCTAAAGAAAGTGATGTACCCTTTGCAAAAACTGTTGCGCAATTCATGTCCAAATGTCAAAAACCGTAACGTGTCATCAACACATTGGCTTTGAATTATTTAACGAATGAATTTTTATGGATTTGACTATTCTCTAAAATGATATAACTATAAGATAAAATAAAAATAATTATGAAATTTAATTTAAAAAAGTTTCAAAATAGGCCCACATTCATAGGAGTAGATTTTCAAAACCTTTAGTTTTCCTGGGTAGAGATAAGTCTGGAGTCTTTGGGACAAACATGGAAGAGACCTTTAATTTATTCCAAATGGCTGAGTAAAGAAGCTATCTTAGAACAATAACAATTATACACTCAGATATTTGTCAGACATTCGCGGAAGGTTGCGCAAAAGATTTTTGTTTGTGCGTAGTGCTTGTAGTGAAGTATGTTAAAGTTTCGAATATGGGATACGATTTCGAAAGAAAAAATATGCTTCGGTTCAGAAGTTATAACATATTTAAATACGGGCATAATAGTTTTCATAACTTTATTGAAGCGGTTTTATAATTACTAGTATCGCTTGTGATCGAAAATCGACCATTCCTTTTGAAGTATGTAAAATGTAATACTAAAAAACGTACCACAATTATTTTCGTTATTTATGTTTTTTTTTTACTAACGAAAAGAGCGACATCGAAAAAATACGTAAATGAGCTGCTCCATTGGAAACTGGTTCTAATCTAAGATAAATTATATTTGAATACCTACGTTACTATAGTAATATTTCGCCGACAAATTGAATGTCGCCAAAATCCATTCAATTACCTGTTTTGTATGGCGAATTCGTAACTTAATTTTAACAGTCTTAATGGCGACATATACACACGATTTTTTGTTTGTGCACATCTACAGTACTTTTCGAATGATATAAGTTTTATTCTCCTCATTTCATAATAAATACTTAAAAAGTGTACCGAGACTTTTGATGTTCACGTATTAATATAATGATGCTGCCGACTATACGCAAAAATTGTTCCTTTGTTATAAAACAAAAAAAACCTTCGCATTACATGTGACGGTATTCAAATATATAAATAAATTCTGAGGGAAATGTTTCGATTACATGAACATCACATTGCTGAAGTATTATTCTCGGGGTTACTGTACTTTAGTAAATATTATGTCGTTTTCGATTTGAATTTTCAGATTTCTGATGCCAAATCGAACATAATATCCGAATTTTATTGGTTCTTCTATGTATTGAGTTGGCCGCAAAAATTTTTTTTTTCACTTGCACTGGAAATCCATTTCAATTGATTTTTTTCGAAATAATTTAATACAAAAAATCGTTTCTATACTCAAAAAATTTATAGGTAATTCATTTAAAAAAGCAATCTTTCCAACGATAAACAATGCGTAACCGCCAGCTGTGTGTCATACACATTGGCTTTAGTGAAAGTATGTGTGAAATCTGAAAAAATCAAGATTTCTCAAAAGAGAGTCAGACAAAAAAAAATATTGATTTTTTTTGGCAAATCGAACATGAAAAGCAATCTCAATCAAAAAAAAAAATTGATTTTTTCTCAAAAAAATTGATCTTTTTGCCAAATTGAAAACGACATTGTGTTGGAAAAGATATTCCTTGGTCTTAAACAAAATGGCAACCACTACTTATACTTATACAGTTTCATAAAATATTATTTGTAGACTTTCCATATTTCACTATGGCCAGATAAATAAATATAAAGTATATTTGGACGCACTTTATTATACGACATAAATGTAATGCAATTCCTCAAAAACCCAGAATCGATTTGCTCTCAATTATTTCCCAAATTCTTCTAAAACTTTCACTCCTTTTTATAAAATAAGTCAATACGGCTAGTAGAACAATTTTTTCGCTATTTTAATGTGTTGTTTGAGAGAACAACAGCGGGCAACAAGCACTTTACTTAGTTATACCTACTTAGCTAGAAATTTTAAAATACACCAACAAACTCCTTTTAGTGATTATTTCTACAATTGAGCGCTTTCTAGTTGAATATTGAGTTATTGAAAAATTGTAGGTTAGATATTTGGACTATATATACGGATAGTCTCCCTGCATCAGTGAATAATCCGGTTTCACTTTTTCTTATTAAAACCCTGTTCTTACGTTGAAAATCAAATGTAATAAAAGTTTCACCTACTTACAGGCTCAAAAAATGGCAATCCACCAATTCAGCGAAATGCGGCGAACGCCCGTGAGCGAGCACGCATGCGTGTTCTGTCCAGTGCATTTGGCCGGCTAAAAACAAAACTTCCAAACATTCCACCAGATACCAAACTTTCCAAATTAGATACCCTAAGACTAGCTACGATCTATATAAAACAATTGAAAACACTTCTCGAAGGTGGCGACGAGCCAATGGACATTGAACGCTTCACCTTCCATCACACGCCACAGAGCATGGTAAGTACAAGTTTTTGTTGTGGTTTTTATTTTTTTAATCAAAATATTATTTATGCTGAAAATTGTGACATCTGCAAATTTTGGCATATACGCGTACCCGTACCGAAAAGCGCATAAATATGTTACAGTTTCACAGATCGTCGACGTCCTATTGAGACAGTGTGCTTGGTGTTTCTGTAGTCCCTCGCTCACTGAGTTCCAGGTGGACTATGTCAGAAAAATGTTTTGGGAAGATGCCCAAAACTAGTGCATGTACTAATACCATGGGAATGAATGAATGAAAATGTTTTATTTTTGGACCAACACAGTCTGTCGACCGCGAAAAGGTCTTTAAAAATCAATAAATTCGTCTTAACGGAAATAGGTGACTTTAATGCACTCCATAGAAGCGGAAGAGGATTACCATGGATATTACTTGTCGATTAGGGATATCGTCGATAATGGCCTTGACTTTCAGCACTAATCCACTGCTAATCTCACTTGCACACACTTGAATCCACATCAAAGCAATCGCTCTGGACCAGTGTGTCTCTCTGCTGAAAATCCAATTTATGCAAAGAACATAATAGCGCTGTAGTATTGCCTCAACTGGGTAAAAATAATAATAAAAATTTCCTGGTAATCGGATATGTTTGTCTGATTGAAGAGCAGCACTTTTGCTTGATGAAGAACCCACAGAGTGGGATCCCCGCCGATTGAGTGACAACTCACTAATAACATTATCGGGGTGTCTCGTCATCCTATATATGACCGCCTCGGTAGGGCGTATTAAATATCGCTTTCCTTCGTTTCCCAGGTCTTTGCGGTATAAACGTTAGAAAAACAAGCAAATCTTTGACGAGTGTGTCGGAGAAAATATTTAAGGACATCTCGTGTTGAATTGTCGCCAATGTGGCGCAACAAAAATCTATTTGCGTAGAGACTGGTTTTCGAACAAACATTAATATCATTGTCACAGCAATTGTGCAGTAACAAATTTACTATGATTTATATTGTACAAGCAAATAAGAGATTTATTATTTCTAAGTGGCTTTTCCGTTAATTTTGAATCTATTTATTTTTGCACGTTTTTGTTTCTATGTGTATGTTTAAATACGTTTGATACTTGGAATATTTCTAAAATCTCTCTCTCAAAGTTACTGCCAAAGAATTCATAAGCTTTCACTCAGGTTTCTGCCCCTCAGTCAAGGACTTATAAACTGCAACTTAATGATTCGATATATTACATAAAAAAAAACTCCTACCCCTTAATCGTGCAACTTATTTTATCGTTTAAAATTTCAAATGACAGTTACTTCAAGTCTTACCAACGTCATCACTGTACGCAATTGCCTTTTTAGCCGACGGAAGTAAATTCTTACCAATGAAATGACGCAGTTATGTTCAAGGCTTTACCTGAATACTGCTTCAATAGAGTTGCGAGGCACTTTCCTTGATAGCGTCAACTTCAATAATTTTGCAAAGTATATTTTAAGCCGAATCAGCTACATTTATATTTGCCATGCTTATTTTGTTTGAATAATGACTGCCAGAGACATTTCAGCAGCCCACCTCCGTCTTAATTTGGACAATGAATTCAAACTTCATGCAATTGATTTTAAAATCATGTCGCCATAATGAATAGATAATTAATTACAAAAATCAACAATCCTGGCAATTTTGAAATGTGAATTTAAGAAGCTGGTTTAAAAAACACTTACAAAAACATTTCACTTTCGATTTCAAAAGCACAATTCCCAAACATTTATCTCTCTTCTTTTGTGCGCAGATAATAGGCAATTATCACTTCCATACGGTGGATGATGTACGATGGCATCCGAAAGGATAAGAACCATTTGTTCTCTGGCGGAGCAAAACAAAAAAAGCATAAAATGATGGAAAATCACACTTCAACAGATTTGATGTCTAAACAAAAAGAACGCAGACATGGACCATACTTTTGCACACCGTATAGCTGGTGCTATTGGTTCCGCGGGGCTTTGTTGTGTTTACGTTTGGACGCGAGTACCACTCCAAACATATTCTAAGTGGAATCAAAAGAGAGAGGGAGAGGCAACGAATTGGGGGCCAGGGCCTGTCAGATGAATCATTGTGTAAACAACTCTGGGGTAAATTGCCCCCATTTAGAGACAGACTCGTGGATGTGATTTGAATACGTCCTTCTCTTTATTTTATTTTTTAATCTTAAAGTTATACACATATAAGGAAATCAGAGCAATTAAAGATGTTTGATTGCCTGGAGTGGTTTTCCGATGATGATGAGTTTGCGGATGATAAACGTATGGTACCACTCTGTACTTGGTTTTGATTCTATTTTTGTTGTCAATATCCATAGGGAGGATGCTGTGTATCCTTAAATGATTGTGGAATGAATGTCTGTTCAGGGAATTTTAGGAGAAATACATTTTTTATTTTCATATTATATTTGTTTAAAGCTTCATGTAAAGCGTTTCTTTTGCACATGCATTTAGGTTGACTCTTTTGCACATATGGATAGGATACATCAACTTTTTGCTGTATTTGTAATTGAGAAACGTACAAGCGATGCTGCTTATCATCAATGATTTTATATTCGTCCCTACTAGTACAGCATTCGTTCGAAATTCGATCCATTAATCTATCTAGTTTATAGAGTTTCTGTTCGAATGAAATTTGACTGTCAAAACAGCGAACACAAGAAGAAATGCGCAAAAATGAAGTCTCAATCTCAAAATTCAAATCTTAACTTAGCTGCCAACTTGCATATAGGTTAGGATGAATAAACACGACTTACCAGCCCTCAAGCATATTAACTGGAAACTGAGACGTACCTTTGATACATTCTACGTCCTATTCGAGTTTCTCGTGGGTATATTCCACTCCCTGAAAGTGAATGGTGTTGAAAGCAATTTAACGTGCTTAATTTTATATTTTCCCTTAACTTGTCATTTCCTTCCTAATTTGTGTTCATTGTTTGATTTTTTTCAGACTTGGCCATTTACATTTCAACACATCCAGGCGAGTAGGCAATTAACGTCACATTACTCACCAATCGAGTGGACGCAACCGGAGAAGTACTCCAACGACATCTACCGGAATCACAATCTACTAACGAACAATAACAATAACACCAGCATTATTAACAACAACAGCAGCAACATTATCAACAATAACACCAGTCACGGCATGCAAACACACAGCAGCTGCCTTTTCGACCATCACAATAATCACGGGCATGTGATTCATTAAATTTAGTTATATACAACACTTTAGTTATAAGGATATTTTTAAAGTTTTAATTAAAGCCAAATATAGTATTTAATCTTCAAATAAATTATACACAAAAATATTTCAAGTGAACAAGTGGATTTTTGTTTACAATGTTGGTAAACTGTTTAAGAGTGAGGCTTCTTTCCCGCTCCAAGCGCAGGTGTCGGCAAACTGAAAAATGGGTCCACAGAGTCGGGTTCCAACTTGATTGGTTCCTGTGGATTTTCGCCCTTCATTGGTGGATTGGATATGATCTTCTCGATTTTGTTAATAATTTTGTTGGTAGTATGTTCAGCAGCACCGTTTTGAGAAGCATCACCTTGCTCAGGTTTTTCCTTCTTGTTACCAGGCCTTGGCTTATTCTGCTCTTTGTCGTTTGGGATGACGGGTTTCTTATTGACTGGGGATGGTTTTTCATTTTGAGTTGACTCTTCTTCGGCTAAATCTTCTTCGGCTAACTCTTCTTTAGCTAATTCCGATTCAGGGAGTGAATCTTCGACCTTGTCTTTCTTAATTTCGACATTGACATCGAACTTTGCCGCAAAGGCAACCGAGGCGAAAAGCGCCAAAAGAACGAAGAAAATTGTAGAACGTTGCATTTTGAGGAGACTGCGAAATGAACATGATTTTGCTACTCGAGTGGTGCCTTTTTATATGTCTCGAATTGCTGATATGGGCTTGGAAGTTGTCTAACTGATAATAGCTGTCTTATCAAACAACAAGGAGTTGAATTTTTAATTACTTTTACCATCACCTGGGTACTAAATAAACTGCAATATCTGAAGATGAAATCTGTGTACTAGCAACCGATGCAACCTACTTGCGGAAGATAAACAGGTAGCAAACATGTAATTAGACCCGATGGTTGCCATGGCGTCGATGGTGCCTACTATGTCTATCATGTTCTTAATCATAAGAACAAACATACAACCAAAAGTATCCAAGAAAAAGAAAAACACAGCCAACTTAAAAAATGGATGAGCAACTAAACGAATACGCCTACATATTGGGTTCGAAGTATAATGAACCTAGCAATTTATGTATTAAGTTATCTTGCTTGTGGTATCAATCCGTCAGTTATACCAGTCAAAAACCAATTGTTGTAAGCGATTAATTAAAACTGTGTACAAAATAAAACCACAGTTCTCATACAAGAAAACTGATATGAATTGGTGTACGGATATTAGAAGACTCAACCTTAAACTTTCAGTTTTACTTGGCGCTCTTTGCGGTTTGTTTAAAAGATTAGATAGTTGCAACTTGCAAGTGCTTGGTATTTCGATGTAAAGCATGGCCATGCCTATTTTTATTCTTAGCACTGAAGTCTGATGGGAGTAGCTGCCGACCTTAATAAAGTAACAATAATCACTCTACCACAATAATCACCTCGAACAATCGCACTTATTTTGCAAATAAAGGAATACCTACCTAATTAAATGAATGCTGCAATTGACAGCTTTGAAATCAAACTGGGTACAAATGTCGATCTGTATAGACTATTTGTGTCTTCTCCAGAAAGTCACAAATTCGAAAGCCCTAACTTACAATCATTATGAAAAATCTTATAAATAAGTTGAATATAAAACTAAACCCGAGTTTTCGGAACTCATTTTTCATACATTTACCTTATACATAATTCATAGTTGTTCTAGTAATCGTTTGGTGAAAGTTGTTCCAAAGAAAATACGTTTTTTTTTTTTGTTGTTCCAATCGGTTATTCCCATACATTCCCCTTCATCGTATAAATTTGTACAGAGTGCACTAACAACTGTCTAAGGGCTTTGGAAAAGTCAATATAAAATATTTAACTGGAATAGCCTTATAAAATCGCACTTTCTTTCTGCGAAATGTTTTTTTTTTAATAATTCAACAGACATTTACAATGATGCAGCTGACTCAAATGATTCTTGGTCCCTTTGTTTGTAAGAAAAGTACCCGAATGAAGTTGCCAATTTTATTTACTGCATTCGTATTGAAGTTCGATACTCCTTTTCAAACTTCAATTCGAATAATTTGTATAATATATCTATCATATTCAGCTAGCAACTGTCATATCCAGCTGAATTCACAGCGCATTTGCCGATTTAAATTATTCCATTTCCATTGAGCCTAAGGGTATGCTGCATATACGAGTATATACTATTAACTATTATGTTAAGCCTGAAATTATATTTCCTTTCTGCTAGAAAGAATTTATTTTTACTATGGATTAGGTCTATTCCCAATCGACAATGCATTCAAACAAAATTAATCAAATTTAGTCAACAGGGAAGGTTGAAAAGTTGGGTAGAGAAAAGAGAACAAAACATTTCCCCTCCTTAAAAAAAAATTAAAAATCCAAAGAAATTTCTTCGGGCCAGTTGGTTTTAGCTGATAGATGTTTGTCAAATCGTTGTAACGCTATTTAGTAACTGACTTTTTATTTGATTGCATTTATATATTTTGTGTTTGTATAGCAATAGGGTTATTTTTCTCCTTCATCTATTTCAATAGATGTGTTTTTTTAGCTTCAAATTCAACAAAGCAAATAAAGTTGGATTTTCAGCAGGCAATTATTAATTTCTTTTTGTTGAAAATGAGTGAAAATAATACAGATAAGTAAGTTGAATAAAGAGGCCAATTCATTATTAAAATTATTTATTTATTGAAATGACAGCGTTGACGTAAATTCTTCGTTCATAAACATCTGATATGTGCTTGCAAGCGCATGCTTTGCAGGACACTATCAACTTCAATTTGCGCAGTGTTTCCTGCTTTTCAGTGCGTTTGCTTTGTACAGCTTGCATTTATGAATGGGCCCTATTTTTAATTGGCAGTGAGCGAATTCTCTCGCATTGAGGGAAATGTGATATATTGCAGGCAGAAAGTAAGGAAACAGACCTATTATTTCAATTTGAGTTCAAGTTGGTAAATGTGAAATGTACTTTTTAAATTCAATAACACAATAAACAAATTAGCGACTATTACTATTTAATAATCCTTTTTCGATGTGTACACCGTTCAGGTATTTATTGCATTAACTAATTATTCTGCATCAAAATTGGTTCTAAAAGGACCATTAGGCTTTTCACTCTCTGGAGCTGCGCATTTATACAAACAGTGGCTGTCCGTACGCAATAAAAAGAACATCAAGCGCTTGAAATCCCCAGTAAATATTTAAATTATTCTATTTTAAAACAGCATCATCGTTAACGACAGATGTGTAGAACAACAGTTTATCCTATTTAGTAGTCTGAAATCATAAACTTAACACTCTAAATTCACTTTAAAATGTATTTATTTATTAAAATCTTTTATCCGCCATATACATTTAAGAAAAACATTTATCATTTGTTTAAATGCTACGAAAAATAAGGTATTTCCCCATTCAGTTTTGTTTCTTCTATTTTTTTTATATAAAAAAAAATAGTTTCGGAAAGAAAGTATTTGTATAAAAAAATATCAAATATAGCAACTTTAAGGCTATATCACTAGTTTTTTTCTTAAACAACATCTTGTTTGCATTTCTTTTATATATTTTATATATTTATAGTTATTATACATTCTTATTTTTGTAGTCAGTTAGCCCTTAGAAACAAAAAGCAACTCTGCTCTGCACAGAATAAAAGAAACTAAAACCAGAACAATAAACATCTCCTTGATTTGTGTTATTTTATATTTTCATCTTAATTTCAGTATAAAAAGAAAAACCAGTGTGCTAACAAATTTCATTTTTGATTTAAATTCAGTTAAAGTATTGAACAAGTTATGCATGCAAACAGACATGGGAATGGGTGTTAACAATATTTAATCTAGAAAATGTGCAAATCCTGTTTATTGTGTGCTTGAAAAGAAGAACTTGTAGACCAAAGTAGCGACCAGACCAAGCGCCAAGGGCAGCAGCCATGATTTCATAGAAGCTTCATTTTCGCGTGGATCTTTCGTCCATGTTGGTTCGGATTTTTCAGCAACAGCTTTGCGTTCCGCTTCGACTAGTGCACCGATTTTGAATTTTTTCATCATTTCACGCGCATCGGAACTGTGGCCAACATCTTCGAAGTTTTCGGTACCATCCTTGCCGGCTTGTTCGAGAAGGACTTCCTCACCACCAGGATGCTGTAAAGTGGATAGAAATAAAATAAATGTAAAAGTAAGATACATAACATAAAGATAGGCCATTAATTAATCGAAAAATGTTAGGTGTGTTCAATGAGATTGACATAGCACAATGTTGCTACTCTAAATTTATTTTAGGTATTTTTATAATTTCTAACATTATAAAGTAATATCCTCTTTACGTCATCATCATGGTTACACTTCAGTGGAAAGTCGATGCACCACAGCATGTTCCAACGTTCAATGGAGACATGCCTACATTTGAATCTTAACACAAAACCCGAATATATTTCAATCTACCAACAGACTGGACATGTAAATAATTTATTAAAGATAAAAGCACTTTAGATCGAATCTTGTTCAATTATTTATAAGCCAAATACGGGGATTTACTTAGCTGACGCGACATTTACATTTGCATAAAAAACATCGTAAATATGTAGTACGATCTTCTCGCTTGGTTATTTCAGTTTATTGTCAAATAAAATACTAAATTATGTTACTTTGGAGTTTGATCGACTGTACCAATGTACAAGCGAACAGCTGGTTGTGGTTATCAGTTTACTAATAAAATAAACACAAGAAGGACAAAATTGGAAATTTACTATAAAATTGTCAAGTTTTCTGTTGATTTTCGAGATTCATTCGATATTTGAAATTTATTTTTATTCATTCCGTGAGCTTGACCTACAAAAGTATGACGAGCATAATAACTGAGTTCACTTGATTATAAAACGCAAACGCATTTGGTAAAGAGCGAGATAGGTTATGCATAATTCGTATACTTATCAAAACATCAGTTCGATGCAGAAGACATGTAATTAAAAAAAATGCGAAAACAATCGGAAGAGAGATACGCAAAACGTTGTATAAAAGGTTATCAACCTACTTAGCACCGATGGTGTATTCTATTTATAATTTCTTTATTTAATTATAACAACATAAGGATGAAGATGTACGTTTGTTATTCAACGAGAAGGCGTTAGTTAAGTATAAAGTTAGTTAAGTATAAAAACAATGATGGAAGTACTAGCTATTTGCAGGGCCATATTCACAGTTGAAAAGTGGCAACTCTTCCTTGAT
The DNA here is from genome assembly GCA_916610125.1 of Cheilosia vulpina. Lineage (NCBI taxonomy): Eukaryota > Metazoa > Arthropoda > Insecta > Diptera > Syrphidae > Cheilosia > Cheilosia vulpina. Next base: position 48,698,575 of record OU744279.1, read on the forward strand.
TAAATCTGGTCTTAACATCTTACGGAGTAGACTGCATCTTAGATAGTGGCTATCAAAAGCGGAACTCTGCTATCGATAACTCGGGTTCAAGAAGGAAAGAAGCCCAGTTCATAAAATACAAGCAGAGTGTAGAACGTAGCGCGTGCAGACAATTTTAGGAAAAATATGCAAAGCCGTATTCCGCCGTAGTAGAACACGACGTTCAACTCAATCAATTCGAGTTGCACAGGCAGAGCATTTATTACTATAAATTAATAGTTTCGGAAACAGGTTGTTTAAAGGATACCAGTCTTAGGAGCCGATCATCAATTCAATTGACCAACAAGCCTAACATGAATCAATAGTTTCTTAGGCAATTTTTTGTTCATCAGCAATAATCCACTCGTTTATCTAATGTCGATACGGTGATTCAAAAGCGAGTTTATGTATAACTAAAATAATCTTCTTATCACTATTGAACATTGTAACCTTATCTCTACATCTAACTTAGGAAATGATAACGAGTTTCCATCAAAGGTACTGTACTGCACTGGACATTGCTTTTCATCGGTTAATGTGATGAATTTAAAGTTGATTAAACCCTTGCCACACAAAAAACGCAAGTTTGTATCTATGACAAACAAGTTTTTTTTTAATATCTAACGCAAACGAATCATTGCAAAGTCATTGTGATTCCTGTATTAATAAAAAAAACATTTGCAAACGTTACTTAACTACTACACATTTGAGCACTTTAACTGGTAATAACTTTAAGCGTTTGTTAATACTAGATGAGGTATTTGACTGTTAGTACTCTGAGTATCTGACCTTAACCTCTCACGCAATAGGTTTAAAACAAAACAATTAACGCGAAATTTTACTTAAAAGCGGCATTTCTATGACTTGCTATTTTTCATATTGATTGATGTTCTTAACAAAAAAATGCTGCTGCTCACGGTTTCGTTTAAATTTTATAAATAAAATTGAACAACTTTTAATTTTGGAATGAAATCATGAAATAAGTAAATTCATTGACGCCAAATAATGTAGAACTGCCTTGTCAGAATTTGTAGAAAATATCTTATCACTAGATAGTGGTATCAGGAATCAGGTTAAATAGCTCTATATTTTACAATTGTGTTTTTTATTTGCATTTAATTGCATAATATAGAAAATATGTGTGATCAGAATTCGCTATCAATCAACTCCTTTATAACACACAGATTCGACCAACTTGACAGTAGAAACTCCTACACTAACACTGGGCTGTTTGATCTTTTTTGATTTTATTTTTATTTGGCCACAATATCTACACAAATGCTGTGGATCAATTTTCAAGTCTTATGTTCAGTTGTGTACATTTTTGTACTTACCTATACGATATCCACTAGGAAGTAAAGAACTTTGTTGATAGATAGTGTAAGTGCGGTCAGAAATAAAAAAAAACAATAACACAAATTTAATCTTTTTACAACTTTTATTAACAAAGGACTTCTCGGAATGTCTGTCTAAATCTGTCCTGTATGTGACGCAACTTACTGTAATACTCTCGAAAATGTGTATAAAAAGTAAAAGTACATATAAAATGTTGATATAGAAGACGTTACAGTCGATAACATATAAACTAGAAGTGTTGCCGCTGTTTTCTTACAATAGATAGATATTTGTAGAGCCGTTTTTTATTTTGTACAGTGTTTAAATGGGAATTGATGCCGCAAACGCTTTTAAATCAAACGTGGTATTTATCTAGATTAAATTTTCCTTGGTTTCAGTTGTAATATTAGACAACTCGGCCACTAGTATTATAAAAACAGATTGTATAACCAATAACTGGTAGTCCCGCGTAAGCTTCTACACAATGTGCATGTTAAAATGTTGCAAGTAAGTTCAAGGCTTGTGTTAATACGAAGCGTGCCATATCGGGAACAACAGGCAGCTACTAATCACTCGTGTACGACAACTATTGCCTATTGTACTTTACTTAAATGATATGAAACACATGATGATTCTAGAATGAAATGTCTACCAAACGGCTTATTTTATAATTCTCCTATATAACCTAAGATTACTGGCAGAAAACTATCAACAGTTGAGAGCGACTTGAGTTACTTTGATCTAAGACTATATGTATCCACTATTTTAATATGCGTTGGCAGCACAATAATTGCTAGGAAAATACCTAATAGTGTAATATGCAATGAACTTCTATTTATGTAAATAGAAACCACACGCAATTAAATAGTGCAAACGTATGATGAGTAGGACAGAAAGCTAAATTTACTCAAAATATATTAATTTATTCAATGACTGGAGCTGAACCGTTTGAGCAGGGTCATATAACAAAAAGGTCGACTGTATGTATTTTTGTTCTGATTTAACCTCAATGCTTGTCACTGACTGACCGTAGTAGATCTGCAGCTTAAAATCGTTTGCTGACATCTGTACAGTCGGTGTATGTGGTTAACCCTACTTCTTTGAATCCGAAATGTTCATTTGCATCTTGCTGAAACCCGGTAAGGTGCAGGAGTTATCAAGCTTTTAGGTGGAATAATATGCTTCCGATTAAAATCACTTTTCAATACCTAACGAAAAATTCAAAAAACCTGCTGCTTCGTCAGGGTGTTGTTTACGGTAAAAACACTTGCTTGAAGACGTAGATATTGCGTTACAAATATGTATTTATAAAATATTCTATCAAATTTCACGATAAGACATATTTTTTTCTTATCACACCTAAATTAATGCATGAACGTTAGTCGCTTCTGGCTCTTTTCCTCAATCATAAAATGTTCGTTGACCTCAAAAAAGGTCTCGACTAAGGTGGTAGTGTCAATTCAAAACGAGTTTTGTCATTCGCAGCTAATACTCAACAAATAGCTGAGATCACTCTCAAGAAAAAATAATTAAATAGGCAACAACGCTCATAGCTCACTGTTGTGTAATGACGACTAAAAGCCGTGCCATACTAAATCGGAACAATAGTTCCAATTGGGTCATCGCTGGCAACAACCAACAACACACACGCATAACCCGAATATGACCCCCTTTCGAAAATACTTAACTATTTACCATGGTTCAACGATCAGTATCCACAATATGAGCTTAAAATGAAATACTTTTCCGATATCAAATCTATGCTCAAAGTATTGTTTCCATTTTCGAATTATCTCTGCTCTCGCGAACAAAGTTCAAACAATAGAAAATTAACAAGCAGAGAGTTGTGCGGTGAACAGGGTACATCGCTAAATTATCGGACTAGCAGTGAATTGGCAAAATAGAATCGGCACGATCTTTAGAAAATTCTCGACTAGCACTAGGCTCGGCTAATCAGTGGACTGGTTGCAATAGCTGTACAAGCGCATAAAGCTAGGTGTGTTTGCTGGCACTGGCATGTTATTATTCACTGGAATACCCACTCGACTTAAAACGCAATATCTAAATTATGTGATCTCAACAACGACAATGATGACTGGGCGATGCTTTATTCCATTTGTATAATGTGTAGTTTTGATAATGATGAATTTGTGCTGTCTCACCTCGTTCAAAAATGCTGTAACATCATAGATGTTGTTGTGGATAATCAGCCAAGTATCTTTGTTCAAGTTGTGTTTGCTAACTTCAGCACGTGTGTATAGTTTTTCAGACATGTTTCCTTGTATTTGGTTATTTACTATTTAACAATTAGAATATTAGCGGGGTACTTTTATTGGGCGTATCACGTTGCTATTCAAAGGGGATTTCTTCGAAAACTGAAGTGTTTCAACTTTAAAAGTTTAGTTTTCTGTAAGCTGAAAATAGGTTTTTAGCAGGGGAACTCGGGAAGGAGGAAGTATGGCGTGTCAAAATTGTTAATCTTTCGTTGAGTTCGATAAATCAATGCGATGAAGTTTCCGATTTGTCTATTGCTGGGACTGTTCGATTGGAAAATTTATGTCGTTTTAAATTTGGCTTTTATGATTTATATTTGAGATTTCGGATAGCTGTGTTGTGTGCCATACACATTGGTATTAGTGAAGGTAAGTGTAAATCTGAGAAAAAATCGTGATATCTCAAATGTGCCTGAGATAAAAAAAAAATAATTTTATTGACAAATCAAACAAGAAAAGCAATAAAATAAATTGATTTTTTTTCTCAAAAAAATTTATTTTTTTACCATATTGAAAACGACATGACTGCGGTCGAAAAACAAACAAAGCCTAATTAGGTAGGTCAGCGGCACTTTCGGTCGTTCCTCTTTCTTACACAAATAGCTACCTACGTATCTACAATGAAAGAAAATGTTTTGTATGATAACTAGAAAGAGAAACTTTAGTTGCAGTTTACTTTTTTGAGCTTCGATCTCAGAAAAGCAAAGTAAAGTAAGATTTTCAGTACGCATTTACAACAACTACTGCGAGTCTCGAAGTGTGAAGAAGAGCGTAGTTGTTGTAATAGCGTGCTGAAAATTCTACTTTACTTTGCTTTGCTAAGATCGAAGCTAAAAAAAAACAGGGCTTAAATATAAAAAATTATATATACATATATAAATATATATATTTTTTATATTTGTATATCGATATGATTTTAAAAGAAAATATTTTATATAATTCTTCGTATTTGATAGATCTAATGGAATATTGATAACATCATTAAATTTTCAATTTTTACTTTTCGAGCAAAATTGTTATTTCTTTTACTTTCCGACACTAGAACCACTAAGTATGACTATAGTCGTGTTTTTTTGAGCTTCGTTCTCAGCAAAGCAAAGTAAAGTAAGATTTTCAGTATGCAATTACAACAACTACGCTCTACTTGACACTTCGAGACTCGCAGTAGTTGTTTTAATTTGTGTGCTGAAAATCTTACTTTACTTTACTGTGCTGAGAACGAAGCTCAACAAAACAGGCCTTATATGAAAAAATTGATTTGCGACGATAAAGTTTAAAAGAACCAAGTTCATTCATACAAATATGAAATAATTTCGAAAAAGATCTGTAGTATGAATTAGAAATTATAAGGGGTATTCACGATTCAGTGTAATAGACCTAGTTACATTGCGAAATTTAAAGTGAAACTGCTGTGGTTTCATCTTAAAAGCAGAAAATATGCAAAAAAAAATGTTGTGTAATACGGGCTTACGCCTTTGCTCGCTTTTTAAAAAGCTATATGTACCTTCTTTATATTTGTCTGAATACACTCATTGCAGAAGATAACATAACGAAAGATACTTGCAGTCGCACCTTAAATAGACTGACAGCATACGGCATTTTTGTTTGTTAAGTCCTGAGTTTTTTGTTTATGAAGCATAACATCTAATTTCTTTTGTACCAACAAATAAAAATTAAAACAATTGCGCAATATGTTTTCCTTCAATTTGCCTACTGTTCGAGGATCCAGCGCATATTACAGTCCCGAAGGTAACTTGAGATTCAATCCTCCAGTATATGAGCAACGATATTCAACTGTTATCAAAATCCTGCAGCACCCCGATTTTAATTCACAAATCAAAAAGGTTTATTCTTGTTTAATACTATTTAACTACCATTAAAGACTAACACATTTTTTTGCAGGTTGTTGATTTCGGATGTGCAGAAATGCAACTATTAACATTACTAAGAAGAACAAATGGAATTGAACACATTATGGAGGTTAGTTTAACGACTGACGTTTTTGCTATGCTTTTGTCACAGTACGAGTAGGTAGCATAAAAAATCCTAAAACATTGTTTTCGACTATAAGATCACAATTGCACTTCTGCGAATAACTTTAGAGCCAGTTATTTGTGATTCCCGGATGTGAGATTATTCTGTTTATGTAACTTGAGGTCGACGCCATTTTAGGTTCTTTATTGTTCTGTGGCTAAATTCTAAACTGTTGGAAATGCTTACTGAAATTCATTTGTTATCACTATCCCAAGTATTGATTGAATAGAAGTCATAAATAACAAACTCTAATAACAGACAATCCCAAATGTTAGAAAAATTTATGTAGATTTCTTTTACTGTCGTTCTTGTTATTGCGTTTATTTATGTCTATTCATCTACTGTTATATAATTTATTATTGTTTTGCATGTAAAATCCACATAATTACTGCTCGCTTACGAATGCTATAATTCAATCAACATGTCATTCAACCCGCGATACCAAAAGGAATTTTTAGTGTCCTGGCGGACCTCAAAATGTATATAAGGGGAAATTTAAAAAAATGGTTATTAGTAAGGCACAACACTTTTAACAAAAAAAGAATCGGTTTGGTTAAAAATTTCAATTTTAGAAATCTGCATTTTTCATCCATTATAAAAAATGCCTTAAACTTCAAAAATATGTTAATTGCGAAACTCACAAGGCCAACACGTGTGTTTTGGGATATTAATATTATGTGTGGTCTATAGGTCAAAGGAACTCTTCCAATGGCTATTTTTTTTTACATGAATTACATGTAGGTATGTTAAGATAGATCTATCTAGTAACTCTTATCGAAACCAATCCCGTCTAACCAAAGCAAACGCTAACTGAATTCAGTTCTCGACCTAAATTGACATATAAACTGAACAGAATGATTTTGCTAAGGGGTAATGTGAGTTATTCTCTTAACTTGGTGTTTTTTGTATCTATTCATCGAACGTAGTTATGCAGGCGCAATAGAAGATTTTTTTTTTATTTCCTTAAACCCGTAAAATTTAACATGAAAACAAATTATGCAACTGAATACAACCATCGGTAATAACTTTGAACGCACTCTTTGAAAAATAAATATTTTTTTTCGAAATCGATTCGAACATAAACTGACACAACCTCGCGGCGGCACGGCTTTGGAATAAACGTTTGTGGTTATTTTGTGATACAGATTATTTTAAAATAAATCCCTTCACTTAAAATGTTTGTGAACAAAAAGAATATGTATTGTGAAAGAGATACTCCATAATGATTCAGCTATTCGTACTATTTACAATTGGAATCAAAAATACGCGCAACTAAACTTCACAATACCGTCTAGTATCAACAAAAAAATGATGGACGACCAATACGGCTTCGACATAAATCTTGATTTTTTAGATTCATCCACCTCAAATATCAAACCAAATGTAGAAAACACTGCAGTATATCAACAAGACCAAGAACAACCTGATTTGGATATAGAATCACTTGCCACCCGAATCGCTTCTGTTAACGAACTGACCATACAACTGAAAACAGCAAAACGTGAATATGTCAAACTTCAGAAGCAAATGCAGGATCTTAGCGATTCAGCTATGTCTATTCGATGCATGTATGAGCGAGAGAAAGTGGAGAAGGCTAAGTATGCGCTATTATCCAAAGAGTTGAAAGAAAAGTGTGAAATTGCTGAGTCTCAGTTGACTAATAAGACTCTACACTTTGAGCAGTTGACTTCGCAGTTTGAACAGTCTGCACCAAAGGGGCCAATCTCCTATAACGAACTCGCTTTAAGATATCAACGACTGGCTCTGCAGCTGGATGAGGATAAACAGCTTAATTCCAAGGAGAAAATATTGCTGCAACAGATTCAAGTGTATATGGAATATAAGAAGTTGACTGCACTACCCGCGTTTAAGAAGAGGTCTAATGTGAAAGCGGAAACAGAAACAACTTGCGCAATTGTATTGCCTATAAAAAAAGAAACGCGTAACCAGGGAACACAGTACACAAAATATACCACAGCAAGGGGTACTAGTCCACCGGCCAAGAGTCCACAGAGGGAGAAACGGACTCAAGGCACTCAGTACATATCATCTACGACTACCCGAGGGACCAGCACGTCTACGTTTATAAAGCAGCACACTATTGGAACAAACTTCCCAGAGGTGGTACCGGTTTCTATCGAGGATATATTTAAAGAAATGATTTGCAATGTTTCGCCTTTAAGCCCGATGCGCCCAAGTTCTCCACCGGTGACGGAAATTGAATCGCCGCGTATGAAAAAGATGGATATGAAATCTGTAGGCACCATCACCGGTCTGAAGAATGTCCGCAAACAAATAGACTACGTCCCAGTTAACATTAAATACTCGGACTCAAGGCCTCCGTCAAGGAATATGAACGATCGGATAAAGAGCGAGTGGCCATTCATGGGTATGCCATCAATGAATCCATTCTCTGGGTTGGGCATCAGTCCACCGCCGATGCACAGCACTGTCGCAGAGCTCTGGAGTATGTTGGGACACACAATCTTCGCCCTCTTGCAGAATGGCAATAGTCAACTCAATACCATGCACGCAAATGTCGTCAATGATCGCCTTCGGAATATTAGTGCTGACATGAACAGAAGGAGGGATCAGCCCAGAGCCAACGATGAGCGGATGCGCGAAGGGAATAGCTACTTCGGCGAGGACAGAGGTAAGTTCAACAAGAGGCTGTGTTCAGATGCTCTTAACGTATTAACTTGTATTTCAGACTATGCACCCTCTACCAAAAATACGGGGACCAGCCCTGTAATGGATATGGGAAGTTCGCAAGACTTTAGGTTCGATGGGACTTACATGAATTCTGAAGCGGCGCCGCCTGCTTTTGTCTCAGTAAATAGCAATCAAGGAAAGGACAACCTACCGGTGGAGATACAGAAGATTTTGCTCAACAAGAATGTTCAAACTAATGAAGCCAGCGAGAGGACGTCATCACGAGTAGACGACATCCTACAGCTGTTTCCGCAAAACACCCACTCCTTAGAGAACCGAAAGGCCATTAAGAGGCTTCTAAAGGCGTCCAAACAGGAGCGGACACATAAGAAAATGCCGTCCGTGGTTAGTGAAGATGGCGAATGTTCTCCGGTTTTAACTCAAACCAATTGGGATCTATTTGGGACATCAGGCGAGGAGTCCAACCACAATGGCTGTAGTTCGACTAGTCCTTTCCAGAGTCCCAATACTCGCACCTTAGGAAGCTCGTCAGGGGGTTCATCGACCATCAGAGAGATGCCATATGAGCCACCAAAGAACGATGTTTTTCTTGGATTTGACGACGATTCGGACAAGATGTTTTGTAAACCATTTTTACCACCAAAACAAAGTCGGGCGCCGATGTCTACTAACGAAAACAAAATAAGCGAAAGAACAACGAATCAGCAGACGCCTGGCATGGAAGTGGAGAACGCACGCAGCTCATTTAGTCCGATTCCTTTAAGGGAAAACGCATCGAAGGCTAAACGAAAGCGCCGAGCAAGCAAATCTGTTTCAGAACGAGCCAACAAATTGTTCAAAACGAATGTCAGCGGTAGTGTTACAGATGTAGTTTCGCCAACAGGCTTTAAGAGCCCCGAAACGGCCCCAATTTTCGATCTACAGTTTAGAAGATCATCTTCTTTTAGTAAAATTGCAGCCCCGCTGAAAAAGCGGCCAGTTTCTTCGAATTTTAATCACATAACAGCTCAATGGCACCAGAACTCTGAGCAAACTCCAGAGGAGGTATCTTCCCCACTATTGAATGAATTTGCAGCACTAACACAAAACAAACCTCACATCAACCAATATCCTTCTAATTCCAGTAAAACTGCAATGCTAGGGAACCGGAACGAAACATGCCGCGATCCAGTGCGCCAGAAGAATTCGAACTTTCTTCAGTTCGTCAAATCTGATTCGCAATCCTCACGAGATGTGACGTCCCCAAACTCGTCGGTATACAATAGCTTTTCGTTGAGTCCAAGGGTGCTAAGTTTACCAGCAACACCTGCGCCCAGCGAAAAAAGATCCTCCCACTGCGGGACCCAGTCGGAGGGACCAGTGTCTGTGCTGAGTCGAGTGTTGAGCAGTGAATCGCAACCACAAAGCGAAAATACTTCGCCTTTTAAAGAACCTAAATCAGATGGAGAGGACAGTGTATACAGTTCAAAAAGCCCCTCTTGGGAAACTGATTGTGAGAGCAAGGTGCTAGAAGGCCAAAGTGAATCAAATTCCTGCGAATCCACTGCATGTAGCGAAGAAAACACTCTCCATTTGGCAACACCAAGAGATGGTTCTCTTCCCGTCCAAAATAATCTAAATTCACATCGGCTGTCTGCAGAGGACAATCAGTTGATTTTTAAGGGATTCAAATCGCCAGAACCAGATGAACCCGCAACACCTGCACTTTCTAACCAAATGCCAACGAACTCACAATTCCCAACAATACCGGCAGTGAGGACACAGTACTGGGACAGTGAGGGGGAAACGTCAAATTCATCGTTCGCCGATCAATTAGATGAAACTCCAGAGCAGGATAAGGAAAAAATAAAATTTAATGAAGAGGAAGAGGAGGACAAAAAACTGATCACCCTGCTCGACCAAATGTCGTCAAATTCATATGAGTCGCAGACTCCTGTCTCTGACACATGTGATAGTGATGAAGCCGAGAGCCCGCCACTGGCCGTTAAAATTTCAGACCAAGCACAAAGTCAAGGCCCGGTGCCTATCAACGAATTTAATGGATCGATGACCTCACGGGAGGAGAAACCCGCAAATACTCGGCATTCAGATGACGAGACATTCGATTCACACGAACTAAACGCTGGTCTCTCATCATCAGACAGTTCGGCAGATTTATCGATCGACTGCCCACCGTCACCCCAGCCTCATGACGCTTCATCACTTGATCTGTCGTTGCTCCTTAAGACCCCAGAAAAGAATACCGCACCCCAGTTCAAAACTCCACCAGAGAGCAGCATAAGAAACACCTCCCTCCTCAACAAAGTCCTCACAAGTTCAACAGAGAATCTCGTTGATGAGTTTCTAAATGCGAACTCGATAAAGGATGAGCCCAAATTCCAAATGTTCCTCAGCAAAATAATGGGTGAAGTGGCCCCTCCGCTAAGTCCGATATCTGTGCTGGCAACTAGTGAAACCCCACTCAACAGTGAAACAGAGAGTTCTTGCGATGAAAGCGCCGTCAAAGCACCACGCAGAAACAAGGCGAATCTACCAGCTACAGCGGCGATGGCAGTAAAGCGCTCGGCCAGGTTGAGAGCTAAAGTCGGCACGAATACAGGAAGAACTTTGCCGCTGCAAAATATACCTTTAATAGAGTTAGGCAAATACACCAAGAGAAGGATTGAAGTGCGGACCCCGCTAAAGATACCGAAGGCGGAACTCAAGCGGGAGAAGGCCGAAAATAAGGTCGACATCATTGGTAACATTCGTCTGGGGTTCTTCAAAGATTTAATGGAGGAGCATGATTCGTCGGCGGAGGCTCTTGTGATCGATAATGTTGTTAAAGAGTGTAACAGTGCAACTTATCCGACTAAATTTTTGGACCCGGTTTTGAACCGGTCAGCATATGACAATTCGGCTGATATAGCTCCAAAGCGCGAAACCATTTGCCAACAAACATCTGAGGAAGTTAACGTCGGAATTCCTGTCATTGAAGAAAGGCTGCCTAAATTTTATACACACGGAGATCTGTCTTCGATTAGCAGTCCTTCCTTAAGTACAGATCGTCACGCCACACTATTTGTCGGTCAGATATTGGAGCAAACTAAGGAGGGAACTTGGCAACCCAAAACATTCGATTCAATCTGCTTCGACGAATGTCCCGCTTCACCACCTCCACAAGACCAAGTGCCCGAGGAATCACACGTCACCCGGCAGTGTGCCGAATCCGCGCCATTGTTGGGAAGACCTACCAGCAATCTATCTGTGATATCCCACATTATAGCTAATTACAATAAGAATTATCACAACCTCATCAAGCCGGACCTTCAACCAAAGAAACTCAATGAACTCCAGTCGGTTATAATTGACTTCATGAAAGGCTTGTGTCTAATTATGGACACTGTGCGCACAGTGGACACCCTGCTTAGCCTGACCACATGTGAAAAACTAATCGCAACGGCCCTCGTTTCCGTTGCCAAAACCGCGCCACGACCAGAAACCGAAGTGCCGCCTCCAGTTCCAGATCATTACATCAGTCAGGCACTAGACAAACTTCTCTGTCTTATCGAACAGCTTCACCATCAGTTGCCAGGCTTGCGAAGGAGCATCCAGGCCGTCATAGAACAGTCGCTCTTCTCATTCGCCAAAGAAATCATACCTCTCGAAGTCCTGATGAACCTAACCCAGTTCTACCTGGCCACCATAGCTGAACCCACCGCAACCAGCAACCCGGCAAGACTCTTCATCTGCAAGTGTCTGTACTTCTACAATCAAAAGGCCACCCCCATGATCTACCAAACCCTGTGCGTGTATCCATCTGTGCTGCCAAAAAGGGATGACGCCACATACGACCGTTCTGATGCTCTCATCAGCGCCATACAATGCCTCTTAATGAGCACCTTCTACGACATGGAGAAGACCGACTTGAAAACAAAGCAGATGTTAACCAAATTGCGCAATTTCTATAACTACGAGAGCTTCAAGCCACCACGCGACGAGTTCCTCGACAATCTGATAGCCAAGATTCGCGCTGGTCGAATCAAAAACGTCTCGTACGCTTTCGCGTTAATCTGCAAGCGCATGGACCAGAGAAACGCAGAGAAAGCCGTCCTTGGCGAACGACTATTGCCTCTGGCGAATGAGTACTATCAAGCGCTTGGTCAAACCCACGATAATGATGTGAAGATTGCATGCGTTCTCGAGTGCATTTCGTTTGTAATCAAACCCTTTGCCGTGGAAACGGATATCTCGCCGTACGTCAACCTGTTTGGGCGATTTTTGAACGCCTCCGATCGGCAAATAATACAGGAAGCTGCCTTGGCTGCCCTACTTCGCACCATACGCTTCGGATATGTGAATTGTTTCAATGCTATTTACAACTTCAAGCCCAACTACGAGTTGGCCGATGAGACTAAGGCCATGCTTCGATCGTTTGTGTATAAGAAAACCTTGCTTTTCCTGAAGAGACTGGAGCACCAGGCGCGCATGTTGGGCTCCATCTAATTGTAAAGATGTTTGTTCTCTATTTATTTTTGTTAATTGAATTCTTTCTTGTAAATATGGTTACTATTAGTGGTAAGGTTTTAGTTATTTAAAAGAAGCACTCGGTAGGTGTAGTCCTACAAACAAATTCTTTTTTAAACGATTGTTGTTGAAGTCGAGGTTTTGTAAGAGTAAATACAAAAACAAGAAATGATGGACATTTTGTGTTATTTCTAAATATTTACATTGAATTGTTTACAGGTGCAGTGTGAAAAGGTAGTTTTTTTTTTCTAGTGATTGAGTGTTGCTGACAACTTCATGGGATCTATATTTGATATGGATTGATACCACACCAATCCTATAAAAGTGCTCGTTTGGGGTCTGATTCCGTTCGATTACATATTCAAATTTTTCCCGAAAAAACAATTGAGCAGAAGAGCGTTTTCATTTGCTCTTCGATTACTTTGCCTCTCGATGAAAACAGTTTTCGCGCAATCTATTGACTAAAGAAGTTCACCCCTATCGAGATATCCGTTTGGAAAAAATTCCGATACGAAAGTCAAATCTGATGGGAACTAAATTTGCGTTCGAAGTATCCGTTTCGGAACAAAATTAATGAAGCACATAAACGCGTTCATTTCACATTAAAATATTCCGCAGCAATAAGTTGTCGGAGAAAATTTGCAGTTTCGTTGTATCAGAACGGATAACTCGATTGGAATTTCTCCGATTTCGTACAAATCGGAGAAAACTCCGTTCCGAACGGATACCTCGACAGGGATGATTTTCAGAGTGGTAGGTTGTGAGCTGTGCCACAAACATTTTTTTCTTTTTTTTTTGCATCACTTCACTTTTAACTCACGGCATCATCACTTGCAGGTTGACATAAATGAGACGGTCCTTCGAATCTACCAAGGGCGCGCAGTTCCGTTAATATCGGATCATATCATCCACCGGCAAACTCCACTGCGGATTGAAGTCTTTATGGGAAGCATTGATGCATCTGTAGAATGCCTACGAAACACCGACGCCGTCATTGCCATAGAAGTGTAATTTATTTTACCCGTTAAGAATGAGCAAATCTTGAATTAAACACTTTTCCTAGAATCGAGCACCTTTATCCGGATGTCCTGGAAAATGTACCATACAACGTCTTTGGGTTCATCCAACCCAAGTTAGCCATTTTCTCGACACCAAATTCGGACTACAATGTCCTGTTCACTCCTCTGGAGAATGGCTTCCGCCATTACGATCACAAATTTGAATGGTCACAGCAGCAATTTAAGGATTGGTAAGTTTCAGCAATTATATATTTTCAAAGCACAAAGGTTTTGGTAACTAAACTATCTGTACAGGGCTCTTAATATATGTGACCGTTTCCCCAACTATCGCGTTGCTATATTGGGCGTTGGAGAAGTTCCTCTTGACACTCCCGATCTTGGTCCAGTAAGTCAGATCGCACTGTTCGTCCGTAAGGACGTACTAGGCATGCCGTTGGAAAGAGATTTGGAGGAAATTCCTGCCGACCACTCCCCCGATATAGAGTACCAAGAAATCTACGCCGTTGACTTTCCCATGTATCGCGATGAACGCACACTGGAGCAGAAGATTTTCAACGAAGCCACTTTCTACATAAACCAGTACAGGACCGTTAAATTGTATCACAATCCAGAGAGGCTAATCTATCAGATTCCAGTCGAACTGATTTTAGAAAATATACAACCAATTACAGAGTCAGCTGATGAATTGAGACGTATACTGCTGGACAAGGGTCATGTTATTGAGGATGGGTTTGTTATACTTCCGGAGGACGATGATAACAGAATGGAGAGACGTTGGTCAGATGACGATGATTCGAATTACGATTTCGATATCTATGAGGACAGCGAAGAAGAAGAAAACACCAAATCCAGCAATTTTTCAAACGGGTTTGGTGATGAAGCTCAATATGAGGAGGAAAGGGAAGAAGAATGCTGGGACTAGAAGAGCACAAATTCAAATCGAATCTCATTTGTACATTGTTTGCTTTCATTTTCCATACAAGCGACCACATGTATTTTAAAATGTTTAATAAATCCTGCGATGTAAGAATTCGTTCTCGACGTGACTCATTTAATAAATTTGATAAGTTCATCCCCGGAAAGGGGATGACGGATACCTACCATAGACAAATCATATTGTCTCTGATACCTACATTCATACTTGTTTTCCATTAAGAAAAGTTCGACGAAAACACAAATTCTCCAAATTGCAATGAGAGCCATTGATGTGTGTTTAAATAGAGGGGTTGAGGACAAAGATGGCTATCGTGAAAATATCATCCTCAGACTCCCTTCTGGCAGTGCAGTGAGATGTTTTTGTAAGGGCTACCATGTCTTGGTTTTTTGTCACAGTTTGCCACAGAACAATGTATGAAAATATAATTGATGTAAGAAGTGGGGTTAAATTCAACCGTTGACGTTGTGCTGGTAAGCTGACAGCATTGGCGACTTTTTTTTTGTTACAACATTTAATAGCTTATTGAAATTGAAATGCATTTAAACCTATAAAGAATTATTGTAACGTAGTTGTTTCTTATTTTACGACGTATCTGCCTGCGCAGATTTAGAGAAGTACTTGTGGCGGAACTCTTAACAACAGAAAAGTTTGTTGCATACCTGTTTTCTCTTAAGGCAGTGTCTCTTGGTAAGTACTTGAAATTGCAAAGACATGGAATGGGGGAAAAGAGCAAATATAGAAGAGCTCTTTTTATGTTTTCTATGTTTCATTGAGTGCACTTCCAAGTCAAGTCTTAACACCACAGAAGACAGAAGCCCTGAACTCCCCACCACACAAAATCTCAGAATGAAATGTTTGTTGTGTTATTAGAAACATATTTTTCGCTCTGCGATCTGAAATTATGCAGTTATGCATGCGAAATATAATTCATATTTACTGTAGAAAACCAAAAAAAAAGCAACAGAAATCCAAAACTCACATAAATGGTGTCTACCACTATTAAAAAAGTCCTCCAACGAATTTCATTGAACAGAGCAACTCTGAATTTTTGGGCACTTATCTCGGATCTTCGATGAAAAACGCCATAAGTCTGACAGCTTGTAGGTCTAGATCGATGATCACATGAACAGTTTTTTTTTCAGTGTACGTCTATGGAGCGGAATGCGACGAATCTTGTTAAGAAGTTCGTGACTGAGTACTTAAGTTGACAATTCGAACATATATTTTCGCTTCAGGGTACATCTAGTACAAACCAATCTAATGGACTTAAGATAAATAGATTTTAAACTACATATTCATATTGAGGTTGCGCTCGCGACTGACGTATTCCAATATCAAAGACTTTTTCGCTGAGTTTGTTAATGTCGTTTTCCATTGGGCAAAAAGAAGCGTCCGGGAGAGTCCGGAATTGAAAAATTCACTTCTGAAACCGTTCCATTGGCACAAAAAATACTCTTCTGGTGAATCTGAGAAGAGAATTTCACTTCTCGATTTGAAGTCAGAATCCACTCAAGAAGCACTCACACAAGTGTAATTTATGTATTTTATACAAGTCAGCTGACAGCCGCCGTAGATTATTTTTTGGCATTTAACCAATACTATTATGGATTCTTTCAGAAGCTGTTTTGTTGTTCCATTGGATTTCAGAATGAGTGGATCCCCGAGTGAAACCAATGGAAAACGACATTAAGGTGACAATTCGAACATATATTTTCGCTTCAGGGTACATCTAGTACAGACCAATCTAATGGACTTAAGATAAACACATTTTAAACTACATTTATTCATATTGAGGTTGCGCTCGCGACTGACGTATTCCAATGTCATCGACTTTGTCGCTGAGTTTGTTAAGTCTAACGGTCAATTGGTTCAAGAAAGCATCCAGAGATGATCGAAGAAGCCGCAATGTGAGTTCTCGAAGCTGCCACAACTAAATTCAGTTTGTAAATATGAAACTAATGTGGTTTTCCATTGGGACAAAAAATCAATTTTTTTTTTATTTGGCTCACTTTTTGCAGATCTCGATATTTTTTCAGATTTACACATACTGCCACAAACACCAATGTACTTCGCACAGCTGTTTTACGTCATTTTAAGAAGTTTGTTTTAAAACGAATGCGCAAAGTTTCGTGAAAACCAAAATAAAGAAATACATAAATAGCCCTGGAGAAATTATTATCTTTATCTAGAAACTATGAATCACCGAAACAACTCCATTTGTATTTACAACAGGGGAAACATTTTTCAAGTCGATTTCCATAGTTGATTTTTCCAAAAACGAATGCAATTTCTACAGCTGATATTGCTGTCATATAACGCACTAATCCATTGACAAAAGCAGATCAATGTCATTGCATGATCCATAAGCAGCGTTAAATCTGAGATCTGAAAAAAATATCTGGTATAAACATAAATTTTGAAGAAAAATGTCAGAAATCTGATATTTGTTTGGTGTCAATGGCCCTTTTATAGAGCCATCTTAAATAGGTTAGTAGATATGTTATTTATGCTGGCAGCTTGGTTACCCACAAAAAAAGATCTTAGAATGAAAATTTGTATAAAAATATGTTTATTCAGTACAAATATTTACACAACACGCATACCTGTACAGGCAATTCCAAAGTATAGTTTATCGCAAGTATATTTCGGTTTAAAAGTATTCACCAAGGAAACAAACAACAATCGTAATATGCATCTATCGATCAAACCGTATCCGTGGCTGTAGGAAAACTGTGTCAATTTTAAATGTTAGCGCCTATGAATATATGCAACTTGTGGTTAATTTACGGACGGTTTAACAACGTGCATCAATTTGGTCGTATTTTGAGCAATCACTTGCAAGGTACCCTCATTTAAACAATAAAATTAAAACTACTTCACATGGCAGACGTGCTCACGAGCACTTCCACACCACTATAGCCAAATTGCCTCCGAAAAATAAATACAAAATATTTTTCGTCTCGTATGACACTTCAAAGCCAAAACCCTCGCCCACCACTACGTGCCAATAGGTCCCAAACTTCTTATCCATAGTTTCCTTGATAACCTTTGCCGCTGTCTAAATCATAAAATGCAATAAATTATTCAAAATAGGCAGTCTCTGTGCCTGACTTCATCGTGTCCTTACCTCATAATTGGATGCATATTTCTCACAGGCGGTAATTGTCAGTTCGATAGTCTCATTTCGCATTTCCTCCATCATGTCCGTGTGCTGTAAAACCCAGGAAGTTCATGTTTCAAGTCAACAAATTTAAATTTAATGCTTACCTTGACAAGCGGATATACGTGAACGATTTTCTTTTCGCCTGCCTCTTCCGGTTTGCCACCCTCCTCGGCCATTGCTTATGCGACCGTTCGTCGTAGCCCAAGGAGCCACACGGAGCACACGAATATTTATTTGCAAAAAGTGATACGAAAAATAACAACTTAAAACAATTGACAGATAAAAAAATAAATAAATTAGGGGAATAAACAATCCTTGCGTCTGCCGCTTGCCAAATTATACTCGTCGATTGAGAGGATATGAGTCGAACTGAAAGCATATTACGATTTACGGCCAGCCGGAGTGCATCACTTTTAGATGGAAACTTCGTCAATCAACAGTTACCAAAGCGCATGCGGTAAGTGGCAACATATTTTGAAAACAAATTGCATGTGGCCGGGACAGCACCCCCTTGCTAAATGTACGACAAAATGCCTCTCTTTCTTTGGGGAACTTGTCCTATGTCTGGGAATAGTGGTAGTTTTCGAGGGATGAATGATTACTGTGCTTGGCTTACTCCCTTCGGTCATTAGTATCACCCTCTGTGCCAAGTTGACTGATGAATCCCACAAAAGAGATGTCGAAAGGCAGGCAGGGTGGAATTGCAACAGTGCGAAATGGTGTGCTTATATGGACGCGGTCGGTACTTACTTGCACACCCCCCTTCTCAAATCAAATTTAAAAGTCGCATTTGAATTGTGTGTCGTCGAACTGTTAATGTTAATACGTGTAGGGGATTTGAGCGTCGTCGCTTTTAAGAATTGATTTACAAAGTTTCCGTCGCCCATTTCTTTCTTTAACACGTTCGCGGACACATGATTTTCGGTTGGGAACGCTAGAATGACACACACATATCTCCGACATTTTTAGAGATATTTTATGTTTTGTAAAAAGATAAAAATGATTCCGCAGGTCACAGTGAAGTGAAAATTGGACTCCGGTAGGACAAATAATGCTGGTGTATGGACATATAATGTATTTCTAGTCGGGGTATCCCGTCTTGTCATAGCAGACCTAAAATTCTTTGACGGCATATGCCGTCATGACCCGTTACTTTCCTTAACCATTGACGGCATATGCCGTCTTGTCCGCGAACGTGTTAAGTTGAACCATACCCGTCATTTTTGTATTTGTCAGTTGAGTGTTTTTTTCATTTCCACATACCTACATACCTACGAGTGAGAAAAAGTTTGCAAAAGCTAGTGCGGAAAAGGTGCTCCATTGTTTTTATGACAATCTTGTTGGCAGGCCATTAATAATTGCTGATCACTTTTAAATTAATTCCGTGTAATAAAACGTTACGCTGCCATATTTTAATAAACACGAAATAACCAGTGTTAACTCGGCCTTAGAAAACTACTTTATCGACTCTAATGAATGAGCACATCATCTATCATGACTAATCACACCTCACAAGTCACAACCAACCGCAGCTACATTTCATATACGAGTATTCAGAACAAACTCACGCGCATCTTCGTCTCATATAACGATAACAAAACATATGGAGGAAATGAGCGCCTATATCCAGAGCCACACCACCATATCCAGATTCACCGTACACACACCGTGCCCGTGCGGTGTACGACGCTCGTCGCTGTCGCATGATATCATGTGAAATGGAACATGCTACGTGAATGAAGCATGGGTATGTATGGTATCGTACATATGCTTTTATTTACACTACAGTAACAGGCCAAAGCAATTCGTCGCTGAAGTGAAGTCTGGCGGTGGTGGAAGGTGGATTCTTTGGAATTTCTCACAAATTGCAGCTATGGAGAGAATTCTAATTAAAAAAGTTAAGGAAAACGACGTTCTTTACAATACCAAATCAACTTATTATCGTGATTCAGATGTGTGGCAGCAAACTTGGCAGAAAATCGGAAAGGAATTAAATCTCAGAGGTAAGCGAATTTAGAATTTAGAAATGAGTTGAGTTGAGATGAATCAAGTAGAAACGTTGTGTGCTTCGTCATACATAGTTCAGCGTTGTATTATGTACATACATTTTTCGACTTATTTTATTTATTGTGTGGTTTTTGTTGTTGTACGCTTTTGTTAATCTGCTGGGTTTTTATTTTTTTTCTTTTGTGCCAGCCAGTCTACACTATCTGGGAAGAATTGTACCCCTTATAAATGATAATAAATAACAAACTTACCCAATATGTAGGTTAGGTAGTCAATGAGTTATCTATTGCAGTTTTCGTTGGGTTAAAGTATGTCCGGTCAAAGACGGTGAGGTAAGGTAGGTTTGATAGATGTAGGATCGTCAGGTTCGAACTTTTATTTAAATCCATGTTTATGTGGTTTTCGATTGGGCTTCTTCAGATTCGCTCTCAGATTTCGTGTGTCTAATTGAACATAAAAACGTCACTTGCTCTTTTTTGTGTTGATATTAGTGCGGTTCGAATATGTGTAGCCTTCGACACTTTTCTAAGCATTTTGCATTCACTGCTTAAATTTTCTATTAAAACATTATAAATGTTGGTGACACCACTGTTGGTAACTTGTGTTGTTCATAAGAGCTGTTATAATATGTGGGACTAATGCGCTGCATACTTTATAGGCTGAGTTCACGAACACTCATTAACAAACCTACTTGACTATAATAGGCGTGTGTTTTTGAGCTTCGTTCTCAGCAAAGCAGTAAAGTAATATTATCATCACACAAATTACAAGAATTACAATAGCTACTGCTGAAAATCCTACTTTATAGTACATTTACCCGCACCTAAATTCACATTTCGAAATCCAGTTTGGCGTTACCACTGAAACTTCAACTTTTCAAATGACAGCTAGTGTCAGAATTCATTACTGGTCTTTTTTTCTGTTTAGAAGTCGGAAGTGGTTAAACCTAAAGAACATTTTTTTAGCTACGCATATTAATTTAAACATGAATTTAAGTGCTAATTCAGATATATTACACATATTGTTGACTCAATATAGAGGTATGGAGTTCGCGATGAAAAGTTATTGATTTGTTGACAGCTACTTTTTTTTTGTCAGTGGGCTGAAAAGTCAATAAATGACGTGCGGAATTTGTAAAGAGGTTTATTCGATTTGACAAACTTACAAATGCAGCGACGAAATTCAACATTTCACTAAAATTCAATATTTGGAAATGTTGGAAAATGTATGGCAAAATGCTGGACATTTGGGCTGAAATGTTGAATTTAGCCTAGATGCGGTGTGAATGTACTATTACTTTGCTTTGCTGAGAACGAAGTTCAAAAAAACAGACCTAATATCAGCGTTGTTTATCAGAACAAAATTAGAACCAACAATTCGAAAAAAATTAGGCAATCGATTGATACAACAACACGACAAAGTACTAACTTGCTAATTTAATTCCTATTATTGGTGTTCCTGATGCAAATGCTACCATTTTGAACAAACTTTCTTCAGTTATTTAAGAAAAAAATACACATGAAGTCGAAGTTAATGATATCCAACAGCGGAAAATATACAACCATGTTAGTCCTATATAAAATATCTCCAAATAATTTTATTAAATTATTCGCCTTTTAAAAATATATTGTAATAATAACAAACCAATAATGATAAAATGTGGTATTCAGCATTTTTTTTTCGTATGTTTTCGCATGTCGCACTGATTCTAATTGACATAACGCCGATAGGTAAACAAAATGGCGGAGTTTGAACATTTTTTGAAGTGGTCAGCGGCAAAAGAATGGCGAGTCGGGGATCTCCGTCTCAATAAGATTTGTTTATGCTTCTCACTGCCCTTATAAATAAAACTCCCGGGAAAAACAAAATCGAACACATCAAAAATGAAACGCACAAGCAAATGTTTGCAAGAAGCTCCTTACTGGCTTTAAAAAATATGTAGGTGAAATTGCACTCCTAATAATAAGAACAAATCAACTTTTTTTATTTCAGCCAATGAAGCCAGATCTGTATGGGACAGGTTGAGAAGGTGCTTCATTAATGCACGCAATAGGCGTCGCATTAAAGAACACGAATCCGGTGTCACGATTCATCCTTGGAAATATGAACGGGACATGGCATTTCTTTGGCCATATATAGAAAGGAACCGAAGAACTGTCGACTTTACCAGATCCGACGGTACCACATCATATGACAACGTCGATTTAGAAACGGAAGATGCCGATAAGTTTTCTGTGTTTGATATTATTCCTAACGATAGTTCTGACATTGTTAAGCCCAAAATCGAAGAAATCAAGGGCAATAGTCCAGATCCAGAACCTTTGTCATATAATGGAATGGACGATATACATACTCCAATGGTAGAGACTATGCTGGGAAGTCAAAAGGAATACCACCAATACGATGATATATCTGAGAGAATGGATTATAAGACAAAACGTGTGGTGCACGTGCAGGACAATTCATTTTTAGAAATGGACGAAAGTGATTTATTCTTTATTAGTATGTCGAAAATGGCCAAATCTCTTCCAGTTCTCGAGCGGGCAAAAGTTAAACTTGCTGTAAGCAATGCTGTGCTGCAAGCTGTAATCACCTTTCACGAAAATGTAAATCCTTCTTAAACTAAATAAACGGCTAAATATTAAGAAAATTAAAGTGTGTCTTCATTTAGTTAGGTAGGTACCAAGTTGGTCGGCCGCAGTGTTATAAGATCTGTTTGAATTGAAATAATCACAATTCGATTTCATGCTTGGAAGAAAATCATCTTTAGTTCCAATTTCAAATAGGAATCCAGCCACGATCGGCTGACATTTAAGTAACAAATTATAAGTAACTGTGAGCTAAACTAAAATGGCCTCCACATCATAACGCGAAACCTTAATACTCAACGAGGTTATTTTAATTCTACTTTAATTTTAACTGTGTAGATATGACGGCATGTCAAAATATTTTCCATGTACAAGGAAAAAAAAAAAGTTTGTCAGAAGTGGGATTTGAACCCACGCCCTCAGAGAGGACCAGAACGCTCATTCACCTATTCTATAGGCAAGATTGCTCTTGAGTCTGGCGCCTTAGACCGCTCGGCCATCCTGACATATAACAGGTATTGGCTAAACTTGTATCAGATATTGAGTTGTAGCAAATTAATTTGTTTTGTATGCTATGCAATTATGGACTAATTTACTGGAAATGTATTTTATTTTTTATGTCACAAACCTTCGTAGATGTTTTCTAGTGTCATGGGTATTTATTAATATCTTTGCAGTATCCCGAGTACCGACTGATGTAGATTGCTCTTTAATGTCGTTTTCCATTGGGAAAAAAAAGCGTCCGGGAGAGTACGGAATCAAAAAAATCACTTCTGAAACCGTTCCATTGGCACAAAAAATACTCTTCTGGTGATTCTGAGCAGAGAATTTCGCTTCTCGATTTGAAGTAGGAATCCACTCAAGAAGCACTCACACAAAAAGTTTAATTTATGTATTTTATACAAGTCAGCTGACAGCCGCCGTAGATTATTTTTTGGCATTACACCAATACTGTTGTGAGTTCAATCGGAAGCAGTTTTGTTGTTCCATTGGATCACAGAATGAGTGGATCCCCGAGTGAAACCAATGGAAAACGACATTATAAACTTGATCGTAGAAAGCATTTACAACAAATCACGAATTGCGTTGACGTTCGCGCATAAGTTCACAAAATTCTGCAATAAACACTTTACGTGAGCTGTGTTCTCATTTGGTTTAATTAAACAACATTTAGCAACGGTGATTTAGCACTAAGAATAAAGCGATGCGTTTGTAAACAAACCCGCTATTCCGAATGGATAAGGCAGGTGCATGGAGTAATGAGTTGTTCGTTTATTAAACACCCTCGCCGACTTGCATCTGATCATCATGCCGCAACAATCTCTTCCGTTAAGTAATAAAAACCAAAACAAACTTGTTTGAATATATATGTATTATGTTTAGTATGTATTTTGATTTAATTGATAATAATTAATTAAATAATACCTTTAAGACATTTTAATGAATTTCGCTCGGTTACATTGATTTACTTATTTTTGTTCTATTGTTTTGTTTAATTTTAGTTAGTATCGTAGAAAATTTTGAATATCAAATGCTTATAGTGTGTATGCATCGATTTAATCTGTTCTTTGTCTACAACGTTTTTTGTTTATCTACTTAAAATTATGAAAAAAAAAACCGACGCAACATTGTCAATTGTAGCCAAACAGCAAAGTAATAATTGTGGAAACAAAAAACACTTCTAGCCATACGAATTGCTAGGAACATAAACTATTAAAATTATTTATTGCAATCTGATCACTATAATATGTACAATATAAGATGATTATAATAATAGATTTGATTTTCTTCCTACCTAACATTTAATAACATGAATTAATTAAATTAATACAGTAATAATAATAAAAATGCAATAAATACACAGAAAATACAACTCTTTGCTTCTGTTTTTTTTTTATCTTTTTTAGTTTCCCGCCAATGTAATCTGAAGAAGAACTTTGCGTAGTTTTAGATTAAGGTACATTTTCTCTTGTTTACTGAACACCTTTTCTGTCACAACAGTTAAACATAAGTAAGCAATTCCAAATACATTTACAAACAAAATATTTTTGTCTTAACACTTCAACAATTTTTTTTTTTTGTGAGAATTTTTGTTTCTTTTCTTTAACAATTTATGTGTTACCAAACGCCATAGGAGTCCATTTCCTGCTATAGCAAATTGTTTATATGTCCAAGCTGGAAAGAGAGAATACAATTGAGTTCAGACTGTCAAATGACGAAATTGTTTAGGTACACGGAAATAAGTACGTATTGATCTCAGAAATGACTGAAACGATCATAAGGGATAAAACATGTAGGTAATAACTTTCTTTTTATTTATTTATGTTGATTTAATGAAGTAACAGGTTTGGTTGCCGGACTCTAGATTCCCCTCTAAGCCCTTATGCACGCCCCGACTGCATCACGACGGAGTTCGTCGAGAGTCGAAAGCAAAAAATTAAACTAGCCACATTGAAAGAGATTTTTTACAAGAACTGCTGAAAGAATAAATAGGTAACAAGGCAGTCAAAGACAGCGCTCTAGTCAACTCTTTTCTATGTAGAAGACACATCTGCTACTCTTACTTTTGGTCGTGAGTAAATATATCTTAATTGAGTCGGACGTGTTTTTATTTTCTCTGGTGATTTAAATCGTATTTCAACTTTCCGTTTATTTTGCATGCCATCACCAAGCAGCTAAAGAGTTGCAACGAACACTGGCAATAGGTTTATATGAGGAGCGGCTGGGAGTCGAACCCGATTACCAAACTGATTCCATATGATAAAGTTAAGAACAAAACAACGCCAAATAACCACTTACTAATGATCTTCTCTGGTGCTCCTTTTCAAGCGCCACTTGCGTCTGCTGCGGTGTGAATTTTAACACGGCAGATATAACTTTAACCAGAGTCTCATTGTTGCCATTCATGGTTCCGGTCAAATACTGGAAAGAGAAAGAATTGTTAAGGTGTGCCGTAAGCATGTGTGGTTATTTGTATATTTTATACCTGAAACATAATGTTCTTCAAGTATTCAAACTCCGTGTTCGCTGTTATTCCTTCGTTATGCTGCATGGATACCTGAAAGTTAGAAAGTAACACAAATTTGTCAAAAATAAATATTTTAATCATTGGTATGCCAGTAAAAGAAACTACAGCGTATCAACAGGAACGAATCCAATTAATTCCGCTTCTTGTGTGTCGTCCAATCATTGTACTCACCAGTGTTTCATCCAATTGACGCGACAGCTTTTCATTTTGTGACTTCAGCCTCTCGTTTGACTGCTCCAAGATTAAGTAATTTTCGCATTTCTGCTCCAAGAAGAGGTTCCGATTGGACACATCCTGCACGTCATGCATTATAGTCTTTAGCTTTGATTCGAGCTCATGTTTTTCCTGTTGAATTCGATCGGAATCTGCTGCAGCTTCCGGTGCTGCTGGTGGACCGGCTGAACTGTTGCGTTCATTTAACTTCTCACTCATATGTTTGGCGTTCGTCAGCAAGTCGTCAATTTCCTCTGTGAGGTTAGCTATCTCCGCTCGCGACTTGTATTGGAGATCCTCCAATTCCCTTTGTAGCTGTTCGTTAATTTTTCTCAAATTCTCCGACTCTTGTTGGCTTGCTTTGGCGGTTTCAGTAGGCGACTCAACCTTTATCGGGATAGCTCTTTCTGCCAGTTCCACTTTCAAGCTCTCAATCTGCTTGAGCAGCTCGTTCTTTTCGTCCTTCATGGTGTCCACCTTCTCGATCTCCTTGTTCAGTTCATTAACTTCTTTGTTCAGAGTCTCAACGGTGCTATCACTGCGTTCGAGTTCAACACGCAAACTGTCCAGCTGTTGCTTGCTTAAGGCCTCCGCAGTGGCTAGTTGATCGATGAGTTTCAGTTTCTCTGCGGTTATTTGTTCACAGGAAGATATCACTTCACGTAACTCTTTCTCTGCATCGGCAAACTGTTGCTGGCAGTGGAGTAGTTCCTTTTGAATGTTGTCATTCTGTTCTGTGATGAAGTTCGCATGGTCCGTCTGACGGGTTAGCTCAGCACGTTCCTTTTCCAGAGTTTCCGTCATTTTCTCCAATTGTTCTTGGGTTCTGAGGATCTCCTTGCACTTGACAGCCAACTCGTTGGCGTGCTTCTCTTGGTTCTCGTTAAGTACATACAGCTCGCATTGCTGGGAGTTGATCTTCTCCCTCAAGCCGGCGATTTCTAGTGCTACATTGGCACGGTCTTCACTCTGCTTTCGTATGTCGGCCTGTAGTTGCTGGGTTAGGGTGTTTAAGTATTCGTTTTCCAGCTGAAGCTGTTCGTAGTTTTGCAGCTTCTTTTCTAGGTCGGTTGCGTTTCGGGCGGTTTGCTGAAGGTTTTGATTCTCGCTGCTTGTCTGCTGGAGGCGCGATTCCAGTTCGGCAAGCCGCGATTGGTTGTTGTTCTCCAAGGTGTCGAGTTCGGCCTGAAGGATTTTATTAGATTCTGTGAGTTTGGTCACGTTCTCATGAGCCCTCTTCACTTCAGCAGTCAAAGTGGATATATGTGACTCACTTGCGGACAGCTTCTCACTCAACACTTGTTGATGCCTGCTTTCTGCTTCATCAATTTGATTCTTTGCATCGTGGAGTTGTTGTTGATGCTCGTGTAATTTTTCTCTCAATGCAGATAGTTCCTCGTTTGTCGTCTGAAGCTCCGCTGATTCTTTCTTTTCGGACTCTTCAAGTTTTTGATGCAGCTCCTTGACTTGATTTTCGTAAAGCTTCAGTCGTTCGCCAGACTCAACGAGCTGATTTCCCAAATACTCTAGTTTTCCATTGAGTGCGCTTGCCTGTTCATCAAAGAGTTTAGACTTTTCTTCCGATTCAGCCAATTGCTTGCGCAAGCTCTCAACCAACTGCTTGTTCTCCTCCAGAGCTCCACTAACTGTCGTGTCACTCCGCAAGCTGACAAGCTCTTCCTTTAGCAATTTTAACTCCTCATCATGGTGCTCCTTTGCTTTGACCACAGTTTCCAATTCACCACATAGTTTCTCGTTCTTTTGCTCTTCCACTCGCACCTTTTCGAGCGCGTCACTCAAATCCCCGCGGAGGTTATTTAAAATCTCACTTAGGTTGTTGTTCTCCCTTGTTAAACTGTCTATCTCCTCTTTGAACGCTGTCATCTCATCCTCCAGACACTTGTTTGAGTCCAAAACACAAAGCTTCTCCTTCTCCTTTGATTCGCATTGATCCTGTAAAGATCTGTACTCGTGCTCCATCAACTCCTTGGCGTTGTGTAATCTCGAATTCTCATCCAACACCTGAGACATCTTCTCGTTCAACTTTTGAATGTTGCCCTCTGCCGTTTCGTACTGCTGTTTCAAATGGCTCAACTCAATCTCGGTCTCGTTGCGCTGCCTTTCGTGCTCCGCAATAATCTTCTCCAGCCGATTGGACTTCTCCTCCAAGAGGCAGTTCTTCTCAGCCAACTGAGAGTTCTCACTCTCCACATTTTGCAACTTCTGCTCGACGATTTTCAGCTTCTCTTGCGCTTCACTCAGTTGCTCCATCCGGCGTTGGGTACCATCGTTAGCGTCTTGGCTCTGCTTTGTCATATTCTCGATCTTTTGCTCTAGGGAGCGCTTTTCTGCATCCAGTTCTGAGTGGGATGCACGCACTACACGCATCTCTTCCTCCATTGAACCGATTTCCTGTAGAATATTCGCCACCTGTGCCTTAAGCTCAGTTTTCTCCCGTTCGGTTTTTTCCTCTTGCTCTTGGTGATCGTGCTGCATCTGTGACAAGTTCGTCTCGTATTCTGTTATGCTCTGTCTAAGGCGATCAATTTCCTTGCCATTCGCCTCTTGCGCTTCGAGTTGTTTCTTCAGCTTGCTTAGCTTGTTGTTTGACGATTTCAATTCCTTCTCCTTAGCGGTAAGCGCCTCTTTGGCCTCCTTCAGCTGATCGTTCATCTCTGCGGTGGCTTTGTGTAAAGCCTCTTTCAGAGCGACAATGGTTTCGGACTCTGAATTCTCGCTTTGTTCGTTTATTATCTTTATTTCCGACTCAAGTTGCTTCACCCGAGTTTCGTTTTCCTCCTTTTCTCGGCGCACTTGTTCAAATTCCTTAGAGAGTTCTTCAAATTGTTTCCTTAATTCTTCATGCAATCCGCTCAAATTTTCCTTTTCTCGTTGCGCCTCATCCAATTGCTTCTGCTTGCCGTCGATTTCCGATTGAATTTCCTGCACCCTGCGTTGGGTCTCTTCCATTGTCGCTCGTAAAGTATTGTTTTCGGTCTTGGTTCGGTTCAATTCGTTGTCAACTTCCGCTAGTGCAATCTCTGATGTTTGATACTGCCGAATCATTCCACTGAGCTCATCGTTCTGCTGCCGCATGTCCTTCACACTTTCTTCATGCTCTTTCGATAAAGTCTGTAGACGCTCCTCAAGAGCAGCTACCATCTTCTCCTTAGCCACTAATTGCTGTTTGGCCTCGCTTTGCATGTGCGTCGAGGAAATCACTTTAGCCTCGGCTTCCTGCTTTGCCAATGTAATAGCCTTAAACTTTTCTTTCAATTCAGTTAATTCAACGACCTGGCCAGACAACTGACCATTCTCCTTCGAAGATTGTTGGTATTTAACTTCAACTTCGCTCAGATTAGTTTTCAATCGATTCACCTGAGTCTCCTTGCTCTCCAGCTCGGAGTAGATAGCTTGCTTTGTCTGCGCTAGCGCGATGGCACTTTCCTCCTCTTGTTTCTTTAGCAAATCAATTGTACTGGTGGCTTCTTGGAGCCTTTGGTTTAACTCTTCGATTTGGTTTAGTTGCTCGGCCAGTTGGTTTTTCAAACTTGTGACCTTGTCATCGGCCTCGATGTTTTGGTTGCTGTTTTCTATGTCAAGATTGATAAGGTTATTTGGATCGGTGATGGAGTTAGTTGTACTATTGAGTTGTATAAGCGGCTCGCTTTTGGTGAGTGCGAATATGTTTTCGGGACTCTCGCCTAGAAGTGTGAGTTTTGTTTGATACGCCTGCATCTTGCACTGCATGTCATCCATTTCCACACGGAGGGCCTCTTCCAGATGTGCCTTGGCTTGTTGTTCTAATGAGCATTGTTCTCGAAGTTCGTTTATGCGACGGATGGCCTTTTCTTGAGTTTCCACCAGCACTGACTGAAAGATAAAATAGAAATTTTAGCTAGGTCTGACGCAAAGAAGGGAAACAATAACGTAGACAAGTTTGCAATTTAGTTGAGACATATATTATTAAGGATAATACAAGTAAGGAATCATTTCAGTCGCCTGAGTATTAACATTTACAATCTGCATCTTTAGAAATTTGAAATGCAAGAAATTGTTGGGATACTCTGTCGGTTCACCATCGATTTCACAGTGCTTTCAACTGTATTTTTGTTCATCTATTTTCAGTCTACTCAGAACTGTTCTAATTTCAAATTCTTAATCAGCTACAAAAAAAGAAGTTAAAAACCGACTCAAACAATGCATTTCGAATGAGAACAATTGTCGTCAACCAATCTGCAACAAAATTGGTCAACTAAACATCTGGCAGTCCTTTCCCATGATGTAATTTGTATTGAAAATCATGAGTAACTTATCCGCCATGACAAACTGCCGCTGAAAATATCAAAAGCAATATGTGCCTAGCTAAAAAATTCCCAAAACGTTCCTTATCAAAGTGAAAGTAAAATAACAAATACCTAACCAATGTGACCTATATTATTATCATTCAGCCACATAACTATCAGTCAAGACAGCTGACTGTGCACGAAATTGATACAAAGATAAGGGACCCCGCCATTTCTAAATGGAAACAAATGATCATTAACTCACTCTAGCCTTGGTGCTATCTCTCTCCAAATCCTTGTATTTCTTAGCCAGATCTGTGTATCTCGATCGGTACTTTTGATATCTATCCAATACCTTCTTATACGCATCATACAGTTGTTCCTTGTTTATGAGATCCAGTCGAGCCGTTGCCCCTGAATCTTCCACTTCACTTGCCGAAATATCAAGATCCGATTGAAGATGATAGACCTGTACAAACAAAAGTGAATTACCATATCACAAGTCGTTACAAATTCATAGCTTGCACAATTAACTCACAGCTGCAGACTCATAAGATGGCAAACGAAACGACACATCGCTTGCCACCGATGAGTTTGACAATTTTCTTGTTCTTGGTATGGCACCATTATTCGATTGTGGGGAGATATTTGGTCCCTTTGCCCGGGCAGTCCCAAGAGGCAGTTTTAATGGTTTATTTGGAGAATTCTGCGGTGTGTCTGCAAAGAGAACGCAAACCAAATTTATTTTGCTAAATAAGGTACAAGAAATAAAGCGAAGTACATACCCTCCTCAGTGATGCTGAAAAAGTTTTCATTTCCTGACACCGATTCAGAACCGGACGGTGTACTAGATGATGACGACACTGCTGCCTACGAATAACAAAACAGAGAAACACAAAAATAAACACCCAATTAGATACTGGTTAGGTACCAGGATGTGTAGAAATTTGTTCACGTATTTGCACTACGCTAGCCATAACTAATCAAATTAGACTAAATTAGTCCCAAATAGTTGGTCGATAGTTAATTGTGGATTAAAAAGAATTTTCATTTCCACAAATATAAGTACTTCCATATGTATGTTTTATTAGATGAGTTAATTTCTTTGCAAATAAGAATAAAAACGCATAAACATTTTTTTTTTTAATTTGAGTCACCTGTGCAGCATTGGCGAATTGTTGAAATTTTGATGGTGATGCCTTTACTTCTTCGATGAGTTTATTTTTCAGATTAGCAAACATATTTTAGAAATATTTTAGCGGATAGATTTTAAAGAAATAAATAAAACAAGATTCACATCGATACGTGTAATTTTCACTGAAATTGACATTTCATATATTTTTAAAGTGCATTTGTCAGACGATATAATTCGGAATTAAGGGTGGACATGCAATGGGAGTTGATTTTCTGTCCGAATGAACAAATCCTTTTGAAAAGCAATTTAAAAAAAAAAACCTATCCTTGTTCGATATTCGATGAGAATTTTATTGAAGAGCTCAAAACTTATGGAACCTTACAATTAATTTGGTTGTGATAATAAAAATAGCATATCTTCTGTTATTGATTATGAGATTTCAGATTTCTGCTGCCAAATCGAACAGAGAATCCGAATTTTATTGGTTCTTGTGTGTATTGAGTTGGCCGCAATAAATATATATTTTTTCTTTTCCCAAGTCGAAAACGACATGAGTTTAATCCGAAATTTCAAATCGCTGCTGGCGTGAATACCTACTTAATTTGAAAGAATATTTGTATGTGCAATCCGAACGGCAGAATTGAAAGCTTTACATGAGTTCTATACTTGGATATTTGTTAGATCTTCACAAGAGAGACGCATTTTAAAATCTCCAAGAATGCTGAAACCAGAGATGAAAGAATAAAAGAGATGGATATCTTTCGTACGTCTATCCCCCCAAAACCCATTTGTTTACATTGTTGTTTTTGTAATTTCAACCCCCGTCTGTGAATACGTGTGAGCTACAAAAAAGCATGTTGCTAATGGCCGGCCAATATTCCTTTGGCTTTTATGGGCATCGCGCTCTTCAATTGTTTTGTGTTTGGTATTGAATTTGTTTGCTTTTTTGTTAAGGATTCGATTAAAATAAAAAAATAATGAAACACGCATTTCGGATTAGCGAATTATTGCATTAAAGTTCAATTCATGAACTCACATATACTAGAAAAGAAATGAGCATACGTGCGAGACTTTTACGGGAAAACAGCTTGTAGGCAGCCGCCTTTCCACTGGGAAGATACATATCTCTGTATTCCATTATCTTTGGCTGAAACAGGCTCCGTTCAGAGGACGCTCGACGTGTTCGTGCCTTCATTAACCTAGTTAAATAAGTAAAGAAAACCCCTTCTATGTACGAAAATTGTTTTACCCCTAATTGTCGAGAACGAAAATAATTTTAGAACAGACTACAAGTCTAACAGAAGGCACTCTTATGGTTGGCATATACTGCTGTACTCTTAAAGTATTTCGTCACTTATTTGGTTGGTCGTAACCTAAATGTGACAAGTTTTTCAGTCTAATCGTCAAATTGGTTGAGAAATTCCAAAACAGAGCCATTTTTAAAATATCAGAATGCCATCAAGAGCTTGGCAGCACCTTGTCCGGCTGTCAAATAAAGTTTAGTACACTTTTTTCGTGTGGCAATTCTCAAATATGTCCGCCATAGCGAAAATTTAAAACGTTTTACCACGGCGGCTTATTAGTTCTCGTTGAAAATCTTTAGATTATAATAAAATTTTGTTGAAAAATATTGCAAATTAACTGCTTTAACCACTTTCTTAAAGGTAAAGTATAGTACGTAAGCACTTTTGTCAAAATAGCTCATATAGATCCATCTTGCAGTCACATTGGTTATATTGATTTTTGTTTTCCATTTTTTTTATCTTTGCTCTATTGCGTATAAAAACAGTTCTAAATACATATTATATTTCACAATATTTATTTCAAAACAAAGCAAAATGTAATTTAAATAAGCTATAAACATTTTTCCAACATTTTGCACATTTTCTACAATTTTCACGCGATCCATACATAGTGTGCTAAATTTCTTTTAGAACTAAAGTAGCAAAATCTTGCGCCTGATTGTAAATATGCCGGGCAAGACTAATGTGGAAAAAAGACGTAATTTCACAATATTTTCTTCCTCTCTTCTGTAGAAAAAAAAAAAATACAATGGCGATACCGCCATATATGCTCCCACCAGCGCCGTGGGCTGCACAAATCATGGCTCAGCAGCAAGCGTTTGCCGCTGCTCAAGCCCAACAGCAAGCGCAGATGCACGCCCATCAGATGGCAAATCAAATCCAACAAATTCCGCCACCAGGCGCACCTCTGCCACCATCCGCGTCACAACTTGGGCATATTCCAACTCCGAAACCCGAAATAATCACCGAAGAGAAACTCCAAGAGAAAGGTTTGTCTTCAATTACCGGCATTAACATTTTAGTAGGTACACACGTTTCAATTTCAATTTTCAGCCCAAAAATGGTCCCAATTGCAATCGAAAAGATTCGCCGAGAAACGAAAATTTGGCTTTGTTGATGCCCAAAAGGAGGATATGCCGCCGGAGCATATTCGTAAGATTATCCGTGATCATGGTGACATGACTAGTCGCAAGTATCGCCACGATAAACGAGTATACCTCGGCGCATTAAAGTACATGCCACATGCTGTGCTCAAGCTTTTGGAAAATATGCCAATGCCTTGGGAGCAGATACGCGATGTTCAAGTTTTGTATCATATAACCGGCGCCATCACGTTCGTCAACGAGATTCCTTGGGTAGTGGAACCTGTGTACATTGCACAATGGGGGTAGGTTTATTCAATGCATCCATCATGATTCGGTCTTGAGGATTAATTACCTTTCAGCACGATGTGGATTATGATGCGTCGAGAAAAACGAGATCGTCGCCATTTCAAGCGAATGCGTTTCCCTCCCTTCGATGACGAGGAACCTCCACTAGATTACGCAGATAACGTCCTGGACGTCGAACCCCTCGAAGCAATTCAGATTGATTTGGATTCGGACGAAGACGGAAGTGTGCACAAGTGGTTCTATGAACATAGACCACTAGTGGGGACACCGTAAGTTCTTAACTGGTATTTTATTACAACTTGTCGGTTTATGTGTCTTGTCTTGTTTTAGTTACGTGAATGGGTCAACGTATAGAAAGTGGAACTTGACGCTACCCCAATTGGCAACGCTCTACCGCTTGGCGAATCAGCTTTTAACAGATCTTGTTGATAACAATTTCTTCTATCTCTTCGACCCGAAAAGTTTCTTTACGGCCAAAGCTTTGAATATGGCCATTCCTGGTGGCCCTAAATTTGAACCGTTAATTAAGGATCACAATGTTGGGTAAGATACTGTTTTTTTTTATGTGCTCCTCTAGTTAAATCTGATTGTCTTTTGAATATTGGAGAGGGGTTGCGGATTATATATAGCTTTTTGCAAAATTCTTTGCTCATCTGATTTACCATACTACACTTTTTCTCTTCTATATATCAATTTGTAATTGGTCTGTTCTTCTTTTTAGTGATGAAGATTGGAATGAATTTAACGACATCAACAAGGTTATCATCAGGCAGCCGATTCGAACAGAATACAGAATCGCCTTCCCATATCTGTACAACAATATGCCACATTTCGTCCATTTATCATGGTAACTATACATCTCCTTGGGACCTCCCTAACTTTAAGTCTGCACGCTAACAAAGATCGAAGCCAATATACTTGGGCTTCGATTAGAATCAGAAAGCGTGATATAAAAAACCAGCCAAATAAGAAAATTTACTACAACATGCGATTTCATTCACAATGAAAACAAATTCTATAAAATTTTCATTTTGGTGTGACCCGCGTAAATTGTAAAGACGAGACACTTTTGCGATTGCTGATGGTCACTGACAAAAACACTCGCCTTCGATTATATTCGGCTGAGTAGACAACTATTACTAACCAATGTTGTGTCGAATCAATTACAGGTATCACACTCCCAATGTGGTGTACATCAAAACGGAGGATCCCGATTTGCCGGCATTCTACTTTGACCCTCTTATCAATCCGATTTCGCATCGTCACTCCGTGAAGGTATTATTCACTGGTTGCAGGATTAAGTGAATGCTTACAGATAATTTTCTTTCTAACAGATTCCCGAACCAATGCCAGATGACGATGAGGATTTTAGTTTGCCCGATGAAGTGCAGCCATTTCTGCAAGACACCCCATTGTACACAGACAATACCGCCAATGGGATATCTCTACTCTGGGCACCACGTCCGTTTAATTTGCGTTCTGGCCGCTCTCGGCGGGCGATAGATATCCCTCTAGTGAAGGCCTGGTACAAGGAGCACTGCCCCCCCGGTCATCCAGTCAAAGTTCGTGTCAGCTATCAGAAACTCTTGAAGTATTACGTGTTGAACGCTTTAAAGCACAGAAAACCAAAGCCGCAAAAGAAGAGGTAAACACGCGGACTGCTTCGAAGACAATATGTAACGCAAGCATTTTCTTGCAGATACCTCTTCCGTTCGTTTAAGGCAACAAAGTTCTTCCAAACAACCACACTGGATTGGGTTGAGGCGGGATTGCAAGTATGTCGCCAGGGCTACAACATGCTGAACCTTTTGATACACCGAAAGAACTTGAACTACCTGCATTTGGATTATAATTTCAACTTGAAGCCGGTCAAAACTCTGACTACGAAGGAGCGAAAAAAGTCACGTTTCGGAAATGGTGAGTTCAACGCGTCGAAATGAGTCAAATTGAATATCGGTTACCGCTCTAATTCAACTTATTTTCGTGTGCAAAATACTATCTCGTACATCCCGGTGAAGTTGTTTCAATTCTTTTCTTGCAGCTTTCCATTTGTGTCGTGAGATCTTGCGTCTGACAAAGCTAATCATTGACTCGCACGTTCAGTATCGGCTAAACAACGTTGACGCCTTTCAATTGGCCGACGGTCTGCAGTACATCTTTGCCCATGTGGGTCAACTGACGGGAATGTATCGATACAAGTACAAGCTAATGCGACAAATTCGTATGTGCAAAGATCTAAAACATTTGATTTACTACCGCTTCAACACAGTAAGTTCCACTGCTCACAGAACACTGTTCAACAGTTGAATAGATTTGTTTGCTTTCAGGGACCAGTTGGCAAAGGGCCCGGTTGTGGCTTCTGGGCACCCGGCTGGCGTGTGTGGCTTTTCTTCATGCGAGGAATAACCCCACTGCTCGAACGTTGGTTGGGAAATTTGCTGTCCCGCCAGTTTGAAGGTCGTCACTCGAAAGGTGTCGCCAAGACAGTCACCAAGCAACGTGTCGAGTCCCACTTTGACTTGGAGTTGCGTGCATCAGTTATGCACGACATCGTCGACATGATGCCCGAAGGCATAAAACAGAACAAAGCGCGTACTATTCTGCAGCATTTATCCGAGGCTTGGCGCTGCTGGAAGGCCAACATTCCCTGGAAAGTGCCTGGTCTGCCGATTCCCATCGAAAACATGATTTTGCGTTACGTCAAAATGAAGGCCGATTGGTGGACCAACACAGCGCATTACAATCGTGAGCGAATTCGTCGCGGCGCCACTGTAGACAAGACAGTGTGTAAGAAGAACTTGGGAAGATTGACGCGACTGTACTTGAAAGCAGAACAAGAGCGTCAGCATAATTATTTGAAGGATGGTCCATATATTTCGCCCGAGGAAGCTGTGGCAATTTACACCACCACAGTGCATTGGCTGGAGTCGCGGCGATTCGCGCCAATACCTTTCCCGCCGCTCTCCTACAAGCACGACACAAAGTTGCTTATTCTTGCGTTGGAGCGCCTCAAGGAGGCTTACAGTGTGAAGTCGCGATTGAATCAGAGCCAGCGCGAGGAGTTGGGTTTGATTGAACAGGCCTACGACAATCCGCATGAGGCGTTGTCACGTATCAAGCGTCATTTGCTGACACAACGAGCTTTCAAGGAGGTTTGTCTAGTTGAGCTCCAAACTGACGGTGTGCTTATAATTTTGTTTCCCCGCTTGACAGGTTGGAATCGAATTTATGGACTTGTACAGTCACTTGATTCCGGTGTATGATGTGGAGCCACTGGAGAAAATCACAGACGCATATCTTGACCAGTATTTGTGGTATGAAGCGGACAAGAGGCGCCTCTTCCCGCCGTGGATCAAACCGAGTGACACTGAACCGCCTCCGCTATTGGTCTACAAGTGGTGTCAAGGTAAATTGTGTCTTTTTTTTCTTTTTTTTTTGTGATTTTGATTGTGTTTGTGTTCTTGGGTGTAGTCATTCCGGGCGTGTGATTTGTAGCAAAGTGATTTGTAATTGAAATCCCCTTGTTGCAAACCTCACGCTTGTGGTGATTAAAGTTCAACGGTGGATGTTATATTGGTATTTGTTGACAATATTTGTACTTTCAATTTTAGTGGTTAGGTTAGGGTTTGAAGCGTTTATTGTTTTATGTCGAAAAGGAAAATAAGATTCATTTTTCATGAGAACGCACGTTTGGTTCGGATAGGTGAGGTAGTCAAATGATTGGTGTTTATTCAAAGGGACCGCAGATTTTAAACAAGTCGTGTG
Organism: Cheilosia vulpina; assembly: GCA_916610125.1. Classification (NCBI taxonomy): domain Eukaryota; kingdom Metazoa; phylum Arthropoda; class Insecta; order Diptera; family Syrphidae; genus Cheilosia; species Cheilosia vulpina. The sequence continues at coordinate 48,736,250 of OU744279.1, forward strand.
TATCTCAATAGTTTAACCCAAGAAAGGATGAATTTCACTGATGAACCTGCACATTTGATATTCATTATCTATAACATGTCTTTTACCAATCTAGCTGAGAAAATTCTCCAACTATCTACTCATTTTAGGTATAAACAATCTGCAAGACGTGTGGGATGTCTCGGAAGGAGAATGTAATGTCCTTCTTGAATCACGTTTTGAGAAGCTCTACGAAAAAATCGATTTGACGCTGCTGAATCGTTTGTTGCGTCTCATTGTTGACCACAATATCGCCGATTACATGACCGCCAAGAACAACGTGGTAATCAACTACAAGGACATGAATCACACCAACAGTTACGGCATAATCCGAGGTCTACAATTCGCCTCGTTCATTACGCAATACTATGGCCTGGTTTTGGACTTGCTCGTGCTCGGTCTGCATCGAGCTAGTGAAATGGCTGGGCCACCGCAAATGCCGAACGACTTTCTTACGTTCCAGGACACTCCCACAGAAACAGCCCATCCAATTCGACTGTATTGCCGATATGTCGATAGGATTCATTTGTTCTTCCGGTTCTCGGCAGAGGATGCAAGGGATTTGATTCAGCGATACCTTACCGAGCATCCGGACCCGAACAATGAAAATATTGTGGGTTACAACAATAAAAAGTGTTGGCCACGTGATGCCAGAATGAGACTTATGAAGCATGATGTTAACTTGTAAGCTTTCCGCATGAGTAGACGATGGGTAACCTTGTTGACGGTTTTGTTTCCTTGTTTTAGGGGTCGAGCAGTCTTTTGGGACATTAAGAACCGACTTCCTCGTTCGGTGACGACTATCAATTGGGAGTGTACCTTCGTTTCGGTGTACTCCAAGGACAATCCGAATCTGTTGTTCAATATGAGCGGATTCGAGTGCAGAATATTGCCAAAGGTTCCTTTTTTGATGCAGCGACGTAGGAATAGATTTGAGAATGATTTTTGTTTTTTTTACTCTTTTAGTGCCGGACGCAGCATGAGGAGTTCACACATCGCGATGGCGTGTGGAACTTGCAAAACGAAGTCACAAAGGAGCGTACCGCACAGTGTTTCTTGCGAGTGGATGATGAGTCGTTGGGACGGTTCCACAATCGCGTAAGACAGATTCTGATGGCTTCTGGGTCAACTACGTTCACAAAGGTAAGTGCGAGGGGTTTGTGCTGAACGCGTTCTTTACTACAAATACTGTCCCACAGATTGTGAACAAATGGAACACCGCACTGATTGGGCTGATGACGTACTTCCGCGAGGCAGTCGTCAACACGCAAGAGCTTCTTGACTTGCTGGTGAAGTGCGAGAACAAGATCCAAACGCGTATCAAGATTGGACTCAACTCGAAGATGCCTTCGCGTTTCCCGCCCGTTGTCTTCTACACACCGAAAGAGCTGGGTGGCTTGGGCATGTTGAGTATGGGTCACGTACTCATCCCACAGTCGGACTTGCGGTGGTCAAAGCAAACAGACGTTGGCATTACACATTTCCGATCAGGTTTGTCCGAAAAGCAGTAATGGCAAAAAGCAGGTGTGGTAATTACATATTTCGTTTTAGGTATGTCTCATGACGAGGATCAATTGATTCCCAACTTGTACCGATACATTCAGCCCTGGGAGAGTGAATTCATCGACTCGCAACGTGTCTGGGCTGAGTATGCCCTTAAGAGGCAGGAAGCAAACGCTCAAAACCGCCGCCTAACACTGGAAGATTTGGAAGACAGCTGGGACCGTGGTATTCCTCGAATCAACACGCTCTTCCAAAAGGACAGACACACCTTGGCTTACGACAAGGGCTGGCGCATTCGTACAGAGTTCAAGCAGTATCAGGTGCTAAAGCAGAATCCATTCTGGTGGACCCATCAGCGGCACGACGGCAAGCTGTGGAATTTGAATAACTATCGTACTGATATGATCCAAGCTCTGGGCGGTGTGGAGGGCATTCTAGAGCACACGCTCTTCAAGGGAACGTACTTCCCCACATGGGAGGGTCTTTTCTGGGAGAAGGCGTCAGGCTTCGAAGAGTCGATGAAGTACAAGAAACTGACAAACGCTCAGCGCTCCGGTTTGAACCAGATTCCAAATCGTCGATTTACCCTCTGGTGGTCACCGACTATCAACCGAGCGAATGTCTATGTTGGTTTCCAGGTGCAGCTGGATTTGACGGGTATTTTCATGCACGGCAAGATTCCGACGCTGAAAATCTCTCTGATTCAGATCTTCCGTGCTCATTTGTGGCAGAAGATTCACGAATCGATTGTCATGGATCTGTGCCAGGTGTTCGATCAGGAGCTGGATGCACTTGAGATTGAAACTGTCCAGAAGGAGACCATCCATCCGCGTAAGTCGTACAAAATGAACTCGTCGTGTGCAGATATTCTACTGTTCCCTGCCTATAAATGGAACGTTTCGCGACCGTCGCTGTTGGCTGATACGAAAGACACAATGGATAATACCACGACGCAGAAGTACTGGTTGGATATCCAGCTGAGATGGGGTGATTATGATTCGCACGACGTGGAGCGGTATGCACGAGCGAAATTCCTCGATTACACGACGGACAACATGTCCATTTACCCCTCGCCAACGGGAGTGCTGATTGCCATTGATTTGGCTTACAATCTGCACTCGGCATATGGCAACTGGTTCCCAGGTTGCAAAACTCTCATTCAACAGGCAATGGCGAAGATTATGAAGGCGAATCCAGCGTTGTACGTGTTGCGAGAGCGTATTCGAAAGGCGCTGCAATTGTACAGCTCTGAGCCGACGGAACCATACCTGTCGTCGCAGAACTATGGTGAGCTGTTCTCGAATCAAATCATTTGGTTTGTGGACGACACAAATGTGTACCGCGTAACGATCCACAAGACGTTTGAGGGCAACTTGACCACAAAACCGATAAACGGAGCGATTTTCATTTTCAACCCGCGAACTGGTCAGCTCTTCTTGAAGATCATTCACACGTCTGTGTGGGCCGGGCAGAAGCGCTTGGGTCAGCTGGCCAAGTGGAAGACCGCCGAAGAAGTTGCAGCGCTGATTCGGTCGCTGCCCGTTGAAGAGCAACCCAAACAGATCATTGTGACGCGCAAGGGAATGTTGGATCCGTTGGAGGTGCATTTACTTGATTTCCCGAACATTGTGATCAAGGGTTCCGAGTTGCAACTGCCCTTCCAGGCGTGTCTGAAGGTGGAGAAGTTTGGCGATTTGATTCTGAAGGCAACCGAGCCTCAGATGGTGCTGTTCAACCTGTATGACGATTGGCTGAAGACGATTTCATCGTATACAGCTTTCAGTCGTTTGATTCTGATCCTGAGAGCGTTGCATGTGAACACCGAGCGAACAAAGATCATCCTGAAGCCGGACAAGACAACTATCACGGAGGCGCATCACATCTGGCCCACACTTACCGACGAGGAGTGGATAAAGGTTGAAGTCCAGCTAAAGGATTTGATTCTGGCCGACTACGGCAAGAAGAACAACGTAAACGTGGCCTCTCTAACGCAGTCTGAAATTCGTGACATCATTCTCGGTATGGAAATATCGGCGCCATCAGCACAACGTCAACAGATCGCCGAAATCGAAAAGCAGACCAAGGAACAGAATCAACTGACTGCAACGACGACAAGGACTACTAACAAGCACGGTGACGAGATAATCACCTCAACCACCTCCAACTACGAGACGCAGACATTCAGTTCAAAGACTGAATGGCGTGTCCGTGCGATATCGGCCACAAATCTGCACTTGCGCACCAACCACATCTACGTTAGCTCCGATGACATCAAAGAAACCGGGTACACGTACATTTTGCCGAAGAATATTCTCAAGAAATTCGTTACGATCTCCGATTTGCGAGCCCAAATCGCAGGCTACCTGTATGGAGTCTCACCTCCGGACAACCCGCAGGTCAAGGAAATCCGTTGCATAGTGATGCCGCCCCAATGGGGCACCCATCAAACCATAAACCTGCCTAATGTTCTCCCCACCCATCAATACCTCAAGGACATGGAGCCACTCGGTTGGATTCACACACAACCGAATGAGTTGCCGCAACTCTCACCGCAAGATATCACCACGCACGCGAAAATAATGCAAGACAACACCGCATGGGACGGAGAGAAGACTATCGTCATTACTTGCTCCTTCACACCTGGCTCGTGCTCGCTCACCGCTTACAAACTGACACCATCCGGCTTCGAATGGGGCTCAAAGAACACGGACAAAGGAAACAATCCCAAGGGATACCTACCATCGCACTACGAACGAGTACAAATGTTGCTATCGAACAAATTCCTCGGATTTTTCATGGTTCCGGCGCAGGGAAGTTGGAACTACAATTTCATGGGCGTCCGCCACGACGCGAACATGAAGTACGAGCTGCAGCTGTCTAATCCGAAAGAGTTCTATCACGAAATCCATAGGCCGTCGCATTTCCTACTCTTCGCCAATTTGGAAGATGCTGGCGATGGCACCGGTGCCGACCGAGAAGACATGTTTGCGTAGATGAAGAGTTTTTGCTTTTTCGCCTGTGCATATTATTTAAGTGTATATTTTAGCATCAGTTTGTAAGAAATGTTTTTTTTATATTTGAACAGGAAAATATTGAGAGACAAAATAATAATAAAATGAACGAATGATTTTATGACAGTAGATGGATTTTTTCTTTCCATAGATGAGTGATGGAGAAAGGTTGATTTGGTGTTTCTGTTTGTGAGATATTTTCATCAAAACTGCCCTGCAAGAGTACTACCTAACCTAGTCATAGTGCGGCATTGAAGCGTTTTTTGACGCGTTTTTTCGCGCGTTTTTCGACGCGTTTTTTGAGGCGTTTTTTTGACACGTTTTTCGACGCATTTTTTCACGCGTTTTTTCGACGCATTTTTTGAAGCGTTTTTCGACGCGTTTTTTTGCGCTTTTTTTGATGCGTTTTTTCGCACGTTTGTAGCGCGTTTTTCGACGCGTTTTTTCGCGCGTTTTTTTTACGCTGTTTTCGACGCGTTTTTGAAAACGTCGAAAAAATGTGCATTGTGCGTTTCTGATGCGAGGTTATGAATGCTTTTGCGCTGCTTTCCAATTGTTATGCATTTATTACTGCAATTCAATGTCAAATTGGCAAATTATTACAAAATATATTATTTTACTTACGAATCCGGCGATGAATCCATTTTATTTGGCGGTTCAAATTATTTAAATGTCAAATGTCATTTGCATTACTATCATTCACGATGCTCTGTTTGCTTTTGCTTGCGCAGTTGATGCGTTAACAATTTGCTTTGGAAATTAATCTGTTTGCGTTTTGGAATTAAGCCGGCACCTTAGCTAACAAAGCTAGTTACACTTGACAGCGTGTTCTAGTACTCGTAGTAAATAAGACAGACAGAAGAGCACGTGAATCATGAATTTTATACACAGTAAACAATTTCCTATTCTCGCCCTTTGGGAATACCAATTTTTTTTTAAACAAATAGATCACATTAAAACAAAGTCTTTGCATCCGTACACAAATCATTGGGTCTGCAGGCATTCTTATTGAATAAAATCAAACAAAACTCTTGCCCGCTATTGGCTATTAATCAAATCAAAGTTACGAAACGAATTGGCTGCGGATGAAAACAAAATTGAATGGCTTCCTAATACATTATCTGCGATCTGTGTAGCAATAACAAATGAAATTGAAACTCACCGAACCGCTTCTGTCGACATCGCATGCAAACTTCAACTTCACCATGAATGCCTTTCTCGAAATATCTTCTACATCTTCAAATGGTCTCCTTTCATAATTAGTCGCTTTTGCCCAAAATATGGAGCTCACTCTCTCCTTCCGTTTAATTATGTTGTTCCCACACTACATCAGTTGCATAATAAAATAACCACACCAACTCGGATCGCCGGATAAGACCACATAACCTCAACAGAAACGATTACGAAATCGCTTGATCCACTCGAGGTGAAAGAAAGTCCAACATTCCCGCAAATATACACGAGTGACCTCTCACACGAGAGAAAAGTGCGTTTATCGAAAGCACTCGATAGGCCTACACTTTGCTGTCGAAGGCACTACCTGCTAAATGTATGTGTTCACCTTGTCAATGACCCTCTCAGCGGTGGCGAGTGCACTCTTCCCGGTTCAAACCACCTGCAGCAGCATCAATTAAGACGCAGAAAAAAAAACGATCAAATTAAAGTGAAAGTTGTACAACGCGACTGCCAACTGCCCCGAGCTGGCGGACAAACAAAACGCATCCCAATAGCTAATTTTAAATAAAAAAGTATTATTTTTTATTTGTTTACAACATTTCTCTACAACAATGGCATATAAATAACATTAATTAAACAAGTAAAAACTAAGTGTGTGCATTTGGGTCTGCATGAACCATGAATTAATATGGACGAGTGCAGGGTGTGCATTGGACTCATCTAGCTATGTGAACTATAAGCTAGGCTTAAACTAAGAAACGAGATGTATGTCTGGAGCGTGTTGATAAATATTCGAATAATGATATACGAAGGGTAGTTGGAATGAGACTAGACGACATGTGAGCGGCTGGCCGCTCTGTCCTTAATGATGTGGCGAAGGGTAGCTGTAGCCACTGCTGCCGACACCTGAAACGTGCCCAGCGCTGTAGCTGTCGATTCCCTGGTAGCTGTCAGCGCCGTGACCGCTGGAGGTGTAGGAGGATCCTCCTCCACTGGCTTGCCAGCCGCCACCGCCCGATGAACCACCATGACCACCGCCTCCGGCACCGACAGCGATTGCTGCGACGTGACTGTCACCATGACCTCCTGATGCACCGCCTCCATAGCCGCCAGATTGGTATCCACTAGCAGAGTAGCCTTCGGAGACTCCAGAGGAGGCAGCGATAGCGGCGATCTTAGCGTCGTCATGACCACCTCCGTTGCCACCATAGCCGCTGGCTTGGAATCCACCCGAGGCGTAGCCTCCTCCGTGACTGTTGCCAGCTGAAGCGACAATGGCTGCCGTGATGTCGTTATGTCCTCCATGGCCGCCACCACCACCGCCACCGCCTCCATAACCACCCGAGCTATATCCTCCGTGTCCACCACCCGATGAGCTGGCTGCAATGGCTGCTGTGATGTCGTCATGTCCTCCATGGCCGCCGCCGCCACCGCCTCCATAACCACCCGAGCTATATCCTCCGTGTCCACCACCCGATGAGCTGGCTGCAATGGCTGCTGTGATGTCGTCATGTCCTCCATGGCCGCCGCCGCCACTGCCTCCATAACCACCCGAGCTGTATCCTCCGTGTCCACCACCCAAAGAGCTGGCTGCAATGGCTGCTGTGATGTCGTCATGTCCTCCATGGCCGCCGCCGCCACCGCCTCCATAACCACCCGAGCTGTATCCTCCATGTCCACCACCCGATGAGCTGGCTGCAATGGCTGCTGTGATGTCGTCATGTCCTCCATGGCCGCCGCCGCCACCGCCGCCATAACCACCCGAGCTGTATCCTCCGTGTCCACCACCCAAAGAGCTGGCTGCAATGGCAGCTGTAATGTCGTCATGTCCTCCATGGCCGCCGCCGCCGCCGCCTCCATAACCACCCGAGCTGTATCCTCCATGTCCACCGCCTACGGAACTGGCTGCAATTGCCGCCGTGATGTCATCATGTCCTCCATGGCCACCGCCTCCATAACCACCTGAGCTGTAACCTCCATGGACGCTACCTACTGAAGAGGCGGCAATGGCTGCTGTGATATCGTCATGTCCGCCGTGACCTCCGCCATAGCCTCCGCCGTATCCGCCGCTCGATTGCCATCCACTACTGTAACCTGATCCGCCGCTACTGTGCCCCACAGACTCTTGAACTATGGCGTAGGTCTCAACGTGCTTAGCGCCACCTCCATGACCTCCGATAAATCCACCGCTACCATGACCATGACCACCACCACCACCACCGTGATGTTCTTCAATGAGTACAGTGCTGCCTCCACCTCCATGGCCGCCACCGTATCCCCCGTGACCACCTCCATGACCACCATCGGCAATGACTAAAGTTTCAGCGTGGCCGCCATGTCCGCCTCCATGTCCTCCGTGACCACCGCCATGACCTCCGTGACCGCCATCGGCAATGACTACAGTTTCAGCGTGGCCTCCATGTCCGCCACCATGTCCTCCGTGACCACCGCCATGACCTCCGTGACCGCCATCGGCAATGACTACAGTTTCAGCGTGGCCTCCATGTCCGCCACCATGTCCTCCGTGACCACCGCCATGACCTCCGTGACCGCCTTCGGCAATGAATACAGTTTCGGCGTGGCCACCATGACCGCCGCCATGCCCTCCATGACCACCTCCATGGCCGCCATCAGCAATAATCACAGTTTCAGCATGTTTACCTCCATGGCCGCCGCCGTATCCACCATGACCGCCGCCACCATGACCTCCACCGCCACCTCCCAAGAGACTGCCGACAACTGGTCCAATAATCTCATCATGTCCTCCGCCATGGCCGCCTCCGCCATGATGGTGATCGTGATCATGAATAACCACTTCCTTCTCGTGATGGCTCTCATGATGCGACTCTGGCAGATGTATCCTGATGTGTACGTGTTCTCGACCCCAAGGTTTGCAGTGCGCTGCACTGGCCAACAGCAGAACAGTTAACTGCGAGAGAAAAGAGAAATATAAGTCCACTGTCCACACAGACGTTGCGCGTAATCCTTGTTCGTAATACTCACAGCTATCCTTGAAGCCATAACTCTCAATGAAAGGTAATCCACAAAATTTGAGAAGCTCTTGACAATACGGATGTATCTATAGTGGTGTCCTCTAAAAAGTGTGAACTTCGAATGATGTACCATCTGCAGTGCGACTGCATTTTATATAGCGTCGCCAAAAAATAACCACAAAGTGGTGGTCCACGACGAAACACTCACATGACCTCTCTCTCGCTCTCACTTTCCGAGGTGCAAGCCCCAAAAAATTCCAATCGAGAGAGTGAAATGACGAAAGTCATGGTCCAACGATGATACAGTACCAGTAGCAGTAGCACTCCACCACCACCGCCAACCCAAGAGTGGGAAAGAAGTCAAACATCTCATAGAGTACCACACCGCGGAGAGGAAGTGAAAAGCTCGAAACATCTTTCTCTCGAAGTCAGATTCGGATTCAAGTTATTTCGGAAGGTCCGCCGCTGGGGTCTCTGTGAAGTTGGCATATACACACGACGAAAGCAGTGGCGCACTTCTTCCACCAGAGAGAAGTTTTTACTCACTCCATGGGCGAGGTCATGGTCGTGTTATGTTTTTTTTTTTCTTTCTTTGATGTTGGTGGGCCACGGCGTGCTGGCGGAAGCCACACTCAGAAGCAATCAATTATGCTAACGATACGGAGATGGGGAGAGAAAATCGCACACTAGACGAGGTATTGAGCCGTTGTTGACATAACTTCTATAAGCGCGCGAACTCGAATACGTAAGGAGATTAAAAAGATTGATTTGTGAGCAATGTTAGGTGAATACGGGAAAATGTGCAATGTGATTTAAAGTCCTAAGCCATCCAAGGGTTTGGTAATGTAACGAGATGTGGCTTACGAGTGAACGGGTTTGTAATAAATACATTTAGTTAGTGGTGTGGTGGACTCGATTAATCCAAAGGTGGGATGACTGAGAGCTACCCGTTTAACATATAAATATAGTTTCTGATTTGAGGAATATCCTGGAAGTTTTTATTTAAAAATAGTTCAGTGTACAGTAAGGATCAACTTTTTGCTGAAAAACTTCTATTACAAGTGATGCAGTAACCCGGTACACTCAAGTGACATATTTTGATAGCTCTATATTCAAGAGATGTTTAAGATCCAAACCCAGTTTAAATTTATATAAATGGAGAGCCATCTCCTAGTGTTATCGATATATAATAATTTTGACAGTTACAGATCATTTTGCAATAGCAAATTAGAAACAATACCCCAGTCACCGATTAGGTGCACTTATACTGAACGCAAAAACAAGAATGGTCGGTAACGTCACTTTTTCTACGTCATCCACATACACAAACTGTCTACTTAGAACTCAGTCACGATGTTCTGACAGCCCATAAACGATAACTTAACAAAAAAAACTTTACGTGTTACAGATCCACGCCAATCAAATTATTGAGACACATAAAGTCAGCCAGCTGTCAAACTTACTGAACTAGATTCTTGAACGTTCCCATTTATTACTTTATTATTTATTTTCAAATTGACGTATGTCGTTTTCCATTATGATTTTCGGATTTTGCGCTCAGATTTCAGATTTTTTGCGCCCAATGGAATATGAAATGAGGAAACTTTTGCATTTGAGTTGGTGCGTGATTTCAAACTCGCTCAGATATCGAGATTCACAAAATTGCTCTGAAATGTTTTTTTTTTGCGGCCATTGAAACATGAATCTGACAGCCAGCAGATTATTATTATATCGATGTCAGAAAAACCGCTCTGAATCTGGAAAAAAAACAGAATCTTTTTCTGTCCCAATGGAAAACGAAATCAGGTGTAGGCGACCAATTTTCACATGAAAATCCCGCGTGGACTAGGTAGTTAGTAGACAATTTGACGTTTAGATCTTTTTCTGTCCCAAAGGAAAACGACATCAGGTGTAGGCGACCAATTTTCTCATGAAAATTCCGCCTGGACTAGGTAGTCAGTAGACAATTTGACGCTCCAAAGTTTCTTCTGTTTCGAAAAATGGTTATATTTCTGAAGAAAGTGCGACAAACAAATACGGGGAATCGGAAATTCGGGTAAATCTAGTTAGACTTACTTACCGAACCGATTCAAATGAATTAATTTACCATTAAGCAACGTGAAAAAAATATTTATGATTCCTTTTAATTTTTTATACTTAAGGACTTTCTAATATTCATTAGGTAGGTATTAAATTTCACTTTAAATGTTTTCAATTGTCACAAAAAGTAGTTAATTTTGTCAGAACATTTTGAGTCTGTTGACGTCACACCGCGCTTGACCCTTGGCTCGATTTTAAAAATAAAGTGCATGGTCGCAATAAACTTTCTCATTCACTGCGGTTTGGTTGGAATAACCGCCTGAAAAGACAGTGTCACATTGTTTTTAGTATTCTTGTTTTCAATTTTGGTACCCGAAAGTTTAAAAGCGATACTCAATAACAAAAATTTAATTAGATTATCAAAATGAAGAGTCAGTCTCGTGCATATGGAAAACCTTTCTTAACACTGTTAAAGGGTGATGCCGATCTAAATTCCATTGTAAGGCGGTGTGAACCATTGCAACTTGACGATGAGAGCCAATAATGATTTACCCACCCGACCAAAATGCTCATTTTGTTAGGTTAGCAATATCTGAACTTTTGTCCAACAAGGCTGCTCCACCAGAACTATTTGAGGCAGGGAACGGCAGGTTGTTCGAGCGCACACCAACTGATCTCCAGTTGACTGTCCATAGAAACAGTGCTGCCAATTTAAAAGTCCAGTCTGTGAACGATTAAGTCCATGCAATACGTAGGTAACTTTTATTCAACTATTACGTTTTTGTATCATTGTTCAGACTATAGTGCTCTGAGAAATACAAATAAGATACGGCTGATCCTCTAATTTTACCAGATCACATCTTTGGAATATTATGTAAGCAAACTAAATGCCTGAGACATCCCTAATCGCTCATTGTCCATATGCGATACCAAATCACCCATTTTCTCACGACCAACTAACTCCACCCATCACTTTCGCATATAATTTACCACCAGACAATTTGGCAACTGAGCTCTACACAGAAAAAAAAGAACGAGCCCACATGCCAAATGAATGCGTCTTCTTATGACACTCCTTCTTACGTCACACTTGCATCGCGGCCTTATATCACAAGCCCATACAAATTCCACCAGATGACAGAAAGAAAATTGCAGAATGCATTTCACCTGCGCGAGACTCTCCACTGCCGCACTCATGATCGAAAAATGGGAAACCCAAACTATATACGCCGCCAAAATGCCGATGGACAAACTTTCACTTTCGCGACCCGAGTGCGGATAATATTATTCTACGGTGTAGTCGATGCCGGTCAAAGAGAACAGGTTCTCCGTGTCTGCAGGCAGATGATATTATGATTCCATACACTCTCCGAGACGGGACACAGCTTCGGGATTGTTACATAAGCTCGATGTAGGTATAAGGAGAAGGAGAAAAAAAAAATCGTGCCGTTGTCATAATGCCAAAGTCAAAATCCGGAAGGAAGTGATCTCAGTAATAGGTATAGGCAAACATTTTATCACGACAAAGTTGCAAATGTGGACCCTGCGAGCTGTGAGCATCCACAGTCGGCGGCGAATTAAAAGTAAGTCGCGTGCACGCGGGTCTCATGCATCATCTGCTTCCGATGAAAATCCGCACGTCAACCTCATCTTCGCTGTGCCGTTGGTTTTGTTGGTTATGATTACGAAACGATGAGACCTTCTGGCAAAAGTCACAGCGATGTACAAATAGTGGTCGCCATCGAAGAAAGATAAAAATTAGCGAGGAAGTAAGTGCAAAAATAAAAGACCTGCCATCAGACATTAGAGCGAACAATTGGACAAAGTTGCAGCTTGCAAGTTTGCGAACTTGAGAGTTGAGAGTCGAATCGGGGTGGTTATGAAGGCTACCGTGAAGTGGGTTCGAGTTGATTAGACATACCATTAGATCCACACCCGAAGATTGTGGACAACAACTATTTCTGTGTGCCGGCAAGATTCAGAGGAAGCAAAGCGCTTTCGTTTAATGAAAGGGAAAGGAAGGTTAATTGCCATGTAGGCATGCAACGAAACGAGAGTACATCGCTGCTGTGAGGTTAAAATATTCAATCAAGCTGTTGAGTTGGGAGTTCACACGGGATAATTACCAGCGAAGAAAAACAAAAACAAGGAATTCCGAAAGAGAAGGTACCTAATGCGAATTTTGATGTAGGGGTACTTTTTTGTTTTTAAATGACTTGCTAAATCCGGTGCGAAAACGTAATAGAGTGCAGGGGATGAGTCATTGATTTCGAGAGACGTGCAGTCGCGTCGGTAGCGAAGGTGTGGAGTAGAACAGCAGTCATATTTGTGAGTGGAGGGTGATATAAACAGTTTTTTTTACACCCAGCAGAAGTGAGGTTAAATCATCCGCAAACCCTCGTAATGATTTTTAGGTCGACCCGTTTTTGAATGTTTATCGATTCATGGCCCGGTCGATGTTTCTGTACAGTTCGTAGAGTTAGCTGTCCAGTCTCCTTTTCTTTAACCCGTCGATGCAAATGGTTCGAAATCGACACTTATTCCAAAAATTTCGCGTTAAAAACGACCACGGATATTATTTATATTTTTAATGCTACGTATAATATTCACAAATGAATCGGTGATTGCTAAAACCACATAAGTGACATTTTTATTTTTTTTACAAGAGAATAAAAAAATGGTAGAATTAGTACAAAATGCCGATTTTGCGATCGAATTTTTGTCTGTTTTAGGTATCAAATTATGTTGGTTCTATTCACAACGCAGTGTCTACACTAATCTGTGTAAAATCGTAATAAAACTGATTTCGAAAAATCGGTTACTTATGTTGTTTTAACAATCACCGATTCAAAAAAGTCCTAACTTAGAGACAGGCCATGTGAGCTTATGGTCCCTCGACTTGGTAAAAATCGTTGTATTTAGAACTAATTTTTGCTGGCGGAAGTAATTGTTCGCTGAGTCGAATGCGTACTTTTCCTCTGTGCTCACTGTGGCGTAGCCGTACTTTTGCCTGTTATTTTTTCGAACTATGCAAATAAAATTTTAACGACAGAGGTTTTCTTATTTCTATTAAAAGGATCTAGAAAAGTTTATAAGCATTTCCTTGTTTACGATGATTATAAAAGGATTAGAAATTTGTACGATCATTTTCAATTATTTTTGGTAATGTTGCCATGTTTGCCGCAATTCGAACTGAATGAATCGCAAATTATGCGATCCGCGGCGAAGTGCATAGTTAGTCCCCAATTTATTAAAGTAAAAATAGTAGAACAGATTATTTTTGTTATTATACACTTGTATTCGTGAGTTCTTTTCTGTGCAACTTAGAGTCGATAAACAGACCTAAATACTACTTTCGTGATTTAGAAATTAAGAAATTCGTTTACTGAAAGGACCTCTGCAAATGGGACTCCAAACCTTGGTTTTATTGTAACCCCTAAGTAGTAATATTCTTTGTGGTGTGCAACCCACGATTTCATCTGTCTCATAAAAAAACACTTGAAATGTTTGAAAAGTTATCATTTTCGAATAGATAAACGCGTTCATTTGACATGAAAATATTACACAGCAATTGGTTGTCGGAGAGCTTCGGAAAAAAATGTGCCGTGTAGCTGTCAAAAGTAGGTGACAAAATGCGGAACAACACAATGCGGCAAAGTGCGCTATATGTCATCGATGAATTTTTGCGAAAGTTGTATCTGAACGGATATCTCAAATGGAGTTTCTCTGATTTCGTACAAATCAGAGAAAATTCCCTTCCGATCGGATACCTCGATGCTATAACCATACATAATCATGCCATAATATTTTTTAAGAAAAAAACAGGAAAAAAAACAGACATTTCTTCATTTCACAGGTTTTAACATTCAAAAAACAGTATTTACACAGGATAAATATAAATTCCCAAAAATATTAATTTTTTGATTAATTTGGGGTTGAGAACGCATTTGTCTTTTAACATTTGTCTTTTTTTGACATATTTTCATACAATAAAAATTAAAGAAGAAATGAACACGCAATAGGACTGTCTCTCAAAAGTAGGTGCAATAGAATAAAAAAATGGCGTTCGAATTTCAAATGCCGAAACATCAACAGAGAGGGGATTTCCCCTTTTGTCCTCAACTTAAAAAGCTGCTGATGCGAACTTATAGGTTGAGAGTGTGCAGTGCTCCCCAAACCCATTAACCACTGCTACTTAGGTTAGATTCAATCGTTTAGTTTTTATTTATATGAAAAGTTGATAATTAATGGGAATAAAACTGCATGATTACAGGATAATTATCTACAGGGTTTTTCACAGGAGTTAAATTTCTAGAGGATTTTCGTTGAAAATACAGGGGTATCCTGTAGAATACAGGATATATGGCATGCTTAGACATACATAAAATGCCACCGAGCAAGTTGTAACAGTATGAAAATGAGTTTTTTTTTACATTTAGGCGGTCATATAGCAACAAATCTGTCAGAAAAATGCTTCCCCACGGAAAAATTACAACAATTCAAAATACCACTGATTGGATTCCATCAGAAAAAAAAATATCTGACAGATGGAACGATGGTAAAGAAATGAAATGGAATCAGTGGAATGATTTGTTTTTTTTTATTGTGGAATTAATTGGGAATTTGATCCGAAAAAGTTTTTCGTATGGAAAAATAAATAAATTTTTTGCCTAGAACATTTAAAAATCATTGCTTATTTGTTTTTTGATAAAGTGACTTTATAATTCATAAAAAACATTTTAAGACGAAGATTGAGTTCAGCTATTAGTCAGAAAAAGCTAAAGAAATTTTCTACAGATTCGCTTCAGGTATGTCTAAAACTAGGGCCTTAGAGCATTCTCAATCGTATGTGTCAACCATTTTAGTTTGAATCTCATTGAAAACGTCTATATTTCTGTGAAATAAGTATGCAGTTAATTTTTGAACTTTAGCAATGTCAATAACGACTTACACCTGATAGGTCTTCCTGTCGTATACTCACGGTTCTGAAATATATTTAGTACAAATGCGGATCAAACCTTTTTAGTAAATGTAGTAAAAGTTACCAACCAAGCATATTCTTACAACTGTATTAGTTGAAAATGCAAATTTCACCACAGTCCACGATTGTGATTGGTCTCTCTCTTTTAACCCAACCTTCAAACGCATCACTATACCCAATTAAACATATCTTCATCATCTAACGCACAGTCATAACGGAAACTAGTAGTTTTATTTTATAACTGATTCCGTAGAAATCGAAAAGAAATTCCGCCTTGCATAACTGACTTGCTGTTATAAAATTCATTCATAGTGGCGACTAAGTGTCATTCGCGGTCATGAATTTATTTTCAATTAGATGCCAGCCCTATATACCATATACCGGCATCTAAATTACATTTTTGCTCTAACGAGGCGCATTCAGGTATGATTTACTAATTACAAACTACCGACAGAATGCTTGAGTGATACGCACTCAATTTTCGCTGTCGTCCGCTTGACAGCTCTATTCCCCTCGCATTAATGATCCCCATTTAACCGCCAAATGCTAATTCACCTGCGTCTATCAACACTCGTCAGAGTTTTCTTGTTTTCATCAGCTTCATATGCCCATAATTAGTAAATGCAAACAACAAACCAAAGCAATTCGGGCAACAAAGAAATTTCTTTCTCTTTCCTGGTTCACATAACTGCAGCGTGTAAAAGCGAAAAATGTATAAAGCAACAAGCCAAGCAAGTTTTATTGAATCTCAATGAATCTAAGGCATAAAAGTCCATTAAAGCGCCACAAACTTGTGTGTGCGTTATTCAGAAATGTATTTTCTCCATATATTAAATGAAATCTGATATCAGTCGAATTACATAAAACGGTTAAGTAAAGTTTTCATTAATCTTTCGACGACTCGTTTCATCCGGAACGCGCGAAACAATCATTACCATCATCAACTTCAACATGGCGTTCCGTCATAATTTCATCGCGTATCTAAGCTGCAATTATACCGAAAGAAAAAAAAAACCCGATACTGTATCTTTTTCATGTGTATTTTGTTTTGGTTTATTCGTCGTATGTGGGTGAGTCTTTATATTCGCCAAGTGACTTACTACATCAAGCTCACCGCACACGTTAATGTCAACTAGTGCAATTGTGACAGCGTTCAGACTGTCCAGACTGCCAACCGCCTCGGCAGCGGCAGTGTGTGCACTTCAAAAACAAGTGTAATACATCTTTTACAGGCAATTTTAGTAGTTATCCAATAGGGGGGGCTTTTCCAGGTCAACCACTAGGATTGCATAATATTGATGGCCAAAGAAACTGCTAGTGTGTCAGTCCTAATGTGGATGTAATAGATAGGCTACTTGATCCGCATGCCAATTTGTTTGCCAGAGAAAGGTCTGGTTTTACGCGATCACTTTCGATGGCGGAAATCGTGAGTGTGTGGTATGGACAATTTAATGACATCTCAGTAATGGAAGCGCTGTAAAATATAACATAAATTAGCTTTTGGCTGTACTTAAGGAGGGTAATCGTAGTAGATGTGGGCGCTAGTGGTTTTAAGGTTGGTGTGCTGGACTGCTGGATCGAGGGGTATCGGGTTCAACCACCAGTTCGTGGTAATTATTGCTTCTGACAAAGTTGCACCTCTCGTTAATGTCGGGCAATCCTACGATAGTTTGAACTGCCTTGGAATAGCTTCTCATCAAATTATAGGTTATGTCGCAAAAATTAAAATTCCATACAAACGAGTAACTGCCAGAAGATAAACGCTTTGTAATTGATTAGCAATAAGTTGATTAATTTGGCCGCTGATGAGTCAGAATGGGGACGTTCAAGTATTTAGTTTAGTAAGTATGACAGCTCTCACTAGATGTATCTCGGTTTTGATTGGGGTAGCCAACGAATCTAGTCAAGATATTCGTGACTGAGTACTAAGTTGACAGTTCGCATATGTGGCTGACGTAGGAAAAGTGACGTTCCCGACCAATCAAGTTTTTGCGTTCAGGTTGCATCTCATCCAGACCAATCTAGTCGACTTAAGATTTTTTTTTGTCCATAGAATAAAAAGGGTTCTTCATTTCCTTCAAAAAATACATAATAAACACATGACAAGCTTGTTCCTCCGTTTCTTATGTCAAAATTTATCTTCGATTGAATCCACCGGGCCATCTATATACCTATATGACGTTTAGAATTTAGCTTGCGTACAGGACACTGATTAGTTTGCCTCGCTAAATTTTATCTTTTATAGAATTTGTTGCTACAATCGCATACACTATTTTCGATATTTTGCCGAAATACTGGGTATGCAGCCTTGTTAACCTTACCTACTTTCAAATATCAATTTTGACTGAAATCGTTATAGCCGTTTTCGAAAAAATCAAACCGTTTGAAAATGTTGTTTGGGAAGTACGGTTAATAATAGGACTAAAGTGCAAACAAAAAAGTGGCCCCGAACCGTAAACCCACAAACTCTAAATTTAAAGTTTGACACAAATCTGTCTAGCCCTCAGGAGCATACGGACATGTCCGTCTGTCAGACAGAATCGAGCGACCCAATTTTTGGAGTTCTTCTATCATCGTAATGCCAGAATTGTGTTAATCAATTCGAGTTCAAAATTTTGTACGAATACAATAGCCCTGTTTTTTTTTAGCTTCGTTCTCAGCAAAGCAAAGTAAAGTAGGATTTTCAGCACGCAATTACAACAACTACGCTCACTTGACACTTCGAGAATCGCAGTAGTTTTGTGCTGAAAATCTTACTTTACTTTTCTTTGCTGAGAACGAAGCTAAAAAAAACACGCCTAATATCACGTATCCGAAAAAGCTAAAAACATCTTTTCGCTGTCACGGAAAAATAAAATAAAAAGGTTCCTTTATGGATGATCAGTCTTGTTCATCAGCACCTCTCTGATGAGCACCGTATACTCGAAGTGAGGCGACAAATTTTGTAGATGATTTATTTCGTTTTCCATTAGGATTTTCAGATTTTGCTCTCAGATATCAGATTTTTCGGGTAAAAGCAAATTTTTCCCTACAAGAGTTCGCCCAATATAATCAAGCGAATATGTTGTGTTTAAGGTAGTGAAAGGGGTTGTTAACTATTCTTCCCTTCGCCTATTTATTTATAAGATTTGTCACAGACTCGTGATTAAAAACGTAAAAAATTACACTCCTCAACGTTTGACAAATGTCAAATGTTTTGGTTTAGTGAAAGTAGGTTTAAATCTCGTCCAGAAATCGAGATTCGCAAAATTGCTCTGACTCTTAAAAAAGTGATTTTTTTACGGCCAAATCTGACAGCCAGAAAAACTGTTCTGAACCCCAAAAAGAATGTTTTTTCTGTCCCAATGGACAACGACATTAGCCAAGCTCTTGCACACACTTTCAAGAGCTAACAGTAAACCAATGGCAAACGCAGAAAGTTTGCTGCACTTCTTCTTCTGACACCTTCCAAAGACCGTACTAACTGCATTTACGTATAAAAGTGTAGCCATTTGTGTGTTGTTGAAAATACTTTGTCATCATCATTCAAGAGCTGTCAATAAACTCCAACTCGGCATTTCCCAGACTCGAGATCTGTGTGCAAATCGTTAAACTGATCGTAGGTGTACCGAATTCGCTAGTGCATAATGATTCCAGTGAAAGTGGTAACATTTACGCGCAATTTTCCAGCATTAGGCGAATACCTCCAATATTTGCACGACAATGTAATTTTATACTCCGCAAGGCAAACTTGCACACATTTCCGGCACAGCCAATGTCCGGCAATCGTAAATGCCAAAACATTTATATGCACCGGTGCCGACATATCCAACATTGCACCGAGCAATAAAACAAAACCTGGTCAGACATCAATAGAGTTTCGATCCAATCTAATCCAATCTTCGTGGCGCACACTCATGAAGGCATCAACATCGATAGACACTTGTAGCTGCGTACTCGACCAATTTTATCGAAAATAATCGAAAGTGAGAAGAACTGGTTGTTGGTATGGAGCGCATTTTCCATTTCATCTTGAGCACATTTTCGATTCGTCTTCACCTAGTGAAAAGAGCACGAGTGCCTAGTCTTCTTCACAAGAGTGTATACAGGAAGTGAGTTAAAGCTGCGCCTCTTGTCTGGACTCGAGACCAGTGGAGTGGTCTGGTCTTCCGCTTTGCGTGCTGCAGAGAAATTTGCATCGGAGTTGCACTTCAATCGCCTTGATCGTGTAATGCACTACCAATGGCCGCGCCACCGATGCCGCGACATTGTACATGAAAACTAGTTAAAAACCGTGCGGTGTTTGTATTCCAAAAATTGAATCGTTGGTGTCTTAGTTATGGCTATGGAGCATTAGAGCAGCTGCACTTAGAGCAGGCCGTAGAGTGAATGTTAGCAATTGTTAGGTGCATCAACGAGTAATGGCTTCCGCAGTGGGGCGTCATTCCCCACTCCTCCACTAAAGAGTGAAGTTTAGTGGAGAAAACCAGTAACACTTGGTCCTGTTGATGGTTGTATTTAGGTACAAAGTGCGTACTTATGGTACTTTTAGTTGGTGTCTGATTGAGTTCGACTGGAGGTTCGATGAGTGGGTTCACACACTTGTGAATTGAATGGAAAGCTAGAGCGGACAGTCGATCAATTAAAAAATCATCAGATGCAAGGGTCTTCAAATTGGATGGAAAGATTGGACAGGTGCAATAACAAAGCTGATCCAGGGGAGAGACATCTGCTCCTGCAGTCACTAAGATTGAAACATGTGTCAATTTGGCTCACGCGGTCAATATGACAGAGAAAGTTGACAAGCCAATGGTCAGTTCACTGAAGATGGAGTAGTGGAGGGCGGTAGAAGAGGTGCAGCAGGCAAGTAGCAGGGCCTTATTAGAGCAATTGCAGAACAGAAGCATAGGAAAAGCAGAGCAGTAGCAGAGATAAAGGAGAGCAGTAACTGAACAGTAGCAGGGTAGTAGGGAAGATGCAGAGCTTCAGCAAAGAAGCACAACATTAGCAGATCATTAGCAGAGCAGTAGCAGAGTAATATCAGAGAAGTAGAACAGCAGTAGCAAAGCAATACCAGAACGCTAACAGATCACAAGCAGAATGGGGGCAGAAGAGCAGCAGCACCAAATCTACAGCATATTGGTAACTGAACTGTGGCAGATAAGTATAAGAACATTAACAGAACAGAGGTAGACAGGGAAGCAGTAGCTGAGCAGCTATAGGGCAGCAGCAGATTCGTATCAAATGACAGCCAATATTCCCTTAATTTTTAGGATTAGCAACCAACGAAAGTAGCTATTATAACAGTAGCAATTATTAACCAACGTCAGCTCAATAGTAGGAGAGCAGTCTAAAATGTTCACAGCAGATATCTGTTGTAGAGCAGTCGGTATAAAGCTGATAAATGTGAAAAACATTAACAGAATTCTATCAGATACAAAGCTATAATGAATCTGCAAATAAGTAGAAGCAAAGCATCGGATTAACATAAATGTCATAGAGTCTGCAGGGCAATAACAGCCACGTACCCAATACACATTATTTCATGTTATACTTCAGCTGTACCAATAAAATATTTAAGTAGGCAGCAGTAAAAACATGGTTTTTATGTACTTTGTACAATTGTTCTAACAGAAGTGTGTACGTCCTGTTGTTATTCCACTACAATTACCAGAGAACTTAAATTTTTTATGGCAGAAATACTTCTAAATATTTTCCAGGCCTTCGCAATAGGACAGCGGCAAAATTAAGTTGAACAGTTTCACTTTTTGGAAATTAACTTACAAACTCGGCCCATGAGTGAAAAAGCACGCATTTTGATCATGAAAGCTTTACAAGGGCCATAAACCGTATATCAACGATCGTCTAAACGATATTTGATCACCAAAATAAGTTATATTCTGCTCGAATTTTTTTGGCAAACGTCAGCTTTTATTATATTTTTGGAAAATGAACTGGATTAAGCTCTCAAACTTTGAATTTTAGCACTTGGTTGCTAGTTTTGGAGGTCTATCGTTACGACGATTATCGTCTGAAAAGTTACGGAATGAATGCCCTGTTAATTTTTTGGCACTCATCGTGTACAGCTCTTTTAGCCAATTGCAAGCTCTTGCAGTCGTACTCTTCAAGACATTATCAATCAAACTGATCGACTTGTCCAACTGTGATCTACCAGGATCATTTCCCGTATAATTTCTATTACCAAGTCAAAGCTGCACCACTACATTTCTGATTACAACCTTGCACTTTATTACATATAGGTAGGAAGTGATCTGTCTTTCACGCCGAGCGCAAACATAATTGAAGATCACTCAACTGGAATGGATGCAGACTCTAAGGCGGCAGCCATAATTGACCGGCTTCAGGCTGTACGAGTGTACACTGGTGTAATACTCTATCGCTGCCATTGATCACGGGCCATGGCATTCGAAATGATTGTACATGCGCGCATGATCGTGCATTAGGCAGTCTTGGCTGAAAACGATTAGTTAGATGGTTTGTTGGTTTTTTTTTTGTACACAGAAATATGTTTTATTGCACAAATGCAAATGAAGTTAAGGCATTTTTTAATGGACCCACATATACTTATAGACGATCGATGAAAGTATTTATTGACGTATTGCATAAATTATGCAAATGTCAGTGGAAAGTGTGATTAATCGACGGAGAGTTCTTGCTACCATTAAGCTCGATGCTTACAAAAAATGCTTAAGAAAAAATGGACGACTTGACTTTGACATAACACTGTCAACGACTCTACTGAAATGCACGAAAGTCGGATTCGGATTTTGACCGCCAATCAGAGGCAAAAATTCCAATACGACAACGAACTCCATGGGCCCGCTTTTAAGTGTCACGAGTGCGTGTACACAAGTTTAACCCAAACTCATCAATAAAACCATATAATCGAGGGAATATTTAAATCAGCAACTTTTACTCTTACGAATCGAACCGGCCGATAGGTGACGGAGATAGTGAAAGATTACACAAACCTCAACTTGAAGAGCTAGGAATTCAACCGAATCGAAACAATGCGTATGACATAATACGGACATTAGTATAGCTCAGCAGTTAAATCCGGATTCGAAGAGCGGCCGAGCGGGCTTCCCTCAAGCGAAATTTTAGTCTGCACTGTGCACTCCCTAATTTGCATTGCTTGTGTCGGTACAGTGTTGATGTTGGTCCCTCGTTATAAATACGCAGTGACGGCGCGATGTGAACCCAACAAGCCGCAATTAATTCCATTGCCATTGTAAGCGGACTGAAGCACGTTGCTCTGGTTTGTTTTTTCGTCTGGGCACAGGTGCTTTCGGTCACAGTGTACAACAGAAACAAAAATAAATTTACAAAATGTCTATAGGATCAGAGACAAAACACAATACCCGCCATGACGGGGCAACTCAATTGTTTTGACAACTATTGTACTGCGTTGAAGTTGGAAATTAACTCCCAAACGAATAGCGTTTAGCTGGGGTTTGTTTGGGCGGTTGTCCGCGCGGTGTATTTCGGACAAGGTGCTGTCGTAAAATATTTCCCATGTGGTTGTTCAAGATTGATTGCATCTTTGAGTATGGAGGAGAAATTGGATCAGCTGTTTGCCAATATGGGTTATGGTCGGAAGTGTATTGACTTCAACTATACGAATTTTTTTCCGACGTTGAGTAACAAACTGTCTGGACCATGCATCGATTGCAATAGAGAGGCTTAAAATTAATAGTTGCGATAACTTTCGAAATGCATTAGAGATTTGTGTTGCTTCACTGTTTGCGTACAAGTCATTGTGTGTGGTGGTTGCAGGCATTGAAGAAAGGAGGGTAAGCTCAGTTGCTCAGCGCAATGTACTCGCAGATGAAAGTTTAAGAGACGAAGACGTATTGTTAGTACGTGCGAATGGTTGTTACTTCATCGCAGACTGAAATCTGTGAAATGGTATTGTTCATAATGGAGATGTTGTTTGAGGGCTTAGCAAATTGAATGAGGCAGACAATTCTCCTGCGGCTACATTTCCTTCAGGCTTAGTTCGAAGAGCTGTCGTCAGTGAAAAATAATTTACAATAGATCGATCACAGGCGCAGGTTAGCAATAAGTAGCTGTAGGCGGTAGTTTTGACGTTTGTATTACTTGTTAAGTAGGTGCATGACTAACTTTTTGGAAATTAAGTGAATTTAAGATTTATTCGGCCTTCTTAGGTTTTGATGAATATTTTAGTCACCACACAAAAATATCAAAATGAGATTCGTGCCAACGGACTCAGCAGCTAATGTTACCACAACAGGAGTTATTTTTCTAGTCAATGTTATTGGGCACATTTCAGTCTCTCAAAGAAGCGGTGGTAGAAAAACATTTTTTTTTTACAAAATTACGTTCTTGATGAACGCATCCAAAAAGTGTGCCAAAAACCATCGTTTTAGTCTGCAACAAACAAACAAAAAACATCCAAACACGTTACAATTATTTAAAAGTAACAAAGTGGGAAAAATGAAAACGGCATCAACTTTAATGACGTTTTCTATTTTCTGTGCTCCAAAATCAGCGGACTGTAAGATTTCATGTTTCATTGGCTGCTTGTTTTGCGGCCAAAGTCAGAGCAATTTCAGAGTCAGAGCAATTATGCGAATCCCGATTTCGAGATTTGCACCTACCTACTTTCACTAACACCAAACATTTGACGTTTGTTAAACGTCGACTAGTCGTCTAAAAACGTTATTATAAAATAGAGAACAATTTACATTTGGCCGCTCCAATGGACATCAACACATAAGAATGGGTTTTTATAAACACAAATTTGACTTTTAAATCACACACCAACACAAATGCAGAAAAGAGTGATCTTATTTCATGTTGCATTGGGCCAGTGGTTCAATTTTTGCGCTTTTCAAATGAAAAAGGGGAAAACGAGGGTAAAGCAAGGGAGAACTTAAAAAAGGGGAAAAATCAAAAATCTCTTTGAAACCTTAATTGCTTTAAAGTAAAATTTAAACGTACTTCCATTAAAAATAATTTTCAAAGTTTACTCAGAAAACAGCCAATCGAATGTCTACGTAAGATTTTTTGTGATTTAATTTACTAATTTATTTTTATTTCTTAGTGAAGTTTTTATTTGATTTTAGGTTTTTTTTTAAATGTTAAATTAGCTAACTTATCTTTTTATAATATGTATATTTTTAAGTTAAATCTTGTTAATAAAAACAGTTATAAAACGAATAATTTTTTTTTATTTTGTTCCTATAAAAACAAAGGCAAACTAAGGTTAGAAAAAGGGGATTTTTTTTATTTTAATTTAGGGGAAAATAATTGCCTTTGCTGATAAAAAAAGGGGATAACAGTCTTCACAGTCTGGGACCACTGCATTGGACACGAGAAATCTGAAATCTTAGAGCAAAATCTGAAAATCCTAATGAAAAACGATTTATATAATCAATAAACGAACAAAGACATCTGCCACCTAAGTCGGCACCGCAACCGCTCTCATTGGAGGCGTTCAGATGGATGAATTCAGCAAACTATGAGGACCTAAGAGACGTCACATCTCTTGAAATGTTCGTTGTTAATACGAATTTATTGAAAATTAATATTTAACTCCCAGAAATTAGGCGTGGCAAAATTGAAGAATACATAGTTGAATACGTTGTCTATATATTTCGTGAAGTACACAAATTCTCTTACCCTTTTTATGTCAGTAATCCCTGCTTGGCACAAAATTTCGCAAAAATCGTTTTGGTAGTGTAGCTCAGAAACAAACCACTTGGTCAGCTTATAATGTCACATAGTCGATCTCAATTTTGAAAGACTCGACACACTTGCAAGTAGACGACCAGCCTTGGAGCATTATAGGCTGTTATACAGCTTGACATAAAATTTATAACGAGTTTTCTTTCCACGAGGTTGCTTAATTGCTGCTTAATTTTTGTGTAGAGTTGTGAATAGTGTAGACAACTATTTCACTCGCTTTAATATTTAAGTATTCACATAAATTGTTAGTGCGAATCCAACTGAAATACATTTTGTTTTGATCTGTCAAAATGTAAGCCTACAAAAATATATCGCCCTTATTATTTCGCGACCTAAAAAATAGTGAAGGTTTTACAGTTTAAATTTTGCAGCTTCAACTTGGCTAAAAATGTTTTACTTAATTTAATATATTTTGGCAAATTCTGTATGAAAGATTAATTTAAGCATAAGCAGCATAAAAAAATTCTACCTGGTAGTTATTGGGATCAACGTTGAAAAGAAAATTCATTACACATGTAGAATATTTTCCTGTTTCTTTGCCGCATTGACGAATTGTTTTGCTGTTTTCTGTGACACTTATCCACTGCGCACTATATGTCAAAATTTAGCTGGGATTTTAGCTAATGTTTGGAGAGAAACTTTGGAGGCCAGATCAAATTTTGTTAAGCTCAAGGTGCTCGAGCTGAGCTTGACAAATAATAGGTGTACTGCATCGCTTGAGTGAGGACTAAAAATCCTGGCTAAAAATAGCTCTGTTTAAATTTTCGTAATCCGCTTGATTGAGGCATCCTGAAGAAGCATATTAAAATAGCCAAAAATTGCAAGATTAATTTATTATTTTTGCCGCATTAAAACTTTGAAACATGAGTGTTTTCAAAGTAAATTATAACAAATGTGGCCTCATTTAAGTGTCGCAGAGTGTACGTATGTGAGGTGTACAAACAGTGACACGATTTGAACAAATTAAAGCCGCGACATACTTTTCTCCTTAGAGTCTGGGATGGATTAAAACACACAACAAAATTATAAATAGTTTTTATTTACAAACAAAAAACAGTGTTAAGCCCGCACCAATCAACTTTGTTTCTCCCCAAATTTCACCGTTCCACGACGTAGAAGCGTAGTCGGACTTTCATTGCGAGCCACCTTTTTTATTTTAATTTTACTTTTAGCCTCTGAGTCGTTGCGGATGGTGCGCACTTTTGCTGGCGAAACTTTCGGTGTCGCCTTCGTCGTTTTTAAGGGTTCGCGGGTGCTTTTGGGGGGCTCACGAGTAGTGTTTGCTGGCTCACGTGTTGTGCGAATAGTTTCACGAGTTGTCTTTATCACGTCTTCAATGACAGATGGGAGCTTTACAATGAAGCTGGTGCTCTGCTCGGCGACACTGGTAGTTTGCGCTTGCTTTGTGGAATCCGGAGTACTCGTGGGACGATTGAAAAATAGTTTACTCGACTTGGGACGGTGCAAGTTGTACCGCTTGAACGGGCGCTCGGTTGTACTACGCGGTGGCAGCCTGTTGGATAGAGTGGGAGTGACTCTGCTGGTAGTTGTCGTGGTGGTCGTTGTTGGCGGATAGACTCGCGTTGGCTCAAATTGCTCCTCGACTGCTTGGAGATTTTTAAGGAAGTACTCTGGATAGTTGGGCGGCTCGGTAGTGGCTCGCAGGAAATCAAAATGATTGGAGGGCTTAAAGGCCTGCTCCTGTTGGACTGACTCCTCTGCACTGTGCTCGGTCACCTCGTAGGCACGGCTTTCATTTGGGTCGTAGTGAATTGTCGGTGACAATGATGAGGATGGCATCACAGTCCCTGAAGCCTCGACTTTAGTATGCAGTTGGCTGACAACAAACGCCTTTGCGGTAGAGTAGGGCACCTGTATCGGCAACCAACCCTCCCCAAACTCATTGATCCGTCCACTAATCACATCGGCATCCATGTGGCTCTGATGCGAATGCTCATGTATCCCAGCATCATGGACACTCTCCACTCGCTGTTCTTGCTCCTTCTCGATCTGGCGCAGTTCGTCCTGGCTCATGAAAGGGAACACCAATTTAGAATTTTCCGAAGGCATCGATATCAATGGCGCCGCTGAAGGAATAGCCGCCAAAGGCGGATGGTAGAGGGGAATAGTCTTCTTGGGAGCGCGGAACTTTATCGCCTTCATCCGTTTAAATGGTGGCGGCGGCGGCTTCTTGATAACATACTTGATTTTTGTCGTCGATTGTGTGTCGTAGTCCATCGGATTTCTATACCTGCCCATCGACGGACTGAATACATGTTTCATAACTCTTGCCCCGCTCGCAACACCACCCATTAGCTCATCCACAGTGTCGTCCACGTCTTTCCACATAAAGCGGCGTTGCATACTTCTAGGCAGTTGTGCAAATGGGTAATATTTCCACTGGTGCATGTAGTTTCTAACAGATGGCGACAGGTATCGCATCGATCTTCTGAATGGGAAAATTTGTAAATTCAAATGGATTGGTTTGGAAAGGAATGTCTTTTAATTACGAGTATCTCACTGCACTGCAGCATCGCATGACCGACAACAGGACTAAAAATGACACCACAAACCGTCGCACAATCTTGAAAGAAACCATCGTTATTTAAATTTGTTTTTGACATTTATGTACGGTAACATAACTCACAGATGTAGCTAGATGCATATTTTTGCGTGACAAAAGAACTATACAAACTAAACAAGTAAATTAGAAAATAATATTAAATTAATTAATTAACTTTGGTAAACGAGTCTGTTCACGTTGAACTATTTCGCTAGATTATTTCACCAGCTGACGGTGCACTAGGCTTATATACTTCTCATGGTTTGTTAAGTTTCGTGTACACTCAGGCGATATCTCCTGGTCGAGGAGAGGTGCACACACGCTAAATCGATTTGTGTAGTGAATTTTTGCGACTGCGCTCGGGCTAATTTGCACAGAAACATTCAATGTTAAGGTTAACGTCTGACGTGCGTTCCATTTCACTTGGCTTTGGCTAATGTTGATACAACACAGACGTTTGAAGAAATTTTCTTCGTTGGTGAGTGTTTAAAGTGCAATAAATTAAACGGAATGATGTGGATGACCGGCAATTGGGTGTTATGGTTTCACGAGGAGATATTCGAATTGGATGGTTTAAGGTTTGTCTCCTCCTTCATATTACATCTGAGCGGGTTTGCTCTGCAACCCTTATTGTTGTGAACTTGATTTATTTGTTAGAGGACACGATCAGTGGGATGATCTACAGGACTTAATGAAGTAATTGACGCCCGATCGCAATTTAAACACCAAATAAAATTTTAACGATCTTCGTTTTGACACTATACCTACTGATCTCGATCGTGGATACTGTGTCGATGATCTTCATTGTGCTGTCAGCAGTGCTGCGTGTCGTATCGTGAAGATATTGGATGAATTCAAAAGCATCGCTGCATCAGAGACTATAGTATAATATTCAAGTGTCTTCGTAGTATGTTTGACATTGGCTCTCGTTGGCATCAGGTTTCACATTATTTCCCTTATGGTGACAGTGAAGATCAGCGGTCAAATTACAGCACCCGTTAATAATACTTCACTAAAATATGTGGACTTCACATGCAAAACAATAAGAAATTCAGTCAAGTAGTACTCGATCACGGACGTGATGCCCAGTTTCCTTAGGCTGATAATGCAAACCGGTAAAGCCGATGATGGACGATCTTTAAGGACATATTCTTAGTAGACAAGCAGGTAAGTTTACGTTGTAAGAAGTTGAGCCCCTTGAAGCACAGACTGATCTTCTACTTTTTTTGCTTTTACGATCAGCATTGTTCCACTGAAGATCACCTAATTTGGAGTGAAGATCGGTATAGGTCTCTTCATGGTCATGTTCAATTTTAAAAAAATAAACTTGCAGATAGTGGATTTTTTTCTGTTCGTGGTAGTTGGGATCGCTATTTTTACGCTTCTTCTTGAAAACCTTCATCGCAAAACCCTCTACACAGAAGTAAATATCTGAACTCAAATATCACCGTCGCCATCTTAAAAGGATGGATCGGAATGGTTATAGTTGTTTTCAAAAATCTGACCCAGCGAGGGCCTAAAAGATCATATTCCCTCTGGTGGCGATATATTTAGTAGTTCTTTGGAAAGCAGAGTTTGTGTGAACAAGTGATGTCTCTTTACAGTTGGGAGACCATTAATAGTATTCAACTTTGACCGAACCGCATCAGCGATAACATTATGTCAGGACGCAGGCACTGATTCTCAAATAAAATTTACAAGTAAAAGTGAAAGATCGCATAAACACCATGGTAAAAGTGGATCTTAAAGGAGGATGTCTGTACCGGGTCTGTAAATGGGACCATTTGAAAGCTTTGACTGCCAACCTTCATATATACCTATTCAATAATTTTTGTTTAAATATATTCATAGTCCTCATAGTCGGCGCAGTGGCCTAGTGGTTAGTGTGTTGGACTACTAAGCGAGGGGTCCCAGGTTCGAATCCCGTTTAACCTGGGTTAAGGTTTTTTTCACTGCGCCACCTCTCGCGAACGTCTGACAAACATCCGAGAGTATAACTGTCATGAAAGAGCTTCTCAATTGGCCGTTTTGACTCCGTATAAAATTGTAGATCCCTTCACTTCGTTACAAAAGTAAAAACTCCCACAAGACGAATGGGTATGAAAAGCTATTCCTAGG
Source organism: Cheilosia vulpina (assembly GCA_916610125.1). Classification (NCBI taxonomy): domain Eukaryota; kingdom Metazoa; phylum Arthropoda; class Insecta; order Diptera; family Syrphidae; genus Cheilosia; species Cheilosia vulpina. The sequence continues at coordinate 48,766,364 of OU744279.1, forward strand.
GTCCCTACGGACCGGTTGCGCCAACTCTATAAATATTTATAGTTCTCACGAACGGCCACACACCTGAAGATCACCTTCCAATCACAACTTAAAATGTTTCCGTCTTTAAACCAATGATCGTGCCGGCCTCAGTGATCTTCATGGAAAAGGAAGGACGATCCTAGTCCTATTGTAGTCGACACCCCGAAAATAGGGATCAACAAATTGCATTTGTTGGTTGAAGATCGTTTGCTGCAGTGATTTAAGTCACTGTTTTGAAGATCTCGCCAAACATGGCAAACATGGCCACCAGGGAGTTTTTCAAACATGATCGCCATAAGCTTTGTGATCCTGATCTTAGTTAAGTTAAATAGGATATGGGGGTCCTCATACTCTTACATAACCAGGGTAAAAATGATAAATTTTGTACAAACCAACAAGTGACAAATCAGCTTAAATAAAGGGTAGGACTTCCTCCAACACATGTTCCAACACATCGCCACTTCCTCAACTCTGCTCCGCTCAAGCTACGTATGTCGCGGTCCAGTACAATTTTCTTCATTACATTTTATGGCGTTGCCATTGTCTAGCCTGGACCGAATGCCGCCGATCATTCACAGCTGGTGATGGAAAGTGCAAGTGAGAGCAAAATCTGCACACATCTCTCTGTCGGTTTTGTAATCGCTTGCATGTCCACTCCACCACAAGTATACCTTGCTCCGTTGGACAGAGAAACATATTGCAAGCACTAGACGTAAACTCCCATTCATCTATACCGTTAATTACGTACTTACATAAGTGTAACGAACCCGCTAAGGCATTGTGAAGGGAAAACCACCGAGAGAGTGGGGAATAGTCATAACTCCACGGCTTCCTGTTGACAAAGTTCGACTTTCCTCGCGATCGCCTTGACATTACATGAATGGCTACTTGTCTGTCCATTGTAATTCGAGATGATGCATGGTATCGCGTTCCCTTGATTCGGTTTCGATCGTTAGAAGGGGCGGTCAACAACACATCGAGACGGTTCCGTTGACTTCTTCTGGTATAGTATGCGGTATGGCGATTTGTGCTGCTCATGCGGAGTTCCCCGATATGGTCGTGCTGTGGCGCCAAACACAAAAAAATCGGCGGCTTCATCGGGCGTGTGCTCACTTTGGAGGAGCCAAGTATATAAAGTTGGGGTACGTTGCCATTTGACTAACAGATAGGTCTCATCGACTGGCGGCGAATAATCTGCATATATACCTCTCGGATTGGACATACGGAAGGAGTACACTTTTTTTTTACAGCTCATAACATGGTTTCACATTTGGCCGTAAGTCCATATTCGGATCCTTCAACCGAACCAGTGACTGATTGATTCGTTTCAGAAGCATCTGGCAGTTGGACTTCTGGTGACGCTGATGATAGTTTCGCTGAATGAAGCCGGCGCGACAGGAAGCACCCACAAGCGGTTCATAATCCATGTGCCGATGAAAATGAAGACGCACCACCACACGCACACGGTGTATACACATATCCATCATGGCGGAGCGAAGGTCGAGTACAAGGTGTTGGGCTACTCACATCAAGGACTGGATGGCCATGGTGATAGTTCGGAGACTGGCCACGGAGGTGGAGATCTCGTGTTCAATCACTACGCCCGGAACGGTGAAAATCATTTGGCTGACGAATTCGTAAGCGATTACGAGGATTGGGATCCATAGTTGGCGAGTGGGCAGTTGTGTTCTCAGCCATTAGTGCATTTTGTTGGCATGACGGGTGGGATTCCACCGCCCAGCCGTTGTGATTGTTGTTAAGAGCGTGTGTTTCATTAAACTAGTGTCATTGTAGAACGTAATTTATGAACTGATGTACCTTACGTGCGCACCCAGGAAACATGAAATAAATATATAATTTATTGTATAACCAAATTTGGGTCTTCTTTTCGAAGGCATTGTTTATTGAGAAATGTTTCTGCAGAGTGGAGAAGTTGTTTCTGTTGGCAAAAGTAAATTGACTGGGTCCGCCGTAGGACGATTCAGTGCTTGGAAGTTATGGGGATTAGTTCCATGTACCAATTAAATTTAGTGAAGCCTTTTAACAAAATCTCTACACCAACTCTTCACTTGTGAGTTCCAAATGCCTTGTCTGGCTTCCAAGCCTGATTTGTTTGATTGGAAGTTTGAGCTTCCAAAAGGGGGAAGAATGACATTTTTAATAACGCCTCAGGAACATCAACCCAAAATGTCAAAAATCTATGTAAGAAAAAACAAATAAAATAAAGGGAAAAGCACATCAATAAAGGGTAAAGCTGCGATTGAAAAGGACTACAATGAAAGTCAAGTTTGTATACTGCTGTAAGAATTTACCAGATTGAGATGTCAAAAAAAAATGAAAGTAAACCACGCATTTATAAAAATTGGTCTAGTGGGTTCGGAAGGACGGACAAAAACCGAACTAATAAGGTTCCGATTTTTCCCTTTGGGTACGGAACCTTAAAAATATACTAATGTAGTATTCGATTGGGCGCTCTCAGAGCCCTTTTATTGCTCGTTTTTATGTTCGTTTGGTACAAAAAAAGCAATCTTTTTCAGATTTCAGGACTTTTGCGAATCTGGATTATTTCTCAGATTTGCATCAGATTTACCAATACAAGTGCGTTTGAGTTTGACAACTAGTGGAGTTTGTTTACGTTTTCGTGAAATTTTTCAACTGCAAAGGCAGGCATTGCATCGGGTGGATCTATTTTTGTTAATTATTTATGTTTAAATGTTTAGAAATCAAATTTAGAATGCTTTAATCTAAAAGTGAATGCAAGGTATCGAAGGCTACACATATTCCAATCGCACGAATATCAATACAAAAAAGAGTAAGTGACGTTTATCCAATTCTCATTTCTGAAGCAGCCCAATCGAATACCACATAAAACTTAAGCTTCTGTTGTTGAGCTTGAAATGGAAGCTGACACAATTGATGAATTCTTTTTTAAAAACAAGTGTGATTTCCATGAATATTATCGTTGTTTGTACTTAAAATTGCGTTTCACTCAGATCCCGTGGATGGTCTCATCGGCAGACGAACCGCCAAAATTTGCTATTGACACACATCAGTTTCACATTGCGTAAGTTTATAAGTTTTGCGAAACCATCGAGTTAACATTGTTTTTGTGTTTACACAGGTTGTTCTTGTTTCGTATGTTTTTTTTTTCTAGAACAGGTTTCAATTCAAAAGTCAAGTGTAAACCCAAACTGTCCTGAACTGCACATGTCTGAAGAAGCATGAAAACATGTGACAAAATGGAGATACCACTTCAATATTCAAAATCTTAATACGAAAAATATGAGGCTGTCGCGAGTATTTGCGGTCACATAATTCACACCAATAAAACTTATACAAAGTTGCTCAACAGTTGTTATCCGATATTCTTTGACTGTCATTTTTTTATGAATGAAAAAAGTTGGTTTTGCTTTTGGAATATGTTGTTTTGATGTCTTAAATTATTTCCTATTAATCCGGGAAAATGATAGTGCCAGAATTATTAATCATTCCGGCCCGACTTATGGCATTTTCCATCACTCTTTTTAAACCTTCCGGCGATAAGTCCTCGCATTCTTGACAGATATTCTCTTTGAGGGCTTGAAGAGGCTGAGGCTTCTTTGCAAAGACTCGTTACTTCAAAAAACTCCACATAAAGATGCCCGGAAATCAGACGATCTGGGCGGCCACCAAAACGAAAGATTTGGCGACCCGGAAATACAGCCATCAGAATTTCGGTTGTGGCTTGTGCAGTATGCACCGTTGTTCAATCCTGGCAAAAAGTCGTTGAGCATGGCTCTGTGGCGCTCGCCTTCCACAATATTCATTTGGCCCTCTCCTCTGCGATATATTTTCAGTCACAGCGGCAATACTCTCAGAAAAATGTTGTGGTTGGGGCCAGCCAACCCGGCAGCTTGGTGTCCCGTATACTCTTAAGGAGTTAGCGATTCGCGTGTTGTTGACGTGTGTTTTGTATCTGTTTACTTCAAACTTCACAAATGTCGAAGTAGAATTGAAATTTGCCGCCATTTGCAAAAGTAGGTCTGTTACTTTACTTTTAAATCTTACGAACTTTTACTCAAGAAATTTTTTGGTGTGGTCTAAGAAAAAGCTGCCACCTTTCAATATAACAGCTGATTTGAATTTTGTTATCCTATTTGACATAATAGGTCTTTTAAATCTTACGAATTTTTACGAATTTTACTCAATGCCGTTCCTCAACTCGAAAAATTCGTAAAAGAGAGCGTCATCAAGAGAGCAAGATATTACCCCTCCACTGAGAATCTTACGAATTTGTACTCAACAAATTTTTTGGTGTAAGAATTGATAAGGCTGCTAGGCACCTTGCAATTAACAGCTGATTTGAATTTTGTTTTCCTATTTGACATAAATGAGTGCATTTGTGTTGATTTCTTGCGTATTAAAGTGGTAACAACAGCCGGGAAAATAAAATTGAATGTTCTCCTTGATTCTTTTCGACGAAAAACTCTTTGTACCTATCTAAGGAGTAAGAAATGACAATCTCCTGCCTAGTAAATCTTTGGATAGGAAGTTTCCATAATCTTCCTGTATATATCTATTCGCATATGCTGTCCATAAAATGTTCGCATTTTGTTCTTCAGCGTGGATTGTTGGTAAATTGCATCTTTTTCTTCCAGCGCCATTCAGCGGGACATTAATTGTGTCACACGAAATTTGCTTTGCCAGGGATTCTTATATGAATTCGTCGGCAAACCAAAACAAGTTTCAGACACTTGAGAAGAGAACAAGAATTGCATTCTGTTTTTTTAATATACGTATTTATTAATAAATTTGGTATATAGTATTTATTAACTGGCAAGTAATGTAAACAAATAAATCTGCCTACCGCAGTGCGCAAAGAAAACTGACAAACTTTTTTGAAAATGATTGACAAAAACTTTGAAAAGTCATAAGAATCGTGTAAGAAACACTTCAAATATTATCGAAAACGAAATGAATTGAAAAATTGGTGCAAAAATGTCGTCAAAAAATACGAAAAGCCTTGAAATAAATAAGCTAAATGAACTAAATATGCAGTTTAGGAAGGAGATTCAAAATGGCTTGGAAAATGCCAGAAAAGTCTTCCAAGAACTTCACAAAAATAACAAAACGAAACACTTTCCAAAACGAGTCAAAAAATTAAGAAAAAACCCGCCCCAGGACGCAATTAAAACATAGATACAAAAGTTAAAAAAAAAAAAACAATAAATCCCCTCAATAAGGGCTTAAAAAAATCGTTACCCTCGGGTTAGAAAACTGAACGTAATTACTTAAATTTATGAACTGAATTTGTACTGAATCTTTTGATTAGCATCTACCTATCTATAAAAGTTGAGCTAGATGAATAAACTACCGAACTGAAGCACCAGAAACTGTCCGCCATTAGAAACAAAAAAGATCCACTTCCGACAACGTGCTGAAAACCAAAAAAAAAAAAATCGCAAAGAAAATACTCACATCAATTAAAATTTGTTTTTCTTTTTAATAAAAAATACCCTAAATAATAAAACTATTTATAAATAAGGAATGCTACAACTTAACAACTACCACACCCCGCACTAGTAGTTTATTCTGAACCCAGAAGAGGGCGACCTATTCCTCTTCTCCGTCTTCGACTTCTTCTTTTTCGGCACAATCCGAGCCTCGCTGTACGGATCGCTTTCGTACGCAAACCTAATTCTTGAACTGGGCAAGGGTTTCGCTTTCGTTATGTGCATAGTCGTCGGGCTGGAATATCTGTCGTACGCTGAATAGTCATCGTCAGTGGCCGCACTCATCCAATCGGGGGTGCCACTTTCATATTTCATTCCACCGCCCCTGTACGGTTTCATGGATGACTCGAACGCATTTGAATATGACGACCATTTGGGCTTGAATGCACCACCCATCATTGGCATGGCATACGGATACGTACTACCAGCGATTCGCTGATCCACAAACATGGCCTCCGTCGATTTGGCATCATAGTCATCTGCGTAGGAGTCTTCGTCATCCTCGTCCATTGGATTTGAGTAATTGGGAAGTTCGTCCACAGGACGAGCTCCCATGAAATCGCTCGGCCGCTTCATGCCATGGAACTTTGTCAACACACCCTCGCTCATCAACTGCGCCATGCTGTTTACTTTCGGTCTCTTCATTATGGTCGCCTCTAGGGTGTTGTCCACGCCGTATGTTGGTATATCCGAATAAGACGGCAGCCCCATCGGGTAGGAGGGCACTTGCAGTGGCTGTAAATGGTCCATGGACATCATGGCGAAGGGCGTTGTGTCCAAATCATCCGCCAGAAATTCCGCACCCTTTACCACCTTCTTCGGGTGGAAGTAGTGTTTTTGGATTTTCCGAAAGTGCGTATGCTTGCGATTCACCTCGGGGATGTGCACCTTTATGTGGACGCTGGAAAGTTTGAAAAAAATGATTACAGGTTCCAACCCCAGCAGGTACACCCAAACTCACTGTTCGCGATCATCAACGGCGCCCAGGACACCACTCGAGCCGAACACAATTTGTATGACAATTATCCACTGGTGAAGGTTTGACATTCTCTCGCTTTTCAATAACGATATCCACTTTAACGACGCGACGTTCGACGCACTTTGATCACTCGCAGCAAATGACAACATCCCCATCACTATCGCTCCATCTTATATAGTTTCGCTGTGGCATTCTCCTCGGTGCTGTCGCGGTCAGATTGAATTTCCGATGTGCGAGTTCAAATATCTATCCCTACTGCGTATGGATAACCATTAGCTGCTCCAGCTCTAGGTCTGGCATCGTCTGTTCGTCATGGTCTGCCGGGTGAGAAGGGGCATCGCGTGTCGATCTAATGGGATGCTGGGATGACCGTATGCGCATGTAAATAAGGGTCATTGCCTGATCTTTCTTTCAACTCCACTGTTATGTGTGCGATTCGAATCCCCCATCTGACAATGAAAAGAAATCTGTTTTTGTTTTGCTTTCGTCCAGAGCTAGAGACGAACGAGGAAAGTGTTATCGCAAGAATTGAAGCAAAAACGAAGATATCGTTATGAAGATGAAAATTAGTTGTTGGATCGGTAATCGAATACCATCGACATCGAGGCTGAGCTGTGCGCAAAATAAGTAAAAATCGAAAACGAACCGCTAGACAATTCGATTCAGTTCTCTCAGATGCTGATGCTGCTATTCGGGTTACCGAGTTTGTGGCGTTTAATTGATTTCATAATAGAAAATGGATTAGAAAATGAAAATCGCTGGAATGCCGTGGTAGGGGAAATGCTACTCATACATTGAACCCTAGACGGATCTGACCGAACGTATATTTTATGAAAATGCCCTCCTTAGCACTTATTTTGTCTTCGATGTTAGTTCGTTTGTGACTTGGGTGCAGACTCTGTATAACCTAAAAAAAGACAAAATTAAAAAGCCAACATAATCACATATTATATGGAACGGGACAATGTACTCCAGCCGTTCAAAGGTCGACCAATTTGAGCATAACGGCCAAGGGTTTGCTGGCCACCCTGTAATCCCAACCTGGGCTGACAATTTTTCAAAATCTGTAACCTTCGTCACACAGAAAATGATAGCCCATGAGTTTTTGTTGCTTTAATTTCTTAGAAGTGTTGATTAAAAAAAATCTTCAAAGATTAAAAGAGCTTCATGAAAAGTTTCTAATAAAGTATTGAAAGGGGAAACCAATACAAGTTGTACAGCTCGTATTTTGACTATCATCTTGCTCAGTGAAATTTTCCGTTAATTACGTCTAACCCCTCTTACTTTTAGATTCTCTTCTGGAAATTGCTTCTGAGCATATTCCAATTTGGGCTTTCTTTTGGGTACAATCGAAAGCTTGGCAATCTAAAATGGGTTCCTTTTGCGCTTCCGACTGAACAGAAACTCTTACGTATTCAACTAAATATTGTTTTGCGTCTGTTTAATCATCTATGCGTCAGAAAGTATGACAGATGACAGATCCCTGAGCGTATACATTTTTCATTATATTTTTTTGTTTACAGTTTTTGTACCTATACTTATTTTACGTTTCCTTATAGCTCTCAGATTTCAGATTTTTCTTGCCCAATGGAGCATAAAACGAGATTTTTCTTTCTTTGCAATTCTGGTGGTGCATTTTAAAGTTAGCTGTTTTTAAATTCTAATTTGTGTTTATAAAAATCTATTCATTTTATGTTCATATCAATTGCATCGGCCAAATGTAAATTTTTACAGCCACGTTTTCTAAAAAACTTAAGTTCTTAGAAATCGAGATTCACGAAATTCGCAATTGATATTATGATACTACATTTTTTCCTTATTTTTAGCATGTTGAAAAGTCCGTGCTGTATACAAAAAGAGACTGAAAGTGTGTTACGAAAGGGGTAGCAATTGTTTGCAAAGTAACCACGAATTTGCAATCAAATTTGTTATCAAATAATCTGGAAATGTCAAAAAAAGGCTGCCAGCAGCTGTAAAATGCAATTTGAATATATTTTTAATGCATTTTTTTGATGTTTTTACATTAATAAAGTTGGCGTGTTCGTGAGTGCGAACAAATCCTATCGGGATTTTTCGTTCTAATTTTCGGTACTGTTGAAAAAATAAAAATGTACTGTCATACGGGCTTTAGACAAGCATATTTTTGACAAGATCATTTTTCGGATTTCAAAAGACGGAGGAAAGAAGCCTCCAGCTTGTTGACACTAGCTTAGATTCTTATTGTCTTGCAAGCACATTTTGATAAAGTTCCAACCAGTTATCCCATATTTAGGGGATAGCTCCAATTTCGCCCAATTTTGACGCCTTTTAAATGAAAAAGGGCAAAACGAGGGACAAGCTTAAAAAGGGGGAAATTGAAAAATCTCTGTGAAACGTGAATTGTTAGAAAATAAAACTGAAAGGTTTTTTCATTTCGCAAAAATTTCAATATATCAATTGTTCATATTAAAGCTTAGTGTCCTGCTCGCGCAAAATTTCATCTCCCATACAAAGATAAAATTTAGCGAGGCAGCTGTATCCTGTTCGCTCGCTAAATTCTTAACTTTATATAGATGGACCGAAGTCTCCACTCATATAGCTCACGAAATAAATGTGAAGTACATTAAATCGAAAAGGAGGGAAAAGTTTGTGCTGTGATTATTAAGGCTTTTTCGGAGGAAACCGCAGAGAGCGTTAGCGTGATAAATAAAAAAAAACGCTAAACCAAAATACAAAATAATTATTTAGCGACCATTTATCTTTTATGAATGGGTTACGAGAATAGTCAGAGTAGCTCGGTTTTAAGGGTACCTACAGTCGGCGTCAAAAATGGCCTTCGACATTAAATTACAGGCCAACGGAAAGGTCAATATTAAAGCTGTTAAAATAAAAATAAAATTATTTCTGAGGAGCCTACATTTAAAGCTTGAAATAAGCTGGTCATCAATTTATCATTCTTTTGGTCTTTGGCCTTTCTTGACTTTGACCAATTTTTTGGTTGCGATCCTTTGGCTACATTTGGTATGCAATAGTCAATAAAGGTACCTACTTTTATAAAAACAAGTTACACCTCTTGTGAGTCTTTTTATCAATCCTTTCGGTAATAGGTACCTGAGGGCAAGAAGTAAGCATTTGAATTTGAAAGTGTTGAGTTCGCAACGGAACCTTGTTGCTTCTTTTCGGTCTTCCAAATTGATTTATAAACCTGCTGGCTGTGAAACGAGTTGCCTGGTTTCAGTGAGCGATATTAATAAACGTATTTAGTGTCCCGGCTCGATTTTACGAACTCACAATGGCGGATTTTTCACATAAAATTATCCATTGAGACCTAAAAAATATTGAGTGTGACGATTAAAAATGATTATCAGTAAGGCCCACTAACTCCAAGGTCGAGATGTATCAACTGATATATGGTCTCTTGATGAGTTCAAGCTGCGATCTTTTGTAAAAATCTTTTTTCATTAGGTTCGTTCGTGTACTTTCAGCATAGAAAAATGAAATACGTCAAATATCAAATATCAACAGGGAAATCTCTCAATTTCAACAGAGGTACCTGACCGGTCTCCATACAAAAGGTTTAAGAAAAATGCAGCATCTAAAAAATAAGTTGGAATTGCATTTTTTACAAGCTAAATACCACTTTGAATGCGCTGATATGTTCTAGGAGAACATTCAATTAGAACTTCTTCCTCCGACATAGTTGAAGACGAAAGTAAATAGAGATTTACTTGTCAACACTATTGAGCTGTCACTTAGTTGTCAGATTTCATTTTTCATTTTTCAGTAAGTCGAAATTCGGCGAATAGAAAATTAGGAAAAAATTAAAAGAGGTGAATTGGATTTCTCTCTCATTTTTCTCAATTTTCTCAGTACGTGGTCGCATTCACACAGTTTCTTAGCAAATTTTTTATAATTTTACGTTTGCAAAAAAGTACCCGAACCTATTGTGTTTGTAGCGACATCTGTGGCTGATATCTAAATCTATTTTTCCCCTGATCTTAGCTTGACGTTTTTACAAAGAAAATTAAGTATTCTTTTTGTAATAAGTTTTAACAACAATTTTTTGGTTTTTTTATAAGACTCACATCATTTTTATGCAGTTTCTAAATTTACTCTAAATAACTCACTTTGGACAATATTTGCAAGCAACCACACAAATCTTATGGTACCCCGCACATCTATTTGTAGATCATTTCCAATCATTGTATCCATTTTATAGCAAACTCTTATACTCTAACAAGTCTTTGACGGCACCCCATATCAGTGATGCTCTTCATATCCCTCTTCGTGATGCTGTTCCTCGTGGTGATGGGGTATATGAATCTCTTCCTCCTTGGCCTCCTCGATCATCGCATGCTCATACTGATGGTGATGATGCAAATGCTCATGACTGACGTGCTTCTCCTGATGGACAATTGGCTGGACTTCGTGTTTGATAATCTTCTCCTCTTTGATGACAACCGGCTTGTGATGATGATGAATGTGTTTGATTATGGTGTGGACATGTTTCTCCTGCTTATTCTTCACCGGAACATGTATAACAATCTTTTTGTGATGGTGACCTCTGTAAAAAAGAATTTATTCATCAGTTTCTCACTCAACACCACACCGGTAACCGCTTCCCACCCAGCTTCCGATTGAGTAATGACCACCAAGACTCCCAGCAAAGCAAGCCAAATCTGTACAGAAAGAAATATTGTTAATCCTGTTCTTGAAGGAGCCTCCTTCTATTTTACCACAAATCTCAAGTCCATTGTGTTGAAATTTTCCTGCAAACCAAAATCAAGGACGTTCAAAGCCTATGCGATGCACACCAAAGCTTATTGTAGAAACGAATGTGGGAATAGTCATGCGGTGCAGTCTTTTATAATGACGCTGAAATATCCATAGCTCCACTTCCTTGGTGGTACCATCAGTGGCGTTCACTTCAAAACTTTTGTTTGCTTAAACAATTGCGTGCTCCGAACGCGTTGTAAACCGAAATTCTAAAAAACTAATTATCAGTATCATTTTAGTGCGGCAAACGAAACATCCAAACACTCTCTACCGTTACAGACTCGTCGCCATTGCCTCATAAGGAACCAGGCTAATTACACTGTGTGCATGAAAACACAGTGTTGCAGTTAGTACATCCACATTATACTCGTATGTGCGGTGTGTTGTCTTTTCCGCAATCCTCTCTGGGTAGCTATTCGATTTTGTTTCTGCATGTGGTGCCCCAAAAAGTGAAATGGCAAATGAGGCGTTCGGTTACAGTTTACTGGTGTTGAAAGGAAAGGCCATCAGAGAGGCACCCATCGTGTGAAGCTGAACATTTGAAATGCACCAGAGGGCGCATACCTGCCGGGTTTATCGGATATGCCTGTCCAGCTTGTTTCCCAAAACCATTCGTAGCAAAGCCAGTCGAATAAGACTGCACTTTTAATGGTTTCTTTTGGATTCGTTTTGTGGAAGATAATCGTTGAACTGATTATCTCCAACAAAACGATTAAGTGCATCGTGCATGAGCTGCGTTTTGAAAGAAACGTGTTAATTTGGTAGTGTCATGAGTTTCCTTGATGCTCGCATATGTACAAAAATATTTCTGACGTTTATTGTGGCGTTTAAAAAAAAATTGTAGCCAGATTTTGACCTAAAATTAACCTATAAACAATATGTCATTGTAGTGTTGCCTCTTAGGCTACCGTGGCAGCCGCCCAAATGGTGCAAATAACAATTTAATCCTTGACCGTTTTTATAGTAAAAGATCAAAATAGTTCAAGAAGGATGTATTGAGCCACAACTGACAAAAACCTCAAAAATCCATAAATAAATGCGAAAAGTTGTGTTCGTCAAATATTTCTGTAAAAAGCCCAAAGTAAGCTTAGGCTTATTGGGGACGTTCGGATTCCTATTTGAGTAAGTCTGACAGCTGACTGACTAGAGCGGTCACGTGAATAGTTTTTGCAGTTAACTTCTAGTCAGGAAAATTCGGGTTGACATTTCGAAAAGTCAAATTTAAAATAAACAGTGCTTTTAGAAATATTTGTGAAGGGCCTGTACTAAATAAAAGAGTGCCAAATATCGAGTTTAAAGTACGCTGGTCGAGCTAAATTTTTGCTCCCATACAAAACTCTCCAAAATTTAACTGAGCTAAACTTAAGCGAATCCATTTAGCTGAATGGTAAGCAGCTCGAGCTAAATAATCAAAGTTTTGTTTCAGAATGTACTTCATGTGTCTGTAGAAATTAAGCGTGCCTATTTAATGGGTGGGCACATTTTCTCAAGCTAAATTGTAACAGATCGTTGCATGTTTGTTGTTCTGTCGCGGAAAAGTAGGCACGGGTGAACTTTTTTAATTATAACATGGACGAGAAGTACCTAGAATCAGAAATAATTAAAATAAGAGAGAATTCAATTCAAGTTTTTTCAAAGAACATCTGTCTCATGTGACACTTATCCACGGCGTACCTATGTCAAAATTTAGCTAGGACTTTAGCTGATGTTTGGAGAGAAAAGTTGGAGACCAGATAAAATTTAGTTTAGCTCGAGCAGCGTACTAAGCTTAATCAAACAACGGTATAGCTGACCTCGAGAATAGGCCTGTTTTTTTGAGCTTCATTCCCAGCAAAGAAAAGGAAAGTAGGATTTTCAGCACGCAATTACAACAACTACGCTCTACTTGACACTTCGAGACTCGCAGTAGTTATTGTAATTTGTGAGCTGAAAATCTTACTTTACTTTGCTTTGCTGTGAACGAAGCTCAAAAAAAATAAATAAAACAAAATAATACAATTCAAGTTGCCTAGTCAACGCGTTCTAGTTGACGTTTTATATAAACTAGGTATATTCGAACGTCCCCACTAATAGCTTGTGCTCTGTCCTTACATATTTTTCCGGATTTCTAAGAACAAGTTCAGCACGCCTTTTTTGAAAATGATACATTTTTTTTGCCATTATTATAAGTCCTTTATCAACATTTCATTTGTCTCCTAATCTCTTTTCAAACTCGGTCAAATATTCACCCAATAAGTTAATTTTCTTGTTCGGGATTAAAAATTGTCTTCAACAGTTCCATATTTTTTTTTTAGCTGTCTCATTGTTTACTTTTCAAATGCCGTCGATAGCTTTTCGCATATTTCGAACGTATGTTCGTCCTCAGTCTTGAAAAAAAGCAAATATCAAAAATAGAAAAAATGATTTAATTTAAAAAACAAAAAAACATGACTGACTCTAAAAAATAGAATTAAAAATATATGAACAAGCCACATTCAATTACCTAACCTAATTAATTGACAATCGGAGACTTATACCTACACAGCCTAACAAATATATGAATTTTAGTACCCTCCGACTGCCGAATAGTTAGGTGTGTCTCTGTTAAATGTGTCTTGTTCATATCTTTTAATTCTTTTCTTAGTCAGTCGGGTTTTTGGCTTTTTAAATCGTTTTTTATTTTTATCTTTTTAGCCAACAACACTCCGGGGAAGAATACAATGATACCTCACTCTTCAAAAGCGGTCAAGCCGTTTGGGCAACAAGGCGTCACGTAGGAACGGGCATGGGATACACATAACCCTCCCTGTGTCCAGTAAAAAATAGATGGGACTACCGGTCCGTTTTGCCCGCTGACGATCTGTTCCTATTTGCCTCTGAAGGGGTTTTTAAGCAAACAAGAATTTCTTCCAGGAATTAAGGCGGCTGGCTGGATGTCTTTCAAAAACTGTGCGTCTTTTTAGGAAATTGTTCGTTTTCTTGATTTTAAATTTCAAACTGAAACCAACTTCACTCTTTCTATGAAACTCATGTGTCATATTCGAATTTCGAATGGGCGCTCTCAGAGCACTTTTTATGTTCGTTTGATACAAAAAAAAGCAATTTTTCCAGATTTTCTCAGACTTACCAATCCAAGTACTTTTGAGTTTGACAACTAGTGGAGTTTGTTTACGTTTTCGTGAAATTTTTCAACTACAAAGAAACGCATCGCATCGGGTGGATCTATTTTTCTTAATTATTTACGTACAAATGTTTAGAAAGCAATTTGGGCGAAAATTTAGAATGGTTTAATATAAAGTTTAACCAGTGGATGCAAAACGCTTACGGTAAGTGTCGAAGGCTACACATATTCGTCTCACACGAATATCAACACAGAAAAGAGCTAGTGACGTTTTTATCAGAGACAAATGATACTAGTATTGTCTCTGGTTTTTATGTTCGATTAGACAAACGAAATCTGAAATCTAAGAGCAAATCTGAAGAAGCCCTATGGAAAACCACATAAGAGCATTTAAGTATTTTTGTAAAACCTCCTTCTTCAATGGAACCATTTTTAGTGACAAGTAGCTGTGGGCCCTATTTCAGACAGCAAATAAGACCAAAATTCCAACTGACAGAGTAAACACAGAGAAGAAGGTATTTTCCTAAATACTTTATTTATTTTCGAATTTAGTCACACTCCTTTAGTGAGTCAACTTCTTTTGCATGTCGTCTTCTTCTTTTAAGTCCACAATGTTCTCGGCGGTGTCTGCATTTTCATTTGGATTGTCCGTTGACTCCATGAGTACTATCCCATCGCCATCAGGCATCGTTCTCTTCTCGGTTAAATCACTCGGAGGCGTTGTGATACTTATGGGACACATGCATGGAACAAACTGCACAGTGGATCGTTGATTTTGTGTCGAATAATCCGGGTACGGGTAGGGTCGATAGAAGGCAGCCTGTTGTTGGTAGTATGGCGAATTGCGTCTGTTGTACATGCCGCCGCCTTGGTATTGTGATCCAGTTTGATCGTAATACTTTGAGGCGACTTTTATTGAATTCGCAGAGTTGATGAGCGGTGTTGCCATTCGATCTTGCGGTTGCAAGGGGGGCTGTGTTGGAAGTGGTGGCGGCGGCGGTGATGGAGGCGCAGTACTTGTGGTTGTTGTTGTGGTAGTCGTTGTAGGCGGTGGTGGTTTGCTTTCTTCGGTGGTTGTCGGTAATGGATATAAGTCGTATTTGGTACCCGAAAGCATGGGAACGGATGGCATTTTAGTTGGCCAACTGAATGGATGTGCAGCTGTGCCTAGAATTGAGAAGGAGTAGGGCGCCGGAGCTCCCACTGGTTGATAGGTGTACGTGCGAAAATATCCAAGAGGTATTTGCTTCAAAGATTGCACTGGTGTTTCACTGAAATGAAATGGGATTTAATTTGAATGCCTAAACAGTTTAAATTGTTTACGTTGTTGAGGGCGGATTCCACCAAAAAGCCTTACATGTCACGAGCAATGTTGAAATTATCTGTAAAAAAAGGCTTTTAATAAAATACGATGATTTGTGTAGCATACATTATCAATAATTTTTTCTTTATTTTTGCAGGTGGTCGAGTAAAATGAATTTGGACCAAGGTAGAAAATCTACACTGAAAAAATTATGCGCTTCGAAGTACAAACCGGGCTTAAATTAAAAAACAAATTAGAGATTAAGTGGATGTCCAAAATGAAGGTGGTTTAAAATGCAATCTTAAACCACAAGACTTGTTTTAATGAACTTAAATGTAATTTCGTCTTGAATTCATAGACTAATGGCGTTTTCGATTGAAGTAAAGAATTGCCCTTTCTATAAAAATAAAGAATCTAGAATGCTCTCTCTATGTTTTATTGAAGAAAAAAGCGCACTTCCAGGTCAATTCTTAACACGACAGAAGAGTCTGGATTATTTAAGTATTTCCCTAAACTCACTACCACGTACTTGACCAATGTCAGATTGCAATGTGTGTTGTTTCGTTAAAAAACAAATTTAACGCTTGTGATCCAAAAATATGAAAAGAAATGTGCAAAATGTAAACTTTTATTGAATAATTTTGATTCGGTCCGTTATTCTTCATCTAGAAAATAAATAAGAAGAAGTAACAAAAACCTAAATCAAATGCATGGTGTCTACCACTATTGCAAATCTTCAATGAAAAATGTCATAATTGCAACTGTGGCTTTTTGCAATGGCCGCCATTTTACATATTTCGGAAAAGTACGCATTTTTACACGACAAACTGACAGCCGTTATGATGAAAGTTTAATGGCGTTTTTCGTTGAAGAACCGATAGAATCGTCGAAAAATTTCAGAATTGTTCTATTGAATGGAACTTGTTGAAGCACATTTGCAATAGTGTTGGTGTACTCCATGCACATCATATGTGAGATTTGTTTTTTTGTTGCTGCTTTTAATTTGTTTTCTAGAGTATTAATGAAGCTTTTTAATGAACTACTTAAATAAGGCGTAAAATTTGCTTCGGACAATACAACAAACATTGCAATCTGACATTTGGCAAGTGAGTGCTAACACTCCTAAGACAATTCTTAAATAAATATCTCAAACTTCTCTTCTTCCTTTCTGCACTTTCTTTGTTCTATATCGAAAATGCCATTATTTAAATTAAATTCTTGCCTTCCTAAAGCAATCTTTAAATTGGCCTTCATTGCTAATTCGTGTCCGTAACCAAGCGTTGTCACAACTCGCCACTGGTCCCCTTTCACGGAGTTTTTTTTTTTTGTACAAAATTCAGTTCGCTTACGGTTATAAGATATTATAGTATGTCAATAGCTCTGTCAAGAGGACAATTACTCGTCACCAACGTTGCCAAATCAAACAAAATGGCTAAAGAACAAGCTTTCTTTTATCGATTTAGAACTTCAGCTTCCTTGGAGAAAACCTTCTGTCAAATGTTTTTGCGATTATTTAACTTGAACTTATGCATTGTTATCCTTTTGCAGAAGTTTTCGTTAAATTCGGTATTTTATGTCCAGTAATTGGTCTTTCCTTGTATAGCAGAAAATACTACGCATAAAGAAAAATAAAAACTTAATTAATACCAAAATCATTCATTTTCTGTGCAAAAGTAATTATTTCGAAAATAAAAATTTCTCAAACAAAACAGTAGTGATATTTTCACTTTTAAAGGACTATTTATTTATGAGAGTGAATTGCGAACTGCGAACAAGTGAATATTCGTAGTTTCTGACATTTTATTCACACAAAAGCTTTTTTTAGTCGCATTTCATTTGTATTTTTATAGGTTAAGGTCGAAGGAACTTTGCATTCGTGGGTTTGTGGATCGCGACTTTATTTTGTGGATTGTGAATAAACTGTGACAGTTCGCGGGAAGAATTTTAAATTCGCGGGCTGTAAGGGTAAATTTAGCTATTTAAATCAATTAAGGCTCAGTTTTTTTTAGATTAGATGGTAAAAAAATAAATAGCTCTCACAACAGGTCCTAAGGAACCTTGGCCTAGCTTCTCACAACCATTCGTTTGTGTGAGTTTTTAAATTTTGGGATTAATATAAGGGATCTACAATTTTATGCCGTGTCCAAACGGCTAATTGAGAAGCTCTTTCTTGACAGACGTTCGCGAAAGGCGCCACCTTTGGACATAAAATTTAACTTGGAATTTGGCTTAGTAGTCCAACACACTAACAACTAAGCCACTGCGACGAGATTAGATGTTAGATTAAATGAATATAATGCTTTGGTGGTAGAACAAATAGCAATTTCTAAATCATAAACACAATTTAACTGATTTGATTTAAGGGTGAATTTAACTATTTTTTTTAGTTTTTTTTTAGGTTGATTTGTCCTGAATTGCATTGAGCATTGAATACGTTCTGCTATAAAGTTAATATCTTTCCAGCTATCGCTTTTCAAACACATTTAATTTATCACCAATATGTGCAATAATGCCACCGTTCCGAAACGTTTTTCACTTCACAATATTGTTTTTATTTAAATGCATATTGCATTCATTTAAGAAGAACAAATATTTTATCCAATTCTCGTACCACGCAACTCCACATCACGTTCGTCGTCATCCTTTATCGCGTGATCCACACAAATGTATAACCGAGCAATGTGAATGTCCAAAAACGTCAAATCAGTTTAAGACTCTTCGACAGTCACCACTATTATGAAACCATGCATCAAAAGACTCCTCTTCTTATAAGTGCTTATCCCCACCACCAAATTGAAGAATCCACCCAATTTCTCAATAGAACCAACATCATAATCTCAATAGCCAATCATATATCAAAATGCATTTACTCTCGCACACGCCATTCCCTATAGTGATACATTATTTTTGTCAGTCTTCGCAGTCATAATCTTGGAACAATGAAACATTTGGTATGCGTTTTGCCCTTTAACATCGAACTCACACACAGATGCGATATTAAAACAAAACATGCCTCAGGAATTAACAACATTTTGCTTGTTTTACCGTTCGTTCGGTGCCATCAAAGGCTGGGAAATTTGAAGGAAAGCAGCAGAACCCACTCGATGTGTGTGCGAGTGCAATGATTGATATTTGGGTTGTCACATTGACGTTTGAAAAGATATTCAATTATAACATCAAACGCGTTAAACTTCTCTGGTAACTGATACCATCCAACTGTTTACTCTACTTATTAGAAGAATGAAAAAAAATGAAAAAGAAGAATGAAAAAAAAACTGACATGACTGTTTTGACAGTTCTCATTTATTTTGTACTAATATTTTTGTTTCTAGCGCAGCTGCCGTCTTGTGGTTCTTCGCCACCATTTTGCTGGACATTGGATTTAGGTAGTTCGAGGAATGGGTGTCCTTGTGTCTGCAAAGAAAAATGTCTTCGAGTGTTTTGATGAATATTTGCCAAACTCACCTTGAATCCCAAATGAGCCAAGTCTCCTCCGATGCCTTCCGCTTTCTTTCTGCGATATCCAAAGCTCTCTTTGAAAACTGCGGCTCTTCCTTCTGGGGCTTATACTTGAGCAACTTGTTGAGGGTGTAAATGGGGTACATGGTCTTGAAGCCGCCATACTTGGCGCTGTGCACCATTCTGTGACGTTTCTGTGGTGCGTTTTCGAAGTCACTCTCATACATTATTCGAAACTGGTCCTCTGCAGGTCGTGGCATTGGGGTCGTTGTCGTCTCCATTCGATGATTGGAATAAATTCCATTTGGAAGGGCCAGTTGCCGATTCAGGTCCATTTGTGTGATGGATTGCAAAGGCGATGTGGTGGTGTATGGCAGCGACCAGTACTTTGTTTGCACATCGTTTTGGGAGTAGTAGGAGTTGTAACAGGCAGGTTCCGTGTCCTCCTCGTCGGTTAAGTAGTTGTGGGATTCCACATGACTATCGTCGAGCTCTTCACTCGCAGGCTGAACCGAAGTTTCCGACGTGATTGGTTCATAGTTCAGCTGCCTTGGATCTACAGCCTCGTGGGGGTAGAACGGAATCAGAGTCACATTGTGAAACACACTTTCGGGGTACTTGGATGTGCGGACCCTCTCCACCACAGGGGTGGGCTTGAACTTCGGAGAATACGGTGGATACATCACCTGACCCGGGACCGGCTCCTGCATTGGGTACTTCCTGCTTGTCATCATTGTATTGAATATCATTTCAGCTTTCGGTCCGCGGTAGATGAGAATTGGATCGGAATGAGACTCGAAATCATCAAAGACTGGAAAAATACGCGAATTCTGTACACGCTTGCGATTCTTTGGCAAGGACTGCGGTGCCTGTTGTCTTATAGCGACGGAGTTCAAGTTCGAATAGTGACTCGGAAGCTTCGGTTGCATCTGACTGGGCGCTATAAACCTGCGCTTGCTCTTGAAGGGCCTGTGGGTGCCAACTTCTATTTCACCGGGCCGAGCCACTTTATCCTCCAATACCCAGAGCGGGCGATCAGCCTCCAAGTAAGACTTCTTCTTAAAGTACTCTCGCCGCGGGTGGAAATGGGGCGTGCTGTTCCTCTTGCTATTGACTATACCAGCGGCTGGCTGCGCGGTGAGCACAATTATCCAAAGCACACTCGAGACTACTTTTAGAACCATTGCAACCGTGAGTAATGAAGACCTTTGCACAAACTAAACTTGAGCCTTAGGTTTAATGGAGTTTTATAGTAAAAACTCGGACAGAGAACATGTCACATGGTGAAATTTTCATACACGCTTCTCTGGGTCATAGAGTAATTTCCAAAATTTCCCGCCATTCCGGTTGGCATATGGTAGTAAAAGATGTTCTACCCAACGTGACCATGAGTAGATCACTGGGACAGAGCGTGACGTTTATCCAAAAACAAAAGTAAAACACGTCCGACGGTGGTGGCCAGTTTTGCTTTCTATTGTGTGGACAAGAGATCACTTTTTTATGACCACAGGTTAACTACCCGCAAATCGCTAGTTCGTACTGCTAGGATGCAGGTGGAATTGAAGGTGAATAACCTCAGCTGTTTTGATTTCTAGGCAAAAAAAATTGATCAATCAATCAGAGCCTGTGTATTAGACATCATTAAATTATATTATTTGGCATTTTATTTAAGCCACCGGGCCTGGGGACAAAACAAGTCACCTAATGATGTGCAGGGATAAGAGGGGTACTGTAAACGTCAGGAAGTCGGTCATCCAGTGCAAGCGGCTAGTATACCTATATTCGTGTTCCATAATGATTAAATACTCATTTCTATAATGCTTTGTATACATCGACGGATGATTTGTTTTCCTCCAATTCCCAGAAGCGCCGGCGCTGCTAATGGTGTCAGCCGTTGGCGGCCGTATTATGGTTTCATGTGCTCTCTGTTGGGTCAATGTACTGATTGATGTAACTCAAGAGAGTTTCGGTTTCATCTATTCTTCGACTGGGCTTTGGATTTTTGTTTTGCTTTGTTCATTAATAATCTCAGGTGCATTCGATGGAATAGGGTAATTTAGGAAGTTGGTAACGTGTTGTCAAACTGTGGTGTAAGTTGAGTTGCAATCATTTTTCATTCATCGAATTTGATGGGAACGGGGGGCATTCATTGGATGTGCACCATGACCAATCATTCTAATGGTTTTGAAAATGCTTTACGAAATTCCATCAGTTGTCAGGAAGGCGGGCTAAGACTCTGGTATGCAGAGGGCCACATGTGTAGGTTTAGTTTGAAATTCGTTAATTACTCGAGTTGCACTTTCATATTGAGTCACACAAACTCCTTTTAAGACTGCAGGTGATTTATGTTGGAAACCACAGTTTGTTACCCAAACCTTTTGTTTTGATATGGCAGGTATGCCTTTGAGGCAATTATAGACGTCCGATTGGAATGCATTTTTGGATTTTTGCATAATTAATCATCGGTCACTCGTTGTCACCTGTCTTGATTTGGTTTTAGTTAAGCGTCGCTTTTCAGAAAGCCACACTTGGATCAACATTTTGGTTTTTGTTATTTGTCTTAACAAATGTACTAGTAGCTTTTAAAAGGATAGACTTTGCTTGAAAATATTCAACAAAGTGGGACCAAACTCAGCGGTAAGAAAATCATCAGTTCGCTAGTAGACTCTTTCGTTTTTATTCGATAGTATTGCAGTCATTCAGTCGCATTCGCCTCTAAACGACAAACATATGAACAAAGTACCACTAGAGCGTACAACGCCTATTAAAACTCACTCAATCGCACACGCGATCCCATTTAATACAGCATCGCGCAGCATACAAGAGCCGAGACAACATAATACTCATCGACTTCGTATGAAAAGGAATTCCAGCTCAAGCTTGCCAATGCCACGACAGAAATTTTGAGTTATTCATGTGAAAGACAAAGTCCCTACGCCTTCAAGCATATACACAATAAACAGCCAATTCCATGAGAAATGAAAGCCATCTAAGAACTTGAGATCAAAATTAATGTCAAATTAAACCAAACATTTGTTATGCGACCATCTTAGTGGCAATGCTGAGATGGTGTGGATTACCACAAACAGGTGCGACAAAGTCAAATGCTCTTATGGTACACAAAAGAACCGAATGCGTGAAAAATCCTCACAATTTGTTTGGCTTATTTGTTAGACGGGTGTATTCATGCGCGGAGGTGGCTTTCAATGGTATGTAACAACAACAAATAACAATAATGACAATAGAGCGTGTCGAATGAGTTATGTTAATCAATGTGATGTGTTTATCTAGAGTTTGTTGGTGAGAGGAAGAAAGAGGTTATTGATAGGTTTGAATCAAGCTCGATAAAGAAACTCTTGATGGTAACACGAGAAAAACCGATTGATCTTCAAAAGAGAAATATTAGAAGATAGTTAAGGTTGGCGTGTCTATGATTGAACTAGTGTCATTGGCTTCAATGTACGTATCTGTTCTTTAAATGTTGAGTGTTGCCTTAGAACCCAGTGAATGTGAATTTAAACTCAAAGTCGTTTGTTGTCCTTAGTTCCTCGATAAAAGGCACAATGGTTTGTCACGCTATTATTCCGTTTCTACAAGGTCCATGTACTGGGGTCGTACACCGGACATGAAAGGCTTCTCAATTTCGTCATTCGGAAAACGAGTATGAAGGAGATATCACCAATTAATACTGTGAGGAATTTTGAGTATAGAAACAGGTAACCTGTGCATTGTGTCAACTAGTTTCTTCAAGGGACCTTATATTGTAGGAACCTTCCCAACTTTGCGCAAACTTCTTGCAACATTATTTTCGGTTTGCCCCTCAAAGTATTATGTTCCAATAAGAAACTAAGACGGAAGAAAGAAGTTCGTTTCTGGCTACCAAGATTGTGATATAGGTTTTCTAAAACCTTTTGGGAAAACGTTAGTTTCATTAAATTTCTATAACCGTAAATATATATGGTGATTGCTATTGCAGAAGCTATGTTCGAAAATTCAAATGTTTTGAGCTAACTAGTAGGAATCGTCTTAATTACATCTATTAGGCGTGCGCAACACCAAAATGGGCTTGAAAACAAATCAAGGCGGTTAATACCACAGCAAAATTGTGAAATAAAATACCTATCGAAACGCACCGCTGTTCAACAGAAATATCATACCATAACAAAGCCAATGGCTTTACCTTTATTCACTCATTCGATAGCATGGCAATGGCACTTGTACAAAACTCTCAATTGTCGCCGTCGCAGAGCCAGTAATTTGTGTATTTTACCTCTGACTGGTGTATAGCTCTCGCGTTGCTCTGTCAAAGCGTTTGGAGAAAGTGTTTATTTGCTGTTGCTGTGCGGCGCGCATTGCTCTTTTAATCCGCACCACACAGACGATAGGTACCAAAAGAAAACGAAAAATCAAAAAAAAAAAACAATCTCAACAACTGAAGCATGATCAAATCGACTTGTAGCCTGTGGCTACTAATGGCATTGATTTGCTTTCCACCACCAGACGTACTGAGTTATGATCCGAATGACATGAAAATCGCAGCCGTACTTCCGCCCGAGGGTATGTTCGAGGCTTTCTATCCCCGCGAAATGGACGGAGTGCCAAATGGATCGTCGAGGCCAGCTCATGGTCATGGCAGTTTCTTCAAGCACCGCAATCCGGCACTAGTGGATACGAAAAATGCTGCAGCCTATGGATATCGCTTCGATGGCAAGAGGAGATTCAATTTCGACTAGAATTACGAACTTGAGCATTGGTTTTTGTGAAATAAAGTGTTTGTGGAACGAACATTTCAAATGAAAAATGCTCTGCATTAAAAAGCGTTCGAAGGATATTACATTTATTAAATCTAATCCTAAGTCCCCTATTAACAGTCTAAATACAATCAATGGAAAAGAAAATCAATATAACAACCCCGAGAAGAACATGTAGCGCATGTGAATTCTGTAATTCGGAACAGCTGGAGCTCTCTAGAGGTATTACACATGCACGCGCGCGAAATTGTTTGCGAGCGGCGGCGGGAGTAACTGTTAACTAGGTATAATGGGCTTTTTTTTGTTTCATTAATATACACGAGCTCTCTGTTTAAATTCTATGACTTAGTGCATAACTTGTCTTTGTATAAAGAGTTGTTTTCATCTCATGCGGCGCATCTTTCGTTCCATCTTTCGTTGTTTCTTCTCGTCTGTTTCGGGCTCGACTTCGTTGCGTGATGCCAACCAGGGTTGAATGACTGTACCCCAGAGCATCCATACAGCTCGAATGGGCACCAGCAAAAGCAGGAACCAGAAGTAATTGGATAGCAGTGCCAGGAGCAGAGTGCCAGAGCTAAGAATTATTAAATCCTTTGCATTTCTAAAACGAAAAATATGCTGTCAATTGGAATTGCCTATTGATATTGTCTATGGACGTACTCAGCGATTCCGCCCTCCATGTTTAGGTCATTCCCAGAGTCTAGAACAGCTCCGGTGTCGGATAACTTTGCTCGCGACATAAATGCCATGAATTGATAGGCACCAAGAAGAGTTGAAATTGTCACCACAGACATTATCTGGAATGACATAATAAAGTAGGGAACATTTGAAGTTCCATTCAATCTAAGGGCGCTTTACACAATTTACCACGGACAGTTTGCTTAGCTCAAAGAAAATGAAATTCAGCAGCAATGAGGCAGCTGTACTTCCTAAGGCCATGTTGCGATAGAAGTGAAGTGTTGCGATGTTTTCTTCCACAATTTGTTTTGCACCCTTCGTGCCTTGTTTCCCTTTTGGTGCCTACACAGAGGATAGTCAAAGCATTTATAGGAGAATGTGAAAGGCAATCGATGACTAGTGTACTTACAGCCATGCTGGGTGACTTAATATTTTGGAAAAGTTATTTTATTTAGAGATCTAGAGATTATTTAACTGGGAACGCAAATTTTGAATTGAACAGGAAACAATTGAAAGAGCAAAAGTGCAAAATCATAAATATTACGGCTGGCTGCAAGGTACTTGTCTGAATTCGATGACACGCGTCAACACGTATCTGACATTTGGCCAAAAAAAACTGACAATTCGAATGTCATCGACACAGAAATGTAATAGAGGTGATTTTTTTGCGGTAGATTAACAAATCATATTTTACACCGAATCAAACTTTGACTGCGCGGATAGCCGATGTGAATAATGAAACCACATTTTTCTTCTTAACTATATACAATAGGGTAGTTCGCGACACCGTCAGTGTCAAATAAGAAACCAAGTGACAGCTAAAAAAACTTGTAGGAAAACAAAACCCGTTTTATATGGCTGTAGCATAATTATGTTAATAAATTACTGAGAAGTTTATAATAAAGTGCAAACCACAAAATAAAATCATTGTAGAATTAAAAAATGATGTGTATCAATTATCAAATGTATTAGGTAAAATACGAAAAGTTAAAGTATTGGGAATTGTGCGCTTTAAACAAAACACTTCTCTGGCCATTACAAATCGGCTTTGTTATCCTACAAGTTTTTTTGACGTTTAACCCAATAAAAAAACCCATCTGTGAAAGAATGGGCTTCGCGAAACACTATTAATAATAATAATAATAATTGGGGACATTCATGTATCTAGTTTAGTAAGTCTGACAGCTCTCTCACTAGATCTATCTCGGTTTTGATTGGGGAAATCGGTCATATGAGCAGCTGTTTCAGTTGACGTCTATGGAGGGGTAGCCGACGAATCTAGTCAAGAAATTCGTGACTGAGTACTAAGTTGACAGTTCGCGTATGTGGATGACGTAGGAAAAGTGACGTTTCCGACCAACGTAGTTTTTGCGTTCAGGTTATATCTCATCCAAACCAATCTAGTCGACTTTAGATAACTTGATTCTTGAATGCGGCCATTGTCTAGATTACAGTGTAGAAAACTCATAGAACATAGAAAAATCAATTACTTCCTTCATCCAGAAACGCAATATTATTGCACTTTCGATCATGATTTAAGCAATCAATAAACAAAGTTATTTTTCGTCATATCTAACTGTTTTGTTAAGTTATCTTCATTATTATTCATCTAGTAATCCTCAAATTAATGAAACATATCATCATACGCAGTTAAACCAACTATTTTCTCCTATACCACCCAATTTCGATTTATTTATGTACATTTCCTAATTAAATATAAGGATGACAATATAAAAATAGAGTTGATATCCAAAATAAGAACAAAATAACTTAAAACACTAAAATAAGTCTGCGATTCGTCAGAATACTCAAGCTGGAACCAGTTTCATCGAAGACTGTGTAATTGCCAGAATACCAGCCACTGAGGAAACAGCTCCCAAAATTCCAATTGCTCGTGGCGACAGCTTAGCATAGCCCAGGCCAGCGAAGGGAATAAAGAAATCGCAAACGTTCTTGACAGTATCCACAGCGACATCCCTATGCCCATAGACGACTCCATAAGACTCCAGGAGAAGCCGTTGTAAATCTCTCGGCGATCGAATGCACACCGACACACTGCTGTTGGAAACTCCAGATTTCTGTCCAGCTCGGCGCAAGTCAATTAAACGTATTATTTCGTAGACATCTCTACAGAGATTCATCATAATAGAAAAGAGCCAGTACCTGTTGGCGCGTTCGCCCCACTTCTTATCGTTTATGTTCTTGAAGAGTCCCGTCCGGGAGAGCCACATAACATGATCGGCCAGAAGGAAAAGGGCTTGTGAGATTTTGCTCAATGTCAGGGTGACCCTAATGGTCAAATCCGGATAGTGAATGCTTTTTAGTGAGGCGTAGAACATGTCCAGACATTTTCCAAAGCGAAGCACTAAAAAAAAAAGAAAAACTGACTTATACTGTGAAGAGAAGAATAGATATACGCGTGGTTTTACGTTTCCTGAAGGAGCTGAGTATGTATTCCAAAGTTTTAAACTGATCGGCAAGGGCTGGGCTAGAATCGGAACTTTCGATGATGTCCCACGCCGCTCGAGATGAATATTGAATAAGACTATTTGTATGATGACATCACATAAGACTATTGTTTACATTTTTAGTGTTTGTTTAGTACTAACCGGGCTACCTTGTCCTTCCATCCAGTCTGATTGTTGAGACCTATCAACTTCTCCATCGGTAAAGTTTTGTTTTGTAGGAACGAACTCACTGCGGAAATGAAAGTAAATGTCTCCAACTTCTTGTGTTTAGCCTGCACTCGATATAAGCTGATTAGCGAAGTACAAGGTACAAAATTAATTCAAAAGGTATGGCAATTTTGACCGTCACTGATGATAAACATTCCATAAAATCAAAAAATGCTTTCACATTAGTTGTCTGACATTTATGAAATACAGTAGAGTCGTGAAATGTTTGTTTATAGAAAAAAACTGCGTATTTAGGTTGGCTCTGTTCCCTGCGTTAATATTTTGGCGGAGCAAGTTCGAGGTGGATATTGTAAAAATGAGTTAAATCTAATCTAATAAGAGATTTTTTTATCACAACCTATCTCTTGCTGTCTACAAACAAAAAGTTAATTGTAATTTCAGTCAGTCAAAATGTCTGGCCTCAATTTGATGTTTGTTAATGTGTCACTTCTGATATAATAAGCTTATCTTAAATGCCCGTTTTATATTTTCCCACTAGTTTTTGGGCATCACACTCTATACCTTCATAGAGTGTTTCGCGAAGCCCCTCCTATCATAGATCATTTTGGGTCAAACGTCAACAAAAACTTGTAGGATAACAAAGCCGATTTGTAATGGCCAGAGAAGTGTTTTTTCAATTCTTAAATGATTTTATCCTGTGTTTTGCACTTTATTATATTACATTTCAGTAATTTTTTAACATAAGGCGTGTTTTTTTGAGCTTCGTTCTCAGCAAAGCAAAGTAAAGTAACTACTGCGAGTCTCGAAGTGTCAAGTAGAATGTAGTGGTTGTAATTGCGTGCTGAAAATCTTACTTTACTTTGCTTTGCTGAGAACGAAGCTAAAAAAACAGACAATTGTGCTGCAGCCATATAAAATCTGTTTTGTTTTCCTACAAGTTTTTTAGCTGTCACTTGGTTTTTTCTTCTTCTTATTTGACACTGACGTTGTCGCGATTGCGAACTACCCTATTGGCATTCTCCTCGACGTCAGCCATTTAATACAAAATATGAGTATCGTCCGTCGTTTTTTCAATGTACATTTGCTACAATATTTATTTAAATGTTGACAACCTATAGTATTTCATTACATTACATTACATCTTTTCCATTTCGTAGTTGTGCGTTCTTTTTTTTCAAACACAATATCCATCGGGATTGGTATAAACATAAATTTGAAGGAGAATTTAAAATATTTTTTTTATAGTTTATATATCGCTGAAGTGTATCATTGTGCCAATGTCCCTGGCAGCTACTGTCAGAGTGTCAGCTGTCACTTGGTAAAACGGATTTGTTTTCATATATTTCACTTTCGCTTGAGCAGAGGTTTGTGTTTTGTGATAAGAATTTGAGAATATTTTTATTTTTTACATTCCAAACTGTTATGATCTTGGTTAGTTCGTGACCAATCGACTGATAATAATCAGTTGATGGATTATCAATACGCACCGATGCCGTCCAGTGCGGATATGCACAATCGTTGCTGGGGCGGTCGGGCATGGTGTGTGAAGGTGACTCTCTCTAAAGTGAATTCCAAATTCCAGGGGGCTGTAATTTGTATCTGTCTTTTACAGGATATTTGTGGCATAGTATGTGCAGTGCTTACCTGGATGCTAATACTCTTCGCAGAGTTTGTTGTTATGCGTGTGATCTTGATGCCTAGTCCTAATGTTATCTTCAGCACGATCAACATGATAATATTTCAAATGCTAGCCTTTCTTGCTTTCGCATCCCATGTTCGAACAATGCTGTCGGATCCAGTGAGTTTACTCAGCATTATAACAACAGAAGAGTACAGAATGTTTTTTTTTTTCTATAGGGAGCAGTACCGCGCGGCAATGCCACCAAGGAGATGATTCTGCAAATGGGCTACCGAGAAGGACAAATGCTGTTCAAGTGCCCGAAGTGTTGCAGCATTAAACCAGAGAGGGCACATCATTGCTCTGTGTGTCAGCGCTGTATACGCAAAATGGACCACCACTGTCCGTGGGTGAACAATTGTGTTGGGGAGAACAACCAAAAGTACTTTGTACTTTTTACAGTAAGTACTACTCGTCATCCCGGAGAATGTCCATAATGTCAGTAACTTCTTTTAGTTCTACATTGCTTCCATCTCGGTTCATGCTATGATCCTTGTGGTTAACCAGTTTGCACAGTGTGTAAAGACCGAATGGCGGCAATGTTCACCGTATTCTCCCCCAGCTACGGTGTTTCTGCTGCTTTTTCTAACCTTTGAGGCACTACTCTTTGCGGTTTTCACAGTGATAATGCTTATCACACAATTGACAGCTATCTTAAACGATCAAACGGTATGGTAGACTTAGACTCGTGATGTTATGACCTTTCTAGTAACCTTATCTCTTCATCTGCTTCTAGGGAATTGAACAACTCAAAAAGGAGGAAGCCCGCTGGGCGAAAAAGTCACGCTTGAAGAGCATCCAATCGGTGTTTGGCCGTTTCTCCCTGGCATGGTTTTCTCCTTTTACTAAACCCTCCTGCAAGGCTAAATTTGACACACATTTCTACTCAGTTTGAATGCAGCTGTGGCTCTAGGAGTACCGCAGCGACATAGCTAATTTGAAATATATTTAGTTAAAGAAACGAGAGAAAGACACTGGGGCAGGCAGTGAAAATGTGTTGGGGTTGGGTCGTATATATTTATGATATCTTCCATCTCGTAGTTTAATTTATTTGTAAATTCTCTTTTTTATCCTCTTGGGTAAGCTACAAAGATTCCGTACAAAGTTCGAGCGCTCGATCAAGGAATTTAAACATTCTACACAAATGAAGTGCAAAATAAAACTATATATATATTTTCTTCGGTGTAATTAAGTTTTTTTTCTTCAATTTTTGTACAGTCATGACTCACAAGTAGTCTTCATTAAGTAAGATTAAGTGTTTAGCGCTTATCGTCATTGATAGGCTTTGCCAGTTATTTTGAAACAGTGTCAATGCGCTTAGTGATTAATTGTGAGGTAATGCAGAGATACGCGTGTTCCATTTTCAGAGGTAAAAATATTTTGTATGTCGTTTGTCTTAGATTCGTAGTATTTTGTACGCCAACAACAGGAGAACCTAAACTTTTTAAAATTCAATGCTACCCACCTCCTTTGGGGAATGTGTTTTGTATGTACCTACTTACGTACTTAACGAGCTACCCGTTAAGAGTATATGCCTGAGACACTGTGGCCTGCCATTTTTGGAATCCAAAACACATTGTTTCCAGTTGTTCTTGGTGTTTACTCCAAGGTAAATGAACTTTTTAACTACCGCATAGTTGTGACGATGGACAAATGTCTTTTGATCATATATTTAGCGGCCGCCATTTCAAAGGAAATGTTTCATTTTAGCTTTTAACTTCGTTCGCAGCAAAGCAAAGTAAAGAAGGATTTTCAGCACGCAATTACAACAATTACGCTCTACTTGGCACTTCGAGACTCGCAGTAGTTATTGTAATTTGTGTGCTGAAAATCTTACTTTACTTTGCTTTGCTGAGAACGAAGCTCAAAAAAACACGCCTATTATTTATACCATAATTGAGGGCCTATTTCCCTTCATACACTTTCTACATGCACTAATCAATACAGAAACAAACATTTAAAAATGAATTCATAATTTTCATCACTTCCGTATCAACCCAAAACCGATGTCACATTCTTTGATAAAAATAAGAAGACAACCCTTAACAATAGAATAAAATATTACCACTGTCACCAGAAACGCTAGACATTTTAATCAACTGAGTAATAAATACAAAAAGAAATTCTAAAAAAAAAACTATATTACAAACAAAACTTACAAAAAAAAAGTCAGTTCGATTGCGTAAAACGTCTAGCCAGTCAGAATTATTATACACCGTGTTGAATAAAGTTTTTTTTATTTGTCAAAACCACCACGCACCGGCATGATACCAAAAATACACGAATACATGAAGGCCTTCCGTTTACAATCGTCTGTCGAGTGGAAGAAAATTCGAAATTGTAAATTCCTCCATCCAAAGAGAGGTGCGCACACAAGATCACCAAAAAGAAGAGAGTCCTCGCAACTGATCTTCAGACTAAATATTGAATTTGCCTAACTTTTCCCAACGACAGTTTTCCGACACAGTTCAGTCTGAGAAAAACTATCGGGGCTCCAGGTAGACGCTGGACGTGTTGCTCAAAAATAAGTATTCTAAAAAAATTTGTGTCTCTATATATAATACATCATTGTATGCATATGCATATATATTTAACGGTATTAGGGAAAGATCTTGAAAAATTGTTCGTCGCGATTTTCCGATTTTTAATTCAATTTTCAGCAATCATTCTCAGCACAATTTAAGAATTAAAATTGATTTGCCGTGATATCTGTTCCCCAGTGCAAGCAAGTATATCAAAGAAATATACTAAAAAAGAAAATGAAATAGTGGAAAAGTGTATTTTTGTCTGTGAGCTAATTATAGTTTTTATTTTTTTTTTTGAAAATTTATTTCAAAAGAAAGCTAAGAAAATAAAATAAAAATCGTATAAAAGGAAGTGTGATAAGCGAAAAAAGTTTTGTGAGAGGTATTGTTAAAAAAAAAATTGGATTCCTATTGGAAGTCCGATGGATTAACTTGTCTCCATACGGGATACGGATACGACACGGATAAAAAAAAAGTTACAAAAAAATATGGATAAAGCAGCGCACGCAGCAGGTAAGAAACGTTCGTTTTGTCCTTCTCATACACCTCTCCGCAATAGCGACAGTGTTTGTGAGTTATGCAATAATTGATTTGAAAGGAAAAATTTATCCATTGGATTTATTTTGGCCCGGCATAGGGTAAGTTGTGCTCGCTTAGCCGGTGTTTTGAATTTCCTCCCATGAAATTTCATGTATTGCAACGAAAAGGCTAGCGGTGTGTGAACTGCAGCTGCGTGTTTTGTTGTTCTTTGACTGGGCTCAAATGAATTTAGGGCCGTTTGCTCTTACGACTCTTAAGGATTTAAGTTCTACTTTAATACTTATGGGCTACTTTTTTCAGGGCATAAACTGTCACATAAGAGTTTATGTGGCCCTTAAATTCGCTATGAGTCGTATCAGCAAACAGCCCTTAATTACGCGCGCTGTGATCTTTGAAACAGCGAACTGTATTTTTTTTAATTTACAAATTACAGCCCTTTAAAAGATATCAACGGCAGGAGCAACAGAGACAAAATGTACGCGAGAGTGCTAACCCATCGTTGGGTGCCATTTGAGATATCTATAACCGTATGATTGGCTTCTTCTTGTACAAAGGCAAATACCGGCGCATCCATTAAGTATTAATGTTCATTTTTGGATCAGTCTGTTAGGCTGACTGTAAATGGAGATTCGAACATATTGGCTTTCGGTTTTACTACTGAATGTTTGAATCGTAGTATATCCGATCTAGATACTACTCAGCCCATCTCCCCCTCATAAAGGATACCTTTATCAATATATGGTGAAAGTGTGTTTCTTTGGCAATCACCTTCCCTAACCTAACCTAATCTAAAATCTTTATACATGTCACGACGACAGATGACAGTGGTTTAAGGCAGCAACACGATCTTGGTCTACGTTACCGTTGATTTCTAATAAGCTGATCGATAAGAAAATTAAAGTCACGTCTTACCGGTTATTGCTTTTTGTTTGTTTGGAGCTATAAAAATGGTGCGTTCAATGAAGGTATGTAGTGTCAAAAGTTATGAAGTTTGCTTAATTAGCAATGCATGACTTTAAGAAAAATTATGTCCAGTTAAGCCCATATAATCGTACGATTGTATTGTGGTTGACTTTTAAATCGTCAGGCAAGAAAAAAGGTCTGAGAACTAATACACAGTATTAAAGGGTAAGAGATATAGGATTAACATGACCAAACCACCGAAGTATGGACTGTCCCTTCGGAAGAATGGGCTGTTCCCTTCATAGAAGTAACTGATCGACATTGAGTACCTTACGTACTCTATGATCTATTTTAGTGTATGATCTTTCCAAGTTACCCCAGCAGTAACACAAATAAATTTACTTTTGACAGCTTGTATCCTCGATCTAACTCGTTCAGTCAGTATCTAAGATGTTTGTCAAATCTTGGTTTTACCTTGACATCCCTTCGTCCTTCACTATGGTGAGATATGGTATTGTAAACCGACTTCCAGTTACCAATAGATCCGCGCCTATTTAACGAAACATAAATGTTGCTATTAAGTCCTATTCGATGAAAGTAAAGAAAAAGAAACCAACGTTGGGCGCCATTTTTTAGATGCAATACTGTTTTTTCAACGGATATTGTTTCCTTAATGCTCAGCTGATTTTTGGGATTCTAGTTCTCATTTGGGCTTTAAGGCAGTTCTGACAATATTTATATGTCTGCCCCATCAGTATTTGAAAAAGTAAAATTCAAAAAATAAAACTACAGCTTCGTTGTATGTTTTCGTACAGATTGTTTTCACATCTTACCAAAATCTGAAAATAATCACCGGCCGCTGCAGTATAAAATAATCTTCATTCCCTGCACCAGAACCTCACAAAAAATGGGAAAGCCTAAATATAGAAATAGAACAGCAGCCGCAGCGCCAACATTGTGACAGTCTCCAAACGCTGCCGGGACTTCAAACCGGGACCGACACACACCATAGACAAACGGAACTCTTTTCATAAGAAAAAGGATACAAGAATGCTGTTTTTTTTCGCCCCGAAGAACAGCAGCACGCGTTATTATCTCTCAGTTCTGTACACAAACACAGACACTAAATAAAAGAAAATGTTTGCTCGAATTTTATTTATAAATTTTCACACAAACGCAGACTGGGAAGATTGTGTTTTTTTTTGCAGTAGAGATATTTCGTGGAATATGTGACACGCGATTAAAAACACGATCTTTGTCTATGAGTTTAATTCCCCGCATTGTTGTTTTCAATTCTCGGTTTTGCTCTCTGTGCTGTTGTTCTCTCTTTCGCTATTTGACTTTGTTTCATATTTTATATTTGTAATTTTTAGTTTTAGTTTAGACGCCGAAAATAAAACAAAAAGAGTCTTCTTTTAATTTACCTACCACTTGTGACCGTTGACTCAATCACCTTTGATGTGCATAAGCCCCTTAAATTGTTGGTTATATTTTATTGAAACATTGATGTAGGCAAATTCGTTGTGTTGTTATTTGAATGTCATCGAGGAGATGGCCGTTTGTATACGTTTCGTATGTCAAAAACGCTATTTTCGAAGGCATTACTAATGTGGCAAATGTCAATGACTAACGTCCGAGGTAGATATTTTTGAATATTATGCGTTTGATTGAGGTGATTTATGCTCGCGGAAATACTGTGATTTTACGGAATCTAAACAAAACGAGCGATATAAATGTTTTATTACACAAGCCTCGGAGACTGGGAGGCATTTGTGTTTTGCTAAAAGCGAGTAACAGTTTACCCGTTGTTATGCAAACAATTATATACCTGGTCGTTGGAGACTGTAACGATGAAAATATTAATATGTTCGTAGAAAAGTGTTGAATGTACGGTACAGTTTTGTTGGCTTTGATATATTCACGGATAAGTTTATTTTTAGGAATCTGTGTGCAGTCGGATGCATTTAGTGGATAAGATAAATGTGCGAGTTTGTCGAAGAGTATACAGAGAAATTGTGGGAAATATAAATAACTTGGGCTTTTGAAGATCTCAGACTTTTAGATTTGAGGTAGTGAGCGATCCTATAATGAGGGAAGAAATGCTAAAGGTTGGTTTGAAATGTGTGTTGAAATTTGAAATAATGAAAATGTTGTTCCTTAAGAAAATGTGGTATAAATGGAAAAGAAGTTTAGTTGTACTCAAGAGATCAAATATGTACACACTTTAACGTGGTACATCGCACATGCAGCTGCAACCACGTTCAGAAACCAGTTTGACACGAGATATAACAATATATAACAAGCTCTGCTGTTGAAGAACATTACACATTTTACAAGTGTAAGCAATCTACCTTGCAAACATCTACTTGACGATAGAAAATGATGACTCGAAAAAAGAGACATTCTAAAAATTACTGCCAACAAATAAGGAATTGAATTTTTAAAAGCGAATAGAAAATAGGTAGTAAATAAAAATAAAATAAGATTGTTCTTTTACCAGCAAGAGCTACGTGTGGAGCCTTTACTTTTTCTTGGTTGAAACATTTTGATTTTGAAAATATTGCACAGAAAGAATAAAGAGCTGGCAGCATCTGTCTTCGAAAATCTTACTTTACTTTGCTTTGCTGAGAACGAAGCTAAAAAACACGCCTATAGATAAAATGAACTTCTTATCTGTTTGAATGTCAAAATACAGATTCTTCGAATTCGACACATTTTCGAAAGAAATCGAATCTCAAAATAAGCACGGTTGTCATAAAAACGTATATAATAACACACTTCAAAGTTTGACACATGCTAAAGTAGGTGTAAATGCCGCTAAGAAATCTCTGAATCTGAAAAAAAGTACTTTTTCGTTACCAATGGAAAACGACATAAACCACTACTGAACTATCATCACTCAGCTGTCATTTCTGTCCCTCTTTTTTCCAGCATAAGGCGTGTTTCTTTGAGCTTCGATCTCAGCAAAACAAAGTGAAGTAGGATTTTCAGTACGCAAATACAACAACTACTGTGATTGCTCGAAGTGTCAAGTAGAGCGTAGTTTTTGTAATTGCGTGCTGAAAATCCTACTTTACTTTGCTTTACTGAGATCGAAGCTCAAGAAAACAGCCCTATAGTCAGTTCACGCTGCGTATTCATTCTTGTTGCTAATTTGTTTGTCTAACCGAAAAACGTCACTTGTTCTTTTTGGAATATGTGTACGTGTAGCCTTCGACACTTTTCTAAGCGGTTTCCATTCACTGGCATAATTTTTTATTTGAACATTCGAATGATTGATTTCTAAACATTTGTACATGAATAGTTAACAAAAATACAGCCTTATTCTGCTAGATAGATTCGATTCACCCATTCGATTCCCTTTCACTCTGCCTTTCCATTCTGCTATCCATCGGGTTAACTACATTATCCAAACGAATTTGTCATTCAAGTTAACAGCCGTTCACGTGAAATCCATACAAAGTTTGTATGGGTAGTATCCAAAAAAAGATATCATGAAACTGCCGGATGAAACGTTAGTTGATTAATTTTCAATAGATAAATCAATTATTTCAAAACCGTAGGTTTGTCAAAAACTTTCGCTTAAGTAAAAAAGCAGTACGTATTAAATATTGTTGAATCGAATCTTTCACCTCCACAGCGAAATAATGCACTTTTTACTAACATTTTATTAACCAAAAACCAGAAAGACGATCCATTTAATTTCAAATCCGCAACGTTTGACATGCGAATCTGAATTGTATAGAATGTATGCGTTCACGTGAATAAGAGAATACCGCACAGTATTATCGCCACTAACGAGGTAAATCATCATTCGATTCGAATGAATAGTAGAATAGTGTGCAGTGAAAATTGAAGGAAAATTCCCCCCGATGAATAGCAGAATAGGGCTGATAGATTCACCCGATGTAATGCGTTTAAGTTTGTTAAACGTACTTGGATTGGTAAATCTAGATTCGCAAAAGTGCTCTAAAATCGGAAAGGCGTTGCCTTTTTTCATTTTTTCAATAATCACACTTTGTAAGCAAAATGTGCGTGCGTGTTCAGGAATGCTAAAATTAAGCCCATCTCCAATGTTTCTCTTCACTAACTGTTCGGTTAATTTTGACAATTCAGTAGAAAAACAAGCGAAAAGCCGACTAGTACATTGTCTATTAGGTGACTTCGGAATTATTTTAATTGTCGTTTTTCCACTTGATCTGTAAAAATTAATTAAATCGAAGATAAATGTTGACAGAAGAAAAAGGAGGGAAAAGTTTGTGTTGTGATTATAACGGATTTTTCGGAAGAAACCGCAGAGAACGTTAGCGCAATAAATATAAAAAAACGCAAACCATAATACGAAATAATTATTTAGTGACCATTTATCTTTGGAGTGGAGAATCGAAGTGGAGACTAGAAACGCTAAAATTAAGCGCGAGCAGGATACTAAGCTTTAGCTTTCATTTTGTGGGGACTTCTTGTAAAGTGGAGTAGTTTGAGCTGCATACTGCCTTGCTGCTTTGTTTAATTCAATCTTTGGGGACATTTCTGTCGTATGCGGGCTGAATTTTAAGGCTGACCGCGTACTTGGCTTAAATGTAAAAAAAATAAAACTCACAGAGTCAGAGTATTGTTTTGTTAAAAAATTGTTAAATAGTGCGCAATACTTCACTGATTTTACAAATCAGGTTCATAAACACTTCAATTTTAATCCAGAAATGTATATAGCTGGATTGTTTTTTTAAATAAAAAAAAATGTTGGCGCAACAGGTCCGTAGGGACCCTAGGCCTAGCTACTCCAGCTACGATTACACTTGCCATTTTTGGTGGCAAATTTTGACACGACGTCACAAAAAATTGAGCCATTTGGTGGTCATTCCCGAGAGTGCGCTGCGACAGCCCACGTGACCAGACGCTTGACAGGTGATCACACGTAGTGACAAATTAAGGACAACTTTAAACGTCATTTGACTTAAAAGTGGCAAGTCTAATCGTAGCTTCACAACCATTCGTTGTATGTGAGTTTTCCCATTTTTGGGACGGATGGAAGGGATCTACAATTTAATGCCGGCTAATTGCGAAGTTCTTTTACGCTATACTCTCGGATGTTTGTCAGACGTTCGCGAGAGGTAGCGCAGTGGAACAAACTTTTTTATTCTATTTATTTCTTCAAAAACCCTCCAACAATTTGATATCATGATATTTCACTTTTGACTCGTCACAGCTCTGAGTTTCGGATTCTTTTATAGTTCAGAAAACGTTCAGAGCTGCGTTTCATAAATAGAAATTAGTTTGCTACGAACACGCTCGGTTCAGAGTATATTCGTTCCTCGACAAGCTCGAGCTCGGTTCAGTGATATTCTTTACACGAGAGACGAACGTTTAATGGTTGCGATCGGAACTAACTCTGACAGAGTTACCAACCTTTTCAATCACCTAACCAGTTTTTTAGTTGAAGTCTAAAGGCAAATGAATAGTCATCTCGACAAATCTAGTCCAGGAACTTCTACTTGCGTACTCAGTAGGTGGGTTGACATGTCGATGTGTCAAATTTTGTCAACAGTGAAAGAAATTTACATTGTGCAAATATGGAGTTAGAATACCTCGTTCTAAAAACTGAAGTACCTTCAAATTAAAATTTCCAATTTCAAGTTACAAAAACAGATGTCAGAACCTGCTCAATATATTTTTCTCATTCGTGCTGCTTATTGTTTGTGAATTCACTTTGCGCTACGTATTACTACATCAAATACAGCAGAAAATCGAGTAAATGTAAACATTTCAATGATCAATAAAAGGTATATAAATAAAATACAAACATCTCTTGGCGCTTCTTGCATGATTTAATACATGCAACAGTCAAAGTAAACACATTTCAAACATACGATACAAGTCTGCCTGCCCGTAGGTAATAATATGCCCACGTAATCAATCATTGAATTAATTGAACGTGGACGAGTATATTAGTGAGTGCAATTCATTTGTCGCACCACCACGCCGTCTATTTATAAATAACTATTTGAAATTGAAATTTCTTGGCCAAAAATATTTTTTCTCTAAACACTTTATATAA
Organism: Cheilosia vulpina; assembly: GCA_916610125.1. Lineage (NCBI taxonomy): Eukaryota > Metazoa > Arthropoda > Insecta > Diptera > Syrphidae > Cheilosia > Cheilosia vulpina. The sequence continues at coordinate 48,805,239 of OU744279.1, forward strand.
TCCGACTATATGTTGGGAAAATAATTTCAAATCTGTATTTGAAATGCGATTAGTCACTCGAATAGTGATCTGTTAGAAAATAATGTCTAATGAGCGCATTTAGATTCGACAATGTACCTACCAGCACGAGTATTGTTTGTAATTTTATTGTTGGGTGCATCCGTCATTATCTTGCAGTTTTTACGTACATATTTACATGAATTTAGCTTGAAAAAGAACACGAGAAATAAATACTAGTATCATGTTTTTGAAAAAGCACGTGAAATATATATTTTTTTGGGTTGGTCTCGAAAAATATACCATTTGCCAAAATAAAAGAAGAAAAATTTGTGTCACAGACGTGTGATTCAGCGGATTTGGGAAATTACCAAGTAAATGATTTTTAACAAATTCGAGTCAAGGTTAAATTCGAATGCAGGACCTTTATATAGAGGGGAAAGACTGCCTGACTGTAAGGTAGCGCGAATCGACTTGGTGGAGAACGTAATGCATATACCAACTCATCTTTAAAACATCGTCGAAGACAATTTATCTGATGAATAAAACGACAGCACCGTTTGTGCCAAGACTGTCTCAAGTGCACCAAATAAAGACCTACCAGTCTCTTTAACATTGCTGAAATAAGATCCGGTGTGATCGACCTGATTGTCAACCCAGCAGTGTTATGCCCAATAAGTCCGCAACCGAATAAAAAAATTTTTACACTGCGACAAATGATGAGAAATGCGAACTCAAACACAGATCGATAAACACCGTATTTTTATAGGCTTTAGGGCCGGCCGTATACGTCTGAATTTTTAGAGAGAGCCGTGTATATATCCCTGCATAAGACGTTATTATTTTTAGGGGAACGCTTGCAGTTTCAATAAGGACTTCCAATCTTAGCGATCTTTTCAAATCAAAAAGGCGGTTCCGACAGCTTCAACTTTAACGCGATTGGAAGCCTCTGCTATATGAAATCTATGAATGACATCATATCAAAAGTGAGCGCTAAAAGACCCTTAGACGACTTTTATTATTACATTCTCCAACCAAAAATTTTCAAGCAACGTTTCGGATGTGGACCCAATAACTTTCAGTCTGCAACTGAAGGCTTTTATTCAAATATCGTCCTACCCAGAGATGCTAACGACCTGAGGCGTAGCTCCGAATAAATACAAACTTGGCTAATTAATTGGCACAATATGTCCATTATGGGACCCCAGGGAGCCCCTCTTATCAAAATTAAACTTGTCGATGGGCTGGTCCCCTTAAACTTTCTGAATCGTTGCTGGATTGTCCACACAACATTGGTCTTCAGCAGTCACACAAAAAATAAGTCAAATGGCGCCAAACCTTCTTTCCTTTTTAACGGTATATGCAGTATATAGCTGACGTCTGTTCTAAAACCCGTGCATGGACAATTTGCGCCAAAAACTCGCTTTTTAATTTTAAAATCTCTAACTAAGAGGTCAAAGCTCCCGCGGTCTGCACATAGGATTCGTTGAGAAAAAAAAATGGATACCATCCAACACTTCCGCATACTTTCTAATGTCCACTTCATTGCTTTCTATTTCTAGAATCTGAGAACGCATCGACTGGAAACGCTGCACCATCATCACCAGCAACAGCACCAGTTACACCGTCAACCACATCATCACCACAAATAACATTCAGCGAAAACTCCAGCTCCCTGGTCAGATGCATCCCCAACGAGCGAGCAACGTTCTTCGTAAAGATCGATTGTCCCGATGATCCGGAGATTCTTCCACTTAAATTCGAATGGTAAGCATTTTTCAGCATAAAACTGTTTTGGATATTTCGAAACATCTGTTTTTTTTTTAATGAAAGAGAGTACGCTGCGCTGCGCACCACCATTTCCGATCTAAGAGCTATTTGCTCTTACATCGGAAGTGGTTTTCGTGTGCGGAGCAAACATTCCCCACTGACCCACTGAGATCTGAGAGTTTAGCTAATTTCCTAGAATGCCTCTTGCTCGCGAAAACAAAACGCTTTTCAATGTTTTGAAAAGTACTTTTTCGAAAAATTTCCCTCGCGAACAGCCTCTAAGGAAATTTTGACAGTCGCCCGCCCCAGTCCAACTTTAACGATCGGCGCGAGCGTTATATATTCAACTACAGTCCGTGTCCCGTGTTTCTGACACCCCTCAGTTTAATTGTTCTTAAAAAATATAGATATCGTTTGTCATAACTGTCAGAGCATTTGTTTTTTCTTTTTTCTCGATAATAAATCGATTTTTGTCATCGGCCTTAATATTAATAATTTTCCCGAGGCGCAGACAAAACCATATCGCCTGTAACCGTTTCGACGCGTATTTAGATATTGGCAGGGCTTACGGTGCTTTGTGTTCCCGCTGCAGCTAAATTTAGAAAATCTTTAACGAGTTTTAGAATAAATAAATGAATTTTCGCAAGTTTTTGTTTTTGCGTGGAAGCGAAATTTCGCAATAATTTGTGTGGAAAGTGCGCTCCTGATTTTGATTGGCCCAAAAAGGGTATTTCCTTGATGGCAAAAAGGAATAAACTTACGTAACAAGGTATCGCAAGTGTGTTTTGTGAAAAAATGTTGTTCTTTTTGAAAGTGAAACAGGCGTAGCATCTGTGCGATACAAATAGATTTCGCTACTTTAATATTCGTTTCTTTTTTTTTTCCCCTACCGAAGTGGGATAATAGATAAAAATAACGAAAATATTTTTATTTATGCTTGCGTCTGTGATTGTTATTAAGATGGTCCTATAGTACGAGTATTATTAATTATTATTTATGTGCGTGTGTTTTATAATCGGTATCGTATAGTGCAAGTTTCTTATAAAAAAAAAGAAAGTGTTTCCATTGAAAAAGATAATGTGGTAAAAATTACGTAAAAAAAAGAAGAGAAAATTTGTGAAATATGGGCAACGGTTGTTCAAAATGTTGCAAATGCAACGAACACAAGCATTTCCACGGAACTCTGTCGTCCACGGGCTCATCGGTCTACAGGAGGAGGTAGGATCACCTTGTGTGTATATATTTTGAATGTTTATTGTTTAAAAATATTTCCGACTGTTTGTTTGATTTGGCTTTGGTTGGAGTGTATTATCAACAAATCCGTTGAATATAGCATCGTTTCCGAATGAAAACTTTGAGTAAATCTATAAGATACACCTTTCAAAGTGATCTCATTTTGAGGAATTTTCTTCGACGGGACTAGTCCAAGGGCAGTTTGAGTGATAGATCGGACATTAGTTGTGTTTTTCTATGTGAGTGCGGGAGAGTGGGTTTTAAAAATAAAACAAATTCTGTCTACGATTTTATGCCGGATGTGTGAATGGACGCTGGCAGGTACTTTTGGATGGCTTGACAGCTGTTGCTTGTTTGATTTACTTTGCACTTTGATGATGTCATATGTTGACTCTTGGAGTACATGCGTGGAAGCTAATGGAATTTATCGATCGGCGCCATGCCCATTTGTAAATTTTGACAGCTTTTGAAAACAAACACACGATGGCGTTGCCGGAGTTGGTTCTTATTTTGTCTGAAGTGCTTCGTCACGAGATCGGGTGCGTCACATGACCTGTAGGACTTTTTGTTGAAATTGGATTTGTTCCAAATTTCAAATCACTCTTCTTAAAGAGAGGACCAACTTTTGATCCTATTAGTTTGGAAATTATTATTTAAGAAGAAAGGTATGTCACTCAAGCCAAGTCACTCGAGTCAACAGAGGACGGGACTAGCTTTATGCCGCTGAAGTACCTACTGTTCTGTTTTTAAGGAGCATATTTATAGGCTGGAAGATCTGGACGGCACAGGCCAAATGATTCTGTATAAATGAGAATGCATTTCCTTTTGAATTTGCACATGATTAGGAACAATCCATGAACGGATAATTTCGTTTCCTGTTTTCAACGTTTATGACGTCTATGACTGTTTCAGAAAAATTGCTAGGGTAGAGAGTGTTCATGTGACTTCTAATGTGTCTTTAAGAAGTCGTATTCCAGTTCTAGCCGAGCGTTCAGACTATATTAGCATAATGACTTTTGACAGGTCATAAGAGAGAGCACAAACTATTTAGTATCGCCTATCATTGAAAGTGGACCAAAGGATTTCCACTTATACATTTCAAGGATCAAAAATCGATATAAAATGTTCCTCTAATAGTGGTTGGTATGTTGGGCTAGGTACTAAGAGGTCCCAGGTTCGATCATTGAAAAAACACAAATTCCATCTTAAGGTTTGTTTATGCCACCACCACCTCTCGCTAACGTCTGACAAACATCCGAGACTATAACTGTCGTGAAAGAGCTTCCCAATTGCCTGTTTGGACTCGGCATAAAATAGAAGATTCTTTCCATTCGTCCCAAAAATACAAAAAACTCACACAAAACGAATGTTTATGAGGAGCTAGACCTAGGGTCCCTACGCACCTGTTGAGCCAGCTATCAATTGGAATAACAACAATATTTTTCCTTTCCTTAACTTTGTGTATAAACAACTAATAGGCAACTGAAATAATTTACGCTTTCCGTGACTAGTACTTAATCCGGACTATTACTTCTCTGTTTGATTTCGCTGAAATTTTCTGTCAAATTCTTTACCAAAAGTCGAAGACAGTCATACAAATATTTCATTTTGATTTTCTTATGGTAAGCACAAACGGGAACGGTATTCAAATAAATTCGTAGATGTTGCCAATTCCACCCAACCAAACAAACTCGGTTATCGGACAGGTACCTGTCGACCTGCCACTGAAACACTTTCCTCGAATTCGAATTTCTGCATAATTCACAGAATAGTGAACTCCTGAATGACGCTCACTACGACTGAAGCGCGAAACATTCCGTGAACGCAAGTCGAATTTTGATAGCAAATTTTTAACAAATTCAAAACGTTTCTGAATTACGTAGCGCTGCCTTCAAATATGACTCAAAACAATGACAGAATGAATGACAACGAAATAACTCAAAATCTATCCCCATTCAGCTGTCAAAAATCTATCATAACTAGGTTGCTAAATGACAATTTAAATAAAATTAAATGGACACTTCCAAAAACTCGTCTTAAGTCGTCTTAATTTGTCTAACCTAGATTTCCACTGTAATCACTATATTCGTCTGTAACGTCACTTTTCATACGTCAGTCATAAAATTGTAACATTGGGGACGTTCAAGTATCTAGCTTAGTAAGTCTGACAGCTCTCTCACTAGATGCATCTCGATTTTGATTGGAGGAAATTGGTCATATGAGCAGCTGTTTCAGTTGACGTCTATGGAGGGGTAGCCGACGAATCTAGTCCAGAAATTCGTGACTGAGTACTAAATTGAAAGTTCGCGTATTTGGATGACGTAGGAAAAGTGACGTTCCCGACCAATCTAGTTTGTGCGTTCAGGTTACATCTCATCCAGACCAATCTAGTCGACTTAAAATAACTAGATTCTTGAATGTGGCCATTGACGTAGTACTCTCTCAAGAAATTTGTGGCCATATTCGTTTCCACGACTTCCAACGTCAACTGAAAAAAAAACTGGACACTCATTCCGTAACTTTTAAGACGATAAACGTCGGAACGATATATCTGGAAACTAGCTAATTACAAAAATTACGAGTTTGAGAGCTTAGTGTAGTTTATTTTCCACAAATGTGGTGAAAGCTGACGATAGTGTTAAAAACTCGGGTAGACTAGAATTTCAAAAGCCATATCGTCCAGACGATTATCTAGGTCAATCTGACATTTGACAGCCATAACTAAAGTCCTAGATGTCCTCAATGTTTAACTGAAATAATCATTATGAAAAAAATCAACCTAAATGATTTGTTGCATTTCATTATTTTCATTTTTATAAATGAATGAAATTCAAAATAAACTTTATCGTAAACGAATGGTGCATTGTCCGCTTTTTTACCAATATAAAAATACTCTATTAAAGGGCGATGTACACAGAATTTGTTTTCCTAAATCTACAATACATGCAAAGAATACATTAAAAAACAAATTAAGAGTGTAAACTTTTTCCAAGTTTTAAGTGGCGCTAGGTTGTTCATTGATCAAAGTTGTTGATTCTTTTTAGCAAAATAACATTTTGACTCATCATCACCGTCACCATGATTAGTAGTTTTGTTACTGGCGATTGTATAATAAAAAATTTGCATTTTGTGTGATAAATGGTGACATCCACGGACTCGCTTTTTTTTGAGACCAAATCCCAAATATAGCTTGCTAAATACTTTTAAAATAGAAATTTTTCAAAATGAGAAACCAATGCTACGCCCATTTCATACTAAGCAGAGCAGGCACTGCTACTTCCTCCAGGCTGAACACAATCTTTCTGCTATAAATACCTCAAAATTAATTGTAACAAAGTCCATTCTTTATTCAGCACAAACACATGAAAATATAAATTACCAAATAATAGCAATTCGATCCAAATACCTCTAGCATTGTTTTCACTCTGTGGGTCAGCGATTCTCGTCACTTTTGTTGTGAAACTCACCAAAGAGGACACAGGAAGTTCCTTTACATTGTACAATTTGTCTACTACACTAAATTCCGACAACAACTTTCGATACACTTGGCAATCGCTTGCGAATCTATCGATTGATGTATCAAATTGATCGTGCTGCTCTCTGTCTCACTATGTCACAGAGTGTATTTTTAGACCAAATAGATTGGAATTCATCGTCGCTTCTTGTCGTCTGTGGACAAATGCGTTCACATTGATAATGGGCTGGTATTTTTGGTCAACGACAAGTTTATATTAGAACCAGATTTTGTGAATTACAAACTAATTGGGTCGAAAGAACTTTGAGCTGATCTTGTTAGAAGTTGTTGAGTTCAATTGAAGACAGAAAAAAAAGTGAGGAATCCATTTATATATAGAATAAACGAAATTGTAAATATTTGGCTTATTTTCAGGAATTCCTCGTAGAACCATAATGCCTGCTGATTCCCGATTTGTTCTTGCATGGAAATGTTTTTTAGGGATACGATTTGCCCGGGAGCAAAATAGTTTTGGGCAAATATTTTCAGATACGATCTACCCTTTAATATTTGTCAAACCTTGTTGCTCGGCAGGGATACATTGGTTTCAAACAGAGGATGATAAATTAAATTAACACCGAAAAGGTTAACATCAAGGTTTCGATGTCACAATACCTAAGGTCTGATGTCTTTTAAGCTAACCAGTTTGCCATTGAAGAATGTTCAAAAATCACCCTAGAATATGTAATGAGTGGCTACCCCATGAATATCGACAGTTCATGCTTTACAACAAGAAGCTCACAAGCGCTTATGTAGAACGCTATGAGTTATATCAGCAAATAGCCCTCACAGCTTAAAACTGCAGCCTCATTGATGACAAGTCGGTCATGCACTGCTTCAATACCTGTCGCAAAACAACTGAAGGCAATTAAACATTGGCTGGTCTTCTAAATTGACTTTCGATATTTTCTTTTGTAAAAAAATAGGTGCATATCAGTCTTGTGTTTTTAGTTCTCAAAATTTAAAAATTCAATAAAAGTGTCTCCTTCTAGGTACCGCAGAGAAGAAGGGAAAGATAAGCTTAGGGATACATTCTTTTAAAGACATGTGAAGTGATGCCCAAAGTATGTCAAAACTTCAATCTAAACGCATTTTGTTTCAATACTCGAGTCAAACAATTTTTTAAAACATTTTCAGAGTATTACCACAACTTTACGTTTTGACTTGTTCTGTACCAGCGTTGACAGACAGGCGGACAAAATATTCCACCCCCACATAAATCTGGAAAACCCCAAAAAACCAAAAAAAAAAAAAAAGAAAACCCCAATTTTTTGTTAATATTTTTTTTACATGCACGACTTATAAGTAAGGTTGCCAGAATTTAGTTTGCTTTAGGCGCTCAAACCTTAAAAAATTGTTGAAGATGTTCCCAATATCCCAATTCATAAAGTATTTTCTTTTGGTATTTTACCCATCTCACTATTCTGCAATTGCCCTTTATGGCTTGTGTACTTTTGTCAAATCAAAAGCCCTGCGAAATAAATTGGAGTGTCCGTAAGTTAAACGACTATTCGATGTCACTTGACTGCAAGAGTGCTGCCAAGCTTTAAAAGTGCGGGTTTGTTTGAAAATATTTCTTTTATGTAATCTTGTGAAGGAATAAATCAAACAAAATTGCCAAAAATTGTGTTGGGGAGAAATTTCTATTGCTTTTTAAGACAAAGATAATACAAAATACGACAAAGTGCTCAATCTGGCAACACTGCTTAAAAGTAGACATGAATTTCGAATTTGAAACGAGAACATTCAAGTTTAGTTTTCCAAATGCAAAAGTTTTCTGCAAATAAATACACAGCCCATACCTACGTAACTTTGATGAAATTGTCGATTATAAAATTGGCAGATGATGTTGCTGCAAAAATCCGTAAAAAATGTAAGGAACTATTAAAAAAAACATTAGCTTTCTTGAAAGACTTGTTTTAAAAACGAAAATAGTCCAAAGATATTTGTTACCGCTGACGCAGGGACTAAAACCAATTTTTGAGTAGAAAGCACTAAAATAAAAATGTATTCATAATAATTGAAGTACATGTACATTACAAATATATTCACCTAAAAGTTATATGTATTTTTCAGGTAAATTAATCTTCCTCCGCGGTAGGTTTAGATTTATCCCCTTTAAAAATGGCCGCGTTCAAGAATCTAGTTATCTTAAGTCGTCTAGATTGGTCTGGATGAGATGTAACCTGAACGCACAAACTAGATTGGTCGGGAACGTCACTTTTCCTACGTCATCTGTCGAACTGTCAACTCAGTACTCAGTCACGAATTTCTGGACTAGATTCGTCGGCTACCCCTCCATAGACGCCAACTGAAACAGCTGCTCATATGACCGATTTCCTCCAATAAAAACCGAGATAGATCTAGCCAGAGAGCTGTCAGACTTACTAAATTAGATACTTGAACGTCCCCAATATCTCTATCCATTTAATGAAGTTTTCTATTACATGAAGAAGTAAATTCATCGATGTGTCAAAACGGTGGATTGTCGATGGATGTATTCAGCCTCGACGTTCGCACAAATACCAATCTAGTCAGCAACATCATAAGAAGAAATCATTTTCACTGGCAAATTAAGTTTTTAAAGATCGATCGATTATTTAGCAGCATTTTGATATTTCATCCTCGATTGTCATGCTCAATTTTGAACGATTTGGTTGTGAACACCAAAGAACGAAGAATATCTGCACTACCTCATTCTTAAGATTAAGTTCATACAAACAAAAATTGGATTGTGCCAAGAAGGCAGGTATGGCAGAAAAACATTAAAAACAAATAAATAACTATCTGGTGTTGGACACCTAATGTCAAAGTTGACAAAAATGTCACACTAAATCATTTAAAGTTCGTGATTTATAAATTACTTTAGCTTAATTACGTTGGTGGGAACATAGTATAAGCTAAGTACGCTGCTCGAACTAAAATTTAGCTCCCATTAAAAGTTCTATCCAAAATTAAGCTGAGCTAAATGTAAGCGAATCCCTTAGCCGAGCGGTACGCAACTCGAGCTAAAATATCAAACTTTTTTTCAGAATGTACTTCATGTATCTGTAAAAATTTAGCGTGGCCGTTTAATGGGTCGGCACATTTTTTTAAGCTTATTCGTGACAGCTCGTTGTTCTGTTGCAGAAAAGTATGTAAGGATGAGCTTTTTTAATTATTATATGCCTATCCGTAAACCATGGAGCTAGTGCCCTTAGTTTTTGTAAGATTAACCTGTACATTTATGTTTATGGGTTAATAAATAATGATAATAATAATAATTATTATATGGACGAGAAGTACCTAGAACCTGAAATAGTTGAAATAGGAGAGAAATCCATTTTTGAAAAAAATTTTTGTCAGAGAACAGCTGTTTTCTGTGACACGTACTCTATGTCAAAATTTAGCTAGAATTTTAGCTGATGTTTGAAGAGAAAAGTTGGAGAGCAGATGACATTTAGTTAAGCTGGAGCAGCGTTCTAAGCTTAACCAAAAAGGATATATAAATAAAATAGGATTTCCAAAAAAGTCCCCAGAATTTCCCCAAACAATTTCTTCCCGTCGACCAAAAAAAAACCCTAAATCTGAGCGAAAAACCCCCCAACTCGCAACCCTCGTTTTATATAAGTAAAAATCTGTATGGAATTTTCTTAAAGTGGGGCAGTGTAGTGCTTGAACAGATATGATAAACCAACCAACTTTCTCTCAAGAATTTTAATGGTTTATGCATTGCCATAAACCAAGATATTGTGTAAACGATTTGGCTGTAGCAGAAATTCAAAATTGTAAGCAAAGCGGGTATTTCGAGAATTTTAAAGTGATTTTTCATTTTGACTTACGCGCGTCAAAACATTTAGCTTTACACACTTCAGTGGTATTTTTGGAATTCTATATATTTTGTAAAAAAAGGGCTCACCCGAATGGCGAACTCAAATCGCTGTCCTTGAATTTGATTTTTATTTCATTGACCCTACCCTTAAAGCGAAATTTTAGTCATAGCCCACCTTCGCGCCAACGATTTGCGCTGTCAATCGAAAAACTTCACCTCCTAGTACACACCGATTGAATGGCAAAATTGAAATTAATTTCTGAGCATTAATTGCAGCATGTTTTCATGTTGTTGCTGTCGACAAAATTAGTCCGAACAACATCTGTACACATCGAACACAAGCCACATGTAGGGGCGCGCTGAAATCATCGCATAAACATATAGGGAACACGATTTCGACATATTGATTCGGTGGCGTGTACCCGCATCGACTGTGAAATAATTAACAATAACCTACATTTAAATCAGACAGCACTACATACGGTCCCCAGACAGCTTCAGCACTGCGCGCGATGAAAGGACGACGTTTCCTCTGAATTTGCTGGCCAGCGGCCAAGAGCAAATGCTCATTTCACCTTCGAATTGCGAGCTTTTCTCACAAAACCAATTCTCTTTAATTTGTCATTGCAGGAGCCGTGGTGAATTACCAATCGAGAACTCCGATCGTTTCCGCATAACACAGACCAGCAACGCTGTTCAGCTGGCAGTCGAACATGTACAACGCGAAGACGCTGGCCATTACACGCTGTACGCTCGCACCAAAAACGGAAGCGTCATACGAAAAGATGTCGAACTGCTTGTCGAAGACAGATCGACCGGCGATGATCCGCCGATGTTTTTGCGCCGCCTGGGCGATTTGTCCGTCAAAGTTGGAACACGGACAAGATTGCTTGTCGAGATTCGCAGTTCGACAGATGTCAAGGTAAGTGCTGTGCAATGTTCCTCTTAAATACCCCTCGCCCCTTAGGCTAGTTGTTGCATTTGAAAATAATAAAAATTCCAGATTACTTGGTATCGAAACGATCGTCGAATCTGTGAAAACGATCGAATCAAGCAAATAAACGAAGGATCGTTCTATTGCATCGAAATCACTCCGGTGATTCTGGAGGACGGGGGCCAATGGATGGTTATGGCTGAGAATTTGGGGGGTCGAAATTCCTGCATAGCCCATCTGAATGTGCTCGTTCCGAAGGCTTACAAGCCGCCGGAATTCATCGAGGAGCTGCGAGCGGTGCTAACCGATCAGGGAACAGTTTCACTCGAGTGTAAGGTTGTCGGCGTTCCAACTCCGGTTCTGAGATGGTTCAAAGACTCTAAAGAAATTAAGGCTGGCGATGTTTTCGCGCTTACCGCCAATCCAGATGATCCCACCTCGTTGGGAACATACACGTGTGAGGCGGTCAACTGCATGGGCAAGTCGTATTCCAGTTCGAAGGTACACGTTGTCGGCCGGGGAAGCCGTGAGGGATCCCTGAAGCCTGCAGATAGGTAAGTGTCAAAGTGGGAACCGCTTTTTTGCAACGGACTGATAATTTGTTTTATATATTTGCAGCGTTCAAAATAACGCTCCGCCTCCGATATTTACGAACGAATTACGTGGAGCATCGGTTCGCATCGGTGACACAATAATTCTCGGCTGTCAAGGTGAGTGAGAAACGAATTTCTTGATCAACTGCCAAAGTATTTTAATCATGTTGAGCATTTTTCTCGGGCCAATCTTGAACTTCACCGTGTTGATGTGGGATAGGTCGTGATCTGTCCGCTTGGTGAGCGTTGATTGTTCGTTCTCTTTTCGCTTTTTCGCGATGGAGAGCCGGGAGCAGAATTGAATCAGTTCTCTTCGGTGCAGTTTTTTTTTTCTGAGGATTGCCTCTCGCGGAAAATTTCTTTTTCTTTGAGAGATTTTAAAAACAAAAGCTTTGAGCGAGGGAAATTTTTCAATTCACTCGAAAAGAAATTTACAAACTGAGAGTGGCGCACTGGCAGAGCAAACATTTTTCCTCGAATCCTCGTCGAGATTTCGACAGTTGCAAATTTAATTAAACAATCTACGTGGCGACTAAAGTTTGAGCATCAACCGTTTCATTTAATTCCTTCCTCAGCTTTAGAAAAGAGACATAACCTCCGCTAATCACGTTTTTTTTTTCAGTCGTCGTTCCGCCATGGCCCAAAACGGTAGCCTGGTACAATAAGGAAGGACGCGTTGAGGCCAACGACAAATACAAGCTAATCGAGGATGGTCTTGGCGTCTACATGATTGAAGTCAAGCCCTCCGAAAGCTGTGACGAAGGTGAATGGAAATGCGTGGTAACGAGTCAAGAAGGATGCGTCGGCATCTCATCCTGCTCGGTCACAATGGATAGTAAGTACCTCAACCGATCCCCTAGCTGAAATTTATACTCAAGACTTGCCTGTATTTTCTTTTCAGTTCCCAAAAACTACAGAAAACCCCGTTTCATGGAGAGTCTCAAGGCTGTGCTCACCGAAGAAGGTCTCGTCTCATTCGAATGCAAGGTGGTTGGTTTTCCAACACCTACACTAAAGTGGTTCAAGGACGGTCAAGAGCTAAAGCCTGGCGATGTATACCAACTGACAGGAACGAACTCGCTCGGTACCTACTGCTGCATTGCCAAGAACTGCATGGGTGAGAGCAGTAGTGTCGCCGTACTGACCATCGAGGACATAGAAAACCAGCTAAACGACGAGGAGCGCATCATGTTCACCAAACAGAACCAACCGCCAAAGTTTGTGTCCGGCTTGAAGACTCAAGACGCAAAGATTAACGAGTCCTTCCGGTTTACTGTTACGGTTAAGGCTATTCCAGACCCTGTGCTTTCATGGTTCCGGGACGAGCTTCCCATTGAGTCGAACGAACGATACCATCACTACGCCGGCGAGGAGGAGACCTACCACTTGGAGGTGAAGTGCGTGGAGTTTGTCGATCAAGCCGAGTGGAAGTGTGTGGCTGTGAATGACTTTGGGACCAGTGTCACATCGTGTTTCCTTAAACTGCAAATCCCACGTCACTACAAGAAGCCACGGTTTTTGGAATGCCTAAGGGCAGTCCTCACAGAGGAGGGAGCCGTCAACTTGGAGTGTAAGGTTATTGGAGTGCCCCAGCCGGTCCTGAAGTGGTACAAGGATGGCATCGAGCTGAAACCGGGGGATATACATCGAATTATTTCGGGACAGGATGGCACCTGCTGCCTGGGAACATACACATGCGAGGCGCGCAACTGTATGGGAGTGGTGGCCAGTTCGGCCTCGCTCCTGGGCTTCGAAGATGCCATGAAGAATCAGAAAACCGAACCGCCGGTCAATGAGTTGCAGAGGAACTTTTCCCTGTCCACGATTCAGGAGGAACGCACGTCCCAAATGTACGAAAGCGCAGTGGGTGACATCACGATTGATGAGAAGGGCGACATTTCCTTTTCGTTCGATGGCAAGGAGGTGTCTGTTTCCCTATACGAAACACCCGATTTGACCGAAGAGGAGGCTCTGAAGATTGTCGAAATGTACGCTGATCAGATATCGGAGCATGTCACCGAACACAATGTTGTGGAACTTCCGCCCCTGAGATTCATAAAGGAGACCTCGCAGTCGGGAAATCTCCTGATGGAGGCAGTTGTCATTGACATCGATCCTGAATACTTCTCGCACGAGGAAGATATGCGCACTGAGGCAGGCATGGATGACATCTCGATTTGTGAGGTCACCATCCATGGGTCGTCTGGTCATGATGAGTCAACGTTCGACAAGGAAACAGAAGATTACGCACGGAAGAACATGGAAAAGATGGAGGAAGAGCTGGCTATGACAGCCCCAGTGAGAAAAAGAAAGAAGTCCCGTGGCACAGAAGTGGAGGAGTATTTCAGTTTGTCATTCTCGAAGGCTTCCGAGAGCCAGGGCGATGAGGACACTTCGGAACTGCAGACATTTGCAAGTGCCAGCGCCCAGCTGACAACATCGAAAATAGAGTCGTTGGATTTGGAGGAGGCTCCTCCGGATGAAGGAGTTCAGCCACCAAAGCGAAAGAAGGGCAAGAAGAGTCCTGAGAGTGACTCCTCGAAGACCACAGATGCCGAAGCCCACTTGCAGGACATTTCGGGAGCAGCGGGAGATGGACTCAAGCTGCTAAAGCCTTCCAAAGCAGTCACGGATGAGGCTGAGATCCAGTCGAATCTGAAGGCGCTTCTCCCCCTGGCCAAGCTGCTAAAGACCATCGAGCAGCATTTGGTTGTTGTCGAGAACGAGGTGGTATCACAGTCGGTAATGATGATGTCGCCGGCTTCAGCGGACCAGAGCATCGGCATCATAAGGAATGTCCTCGAACCGATCAAGCAAATCCAGGGCAAGTTGAAGGTGTACTCGGGCGAGATCCCCATCGAGGTGCTGTTCGAGTCGATGGAAGCTGACATAAAGTCTCTGCACACCGGCCTGCAGGTTATAGAGAAGTGTGTGGCGATGGACGAGACAGGTGTGACTCTAATTCAGCGCACCAGTGTGTGCATCATCGACAGTGTGGGTGAGCAGTTTGTGAAAACATTTGAAGAGGTCAAGGCCGTCGCGAAGAACTTCGAGTCGGAACATATTAAAATGCAGGCAGAAATAACTGCAGAGGACATTCAGCAAGGAATCCAGATAACTCAAGACACCATCAAGTCGCAGGCACTGCTACAACAAGCTCAAGACATAGAAACGGCACAGCATGTATCTGAGTCAGTGGCAAAGCTTCAAACGATGCCACAGACAGTCCCGTTCGAAGCGGTCACCGAGGCTAAACTTCCATCCGAAGCGGATTCTCTGAAGTTGATCTGTCGGCCAGTGATCAAGATCCAACAGGCGCTGGAGAATATCGAGAATGAACTGTCGCTAGAGGAGAATGAGGAACAGCTCTATTCGCGGATTCACGACGGCGTGCTATCAGGCCTTCAAGGTCCAATCGAGGAGCTCCAACTAGAGTTGGATAATATTGAACAGAAAGTCGTCGCCGCAGGTGGCAGTGAGACCATAGAGCAGAAGATCGACATGACCATTCTTGACATAGTGACGCCTCCACTCTTCGAGCTCAAGAAAGGACTGGAGATCATCTCGAAGCAGTCGGCGGGTAACATTCATTCGGGAATGGTGACGGTCAGCGCCATTGAATCCATGGTTCCACCGTTGCAGGAAATCCAAAACGGTTTAGCCCAACTAGGTCAGGACATTGAATCGGGACAGGTGAAAGAGGACTTTGTCCCAGACTCGGTAGATACCCAGAAACTGCTGCAGTCCATCGCGCAAGGAGTCCTGCATTTTGAAACCAATGTCGAGAGGCTCTCGCCACGACTGTCGCCGAATATTCAATCAGACCTATTCCGCCTAAAAGACGAAATGTCTCGCTTGATAGGCAATATCTTGGACTGCAGCCTAAACAAATACCGGCTTACAGTGCTGGAGAATCTTAAGACCCCAATCGACGAGATCAATTACTGCCTGCGTCAGATAGAGCAAAAGTCGATATCAGGTTCACTAAGCGATCTGATCGATCCAGTTCGAGGACTGCGCGAGAAGGTAAAGCTCGGCTTGGACATTCTGTCGATTTCGGATCTTCAGCAGAACGACATGAACATCCGCAGCTTGCTGAAGATGAACGACATCATCAAATCGATCGAAATTGACATCGAGGAGCACGAGTTTAAGCTCCTCCAGAAGGAAATCGAGTTGGACGAGAAGCAGGCAACGGAAATGGATCAGTCCTTCATGTCAATGAGGGAGACTTTATCGATGCAGATAGCAAAGGAGGAGGGTCAAAAAACTGTGCAGAAGATTGAAGAGATCCACGAGTGTTTGGCGACTCTTCAAGAGGAGGTCGTACTGGAAGATGTAAGAAGCTTGACGTCGGACAATATCTCGGTGTTGAAAAAAATGGCGAAGCCTCTTAAAGAAATGCTTGAATGTGTCGCTACGATCAAGAGTGGTGCCGCATTCGACACGGTGCAAGAGTTCAACGAAGACGTCAACATGAAGGTGCTTCATGAAATCGCTGAACCTGTGAACGCCTTGGCCGAAGCCTTGAAGGTCGCAACTGCACCAAAAATTGTAGATAACCTCAAATCCATTGCTACGCAGGATGACATTTCAGCGTTAAAAACTCTGGCCCAACCCGCCCAGGAGCTGATGAATTGTATTGCCAAGATTGAGCAGGAGGTCGCATTCGAAGAACAGGTTCAAAGTTTTGCCGACCAGCAAGCATTCTTGAAAATTGCGAAACCATTGTGTGAGCTACAAGAGTGTCTGCAGGGTCTTGTCACACAAAACGCCGCCGAGACAATGGAGGATGTGTCCACAATGGATGACATTTCAGCACTGAAGACGGCTGGCGAATCTGTGTCAGAAGATCAGAATCAGGGCACGCTCAACCAGGAGGACCAGCCTATGGAAGAACTAGAGGATCTTGAGCTTGGTACTACGAAACAGAGGAAGGCGGAGATTTTACTTACTGACCTGAAGCAAAGCCTTGAATCTGTCCTGGTACACTGTGGACAGTCGGATCTCACGTTCCTAAAGGCTGAAACAATGGATCATTTGCGGGCCACTGTAACCAAGCTAATGGACTTGCAAGGGTGCGTAGCTGAAGTGTGCGAGACCAGCATTCGGAATCCAGTTGCCTCGGTCTCGGAAAAGATTGATCCGCAAACTTTAGCCGAGGCGGTGTATAGCTTGGAATCGTGTGTGCTGCAAGTTCAGGAACTCCTACCCGGGGAGGACCTGAAGAGCTTGTCGGACAGTGAACCTATCAGTGGACTGAAGACGTTGGCAACGCCCCTCCAAGAGCTCAGGCAATGCCTTATGGTCTTCCACACGCAAGACTTCGAGAATGTAGACACATTTACAGCTCCGAAGGTGTCTCTAGCGTCAGGGGATATATTGGAGGCGATAACGCCATTAGTGGTAGCCGTGCAGGAGAACCAAGCCATGGAAACCCTCCGGAGCCTGATCGAAGTGGAGAATTTGGAATCATGTAAACAAATATTGGCACCCATACAGCATCTCCAGAAGGCGGTTCTGGAAATTCATGATCAGTTCCACTTATCACAGGTGGAAGATGTCTCCACCCAAAAATCCCTTGGAACCTTCGCCAAGCCGTTGATAAGTCTGCGCGAGGCGATCGTCAACATTCAAGAGCAGTTCACTTACTCCACTTTCGAGGCCTGTCCAGAGTTCAAGGTGCTTCAAGCCAAGTCGAACGCAATCTATCAACTCTTAAAGTATGTGGAACAGATAAACTGTGAAGCCTTGGAGAACATTGCAGAGATGTCAACACAAGCGGATGTTTCAGCCCTAGAGACCTATGCTGCTTCCATAGAGGAAGGCAGTGGAAAAGTGGATGCCGTGCAAACCGAACCAGAAGTCGTGGAACCGGCGGCGACAATCAAAGCCTGCGTAGAGGATGGCATTAAGCAGATCGACAACTGCCTTGGGAAACCGACCTTCAAAAGGTCCAAGGATCTCAAGGAAGTCGAAATCATTATGAAGGAGCTGAAGATCAGCCTCCAACAGATGCAGCAAGAGCTTAGCAAAGAGTCAGAGGGCGAGTCTTCGATTTTAGCCAAATCTAACATTGCGAGAACTCTCTTCAAGCTCAAGGAGTGTCTAGTCCATACCTATGAGGGAGGCTATGAAGAGTCTCTCGATGATATCGAGAAGACGTTTGAAGACATTCTGCAAGCTCTGCCGGACTTGGAGGTGCTGCTCGCCCAGCAGATGGTAGCAAAGGTGGTGAGCAAAATCCGTGAAACTGTCGGCATCTCGGAACGCTGTGCAGAGAATCACGATGCTCATATGGAGTTTATGAGTCGCCTGGCGATTCCGCTTAACGATTTGGCAAACAACATTGAGAAGCTAGGACAAGGACCCGAGACCGAAATGTCGAAGTCTTCGGTAAATATGGTGGGGCTGCAGTCGCGTTTCATGAACGCCTTTAGAGTCTTAAATGAGGTCAGTGAGAGCGTCCCCAATGAATTGCTTGACTATGTCCTAACCGGACAGAGTGTCCTCGTATCCGTATTTGATTTTATTGAAGCCACCGATCAGCTGAGAATCATTGAGGTCTTTCAAGAGATCGACAACCTGGTGACGCCTTTGACGGGGTTAAATGAGGTTTTAGGTGAAATTTTGAGACAAGCTGAAGACCAGCAGCTATTCGAGCTGTTGAAGCCAGTGAAGGAAGCCCAGGACTTGCTAACGACGCTACAGGAGCAGTTGGCAACTGGAAGTGAACTATCGAGCCAAATAGCAAGGGCCAATGAACTTGTAATCAGGGAACTGCAGGAGAGGATCGAGAGGATTGAAAATAAAATTCTCGTCAAGGAAGACATGTCACAGCTGTCTATGGAAGAAGTTAGAGAGATTCAGTCTATCGCGGAACCGTTGGAAAGATTACAAAGGGCGTTAGTAGAATTTGCGCACAACGAGATTGAACAGCCAGAGGTATCCACCGCAAGCCACGACGTAACCCACAAACGAAAGGTCGAAGAAGAGGAGGAGAAAACTCAGTCTGAAACTGAAGCAACCGAAAAGGCAGAACGTGAGGTTCCTGAGAAGAAGGCTAAGCTATCAGAGGTGATTCCTGAAAAAGTTAAGCAGCCAATGGAACTACAAGGAGGTAAATCAAGCCTTGATGAAATCAAGTCCCAACTTGGTCCCGAAATGTTCGGCTATCTGGAAGCATTAAAACTTTTGCGAAAGCAAATAGTAGAAGTCGAGAACAAGAGGATCGACAAGGCGTCCAAAGAAATCTTAAGCACTCTTGAGATAACTGTAGGTGAGCTGGAAAATGTGCTTGCCACAAGTACCTCGGACACATTCGAAGACAATCTATTTCTTCCACTTTTCAAAATGCGCGACCTTCTGGCTTTTATCAAGCAGAATCAAGAACAAAAATCGGAGACTAGTGAGGTACTGGTTAATGCTAACAAGGTCTTCACGTCCATTCTTAACCAAAACCCGGATCTGAGAAGGAGTTTCTTGCAGGACATTATACAGACACCTAAGGATGGGCTGATGAGTTTGATTCCGCTTCTGGAGACGGCTCCAAGCTTAGAGACCTGCAGAAACCTTCTGACAGTTGCCAAAAAGCTGGATTCTACTTTAACTGAGATTGTGCAAAAGAACGAAGGATCGCAAGACAGATCTTCGGAGACTTTCATCAAGCTAAGGGAGAACTTATTCGAACTTAAAAATCAGTCTGAGGATCTTGGCAAGAGGTTGCCTTCAGAGTTTAAGAAAACGTGCGTGAAACCATTAGAGAAGGTGTGTGCGGTTGTAGACGATTCACGAACTGAAAGCGTCATCGAAGTCTTGCAGGAGATGGAAGCGCTCAAGGGACCCTTAAAAGTATTGCTGGAAACCATGACAAGAAGTATCAACAAGTTTAACGAGGCACAGAAATTGCAGGAAGCTGCGAGCATAGAAGTTAAAACTAAGGAAGCTGAAAAGATTGAACAGGAATCCGCGAAAAAGGTCACCGAAGATGTTTTAGAGAAGTCTGGCACTGAAGCTGCAAAGAGGGGAGAAGAATCTAAGGCCGAACCAGTAGAGACTAAGCCGAAAGAGGTTGCCGAAAAGAAGTCCGAAATACAACCGCTAAGCAAAGAATCAGAGAAGACTGCCATGGAAACTGAAACCGAAAAGGTGGAAGAGGAAGCTAAAGCTACAACTGAAACTCAAGAGGCGGATGCGTCGCAAGTGAAGGTAGAAAAGCTACAAACAAAAGAAACCAAGGCCGGTAAAAAGAAGTCCAAAAAGACTGCTACTGAAGCTGAAGTCTTAAAACCGGAAGAAGTTGCTCAAAAATCAGAAGATGGCGGTATTGCGAAGAGTGAGGCGTTGAGCCCTGAAAAGGCCGACATCAAGCAAGTCGAAGATACTACGCCAAAGGTGGATCTTTCGGATACTGCGCCTCAGAAGTCACCGACAGAGAAGTCAGTTTCTGAAGCAGAAGCCGTCGCCTCTAAAGCAGATGTTGAAATAGAAACACCTGAACAAATCGGTGCACAGAAAGATGAAGAGCAGCCAGTCGAGGCAACAAACCTAGAAGTATCAGAGGTTTTGGACCAGCCTTTGATTGTTTCTGTGCAAGAGGCGAAACCAAATAGTTTCGATGTTGCGACTGAACCGATTGCCGCAAAGAAAGAAGTTGAAATTTTAGAAGATGCCCCTGAGACTTTGATGGCGGAGAAGTCTACCATTGAACCGGAAATAGCTCAAGTGAAACAAATGTCCGTTGCTTCCAAAAAGCCTGAGGAGCAAAACCTTCAGGAGACAGAAACCGCTGATATCTCTGAAGTAAAGCCCGAAGAAATCGAGCTCAAAAAACTGGAAAACGCAGAGCAGAAGACAGAGGTGACTGAGATGGCTACCGATATGTCACTTGCATCAATATCTATAACGGAACCAGAGAGAAAAGAAACAGAATCAGTCAGTGATGCTGCGAAAAATCCAGAAACTATTGACGTGCAAAAACCGGAGGCTAAGGAACCTCACAGCAAGTTGAGGAATCAAGTTGAGGAATCAAAGAAACAACTTCAGATATCGGAGGTTGAGGTCGACAAGTCAGTCGCTGAGAAGACGTTCACACAACAAGAAAATATTGAAGTATTGCAAGTGGCAGAAAATGCACAAACTGCTGGTGAAGTTGAGATTAAGTCAGTAGAGTCTCTTCAGCCAGACATATCCGAGGTCACCCCAGAGCAGATTGATCAGAGAGAAACGACTGAGGCTGCGCATGGAATATCTGAAGTCGATCTTAGGACAGCTGCTGAAAAAAAAACAGATGTTTCTGAGGTAACGGTAGAGACGGTTGAACATGAGGATGTTGAAAGTTCTAAAAAGGTAGGAGTATCCGAGATAGCAGCAAAGGCGACAACTGCTGAGAAAATAGCTGCAGAGCTGGAAACAATAGAGCTTGGTAGAGTTATAGAGGCTGTTCAAGTTACAAGTGAGCTTGAAGTTGCTTCTGCTAAGGCCCAGAAAGCAGATATTTCAAAGGTTAAAGCTGAAGTTATCGAAGGAAAGGAGATTGAAGATGCAAAAAAACAGGCAGAGGCTTCAGAGGGAGCTCCTCAAATACCTGAGACTGCAGCGGAAATCGACTCAGCTTTAGTAGAAAAAACGATCGAAGCAATAACAAGTCTAACCGCGAATGCTGAATCAAAGAAGGCCATATCCGAAGCAGTCACCGACTTAAATGAGTTAAAAGACCAGTTGGCAGCTGGTGTTCCTGAAAATAAGGACCATATCAAGTCTGTAGCAAGAGCTTTCTTTAAGCTAAGAGAATGCATCGTCCATACTTATGACGGCAGCAAGCTCTCGGATGAAGAAGAAGAAGCTAAACTGAAGGTTGCCAATGAAGCATTTAAGGATATTTTGGAAGCTAATCCCGCAATTAGAAAGCACATCTCTGATGAGCTCATGAGTCAAACTCTAGGTTCTATAGAAACGTTGAAGACTGTTCTTCGTGAAGAGCCAACACAAAATCAATCAAAGGACGTGGCAAATTTGCGCCCTCTGGTGGCACCTTTGTGCAATCTAAGAGATGCTGTCGAAAATCTGTCGAAAACCGACGAAGATACATTCGAGAAATCTTCCAGCAAAATGGTGACGCTACAGTCCTCCTTGATGGATATGTTCTTCAAATGTGACGATATCGCCGCAAATCAGTCGAATAAGGAACTCCAGGAAGCGTTGCTCAATACTCAGGATATTCTTTTATTGATTCATGATCACTTTGAAAAGTCCGACCAGTTTATCGCTAGGATTGGCATTTCAGAAGATGTTAGTCGATTGTCCGGACCGTTGGAGAATATATCAAAGTTGTTGATAAGTTTCTCTGAGGAAGCATCAAAAATGGAGTTCGAAATAGCGGGAGCCGGCCAAGTAGGAACTTCCGAAGCAAAGATTGCTGATGTTTCAGAGGATACAATTGAAGAAAAGCAACTCAGTGAACACAGGCGAAAGCCTGAAGAATTGGAAAAAACGGAACCAAAAACGGCAGAATATGGCGAAGTTGAAGAGCTTGATCAAAAGTCTGAGTTGTCTGAGGCCGTTCAAATCGAAGAAAAACCAGTTGACGTTACTACGAAAACAGCTGACGTCTCCGCCGAAGCACCTGTCAAAGAATCTGCTGAAAAAATACAGAAAGATTTGGGAACAGTCCAAGTAGAGGAGAATAAAAATGTCGAAAAGCTTGAAGAAGGCGGTGTTACATCAGCAGAAGCAAACAAGGCCGACATCTTAGAGATCAAGGCCGAAAGCATTGGAACATTGGAAGAAACGACCGTCGACAACAAAATAGAAGCGGATGTATCTGATGTCGTTGGTGTGACTAATGTTGCTAAAATGTCTATTACGGCACCAGAAACGGCAGAAATTGTCGAAATAACGGAGTCTGCTCTGAAGTCAGATGTTGTCCAAATAGTTCCCGTCGAAGGACTCCAGTCAAATGTTTCAGATGTGAAAGAAGAAATAATTGAAGCTAAACAAGCAGAGGAGGGCGAGAAAAAATCTTCGGTGTCAGTAGTACCTGGTGCAACAACCGCCGAGAAATCTGTTACACCACCAGAGCACATCGAATCTAAGGAGGTCACCGAAGTAGCTCAAAAACCAGGCGAACAGCTTTTAGAGCCAAATGAACCTAAGACTGGTGAAATATCTGAAGTAAAAGCCGAACTTATTGAAGTGAAGAAACTCGAAGACACGACGAAGCAGGCAGAGGTATCAGATGTCGCTCTGTGGACAGCCTCAGGCGAGGTTTCATTTACTGAAGCCAACAAGATCGAATCATTAAAGGTTGAGCAGGGTACTCAGAAGCCAACAGAAGCTGATGTTAAACTACTTGATGAGTCTATGCAAGTCGGAGCGGTTTCTGAAGTCAAACTTGAAGAAGCTGATGCCATCGTTGAAGTTGGAAAACAACAGGAAGAGGTCGATGTCAGTCCTATACAGGAACTTGTGGAAAATATAGTTACTGAGGCTGAAGCTATTGTGCAAGAACAAATTGTAGAGTCTGCCCATAAATCAGACATGCTAGAAGTTACGCTGGAAAAGACGGCAGCTGATAAATCCAGCACTTCCACGGATAATGTAATTGAAGAAAATCTGACTGAAACTGAAACTGAACAGCATATAGCTGAGTCGGAAGTGATGTCCTTAGAAAAGAAGACAGCTGAGATATCAGAAATAAGGGAATACCAGACGGAAGATAGCGCGCCAGTCGAGCAACAGGAAGCAGAAAAGACTTCAACGTTAGAAGCAGTAAAGGATGAAGCCCAGGGCATTATTGCTGAGGTACAAACGGCTGATACTGATGAAGCGAAAGCCCAGAAGATTACAGAAGAGGCTACTGCCGATATCACTAAAATTGAGCCTAAAGTCGCAGAGGCTAAGGAGTTGTTGGATGTATCGCAGAAGCTTGTCGAAGAAGATGTTCATTCAACGAAAACTCACACAGTTGAAGTGTCAGAAAGAAAGCCAGAGAATATTGAAGAAAAGGAAATAAAAGATCTGGAAGAAAACGCTCAAGTTGAAGAGGTCTCAACCAAGAAACTCGTTGCTGAAAATTCAGTCACAAAACCCGATAAAGGAGAACCTGTAGAAGCCGAGGAAAGTATGCAAAATGCGATAATTGAAAAATTTTTGCCAGCCGAATCTTTAAAAGCAGATACCCATGATGTTGAGCCAGAGAAAACTGAAGCTCAAATTATTCCGAAGGCTGAGGAGCAAAAACTTGAAGTAACAACTTTGGAAGCACCTAACTTAAAGCAGCAGGATGGTAAATCTGAGTCTGTTGACCAGTTGCAAACTGAATTTAGCTCTACGGAAGTTGAAGTTCTTGAAGTGACGAAAGAAGCAGAAAAAGCAGAAATAGAAGTGACCAACAAGGCAGATGAAGAGGTAATTCACACAGAACAAGCCCAAACGACAGATGTTGTTGAGGAGAAGAAGGATGAACCTCCTAAAAAGACAAAGCGAAAAAAGTCAAAGGCTAGTCCAGAGAAAAAAACAGGAGAACAAATAAAAAAAGAAAATAACGACGCCAATGAGCAGAAGACAGAGCAAAAGTTAAATGAGGCTCAAGTCGCAGAAGCCGTTGAATCAGATACCGATGCTAATAAGAAGCTGAAGAGAAGGAAATCCAAGACAAGCCCTGAAATGTCAAGTGCCGAAAAGAAGGCAGATGCAACAACATCAGCACCTGCAGTTCAGCCTGATGAGTCAGAAAAGAATGAAGAAGAACCGCAGATCGAAGCACTCGTGAGGATACCAGTGACAACACCCGAAGTCAATATAAACCTCCTTCAGAATATATTGGCAACTGTAAAAAATATCTCTTCCGACATTCAAGTGCTTGAAAGCACCGTTGCCGATATATCCAATTTAAACGAGCAGCTCAAGATTGGTTCTGAGGATGAAAATCTTCTTAAATCAGTGTCCAAGTCTTACCTGAAGCTGAGGGAACACATAGTTCATACCTATGATGATAGCTTGTTATTACCCAAAGACAAAGAAGAAAAGTTGGGTGATATCAAGATGAGCTTCAAAGACATTCTAGAAGCAAGTCCGGGCTTAAGAAAATATGTATCCGATGAACTCATGAAGAGCTCGCTATCAGTTATGGAACAGTTGAAGAGCACCCTCATTCAGAAGTCCACAGAGAAGACTACGAAGAAGTTGGTACCAATCATTGAACCACTTTCCAATTTGCAGACAGCTGTAGAGAGTCTAACAAAGGTCAAGGACGAAGCTTTCGATAAGTCTTCAGGCCAAATGGTGAATCTTCAGTCCTGTCTTATGGACTTGTACTTCACCTGTGATGATATCAAGCCAAATCTAGATATTAATCTTATTGAAACGGTTCAGAAAGTGATGCAGTTAATGTTGAAAATTCATGACCAAGTCGAGAATGTGCCCCACTCTGTTGACCGCGTTGATATGAGTGAAAGTATTGACGAGATTAAAGCTCCTTTAAAGAAAATATATGAACTTTTAATGGAAGCTAAGGATGAAGGGAATAAGGTAGCACTTGAAGTCGAAGTTATAGAGGATGTACCTGAAGTTCTCGAAGAAAAACTTTGTGAACGTGTCACCGAGAAGACAGCTGAACAGAAACCGGCTATCGAAACTGAAATCATCAAAGAAGGAGTCACTGCTGAAGAACTTGAAGTTATTGAAGAAGTCGTTAATAATACTGCTGCGGTGGAAGCAGTTGTTGAACCTAAAATCATCAAAGAAGTGGTTTCGAAAGTTAAGCCTGAAACTGTTGAGAAGAGGGAAGTTGAAGACGCCCAGCAGGAGTCAACAAAGGCTGTCGTTGAAGGCGTAAAACCGCAAGATTCTCAGAAGGCTGAGGTTTCAGAAGTTAAACCAGAAATTGTTGAAAAGAAGGAAGTTGAAGACGCCAAGAAGAAGTCAACAAAGGCTGTCGTTGAAGTCGTGAAACCACAAGATTCCCAGAAGGCTGAGGTTTCGGAGGTTAAACCTGAAGTTGTTGAAAACAAAGAAGTTGAAGACGCAAAGAAGAAGGTAACAAGGGCTCTCATTGAAGACGTTAAACCACAAGATTCGAAGAAGGCTGAAGTCTCGGAAGTTAACCCCGAAATAGTTGAAAAGAAGGAAGTTGAAGACGCCAAGAAGTTGTCAACAAAGGCTGTCGTTGAAGACGTAAAACCTCAAGATTCCCAGAAGGCTGATTTTTCGGAAGTTAAGCCAGAAATAGTTGAAAAGAAGGAAGTTGAAGACGCCAAGAAGAAGTCAACAAAGGCTGTCGTTGAAGACGTAAAACCACAAGATTCCCAGAAGGCTGAGGTTTCGGAAGTTAAACCCGAAATAGTTGAAAAGAAGGAAGTTGAAGACACTAAGAAGAATTCAAAGATGGCTGTCGTTGAAGACGTAAAACCTCAAGATTCCCAGAAGGCTGAGGTTTCGGAAGTTAAGCCAGAAATTGTTGAAAAGAAGGAAGTCGAAGACGCCAAGAAGAAGTCAACAAAGGCTGCCGTTGAAGACGTGAAACCACAAGATTCACAGAAGGCTGAGGTTTTGGAAGTTAAGCCTGAAATTCTTGAAAAGAAAGAAGTTGAAGACGCAAAGAAGAAGGCAACAAGGGCTCTCATTGAAGACGTTAAACCACAAGATTCCCAAAAGGCTGAGGTTTCGGAAGTTAAACCAGAAATTGTTGAAAAGAAGGAAGTTGAAGACGCCAAGACAAAGTCAACAAAGGCTGTCGTTGAAGACGTGAAACCACAAGACTCACAGAAGGCTGAGGTTTCGGAAGTTAAGCCAGAAATTGTTGAAAAGAAGGAAGTTGAAGACGCCAAGAAGAAGTCAACAAAGGCTGTCGCTGAAGACGTAAAACTACAAGATTCCCAAAAGGCTGAGGTTTCGGAAGTTAAACCAGAAATTGTTGAAAAGGCTGTCGTTGAAGACGCCAAGAAGAAGTCAACAAAGGCTGTCATTGAAGACGTGAAATTACAAGATTCCCAGAAAGCTGAGGTTTCGGAAGTTAAACCCGAAATAGTTGAAAAGAAGGAAGTTGAAGACGCTAAGAAGAATTCAAAGATGGCTGTCGTTGAAGACGTAAAACCTCAAAATTCCCAGAAGGCTGAGGTTTCGGAAGTTAAGCCAGAAATTGTTGAAAAGAAGGAAGTTGAAGACGCCAAGAAGAAGTCAACAAAGGCTGTCGTTGAAGACGTAAAACCACAAGATTCCCAGAAGGCTGAGGTTTCGGAAGTTAAACCCGAAATAGTTGAAAAGAAGGAAGTTGAAGACGCTAAGAAGAATTCAAAGATGGCTGTCGTTGAAGACGTAAAACCTCAAGATTCCCAGAAGGCTGAGGTTTCGGAAGTTAAGCCAGAAATTGTTGAAAAGAAGGAAGTTGAAGACGCCAAGAAGAAGTCAACAAAGGCTCAGGTTTCGGAAGTTAAGCCTGAAATTATTGAAAAGAAGGAAGTTGAAGCCGCCAAGAAGAAGTCAACAAAGGCTGTCGTTGAAGACGTAAAACCACAAGATTCCCAGAAGGCTGAGGTTTCGGAAGTTAAACCCGAAATAGTTGAAAAGAAGGAAGTTGAAGACGCTAAGAAGAATTCAAAGATGGCTGTCATTGAAGACGTAAAATCACGAGATTCCCAGAAGGCTGATGTTTCGGAAGTTAAGCCAGAAATTGTTGAAAAGAAGGAAGTTGAAGACGCCAAGAAGAAGTCAACAAAGGCTGTCGTTGAAGACGTGAAACCACAAGATTCACAGAAGGCTCAGGTTTCGGAAGTTAAGCCTGAAATTATTGAAAAGAAGGAAGTTGAAGCCGCCGAGAAGAAGTCAACAAAGGCTGTCGTTGAAGACTTAAAACCACAAGATTCACAGAAGGCTGAGGTTTCGGAAGTTAAGCCAGAAATTGTTGAAAAGAAGCAACTTGAAGACGCCAAGAAGAAGTCAAGAAAGGCTGTCGTTGAAGACGTAAAATCACAAGATTCCCAGAAGGCTGAGGTTTCGGAAGTTAAACCAGAAATTGTTGAAAAGAAGGAAGTTGATGACGCCAAGAAAAAGTCATCAAAGGCTGTCGTTGAAGACGTGAAACCACAAGATTCACAGAAGGCTGAGGTTTCGGAAGTTAAGCCAGAAATTGTTGAAACCAAGGAAGTTGAAGACGCCAAGAAGAAGTCAACAAAGGCTGTCGTTGAAGACGTAAAACCACAAGATTCACAGAAGGCTGAGGTTTCGGAAGTTAAGCCAGAAATTGTTGAAAAGAAGGAAGTTGAAGACGCCAAGAAGAAGTCAACAAAGGCTGTCGTTGAAGACGTAAAACCACAAGATTCCCAAAAGGCTGAGGTTTCGGAAGTTAAACCAGAAATTGTTGAAAAGAAGGAGGTTGAAGACGCCAAGAAAAAGTCAACAAAGGCTGTCGTTGAAGACGTGAAACCACAAGACTCACAGAAGGCTGAGGTTTCGGAAGTTAAGCCAGAAATTGTTGAAAAGAAGGAAGTTGAAGACGCCAAGAAGAAGTCAACAAAGGCTCTCGTTGAAGACGTAAAACCACAAGATTCACAGAAGGCTGAGGTTTCGGAAGTTAAGCCAGAAATTGTTGAAAAGAAGGAAGTTGAAGACGCCAAGAAGACGTCAACAAAGGCTGTCGTTGAAGACGTAAAACCACAAGATTCCCAGAAGGCTGAGGTTTCGGAAGTTAAACCCGAAATAGTTGAAAAGAAGGAAGTTGGAGACGCTAAAAAGAATTCAAAGATGGCTGTCGTTGAAGACGTAAAATCACGAGATTCCCAGAAGGCTGAGGTTTCGGAAGTTAAGCCAGAAATTGTTGAAAAGAAGGCAGTTGAAGACGCCAAGAAGAAGTCAACAAAGGCTGTCGTTGAAGACTTAAAACCACAAGATTCACAGAAGGCTGAGGTTTCGGAAGTTAAGCCAGAAATTGTTGAAAAGAAGCAACTTGAAGACGCCAAGAAGAAGTCAAGAAAGGCTGTCGTTGAAGACGTAAAATCACAAGATTCCCAGAAGGCTGAGGTTTCGGAAGTTAAACCAGAAATTGTTGAAAACAAGGAAGTTGATGACGCCAAGAAAAAGTCATCAAAGGCTGTCGTTGAAGACGTGAAACCACAAGATTCACAGAAGGCTGAGGCTTCGGAAGTTAAGCCAGAAATTGTTGAAACGAAGGAAGTTGAAGCCGCCAAGAAGAAGTCAACAAAGGCTGTCGTTGAAGACGTAAAACCACAAGATTCACAGAAGGCTGAGGTTTCGGAAGTTAAGCCAGAAATTGTTGAAAAGAAGGAAGTTGAAGACGCCAAGAAGAAGTCAACAAAGGCTGTCGTTGTAGACGTAAAACCACAAGATTCCCAAAAGGCTGAGGTTTCGGAAGTTAAACCAGAAATTGTTGAAAAGAAGGAGGTTGAAGACGCCAAGAAAAAGTCAACAAAGGCTGTCGTTGAAGACGTGAAACCACAAGACTCACAGAAGGCTGAGGTTTCGGAAGTTAAGCCAGAAATTGTTGAAAAGAAGGAAGTTGAAGACGCCAAGAAGAAGTCAACAAAGGCTGTCGTTGAAGTCGTGAAACCACAAGATTCACAGAAGGCTGAGGTTTCGGAAGTTAAGCCAGAAATTGTTGAAAAGAAGGAAGTTGAAGACGCCAAGAAGAAGTCAACAAAGGCTGTCGTTGAAGACGTAAAACCGCAAGATTCCCAGAAGGCTGAGGTTTCGGAAGTTAAACCCGAAATAGTTGAAAAGAAGGAAGTTGAAGACGCTAAGAAGAATTCAAAGATGGCTGTCGTTGAAGACGTAAAATCACGAGATTCCCAGAAGGCTGAGGTTTCGGAAGTTAAGCCAGAAATTGTTGAAAAGAACGAAGTTGAAGACGCCAAGAAAAAGTCAACAAAGGCTGTCGTTGAAGACTTAAAACCACAAGATTCACAGAAGGCTGAGGTTTCGGAAGTTAAGCCAGAAATTGTTGAAAAGAAGCAACTTGAAGACTCCAAGAAGAAGTCAAGAAAGGCTGTCGTTGAAGACGTAAAACTACAAGATTCCCAAAAGGCTGAGGTTTCGGAAGTTAAACCAGAAATTGTTGAAAAGAAGGAAGTTGAAGACGCCAAGAAGAAGTCAACAAAGGCTGTCGTTGAAGACGTGAAACCACAAGATTCCCAGAAGGCTGAGGTTTCGGAGGTTAAACCTGAAATTGTTGAAAAGACGGAAGTTGAAGACGCCAAGAAAAATTCAACAAAGGCTGTCGTTGAAGACGTAAAACCACAAGATTCCCAAAAGGCTGAGGTTTCGGAAGTTAAACCAGAAATTGTTGATAAGAAGGAAGTTGAAGACGCCAAGAAAAAGTCAACAAAGGCTGTCGTTGAAGACGTGAAACCACAAGACTCACAGAAGGCTGAGGTTTCGGAAGTTAAGCCAGAACTTGTTGAAAAGAAGGAAGTTGAAGACGCCAAGAAGAAGTCAACAAAGGCTGTCGTTGAAGACGTGAAACCACAAGATTCCCAGAAGGCTGAGGTTTCGGAAGTTAAACCAGAAATTGTTGATAAGAAGGAAGTTGAAGACGCCAAGAAGAAGTCAACAAAGGCTGTCGTTGAAGACGTGAAACCACAAGATTCCCAGAAGGCTGAGGTTTCGGAGGTTAAACCTGAAATTGTTGAAAAGAAGGAAGTTGAAGACGCCAAGAAGAAGTCAACAAAGGCTGTCGTTGAAGACGTAAAACCACAAGATTCCCAAAAGGCTGAGGTTTCGGAAGTTAAACCTGAAGTTGTTGAAAACAGGGAAGGTGAAAACCGAAAGATAAGTGATGTAGGACCAGTTAAGGATGCTGAAGAAATAAAGTCAGAAATTGCGAAGAAACCTAGTCCTAGAAAGAAATCTAAGAAATTGGAAGCTGAACGCATCAACGACACCAATAAAGCATATGGGTTGGAACCTAAGGAAGGCACGACTAATGGCATCCCTAAAGAAAAAGCCACGGTCACAGGAGAATCGGTAAAGGCAGAGGCTCCCGCAATGGAAAGGAAAGAAGACCATTGTGATGATATTAAGGGGGAAAAAGTAAGTCCCGGAAAGGTTGCCGATTCCAATATAGCTGAAGCTGTTACCGATTCTGCCAAAAATGAGATGGTGACGGAAACTATTGAAGGAAAGAAATCCGAAGAAGCACCACAGCGTGTAGAACATGAAGAAGAAAAGGAGCTCGAACCCGAAAAGAAGAAGGTCAGAACCCCGAAAGCCAGCCCTAAGAAAAATATTACAAAGAAAGCCAATGAAGATACCCAAAAAGTGGCAGTAGTCGAAAAACGTGATGACAAATCTGAAAGCCAGAAGGTGCCGACAGACATCGATAGGTCTGCAGAGAAAACAGAACCCATTGAACCCGAAGAAAATGTGGACTCCAGAAAAGCCAATATAGAAGAGCTTAAAAATAAAACCACAACTCCGAAGCCCACTTCTAAAGAAATCAGTGAACCTGAGGCTGAAGCTAAACCGGCGCAAAATGGTACAGTAGTTAAAATCCAAAAGGACATTGAGGAAACAAAGGTCTCAACCGATACCAGGTCGAAAGTCGAAGAGAGCTTAAAAGATGTCACAACCAGATCAGTTCACGACGAAGCCCGCGATCCAACCACCAAGGCCAGCAAAAAGGAATCCAAACGAGCACCCAGCTTCGATCTTAAGCTAACCAATCGAAACTCAGCTCTAGGTAGCGACATTAAGCTTACATGCTGCATATCCGGTAACGACGTCACAGCACAATGGTTCAAGGACAAGACGCCCATCAAACACGGTAGCAAATACTCCATCAGTTCCGTCGACGGCCTGTCATCGCTCGAGTTCCGCTCCGTAGAGAAATCCGATGCCGGAATATATCGTTGCGTTGCTTCGAACCGCAACGGGGACATCGAAACAAGTTGTCTCGTCACTGTTTACGAAGTTCCAACAGCAAAATCCGGCACTCCGCCAATTTTCACTCGCAACATTCGAGGTATGTACTCCAAGTTCATCACATCGCACGCCTTAATCGCATAGCTTTCCCGCGCGCTGTCTTGTGTGTATTCCATGCCATTGAGTCACGAGAAACTGCCTATTTTTAAACGAACTTGTGACAATTACGCCTGGCTAATTTAAGACACCGCGCGAAGCCATGTGATTCAGGCAGCCGATAAATCGTTTATCAATACCGCTGAGGAGTTTCGAAAATAGCTTACCCCAGGCACATAGGAAGTATTTTGGCTTCTTTTCAGCTGTTCTGCTTGTTTTTCTCTTCGCAAATTCCTCTGCTTTCCAAACGATTTTCCTATGCTTATTCTTCTTCCTTGTTGCGCTGCATTGTGCCAACCTATTTTCGAAAACAAAGTCAAATTCTCTAGCTATTTAAGTAGCGTTCCCTCTTTAACCGAATCACCACATGACACCTCGCACGTTTGTTGTGTAAGTAAATACAGGTAACAGTCGCCGATTTAACGGTAAGTATTTGCTCACTTACTCACAAAAAATTCGAAGTAAAAATAGCGAAGCAAATTTCTAAGACGGCTTGATGCAAGCTGCAAGAGCAACAAAGAAGCCCCAACATACTTTTGTCGCAGATTGCGTTTATATAACGGTCCAATGAATCGTCTATAACGAAACGAACCGAAGGTAAATATAGCTCTTGGCATCGGAACCCAAATTAGCTGATCTTTGTGCACGGTGGTCAGAAGACGGCACTGGCTTCTGTCATTCGTCGATCGAGTATCTCTAGTCCCGTCGCGAATCGAATCGATCAGTCGTAGTTATAATTTCTTATCGAGCGGTCGATACACGATTGAATTAAACGGAACCTAGAGAGAGAGCAAATCACGAACACTGTGTGTGTGTGTGTCCTTTCTAAAAATAGGATATTAATTTTTTTTTCGAAAATTTGGTCTTGAAAACGGTTTTCAAGCTTACGAAACGTTATTTGGATAATCCACAGTAGTAGAACGAAAAATATCTGAAATGGGCGAAACGGATGGAGATGTTGCACCAGCGGACGAGCGTGCCTCACAGGAGCCATCACCAGCACCGGGACAGGATACGTTGCAGGTGCCAACGCAGAAGAAACGCAGGATTAAGTCACCAACACCGTTGGGACTGCGTGGACGCAGTGCAACTCCGATCCGTGGCCGTAGTCAAACCCCGTTTACCTTGTACCTAACCCGTAGAAGTGCTACCCCATCGACATGGAGGAGTATAACGCCGTTCTTGAAGCGCGAGGATAAAGAGAAGACGCCTTTTGAGCTGGGACGTGACATCAAGACGCAGCTGTACTGCAATAAGGCGGTTTTCGACAAGGCCCTAATCATGGATATTACAGAGCCTGAGGTGCCGCCAGTGCGTTACATAACCTCCGATATGTCTGTAATCGATCGTGCGGCCGTCATGGACGTATCGAATGTCGAGGTCATATATGTAGTTGAAGAGTACGACGACTACACCGAGGAGGAGGAGGAAGAGATCATCGTCGAGGTGAAGCCAAAGAAGAAGGAGAAGAAAGGCAAAAAGGGCCGCACACCGCGCCGATCAGCCGACAAGGAGGAGAGTGAGAGGGGCGATAGTGAGAGTCGTGGTGAGAGCGAAGGTCCAGAAAATGGCGATCGGGAGGAAAGCGTCGAACCAGAGGCGGGAGAAAAGAAAAGCAAGAAGAAGACCGTCACTAAGAAGAAGGAAAAGAAGGAGAAAAGTCCGAGCCCAAAGCTTTCGCTAAAGCTCGAGTTGGGCGGCGGCCCTAAGGCCAGTAAAAAAATGTTCGACCAGGCGCCACCACAACCACCCCCACAGGCGGCAAGGCCGCCACCAAAGAAGAGCAAGATTGCTCTGCAAATGGAAGAGCAGGCCAAGGCTGCCAAGGCCGCAGCCGAAGAACAGGCGAAGCGGGACGCCGAAAAGCAAAAAACCGAAACATTCGAGGAGCGTCAGAAGCGCCTGAAGGCGGAGGCCGAGGAGCAGGCTCGTATCGAGGCGGAACTTCGTGCCCAACAGGAGGCTGAAGAGGCCGAGTTGGCAGCAATGGAACATGAAGAGGAAGGCAGCGGCGACGAGGAGGGTAGCGAAGCTGGCCACACTGGCTATGAGACCGGCGATGGCGACACACACTATGAGGATGAATCCGGCGAGGATGATGATGCTGATGCTGCTGAGGAGGACGATGAATTCGAGGAGCATGCCAAAGACGAACGACGGGCTAGTAAAGTATCCGTTGACAGCTTCACTCGGCCCGATCCGGAAGACGAGGAGAGATGGAAGAAAATCGCTGAAGAAGAGGGCGAGGAGTTCATGCTGCAATTGCGCAAGTACAGCCGAGCGCAGGCGCGTAGCGAGCGCGAACGAGACGCAGATTGGCAAAAGCATCGTGAACAAGCCCGACTGCCACATTTCATTAACTTCCTGACTGATCGTACCGTCGAGGCCGGTCAAAATGTGCGTCTGGCATGCGCTGTTGGCGGCCCCGAGCTATCAGTAAAATGGTTCAAGGACGGCAAGCAACTAGAACGTGATGCCACACATAGGATCGCCAACAATAACAACATCCTGACATTGGAACTTGTCAAAACTGTGCCCACCGACTCGGGTGAGTACTCGTGCGTGATTGCGAACGTCAACGACGAGGTTACGTCATCGTGTATCGTTACGATTTACGAAGTCTTTAAAGGCGAACCCAGTCCCCCTACATTTAGTTTAATTCGAGGTAAGTTGCAGAGGATCCACAATGCGTAGACGGCCTAATCTGAATTCCAATTTTGTAGATTTTTACCATTTACACGACGACGAACTGACGATCGAATGCCATGTGCATGGTATGCCACGGCCAAAGATATCCTGGTGGTTTGGCGCCTTCGAACTTAAGGCCAGCTATAAATTCACTATTCTCGAAGAAGCCCACGGAGTGTACAAACTTTTGATCTACCGTCCGTCGAACAAGGACTCTGGCAAGTATATTTGCAAGGCTGTCAATTCCAGTGGCGAGGCACAGATCTCCCATGCCATAGAAGTGGCCAAGAACAAGAACTTCCACGTGCATGGGATCTTCCATGCTCGCGATCGTTTT
Organism: Cheilosia vulpina; assembly: GCA_916610125.1. NCBI lineage: Eukaryota > Metazoa > Arthropoda > Insecta > Diptera > Syrphidae > Cheilosia > Cheilosia vulpina. Next base: position 48,840,144 of record OU744279.1, read on the forward strand.
TCACGCGAGCGCGAAAGCATTGCCCGGCAGGCCATGGAAGAGGCTATTGCGTCGAAAAAGGAATCGGACAGAAGGCGAGCAGGCACTGTAGAGCCCAGAGAAGCGCGAACATCATCGGCCAATGAACCAATTGTTTCTCCAAAGAACAAACTGAAGATCGCGACCCAACTGCGTGATCGCATGGCGCTCGAGGGTGCAACAATCAAGCTTTTTTGCAATGTCACAGGTCCCGATCCGCAGTGCCGCTGGATGAAGGACGATAAATTTATCGCGGTGGGTCCAAATATTCGCAATCTCACCGAGGAGGGCAGGGCGGTTCTCGAACTGATCAATGTAACCTCCGAGGTGTCGGGCCAATACAAGTTGGTCGCGAAGAACGAGTACAGTCAAGTTGACACGTCTTGCTATCTGAAGGTCTACAGCACCCAAGTCGAGGGAGATGAACAGGAGCCAATGTTTGCATTGCCAATCAGAGGTAAGCGAAAATCGAACAAAATCGCAAAGATAAAAGCAAAGCGCTGACTGACATATCGAGGTCGCAATCGGTCCGAAAATAGCCAATGCGCGGACCCAATTTCGCGTATATTTTGTCGATCTATCACTTGTGTCTGTTTGTTAGTGTTTGTGTGAGTAATTGATGGGGTTTCTCTCTCTCTCTTTCTTGTCACAGATGTTTACCACTCGTCGGAGAATGATTTGATAATCGACACCAAGGTACGTGGAAACCCGCGGCCAACCATTTCTTGGTTCAAAGACTCGCAGCCAGTCGTCGTAGACGATCGCATCCAACAGATCGAACATTTGGACGGTATCTGTGAGCTGATCATTAACAAACCAACCCCCAGAGACAGTGGAGAGTACGCTTGTGAGGCTACCAACAATCTAGGAAGTTCGAAGATAAACCATTCGGTTGTGGTAGACCAGTTGCCAGCGTCAAGGCGATCCAGTGCTTTATCGAGCAACATGGGTGAGGAAAGTGCTGCCGGTGGAAAGCAACGTGAAGGTGGTGGTGGCGATACGTCCCGTCGTCCACCCAAGGGCAAAAAGAACGCCAGCGATGAGGGCGAGGCTACCTATGAGCGTAGGTCCCGCATGCCGGATCCATCTCCAAAGATGGCGCTTTATTTCATTGGAAACATTTCCAATCGTTACCTGGCCGAGGGTAATAGGGTGAAACTTCAGGCCGTCATTGGTGGACCTGATCCAACAATCAAATGGCTAAAGGACGGACAGAATGTCGCCTATGGTCCGAGGATCAGAAATTTGTCTCGCGATGGTTTGGCCGTGCTGGAGTTCACCAAGACTGAAGTCGGAGACTCGGGCACGTACACTGTGATCGCGCGTAACGAAGCGTGTGAGATCAACAGCACAGCGCTGTTGCACGTCTATCAGCCCAAGGTTAACAGTGACATCGAACCAGTGTTTATCCGATCGCTAAAAGGTATGTGTTCTAAAAATAGTTGCACAAAAAGAGAGAGACCGATCTCTAAGGCGATCTGCAATCGATCTTGCATAACGGCGGAGTCGAATTGAAATCACTTTATTCTCATTTCTCATTAATCTTTCTTATTTCAGAGACCTATCACCTGAACACAAACGAGCTAATTTTAGAAACTGGGGCTCGCGGCCAGCCCACCCCCACGATAACATGGTTCAAGGACAGCGTTGAAATAACAAACGGTGATCGCTTCCAAATTATCAACCATTCTGAGGGCACCTCAGAACTGATTATCGATCGCCCAACTGACAAGGACTCCGGAAAGTACGTTGTGAAGGCAGAGAACCGTGCCGGCAAGTCCGAGATAGCCCATCATGTCCTTTTCGAGGGCAAGGAGACGCACATTGCGGAGAATATCCACGGCGTCTTCCATGCTGACAAGAACTTACTGCGCAAGGGCCAGAAGGAGGAAGAACGCCCACCATCTGCAGTAGCCACCGACTCTGAAGCCGAGGGCGAAGAAGGCAAGGGCAAGGGCAAGAAGGGCAAGAAGGGCAAGAAGAAGGAAGAAGAGGAGGAGGTGATTGAGGTGCCCGACGTTCCTGTGAAGGAGCAAAAACGTGAGAAGCACATCGGGATCCATTTCAAGGCCAAGGCCACCGATCGGGTAGTTGCAGAAGGATCTAGAGTTAAGCTGACGGCTTACTTAGAGGGCAACGAACCACAAGTCAGGTGGTTCCGCAACGAAGAACCCATTGCCTTTGGGCCCAAAGTGCGACACAGCTACCGTGAGGGCTTGTGCACTCTGGAGTTGGTCAGCGCCAATGTAAACGACAGTGGGCAGTACAAGTGCGTGGCACGCGATGGCACCGGTGAAGTGTCAACCGCCTGCAAGCTCGAAGTCTATGCAAGGCCGGACAATGCCGATGTTCCACCAACATTTACGCGATCGATCAAGGATGCCTACCATGGTAAGGTTAACGAAATTGTCCTCGATGTCCATGTTAGAGGTTTGCCGACACCGACCATTACTTGGGTCAAGGACGGAGTGAAGATCGAACCAAGTGACAAGTACCAGCAAATCGATCACCCAGATGGTACTTGCGAACTATTCATCAGCACCCCGGTGCCAGGAGATAGTGGAAAGTACGTGTGCCAGGCTGAGAACCGCAAGGACAAAGCAGAGATCACCCATTTGGTGCACATTGAGATCCAAAAAAAGAGGGCCGTGTCACCTGGCAGGGAAATCCCGAAACTACCCCCATCGGTTGCGTCTGCGGCCGAATCCGCTGAGGAAAAAGAGAAGAAGAAGAAGAAGAAGAAGGACGATGAAGAGGGAGAGTCCTCATCTAGACGCGAGGTGCCACCTCCACCAGATCTACGCAAGCGAGTCTATCTGAGGAATTATCTGTCCAACCGTACAGTGCCATCGGGCAGCAATGTCCGCTGGGTGGTCAACATTGATGGCCCGGATCCAACTGCTCGTTGGTATCGTAACGAGCAACTGATCGCCTTCGGTCCAAAGAGTAAGCTCTCGTGCCAAGACGGTATCGCTTACCTGCAGTTGGTAGGTGTTACCGAGGAGGAGGCAGGCGAGATTAAGTTGGTTGTGAAGGGGGCTGAAAATGAGGTTCAGAGTACCTGCACATTGTTTGTGTATAACACCGGTAAAGTTGAAGAGGCCGCGCCGGTATTCACCGTAGGCATCAAAGGTAGGGTTGTGTTTTACGTGTGAGTCGTGTCCTGGAGATCGTTGTCTGTCCAAAGGTATGTACTGTTTGCTAATATATCCTTATTGTGCTCTCACTGCTGCTAACAAACTGTGCCCCTTGTGATGTCTTTCACTGTCCTAAATGTTCGGTATGTTGTTTGTTTCATTAGACACCTACCAGTCGCAGAGTAATCAGATCATTCTGGAATGCAAGGTCTCTGGGAATCCAAAACCGAGTATATTTTGGCAGAAGGACAATGTACTTCTGGAGTTCCCAAGCGACAAGTACAGGCTGGAGGAGCTGCCTGAAGGCATCAAGCAACTTGTTATATCAGGACCCAGTGAAGAGGATACCGGTTTATACACCTGCTATGCGGAGAGTGTGGGTGGACAAATGAAGCTGAGTAAGTTCCTTGATGTGACTGATCATGTAAAGCAGAAGAGGGAACAGAAGCAGCCACAGGATATCGATGGCGAGATTGTGGCGAATCTGCGGGAGGAGAAGGAAAAGGCTGTGAAGACCAGGGAAGCCAAGAGGAAGCTTGTCGTTGAGGCAACCATGAAGAGCATGACATTAGGCAGCGGTAATAAGGCCCAGTTGTTGTGCAACGTTTCCGGGCCAATCGATGAAGTTCAGTGGTACAAGAATGGCCAACGAGTCTTCAAGGACTCGAAGCACAAGATCTACAATATCAACGGCACCCTCAGCCTTGAGATATACGATGCAAGTCCGGATGACTCGGGCGAATACACTTGCATTGCAAGGAATGCGCAGCATCAGGCAGAGAACAAGTGCATCTTAAGCATATATGATTCCAGATCCGAATTTAAGCCTCCAGAAAGCTTCGCTAGCGCAATTAGAGGTTAGTAAGTCGGGGCTTCAGATATTTGGGGAATTTATGAGTTTTTTTCTTTTGCAGAATCTTTTGACGCGCATCGCAATGAACTGATTTTGGAGTGCAATGTCCACGGTCGTCCTAGGATCACCTGGCTGAAGGACGATCACCTCATTTCAAACAATCGCTACCGCCAAATAGAAGAAATCGGAGGACTCCGTCGACTCGTGATCCGCAATCCAATTTCATCGGACTTTGGAGCGTTTGCCTGCTACGCTGAGACCGATGATCGCATTGAAGCGATCGCCGTCACTTTGAAGGCCGCTGATCTTAAGAAGATCATGACGGTCACAAATGGACATGCCATTGACAGCAGATCTGACGACTCGTACAAGCATCACCGATCCTCAGCTAGAGACCAGGAAGAGGAGTACTCCCGTGGCAGATCAACTGCAAAGGATGGAAGCTACAGCTCAGAGCTCAAACGGAAGCCGGTCTTCAGTATGCTCCTAAACGATCGCACTGTCTCGGAATGTTCGAACTTGCGTCTCACCTGTACCGTCGTTGGAGAAAGTGAGATCGCCTGGCTGAAGGATCATAACCCGCTACCAACGAACTCGAGATATCAAAAATACTTTAGCAATGGTACAGCGACTCTGGAGATATTCTCGGCCCAAGTGGAGGACAGCGGTAGCTACACGTGTCGCGCTTACAATGAGTACGGCGAGACTTTGTCGTACGCTCAGGTGAAGGTCTATCAAAGTTACGAAGACGCTCCTCAACCACCTACGTTTATTCGCTATATGAAAGGTATATCACGAACGGGATAAGATCCAGCTTCGGAGTCATCGCACACATCTCTGTTCAATGTCGTGTGACTCTGTCTATCTTTGTGATTCTGTTTCTTTCGCATTTGTAGCTTTTATTCTTAACTCTTCTCCATTCCCTTTAGATACCTACTCACTCAACGAAAACGAACTGGTGCTAGACTGCCGCGTGCGTGGTAAGCCACGCCCCGAAATCCAATGGATGAAGGACAGCGATATGATCTACACCGATGACAAATATCGCACCATCGATCAAGCCGATGGCTATTGCAAGCTTATCATCAACAGCCCCACTGAGAAGGATGCCGGTCTGTACTCTTGCATAGCAAGGAACAGCGTCCACGAGGAAAAGATTACTCATCAAGTCGACTTCCAAGGCCGAGATAGATTCATTTTGGAGAAGACACATGGCTTCTTCCATCGCGATCCCAACAAGCCTCATTTCACCAATCCCCTGGGCAACCAGACCGTGACTCCCGGAGGTACTATCGCTATCCAAGCTGAATTCCTACCGACCAGCACCCCAATCGATGTTCAGTGGTTCCGCGATAAGCAATCTCTGGCCGGCCAGCCCAATGTGCGAACCTTCCTCGATCATGGCGTTTACACGCTGGCTATTCAGAATGCCGCCCAAGAATGGGAGGGCACCTACACGTGTCGAGCATCCAATGCCTTCGGTAGGATTGAATCACACGTTAACGTGGACATAGCTGCTAAGGGTGGCAAGGCCGCTGGACCACCGCTATTCTTGTCCCGCCCAGAGACAGAAATGAAGATCGCCGTTGGTGATCCGTTCTCGATATCTTTCAGACTGCAAGGTGAACCTAAACCAAAGTGTAAGTTCTAGCAGGTCCTTAAGGCAGGCAGGCTTTCTAATGAAAATGTGCCCATTTGCAGTGACACTATTGAAGGGTACCAGGGATATAACCAAATCAGACCGTGTTAGCAAGGAAGCCTCTGACGACTACATCAGATTTACGGTACAAAAGTCACAAGTAGCGGATTCCGGCACCTATTTCGTGGTGGCTCGCAACGAGTTCGGAACTGATCGGGTGTTCGTAACAATTACGGTAATAATTCGACCTATTGGCATTGGTTGTGCTTAGTCCTTGGCGAAATTTTAATCTCATATATTTCTCCTGCTTTTTTGTTTATTCTTTTAGGTCGCTTCTCCCAAAAAGAAATAGATTTTAACGCAAAGTTGATACCTTTAACCTAAATGCTTATCAATCCTAGTTTTTATCACTAAATACAAACTAATATAGAATTTTAAATATGATTTCGGTTCGGTTGACAGGTACTTCAGCGGGCCCGATCAGCGACACCAACGTCACCGCGTTGGGGTCTACCCTTAGAAAGCTTCTCAGACACCTCATACTTTAGAGGTAAGTAAAATTGTTGTTTCAGCTGTGCAACTTTCAATTTGGTTGACAAGCCACACATGACTTCTGTGATTGTTTGAGATTTGTCAAAGTATTGTGTCATTTTTAAGTGTCTGTCATAGAGTTTCAAATGTCATCTTTTGTGATTGCTGCCATTATATTTTATATCCATTCGGTTTTATGTAAGTGGGTGTAGGAGTAAGTTGGCATTTGTCCCAAATGTCAAAGGTTTCTGCTGTCATCCCGTTTCATTTGCCGCCTTGTCTCTACACTTCTGTTGTCATTTTCGTATCCTCTTTCAATATTTCAAGAATACTCAGTGTAAAAATGTTTTCTGTATTTCAAACGTCAAATGTCACTTCAGAATGGAATTTATTTCTGAATTGTTATATCTTGTATTCCATATTCCACCACCACTACTTGTCAAAGGTCACTCATGATTGCAATTTCAACAATGTTTCTAAACAGCCGTCCAATTCTTCTCTCTTCTTTCAGATATATTTTTCAGTTCAACCATTGATATTCGAAAATCGGCAGCACCTTGTCAACTTTATTTAAATTTGATTTGTTTTTGTTTTAGTTGATTTAGGCTTCTTTTTTTTAGTAAACGTGAAAAAGAAAAATGTTTAAAAGGAATAATGGATCGAAATACAGATGTATATCTTCGCTTATCTAGAAATGAACAGAAATGACAGAAAGATATGATATTCGGAAGCTATTTATTTGTTGTCTCGCGTATACGACGTACGTGGGATGGATTTCTAATTCCTTAAAACTTCATCACAAAACCATAGACTTCCTCCGATAAAGAGATTCTTCAAAGTGTATTTAACTTTTTTTTTCTTTTAAGTTAATTATTATTATTGTTATTATTATTGTCATATTATTTTTCTTGTACTAAGTTACAAATCAAAACACACATATATATACAAAAAAAAATGATAAAAATAAAAAAAATGTTTCTCCGGGGAAAGAATATTTGTTGGTTTTAGTTGGATGGGGTTTAGGCCGATTGTAGCATACTTGGACTGTCAATACAATATGATCGCTTGAAATGATTTACAGGACGCTGTTGGAGTTTTTTCTGCAAACTGCCGCTTTTATTACCTCCAAGTGGCATAGAGCGATTCTTAAATTCATTTTTAGTGTCCAGGCTAAATTTTTCAAACTCACAATGGTGAAATTTTTCAGAATTGCATATGTTGACTAACAATATATAAGGTGAAGGCTTAAAATGATTATTGAGAGGATTATTGTGTTTTCCAGTTACCGATGAATGTCAGCCAACTTTAAAAGAACTTTTAAGAATCTTGCAAATAAAATCGTTAAATATATTTATATACATAGATGAATCAACAATGGTTTTCGACATCTTCGATAGACTGCACTGAAAACTGTATTAATACCGAAACCAGCTTAATATTTTAAGGTAATTTAAAAAGAACGATTTAAACAAAGGATTAAAACACCAACCGCAAATATTGTCGTAGGAGTGTATTGTGGAACCTAAATGTAATTTGCGCGGTACTAGTAATAGTATCTTATGAACAGTTTCTCCCAACCGCAATCGTATATGAGCGGCTGAATTGAGATGTTTCTTCAGAACAGTTGTATACCTTCGGATTTATGTCAGACGTTATTGAGAGATGGTACAGTAGAAATTGTGTTCCAGAGATCAATCTATGACCTCGCGTTCAGTAGCCAACAACACTAACCACTGAACCGCTGCGCCCACTTGTCGGAGTTAATTTAGAGTTTGATTGGTTATTGAAACGCAAAAAATGTAAACGTTTTTTTTAGTTTTTGGCGATAATTCCAAATATACAGCGATTTGAAGGATTTTTGGTGCATAAAAATTTATCAAAAAAAAGCAAACATTTAGTTTACTTTTGTAAAATCTTTCTTTAATTTTCTGAGGCATAAAAAAGAAGTTAGAACCTGAAGTAATTGGCCTGCCAAAAACAAAAAACACCCGCCAACCCTATTTGAAAAAAAAAATTTTCATATATGTATAGTTATATACGGAAAAAAAAAATTTTCTTAACTGGAAGTAGAAGTTTCTTAAAATAAGAACAAAAAGTAACAGTTATGGTTCATAAGCCAATTATTTTTTAATTTTAACATTTTCATTATTTATAATTAAGAATGTTGGAACAAATACCATTTTAAAGCTGTTGGCTTCCTATTAACAAAAATAAAGGATTGGCTGTCGTCCAGGAACGAAGAAAACCCTCGATTTCCAGCACAGTTAAAAGATATAATGCGCCACTGTTTATAGCTGATCTATAGAGCGTTTTTATTATTTAAGTTGCATTGAATTCGCCATGCCCAGTTGTAGAATATCATCCGTACTTTGCAATATGCTTTCTACATACATTATACCTTACAAATAATCATTTTCAACAATTAGGCTCGAAGCAATAAAACATTTTCGTTTTAAAACAAACTTCTTAAAATGACTTAAAACAGCTGCGCAAAGTATATTGGTATTTGTGGCAGTATGTGTAAATCTGAAAAAAATACGAGATCTGCAAAAAGTTATCCAAATAAAAAAAGATTGATTTTTTTGTCCAATGGAAAACCACATAGGTACGTTAAATCTAAAGTGGCATCTGTCAAATCCAGTAACAGTCAACTCTCGATTATCCGGCATCCTATTAACCGAGAAATTTATTTATTTTGAAACCGATTATCCGGGATTCACTCTATTTTCCGTGATCATTTTCAATAATTTCCTTAAATACTTCCAAACTAAAAACAAACAAAACCTAAGCAAGGTTTTGTTTGTTTTTGCTTACATCTTCTTTGACAATATCATTTTCGATTATCCGGGTTTTTCTGGTATGAGCTCGGTCCCGAGCACCCCGGTTAATCGAGAGTTGACTATTTGAAGTTCCCACTGGGGTGAGTTCCAACTTTCAAGTTGCTTATTGTTAACCAAATTACTAAAGTAAAGTAATAATTACTTTGGGAACTTAGGGCTTGCCACTCTTTATGTGCATGGATATGGATTTTGTGGCGCGTTCGTGTATTAACAACTAAAAGTAAAGCTACGCTTACACGGACAATTTTTGTGTCCTTTAAATGGCGCTTTGACGTCAAAATCGCGTCACAAACCCGTCATTTAAATGTCGTTGTGTGTGATCGCCATTTTTGGGATAACATTTTCCGCGTCTTTTAAATGACTAAGAAACTGGTAGACCAAATGACATGAATTTTGTGCCATTAATCGTGCCCCGGTTAATCGAGAGTTGACTATTTGAAGTTCCCACTGGGGTGAGTTCCAACTTTCAAGTTGCTTATTGTTAACCAAATTACTAAAGTAAAGTAATAATTACTTTGGGAACTTAGGGCTTGCCACTCTTTATGTGCATGGATATGGATTTTGTGGCGCGTTCGTGTATTAACAACTAAAAGTAAAGCTACGCTTACACGGACAATTTTTTGTGTCCTTTAAATGGCGCTTTGACGTCAAAATCGCGTCACAAACCCGTCATTTAAATGTCGTTGTGTGTGATCGCCATTTTTGGGATAACATTTTCCGCGTCTTTTAAATGACTAAGAAACTGGTAGACCAAATGACATGAATTTTGTGCCATTAAAATGGCGAAAAAAAAAAACCGTGTGATCGCCCTTTAATGCCTAGGCCAAAAGACCAAACTTTTTGGCTGTTGCGTCATTTAAATGACAGACTCCAAAAAATGACTATACACGAAATTCATTGCATGCCATTTTTCTACGCAAATGACAAATGACGCAGCATTCAATACGATATCTGTTCTTTCAATTGGTGTTTTTCTCGTGGTGAAAGGACATAAAAATTCATAAATTGGTTTTTATTCGTTTTATTTTTTTGTGGTTGTGTTGTTCGACGCAGTCGATATAACCGAAGTCAGAAATATACCTCAACAAATAATCGAATTGATTGGCTGACATACGAAGGACATTGGGATATAGTTCAGGTTGTAGTTTGCGCAATTCAAGCAGTACTGCAACACAAAATCCAATCTTCTCGCAACGGCTCAACAACTTCTTTTGCCAAATACTCCGCTTTCGTCACGTTAGCTCGATATCAAGATCGTCGTCACTGCTTTCCAGTATACATGCTGCCAAATACGCATTCTCCACAATTTCCACCATCATCTCAAACGTTCTTTTCGCCATTTTTAATTTATTGTTACAATTTTTTTTCACTGTTATTTAATTTAAATAAAAAAATCGTGGCACACGTAAGCGTCTTCGCCGAGACAAAACACCAAATGCCAGTAGCTTCATATTTTTCTCATCGGACAATATCAATACCGTTTGATCGCAAAACAGATAAATGACGCGAAATCGAAGTAAAACAAAGGTGACATTTGTCATTTTGATGTGGCTTGTCATTACTGTGTGATCGTCATTTTTTCACTCGTCATTTAATGGCATCCTAACGCAAAATTTTATAAAACGCGCAGTGTCCGTCATTTTATTTTAGGACAAAAATGGCAATGATAGTCATTTCGTGTGATCGCCATTTTTTCGCAAATGGCCGACGAATCGTAGCTTGAAAATCACTCTAATGCGACATTTTTTGCTGACGTCACAGTGCCATTTAAATGACTCGAAAAAATGGCCGTGTAATCGTACCTTAACACAAATCACAATCACCAACGTTTTAACTTTTTCAAATTTCTCCTTGCTCTGTCAAATTATACAAATTTTAGATCATTTGGTTCACATCAACGAAACTTGAAGCTCGCCACTGGTGAAGCAACAAAATTGAGTCGCGATAGCTAGCAGAAGTCGACTTTTGTTAAACTTGATTCATTTCTATGAAATGCTAGGTGGGGTTTAGAGTTCACTACCAGAGGACTTTAGAGTCGAATTTTGTTTTCCCTATTTCTAAGGCCCTTAATATTTTGTAGGTCACAAATGGAAAATTTCGAGTGAATTCGAAAAATTTAGCCTGGATGATTATTATAAATACATCCGTATACCTATAGCAAAATACCAAACTAAATCTGCCATAAATGTCAATTGTAGCGTTTTAAGATTTTGCGGTGGTAAGATACGAGTACAAAGTTAGGTAGTTATTTTCCAGCAACCTTTATGAACGTAATATTGGTACAGCTTGTGGAAACGTAAAAAGAGAAAATGTATTGACATCCGAAAAAGTAGCCAAAACAACAACTCGTAGGCACGCAGTGTTACTATATCATAAGAATGAATTTCCCCTCGGACAATTATTTTATTCCCTTTCTTAGTATAAATTGTTGAAAATCCCATAATATTCCGGTAAAAGTAGGAAGGAGAAAATATAATTTGCCAACGCTCTCTCTTATTCAGAAGGCACATAGATAATCATTTTCGGCGCAGTAGGTACCTATACACATTTGTGGATCAGAGGTTGAAATTTTGGAGAGCATTTTCTTTTGTTCTGTCAAAATATTTTCCCATGAAAGACTAACTTGCTCAGCAATATTACGAGAGCTTTTTATGCCACAGTAACAGCTCTATATGTAGAACAAAAACGAACGAATTTGTTTAGTTTTTTTTTTTTAAATATTGGTTTCATAATTTAAAACCAATATTCGAAACTAAAGATCAGTTGTCATTGGTCCATAAAAGCAAATATTTTTTTTTATTTGCGTTTTACATATTGCTATAACTGGGGCTTTAGGTCGTAGCTTATAAATTCAACGTTTTATGAGAGGGTCCTCAATTTGATAACTAATCTGAACGTCTTAATTAAGAAGGTCTTTAGGTAGTTATACTCTTGGATGTTTGCAAGGTATTCGTAAAAGTTTCGATAATGGAAAAAAGACCTCAAGGTGTAGTTTGTGGTTTAAAAGGGGTCGAACTTGGGTCTTGGAATTGGGACCCCTTGCTCAGTCGTCCAGCATACTAAAAGCTGCTGATAATAATACTATAACTTCTAAAACAGGCTCAGTAACTGGTAGGTGATCGCTTGAAACATAATAGACAAGCTATTTAATGAAAGTTTTCTTCAAAATTTTTTGAGTTTTATAAGTTATAATTCAGGTTGACAGCTTAAAGCTGATTTGTACTCATTTTGGTTTGTCACTTAATCATGAGGATAGACTTAGAAACCTTTACCCAGATGATACAAAAGCTATAGTCGAAAATTGGACTTCGATTTCGCTTTAGTGAGTGCAAAGTGTATATTTCTGATAAAATCGATTACATATTGCATCTGTGATCATTCCAAAGTTTTCCCTATCGTTCAATGTACAGCATTCACTTTCCGTATATTTTGTTGTTATTCTCAGTCACAAAAGTCATAAGGTTTGTAGTTTAAAATTTGAATTTCAATAAAAATTTCCAATTTCCAAAACAGACCCACCAGGACCGATATCAACGGAACCAACTGTTATCGATGCGGGCAAGAGTCACATCAGCTTGTCATGGGGCAAGCCTCAGGGTGGCAATTCAGCGCCGGTAATCGCGTATCGTGTTGACGCCTGGATTGTGGGCAAAGAAGGAGGTGCGATGTGGAAGGAGATAGGGATGACCCCAATCAACTCGTTTGATGCCTTTAACCTGCTACCAAAATGCGAATATCACTTCCGGGTTACACCGAAGAATCGATACGGCTGGGGACCATCGGTACAAACGAGAAGCCCAGTTCAAGTGGGCGGAGTCGAGTGCCTACCAGAATTCGTGAAAATCCTCCCTGGACAAACGAAGGCGCTTCTCGACAAAGAATGCAGTCTGGAATGTGTGGTGCAAGGAGCACCACGACCGAAAATCATTTGGTACAAGGACGGTTTACAGATTGAGTCCACGGAGAGAGTACGAATTAAGCAGTTCGGTTCAGTGTGTACCTTGCATATAAGTCAGGTGTTTGACATCGATTCAGGACGGTACACATGCGAAGCCACCAACTCTAAGGGCAGAGTTTCTACATTCGCCCGGCTGCAGGTAGTTTCCGATGCAAAGCTGTATGCAGCCGATCACAAGCTGAAGGAGCTTGTTACAAGTGAAAATGGAGCACCTCTGGGAGAAACCATCCCCATCTTTACTATGCGACTTCGTGATCGTCGTGTACAGGTCACCTATCCTGTGCGACTAACCTGCCAAGTGATGGGCTATCCAAGGCCAGAAATCACCTGGTACAAAAACGACGAGGTTGTAGAGCACTCTCGGACAACTGTCATTACCGATGACGGCCAGTTCAATACGCTCGAGATAACATCCACCAAACTCGACGATAGTGGTATCTATACGTGCACAGCTCGCAATGAGCTCGGCTCGGTTTCGTGCCACTGCTCCTTGATCGTGGATAAGGGAATTCGAGCTTACATTTCGCCTGATTTCTATATGCCACTGGAGCCGTTCTACATCTTCCGAGAGGGACAGGAGATTCGATTGACTGCCAAGGTGGAAGCATATCCATCAGTTGGAGTGTCGTGGCATAGAAATGGAGTCAAGCTGCGTCCCAGTCGACGAATTTTGGCCACCCTCGACCCGAATGGATTCGTGGAGCTTATCATTGCCGAAGCTACGCAGAGGGATGCTAGCATTTATATGTGTGTCGCCTCGAATGCTGTCGGTAAAGTCGAGACGAGCACGCGGGTTACTGTTGAGGAGGTCACGGAGGAGGAGCGGAAAAAGCTACCAGCAGTTAGGACAGGCAATTTACCGTGAGTCTATAATGTTTTTGTTTTTTTACTATTTTATTGTGGACCTTACTCTCTTTCAGTTACTCCAAGGAACCACTGTTTGTTGTGAAACCGCGCTCCAGTGAGGCCTACGAAGGCGATACTGTGATTATATTCTGTGAGGTGATTGGTGATCCCAAACCAGATGTGGTTTGGCTCAGGGATTTCCTAAAGGTAAGTCCACTTAATTGCGAATTTGCAAGTTTTGCAACTTGAGTGATCAAAACATCCCCAGGCGTTTCAAAAAATTCCACTATGACAGAACTAAGCTCGTTATTGCCAAGACCAAGGAATGTACTAGATTTTTTTTATTTAACTACATATTTCTTAAAATATTTGCGCAAATTCATTACATATTCTTTTATAAAAATAAGGGCGCCTATTTTCAAAAAAGACGGAGAGTCTCGACAGGAAGACGTAATCGTGGCTTACTTCTGAGATTTTTTTGTTTAAGTCCTATAATTTCCAACACACGCAATAAACTAGGATTGCATCGAACCCGGCTCAAACTATATACAGATGCATTGGGCTGGCTGATTCATAGCACGATGCGAGAGCTAGATACCCACCTCACTTCTGTTCATCTTTGGTGCAATATGAAGTCAACTTGCCACTCGATCCAACTGGGTATCTATACCTATCTCAACGAATCTAAGTGTCTACATGACTCGAAATCGAAAATCCGGCCAAATGTGCAACAATGATTGCACGAGATTTTAGTCAGACAGTTCTGTTCGTCACTCTAGCAAGTGTGGGTCGCGATACGCGCACGTTCTTAAAGTTCTATATATCTACACCTAGCTGTACTGCCCGTCTACGAATACACCGTCGGATGTAATCTCAAATCGAATAAATCGAAAGTGAAGTGTGGTTAATAGAGATTTTGTGTAATTTTACTCGAGTTCAAGCTACAGAGAATTACATTAAGATATTGATTGTATAGACAGATACTCGTACACAGGTTGACCATATCTGTTGAATGTCACCTACAATTGACACCAAGCTCGGACGCACTTCGACTGCGACTGTGGGATGAATCGTGCCTCCACATTTAGCGTTTCAGGTAGTGTGGCTGTCAAATAATTCTAATTGTATAAAATATTGAAATAATAATTATTCATGAGTGAAAATGCGAATGAATATTGATTTAATGAAGCAGACGCTGGACAGTTATCCGCCCTAATGCCATGGGAATATTTTTAGTTTTCCTTTTGGAAATGGGAGCAGTTGAATTGCAACAGTCGCGACGAATAGTTGCAACGTTTATGTTGATTGTTTGCTCTGGTAACAGTTGTTCGGGATATAAGAACAAAGTGTTTGACTAAACGAAATTTCAACTACCTATAAATAAATAAAATATAAATTAGCAACAAGGGTAAATATCTGGTGGCAAAGTTGAAACACAGTGAACTGAATACAGCCGTTATGGATTTTGTTGTGTGAAATGCACAAATAAATTTTCAAGTTTGAACATTTGAATAATTTATGCGAGACATGATATGTGCATTAAACAATGTGAACTGGGGCGGTCACCGTTTTTGTCAAATGTGGACTTGGGGCGTAAATAAAATCAATCATTTCTGTATGTCTGTACGTGCAGACCAATGTTACCATAAAGGCTGACATAAATCACCCGCAACGCTTAGCAATTATGTATTCAAATTGCTCCAACTATAAGTGAATTTATGAGTTGCCACTATGAAGGAGGTTCTATTAAAATACAGTTTATAGGACCTGCTTTGGAATGTACAGCCTTTGGGCATCTCGGCATTCATACAAGAAGATGGATATTTTGTCGAATAGTCCCAAATACTATTCAGTCGGCATTTGTGATCTTTCTTTCTTGGGAAGGTGAAATCATACCCATAACATAACCTAGTTCATATTTTAGAATGAAAAAGCGTTTAGATTTGTTTTCACTTTCAAAAGTGAAAAAAATGTAGTTGCGTGTTTAAACCGACCCCACGAGTTTTTATGCTACGACACGCTACAAGTTTCCTGCGTCTTCGTTTTCTGAAATCGTTATAAAATACAGTGCGGTTCATAAAAAGGGACCCACCAGAGTAAGATCTTGAATCGTATTCCACAAATATGGATTAAAAAGAAAGAATCAAATTTATTTAGCAAACATGTAAATTAATACTGAATTTAACGCCAGTCATTTCCGAACCGATATGGTATAAAAGTACACACCGCCCTAAAATCAATGCAATCTTTTTGCCTTGTTTTTTTTGAACCGTCAAAAACATATTTTCGCTCCTAAGATCATGCAAGTATCAGTTGTATTGTAGTAGAAAGTTAGAACCATTCAGATTAAACTTCCTTTATACGAAAACACAACTTTGCTCCAATTTCTCAAAACCTCTTCAATGTGTGTAAGTCACGTCTGTGAGACCTTGCAAATTCAGGGCGCTGTTGCGTTCTCTGTAAAGCGGTGTTTTTTTGTAGTTTTGTAAGCTTTAAGTGCGTGGCACTCTCAATTACATGGGGTACAGTAAATGTGCAACAAAAAATACCCCAGCAAGTTCGCTAATTTCGTTTATGCATTGAGCGAAAAGATACAGAACTTTCCGCTCGTCTTGGGTTGAAACGTTTGTAGTTTTCTCTCATCGAACGCATGATTTTTCACGAAATTTCTTAACTTTGTTCAATCTGACCAGTTTTACGGGTCATTTAATGCCTTGAAAGCTTTCCGAAATTTAAGAAATTTAGTAAAAAATACATTCTTGTGCCTCGTTCAAACCACATCATACATAACTAAACAGTTTTTGTAACCGGTGCATTCTTTTAAATGAACTGAAAATAAGCAAGTTCCAACTAGGTACAGGAAAAGATAGAGTGAAACTATCATTAGGCCTTTTTTATTATGCTCACATGATCTGTATAGATCATTGATTTTCACGGTTTACAACAACAGTACAAGATCCAACTTTTGGTGTAAACCATGGAAATCAATGATCTATACAGATCATGTGAGCATAATAAAAAAGGCCTATTGTGTATCTCTTATCAATTTTGAAGATGTTGAATTGCCGCGCTTTTTTCTCATTGGTGTGAAAATTATTACAAAATATGATAAGCATATAAAGCTTGTGAGACCATCTAAACGAACCGCACTTTTGTCCTCTATCACAACAATGTTCTTTCACATTGAAGATTGCCGATTGAAGTTGAAGAAACATCTTTGGGGTAGTTTGTACCAGCTTTCAAAACTGGTACTTGAATTGGTGAATCTAGAGCAATTCTGAACTGAAATCGAGATTCGGAAAAAGTGGTCTCGATCCCAAAAAAAGTTGCTCTCACTGTGCCAATGGAACATGAAAATCAACCTAGATCACTGCCCAATCGAATATCAACTAGGTTTCTCTGAACACATGAACTGAAAAACTATATTTAATATGTATATTTAAATTTCTATTATCATCGGGATGGCTTGACTACCCGGTTTCATAGGCTTCCACAGTATGGGGGTCATTTAGAACCCCAAGGGCATCATAACGGATCTACACCGATCTAAGTGCGGCAGGGCAGGTTCCCCTTGACTTACCAACTCGCTAACCTAACCTAACCTAACCTAACCTATGTACATTTTAGATCATTTTTTGAATCATCCAAAGAGAACTTGAGCGTCTTCGAAATTTGAAATGTAACTGAGAAAAGTTCGAAAACAGAGACATGTTGTCTCGCTTTGCTCGAGGCAAAGGCCATAAACTCTAGTACATATAAATATAATATTCGGATGTCGTCCTGTATAAATAGAAAATTAGAATCAGTTCCGCACCCATTGGCAACAATTAGAGTTTGATGCGACGTCAATAGATGAACTATCCTGTATTTCAGGTGTTACGTAGATGAGATAATTGGGTATGAAATGGTCAGATGATGAGTTACGATAGAAGTTTATAATTTTGTCTTTAAATTCACCTCTTATAAAATAATATTTCTCCCGGAAAGCTTTCCATTCAGCAATCTGATTTACATTGCTAACAGGGAAACATTTGGATCGGCACGATACCCCTGATAAGCTGAAGCCCACACTTTCGAATTTCTCTGGAGTACGTATGTAGAAAACAAATAGATGAAAATAACGCCGCTTATCATAAAATTATATTAATACTTTAAGCAATATGTGCACTTTCGGTTGGACAGCGACGGGCTAATTATGGTGAATGGTATTAAGACTCCCTCTTCAGCCTAACCTAAATGTTTTGTTGGGCTTCTGAGGTGTTACTATTTCTTGGAAGAAGAAAAAACACTTCAATCAACTAAAAGATCGATCTAGAAAATCCAAAATTGTCAGCAATGTGGCCAAGTGCTAATCTTTTTCTCACCATCCAAGTTAAGTAGTTTTTATTGCTGCAACTGCACTGCAATAGGAATTCATTTACCCTACTCGTCGTATCTGTTTAATTAATGACAAACGCATGCACACCAAAATATCAAGAAAATAAAAATCGTATTAAAAATCAAACTCCAACCAAACTGAGGACGCATGAATCACCCAGCCGGCCATATAAGCAGAAGTCCACATTCGCCCGATCGACGACCGACAACGTAGATAGATAAAAATACGTCCCAACCATCCACGTCCAGCCTGACGTTGATTCACATGTCTCTATAATAGCCAGTGGTGGCTGCGCAAATTTGTTGCTAGCTGTTGCGTGAATTGTTTATGTTTTCTATTTTGTTGTCAGTACCCTGTTAACTGTTTGATGCATGGTCAAATTGTATAGTCACCACATTGCAAAACGAGTCGTTGCGAAAGTGTATACCGAATACACGTAGCAGCTTTGTGCAGTTTGCGGTAAGAGATCGCAAACAATGACCTTGAATGTGATATACACGTTGTACGGGCCAACATGTATTCTAATTATGCTCCGTCAAGATGTAAGGAAACTTATCCGAAATTAGAACAAATCTTGTAATCCAGCCAGAGTGTCACTCGAGACGCTAACGCCAACGAACCATGTAATGATGTGACATGCGAGCGTGATTGTGAAATGATTTCAAGCCAGACGCGGCTGACGTTTTCACGGTTACAGCAATTCACTGAATAAACGTTTCCCAGAGACGTTGCAAAATATGCGAGATATTTGAATACAAGGATCAATATTCAATTGACGAATTAAATTAATGAACAAACAAAAAAAAAAAAAAAACAAATACATAAGCTGAGCAACATGAACGCGCACACAATGTCGTAACGTGAATTGTGCTATTCCAAAAAAGGCAAGGACGTTCTTAAGTTGTTTAGTTAGTAGCCCGCTGTAAGAGATTTTCGCGTTGTCGTGTACATTTGATGCTGTTTGAGGCGCAATATCTGACGGAATCCCATCTAGAGAATTTATTGGATCCGATGATTGGGCTATTAAGGCGATTTTGGACTTGTCTAGGTTGGACATGGGGTTCTTCCGTAGAAGATGATTACAGTCGGAAAGTTTGTTTTGAAATATTCTAAGAAAATCATACTCTAATGGAAAAACAATACCGAAGAATATTATTAATTATGTTATGACATCATTAGAGACCCATTAAGTGCCAGAATTCCTCAGAAACAAAATGTCCAAAGGCTTGGCTTGAGTGTTCCTCTCCTTCAATGTTTTGTATCGTTTTGAGGAGAAGTCGAGTGGTGCAAAACTTGTCGGAAGGGGTCGATTAAATAGGCTTAAATCTTCGTAACGCTTGCAATGACTTAGACGATTTCTTTGATTCAATTTTTATTCGTAGGTAATATATTGTATGAGGATGCTAATACATCCCTTGCCCTTATTTAAACTGCTTCACCCGATTATAGACCAATAGCTAAAATCATCCCTTTGTCTCTCTTCCAGCCTGAGTACTATAAGGACGCACCGCACTTCCGCAGAATAGGAGACGGCCCTGAATACCGATTGGAAATACCCAGCGCGAAGCTAGACTTCACCGGAACGTACTCCGTCATAGCCAGCAATTGTCATGGCAAAACACAGGCCATAATCTCGCTACAAATCTTCGCTAAAGGTAAGTCAATCAATCCACTCCGACATTCAACTTGGTCTAACAGAAATTATAATTTATTTGCCCTAATTACAATCAATATAAATCTTGATGAGTTTGGGGAAGACCACCTCCTTGAAGTAGTCCTCAGCGGCACTGAGTAGACTGGCAACAAATTCCATGTCCGCCTGCACCCACACGTAGTGCAGTGCGCCATTTGTATCGAACGTTGGGCTTAGAACACAGTACAGAGCCTTGGTCACATTCGCCATGTACATCTGGATCTGAATCTGTGCCATGTACTTGGGTGCGATAGTTTCCTTGCACTCTAAGTACTTCTCGAACTCCTCGTCGGTCTTGGGCGCCTTGATCTCTACAATGTGATCGTCAGTAATGCCATCGGGTGAGGCACACAGATATGGATAGCTCTCATTCAACAGCAGCCCACACTCTCGATATGTCTTGTTCTCCAGCTTCTCCGTCTGTTTGAGGATGAAGCGCTTGTGCTGTTTCAGTTGGCGTCGTTCCTCTACGTTGTACTCTCTTTCTTTGCAGAATACCGATTCAAGAATCTCCTCGTCCTCCTTGGAGTCCTTTCGCGTAGCTACTCGATGAATCAGAGAGCAGCGTATGCGACAAAACTGTGTTTCCGTCCAAATGGGAGTCTTATAGCTATAAATCGAGATCTCTGAGAGTTTGTCGAAAAGGCCCTGCTTTGCTACATCATCCATGTGCACCATGAAGCTCTTAAAGTCCTTTATGTAGTTGTTACCCGTGTCCAACATGGTGTGGTGGATATACACTGGCTCAAACTCGTCCATAAGTGGACGACAGTGTTTAAAGAGCGAAGATTCTGTGAGACCTACCTTTTCCATCTCATCGAGAACATTGTTTAGAAATACCTGGCCTTCCTCTTCAGTTACTTCATCAGCTTCTTGGTCAGCTTCAACGCGCAGCTCATCGCTGGCAAATATATCGTGAATTCTCATAGCAACGATGTTCTCTGCCACAGCTTCGTACTCCGAGCCCCAGAATGTGCGAAATTGATGCGAATCTACGTCACCCGTGTGCCGGTGTAGCCAGAAAATAAAAGCAATCACATGCTGGCACACTTCTGCAAGTAGATTAAGCATCAGTAAAAGTTTTACATAGAATACCACCGCTCATACCAACTCGCTTACTATCCATGCACTGGTCACAACCCGATTCCTTGACTTCCTCCTCGCCTTCATCGATTTTTAAGTAGATATTGAAACGTACCCCGTTATTAGCGGCTTCTGGGTTAGTAAATGCAATCGCCCGCACTTCTAGTATATCCGCCTTTTTCACTTGAACGAAATCTATTTTGTACTCCGCACTCTGTCCACCCCTAGATCATAGATTTATTTTTAGGAAATTCTTGTGAAAAATGTGAGCGGTATAAATGTTTTCTTACTTGGCTGGTTCAACTCGGCGTCCAGTTTTTCCGAGATGGGTAATGAAATCGAAAATCATCTCACTTGTCATAGCGGGGATGTTGTTAGTATCACCCTTCTTGAATCCTTGTTCCAGTTCGACGTCCATTATTGGTTTTGAGTGAATAAATGCACTTTTTCCTTTTGTAAATGTTGAAACTTTCTGCGTTTTCCGAGAACTAAACAAAAAATAAACTTTGCCGCAAAGAGAAATGAAAAATGTTTAATTTTAGATTTTTTTTTCTCGTTTGGATAGTTGGCGGCACTAGATGTCAGAAACTTATGACGTCTGCAGTGTTGCCATGTGAAAATAATAAATATATTTTTATTGCGCCTGAAAGTAGATGAATTAATATTTTTTTTTTAGCGGAAATGCAGACATATTGCGTGGATGGTTTTTGTGGTTTATAAGGCTTAATCACAGGCGCACTTGAAACTCCCGTCATTCATTTGCAACGATGTGGCTGGGTTTGATTGTTACAGAAAGCAACTTCCAAGAGAAACAATAATTTGTTCCCCGCTAGAATTTTAACGATTTTTCTGGTGAATGTCGGAAAAGTTATGTTAATCCTTTTTATATTTTTTTTATTTCTGTCGGGGCGTCCGACAGGTAGTTCGTAGTTTTACATTTTGAACTTCATTGTTACCAACGAAAGAACATCCGTTATTGTATCCCAAATGCACGCAAGTCATTTGTCCATAATTGTTACTAAAAATGACACCATTTCCATTTAAATTAAGAGAAGTAGAAATGCGTAACTTGCGGAGTTTAAAAAACGACAGCTATTTGGTATTAATACATTTTTTTTGAGACGAAGTAAATTAATATCGACATTTTAAGGACGCGTTGGGTTTAAACTGACTGCCTTTTTGATTTTTTAAAACTACAGTGCCAGTGCGAAAATTTGAGCTCATCCCTCGATCCAACCAGTTGAAATGTGATAAAATATATTTTCTTATAATAAAAGAGTAGAAAAAACTTTTAATGCAATTCATTTCCTCCTTCCATAGACATAAACAAACTAAGCTCAATGGAAAAGGGTTCAATTAAACATGGGTAAGTACAGCCGCTCTTGATCCTCAAATTCCACTTAACGGTATAAATTCGAACATTCCAGAAACGTTGAGACACTTCCCTTCTTCATAAGTCCGCTGAAAGACCTCCGATGCTGCGACGGTGACGCGGTTACCCTCGAGTGCCATGTTGAAGCTGTTCCCGAGCCCGCCATTATATGGGAAAAAGACGGTCATGTCCTTCACAGTGGAAAAGACTTCGATATGGTTTACGACGGCATCAAGGCCAAACTCTCGATTCGGCGAGTTTTTTCAGAAGACGAAGGCGAATATACTTGTGTGGCGAAAAACAGTGTCGGACGAGCACTCTCCTCTGCCTGTATCATTGTCGATGTTCCTGAAGAAAAAGAAAATCTTCTTACCCGTCAGCTGGCTCGTCCATCGGGTCTTCTGTCGGCGTGCTCAACGCCTCGATCCACCCCACGAACGACACCAAATCGCAGTGTCTCTCCACTAAGACTGTCCTTCCGGCATACAAGCATCGATCTGACAACTTCCCGGCGAGCAGTTGCCGCTCCTAAATTCTATGCCATTCCGCATAACAAAGTCGTTGAGGAGGGTGATAGTGTGCGCTTCCAGTGCGCTATCGCCGGACACCCAACACCCTGGTCCACATGGGACAAGGACGGATTGATTGTGACTCCAACAACGCGCATCTCTGTCAAAGAAATCGAAGACTTGAGGATGTTGGAGATCGATGAAGTCACATTCGACGACGCTGGACTGTATCGAATAACGCTAGAGAATGACTATGGACGCATTGAAGCGACAGCAAGGCTCGATGTCATTGGCAGCAGTAAGTATTCAAGGTCACCCGCGGGACGAGCGGTTAGATCGTCGTCGTCGAGAAGAAACTTTTTCATTTCACGTCGGATAATGGGACCCTCGACGAGAATTGGTGGGCGCATGGCTCTATCAACCGGTATGCGAGGATCATCCGTGCCGGCGAGGAAGTTCTATCACAATGGCGATGAGGTGATGGCATCGGAGAGGATACAAATCGCGATGACAGACAGTGAGGCCTTTCTGATTGTAGATAATGTCACGGAGGCCGATGAAGGTATTTACACGTGTATTGCTGAGGATGAAGATGGCGTGCAAGCCACTTCCACTTCAGTGGCGTTTTACACTGAAGACGAAGACATACCAAACGATCCACCGAAGATTGTATCGCCCCTGCCAAAGACTGTGGAGGCCTTCGAAGGTCAGACAACAGATCTGGCATTCGAACTGGAGTGCTTCGAGCCGTACAGCTACGTGTGGACGAGAAATGACGAGGTTCTGCCAGACTCGTCCGAGTTTAAGTGAGTATTGATTCAGCGGAGAGTAGTTCTCAACTATTCGTTTGTACTATGTTGCCTACTGACCGGCTGGCAGTCAAGCGACTTACTTAGCATTTTTTTGCCTGAGATTTTAGTGACCAGTCTTAAGTCAAGTAGATTTGATAACTCTAACTTTCTTTAGTTCACATCGATATGACACACACTCGCAGTTTTCTTCTAAACTTTCCATTTTGTGTGTCCAACGAGTTGTGCGCCAGTAGGCACCATAACCAACATTAGCTCACTCTCGCCTTATTAAGACACGCCTTCTATTGGGTCACTGACCCCAAACATTGTCTTTAAGAGTGAATTAATTTGCCAGTTAAACGAATGCCTTCCACTGGAATCTTTCCCATCAACAATATTAACTTTAATGCCAAACCCCCATCTAATTCACAGATACATCGACCACGGCAACGGTATTATCTGCCTCCGCATCCAAGACACATTCGACCTTGACACCGGTTTGTATGAATGCATAGTCACATCCGTCTATGGAACCTGTACGACAACATGCGAGCTCCAAGTCGATGACCGACATCCCGCAGTCAACACCGATGACGTTGACAGATCTGGTCTAGCGATACTGAAGCATCCACTTCCAGTTATCGGAATCGAAGGCATGATCACCTCGTTCTGTGCCAAGGTTTACCCATTGAACGCGCACTCCAGTTGGACAGTGTGTGGCCGAGACGTCACCACTGACTCACGAAACTTTTCGGTAAGCTGGCTAATTGTATTTTTATTTGTTTATTATGCAAGCGGTTTCTCTTTTCGCCAGAGGGTGTTGGTGTTAGTGGGGGACGCATCAGCAACAAAGCTGACCCTAGTCAGCTTAGTAGATACTCGTACCTTGCGCGCTTCAGTTCGTGCTCTACATCCGACGCGTGTTCCACTGTAGATCGCTGGCAGAGCGCATGTGGAATTTTGTAAATATTTTGAAATTTAACGATCTACCCACGATTTTGTGTTTTTTTTTTCAAGAAGATGAGTAAATCGAAAGTAAGCAATAATTGAGTGGAAAATTATTTGTGGAAGGGAAAGTGTATCTGCATAATTTTGTGTTCGGTTCTAATGGATTTAGATTAAGATTATTTGGTCGATTCGCTTAAAATAGATTTCGGAGTGCGGGAGTGGGGAGTGCTAATGGGCGCTTATTGTAGAATCAATTAAACGAGGTCAAAGTGGCAACCAGTGTGGAATGCAAATTCAGATGGTGCCAATTGATTTATTTCGAATTGGTTTTAATTTGGACAATAACTGCTGTGGATACTGTATAGGGAATGATGTGATCAAATCGAGACTAGTGCATCTGTATGGCAAAGGTGCGGCGTTATCTAACGAAAATGTTACCTTGTCGGGGCTCAAACGCAACCAAGTGGAATTATGTTTAATTCAATGAAATTACGTTTGCTTGATACCGGCATCTGGCATCGGCTGTTGACAGACAAGCCCTCTCCCCCATCCTCCATTTGCTGCGATGATGATTCAATGCACGTACTGTGATTTGATTTATACCAAATATAACGATCCTAGAAATTTGCATGTAAATAAAGAGCTTGAAGTGGCGGTGCTCAAACAAAACAATTTCTTTCGACAGTTAAGTGAAACTGAGCGTATTTTAAAAGTTCAATAAATTGTATAAAGTCAAAGTAGGTATCTTTTGTGCGGTCACTCTTGCGGTTGCAATAAGGTTTCATTTTTCATTTGTACAATTGGGTAAACTATATAAACAGTCGATAATCACTTAAACCTTTTGCGTGTGCAGCCACAACAATGACACTCCTTTTGTCCATTACTTAAATCCGAATCAGTTGATTTATTGCTGATCGGTTGTTGAAAGCTGGTAATTGATGTTTTATGTGAAACGCGTGTGTATACGAATCAATTGCATTATCCAAAAGTTCCAAAAACGTTGACAATAAGATTTAGAAGATTTATCTTTTTGGTTGATGATATCATGGGATATCGCTTGGCGAGGCACACAATTATTTTGGAAGTGGCATTCAAATTTATGGCCGTCTACCATGTGGTGGCCACGCACCACATAAAACACACAATTCGGTGTAAATATATATAAAGATGTTGAGTTGAGATCTGCACATTCTACTTTGACCTTCCACCCATTTGGAAATCGTATTCTTTCTCTTTTTACTAAGGAACACATTTTCCAAAATTCGAATTTAATGGCTGTCAAACGATTAGTATTCCGGATGTAGTTTGTCTCTGTTTAATATTTGACAAAAGAAAACAATCGACATTGTTCAGTTTGAATGGCCTTATAGAGTAAACATCATTTATTGTTGTCAAAAAGATGTTGTAGTCTAAAAAGAGATAAACTATTTTTGACTACGAGTATCTCAATAATGGTTACGTTCAAGTAATCTGGATAAGTAAGTCTGACAGCTGTTTGACTAGAAATATCTTGGTTATGATTGGCTAAAGTCGGTCATAGGAGCAGCTGTTATAGTTGACGTTTATGGAGGTATAGCCGACTAATCTAGTCAAGAAATTCGTGATATCTTTCAAAATATAGGTAGAGTCGCTAGTGGCCGGCCCCTTAAGGATTTTTCGTCATAAAATGTATCACATTAACAACAAATATTAATATTTTCGAATAATTCTTAAAATAAATTATTCTTTATTAAATTCTTCGCCTGTGTAAAATGAAGAAAAATTTAATTTTTCTTATCAGAAAATGGTTTATTTAGATTTTAGTAAAAAAGTATTTTTTCCAGTGGCCGGCCCCTTGTTTCCTGTTTCCGGCCATCCTGTGTCCCATATTCGGCCACCCAGTAAAGATAGGTCTTAAATTGTTTAATATTTTTTATTTAAAAGTTAAGTTAAGAAAAAAAAATATTTATATTATTAAAAATAAATAAAAAAAAATGAAATTAAAAAACAACATTTGAAAACAATTACCCACAAAATTTGCACAAAAAAACACTAATTCCGACAGCAATTTCACTAACGATTTGACAGTACATTCACACAAAAACCTTCCCCGACAGAGCACAAGTCAAATGAGTTGATTTCTCGAGAGCGACTGAGCCTCGCAACAAGAATTTTGACACATTAATGGAAAAGTTTAAGAAAACAATTTCGACCAAAAACTTCGAAAGTGAACTATATACAATTCACTAATTCCGAGAGGTGGCCGGTCACTGGGGAGGGCCGCAATTAGGCTACTCTACCTATTCCTTCTTTCACTTCTATGACTTTTGAAGGTGTGGTCATAATGATGGCACAAATGTCTATAGCGAGTGGTCTCGAATTCAAGGAAAATTTCTTCAACAGGACGTTGAGGCTTTATCCTGTTTCGGTAGTAGTTCTAGCCGGCATCAATTCTAAACACAAGGAGAGCCGACTTTAATGGCCGCATTTCAAACTCCATAAGAACAAAATTAACGTGCAGCCATTCGCGCTGGAGTTCTGGCACAAATTGTAAAATTTCTAAAACTACCGCAAAATTTCCTGCTGGAATGAGAAAAGGAAAAAAAGAAGAAGAAAACAAGCCGCCGTGCCAATGGAATTACGTAGATTAGAAGTAAACAAATTTGCAAAAAGAAACAAAGGGCGATCTGACGTTTGTCAATAAAATTCACAGTCAGTTGTTTGCAAGATATTACACTGGCAAATTATTGCCACATTGCCACATTCAAAAAATGAACATCTCTGCTGGGATCGTACCTAACATCGAACAACACCACCGATTCATCATCAGGCTTTCAATTGTCTGTGTATATTCCAAATCGAATGACCTTTCTATTGTTCGATTGGCGTTGTGGTAGTACATAGAATGATTCTAGCCAACTTCGCGTTGGTTTCACCAATAGCGCTAGCGCTCTTGGTTCAGAGCGGAATAAATTGGAAACTATAAGAAGCAGTAGTAAAGTAGATTTTATGAGGAATGTAAAAATAACATTTTTTTAAAATACATTGAAGACAAGAAGTTATTACTAGACCCAATAGGTGTCTCTGACATTCTATAGAGAAATCCAAGATGGTTGGTTGGCATTTTGTTACACTTTTTATTCGCTTTGAATCAAGAGCGCTATTAATTTGGGCGTATTTTTTTAGCCAGAGCTTGTATGGAACTAACATTTCACTGCCAGTTAAAAAATTCCTTTAGTTCTTTGACTCAATAAATTCAGTCAAGGATCAACAAAATGCAACTTTTTAAAAAATCTCTGGTTTTCGGTAAAAGGCCATACAGGATACAGTTTGATTGAAGTGACGGAAGATTTGTGACAATTCTTGAACAATGACAAAGGCGTTCTACCACTCGATTTCATGTTTTTGACACTCAGACAATGATCAGATCTCTTTCGGAGCCCACATGACGTTCCTTTGGCTTATTTTTGGGACTACCTTTGCATTCGCTTTATGTCAATGAATTACCATCTGCAGCCAAACATAGTTCAGTTCATATCTATATAATGTGTGTCACTCCCCCGCTAAGTGGAAAGGTCTTTTTAACATGACTTTGCTGTCAAACATCCTCTTAAATCATCAACCGCAATATGTCTAAAAATATTAAAGAAACAATAGTTATGTCATCATTGCAAATTCGCGAATGGTAACAAACCTGTGTCCCCCCTTTGGCCTGAGGTATTCGTAACTGTCAAATTTTAAGTTATTTTCACAATGGAAATATGTGCAAATGTACCAAACAAAAATATGAGTGTTTGAAATGGTTAAAGAGTCTCGAATTTCAATTTAATTTTCGTATTTCATAATTCATAGTACAATTTGGTAAACCGCAAAACATATCTAACTGCATAAATACAATATAGCGCCTAATATCACATCTCAACTGATTAATAATACTACAAGTCGTTGTTATCGCAATACTGTTTGCACGGAAAATGAAACACCGCTTTGGCATACCAAACAAGCGGTTAAAAGACAACTACTTATCATATCTGTTTAAAAGAAATCAAAATACGGACCAAACAAAACGCACAAAAAAAAACTGCACACAATATCAAACGAGAGTGATCAGTTTGAAGCACCACTTGACACTGATGACACTCTTGCCATTTGACCTTTTATAGTGATTGGATCTATAACAGGTATCCGAGGTACCGGAATTATTGTTAAATATAACATATTTTAGGAACATTTTTATTAGGTAGGTAGTTTAATTTAAAACAGTCATCGTGATAGATGTGTTTTTTTTTCATCAGAAATGCCTGATTCATACCCTATCATATCTGATATGCGTAAGGTTATGGTCGTAGTCTTCCCGTCGTGCTCGCATTTTATTGACGCTTGAAAATGACTATTTCGTAGTTAATTTCATTTGCTTTCAGATGACAACAAAAAAGTCATTTCCTTAACTAAGTGCTCAAAGTGGTCTCATGACGTATTTATTAAATCGCGTTTAATAGTTCAAAGTCCACGGGTATGGCAACACTTTTTCTGCTTACTTTTACATTTCAATAAATTTGACTACTCTTTTTGAAGAGGTCATCAAATTTAGGTGTAGGTGTATTGTCTTTGTATTGTGTTGTTACAGTTGACAGACTGCCAGTTCAAAGACCCTAGACGTAAAATACATTCCGTTGTCATTTCTTACGGCGAATATTTTACATATTTGCTTATCACCTGTTGTTTGTCAATGCGTTTTGTTATTTGTTTTCTTTTTCTTTTTTAAACGGCGTTCGAATAAAATGTCATAATGGCACGATTTGAACAATTTACTTCGAAGTAGAGTTTACACGCGATCTTTGAACCCGAATTCGAAAATTGTACTGGCATGAACGGTAAATATATTGTTCGTCACCAGACATGTATGTGCACCCGCGCCCCAAAAAAGGTAACAAATCAAAGCTGTTTGTTCGCTTTATGCAAACTGCTATTCGTTGCATAATCGAAAATACCATTTCGAAGGAAACTACACATATTATACAGATATTATATTGCGTATGCGACAGGGTTTTTTGCATGTCGTACGTCACTGCACATGTCTTATGACACTATTTAGGATTTTTTTTGTTTTGTTGGAATCAATTTTTGACGTCGAACCTTTTTCCTGAATTCAAGATGACAACTGACAACCAATATGGCCGCTGAAATAATATGCGCATGATAAAAAGTGTGTTCGACTAGCCTATTTCTCCGCTTTTTTCAGTGTTTCACTTGATTTTTCGCCGGAAATATCGAATTTCGAATATTTTTTGTAAGTCCAAGAGAAAGAGCTATTTTTCGAAACTCGAATTCTTCACCCTTATTTTAAAGCAACTATTATTTGCGACTTTCAAATGAAAACTCGAATTAGTTTTGTTTTTTTCATGACGAGTCTTATGACGTTTTTCATTGAAGATCCGAGAGTATTGCCCCGAAATTGCTCTTTTCTATGAAATTCGTTGGAACATTTTTGTAATAGTGGTGGACACCATATGTGAGATTTGGTTTTCTGTTGCTGTTTTTTTTTGTGTTTTCTACAGTAAATATGAATGTTCACTTTCAGTTTACATTTTGCACGGTTAATTATATATTTTCGGATTACATAGCGAAAAAATTGTTTCTTATAACACAACAAACATTTCAATCTGACATTTTGCTAGTTCAGGACAATTCTCTAAAAATATCCGGAGTACATAGAAAGAGCACTTCTAGATTTGCTCTTTTCATAGAAAGGGCAATTTTAAAACGCCATTAGGTGACAATCAGTACTCAAAACGATAATACCATGAACAAAGAAAACTGTCATTCAAGCACTTCTCGAAACAGTCTCTCGTCGACTTGCTGTCCTCAATACCTTATATTTAGAGGAATATTGACAAAATGGAACATAAATGAAGCGAAATATATCAAATTATGTGTGTTTAGTGTGACACAGACTGTAATTTCACACGAACCGAAAATAAATTCGGAGCTGAGAAGTGTCAGTTTACAAAACATAAAGCTAATCCATCCCTACCTTATCTAATTAAATTTCAAATATTATTTCGAAAAACTTTCTTTTAATAAGTAATACAAAGTTTGCATTCCCGTTCAACTGGATGTAACAAGTGGACATCATTCTTGTTGATTTGTTTGTTTGTCCTAAATGGGGTAAAAAGAAATCCGTTAAATAGTTTCCATATCTCTCGGCGCCGGCGACGGCCTTGAAATGCATTTCCCTATAAGCACTCAATAAAGAGCACAGCCCCACTGGCAAAACTCCATAAACACGCAAAGATACATTACTTGTAATTTCAGTGATTAAACATCGCTTGTACGGCTACGTGACTGCGCGCGTATTTGGGCCCAATATAGCAACACAAAATAGTCGCCAACACTCAGCCTGCAGAAGTTGTCAACTTGCAATTACCTTCTAATTGCCGACAATAGTACAAGTGCTTACGTTTATAGGGAAACGATCGCGTAAATTCAAATTCAAATCCAAAAACAGAGTGGCGGCGCGACCAGCAAGTAAACTCGAACTATGCGGTGCGTGACAAATATTTTTTATTTTTTATTTTATTGCTACTTTGCATTCGGAACGGGCGGCGCGTCCGAGATAAGCGGGAAAGAGAAAACGTCACGATGTTGATATAGAGCGCGCAATTACTACTGCGCCGACGTAGTCAAGTCAAGTCATTTTCCATTTCCACCTTTTGGTAGATCTAGAGCACACTGGCACAGGTTGAACTAAGCTCCCATTAGTCTTGAAGATCGATTGTTACCGGCAACACAAGCAGCTGTCAATATACCGCGGCGGAATAGTATACTGTAACCTTAGAGATCTTAACCGTTGCGCAAGTGTCAACACAAGTGTTTTTTGTTTGAGGGATTGTTGTTTTCCTTAGTAACAATTGACTGATTCTATTGTGACGATTTTTGCAGCTGGAAGAGTCACACTCTGACGGAGTGAGAATCTTACACGTCCTCGGTTTGGATTACAGTCACAGTGGTGAGGTGCAGTTCACAGTTCGGAGTCCTATTCGGCCAAAAACTGACAGGATCACAACCTACACCAGTTTGGCTGTTCTTCCCGGACTGCCGAAGGCACACTTCCAACTTGAAGCGCCAACCACTGAGGAGGTGTCGGCTGTTCCTGCGTACATCAATCAAGGACCCGCCGACTGCACAGCCCTCATTGGGGAGACTGTGAGATTACGTGTCACATACGGTGGATATCCAGTGCCCGCTGTTAAATGGTTGAAAGCGGTAAGTAATTATTTTTTTCTTTTTTATTTAGATCGTGTATACTTTGCTTATGCAATAGCATAGGCTGGGATTTGATTTACATTTCTTGTCAGAATATGGTGAGGTTACCATTTGTGGTAATTTTTCTACAACTAACGAGAGCGGGCGCTATAAATTTTCCCATCGGCTGCGCACTGGAATAGTTTTGGTCTAGAGATTTGCGTCAGCAAAGAGAATACAAAAGAAAACAGTAGTTGTGCGTTTTAGCAATTCTGTCTTGTTTTTATTTTTGTATTCTTACACTGGGTGTGGGTACAGTGGTTGCTGAAAGTTACGCTTTGAATAAAAGATGTGCAATGACCTAGATTGGAAGTGGGCAAAGGAATGTTACATGAACAGAGCTTCGCCACTGATTGGCTATAGTTGTTGCTTTCAATAAACGGAAGTTGAGTTTGAAAAGATCAGTTGCTTCGGATGTGAAATAGTTGCAGATCGAATGACAGATGTCAATATCTGTTTAAATTCACCATTGAAGTACTTGGGGACATGTATTCCCATGTTTTACTTGTGGAATTATTAATTGAAGGCGAAAATAGATTAGCTACCTAGTTCTGCGGTAGCTCTGTCAGTCAACTTTCAATCGTTGACGTACGGACTTGACAAGTCGTCCAAGTTCAAGTTTGAACCAATAACAAGGGAATTATGTATTTGTTCACACTTTTCTGCACTACTTGCAATAACTCATACGTATTGTGAATTGTATTGATTTTCCAACTCCTTGTTGCCTTCAATTTACAACTGTCAAATATTAATTTCTGTTTGTTTGACATCTCACTATTTTTAGTCAATTTTTTTTAGATTTTATACCAATTTTGAGCGCGTTTTGTGGACTTGTCAACCCAAATAACATTTACTTTGAACACACTGCATATTCTCCTTTTATTTACAAAGATGAGTGTGCATGTGCACATATGATTTGGCCTTGTCGACAATATACCGAGTGTCTATAGAAAAAAACAGATTAGTAACCTTAAGAAAAAAAACTTCGGCTATTCCAGTTTTGGGTTTTTTTTTTCAATTTGCTGGAAATTTTTTCAATTAATTCATTTTTTCCTGCTATCTTATCAGCGGTTTATGAATAATGAGACCAATACCCACGCATTCACACTTCTGGCAGTTTATTCTATTATTATAGAGACGCTCTCGACAAGATGTAAATATTTGTAATAAACGAACTTGGGCAGTCATACCGTATACGTTCACTGCTTGTTTGTTGTTAAGTTATTCGGTTGTCTAGGGGCTGTAAAGTTAATGAACTCAGTATTGAGCTTGTTTTATTGTAATTTTTTCTATTTTCCGGTATCTTTCTGTCATTTCTTAAATCGTTTGTTATGTACCTTTACAGCTTTTTGGCAGCTAGTTCCGGTAACGAACGATTGTTCTTAAGGACTTATTTATATGAGAGCGAATTGCGAATATTTGTAAATTCTGATATTTCTTTTACATGAACAAGTTTATTTTTGGTGAATTTAAGCTCGCAGTTTCTAGCTGCAATTACTATTCTGAGGTTAGGTTCGAATACATTTTCCATACATGGATTTATAGCTCCCGACTATATTTTGTGTATAATGAATAGGGTCTGACAGCTCCATTGTTTGAATCTTGTTCGACCTTTTATTGTTGCTACTTTGAGCAACAGCGCTTTTTCAATTTATCATCAATTATACATATATAAAATATCTAAGTTAAATAAGCAGATTCTTAATTTCGACTCGTGAGGCTAATGCCTGTTGTTCACTGCATGCGAAACGCATCAGTTTCGAATACATACTGGCATGGTTATAAATCGTTGCTCAATAAATGTTCAGATAGTGTACGAGCCAATGTCACTTGCCAGACAAAATGTGCTCTGCAATACTTTTTCAACGCGTTGCTCAACTTTAAAGCTCTTCGCTTTTGGATTGCGTTGTGTGAATTAAAGCATACTTATAGATGTGAGTTGAAGCACAGGTGGTATTCTGGTCACTCAAAGTGATACTTCAGCACTTATATTCGAGATGCGCTTTACTACACATATAATCTACCGAGAGTGTTCAACGCATTGCTCGATGTCATGTGCTTAATCTGATATTCGAGGGAAGGAACCACAACGCGGCTCATCAACACATTTTTTTTCAAAAACAAAACGAGTTTATGACCACAATTTTGGTTATAATAGCTCAAAATACATTTGAAGATTATAATTATCCCTTGAATGCGTCCAATACACCCAAAACTCAACTTTTCAGTCTGGATGCTGCCATTGACTTCGAACCCATTTTTTGTATACTTCGAAATACTAACCGTTACTGGACGGTCGAACAACGACGAAAAAGAAGAATCCGGGCAGCCATTGTAAAATACACTTTGCGACAAATGTACAATCAAATACTGTAATTTTAAGCCCCCAAAAGTGGTTTAAAATATAATAAAAGTTGAAGCTCAGTATATATTTTTATTTGACATTTCCTTGGTCAAAAAAGTAGTGACAGAGGTTGATGAGCGCATTCAGCGATTGAAAGGGTGTTATATATTTTCAACATAAAACCTCAACTTTCTATTGTGAACCAATATAGCCCATTACAAATTTAATGATTTAATGATGAACCGTTAGAAAACTTTTATCGCACAGTGTCGCCCTATGTGGGTAAATTTTCGGTTTACACTCAGAAGCCCTGCCTTGATCTCATTATTTATTTCTGAATTCAATGCTCGTTATGACTTAATTTCAACTGAAAACCACAAATACACCGTAGTTTCTGTGGTAACGCATTGCGCTGCATTCACTTGGTACCCCCGCTTGCCACAATCAGACAGAGAAAGGAGAACAGAACGACGGAAAAAGATAAAATTAATTTACAGATCCACCCCTGTGAAAATTAAGACGTTTTAATTCCATTTAGAATAATGTTTCTCGCACCCTGTCTGCTCATGCCAGTTGAAATAGAAAGTTCAGTGTCAACTAAGGTTTCGTAACGTCATTCTTTTAAATAATTACAGGGTCGTCCAATAACTGAAAGCACCGATACGAGAGTGTGTACCATACCCGGTCAGTCGACACTTGAGCTGACATCAATCACAGCGGATGACAGTGGCAAATACACTGTGGAAATAATGAACGATCACAGTAGCGATTTTGCGGCTGCTTCTGTGGCGGTAGAGGGTCCCCCAGAGCCGCCAAGTGGCAAACCAAGCATTTCACAGGGACCCGATCGCGTTGCCGTAGCATGGTGTGGGCCACCATACGATGGCGGATGTATGTTGACAGGATTTATGTAAGTGTTGGCGATTCCATTGCAGCAGTTTTTACACGTCTCTTTGAACAGAATTGAAATGCAAAACGAAAGCGATGGCGAATGGCGCGAGATCGCCACTGTGGTGGACTCCCTTGCGTACACAGTGAAACACCTTACACCGCAGTCTGCCTACAGATTCCGAGTTCGAGCCGAGAATATCCATGGACGAAGTGAACCGGGCTTCGCAAGCGACAGAGTCGAGATTTCCGATCCAGAAGTTTCAAGCGAAGGTTAGTACACCACGTCATGAATTTTTCAAGCTTTCCATGGTCTCATATCCTTTTCAGACTTCCAAAGGACAGTCTCCATCAAAGCTGGTGGTGATTTCAAAAGTCGCTTCGAAATTCTCGAAGAACTGGGTAAAGGCCGTTTCGGAGTCGTGTACAAGGTTCAAGAGAAAGACACCAGCCAAACTCTGGCAGCTAAGGTTATAAAATGCATCAAATCCCGCGACAGACAGAAGGTCCAAGAGGAGATCTCCATTATGAAGTCTCTACAGCATCCAAAGTTGCTGCAATTGGCGGCATCATTTGAAAGCGCTCGCGAAATTGTCATGGTCATGGAATAGTACGTATGACTAAAATTTTATTAAAGACGCTGTTAGAACAGACAATTTATTTTAGCATTACTGGTGGCGAACTCTTTGAGCGTGTTGTGGCCGATGACTTTACACTCACGGAACGAGACTGTGTATTATTTTTGAGACAGGTCTGCGAAGGCGTTGACTACATGCACAGCCAATCGATTGTGCATTTGGATCTCAAGCCAGAGAATATTATGTGCCACACGAGGACTAGTCATCAAATAAAAATCATTGACTTTGGACTGGCACAACGTTTGAACTCCGATTCCCCAGTAAGAGTTCTGTTTGGCACGCCCGAATTTATTCCGCCAGAGATCATCAACTATGAACCGATCAGCTTCCAATCAGATATGTGGAGCGTTGGAGTTATATGTTATGTTTTGTAAGTAAATAGCCATAAGAAGTGTTGTCTCCAAAGTGAAAGTTGTCAGTTACTCATCTTTCTTTTGCTCTCTGACGTTTGTCTGACATTTTCGATTGAATTCGCAAATCCGATCAGTGGGCACATTCTACTAGATTGATCGGGAACGTCACTTTTCCTATATCAGCCACATCTGCTAACTGAGAACTTGGTACTCACTACTCAGTCATCAATTTCTTGATTAGATTCGTCGGGTACCCCTCCTACCTCTCAATAAACGTCAACTTCAACAGCTGTTCATATGGCTGATTTTAGCCAATCAAAACTGAGATATATCAAGTCAGACAGCTGTCAGACTTACTAAACTAGATAGTTGAACGTCCCCATTTACTTTGACTCTTCACCTACAAGTGACAGTTCTTTGACTTGCAGCTAAAATGTGGTCTCTTGAAATAGAGCCTGTTCCCATACGATTGAGTCATTCAAGTCAAATTTGCCAACCCGTCCGCAAAATTTGGACAGAAAAGCGTTTTAAAATGTTGGCAATTTACGATTTTCTGTGGCTTTAACTGTTAGATACCTGTCAGTTCTTTCAAATACCAATTTGTATCTGACTTCAAATTAATAGCGGTTTCTTTGGCGACACTGTGCTACCTTAATTCAAATATTTACTGAAAAATTGTTCAAATTTCCCTTTTAGACTCTCCGGCCTGTCACCATTTATGGGGGATTCCGACGCTGACACATTCAACAATATTACCCGAGCCGATTATGACTTCGAAGACGAAGCATTCGATGCAGTGTCGCAGGAAGCAAAAGACTTTATTTCGAATCTCTTGGTTCATCGAAAAGAGGACAGACTGACGGCGAAACAGTGCTTAGAATCAACATGGCTGACCCAGCAACATGACGAGAATCTAAGCAACAACAAAATCTGCACAGATAAGCTCAAGAAATTCATCATCCGAAGGAAGTGGCAAGTAAGTAGATTCCAAAAGCGTTTTGTGACGAGTGTGATTTTATTGCTTACCTAACCCTGCATGGTTTTTTCGTTTTCTACATTTGCTTTGTGTGTGTGTTGTCAACTTAAGAAAACTGGAAATGCAATCCGTGCCTTAGGTAGAATGGCAAACTTGTCGGCTTCCCGCAGAAATTCCGCTGTGTCAGCAGCTGGATCATTGCCAAGTAGCCCGCGGCCATCGGTTTCGGGAGCTTCGATCTTTAATCCGAATATTTCAGCACACATGACATCGTTGAACGAGGAAGAGGATGACTTCAATCCAGACCTACCCAGCCTGGAGCTAAAACTTAATGTACGGAACTCGCTCAAGGTCCGCGATAAGACGCAGTGCAGTGAGCGCAGTGACTCCGGCTTCAGTGAATGTTCGACGTGCAGTGGCGGTGTTAACGGCCAATGTCACTGTCACAACTCGATAATTGATAAGCCACCGATGGCACCGAAGGATCCGGAAGAGGAGCATAGCCCACTTTCGGTAGCAGTGCCGCATGACATTTTGAAGACAAAACTAGAGGAGATAGCCAAATCCCAACTAGTTGAGCATGACGGCTCAGAAACGAAGCCAGGACAAGCTGAACAATGGGCCAAGCAGCCATATCCCAATGAAGAGGAATCTTCTTCACCCCGTCCGAAATCGCCTGGGCTCGAGTTCAACTTGGAACACAAAAATGTAACCATGACCACCGAAACAGTGCCGATTATGCGCTCCGACTTCACCAACACCATAAAGATGCGCAAAAAATCGCTCGAAAACAACCTAACCAAGGAGAAGGTCAAGCCGCCCAAAGTAATCCCCGAAACCGCCGGTAAGGTATCCATGCTGAAGAACAAATTCAGCCAAGTGCAGCCGAAATCAGTGAGTAGTCTTTTTGAGTGCAAAGCTAACCCAAAACCTAGCATGGACTTGAATAAGCCCAGAAACGTTTTTGACAGATTGACATCTTGTAATAAATGTATGTGTGCCGAGTGTAGTGCTTTTCGAAATACTTACAACTTACTTTTCTAGCCAATGCCGCTTCGAAAACCAGCGCCTCTATATCCTTGCCGAGTTCTCCCCTACCAGTTCGCTCAGCGTCGACAATGCGGCTAAGTGGACGAATTCGAGAGGCCACCGAACGACTATCACAGCCTAAGACTCCACAAGCACCAAGGAAATTCACCAATACCATGATCACCACAACCGGCAGCGACATAACCCTGAAGAAATCCAATTCAGATCATCACCAAGCGAAGAATCTCAAGACCTTCAGAGGTCTCTCATAGAATGCGAATCAATGAATCGACCCGCAAACACGTAATTACATTTGGTCCCGACAAACGACGAATCAAATGTAAAATTTACAACGAAGCCTTACAGCAAGACCCCCAAAACAATTTCGAATATATTATTATTTATAATTTGTGTAATATGTACTTCGGTTTTTCTATTATTATGTTTGAATTCAATTTTCATTTCTCTCTGTAATACATAATTCTATTTATAAACGAGTATTTAATTTGTAACCGTATTCTTATTTGTTTGCCTTATATAAAAATAGATATAAATAAAAATATAAATATAACTATAAACATAAATATAAATAAATTTCGCAAGAGTTATTGCGACTTCAACTATGAATTTTACGTTGAGACGGGGAATGTTGAGTAAAACCAGTGTATCCAACCTGACGTTTTGGGCTGACGGCTTCCACTTTGCTCGTTTCTGCAGATCAAGAAGACTGACCAGCGAACCCATTGACACCCTAAAAACGACATCTGTTTAATCCGGATACCCACTCACCTTCAATGCATGGCTCAACTTTAATGCTAAGAAACAGATCGCAAATGTCCACACCAGCTTTTAGGAATGGTCTAGTAGGTTGCATTCTCTCTTCTGGGAAGTTGTCCATAATTTGCGTAATCAGCTTGGGGCGGTAAAGCAGTGGAAACAGCTGTACAGCACATTCTTTGTTAGTCGCCTTAGGGCCAGAACCCAGAACCGCTGCTTAATAGTACCGAGTAAAACCTGATGAGGTCCAGAATGATAGTACATATCTCCTGTGCAAATAAACAACAAGATTTTTGACATACAAATTACGATTTTGTGAGTAAGATAGGATGTTTCATTGCGGCGCCGCAATGCAATCAGTGATGCCAACCCGGATTAAATTTTGCTTGCCCTTTTGGTAAAAAAGATAAAAATTTGATATTTTACTACAAAGTGATTAAAATTGTTTGAGCCCCGTAATCCAAGGCTTAGGTTTGTTGAGTAAGTAGCGTAGAGAATTGGAAATTAATGAAATAAAATGGATTATAAATCAAAATTAGTTAAGCGACTTTAATTATAGAATGTACCAGATTTACCAATTTCAAAATTTATTTGTATGAGTTGATTGTAAAAAGCAATTCACAAAAAAATAATTCCTCAAT
Source organism: Cheilosia vulpina (assembly GCA_916610125.1). Classification (NCBI taxonomy): domain Eukaryota; kingdom Metazoa; phylum Arthropoda; class Insecta; order Diptera; family Syrphidae; genus Cheilosia; species Cheilosia vulpina. The sequence goes on from OU744279.1 coordinate 48,879,670, forward strand.
GCATCAAGCTTCGGAATTATGTCCAAAAGGCATAATTAAGTCCTAGTTGGCATCACTGAATGCAATACACATCTGTTGAGTCGTACTCTACTCGTTCTGATGCACCTCTCTCGTTTGTAAGAGTTTAACTTGCTTACACGAATACACTGTGACGAAAGAAAACTTTTAAAATTGTTTTTACTGTATTTTTACCTCCTTTCATGGCGATTGATCCACGATCTCCAACGATCTCGAACGAGGTCCAAAATTCGCAGCTTCCGATCCAATGTGAGGCAAATCACAAAGTGCACTCGCAGCCATCATTGGATATGTGCACTGATCTAATTATTTATTGGTCGCAACTATTATCTACTATTTTCATATTTTATATATATATTTTTTTTTGTATACATAGTATGTATTTGTGAAAAAATTAAAATCTAAGTATTTCCCGGGTTTCGGCACAAATGTCTTTCGCAAGATTTATTGCAACTTCAACTATGAATTTTACGTTGGGATTTTCAATATGGAATCTACTCGACAACTGAAGCTTTTGAGCAAGAAAGAGAAAAGCCCACCAATTCAAAAATGTTGTAAAACTTTAGTGGTTTGTATTGCGGGCAAAGTCAACATCATTATTCAACGACTACAAGTCAACTCTTCCATCCAGAGCCTTCTATCTCCGTTTATCTCTCTATATTCACTATGATAAATAAATTCATACTTAAAGTACGACTATTAGCATTTACTTTACCTTCTATTAGGTCATGTGAGCATGATCTATACAGATCATGTGAGCAAAATAAAAAAGGCCTATTGTATGTTTAGAACGTGCGCACTTTTTATTTGACCAATACTTTTACACCCCAGTGTTGAACTGGAAGGGGTGGCAGCCATAAATCGAATCAAAAAAAAAACATTTTTAAAAAGAAATTTGCTTGCCGTTGTACATTTCTTTGGTAATCATAAGCTCTCTCGTCTATGAGCGATCTTATGTAATTAGCGTTCACAAAATGTCGATTTTGAATGAAACAGTAAGGCTCATAAGGATTAAGCGCCTGGAAAAGGTTTTTTTTTATGACAGCTGCGAGTCATTTTTAGCTGCCCAAGGAACTGATCGATTTAAAGCAGGATTGTGTCCATGTTCATTTAGCTGGTAGACTTATTGGAATGTTAACACACATAGGAACAAAAATGACATTGTATTATTTTGACGAGCAGGAGATTCACGCTTCTGCAATAAATATCTTGAATTTTATTTTCATCATTTTATTAAACCTCTTTCTGCGTTCAAACGTCAGCTATAACTAAAAGTGGAAACCCTAATCCTAAAGCTTAACCTACGGCAATTGAAATATAGGCAAAAATAAAAAAAATTTATCATCACAATCCAAATGTCCCTGATTTCTCTGTTTCTATTTAGCAGAACTCCTGCTTGCGGTTGCGACTACTCCTGCAGTTCTGTCAAATCCCGTCTGTGCTTAAGCCTAATCCAGAGACCGCCTGACGCTCTTAAGGTTATGCGAAACGTTGCCTCGACTTTGGTCTTCCCTGGCACGGGTAGCAACTCATAGCTCCTCAAGAGTCGTGATATGACAGTCTTCATTTCCATTAGGGCAAATCGATTGCCGATGCAGTATCGCGGACCAGCGCTGAACGGTATGTACGCATACGGATGCCTGGACTCGGTGTTTTCAGGTGAAAACCGTTCCGGATCGAATTTCTCCGGATCCGGGTAGATGTGCGGCAGCCTATGCGTCGCATATGGACAGATGAACACATTGCTGCCAGCGGGCAAGGTATGTTTGCCCAGTTGGATTTCTTCGCCGATCTTACGAGCTATTAGGGGCACACTGGGATACAACCGCAGGGCTTCTTTTATGCACATCTCCAAGTAGCGCATTTCTCTCAGGTCACTCATTGTAGGCGGGCGATTGTCGTCACCGAAGATCGCGTCAATCTCATTATTGCATTTCGCCTGCGCATCGGGGTTCTGTGCCAAGAGGAATAAGCTGAAGGCGGTAGCTGCGCCCACTGAATCCTGACCAGCTAACATAAAGGTGCAGGCTTCATTAACTATGTCTTCTTCTGTGAATTCTGGATTGCTGACCGAGATCTCAATCATGTAGTCGAGGAGGCATTTGCGTTCGTTGGTGTCACCGCTTTCTTGTATCTCTCGGCGACGTTTGATCATCTTGCGTGTGAAGTCGTTGAGGCGTTTCTTTTGATCCATCTCCTCGGAGGCAAGCTTGGTCATATGGTAGATACTGTCGAGCAGCAGCCATGGCTGGATGAACCGTTGCGGGATCACCATTTTTCCCCTAAAACAAAAAGTGAAAGGTTACTTACAGTAAATTATAGAGCGAGAAGTATCTTTTCCTAAAACAAACAAATGTACTGAATGATCAGCTAAAACATCGAATCGCTGATTGCCCCAACAAGTAACGATTTACTCGTTATTACTGGACATAATTTTGACAAGCCCAAAGCATACAAGCGTGTGTCAAATTTGCTGTCTACTCACTGTCTAAAAGGAGATTCCTCCATATTGATGCTATCCTTCTTCTTGACAGGTACTCCGAGCACAGCCTCTGGAATGCATCAACATATTAAAACGAATTCCAACTCACAAGTCGCAATCATCACGCTCACCATTCAAAATATCGATAACGCAGCTGTTAACAAACTTCGCTATATTGATCTCGCTCTGTGTTGGATCCAAACTCTTGTACATCGCCTGGGAAGCATCTGCAAATGTTCCAATGAACTTCTCCAAAATGCTCAAATGAAATGTCGGCTGAATGAGCCGGCGATGGCTGCTCCACTTCTCTCCGCTGCTCGTGATCAAACCGTTTCCCAAGAAATTATGCATCAGCCGATAGAAGAACACCTTGTTGGTGTGTTTCTTCGATGACAGCACCACCTGCAGATCATCCGGTTGAAGGACAACGAAGAAAGGAAACAACAGTATCCATATTCGCACAAGTGATCCATACAGGCCATATGCCTTAGAAGCTCTATTCGTCAGCACTAAAAATGATCCAAAAAATATAAACGGGAATAAGAACGGATAAGATCTCCCTTACGATCTCTCTCCTTCAGCAGCAAGCAATTGCCCAAGAACGGAACTGTCGGCGGTCCGGACAGCTTCAGCGACAGCAGCACTGACTTCAAGTAACCCCAGAACGTGTAAATCGTTATTCCAAGGATCAGCACGCTGGCAAAGGTCCACAGTTCCGAGATCGTTGCGCGATCAATCTAAACAGACAATATAATCGCACAAGGTTAATGTCAAGTTTAGCCTAAGCTTATAGAGTAATTAGCACTTTTCAATAGTGGATATGCTAATCAAAGGAAATAACCAAAATCGCACATCACTCCATGTACGGAAGTGCCTATCGCTCAGTGTGTGTGTGGGTATCATGTGAAAATGAAGACTTAAGGAGGTTACACGAACGGGCCATTAATCAATAAACAAATTCATTTTGTGCGGTTACACGTCCAATGTGCTAATTGTAAGACACAATACAATTACACAACACTTAAGGCCCATCACTCCCATAATGGGCTGACAAGCAAATGCTCATTCATCTAATCGGTCGGGCGAATCTTAAAAGAATTCTACTGCCAGCTGTTTGACCTTGAACTACAGCCCACCATTGATCTCCATTCGTTACATCAACGCAAAGAGTGACATCTGTCAAAATTTGATACATCGAGAGCTGAACTTGCTTCCATCACTGATGCTTTGTTTGCTTACACCGGCACTTGACTTGATTATAATTAGGAGAAAAGAAGGCGAAGTCAGGTAAATATTTGCGCAATAATTGTAGTCCGCCAGTTTCTTACTATGCACACTCTTAGTTACTTCGATTAAGTCTTTCCGGGTAGCCTAATGTTCAAATTTAGCAGCACTTATATGCACAAATTGTTTACCGCATATATGTTGACCGGTTGGTACCCTTGTTCAAATCGAATTGGTTCCGTCTGCTGTTGTTCGATCATCGATCACGTACGCAAGGCGGCAAGTATCACGTGCAATAAGAACTAGGCGTATTCACACTGAAATGTGAAAAGAACGTATATCGGGCGGAGTGTGGGGCTGTATAGCTATTTGTATTTACAAACAAAGATTTTTGGCACTCGTTGTGGTTGAGTAAATAATGTCTCTTGTGGTACTGTCATGTCATATTTGTTTTTAGTATTATTTCATTTAAAGAGAAATTAGAATACTGTTCGAATGCAATGTCATAATGACACGAGTCTGTCATTCAAAAGTAATTTTAAGTCAACTAGAGTAGATGTATCCTGAACGCAAAATACTAGATTGGTCGGTAACGTTACTTTTTCTACGTCAGCCACATAAACGAACTGTCAACTTAGTAATCAGTCGCAAAATTCTCTACTAGATTTGTCACGAACTTCGTGCACTCCGACTGTAAACGTTGCGAAATTCAAGCTCACCTCCGAATACGTTCCCAATTTATCAAAATAAATTCGTTATTTACGTCCAGAGGGTGGTCGATTGCGGCAGCTGTGAGTTGGTCACTAGTCAAACAACAAATTTGTTAATTCACTATATTATGTAGACACACTGAGTAACACTGTTTTTGAACATAATTATGGTAATTCATATAAAATCAAATATAATGGGTAAGTCCAAGTTCCCATGCTCAATAAATACGTAAAGTGTTTTCTGAGCAATTAGTGATTAGTTAGTCACTAATTTTACAACAAGGCTATGATGGCGTAGTGTTTATTGTTGCCACTTTTGCGGGTTCCTTTCCTTGTTATAGGCACATAAATAGGTACGCTTAAATGATGCAGCACACTGATTCCAATGTACATTACGCCTTAAGAATGTACGTTTTCTGAACACAGCCATTTCGTGTGTTTTGTGAACAGATTGATTGTAATGATCTTAGACCCATGAATATGTTTAGCGTGACTGTCACTGTACAGCGCCGGCTTATTTTAGGTAAATTCTGCGATCGAAATCTGATTAAGCAACATAATGCAGCGGTCTCAATTACATTGCTACTTCAACTGAAGAATATTCAAGTTTTGCATGGATTTTCTCGTAAAGATTTCAGCATCTACTTGAAACCTAAAAAAGGAATTTTGTACAAAACAGGTTAGAATATATTTATTTTTTTGTTTTCTTTATAAATTAAAATGCATGTCATTTCTTTTCTGACATTTTGTTTCTAGCTGTAATGATAAGAGTAAGTACTTGTGTAATGTTGATTCTAGATTCGTCACGTTAACGTATATGGAGGGGTAGCCGACAAATCTAGTTAGTAATTTCGTGATTGTGTCCAAGTTGTAAGTTGACATTTCGGAAAAACAATATTTGCATTTACAGGTAATTCACTTTTTTAATGTCAATACCAAAAATTGAAATGTAAGTAAAACAAAGCTCCTTTTCCAATTAGGCAAAACCTTGAAATGAGTTTGATCTATGTTAATTAAAAGAAAGAGACTCGACGGAGAGCAACAAAATGTAAACTTATTCATTCCATTTTATGGAATTTTCTTAAATGTGTATTTTTTGCCCTATTGTTATTTGTATAAGTTAACACAAAGCGCAACAACACAACAAAAACATCTTGCTCATAGTAACCATTACCCAGCAAACGCACAAAAAATTGTTTTGCACATAAGCCTAGCGGTGTCCTTCAACCAAAAAAGAGTTGATTAGCGCAATGCATTGGAGTTAGTTGTAGAAAATGGGCCAAGCTATCAAGAGCTCGTAAAGCGAAGTACAACGCGAAACCGGAGTGTCTATACAAGTTCTCATAGAGAATAGAATCTATAGATTAAGACAAATAAGATTAAGTGCTTAAGAACTTATTGTTAAAAAATAAAACTTGTTCAATACCTAAACGAAGGCATTTTAATTGGCGCCCAACTTATTTACGGGACATCGCGAGTACTGGTTCGAAAAATTCCTGCAAAAGGAAAATATAACCTTTTTATATCCCTTGTCCCCTTAACACCCGATAACCCACATTTTTGGAATAAACCTGAGATGCTGCAAAATTAACTCTACGAGTACATATATATTTATGGAAACGAACTGACAATATTAGTGAAGAAAAGTGATTACATACATGTGTACATTAAGAAATAAAGATCTAAGGATTACAAGTCTGTAAGTGGAGTGTTTAAGATTTATTTATTATACATAGATTTATTTGATTATTATATTTGTCGCATTAATATAGTTTTAGAAATCTGAATTTTTGTTTGTAGAAATAATTTTTTGTTCTATATTATTTAAAAAGCAATAGACTGTTATTGAATTGATAGAATTTTTTCTTTTTCGTTTTCTTTTGAAATAAACTTAACTATTATACACATACATACTTTTATTAAGATCAGAGTAATTTTTGTAAGCACCTGAGTAGATACCTAGACTAGATATGGATGAAGCCCAATTTCGCGCAATAATTTCGGTTGCAGTCCAAACTGCTGTTGAACAAACGAAACAATCCTTTCAATCCACAATATGTGAACTTACAGACAGACTTTCTAATTTAGAAACTCCGTCAAGAGTAGTAAAGTATGAGGCTGTGACAATAAACCCCAATAAGAACTGCGAAGAATCATTGGATCTAGTGAAATCTCTTCCAGAGTTTTACGGTGATCAAAGAAAATATGTTTCTTGGCGGCAAGCCGTCTTCGCTGCTCATAAACTTTTTGAAGGGCACGAAGGAAGCTCGAAATATTATCAGGCTGTAGCAATTATACGCAATAAAATCATGGGCACTGCCGACTCAGTACTATCTTCCTTTAATACCGTGCTAAACTTCCAAGCAATAATTGCTAGATTAGATTTTACCTATGCTGACAAAACACCAGTGTACCTCATTGAGCAGGAAATGTCAACTCTTAAGCAGGGAAGGATGTCCATCGGTGAATTCTATGACGAAGTTGAACGGAAATTGGCATTAATTGTAAACAAAACTATTATGGCACATGACGGTAACAGTGAACTAATCGCTTCACTGAATCAGAAGTATAGACAGGACGCACTTAGGACATTTATCTCAGGTCTAAGAAGGCCAATGAGTGACGTATTGTTTTCTTCGCGACCTGTAGACATGCCCAGTGCACTAGCACTCGCTCAGGAGTTAGAGGCAAACCAAATGCGGTATATGTTTGCAAACTCATTTTCCAATCACAATGAGAGGTATAATCCAATGTACCAACCAAACTACGATCCATACAATTCTCCTCACTACAAGCGCGCTCCTCAAAACCCTTTACCAAGACCAATACCAATGGAATTAGATCCTTCAACATCCCGTTATAGGCCCCATAAGCAAAATCCGGTAATGTATCCAAATAATTCCTGTGAACGACAGAATAATAACTTCGATGGCAATAGCCGTCAAAATAATATTCCACATATGGCCATGGCCATGCCTGCGAACAGACCACGTCCAGGACCTAATGATGTTCATTTCCAAAACAGAGGAGCAAAGAGACAATACGAACCTATCAGACAACCCGAACCAAAGGTGCAGCGTATAAATAACTTGGTTCAACGGCAACCATTAGAACGAAACGTCTCCCACTATGAGAAGCCGTACGACCCTGAAAGTTACGTCTACGATGAATATTGCGAATATTATGACGAGAACCCGGAAGTACACGACGAGATTAATTTTTTAGGGGCAGGTCCCTCCTCCCATATGTCAGCAGGACATTAGCGGGGAAGGAAATAAAATTATTAGTAGATACCGGAGCTGCTAAAAATTATATTAAAAATCTCATCAACCTCAAAGCCATTTCACCGGTAAAAACACCATTTTTAGTAAAATCTATTCATGGAACAAACCAAGTTGAGTCCAAATGTGTTATCAACATTTTTAATAAAAGTGCACCCTTTTTCGTTCTTCCCCACCTCGATACCTTCGATGGTATTATTGGATGTGACTTTCTCCAGGACATAAGAGCACAACTCGATCTTAGAAGAGGAATCCTGAAGTACGATGGTGGAGAGGAAAGGTTGTTTTATTTTTTTTGCAAAGATGTTAATCACATAGCTATTGATAATGTAATGGTTCCGTTAGAGGTACGTGACCAATTTTCATATGTTATAAACAAACATTTTAAAGTGTTTGCTGATCCGAACGAATCCTTGCCATTCAATACCAATATAGTTGCAACAATCAGGACAACTGACAATGAGCCAGTGTATTCAAAAGCGTACACATATCCAATGGCGGCTACAGAATTTGTTAATCGAGAAATCTCCGATCTCCTCACCGACGGTATCATAAGACCTTCTCGGTCGCCCTACAATAATCCAATTTGGGTTGTTGATAAGAAGGGGGTTGATGAAGATGGAAAGCGTAAGATGCGTCTGGTAATCGACTTCCGAAAACTTAATGAGAAAACCGTTAATGATAAATATCCCATTCCAGACACATCCGTTATTCTCGCTAATCTAGGAAAATCGTGTTTTTTTTCTACCCTAGATTTAAAATCTGGATTTCATCAGATTAATCTGGCTGAGTGTGATCGGGAAAAAACAGCTTTCTCCGTCAACAACGGAAAATATGAATTCTGTAGGCTTCCTTTTGGGCTGAAAAATGCCCCTAGTATTTTTCAAAGGGCCATTGATGATATCCTTAGAGAGGAAATCGGCAAGCGTTGTCACGTCTATATTGATGACGTGATTGTTTTTTCAAAAACAAAAGAACAGCACATCAAGGACATAAGTACGATTTTAATGAAGCTTTACGAGGCTAATATGCGTGTTTCGGCAGAAAAGTCAAAATTTTTCAGGAAAGAGGTTGAGTTTTTGGGTTTTGTAGTATCTGCCAAGGGAATTACAACTTGTCCAAATAAAGTGAAGGATATTGTAGCATACGAAACTCCAAAGACACTTCGGGGTTTAAGATCATTTCTTGGACTTTCCGGATATTATAGGCGATTTATCAAAGACTACGCCCAAATTGCCAAGCCTCTTACAAAATACTTACGCGGCGACAATGGTAACGCAAGTGCAAGGCAATCAAAAAACATTTCTGTAGAATTAGATGACGAGGCCTTACATGCATTTAGCCAAATAAAAAATATTTTAGCTTCAGAAGATGTTCTTCTTCTCTATCCCGATTACGAAAAACCCTTTGACTTGACGACTGATGCATCCTCCCATGCATTGGGCGCTGTCTTGTCACAGGATAGTAGACCTATTACAATGATTTCAAGGACTCTATCATCGGCCGAAGAAAGCTACGCAACCAACGAACGTGAACTTTTAGCAATAGTTTGGTCATTACAAAATCTTCGTAATTATTTATATGGTGTTAAGCAGCTAAATATTTACACGGACCACCAACCGTTAACATTCGCAATTTCCGATAAAAATCCCAATGCCAAAATTAAAAGGTGGAAGGCTTTTGTGGAAGAATTTTCCCCGAAATTTTTCTACAAGCCTGGAAAAGAGAATTTTGTTGCGGATGCCTTATCTAGGCAACACATAAATGCTTTACAACAGTTAAATGACTTTGAATCTGACACAGCACATAGTGAAGAATCATTAACAAAAACTATTCGCACAGTGGAAAACCCTATTAATTGTTTTAAAAATCAAATCATACTAAATAAGGGCTCAGAGTTAAGGCATACAAAAAAAATAATATTTAAAACAAAATTAAGACACACAATAACTTTTAGCAATGTTCGTGAACTTCTACAAATGTTTAAAGAAGTTATTAACCCTAATGTGGTTAATGGTATTTGTTGTGACCTACATACTTTAGCCCACATTCAAAATGAATTACTAAAATCATTCCCATCTGTCAAATTTCTCCACTCAGAGAAATTTGTAATAGATGTTTTTAACAAAAATGACCAGGACGAAATTCTCGCGGTAGAACACAATCGAGCACATCGATCCCTTCGCGAGAACATGCAACAGGTCCTGCGTGACTATTTCTTCCCTGAAATTCGAAAGAATTTGAAGGCAATTGTATCCAGTTGTAAGGTTTGTCATGAAGCAAAATACGAGAGACATCCTCCTAGAGCCGAAATAGGCAGTACTCCGTTACCTTCTTATTCGGGTGAAATTTTGCATATCGATATTTACTCCACCGATAAATTGCACTTTCTCACATGCATCGATAAATTTTCAAAATTCGCTGCGGTGTTTCCAATAAAATCACGTGCAATAGTTGACATCAAAGAACCCTTGATTGAGATTTTAAACTTTTTCAGAAACACAAAGACATTGGTCTGCGACAACGAAAAGTCACTAAACTCGCAAACCATAAAATCCTTACTAAGAGACCATTTTGCTATAAATATTTTCACTACGCCAGCCTTTCATAGCACCACGAATGGCCAAGTGGAAAGATTTCATAGCACTTTAACGGAAATAGCTAGGTGTATTAAACTCGATCAAGGCATCGCTGATACTTCTGAACTCATTTTACTAGCAACATCTAAATACAATCGGACTATCCATTCAATCACAAAACACAGGCCAATAGACATCATCCATTCAATATCATCCCTATTACAGGACGAAATTAGAGATAGACTCATGCAGACACAACGTACTAACTTAGTGTACCACAACAGGGATAAAAAAACACGGACATATAAACCTGGTGACAAAGTGTTTGTAAGAACCAATAAGAGAATAGGCAATAAATTTTCTAAGGTTTTTATTGAGAAAATTATACAACAAGACAGAGGAACAACAGTCCTAATCGACAATAAACAAATACATAAAAACAACCTTAGGTAGTCATCATATATTTAGAATGTCAGGAAAAATTACCTCTATATTTCCACATTAAGTTTTCACCGATGGAATGGTAGCTACCTGTTCATTTTTACTTCAATTTTCATTACATAGGTATATATATATTTTTTTTTTTGGTAATCAATTATTAATATAAATGTAGTTTAATCTGCTCGGTTGCATAAGGAGAGAATTAGTTTTCGTTTTACTCTAAATTTCAAATATGTAGTGTACCTAGCTATAACAATATCAAAACCCTTGAAAAGAAGTAAAAAAAAATGTTTAAACTAAGTTATTGAAATTTGTTCTGTTAATTAATTAATTATAAGTAAATAAAAAAAAATTAAAATATTTCCTTTCTTATAAATATATGTATATTTAAGAGTTATTATAAGTTGGTTTTTGTAAATAAAATGTTTGTAACTTTGAACAACACTTACTTAGTTTATTGAAAGATGCACTCCACAGGTATAGTAACAAATGATTTAAATGTATAAAATGTACCATATTTGAAACATAAAGCATAAACGTATAAATAAAAAATGTCATATTTATATACATATATATAGAAGTTATATATATATATAGGTACTTTCGAAAAATATCTACGTGATAAGGCTACATGAAATATCATAAAATATAAGAAACTATCATCTGACAACATTGTCAAAACAGCCGAGGACGACTTAAATTAAAAGGGGAACAGTTAACACAAAGCGCAACAACACAACAAAAACATCTTGCTCATAGTAACCATTACCCAGCAAACGCACAAAAAATTGTTTTGCACATAAGCCTAGCGGTGTCCTTCAACCAAAAAATGCACATAAGCCTAGCGGTGTTCTTAAACAAAAAAATAGTTTTGCACTGGTAGTAAGACTATGCAAAAAAAATTGTTTTTCATGTTTGGGCAGCTACCTGCGTCTGCGTCTACGAGACCAAGAGTTGATTAGCGCAATGCATTGGAGTTAGTTGTAGAAAATGGGCCAAGCTATCAAGAGCTCGTAAAGCGAAGTACAACGCGAAACCGGAGTGTCTATACAAGTTCTCATAGAGAATAGAATCTATAGATTAAGACAAATAAGATTAAGTGCTTAAGAACTTATTGTTAAAAAATAAAACTTGTTCAATACCTAAACGAAGGCATTTTAATTTATACCCTCCACAGGAAGGTATATTCACTTTGTCATTACATTTGTAACGCCAAGAAGGAGTCACCGGAGACCTCATTAAGTGTATATATTCTGAATCAGGATCACATTCTGAATCGATCTAGCCATGTCCGTCTGTCTGTCTGTCTGGTGAAAGCCCGATATCGCCCAAAGGAATTGATATAGGGAAATGAAATTTGGTGAAAGGATTTATTTTTATCGTCGTTAGGTTGGTATTCAAAATGTGATATGTCGGTCAAGTAGTTCTGGTACCTCCCATACAAAACCAATATTAGAAAACACATGTTAAAAACAAGATAGTGTAGATAGCCTAAAATTTTGCATGACTTGTATGCAGTGGAGGGTATCAACGCATCGGCCAGGCCGATGATAACACTTTTACTTGTTTTAAGTTGCATTTGGAAGCATTTCCAATGTCAGTTCAAACCAAAACAAACTCTCTGCATTAATTAAGTGTCAAATGGCGATTTGCTCGTTACTCGTTATTTTGATAATTACCCTTTTTATTTGTCATTTTTGATGAGTGGCGAGTGTCACTCGACGCATTATGAATCACTCATAGAAGAACAAACATAGAAACACCGCAGATTTTGTTTCTATGTTCGCATAAGAACAAATCTAATATAAGCAACAATTTTGGAAGCATTTCCAATGTCAGTTCAAACCAAAACAAACTCTCTACATTAATTAAGTGTCAAATGGCGAAATGCCCGTTACTCGTTATTTTGATAATTACCCTTTTTATTTGTCATTTTTGATGAGTGGCGAGTGTCACTCGACGCATTATGAATCACTCATAGAAGAACAAACATAGAAACACCGCAGATTTTGTTTCTATGTTCGCATGAGAACAAATCTAATATAAGCAACGATTTTTTTTGGAGTCAAACGTTTCTTATAGTCGTCATAGGAATTTATAAGGAATAAAAATGATCATAAAAATGATCATGCGTTCACTGTTTTGAGGTGGTTTCGTCAGAAAAAAACTTCTGGGAAAAAAAAATAAAGTGTGCTACATTAACCTATCTATTATACACTTAAAAAAAGAACAAATTCAAAATCACTATCACGCAGTTCAAAATATAGTGTGTAACAAATACCTATAAATACATATGGCTTATTTTACACCTAGTTGCGAATAGTTGACGTTTTCAATTCAGAGCTCCGACAAACAGCGCAAGTACTCGCACTAGAAAAAAACAACACACAACAGATAGGTGCTAACAAATTGAAATTACCGCTAAAGTGTACAGCAATAATTTGATCACGAGAGTTTTAACAGAGGATTGTTTAGAATTCCAATCACAATGCCATTACCGTCTATCACTAGTCCGGCTTCTGAAGAGTGCACATGCACAGTAATATAATATTTGAGATACCTGCAGGAACTCCAATGAGGAATTGTGATCAGATTGCATCATGGCTGTGCTCGATTAAGAATATTAAACTATTGTTTAATAACATTTTTAGTCGTTGTCAATTACTTAATTAACCGGAACTCTACGAAATATGTACGGTAGTAAAATGCTCTATTCTCCTTTCTAATAATTATTTTCAATGGGACTTTCTAATATTCATTTTTGAACTTCACACTAAATATTGTGTGGGTCAAAATATGCAATTTTTTATGGAAAATTTCGCCATTGTGAGTTCGCGAAAATTCCGCGATTTTTAGTATCGCGGTATATACCCCAGGGAGATCGCAATGGTGAATTTTATGTATGTAGTACACTAGTTATATTTAGTATCCAGGTTAGATTTTACGAACTCACAATTGCGAAATCCTCTATACATAATTACCCATTGTGATCTATAAAATGTATTCAAGGTTAAACATGATTATTGGTAAGGCCCTAAGTGAATGTGATATGTACTTTTTGTTACTGATAAAAAAACAAGAGCTCTAGTCGATATATTCAATTTATGTCACTAAAATCGTAGAAATCGGTTGTTTTCGTCAGCCGGAAATGTTAAGATTCTACGCATTTTAAATGAGTTTAGTTTTAAAAGTTTAATTTATGTTTTAAGTGGATCCACCCATTATTTCAAAAATTTAATCATTCCTATTTAGAAAATATTTCTATTCAATAATGCAATGGGAAAAATTTAGGCAGTTGCAACGCGGAAATGCTGCCATTATAATTGGTATTGGCAATGCGCAGCCGTCAATTAGCTTGACAGCGTAAAGCCGCCGTGTGCTAACTACAAAAGTGTATTTACGTGTAGATTAATTGTTTATTAGTAATTAATTAGCATATCTATAACAAAACCTTCGCGTTTGTATAACTTTCTTACCACATTGTGTTTGACAGAAGTTACCCATTGCCGTTTATTGGAATAAAGTGTCTTATTACTTATTTTGGACGGACTAAAAGTAAGGGTAAAAATATTTTCGACTGATGAAAAATGTTTTAAGAAAAGCTGTATAGGGTTCCAGCAAATTTGTTTACCGCCAAAGTAATAGTTCTATCATATTTAAAGCTAGATAGAAGGATTGATCTTTCAATATTAAAACCAAAAATAAATATAAGGCTGGCCTAACTCTGATCCATGAGTTTATTTAGTCGGTGTCAAGCACAATAAAACAAGAGTTCGCAGCTGGACTCTTTTGTTTTAATGCCAGTACTCAGTGTAAGTGTTAGCTCTATATGCTACGAAAAATCGCTCGTTTGCCCATATATCAGGCAGCTAGCTGCCCTCAATTACACACTTCAAGTTGGTTAAGTTAGTTTTCTGCTTGTACGCGCCACCTTTTGGCGAGATTTTTGTCACTGTCAGTAAGAAATAAATTGCGGAACCGACTTTACACAATTTCTGACATAATGCTGTAATTTCAATGGAAATAGAAACAGTTTCAGTTCATTGGAAAACAAATTGCTGAACGAAGGAGTGTACAAAATGACAGTCAATTGAGTAACATTTCTGGACGATCTACTGAAGAGAAATCTAAACATGTTACGAAGGCTATTATTTAAAAAAAAAAAAATGTTCCCGGTGTCATATTCTGTGATATTGCTGCGCTGCAGACAGTTCTCTTAAACAAGTTTCTTTTTGTTAAATTTTTTAATACACAACGCCTTATTCTTGACTTTTCAGAAATATACAGTTTCTTTTTTTCATTTCGGTAGATTGCTGTTGACAATTTCAGGGTCACTTCAGTATGAG
The DNA here is from genome assembly GCA_916610125.1 of Cheilosia vulpina. Taxonomy (NCBI): domain Eukaryota; kingdom Metazoa; phylum Arthropoda; class Insecta; order Diptera; family Syrphidae; genus Cheilosia; species Cheilosia vulpina. The sequence continues at coordinate 48,894,751 of OU744279.1, forward strand.
TAACTGCCGCAAAGCGAATTTCCCTCATCACTATTCCTTTGCATACGGGTTCCCTAATCGATCGCCGACATTGTTGCCTCAGACTAAAACGCACATTTCATTTTAAACGGTCAAACAATTGAGCATGTCAACCAGCCAACTAAACCTGATTGACTTAAAACTCTTCCGCAAACACGCAGTTTAAATATAAAATCAGAATTATTGGCACCCACGAACATATTATTGGTGTATAATTTAAAAAAAAAAAACTTCCTATTGCGAATCACAAGAGTTTCTGAAATCTGAAGAAGTGTTTGCGAAAATGGTCTTTAGAATTGCGTTGACCAGCAAAACTCGTTTACGGTTTCCTTTTGTTAATATTCACTTCAAAACTATATCGTAATTTATTCGTCAAATATAAAACTCATTACCACAAGTGGCTAGAAAAAAAAAAAACATACTTAGATATAAAAAAAAATATCGCATACTTTGCGGACAAAGAGCAAACGAATGGTATCTGCGGCAAACAATTGCGCAAACAATTAGCATCATTTCACTAAAATTCAAGAACTGCTCTTGTACTTCACACTAATTGCACACTGAGGACGAGGAGATATAGAAGATAGAAAAAAAAACTCCAAGACCACTGTCGCTTTTTTCCGCCAACACTCACCACTTTTTCCACAATCATTTCTGTTTGGTCTTTTTATTAACACAAATTCACAACAAGCACCGAAATACTCGATTGGTTACTATTATTATTTTTTTGTAACAACAAAATCGATCTTTGAATCAAAATTCAAACCGCGAACAGGGTAACGTCTGTAAGCCACACACGAAGCGACAATAATGGTTTGACAGTCCCGAATGTAAAGCTTGTTGTGGCCGAGCTGAGCTTTTAATGATAGCATCAACGTTCAGCATCTTCTATTTATAACCAACCCCGATCGGGCTGGCCTCTGATGGTATACAGAGGGCAGCTCGACTCTTGAGACTTGTACTATTGTACACGCGTGATTTTTCGCTGCCAGTCAACCGAAATATGAATGTATCATTATCGGGAACTCGAATTAGCGCAGTTTCGGTATTTTGTGCTGAATAGCTTACTTCCAAGTCCATGACAGGATTTTGCGGCGGAATGTCCTCCTACTTCCGGCTAATGGCGGCGGCTTTTGATGTTTGAAGGTAGCAATAATTATCTGTATGCACTTACAGTAATTATTATTAGTTTGTTTGCTCGCGAATCCCGCTAAAGAGCGTTGAAGAGATTAATTGCTCAGAACAGCTAATCAATTATTTGCCAGTACTAAAACGCGCTGAGCTGATGTGTCGAGTGAAGTGTCGTTCGGATTCTTGGCTGTCGTTGCACATTTATTCGTTACTGTGTTTACCTTTGGATTAGAATATTCAAATGTCTCGTCAATTTGGGCGAAAGACTAAGCGTTATTCTCTATATAACGCAGTATGCATTTAAAGTTTGTTTATCGTAGGCACAATATTGAAAAAAAAGTTTTATGGCAACTTAAGTCGCTGTCTTTACTACGACGAGTAGTATAGGAGAAGCGGGACCAAAGCACCTTGAGTAAACAAAGCTTCTCAGTGATATTTCCCATCAGGCATAATTCAGCACTGATTAAATTAGATGATAGATATTCGACAAATGAATCGACGAATATTAGAACAGACACAAATATAGTAAAAAGAGCAAAAAAACAACAACAACAAAACAGATATCATTTAATATTCAAGGAAGGTCTTGTCGCCGTCGTAGTGGAGTGGCGCATTTAAGTGATTGCAAATCCAGAGGTGACGAGTTGTAGGAGTGTTTGTACAGTAATAACAAAATGTTGGAATGTGTACGAACGTAGTGCAGTTTTAGGCGCAATCGGTAAGTAATAGAAGACGCGTTAAAAATGTTACTTTAATTTTAAGGCCTCGGTCGGGCCTTACTAATATCAAACACTAATGTCGACGATTTGCTGGTTGCCAGCTTTAGTAAAACGGTACCAATAAACACATTTGCTAGTGCTACAAGTTTCCTAGAATCTATTACATTTGTTGTCATCGCAGAATTAATTCAAATTTCATGTTTCGTGAAAAGCACAATGGTTTATTTCACAACGAATATTTTATTCTAAAAAAAGGAATATATAAATTGCAAATTAATTTTCCCAACAGATATATTTCAAAGGCTTTTTAAAGCAAAAAACAAAACACAAAAAAAGGAAATGCACAAAATATGCGCTGATCTGTCAAATACCATATGCAAATCAACCCTACCGCTCGATCGGACACAATTTTCGGTGCTTCTTATAGTAGGCTTACCTTTGTTGGAACACAGCTTATTAGAATGTTTTGATTTATTCGTAGGCTGCTGATGCAATTCAAAGGTTATTCGTAGTCTAAAAATCACACTTGAAATAATAGCCTGTTAGCTAATTCTTTTCCGTTTGAAATACAATTTGCCAAGCAACGACACAGTTATTGCAAAAGTAAATATAGTATGTTGACATGTGAAAATAAATATAATTTGATCTTATAAAAATTGAAAGCCGTGGACATTTCTCTACGGGAAAGCTGTCATGTACTCTATGAATTCACACCATATAAAACAGAATTATGTTTATCTTGAATTCGCACATACTCCCTGTAAGCCCTCCAGAAGTTCCTAAATTTATTATTTCGCGTGAATTTTGCTGAATGCTAACAATGAGGTTCTCATTCCCGGGGAACAAATTTCTTTTTCAAAGAGGGTTTGGTTGTAGCCAAATATCTACCTGAGCCGCCTAAGGTACCTACTGAAATTTGTACAAAAAAGTAGCTCTCAAATCTTAAGTAAACAGATATTTTATTCTCTTTGCGACGACTCTCAAAAAAGTCTTGGAAATAACCCAAAATTATATCAAATTTATTTTTTACTATAAGCATTCGTTATTTGCAAACTATTAAAAAGGGTAGCCAATCAAAAAGCAAGCACTTGCGGTTAAACTAGATAAAGCAGAGAAAAGCACTAACGATTTCATTCAGTCAAAATATTCGAAATATAGATATAGGTATATTTCAACATCTTTATATATAAACGTATTATAAAAAGTGTATAAAGTTATGCACCCTTCATAATGCCTCTATATGCAAAAACCTTATTTATAAAAATTATTCAACTATTATTATAGAGCTTGTATAAGGTAAACGCGCTGGGAGGTTGTTCAGTGGCTGTGTAGAGGTGGAATAGTATCGAAATGTCATTTTGACTGAAAAAATCTGTAAAATTTTATTTTAAATTAAATCAAAAAGAAATAGATCGAGGTTTTTTTTTCAATTTTCAAGATTCTACAAGTATCCTCGATAAGAAATATAATATGTTTTGAATTGTTTTAAAAATTTGGTTTAATTTGCACAAGACTACCATTTCATAGGAGTCCCAAATATTTATTTTGTCTTTCTAGAAGTCTGCAACACTTCTAGTACTTTTTTTTTGTTCAATCAGCTGTCAAAATATGCTGTGCTCAAAGGCCCAGTCCATTTAATTCGTCGTGCCCGTTGACAGGTTGGATTAAGCAAATTTATTTTCCACTTTTGTATTCATTGAAGTTGGCCTCGTTGACATAAATAATAACACTTTCGCGGTCACTTTTAAATGCGGGAAGTTAGTCAGGAATACACTTTTGGTAATCATGGTAGAAATAACATTAGAGGTCTGGTAAGTAACACAAATGTCTGAAACTAAAATGTTAATCGACTGGAATAATAAAATAAAAAACCTTGACTGTTGTAGCCATCATTTGGGTCACTTCAAATAAAGAGTATGAAGGCCAATAAAGGTAACACATTCGAACAGAACTTAAAAGCAATAAGTGTTGCCACATAATATGGTATCGTACTAAATGCAGTAAACTAGAGATATTCTTACGTGGGCCACAAAACTCAAACGACGGTAATATCTGTCATTTGGTTTTATATTACTCAAAATATGACGGCTATAGCTGTAATAAGCGCGAACGTGTTAATCGGTCAAAAGCCAAATTGAATTGCAACCTGACAGGGCAGCCTGACAATCAAAAGATGATTATTTTTCTAGAACAGCGCTACAGTCTATAGGCTACAGGATTAAAAGAAAGTTAAGATTTCGCTAGTTTTCCTTTTAATTGCTTGTTTATTTACAAGGTGGTGTATTTCTTTCTTATTTATTTCTAATACGACTCTCCAGGCTTTGATCAATTGACTTCCGTATAGTTTAGCGCAGTCCAAATTGGTGGGCGATTCGTGTCCAATGAAATGTGAGTCTCCGATAAAGAAAATTGATTCAACTAAGGTTATCTGCTTGCATAAAGATAACAGAAAATTCCTCACAATTGCAGAACATTCAAACTGGCTCTTAAAAACAAAAACACAACATTTCCTTCAGCCTTATTGTAAAGTTCCTGAAGAATGTCCATTACTTTATTCAGACGCGACTGCTTAATGCATTTAACTTTATTCACAGACATAGATTACAAATTCACTGGAAGTTCTAATAAACTAACAACTTCGAACCTGCCACTGAAGAAGCTTTATATCCTCAATTGATTTGTTTGGCTGGAATGTAAAGCTTACACTTTTTTCCTGCCCGTCTATAACGACAGATGGGTACAGGTACTGACCACATATCTCATTCCTAAGATAACACAAGTCTCCGTCAAGTTCGACACTCCAAGATCTATCTTTCTCTGTTTCACTGAAAGACGTGAACGCATAGTGCGCGTTATCTTTTCTATCATAAAACTCGTGCAAATAGCCATTGCTGGCTTTGCTCTTGAACATAAATTGATCGCCAAGTCGCTGGACAGTCCATCTTTTTGAATGCCAACTATACGCATTGGCAGTAGATTCTAATTTCAAAGCACCCATCCAATTCACAGATACATATCCTAGGGCTCTATTCCACAGGCAAACCAGTGACGAAGATAGCAAATTTTTCGCACAAATCGGCAAGTTCTCGATGACACTGTTAATTGACGTTCTCTTCTCCTCACTGGCTTTGAGTCGCTGCAAGTAATACCCAATGCGAATGTACGCTTTATTGTTCAAATCATTGACACTTTGTAACTTCCAAAACAACGCCAGTAGGCCGGAGAGCCTTTGCGAAAAGCAAGAGCTATTGTAGACATCGTCTGCGATTTTGAGCGCCGAAACAGCTGGATATATTTCGTTGACAACTCGTCGCATTACTTCATCGAAAGCTTCCGATCGGAAGTCGCAGATCGCGTTGACTAATTTCTTCACTTCGACATTTCCCTGATAGTCACCTGAGCTCATGGCCACTTTAAGAGTCTCTGTCGCATTAGATTGAATGTCAGCGACAGTTTGATTCAGCACTGCCTGCGCCTTGGTCCACATAACAGAAGAGCTACCATCCAGCAGCAGCATTTGGCTTTCTAAAGCTCTGCCCACATCAATCATTTGGTGAGGATCAAGATTTCCATTTGTCCGCATCTCATTTCGCAATGCGATAAGAACATTACAGACAAGATCACTTGTTGGCATTGACATGGCAAAATTCAAAAGCCTATGAGTGTTACCTTGATACTTCGCGTACAGGTCATGCACCACCATTATTTCCAAGGCTTTCATCTGCATGTCCAGTGTATTGTAGTAATTGTTGAATTTTGTGATTTCGCTGCCGTGCTTGTCAATCGAAGCGGAATTCTGCCGAAATTCGTCAGCGACTTGTTGATTGAGATTCTGAAACTGATTCTCGAGCGTCGACAGTCGCAACTTGAGATATTGCAAGCCTTCACCGGATTCCAGAGCCGCTTTAATATCCACGATTTCAGTTTGAATGGTATGAAGGTGATTGTGAATTCCATTCATTCCTTGGTCACTGTTGGACGCTGGTTTCTCGAAGGATCCTGCAATATTCACTGCTAATGTCGAACCTGAACTAATAGTGGATTGAAATATTAACAGGATGCAAATTTGCCAAAAACACACCATTGCTATAGTGAACGATACTGCTTCCGCAGCTAGGAGATCCCAACTGAAGCCAAATGTAGCAAATGTTTATCGAAACAAGCTCGGCGTACTATACACGGGCAGGCTCAAAAGTATTCGGACTAGAGGTACTAATTGAATTCTACTTAGATGTAGCTTTAAGCTAAACATTTAGAATGTCAAATGAATTTTTACGTTAGTCGCTTTTAAAATAAATTACATTGACTATCTTACTATGCAAAAAATGTAACCAATTATCCAATTATTGGCTCAAATAAAAAGTTTCAGTTATCGGTAAAACTGAATCACCTTCTTTTCACGCCACTTGTTTAACCGTAAATAAAAAGTTGGATTGTACCACACGTATAAAATAAAATATTTTTCGAGTTCTGATTTTTGTCTGCATTTTATTGCACATGAACCAATTTCTCCAGACACACTGTAAAAATATACAAAGTTGTGAAATGATATATAATTACTGAAATTACTGAATGTAACTTAAGTATGCATAGTAACTGAATTGAAGTATAAGAAGAGCGTTATCAGTGGATTTCAAGAATTTGCTTGAGAGAAATATATTATAAAGGCGTTATCTATAACTGCAGGAACGTGGCAAACAAAAAACATAAAGTTTCCGGCTTGAGTTGGGTTTTCCATTAAAATTTCAGTTGGGAGTTTATTTCTGAGTAAGACAATGCGTTGTTCGGAGCACATTAAATTTCTCACACTTATTACTATTTTTAAATGAGGCAGAGTCGGGCTAGGGTCTAGCACCTCCCTTTTTTGTCGCCGCTTTAATTTAGCATGCATACCAGGTATTAAATTCAGCTTCTAATTCTACTAAGTCTATTTGCAAATATCCCTCAAAATTTGCTAAACAATTTATGCAATTCTGCTGGTATGTGAGAACATGAGTGGCTCAATTTCCTGTTGGGAAACTCATCGTGGCTTACTCTTGCGGCCTCAGAATTGTCCTCTGTTGAACTGGGTCCGCCTTTCTCTATTTCACAACTGGATCTAAAATTGACAGCAAATCTAGACATCCATTCCATTGCCATCCTGGAACTTTTATCTTGTCGATTCGTTTTGTTAAATTACTATTAACTTCGCGACGTTACGTGTCCAGTGAAAAGAAAGGTTAGAAACGAAAATGTCGCTTTTGTACTATTTCAATAAGCTTTTATTTTTGGGGCTTATTATGATATTGGTAAAAGCGAACAACATACATTTCTAGTGCTGTCCGTTTCAAAACTTTTGTTAACAGTTTAGGTACATCAAAAATAAGATATAGTTACCGCTATAAATAAAGCAGTAATGAATTTGCTCCTTCCGTGAATTCTTAAACAAATTGTTTTCTCCTAGACCCCATTTACTTATTCACGTTCTCATATTCTGTTCCTCTTCTTAAATAAGAAATAACATACGAAAATATTTTTTTTATTTTTAAAAAACAATAAGGTCTTCCGCACACGATGCATGTATAAGACATTTATGACATTTGTGACTAAAAAAAACAGTTTACATACTGTTCTACGTATTTTAATGACGAGCCACACATGACTCAAGGAGTGTGTTCAGCACGAATACGACATTTGCCGGCAACACAGCTTCCGTGACGCGTAAATTATTAAATCAGTTCGCTAAAAAATGTCGCAATTTGTATTCCACATCTCTACGACAAAATGTTTGCAACTTGCTTTCTGCATTTTGTGTTGAATCGTGTGCGGTCGGCCTTAAACTTTATTTAATGTAGCAAAATATGAAATCTATCTCCCTGGTTGTAATTAGATATGATATACAGTTTCCTCAAGTCCCACCAAATTGACCACGAATTAATAACCATACAAATACACAGATCCTTGCAAACAGACACCTTAAAATTAAACATTGGCCACAGCAACCAAGTCCATTGACGAGCTCATCAGCGAATTGAGTTTCAGCTTCAGACACACCCAGTACAGGAGTGATCCCAAAATAACAAATTTGCAAAATCGGTCAAGAACATACAAACTGAAAGATAATACGACTTTAATCAAAACAAAACATCAATGCAAACCCATCATTTGGCTTACAATTTCATCTGAGTCCTTGATCGTGGCAGTGATGAGGCTGGTTCCTTAAGAACATACATTCTTCCACCTAAAAAGCTATCCTTCATGTACTCCAATTCATCCACATCATCAGTGTTCATTTTGAATCTGCAATAATGTTAGCACTGTGTTAACAAAACAAAGAAATTGTCCATCTCATCATACATCGCTTGGTCTTTTCCAGTTAGACCATTAAATGCCCTCATAAAGTTGTCCGACTTAAAGACCCACTGTCGTGTTGTAAAGAATTGCAGCACATCCAACCCGATTGCGATTTTAGTCTGAACGCGTACCATGCTGTAGCAAGGCAAAAATAATTTAATTAGTTTTGACACATGGCCAGAAGGAAAATAAAAAAACAAACAACCATACAATCTCTTCTGGCCGATAATCAAGAGTATGAAGTCGATCAGATAAGCCGGCAACCACATGAAGAAAACCGAACAAAACCAGTGGTACAGCTTGTTCGTTGTTATGCTACCATCAGGATACCATAGGCCCATCTCTAAGGGGTACTCATTACCCAACTTTCGACTTATATCCATAATCCACTTCCAGGTTTTCTTTTTATCTTCGGAACAAGTTAAGTTGAACACCGGCACTCGTTCTGGTCTAGATTGGGCGACAGAGACAAAATAAAATAAAATAAAACGTAAACATAATAAAAGAAAAATAATTGTTGCTGAAAGAGCTAAGTGTGGTACACATAAGGGAAGCCATAAAAACGAAGAGCATTCTTAAGTGACGTTTATTGGAGAAAGCGGAATGTGAAGACGTTTTTATTGAATGAGGTCGGGCGAGTTTGCAAGTTGCAACACATGAAATGCAAAACTGACAGTGCGCCGTACTAATAACAAATTTTAATATCGATTTTCAATTCATGGAAGCTCACAATTGCGAAATTAAGTCCAAAGTCGACTAAAATAAGAGTCGAAACTAAAAGGTCCAGTAACTTAGATGGTCGCCCCGAATGGCATTGGATCTTTTGTCAAATAACATATTTTCAGGTTACAGAAGAGGGAAAATTAATTGCATAATCACTTGTCGTTACTCCACCTGTCATCCTTGTTTTCATGCAATATCGCACGTTTGTGCCGATCTATCTCTTTCTCGCGGTGACTTTTGATTAATGGTTAAATGTGTATTGTCTAATGTCTACCTCATCATCGTACTTATCTCATTAATCAAGCTGTGTATGCGCTTGCGTTTTGCCACACCAGAGTCAGACATTGAAAATGTACACAAATTGCTTGCCGAATGAATGCACGATTCCGCATGAACGAATTCCATTTACAAGTTGTTTTTGTGGAACCTTTTTTTGGTTTCGTTATGTGTCTTCCGGCGGCAACTAACCCGATTTGAGGCACAGAATCGAGAAAAAGAATTCTTATGAACAAGTTGTTTTATTTTGTGCGATGTTAGCCCTATTTCTGTATATGCACGTCGCATTTTCTTCTGCGCATTTACAATTTGATAGAAACTTTCCCGATTTCGCAGTTTGCATGTTTTTATCCGATTGGACCTACAAATATGGTAATATTTTTATTTTATATTTTATTTAAATTAATTCTATTGACATTCTAGAGCAATAATTGTCCATTAAGTCACTTTCGGAACATGCGACTGTTTTTTTTTTTGTTGCAACTGTCACATTTTATGTGCACGGATATGACTTTTTCCGTGTGGCGTTTTAATTTTTCATAATTTCCGGTTCCTCTATCTGTCAAATCCTAATAATTTTTGATCATTTATTTTAAAATGTAGATAACTTTCAACTCCGCTGGTGTTTTCGCTACCTTCTTTTGAACTTAGAAACACAGTATGAATGGGTTTTTGTGAATGTAAAACTCTATAAATTTCACAAAGAATGATTGGCTAGACCTTTGACTGCAAACTAAGCCATTGGACTAAAATTTGTTATTGGTATCGCGCATTGGCTTCTGGTGATCGAGAAAGCTCTTTGACACTCAGAACTTTAATTTACAACAAAGTTCGTTAAGAAGTTAGATTATGCGGCCATTTAGAAAGCGAACATTCTATCTCTTTCTTCAATACAGATTAAAGAAAACCTTACTTTCCACAGAAGACATCTGATATGATATTTGTTATCAATCAGTTCGGAAGTAGTCTGTCGATTTCACTAAAGCAACCAACAATCCCCGCGTGTTAATGAAGGCTGCGTAAAAGTCTTCAACTGATTGCACATCATTTACGTCCAATTTGTACATGCTTACGGACGTCTGCTAGCTAAATAACTTGTGCACCTATATTTATTAATACGCGAATCAATTTATTCACACCCTGTCTACAGTTAGAGTTACTCACTTCTTTTCCAGCTGTGCATAATGGAACGGCAAAACGATCAGACCATTTATCGCTATATCGACCGCGATAATCTCACACTTGAGCTCTCCGTTGCATAAAATCGAACGTATAACACCTTTGCCTGCGCCAATCATTACTCCGGTCGGTCCATTCATGCTATCCACCCATCCGGGGAGCGGTTCAGCATAGGCTGGGGTCACTATAAATAAATACATTCCAACCGAGACAAATGTTTATTTATTAAATTTACAAACAAATATTAACTGGTTTTCACGGTGCGAACGTTTTCCTAAAGATAGTGCGGTTGCACTTTTCGCACACACGCACAAACAAACACTCAGACGCTTTTGGGTCCATACCACGCCGCCGAAGTGAGTCAAGGCCGTTAACCAAAAATAAACACAATTTGCTTAATTTGAGCGAAGATACTTATAATGACAAGTAAATTTGTTCATTTATCGATTGGTTATTTATTTACAGTTCCGCTCAAAAGAAAATACACACACACCATATACATATAAAAATTGTATCTTAAATCTACTGTGGTTTTCCATTGGGAAAAAAAATCAATCTTTTTTTTTATCTAAATCACTTTTCGTACTCCATTAGGAACAAAATCAATCTTTTTTTTGATTCGGATCACTTTTCGCAGATCTCGATATTTTTTCAGCACAGCGTCTGTTTTACGTCATTTTAAGAAGTTTGTTTTAAAACAAAATGTGCAATTTATGTATTTCTTTATTTTGTCATGGAAATAATTTTGGAGGAATTATTATCTTCATTGCCTTCTTCATCATCTGGAAACTACGAATCACCGAAACTACTCTATTTGTAACTACAACAGGGAAAACATTTTTCAAGACGATTTCCATAGTAGATTTTTCCAAAAACCAATGCAATTTGAACAGCTGATATTGCTGTCAAATAACGCACTAATCCATTCACAAAAGCAGATCAATTTCCATTCCATGAGCCGCGTAAAATCTGAGGTCTGAAAAAAATATCTGGTGGTCCCAATGGAAAAGGAGATAAGTTTAAATATAAAAGGTGCCGAATTTTAGTCAAACATTGCTGCCAAAATTCCCGTTGTAGAGAGGAACCAATAGAGCAGGCCTGAGACGATGAGTGTCTTGCAGATCCGGTCCACATAGTACATTCTGTGGAAAAAAACACGATGAGCGTGATTGTAATTATTCAAATTGAGTCGTAGCTTACATGCGAAGGTGTATCCTTGCTCTTGGAAGACTATCAATCGACTCCTTGAGCAGATAAAGACGTGCGCCCTTGGCGCATCTTACCAATATTTCATCGTCGTTCACTTCGGTGTTCATGTCCATGTTGAAACTGAAAAGCGATATTAAAATTGCAAATAGTTTGCAAACTTGAAGGGACTCTAAATATATACATCTCCCTGTCTTTTTGCTCCAGATGCTCCCAAAGCGCTGCATATCTTTGTGACTTAAACGTCCATGGGGTCAAGGTGAAGAATTCCAAAACGCTCATCCCTGTGGCGATCTTCTTTTGTACCCGGACCATGCTGTAAAAATATACAAAAATGTAGACTAATGTCGGCATTGGTAAGTTACCCTCCCTACAATCTCTTTTGTTGGAAAATCAGTAACAAAAAGTCAATAAAGTAAGCTGGCAACCACTGGAACAGCAGCACATTCAAGGCATTGTAGAATCTATTGGTTGTGATACAGGGATCGGGATACCATAGGCCCATGTTCAGCGGATACTCCAGCGCAATGCGTTTGCTCTTTTCAATGACGTAGCCCCATGAAACCTTTCGCTGTTCGGCATTTGTTATGTTGTACACTGGAATTTGGCTAGGTCTGTAACAAAGTTGATTAGTGATAATTGGAAACAGATTTCTAGAGGCAAACCTTGTCTTTTCTTTATTAAATTCGTAGGCAATAACAATCAGCCCGTTGATGGCATAATCCACTGGGATAACCTCAGACAGGTTATTTTTGTTTATCAAAATAGAGCGGATGACACCTTTACCGGCACCAACTATAAGTCCTGTGGGTCCGTTCAGATTGTCAACCCATCCGGGGAGTGGCTCGAATATTGCTGGTGATACTGTTTTTGACGAGCACAATTTTTCAACTTAAATTCACTGTTGGACCAAAAGCTATTAAACTTTACCATGACCGCGAAGCCTTATGAGGTTTTTAAAGTGAATTGGTTATTATTATAAAGAGTTTTTTGTTTGTGTTAGGAAAAGTGTGCGAGTGTTAGTGTAATGTGGTGCTTATTTTATAAGAATTGAAATTTTGTGTCAGGTTTTTGTATTATATTTAAAAAAAAAAAATAAATTTTTAAAAAGGATATCTATGTACAACTATTCAGTCGAAAATTATGTTAGCTGTATAATAACCGAATACCAAATAAGATTCAATCTGTATCTACTTTTGTGTCCTTCCAGACTACTTCCTGTTTGGTTTTAAATACAATAGAAATGAATAGACTTATAGGGAGTTCCTTCAGATGCGTGCATACTTCTCAGCACTAGTGTACCAAATATAGACTCAAAGTTCGAGGCTGTCGTTGTAGGTTATGTGCTTTACTTAATAAGAACCGCACTTTTTTGAGCCAAGTGCGTTAAGGACTGGAGAGAGCTTACGGACTATTTTGCACTTGAAATAGAACACACAACACTGTTTTCTTCACATATTTTTGTCAACAGAAATTGTATTTTATTAATTAATTGGTTGTTTTTAGTGAATGAGAAAGATCCAGGCATCTTTATAAATATAGTTCATGGAAAAGGGAAGTTTTACATTTCCCCGTGGGAATTTACAAAGCAAAGGTTTTGTGGCACTGGCTTCAACTTGGTAGTACACTATTTACGAATGCAATTTAATATTTGACTCATCGAGATAAAAAGTAACTGCTGCCACACTTTATTCGCTGCAAACTGTTGTGCTGTCAAAATCTAGTACATTCACCGAAAGCAAACAGTTTGAGCAGATTTGCAAGTTTCTTTGAAGTAGCCCTTCAAAACTCTAGCCGTACTAATTCAACTAGATTTATTTGCACACATATTGATCTTGAACGTTTAAATGAGATTTTAGGGTAACGGACTTTTACTAACGGCCAGATTATTCACTCACTTTAATCCGGGTTAAAGTTTACACCCTATTTAAATGAGTATAACCGAAAAACTAAACCCAAAACTAAATCCATAATATTCAGTCGTATAACCCGAACATAAACCCAGTTTTTTAAACTTGACAGCGATTTATCCGATTGGATTTGAACTGCACTTCGGAGACCAGTTTAAGTATTTAATTTGGGTTTAAACTCAACTTCATTATTTTGATATTTCTTCGCTTGCTAGACGAAAAATAAAAAAAAAATAAAAGTAGAAAAGTGAAATAGAAAATAAAAAAAATAGCAAGAAGCTAAAAAAAGGATTTCGTTCGTAAAATGGATGAAATGTTGATGTATTGGTCGTTAGAAGACGAAATTTTCGGAGACAGCCGCTCATCCTCGTAGTTGAATGTATTGAATGCACAAGCGGGCTTGCGTCGACGACTCGATGTGGTGGCCTCGGCTGAAAAAATGTCATTTTGGAGGAACGTCACAAAACAGATCAAATAAATTTCAAAGTGACAAGCAACAATAAATAAATGCATTTCTTTTTTGTAAAATTTCACATTACGTATAGGTTTAAAATGCATAAAAACGGTTTAAGGTGTTTCGAATCCAACTTTAACCCAGCGGGCTTAATGCATGTTTTTCAGTGAATAATTTGAACCTAGAATAAAATTTTCGGGCTTAAAACATGCGGCTTAATGGTCTGGTGTAAAATTAACTTAAACCTGAATTACACCCGGAGTGAATAATATGGCCGTACTCCAGTCACCCATACCCGTACTCAGTCAAGATATTTATGACTAGATTTATGTTACCTTTCCAGAAACATCAACTGAAAAAACTGTTCATGAACTCAATTCAGGCCAAACAAAATGCAGACATATGGCAGTGTCTGCTATCAGACTGAGTCAGATGTTAGATAGATTTTGAACACCCCCTCCCCATTCTCGCAAGTGGACGTTATTCTTGTCCCTTTTAAGCGAAGTACGCTGCTCGAACTAAACTCAATTTTATCTAGTCTCCAACTTTTCTCTCTAAACATCAGCTAAAGTCCTAGCTAAATTTTGACATAGAGTATGCCGTTGATTAGTGTCAGAGAAAACAGCTGTTCTCTGAAAAAACTTCCTTCAAAAATTTAATTCTCTTTTATAATAACTATTTCTGATTCTAGGTACTTCTCGTCCATGTAATAAATAAAAAAGGTCATCCTTGCCTACTTTTCCACAACAGAACAACAAATACACAATGATCTGTCACAATTTGGCTTGAGGAAATGTGCCGATCTATTAAATTTGACAGACACATGAAGTACATGCTCAAACAAAAGTTTGATTATTTAGCTCGAGCTGAGTACCACTTAGCTAAATGGCTTCGCTTAAGTTTAGCTCAGCTAAATTTTGGACAGAATTTTGTATGGGAGCGAAAATTTAGCTCGAGCAGCCTACTAAGCTTTAATTACAACTTGGTGTGGGATCTATTTTTGACAGTCTGATGCGCACAGGGAAAGCGGCTTTATTCCAGTTCGCTTTTCAAAAAATAGAAACATGTATTCAAATAAACTGCAGACCGATTTAGATTAGCTGTCAGATTAGTATTACTATCATTTTTTATGTTTGACAGTGGAGCAGAGTGGTCGGAAACAAATTTTAACTATTAGATGCTCCTAACACAATTTTTTTTAGACAAAAAATGTGCAGAATTCGATAAAAGTTACAAGTTACATTTTGACAAATGGCTACCGGTCAAACGGTTCTTCGAGCACCAATAATAAACGTTTACACGAAAAAAATGTTTGGAAACAGTTTCTTCGTTGTAGTCCTCTTGGAATGTATCCAAGCCTCAAAGCTTGGTTTTGTTTTGTAAAAAACTTAAAAATACGTTTATTTATCATAATCTTTTGTAACAAAACCCTTAATATTTTACTAAGTAAACACATTATATCTAGAAGAAACCTAAAGCTCGAGCTATATAGTACAAGATGAGCCCTGTTGCAATAACCTTGCAAGTGCGATCCAGAAAGTACATCCTAGGAGAAAGTAAAGTATTGTAGCTACACTCCGTGTTCGAATAATCGATTCTCTTACATCTTTAACTGTCTTCGAGCTTTTGGTAAAGTGTCAAGAGACTCCTTCAGCAAATACTGCCGTCCTCCCTTTATGCAAGATATCATATACTCTTCAGCGTCCTCAACGGCGTCCATGTTCATGTTAAATCTGAAGGTGTAAGGGCTCGGCGTATAAATAGATTTATGAACACAAATTTCAGAATTTGATCTCGGAAAGTCTTAGCATCTTTTAAGTATATTACACAAATCCAACTCTTTGCAGTTTCAAAAAAAAATTTTTTTTCTGAGATCAAATCCTGAAAACTCTGACATACATCAACTTGTCCCCCTCCGTCAAACTTTGCCACACATTTGCGAAATGTTCCGACCTAAAACTCCACTCACGAAGTGTGAAAAACTGCAGCACGTCGAGTCCGATTGAAATCCGATTTTGTACCCGTATCATGCTAAAATGGCAGACTTTTTTTGTAAGAAAACTCTGCTCGCTCGGAAAACCGTCACAATACTTACAATCTCTTCTGACCCAACAGCAACATCATAAAGTCGATCAAATATGCCGGCAACCAATGGAACAGCAACACATTGATGTTGTGGTGCAGCCTGTTTGTGGTGACACATCCATCCGGATACCAGAGCCCAGCTTCAACAGGATACTGGTAGCCAATCTTCTTGCTCAGCTGTATAACCTCTCCCCACTGCAGTTTCCTGTGCTCTGCACAGGTGATATTGTACACCGGGACGTTGGGAGGTCTACAAAAAATGACGTAAAACTAGTCGACCCTCACAAATCGCAAGACCATTTACTTGATATCGGCGATAGCAAATTCGTAAGCAATCGCTACAAGTCCATTGATGGCATAATCCACTGGAATGACCTCCGACTTGAAGCGGTCATCAATCAGCATCGAACGAATGACACCCTTCCCGGCACCTACCATCAGGCCCGTCGGTCCGTTCAGATTGTCCACCCATCCGGGAACAGGCTCATAGGCCGATGGCGATACTAGGACGCGCAAAAATCAGTTATAATCTCGTAATCAGATCACATTGGGTGTGGGTACTGTACCGCGTGCAAAACAACCTAAAAGTTCGGAATCATGCGAACCATGTGCGCCCATAGTTGTCGCGTATTAAACTTTAAGCTCAGCTTGGAAAGTAGGCGTGTTGGGATTGTTTATATTTTGAAAAACAGCAGACGTTTTTTTTCGTGCAGCAGGTGTCTTAAGGCGTTTTGTATTTTATCAGGAAAACAGCTGCAGCTGTGTGGAGCGTGCGGCGTGTTTTTTTTTTTTTTTTTAATTTACACTCACAGAAGGTATCATGCGAACTAAAAGCACTAACGTGTTTGTGTTTTTATATTTTTCTGTCACTTTTCACTGTAAAGCACTACGTTATGTTTCATGCAATTTGGCATAGTTTTGTTTTATTTTTGTTTTTTGTTTTTTTTTTGTCATTTTTATGTCGTCTGTTGTCTTTTGTTTCTTGTTTGTTATTGCTGTAGAGCAAGCACATTAGGCGATTAAGTAATTGCATGGAATATGCTTGTCAGGGGTGCAGGAGTGTCAAACTGATCGGAATATTGAAAGAGTAAACTTACCGTTATCATTGTGAAATGTGATGTTGTATTAATGGTGTCCACTCCTATTTAACTAAAACTTATACATAGGTACATAGTTTAGCAATTATGAGATTTCGCGTGAGCAACCTCATCGGACCCGTAAAAATTTATTAATTATAGGTACCTACTGTGTCATGGTTTTTATTTTATATTATTTTGTTGGCGGGCATGCATTTTTGTAAGTGGGAAACCCTTACCGACCAAGTACAGTAGTGTATGTGTGCGAAAAGCGTTTTATATTACATATTAATATTTTTGCAAGCAAAGCGGTTTAATTAGGTAAATAATTAGTAGAAAATATCCCAAATTGTTCAACAGCAAAAGATTTAATAAATATTTACAAATGAGCAGAGAAGTTTGTGTCAGAATTTTTCATTTGTGTCAAAAAAAAAATCATATTCACGACTATAATAATCGTTGTTCTTGGGTATAATTACTTAACCTAATAAAAGTAGCGAGAGATGGAAATGCAATTGTATATTACGGTTATTGATAACTTTAAAACATCTTGAATTATGCCACAAATTGCTTTCAGTTTATTTCTAATCCACCAATCACCAATCAGTACAACAGTCTTGCCTTGTATTACAGAGCTCAGCAGTCAATGCTGCCAAACCCGCTGTAAATCCTACCACTATTCTGCACATCAATCATAAAAACTCACAGTACTGAGTTATATACATATATATATATTGTATCCTTTACATTTTACGATTCCAGGAGATGGCCGATATATAATTTTCTGGTAAAAACTCAACTCGTTACATCTTATACTTTGAATGTCCTACAGTCACTACGCAGTTAACAGACATAATATATGGGAACGTGTTCTTAGGTTTTATAACGAATGAAAGAAGATATATGTTGCATGCTCAGGGGCGAGCAGAGTAGAATAAAACAAATATTTTAATTTAAACAAAATGATTTATTAATTGCCATTAAAAGCCTCATAGAAGAAAGCACGCTGGAAACTTTCTTGGCAGAGGCATGGTATTAATAATGACTACTACAACTTTTGAAATAGTTTCTAACAGCAACAAGTATAAATAATTTCTTGTTAATGCAGTCTATTCTATAAACATCCAAACTGACTAAAAAAATCATAATGCTTCCACGCAAGGAATTCTGCGCTGGTCCACTTAGTTTGTTCTGCTGTCATTGGCTTACAAAGTGCTACCAAATACCTATCACTGTTTTATAGTTTTCTAAACTAAGCTATTAATATTGATTACTATTATTATGTTCCAGTTTACATGGCTTTTCTTATCGGACCTTAGGAAAAATGCGAATAGTACAAACTTAATAGTTTATGCACCTTGAACTTTAATAATATGACATTTACTTGGTTTCCAGATCGATACTAAATAATATAATAAATTTCTTGAAAATGTGAGATATTTACAAGCCGTAATAAAATCTAAAGTCCAGATAAAATAAATGACTTCAACAATTACACCTCCGGCTAAATACAAGTTATGCGGACCTACAACCTATAACCGCTCTTTTACAAAGTGCTGTTATTATTACAGAAAACATTTTCACCTTCAATTATTACCTACATTATTTCAAAATACTAAATGCTGTAAATACTTGCATTTGCATCAGGCTTACTAGCTGATTAGATAATTAAATCGTGGAAAGCAAAAAAAAAACACGATTCCATTATGATCTGCCAACTTTGGCCTGGCCAGACAAACAATTCTCTAGGATCGCCAGTGGGGCCTACTCGCAGCAAACAACTTTCGTAAGACCAACATAGTCCACGACATAATTTAGCCAAAAACCCGCCAAGCAGGAAGACAAATAATACAGACACTATTTGCAAAGGAGAGATTAGAAAACGAATGCAATTTTTCTTCTCTAGGAAAAAGGAGAAAATCCAGTTTATCGACGATGGACAACAAGAAGAAAAAAGAAGGAAAAGTCACTCTGCCAAATCGTAGAGTGTTTTGAAACTTTATCCAAGTAGTCACACCACAAATAGTTGTGCAGGTGGTTTGAGATGTAGCGCGCGCACCGTTACGTAACGTAATAGTGGCTATATAGAATTCCAATCTCTGTCAATGGATGAATGCGTTGATATATTATTTCCAGGTCAACGTGCTACACAGCTGCAGACAATGTATAGTTTTCTGTAAATCGCCAGACACAGATGCAATTCTGACACAAACCGCAAGCAAATCATATAGCATATTTACATTGTTATCCACTTACCGATACTGGGTCTAGCGATAATCACCGGCAGAGTTGGGTAATGATCTCGGACCAATAGCTCAGCCAAGCGCTTCGAGTAAGTGTACGTATTGGGGTGTGGTTTCAACAGATCCGGTGTAATGCTGTCCAACGTTTTGACGTCCATCCATTCGGCGAGGCGCATAAGATCCTCGGGCTTGTGTTGAAATTCGTAGACCTTTTCGTACATAACCTCTTGGTCGCAATTGCAAAAGGCCGTGGACAGATGGACAAAGGCTTCCAGATTCGGCATTTGCTTTGCGATATCCAAGGCACGTTTGGTTCCACTGGTGTTCATGTCAATGGCGTCTTTTAAGTTGCCCTCGAGCTTAAGAGTGGCCGCCATATGGAAGACGATGTTAGTGTTGTCAACCACTTGTTTGAGGTTGTCACCACTAAGTCCAAGACCTGTAGAAGAGAAAGACACATTAAAGCAGGTTATTTTCAAAGTTAAACGTCAACTTACTGTCAAAGGTAACATCCCCCTGGACAATAGTGACCTTCTTGAGAACCTCTGGCTTTTCCTCCTTGATGCGTTGAAAGATCTGTAAGAAAAATACCGCTTATGGGAATAAGTTTCATCAAACCATTTCACTTGGTCTTACCGGTGTTCTGAACATCTCATCGAGCCGGGTTTCGGGAACCTTACCCCTCTTGGGGCGCATCATTATAATGACTTCCTTAAGGTCCGAGCATGAGTACAGAAGTTTCTCCAGTAGAACTTTGCCCATAAATCCCGAGGCACCGGTGATGAACACCGTCTTCCCCTTGTAGTACTCCTGGACGGGTGTAAGCTGCGCCATTGTTCGGTGCTGCAGGAGGAAAGGTATAGACAAGATAAATCTTATTACTAACATTCAATTAATCGGCGAGGTGATTTTTCAATTCTAGTGTCAAAGATTAATAAAACTTGTTGGACTCCGGGCTGTGTTTAACATCAGTTGAATTATCTCTCCGTCTCCATTTTTCGTGAGATCGGAGCTGGCGATATAACCAGAGGTGGAAAAATGAACGAACACGTTTACCTTCCCTACGAAAAGCAACCGAGATGGACTTGCAAATCGAGAGTGTAATTTAAAATACCACACTAACTAGTGAGGCATTGCCAAGAGGCATTTGAAATGTGGACTATGTAACTGTGACGCCTTACCATCCCACTACTTTACATGTTCAAGAACCGTGTATGGAAGTAATACAATTTTGGCATTGGAACTGGAATTACAATTTTTATGCATTGAGTGTTGAAGTCAAAGTGGTTTATTGGCAATCTAAACCGTAAAGAATGAATTCCGCACTATAAATATTAAATTTCATTAGTGCTTGAAGGGAGTACCTGTACTCGTATATGTATTCCCATCAAGTACGGATATGATGGGTATATAAAAGCGAAATGTCAAAACTAGGACTGCGGGAAAATCTGTAATGGCGTTCGAGAATTTTTATGTTGTTTTCGATTGGGCATCCTGAGATTGGCTCTCATATTTCAGATTTCGTGTGTCTTTATCGAACATAAAAACGTCACTTGCTCTTTGTAGTTGTCAAACTGAAACGCACTTGTATAAGTAAATCTTAAGCGAATCTGAGAAAAAATTCTGATTCGCAAAAGTCCTCTGAATCGGAAAAAGATAGTTTTTGTTCGTACCAATCGAATATAAAAAGTGACCTAGAGCAGAACAATTGCTCTGAGAGTGCCCAATCGAATACCACATGCAAAGCGAATTTCTTCATTTTTAGAACCTGACATATACCTAAAGGTGGTGTACAATTTCTCGAGAAGCTCTTATGGATGGTTTGGTTCGAGCTGAGTAAAGTCTTTCGCCCTCTTCCAAAAGATATTTTAATTGAATCCAAAGGTAGGTTCTGAACATCAAAGAAAAAACTTTGACTTCAAAATGACAGCTTTAAAGTTCAGAGTGGAAAATGTTTCTCCATCCATATCATCAGTTCTTTAGACGAATTTTTGCCCGCCAAAAATGACATCAAACTCAAACTATTTGTGCATAATATCAATTTTTTCGAACGTGAATGCAGCTTAATGAAACATAAACAATTTAATATATGGACTAAATTAAATATTGCCTAGCGCATCGAAGTAAATTAAGCTTCAAATAATCTCATAGAAATGAGTTCGTTTGCTCGTCTTTTGTTTTAATTTTGCGTTTTTCACCTATCCGTATGTAGGTCTTTGCCCCACTGACACTGTATATAAAATTATTGCATAAAAACAACACAGTATCTTGCTACATTCAAGGCTTTTATATTGCGCGATGAGCCATTGAACTGTGCATCACTATCACTATTCACGTGTGCATCAGCGTAAAATTGCGTTCTGTCTTGCTCTCCCATCCTAATGAATCGAATTAAATGGGCACTACCAAGTACCTAGCTTAATTGCAAAAATATTCTGTTACATGGGGAGACAGAAAATACGTTTATATAAATAATCCCTGTGTTGTTTATATGAGCAACATTACTTTGGGTGGAGGGTCTGCCTCGCAATCTGACTTTTAGCATCCACCTGTCAAGTTCAGCATGGCGTGACTTTTTCCCAAATCAATGACGATGTAGCAATATCTATATAGACAAAACGAAGATTTACTTTTCTTTAAACAAAAAAGGCGAAAAAAACCCCTCTCACACAACGAGTACCTACAGTTCGCAATCGCACAATGCTTAGGGCTTTTCCAGTTTTACTTGAAGTAAACATCGCCTTTGGATACTTGACTTGAAGTCACCAGCAAAACAATAACTTTGAGGCACTTTTGCCGTGGCTAAAGGGTCATCAAAGATCGGACTTAATGGCAGTTTGCAGATTTCAGATTTCACATTGGCACCGAAGTAGGTAAGTCTCATGCGCATGGCGTTAACAAGGCTTTATTGTGTTCGGACAGCATTGTAATGCAGAAATTTCGTAATAAATGCAAGCCCAACTAATCATCCTGCTGAACAACAAGGTATTCGATTTTGAAAAGTATTTTTATTTCCCTTAGACCGGGGGCAATACTACGCCTACCTACTTCACTATAGTTGCATAAGTTTGACGCGAACACAATCTAATGTCTGACAGTGGTTTTCAGAGTTGAAAGATGGCTCAACACAAACGTGGCGCGCAGTAGCAAATACATTTACAACCAATACCAAGGTAGCGTTGCTGCAATTTTCCGGGAAATAGCTTTATGCCATTTAATTCAATAATGAAAAGTATATTTTTTTTCCGTAGACAAAGCAAACGGCAAGCTAATCTAGGCAATTCGGTATAATGAAGATTGTTGACTCGTATACTTGACTACGATGGTGGCAGTGCGCCTTATTAATGAGCGTCATGTTTTTGTGTCTGATAGCCGCAAAATTGTAAATAATAAAATATAAACGCTGGCATTTCGAACGAGGTGCTAGTTATGCTTATGCGATGAAATTAATCATTTCGTTGTTAAAAGGGATGGGTAGTGTTTGCAATAATGCGGTTTTATGAAGTGTTGCTTGAATTAGGTATGCCACTTGCAAGACATAGGTTAGAATTCGCAGGTAAAGTGGGGGAATATGCTGAGCGTAGGGTTCCGAATTTTATCCTTATTACAAATTTGATAAAAAAAAAATATTGACAAGGTCCTACCGCTCCATAAACGTCGACTGAAAATGCTGTTCAAGTGACCGCTCTAAAGTGGCCAATCAAAATATCAGACTTACTAAACTAGATACTTGAACGTTCCCCTTTTATTTGTAATTATTTATATCAGACAACAAAGCAAACAAAATTACAAGTGAATGCGAACGACCTGGCACATTTGGAAAACATTTATTTTCATCAAGATGGCGCTATTACATTAAGGTTAAAGTGACTTCACTGCATCGGCAAATTAAATGTACGTAGTCTAGAAAATCTACAAGCTTCGAATTGATTTCTCTATGGTTCATGAGACTCAAAAAGGAGACGTTCAAAATCTTAATGTAACCCATATTGTCAATTGTCCAGATTGAGTTGAATTTAGAGACAAACTCCCATTTTCAATTATGAAATTTTGCACAAAATACCATCGATTAATAACACAAAAATGGTTTCATTAGTTGCATAACTATTCACCACAAAACTTTCGCATTATAAAGTATTATTAAAAAAGAAATCTTTTAACCACATTCGTGAAGACCTTAACCCCACGCCAGGAATCACATCCACCTGCGATTGCCCAAAGATCTATTTTCTCTAAATATTTAGTAGAAAATAAATTAACTTAAACTATCTGTCATCTCTGCGGTTTTTATGCTTAAAAAATCATTTTAAATTTATTCAAACTTAAACCAAATTGTTGTCTTTTGCCTTTGTACATATGTAAATGCATTCATGGACGAAATAAATTGTTTGAATCGATGTGGTGTAGCAGAATTGGAAACCTTATTTGAGTGGTTGACTATCCAAACCTGACAGGAGACCATGTGATTGCAAAAATACCACAAAGCCCATGAGAATTTGTTTTCTAATAAATTTATTTGTTCATTTTTGGTCAGTCTTTGATGAGTTTAAAAAATTCGTTCGGTTCTTTTGACGATCCTATAGGGTATTTGATAAAAAAATCTATAAGCGACCAATCGTTGTCACACGAAGTAGAATCATCTTCAAAACGACATGACGCGACGTCTTTTGACCTTTTTCGCTAAAAACCTTGATTTTCGGAACAGATTTCGCCATTCAAAACGAAATTATGTAGATCTTTAAGAATTTTTAACTAATCGATCTTTTTTAATAACAGAATAAAAGTAAAAAGATGTTTGACTTTCGGCATTGAATTGATTCAATTGCGGTTAACCCTTAGCACTGAAATTAAACAAAATACATATTTGCAGTACTAAACGAATACGAAGTGCTGCAGCAGTAAAATGAAAGCAAATTATTATATACCTTTGCCCTTTTCCAATTAACCTGACCACCTTGATAGCTATATCTTACCAGCGTAGAAGTGTCAGGAAAGTGCACTAGTCAAATGACGTTCTTGATTTATTCCGAGTTTAAAAATATAAATAAAAAGCCGTCTACATTCGGAAACTTTGACCTTTGAGAAACCTTTCACAACAGTTGTTGTATTCTATAATGACTGTCAGACCCTTGAACACATTAAACACTGATATACTGCTCCCGAACGCAAACCTCTTCGCAAAATTCTTGTTTTGTAGGTAAGTGTAATTTGCAAATATTGACAGGTCAAAGCAAACGTTAAAAATGACAGAAACTATAGCAACCTTTCATTACCGAAATGCATGTGAGTGCGTTGAAGTATCTAGTTCAGTAAGTCTGACAGCTGCCGGACTAGATGTATCTCGGTTTTGATTGGCTTAAATCGGTCATATGAGCAGCTATTTCAGTTGACCTTAATGGAGGGTTAGTCGACGAATCTAGTCAAGAAATTCGTGACTGAGTATCAAGTTGACAGTTCGCATATGTGACTGACGTGGGAAATGTGACGTTTCCGACCAATCTAGTAGAGGCCATTCTAGTCGACTTAAGTCAACTAGATTTTTGAATGCGGTGCCGTGTAACTTTTGCTTTTACTACCCTTTATGGTAAATTTGACAATTAAAGTAGCATACTGCCCGTTTAATCAAGCACTTTTCAACGAGCGAGTGAGTTCCAAAATTAATCTGTTTCTTACAGTAACACCATATTCTCTTTAAGCTTCGGTGACCATCCGTTCATTATAATACCTGACAGTTTTTTATTTGAAGAACATATTCATTATGGATTATTTTGTATCCAAAAACATAAAAATGTAATGTATTTTATAAGTTGCTCATTATTTTTGTTCTATATTGCAAGAACTCTCGCATGTGGAAACCGGAACACATCACTTTCTGCATGCAAGTTGAAGATGTAAGCAAAACATTTATTTTATACTATAGATTTTTAACTTTATATATTTGCCAAGATATAATATTTTACAACACTTCTTTAGAAACAACACGGAAAACAGCTTGTAGGCAGTTTCTCTTAAGTTGTAATAGCTGACGGTCTATTTAGTACTGAGTTATATTGGCATGGTGAATGAACGAAAAGTATTTTCCTGAAATCATAGTTTGCACACAAATGCGCAGTTGATATTTATTGTAGTAAAAAATTCAACTTTTTCAATTGATATCAACAATGTAATGAAAAATGCAAAAATAAGCCCCAGAAAATCTGTTTTCTTTGACACTTCATTTGTTAAAATTGGTTGAGCGTGTGAACCGCAGAGGTCAAGTTACTACAGAAATAATAAAGAGGTGACTAGCGCACCTAACATTTGCCACACCGTAAAAATCTAGCTTGTAGGCAAGTTACTGAAATTCAGCAGAAATTGGTGGTCTCAGTATGGTTTGTCTATGTTCATACAGCTACCTAAATGTAAACCCTGAGGGTTGTCCCAAAAACCAGTTTAAAACATACAAGTTAAGCCCAAGTGTCCACTAGGGCATTAGTGAATCTTAGAAAATATTCCCAAACACTGAATTTGCCAAATTTTTTATCAGACTTGGTCGTTTATTTAGCACCATTTACGTACAAAATAAAAATATGATTCAAAAATCTCTACTTTAATAACACTGAAAAGTGTTCAATGATGTCATTTCGGAACAGTAAGAATGTAAATGCTTTTCATATTTAAAAAAAAAAAACCTTTTAATAGCGTAAAGCAAATTCGTAAAAATACGAATTATACAAAAAGACAATTTAATGTGGTATTTAATTGGATTTTGATTTCCGACTTCAAATTTCGCGTATTCCATCGAACGATATAATCCAAATAGTTTTGTTAATTGTTGGTATTCGCATGCTTCATTTTGTTTTCAATATATACATATATTCTTTCACAAATTTTATATTTTGAAATATATATATAAGCCTCTCTAGTTTAATAAAAAATAATAAAAAACAAGTGCACTCTATGTGTTTTTGGAATGCAAAAAGTGATTAAAACGTTTTTTTTTACTGTTCCGACTATTTCACCAAATAAAGGTCGATATGCATATAATTTTTGTATTCTGCGGCCTTTACCAGAAAAAGTCAAGTGCGTACATAATTAAATTTGAGAGCAATAGTACAAAAGGAAAAAAATATCGAATTATTTTTTTTAAATTTAACAACTGCATGTTTGCACATATTATTGTGCGAGTATGCATTTTACGTACCTACCAATTACACATTATAAATTATGCTAAACTTAAATATCCACGACTAAAAAAAAAAAAGAAGTTTTCCCTCAACTGTCTTAAAATATTTCAAAGTTTAAAGCATTTAATTCAACAAAAATAAGTGTATTTTCTTTTAAAAACACAAGCAAGTCTCTTTTAACAAAAGTGCAAAAACCGTCTTAGTTCATTTTTCTCTGATTAATATCATGAGATGGATTTCTACTAGATATTGACAAATGATTGTTTTATTAAAGTATTTGGCATTGTGACTAAATTATACCAGAAATTACATGTGATATCAACAATAAACTTTAAATCACTTAAACTGAACTGTGATGTGAACCACGTGGGCACGAAATATGCCGAACACAGTCGCCCACTTGAAATCCCACCGAAAAATGGCCGCCTAAGTATGCGTGCGGCCGCAATGGCTCTCGATAGGTAATCCTGTGCCAGGTAGGCAGCATCTAGGCAAATGTGCCGTATCTGCTCCCAGTTGACCGTCTAGTTTGGATCAACTTTGGTCAAATTCATAAACTCACATATCCTAGAAAAGAACCGAGCATGTGCGTGACTTCATGGATTTTTTCAATGGAAAGCTATATATCTCTGTAAGACCATTATCGTTGGTCCAATCCACATCTCATTTAAAAGCTGCTACTACTACTCATTCTACAAACACACACGCAATAATTTATTCGGCCGAAATATACTTCACATATGAATAAAAGGTGCTCTATCCGAAATATACTCGTATGGCCATGGCATTGGCCTTATTAAAGAACTTAACTTATATAAACAGTTAATGGTCAGTTTCCACAGTAACAGTTTTCATTTGCCTCTATACTCTTATTGTTGGCTAAGAAATGTAAACAAAAATGTCTTTGGAATTGAAACATATTGTTGCTACTTTGGCTTTTAATCTGATGATAATCTTATGCACAGGAATACACATAACAGGTTACCTCAAGCGCGCAATGAAACTTATTGAAAGAAACCTTCTGCGGAAACAAGCCAAAAACATATACAAGCATCATGTGGAAGTAAACGAGTGATAGCGATTCCATCCGTGGAAATATGCTAAATAGCTTATAAGCCGCCGCAATGCACGTTGTGGCACTCGTCAACATTCGAAGACGTTTCAACCTCCAGCCCACAGTAACTGTCACATTATTTTCTCTCGTTGACTGAAGTAAAATATTTAAAAAGTTATACATTTCAATTAAGAATTGTTGCAAACTCTATGCTAATATTATATACATTTGCATAAGGATCGTCAAATTATTATAAACGTTTCATCGCCGTTGGTCAATCGAATGCAAAAATACCACTTTAAGCATTATTTGTGTTCAAGTTTCGCGTGTTATGATTGAAAGAACGTGTTGTACAATATTCAATTCAAAATAATCGGAAATAGTTCTTGAACCTAAGCACTGTACTATGTAATTACAAATTCTAAGTGCAACACTTCAAGTCGAGGAGAAAGATCACTAGATCATTATGTATACTCAAGGCAGAGCTAGATATAATTTGTTTTCCATCGGGTGTCTTTGTGGAATCACTATATTAATACAGAAGCGGAATATACCTTTTTTTCTATTTGCTCCGTAATGAGTTATAAACACTTTTATTCACTTTACTTCTTGGCAAAGATACACTCAAGTGGGAGACCAATTAACGCGCACTGAGCTCGGTTTGGGTATAAATCTGCTTCGAAGCTAACACGACTGTGCGGTCCGCGAAGACGACTAAGTTGCGAGTTGAGCGGCTTCCGATTGAAGACTGAGGTTCGCAATCACTTGAACGTGCTGTTATGAGGCGGCTCTCCTACCAAGAGATGAAACTTAAAACTACCAAGTCTGGTTTTAGTTCGGAGCTAGTCGCGTCATATGCGAAACAGTGCTTAATTTGTCGCTGCATGATGGCAATCTGCATTGAGATACATGATTGTTAAATTCATTCCAATAAGTTTCATTTATTTATTTTCTTAAATATTGAATAGAAGACTGGGCACTTTTCGCTTTCGGTGAAGGCCGTTCATCGATTCCATATACCGTTTGTTGTATCAGCGTGACGATTTGATTGGGTAATAGGAAATTAAGTTATTCGCACGATGCGTGTTATGGCCGTTTAAATCCAAAACACTGATATTAGCCGTTGTAACGTTTTTGTAAAGAGATTTACATTATTTTGCAGCTCTGGTTTGAGCAATTGATTATCTGTCAATTAAGGCTTAATTGTGGTGCTGAAAGTTTTTTTCTTCGCTGACGTTTCCTTTCGAGCGGATATGTGTTGTTTACCGGGTATTTGATAATCGAATAAACCGGGCTTATTATTTAAAAAAGAAAATATGCGCACGATTAGTTGACACACTCACCGGAAATTGTGATAAGTCGGCGCAATTTAAAGCAATTCAGTGAATGGGGAGAAGTTAGATCTTACTTAGTCGACGGCTTTGACAGGTTAAAAAAGCGGAGACCAACAGTTGAAGAATTAAAAAAGCATTCGTCAAATTGAACCAAGCGAAAGGCTGAGGATAGGGGAGTGGCGCGCAGTTATGGTTTTTCTTGTAGTCAAATGGACTGTTGAAAATTTGCATATTTTTTTTAGAGAAAGTGTGTGACAAGTAGGTAAACTCGCATGCGATAAGCCAGTGACATTAGGCTCCATGAACTCTTTGAACTCAGCCACAAGACTGAACTCGTTGACTTCTGCTTGGATGTCAGATTGCGGAAAGCCTTCGAGAATACTTTCTTGAAACCTGAATCTAAGTTGAGTCGTCTTGCGTCAGCGACCAGAGCTTCTATTTTCTACTGGATTTTGAACGAGCATTTTACTCGATGCATTCCACAGACAAGAAGCCCCAAAGTAGCTGTTATAGTCAAAGCAAGTTTGTTGGTGCTCTTTTGCACACTATTAGCCATTTTAAATGCCATAACTTAAAGACGGCATACACTTCCATTAATCTTATTCGACCGACAACAGAGCCTAGCAGACAAACTACGAATAATGTACCAACATGTAAATGACAATAATTATTATCGCAACTCACTCAAGTCTTTCTCTTTATACACGTACTTTTGAATTTATGACATTTCCATTAGTCGTTATGGTATTTTATTCGATTAATACGATTGATGGGTCCTAAAATGCTCATTTCGAGAGCAAAGATGTCATGTGAGCGGTATTGCGCACACTGATGCATAAAATTACGCACAACTTACTGCAAATAGAACCCGATTCACCCGCTCCACATGAAGTTATAAGAACTGAACGGAAATGAACCGCGAACAATGGTATTTTGCGTAAGTCTTGCTTCAGTGTTTTGCAAAAGTTTTTTTTTTTTTGAAGACGAACAACTTTTCCTTGTGAATCGATGCGTTTAACCTGAAGTTACATTTTAATTGTTTAATTGCTCATGACATTTTGAGAGAAACTTACATTTCGGTGACAAAAAATCGAGTTAGACTTTTAAATATACAAAGCTATACTAATTGGTTACCTGCGTTTAATTGTACGGGATTGCTTTAGCAGCAGCCTTGAAAGTTAGTGCGAGTCTTTTTCGAAAATTATTATCCGTGTTAATGACCGATAGTGCGCGCTTCTGGTTGATGGGTATGAGAGCAGAACTCTGTAAATGCTTTAAGTAGATATATGTTGCGAAATGGAAGCCAATGAATGTGAGACAAGCTGAATAGTTTAAGTCACGAAGGGTGTAATGTAGTCATAGAAGTTGCTTGCGAACCGGGTCAAGGCAGGTATAGTAAGAGGTGTAGAATTCAATCAAATTTTGGTCATAATTTGATCGTGTCTAAGTTAAGGAACGAGGCAAATATCAAAGGTATTGTTCCAATACCCGATCATTTGTCCGTCCGAGTTCCAATATCCACATTGATATTCGATCGAATGCAAGCTTTAATTATATGCCTCAGTATCATACAAGTTGTGTGGAGTTTATAGCGTCTATAAGTCTTCTATTTACGTTTTTTAACATTCTTGCCAGTGCCTTTAAATTGCTAACCCTTTTCGCACCTTCGCCCCATGCGGCAGTGTCAAATGTGCTACCCATGGAGCAAAATTTATTAGTCTTAAAAATTTAATTAAAGTAGTGCTTGTAGTGCAGTCAGTCACTCAGTGACCTGTTTGTCTAACGATTTAGAAAATTAAGACCCAATGATGCCACTCAGTTCAAAACGTAATGTGTCCTTCTGAATTTCAGTTGCTTTAATTGCCCTTTTATAATTACAGTTTTTATCACAAGTTATATGTTGATCTTGATCAACAAAATTGTAATAAACAGCGTTGATGTTACTACCGCCAAAAGCAATCATTTGGGGAGATTATAAGAGTGATAAAACGCAATGGATATTTTCAAGAAAGTTGACAAACACATAGTGCCCTTAATTCTAGTTCTTTTCTCCAACTACCAAAGTTTCTCAAAAGAACAAAATCTATAAAAATAATATTGGCATAGTCAACTTAAAAT
Organism: Cheilosia vulpina; assembly: GCA_916610125.1. Taxonomy (NCBI): domain Eukaryota; kingdom Metazoa; phylum Arthropoda; class Insecta; order Diptera; family Syrphidae; genus Cheilosia; species Cheilosia vulpina. Next base: position 48,925,776 of record OU744279.1, read on the forward strand.
GCATCTGTCTGTTTAATTTAATTTTTTTACATAATTAGCGGTCGGAAATCCTTATTTAATAACATTATTACTAACCGTAGAGCAGCGTGTATGTATTATCAGATTCATCCGAAATTATCAAACCAGCTTTGACTTTAATTACTTATTTTTCACTAGCGAAAAAAATGATGTGGTGGATAGAGAATTAACTCATTACCTATAGTTATGATCCGTGTGTTCATTAGCCAATTACCACTGTAAAGAATGCTTATAGCAACAATAAAACGAAGAATAGAAGTAATAGCTACTGCATTGAATGTCAGTATAATCTAGTTAAATAAATTTAGTATAATCTATTTATAAAACAAAACAAAAATATGAAGATATTGTTTTCACACTTATTTATTCTTGAAACTGAGATTTCGTTAATTCGGCAAACTAAATACTCAATCCAGATTAGTTGTTATATCAACATCAATTATATTCCAACTTTTGTTTCCTATTTTTTTAAGTTATGTGTTTATTCATGTGGTTGTTTCTTCTTTTACTTTTTGATTGGATTCCCAAATATTCTCAAAAACGTCCTAAGTACAGCATTCGTGCAGTTAGTCACTTCACTGACGAAACATTCAATAGGTGGCAAAAATAACTGTCAGTGTCATTTAAAAAAAGAAAGGGACCATTTTATAACCGATTCGAAATTTCCAACTTGTCATGCAATTAAGTTGGCTGTCATTGACAGTAAGCGCTTTTAATCAATTTGATATAAGTATGCTTTGCGTAATTTCCACAGCATTTATGAATACATTAAAGTTTATTTATGCAAAGTTTTCTTTGTCCTACATTTTACACTTTATTTATAATTTCTTCATGCTCAATTCGAACTCTCGCCGCTAGGTTGTTCTCAACTGAACACACCCATTAAGCATCATATTTTCACTCGCTACTTTCTACATCGCTCGTTATGGAACTTCCCTCCGGCGAACAGCAACTATAACGAACAACGTATATACACTTCTCATCTCTTTTTCGCTTTCAGACATTTTTGAAAAGGTCGCAAGTGGCAAATCCCTGTCGTCAAAGATCCGCATGTTAATTCTGCGGAGAGTTTTTTTTAATTGAAATTCCATACAGGAAAATTACATAGAAACTTCCTCGTTTATAAGAAAAACCCATCATAGCTCAAACCATGGCCGATTTAGATGATTTTTTTGCCAAGAAAGATCGCAAGAAGTCCAAAGGAAAGAAATTCATCACAGCCGATGAGTTGGTCAAGAATTTAGAAGACACGTCAAAACGCGAGCCACCAAAGCCGAAAAAGGAACCAGCAGCTCCGGTAGTTGCTGTTGCTCCCGCACCTATTGTTAGCAGCGTGGCAAACGATACTAATGACAATGTTGCTGAAGAGGTAAGTTACAAAGCATTTTGTATATGGCGTGGAATATGTAAATATATCTTCCAAAGGGCACCAACAACGAGGAGGAGTGGAAAGAGATTGAGGTTGAAGAGCGCAAGGATTACAGTGGACTAAAAATTGGCCAGCTCACCATTAACGACGATGACCAGAATCAACAGAATTATGTAGATAATGATGTTAACGATGATGACGAGGTTGAAAGCATCGAAACCAGTCAGATGTTTGATTCAAAGGGCCTTGGACCCTGGAAGAAAGTCATTCCGGCTGACGAGGTTACACAGATTCCAATGGAGATAGAGAAGCCGTCTTCCAACAAAATGTACATCAGTCCGGCACTTCGAAATAGTGTAAGTATGATGGCCTTCTTTTGTGTTGCATAAGCTTGGGTGAGGTTTTCCCGGACTTATTACTATTACTTGAAACATCTTACTAAACGCATTAAAATCTGTTAAATTTATTGTTATTTAGTTAGTAGTTAAAAGATTAAGAAGTACTATGGTCCTGGCAAAAAGCGGGTAGGTATTCAAAAAGCGTTCGTAAATTAGTTTTATTAATGCAGCTGACTCATTTAATTTGTTTACTGTACATAAATATTTCTTGCAAACAAGACGGCCTTCTACTGATCCTAACAACACTAGTTTAACTTGCACTCTTCGTACTACTTCAAGTACAACTGTCCATGCATAGATTTATGTTGTCCCTTGCATGTAGCTATTTTGTCTCTTTCATTAATCCCGCGCAATTAGGCTGTAGGACCAACAGTACACAATTTCAATGTACTTAATTTTTCAAACATTTTTTACAAAATGAATGGTTGCGACCATCGTGCTTCACTTATTGCTCAGTCCAGTTATCAACCGTATGTATTCTTGCAATGTCTGAAGTGTTCTATTAATTAACTTGAGCGTTGATTTATTCCTTTCGAATACCCCATCATTGTTATATCCTTTTAAAAAACATGCCCGCCTCGTCGAACAAACCACACTACTCCCCTTTATTCATTCCAACTAAATTTAAACGACATCTCTTCATTAAGCAATTTCGTATTCTTGTCTCTTACGCAGCAAAATGTATCAGCACTGCGCATGAATAAACTACGCAAAGGCACCGCACCAGACATTACCAACGAAGACTATTTCCCTACACTGGGCGCTGCCCGGCCCGAGGAGCAGAAGAAAAAGAAGAACGAACCCGCATTTGAAGAAGTCCGCCATGGAGGTCGCGTGCAGCGGGTTCAAGAACAGATTACAGCGCCTGTGTCGGTAGCGAATCGTTTCAAATCGCTGGAAGACGATGACAGCTAGACTACCGAGATAGTGCGCAACTCCACAACTCACAACTAAAATCTAAAACTGCTAATATTTTTCAAATTGTGTTTCGAGAGAGCAAAATACAAAACAAAAAAAAAACAGAAAAACCAACCGAAAAATAATATCTAAAGGCTGTGGTGCCGCTCCGCTGCTTTTGTGCTCCTTCTATTTCCCGTACTACCTTTGGCTCCATTTGTGTTTGTTTCCATTTATGATCTGTTCTCAGATTCCTTGCTGCTGCTTCCCGAGATTACAGTTGTTGCCAGCGTGTGTTGTTTACACATATATATTTTTTTTGTTTTACTTTTGTAGAATTGCAATTTACGAATTTGTTTAATATTTTTTATTTTTGTTGCTATATTATTCAACGCGCCTGCTTTGTATGCGTCGTACGCACGCCCGGCAAGCCAAGAAGGAAGGGTCCTATCATTTGTCCTATATACACATGCAATATATCGTTCGTTCAAAATAGATTTTAAATTAAATGAAAAGTACTAAATGTGAGATGATGATCAAATTAAAACAACAAAAAAAGAAAAAAAAAACAGTAAACACACAAAACCAACAAAACAAAAAGGAATATTATTTAAACATTTATTATACATTAAAATGATATTATGAAGTTCTTTGCTGGTTTTTACTACCGAGTGATTCTGTCAAAAGCAGAAGTGTTGGACAAGCATCAAGTTCCGAAATAGGAAAAACTAAAGTTCTATTTAATTCTGTATTATTTTATAATTTCTTAGATGCAGCTGGTGAGTATTGGCGGCGGTCAACTCCAAACCGACTTCTTGACAATGACACTCATTCGTGCATATCCTTAATGCATGACTCCTCACTGGAATAGAATATATTATAAGCTATTAAAAAGCAAGATCATCTATTGCTTTAATATGCTCATCACGTTGAGACCTTTCACAGTACGGCTGTTCCTTGGAATTTGTGTACGAGGTTAACAGTTTCTTTGACAGCATTGATTCGGGAAAATTTCTAATCAAATACAACCAGCATGGAACTATTGAACTGAAAACGTAATTAGTTAGTTGCACTGTTCCAAATGAAATGAAAGACGTACCCATCTCCCGTTTCAATTTCTTGAACCTCACGATCGTAGTAAACTGGATATTGTTCGAGTTCGTCTAGCTTAGCAAACATTGCTTTGTCTATTTCATAGACCTCACCATCGATGCGATTACCAGTTCCCTTTTTATTAAGCAAAAATGGAATGTTGTAACGTGTTCCTACAACAAGTGGAAATGTCTCCACAGTTTTACCAGTGGACATAAATTTCCCAATTCCATTTGTAGGATTTGTCAGCCAGTAATGATTCGGTTCGCCTCTTTTCAGAGTTCCGTAAACAAAGACTTTTATTAGATTGACTGAACACATATTGGTGAAAGTGGAAGATATTTGAAGAACTCTATTCTAGGTGGATATGATGAGTTCAATAAAATTTATTTCCTCGCAATAACAAAATATTTACAATGAACATCCCTTTCAAGCTCCTCTGAAGATCGGTAACTCGATTGCATGCAAACTAGCTGTATGATACTATTTTAAAATGCTATAGAAATAGGAGGTACATTTTTATTTCAAATGTGTTATTACTTCTCGCAGAAGTAAATGAAAAATTAAAACAAATAAACCCACTCGGATTTCGAATAGATATACCATTTGTCATTTTCTTATCAGTGACATGACAGCCCAGAAATGAACATACCAATTAGTGCTGCCAAATCCGTACGACTGGCGCGTAGGTTAGTTCGTGTAATATTTGAGTGCTTCCAGATCCGATTCAATATATTTTAAATCCAATCAGCCACTGAATGATTAGGTAATCATAGATTGCGCATCCCCTATTGAATAAAATTCCGGTAATTTTATGTTCCATTTCATTGGAATGTATATCAAACCACAAACTTAATACCTATGTACCTACTAAGCCTGTACCTGTAAGCGAATTAGAGATGGTTAGGTACCTACTTATAAAAAAAGTATCTTTTTCGAAATCCGTGTAGCTGTACCACACAAAAAGTTATATTTCAATAACGGATGTCAAATACCTATCTCTTATCATACCATTCACAGTACGCATATTCTGTGGAATTGCTAAAGAAAGTTAACATCTTTCTCGGAAGCATTGATTCGGTATAATTTCTAATCAGGTACATCCAACATTGAAGGATCGTACTAAAAGTTTAGTCATTTAGTCTCGAAATGGATAGAGAAATTAACATCAGCTTCTTACCCATTCTCTGAGATGATATCTTGAATTTCTCGATCATAATAATATGGATATTGTTCAACTTCATCTAATTTGTTGCACAGGTCTTTGTCTACTCCATAAATCTCACCATTTATGTGATTGCCAATTCCTTTCTATTAAGCAGCATCGGTTGATTGTAGTGAGTTCCTATTACAAGTGGATATAATTGTCTAATTTTGCCAACAGATATGAAAGTTGATATCCCATTGGTAGGATTTGTCAGCCAGTGGTACTTTGGCTGACCACGTTTTGGAATTCCGTAGACTAAAACTTGAATTAAATGCGATGAAGCTATACCGACAGAAGTAGATACAATATTACACTAAAACCTTCTTCCGATATGGACTAATTTTATCATTTATTTGGCAAATGCTACGCTTATCGGTTATTGATAAGAGCTCCCGTCTTTGGTGAAGACCTGATAGTGATATAACCGGTCAACAACTTCGTAAAAATATAGCTTCATTTCGATGCCAAAAAATTTAAGTTTTAACAAAATACAACCAATACGAACTTTGTATTGATTTTAGATATTGGCGCCTTAAAAAATTGCTGTGCGGTTGAAAAACATTTTTCTGACGGCTGGCACATATTTGATGTCCCCATTTATTGTTGTATCATTCGTTCAAGAAAAATGCAAATCTTAACAAAATAGTATTTTTTTTAATATTAATATTTACAACTTATTTTATTCCGCTTCAAAAAAATAAAATAAAAATCGAACAGAAACTCGTTATTTAATGATAAAAATGGAAAGTTCTAGTTTACCGAATAAATGCTTACTTTTATAAGAGGTTCAAATCGAACGAAAAAGCAGAAAACCCTCATCGTTTGGATGATCAATATCAGTACATTTGGTTCTGTTAAGCAGCCGTTTCTTTCAATGAATATGAAAGGTCTTCATTGGCCGGATGTTTGTGGGTACGCTGATTTCTTGTTACATATGGATGAGCAGCGCAGTTTTCATATGAGGATAGGAAGGGCAACGAGAGCAGTTTCTCTGGATACTTTTGCAGCAAATACACCCAGCATGGAACAGTACTAGAAGAAAAAAAGAAATATGTAATTTTTCAAGGCACAACTTTAGCGATCTTACCCTTCTCCAACGCCAATATTCATGTCCAGCATCTGTCGTGTGTAAATATCTTGACAGTCTTCGAAATTATCCAAGACCTCGAGCATTTTATTGTCAACTTCATAGATTTCACCTGAGACATAGTATCCAAGTCCTGGCTTGTTTAGAAGAAACGGAATGTTATAACGTGTTGCGATGACCAATGGCAATTTTTCCGTTGTCGTAGCTCGACACCAAAATTTCGCATATCCATTGCCATGGTTGCCTAGAATCGAATTGTTTGGCTGTCCATACTTCAAAGAGTTGCAAACGAAGAGCTTATGAAGAGCGGACGAGGCTTTCTGTAATTTAAAAAAAAAAAAACAACAAGATGTAGATCCCTTAGATGGAAGTTTTGTCAAATATCAATCAAAGCATAGCTATACGAACACGAAATCTACATGTAGAATAAACCGTGTCCTTAAATTAAGTTGAGTTTGATCGCTTTTTCAGAAAGTTGAAAAAAGGATTTATATATCCACATTAATGTACCGTTCCCGTAAAATGAGGCATTCAAAAATGTCGTTCAAAACTTTAACAGAAAAGGCAGTTTGAAACTTTTCTCCTCATTTCTTTGGACTAGTTTGTTATAACTTGACAGATGCCTAGGAAACATATCATTTGCAAATTATTAGGAAGTGACTCGGTACTATTAATTTGATTTAATTTACTTTTGATAGGTTCTCATTTGATTGATTACATACCTACACAAAGAAAAATGCACGTATTCATATTTGTGGTTGAAAGCGAGAAACCTTGAGTGAAACGAGTTCAAATCCATTTAAAAAATGCATTTTAACTAAATGACATCTAGGTACATACATTTAATCAGCCTCTGTAAATCGACCTTGCATTCTTCAAAAGACCGCTTCGCATTCCGTCATGACAATATTTGTTGACAATTGAAATTTTCCTGTAGATTGTTATTGTTTATCTTCGAAACTTGTTCCGAAATCTGTGACTCAGTGTCATTAAAGTGATAATAAATAAGTACACAACATATTACATAGTCGGTATGTACATTTAATATAAAATTAATGAGATGTTAAAAATCCAATAATACGACTGCATTATATCCGGCAAACGATCAACCTTACTAGCGAACCTCTCATTACAAGTAAATACATAGATGTATTGTATACACACATATCTCCATTGTCAATTCTCATACTATATCAATGTAGCCTTTGAGCGTTGAAAAGGATACCAAATTCTCACTATGCAGTATGAGGTATCATGAATGACAGTTGTGTCCTACTTAATAGCCAGTAAATATTGATACAAATGATGGATTCGTCTTCTTTGGATCTTGTTTTTTTTTGCAGTTATATTTATACTGCAATTTACTTGTTTTATTCATGTGTATTTTGTCAAATTATTTATAGACTTGCCAACGTGACGTACGAATACACGCCACACACTCACCGCCAAAGAGAAAACGAAAAACACGAATGATAAGCGATATGTGCACTTTTCTGACTTTTAACAACCAAACAAGTTTCTCCATTATCGGCATTTATGTACTTTTAAGTTCCCTAAATGCTAAATATAACAGAAAATGAAACGGGTTTGAATAACGACTACATGCATATCGAAAAAAAAACTGTCATTTCTGTTTTTAACTTTGCTTTGTTAAAAAAAGTTGCAATAACTTATATTTATCTATATGTATAGGCAAACAAAAATGTTAACACACAAAACCAGCAAAGCAGAACAAAATGAATAAAAAGAATGTTCGCTTCATCTTAAACAGACTACATTAGGCCTGTTTTTTTTAGCTTCGTTCTCAGCAAAGCAAAGTAAAGTAGGATTTTCAGCACGCAATTTCAACAACTACGCTCTACTTGACACTTAGAGACTCGCAGTTGTTATTGTCATTTGTGTGCTGACTTACTTTACTTTGCTTTGCTGAGAACGAAGCTCAAAAAAACACGGCTAATGTTGTCGTCAAACAAAAGGATAGGTCGCAACATGGATTTGTTTAGATAGTGGAAAAGTTATAAATAAATTTAATAAATTCTGGAAAAAAATACTCGTTTAATGGCAACAGCCATCCCTGTACCTCAGACTTTTTTCTATACCGCAATTTCGGATCGAATTTCTAAATTCTAACTAAATTTCTATTTTCTAGCAATAGCTTAAGTCACTTTCTGTCGAGGCTTAAGCATACATTCAGTTGCCATTTGAAACAAAAATTTGATATCCAAAACAAAAACGTGATGTGCTAAATGGAAACTCATTTTTTAAGGCCTTTTCATTTTCGTGAGTGCCTTGAATCTACTGGCAGCATAATTTGTTGACAGTTTACTTAGGACAATTTGCGCGAACCCTGACCTAGACCTAAACCCATTTGTAGATACAACAATTTCACTCTAAAACATCAAATTAAGGGAAACTACGTGTTTAACACTCTGGTCACATTCGATAGGTACAGTGGATAGAGACTTGCGTGAGTTGTAAGTAAACAGAACTCCCAGTAATTGTTTTTTTGACAGGTACCTACCTATAGCAAATGCCATGATATTGATATTTTATTATTTCGAGGATGTGTATTTACGGATGTGTTTATTGAATGTTCCTCTTAAGTAAGTATACAACTACAAACCTACACTGATGTGGAACGTATCCAATTTCTTAATCCACTAAATGGCGGTCATCCCAATACCGTATTAATTTAAGTGACTATTCAACAAGCATTTACATTCTATTTCATTTTAGTAATTTAAATCGTTTATTCATTTAAGAAATAAATCAGACAATACTATGAGTTTTATATGAAATAAATCATGAAGGACATGTATGCGCCCTTATAATTCCTACATATTGTAAATAAGTACAAGATTTAGAAATAAACTTATCCATGTTCTTAGTGACATGTAAAACAAAACCATGTATTACATAATTAACCGCTGCCAAAAATATCTACCTAAGTGCGCAATTATTTAGTTAGGTATTGTCAGAGAATAGTTGGAGAGATATGCCACCGCATTAATTCGGCGCGTTTTTCAACATAAAAATACCTCCCGCAGATACCTATTTACTCAATTTTATTGTCAGTGGTTATGGAATTGATAGAAATACAAGAAACGTTAGCCTTTCAATTTCACTGTGATTACCTTGAAAAGGAAATAAAAACTAACGAATGTGCAATACGTCAGCAGTTAAACCGCGATATATCTCCGCCATCTGACGTACAAGAAATCCAGATTTTTCTGCATATTAATGTGCCAATCGAAAAATCTTGCCCAACAGGGGAATATCGATGTATGTCGTATACGTACTGGAATGCAGTACCTACATAGGTACCTTACTCTTGTGATTAAATTGTGCAAATTAACTCTAAATTACCATGCAACAATGCTTGTGACATGATTGTGATGGGTAATTGGCTAGTTTGACAGTAGTTTTCTGGAACTTAATAAGAACCCCATCACGTAGGTGTAGATGATTATATAACAACGTGTTTTCTATATATACTCGCACGACAAATAGCCTGTGTTAAAATCGATAGCATCCACGAGCCAACAACCTGACAAAAATACCTGATAATGGATGAACCTGTATCAGCGACACATGGCGCGTAAATTTTCCACCTTAGACTAGACCCTTCTCCTAATTTTTCTCTTTCTTTTCCCACAACAAGAACGTGTCTACACCAAGCGGCATTTCTTCAGGGTTACCAACTATACACACAACCTTACATAACACAGTCTTTTTTGAAGCGCAGAGACCAACCCCCAGTCAAACACACCCTCTTCTTAATTTTCACTTTTTATATTTTTTAATATTCGTCGACGTGTAGGTGTGTATCTAATGAATGGTGCAGCAAAAACAGAAATGACTCGCAGAAAGCTCTTTGCACTTATCGGGCAAAGAAACGAGAGATGTTCCCATTATTGTTTTTAATTATATAATTAAATTGGAAATTCATTTTTATGCATGAAATACACTCATAGAAATCGAAAGCGAATAGGAAAATATAATGTTAATACTAACCCTGAGGTTGCACATGTTTTTTAATTTTTTTTTGTTAAATTGTTTCTTCGATTAAAAAATAGGATTAAGCACTTATAACTTAGTGTTTCCAGAAGTTTTTTGATATGTATTCCCGAATACGAGCAATTACATATATGAACTAGGGAAACCAAGCAAACCGACAGTACCGCAGGAGAGAAGAACTCCAACTGAATGTTGAAGAGAAAACTCGATAGCTGCTGAGTTTCATCCAACTTTTGTGTTGCCGGCAAATCCAATGAAGAACCAGGGGGACGCGTGGGGTGACCTCTCCAAAGACTGCGGGCACGCGTAGTGACGTAGTCAACCCAAAGTTATATATATAAAACACGTTTGGATTATTTTGTTGGTGGCTTGCATCGTGGTGGTGGTTCTTGTTATCATTATCATACAACTCTGCCAACGATTGATATTAGAAATAACTTTGGGAGAGTAGAGAGAGAAAGTTTAAAAAATTGTATCATTTCCTCAGACAAAACAAAAATATACTCTTGGCTTTGTATTTAAAACAATGTTAATAAGATTCAGAAAGAAGCCTGTAAACAGTGAGTAAGAGATTTCTTGTGACATGGGTAGGTGCACTATATTATGTAAAATAAGCCATAAATAAAGCATTTCTTATAGAATAGAATTTATTTCGTTACTAAAATTTACAAAAGCCGTACAATTTACAGTACAGAGATATGATATAGGAGTAAATTTATATCCTTCAGCTGAAATATTTTACATCTATTTAATACATATTGATTATTTTGAAGGAAAACAACGAAAAAAAAGCTCCATTTGACAAAAAAAAATAAAATAAAGCATTTTAGACTATTAAATTCGACTGTCTTAATCATGAGTTAACTTTTCTTCTTTATTGTGTGTCCTTTTACCATTGTGCGCTAAATTTGTTAGAATAAATTGAAATCTTACATATTTTCCAAATAAAAAATAAAATGTTGGCGGCCATTATAGATCTAACTTCATTTTTTTTTAACTTAGCTGTCATTTCAGCTTTGTATGTAAAAGGCAATATGGTGGTAACTACTTTGTGAAGGCTTTTCATTCAGCTCCACGTAAACCTTGGGTAAACCTACAATATAGTTCAACGTCAATACGTGAATTAAATAGTAAACAAAAACCGCTTTTATGTTTGTGAAAAATAAAACTGCCACAGGAATACCTATACCATATACCTAAATAAAATAGATGAAGTGTTAAATCGAATTCGGTAATAAAGCAAGCTGTTTAATAAAGTTCCGTTCAAATGAGTGACAGTAAGTTCTTCCAAATTTCTATCGAAAAAGGTGAACTATTAAGGAAATCGAAAAGTTTGGTAGCGAAATTGGCATTTTGTTTGCCATTGGATAAAAATAAATAGTTGGCGCAACAGGTCCGTAGGGACTCCTCACAACCATTCGTTTTGTGTAAGTTTTTAAATTTTGGGACGAATGGAAGGGATCTACAATTTTATGCTGAGTGCTAATAGAGAAGTTCTTTCATTACTGTTATACTCCCGGATGTTTTTCAGACGTTCGAGCGAGATAGCGCAGTGGAAAAAAAACTTAAGATGGAATTTGGAGTTTTTCCGGGAATCGAACCTGGGACCCCTCGCTTCAGATCAACACGCTAACCACTAAGCCACTGTGCCTAAAGTTTGCCATTGGATACAGGGTGACCGCTGAAGAGTTCTTGAAAGTCACAAGAAAAAGGACCAATGAGAAAGAATATTCTGCAAATTCAGTATTTTTCAACGATATTTAACAAGCATTGACTCACTAAACACTATGATAGGCAACTGCGTTGCATTTTAAAGGTTTTTATTTGGAACATCTTTGAAGCGCCTTCTCCAACTAAAAATATGGCAAAAAATTGTGTCAGGCTCTCAAAAATAGTTCCTAATTGATACTTTAGTCACACAACGGTCATGCTGATTGGATACCACTTGAAAAAAATAATAATAAACATCCCACGCTTCCAGTGTCGTGACAAGATTTTTCTCAATATTGGCAGGAGTTTTTTTTTTATATAAAAATCAAGTATAACGGTGGAATTCCAAACAATTAACTGAGGTACTCACATAATCTTGTGACGACATAACGTATAGACATAATCATTAAGCTAATGGCATATTAATCTATTTGTAAGGGCCTACTGATTTGATCGCCATAGTCCAGTCCATGGATCTGCGATTCAGTTATAAATCATGACTGTAAAATAGATACTTCAACTCACTGTTCACAAACCGTACGTAAATAGCTTCCAGAAAGTTCATTCCATCTCCTTTCAGCTCACACAAACGTAGAGGTTTAAAAACGTGAGTGAAAATTTCGAAACGGCTAGTGTTCACATTTGCTACGCATTTTGATATACCTAAAAGTGCAAATACGCATATGTATGTAAAGATATATATACACAAATAATTGCTATAGATATTCTTTGCCGGCATGCAAGCACGTAGACCATTGTGGTGGGTTGGTTCGGTTTTTTTGCCGAGTTCCGTGTGTGGATAAATATTTGCTAAATGTATAGTACTATTTTTGGAGGCCACGGCGTAAAGTTGGGAACCGGTTGTATCTACCGATTCGCTCCATTTCTGACATAAACACAATTTGTGTGCTAATCGTCCGATCATGAGGTTTTTATTTAAAAAAGGGGTGTGGCAAACGCTCAAATGGTATGGCTTGCTCCGATACACGATAAAAAAAAAAAACTGGTTCGTGGTTTGGCGCGCAATGCACTGGAAACGGCCTTTGATATAAGCTCAGTGTGACGATCTTCTGAAATACTTATATACGCATCAGCTGATCGGTAGTAGGTATTTTTTTATAGTTGCATTTTATCTCAAAACCATACAAGCGTTGCAAATATATTTTTTTGTGCAATTTATTGCAGCAAGTTTATAAATGAAAGCAGTTTTTCATAAGATACGCATTCAGACATAAATTGATATTTAACTGAGTTAGGTATACCTCTTTTGTAGATGGTAAGTCTCAGATATGAACAACCGCGTTGTGCTTCTTAAAGTACCTGCTTCGCATTTGCCGGCAGACTTAAGCTCATAGATCATGCCGCATGAGCGATAAGATAACAATATCAAAGAAATGGAAAACGCCTGAAAGATTAGATTAAAGGAATTAGTTGAGATTGGTGTTAAAGTAATTCGATTTCGATATGATACATATACAGGGTGGGCAAAATAACATTTTCTTTTTAATAATTAAAAATTAACAAAATGAATGCCGTGTATTATAATATCGGTCCTTCACGGTTCCCCACGAAAAAAAGTCCAAAGTAGACCCCTTAGATCCCAGATCCGAGGCGGCCAATTGACATCGCCAGAGCTCGTCCATGTCTTCGATTTCAGTATAAAAAAGTCAGTTTCCTTATTCCGCAATCCGCAGCAAACTGTTACTCTGTATGGATGCATACGCTTCTCAACACGACGGGGACTATGAGTTAAGAAGATCCACTGGCCCACCCTCTATATATTTCAAAAATGCGCGCTTTTGAGAATTTTTTTATCAATCGGCCTAATTGCATTTCATGGATCATAACATTATTCAGGGAATTATAATATTGTAAAGCGATTGTTAAGATTAAATCTGAATAAACTGGACAAAACTGTCGCAAGCAAACGCAAGATGTTCTTTTTTTTATAGCTTATACAAAAATGGAAATAGTTCTATTGGTTTAAAACGAATAAGCATAATTACTCAAAACATAAACAAAAAATCCAGGAACAATAGCAAAATAACACATTTTAAATCAAACTACTGGCAACAATTCTTGATTTTTGCATACGAAAACGATTGAAGTATCTAGTATCAGATATCCGATTGTAAACGCGTAAATTTGCACGAAATTTTTATTTGCAAATAGGTATTCTTTGTTTTGTTTATTGCAAATAACTGTAGCAATAACGTCGCCCTCACATATTTTGTTATATTTAACGTTTTGTACTATTAAGCGCAGTCATATGTCCCTCCTCTACTGTACTGAAAAAATCGGGAACATTCAAAGTTCTAGTCGATTGGACTTTTTCCCGTGAACGTAAAACTAGATTGGTCGGTATCGTTACCTTTACTTTGGCAGCGGATAGATTTGACAGCTACTCCCTCCTACATAAACGTCAACCAAAAAAAAAACTATTCCCATGATAAACCTAGGCCCGTTGTCAGATTTAATAAGACAGGACTTTAAACGACACCTTGTGCCAGTTGTCAGATTGCACGGGTAATTTAATACACTATAAATTTCTGTTTTTATTTTGGACAGAGTATCAGAAATCTGAACGCCGACCTTTTTTGAAGCACGAAACGTACTTTAGTAGGTATATAAATGAAATTAAATTTTAAATTTATTATATCAAAATGTTTGTTCGTTTCCTGGTTAAATAGATAGAAATTCTGTTCAATCCCTCAGACACACTACATATTATTATCTACCTCACTGCAACAAACCATACAGATGCAGGTAAACTACTCATTTCAATTTGATTCCAATATAAACAAATACGCCCCAAAGTAATAATAAATACAAACATACTAAATATAGATCATAATGCCGACGCATGTGCCATTCGTTAGCCAAAAACGCGACAGTCTTAGCGCCTGTCAATAAATAAATCATATTTTTATTTAAAACAGTAAAGAATTGTATAGATATATGACAATTAACTGTGCTGTGAAGACTTATTTATAACACTCATAAAATCTTAAATAATATTTTGTTCATCCATATATCAAAAGATTTATGGCGATCTTGGTTTTTATTAAATGCGTCAGCAACAAGAAATGTGTTTATATAGAACGCACATTGACTGCATTCACTACAACAACAAATATCTATGTGCGCAACATTCTTAACAAGAACCTGACATTTTAAGCGAGTATGGTCCACACGCGCTCCATTTTCAAAATAAACTTTATTTATAATCACTAGTCACTACAATTCAGCTGACGTCTGTTTTTATGTCGTGTGGAAGAAAATGATCATCGTTGACAGGTAGCACTAGCACGGGTAGAGTCGTGCCTTCTGCGTTTATTCGTTTATATTTATTTATACTATAAACTTTACAACGATGTAGTTATATCAATGTTTGTTTATATTGCTTAAGGTATTGGCAGCAAATACAAATTTAAATGAGCTTTCACGGCTATTTCAAACGATCCTAAAACTATGCCACAATGCCAAACGAATAACATTCATCTTTCTACCGGAAGCGGATGTGCATTTCGTATCCGACTGTAATATATATTTTTAAAATGTACGAAAAATATCTGCGGAGTAAAATAAAGGAACTGATCTACTGTTGAGTGCTCTTGCAATTCAAAAGCAACGAAGCGTCATATTCAAAAAGAGGTTTGTTTCCACAAAATCGTTTTTTTCAGTGAGATTATTATCAACTATTTTAAGTGTTTTGTTGGATTTTAATATTGCATAGTTTAGCGCGGTTTGAGCTTCCAGTGGAAATTCGTTGACCTAATTTAGTTAGAAAAGCTTTCCCTGTGTGCTCTTTCTACTTGCAGACATTTTCCCATTGTGATTGAGGCTCAATTAATTAAGACATGAATGTGGAAAACGTTATTTTCAATACCTATCAAGAATTAAAAATAAATTATGCTTTTTCGTTCCATAAGCCAGTAGATTTGGTATTCAAATTGGAAATTTAATAGTCTCTATTGGCTAATGCAAATCAAAGTACCTAATAATTTTACACAGAACAAAAAAAGAAAAATACAAAATTGCAGAATTGAATAAATGCGTAAGTTGTATAGGTAAGTAAAAATAAAATTACAATTCACACGAAATTTTGTATCGCATTCGTTCCTTTAATTTAAATTGAAACCTACGTAAGATCCTGTGGCTGTGGTTTTCAACTATCGATCGGAAAACAGCTTTTATCGATAGTCGATTTTTGTTTTGGTATTGTCAGTCTCGATCATGATCGACATTTTCCGATTAGTTGACGTTTGCGATTTTGTGGTCGAATTACTATTCGACAATCGTAATAAAGGCCTAAATATACAAATAAATAGCTGGCGCAACATGTCCGTAGCTCCTATGCCAAGCTTCTCACAACCATTCGTTTTGTGTGCGTTTTCCGTTTTTGGGACGAATGGAAGGGATCTACAATTTTCTACCGAGTCCAAAGATACATTTTGATGACAGTTATGTTTGTCAGACGTTCCGAGAGGCGGCGCAGTGAAAATAACCCTAAGATGGAAACAAAATGTACCTCTAAGCACTTGAAATTTGTGATGGATGTGATGGATGGATACAAAAAATGGTTTTAATTAGGTGTGAGTTTGACGTATGTCACCAGCAATTTAACGGTCAAAGGCAGTCAACAACCAAAACCGAGTTACTTCTTCACATTTCGTCGCGTATTTAATTATTCAGTATGTTCAATTCAATAAATAAGTAAATAAATAAATATGTAAATAGAGTTCATTAAATCTAATAAAAGATGTATTTCAATCAAGGTTGGCAAGTTCCATCGGATCCATAATGTGAGTGTTTCTTAGAACAAGCGCACATATCGGGCATATAGCAGTGAGCATTGGGGCCGCAATTTCTGCAAGATAAAAAGAGTTTAATTCAAAACCAAAGAGCAAACCATTTAAATAAAAAAAACACATTTTAGAAGAGGACATCTAAACTAATGGATGACATTTGGTTGTTACGTTTAAATTTTTGCAGAAAGGTGAATGTGAATGGCTAAAATTGCAGTCGAAAGTGTAAATAATTAAAAACAAAATATCCACAAAATTAAAGTTCAGCTGAACTACGTAGATTTTCAACTCATTTCCTGGCAGTAATTACTATGATACAAATCGAAAAAAAAAAACACTTCTCCCAGTCAAACAGCACATAAATCACATAGAACAGCACAAAATACTTACATAAAACATCTCGGGTAGCAGAGTTGATCGTACGCCGTTGCTGTGCTATTAAGGAAATAACCATTGGCACAGGTGCAAACACCAATACTGCTGCAGCTACCATACCGGCATTGTCTGAAATTTTCAAACTCAATCAGCCACAGTGAACGCCTGCGCAATCAATCACTTAACTTACCCCTTGCACGGATCGAACCACTTTGGCTGCCAGATGCACTTCTTGAAATTGCTGTCGAAAACTGTTCCCTTCGGACAAAGGCATAAATTGGTTGCAGCACAGTTACCACCTGCCCTTTCGCAGCCATCAAAACAATCTGGGGTACAGAGGTACCCCTGGCTAATTGACGCCGAGTATCCAACTTCACAGGCGCACTTGTTATCGTCGTAACAAAGTCCACTCCCACAGCTCAACGGACAGCGGGCAACACAGGTTTTGGTATTAATTAGGCGAACTTCGTACTTCGAACAGGGTGGTTTGCTCTCCTCACTTGGCGCCAATACGAAGGACATGAGGATGAGCGTGGCCGCCGTAAATCGTGTTGGCATGGCTATTGTATTTTTTTAAATATACTGAAAATTTCTGGTTGAACTTGATAGTAACGAGCGAAACTGGTGCTATACTGCTATACCTTGTTGAATGAACCTTCCTGACAGACTGAGTATGAGTAGAAAATCAAACGTCACACTCAGTCCTACTTGCACTTTCTACTGGAGCTCCAGAAGGGAGGGGATGCGATCGCTTTATTGAGATTTCAATGTAAATTCGTAGAAAATAAATTACCATGACTGTTTTTACCAAATGAAAGTTACGAATAAATTCAAATAAATCTGGAAAACTATTGATACCTGCAGAGCAAACTCATTGTCCGATTACTGGGTCAATGTTCCCGCATGATATAGCGAAAAGCTTGTGGAAATTTAATGCAAATGTTATACAGTAGTGGGAAGAATTAGGCGTTTAAATATGACAAGCTGTCATGAAGGTGTTTCACACTCTGCTCTGTGCTTATCAGTTGCCGGTGTATAATTTATGCAACGCGGGTTATTTTGAAATTTTGCTTATGGTAAGATAAAAACTTTCAGGAAAAACATGTCATTCGTATACTTTGACAGTAGCGGACATAGCTGGTTGTTCCATAGCCATTCGTTTATTGCTTTTGTAACATGGCAAATGTGCAGTCAGTCTTATCAAGAATCAGGGGAAAGAGGTATGCATTATAGGCTGACTGGAATCACCAAGGGAAAGATAAGTTTTTATACAAAAGAAGAAAAGTTATATGTTTTTAATCACTGACAGCCAACTTTTCGATTTTTTTATTAGAAATAAAATTGGGTTCGCAATAGAGATTTATCGGTCCTGTAGATTACCCAAACCCCAATGCAAACTTGATTTTCCATTTGTCACACAATTACCTAATTCTCTTTCCACTTATTTTTAAGTAACATTTTAACATTTAATAATAATATGTATTTTAATTTACAAATATTCCACAAAATATTGTGGCTTAAGAAGCTCTAAAGTACCCTTTATATAGCTCGTCTCTCTTTTTGTTTAGCGTTTTTCTGACCGAGTTCCTTTACCAATCACCACTAGGCGAACGCCCTAATGCTTCCTGTCGCTTTTATGTTCCATCGGTAACCGAAATAGCTGCCCAACGATACGCTTTTTTAACATCGGTTTCTCGTTTCATTAAAAAATATTGACCAAAATTTCCCTTTAAAATGGTTCAAAAGGAATCAAGTTCGTAGATTGCATTGAACATTTTATAAAATGACATAAAAAGCCAGTTAACCTTCCTTATTGCAGAGAAATGTTACCCGATGTGATAAACGACTGGAAATGCATCGAGTCGATAAAAATACAGTTTGATAGGTATACGGTAATCAAAAGAAGGACCTAAGCGCTTTGCTTTCCTAAAATAAAAATTTTAAGTGCAAAAAGCAGCAGGTGCTTAAGCCCGTAAGACAAAACATTTTTTTAAGCATTTTTTCTGCTTCTAAAATGAAACTAGAGCAGTTCGAAAAATTAGAACAAAAATTCCTAGTAGGAGTGAGTGCGTACACACTAACTTTTTAATGCAGACAAATCAAAAAAAATCCATTAAAAATGTATCCAAATTTCATTTTTACAACTTTTGAACGCGAATTCGACTGCTTAATATTTCGTCTCCACTTGTCCACGCGCTCCCCTTAAACTTTGACATGTACTTAGTTGAAGTTTGTCATAATGCTATACCGACTACTGCAAGCCTGGATTGTGTTTGCCACATCAACTTTATGTCAGACGTTCAAAATACTTTCCTGAACGGAGTCCAACATTCAGCACATCATATAAATATTCATTAATTTCGTGCAAAGGATCTACAAACAGCTTTCCCCGACCCATTTCTCCTGTAACTAGCATATTTTTAAAACCACCCAAGCCATATTTTCCCCATTACCATTGCACACTGTCCTCATCCCCTCTGCACCACATATTGCATAACCACCATCAACTACATAGTTATTCCGTAACAATGACTAAACTATCTCGAAACATGAAAATTCCACTACTCAAACAACTATGCCAATTTATTCGAAAAAGCATATCTTCATCTTCATCAAACAACCAGCAAAGAATCGTTACACATTCTCTCCCTCGAAGGCAAGCCCCGCCGCCACCGACCGGCCACCATCTCGAGACCGAGAATCTCGTGTCAATTCCACACCATTTCCCAAATTCAATCGCCACACAAACTTCAAATAACAACAAAAAAAAAACAATAATAAAAATACTGCAACAGTTCCCAGTCCCATTATACCATTTAATGTTTCATCCACCCGCCCTCGAATGAAGTACAAAAAAAGTAATAATAAAAAATCCCCAACTCCATCTCATTGAAAACCCAAAAAGCGTTCAAGCGAAAAACTCCTCGCGCCCTCCAAAAAATGCGCCGAAGCAGTCTTCTCATCGCCACCATGCCAGGACTACAGTCAGTCTTCCGCTGGCAGTCACCGTGACTGGATTAAAACCGCGTTCGCGTATCACACACAAGGCCTACTCCCTCAAAGGGGTTCTTTTTATTCGCTGTTTCTTCGCCGCCTTTACCCATGTAACAATATTCATAAATAAGACTAAAAACTTGATAAAAAATAGAATACAACACTCTCGCGATCGTTAAAAAAATATCGTTATACCATTTGGCGACCAGACGCATTATTATTACACTGCATCCAGTGGCAGTCGCAGTCCCCAATACCGAAGGAAGTCCGCCTCAGAAGACTCTTTGAAGCGCGGTGCAGTCGGTGAAGGCGGTGTATTTGCATACCGGCTGTGAATAGACGTCGGCTCGGGAGTGTGTAGTAGCTCAGTGAATCGGCAGTGGCAGCAGCGCTCTGGAACATGACAGAAATTCCTAATCCGACCGCGATATGAATTTTTGCAGTTTTATATCTAAATACATGCACACGTAGGAAGGAGGAACCTCAGAGGACACGCATTCTCTGTATTTCTACAGCGGGCGAAGGCGGGCGCGCATATTTAAAAACGGGTATCAAAGGTAATATGACAAGTAGCCGGACCCACCTTTTTTTATTTAAAAAAAAAATACTCAATCTTTGTACCGACATTAGTTCTATTCTATTACGGGAACTCACGATGTGCCATTCAAATCGAACAGATGGTATTGACGCGCTGGCCAAATTGTTTATTTGGATAAAAAAAAATATTGAATGAGAGCTCTGCTCTGTCTCTGTGTAGTGCGTACAACAAAAAAGGGTGCACCCTCCGAAGTTGTATACGCCGGCACAGTGGGCGACGTTTGGATTGTGTTTAGTTGCAGTTTAAAGTGCGAGGTGATTAGTTGTGTACTTATTTCTCTTGAATTGTGAATAGTTGAATCGAAACTGATAAGAGGGTTTACCCTGCGCTAAATAAAAGCAAAATCAACTGATGTGAGTTCGTTGAGTTTCTATTGCTGATCAGGGAAAGCCCACGTTTCCATTTAAAATTGTAAGCGATTTTTAAATTCAATGCAATACTGTGGCTCTGAAAGAGGAGATCCGAATTTTGTATGTGATTCTGGAAATCTGTGAGTGCATAGGTTTGAAAAATGCTAAAACGTCGCACAGGTTCAAGTCATCTTGTGAAGTTTCTGTGAGGTTTAACATCTTTCTAGAATTCCCTTAAGAAATTGTTGTACATACCGCTGTGAAGCACTTATTACTTGATCGTATTGTAGATACAAAAATGTCACTCAGAGCAAATTAATAGTTGCAACTATACAGTCAGTGTCAAAAATGTAAGTTCATTAGTTTTATCGTAACAACTTAAAACATATTGGCATTCTCATGGGCTAATCGGTTTTTTTTAGACAACAATGGGAGAGTTATATACGCAGTATTATGCCATTCTAGTCCGACAGCCTTAGTTGAGGTGCTCTCTCATTAAACTGTTACTGATATGGGTAGGTTGGGGCCACTTCGAAAGAGATCTACTTTACGTATGTACTCGGTTGTCTATAATGTCCAAAATTCACTGCGACATCTTCTTGGTAACAAGAATTTCCTGTATCTCTGACGAAGAGCATAGTTTCTATTAAATGGCGTACAAATTTGTCTGATTTTTTAAGATTAAAACCATCTACCGCTTATGTCATTCATATGACAGATTAAAATTTGATAGCTTTTGGAGTTTCACCGACGTTGTTGATAATCTGCTAACTTCCATCTTCAGTAAGAAACACTGGGAGTTTATGTTTATGGTTATGGACTAATTTTCTATTTAATGTCATATGACATAATATTCCATTCGTCTTTAGTACTTAACATTCCGAAAGCATTCGACTCGCTTAGGAATATCTTGCTTCAAAACTAAAAAGAAAATGTCAAACTCCAAGATAATGTTTATTGTCTGATATCTGTCAACATTTTTGCATTTTCCAACTGGCAAATCCTCAGTGGGATCATCTCCACTCTCGAGTTGAGTCGCGCATAATAATAACCAATCACACGACCTATCAGCGTAATGAAACGTTTCTAGACTGCGATTAAAAACGAACATTGTCATTCACACACAATTGTGACAAAAGGTGTTTTTCTTTGTTCACCGCCTGAAATCTGAAATACTATATTCAGTTCATACAAAACAATATAGACAACTTTTCGTCGCCGAGTGTAAACGCATAGCAATGCAAACAGAGGGCATTGCTCCCTTGATAATCGCGCGCGCAACAGTCTTCTTTTCTCAGCCCAACTATACGAGTACACAATGTTCACTCCACCAAAGCACAAGCTTCTGTCAAACTAGACAAAGTATCTGTTGGATTATTTCCTATCCGTTCAGATCAGGCACACATCCACATGAGCCTCAGCTGGATTTCGTTTTTGGATTTGATGGGTCGATTTGGTTCGGTGGCTAGCGCGTTGCGTTATCCCAATTTTGGGCATCAATCAATGCGAGTTGAATGCTAAACGATGATTGTGGTGTTTTTTTTTGTTTTTTTTTTGTTCTCATCCTGCTGTTCTTTGATAATAATGACAACAACAACAACAATCATAATTATGCTATGATGTGTTTTGAAAGTGTGCGGGCGCGGGCATAATTAATTACCTACGCATGCCGGTGGTGAGAGGGCAACAGCAATTACAACGTCGTCGTTGGAGAGTGTTCTCCGGCCGAGTGCCGCTGTCGCCCACATTTGCTCCTAGAGTGAAATTAAACAGAACATTATAATATCGTTATTGGGAGGGTTGTTATTACAGTTTGCTTTTAATTAAATATTTGGATTAGAATCGTATTTCGAAGATGAGGCCCTTGGAGCTTATACCGTCCTTCTGAAGCGTGAGGCATTGTCATTGGTCTACATTTTGAGACGAATGCGAGGGTATACGTGTTAACTACTCATGGGAATTACGTAATGTCTTGTTTGTGCCTACAATTTACTAGATAGTATGCAAATTGCGCACCCACGTGCTAATTGAAATTACTCACCACTCCTAATGCATTGTGGAAATATGTTTTGCCGCAAAACGCAAACGCCATATTAAGAGAGCTCGTAAGGATAGTTTATTAGATAAAAAGTTGAAATGGAGGTACCCATTTTATTAAGCTTGATATAATGATATAAATATGACTAAGAGTAGTACAGAGTAACATCTTTTCGTCGATTTCAAGAGGGGAAGAGAGTCGCAGTGACACGCCGATATATTCTGACTCTGATGACATTTGATACAATGTCAAATGTCAAAAGCCATCAAATACTGAAAGAGAAAGAACACCGCGAATCTTGTCCAATAAATATTTGGCTCCGTTCTACTGACCACTAGCTAAATAGCGGGATATATGTCAAACTTTACATAAATACCTACACATGTTGACTTTTTACCAATTGCAAAAGGGATCTTACAAACTTTTCCGCTGTAAGGCAATTGGTTACACATGATTTTTATGTTTGTTCCTTTACTTTTTTTAGTAAGAATGGAAAGATTCTCAAAATGTTGGTGGAGATAAATTCTCTCTCAGAGAGACACTTGCGAAAAAGTTAGGGAACGCTTTTGTAGTAACATATTTAAAAATGACAGCTACATAATTCAAAAATTCAGACATGTGATAGGAAAATTCGTTAAAATGTCTGAAAAACTCGAAAAGTTTGCTAATTTATTAACAATATTAGTTGATTCATCTAGCAATGAAACTGATTGGGAATGAATCGAACTTCTTTTTGATGTATCCGAGTATATGTGGAACAATTTGTACTGACTGAACTACAAGCATTCGAGACGAAGAAAAAGCGACACTGCGTGAAAGATATTACCCTTCTTACAGCGAGGAAGAATTTCGTCGCCATTTTCGAAAAGAATTTTGAGGATAGAACATTCAATTTTATTTTGCCGCCTGCTGTTACCATCATAGACAAATCATACTGAGATCCCCAACTCGCAATCCTCTTGTCACTGGCCCCATCAACTTTTTCCAAATTCCGCCATTTTGTTTTCCTATCGGTGTAATGCCAATATCCATGTGACATGCAAAAACATACAAAAAATAAAGAAAACAATTTTACCAACCGCGGCAACCTTGGGGAAATGTGATAGAGTTCGGGAATACCACGTTTTTACTGAATGCCATTGGTTAGTTATTAAATAATAATAATAATTCTATTTTGTTGGTCAATAAAACTAACTACAAGAGATGTTTTACATTTAAGAAACATATTAGGACAAACATGGTTATGTATTTACCTCTTTTTGATATCATAAAGATCGATACATTTTTCTTAAATAACTGATATTATTTATTTGATTTATTTTCATGCAAGATGCAACCATTCTGCATTGACAATTTTTCATAAACATTTTAAGCAATTGTACACTTATTCCTAAAACAAATACTATCCACGCGTACATATATTTTTTTCAAATTTAACGGATAAAATTGCATTAACGCTGTGAGCAGCTTTTTCCATAGCGGAAGTGGCATATGCAAGGTGCGAGTGTGTTGGTGAGCCAGTATTTTATAATTTACGTGACATAATTTGTCAATACGAATTTCTATGTAAGTAAAGGAAAATCAGCCGTATGGTTTGTCTATGGTTTGTCTATGGTTACCATTTTAATATATGCATGAAATGAAAACATATGCGCGCGTATGCCAAATAGAACAGCATATTACAATTCTTCTGTTAATTGTCAGGTGACTAACAGCTTTTCCAATACCAAGAAATTTGTTTAGTAAAAACTCGTAAGATTCTCAATGGACGGGTAATATCTTGCTCTGTCTATGACTCTTTCTTTTAAGAATTTTTCGAGTTAAGAAACGGCATTAAGCAAAGATTCGAGAAAAAAAATTGTAAAAGTTAGTAAAAATTCGTATGATTTAAAAGGAAAGGAATATGCCTTTTGACTTTCATTTAACTTATGTCGTTTTCCATTGGGACCACCAAAAATCTTTTTCAGATCTCAGATTTTATACGACTCATGGAAAATGCTATGAAATTCATCTGCTTTTGTAAATGGATTAGGGCGTTATTTGACAACAATATCAGCTGCTCAAATTGCATTTGTTTTTGGTAAAATCAACCATGGAGATCGGCTTGAAAAAAGTTACCCCTGTAATAGATACAAATGGAATTGTTTTGGTGATTCGTAGCAGAGACAAATCATACTAGTATAGTATTGTCTCTGATTCGTAGTTTCCAGATGATGAGAAAGAAAATGAAGATAATAATTCCTCCAAAACTATGTCCATTGCTGTTTATCTATTTCTTTATTTTGGTTTTCACGAAACTTTGCACATTTGTTATAACACAAACATCTTTAAATGACATAAAACAGCTGTGCTGTATTTGTGGTAGTATGTGTAAATCTGAAAAAAATATCGAGATTTGAAAAAAGTGATCCGAATCAAAAAAAAGATTGATTTTTTTTCCCAATGGAACGCCAAAAGTGATTTAGATCTAAAAAAAGATTGATTTTTTGTCCCAATGGAAAACGACATAACTTTTCACTAGCCATTTATGCAAATGAATGTCAAATTTGCTGTCAGACAGTTCATTGTTAAATATCTACGCACCGTTTGGCGATTATGTATAGGTAACAAGTGTCACAAGTCTAACATCTAACCGCAATGCAAATTGCGACGATTTGGATTGAAAATAAAAATTATCAAAGTCCCCAATGCGCTTTGCTTCGCTGTCTCGAAAGATTGCAAAAATGAAACGTTTATTTTTATCGTTCCAACTGATTCAGCCGGGATCTCCCACCACACCGAAGTTATTTTCGCTCAATGAACCGACCATTTTTCCACATTTATTACGTCACAAAAATACAATGCACAATATGGCCGGTCAAGTGCTGTCCATGTCCACCTGCCGTCTCTTTTGGCAGCACCTACTTTCACCCTTTCACTTAGGTATCCCTTTGCTTGTGAACATGCCCAAAACAAACATGCATCTGCGTCTGAAACAACAATCGCCCCCGGTCATGCTTCGCAAATAATCATGTGGCAAGCCCCTTGGAATTTTATTTTTTATTTTGTTTGGGTTTCGATCGGGACAACACCCGAACGCACCACATATACGGCTATTATTAGTATGCATCATTGATGACAGACAAGCGGCACAACAACAAAACGCAATCGAGTCTAACGCGCCTGCTAAAAAAAACGATGTTTCCCAAGAATTTGCTTTGGCCCATTGCTGCTTCCACCAAACTAATCACGATAAGAAAAAAAAAATACACGACCGCGACAATGATGAGGCGCAGCCGATGGGGCTGAGGATGAGGAGTACGAAATGAAACTGACCCGCGTTGGTCGCGCGTTGAATATAGCGATGACGTAACTCGAAGAGCCCCACATAAATAATAAACGCGTTTGTTCGCCTCACACTCATTGTTATTCCTTGGTCGTTTCGTCGAATCCGAATTAGTTGTTCGATTTTGGAACGTTGATGCTTGATGGTATTCGGCTTCCGTTCCATGATCACTTGTGAATTCCTCCTGTGCATTCATGTCTAATGAATTTGTTTGTTCTTCTGTTTGCAGGCGAGCCGATATCAGTTTCTAGTCTAAATGATCGGCTGGAGGACGTCGTCATCGTCGGTAGTCTATCATACAATACAACACAAACGAGCTATCGAATATACACACAATCGAAATGTGCTACATTATCATCACAGGAGGCAGCCTGGTCTGGTTTATCTTGAGCCTGATCGCTGATATGTTTATCGTGTCGGCAATAGTCACGCCAAAGTGGCTGATTGGTCCCCACGTGGAGCTGGAGGCTTCGGGAGCATCCAATCTCACCGCCCACAGGTATCCGTCGGTGGGCATCTATACGCGATGCAAGAAGATGCAGGGAATGGGCTATCACTGCGGGCCATTTGACTTGGATGGCTTCGCGACAGACAGCCGAGTGTATCCAGCCGAGTGGAAAGCGGCAATGTTCTTCATTTCGTTGGGCTTCGCGATCCTTACAACGACCGTGTTCCTGACGCTTCTCACCTGTTGCCGACAATCGCTGTTCGGCAAGAGTATCCACAATATCACGGGCTGTGCACAAGTTGTTTCGGGTGAGAGAACGATGGGCATCTAGAGTTGAGATGTTGGGTCATTAATTTTTCTGTTCCCTTTCTTTCTCTGTTGCAGGAATCAGCGTAATGATGGCGATATTTCTGCATCCAATGGGATGGGGCGCAGCGAGAGTAGTGGCGCTATGCGGACCTGGTGCTGAGCCATTCTATCCATCAATGTGTAGCGTGGGTGAGGACATAACATGAATTTTATATTACTATACCGTATACCTAGTTGCTGGTTCGTTTTCGCAGTGCTGCAGATTTATTAATGTTTTATGGTGATGGTGGTACTAAAAAGTACATTTCTTGGCAAATGAATAGTTCGTTAAGTGGCAAGAGCATGCGGTTGCCAGAACCAGTTACACATTTTCGTAAAACGTTTATAAATATGAGCACATGTGGATCATGTTTTTGGAGAGTTGCTGATTTCAAAATGTAATGTCAGTTTCAGAACTTAAATGTTATGATTTCTAATGAGGCCTCAAATAGGCCTCTTCAGATCGGCCGCATTCAATAATCTAGTTATCTTAAGTCGACTAGATTGGTCTGGATGAGATGCAACCTGAAGGCAAAAACTAGATTGGTCGGGAAATTCACTTTTCCTACGTCATCCACATACGCGAACTGTCCATTTATATCGTTTTCCATTGGGACAAAAAATCATTTTTTTTTATCTAATGTCGTTTTCCATTGGGATATAAAATCAATCCTTTTTTTGATTCGGATCACTTTTTGCAAATCTCGATATTTTTTTCAGATTTACACATACTACCACAAATACAGCACAGCTGTTTTACGTCATTTAAAGAAGTCTGTTTTAAAAAAAATGTGAAAACCAAAATCAAGAAATACATAAACAGCAATGGAAAAATTTTTGGCGGAATTATTATCTTCATTGTTTTCCTCATCATCTGGAAACTACGAATCAACAAAAGTAGTCCATTTGTAACTTCAACAGAAGAAACATTTTTCAAGCCGATTTCCGTGGTTGATTTTACCAAAAACAAATGCAATTTGAACAGCTGATATTGTTGTCAAATAACGCACCATTTACAAAAGCAGATTAATTTCATCGCATGTTCCATGAGCCGCATAAAATCTGAGTTCTGAAAAAGATTTTTGGTGGTCCCAATGGAAAACGACATTAGTATTCAGTCACGAATTTCTTGACTAGATTCGTCGGCTACCCCTCCATAAACGTCAACTGCAACAGCTACTCATATGACCAATTTCGACCAATCAAAACCGAGATTCACTTAGTGAGAGAGCTGTCAGACTAAACTAGATACTTGAACGTCCCCATTCTCTCTCAGATTTCCGATTTCGTGTGTCTAATCGAACATAAAAACCAGAGACAATACAATACAAAATGGCGAATTGGAAAAAAAATTGAGGGGCCAACGGCAAGAGGATTTCGAGTTGGGGGTCTCAGTATGATTTGTCTATGATAAAAACGTCACTTGCTCTTTTTTTTGTTGATATTCGTAAAACATTCGAAACTTGCGGCCAGATTGATTTTGTAAACATTTGCATATCTGCCCGCTGCAAAGCGTTTCTTAGAGTTCAAAAATTTCACGAAAACGCAAACAAATTTCATTAGTGCTCTGAAATCGGAAACAGGTTGTTTTTTTCGTACCAATCGAATATAAAAGTGACCTAGAGCAAAAATAAAGGTGCTCTGAGAGTGCCCTATTCGATTGGGCATAATATTTTTGTAAATAGCGGCTAGGTGTCTGGCATATGATATTCCAGCTGGAGGAACTCTGGCCAGACCTCTAGCAGAGATAAAAGAATAAAAGAGATGGATATCTTTCGTACGTCTATCCCCCCAGGACCCATTTGTTTACATTGTTGTTTTTGTAATTTCAACCCCCGTCTGTGAATACGTGTGAGCTACAAAAAAGCATGTTGCTAATGGCCGGCCAATATTCCTTTTGCTTTTATGGGCATCGTGTTGTTCAATTGTTTTGAATTTCATATTGAACTTGTTAGATTTTTGTGGAGGTTTTGATTAAAGTGAAAAAAATACTGAAATACACCTTAGAAAATACCGAATTCTTGCCATAAAATCCAATTCATGAACTCACATATACTTATAAGAAATGAGCATGGGTGCGTGACTTCATGAATTTTGCGGGAAAACAGCTTGTAGGCAGCCGCCTTTCCACTGGAAAGTTATATATCTCTGTATTCCATTATCTTTGCCTCTAGCTCCAGCGAAATAAAAATGCGACATTCGACTTTTTTCGTGTTTCTTTCAATGGAAAATAACGCTAATTAAGTAGACATCCGACCAGCGTTGCCACAAAGAAAAAAATATTGAGGGCCATTTCCAAAAAGTGCGGGCCACTCCCCCTCAGGAAAAATTTAAAAAAAAGGCCAAAACGAAGAACAGAGGGCCAAACGCACCTGCTCGATAATTCCTGACGTTTTCAAATAGATTCAATAGATTTTTCTACACCAGCATAATTAGAGAATAATGGAATTCATCTCTGATGTATGTATTCATCCCTTATCAACTAAACGAGTTGACGTTCTTTAGGTCAATTTTAAAGGATAAACTAAAGCTAACGCTTACAACATTTGACACTGACATTTTTTCACTCTTCCAGGTCATTCATTCTACTGCGCCATCATTGGGTCACTCCTCTGCTTTGTCTGCGCTGGAATTAGTCTGAAAGCTGAGTCATCGAACATGCGAAGTCGTGTGAAGCGCCGTGTGGAGGAGGGTGATCGACTCGTCTGTATACCGTAACAGTACCGCAATCACAGTAGTGGAGCAAAATCCACACAAAATTTAGCTATAAGTTCATTATTTGTATTTTAAAGTTGTTCAATTTATTAACTTGATTTTAATAATTATTAGATTTACAACAATTCATTCACAATAGCTAGTGTGTAAGGATGAGAGTCGCAAACTACGTGTTTTATTATTAAAAAGATCACATACGGGAGGTTGTTTACTTTATAACATAAATAGCGTCTTTTGCAAGTTACTTTCGCTTGCCTTTTGATTTTTTTGTCGTTTGACTATCAGCTGATACTGGTTTCGCCTTGGAGATGTATGCACAATGGTTGGTCTTCTTGAGATGGGCAAAGAGCTTGTTCTTGGAATCGAATGTCGACTTGCAGGTGACACATATGTGGCTGGTGTCAAGCGAGGTAGCATCTGAGTCAGTGATGTTGTTTGGCAGTTTCTCGGAAGGTACCTCTACTTTTGTTGGATGTGACTGTGTTAGCTTTGGTTCCTCGGTTGTTGGTTTCTTTTGTGATTTCTTGTTTTTTGACTTTTTAGCGGGTTTCCTGCCCTTTCCCCATTCATTGTCACTGTCGTCGTCTTCTTTAGGGTATGTTTGGAGTTCAATTATTTCAACGTGAGCCTCGATTTCCTCTTTTCCGGCTGGCGAAGCATTGAGAGGCTTTTTGCCCTTTTTGTTCTTTTTTCCTTTCGTCTTTTTGTTGGTGACGACTTCCTCTTCGTTTTCGACGTCCAGGTCTTCGAAGTTGTTATGAAGATCATCTAAGTCATCCTCCTCTGCTAGAGGCGGTATTACCGCCTCTTCCTCCGGATTAATACTGTCTTCAAACGATTTCTCTTCGTCTTTCATCTCGCGCTTGAGCCTTTCGATATTTTCCTTGTGCTTCTTGCTGGTTTCGTGATTCATAAAAGCATTATCGTTGGTGAAGGCCCGATTGCAAGCAACACAGTAGAGGTCGTCCACATATCGAAGTTCATCATCGTCATCAAAGTGTATTTCATTCGTAAGCTCATTTAACTCCTGTGAATCTCCATCATCATCTTCCTCTGATTCTGATTCAAATTCACCGTACTCCTGTTCAAGTTGCTTTAGTTGCTCTTCATAGCCGTCATTAAAGGAATTAGCGTTATTCTTTCGCATTTCTTCGATTTCCTTGTTACGCTTCCGTATTTGTTCGAGGCGATTCTGTTCCTGTTTTTGTCGATTAAGGGCGGCTTTTTCCTCCAGCAGTTTCTTGTTGGCTTGAACGCGCTTGTCTCTCTTGCGGATGAACGACACCAAGTTTCTTACCTGAAATTTAGAACACAGTTTAGAAAACAATTTTCTCGAATTCTGTAAAAACACTTACCTCTTCATTCCTCTCCTTCTTGGCTTCCCTCACTACCTTTTTCATATCCTTCTCAATTTCTCTCAGCACTCGACGGTCTTTAATTTCAGTAATATCATATGGGCACAACCAAGTGTATGTCTTTTTTGTGCAATAACTCTGCCAGTATGCATAGAAAGGCCCCACCACATCCTCATAGCTGCTGGTTGAATCACCAAATTTAGGAATTTCTTCGATTTCCTCCTCATCGTCCATAAATTCCGCATCCTCGGCGGCGATTTTTTCAAATACCTCAGCAAAAGTCTTGTAAAATCCCTTCGAATCATCCCCATACCCCTTAAAGCACGACACTGTGAAATATTGGAACAAGTCCAAACTCTTGTCCTCATAGTCTGAATTTTTCCCTCGGAGAATTTGTTCCCGATGATTGTCGTACCATGCACGTTCATGCTGATCGGATAGCACCTCATAGGCTTGTTGCAAGGTCTGGAATCGTTCCTTGGCTTCGTCGAGATTATTCGGATTCTTGTCAGGATGCCACCGTAGAGCCAATTTTCTGTAAGCAACTTTGATGTCAGCATCGTTTGCATCACGGGCAACACCAAGTTCTTCGTAATAGCACTTCATCGCGTTACGTGGGAACACAACAAATTTGAGCAAGCAAGAACTTTTACAACAATGACTGGGAAAATTAAATTACCTTTGCCAAAAAATTGCAAATTATAAATACAGTCTTCGATGACAGCATACGAAAGCATGGTTTTGACAATTCTCAAAACAAAACAAACTGCCTAATGTCAAGCTAGGCAAGTGATGCCAAGTTCAAAAACGATGCTATCATTTTTAGGAAAAAAAACATTTTTTATGTATCAAACGACCCAACGTTGCTAAATGTTTTCAGACCTTTTAAATGATTTCGATTTTCGAATCGTTTTAGCACAAATATATGCAAGCATTTTTGGTTGCATAATTGAAGCAAAATTATATGACGCATTTCCAAACTCTAGTGAGGTGGCTCATACAAATTCAATGCTTCTTTAAAATAGATATAATATGAAGACACACGTGAAACCCGTCCGAGTACCGATTCAACTGATTCCTATTCGTACCGTTGTCATTACCTAAAGAAAAACAGTTTAATTTATTTCATTTCTTCGATCCGAACACACTATTTAAGTGTTCAGTTATGTAAGTGTTTTTTGTAGTCTTAATGGTCGAAATTGATCATTAATTTCCATAGTTTCCACAAGTTCGAGATCCCACATCTCTTCCAAATTTAAGAGACATTTCAAATGATCGAATTCTTCTTACACACTAGCATTACATGAACAATATTGTTGCACACATTTCTAATTAACTATTGGAGTTTACTAACATGACAGCAACCAAAAAAAGATTTACTAACATTACAGCAACCAAAAAAAAGACACTAAAAGCGTTTTTATTTTGAATATGTTTGCATTTATTTTCTTATAAAACGTTCAACTTTCTCTCATTTCTTCATACAATATATTCATGATGAATATAAAATTTAATTAACTTACATCTTCATTAATTTACACAACAATAAAAATAGAATAGAATGGAAAAATAAACAAAAATGAAAAAAACAAAATTGATGTATAAAGTTTTAAATGTAATACTGCGAATACAAGTGCATTCTCTGGTTTTATAAATAAATAATAATACACCGTTATAATGGACATCCTAACGCGTTTCGCTTAAACGATTAGAGAACCAAAAGTACAAAAAATTATAAATTTATTAACTATTCTCTACTGCTCTCCCTAAACTGGTCTACAGTTCGTCGTGTTTCGGTCCGGAGAACTCATCATGCGAAATGAATCCATTCTTGTCCTTATCCTCGTGCTTATAGTTTTCCTTGAGCATGTTTTTGAGCTTATCTGTGTCCTGGCCCTCGACAGCGGACATTTGTTTCTTCAGGTATTCACTAACCTATGAAAAATTAAAAAAAAAAAAGTTTGTGTTAATTGAATAATTCATGGAATTAATTGGGTAAGTGGGTAAAGTTTAATTGAAATAAAACGTGCTCTGAATTATTGACTGGAAAGAAGTTAGTGTCTTTGATTAGTAACTGTTCAAAGATAAAATTTGATTAATATTCAACCGTAGCGCTAATAGAGGGTCAAATCAGTGTTAGTTTATATGTCACTGGTTATGAAATTGTGCAATGTTAACATAATAAGCAAATATACCTAAACAAAAATAACATCAGAGAAAATCCTCGCAAATTGAGTGTCTTTGGATTGAAATGTTTATAACATAAATAGCGTCTTTTGCAAGTTACTTTCGCTTGCCTTTTGATTTTTTTGTCGTTTGACTATCAGCTGATACTGGTTTCGCCTTGCAGATGTATACACGATGGTTGGTCTTCTTGAGATGGGCAAAGACCTTGTTCTTGGAATAGAATATCGACTTGCAGGTGACACATATGTGGCTGGTGACAAGATAGGTAGCATCTGATTCAGTGATGTTGTTTGGCAGTTTCTCGGAAGGTACCTCTACTTTTGTTGGATGTGACTGTGTTAGCTTTGGTTCCTCGGTTGTTGGTTTCTTTTGTGATTTCTTGTTTTTTGACTTTTTAGCGGGTTTCCTGCCCTTTCCCCATTCATTGTCACTGTCGTCGTCTTCTTTAGGGTATGTTTGGAGTTCAATTATTTCAACGTGAGCCTCGATTTCCTCTTCTCCGGCTGGCGAAGCATTGAGAGGCTTTTTGCCCTTTTTGTTCTTTTTTCCTTTCGTCTTTTTGTTGGTGACGACTTCCTCTTCGTTTTCGACGTCCAGGTCTTCGAAGTTGTTATGAAGATCATCTAAGTCATCCTCCTCTGCTAGAGGCGGTATTACCGCCTCTTCCTCCGGATTAATACTGTCTTCAAACGATTTCTCTTCGTCTTTCATCTCGCGCTTGAGCCTTTCGATATTTTCCTTGTGCTTCTTGCTGGTTTCGTGATTCATAAAAGCATTATCGTTGGTGAAGGCCCGATTGCAAGCAACACAGTAGAGGTCGTCCACATATCGAAGTTCATCATCGTCATCAAAGTGTATTTCATTCGTAAGCTCATTTAACTCCTGTGAATCTCCATCATCATCTTCCTCTGATTCTGATTCAAATTCACCGTACTCCTGTTCAAGTTGCTTTAGTTGCTCTTCATAGCCGTCATTAAAGGAATTAGCGTTATTCTTTCGCATTTCTTCGATTTCCTTGTTACGCTTCCGTATTTGTTCGAGGCGATTCTGTTCCTGTTTTTGTCGATTAAGGGCGGCTTTTTCCTCCAGCAGTTTCTTGTTGGCTTGAACGCGCTTGTCTCTCTTGCGGATGAACGACACCAAGTTTCTTACCTGAAATTTAGAACACAGTTTAGAAAACAATTTTCTCGAATTCTGTAAAAACACTTACCTCTTCATTCCTCTCCTTCTTGGCTTCCCTCACTACCTTTTTCATATCCTTCTCAATTTCTCTCAGCACTCGACGGTCTTTAATTTCAGTAATATCATATGGGCACAACCAAGTGTATGTCTTTTTTGTGCAATAACTCTGCCAGTATGCATAGAAAGGCCCCACCACATCCTCATAGCTGCTGGTTGAATCACCAAATTTAGGAATTTCTTCGATTTCCTCCTCATCGTCCATAAATTCCGCATCCTCGGCGGCGATTTTTTCAAATACCTCAGCAAAAGTCTTGTAAAATCCCTTCGAATCATCCCCATACCCCTTAAAGCACGACACTGTGAAATATTGGAACAAGTCCAAACTCTTGTCCTCATAGTCTGAATTTTTCCCTCGGAGAATTTGTTCCCGATGATTGTCGTACCATGCACGTTCATGCTGATCGGATAGCACCTCATAGGCTTGTTGCAAGGTCTGGAATCGTTCCTTGGCTTCGTCGAGATTATTCGGATTCTTGTCAGGATGCCACCGTAGAGCCAATTTTCTGTAAGCAACTTTGATGTCAGCATCGTTTGCATCACGGGCAACACCAAGTTCTTCGTAATAGCACTTCATCGCGTTACGTGGGAACACAACAAATTTGAGCAAGCAAGAACTTTTACAACAATGACTGGGAAAATTAAATTACCTTTGCCAAAAAATTGCAAATTATAAATACAGTCTTCGATGACAGCATACGAAAGCATGGTTTTGACAGCTCTCAAAACAAAACAAACTGCCAAATGTCAAGCTAGGCAAGTGATGCCAAGTTCAAAAACTAAAGCCGACCAACCATTATACAAATGTAACTAGTACCTTACTATATCTAAGTAGATAGCTATGTCTAGGATATAAGTTCTCAACTCTACTGTGAAAACTGTATAACAATGAATTACCAATAATAAGACTGTAACTACTTATAGCCTGTTAAAATTAAGTAATGAACACAAAAACATATTTGCTACAGTAAAACCAAAATGATACATTCATAAAGACTGTAAAAAACTTATAATAATAATCAACCATACAATAATGGAGACCAAATCTCATAGAATCCGCAAAGGTGATGACTTTTCACAAAAAAAGTCAAGTATACAAGTGGACCCTATTGTACTTTAGCTTATCTGGGTTCTCCCCCATTCCACTCGCTCACTGACAGCGATTCGGAGACATCCATAGATGTCCTATCCGGTGTTCTCATTTCCTAACATCTTCCTCTCTTTCTATCCATCTTTCAATTGTTATAGGTTAAGCTTCAAAGTGACATCGTCTTGTTGAGTGGACGTAAAAACAATAAAACGAAAAGACTCAGTCTTAAAAACATTAATGTACTTTAAAATAAAAACTAATCAAATACCTAATTTGTATAGCCTGACCAATTCTTAGTCGGCAAAATAATTTTTGACGACTCTGTT
The DNA here is from genome assembly GCA_916610125.1 of Cheilosia vulpina. Classification (NCBI taxonomy): domain Eukaryota; kingdom Metazoa; phylum Arthropoda; class Insecta; order Diptera; family Syrphidae; genus Cheilosia; species Cheilosia vulpina. Next base: position 48,961,767 of record OU744279.1, read on the forward strand.
ATATATAGAATTAAGAACTAAAAGTGTATAAAAGAAACAAAATCTCAATAAACGTACATACATACATACATGCCAAGTTAAAAAACGATGCTATAATTTTTAGGAAAAAAAACATTTTTTATGTATCAACCGACCCAACGTTGCTAAATGTTTTCAGACCTTTTAAATGATTTCGATTTTCGAATCGTTTTAGCACAAATATATGCAAGCATTTTTGGTTGCATAATTGAAGCAAAATTATATCACGCATTTCCAAACTCTAGTGATGTGGCTCATACAAATTCAATGCTTCTTTAAAATAGATATAATATGAAGACACACGTAAAACCCGTCCGAGTACCGATTCAACTGATTCCTATTCGTTACCGTTATTATTACCTAAAGAAAAACGGTTTAATTTATTTCATTTCTTCGATCCGCACACACTATTTAAGTGTTCAGTTATGTAAGTGTTTTTTGTAGTCTTAATGGTCGAAATTGATCATTAATTTCCATAGTTTCCACAAGTTCGAGATCGCACATCTCTTCCAAATTTAAGAGACATTTCAAATGATCGAATTCTTCTTACACACTACCATACATGAACAATATTGTTGCACACATTTCTAATTAACTATTGGAGTTTACTAACATGACAGCAACCAAAAAAAGATTTACTAACATTACAGCAACCAAAAAAAAGACACTAAAAGCGTTTTTATTTTGAATATGTTTGCATTTATTTTCTTATAAAACGTTCAACTTTCTCTCATTTCTTCATACAATATATTCATGATGAATATAAAATTTAATTAACTTACATCTTCATTAATTTACACAACAATAAAAATAGAATAGAATGGAAAAATAAACAAAAATGAAAAAAACAAAATTGATGTATAAAGTTTTAAATGTAATACTGCGAATGCAAGTGCATTCTCTGGTTTTATAAATAAATAATAATACACCGTTATAATGGACATCCTAACGCGTTTCGCTTAAACGATTAGAGAACCAAAAGTACAAAAAATTATAAATTTATTAACTATTCTCTACTGCTCTCCCTAAACTGGTCTACAGTTCGTCGTGTTTCGGTCCGGAGAACTCATCATGCGAAATGAATCCATTCTTGTCCTTATCCTCGTGCTTATAGTTTTCCTTGAGCATGTTTTTGAGCTTATCTGTGTCCTGGCCCTCGACAGCGGACATTTGTTTCTTCAGGTATTCACTAACCTATGAAAAATTAAAAAAAAAAAAGTTTGTGTTAATTGAATAATTCATGGAATTAATTGGGTAAGTGGGTAAAGTTTAATTGAAATAAAACGTGCTCTGAATTATTGACTGGAAAGAAGTTAGTGTCTTTGATTAGTAACTGTTCAAAGATAAAATTTGATTAATATTCAACCGTAGCGCTAATAGAGGGTCAAATCAGTGTTAGTTTATATGTCACTGGTTATGAAATTGTGCAATGTTAACATAATAAGCAAATATACCTAAACAAAAATAACATCAGAGAAAATCCTCGCAAATTTAGTGTCTTTGGATTGAAATGTTTATAACATAAATAGCGTCTTTTGCAAGTTACTTTCGCTTGCCTTTTGATTTTTTTGTCGTTTGACCATCAGCTGATACTGGTTTCGCCTTGCAGATGTATACACGATGGTTGGTCTTCTTGAGATGGGCAAAGACCTTGTTCTTGGAATAGAATATCGACTTGCAGGTGACACATATGTGGCTGGTGACAAGATAGGTAGCATCTGATTCAGTGATGTTGTTTGGCAGTTTCTCGGAAGGTACCTCTACTTTTGTTGGATGTGACTGTGTTAGCTTTGGTTCCTCGGTTGTTGGTTTCTTTTGTGATTTCTTGTTTTTTGACTTTTTAGCGGGTTTCCTGCCCTTTCCCCATTCATTGTCACTGTCGTCGTCTTCTTTAGGGTATGTTTGGAGTTCAATTATTTCAACGTGAGCCTCGATTTCCTCTTCTCCGGCTGGCGAAGCATTGAGAGGCTTTTTGCCCTTTTTGTTCTTTTTTCCTTTCGTCTTTTTGTTGGTGACGACTTCCTCTTCGTTTTCGACGTCCAGGTCTTCGAAGTTGTTATGAAGATCATCTAAGTCATCCTCCTCTGCTAGAGGCGGTATTACCGCCTCTTCCTCCGGATTAATACTGTCTTCAAACGATTTCTCTTCGTCTTTCATCTCGCGCTTGAGCCTTTCGATATTTTCCTCGTGCTTCTTGCTGGTTTCGTGATTCATAAAAGCATTATCGTTGGTGAAGGCCCGATTGCAAGCAACACAGTAGAGGTCGTCCACATATCGAAGTTCATCATCGTCATCAAAGTGTATTTCATTCGTAAGCTCATTGAACTCCTGTGAATCTCCATCATCATCTTCCTCTGATTCTGATTCAAATTCACCGTACTCCTGTTCAAGTTGCTTTAGTTGCTCTTCATAGCCGTCATTAAAGGAATTAGCGTTATTCTTTCGCATTTCTTCGATTTCCTTGTTACGCTTCCGTATTTGTTCGAGGCGATTCTGTTCCTGTTTTTGTCGATTAAGGGCGGCTTTTTCCTCCAGCAGTTTCTTGTTGGCTTGAACGCGCTTGTCTCGCTTGCGGATGAACGACACCAAGTTTCTTACCTGAAATTTAGAACACAGTTTAGAAAACAATTTTCTCGAATTCTGTAAAAACACTTACCTCTTCATTCCTCTCCTTCTTGGCTTCCCTCACTACCTTTTTCATATCCTTCTCAATTTCTCTCAGCACTCGACGGTCTTTAATTTCAGTAATATCATATGGGCACAACCAAGTGTATGTCTTTTTTGTGCAATAACTCTGCCAGTATGCATAGAAAGGCCCCACCACATCCTCATAGCTGCTGGTTGAATCACCAAATTTAGGAATTTCTTCGATTTCCTCCTCATCGTCCATAAATTCCGCATCCTCGGCGGCGATTTTTTCAAATACCTCAGCAAAAGTCTTGTAAAATCCCTTCGAATCATCCCCATACCCCTTAAAGCACGACACTGTGAAATATTGGAACAAGTCCAAACTCTTGTCCTCATAGTCTGAATTTTTCCCTCGGAGAATTTGTTCCCGATGATTGTCGTACCATGCACGTTCATGCTGATCGGATAGCACCTCATAGGCTTGTTGCAAGGTCTGGAATCGTTCCTTGGCTTCGTCGAGATTATTCGGATTCTTGTCAGGATGCCACCGTAGAGCCAATTTTCTGTAAGCAACTTTGATGTCAGCATCGTTTGCATCACGGGCAACATCAAGTTCTTCGTAATAGCACTTCATCGCGTTACGTGGGAACACAACAAATTTGAGCAAGCAAGAACTTTTACAACAATGACTGGGAAAATTAAATTACCTTTGCCAAAAAATTGCAAATTATAAATACAGTCTTCGATGACAGCATACGAAAGCATGGTTTTGACAATTCTCAAAACAAAACAAACTGCCTAATGTCAAGCTAGGCAAGTGATGCCAGGTTCAAAAACGATGCTATAATTTTTAGGAAAAAAAACATTTTTTATGTATCAACCGACCCAACGTTGCTAAATGTTTTCAGACCTTTTAAATGATTTCGATTTTCGAATCGTTTTAGCACAAATATATGCAAGCATTTTTGGTTGCATAATTGAAGCAAAATTATATGACGCATTTCCAAACTCTAGTGAGGTGGCTCATACAAATTCAATGCTTCTTTAAAATAGATATAATATGAAGACACACGTAAAACCCGTCCGAGTACCGATTCAACTGATTCCTATTCGTTACCGTTATTATTACCTAAAGAAAAACAGTTTAATTTATTTCATTTCTTCGATCCGCACACACTATTTAAGTGTTCAGTTATGTAAGTGTTTTTTGTAGTCTTAATGGTCGAAATTGATCATTAATTTCCATAGTTTCCACAAGTTCGAGATCCCACATCTCTTCCAAATTTAAGAGACATTTCAAATGATCGAATTCTTCTTACACACTACCATAACATGAACAATATTGTTGCACACATTTCTAATTAACTATTGGAGTTTACTAACATGACAGCAACCAAAAAAAGATTTACTAACATTACAGCAACCAAAAAAAAGACACTAAAAGCGTTTTTATTTTGAATATGTTTGCATTTATTTTCTTATAAAACGTTCAACTTTCTCTCATTTCTTCATACAATATATTCATGATGAATATAAAATTTAATTAACTTACATCTTCATTAATTTACACAACAATGAAAATAGAATAGAATGGAAAAGTAAACAAAAATGAAAAAAACAAAATTGATGTATAAAGTTTTAAATGTAATACTGCGAATACAAGTGCATTCTCTGGTTTTATAAATAAATAATAATACACCGTTATAATGGACATCCTAACGCGTTTCGCTTAAACGATTAGAGAACCAAAAGTACAAAAAATTATAAATTTATTAACTATTCTCTACTGCTCTCCCTAAACTGGTCTACAGTTCGTCGTGTTTCGGTCCGGAGAACTCATCATGCGAAATGAATCCATTCTTGTCCTTATCCTCGTGCTTATAGTTTTCCTTGAGCATGTTTTTGAGCTTATCTGTGTCCTGGCCCTCGACAGCGGACATTTGTTTCTTCAGGTATTCACTAACCTATGAAAAATTAAAAAAAAAAAAGTTTGTGTTAATTGAATAATTCATGGAATTAATTGGGTAAGTGGGTAAAGTTTAATTGAAATAAAACGTGCTCTGAATTATTGACTGGAAAGAAGTTAGTGTCTTTGATTAGTAACTGTTCAAAGATAAAATTTGATTAATATTCAACCGTAGCGCTAATAGAGGGTCAAATCAGTGTTAGTTTATATGTCACTGGTTATGAAATTGTGCAATGTTAACATAATAAGCAAATATACCTAAACAAAAATAACATCAGAGAAAATCCTCGCAAATTTAGTGTCTTTGGATTGAAATGTTTATAACATAAATAGCGTCTTTTGCAAGTTACTTTCGCTTGCCTTTTGATTTTTTTGTCGTTTGACTATCAGCTGATACTGGTTTCGCCTTGCAGATGTATACACGATGGTTGGTCTTCTTGAGATGGGCAAAGACCTTGTTCTTGGAATAGAATATCGACTTGCAGGTGACACATATGTGGCTGGTGACAAGATAGGTAGCATCTGATTCAGTGATGTTGTTTGGCAGTTTCTCGGAAGGTACCTCTACTTTTGTTGGATGTGACTGTGTTAGCTTTGGTTCCTCGGTTGTTGGTTTCTTTTGTGATTTCTTGTTTTTTGACTTTTTAGCGGGTTTCCTGCCCTTTCCCCATTCATTGTCACTGTCGTCGTCTTCTTTAGGGTATGTTTGGAGTTCAATTATTTCAACGTGAGCCTCGATTTCCTCTTCTCCGGCTGGCGAAGCATTGAGAGGCTTTTTGCCCTTTTTGTTCTTTTTTCCTTTCGTCTTTTTGTTGGTGACGACTTCCTCTTCGTTTTCGACGTCCAGGTCTTCGAAGTTGTTATGAAGATCATCTAAGTCATCCTCCTCTGCTAGAGGCGGTATTACCGCCTCTTCCTCCGGATTAATACTGTCTTCAAACGATTTCTCTTCGTCTTTCATCTCGCGCTTGAGCCTTTCGATATTTTCCTTGTGCTTCTTGCTGGTTTCGTGATTCATAAAAGCATTATCGTTGGTGAAGGCCCGATTGCAAGCAACACAGTAGAGGTCGTCCACATATCGAAGTTCATCATCGTCATCAAAGTGTATTTCATTCGTAAGCTCATTGAACTCCTGTGAATCTCCATCATCATCTTCCTCTGATTCTGATTCAAATTCACCGTACTCCTGTTCAAGTTGCTTTAGTTGCTCTTCATAGCCGTCATTAAAGGAATTAGCGTTATTCTTTCGCATTTCTTCGATTTCCTTGTTACGCTTCCGTATTTGTTCGAGGCGATTCTGTTCCTGTTTTTGTCGATTAAGGGCGGCTTTTTCCTCCAGCAGTTTCTTGTTGGCTTGAACGCGCTTGTCTCTCTTGCGGATGAACGACACCAAGTTTCTTACCTGAAATTTAGAACACAGTTTAGAAAACAATTTTCTCGAATTCTGTAAAAACACTTACCTCTTCATTCCTCTCCTTCTTGGCTTCCCTCACTACCTTTTTCATATCCTTCTCAATTTCTCTCAGCACTCGACGGTCTTTAATTTCAGTAATATCATATGGGCACAACCAAGTGTATGTCTTTTTTGTGCAATAACTCTGCCAGTATGCATAGAAAGGCCCCACCACATCCTCATAGCTGCTGGTTGAATCACCAAATTTAGGAATTTCTTCGATTTCCTCCTCATCGTCCATAAATTCCGCATCCTCGGCGGCGATTTTTTCAAATACCTCAGCAAAAGTTTTGTAAAATCCCTTCGAATCATCCCCATACCCCTTAAAGCACGACACTGTGAAATATTGGAACAAGTCCAAACTCTTGTCCTCATAGTCTGAATTTTTCCCTCGGAGAATTTGTTCCCGATGATTGTCGTACCATGCACGTTCATGCTGATCGGATAGCACCTCATAGGCTTGTTGCAAGGTCTGGAATCGTTCCTTGGCTTCGTCGAGATTATTCGGATTCTTGTCAGGATGCCACCGTAGAGCCAATTTTCTGTAAGCAACTTTGATGTCAGCATCGTTTGCATCACGGGCAACACCAAGTTCTTCGTAATAGCACTTCATCGCGTTACGTGGGAACACAACAAATTTGAGCAAGCAAGAACTTTTACAACAATGACTGGGAAAATTAAATTACCTTTGCCAAAAAATTGCAAATTATAAATACAGTCTTCGATGACAGCATACGAAAGCATGGTTTTGACAGCTCTCAAAACAAAACAAACTGCCAAATGTCAAGCTAGGCAAGTGATGCCAAGTTCAAAAACTAAAGCCGACCAACCATTATACAAATGTAACTAGTACCTTACTATATCTAAGTAGATAGCTATGTCTAGGATATAAGTTCTCAACTCTACTGTGAAAACTGTATAACAATGAATTACCAATAATAAGACTGTAACTACTTATAGCCTGTTAAAATTAAGTAATGAACACAAAAACATATTTGCTACAGTAAAACCAATATGATACATTCATAAAGACTGTAAAAAACTTATAATAATAATCAACCATACAATAATGGAGACCAAATCTCATAGAATCCGCAAAGGTGATGACTTTTCACAAAAAAAGTCAAGTATACAAGTGGACCCTATTGTACTTTAGCTTATCTGGGTTCTCCCCCATTCCACTCGCTCACTGACAGCGATTCGGTCGGATAGAGACATCCATAGATGTCCTATCCGGTGTTCTCATTTCCTAACATCTTCCTCTCTTTCTATCCATCGTCCTCTCTTTCGTGACATCGTCTTGTTGAGTGGACGTAAAAACAATAAAACGAAAAGACTCAGTCTTAAAAACATTAATGTACTTTAAAATAAAAACTAATCAAATACCTAATTTGTATAGCCTGACCAATTCTTAGTCGGCAAAATAATTTTTGACGACTCTGTTATATATAGAATTAAGAACTAAAAGTGTATAAAAGAAACAAAATCTCAATAAAAATACATACATTCATACATGCCAAGTTAAAAAACGATGCTATAATTTTTAGGAAAAAAAACATTTTTTATGTATCAACCGACCCAACGTTGCTAAATGTTTTCAGACCTTTTAAATGATTTCGATTTTCGAATCGTTTTAGCACAAATATATGCAAGCATTTTTGGTTGCATAATTGAAGCAAAATTATATCACGCATTTCCAAACTCTAGTGATGTGGCTCATACAAATTCAATGCTTCTTTAAAATAGATATAATATGAAGACACACGTAAAACCCGTCCGAGTACCGATTCAACTGATTCCTATTCGTTACCGTTATTATTACCTAAAGAAAAACAGTTTAATTTATTTCATTTCTTCGATCCGCACACACTATTTAAGTGTTCAGTTATGTAAGTGTTTTTTGTAGTCTTAATGGTCGAAATTGATCATTAATTTCCATAGTTTCCACAAGTTCGAGATCCCACATCTCTTCCAAATTTAAGAGACATTTCAAATGATCGAATTCTTCTTACACACTACCATAACATGAACAATATTGTTGCACACATTTCTAATTAACTATTGGAGTTTACTAACATGACAGCAACCAGAAAAAGATTTACTAACATTACTGCAAACAAAAAAAAGACACTAAAAGCGTTTTTATTTTGAATATGTTTGCATTTATTTTCTTATAAAACGTTCAACTTTCTCTCATTTCTTCATACAATATATTCATGATGAATATAAAATTTAATTAACTTACATCTTCATTAATTTACACAACAATAAAAATAGAATAGAATGGAAAAATAAACAAAAATGAAAAAAACAAAATTGATGTATAAAGTTTTAAATGTAATACTGCGAATACAAGTGCATTCTCTGGTTTTATAAATAAATAATAATACATCGTTATAATGGACATCCTAACGCGTTTCGCTTAAACGATTAGAGAACCAAAAGTACAAAAAATTATAAATTTATTAACTATTCTCTACTGCTCTCCCTAAACTGGTCTACAGTTCGTCGTGTTTCGGTCCGGAGAACTCATCATGCGAAATGAATCCATTCTTGTCCTTATCCTCGTGCTTATAGTTTTCCTTGAGCATGTTTTTGAGCTTATCTGTGTCCTGGCCCTCGACAGCGGACATTTGTTTCTTCAGGTATTCACTAACCTATGAAAAATTAAATTGAATAATTCATGGAATTAATTGGGTAAGTGGGTAAAGTTTAATTGAAATAAAACGTGCTCTGAATTATTGACTGGAAAGAAGTTAGTGTCTTTGATTAGTAACTGTTCAAAGATAAAATTTGATTAATATTCAACCGTAGCGCTAATAGAGGGTCAAATCAGTGTTAGTTTATATGTCACTGGTTATGAAATTGTGCAATGTTAACATAATAAGCAAATATACCTAAACAAAAATAACATCAGAGAAAATCCTCGCAAATTTAGTGTCTTTGTATTGAAATGTTTATAACATAAATAGCGTCTTTTGCAAGTTACTTTCGCTTGCCTTTTGATTTTTTTGTCGTTTGACTATCAGCTGATACTGGTTTCGCCTTGCAGATGTATACACGATGGTTGGTCTTCTTGAGATGGGCAAAGACCTTGTTCTTGGAATAGAATATCGACTTGCAGGTGACACATATGTGGCTGGTGACAAGATAGGTAGCATCTGATTCAGTGATGTTGTTTGGCAGTTTCTCGGAAGGTACCTCTACTTTTGTTGGATGTGACTGTGTTAGCTTTGGTTCCTCGGTTGTTGGTTTCTTTTGTGATTTCTTGTTTTTTGACTTTTTAGCGGGTTTCCTGCCCTTTCCCCATTCATTGTCACTGTCGTCGTCTTCTTTAGGGTATGTTTGGAGTTCAATTATTTCAACGTGAGCCTCGATTTCCTCTTCTCCGGCTGGCGAAGCATTGAGAGGCTTTTTGCCCTTTTTGTTCTTTTTTCCTTTCGTCTTTTTGTTGGTGACGACTTCCTCTTCGTTTTCGACGTCCAGGTCTTCGAAGTTGTTAATTAATTCCTCCGGATTAATACTGTCTTCAAACGATTTCTCTTCGTCTTTCATCTCGCGCTTGAGCCTTTCGATATTTTCCTTGTGCTTCTTGCTGGTTTCGTGATTCATAAAAGCATTATCGTTGGTGAAGGCCCGATTGCAAGCAACACAGTAGAGGTCGTCCACATATCGAAGTTCATCATCGTCATCAAAGTGTATTTCATTCGTAAGCTCATTGAACTCCTGTGAATCTCCATCATCATCTTCCTCTGATTCTGATTCAAATTCACCGTACTCCTGTTCAAGTTGCTTTAGTTGCTCTTCATAGCCGTCATTAAAGGAATTAGCGTTATTCTTTCGCATTTCTTCGATTTCCTTGTTACGCTTCCGTATTTGTTCGAGGCGATTCTGTTCCTGTTTTTGTCGATTAAGGGCGGCTTTTTCCTCCAGCAGTTTCTTGTTGGCTTGAACGCGCTTGTCTCTCTTGCGGATGAACGACACCAAGTTTCTTACCTGAAATTTAGAACACAGTTTAGAAAACAATTTTCTCGAATTCTGTAAAAACACTTACCTCTTCATTCCTCTCCTTCTTGGCTTCCCTCACTACCTTTTTCATATCCTTCTCAATTTCTCTCAGCACTCGACGGTCTTTAATTTCAGTAATATCATATGGGCACAACCAAGTGTATGTCTTTTTTGTGCAATAACTCTGCCAGTATGCATAGAAAGGCCCCACCACATCCTCATAGCTGCTGGTTGAATCACCAAATTTAGGAATTTCTTCGATTTCCTCTTCATCGTCCATAAATTCCGCATCCTCGGCGGCGATTTTTTCAAATACCTCAGCAAAAGTCTTGTAAAATCCCTTCGAATCATCCCCATACCCCTTAAAGCACGACACTGTGAAATATTGGAACAAGTCCAAACTCTTGTCCTCATAGTCTGAATTTTTCCCTCGGAGAATTTGTTCCCGATGATTGTCGTACCATGCACGTTCATGCTGATCGGATAGCACCTCATAGGCTTGTTGCAAGGTCTGGAATCGTTCCTTGGCTTCGTCGAGATTATTCGGATTCTTGTCAGGATGCCACCGTAGAGCCAATTTTCTGTAAGCAACTTTGATGTCAGCATCGTTTGCATCACGGGCAACACCAAGTTCTTCGTAATAGCACTTCATCGCGTTACGTGGGAACACAACAAATTTGAGCAAGCAAGAACTTTTACAACAATGACTGGGAAAATTAAATTACCTTTGCCAAAAAATTGCAAATTATAAATACAGTCTTCGATGACAGCATACGAAAGCATGGTTTTGACAGCTCTCAAAACAAAACAAACTGCCAAATGTCAAGCTAGGCAAGTGATGCCAAGTTCAAAAACTAAAGCCGACCAACCATTATACAAATGTAACTAGTACCTTACTATATCTAAATAGATAGCTATGTCTAGGATATAAGTTCTCAATTCTACTGTGAAAACTGTATAACAATGAATTACCAATAATAAGACTGTAACTACTTATAGCCTGTTAAAATTAAGTAATGAACACAAAAACATATTTGCTACAGTAAAACCAAAATGATACATTCATAAAGACTGTAAAAAACTTATAATAATAATCAACCATACAATAATGGAGACCAAATCTCATAGAATCCGCAAAGGTGATGACTTTTCACAAAAAAAGTCAAGTATACAAGTGGACCCTATTGTACTTTAGCTTATCTGGGTTCTCCCCCATTCCACTCGCTCACTGACAGCGATTCGGTCGGATAGAGACATCCATAGATGTCCTATCCGGTGTTCTCATTTCCTAACATCTTCCTCTCTTTCTATCCATCGTCCTCTCTTTCGTGACATCGTCTTGTTGAGTGGACGTAAAAACAATAAAACGAAAAGACTCAGTCTTAAAAACATTAATGTACTTTAAAATAAAAACTAATCAAATACCTAATTTGTATAGCCTGACCAATTCTTAGTCGGCAAAATAATTTTTGACGACTCTGTTATATATAGAATTAAGAACTAAAAGTGTATAAAAGAAACAAAATCTCAATAAAAATACATACATTCATACATGCCAAGTTAAAAAACGATGCTATAATTTTTAGGAAAAAAAACATTTTTTATGTATCAACCGACCCAACGTTGCTAAATGTTTTCAGACCTTTTAAATGATTTCGATTTTCGAATCGTTTTAGCACAAATATATGCAAGCATTTTTGGTTGCATAATTGAAGCAAAATTATATCACGCATTTCCAAACTCTAGTGATGTGGCTCATACAAATTCAATGCTTCTTTAAAATAGATATAATATGAAGACACACGTAAAACCCGTCCGAGTACCGATTCAACTGATTCCTATTCGTTACCGTTATTATTACCTAAAGAAAAACAGTTTAATTTATTTCATTTCTTCGATCCGCACACACTATTTAAGTGTTCAGTTATGTAAGTGTTTTTTGTAGTCTTAATGGTCGAAATTGATCATTAATTTCCATAGTTTCCACAAGTTCGAGATCCCACATCTCTTCCAAATTTAAGAGACATTTCAAATGATCGAATTCTTCTTACACACTACCATAACATGAACAATATTGTTGCACACATTTCTAATTAACTATTGGAGTTTACTAACATGACAGCAACCAAAAAAAGATTTACTAACATTACAGCAACCAAAAAAAAGACACTAAAAGCGTTTTTATTTTGAATATGTTTGCATTTATTTTCTTATAAAACGTTCAACTTTCTCTCATTTCTTCATACAATATATTCATGATGAATATAAAATTTAATTAACTTACATCTTCATTAATTTACACAACAATAAAAATAGAATAGAATGGAAAAATAAACAAAAATGAAAAAAACAAAATTGATGTATAAAGTTTTAAATGTAATACTGCGAATACAAGTGCATTCTCTGGTTTTATAAATAAATAATAATACACCGTTATAATGGACATCCTAACGCGTTTCGCTTAAACGATTAGAGAACCAAAAGTACAAAAAATTATAAATTTATTAACTATTCTCTACTGCTCTCCCTAAACTGGTCTACAGTTCGTCGTGTTTCGGTCCGGAAAACTCATCATGCGAAATGAATCCATTCTTGTCCTTATCCTCGTGCTTATAGTTTTCCTTGAGCATGTTTTTGAGCTTATCTGTGTCCTGGCCCTCGACAGCGGACATTTGTTTCTTCAGGTATTCACTAACCTATGAAAAATTAAATTGAATAATTCATGGAATTAATTGGGTAAGTGGGTAAAGTTTAATTGAAATAAAACGTGCTCTGAATTATTGACTGGAAAGAAGTTAGTGTCTTTGATTAGTAACTGTTCAAAGATAAAATTTGATTAATATTCAACCGTAGCGCTAATAGAGGGTCAAATCAGTGTTAGTTTATATGTCACTGGTTATGAAATTGTGCAATGTTAACATAATAAGCAAATATACCTAAACAAAACTAACATCAGAGAAAATCCTCGCAAATTTAGTGTCTTTGGATTGAAATGTTTATAACATAAATAGCGTCTTTTGCAAGTTACTTTCGCTTGCCTTTTGATTTTTTTGTCGTTTGACTATCAGCTGATACTGGTTTCGCCTTGCAGATGTATACACGATGGTTGGTCTTCTTGAGATGGGCAAAGACCTTGTTCTTGGAATAGAATATCGACTTGCAGGTGACACATATGTGGCTGGTGACAAGATAGGTAGCATCTGATTCAGTGATGTTGTTTGGCAGTTTCTCGGAAGGTACCTCTACTTTTGTTGGATGTGACTGTGTTAGCTTTGGTTCCTCGGTTGTTGGTTTCTTTTGTGATTTCTTGTTTTTTGACTTTTTAGCGGGTTTCCTGCCCTTTCCCCATTCATTGTCACTGTCGTCGTCTTCTTTAGGGTATGTTTGGAGTTCAATTATTTCAACTTGAGCCTCGATTTCCTCTTCTCCGGCTGGCGAAGCATTGAGAGGCTTTTTGCCCTTTTTGTTCTTTTTTCTTTTCGTCTTTTTGTTGGTGACGACTTCCTCTTCGTTTTCGACGTCCAGGTCTTCGAAGTTGTTATGAAGATCATCTAAGTCATCCTCCTCTGCTAGAGGCGGTATTACCGCCTCTTCCTCCGGATTAATACTGTCTTCAAACGATTTCTCTTCGTCTTTCATCTCGCGCTTGAGCCTTTCGATATTTTCCTTGTGCTTCTTGCTGGTTTCGTGATTCATAAAAGCATTATCGTTGGTGAAGGCCCGATTGCAAGCAACACAGTAGAGGTCGTCCACATATCGAAGTTCATCATCGTCATCAAAGTGTATTTCATTCGTAAGCTCATTGAACTCCTGTGAATCTCCATCATCATCTTCCTCTGATTCTGATTCAAATTCACCGTACTCCTGTTCAAGTTGCTTTAGTTGCTCTTCATAGCCGTCATTAAAGGAATTAGCGTTATTCTTTCGCATTTCTTCGATTTCCTTGTTACGCTTCCGTATTTGTTCGAGGCGATTCTGTTCCTGTTTTTGTCGATTAAGGGCGGCTTTTTCCTCCAGCAGTTTCTTGTTGGCTTGAACGCGCTTGTCTCTCTTGCGGATGAACGACACCAAGTTTCTTACCTGAAATTTAGAACACAGTTTAGAAAACAATTTTCTCGAATTCTGTAAAAACACTTACCTCTTCATTCCTCTCCTTCTTGGCTTCCCTCACTACCTTTTTCATATCCTTCTCAATTTCTCTCAGCACTCGACGGTCTTTAATTTCAGTAATATCATATGGGCACAACCAAGTGTATGTCTTTTTTGTGCAATAACTCTGCCAGTATGCATAGAAAGGCCCCACCACATCCTCATAGCTGCTGGTTGAATCACCAAATTTAGGAATTTCTTCGATTTCCTCCTCATCGTCCATAAATTCCGCATCCTCGGCGGCGATTTTTTCAAATACCTCAGCAAAAGTCTTGTAAAATCCCTTCGAATCATCCCCATACCCCTTAAAGCACGACACTGTGAAATATTGGAACAAGTCCAAACTCTTGTCCTCATAGTCTGAATTTTTCCCTCGGAGAATTTGTTCCCGATGATTGTCGTACCATGCACGTTCATGCTGATCGGATAGCACCTCATAGGCTTGTTGCAAGGTCTGGAATCGTTCCTTGGCTTCGTCGAGATTATTCGGATTCTTGTCAGGATGCCACCGTAGAGCCAATTTTCTGTAAGCAACTTTGATGTCAGCATCGTTTGCATCACGGGCAACACCAAGTTCTTCGTAATAGCACTTCATCGCGTTACGTGGGAACACAACAAATTTGAGCAAGCAAGAACTTTTACAACAATGACTGGGAAAATTAAATTACCTTTGCCAAAAAATTGCAAATTATAAATACAGTCTTCGATGACAGCATACGAAAGCATGGTTTTGACAGCTCTCAAAACAAAACAAACTGCCAAATGTCAAGCTAGGCAAGTGATGCCAAGTTCAAAAACTAAAGCCGACCAACCATTATACAAATGTAACTAGTACCTTACTATATCTAAATAGATAGCTATGTCTAGGATATAAGTTCTCAATTCTACTGTGAAAACTGTATAACAATGAATTACCAATAATAAGACTGTAACTACTTATAGCCTGTTAAAATTAAGTAATGAACACAAAAACATATTTGCTACAGTAAAACCAAAATGATACATTCATAAAGACTGTAAAAAACTTATAATAATAATCAACCATACAATAATGGAGACCAAATCTCATAGAATCCGCAAAGGTAATGACTTTTCACAAAAAAAGTCAAGTATACAAGTGGACCCTATTGTACTTTAGCTTATCTGGGTTCTCCCCCATTCCACTCGCTCACTGACAGCGATTCGGTCGGATAGAGACATCCATAGATGTCCTATCCGGTGTTCTCATTTCCTAACATCTTCCTCTCTTTCTATCCATCGTCCTCTCTTTCGTGACATCGTCTTGTTGAGTGGACGTAAAAACCAGAGACAATACTAGTATCATTTGTCTCTGGTAAAAACAATAAAACGAAAAGACTCAGTCTTAAAAACATTAATGTACTTTAAAATAAAAACTAATCAAATACCTAATTTGTATAGCCTGACCAATTCTTAGTCGGCAAAATAATTTTTGACGACTCTGTTATATATAGAATTAAGAACTAAAAGTGTATAAAAGAAACAAAATCTCAATAAAAATACATACATTCATACATGCCAAGTTAAAAAACGATGCTATAATTTTTAGGAAAAAAAACATTTTTTATGTATCAACCGACCCAACGTTGCTAAATGTTTTCAGACCTTTTAAATGATTTCGATTTTCGAATCGTTTTAGCACAAATATATGCAAGCATTTTTGGTTGCATAATTGAAGCAAAATTATATCACGCATTTCCAAACTCTAGTGATGTGGCTCATACAAATTCAATGCTTCTTTAAAATAGATATAATATGAAGACACACGTAAAACCCGTCCGAGTACCGATTCAACTGATTCCTATTCGTTACCGTTATTATTACCTAAAGAAAAACAGTTTAATTTATTTCATTTCTTCGATCCGCACACACTATTTAAGTGTTCAGTTATGTAAGTGTTTTTTGTAGTCTTAATGGTCGAAATTGATCATTAATTTCCATAGTTTCCACAAGTTCGAGATCCCACATCTCTTCCAAATTTAAGAGACATTTCAAATGATCGAATTCTTCTTACACACTACCATAACATGAACAATATTGTTGCACACATTTCTAATTAACTATTGGAGTTTACTAACATGACAGCAACCAAAAAAAGATTTACTAACATTACAGCAACCAAAAAAAAGACACTAAAAGCGTTTTTATTTTGAATATGTTTGCATTTATTTTCTTATAAAACGTTCAACTTTCTCTCATTTCTTCATACAATATATTCATGATGAATATAAAATTTAATTAACTTACATCTTCATTAATTTACACAACAATAAAAATAGAATAGAATGGAAAAATAAACAAAAATGAAAAAAACAAAATTGATGTATAAAGTTTTAAATGTAATACTGCGAATACAAGTGCATTCTCTGGTTTTATAAATAAATAATAATACACCGTTATAATGGACATCCTAACGCGTTTCGCTTAAACGATTAGAGAACCAAAAGTACAAAAAATTATAAATTTATTAACTATTCTCTACTGCTCTCCCTAAACTGGTCTACAGTTCGTCGTGTTTCGGTCCGGAGAACTCATCATGCGAAATGAATCCATTCTTGTCCTTATCCTCGTGCTTATAGTTTTCCTTGAGCATGTTTTTGAGCTTATCTGTGTCCTGGCCCTCGACAGCGGACATTTGTTTCTTCAGGTATTCACTAACCTATGAAAAATTAAATTGAATAATTCATGGAATTAATTGGGTAAGTGGGTAAAGTTTAATTGAAATAAAACGTGCTCTGAATTATTGACTGGAAAGAAGTTAGTGTCTTTGATTAGTAACTGTTCAAAGATAAAATTTGATTAATATTCAACCGTAGCGCTAATAGAGGGTCAAATCAGTGTTAGTTTATATGTCACTGGTTATGAAATTGTGCAATGTTAACATAATAAGCAAATATACCTAAACAAAAA
The DNA here is from genome assembly GCA_916610125.1 of Cheilosia vulpina. Taxonomy (NCBI): domain Eukaryota; kingdom Metazoa; phylum Arthropoda; class Insecta; order Diptera; family Syrphidae; genus Cheilosia; species Cheilosia vulpina. Next base: position 48,978,917 of record OU744279.1, read on the forward strand.
TAACATCAGAGAAAATCCTCGCAAATTTAGTGTCTTTGGATTGAAATGTTTATAACATAAATAGCGTCTTTTGCAAGTTACTTTCGCTTGCCTTTTGATTTTTTTGTCGTTTGACTATCAGCTGATACTGGTTTCGCCTTGCAGATGTATACACGATGGTTGGTCTTCTTGAGATGGGCAAAGACCTTGTTCTTGGAATAGAATATCGACTTGCAGGTGACACATATGTGGCTGGTGACAAGATAGGTAGCATCTGATTCAGTGATGTTGTTTGGCAGTTTCTCGGAAGGTACCTCTACTTTTGTTGGATGTGACTGTGTTAGCTTTGGTTCCTCGGTTGTTGGTTTCTTTTGTGATTTCTTGTTTTTTGACTTTTTAGCGGGTTTCCTGCCCTTTCCCCATTCATTGTCACTGTCGTCGTCTTCTTTAGGGTATGTTTGGAGTTCAATTATTTCAACGTGAGCCTCGATTTCCTCTTCTCCGGCTGGCGAAGCATTGAGAGGCTTTTTGCCCTTTTTGTTCTTTTTTCCTTTCGTCTTTTTGTTGGTGACGACTTCCTCTTCGTTTTCGACGTCCAGGTCTTCGAAGTTGTTATGAAGATCATCTAAGTCATCCTCCTCTGCTAGAGGCGGTATTACCGCCTCTTCCTCCGGATTAATACTGTCTTCAAACGATTTCTCTTCGTCTTTCATCTCGCGCTTGAGCCTTTCGATATTTTCCTTGTGCTTCTTGCTGGTTTCGTGATTCATAAAAGCATTATCGTTGGTGAAGGCCCGATTGCAAGCAACACAGTAGAGGTCGTCCACATATCGAAGTTCATCATCGTCATCAAAGTGTATTTCATTCGTAAGCTCATTTAACTCCTGTGAATCTCCATCATCATCTTGCTCTGATTCTGATTCAAATTCACCGTACTCCTGTTCAAGTTGCTTTAGTTGCTCTTCATAGCCGTCATTAAAGGAATTAGCGTTATTCTTTCGCATTTCTTCGATTTCCTTGTTACGCTTCCGTATTTGTTCGAGGCGATTCTGTTCCTGTTTTTGTCGATTAAGGGCGGCTTTTTCCTCCAGCAGTTTCTTGTTGGCTTGAACGCGCTTGTCTCTCTTGCGGATGAACGACACCAAGTTTCTTACCTGAAATTTAGAACACAGTTTAGAAAACAATTTTCTCGAATTCTGTAAAAACACTTACCTCTTCATTCCTCTCCTTCTTGGCTTCCCTCACTACCTTTTTCATATCCTTCTCAATTTCTCTCAGCACTCGACGGTCTTTAATTTCAGTAATATCATATGGGCACAACCAAGTGTATGTCTTTTTTGTGCAATAACTCTGCCAGTATGCATAGAAAGGCCCCACCACATCCTCATAGCTGCTGGTTGAATCACCAAATTTAGGAATTTCTTCGATTTCCTCCTCATCGTCCATAAATTCCGCATCCTCGGCGGCGATTTTTTCAAATACCTCAGCAAAAGTCTTGTAAAATCCCTTCGAATCATCCCCATACCCCTTAAAGCACGACACTGTGAAATATTGGAACAAGTCCAAACTCTTGTCCTCATAGTCTGAATTTTTCCCTCGGAGAATTTGTTCCCGATGATTGTCGTACCATGCACGTTCATGCTGATCGGATAGCACCTCATAGGCTTGTTGCAAGGTCTGGAATCGTTCCTTGGCTTCGTCGAGATTATTCGGATTCTTGTCAGGATGCCACCGTAGAGCCAATTTTCTGTAAGCAACTTTGATGTCAGCATCGTTTGCATCACGGGCAACACCAAGTTCTTCGTAATAGCACTTCATCGCGTTACGTGGGAACACAACAAATTTGAGCAAGCAAGAACTTTTACAACAATGACTGGGAAAATTAAATTACCTTTGCCAAAAAATTGCAAATTATAAATACAGTCTTCGATGACAGCATACGAAAGCATGGTTTTGACGGCTCTCAAAACAAAACAAACTGCCAAATGTCAAGCTAGGCAAGTGATGCCAAGTTCAAAAACTAAAGCCGACCAACCATTATACAAATGTAACTAGTACCTTACTATATCTAAGTAGATAGCTATGTCTAGGATATAAGTTCTCAACTCTACTGTGAAAACTGTATAACAATGAATTACCAATAATAAGACTGTAACTACTTATAGCCTGTTAAAATTAAGTAATGAACACAAAAACATATTTGCTACAGTAAAACCAAAATGATACATTCATAAAGACTGTAAAAAACTTATAATAATAATCAACCATACAATAATGGAGACCAAATCTCATAGAATCCGCAAAGGTGATGACTTTTCACAAAAAAAGTCAAGTATACAAGTGGACCCTATTGTACTTTAGCTTATCTGGGTTCTCCCCCATTCCACTCGCTCACTGACAGCGATTCGGTCGGATAGAGACATCCATAGATGTCCTATCCGGTGTTCTCATTTCCTAACATCTTCCTCTCTTTCTATCCATCGTCCTCTCTTTCGTGACATCGTCTTGTTGAGTGGACGTAAAAACAATAAAACGAAAAGACTCAGTCTTAAAAACATTAATGTACTTTAAAATAAAAACTAATCAAATACCTAATTTGTATAGCCTGACCAATTCTTAGTCGGCAAAATAATTTTTGACGACTCTGTTATATATAGAATTAAGAACTAAAAGTGTATAAAAGAAACAAAATCTCAATAAAAATACATACATTCATACATGCCAAGTTAAAAAACGATGCTATAATTTTTAGGAAAAAAAACATTTTTTATGTATCAACCGACCCAACGTTGCTAAATGTTTTCAGACCTTTTAAATGATTTCGATTTTCGAATCGTTTTAGCACAAATATATGCAAGCATTTTTGGTTGCATAATTGAAGCAAAATTATATCACGCATTTCCAAACTCTAGTGATGTGGCTCATACAAATTCAATGCTTCTTTAAAATAGATATAATATGAAGACACACGTAAAACCCGTCCGAGTACCGATTCAACTGATTCCTATTCGTTACCGTTATTATTACCTAAAGAAAAACAGTTTAATTTATTTCATTTCTTCGATCCGCACACACTATTTAAGTGTTCAGTTATGTAAGTGTTTTTTGTAGTCTTAATGGTCGAAATTGATCATTAATTTCCATAGTTTCCACAAGTTCGAGATCCCACATCTCTTCCAAATTTAAGAGACATTTCAAATGATCGAATTCTTCTTACACACTACCATAACATGAACAATATTGTTGCACACATTTCTAATTAACTATTGGAGTTTACTAACATGACAGCAACCAAAAAAAGATTTACTAACATTACAGCAACCAAAAAAAAGACACTAAAAGCGTTTTTATTTTGAATATGTTTGCATTTATTTTCTTATAAAACGTTCAACTTTCTCTCATTTCTTCATACAATATATTCATGATGAATATAAAATTTAATTAACTTACATCTTCATTAATTTACACAACAATAAAAATAGAATAGAATGGAAAAATAAACAAAAATGAAAAAAACAAAATTGATGTATAAAGTTTTAAATGTAATACTGCGAATACAAGTGCATTCTCTGGTTTTATAAATAAATAATAATACACCGTTATAATGGACATCCTAACGCGTTTCGCTTAAACGATTAGAGAACCAAAAGTACAAAAAATTATAAATTTATTAACTATTCTCTACTGCTCTCCCTAAACTGGTCTACAGTTCGTCGTGTTTCGGTCCGGAAAACTCATCATGCGAAATGAATCCATTCTTGTCCTTATCCTCGTGCTTATAGTTTTCCTTGAGCATGTTTTTGAGCTTATCTGTGTCCTGGCCCTCGACAGCGGACATTTGTTTCTTCAGGTATTCACTAACCTATGAAAAATTAAATTGAATAATTCATGGAATTAATTGGGTAAGTGGGTAAAGTTTAATTGAAATAAAACGTGCTCTGAATTATTGACTGGAAAGAAGTTAGTGTCTTTGATTAGTAACTGTTCAAAGATAAAATTTGATTAATATTCAATCGTAGCGCTAATAGAGGGTCAAATCAGTGTTAGTTTATATGTCACTGGTTATGAAATTGTGCAATGTTAACATAATAAGCAAATATACCTAAACAAAAATAACATCAGAGAAAATCCTCGCAAATTTAGTGTCTTTGGATTGAAATGTTTATAACATAAATAGCGTCTTTTGCAAGTTACTTTCGCTTGCCTTTTGATTTTTTTGTCGTTTGACTATCAGCTGATACTGGTTTCGCCTTGCAGATGTATACACGATGGTTGGTCTTCTTGAGATGGGCAAAGACCTTGTTCTTGGAATAGAATATCGACTTGCAGGTGACACATATGTGGCTGGTGACAAGATAGGTAGCATCTGATTCAGTGATGTTGTTTGGCAGTTTCTCGGAAGGTACCTCTACTTTTGTTGGATGTGACTGTGTTAGCTTTGGTTCCTCGGTTGTTGGTTTCTTTTGTGATTTCTTGTTTTTTGACTTTTTAGCGGGTTTCCTGCCCTTTCCCCATTCATTGTCACTGTCGTCGTCTTCTTTAGGGTATGTTTGGAGTTCAATTATTTCAACGTGAGCCTCGATTTCCTCTTCTCCGGCTGGCGAAGCATTGAGAGGCTTTTTGCCCTTTTTGTTCTTTTTTCCTTTCGTCTTTTTGTTGGTGACGACTTCCTCTTCGTTTTCGACGTCCAGGTCTTCGAAGTTGTTATGAAGATCATCTAAGTCATCCTCCTCTGCTAGAGGCGGTATTACCGCCTCTTCCTCCGGATTAATACTGTCTTCAAACGATTTCTCTTCGTCTTTCATCTCGCGCTTGAGCCTTTCGATATTTTCCTTGTGCTTCTTGCTGGTTTCGTGATTCATAAAAGCATTATCGTTGGTGAAGGCCCGATTGCAAGCAACACAGTAGAGGTCGTCCACATATCGAAGTTCATCATCGTCATCAAAGTGTATTTCATTCGTAAGCTCATTTAACTCCTGTGAATCTCCATCATCATCTTGCTCTGATTCTGATTCAAATTCACCGTACTCCTGTTCAAGTTGCTTTAGTTGCTCTTCATAGCCGTCATTAAAGGAATTAGCGTTATTCTTTCGCATTTCTTCGATTTCCTTGTTACGCTTCCGTATTTGTTCGAGGCGATTCTGTTCCTGTTTTTGTCGATTAAGGGCGGCTTTTTCCTCCAGCAGTTTCTTGTTGGCTTGAACGCGCTTGTCTCTCTTGCGGATGAACGACACCAAGTTTCTTACCTGAAATTTAGAACACAGTTTAGAAAACAATTTTCTCGAATTCTGTAAAAACACTTACCTCTTCATTCCTCTCCTTCTTGGCTTCCCTCACTACCTTTTTCATATCCTTCTCAATTTCTCTCAGCACTCGACGGTCTTTAATTTCAGTAATATCATATGGGCACAACCAAGTGTATGTCTTTTTTGTGCAATAACTCTGCCAGTATGCATAGAAAGGCCCCACCACATCCTCATAGCTGCTGGTTGAATCACCAAATTTAGGAATTTCTTCGATTTCCTCCTCATCGTCCATAAATTCCGCATCCTCGGCGGCGATTTTTTCAAATACCTCAGCAAAAGTCTTGTAAAATCCCTTCGAATCATCCCCATACCCCTTAAAGCACGACACTGTGAAATATTGGAACAAGTCCAAACTCTTGTCCTCATAGTCTGAATTTTTCCCTCGGAGAATTTGTTCCCGATGATTGTCGTACCATGCACGTTCATGCTGATCGGATAGCACCTCATAGGCTTGTTGCAAGGTCTGGAATCGTTCCTTGGCTTCGTCGAGATTATTCGGATTCTTGTCAGGATGCCACCGTAGAGCCAATTTTCTGTAAGCAACTTTGATGTCAGCATCGTTTGCATCACGGGCAACACCAAGTTCTTCGTAATAGCACTTCATCGCGTTACGTGGGAACACAACAAATTTGAGCAAGCAAGAACTTTTACAACAATGACTGGGAAAATTAAATTACCTTTGCCAAAAAATTGCAAATTATAAATACAGTCTTCGATGACAGCATACGAAAGCATGGTTTTGACGGCTCTCAAAACAAAACAAACTGCCAAATGTCAAGCTAGGCAAGTGATGCCAAGTTCAAAAACTAAAGCCGACCAACCATTATACAAATGTAACTAGTACCTTACTATATCTAAGTAGATAGCTATGTCTAGGATATAAGTTCTCAACTCTACTGTGAAAACTGTATAACAATGAATTACCAATAATAAGACTGTAACTACTTATAGCCTGTTAAAATTAAGTAATGAACACAAAAACATATTTGCTACAGTAAAACCAAAATGATACATTCATAAAGACTGTAAAAAACTTATAATAATAATCAACCATACAATAATGGAGACCAAATCTCATAGAATCCGCAAAGGTGATGACTTTTCACAAAAAAAGTCAAGTATACAAGTGGACCCTATTGTACTTTAGCTTATCTGGGTTCTCCCCCATTCCACTCGCTCACTGACAGCGATTCGGAGACATCCATAGATGTCCTATCCGGTGTTCTCATTTCCTAACATCTTCCTCTCTTTCTATCCATCGTCCTCTCTTTCGTGACATCGTCTTGTTGAGTGGACGTAAAAACAATAAAACGAAAAGACTCAGTCTTAAAAACATTAATGTACTTTAAAATAAAAACTAATCAAATACCTAATTTGTATAGCCTGACCAATTCTTAGTCGGCAAAATAATTTTTGACGACTCTGTTATATATAGAATTAAGAACTAAAAGTGTATAAAAGAAACAAAATCTCAATAAAAATACATACATTCATACATGCCAAGTTAAAAAACGATGCTATAATTTTTAGGAAAAAAAACATTTTTTATGTATCAACCGACCCAACGTTGCTAAATGTTTTCAGACCTTTTAAATGATTTCGATTTTCGAATCGTTTTAGCACAAATATATGCAAGCATTTTTGGTTGCATAATTGAAGCAAAATTATATCACGCATTTCCAAACTCTAGTGATGTGGCTCATACAAATTCAATGCTTCTTTAAAATAGATATAATATGAAGACACACGTAAAACCCGTCCGAGTACCGATTCAACTGATTCCTATTCGTTACCGTTATTATTACCTAAAGAAAAACAGTTTAATTTATTTCATTTCTTCGATCCGCACACACTATTTAAGTGTTCAGTTATGTAAGTGTTTTTTGTAGTCTTAATGGTCGAAATTGATCATTAATTTCCATAGTTTCCACAAGTTCGAGATCCCACATCTCTTCCAAATTTAAGAGACATTTCAAATGATCGAATTCTTCTTACACACTACCATAACATGAACAATATTGTTGCACACATTTCTAATTAACTATTGGAGTTTACTAACATGACAGCAACCAAAAAAAGATTTACTAACATTACAGCAACCAAAAAAAAGACACTAAAAGCGTTTTTATTTTGAATATGTTTGCATTTATTTTCTTATAAAACGTTCAACTTTCTCTCATTTCTTCATACAATATATTCATGATGAATATAAAATTTAATTAACTTACATCTTCATTAATTTACACAACAATAAAAATAGAATAGAATGGAAAAATAAACAAAAATGAAAAAAACAAAATTGATGTATAAAGTTTTAAATGTAATACTGCGAATACAAGTGCATTCTCTGGTTTTATAAATAAATAATAATACACCGTTATAATGGACATCCTAACGCGTTTCGCTTAAACGATTAGAGAACCAAAAGTACAAAAAATTATAAATTTATTAACTATTCTCTACTGCTCTCCCTAAACTGGTCTACAGTTCGTCGTGTTTCGGTCCGGAGAACTCATCATGCGAAATGAATCCATTCTTGTCCTTATCCTCGTGCTTATAGTTTTCCTTGAGCATGTTTTTGAGCTTATCTGTGTCCTGGCCCTCGACAGCGGACATTTGTTTCTTCAGGTATTCACTAACCTATGAAAAATTAAATTGAATAATTCATGGAATTAATTGGGTAAGTGGGTAAAGTTTAATTGAAATAAAACGTGCTCTGAATTATTGACTGGAAAGAAGTTAGTGTCTTTGATTAGTAACTGTTCAAAGATAAAATTTGATTAATATTCAACCGTAGCGCTAATAGAGGGTCAAATCAGTGTTAGTTTATATGTCACTGGTTATGAAATTGTGCAATGTTAACATAATAAGCAAATATACCTAAACAAAAATAACATCAGAGAAAATCCTCGCAAATTTAGTGTCTTTGGATTGAAATGTTTATAACATAAATAGCGTCTTTTGCAAGTTACTTTCGCTTGCCTTTTGATTTTTTTGTCGTTTGACTATCAGCTGATACTGGTTTCGCCTTGCAGATGTATACACGATGGTTGGTCTTCTTGAGATGGGCAAAGACCTTGTTCTTGGAATAGAATATCGACTTGCAGGTGACACATATGTGGCTGGTGACAAGATAGGTAGCATCTGATTCAGTGATGTTGTTTGGCAGTTTCTCGGAAGGTACCTCTACTTTTGTTGGATGTGACTGTGTTAGCTTTGGTTCCTCGGTTGTTGGTTTCTTTTGTGATTTCTTGTTTTTTGACTTTTTAGCGGGTTTCCTGCCCTTTCCCCATTCATTGTCACTGTCGTCGTCTTCTTTAGGGTATGTTTGGAGTTCAATTATTTCAACGTGAGCCTCGATTTCCTCTTCTCCGGCTGGCGAAGCATTGAGAGGCTTTTTGCCCTTTTTGTTCTTTTTTCCTTTCGTCTTTTTGTTGGTGACGACTTCCTCTTCGTTTTCGACGTCCAGGTCTTCGAAGTTGTTATGAAGATCATCTAAGTCATCCTCCTCTGCTAGAGGCGGTATTACCGCCTCTTCCTCCGGATTAATACTGTCTTCAAACGATTTCTCTTCGTCTTTCATCTCGCGCTTGAGCCTTTCGATATTTTCCTTGTGCTTCTTGCTGGTTTCGTGATTCATAAAAGCATTATCGTTGGTGAAGGCCCGATTGCAAGCAACACAGTAGAGGTCGTCCACATATCGAAGTTCATCATCGTCATCAAAGTGTATTTCATTCGTAAGCTCATTTAACTCCTGTGAATCTCCATCATCATCTTGCTCTGATTCTGATTCAAATTCACCGTACTCCTGTTCAAGTTGCTTTAGTTGCTCTTCATAGCCGTCATTAAAGGAATTAGCGTTATTCTTTCGCATTTCTTCGATTTCCTTGTTACGCTTCCGTATTTGTTCGAGGCGATTCTGTTCCTGTTTTTGTCGATTAAGGGCGGCTTTTTCCTCCAGCAGTTTCTTGTTGGCTTGAACGCGCTTGTCTCTCTTGCGGATGAACGACACCAAGTTTCTTACCTGAAATTTAGAACACAGTTTAGAAAACAATTTTCTCGAATTCTGTAAAAACACTTACCTCTTCATTCCTCTCCTTCTTGGCTTCCCTCACTACCTTTTTCATATCCTTCTCAATTTCTCTCAGCACTCGACGGTCTTTAATTTCAGTAATATCATATGGGCACAACCAAGTGTATGTCTTTTTTGTGCAATAACTCTGCCAGTATGCATAGAAAGGCCCCACCACATCCTCATAGCTGCTGGTTGAATCACCAAATTTAGGAATTTCTTCGATTTCCTCCTCATCGTCCATAAATTCCGCATCCTCGGCGGCGATTTTTTCAAATACCTCAGCAAAAGTCTTGTAAAATCCCTTCGAATCATCCCCATACCCCTTAAAGCACGACACTGTGAAATATTGGAACAAGTCCAAACTCTTGTCCTCATAGTCTGAATTTTTCCCTCGGAGAATTTGTTCCCGATGATTGTCGTACCATGCACGTTCATGCTGATCGGATAGCACCTCATAGGCTTGTTGCAAGGTCTGGAATCGTTCCTTGGCTTCGTCGAGATTATTCGGATTCTTGTCAGGATGCCACCGTAGAGCCAATTTTCTGTAAGCAACTTTGATGTCAGCATCGTTTGCATCACGGGCAACACCAAGTTCTTCGTAATAGCACTTCATCGCGTTACGTGGGAACACAACAAATTTGAGCAAGCAAGAACTTTTACAACAATGACTGGGAAAATTAAATTACCTTTGCCAAAAAATTGCAAATTATAAATACAGTCTTCGATGACAGCATACGAAAGCATGGTTTTGACAGCTCTCAAAACAAAACAAACTGCCAAATGTCAAGCTAGGCAAGTGATGCCAAGTTCAAAAACTAAAGCCGACCAACCATTATACAAATGTAACTAGTACCTTACTATATCTAAGTAGATAGCTATGTCTAGGATATAAGTTCTCAACTCTACTGTGAAAACTGTATAACAATGAATTACCAATAATAAGACTGTAACTACTTATAGCCTGTTAAAATTAAGTAATGAACACAAAAACATATTTGCTACAGTAAAACCAAAATGATACATTCATAAAGACTGTAAAAAACTTATAATAATAATCAACCATACAATAATGGAGACCAAATCTCATAGAATCCGCAAAGGTGATGACTTTTCACAAAAAAAGTCAAGTATACAAGTGGACCCTATTGTACTTTAGCTTATCTGGGTTCTCCCCCATTCCACTCGCTCACTGACAGCGATTCGGAGACATCCATAGATGTCCTATCCGGTGTTCTCATTTCCTAACATCTTCCTCTCTTTCTATCCATCGTCCTCTCTTTCGTGACATCGTCTTGTTGAGTGGACGTAAAAACAATAAAACGAAAAGACTCAGTCTTAAAAACATTAATGTACTTTAAAATAAAAACTAATCAAATACCTAATTTGTATAGCCTGACCAATTCTTAGTCGGCAAAATAATTTTTGACGACTCTGTTATATATAGAATTAAGAACTAAAAGTGTATAAAAGAAACAAAATCTCAATAAAAATACATACATTCATACATGCCAAGTTAAAAAACGATGCTATAATTTTTAGGAAAAAAAACATTTTTTATGTATCAACCGACCCAACGTTGCTAAATGTTTTCAGACCTTTTAAATGATTTCGATTTTCGAATCGTTTTAGCACAAATATATGCAAGCATTTTTGGTTGCATAATTGAAGCAAAATTATATCACGCATTTCCAAACTCTAGTGATGTGGCTCATACAAATTCAATGCTTCTTTAAAATAGATATAATATGAAGACACACGTAAAACCCGTCCGAGTACCGATTCAACTGATTCCTATTCGTTACCGTTATTATTACCTAAAGAAAAACAGTTTAATTTATTTCATTTCTTCGATCCGCACACACTATTTAAGTGTTCAGTTATGTAAGTGTTTTTTGTAGTCTTAATGGTCGAAATTGATCATTAATTTCCATAGTTTCCACAAGTTCGAGATCCCACATCTCTTCCAAATTTAAGAGACATTTCAAATGATCGAATTCTTCTTACACACTACCATTACATGAACAATATTGTTGCACACATTTCTAATTAACTATTGGAGTTTACTAACATGACAGCAACCAAAAAAAGATTTACTAACATTACTGCAAACAAAAAAAAGACACTAAAAGCGTTTTTATTTTGAATATGTTTGCATTTATTTTCTTATAAAACGTTCAACTTTCTCTCATTTCTTCATACAATATATTCATGATGAATATAAAATTTAATTAACTTACATCTTCATTAATTTACACAACAATAAAAATAGAATAGAATGGAAAAATAAACAAAAATGAAAAAAACAAAATTGATGTATAAAGTTTTAAATGTAATACTGCGAATACAAGTGCATTCTCTGGTTTTATAAATAAATAATAATACACCGTTATAATGGACATCCTAACGCGTTTCGCTTAAACGATTAGAGAACCAAAAGTACAAAAAATTATAAATTTATTAACTATTCTCTACTGCTCTCCCTAAACTGGTCTACAGTTCGTCGTGTTTCGGTCCGGAGAACTCATCATGCGAAATGAATCCATTCTTGTCCTTATCCTCGTGCTTATAGTTTTCCTTGAGCATGTTTTTGAGCTTATCTGTGTCCTGGCCCTCGACAGCGGACATTTGTTTCTTCAGGTATTCACTAACCTATGAAAAATTAAATTGAATAATTCATGGAATTAATTGGGTAAGTGGGTAAAGTTTAATTGAAATAAAACGTGCTCTGAATTATTGACTGGAAAGAAGTTAGTGTCTTTGATTAGTAACTGTTCAAAGATAAAATTTGATTAATATTCAACCGTAGCGCTAATAGAGGGTCAAATCAGTGTTAGTTTATATGTCACTGGTTATGAAATTGTGCAATGTTAACATAATAAGCAAATATACCTAAACAAAAATAACATCAGAGAAAATCCTCGCAAATTTAGTGTCTTTGGATTGAAATGTTTATAACATAAATAGCGTCTTTTGCAAGTTACTTTCGCTTGCCTTTTGATTTTTTTGTCGTTTGACTATCAGCTGATACTGGTTTCGCCTTGCAGATGTATACACGATGGTTGGTCTTCTTGAGATGGGCAAAGACCTTGTTCTTGGAATAGAATATCGACTTGCAGGTGACACATATGTGGCTGGTGACAAGATAGGTAGCATCTGATTCAGTGATGTTGTTTGGCAGTTTCTCGGAAGGTACCTCTACTTTTGTTGGATGTGACTGTGTTAGCTTTGGTTCCTCGGTTGTTGGTTTCTTTTGTGATTTCTTGTTTTTTGACTTTTTAGCGGGTTTCCTGCCCTTTCCCCATTCATTGTCACTGTCGTCGTCTTCTTTAGGGTATGTTTGGAGTTCAATTATTTCAACGTGAGCCTCGATTTCCTCTTCTCCGGCTGGCGAAGCATTGAGAGGCTTTTTGCCCTTTTTGTTCTTTTTTCCTTTCGTCTTTTTGTTGGTGACGACTTCCTCTTCGTTTTCGACGTCCAGGTCTTCGAAGTTGTTATGAAGATCATCTAAGTCATCCTCCTCTGCTAGAGGCGGTATTACCGCCTCTTCCTCCGGATTAATACTGTCTTCAAACGATTTCTCTTCGTCTTTCATCTCGCGCTTGAGCCTTTCGATATTTTCCTTGTGCTTCTTGCTGGTTTCGTGATTCATAAAAGCATTATCGTTGGTGAAGGCCCGATTGCAAGCAACACAGTAGAGGTCGTCCACATATCGAAGTTCATCATCGTCATCAAAGTGTATTTCATTCGTAAGCTCATTTAACTCCTGTGAATCTCCATCATCATCTTGCTCTGATTCTGATTCAAATTCACCGTACTCCTGTTCAAGTTGCTTTAGTTGCTCTTCATAGCCGTCATTAAAGGAATTAGCGTTATTCTTTCGCATTTCTTCGATTTCCTTGTTACGCTTCCGTATTTGTTCGAGGCGATTCTGTTCCTGTTTTTGTCGATTAAGGGCGGCTTTTTCCTCCAGCAGTTTCTTGTTGGCTTGAACGCGCTTGTCTCTCTTGCGGATGAACGACACCAAGTTTCTTACCTGAAATTTAGAACACAGTTTAGAAAACAATTTTCTCGAATTCTGTAAAAACACTTACCTCTTCATTCCTCTCCTTCTTGGCTTCCCTCACTACCTTTTTCATATCCTTCTCAATTTCTCTCAGCACTCGACGGTCTTTAATTTCAGTAATATCATATGGGCACAACCAAGTGTATGTCTTTTTTGTGCAATAACTCTGCCAGTATGCATAGAAAGGCCCCACCACATCCTCATAGCTGCTGGTTGAATCACCAAATTTAGGAATTTCTTCGATTTCCTCCTCATCGTCCATAAATTCCGCATCCTCGGCGGCGATTTTTTCAAATACCTCAGCAAAAGTCTTGTAAAATCCCTTCGAATCATCCCCATACCCCTTAAAGCACGACACTGTGAAATATTGGAACAAGTCCAAACTCTTGTCCTCATAGTCTGAATTTTTCCCTCGGAGAATTTGTTCCCGATGATTGTCGTACCATGCACGTTCATGCTGATCGGATAGCACCTCATAGGCTTGTTGCAAGGTCTGGAATCGTTCCTTGGCTTCGTCGAGATTATTCGGATTCTTGTCAGGATGCCACCGTAGAGCCAATTTTCTGTAAGCAACTTTGATGTCAGCATCGTTTGCATCACGGGCAACACCAAGTTCTTCGTAATAGCACTTCATCGCGTTACGTGGGAACACAACAAATTTGAGCAAGCAAGAACTTTTACAACAATGACTGGGAAAATTAAATTACCTTTGCCAAAAAATTGCAAATTATAAATACAGTCTTCGATGACAGCATACGAAAGCATGGTTTTGACGGCTCTCAAAACAAAACAAACTGCCAAATGTCAAGCTAGGCAAGTGATGCCAAGTTCAAAAACTAAAGCCGACCAACCATTATACAAATGTAACTAGTACCTTACTATATCTAAGTAGATAGCTATGTCTAGGATATAAGTTCTCAACTCTACTGTGAAAACTGTATAACAATGAATTACCAATAATAAGACTGTAACTACTTATAGCCTGTTAAAATTAAGTAATGAACACAAAAACATATTTGCTACAGTAAAACCAAAATGATACATTCATAAAGACTGTAAAAAACTTATAATAATAATCAACCATACAATAATGGAGACCAAATCTCATAGAATCCGCAAAGGTGATGACTTTTCACAAAAAAAGTCAAGTATACAAGTGGACCCTATTGTACTTTAGCTTATCTGGGTTCTCCCCCATTCCACTCGCTCACTGACAGCGATTCGGAGACATCCATAGATGTCCTATCCGGTGTTCTCATTTCCTAACATCTTCCTCTCTTTCTATCCATCGTCCTCTCTTTCGTGACATCGTCTTGTTGAGTGGACGTAAAAACAATAAAACGAAAAGACTCAGTCTTAAAAACATTAATGTACTTTAAAATAAAAACTAATCAAATACCTAATTTGTATAGCCTGACCAATTCTTAGTCGGCAAAATAATTTTTGACGACTCTGTTATATATAGAATTAAGAACTAAAAGTGTATAAAAGAAACAAAATCTCAATAAAAATACATACATTCATACATGCCAAGTTAAAAAACGATGCTATAATTTTTAGGAAAAAAAACATTTTTTATGTATCAACCGACCCAACGTTGCTAAATGTTTTCAGACCTTTTAAATGATTTCGATTTTCGAATCGTTTTAGCACAAATATATGCAAGCATTTTTGGTTGCATAATTGAAGCAAAATTATATCACGCATTTCCAAACTCTAGTGATGTGGCTCATACAAATTCAATGCTTCTTTAAAATAGATATAATATGAAGACACACGTAAAACCCGTCCGAGTACCGATTCAACTGATTCCTATTCGTTACCGTTATTATTACCTAAAGAAAAACAGTTTAATTTATTTCATTTCTTCGATCCGCACACACTATTTAAGTGTTCAGTTATGTAAGTGTTTTTTGTAGTCTTAATGGTCGAAATTGATCATTAATTTCCATAGTTTCCACAAGTTCGAGATCCCACATCTCTTCCAAATTTAAGAGACATTTCAAATGATCGAATTCTTCTTACACACTACCATAACATGAACAATATTGTTGCACACATTTCTAATTAACTATTGGAGTTTACTAACATGACAGCAACCAAAAAAAGATTTACTAACATTACAGCAACCAAAAAAAAGACACTAAAAGCGTTTTTATTTTGAATATGTTTGCATTTATTTTCTTATAAAACGTTCAACTTTCTCTCATTTCTTCATACAATATATTCATGATGAATATAAAATTTAATTAACTTACATCTTCATTAATTTACACAACAATAAAAATAGAATAGAATGGAAAAATAAACAAAAATGAAAAAAACAAAATTGATGTATAAAGTTTTAAATGTAATACTGCGAATACAAGTGCATTCTCTGGTTTTATAAATAAATAATAATACACCGTTATAATGGACATCCTAACGCGTTTCGCTTAAACGATTAGAGAACCAAAAGTACAAAAAATTATAAATTTATTAACTATTCTCTACTGCTCTCCCTAAACTGGTCTACAGTTCGTCGTGTTTCGGTCCGGAGAACTCATCATGCGAAATGAATCCATTCTTGTCCTTATCCTCGTGCTTATAGTTTTCCTTGAGCATGTTTTTGAGCTTATCTGTGTCCTGGCCCTCGACAGCGGACATTTGTTTCTTCAGGTATTCACTAACCTATGAAAAATTAAATTGAATAATTCATGGAATTAATTGGGTAAGTGGGTAAAGTTTAATTGAAATAAAACGTGCTCTGAATTATTGACTGGAAAGAAGTTAGTGTCTTTGATTAGTAACTGTTCAAAGATAAAATTTGATTAATATTCAACCGTAGCGCTAATAGAGGGTCAAATCAGTGTTAGTTTATATGTCACTGGTTATGAAATTGTGCAATGTTAACATAATAAGCAAATATACCTAAACAAAAATAACATCAGAGAAAATCCTCGCAAATTTAGTGTCTTTGGATTGAAATGTTTATAACATAAATAGCGTCTTTTGCAAGTTACTTTCGCTTGCCTTTTGATTTTTTTGTCGTTTGACTATCAGCTGATACTGGTTTCGCCTTGCAGATGTATACACGATGGTTGGTCTTCTTGAGATGGGCAAAGACCTTGTTCTTGGAATAGAATATCGACTTGCAGGTGACACATATGTGGCTGGTGACAAGATAGGTAGCATCTGATTCAGTGATGTTGTTTGGCAGTTTCTCGGAAGGTACCTCTACTTTTGTTGGATGTGACTGTGTTAGCTTTGGTTCCTCGGTTGTTGGTTTCTTTTGTGATTTCTTGTTTTTTGACTTTTTAGCGGGTTTCCTGCCCTTTCCCCATTCATTGTCACTGTCGTCGTCTTCTTTAGGGTATGTTTGGAGTTCAATTATTTCAACGTGAGCCTCGATTTCCTCTTCTGCGGCTGGCGAAGCATTGAGAGGCTTTTTGCCCTTTTTGTTCTTTTTTCCTTTCGTCTTTTTGTTGGTGACGACTTCCTCTTCGTTTTCGACGTCCAGGTCTTCGAAGTTGTTATGAAGATCATCTAAGTCATCCTCCTCTGCTAGAGGCGGTATTACCGCCTCTTCCTCCGGATTAATACTGTCTTCAAACGATTTCTCTTCGTCTTTCATCTCGCGCTTGAGCCTTTCGATATTTTCCTTGTGCTTCTTGCTGGTTTCGTGATTCATAAAAGCATTATCGTTGGTGAAGGCCCGATTGCAAGCAACACAGTAGAGGTCGTCCACATATCGAAGTTCATCATCGTCATCAAAGTGTATTTCATTCGTAAGCTCATTGAACTCCTGTGAATCTCCATTATCATCTTCCTCTGATTCTGATTCAAATTCACCGTACTCCTGTTCAAGTTGCTTTAGTTGCTCTTCATAGCCGTCATTAAAGGAATTAGCGTTATTCTTTCGCATTTCTTCGATTTCCTTGTTACGCTTCCGTATTTGTTCGAGGCGATTCTGTTCCTGTTTTTGTCGATTAAGGGCGGCTTTTTCCTCCAGCAGTTTCTTGTTGGCTTGAACGCGCTTGTCTCTCTTGCGGATGAACGACACCAAGTTTCTTACCTGAAATTTAGAACACAGTTTAGAAAACAATTTTCTCGAATTCTGTAAAAACACTTACCTCTTCATTCCTCTCCTTCTTGGCTTCCCTCACTACCTTTTTCATATCCTTCTCAATTTCTCTCAGCACTCGACGGTCTTTAATTTCAGTAATATCATATGGGCACAACCAAGTGTATGTCTTTTTTGTGCAATAACTCTGCCAGTATGCATAGAAAGGCCCCACCACATCCTCATAGCTGCTGGTTGAATCACCAAATTTAGGAATTTCTTCGATTTCCTCCTCATCGTCCATAAATTCCGCATCCTCGGCGGCGATTTTTTCAAATACCTCAGCAAAAGTCTTGTAAAATCCCTTCGAATCATCCCCATACCCCTTAAAGCACGACACTGTGAAATATTGGAACAAGTCCAAACTCTTGTCCTCATAGTCTGAATTTTTCCCTCGGAGAATTTGTTCCCGATGATTGTCGTACCATGCACGTTCATGCTGATCGGATAGCACCTCATAGGCTTGTTGCAAGGTCTGGAATCGTTCCTTGGCTTCGTCGAGATTATTCGGATTCTTGTCAGGATGCCACCGTAGAGCCAATTTTCTGTAAGCAACTTTGATGTCAGCATCGTTTGCATCACGGGCAACACCAAGTTCTTCGTAATAGCACTTCATCGCGTTACGTGGGAACACAACAAATTTGAGCAAGCAAGAACTTTTACAACAATGACTGGGAAAATTAAATTACCTTTGCCAAAAAATTGCAAATTATAAATACAGTCTTCGATGACAGCATACGAAAGCATGGTTTTGACAGCTCTCAAAACAAAACAAACTGCCAAATGTCAAGCTAGGCAAGTGATGCCAAGTTCAAAAACTAAAGCCGACCAACCATTATACAAATGTAACTAGTACCTTACTATATCTAAGTAGATAGCTATGTCTAGGATATAAGTTCTCAACTCTACTGTGAAAACTGTATAACAATGAATTACCAATAATAAGACTGTAACTACTTATAGCCTGTTAAAATTAAGTAATGAACACAAAAACATATTTGCTACAGTAAAACCAAAATGATACATTCATAAAGACTGTAAAAAACTTATAATAATAATCAACCATACAATAATGGAGACCAAATCTCATAGAATCCGCAAAGGTGATGACTTTTCACAAAAAAAGTCAAGTATACAAGTGGACCCTATTGTACTTTAGCTTATCTGGGTTCTCCCCCATTCCACTCGCTCACTGACAGCGATTCGGAGACATCCATAGATGTCCTATCCGGTGTTCTCATTTCCTAACATCTTCCTCTCTTTCTATCCATCGTCCTCTCTTTCGTGACATCGTCTTGTTGAGTGGACGTAAAAACAATAAAACGAAAAGACTCAGTCTTAAAAACAT
Organism: Cheilosia vulpina; assembly: GCA_916610125.1. Classification (NCBI taxonomy): domain Eukaryota; kingdom Metazoa; phylum Arthropoda; class Insecta; order Diptera; family Syrphidae; genus Cheilosia; species Cheilosia vulpina. The sequence continues at coordinate 48,997,790 of OU744279.1, forward strand.
TAATGTACTTTAAAATAAAAACTAATCAAATACCTAATTTGTATAGCCTGACCAATTCTTAGTCGGCAAAATAATTTTTGACGACTCTGTTATATATAGAATTAAGAACTAAAAGTGTATAAAAGAAACAAAATCTCAATAAAAATACATACATTCATACATGCCAAGTTAAAAAACGATGCTATAATTTTTAGGAAAAAAAACATTTTTTATGTATCAACCGACCCAACGTTGCTAAATGTTTTCAGACCTTTTAAATGATTTCGATTTTCGAATCGTTTTAGCACAAATATATGCAAGCATTTTTGGTTGCATAATTGAAGCAAAATTATATCACGCATTTCCAAACTCTAGTGATGTGGCTCATACAAATTCAATGCTTCTTTAAAATAGATATAATATGAAGACACACGTAAAACCCGTCCGAGTACCGATTCAACTGATTCCTATTCGTTACCGTTATTATTACCTAAAGAAAAACAGTTTAATTTATTTCATTTCTTCGATCCGCACACACTATTTAAGTGTTCAGTTATGTAAGTGTTTTTTGTAGTCTTAATGGTCGAAATTGATCATTAATTTCCATAGTTTCCACAAGTTCGAGATCCCACATCTCTTCCAAATTTAAGAGACATTTCAAATGATCGAATTCTTCTTACACACTACCATTACATGAACAATATTGTTGCACACATTTCTAATTAACTATTGGAGTTTACTAACATGACAGCAACCAAAAAAAGATTTACTAACATTACTGCAAACAAAAAAAAGACACTAAAAGCGTTTTTATTTTGAATATGTTTGCATTTATTTTCTTATAAAACGTTCAACTTTCTCTCATTTCTTCATACAATATATTCATGATGAATATAAAATTTAATTAACTTACATCTTCATTAATTTACACAACAATAAAAATAGAATAGAATGGAAAAATAAACAAAAATGAAAAAAACAAAATTGATGTATAAAGTTTTAAATGTAATACTGCGAATACAAGTGCATTCTCTGGTTTTATAAATAAATAATAATACACCGTTATAATGGACATCCTAACGCGTTTCGCTTAAACGATTAGAGAACCAAAAGTACAAAAAATTATAAATTTATTAACTATTCTCTACTGCTCTCCCTAAACTGGTCTACAGTTCGTCGTGTTTCGGTCCGGAGAACTCATCATGCGAAATGAATCCATTCTTGTCCTTATCCTCGTGCTTATAGTTTTCCTTGAGCATGTTTTTGAGCTTATCTGTGTCCTGGCCCTCGACAGCGGACATTTGTTTCTTCAGGTATTCACTAACCTATGAAAAATTAAATTGAATAATTCATGGAATTAATTGGGTAAGTGGGTAAAGTTTAATTGAAATAAAACGTGCTCTGAATTATTGACTGGAAAGAAGTTAGTGTCTTTGATTAGTAACTGTTCAAAGATAAAATTTGATTAATATTCAACCGTAGCGCTAATAGAGGGTCAAATCAGTGTTAGTTTATATGTCACTGGTTATGAAATTGTGCAATGTTAACATAATAAGCAAATATACCTAAACAAAAATAACATCAGAGAAAATCCTCGCAAATTTAGTGTCTTTGGATTGAAATGTTTATAACATAAATAGCGTCTTTTGCAAGTTACTTTCGCTTGCCTTTTGATTTTTTTGTCGTTTGACTATCAGCTGATACTGGTTTCGCCTTGCAGATGTATACACGATGGTTGGTCTTCTTGAGATGGGCAAAGACCTTGTTCTTGGAATAGAATATCGACTTGCAGGTGACACATATGTGGCTGGTGACAAGATAGGTAGCATCTGATTCAGTGATGTTGTTTGGCAGTTTCTCGGAAGGTACCTCTACTTTTGTTGGATGTGACTGTGTTAGCTTTGGTTCCTCGGTTGTTGGTTTCTTTTGTGATTTCTTGTTTTTTGACTTTTTAGCGGGTTTCCTGCCCTTTCCCCATTCATTGTCACTGTCGTCGTCTTCTTTAGGGTATGTTTGGAGTTCAATTATTTCAACGTGAGCCTCGATTTCCTCTTCTCCGGCTGGCGAAGCATTGAGAGGCTTTTTGCCCTTTTTGTTCTTTTTTCCTTTCGTCTTTTTGTTGGTGACGACTTCCTCTTCGTTTTCGACGTCCAGGTCTTCGAAGTTGTTATGAAGATCATCTAAGTCATCCTCCTCTGCTAGAGGCGGTATTACCGCCTCTTCCTCCGGATTAATACTGTCTTCAAACGATTTCTCTTCGTCTTTCATCTCGCGCTTGAGCCTTTCGATATTTTCCTTGTGCTTCTTGCTGGTTTCGTGATTCATAAAAGCATTATCGTTGGTGAAGGCCCGATTGCAAGCAACACAGTAGAGGTCGTCCACATATCGAAGTTCATCATCGTCATCAAAGTGTATTTCATTCGTAAGCTCATTTAACTCCTGTGAATCTCCATCATCATCTTGCTCTGATTCTGATTCAAATTCACCGTACTCCTGTTCAAGTTGCTTTAGTTGCTCTTCATAGCCGTCATTAAAGGAATTAGCGTTATTCTTTCGCATTTCTTCGATTTCCTTGTTACGCTTCCGTATTTGTTCGAGGCGATTCTGTTCCTGTTTTTGTCGATTAAGGGCGGCTTTTTCCTCCAGCAGTTTCTTGTTGGCTTGAACGCGCTTGTCTCTCTTGCGGATGAACGACACCAAGTTTCTTACCTGAAATTTAGAACACAGTTTAGAAAACCATTTTCTCGAATTCTGTAAAAACACTTACCTCTTCATTCCTCTCCTTCTTGGCTTCCCTCACTACCTTTTTCATATCCTTCTCAATTTCTCTCAGCACTCGACGGTCTTTAATTTCAGTAATATCATATGGGCACAACCAAGTGTATGTCTTTTTTGTGCAATAACTCTGCCAGTATGCATAGAAAGGCCCCACCACATCCTCATAGCTGCTGGTTGAATCACCAAATTTAGGAATTTCTTCGATTTCCTCCTCATCGTCCATAAATTCCGCATCCTCGGCGGCGATTTTTTCAAATACCTCAGCAAAAGTCTTGTAAAATCCCTTCGAATCATCCCCATACCCCTTAAAGCACGACACTGTGAAATATTGGAACAAGTCCAAACTCTTGTCCTCATAGTCTGAATTTTTCCCTCGGAGAATTTGTTCCCGATGATTGTCGTACCATGCACGTTCATGCTGATCGGATAGCACCTCATAGGCTTGTTGCAAGGTCTGGAATCGTTCCTTGGCTTCGTCGAGATTATTCGGATTCTTGTCAGGATGCCACCGTAGAGCCAATTTTCTGTAAGCAACTTTGATGTCAGCATCGTTTGCATCACGGGCAACACCAAGTTCTTCGTAATAGCACTTCATCGCGTTACGTGGGAACACAACAAATTTGAGCAAGCAAGAACTTTTACAACAATGACTGGGAAAATTAAATTACCTTTGCCAAAAAATTGCAAATTATAAATACAGTCTTCGATGACAGCATACGAAAGCATGGTTTTGACGGCTCTCAAAACAAAACAAACTGCCAAATGTCAAGCTAGGCAAGTGATGCCAAGTTCAAAAACTAAAGCCGACCAACCATTATACAAATGTAACTAGTACCTTACTATATCTAAGTAGATAGCTATGTCTAGGATATAAGTTCTCAACTCTACTGTGAAAACTGTATAACAATGAATTACCAATAATAAGACTGTAACTACTTATAGCCTGTTAAAATTAAGTAATGAACACAAAAACATATTTGCTACAGTAAAACCAAAATGATACATTCATAAAGACTGTAAAAAACTTATAATAATAATCAACCATACAATAATGGAGACCAAATCTCATAGAATCCGCAAAGGTGATGACTTTTCACAAAAAAAGTCAAGTATACAAGTGGACCCTATTGTACTTTAGCTTATCTGGGTTCTCCCCCATTCCACTCGCTCACTGACAGCGATTCGGAGACATCCATAGATGTCCTATCCGGTGTTCTCATTTCCTAACATCTTCCTCTCTTTCTATCCATCGTCCTCTCTTTCGTGACATCGTCTTGTTGAGTGGACGTAAAAACAATAAAACGAAAAGACTCAGTCTTAAAAACATTAATGTACTTTAAAATAAAAACTAATCAAATACCTAATTTGTATAGCCTGACCAATTCTTAGTCGGCAAAATAATTTTTGACGACTCTGTTATATATAGAATTAAGAACTAAAAGTGTATAAAAGAAACAAAATCTCAATAAAAATACATACATTCATACATGCCAAGTTAAAAAACGATGCTATAATTTTTAGGAAAAAAAACATTTTTTATGTATCAACCGACCCAACGTTGCTAAATGTTTTCAGACCTTTTAAATGATTTCGATTTTCGAATCGTTTTAGCACAAATATATGCAAGCATTTTTGGTTGCATAATTGAAGCAAAATTATATCACGCATTTCCAAACTCTAGTGATGTGGCTCATACAAATTCAATGCTTCTTTAAAATAGATATAATATGAAGACACACGTAAAACCCGTCCGAGTACCGATTCAACTGATTCCTATTCGTTACCGTTATTATTACCTAAAGAAAAACAGTTTAATTTATTTCATTTCTTCGATCCGCACACACTATTTAAGTGTTCAGTTATGTAAGTGTTTTTTGTAGTCTTAATGGTCGAAATTGATCATTAATTTCCATAGTTTCCACAAGTTCGAGATCCCACATCTCTTCCAAATTTAAGAGACATTTCAAATGATCGAATTCTTCTTACACACTACCATTACATGAACAATATTGTTGCACACATTTCTAATTAACTATTGGAGTTTACTAACATGACAGCAACCAAAAAAAGATTTACTAACATTACTGCAAACAAAAAAAAGACACTAAAAGCGTTTTTATTTTGAATATGTTTGCATTTATTTTCTTATAAAACGTTCAACTTTCTCTCATTTCTTCATACAATATATTCATGATGAATATAAAATTTAATTAACTTACATCTTCATTAATTTACACAACAATAAAAATAGAATAGAATGGAAAAATAAACAAAAATGAAAAAAACAAAATTGATGTATAAAGTTTTAAATGTAATACTGCGAATACAAGTGCATTCTCTGGTTTTATAAATAAATAATAATACACCGTTATAATGGACATCCTAACGCGTTTCGCTTAAACGATTAGAGAACCAAAAGTACAAAAAATTATAAATTTATTAACTATTCTCTACTGCTCTCCCTAAACTGGTCTACAGTTCGTCGTGTTTCGGTCCGGAGAACTCATCATGCGAAATGAATCCATTCTTGTCCTTATCCTCGTGCTTATAGTTTTCCTTGAGCATGTTTTTGAGCTTATCTGTGTCCTGGCCCTCGACAGCGGACATTTGTTTCTTCAGGTATTCACTAACCTATGAAAAATTAAATTGAATAATTCATGGAATTAATTGGGTAAGTGGGTAAAGTTTAATTGAAATAAAACGTGCTCTGAATTATTGACTGGAAAGAAGTTAGTGTCTTTGATTAGTAACTGTTCAAAGATAAAATTTGATTAATATTCAACCGTAGCGCTAATAGAGGGTCAAATCAGTGTTAGTTTATATGTCACTGGTTATGAAATTGTGCAATGTTAACATAATAAGCAAATATACCTAAACAAAAATAACATCAGAGAAAATCCTCGCAAATTTAGTGTCTTTGGATTGAAATGTTTATAACATAAATAGCGTCTTTTGCAAGTTACTTTCGCTTGCCTTTTGATTTTTTTGTCGTTTGACTATCAGCTGATACTGGTTTCGCCTTGCAGATGTATACACGATGGTTGGTCTTCTTGAGATGGGCAAAGACCTTGTTCTTGGAATAGAATATCGACTTGCAGGTGACACATATGTGGCTGGTGACAAGATAGGTAGCATCTGATTCAGTGATGTTGTTTGGCAGTTTCTCGGAAGGTACCTCTACTTTTGTTGGATGTGACTGTGTTAGCTTTGGTTCCTCGGTTGTTGGTTTCTTTTGTGATTTCTTGTTTTTTGACTTTTTAGCGGGTTTCCTGCCCTTTCCCCATTCATTGTCACTGTCGTCGTCTTCTTTAGGGTATGTTTGGAGTTCAATTATTTCAACGTGAGCCTCGATTTCCTCTTCTCCGGCTGGCGAAGCATTGAGAGGCTTTTTGCCCTTTTTGTTCTTTTTTCCTTTCGTCTTTTTGTTGGTGACGACTTCCTCTTCGTTTTCGACGTCCAGGTCTTCGAAGTTGTTATGAAGATCATCTAAGTCATCCTCCTCTGCTAGAGGCGGTATTACCGCCTCTTCCTCCGGATTAATACTGTCTTCAAACGATTTCTCTTCGTCTTTCATCTCGCGCTTGAGCCTTTCGATATTTTCCTTGTGCTTCTTGCTGGTTTCGTGATTCATAAAAGCATTATCGTTGGTGAAGGCCCGATTGCAAGCAACACAGTAGAGGTCGTCCACATATCGAAGTTCATCATCGTCATCAAAGTGTATTTCATTCGTAAGCTCATTTAACTCCTGTGAATCTCCATCATCATCTTGCTCTGATTCTGATTCAAATTCACCGTACTCCTGTTCAAGTTGCTTTAGTTGCTCTTCATAGCCGTCATTAAAGGAATTAGCGTTATTCTTTCGCATTTCTTCGATTTCCTTGTTACGCTTCCGTATTTGTTCGAGGCGATTCTGTTCCTGTTTTTGTCGATTAAGGGCGGCTTTTTCCTCCAGCAGTTTCTTGTTGGCTTGAACGCGCTTGTCTCTCTTGCGGATGAACGACACCAAGTTTCTTACCTGAAATTTAGAACACAGTTTAGAAAACAATTTTCTCGAATTCTGTAAAAACACTTACCTCTTCATTCCTCTCCTTCTTGGCTTCCCTCACTACCTTTTTCATATCCTTCTCAATTTCTCTCAGCACTCGACGGTCTTTAATTTCAGTAATATCATATGGGCACAACCAAGTGTATGTCTTTTTTGTGCAATAACTCTGCCAGTATGCATAGAAAGGCCCCACCACATCCTCATAGCTGCTGGTTGAATCACCAAATTTAGGAATTTCTTCGATTTCCTCCTCATCGTCCATAAATTCCGCATCCTCGGCGGCGATTTTTTCAAATACCTCAGCAAAAGTCTTGTAAAATCCCTTCGAATCATCCCCATACCCCTTAAAGCACGACACTGTGAAATATTGGAACAAGTCCAAACTCTTGTCCTCATAGTCTGAATTTTTCCCTCGGAGAATTTGTTCCCGATGATTGTCGTACCATGCACGTTCATGCTGATCGGATAGCACCTCATAGGCTTGTTGCAAGGTCTGGAATCGTTCCTTGGCTTCGTCGAGATTATTCGGATTCTTGTCAGGATGCCACCGTAGAGCCAATTTTCTGTAAGCAACTTTGATGTCAGCATCGTTTGCATCACGGGCAACACCAAGTTCTTCGTAATAGCACTTCATCGCGTTACGTGGGAACACAACAAATTTGAGCAAGCAAGAACTTTTACAACAATGACTGGGAAAATTAAATTACCTTTGCCAAAAAATTGCAAATTATAAATACAGTCTTCGATGACAGCATACGAAAGCATGGTTTTGACAGCTCTCAAAACAAAACAAACTGCCAAATGTCAAGCTAGGCAAGTGATGCCAAGTTCAAAAACTAAAGCCGACCAACCATTATACAAATGTAACTAGTACCTTACTATATCTAAGTAGATAGCTATGTCTAGGATATAAGTTCTCAACTCTACTGTGAAAACTGTATAACAATGAATTACCAATAATAAGACTGTAACTACTTATAGCCTGTTAAAATTAAGTAATGAACACAAAAACATATTTGCTACAGTAAAACCAAAATGATACATTCATAAAGACTGTAAAAAACTTATAATAATAATCAACCATACAATAATGGAGACCAAATCTCATAGAATCCGCAAAGGTGATGACTTTTCACAAAAAAAGTCAAGTATACAAGTGGACCCTATTGTACTTTAGCTTATCTGGGTTCTCCCCCATTCCACTCGCTCACTGACAGCGATTCGGAGACATCCATAGATGTCCTATCCGGTGTTCTCATTTCCTAACATCTTCCTCTCTTTCTATCCATCGTCCTCTCTTTCGTGACATCGTCTTGTTGAGTGGACGTAAAAACAATAAAACGAAAAGACTCAGTCTTAAAAACATTAATGTACTTTAAAATAAAAACTAATCAAATACCTAATTTGTATAGCCTGACCAATTCTTAGTCGGCAAAATAATTTTTGACGACTCTGTTATATATAGAATTAAGAACTAAAAGTGTATAAAAGAAACAAAATCTCAATAAAAATACATACATTCATACATGCCAAGTTAAAAAACGATGCTATAATTTTTAGGAAAAAAAACATTTTTTATGTATCAACCGACCCAACGTTGCTAAATGTTTTCAGACCTTTTAAATGATTTCGATTTTCGAATCGTTTTAGCACAAATATATGCAAGCATTTTTGGTTGCATAATTGAAGCAAAATTATATCACGCATTTCCAAACTCTAGTGATGTGGCTCATACAAATTCAATGCTTCTTTAAAATAGATATAATATGAAGACACACGTAAAACCCGTCCGAGTACCGATTCAACTGATTCCTATTCGTTACCGTTATTATTACCTAAAGAAAAACAGTTTAATTTATTTCATTTCTTCGATCCGCACACACTATTTAAGTGTTCAGTTATGTAAGTGTTTTTTGTAGTCTTAATGGTCGAAATTGATCATTAATTTCCATAGTTTCCACAAGTTCGAGATCCCACATCTCTTCCAAATTTAAGAGACATTTCAAATGATCGAATTCTTCTTACACACTACCATTACATGAACAATATTGTTGCACACATTTCTAATTAACTATTGGAGTTTACTAACATGACAGCAACCAAAAAAAGATTTACTAACATTACTGCAAACAAAAAAAAGACACTAAAAGCGTTTTTATTTTGAATATGTTTGCATTTATTTTCTTATAAAACGTTCAACTTTCTCTCATTTCTTCATACAATATATTCATGATGAATATAAAATTTAATTAACTTACATCTTCATTAATTTACACAACAATAAAAATAGAATAGAATGGAAAAATAAACAAAAATGAAAAAAACAAAATTGATGTATAAAGTTTTAAATGTAATACTGCGAATACAAGTGCATTCTCTGGTTTTATAAATAAATAATAATACACCGTTATAATGGACATCCTAACGCGTTTCGCTTAAACGATTAGAGAACCAAAAGTACAAAAAATTATAAATTTATTAACTATTCTCTACTGCTCTCCCTAAACTGGTCTACAGTTCGTCGTGTTTCGGTCCGGAGAACTCATCATGCGAAATGAATCCATTCTTGTCCTTATCCTCGTGCTTATAGTTTTCCTTGAGCATGTTTTTGAGCTTATCTGTGTCCTGGCCCTCGACAGCGGACATTTGTTTCTTCAGGTATTCACTAACCTATGAAAAATTAAATTGAATAATTCATGGAATTAATTGGGTAAGTGGGTAAAGTTTAATTGAAATAAAACGTGCTCTGAATTATTGACTGGAAAGAAGTTAGTGTCTTTGATTAGTAACTGTTCAAAGATAAAATTTGATTAATATTCAACCGTAGCGCTAATAGAGGGTCAAATCAGTGTTAGTTTATATGTCACTGGTTATGAAATTGTGCAATGTTAACATAATAAGCAAATATACCTAAACAAAAATAACATCAGAGAAAATCCTCGCAAATTTAGTGTCTTTGGATTGAAATGTTTATAACATAAATAGCGTCTTTTGCAAGTTACTTTCGCTTGCCTTTTGATTTTTTTGTCGTTTGACTATCAGCTGATACTGGTTTCGCCTTGCAGATGTATACACGATGGTTGGTCTTCTTGAGATGGGCAAAGACCTTGTTCTTGGAATAGAATATCGACTTGCAGGTGACACATATGTGGCTGGTGACAAGATAGGTAGCATCTGATTCAGTGATGTTGTTTGGCAGTTTCTCGGAAGGTACCTCTACTTTTGTTGGATGTGACTGTGTTAGCTTTGGTTCCTCGGTTGTTGGTTTCTTTTGTGATTTCTTGTTTTTTGACTTTTTAGCGGGTTTCCTGCCCTTTCCCCATTCATTGTCACTGTCGTCGTCTTCTTTAGGGTATGTTTGGAGTTCAATTATTTCAACGTGAGCCTCGATTTCCTCTTCTCCGGCTGGCGAAGCATTGAGAGGCTTTTTGCCCTTTTTGTTCTTTTTTCCTTTCGTCTTTTTGTTGGTGACGACTTCCTCTTCGTTTTCGACGTCCAGGTCTTCGAAGTTGTTATGAAGATCATCTAAGTCATCCTCCTCTGCTAGAGGCGGTATTACCGCCTCTTCCTCCGGATTAATACTGTCTTCAAACGATTTCTCTTCGTCTTTCATCTCGCGCTTGAGCCTTTCGATATTTTCCTTGTGCTTCTTGCTGGTTTCGTGATTCATAAAAGCATTATCGTTGGTGAAGGCCCGATTGCAAGCAACACAGTAGAGGTCGTCCACATATCGAAGTTCATCATCGTCATCAAAGTGTATTTCATTCGTAAGCTCATTTAACTCCTGTGAATCTCCATCATCATCTTGCTCTGATTCTGATTCAAATTCACCGTACTCCTGTTCAAGTTGCTTTAGTTGCTCTTCATAGCCGTCATTAAAGGAATTAGCGTTATTCTTTCGCATTTCTTCGATTTCCTTGTTACGCTTCCGTATTTGTTCGAGGCGATTCTGTTCCTGTTTTTGTCGATTAAGGGCGGCTTTTTCCTCCAGCAGTTTCTTGTTGGCTTGAACGCGCTTGTCTCTCTTGCGGATGAACGACACCAAGTTTCTTACCTGAAATTTAGAACACAGTTTAGAAAACAATTTTCTCGAATTCTGTAAAAACACTTACCTCTTCATTCCTCTCCTTCTTGGCTTCCCTCACTACCTTTTTCATATCCTTCTCAATTTCTCTCAGCACTCGACGGTCTTTAATTTCAGTAATATCATATGGGCACAACCAAGTGTATGTCTTTTTTGTGCAATAACTCTGCCAGTATGCATAGAAAGGCCCCACCACATCCTCATAGCTGCTGGTTGAATCACCAAATTTAGGAATTTCTTCGATTTCCTCCTCATCGTCCATAAATTCCGCATCCTCGGCGGCGATTTTTTCAAATACCTCAGCAAAAGTCTTGTAAAATCCCTTCGAATCATCCCCATACCCCTTAAAGCACGACACTGTGAAATATTGGAACAAGTCCAAACTCTTGTCCTCATAGTCTGAATTTTTCCCTCGGAGAATTTGTTCCCGATGATTGTCGTACCATGCACGTTCATGCTGATCGGATAGCACCTCATAGGCTTGTTGCAAGGTCTGGAATCGTTCCTTGGCTTCGTCGAGATTATTCGGATTCTTGTCAGGATGCCACCGTAGAGCCAATTTTCTGTAAGCAACTTTGATGTCAGCATCGTTTGCATCACGGGCAACACCAAGTTCTTCGTAATAGCACTTCATCGCGTTACGTGGGAACACAACAAATTTGAGCAAGCAAGAACTTTTACAACAATGACTGGGAAAATTAAATTACCTTTGCCAAAAAATTGCAAATTATAAATACAGTCTTCGATGACAGCATACGAAAGCATGGTTTTGACGGCTCTCAAAACAAAACAAACTGCCAAATGTCAAGCTAGGCAAGTGATGCCAAGTTCAAAAACTAAAGCCGACCAACCATTATACAAATGTAACTAGTACCTTACTATATCTAAGTAGATAGCTATGTCTAGGATATAAGTTCTCAACTCTACTGTGAAAACTGTATAACAATGAATTACCAATAATAAGACTGTAACTACTTATAGCCTGTTAAAATTAAGTAATGAACACAAAAACATATTTGCTACAGTAAAACCAAAATGATACATTCATAAAGACTGTAAAAAACTTATAATAATAATCAACCATACAATAATGGAGACCAAATCTCATAGAATCCGCAAAGGTGATGACTTTTCACAAAAAAAGTCAAGTATACAAGTGGACCCTATTGTACTTTAGCTTATCTGGGTTCTCCCCCATTCCACTCGCTCACTGACAGCGATTCGGAGACATCCATAGATGTCCTATCCGGTGTTCTCATTTCCTAACATCTTCCTCTCTTTCTATCCATCGTCCTCTCTTTCGTGACATCGTCTTGTTGAGTGGACGTAAAAACAATAAAACGAAAAGACTCAGTCTTAAAAACATTAATGTACTTTAAAATAAAAACTAATCAAATACCTAATTTGTATAGCCTGACCAATTCTTAGTCGGCAAAATAATTTTTGACGACTCTGTTATATATAGAATTAAGAACTAAAAGTGTATAAAAGAAACAAAATCTCAATAAAAATACATACATTCATACATGCCAAGTTAAAAAACGATGCTATAATTTTTAGGAAAAAAAACATTTTTTATGTATCAACCGACCCAACGTTGCTAAATGTTTTCAGACCTTTTAAATGATTTCGATTTTCGAATCGTTTTAGCACAAATATATGCAAGCATTTTTGGTTGCATAATTGAAGCAAAATTATATCACGCATTTCCAAACTCTAGTGATGTGGCTCATACAAATTCAATGCTTCTTTAAAATAGATATAATATGAAGACACACGTAAAACCCGTCCGAGTACCGATTCAACTGATTCCTATTCGTTACCGTTATTATTACCTAAAGAAAAACAGTTTAATTTATTTCATTTCTTCGATCCGCACACACTATTTAAGTGTTCAGTTATGTAAGTGTTTTTTGTAGTCTTAATGGTCGAAATTGATCATTAATTTCCATAGTTTCCACAAGTTCGAGATCCCACATCTCTTCCAAATTTAAGAGACATTTCAAATGATCGAATTCTTCTTACACACTACCATAACATGAACAATATTGTTGCACACATTTCTAATTAACTATTGGAGTTTACTAACATGACAGCAACCAAAAAAAGATTTACTAACATTACAGCAACCAAAAAAAAGACACTAAAAGCGTTTTTATTTTGAATATGTTTGCATTTATTTTCTTATAAAACGTTCAACTTTCTCTCATTTCTTCATACAATATATTCATGATGAATATAAAATTTAATTAACTTACATCTTCATTAATTTACACAACAATAAAAATAGAATAGAATGGAAAAATAAACAAAAATGAAAAAAACAAAATTGATGTATAAAGTTTTAAATGTAATACTGCGAATACAAGTGCATTCTCTGGTTTTATAAATAAATAATAATACACCGTTATAATGGACATCCTAACGCGTTTCGCTTAAACGATTAGAGAACCAAAAGTACAAAAAATTATAAATTTATTAACTATTCTCTACTGCTCTCCCTAAACTGGTCTACAGTTCGTCGTGTTTCGGTCCGGAGAACTCATCATGCGAAATGAATCCATTCTTGTCCTTATCCTCGTGCTTATAGTTTTCCTTGAGCATGTTTTTGAGCTTATCTGTGTCCTGGCCCTCGACAGCGGACATTTGTTTCTTCAGGTATTCACTAACCTATGAAAAATTAAATTGAATAATTCATGGAATTAATTGGGTAAGTGGGTAAAGTTTAATTGAAATAAAACGTGCTCTGAATTATTGACTGGAAAGAAGTTAGTGTCTTTGATTAGTAACTGTTCAAAGATAAAATTTGATTAATATTCAACCGTAGCGCTAATAGAGGGTCAAATCAGTGTTAGTTTATATGTCACTGGTTATGAAATTGTGCAATGTTAACATAATAAGCAAATATACCTAAACAAAAATAACATCAGAGAAAATCCTCGCAAATTTAGTGTCTTTGGATTGAAATGTTTATAACATAAATAGCGTCTTTTGCAAGTTACTTTCGCTTGCCTTTTGATTTTTTTGTCGTTTGACTATCAGCTGATACTGGTTTCGCCTTGCAGATGTATACACGATGGTTGGTCTTCTTGAGATGGGCAAAGACCTTGTTCTTGGAATAGAATATCGACTTGCAGGTGACACATATGTGGCTGGTGACAAGATAGGTAGCATCTGATTCAGTGATGTTGTTTGGCAGTTTCTCGGAAGGTACCTCTACTTTTGTTGGATGTGACTGTGTTAGCTTTGGTTCCTCGGTTGTTGGTTTCTTTTGTGATTTCTTGTTTTTTGACTTTTTAGCGGGTTTCCTGCCCTTTCCCCATTCATTGTCACTGTCGTCGTCTTCTTTAGGGTATGTTTGGAGTTCAATTATTTCAACGTGAGCCTCGATTTCCTCTTCTGCGGCTGGCGAAGCATTGAGAGGCTTTTTGCCCTTTTTGTTCTTTTTTCCTTTCGTCTTTTTGTTGGTGACGACTTCCTCTTCGTTTTCGACGTCCAGGTCTTCGAAGTTGTTATGAAGATCATCTAAGTCATCCTCCTCTGCTAGAGGCGGTATTACCGCCTCTTCCTCCGGATTAATACTGTCTTCAAACGATTTCTCTTCGTCTTTCATCTCGCGCTTGAGCCTTTCGATATTTTCCTTGTGCTTCTTGCTGGTTTCGTGATTCATAAAAGCATTATCGTTGGTGAAGGCCCGATTGCAAGCAACACAGTAGAGGTCGTCCACATATCGAAGTTCATCATCGTCATCAAAGTGTATTTCATTCGTAAGCTCATTGAACTCCTGTGAATCTCCATTATCATCTTCCTCTGATTCTGATTCAAATTCACCGTACTCCTGTTCAAGTTGCTTTAGTTGCTCTTCATAGCCGTCATTAAAGGAATTAGCGTTATTCTTTCGCATTTCTTCGATTTCCTTGTTACGCTTCCGTATTTGTTCGAGGCGATTCTGTTCCTGTTTTTGTCGATTAAGGGCGGCTTTTTCCTCCAGCAGTTTCTTGTTGGCTTGAACGCGCTTGTCTCTCTTGCGGATGAACGACACCAAGTTTCTTACCTGAAATTTAGAACACAGTTTAGAAAACAATTTTCTCGAATTCTGTAAAAACACTTACCTCTTCATTCCTCTCCTTCTTGGCTTCCCTCACTACCTTTTTCATATCCTTCTCAATTTCTCTCAGCACTCGACGGTCTTTAATTTCAGTAATATCATATGGGCACAACCAAGTGTATGTCTTTTTTGTGCAATAACTCTGCCAGTATGCATAGAAAGGCCCCACCACATCCTCATAGCTGCTGGTTGAATCACCAAATTTAGGAATTTCTTCGATTTCCTCCTCATCGTCCATAAATTCCGCATCCTCGGCGGCGATTTTTTCAAATACCTCAGCAAAAGTCTTGTAAAATCCCTTCGAATCATCCCCATACCCCTTAAAGCACGACACTGTGAAATATTGGAACAAGTCCAAACTCTTGTCCTCATAGTCTGAATTTTTCCCTCGGAGAATTTGTTCCCGATGATTGTCGTACCATGCACGTTCATGCTGATCGGATAGCACCTCATAGGCTTGTTGCAAGGTCTGGAATCGTTCCTTGGCTTCGTCGAGATTATTCGGATTCTTGTCAGGATGCCACCGTAGAGCCAATTTTCTGTAAGCAACTTTGATGTCAGCATCGTTTGCATCACGGGCAACACCAAGTTCTTCGTAATAGCACTTCATCGCGTTACGTGGGAACACAACAAATTTGAGCAAGCAAGAACTTTTACAACAATGACTGGGAAAATTAAATTACCTTTGCCAAAAAATTGCAAATTATAAATACAGTCTTCGATGACAGCATACGAAAGCATGGTTTTGACAGCTCTCAAAACAAAACAAACTGCCAAATGTCAAGCTAGGCAAGTGATGCCAAGTTCAAAAACTAAAGCCGACCAACCATTATACAAATGTAACTAGTACCTTACTATATCTAAGTAGATAGCTATGTCTAGGATATAAGTTCTCAACTCTACTGTGAAAACTGTATAACAATGAATTACCAATAATAAGACTGTAACTACTTATAGCCTGTTAAAATTAAGTAATGAACACAAAAACATATTTGCTACAGTAAAACCAAAATGATACATTCATAAAGACTGTAAAAAACTTATAATAATAATCAACCATACAATAATGGAGACCAAATCTCATAGAATCCGCAAAGGTGATGACTTTTCACAAAAAAAGTCAAGTATACAAGTGGACCCTATTGTACTTTAGCTTATCTGGGTTCTCCCCCATTCCACTCGCTCACTGACAGCGATTCGGAGACATCCATAGATGTCCTATCCGGTGTTCTCATTTCCTAACATCTTCCTCTCTTTCTATCCATCGTCCTCTCTTTCGTGACATCGTCTTGTTGAGTGGACGTAAAAACAATAAAACGAAAAGACTCAGTCTTAAAAACATTAATGTACTTTAAAATAAAAACTAATCAAATACCTAATTTGTATAGCCTGACCAATTCTTAGTCGGCAAAATAATTTTTGACGACTCTGTTATATATAGAATTAAGAACTAAAAGTGTATAAAAGAAACAAAATCTCAATAAAAATACATACATTCATACATGCCAAGTTAAAAAACGATGCTATAATTTTTAGGAAAAAAAACATTTTTTATGTATCAACCGACCCAACGTTGCTAAATGTTTTCAGACCTTTTAAATGATTTCGATTTTCGAATCGTTTTAGCACAAATATATGCAAGCATTTTTGGTTGCATAATTGAAGCAAAATTATATCACGCATTTCCAAACTCTAGTGATGTGGCTCATACAAATTCAATGCTTCTTTAAAATAGATATAATATGAAGACACACGTAAAACCCGTCCGAGTACCGATTCAACTGATTCCTATTCGTTACCGTTATTATTACCTAAAGAAAAACAGTTTAATTTATTTCATTTCTTCGATCCGCACACACTATTTAAGTGTTCAGTTATGTAAGTGTTTTTTGTAGTCTTAATGGTCGAAATTGATCATTAATTTCCATAGTTTCCACAAGTTCGAGATCCCACATCTCTTCCAAATTTAAGAGACATTTCAAATGATCGAATTCTTCTTACACACTACCATTACATGAACAATATTGTTGCACACATTTCTAATTAACTATTGGAGTTTACTAACATGACAGCAACCAAAAAAAGATTTACTAACATTACTGCAAACAAAAAAAAGACACTAAAAGCGTTTTTATTTTGAATATGTTTGCATTTATTTTCTTATAAAACGTTCAACTTTCTCTCATTTCTTCATACAATATATTCATGATGAATATAAAATTTAATTAACTTACATCTTCATTAATTTACACAACAATAAAAATAGAATAGAATGGAAAAATAAACAAAAATGAAAAAAACAAAATTGATGTATAAAGTTTTAAATGTAATACTGCGAATACAAGTGCATTCTCTGGTTTTATAAATAAATAATAATACACCGTTATAATGGACATCCTAACGCGTTTCGCTTAAACGATTAGAGAACCAAAAGTACAAAAAATTATAAATTTATTAACTATTCTCTACTGCTCTCCCTAAACTGGTCTACAGTTCGTCGTGTTTCGGTCCGGAGAACTCATCATGCGAAATGAATCCATTCTTGTCCTTATCCTCGTGCTTATAGTTTTCCTTGAGCATGTTTTTGAGCTTATCTGTGTCCTGGCCCTCGACAGCGGACATTTGTTTCTTCAGGTATTCACTAACCTATGAAAAATTAAATTGAATAATTCATGGAATTAATTGGGTAAGTGGGTAAAGTTTAATTGAAATAAAACGTGCTCTGAATTATTGACTGGAAAGAAGTTAGTGTCTTTGATTAGTAACTGTTCAAAGATAAAATTTGATTAATATTCAACCGTAGCGCTAATAGAGGGTCAAATCAGTGTTAGTTTATATGTCACTGGTTATGAAATTGTGCAATGTTAACATAATAAGCAAATATACCTAAACAAAAATAACATCAGAGAAAATCCTCGCAAATTTAGTGTCTTTGGATTGAAATGTTTATAACATAAATAGCGTCTTTTGCAAGTTACTTTCGCTTGCCTTTTGATTTTTTTGTCGTTTGACTATCAGCTGATACTGGTTTCGCCTTGCAGATGTATACACGATGGTTGGTCTTCTTGAGATGGGCAAAGACCTTGTTCTTGGAATAGAATATCGACTTGCAGGTGACACATATGTGGCTGGTGACAAGATAGGTAGCATCTGATTCAGTGATGTTGTTTGGCAGTTTCTCGGAAGGTACCTCTACTTTTGTTGGATGTGACTGTGTTAGCTTTGGTTCCTCGGTTGTTGGTTTCTTTTGTGATTTCTTGTTTTTTGACTTTTTAGCGGGTTTCCTGCCCTTTCCCCATTCATTGTCACTGTCGTCGTCTTCTTTAGGGTATGTTTGGAGTTCAATTATTTCAACGTGAGCCTCGATTTCCTCTTCTCCGGCTGGCGAAGCATTGAGAGGCTTTTTGCCCTTTTTGTTCTTTTTTCCTTTCGTCTTTTTGTTGGTGACGACTTCCTCTTCGTTTTCGACGTCCAGGTCTTCGAAGTTGTTATGAAGATCATCTAAGTCATCCTCCTCTGCTAGAGGCGGTATTACCGCCTCTTCCTCCGGATTAATACTGTCTTCAAACGATTTCTCTTCGTCTTTCATCTCGCGCTTGAGCCTTTCGATATTTTCCTTGTGCTTCTTGCTGGTTTCGTGATTCATAAAAGCATTATCGTTGGTGAAGGCCCGATTGCAAGCAACACAGTAGAGGTCGTCCACATATCGAAGTTCATCATCGTCATCAAAGTGTATTTCATTCGTAAGCTCATTTAACTCCTGTGAATCTCCATCATCATCTTGCTCTGATTCTGATTCAAATTCACCGTACTCCTGTTCAAGTTGCTTTAGTTGCTCTTCATAGCCGTCATTAAAGGAATTAGCGTTATTCTTTCGCATTTCTTCGATTTCCTTGTTACGCTTCCGTATTTGTTCGAGGCGATTCTGTTCCTGTTTTTGTCGATTAAGGGCGGCTTTTTCCTCCAGCAGTTTCTTGTTGGCTTGAACGCGCTTGTCTCTCTTGCGGATGAACGACACCAAGTTTCTTACCTGAAATTTAGAACACAGTTTAGAAAACCATTTTCTCGAATTCTGTAAAAACACTTACCTCTTCATTCCTCTCCTTCTTGGCTTCCCTCACTACCTTTTTCATATCCTTCTCAATTTCTCTCAGCACTCGACGGTCTTTAATTTCAGTAATATCATATGGGCACAACCAAGTGTATGTCTTTTTTGTGCAATAACTCTGCCAGTATGCATAGAAAGGCCCCACCACATCCTCATAGCTGCTGGTTGAATCACCAAATTTAGGAATTTCTTCGATTTCCTCCTCATCGTCCATAAATTCCGCATCCTCGGCGGCGATTTTTTCAAATACCTCAGCAAAAGTCTTGTAAAATCCCTTCGAATCATCCCCATACCCCTTAAAGCACGACACTGTGAAATATTGGAACAAGTCCAAACTCTTGTCCTCATAGTCTGAATTTTTCCCTCGGAGAATTTGTTCCCGATGATTGTCGTACCATGCACGTTCATGCTGATCGGATAGCACCTCATAGGCTTGTTGCAAGGTCTGGAATCGTTCCTTGGCTTCGTCGAGATTATTCGGATTCTTGTCAGGATGCCACCGTAGAGCCAATTTTCTGTAAGCAACTTTGATGTCAGCATCGTTTGCATCACGGGCAACACCAAGTTCTTCGTAATAGCACTTCATCGCGTTACGTGGGAACACAACAAATTTGAGCAAGCAAGAACTTTTACAACAATGACTGGGAAAATTAAATTACCTTTGCCAAAAAATTGCAAATTATAAATACAGTCTTCGATGACAGCATACGAAAGCATGGTTTTGACGGCTCTCAAAACAAAACAAACTGCCAAATGTCAAGCTAGGCAAGTGATGCCAAGTTCAAAAACTAAAGCCGACCAACCATTATACAAATGTAACTAGTACCTTACTATATCTAAGTAGATAGCTATGTCTAGGATATAAGTTCTCAACTCTACTGTGAAAACTGTATAACAATGAATTACCAATAATAAGACTGTAACTACTTATAGCCTGTTAAAATTAAGTAATGAACACAAAAACATATTTGCTACAGTAAAACCAAAATGATACATTCATAAAGACTGTAAAAAACTTATAATAATAATCAACCATACAATAATGGAGACCAAATCTCATAGAATCCGCAAAGGTGATGACTTTTCACAAAAAAAGTCAAGTATACAAGTGGACCCTATTGTACTTTAGCTTATCTGGGTTCTCCCCCATTCCACTCGCTCACTGACAGCGATTCGGAGACATCCATAGATGTCCTATCCGGTGTTCTCATTTCCTAACATCTTCCTCTCTTTCTATCCATCGTCCTCTCTTTCGTGACATCGTCTTGTTGAGTGGACGTAAAAACAATAAAACGAAAAGACTCAGTCTTAAAAACATTAATGTACTTTAAAATAAAAACTAATCAAATACCTAATTTGTATAGCCTGACCAATTCTTAGTCGGCAAAATAATTTTTGACGACTCTGTTATATATAGAATTAAGAACTAAAAGTGTATAAAAGAAACAAAATCTCAATAAAAATACATACATTCATACATGCCAAGTTAAAAAACGATGCTATAATTTTTAGGAAAAAAAACATTTTTTATGTATCAACCGACCCAACGTTGCTAAATGTTTTCAGACCTTTTAAATGATTTCGATTTTCGAATCGTTTTAGCACAAATATATGCAAGCATTTTTGGTTGCATAATTGAAGCAAAATTATATCACGCATTTCCAAACTCTAGTGATGTGGCTCATACAAATTCAATGCTTCTTTAAAATAGATATAATATGAAGACACACGTAAAACCCGTCCGAGTACCGATTCAACTGATTCCTATTCGTTACCGTTATTATTACCTAAAGAAAAACAGTTTAATTTATTTCATTTCTTCGATCCGCACACACTATTTAAGTGTTCAGTTATGTAAGTGTTTTTTGTAGTCTTAATGGTCGAAATTGATCATTAATTTCCATAGTTTCCACAAGTTCGAGATCCCACATCTCTTCCAAATTTAAGAGACATTTCAAATGATCGAATTCTTCTTACACACTACCATAACATGAACAATATTGTTGCACACATTTCTAATTAACTATTGGAGTTTACTAACATGACAGCAACCAAAAAAAGATTTACTAACATTACAGCAACCAAAAAAAAGACACTAAAAGCGTTTTTATTTTGAATATGTTTGCATTTATTTTCTTATAAAACGTTCAACTTTCTCTCATTTCTTCATACAATATATTCATGATGAATATAAAATTTAATTAACTTACATCTTCATTAATTTACACAACAATAAAAATAGAATAGAATGGAAAAATAAACAAAAATGAAAAAAACAAAATTGATGTATAAAGTTTTAAATGTAATACTGCGAATACAAGTGCATTCTCTGGTTTTATAAATAAATAATAATACACCGTTATAATGGACATCCTAACGCGTTTCGCTTAAACGATTAGAGAACCAAAAGTACAAAAAATTATAAATTTATTAACTATTCTCTACTGCTCTCCCTAAACTGGTCTACAGTTCGTCGTGTTTCGGTCCGGAGAACTCATCATGCGAAATGAATCCATTCTTGTCCTTATCCTCGTGCTTATAGTTTTCCTTGAGCATGTTTTTGAGCTTATCTGTGTCCTGGCCCTCGACAGCGGACATTTGTTTCTTCAGGTATTCACTAACCTATGAAAAATTAAATTGAATAATTCATGGAATTAATTGGGTAAGTGGGTAAAGTTTAATTGAAATAAAACGTGCTCTGAATTATTGACTGGAAAGAAGTTAGTGTCTTTGATTAGTAACTGTTCAAAGATAAAATTTGATTAATATTCAACCGTAGCGCTAATAGAGGGTCAAATCAGTGTTAGTTTATATGTCACTGGTTATGAAATTGTGCAATGTTAACATAATAAGCAAATATACCTAAACAAAAATAACATCAGAGAAAATCCTCGCAAATTTAGTGTCTTTGGATTGAAATGTTTATAACATAAATAGCGTCTTTTGCAAGTTACTTTCGCTTGCCTTTTGATTTTTTTGTCGTTTGACTATCAGCTGATACTGGTTTCGCCTTGCAGATGTATACACGATGGTTGGTCTTCTTGAGATGGGCAAAGACCTTGTTCTTGGAATAGAATATCGACTTGCAGGTGACACATATGTGGCTGGTGACAAGATAGGTAGCATCTGATTCAGTGATGTTGTTTGGCAGTTTCTCGGAAGGTACCTCTACTTTTGTTGGATGTGACTGTGTTAGCTTTGGTTCCTCGGTTGTTGGTTTCTTTTGTGATTTCTTGTTTTTTGACTTTTTAGCGGGTTTCCTGCCCTTTCCCCATTCATTGTCACTGTCGTCGTCTTCTTTAGGGTATGTTTGGAGTTCAATTATTTCAACGTGAGCCTCGATTTCCTCTTCTGCGGCTGGCGAAGCATTGAGAGGCTTTTTGCCCTTTTTGTTCTTTTTTCCTTTCGTCTTTTTGTTGGTGACGACTTCCTCTTCGTTTTCGACGTCCAGGTCTTCGAAGTTGTTATGAAGATCATCTAAGTCATCCTCCTCTGCTAGAGGCGGTATTACCGCCTCTTCCTCCGGATTAATACTGTCTTCAAACGATTTCTCTTCGTCTTTCATCTCGCGCTTGAGCCTTTCGATATTTTCCTTGTGCTTCTTGCTGGTTTCGTGATTCATAAAAGCATTATCGTTGGTGAAGGCCCGATTGCAAGCAACACAGTAGAGGTCGTCCACATATCGAAGTTCATCATCGTCATCAAAGTGTATTTCATTCGTAAGCTCATTGAACTCCTGTGAATCTCCATTATCATCTTCCTCTGATTCTGATTCAAATTCACCGTACTCCTGTTCAAGTTGCTTTAGTTGCTCTTCATAGCCGTCATTAAAGGAATTAGCGTTATTCTTTCGCATTTCTTCGATTTCCTTGTTACGCTTCCGTATTTGTTCGAGGCGATTCTGTTCCTGTTTTTGTCGATTAAGGGCGGCTTTTTCCTCCAGCAGTTTCTTGTTGGCTTGAACGCGCTTGTCTCTCTTGCGGATGAACGACACCAAGTTTCTTACCTGAAATTTAGAACACAGTTTAGAAAACAATTTTCTCGAATTCTGTAAAAACACTTACCTCTTCATTCCTCTCCTTCTTGGCTTCCCTCACTACCTTTTTCATATCCTTCTCAATTTCTCTCAGCACTCGACGGTCTTTAATTTCAGTAATATCATATGGGCACAACCAAGTGTATGTCTTTTTTGTGCAATAACTCTGCCAGTATGCATAGAAAGGCCCCACCACATCCTCATAGCTGCTGGTTGAATCACCAAATTTAGGAATTTCTTCGATTTCCTCCTCATCGTCCATAAATTCCGCATCCTCGGCGGCGATTTTTTCAAATACCTCAGCAAAAGTCTTGTAAAATCCCTTCGAATCATCCCCATACCCCTTAAAGCACGACACTGTGAAATATTGGAACAAGTCCAAACTCTTGTCCTCATAGTCTGAATTTTTCCCTCGGAGAATTTGTTCCCGATGATTGTCGTACCATGCACGTTCATGCTGATCGGATAGCACCTCATAGGCTTGTTGCAAGGTCTGGAATCGTTCCTTGGCTTCGTCGAGATTATTCGGATTCTTGTCAGGATGCCACCGTAGAGCCAATTTTCTGTAAGCAACTTTGATGTCAGCATCGTTTGCATCACGGGCAACACCAAGTTCTTCGTAATAGCACTTCATCGCGTTACGTGGGAACACAACAAATTTGAGCAAGCAAGAACTTTTACAACAATGACTGGGAAAATTAAATTACCTTTGCCAAAAAATTGCAAATTATAAATACAGTCTTCGATGACAGCATACGAAAGCATGGTTTTGACAGCTCTCAAAACAAAACAAACTGCCAAATGTCAAGCTAGGCAAGTGATGCCAAGTTCAAAAACTAAAGCCGACCAACCATTATACAAATGTAACTAGTACCTTACTATATCTAAGTAGATAGCTATGTCTAGGATATAAGTTCTCAACTCTACTGTGAAAACTGTATAACAATGAATTACCAATAATAAGACTGTAACTACTTATAGCCTGTTAAAATTAAGTAATGAACACAAAAACATATTTGCTACAGTAAAACCAAAATGATACATTCATAAAGACTGTAAAAAACTTATAATAATAATCAACCATACAATAATGGAGACCAAATCTCATAGAATCCGCAAAGGTGATGACTTTTCACAAAAAAAGTCAAGTATACAAGTGGACCCTATTGTACTTTAGCTTATCTGGGTTCTCCCCCATTCCACTCGCTCACTGACAGCGATTCGGAGACATCCATAGATGTCCTATCCGGTGTTCTCATTTCCTAACATCTTCCTCTCTTTCTATCCATCGTCCTCTCTTTCGTGACATCGTCTTGTTGAGTGGACGTAAAAACAATAAAACGAAAAGACTCAGTCTTAAAAACATTAATGTACTTTAAAATAAAAACTAATCAAATACCTAATTTGTATAGCCTGACCAATTCTTAGTCGGCAAAATAATTTTTGACGACTCTGTTATATATAGAATTAAGAACTAAAAGTGTATAAAAGAAACAAAATCTCAATAAAAATACATACATTCATACATGCCAAGTTAAAAAACGATGCTATAATTTTTAGGAAAAAAAACATTTTTTATGTATCAACCGACCCAACGTTGCTAAATGTTTTCAGACCTTTTAAATGATTTCGATTTTCGAATCGTTTTAGCACAAATATATGCAAGCATTTTTGGTTGCATAATTGAAGCAAAATTATATCACGCATTTCCAAACTCTAGTGATGTGGCTCATACAAATTCAATGCTTCTTTAAAATAGATATAATATGAAGACACACGTAAAACCCGTCCGAGTACCGATTCAACTGATTCCTATTCGTTACCGTTATTATTACCTAAAGAAAAACAGTTTAATTTATTTCATTTCTTCGATCCGCACACACTATTTAAGTGTTCAGTTATGTAAGTGTTTTTTGTAGTCTTAATGGTCGAAATTGATCATTAATTTCCATAGTTTCCACAAGTTCGAGATCCCACATCTCTTCCAAATTTAAGAGACATTTCAAATGATCGAATTCTTCTTACACACTACCATTACATGAACAATATTGTTGCACACATTTCTAATTAACTATTGGAGTTTACTAACATGACAGCAACCAAAAAAAGATTTACTAACATTACTGCAAACAAAAAAAAGACACTAAAAGCGTTTTTATTTTGAATATGTTTGCATTTATTTTCTTATAAAACGTTCAACTTTCTCTCATTTCTTCATACAATATATTCATGATGAATATAAAATTTAATTAACTTACATCTTCATTAATTTACACAACAATAAAAATAGAATAGAATGGAAAAATAAACAAAAATGAAAAAAACAAAATTGATGTATAAAGTTTTAAATGTAATACTGCGAATACAAGTGCATTCTCTGGTTTTATAAATAAATAATAATACACCGTTATAATGGACATCCTAACGCGTTTCGCTTAAACGATTAGAGAACCAAAAGTACAAAAAATTATAAATTTATTAACTATTCTCTACTGCTCTCCCTAAACTGGTCTACAGTTCGTCGTGTTTCGGTCCGGAGAACTCATCATGCGAAATGAATCCATTCTTGTCCTTATCCTCGTGCTTATAGTTTTCCTTGAGCATGTTTTTGAGCTTATCTGTGTCCTGGCCCTCGACAGCGGACATTTGTTTCTTCAGGTATTCACTAACCTATGAAAAATTAAAAAAAAAAAATTTTGTGTTAATTGAATAATTCATGAAATTAATTGGGTAAGTGGGTAAAGTTTAATTGAAATAAAACGTGCTCTGAATTATTGACTGGAAAGAAGTTAGTGTCTTTGATTAGTAACTGTTCAAAGATAAAATTTGATTAATATTCAACCGTAGCGCTAATAGAGGGTCAAATAAGTGTTAGTTTATATGTCACTGGTTATGAAATTGTGCAATGTTAACATAATAAGCAAATATACCTAAACAAAAATAACATCAGAGAAAATCCTCGCAAATTTAGTGTCTTTGGACTGAAATGTTTATAACATAAATAGCGTCTTTTGCAAGTTACTTTCGCTTGCCTTTTGATTTTTTTGTCGTTTGACTATCAGCTGATACTGGTTTCGCCTTGCAGATGTATACACGATGGTTGGTCTTCTTGAGATGGGCAAAGACCTTGTTCTTGGAATAGAATATCGACTTGCAGGTGACACATATGTGGCTGGTGACAAGATAGGTAGCATCTGATTCAGTGATGTTGTTTGGCAGTTTCTCGGAAGGTACCTCTACTTTTGTTGGATGTGACTGTGTTAGCTTTGGTTCCTCGGTTGTTGGTTTCTTTTGTGATTTCTTGTTTTTTGACTTTTTAGCGGGTTTCCTGCCCTTTCCCCATTCATTGTCACTGTCGTCGTCTTCTTTAGGGTATGTTTGGAGTTCAATTATTTCAACGTGAGCCTCGATTTCCTCTTCTCCGGCTGGCGAAGCATTGAGAGGCTTTTTGCCCTTTTTGTTCTTTTTTCCTTTCGTCTTTTTGTTGGTGACGACTTCCTCTTCGTTTTCGACGTCCAGGTCTTCGAAGTTGTTATGAAGATCATCTAAGTCATCCTCCTCTGCTAGAGGCGGTATTACCGCCTCTTCCTCCGGATTAATACTGTCTTCAAACGATTTCTCTTCGTCTTTCATCTCGCGCTTGAGCCTTTCGATATTTTCCTTGTGCTTCTTGCTGGTTTCGTGATTCATAAAAGCATTATCGTTGGTGAAGGCCCGATTGCAAGCAACACAGTAGAGGTCGTCCACATATCGAAGTTCATCATCGTCATCAAAGTGTATTTCATTCGTAAGCTCATTTAACTCCTGTGAATCTCCATCATCATCTTCCTCTGATTCTGATTCAAATTCACCGTACTCCTGTTCAAGTTGCTTTAGTTGCTCTTCATAGCCGTCATTAAAGGAATTAGCGTTATTCTTTCGCATTTCTTCGATTTCCTTGTTACGCTTCCGTATTTGTTCGAGGCGATTCTGTTCCTGTTTTTGTCGATTAAGGGCGGCTTTTTCCTCCAGCAGTTTCTTGTTGGCTTGAACGCGCTTGTCTCTCTTGCGGATGAACGACACCAAGTTTCTTACCTGAAATTTAGAACACAGTTTAGAAAACAATTTTCTCGAATTCTGTAAAAACACTTACCTCTTCATTCCTCTCCTTCTTGGCTTCCCTCACTACCTTTTTCATATCCTTCTCAATTTCTCTCAGCACTCGACGGTCTTTAATTTCAGTAATATCATATGGGCACAACCAAGTGTATGTCTTTTTTGTGCAATAACTCTGCCAGTATGCATAGAAAGGCCCCACCACATCCTCATAGCTGCTGGTTGAATCACCAAATTTAGGAATTTCTTCGATTTCCTCCTCATCGTCCATAAATTCCGCATCCTCGGCGGCGATTTTTTCAAATACCTCAGCAAAAGTCTTGTAAAATCCCTTCGAATCATCCCCATACCCCTTAAAGCACGACACTGTGAAATATTGGAACAAGTCCAAACTCTTGTCCTCATAGTCTGAATTTTTCCCTCGGAGAATTTGTTCCCGATGATTGTCGTACCATGCACGTTCATGCTGATCGGATAGCACCTCATAGGCTTGTTGCAAGGTCTGGAATCGTTCCTTGGCTTCGTCGAGATTATTCGGATTCTTGTCAGGATGCCACCGTAGAGCCAATTTTCTGTAAGCAACTTTGATGTCAGCATCGTTTGCATCACGGGCAACACCAAGTTCTTCGTAATAGCACTTCATCGCGTTACGTGGGAACACAACAAATTTGAGCAAGCAAGAACTTTTACAACAATGACTGGGAAAATTAAATTACCTTTGCCAAAAAATTGCAAATTATACAGTCTTCGATGACAGCATACGAAAGCATGGTTTTGACAGCTCTCAAAACAAAACAAACTGCCAAATGTCAAGCTAGGCAAGTGATGCCAAGTTCAAAAACGATGCTATAATTTTTAGGAAAAAAACATTTTTTATGTATCAACCGACACAACGTTGCTAAATGTTTTCAGACCTTTTAAATGATTTCGATTTTCGAATCGTTTTAGCACAAATATATGCAAGCATTTTTGGTTGCATAATTGAAGCAAAATTATATGACGCATTTCCAAACTCTAGTGAGGTGGCTCATACAAATTCAATGCTTCTTTAAAATAGATATAATATGAAGACACACGTGAAACCCGTCCGAGTACCGATTCAACTGATTCCTATTCGTACCGTTGTCATTACCTAAAGAAAAACAGTTTAATTTATTTCATTTCTTCGATCCGAACACACTATTTAAGTGTTCAGTTATGTAAGTGTTTTTTGTAGTCTTAATGGTCGAAATTGATCATTAATTTCCATAGTTTCCACAAGTTCGAGATCCCACATCTCTTCCAAATTTAAGAGACATTTCAAATGATCGAATTCTTCTTACACACTACCATTACATGAACAATATTGTTGCACACATTTCTAATTAACTATTGGAGTTTACTAACATGACAGCAACCAAAAAAAGATTTACTAACATTACAGCAACCAAAAAAAAGACACTAAAAGCGTTTTTATTTTGAATATGTTTGCATTTATTTTCTTATAAAACGTTCAACTTTCTCTCATTTCTTCATACAATATATTCATGATGAATATAAAATTTAATTAACTTACATCTTCATTAATTTACACAACAATAAAAATAGAATAGAATGGAAAAATAAACAAAAATGAAAAAAACAAAATTGATGTATAAAGTTTTAAATGTAATACTGCGAATACAAGTGCATTCTCTGGTTTTATAAATAAATAATAATACACCGTTATAATGGACATCCTAACGCGTTTCGCTTAAACGATTAGAGAACCAAAAGTACAAAAAATTATAAATTTATTAACTATTCTCTACTGCTCTCCCTAAACTGGTCTACAGTTCGTCGTGTTTCGGTCCGGAGAACTCATCATGCGAAATGAATCCATTCTTGTCCTTATCCTCGTGCTTATAGTTTTCCTTGAGCATGTTTTTGAGCTTATCTGTGTCCTGGCCCTCGACAGCGGACATTTGTTTCTTCAGGTATTCACTAACCTATGAAAAATTAAATTGAATAATTCATGGAATTAATTGGGTAAGTGGGTAAAGTTTAATTGAAATAAAACGTGCTCTGAATTATTGACTGGAAAGAAGTTAGTGTCTTTGATTAGTAACTGTTCAAAGATAAAATTTGATTAATATTCAACCGTAGCGCTAATAGAGGGTCAAATCAGTGTTAGTTTATATGTCACTGGTTATGAAATTGTGCAATGTTAACATAATAAGCAAATATACCTAAACAAAAATAACATCAGAGAAAATCCTCGCAAATTTAGTGTCTTTGGATTGAAATGTTTATAACATAAATAGCGTCTTTTGCAAGTTACTTTCACTTGCCTTTTGATTTTTTTGTCGTTTGACTATCAGCTGATACTGGTTTCGCCTTGCAGATGTATACACGATGGTTGGTCTTCTTGAGATGGGCAAAGACCTTGTTCTTGGAATAGAATATCGACTTGCAGGTGACACATATGTGGCTGGTGACAAGATAGGTAGCATCTGATTCAGTGATGTTGTTTGGCAGTTTCTCGGAAGGTACCTCTACTTTTGTTGGATGTGACTGTGTTAGCTTTGGTTCCTCGGTTGTTGGTTTCTTTTGTGATTTCTTGTTTTTTGACTTTTTAGCGGGTTTCCTGCCCTTTCCCCATTCATTGTCACTGTCGTCGTCTTCTTTAGGGTATGTTTGGAGTTCAATTATTTCAACGTGAGCCTCGATTTCCTCTTCTCCGGCTGGCGAAGCATTGAGAGGCTTTTTGCCCTTTTTGTTCTTTTTTCCTTTCGTCTTTTTGTTGGTGACGACTTCCTCTTCGTTTTCGACGTCCAGGTCTTCGAAGTTGTTATGAAGATCATCTAAGTCATCCTCCTCTGCTAGAGGCGGTATTACCGCCTCTTCCTCCGGATTAATACTGTCTTCAAACGATTTCTCTTCGTCTTTCATCTCGCGCTTGAGCCTTTCGATATTTTCCTTGTGCTTCTTGCTGGTTTCGTGATTCATAAAAGCATTATCGTTGGTGAAGGCCCGATTGCAAGCAACACAGTAGAGGTCGTCCACATATCGAAGTTCATCATCGTCATCAAAGTGTATTTCATTCGTAAGCTCATTTAACTCCTGTGAATCTCCATCATCATCTTCCTCTGATTCTGATTCAAATTCACCGTACTCCTGTTCAAGTTGCTTTAGTTGCTCTTCATAGCCGTCATTAAAGGAATTAGCGTTATTCTTTCGCATTTCTTCGATTTCCTTGTTACGCTTCCGTATTTGTTCGAGGCGATTCTGTTCCTGTTTTTGTCGATTAAGGGCGGCTTTTTCCTCCAGCAGTTTCTTGTTGGCTTGAACGCGCTTGTCTCTCTTGCGGATGAACGACACCAAGTTTCTTACCTGAAATTTAGAACACAGTTTAGAAAACAATTTTCTCGAATTCTGTAAAAACACTTACCTCTTCATTCCTCTCCTTCTTGGCTTCCCTCACTACCTTTTTCATATCCTTCTCAATTTCTCTCAGCACTCGACGGTCTTTAATTTCAGTAATATCATATGGGCACAACCAAGTGTATGTCTTTTTTGTGCAATAACTCTGCCAGTATGCATAGAAAGGCCCCACCACATCCTCATAGCTGCTGGTTGAATCACCAAATTTAGGAATTTCTTCGATTTCCTCCTCATCGTCCATAAATTCCGCATCCTCGGCGGCGATTTTTTCAAATACCTCAGCAAAAGTCTTGTAAAATCCCTTCGAATCATCCCCATACCCCTTAAAGCACGACACTGTGAAATATTGGAACAAGTCCAAACTCTTGTCCTCATAGTCTGAATTTTTCCCTCGGAGAATTTGTTCCCGATGATTGTCGTACCATGCACGTTCATGCTGATCGGATAGCACCTCATAGGCTTGTTGCAAGGTCTGGAATCGTTCCTTGGCTTCGTCGAGATTATTCGGATTCTTGTCAGGATGCCACCGTAGAGCCAATTTTCTGTAAGCAACTTTGATGTCAGCATCGTTTGCATCACGGGCAACACCAAGTTCTTCGTAATAGCACTTCATCGCGTTACGTGGGAACACAACAAATTTGAGCAAGCAAGAACTTTTACAACAATGACTGGGAAAATTAAATTACCTTTGCCAAAAAATTGCAAATTATAAATACAGTCTTCGATGACAGCATACGAAAGCATGGTTTTGACAGCTCTCAAAACAAAACAAACTGCCAAATGTCAAGCTAGGCAAGTGATGCCAAGTTCAAAAACTAAAGCCGACCAACCAATATACAAATGTAACTAGTACCTTACTATATCTAAGTAGATAGCTATGTCTAGGATATAAGTTCTCAACTCTACTGTGAAAACTGTATAACAATGAATTACCAATAATAAGACTGTAACTACTTATAGCCTGTTAAAATTAAGTAATGAACACAAAAACATATTTGCTACAGTAAAACCAAAATGATACATTCATAAAGACTGTAAAAAACTTATAATAATAATCAACCATACAATAATGGAGACCAAATCTCATAGAATCCGCAAAGGTGATGACTTTTCACAAAAAAAGTCAAGTATACAAGTGGACCCTATTGTACTTTAGCTTATCTGGGTTCTCCCCCATTCCACTCGCTCACTGACAGCGATTCGGAGACATCCATAGATGTCCTATCCGGTGTTCTCATTTCCTAACATCTTCCTCTCTTTCTATCCATCGTCCTCTCTTTCGTGACATCGTCTTGTTGAGTGGACGTAAAAACAATAAAACGAAAAGACTCAGTCTTAAAAACATTAATGTACTTTAAAATAAAAACTAATCAAATACCTAATTTGTATAGCCTGACCAATTCTTAGTCGGCAAAATAATTTTTGACGACTCTGTTATATATAGAATTAAGAACTAAAAGTGTATAAAAGAAACAAAATCTCAATAAAAATACATACATTCATACATGCCAAGTTAAAAAACGATGCTATAATTTTTAGGAAAAAAAACATTTTTTATGTATCAACCGACCCAACGTTGCTAAATGTTTTCAGACCTTTTAAATGATTTCGATTTTCGAATCGTTTTAGCACAAATATATGCAAGCATTTTTGGTTGCATAATTGAAGCAAAATTATATCACGCATTTCCAAACTCTAGTGATGTGGCTCATACAAATTCAATGCTTCTTTAAAATAGATATAATATGAAGACACACGTAAAACCCGTCCGAGTACCGATTCAACTGATTCCTATTCGTTACCGTTATTATTACCTAAAGAAAAACAGTTTAATTTATTTCATTTCTTCGATCCGCACACACTATTTAAGTGTTCAGTTATGTAAGTGTTTTTTGTAGTCTTAATGGTCGAAATTGATCATTAATTTCCATAGTTTCCACAAGTTCGAGATCCCACATCTCTTCCAAATTTAAGAGACATTTCAAATGATCGAATTCTTCTTACACACTACCATAACATGAACAATATTGTTGCACACATTTCTAATTAACTATTGGAGTTTACTAACATGACAGCAACCAAAAAAAGATTTACTAGAATTACAGCAACCAAAAAAAAGACACTAAAAGCGTTTTTATTTTGAATATGTTTGCATTTATTTTCTTATAAAACGTTCAACTTTCTCTCATTTCTTCATACAATATATTCATGATGAATATAAAATTTAATTAACTTACATCTTCATTAATTTACACAACAATAAAAATAGAATAGAATGGAAAAATAAACAAAAATGAAAAAAACAAAATTGATGTATAAAGTTTTAAATGTAATACTGCGAATACAAGTGCATTCTCTGGTTTTATAAATAAATAATAATACACCGTTATAATGGACATCCTAACGCGTTTCGCTTAAACGATTAGAGAACCAAAAGTACAAAAAATTATAAATTTATTAACTATTCTCTACTGCTCTCCCTAAACTGGTCTACAGTTCGTCGTGTTTCGGTCCGGAGAACTCATCATGCGAAATGAATCCATTCTTGTCCTTATCCTCGTGCTTATAGTTTTCCTTGAGCATGTTTTTGAGCTTATCTGTGTCCTGGCCCTCGACAGCGGACATTTGTTTCTTCAGGTATTCACTAACCTATGAAAAATTAAATTGAATAATTCATGGAATTAATTGGGTAAGTGGGTAAAGTTTAATTGAAATAAAACGTGCTCTGAATTATTGACTGGAAAGAAGTTAGTGTCTTTGATTAGTAACTGTTCAAAGATAAAATTTGATTAATATTCAACCGTAGCGCTAATAGAGGGTCAAATCAGTGTTAGTTTATATGTCACTGGTTATGAAATTGTGCAATGTTAACATAATAAGCAAATATACCTAAACAAAAATAACATCAGAGAAAATCCTCGCAAATTTAGTGTCTTTGGATTGAAATGTTTATAACATAAATAGCGTCTTTTGCAAGTTACTTTCACTTGCCTTTTGATTTTTTTGTCGTTTGACTATCAGCTGATACTGGTTTCGCCTTGCAGATGTATACACGATGGTTGGTCTTCTTGAGATGGGCAAAGACCTTGTTCTTGGAATAGAATATCGACTTGCAGGTGACACATATGTGGCTGGTGACAAGATAGGTAGCATCTGATTCAGTGATGTTGTTTGGCAGTTTCTCGGAAGGTACCTCTACTTTTGTTGGATGTGACTGTGTTAGCTTTGGTTCCTCGGTTGTTGGTTTCTTTTGTGATTTCTTGTTTTTTGACTTTTTAGCGGGTTTCCTGCCCTTTCCCCATTCATTGTCACTGTCGTCGTCTTCTTTAGGGTATGTTTGGAGTTCAATTATTTCAACGTGAGCCTCGATTTCCTCTTCTCCGGCTGGCGAAGCATTGAGAGGCTTTTTGCCCTTTTTGTTCTTTTTTCCTTTCGTCTTTTTGTTGGTGACGACTTCCTCTTCGTTTTCGACGTCCAGGTCTTCGAAGTTGTTATGAAGATCATCTAAGTCATCCTCCTCTGCTAGAGGCGGTATTACCGCATCTTCCTCCGGATTAATACTGTCTTCAAACGATTTCTCTTCGTCTTTCATCTCGCGCTTGAGCCTTTCGATATTTTCCTTGTGCTTCTTGCTGGTTTCGTGATTCATAAAAGCATTATCGTTGGTGAAGGCCCGATTGCAAGCAACACAGTAGAGGTCGTCCACATATCGAAGTTCATCATCGTCATCAAAGTGTATTTCATTCGTAAGCTCATTGAACTCCTGTGAATCTCCATCATCATCTTCCTCTGATTCTGATTCAAATTCACCGTACTCCTGTTCAAGTTGCTTTAGTTGCTCTTCATAGCCGTCATTAAAGGAATTAGCGTTATTCTTTCGCATTTCTTCGATTTCCTTGTTACGCTTCCGTATTTGTTCGAGGCGATTCTGTTCCTGTTTTTGTCGATTAAGGGCGGCTTTTTCCTCCAGCAGTTTCTTGTTGGCTTGAACGCGCTTGTCTCTCTTGCGGATGAACGACACCAAGTTTCTTACCTGAAATTTAGAACACAGTTTAGAAAACAATTTTCTCGAATTCTGTAAAAACACTTACCTCTTCATTCCTCTCCTTCTTGGCTTCCCTCACTACCTTTTTCATATCCTTCTCAATTTCTCTCAGCACTCGACGGTCTTTAATTTCAGTAATATCATATGGGCACAACCAAGTGTATGTCTTTTTTGTGCAATAACTCTGCCAGTATGCATAGAAAGGCCCCACCACATCCTCATAGCTGCTGGTTGAATCACCAAATTTAGGAATTTCTTCGATTTCCTCCTCATCGTCCATAAATTCCGCATCCTCGGCGGCGATTTTTTCAAATACCTCAGCAAAAGTCTTGTAAAATCCCTTCGAATCATCCCCATACCCCTTAAAGCACGACACTGTGAAATATTGGAACAAGTCCAAACTCTTGTCCTCATAGTCTGAATTTTTCCCTCGGAGAATTTGTTCCCGATGATTGTCGTACCATGCACGTTCATGCTGATCGGATAGCACCTCATAGGCTTGTTGCAAGGTCTGGAATCGTTCCTTGGCTTCGTCGAGATTATTCGGATTCTTGTCAGGATGCCACCACCGTAGAGCCAATTTTCTGTAAGCAACTTTGATGTCAGCATCGTTTGCATCACGGGCAACACCAAGTTCTTCGTAATAGCACTTCATCGCGTTACGTGGGAACACAACAAATTTGAGCAAGCAAGAACTTTTACAACAATGACTGGGAAAATTAAATTACCTTTGCCAAAAAATTGCAAATTATACAGTCTTCGATGACAGCATACGAAAGCATGGTTTTGACAGCTCTCAAAACAAAACAAACTGCCAAATGTCAAGCTAGGCAAGTGATGCCAAGTTCAAAAACGATGCTATAATTTTTAGGAAAAAAACATTTTTTATGTATCAACCGACACAACGTTGCTAAATGTTTTCAGACCTTTTAAATGATTTCGATTTTCGAATCGTTTTAGCACAAATATATGCAAGCATTTTTGGTTGCATAATTGAAGCAAAATTATATGACGCATTTCCAAACTCTAGTGAGGTGGCTCATACAAATTCAATGCTTCTTTAAAATAGATATAATATGAAGACACACGTGAAACCCGTCCGAGTACCGATTCAACTGATTGCTATTCGTACCGTTATCATTACCTAAAGAAAAACAGTTTAATTTATTTCATTTCTTCGATCCGAACACACTATTTAAGTGTTCAGTTATGTAAGTGCTTTTTGTAGTCTTAATGGTCGAAATTGATCATTAATTTCCATAGTTTCCACAAGTTCGAGATCCCACATCTCTTCCAAATTTAAGAGACATTTCAAATGATCGAATTCTTCTTACACACTACCATAACATGAACAATATTGTTGCACACATTTCTAATTAACTATTGGAGTTTACTAACATGACAGCAACCAAAAAAAGATTTACTAACATTACAGCAACCAAAAAAAAAGACACTAAAAGCGTTTTTATTTTGAATATGTTTGCATTTATTTTCTTATAAAACGTTCAACTTTCTCTCATTTCTTCATACAATATATTCATGATGAATATAAAATTTAATTAACTTACATCTTCATTAATTTACACAACAATAAAAATAGAATAGAATGGAAAAATAAACAAAAATGAAAAAAACAAAATTGATGTATAAAGTTTTAAATGTAATACTGCGAATACTAGTGCATTCTCTGGTTTTATAAATAAATAATAATACACCGTTATAATGGACATCCTAACGCGTTTCGCTTAAACGATTAGAGAACCAAAAGTACAAAAAATTATAAATTTATTAACTATTCTCTACTGCTCTCCCTAAACTGGTCTACAGTTCGTCGTGTTTCGGTCCGGAGAACTCATCATGCGAAATGAATCCATTCTTGTCCTTATCCTCGTGCTTATAGTTTTCCTTGAGCATGTTTTTGAGCTTATCTGTGTCCTGGCCCTCGACAGCGGACATTTGTTTCTTCAGGTATTCACTAACCTATGAAAAATTAA
Organism: Cheilosia vulpina; assembly: GCA_916610125.1. NCBI lineage: Eukaryota > Metazoa > Arthropoda > Insecta > Diptera > Syrphidae > Cheilosia > Cheilosia vulpina. The sequence goes on from OU744279.1 coordinate 49,034,464, forward strand.
AAAAAAAAAGTTTGTGTTAATTGAATAATTCATGGAATTAATTGGGTAAGTGGGTAAAGTTTAATTGAAATAAAACGTGCTCTGAATTAGTGACTGGAAAGAAGTTAGTGTCTTTGATTAGTAACTGTTCAAAGATAAAATTTGATTAATATTCAACCGTATCGCTAATAGAGGGTCAAATCAGTGTTAGTTTATATGTCACTGGTTATGAAATTGTGCAATGTTAACATAATAAGCAAATATACCTAAACAAAAATAACATCAGAGAAAATCCTCGCAAATTTAGTGTCTTTGGACTGAAATGTTTATAACATAAATAGCGTCTTTTGCAAGTTACTTTCGCTTGCCTTTTGATTTTTTTGTCGTTTGACTATCAGCTGATACTGGTTTCGCCTTGCAGATGTATACACGATGGTTGGTCTTCTTGAGATGGGCAAAGACCTTGTTCTTGGAATAGAATATCGACTTGCAGGTGACACATATGTGGCTGGTGACAAGATAGGTAGCATCTGATTCAGTGATGTTGTTTGGCAGTTTCTCGGAAGGTACCTCTACTTTTGTTGGATGTGACTGTGTTAGCTTTGGTTCCTCGGTTGTTGGTTTCTTTTGTGATTTCTTGTTTTTTGACTTTTTAGCGGGTTTCCTGCCCTTTCCCCATTCATTGTCACTGTCGTCGTCTTCTTTAGGGTATGTTTGGAGTTCAATTATTTCAACGTGAGCCTCGATTTCCTCTTCTCCGGCTGGCGAAGCATTGAGAGGCTTTTTGCCCTTTTTGTTCTTTTTTCCTTTCGTCTTTTTGATGGTGACGACTTCCTCTTCGTTTTCGACGTCCAGGTCTTCGAAGTTGTTATGAAGATCATCTAAGTCATCCTCCTCTGCTAGAGGCGGTATTACCGCCTCTTCCTCCGGATTAATACTGTCTTCAAACGATTTCTCTTCGTCTTTCATCTCGCGCTTGAGCCTTTCGATATTTTCCTTGTGCTTCTTGCCGGTTTCGTGATTCATAAAAGCATTATCGTTGGTGAAGGCCCGATTGCAAGCAACACAGTAGAGGTCGTCCACATATCGAAGTTCATCATCGTCATCAAAGTGTATTTCATTCGTAAGCTCATTTAACTCCTGTGAATCTCCATCATCATCTTCCTCTGATTCTGATTCAAATTCACCGTACTCCTGTTCAAGTTGCTTTAGTTGCTCTTCATAGCCGTCATTAAAGGAATTAGCGTTATTCTTTCGCATTTCTTCGATTTCCTTGTTACGCTTCCGTATTTGTTCGAGGCGATTCTGTTCCTGTTTTTGTCGATTAAGGGCGGCTTTTTCCTCCAGCAGTTTCTTGTTGGCTTGAACGCGCTTGTCTCTCTTGCGGATGAACGACACCAAGTTTCTTACCTGAAATTTAGAACACAGTTTAGAAAACAATTTTCTCGAATTCTGTAAAAACACTTACCTCTTCATTCCTCTCCTTCTTGGCTTCCCTCACTACCTTTTTCATATCCTTCTCAATTTCTCTCAGCACTCGACGGTCTTTAATTTCAGTAATATCATATGGGCACAACCAAGTGTATGTCTTTTTTGTGCAATAACTCTGCCAGTATGCATAGAAAGGCCCCACCACATCCTCATAGCTGCTGGTTGAATCACCAAATTTAGGAATTTCTTCGATTTCCTCCTCATCGTCCATAAATTCCGCATCCTCGGCGGCGATTTTTTCAAATACCTCAGCAAAAGTCTTGTAAAATCCCTTCGAATCATCCCCATACCCCTTAAAGCACGACACTGTGAAATATTGGAACAAGTCCAAACTCTTGTCCTCATAGTCTGAATTTTTCCCTCGGAGAATTTGTTCCCGATGATTGTCGTACCATGCACGTTCATGCTGATCGGATAGCACCTCATAGGCTTGTTGCAAGGTCTGGAATCGTTCCTTGGCTTCGTCGAGATTATTCGGATTCTTGTCAGGATGCCACCACCGTAGAGCCAATTTTCTGTAAGCAACTTTGATGTCAGCATCGTTTGCATCACGGGCAACACCAAGTTCTTCGTAATAGCACTTCATCGCGTTACGTGGGAACACAACAAATTTGAGCAAGCAAGAACTTTTACAACAATGACTGGGAAAATTAAATTACCTTTGCCAAAAAATTGCAAATTATACAGTCTTCGATGACAGCATACGAAAGCATGGTTTTGACAGCTCTCAAAACAAAACAAACTGCCAAATGTCAAGCTAGGCAAGTGATGCCAAGTTCAAAAACGATGCTATAATTTTTAGGAAAAAAACATTTTTTATGTATCAACCGACACAACGTTGCTAAATGTTTTCAGACCTTTTAAATGATTTCGATTTTCGAATCGTTTTAGCACAAATATATGCAAGCATTTTTGGTTGCATAATTGAAGCAAAATTATATGACGCATTTCCAAACTCTAGTGAGGTGGCTCATACAAATTCAATGCTTCTTTAAAATAGATATAATATGAAGACACACGTGAAACCCGTCCGAGTACCGATTCAACTGATTGCTATTCGTACCGTTATCATTACCTAAAGAAAAACAGTTTAATTTATTTCATTTCTTCGATCCGAACACACTATTTAAGTGTTCAGTTATGTAAGTGCTTTTTGTAGTCTTAATGGTCGAAATTGATCATTAATTTCCATAGTTTCCACAAGTTCGAGATCCCACATCTCTTCCAAATTTAAGAGACATTTCAAATGATCGAATTCTTCTTACACACTACCATAACATGAACAATATTGTTGCACACATTTCTAATTAACTATTGGAGTTTACTAACATGACAGCAACCAAAAAAAGATTTACTAACATTACAGCAACCAAAAAAAAAGACACTAAAAGCGTTTTTATTTTGAATATGTTTGCATTTATTTTCTTATAAAACGTTCAACTTTCTCTCATTTCTTCATACAATATATTCATGATGAATATAAAATTTAATTAACTTACATCTTCATTAATTTACACAACAATAAAAATAGAATAGAATGGAAAAATAAACAAAAATGAAAAAAACAAAATTGATGTATAAAGTTTTAAATGTAATACTGCGAATACTAGTGCATTCTCTGGTTTTATAAATAAATAATAATACACCGTTATAATGGACATCCTAACGCGTTTCGCTTAAACGATTAGAGAACCAAAAGTACAAAAAATTATAAATTTATTAACTATTCTCTACTGCTCTCCCTAAACTGGTCTACAGTTCGTCGTGTTTCGGTCCGGAGAACTCATCATGCGAAATGAATCCATTCTTGTCCTTATCCTCGTGCTTATAGTTTTCCTTGAGCATGTTTTTGAGCTTATCTGTGTCCTGGCCCTCGACAGCGGACATTTGTTTCTTCAGGTATTCACTAACCTATGAAAAATTAAATTGAATAATTCATGGAATTAATTGGGTAAGTGGGTAAAGTTTAATTGAAATAAAACGTGCTCTGAATTATTGACTGGAAAGAAGTTAGTGTCTTTGATTAGTAACTGTTCAAAGATAAAATTTGATTAATATTCAACCGTAGCGCTAATAGAGGGTCAAATCAGTGTTAGTTTATATGTCACTGGTTATGAAATTGTGCAATGTTAACATAATAAGCAAATATACCTAAACAAAAATAACATCAGAGAAAATCCTCGCAAATTTAGTGTCTTTGGATTGAAATGTTTATAACATAAATAGCGTCTTTTGCAAGTTACTTTCACTTGCCTTTTGATTTTTTTGTCGTTTGACTATCAGCTGATACTGGTTTCGCCTTGCAGATGTATACACGATGGTTGGTCTTCTTGAGATGGGCAAAGACCTTGTTCTTGGAATAGAATATCGACTTGCAGGTGACACATATGTGGCTGGTGACAAGATAGGTAGCATCTGATTCAGTGATGTTGTTTGGCAGTTTCTCGGAAGGTACCTCTACTTTTGTTGGATGTGACTGTGTTAGCTTTGGTTCCTCGGTTGTTGGTTTCTTTTGTGATTTCTTGTTTTTTGACTTTTTAGCGGGTTTCCTGCCCTTTCCCCATTCATTGTCACTGTCGTCGTCTTCTTTAGGGTATGTTTGGAGTTCAATTATTTCAACGTGAGCCTCGATTTCCTCTTCTCCGGCTGGCGAAGCATTGAGAGGCTTTTTGCCCTTTTTGTTCTTTTTTCCTTTCGTCTTTTTGTTGGTGACGACTTCCTCTTCGTTTTCGACGTCCAGGTCTTCGAAGTTGTTATGAAGATCATCTAAGTCATCCTCCTCTGCTAGAGGCGGTATTACCGCATCTTCCTCCGGATTAATACTGTCTTCAAACGATTTCTCTTCGTCTTTCATCTCGCGCTTGAGCCTTTCGATATTTTCCTTGTGCTTCTTGCTGGTTTCGTGATTCATAAAAGCATTATCGTTGGTGAAGGCCCGATTGCAAGCAACACAGTAGAGGTCGTCCACATATCGAAGTTCATCATCGTCATCAAAGTGTATTTCATTCGTAAGCTCATTGAACTCCTGTGAATCTCCATCATCATCTTCCTCTGATTCTGATTCAAATTCACCGTACTCCTGTTCAAGTTGCTTTAGTTGCTCTTCATAGCCGTCATTAAAGGAATTAGCGTTATTCTTTCGCATTTCTTCGATTTCCTTGTTACGCTTCCGTATTTGTTCGAGGCGATTCTGTTCCTGTTTTTGTCGATTAAGGGCGGCTTTTTCCTCCAGCAGTTTCTTGTTGGCTTGAACGCGCTTGTCTCTCTTGCGGATGAACGACACCAAGTTTCTTACCTGAAATTTAGAACACAGTTTAGAAAACAATTTTCTCGAATTCTGTAAAAACACTTACCTCTTCATTCCTCTCCTTCTTGGCTTCCCTCACTACCTTTTTCATATCCTTCTCAATTTCTCTCAGCACTCGACGGTCTTTAATTTCAGTAATATCATATGGGCACAACCAAGTGTATGTCTTTTTTGTGCAATAACTCTGCCAGTATGCATAGAAAGGCCCCACCACATCCTCATAGCTGCTGGTTGAATCACCAAATTTAGGAATTTCTTCGATTTCCTCCTCATCGTCCATAAATTCCGCATCCTCGGCGGCGATTTTTTCAAATACCTCAGCAAAAGTCTTGTAAAATCCCTTCGAATCATCCCCATACCCCTTAAAGCACGACACTGTGAAATATTGGAACAAGTCCAAACTCTTGTCCTCATAGTCTGAATTTTTCCCTCGGAGAATTTGTTCCCGATGATTGTCGTACCATGCACGTTCATGCTGATCGGATAGCACCTCATAGGCTTGTTGCAAGGTCTGGAATCGTTCCTTGGCTTCGTCGAGATTATTCGGATTCTTGTCAGGATGCCACCACCGTAGAGCCAATTTTCTGTAAGCAACTTTGATGTCAGCATCGTTTGCATCACGGGCAACACCAAGTTCTTCGTAATAGCACTTCATCGCGTTACGTGGGAACACAACAAATTTGAGCAAGCAAGAACTTTTACAACAATGACTGGGAAAATTAAATTACCTTTGCCAAAAAATTGCAAATTATACAGTCTTCGATGACAGCATACGAAAGCATGGTTTTGACAGCTCTCAAAACAAAACAAACTGCCAAATGTCAAGCTAGGCAAGTGATGCCAAGTTCAAAAACGATGCTATAATTTTTAGGAAAAAAACATTTTTTATGTATCAACCGACACAACGTTGCTAAATGTTTTCAGACCTTTTAAATGATTTCGATTTTCGAATCGTTTTAGCACAAATATATGCAAGCATTTTTGGTTGCATAATTGAAGCAAAATTATATGACGCATTTCCAAACTCTAGTGAGGTGGCTCATACAAATTCAATGCTTCTTTAAAATAGATATAATATGAAGACACACGTGAAACCCGTCCGAGTACCGATTCAACTGATTGCTATTCGTACCGTTATCATTACCTAAAGAAAAACAGTTTAATTTATTTCATTTCTTCGATCCGAACACACTATTTAAGTGTTCAGTTATGTAAGTGCTTTTTGTAGTCTTAATGGTCGAAATTGATCATTAATTTCCATAGTTTCCACAAGTTCGAGATCCCACATCTCTTCCAAATTTAAGAGACATTTCAAATGATCGAATTCTTCTTACACACTACCATAACATGAACAATATTGTTGCACACATTTCTAATTAACTATTGGAGTTTACTAACATGACAGCAACCAAAAAAAGATTTACTAACATTACAGCAACCAAAAAAAAAGACACTAAAAGCGTTTTTATTTTGAATATGTTTGCATTTATTTTCTTATAAAACGTTCAACTTTCTCTCATTTCTTCATACAATATATTCATGATGAATATAAAATTTAATTAACTTACATCTTCATTAATTTACACAACAATAAAAATAGAATAGAATGGAAAAATAAACAAAAATGAAAAAAACAAAATTGATGTATAAAGTTTTAAATGTAATACTGCGAATACTAGTGCATTCTCTGGTTTTATAAATAAATAATAATACACCGTTATAATGGACATCCTAACGCGTTTCGCTTAAACGATTAGAGAACCAAAAGTACAAAAAATTATAAATTTATTAACTATTCTCTACTGCTCTCCCTAAACTGGTCTACAGTTCGTCGTGTTTCGGTCCGGAGAACTCATCATGCGAAATGAATCCATTCTTGTCCTTATCCTCGTGCTTATAGTTTTCCTTGAGCATGTTTTTGAGCTTATCTGTGTCCTGGCCCTCGACAGCGGACATTTGTTTCTTCAGGTATTCACTAACCTATGAAAAATTAAAAAAAAAAAGTTTGTGTTAATTGAATAATTCATGGAATTAATTGGGTAAGTGGGTAAAGTTTAATTGAAATAAAACGTGCTCTGAATTAGTGACTGGAAAGAAGTTAGTGTCTTTGATTAGTAACTGTTCAAAGATAAAATTTGATTAATATTCAACCGTATCGCTAATAGAGGGTCAAATCAGTGTTAGTTTATATGTCACTGGTTATGAAATTGTGCAATGTTAACATAATAAGCAAATATACCTAAACAAAAATAACATCAGAGAAAATCCTCGCAAATTTAGTGTCTTTGGACTGAAATGTTTATAACATAAATAGCGTCTTTTGCAAGTTACTTTCGCTTGCCTTTTGATTTTTTTGTCGTTTGACTATCAGCTGATACTGGTTTCGCCTTGCAGATGTATACACGATGGTTGGTCTTCTTGAGATGGGCAAAGACCTTGTTCTTGGAATAGAATATCGACTTGCAGGTGACACATATGTGGCTGGTGACAAGATAGGTAGCATCTGATTCAGTGATGTTGTTTGGCAGTTTCTCGGAAGGTACCTCTACTTTTGTTGGATGTGACTGTGTTAGCTTTGGTTCCTCGGTTGTTGGTTTCTTTTGTGATTTCTTGTTTTTTGACTTTTTAGCGGGTTTCCTGCCCTTTCCCCATTCATTGTCACTGTCGTCGTCTTCTTTAGGGTATGTTTGGAGTTCAATTATTTCAACGTGAGCCTCGATTTCCTCTTCTCCGGCTGGCGAAGCATTGAGAGGCTTTTTGCCCTTTTTGTTCTTTTTTCCTTTCGTCTTTTTGATGGTGACGACTTCCTCTTCGTTTTCGACGTCCAGGTCTTCGAAGTTGTTATGAAGATCATCTAAGTCATCCTCCTCTGCTAGAGGCGGTATTACCGCCTCTTCCTCCGGATTAATACTGTCTTCAAACGATTTCTCTTCGTCTTTCATCTCGCGCTTGAGCCTTTCGATATTTTCCTTGTGCTTCTTGCCGGTTTCGTGATTCATAAAAGCATTATCGTTGGTGAAGGCCCGATTGCAAGCAACACAGTAGAGGTCGTCCACATATCGAAGTTCATCATCGTCATCAAAGTGTATTTCATTCGTAAGCTCATTTAACTCCTGTGAATCTCCATCATCATCTTCCTCTGATTCTGATTCAAATTCACCGTACTCCTGTTCAAGTTGCTTTAGTTGCTCTTCATAGCCGTCATTAAAGGAATTAGCGTTATTCTTTCGCATTTCTTCGATTTCCTTGTTACGCTTCCGTATTTGTTCGAGGCGATTCTGTTCCTGTTTTTGTCGATTAAGGGCGGCTTTTTCCTCCAGCAGTTTCTTGATGGCTTGAACGCGCTTGTCTCTCTTGCGGATGAACGACACCAAGTTTCTTACCTGAAATTTAGAACACAGTTTAGAAAACAATTTTCTCGAATTCTGTAAAAACACTTACCTCTTCATTCCTCTCCTTCTTGGCTTCCCTCACTACCTTTTTCATATCCTTCTCAATTTCTCTCAGCACTCGACGGTCTTTAATTTCAGTAATATCATATGGGCACAACCAAGTGTATGTCTTTTTTGTGCAATAACTCTGCCAGTATGCATAGAAAGGCCCCACCACATCCTCATAGCTGCTGGTTGAATCACCAAATTTAGGAATTTCTTCGATTTCCTCCTCATCGTCCATAAATTCCGCATCCTCGGCGGCGATTTTTTCAAATACCTCAGCAAAAGTCTTGTAAAATCCCTTCGAATCATCCCCATACCCCTTAAAGCACGACACTGTGAAATATTGGAACAAGTCCAAACTCTTGTCCTCATAGTCTGAATTTTTCCCTCGGAGAATTTGTTCCCGATGATTGTCGTACCATGCACGTTCATGCTGATCGGATAGCACCTCATAGGCTTGTTGCAAGGTCTGGAATCGTTCCTTGGCTTCGTCGAGATTATTCGGATTCTTGTCAGGATGCCACCGTAGAGCCAATTTTCTGTAAGCAACTTTGATGTCAGCATCGTTTGCATCACGGGCAACACCAAGTTCTTCGTAATAGCACTTCATCGCGTTACGTGGGAACACAACAAATTTGAGCAAGCAAGAACTTTTACAACAATGACTGGGAAAATTAAATTACCTTTGCCAAAAAATTGCAAATTATAAATACAGTCTTCGATGACAGCATACGAAAGCATGGTTTTGACAGCTCTCAAAACAAAACAAACTGCCAAATGTCAAGCTAGGCAAGTGATGCCAAGTTCAAAAACTAAAGCCGACCAACCAATATACAAATGTAACTAGTACCTTACTATATCTAAGTAGATAGCTATGTCTAGGATATAAGTTCTCAACTCTACTGTGAAAACTGTATAACAATGAATTACCAATAATAAGACTGTAACTACTTATAGCCTGTTAAAATTAAGTAATGAACACAAAAACATATTTGCTACAGTAAAACCAAAATGATACATTCATAAAGACTGTAAAAAACTTATAATAATAATCAACCATACAATAATGGAGACCAAATCTCATAGAATCCGCAAAGGTGATGACTTTTCACAAAAAAAGTCAAGTATACAAGTGGACCCTATTGTACTTTAGCTTATCTGGGTTCTCCCCCATTCCACTCGCTCACTGACAGCGATTCGGTCGGATAGAGACATCTATAGATGTCCTATCCGGTGTTCTCATTTCCTAACATCTTCCTCTCTTTCTATCCATCTTTCAATTGTTATAGGTTAAGCTTCAAAGTGACATCGTCTTGTTGAGTGGACGTAAAAACAATAAAACGAAAAGACTCAGTCTTAAAAACATTAATGTACTTTAAAATAAAAACTAATCAAATACCTAATTTGTATAGCCTGACCAATTCTTAGTCGGCAAAATAATTTTTGACGACTCTGTTATATATAGAATTAAGAACTAAAAGTGTATAAAAGAAACAAAATCTCAATAAAAATACATACATACATACATGCCAAGTTAAAAAACGATGCTATAATTTTTAGGAAAAAAAACATTTTTTATGTATCAACCGACCCAACGTTGCTAAATGTTTTCAGACCTTTTAAATGATTTCGATTTTCGAATCGTTTTAGCACAAATATATGCAAGCATTTTTGGTTGCATAATTGAAGCAAAATTATATCACGCATTTCCAAACTCTAGTGATGTGGCTCATACAAATTCAATGCTTCTTTAAAATAGATATAATATGAAGACACACGTAAAACCCGTCCGAGTACCGATTCAACTGATTCCTATTCGTTACCGTTATTATTACCTAAAGAAAAACAGTTTAATTTATTTCATTTCTTCGATCCGCACACACTATTTAAGTGTTCAGTTATGTAAGTGTTTTTTGTAGTCTTAATGGTCGAAATTGATCATTAATTTCCATAGTTTCCACAAGTTCGAGATCCCACATCTCTTCCAAATTTAAGAGACATTTCAAATGATCGAATTCTTCTTACACACTACCATAACATGAACAATATTGTTGCACACATTTCTAATTAACTATTGGAGTTTACTAACATGACAGCAACCAAAAAAAGATTTACTAACATTACAGCAACCAAAAAAAAGACACTAAAAGCGTTTTTATTTTGAATATGTTTGCATTTATTTTCTTATAAAACGTTCAACTTTCTCTCATTTCTTCATACAATATATTCATGATGAATATAAAATTTAATTAACTTACATCTTCATTAATTTACACAACAATAAAAATAGAATAGAATGGAAAAATAAACAAAAATGAAAAAAACAAAATTGATGTATAAAGTTTTAAATGTAATACTGCGAATACAAGTGCATTCTCTGGTTTTATAAATAAATAATAATACACCGTTATAATGGACATCCTAACGCGTTTCGCTTAAACGATTAGAGAACCAAAAGTACAAAAAATTATAAATTTATTAACTATTCTCTACTGCTCTCCCTAAACTGGTCTACAGTTCGTCGTGTTTCGGTCCGGAGAACTCATCATGCGAAATGAATCCATTCTTGTCCTTATCCTCGTGCTTATAGTTTTCCTTGAGCATGTTTTTGAGCTTATCTGTGTCCTGGCCCTCGACAGCGGACATTTGTTTCTTCAGGTATTCACTAACCTATGAAAAATTAAATTGAATAATTCATGGAATTAATTGGGTAAGTGGGTAAAGTTTAATTGAAATAAAACGTGCTCTGAATTATTGACTGGAAAGAAGTTAGTGTCTTTGATTAGTAACTGTTCAAAGATAAAATTTGATTAATATTCAACCGTAGCGCTAATAGAGGGTCAAATCAGTGTTAGTTTATATGTCACTGGTTATGAAATTGTGCAATGTTAACATAATAAGCAAATATACCTAAACAAAAATAACATCAGAGAAAATCCTCGCAAATTTAGTGTCTTTGGATTGAAATGTTTATAACATAAATAGCGTCTTTTGCAAGTTACTTTCGCTTGCCTTTTGATTTTTTTGTCGTTTGACTATCAGCTGATACTGGTTTCGCCTTGCAGATGTATACACGATGGTTGGTCTTCTTGAGATGGGCAAAGACCTTGTTCTTGGAATAGAATATCGACTTGCAGGTGACACATATGTGGCTGGTGACAAGATAGGTAGCATCTGATTCAGTGATGTTGTTTGGCAGTTTCTCGGAAGGTACCTCTACTTTTGTTGGATGTGACTGTGTTAGCTTTGGTTCCTCGGTTGTTGGTTTCTTTTGTGATTTCTTGTTTTTTGACTTTTTAGCGGGTTTCCTGCCCTTTCCCCATTCATTGTCACTGTCGTCGTCTTCTTTAGGGTATGTTTGGAGTTCAATTATTTCAACGTGAGCCTCGATTTCCTCTTCTCCGGCTGGCGAAGCATTGAGAGGCTTTTTGCCCTTTTTGTTCTTTTTTCCTTTCGTCTTTTTGTTGGTGACGACTTCCTCTTCGTTTTCGACGTCCAGGTCTTCGAAGTTGTTAATTAATTCCTCCGGATTAATACTGTCTTCAAACGATTTCTCTTCGTCTTTCATCTCGCGCTTGAGCCTTTCGATATTTTCCTTGTGCTTCTTGCTGGTTTCGTGATTCATAAAAGCATTATCGTTGGTGAAGGCCCGATTGCAAGCAACACAGTAGAGGTCGTCCACATATCGAAGTTCATCATCGTCATCAAAGTGTATTTCATTCGTAAGCTCATTTAACTCCTGTGAATCTCCATCATCATCTTCCTCTGATTCTGATTCAAATTCACCGTACTCCTGTTCAAGTTGCTTTAGTTGCTCTTCATAGCCGTCATTAAAGGAATTAGCGTTATTCTTTCGCATTTCTTCGATTTCCTTGTTACGCTTCCGTATTTGTTCGAGGCGATTCTGTTCCTGTTTTTGTCGATTAAGGGCGGCTTTTTCCTCCAGCAGTTTCTTGTTGGCTTGAACGCGCTTGTCTCTCTTGCGGATGAACGACACCAAGTTTCTTACCTGAAATTTAGAACACAGTTTAGAAAACAATTTTCTCGAATTCTGTAAAAACACTTACCTCTTCATTCCTCTCCTTCTTGGCTTCCCTCACTACCTTTTTCATATCCTTCTCAATTTCTCTCAGCACTCGACGGTCTTTAATTTCAGTAATATCATATGGGCACAACCAAGTGTATGTCTTTTTTGTGCAATAACTCTGCCAGTATGCATAGAAAGGCCCCACCACATCCTCATAGCTGCTGGTTGAATCACCAAATTTAGGAATTTCTTCGATTTCCTCCTCATCGTCCATAAATTCCGCATCCTCGGCGGCGATTTTTTCAAATACCTCAGCAAAAGTCTTGTAAAATCCCTTCGAATCATCCCCATACCCCTTAAAGCACGACACTGTGAAATATTGGAACAAGTCCAAACTCTTGTCCTCATAGTCTGAATTTTTCCCTCGGAGAATTTGTTCCCGATGATTGTCGTACCATGCACGTTCATGCTGATCGGATAGCACCTCATAGGCTTGTTGCAAGGTCTGGAATCGTTCCTTGGCTTCGTCGAGATTATTCGGATTCTTGTCAGGATGCCACCACCGTAGAGCCAATTTTCTGTAAGCAACTTTGATGTCAGCATCGTTTGCATCACGGGCAACACCAAGTTCTTCGTAATAGCACTTCATCGCGTTACGTGGGAACACAACAAATTTGAGCAAGCAAGAACTTTTACAACAATGACTGGGAAAATTAAATTACCTTTGCCAAAAAATTGCAAATTATAAATACAGTCTTCGATGACAGCATACGAAAGCATGGTTTTGACAGCTCTCAAAACAAAACAAACTGCCAAATGTCAAGCTAGGCAAGTGATGCCAAGTTCAAAAACTAAAGCCGACCAACCATTATACAAATGTAACTAGTACCTTACTATATCTAAGTAGATAGCTATGTCTAGGATATAAGTTCTCAACTCTACTGTGAAAACTGTATAACAATGAATTACCAATAATAAGACTGTAACTACTTATAGCCTGTTAAAATTAAGTAATGAACACAAAAACATATTTGCTACAGTAAAACCAAAATGATACATTCATAAAGACTGTAAAAAACTTATAATAATAATCAACCATACAATAATGGAGACCAAATCTCATAGAATCCGCAAAGGTGATGACTTTTCACAAAAAAAGTCAAGTATACAAGTGGACCCTATTGTACTTTAGCTTATCTGGGTTCTCCCCCATTCCACTCGCTCACTGACAGCGATTCGGTCGGATAGAGACATCTATAGATGTCCTATCCGGTGTTCTCATTTCCTAACATCTTCCTCTCTTTCTATCCATCTTTCAATTGTTATAGGTTAAGCTTCAAAGTGACATCGTCTTGTTGAGTGGACGTAAAAACAATAAAACGAAAAGACTCAGTCTTAAAAACATTAATGTACTTTAAAATAAAAACTAATCAAATACCTAATTTGTATAGCCTGACCAATTCTTAGTCGGCAAAATAATTTTTGACGACTCTGTTATATATAGAATTAAGAACTAAAAGTGTATAAAAGAAACAAAATCTCAATAAAAATACATACATACATACATGCCAAGTTAAAAAACGATGCTATAATTTTTAGGAAAAAAAACATTTTTTATGTATCAAACGACCCAACGTTGCTAAATGTTTTCAGACCTTTTAAATGATTTCGATTTTCGAATCGTTTTAGCACAAATATATGCAAGCATTTTTGGTTGCATAATTGAAGCAAAATTATATGACGCATTTCCAAACTCTAGTGATGTGGCTCATACAAATTCAATGCTTCTTTAAAATAGATATAATATGAAGACACACGTAAAACCCGTCCGAGTACCGATTCAACTGATTCCTATTCGTTACCGTTATTATTACCTAAAGAAAAACAGTTTAATTTATTTCATTTCTTCGATCCGCACACACTATTTAAGTGTTCAGTTATGTAAGTGTTTTTTGTAGTCTTAATGGTTTAAATTGATCATTAATTTCCATAGTTTCCACAAGTTCGAGATCCCACATCTCTTCCAAATTTAAGAGACATTTCAAATGATCGAATTCTTCTTACACACTACCATAACATGAACAATATTGTTGCACACATTTCTAATTAACTATTGGAGTTTACTAACATGACAGCAACCAAAAAAAGATTTACTAACATTACAGCAACCAAAAAAAAGACACTAAAAGCGTTTTTATTTTGAATATGTTTGCATTTATTTTCTTATAAAACGTTCAACTTTCTCTCATTTCTTCATACAATATATTCATGATGAATATAAAATTTAATTAACTTACATCTTCATTAATTTACACAACAATAAAAATAGAATAGAATGGAAAAATAAACAAAAATGAAAAAAACAAAATTGATGTATAAAGTTTTAAATGTAATACTGCGAATACAAGTGCATTCTCTGGTTTTATAAATAAATAATAATACACCGTTATAATGGACATCCTAACGCGTTTCGCTTAAACGATTAGAGAACCAAAAGTACAAAAAATTATAAATTTATTAACTATTCTCTACTGCTCTCCCTAAACTGGTCTACAGTTCGTCGTGTTTCGGTCCGGAGAACTCATCATGCGAAATGAATCCATTCTTGTCCTTATCCTCGTGCTTATAGTTTTCCTTGAGCATGTTTTTGAGCTTATCTGTGTCCTGGCCCTCGACAGCGGACATTTGTTTCTTCAGGTATTCACTAACCTATGAAAAATTAAATTGAATAATTCATGGAATTAATTGGGTAAGTGGGTAAAGTTTAATTGAAATAAAACGTGCTCTGAATTATTGACTGGAAAGAAGTTAGTGTCTTTGATTAGTAACTGTTCAAAGATAAAATTTGATTAATATTCAACCGTAGCGCTAATAGAGGGTCAAATCAGTGTTAGTTTATATGTCACTGGTTATGAAATTGTGCAATGTTAACATAATAAGCAAATATACCTAAACAAAAATAACATCAGAGAAAATCCTCGCAAATTTAGTGTCTTTGGATTGAAATGTTTATAACATAAATAGCGTCTTTTGCAAGTTACTTTCGCTTGCCTTTTGATTTTTTTGTCGTTTGACTATCAGCTGATACTGGTTTCGCCTTGCAGATGTATACACGATGGTTGGTCTTCTTGAGATGGGCAAAGACCTTGTTCTTGGAATAGAATATCGACTTGCAGGTGACACATATGTGGCTGGTGACAAGATAGGTAGCATCTGATTCAGTGATGTTGTTTGGCAGTTTCTCGGAAGGTACCTCTACTTTTGTTGGATGTGACTGTGTTAGCTTTGGTTCCTCGGTTGTTGGTTTCTTTTGTGATTTCTTGTTTTTTGACTTTTTAGCGGGTTTCCTGCCCTTTCCCCATTCATTGTCACTGTCGTCGTCTTCTTTAGGGTATGTTTGGAGTTCAATTATTTCAACGTGAGCCTCGATTTCCTCTTCTCCGGCTGGCGAAGCATTGAGAGGCTTTTTGCCCTTTTTGTTCTTTTTTCCTTTCGTCTTTTTGTTGGTGACGACTTCCTCTTCGTTTTCGACGTCCAGGTCTTCGAAGTTGTTATGAAGATCATCTAAGTCATCCTCCTCTGCTAGAGGCGGTATTACCGCCTCTTCCTCCGGATTAATACTGTCTTCAAACGATTTCTCTTCGTCTTTCATCTCGCGCTTGAGCCTTTCGATATTTTCCTTGTGCTTCTTGCTGGTTTCGTGATTCATAAAAGCATTATCGTTGGTGAAGGCCCGATTGCAAGCAACACAGTAGAGGTCGTCCACATATCGAAGTTCATCATCGTCATCAAAGTGTATTTCATTCGTAAGCTCATTTAACTCCTGTGAATCTCCATCATCATCTTCCTCTGATTCTGATTCAAATTCACCGTACTCCTGTTCAAGTTGCTTTAGTTGCTCTTCATAGCCGTCATTAAAGGAATTAGCGTTATTCTTTCGCATTTCTTCGATTTCCTTGTTACGCTTCCGTATTTGTTCGAGGCGATTCTGTTCCTGTTTTTGTCGATTAAGGGCGGCTTTTTCCTCCAGCAGTTTCTTGTTGGCTTGAACGCGCTTGTCTCTCTTGCGGATGAACGACACCAAGTTTCTTACCTGAAATTTAGAACACAGTTTAGAAAACAATTTTCTCGAATTCTGTAAAAACACTTACCTCTTCATTCCTCTCCTTCTTGGCTTCCCTCACTACCTTTTTCATATCCTTCTCAATTTCTCTCAGCACTCGACGGTCTTTAATTTCAGTAATATCATATGGGCACAACCAAGTGTATGTCTTTTTTGTGCAATAACTCTGCCAGTATGCATAGAAAGGCCCCACCACATCCTCATAGCTGCTGGTTGAATCACCAAATTTAGGAATTTCTTCGATTTCCTCCTCATCGTCCATAAATTCCGCATCCTCGGCGGCGATTTTTTCAAATACCTCAGCAAAAGTCTTGTAAAATCCCTTCGAATCATCCCCATACCCCTTAAAGCACGACACTGTGAAATATTGGAACAAGTCCAAACTCTTGTCCTCATAGTCTGAATTTTTCCCTCGGAGAATTTGTTCCCGATGATTGTCGTACCATGCACGTTCATGCTGATCGGATAGCACCTCATAGGCTTGTTGCAAGGTCTGGAATCGTTCCTTGGCTTCGTCGAGATTATTCGGATTCTTGTCAGGATGCCACCGTAGAGCCAATTTTCTGTAAGCAACTTTGATGTCAGCATCGTTTGCATCACGGGCAACACCAAGTTCTTCGTAATAGCACTTCATCGCGTTACGTGGGAACACAACAAATTTGAGCAAGCAAGAACTTTTACAACAATGACTGGGAAAATTAAATTACCTTTGCCAAAAAATTGCAAATTATAAATACAGTCTTCGATGACAGCATACGAAAGCATGGTTTTGACAGCTCTCAAAACAAAACAAACTGCCAAATGTCAAGCTAGGCAAGTGATGCCAAGTTCAAAAACTAAAGCCGACCAACCATTATACAAATGTAACTAGTACCTTACTATATCTAAGTAGATAGCTATGTCTAGGATATAAGTTCTCAACTCTACTGTGAAAACTGTATAACAATGAATTACCAATAATAAGACTGTAACTACTTATAGCCTGTTAAAATTAAGTAATGAACACAAAAACATATTTGCTACAGTAAAACCAAAATGATACATTCATAAAGACTGTAAAAAACTTATAATAATAATCAACCATACAATAATGGAGACCAAATCTCATAGAATCCGCAAAGGTGATGACTTTTCACAAAAAAAGTCAAGTATACAAGTGGACCCTATTGTACTTTAGCTTATCTGGGTTCTCCCCCATTCCACTCGCTCACTGACAGCGATTCGGTCGGATAGAGACATCTATAGATGTCCTATCCGGTGTTCTCATTTCCTAACATCTTCCTCTCTTTCTATCCATCTTTCAATTGTTATAGGTTAAGCTTCAAAGTGACATCGTCTTGTTGAGTGGACGTAAAAACAATAAAACGAAAAGACTCAGTCTTAAAAACATTAATGTACTTTAAAATAAAAACTAATCAAATACCTAATTTGTATAGCCTGACCAATTCTTAGTCGGCAAAATAATTTTTGACGACTCTGTTATATATAGAATTAAGAACTAAAAGTGTATAAAAGAAACAAAATCTCAATAAAAATACATACATACATACATGCCAAGTTAAAAAACGATGCTATAATTTTTAGGAAAAAAAACATTTTTTATGTATCAACCGACCCAACGTTGCTAAATGTTTTCAGACCTTTTAAATGATTTCGATTTTCGAATCGTTTTAGCACAAATATATGCAAGCATTTTTGGTTGCATAATTGAAGCAAAATTATATCACGCATTTCCAAACTCTAGTGATGTGGCTCATACAAATTCAATGCTTCTTTAAAATAGATATAATATGAAGACACACGTAAAACCCGTCCGAGTACCGATTCAACTGATTCCTATTCGTTACCGTTATTATTACCTAAAGAAAAACAGTTTAATTTATTTCATTTCTTCGATCCGCACACACTATTTAAGTGTTCAGTTATGTAAGTGTTTTTTGTAGTCTTAATGGTCGAAATTGATCATTAATTTCCATAGTTTCCACAAGTTCGAGATCCCACATCTCTTCCAAATTTAAGAGACATTTCAAATGATCGAATTCTTCTTACACACTACCATAACATGAACAATATTGTTGCACACATTTCTAATTAACTATTGGAGTTTACTAACATGACAGCAACCAAAAAAAGATTTACTAACATTACAGCAACCAAAAAAAAGACACTAAAAGCGTTTTTATTTTGAATATGTTTGCATTTATTTTCTTATAAAACGTTCAACTTTCTCTCATTTCTTCATACAATATATTCATGATGAATATAAAATTTAATTAACTTACATCTTCATTAATTTACACAACAATAAAAATAGAATAGAATGGAAAAATAAACAAAAATGAAAAAAACAAAATTGATGTATAAAGTTTTAAATGTAATACTGCGAATACAAGTGCATTCTCTGGTTTTATAAATAAATAATAATACACCGTTATAATGGACATCCTAACGCGTTTCGCTTAAACGATTAGAGAACCAAAAGTACAAAAAATTATAAATTTATTAACTATTCTCTACTGCTCTCCCTAAACTGGTCTACAGTTCGTCGTGTTTCGGTCCGGAGAACTCATCATGCGAAATGAATCCATTCTTGTCCTTATCCTCGTGCTTATAGTTTTCCTTGAGCATGTTTTTGAGCTTATCTGTGTCCTGGCCCTCGACAGCGGACATTTGTTTCTTCAGGTATTCACTAACCTATGAAAAATTAAATTGAATAATTCATGGAATTAATTGGGTAAGTGGGTAAAGTTTAATTGAACTAAAACGTGCTCTGAATTATTGACTGGAAAGAAGTTAGTGTCTTTGATTAGTAACTGTTCAAAGATAAAATTTGATTAATATTCAACCGTAGCGCTAATAGAGGGTCAAATCAGTGTTAGTTTATATGTCACTGGTTATGAAATTGTGCAATGTTAACATAATAAGCAAATATACCTAAACAAAAATAACATCAGAGAAAATCCTCGCAAATTTAGTGTCTTTGGATTGAAATGTTTATAACATAAATAGCGTCTTTTGCAAGTTACTTTCGCTTGCCTTTTGATTTTTTTGTCGTTTGACTATCAGCTGATACTGGTTTCGCCTTGCAGATGTATACACGATGGTTGGTCTTCTTGAGATGGGCAAAGACCTTGTTCTTGGAATAGAATATCGACTTGCAGGTGACACATATGTGGCTGGTGACAAGATAGGTAGCATCTGATTCAGTGATGTTGTTTGGCAGTTTCTCGGAAGGTACCTCTACTTTTGTTGGATGTGACTGTGTTAGCTTTGGTTCCTCGGTTGTTGGTTTCTTTTGTGATTTCTTGTTTTTTGACTTTTTAGCGGGTTTCCTGCCCTTTCCCCATTCATTGTCACTGTCGTCGTCTTCTTTAGGGTATGTTTGGAGTTCAATTATTTCAACGTGAGCCTCGATTTCCTCTTCTCCGGCTGGCGAAGCATTGAGAGGCTTTTTGCCCTTTTTGTTCTTTTTTCCTTTCGTCTTTTTGTTGGTGACGACTTCCTCTTCGTTTTCGACGTCCAGGTCTTCGAAGTTGTTAATTAATTCCTCCGGATTAATACTGTCTTCAAACGATTTCTCTTCGTCTTTCATCTCGCGCTTGAGCCTTTCGATATTTTCCTTGTGCTTCTTGCTGGTTTCGTGATTCATAAAAGCATTATCGTTGGTGAAGGCCCGATTGCAAGCAACACAGTAGAGGTCGTCCACATATCGAAGTTCATCATCGTCATCAAAGTGTATTTCATTCGTAAGCTCATTTAACTCCTGTGAATCTCCATCATCATCTTCCTCTGATTCTGATTCAAATTCACCGTACTCCTGTTCAAGTTGCTTTAGTTGCTCTTCATAGCCGTCATTAAAGGAATTAGCGTTATTCTTTCGCATTTCTTCGATTTCCTTGTTACGCTTCCGTATTTGTTCGAGGCGATTCTGTTCCTGTTTTTGTCGATTAAGGGCGGCTTTTTCCTCCAGCAGTTTCTTGTTGGCTTGAACGCGCTTGTCTCTCTTGCGGATGAACGACACCAAGTTTCTTACCTGAAATTTAGAACACAGTTTAGAAAACAATTTTCTCGAATTCTGTAAAAACACTTACCTCTTCATTCCTCTCCTTCTTGGCTTCCCTCACTACCTTTTTCATATCCTTCTCAATTTCTCTCAGCACTCGACGGTCTTTAATTTCAGTAATATCATATGGGCACAACCAAGTGTATGTCTTTTTTGTGCAATAACTCTGCCAGTATGCATAGAAAGGCCCCACCACATCCTCATAGCTGCTGGTTGAATTACCAAATTTAGGAATTTCTTCGATTTCCTCCTCATCGTCCATAAATTCCGCATCCTCGGCGGCGATTTTTTCAAATACCTCAGCAAAAGTCTTGTAAAATCCCTTCGAATCATCCCCATACCCCTTAAAGCACGACACTGTGAAATATTGGAACAAGTCCAAACTCTTGTCCTCATAGTCTGAATTTTTCCCTCGGAGAATTTGTTCCCGATGATTGTCGTACCATGCACGTTCATGCTGATCGGATAGCACCTCATAGGCTTGTTGCAAGGTCTGGAATCGTTCCTTGGCTTCGTCGAGATTATTCGGATTCTTGTCAGGATGCCACCACCGTAGAGCCAATTTTCTGTAAGCAACTTTGATGTCAGCATCGTTTGCATCACGGGCAACACCAAGTTCTTCGTAATAGCACTTCATCGCGTTACGTGGGAACACAACAAATTTGAGCAAGCAAGAACTTTTACAACAATGACTGGGAAAATTAAATTACCTTTGCCAAAAAATTGCAAATTATAAATACAGTCTTCGATGACAGCATACGAAAGCATGGTTTTGACAGCTCTCAAAACAAAACAAACTGCCAAATGTCAAGCTAGGCAAGTGATGCCAAGTTCAAAAACTAAAGCCGACCAACCATTATACAAATTTAACTAGTACCTTACTATATCTAAGTAGATAGCTATGTCTAGGATATAAGTTCTCAACTCTACTGTGAAAACTGTATAACAATGAATTACCAATAATAAGACTGTAACTACTTATAGCCTGTTAAAATTAAGTAATGAACACAAAAACATATTTGCTACAGTAAAACCAAAATGATACATTCATAAAGACTGTAAAAAACTTATAATAATAATCAACCATACAATAATGGAGACCAAATCTCATAGAA
This sequence comes from Cheilosia vulpina, assembly GCA_916610125.1. NCBI lineage: Eukaryota > Metazoa > Arthropoda > Insecta > Diptera > Syrphidae > Cheilosia > Cheilosia vulpina. The sequence continues at coordinate 49,056,006 of OU744279.1, forward strand.
TCCGCAAAGGTGATGACTTTTCACAAAAAAAGTCAAGTATACAAGTGGACCCTATTGTACTTTAGCTTATCTGGGTTCTCCCCCATTCCACTCGCTCACTGACAGCGATTCGGTCGGATAGAGACATCTATAGATGTCCTATCCGGTGTTCTCATTTCCTAACATCTTCCTCTCTTTCTATCCATCTTTCAATTGTTATAGGTTAAGCTTCAAAGTGACATCGTCTTGTTGAGTGGACGTAAAAACAATAAAACGAAAAGACTCAGTCTTAAAAACATTAATGTACTTTAAAATAAAAACTAATCAAATACCTAATTTGTATAGCCTGACCAATTCTTAGTCGGCAAAATAATTTTTGACGACTCTGTTATATATAGAATTAAGAACTAAAAGTGTATAAAAGAAACAAAATCTCAATAAAAATACATACATACATACATGCCAAGTTAAAAAACGATGCTATAATTTTTAGGAAAAAAAACATTTTTTATGTATCAACCGACCCAACGTTGCTAAATGTTTTCAGACCTTTTAAATGATTTCGATTTTCGAATCGTTTTAGCACAAATATATGCAAGCATTTTTGGTTGCATAATTGAAGCAAAATTATATCACGCATTTCCAAACTCTAGTGATGTGGCTCATACAAATTCAATGCTTCTTTAAAATAGATATAATATGAAGACACACGTAAAACCCGTCCGAGTACCGATTCAACTGATTCCTATTCGTTACCGTTATTATTACCTAAAGAAAAACAGTTTAATTTATTTCATTTCTTCGATCCGCACACACTATTTAAGTGTTCAGTTATGTAAGTGTTTTTTGTAGTCTTAATGGTTTAAATTGATCATTAATTTCCATAGTTTCCACAAGTTCGAGATCCCACATCTCTTCCAAATTTAAGAGACATTTCAAATGATCGAATTCTTCTTACACACTACCATAACATGAACAATATTGTTGCACACATTTCTAATTAACTATTGGAGTTTACTAACATGACAGCAACCAAAAAAAGATTTACTAACATTACAGCAACCAAAAAAAAGACACTAAAAGCGTTTTTATTTTGAATATGTTTGCATTTATTTTCTTATAAAACGTTCAACTTTCTCTCATTTCTTCATACAATATATTCATGATGAATATAAAATTTAATTAACTTACATCTTCATTAATTTACACAACAATAAAAATAGAATAGAATGGAAAAATAAACAAAAATGAAAAAAACAAAATTGATGTATAAAGTTTTAAATGTAATACTGCGAATACAAGTGCATTCTCTGGTTTTATAAATAAATAATAATACACCGTTATAATGGACATCCTAACGCGTTTCGCTTAAACGATTAGAGAACCAAAAGTACAAAAAATTATAAATTTATTAACTATTCTCTACTGCTCTCCCTAAACTGGTCTACAGTTCGTCGTGTTTCGGTCCGGAGAACTCATCATGCGAAATGAATCCATTCTTGTCCTTATCCTCGTGCTTATAGTTTTCCTTGAGCATGTTTTTGAGCTTATCTGTGTCCTGGCCCTCGACAGCGGACATTTGTTTCTTCAGGTATTCACTAACCTATGAAAAATTAAATTGAATAATTCATGGAATTAATTGGGTAAGTGGGTAAAGTTTAATTGAAATAAAACGTGCTCTGAATTATTGACTGGAAAGAAGTTAGTGTCTTTGATTAGTAACTGTTCAAAGATAAAATTTGATTAATATTCAACCGTAGCGCTAATAGAGGGTCAAATCAGTGTTAGTTTATATGTCACTGGTTATGAAATTGTGCAATGTTAACATAATAAGCAAATATACCTAAACAAAAATAACATCAGAGAAAATCCTCGCAAATTTAGTGTCTTTGGATTGAAATGTTTATAACATAAATAGCGTCTTTTGCAAGTTACTTTCGCTTGCCTTTTGATTTTTTTGTCGTTTGACTATCAGCTGATACTGGTTTCGCCTTGCAGATGTATACACGATGGTTGGTCTTCTTGAGATGGGCAAAGACCTTGTTCTTGGAATAGAATATCGACTTGCAGGTGACACATATGTGGCTGGTGACAAGATAGGTAGCATCTGATTCAGTGATGTTGTTTGGCAGTTTCTCGGAAGGTACCTCTACTTTTGTTGGATGTGACTGTGTTAGCTTTGGTTCCTCGGTTGTTGGTTTCTTTTGTGATTTCTTGTTTTTTGACTTTTTAGCGGGTTTCCTGCCCTTTCCCCATTCATTGTCACTGTCGTCGTCTTCTTTAGGGTATGTTTGGAGTTCAATTATTTCAACGTGAGCCTCGATTTCCTCTTCTCCGGCTGGCGAAGCATTGAGAGGCTTTTTGCCCTTTTTGTTCTTTTTTCCTTTCGTCTTTTTGTTGGTGACGACTTCCTCTTCGTTTTCGACGTCCAGGTCTTCGAAGTTGTTATGAAGATCATCTAAGTCATCCTCCTCTGCTAGAGGCGGTATTACCGCCTCTTCCTCCGGATTAATACTGTCTTCAAACGATTTCTCTTCGTCTTTCATCTCGCGCTTGAGCCTTTCGATATTTTCCTTGTGCTTCTTGCTGGTTTCGTGATTCATAAAAGCATTATCGTTGGTGAAGGCCCGATTGCAAGCAACACAGTAGAGGTCGTCCACATATCGAAGTTCATCATCGTCATCAAAGTGTATTTCATTCGTAAGCTCATTTAACTCCTGTGAATCTCCATCATCATCTTCCTCTGATTCTGATTCAAATTCACCGTACTCCTGTTCAAGTTGCTTTAGTTGCTCTTCATAGCCGTCATTAAAGGAATTAGCGTTATTCTTTCGCATTTCTTCGATTTCCTTGTTACGCTTCCGTATTTGTTCGAGGCGATTCTGTTCCTGTTTTTGTCGATTAAGGGCGGCTTTTTCCTCCAGCAGTTTCTTGTTGGCTTGAACGCGCTTGTCTCTCTTGCGGATGAACGACACCAAGTTTCTTACCTGAAATTTAGAACACAGTTTAGAAAACAATTTTCTCGAATTCTGTAAAAACACTTACCTCTTCATTCCTCTCCTTCTTGGCTTCCCTCACTACCTTTTTCATATCCTTCTCAATTTCTCTCAGCACTCGACGGTCTTTAATTTCAGTAATATCATATGGGCACAACCAAGTGTATGTCTTTTTTGTGCAATAACTCTGCCAGTATGCATAGAAAGGCCCCACCACATCCTCATAGCTGCTGGTTGAATCACCAAATTTAGGAATTTCTTCGATTTCCTCCTCATCGTCCATAAATTCCGCATCCTCGGCGGCGATTTTTTCAAATACCTCAGCAAAAGTCTTGTAAAATCCCTTCGAATCATCCCCATACCCCTTAAAGCACGACACTGTGAAATATTGGAACAAGTCCAAACTCTTGTCCTCATAGTCTGAATTTTTCCCTCGGAGAATTTGTTCCCGATGATTGTCGTACCATGCACGTTCATGCTGATCGGATAGCACCTCATAGGCTTGTTGCAAGGTCTGGAATCGTTCCTTGGCTTCGTCGAGATTATTCGGATTCTTGTCAGGATGCCACCGTAGAGCCAATTTTCTGTAAGCAACTTTGATGTCAGCATCGTTTGCATCACGGGCAACACCAAGTTCTTCGTAATAGCACTTCATCGCGTTACGTGGGAACACAACAAATTTGAGCAAGCAAGAACTTTTACAACAATGACTGGGAAAATTAAATTACCTTTGCCAAAAAATTGCAAATTATAAATACAGTCTTCGATGACAGCATACGAAAGCATGGTTTTGACAGCTCTCAAAACAAAACAAACTGCCAAATGTCAAGCTAGGCAAGTGATGCCAAGTTCAAAAACTAAAGCCGACCAACCATTATACAAATGTAACTAGTACCTTACTATATCTAAATAGATAGCTATGTCTAGGATATAAGTTCTCAATTCTACTGTGAAAACTGTATAACAATGAATTACCAATAATAAGACTGTAACTACTTATAGCCTGTTAAAATTAAGTAATGAACACAAAAACATATTTGCTACAGTAAAACCAAAATGATACATTCATAAAGACTGTAAAAAACTTATAATAATAATCAACCATACAATAATGGAGACCAAATCTCATAGAATCCGCAAAGGTGATGACTTTTCACAAAAAAAGTCAAGTATACAAGTGGACCCTATTGTACTTTAGCTTATCTGGGTTCTCCCCCATTCCACTCGCTCACTGACAGCGATTCGGTCGGATAGAGACATCCATAGATGTCCTATCCGGTGTTCTCATTTCCTAACATCTTCCTCTCTTTCTATCCATCGTCCTCTCTTTCGTGACATCGTCTTGTTGAGTGGACGTAAAAACAATAAAACGAAAAGACTCAGTCTTAAAAACATTAATGTACTTTAAAATAAAAACTAATCAAATACCTAATTTGTATAGCCTGACCAATTCTTAGTCGGCAAAATAATTTTTGACGACTCTGTTATATATAGAATTAAGAACTAAAAGTGTATAAAAGAAACAAAATCTCAATAAAAATACATACATTCATACATGCCAAGTTAAAAAACGATGCTATAATTTTTAGGAAAAAAAACATTTTTTATGTATCAACCGACCCAACGTTGCTAAATGTTTTCAGACCTTTTAAATGATTTCGATTTTCGAATCGTTTTAGCACAAATATATGCAAGCATTTTTGGTTGCATAATTGAAGCAAAATTATATGACGCATTTCCAAACTCTAGTGAGGTGGCTCATACAAATTCAATGCTTCTTTAAAATAGATATAATATGAAGACACACGTGAAACCCGTCCGAGTACCGATTCAACTGATTCCTGTTCGTACCGTTGTCATTACCTAAAGAAAAACAGTTTAATTTATTTCATTTCTTCGATCCGAACACACTATTTAAGTGTTCAGTTATGTAAGTGTTTTTTGTAGTCTTAATGGTCGAAATTGATCATTAATTTCCATAGTTTCCACAAGTTCGAGATCCCACATCTCTTCCAAATTTAAGAGACATTTCAAATGATCGAATTCTTCTTACACACTACCATAACATGAACAATATTGTTGCACACATTTCTAATTAACTATTGGAGTTTACTAACATGACAGCAACCAAAAAAAGATTTACTAACATTACAGCAACCAAAAAAAAGACACTAAAAGCGTTTTTATTTTGAATATGTTTCCATTTATTTTCTTATAAAACGTTCAACTTTCTCTCATTTCTTCATACAATATATTCATGATGAATATAAAATTTAATTAACTTACATCTTCGTTAATTTACACAACAATAAAAATAGAATAGAATGGAAAAATAAACAAAAATGAAAAAAATAAAATTGATGTATAAAGTTTTAAATGTAAAACTGAGTCAATACAAGTGCATTCTCTGGTTTTATAAATAAATAATAATACACCGTTATAATGGACAAGTGACTTTCAAGTATGCTTAATAAACATCCTAATGCGTTTCGCTTAAACGATTAGAGAACCAAAAGTACAAAAAATTATAAATTTATTAACTATTCTCTACTGCTCTCCCTAAACTGGTCTACAGTTCGTCGTGTTTCGGTCCGGAGAACTCATCATGCGAAATGAATCCATTCTTGTCCTTATCCTCATGCTGGAAGATCTCTTCGACGAGCTTATCGTTTTCCTTAAGCATGTTTTTGAGCTCATCTGTGTCCTGGCCCTCGACAGCGGACATTTGTTTCTTCAGGTATTCACTAACCTATGAAAAATTAAAAAAAAGAAGTTTGTGTTAATTAAATAATTCATGGAATTAATTGGGTAAGTGGGTAAAGTTTAATTGAAATAAAACGTGCTCTGAATTAGTGACTGGAAAGAAGTTAGTGTCTTTGATTAGTAACTATTCAAAGATAAAATTTGATTAATATTCAACCGTAGCGCTAATAGAGGGTCAAATCAGTGTTAGTTTATATGTCACTGGTTATGAAATTGTGCAATGTTAACATAATAAGCAAATATACCTAAACAAAAATAACATCAGAGAAAATCCTCGCAAATGTAGTGTCTTTGGATTGAAATGTTAATGTTTAAGTACATTAGTTGTAGTAACTATTCGTATTCATCCTCTTTAATTTGCCTGATATCTCGCTGCTGGCATTTTAGAACTCATTGTCTAATTCTTTTGAATCTGTCAAAAAAAGGCGCTAAATTTCAAACAAACTTATTTTTTTATCCACAATAACTAATATTGCATAGCTACTTTCAAGTTATAAAACGCTTAAGACTTTTTTACACAATATTAAAAGGTATGTTCACGCCACTGACTTTCTATTTGAGAATTTGTTTGATTATTTGTATCTTGTTTTTCTGTTTGAGAAGTTATTTTTCTGGGACAGCGACGAGGCAACATTTCCAAATGGTATGACGTATGTGAAAAACGATTTTCATTTGAGAAGACTAATAAGTGCTTCTATGAGTGTGTTCAGAGACCCGATTTGTAGTTTTTGACAGTAAGTTGCCCACTAATCACTAATACCTTTCGGATAAAGTCAGCTTTACAATTTAGCATTCTTCGCCGATCATTATTTAGTTTTATCCAAATTGTGTTGAAAAATGTCCATCACCGAAGAGAACATGCCTTAGGTACCCTGCATGACACACCAAACAAAGAACGAAGAAAACAAAATAAAAGTGCGAGCCATACATATATGTTTACCTCTTCGCGGCTCAACATATTGTCCTGATTGTCATCGATCTCTTTGAAGACATTCGTTGTTGGTGGAGTATTGCCAATGTTAATCAGCTCAACGTCAAATATTAAAGTTGCCTTTGGTGGAATGACATTTCCAGCACCACGGTCACCATACCCCAACTCTGGTGGAATGGTCAATTTACGTTTCTCACCTGCAAACGAAGACAAATTCACCAATTAACAAGTCAACTTTTAATTGCTGCCATAAAGTGCTGTCCACTTACCGACACACATGTCTAACAATCCCTGGTCCCATCCCTTTATCACTTGTCCGGCGCCCAATTGGAATGTGAAGGGTGTATCGCGGTCCAAGCTGTAAAATAAAAATGAAATAGTATACCTTAAATTTTCTTTCAAATTTAAAATAAAATTCTGTTATGCAGAAACAAATAACGTCACATTACCGCTATATTAAGAGGCAAAGGCGGCATCTTGCGGAAAATAATGACAGAGTAATGCATTTGTCATATAATTTGAAAGCTACTCGAGCGCGCTACCTCTCATATCTCTTCGCAACAATTCATCATTTTGTAATTTTATTTATGGGAAGCGCGGTGTTGCTCTACATCATACACCAACACCTAGTGACAACGCAGTAAGACACTTTGAAGGCGGGAGGGAGCAAACAAAACATACACACACAATTTTTAAAGCTGTCATGCATGATTATGTGAAAGGGGGTAAAACGCTTTAAATATTTATCACATCTCGCGAAAAAAAAAACAACTCAACTTCCGTTTACACATTGATTGAGTGTGTACACAAGGCACCCCTTGATGTTTTTGTTTTCCTCCCCACTAAATATTTAATTATGTACCCATACTTTGGAGGAGTCTACCAAACAAAACGTTCCATTAGTTGTTGTGCCTAATGAGCATAATGGTCACCTTAAGGGTACCTTGTCGGCCTTCATAGAAACATGTCCAATTTATTTATTGCCACGGAACATCCTCCCTTTTTTTTTAGCAAAATTGTCCAAAAAGTTTGCAACATGTTTCCCAGGAGCGCAACAACGACATCGTCTCATTTATCTATAGACTTGCCTCGTTTGCATAGGGCTGGGTGTCTGGGCTGTTGCATCTCACACTCTGGCTAAGTCAAATTGTACATTCATCCCAAAGGCAAAGTTTTCGATAAAACTTGGTTTCACGTTATGTCGCGAGCGCCTTCAAGTTTTTTTTTTTTTCAGTTAATCTCCTGACAATTCATCCGTGGAATACAGCATTTTACTTGCAAGTATTTTCCGGCTGAACTGGGTAAAATGTTGTTAAAAAAAATAACGACAAATAGTCAAACAAACACATTGGGAGTTGAAGTTCCGCCATGGTGCTTTGAGTTTTTGCTATGTTTTGTTGTTGTTTTCTTTGACAGTGACACTTTAAGCGAGATCTCTCGTGCCCTCCTTTTCAACAGCGGTATCGTTATTATTATTATTATCCCAGTCTCAAGGTGGCACAGAATAGCGGTTCGTCTGGTGATGGTGGGTATTTGTTTCTAAAGAAGCGTTTAAATATTTTATTTCGTTCTCATGGGGTATCAACTCAAAATTCACCCTGGCTTGTTTAGGGGGAGCATCGCGAAAGAAATCGCATACAAATGTCATGGTTAAGGGACGTTCGTTTTTTGTTGCCTTGTTTTGTCTTGTGGCACCTTTCGTGTTTTCGAATGTTCACATGTTCATGTGGGTGGATTATGTACACGGGGATTTGCATTTGGTTATTTGTATGAATTTTTATTACATGCATATCCATGAATATCTAGTGCGAGTTCCTTTTATTATGGTTACCTGGCTGATCTGAGGCTTTTGTGAAATCCACTTTAAGATGTCAGCCATTTGAATAAATGGCGCCAAGGTTTTACGGCCGATTTGCAGAGATATATCAAATTAATAATCATTGGTGTCATAAAAACCGATATTTAACAGTGCAAACGAGATGTCATATGATATAAACCGCTGTCAAAGGTGGAAACGATTCGCTAAAGAATACATTCCATTAGTTCGATTTGAACTTCCAAGTATGCATATTCGAAAAAGTACCACAGATTGAACACACTGTATTAATTGGGTTTGTTCGAGAATGCTAATCAGAGAAAAATCATACTGAGACCCCCCAACTCGCAATCCTCTTGCTGCTGGCCCCTCATTTTTTTTTAAATTTTTTTTTTCTTATCAATTAAGAATCAGCTTGACATGCAAAAACATATAAAAAATACAAAAACAAGTGGCTCATATTTTTCCCTAGTTTGTTTGTAACTCTGAATTTTTGAAGTTACGTGACATTAGTCAATACGAATTGTAACAATACTAGCGCACCAAATCGTGACTCCATAAAAATATTGCTTGTAGGCTAACTAACAGGAAATCGGCCGGAGTTGGTGTCTCTGATACTAATCGCACATTTTGTTAGACATGTTTGCAGCAATGACACGAAAAAATCTCGGATAGTTGTCAGAAACCAGACATTCATAGAGGATACCATTTCAAACGTAATTACAACTTGCTAGTGAGTTGAACCTGGACCTGAAATTAAACACTCTAACCTCTGTAGCGACTCTCAAAGCTGTTTAATTTATAGAGGTTTTATCTCGGGGGTCTAATTAATGTTGGGTTATTGATCTTGTTTTTGTATACATTTATTGTGAGACTATAAGTGAATTAATATCTAAATTAATTGTGAAAAAAATAGTCTTAGTTGTGAACATTACTATTAAATTATCTCTGTAGTTCCTAAAAAATACATGCCGTATGTCAAAGCAACAATTATCACATGTTATTTTCATACAGATAGATAGATTTGTTTTAGGGCTACCTCCAGGCTGTTTTGCAATTATTACCACAGCAACATCTACATCATAATTATGGTTTAACTATACTTAATAGCAATATGCCTACTGACGTTATACGTTAATTCACTGACGGTAGCTTAAGCCAACATAATCTTATGAGGTTTCGCCTTAAACCCTTTAAAAAAAAACCGCTGCACAACAATGACAACAAAACGTAGAAATCACTCTGTCATCGCATTCTGATATCAGTTGCCACCCTTCAAATGGCGAATTTTCATAATTCATCAGTCAGAGAAAACAATACGCAAATTAAATTCACAATACCATTCTTTACATGCAGCCAAACATTGTTTACACACGTAAACACACTCATTCAGGAAGCAGGCAACGGTCACCCATGGGAATGACACAGCTACATGCGGAAATCAAAAAATCACTCCGCACATTATCAGGGTGTGGTAAATTCTCATAAACGGATTCAATTGGGGATGAAATCGCTCGCCTGCACCTCAGATCTGGGCAGGTGGCATACTACTGTCCGTATCTACCACCCAGCGGGAGTCATATTTGGATGTTTGTTTTTTTTTTCATGAGTCAACTAAATATTTGATGAACCATCCTTTACGATACTTTTTTTTTTACCGATGGTGGCATTTTTTATTCATTTCAACTGCTACACCCCAAACGTCATTTCCAAATCAGATGTATTCAAATGTGTGTATGTCTCACAGACTCTGCTCTGAACACACATGTAACCCTATTGAATAATGTAAAACATATCGATGCGATTTTTATGTGATTCCTGAATGAATCTCAATTTTTAGTACTCTTCAACATATACAGTTTACACCCGTCCACCCGCAGCTGTGCGAAAGTAAGAGTTTAAAAGATGCGGTTAGGTGAATTTGTTGGCTTCCGGTCCGAGTGTGCCTAGGGACTAAAGAAAAAAAGGTCATTCAATGGATGATGAACTCTGCGGCCAGAGTCATCATTATGGTTTGACTATACAATTTAGGGGTTCTGCCAAGTTTAAATCTTGGTCCTTCAGAGTTGTTTCGAGAAAGGGATATATATGTTCGCCGTCGCCCCTCTCTAATCATAGAAGTGCGTTGGTTCTTTTTTCAACGTTTTTTGGCTCTTCTGGTACAATTTATAGTTATATTGGAGTATCACGTTCTTGGACCATTTTTATTCGTGCCGCTTTTTTTAAAGTCTACGCGATTCATTCAAAAACCATGGGTAGATACACTTGTACTCAGACAACCAATGGTGCCGTACAGCGCTGCTGATTAATTATTTAAAACATTCTTATACCAGTTTGAGATGTTTCTGGGCATGGTACCTATATTACCATTCCCGATGCGCTTTTTGATAAATCCCATGGAATGGTATATAGAAAGTGGATGGAACTGAGGAACATATATGTAAGAGCAACCGTGAACATCGTGTAAAACGGCCGTTAATTCGGAAACGAAAATTGCAGGAAGAGAGTTATGACCGACGTTTTAGGTTATGTACGTGAAATTGCAGTTTAGGTGCGCTCGTTTGATTTTATTGCACCAGAACCAGTATGACTGTGAATTTTGGAGGAGGCTACGTCTGCTTGATAAAGTAATTTGCTTTGGTGTACATATAATATTCTAAATGGGAATGAGAGAGACCCAGATAAATGTTTGACATTTTGATGACAGTTAAAACGTTTTGACACTGAGGTGTGAACTTGGTGCCTCAGCGCGGTAAAATGTCTGTACATTTAAATAATTTCCGCATATAATAGATTTCAATAAAGAAATAAAGTTGCAATATGTCATTGAAAACAATTGCAGAATTTACAGGTAATAAAATATTCCCAATGTTAATAAATAGTTGTTCACAATGAATTCGGGAAGAACGGACATAGATACCTATCATCTCGTCACCTTTTCAAAAGTAACGAGTGACGAGTAGTTTCCTGTTAGCAGAGATCTGTTAATTGCAAATAATTTTTGGGTACAACAAAAATAAATGGCATTAATAGTTAGTACACTTAAATTCATTCATTTCAGAGCTTACTGCCGTTTTTATTTATCATATAATAAAAAATATATGGAGGATTTTTTTCCAACGTATTTCAAACGGGAGATATACCTAAGTCTTATAGTTTCTAAATAGCTAAATAGATGAGAGCTTTGCGTTGGCCAGTTCGAAATCACTTTAAGTGTAGCATTTCATAGCAATATCTCAAAAAAATCTGTTATTAAAACATCAAAATGTACGCTTAATGTATTTACTTAATTGCTATAGATGTTCCGTAACAATTAATTTAATTTAGCGGAACAACTTCATTACGAATACTAACTTCTAATAAAAATGCATCTATCTCCAAGCACCGGAAAAGAGCCATGTTCAGCAACCATCAAATAGCCAACAATCCAAAGTCATACAAATAAGTCGTAACTCGCAAGTTCCTCCAACGTTTTTTTTTTTTTTTAAATCCCATCATTGTTACAAAATTGCTGGCCGCGCTGTTGCAGAACCACGTGAAAGAGAAAACATCTTAAAAAAAAACACACCAGTATAATCTCAAGCGGATGTTATTTCTTCAAAATGTGAAGCCACTTTTTGCAGAAATGCCCCCACCCACAAACAATGGCCAGTGTAGCAAGAGGTACATATTTCTATACCAAGAGTCCCCGCTTAAAGTTCACCATTGTATGTTAACCAAGCAGCTTGCGGCTAGGTAATAAATATCTTCACCTATTAAGATGCGGCTAAGAGCACAAATACGACAACTTCAACGATACGTTTTTCGAATCGTCTTAATTGTGCACTTGATGTACCAAATTGGGTGAAAGTCATTTACGCAGTCCTTGATCTACCTTCATCACGAACAAAAAAAAAATATAAATGTAGTTCACTTGTGTGTGTACCATAAGCGACAAAAAAACTTTCTACTCGTTGGATCTTGGATGATGATCGATCATCGATCGGTGCATGCGGCGACTCTGCGAGTCATACTTCAATCTGCCAGCCAAAAATGGTGATATGGCTGTAACTTTCACTAGGTATGCCTCTCTTTTCCGCACACACCAAGTATGTAGAGCAAAAAAAGTGTACTGTCTGGCTGTAAACTTTCTGCTCTTCGTAGGTGTGAGCTGGCTGCACTTGACTTTCTTACGGTGTATGTACAATGCACATGCTATATATAAAACATTTCCCCCACCAAACAAATATCGTACGCCGAATAAAAGTACACTGTAAGGTAAGCTAAGAATTATGGACGCAGAAGAATAGGTATATCCGGAAATTAATCTACCCGTTGTAGCCATAAATTTCACCTATGCGCTGACAGCAGACGCAGTGAAGAGGACACCTCATTCATGTCAAAATGACAGACGACGGGGTGGCACAAAAACATGCTTCTATAGCAAATGAACTATATCACTAATAAGTTATGATTAAGTAATTGTTCCTCTCCGAATTAGGTACTATTCAAATTAATTTGTTACAAAAAAAAAACCTTTGGCACGTGAACCCGTTTAAATGACAACTTTGATGGAACAGGTTGCAAAGTACTGCTGACAAAAGCCGTGAAAACGTGACGCGAATTTTACCGGACAATTGTCTAAATATTTTATAATTCGTTTTTCCACTCCACCTCCTTCTCCACACGGGTGTCGGTGGGGATGGGGATACATTATTCAAGCAGCGGTTGAGCGAGAGACGACAAATTGTTGTACTCTTGTACTCCCACACCGTCACCGTCGTCGCTCGCCGCCAAAAACAATGCAAAGATGATACAACAGGAAGTAAATTGAGGCGAGTTTTTCATTCGAAACACAGCATAGTGTAGTGGCAGTAGTCACCCCAAGTTTCCGATATTTTATTCATCCGAATGCCGCCTTTAGCTACGTGCTGGAGGTTGGCAAACGACCCAAACTCGAATGCAATACACTTTCTCTACTCGAGGACGGTGAATGGTTACGTTTGTGATGTGTTTTTTTTTTTGCTTTTTCTTCTGTGTGTCCATTTGCTGCTTCTTCTGCTATAATGTGACCTCGTCGGAAACTACTACGACGACGACGACGACGATGTTGAACCGTAATGAACGGCAAACATGGTTGCATAACATAATCCTTTTTATAATTAATCAGGCACGTATGCAATTGTCTTGGAGGGAAGCAAATGCTGCCTCTATGACAAAACCTCCATCTGACAGGTGGTGGACTGTCAGTGACATCTTCTTTCGTCGATTGAAATTTATTTCCACTCGACTATTATGACGGTTTTTATTGTTGTCATTGAAAGTGGGTAACCCGTGGCTGATTCGGTACTGTACTCTTATATCTTTTGCCTGATTAGACATTTTGGATGGGGCAATATATCTGGTTACGACATCGAACGAAAGAAAAATAAACACAGAGTCGCGTTCCGTCCTATGGTGCGCAGCTATTTGCTTTAAGCATTAAATCTCGCTCCTCAAAGGAGGATGCTTTAATTGCTTGCTTTGCACCTGCTACAGAGAGCTTCGCATTTAAAAGGATGGAACAAAAAAAAACGAGAGATTATCCCTCGTCAACGATGTGCAAAAGATGCTTCTTTCGGTTAATTTCCGGAAAATAGTGCCCTCTGGTATGTGCCATCTCCTCTCGTGATGCAACCACGAGAGCAGTCTTTTGAAGCTGAAATATCCTTCAAGCGTTGATGTACCCACATAAATGCTCTCAAAGGTGCGAATGTGTTGGATCAGACTGGGAATAAGGAGAAGCGAATGAGTATTTAAATTTTCCTCGGCGTTTAACATCAACAAGTTCTCTGCATCTCTGAACCACTGAGTGCGGAGACGGAGACTATAGATAGTAGACAGATTGTGGCAAAATGAATTCAAATTGCTGCTGCACACAAAGTTTGTTGGAGAGTATTCGCCCCGAGGCATCGGGTCAACTGACGAAACAATTTAGTTCGCCCGTTTGCTTTTGATTTTACTCAATTAGGCAAGGACGACGTCGACGAGACACTGCAAAGTTTATCATCATCATGATGAAGAGCAGATTTTTGTAGTTCAACTTCGGTGTGCGATGAGGGATGTTTATTCGAAAAGGGCCACTTAAGCTGTCACGTAATGATGTGGGCCAGGGATGGAGTGCGGTATTTTTGGCGCCCTGAATTGGGTTAGGGCCGGTGGCGGGTAACAGCGTTCCAGAGGAATACACGAGTGTAATGCCCAAAACACATGTACAGAATTCACTGCGCAGCAAGATTAGAATACACATGTTTATATGGATATAGGCACACGTAAATTCTGCACTCAACGCAGCAATGCAACATGTCTCTATTTACAGAATTCGCTGCAAAATTCAAGCGTTCCACAACACAAAAGAAAATAAATTGCAATTTCAAAAATTTGGCATCATCGGCTTTTGACATTTTCTGATCGTGTTTGTTTTTGTTTTGGTTGCAAACACATCAGCTGCTTAGTCAGTAAAAGACATCAGTAACCATATTAGCCGATGCAATGCATGTCAAATAATTGTCTGCACATCTTTTTTACTTGCAGCACTGCATTCTGTGCTGCGTTCAGAATTTCTGCACATGTGTTTTGGGCATAAAACATCAGCATTTATAGTTAGTACATTAAAACACACTTTTATTGTGTTTTAAGGGGGACATAGATTCGGGAATCGGACATTGAACGGTGTATTTTTTTTTCATTTTCTTAAGCATAATTTTTTGTAGCATTAAGTGGAATAAGTCCACTGTAGTGTCAAAATTGCTTGAAAATCGAACTATATTGGCGAAAAAATAGAGCAAGCCTGTACAATAAACAAATTAGTTCGTTTGTTTATTTTAAAGTGTCATTGGCAACATGACTTCTTTTGTCTACTTCATTAAGTGCTTTTACAAATTCTATTTTTTTCTAATCAATATCTTAGAAATATGAAAAGCATGTCGAAAGTAAGCAAATACCGTCATGGAAATGCGGCCCCATTTCAAGTTGCACAGTACACCCCTGCAAGAATCTGAGCAAGAGTTCACATCAGTATACGGCCAAAATTCATGTTCATGTTCAAAATTCTTTCAAGTCGCGGGGCGCTTTTTGATGTCATCGCTCAGACCAAAGTGGTCCCCTAAACTATAAATACATTATAAAACAATTTCCGGTAGAAGTTCTCTCAAAATTATTATCTATCTTTGTGCATATGTCCTACAGGAACCTCTTCGCAGCACTATACTCGTGCAGTGTTCCCAACAACATATGTAACCATTCAGGTGGATGTTGATTTAATTTGTCCGTCAAAGGATCTATTAGAAAGCAAAAATCCAATTCAATTGCACTGACGCTCAGAGCTACAACCTACAAGTCCGAGTGTCCAAAAATGTCTATAAATTATTTCTGCTTAATCTCCAGCGAATTGGAGCTCAGTACGTGGTTGCTAACCACACGCTTATCACTCCTCCAACCATTTGTGTTATCATAATGGCCCCAAAAATAGTTCCAAACAACAACGAAGTCGACGGGAAGCAGTACCATTAATTTGTACAACTGAAACCACATACGGATGAAGGTGTCATCGCCAAGAAGGAAAATGTTAAGCATGAAACTTAATCCGTGGCAAATTCTATATAAACAACGTCATTGTGGCAAGGAGAATATTATCCGTTTGAGGACACACGATATAATCGTCTTCTACTTGGATTTCCTAAGTTAATTATAACACATGGAAATTTTGAATGGTGGTAGGTGGCAGACATGGGCCGGGGAATGTATCTACAAATTTGTTTGAATTTAATTACGTGGATTCACGTGGGAAAAATAAATCAGCCGACTGAGCCGCGCTGCATACGTTGTATAAATTGGAAAATTCTCTTTTCAATTTAAATCACTGCATCCGCACCGCACATCGAGGCGAAGCCACAGTGTGACAGAGAGAGAGAGAGCGAGGCAGAATGTATACGTTGGTGCTGGTTGGTGGGCCGGCTTTTACAAGCCCATTGTTCTGGCGAAACTCCGATGTGATGATTTTCTGGTCGAAAGATCTCTTATCGACATGAGCCTAATTTACGAGGGTCAATCTGCATTTTGCGGGGTTGTGGTCTACCGAAAGAATGAAAGCAGATGCTAATTTACAACATTACACACAGGTGAACATTGAACCATGTGAGCCCTGTGCAGTTGTTGGACGTTGTGATATGGAAGGGGTGCAAGGGTTTTAGTTAAAGCTTTGCCAAACACGATCACTGCTCAACTCAACTTACCTAGAATCGAACTTCTTGCCGTCTGTCAGCGTGCCAGTGTAGTGCATTGTTAACATGTCTCCGCTTCTTGTCTTTTGTTCGCACATCTCAGGCACATTGACGACGTCGATTTTGAGGTCATCACAGAGAGCACCCGCCACGAAAAGGCACGTTACAATAAGTACTGTTTTGAACATCATCTGGAAAGGTAAAGAGAATTGGAGTTAATTGGATGTCGGTGTTTGTCGGCGAAAAAAAGTATTTTATTTTAGGACTGCTTGGAAGTAACCTTGCTTAAGAATTGCATGTCATGCATGACTATAAAATTTATTGAGTGAAACTACGTTGATTTTCGTTTGACATAAGCTTAAGTCAACTTAATCCTATTGAAGTTTGATCCTTTAGTTGCTATATTTTTGTTCATTAAAAGTGAAGTCGCAAAAAAGAATGACAAAGTCTGTATATAAAAATTCGTGTGTGTATGTAAGGTTACGATTCACTATAGGTATAGCCCCTACTGTCAGTTTCGTTTTAACAGCAGCGTTCTCCAAGCTGCAATGTCAACGTAGAATAGGTTGTCCTAAAAATCGTCGCCTACAAAAGTTAACGTTGGCGGCTACGTAAATTTCACTCATTGTGAATGTCACTATTCCCATTTTAAAATTTAAAATTCTTACCAAATCCTAACTTAACCTAACGTCATCTTCAACTATATGTTGGTCAATTATGCTGGCACCGATGGTACACAATACACTAAGCCAGCACCCAAGTGAAGGGGGAAAGTATAGCATTTGTCCGTAGGCCAGCTTGTGCACAATAAAAGAAAAAAAACCATTAAGCACAATCACAATTCAACCGAGGTTTCATTTAAGCAGATTGTACAATCACTCAATAAGAGCAATTACATACAACACGGAATTATAATTAAACAAAGATGTTGCGAGCTGACAATAGAAATGAAATCTACATAGAGACGCTTTCTGTAAAAATTGGTTTCCAATCTCGCCCAATTCCCGGAACTGATTTTCATGCCGTTTTGTCATGCGTTTTCCCCAAAAAAATGATCTCCCTTAAAAGGAGATTTTCTTTTCTATTGGCCACAAAGGCGAACTTAGAGAAACTATTGGCAAGCTTTCTTTTGGCGAATGATTTTCGGTTGCCTTTTTGGTTTTATTGTGAATGGACTCGAATTGCATAAGAAACTGGGTGGTGAAACTAGTGCTGTATGCTGTACTCAGGATTCATCTCTCAAAGGGAAAGTGGCCTAACCACAAAAACATTGTAGTCGCAAATCACGTTTGCATCGGCAGTATCAATGCGTATGCATGCTTCGCAAAAGACTTGCGACGTTATGGGTTGTTTTGCAAATAAAAACTGTTTTCAGTCCGCACCATCATGGATATAGTCTTTGAAATCGAAACGTGTTTTTACGACATGCGTTTAGCGCCTCTTTCGCTTGGGACATCCCAATCCCAGGAGTGGTAAATGTTTCATAGTCGTTTGCAAAGTGTTGCCTAAGGTCATCCTCTTTAAATTCGATTTGTCTTCCACATCTTCGTACGTAAGATTATACATAACTTCTCTTATCCGTTTGACTATGTAGTAATGAGGAAGTTTGTAATAAAAAAAATATACAACCACTGCTTATGTCAAGGCAAAGATTATCGCATCGAAATACAAACAGTTGGGTGTTTTTGATTCACACAATAATTATTTGTATTCGAATGTGATGGAGGAGGAAGTTAAGATGCGAGATGCATGTGCTTATTTTTCAGTAAATGGAAACTAAAAATGTCAAATCTAAATGCCTATAGTCAAAAACCAATTGAAAATTAGGTTTTAACAAACGTCATATTTACGTTTTAGTCTTGTGAATGCCCGCCCAATGAAAGTTACATTCGTATTAGTTGTGCACTTTTTTAATGGGGGTGACGGTTGACAGTTCATTGGAAATTTCGATAGCACATAATTGCAACAGTGCGAACTTTCATAGCGTGCTACTTTCGACGCACTGTTTAACTTTCCTGTGCTCGATTCAAAAAGAAATATGTCAACTTTTCAGTGCCAGATTTTTTCTGGAAAACATCTGGAACTGTCATAAGAAAGTGCCTCAATTTAGATTTTCAGATATTATCAAATAAAAGCAAACTGAAACTGATGTCTTAATTCTACGTTAATAGTCTTTAGTATTGTCATTTGCTTCTACCGATTGTCAATAAAGGTACGAATGAGATCAACAATCGCAAGTCCGCGCCTGCAATGTAAAACTTAACGTAACCTTACCATAAGCCATTCCTCTGAAACTAAAAGGTGAACATCTGAACAATAATGAGATTTCAATAAATTAATAGGTTCGTTCGTGTACTTCCAGTCTTTCACCATAGAAAAATGAAAAACGTCAAATATCAGAAATCGAGAGAGAAATCGCTCAATTTCAAGAGAAGTACCTGACCGGTTTTTTTTACAAAAAGTTTAAAAAATGTCATTTTGACATTATCGTAAAATGCAGCATCTACAAAATATGGTGGAATTGAATTTTTTATAAGCTAAATACGTATTTAACTTAACATTTTGAATGCGCTGATATGTTCTAGGAGAAAATTCAATTACAAGTTCTTCCTCCGACATCGTTGAAGACGAAAATAAATAGAGTTTTTCTTGCCAAACTTTTGAGCTGTCACATAGTTGTCAGTTTCCATTTTTAATTATTCGGTAAGTCGAAATTCGGCGAGTAGAAAATTACGAAAAAATGAAAACAGGAAATGGATTTCTCTCTCATTTTTTCCAATTTTCTCAGTACATGGTCGCATTCGCATACAGTTTCTTAGCAAATTTTAAATAATAATTTGCCGTTTGACAAAAAGTACCCGAACGAACCTAAGTCTAGTGTCACAAATGACTGACAATACTATCGCCTGCAAAATTGTTTAACCATAATTCCAGTAAAGAAAGTTTCAACTTCTATTTGAAGGCAACTAACAAAGTGACCAAATCATTTTTCAACTAGCATGTTCTTATTTATTGTTAAGCATCAAGTGAAATTATTTAATTAAATTGTATTTGCATTTTGTTTGTAGCATAGAAAGCTTAAATTACTTTGTTGATTTATAAGCCGGTTAGTGTTTTTTTTTTTTTTTTTTTCATATTTTAAACATTAAAGAAACCAATGACGGCATGTCGGGTCTTCAATAATTTTTGCTGATGTGGATGGATTGAGAAAGAAGTGTATAGCTAAGCTATATCCTACAGAGCCAAAAACAAAATGACTGTCTTATTTGTTATTCAAGTCAGATGCTAAAAGTGGCAGAACCTTTACCTTCCTAAAAAGCCATGTATGATTCTTACTGCTTTTCTAAACAACTGTCAGTCGCTTTATTTGTATATGTAATTTAAAATGTAAACAAAATGCTTTACAATAATTTGTCTGTAAAAAGTTTAAACTAATTCATTGCTAGACAGTATATTTTTATTTGTAGCTGTCATTTTCGACGCACAAGAAAACCCTGTTACAATTTTGTTTTGCAAAATATTCACTGTATTAGCTTGATCAGTATTGTTCATTAAATAAAATACGAGGGGTATACGTATACTCAATGACGTTTAAACTGGAGATTGCTGTTTTAAATAAACATTTCAAATTGATTCTCACAGCGAACGCATTATTGCTAACCTCATTGGCACACTGTAATCTGCTGGCTGACTCCACTGCTACGAGTATGTACACTTGCTTTGTTTTTATAACTTTATGACGTTTACGAGACAAACAATTTACACAGCTGGCGAAAGTCTCACAAATTCAAAGTTTGATTGAGCGCCCAGCTGTTAGAATGAACTTTGTGCACATTCTCTTCACAACACAACAATACTCAATTTGTTGGTGCAGTTAATAATATGTTGTTTGCAAAAAAAATGTTTACACATTTATTTAACTGATTTGCATAAATCAAGTAGATTAAAGTTTTCTGTTCCAGTTCCAGAGAAATGACGCAATACAGGCACCGGAATACCTGGTTTACATCTGTTGCCGCGTATTCCTAAATCAAGAATGTAATCGGTTATTTTGATATGCAGGTCAGATTATGCAAAGTAATCATATTTTTTGTAATTATAATTATTATAGCACTGGTGCAGCGATGTGTTGCGTGGAAGAGTATGATGAGATTGAGCTGATTGTATGCATTCTCTGATCGATGTTAAATAATCGTATGACTCAACATGGTAAGAAGAATACAATTGCATCTAAATAACGTGATACGAACAATGGCCGAGGTCTTAAAGATACTGATCAACATACACATTTCGCAACAAGTAAGATGTAAGGCCTTTGGTTTTATCTTCTTTTTTTTCTTAAATCTTTTTCAGTTTCAGCGATAGTTTTTGTCAGTTGAAATTGCACAGTACATATATTTTTTTACTAGCAGTTGTCAAATTATTCAGTACAGTCTGACGTAAGATTTTTTCGATATTATTAAAAAAAAATATTGCCAAAGTTATGGGTGCTAAATGTATGTTCAAAAATTTGAGCGATGGGTTCTGTCAGTGCTAGTGTAAACAACGTCATAGTCGACATTTGAACAATATTTTACCAATGTAAGTGCATTGGCCAAGCTTCAATAAAAACTAAATTGGTGTGTCAAAACGTCAAAAAATGCCCTTTCAAATTGTTTACTTTGGGGAACGTTGAAGTATCTAGTTTAGTAAGTCTTGATCTGTGTCAATCTTGATTGGCTTAGATCGTGCATCGGTCACATTAACATCTTTTCCATTTGACGTTTATGGAGCCGACGAATCTAGTCAAGAAATTCGTGGCTGAGTACAAAATTGGCATTTCGCATATGTGGCTGACGCTGGAAAAGTGACTGACTGGGCGCTTAGGACCCGCAGGCTTTCGAAATTTACACTGCTATCACTCTGTGATACTGTATTGATCGACAGCAAGGCTGTGGCTTGACAAAGAACTCGCTTACTTGCTTTGAAGGGAAAAATCAAACGCCCGGCCTCCACACCATCATCTTGAGGTCTTTTTGGAGCCGCTTGTATATAGGTTTAATATTTTAGTAATATAAATTTACACCTCGTATCACTTTCATTTTCACAACAAACCATGATCTGAGCATTTAATTTTCGCAATATTATCCTCACACAGCTGTTATAGCTAGTACCCACGCTATTTGATGAATCACTATATAAATTATTACTTTATAATACAGTAAATCAACTGTCAAAACCTTATTACTCTTTTAATTGAAACCAGTGAACCCGAAAGAGTGCTTTAGCTATTGACGTTGTTTCCTCGTCTTATCGCTCTTATGTGGGTCCATTTTATTTTATAAATAAAAAAATACGATAGGCTTTACAGTGACAGTTTGTTATATCAGAGATTAGATAACCAAACACATTTTTTATAATCTTGCCTAAATTTAGGCATACGTACGTTGCATTTGGAATTTCCAAATTCAAACGATTAGTAATCATGTCACACAAGACTATCACACAAGATACATGTCCATTGTTGGTAAGTTATGCAAATTTTTCATTTTGACATAAACAAACATGACACAGTCGACCAGCGATTTCCAAGACGTAACCGTGTCATTCCTTTTGTGAACATATTGTTGACTAATTGCCAATGAGGAGAAATTTAACACATTCCAGATAAAATCGATCTTCGACTCGAAATGAAAGTCCCCCTCGTAGCTCGTAGGTGTGAAAGGCCAAGAAGCGACCAATCGAGAAAGAAAAATCCATTATAGAGAGAAAGGCCATTTAATTTCCAAAACAGAAATTAGAAACTAAATATGTCTTTGTCCAAAGTCTAGATGAGCACTTCTTTCGACACACTTCGATAAAGTGACATCGTGAAGCTACCTTTGCGTACACAAAACACACTGGAAATTCATTTCACGCTCAATGCGCGATGACAACGAGCACTCAACAGGTAAAGATATACGCCTCTCCGCGAATTTAGATGTGAGGTTTTTGACCTCTGCGTTGTGTGGAGTTCAGTGTGATGGTGATCTGACTATTCACAGGAAACTAATCCAACCACGATGTGGGCAATTAGCGTCACACTAACGTCATTTCACCGTTACTTCCTTCTGTCAGTAAACAAACACAAATCTGCCTCTTCTGTCATCGTGATTGTGGAATTTATCCAATTAATTGTCATGCCATGAATGTGCAGTGCCACACATAATAGTGAAAATCATGATGAAGTCATAAACACTGATATATTTAACATAAAAAAAGTCGACAAACATCAGATGTGCCTCGGATACTTTTCGATGACGTTTGACTTTCTTATCAGCAAAATATCGCCGAGCGATCGAGCTGTCAAATCAATGTCAAAATCCAACCTTTTGCAACACTGGAAGGAAAATTCCACATCACGAGAAATTCCATTAGGGAGAGATTACAAAAAAAGGAATATAATTTAAACAGATAGAAAAGCGAACAACCCTGTTTTTTTTTAGCCCAAATAAAATTTCTTTGCCACAACTCGTCCACGTAATCATTCACGCGATCAAATCGGTATGTGCGCTCTCTGCCACTTTGACGAAGATCAGCGTTTCATTCCAATCAAGTGTCACTTCACAATTTTACGTCAAACAAACTGCCAGCAAATAGCAAACCCCGCACCAATTCAATTATAGGATCAGAAATAATTTTATGACTTACGTTTGTAAAATAATTAACTAGTTGGAATAAATGTATAAATATGTGAAAATATTTTCTTTATTGTATGCTACGTATGCCGTTTCTAGCAGCAATCACAACCACTTCGCATCGCGTTTCAAATACAACTGAATGTTGCTGTTTTAGCTCTTGGCTGGATATCTCGTCTCGTCATCGCCCATCGGTATTTGGTGGATTGTTCTGGCTCGACTGCCTTTCCCCAATCGGCAAAATACAGAGAAACGAAAAAAATAGGAAAAAATCAACAACAACAAAAGCGGGACAAGAAGATATCATGCGTTTGGTGCGCACCCCACCCCCTTGTTTTACTAACCTCAACACAACACGACACATGAACCGGTAATGTATTTTCTATAATTTTTGGTGGGTCTTCTTGCTGCTTGTGAATATAGAGGTAATACAATTTTTTGATGGGGGTTATTTTCGTTTTGTTGGAGCATCTTCGGCGTGGTAGGATGGGAATAAAAAGATTGCTTTTGAGATGCAAAATCAATTGTTGCCGCAACATTTGAGTTGGAGCTTTTGCAGGGTTACCATATACTTATACTAGACGTGAGAAAAATTGTGCTTACTAATGTCTAGCGAAATTTGGAAATAGAAATACAAAGTAACAAATTTGTACAGCTTAGCTAGTTTAATTCACAATCCCCGAGAATATAAATTTCGTTCATATTCATATATCTGTAAGAAAACATCAACTGACAGCTGAAATATTAAATCATTGAAATTCTCATTACGTTGCACTTCGCGGACATAACCCGCTACAGTACTTAATATATCAGTTTCAGTGGCGTAGCTAGATGACTAAGGGCCCTGGGGCAAACAAAAAACTGGGCCCCCTTACTTATTTTATGTAAAGATATTTTATCATAAACAATAATAATTAGGTATCATAACATCATTAGCTCTTTATCGTACACTGCAGGGCACAAATCCACTTAGAGATGTTTATTAATTAACGTATGTACATTATGTTAAACACTTTGGTTATAATTTTTTCCTGACCTCAGTTTTCGCAAAAGTATCAATCACTTCGGTTAAATCTAGGCTTGATGTGGCTTTGTTTTCGATCGCTATTAGCTATTATTCCTTAAATAATTTTTTATTATTTTTAATTTGCTAAATGACCTTTCAGCTTCTGCAGAAGTAACTGGAATTGTGTGGAACAGTAAGATTGCTGTAAATACTTCTGCCAGGTCGCATTCTAGCACTCCATATTTTGTCATTATTTCTTTATAAAATTGGTGAATAGTCCACGCCTTAGTGAATTAAGGTAGAAGTAGGTGATAAATATTAAGAAATTGAAGAGAAAAGTTGGGGACTATTATATCAGAATATTTACTTTGGAATTGGTCACACTTTTGTAATAAAGTTGTTTCATCAATTTCTAGTAAAAATTATGGTGTTAGAAAATTGAATATTTGACTGATTGCACTCATACCAGTAAAACGTGCACTTAATTGAGTTATTATTGTATCTAGTACATTTTTGAAAATAGTAATTTAAAATATTTTTCCCTGTTGCGAAATCGGTAATCAGAAGCTAATTCATCAAAATGTTTTTTAACTTTCCTTTGCCTTTTTTCTTTAAAGTTGGGATCGATACGATAGATTTCTAGTCTGACAAACGAGTAGAATCCCTTGAAAATGGCGGTAAATTTAAAAACCTTACAGGTATAATATAAATTCAACACGAAAATTATGCCGAATACATGTGATTAAATACTTTTAATAGATACAATTTATAATTAAGTAGTTTTTTTTTTGTTTATATTAGTATTCTTATGCAAAATTTTTTGATTTGTTGCTTTCTAAAAGGGTTTGGGTGGCAAGTTGGCAACACAGCACAAATAATACAGGGGAATTTCCCACAAGCGAATAGAAGTTGAAACCTTGTCGAGAATTTCTCTGTATTTTTTTTAATGAGTTGCCATGATTGAAGTAGTGTTGCAAGCTATTTTATTTAGATTCCAACGGTGGGAGAATTTTTCGCTAGTTCAATAAGAGGTTTGCTAATCAGGTTTTGGGGGCTCCGGGGCACTGCCCCGCCTAGCCCTTCGGTAGTTACGCCACTGACAGTTTCCATTTGACAACGGATTCAGAAATTTATTGTTGTCGTACACAAAAACTGAGTTGAAAGGAGCAAAGGTATCTCAAGGTATTACAAGAAGCGGTGCAATCTTAGGATTAAAGGATTAGAACCTTAGAGAATTGTTTTTAAACTTCTTACTCGCCAAAGCCAAGGCACTTCGACCTAGAAGGTCTATTGTGCCGGGTTTATCAGAAAATTGTATTTATTTTAGCAGCGTATCTACCTCCCTAATGTAGCTGTTAATGTTTCCAACAGAGGACTTCTTCAATTAGTATTAAGTATTTCCCGGAAGAAGACTTTCTTTCTAATTCTAGTTAGAGCTGGACATTCACACATGCTGTGCTCAACTGTTTCGTCGTCGGCACTCCGGGGTGAAGTTTGTGTAGGTGGTATGGAAAACCGTGGTGACCTGTAAGGCAGCCTACAAAGTTTTTGATACCGTGCCTTCGTAGAAACTTTAGGGCTTAATTTTTATTTGTTTGGGGGTTGAACCAGAACCCACACTCAATAATATAAAAGTGTATCAAACCAACTCAGTTTTTAGGTTCGAAATGGCCACAAACATTTTAATTTGTAAATTAAATTCTTATGCCAAACCTGCCCAAAGATTTTTATTATTATTTCGTTAATTTAGGATTTATACGTAGAAAAAGGAATTTCTTAATTAAATTGAATTTTTTATTTTCCTGGATATGCGGTAGCACATAAAAATATACTCTACCAGCTTTCTCTATAAAAAATGACACAAGCTGCAAGCATATTCGTAGCCCCTAAATTTATGCAGCGCACGGCATAATTCCACCTGTCTTACATTTCTGATAAAATATACTTCGTGGAAACAAACTCTGTAAACATGTTTCGAAAGGAAAGAACCGCCCAGTTGGGAAAAGGACATGAATACAACATTTTAACTCCTCCCAAAAGCTTCACACAACATGCGCCATATTTTGTTTATCCATTATTCTGAAATCCACTTGTTGCTTTAATCGTTTTTATAGCTCGGACATTATGTCTGAGTTTATTCTCGTGAGTAAATTTTATTACACGACTTAACTTTTTTATTCCTTGGCAGTACTTATATTTATAATAATTATTATAGATGTATTTTCATTGCACGTGCATAGGTTTTGTAGTGATTATGTTTTATTTATCAACAACGTGTTCTTTGGGTTAATCAGTTTTTCATAATAACGCGTGTGCAAATGACAACCACTCTATATCACAATTATTGCACTTAAGTGACACAAAACGAAACAATCATGTCGTAGAATTCGAATTCGGTTTTCCACCATATATAGCCAAATGAGCAGAGCGTGGATATGAATATCAACTACCGTCTGCGATATACTCGACGGCAGAAATATATTGCTACCCAATAGAGCAAGTCATTTAGTGCATATACGTACTGCACTTTAGGCAAAACTTAAGACCACGCCGATCGAAATGGTGTTTATAGATTAGAGCCCGTTTAGAGTTTGTAAGAACAGGTTTCACTGAAAGTTAAAGAATGTACCCATTCAGTACATTGCTTGCTGTGCATTGTACTCGTCATGGCGACAAACATATTGAAACGTTTATCGAAAACTGACGACTGAGTGAAAATGCCAAAGTCATTCTACCCGTAGTAAGTTGTAGTTGACTTCTTGTGGAACTATGGCGTGATTTGTCATTGATCATCAGATATGTCTAAACCAAAGCTGGGAACGATAAAATGGCCACCTTCTTGGATGTCTTTTATAACGATCCAGTTTCTATTTTGGGATTTGCTAGTAGAATGACGAAATCATAGCGTTGTATTGTGAAAGGAGTATACCCATCTAATCTATGCCAGCAATGCGTTTTGAGGTTCTATTGTCATCGAGATGGAGTTTTAATGGCACATACAATAAATTCCAGATCCGGGATAATATAGAATTGATAAAATTATTTTTAATCGAACGTAACGTACACCTGCATTTATGTAGACAAGCCCACAGTTTTCTATGATCCAGCAAGTGTGACTTACATAGTAGCTGTACCTATAACTATATTGTTATACTCCTAGCAACAAATTTTCAACTTTGTTGGCATAATTTCTTGGAAACTCTCCAGCAACCAAAAGTTTTCTCCTATTTTGAATCGCGTTTTCGATTAATTGCGACTGGGCATTGACCACAGTCGTGACTGATTGTGGCAGTACATACATCGGAAAACTGATTTGTTTTGATGGGCGGAAAGCAATAGCTTTGCAAATTGTGACAGGCAGAACCATACCTCTTTTGATTCTGTCTTTTGGAAACTTCCCGCCCCAAAACGAAATATACGTCTACCGTGGTATATTTATATAACTACAGCTCTTTTTCGCAACAGCTGATCAATTAATTCCAAATGCTATTCACACCGGTATGAGTGTATGCATGTGCATTGATAAATCAAATCGCATCGTCGAAATGGTTGCAGTTTGGCAAGCACCACAAACGAGGCAATAACGCCGTTGCCAGTGGTGCGCATTCGCACACCGGTTGGCTTTTAATTAATTGCATTCGAAAATAACCTCAACCATCAGGTTGACATCACTCCCGCTATTCAATCAGCTTGTATATATTGACAACAAAGCGCGCGCGACCTTGATTGCTTTTAATTTTCCGCCCCATTGAGCATCGACAAAATTAAATTGTGCCATAACTCGCCCATCTTCCCGGGGGAAACGATTTCATTCGCGAATTGATTAACAGCTGCACCGTGCAAAGCTATTAATTTGTTCCGAACTGGCGCGAAGTGGCAGTGCTAAAGGTGAATTCTCGCTGTGCGATCATTCAAAGAGCAAGTGCTGGCGGATATCTATCAATATCTGTTTCGGTTGCGGTTACAAATTTTCTTATTTCATTCACCTTGAACTCCCGGGCAGTACAGTATTTGTTGCAATTCTCGTCAATAGTTGCGTTCATTATCCTAAATTCGTGCTTCTTATTTCTGAAGGATATATCATATCCAGTGCCTAAAAAGGGATGACGAAATCAGCGGATATGATCGGTGTCTTGAATGCAGGCAACAGGAAGGGACTAAAAACAATCAGCGCTTTGGTGGATCAAAAGCTATCGCCGGGAGTGGTTAACCCAGCGTTTACCCT
Source organism: Cheilosia vulpina (assembly GCA_916610125.1). Taxonomy (NCBI): domain Eukaryota; kingdom Metazoa; phylum Arthropoda; class Insecta; order Diptera; family Syrphidae; genus Cheilosia; species Cheilosia vulpina. The sequence goes on from OU744279.1 coordinate 49,084,618, forward strand.
GGAGTACGGTGATGACGGATGTGCCGTCAATAGAACTGCCGACAGTAGAAATGACCTGAACAAGTGGTACGTATAAATCTCAATCATTTGTTTACTCCAGTGAAAATTATCTAATACTGTGCCTACATACCTATTCTGCATATTGCTTCCTTAAAAATAAAGTGTAATTTTGACACGTTTAGTGGATATTCTAAATCACTTGCGGTTAGCTTCAGTTTTGTGTGACAAATGGGGCTGCGAGTGTTTACAGAAATATTTATGGCTCACTATACTGAAAAGCTGTACATAAGTCGTGTTTTTTTTAGCTTCGTTCTTAGCGAAGCAAAGTAAAGTTAGATTTTCAGCACACAATTTACAATAACTACTGCGAGTCTCTAAATGTCAAGTAGAGTGTAGTTGTTTTAATTGCGTGTTGAAGATCCTACTTTACTTTGCTTTGCTGAGAACGAAGCTCAAAAAACAGGCCTATAGATGAAAATAGTACATACATAGATTTCTCATGAAAATATCAATTTAAACACCGTTTAGATGTTTGTGAAGCCTTTGCGGGTATCTTGCTCACAAATTATGATTATTACTTTTTCGTGATACCATTAACCACTTGAAAATTAGTAACAAGTTATTCAACACATTTGGAAACACGTCCAATCATTCAATCGTATTGAAGAATTGTCGCAAAATCTAAATCCCGAAACGCCAGGAATCGCGGATTTTCACTCCAGAATCGGGCCCTAATGACGAAAATTGTGAAAAATTCCAAAACCGAGATTTCCCAAACCGACGCGATAACAAATAAAATATCAATCAGACTGACTTAAAGGAGTTGCGATTGATTGTTTTATTTCAGTTGGCCTAGATATGACGTTTGATTTGAGCTGCACAGGAAAAACAATCGAAAATGGACCTTTTTTAAGAATTCCTACCTCCGTCGGTCTAGAAGTTGGAGTATTAGTCTTTGCATGGACCAAAGAGAAAAAACCGGTCCGACAAAAATAAAAACCCCAAATATCAAAAAAAAAAATCATGAAAATCCTGACGAATCGGCATTTATTTGCAATAAATTCCTTAGCAAATACACAATCCATAAAAGTTACCACAAAATGTCATCACCACACTTCCGGTTCCCTTAGTTTGAAAATTGAAAGAGCAATGGCTGCGCCTAAAAGCAATATGCACTCAATTTCGTTTGTGTCAATTTCCGCAGAAAGCTATCGGCGACAGAAACCATGTTCGAAATTGGAAGTAAACTCGTCATAAGTAATAGTGCTGCCATTTAGCAGCAGCGTAAGGGCCCGGTTGCTCATTTTGGATGTGTGTCTTTGGGAACGTCAAACTTTATCACAGTTAAATGATTGCGGCTTTTTCTTGATGTTATACTCTTGATTTTTTTCGTCGATTTCGTATCGTAGTCCAACGGATTTCTATACCAATCATCAACGGACTGAGTTAAATTCTATTAGAGAGAGATATGATGGTATTTTTAAGTTTGATTACAAAACAAAATTCAATTAATTAACAAACACACTTTAATTAGGCCTATTTTTTAGATTCGATCACAGAAAATCAAAGTAAAGTAGGATTTTCAGCTAGCAATTACAACAACTACACTCTACTTGTCACTTCGAAGACTCACAGTAGTTGTTGTATTGACGTGCTGAAAATTCTACTTTACTTTGCTTTGCTGAGATCGAAGCTCAAAAAAACAAGCCTATAGACATAAACATGAATCGCTGATTGCTGTTTCTTTACGAAACACAAAACAATTGAACAGCACGATGCCCTAAAAGCAACATGATTTAAGTCACATGTATTCACTGACAGGGATTACTGTTACAAAAACAATAATGTAAACAAATGGGTTTTGGGGGGACAGACGTACGAAAGATATCAATCTCTTTCATTCAGTGCCATTTAATCACTGGCACTTACGTTGAGGGCGTTTCATAAAATATGGACACTTTTTATAACTGGAAATAATGTCGTTGACATAAATGAAATTCAAAGTGTAACATCGTTATGGTTCTGACCATAAAAATAAGCGCGCCGAAAGATTCGACAGTATTCTGCTGCCAGCAACAGAAATGCCAATTTATCGTGGCCGCTCTGTTTGATAATACGCCGCAATTCGACAATTAGCATGTTAATCGTCTACATTAAACATTTCCAAAATCTGTTCCATTTTTTCGTTAAAGTCAAAGCTAGAATGTAATCAAACGAAACACAATCTGACAGATTAGGCTGCAGCTATGTTTTTATGGATCACACTTTCTGTTCCCTTCAGTTTATGTTTCTGTTCGTCACTTGGTGCCTTAAGCAATAAAGTACTTACTGTGTAAATTTTTCATTTGTATGTAAACCTTATATACTAGTAAAATCAATTCGGATCATCTCGCACATTAAGTAGTCAGTCATTCTGAACGAGCCCCTTCGAAAATCCACTCTGCTTTCCAGGTTCCATTCCACTTCCAATCCAATTGGATTTCCAATTTCGCTCGGCCTGGATGAATTTTTACTTCACAAGAAATTCTCATTCGAAGTTTGCATCGTGCAAGACAAAGTTGTGGTGACAGCAGTTTTTTTGACGTCTTTGTGTGTGTCGCATTTCGGTCGCTTGTAGTTTTTCTCAATTTTCATTTCCGTCTGCAAAGAAGAATTCAATATATTTGCATTTACAAAGTGATAACAAATTGTGTGGAAACAACAATTCGTGAGAAGTGAAATAAACTCGATACTCAGTGTTAAGAGAGAAAAAATCCATAATCGATTTTCCGTGAACAACAACAGAAAAACACCTAACAAGAAATAAAAGGAAATTTTTCGCCAAGCAAAAACAAACGAGAAAAAAGTATTTTTTTTGGAAAGGAACCCTCCCACATTTAACACAGGTGAGTAGCAGCTAGCTCAATGGACAGCGAATTAGATAACTCTTCCTTCTCCGAATTTTCTTCGCCCTTTTCCATTTTTTTTTTGTTCTCAATTTTATTTCTATCTCCTCATCCACACCCAGAAGCCCAATAAAAAAAAAACATTGATATCCCTATACCGATTCATATTTCTTTGGTATTTTTCGTTGGTTTTATTTCTATTTATTTCAATGGAATCCTCATCGCACTTCGTTGGTCGTAGAACATTTGATTTTCCTTTTGTAATCATGTAGCTCGTAGTAAATCAAATGTGTGAACATCGCTCATCGTTTCTTTGGGAATTCATATCTATGTACATTTGCTTGTATAATTATAACAAATTACTAATTAATGTTGTATTACATACTATACTAATCATATCATCTACTTAACTACCTATCTACCTGTCTGTCTATGCCTATAACCTCTTCTTTGTCCACTTCTGTACATCCATTGTGACTTGTAGTTTTCCGTTCGTTATTTTGTGGCGTTTTGTTGTTGTTCTTGATGTTATAATTGTAAAAGTGAAGCGGAGAACTATGACGTAGAACTCCACCAGCAGTCGAATGCATAAAATTGGGTAAATATGTATACGAATGAGTCACACACAAGTGGAACCACCACATTGTCATCCAGCGCGGTTCTATCTTCTCCCTACACCACCAATGTCAGCCTTTCTGTCTGCCTGGCACAGATGACAATTACGAAAACGGCGACGACGACGACGACGACGACGACGATTGTGTTGAGGGAGGCTGTGATGCCAGCCTCATTCTGACGTAATAGTTTGGCGCCCTGCCCTCCCCCCAGTATCGCAGGCAGTACAATTCGTAGATCAATGTGTCGTTGTTGTTGTTGTTGTGTGGCCTCATTTCGCAAATGAGTCCCTGAGCGAAAAATCAGCTGAGAATCTTCCTTTCACTGCCGTCATTCCCTCGTCTATTTCTAAAACGTGATTCTTGTGGTAGGAGAAAAACCTACGTTTTTTTTTGTTCTTTCAATTATTTTAATGAGAGATTTCTGAGGATAAACCTGGCAGGCAATGCCTGCAGGTGCCGAGGTCGATAATAGTAGTGGAGGTGCTGTGGGTACATGCGAATCGAGTTCATGAGAGAGAAGTTACAACAAAGTTTAGAACCGTTGTTACTATGGTGTGCGGTAGGGACTAGGTATATGCACAATACATGTACCCTGCCTCGAATCAATATGAAGGACGTTTTCTATTTTTTGTATGCTCGCCGACAAAGGTTTCCATGAAAGATTGTGAGATTAGAGAGTTCTTTATTCTTTTCGTGTGGTCTACGTTGCCGTTCGGTGGAATTTCAACGGTTAAATTAGTTAAATCCTTGAATGCAAACGAGAGGCGGGGATTTACGGAGAATTAAGGACTTTCCAGTATTATTATATAGAAAAGCTACTTATTCTGGGAGACTTGCTCTGGTTCCTTCACGAGATGCCACTAAAGTTAATCACTGCACAGTTTTGGCGGTGCCAAGACTATGTGATGTTGAATATTAGTGGCCCTTCCACCTAAAAAAGGGGGCAGTACATATTGGAGTTTTGTAAAGAAAACTTTTGTTATTTGAGAACACTGCGTGATCGAAAAACACAGTACAAATAGTTTCGATTTGATTGGAGGCTTGTGAATACCTAGAGCTCAACGGTAACTTCAACCGCATAAACGATCAGCACTTTTCCCATACGATCAACAGTATCAGCGGTGTCTAGGAAATCAAATAGATAGCAGTTCCAAATCCTTGCTAAACGTACTAGCAATACATTTGTAACCGGGTTAACCGGCCGAATTTTCTCTTGAAACCATTTTGACATATTCCGGATGATAAACAAGCCATACATGCACAATTATTCTCGTCGCAAACAGTTCGCCAGAGTTGTTTACACACACTTTCCAGCTAGTTCGGCTTTTTCACTCGAACTTGACTTGAGTATGAATCATAGAATCTCTATCTGTGCCAGTGCCAAGCCAAATAATTGGTTAAACCGGTATTAACCAGCCACTGCGAGTACTGACCAGCCACCACAAATCAAGTGGCACAAATTACCTCAGACCAATGCCTGGTAATGATGTCGGATACTGATAAATGTGTATGGACAGTCGAAAGGGGCTCGTTCGGCTGTTGATAAAACTGCATGTGTGCGTTTTTGTTTTTATGATTTGTTTACGAAAACGTGTGAGCCTGGTTTTTTGTCTCTTATCTGCACATGAGTTTGATTTTGTTTATGACGTTCATTTATCGAGGGATCGATCTTGCCTCTGGTAGATGATCAACGGTAGACTGAGACACATGCGCTGTTGGAACATTAACTGGGACGGAATCCCAAACAACTATAGTGCATTTAATGAAAGAGAGTCCTCTTTGTTCATCGAAAACTTCATGTTATACCCATTATTGCGTCCGTTTTTGTTCCTGAAACTGAAACGAGATTCGTTTTTTTTAAACTCAACTAATTTTGGTCGAACTATGCATCCATGCATACAGTTTCTTGTATAATCAGTGAGGACTTTCTAAACAAACATTTTTTGTTATTACCTGCACTTAAAATTATTTACGACATTTTTTCCAGCGTCTTCAATCAGCTTGAAGTCTGTTCGCGGCTGTATTTACAACCGGTGCTTGTCATCTCAATTGTTGTGATCTGTGCAACGGAATCTGTTATGACGAGCCCGATAGTTATGGATGATGAATCAGAAATAACGAGACAGCTATTTCGTCGTAAAAATTAACGTTACACCACAAACAGCGTGGCAAAAAGTACTTACACAACGTGGCATAGGTTGAACATGTTCCGTGGGAACGTTTTGTACTGAAGGAGGTCATATAAATATTTCTTTATTCGTGTCCGAGAGATGAGTGGGAGCATTAGGAGCATTAGACCTAAATAAGATATATATGGGAGTGAACCAGCGTAAGCCAACGTGCGATTACGTTCGTATTGTAAGCATAACGGTGTAAGGCAGTAGTTTGTTTGGCATCCATCAATAAGCAAACGAAATATCACTCTTGTTAGCAACGACCTGCTGTCCACTATCAACTTGAAAGGTAGCACCAACAAACTTTGGAATACCTGATTTTTTTCTTTGTGAAAAGGTTCACTCTCAATCTCAAACCAGAGGTTATTTTTTTCATTAGGTGCTGTGTCATGTCCAATCGATTGCGGCCTCGCTGAAGTAAGTACATTTCGTTTTCATTTAGAAAATGACATGCACCTCCCTCATGATTTTGAGAAGAGGCATTGTTTGTATACGAGCCATCAACTTGTTCCAGCGCCCATAATTTGCGGTAAAGAATAAGCACGGCATGACCTCATGCTGTTAGTGACTTTTACCACGAATGTTGTTCGAACTGGAATTGGTATCGAGAATGGGTAACACCCCCAGAATGAGTTCAACTAGATATTTAAATTGTTGAAAAGTAACCCACAGTGTGTGTTATTGGAAGCCTGGTAATGATGAGAAGGCTCAGACGAAATGGTTGAATGTTTGAAGCTTTGTAAATCCAGCAATTTTAAGGAAATCTGTGGCAGTTAATACTAGAAATGTCTTCCAAATTGGAACAGTATGCATTTAACGAACACAGATAAATATAAATAATCGGGTTGAAAGATAAATTATTTGATGCAGATAAAGAGGGGCCACTCGACAGGTTTGTAGCCGCCTGTATTGAAGCTGGGATGACGGCAAAGATATGCAAGTGATGCGCGAGTCGATTTCCATTGCAACAGGGTCTCAAGGGCGATGGAATGGGGAATGTAATGTTGTTGGTCATGCTGGGCAAATTTTGATACCAAGCATTTATAATTCTAGTGCGTACTCATAGCGATTCGTTTGAAGGATTTTGTTTATGAAAGTAAATAACAAGAAATGGAAGAGAACTTTGTATCACTAGTTAGTTGGAGATACATCGTATAGACGACAACTAATTACATGGATAAGAGCACACCACTCTCGGGGATGCAATCTTCTTTATGATCTTGATTGATTCTACGCTGCATTATCGTAGTTATGTGTACTTTTCTCCAAGTCTAATCACCTAACATCGCTGACTGTTTGACCCAATATGAAGTTGCATCCAATTTTAGCTGTGACCGACATTTTTCTTTTTTTTTTTCGCAAAATTATCCCGACATTTTTCACACTCGTGGATCGACAATCACTGTATTCGATTCCCAACCTAACTGGACCTCCAATCCATTTTATAATTAGAATTTCGTTTGTTTGAAGCAATTCCCTTCCGTCTCACACCATGGGACTCGCCACATTAATGGCTTCGCGCTTCATTCTATGCTGGCCCTTTGATTCCTTTACATGCGCAAATTTAAACCATTGAAAACTCCAGAAACAAACAACCGAAGCATATTACCTGCCATGAACACCAACAGCGATTAAAATTGCTGGATTTACGAGGGCTTCTATAAAAACCTTTTAGAATTTGAAAAGGTGGTGAAGTTTATTTCGCTTTGAGCTAAATCCAATTAACATCGGGACAGCTATGTGGATGATGGTTTTTATTTTTATTTTAATTTGCGATGTGATGGTCATGACGTGTGTGTCTTGACAATTTGAATGAAGCACCTAAAGTTATAAAGGTCAAAGTGGTTATAAAATCGATTCAAGTTCACATTGGAGAAGGTATCCCAATTCCAACAAAAAAAACAAAAAAAAACAATTGGTGTGTCGTTTAGGATATTATTTTGTTACTCTGAAAGGGATGGCATCGAATTCGAATCATAGAGGATATGGCAATGTTTGTATTTTGGGTGGAAACGCCTATTGAATCGCAATCAATCACTGACAGTTTTGTCTGCCATGAAACGGGTGGCAGTAACTCAGTATAAGTGGCAAATGAATCGCTTGAACTACGTTTAGATATATAGCAACACAATATTCAATCAAGTTAATAATTTATATAACCATTCCTTAGAATTCGAGGAATACTGAATAAATTTATGTTCCATAACTAATCGGCTTACTCTTTGCGTCAGGCAAGGGACTTGAAAAAGATGGAACACCTTTCAATATCCCATCAGTTTTGAAAAGAAACCAGCAGGTGCTGCCAAACCCTCTTATAATATCGATCACATTCAACTACGCCAGAACTTCATCGGTAAAAATAAATATCCGTCGCAACTGTTCCATAAAGAAAACTAGGTCTGGGGGGTTGAAATCGAAATAAAGTTAATTTTACATGTGAAACAAAAACAAATTCCGCCACGTAATGCTCGTTCACGGATAACGCGATTCGACCCCTGGTTCTTACAATAGTTTTGTCTATGGGAGTTTTTTTTTTTTGGGGACAAATGAAACGGAATATTGGTTGTCAGCAGTATCTAATAACGCCATCTGTTGAGTGTACTCAATATTTAGAATTGTGTTGCAAATATCGAAAGTCCACGTATTTAATTGAATAATTAAAGGATTTTTTTACAATTTTGCGTCACAACATAACTCGGTAATCAAATTTTAATTTTCAAAAACAGTAACGCCATCTTTTGTAACTATTGGAAAGGAAGTTTCCACATACACAAAATAATACGTCAGTTTTGTCAAACGAGAACGAAGGGGATGAACATTTCATTTTCTACATTTTAATTCTATTGTCACATTACTATAGTGGCCTGCTTGTTGATAAATATAAATATTTAAGTTTTTATTTCAACAGTAACAAACCATTAGACTCTACTTCAAAATATCTGATGACATTCCGTACTCTTTTGGAGCATTTTTCGCCTTGGAAAGTTACCTATTTGCATGGAATTTTGTATATGAATAGTTTTGTATAAAAAAGAACAAATTTATTAAAATACAGCGCCATCTGTTGGGAACTCGCCATTTCGAATCCAGAACATGATACACCTATATCTTTATGTTCTAGCATATTTTAAGCCATAGAATTGGACAGCGTTTTGTTTGTGTGTCTGGATAAAACTGGAACTATTTAAACGAAGTGCAATGCCATCTGCTGTTAATGCATTCATTGGCACGGTGATATGTAAATCATGTTTAACAGCTATCGAGAAGAATGTCGACCAAATTCGTTGGGCTTTTTTCTGAGATTGATGAGAGAAAATGCATATAGTTCTTGACGGCAATATCTGTAGCGCCATCTATTGTAATAAGGGGGTGCTATTAAGGTCAACATTAAATCCATTTGTGGTTGTTTCATCTTTCAGGGCATATTATAGCTGAAAATAATTTTAATTTTTGCAACTGAAAGACTGCTTGTGGCTGTGACTCTCGTTTTTCTTTTCTCTTTGTTAGCTTAGACACAAAGTAGAATTTTCCTTCTAAGGTCAGTTGAAATTTTCGCAAAAAAAATCCCCACGCCTTTTGCATTCCCCAAATGAAAAGTGAATGCTTCTCTGCGTTTTTACGCAAAACGCATCCTTGGTTCTCTGTTTATGTGTGGCCCAAAGTGTTTCAATTAATTAGAGAAAATTCAGTACTCATTTTCCGTAACGAATTTAAACAATGCACCTTTGAAGTGAAACGCTTTTCCTTCTTCACATTGCTTTAGTGCGCCACACCAACAATGGAACGCGCAAAGAGCCCTCTTCCAAGCACGTATGGATGTGGAGGAATTCCTCTTCCTTTTGTCGTTTTATAATGATGATGATGATGATGGAACTAACTCTTCATCGGAACAAGCAGACATTTAGTCCTCCCCCTCTTTATGTAATTTCCATCGATTTGTGTATTTTTTTTCTTTTTCGGTCAGGGGAGGGTAAAATTGATTCTCAACAAAATAAAACTTTCTCGGGAGGTTAGTTGTGTAGGGTGTCAACCTCTGAGTGTCACATTTCCAGAGTAAAGTACTCAAGGCAAGGTCATATCGTCAACTGCTTACTTGACTAATCATATATAAATGTATTTGCCAAAGCAATTTTTATTCAGCCACCAAATACTGTGAATGTTTTCTTTCGGTTAATTCTATATCATTACTGTAATGCTGCCACAGTTTTATCGATCTCATGGCACTATGACTTGGGCGCGGGGGGGAGACACAATAACCCTTCGGTTGGGTTACGTAAGGTTTTATATGTTTTGTTTTTAGTGGCAGCCTTGATGATGCGGTATTGTGACCACCAACGCTAACCGCCAAATAACTATTTGAATAGGAACAATCGGGGGTGGTAGTTGAAATGTGTATACTGTCCGCCACTTACACATTTGCCGCCTAATGTCAGAGCTCGCCAGTGTTTGTGCGGGTATTTGTTGGTTTTTAGGTCGCCCTGGAACAATGGACGTTGCTTATTAGGGCATTTTCTATTTTATTTGTTTGTGTAATAACAAAAAGCAGCTTGCGCACAGAAAAATGAGAAATGAAAGGGAAATTAATGAGTACTACATTAATTGACGAATGGTCTAGTTTGTATAGGTTGTAATAATGATCCGAACCGGTTACTGGGCTTCGCATCGAGGGGCTTTGTTAAAATTAACGCAAAACGAGTATGTAAATCAAATGCTGACACAGTGTCATTAAAAAATTAAAGTGGTTCCTGGTGTGTTACATGTTTCTTCGATGAGTAACTTGAGAGTTCCCCAGGTTCTTGATACCTATCGCGCTGTTGTGTAAACTCAAATTGCAACTCTTAATACAATTGTGCGCGAAAGAGAAGGCAGTATGCCCCGATTCAAAGGATGTATCTGTATAATTTATTATATCACCTGCAAGTTCAAGATATGCTTGGTATACTAGTAACTTCAACACGAGTAACGTGAAGACTCAATAGACGTCAGAAATTTGACGTAGTTGCGTGGTAATTTTGACGCACCAATTACCTGCAAGAGTAGTCGTTTTTATTCATAGTCGAAACGTTAAACAGTCATTTAATTTTACAAATAATCTAGAGCCCATGGGTAAGATTTTGTTAGGTTAGGTAGAAGAGGTAAGGTCCTTGTAAATCTATAGATTAAAGTTTGAGCTTCCAAGGGTTGTTTCGCGAAGGTAAAATGATCCTTCACGGGACACCAGTCAGCGGATTAAAGTCATTTGCACAGACAGACAGAAGGCAGATTTCCATTAAGAGATATTCTGACCTAAACCTACCCAACCCAAATAGGTCGTTGCATGAACCACTCCATTGAGTGAAATAGCTGTTCGACATCGAGTACCTCACGTAGTTTTCTGTACCTTATACTATCTCTGCAGTGAAGAAATCTTTCCGCAGCTATAATCCGCCATTTTAATTATACAAAAGCAAAACAAAAATTGGGAACCAACAAAAGTTTATATCGAAACCTTACCCAACTTTGTGAACGCACTTGTGATTCACATTATGGAGCTATACCCCCTTTGAGCTGTGCATACCAAATTCGCATCAGCCCGCACCGTCATTCATAGTCCGATGGAATACCCGTACACCGAACTGTGCTGTTGGCCATTTAAAAGAATTTTATCTCCAAGCAATTCCCATAATGCTTTACTTGCGTCGTCGGGGCCTTTGACTTTTTGTCAGACTTGAAACCAACTGGGAATTGGATTTCCTATAAAACGCTTCCCGACTGTTATTAGCATTTTTATGTGTGCACATGCTGGAGACGGCCAGCTATACCCGCACACATTTCTATTTACGAGCAAAAAACACAGTGGGATGGAATAATAAATTGCCCCATTTCATAGAGTATAAATGTACGCACGCATAGGGACGCTCGTCATCTCTTTGGCGCTGCATTAAGCTCACATTTGAAAATCAACATCCAGGGCTTTATCCTCATTAAAAAGTCGGCGGGGCATCCTCTGCATCTGCAGTATCCTCTTCAAATATTTATCCAACAACAGCGAATTTTTGTCTACAACGGCCGCCACTCGCGGGGGTTTTCTGTTTGCAGTTGACGGATTTGCCAAATTTTAATTAAACCAAAAATCGTCTCGATAGGACATTGTGCCGGATCTCAATGTGCCCACACACACAGAAATCATAATTGCCGGCTGAAATGATACAGACTTCCTTTGAGGCATCCCCCTTCGCCCTCGCTCTTTAAATGACTTCATCTGATGGCGCAATTCAAACGTTTTAGCTTAGCGGACGACAATAACGCTGGTGCTGGGGCTGGCTGGTATCTCAATGGAATCAGTCGAGATAAAAGATACTTTTGATGAAGAAAATGTACATATTCATATAATATCGTGGCATCTCCACCCCAACCAACGACGGCGGCGGAGAATATTATTGCGACGTTGCCTTGTGTGCGATTGAGAAGTGGAATTTTCTCGACTTCCTTTCGTGGCGTCGTCGCTTTGTTTTCCGTTTTTGTTGTTTTTCTCTGGTTCAATTTGAAAATTTCCTAATGCGGAGCTTAACGAGTATAATTGAACAGAGGCTCGACGACAAACGCTTGATGTTGTTCTTTTAATTTATTTTTTTTTAAGAAAATACATCAAACAGTATTGCAAATAAATTGCGTGCCAGTTGACAGTGAAATGACAGGAAAATGATTGAAAATTGGAATTTCGTTGAGGGATACATGTGATAATCGACGTGTAGGCAATCATTGTCATTGGCAGAGATCATTATAATTGCTTGCGGTTGCGTTATGTGGGGAATTGCAAACCAAATGAAGCAATTATAGATGTCATTGGCGGTTATCACACTTAGTAAATATCGAACACTTGTCTGCTTAGAAGTGAGTTTGAGTTTTTGCAGTACATTTCGCGACGGCAGTTCTAGATGCAAAGTATTGGGCAACCGAAAACTCACTCGGATGGTATATATCTGAAAACCTGCCAGGTTTCAAGACCAAGATTTATTTTTGTCATCAAATGTTTGAACAGCTACTGGGCTCTAGTCGAAAAATGCGAATCGCTTTGTTATTACTGATCTAGATGCGATATTCGCTCGATCTTTACGGAGACAGAAACTGACTGTGACTCATACATAACCTTCAAATGGATTTTCGGTCGAAGGCCATTGTAAAATTTATTTATTTTGCCTGTGGACTGGTGTGTTTTTATATTTCTTTGGGTTATTTAAATTTGTATTAAATTTACGCTTTAACTGGGCTACAATTTGAAGCAAAGTTGATACCCCAAAAGTCTCCTAGAACATCTAACAGAAATATTAAGCACATCTCCACGATTGCGATGACATTTTACCAACGCCAACAACAACATTTGGAAAACTTGCACTCGACTCTCTTTTGACATCTCAAACAGAGAGCAAGTACACCATTCGAAAACAGAGTCGACAACCGCACTGATCTTGAAATCGTCGCTTCTTCACTTCAACGTGCATTGATATGGACGAACGCAAAAGTCGTAGGCAACTGATCAGATCTAGTTTCAACTTCTTCTGGTGCAGATAACATCGAAAATCGAAACGTATCCAGAAAGTACTGGTAGGACAAGTAATTTCCATCAAAAACAAGTGATAAGACCGCAGTAGAGGTTTGCTGTACATGCTGGCACGTTTATAAAGAGCAAACAATGCGAAAGTCCCCTCAATATAGTCAGTGTGGACGGAATGGTTGGAGGGCTCGCGGGGATTATTCCGCGGCACACTCAGTTCAAAATTGACCCATTGTGAGACGGTGTGGACGCAATGGTCTCATATATACCTTACAGAGCTGTGACGACTGATAAATCTACTCTATTCGGCTCAGAATTTCACTTCGGAATATTTGGAAAGTTTGAAAAGGTAAATGAAAGTCTTGCTGAAGTATTTTTGGAAACATTGAATGTGAACAATGTCTGTCTCCCATTCGACTTTTTGGCAAATAAAAATTCTTCTTTAAAAAAAAAGTCCTCGGTTTTGACAAAAGTTGTTTCAGCATTTCTAATTTGTTTGAAGCTGTTGACATGCAAATACTTGTAAGGTACAGAATCTAACAGTTTTGCAATTTTAGTCGTCGCAATTGAATGGCAAAGAGGATTGACTTGCATTTATCCAAAAACTGGGTAAAACGTAAATCTTTTGAATGATCCCGGTTAACGTTTACGAAACTGCAAGTCGACTCGATTTCCAAGTGTCTGTTGAGTTTTTCTACAACGGGTAGTAGGATCATCATTGGACTAGTAACTCTTTCGGAATTCTTTAAAAAACTCTTACTAAAGCGTCTGTTATAAGGTATCATACAGAAGTACATTTCTGACTGATCAATTAACTGAAGTCGACACGATTAACTCAATTAGACTCATGTTCTTTTGGCTATAAGTGTCATTTATATGAACTTCTTGAATTTCCATCGTGATTTCACACTACTTACTTGTCAAAAAATTGCGGACGCAGTTGTAGGTAAGTCACCTGAATCGTCGTGTCGCTGTACGTTACGTGTGAATTTGTCGGTCCGTCCAACAGATAAAGGTCTAAGTAGAAGGAAGACAGAATTGTTTCTTCAAAGTCATATCTTCGCACGGCTCTTTCATTTCCATAATTCGAAATCCCCCTGACAGCTGTCAACTGTCAAAACAATATCTCGCCGCAGCCACATGAAACCGCAACTATTGTTTACCTAATCAACGTCGAAAACTTTTCGGTTGGCTTGGTGCAGAAAAACACGAACTTCATAGCGATTCTGGCACGTGGTTTCGACGAAGCTTTGACAGCTGCATGAAATTCATTCTATAAGGAAGGCGGAGTCGGCCGAGTTCTACTCTATATCTTTGCATATAAATGATGACCATTACCCTACTCCATAGACCATTTCGCGAAGAATCAAACTAGGGATAGCAGTAAACGCGAACAAACATTCTAATTGAAAGCAGAACAGATTTACGAATGAAATTTACCTCCGACGGACGGAATTAAACGTCCACAGCCAATACAAACAGTGCGACCATTCATACGCGACTCTCGTATCTCTAGACGGCAAACAGTTTGTATATGGAGTTGCGGTCGACCGGCACACTTAGGCTTCTAATTAACAAATTGCAAATAAGAAATTAAGGTCAACGATTGATAACAGAAAAGAGCATGCTCTTCAAGACTTCGCGAACCGAACAAAAAATATAAGTTATTCCATGGACTAGTACATGTACTTCATTACTTCTAGTACATGTACTAGAACTAGTACTTCATTACTTCGCCTGCAGCGGATCCAAGTTTTTACTTTAGTACGTTGTACGTGATTCTCTACATTTATTGACGCAGTAGCTGTAGAGTGCATGCAGTCAAATGCCTGACGTCATTGCGACCTTAAAGCTTTTTTTCTTCGTCTTCCTTATATTTAAATCGTGTTTTTTTGGTCTCTAGTTTTCTCCATTTAAAACCGACGAAGAAGCGATGACTTGGCTTGGTAAAAAAAAAAAAAAAAAACCTGTAATGTCATTGACGAGGAACTAAAACTCAAT
Organism: Cheilosia vulpina; assembly: GCA_916610125.1. Lineage (NCBI taxonomy): Eukaryota > Metazoa > Arthropoda > Insecta > Diptera > Syrphidae > Cheilosia > Cheilosia vulpina. The sequence goes on from OU744279.1 coordinate 49,099,829, forward strand.
CAGGGCACGAACAACGAAAGTAATTAGCTTTAATTCGAGAAAAGTTCTTCCTTCGAAAATGTAATGTTAATTGGGAAATATCTTCTTGAATGCAGAAGCAGCCGATGGTGAAATCATAAGGTGAGGGGAGGGATGATGTGTCTATTTGGAAGGAATATGAAATCTTTTACGCAAATTAAGTGATTCAGAGAATGAAATGAAAGGAGCAATCAGAGGAAAGCTGAACGAGCATAATCCGAGTGTATTACTTCAGTCATGGTCCCTTTCATGAACATGGAAACAAATGTGAATTTTGGGTTTTAAGGGCGGCACAGCTATGATTTGTCTGCCAACAAAAAAGGAATAAGCTCTTTACTTTATATTTGCTTCAACAACTTACTAGAGGAATTTACTAAAGGTACTGGTGCTGTGTGTTTTAAGAAACGCACTGGAAAAATTAAGCTCATTTTTTGCGGAATCAATTAGGAGTGGAAGTGTTTTTTTTTTTGTTGAAAAACTAACTTTAACACTACCAAAAAATGTAGATAAATAAATAAATAATTGGCGCAACATGTCCGTATATGGACCCAAGCCTAGCTTCTCACAACCATTTGTCTTGTGTGAGTTTTTATTTTTTGCGACGAATGGAAGGGAGCTACAATTTTATGCCGAGTCCAAACGGCCAATTGAGAAGCTCTTTCATGACAGTTATACTCTCGGATGTTTGTCAGACGTTCGCGATAGGTGGCGCAGTGAAAACACCTTAAGTTGGAATTTGGGTTTTTCTCGGGATTCGAACCTGGGATCCCTCGCTTAGTAGTCTAACACACTAACCACTAAGCCACTGCGCCGACAAAAAAAAAATGTAGATACCTACTACATAATGGCAGCGAACGGCTTGATTGCCAGAATTCAACGGTCGCTTAAAGAATTCTGATGATGAATATGTGGTGTAGTTCAAATTCCAACCATAAATAACTTTTTGTTTCGTTTTAACATTTAAACCGATTTTTAACTTGATCTACGTGGCACCCTGTATCTAAACCTGTAATATACTCGACTACTTACAATGTTTTAAATCGCTTTTTCGATTTCCAAAGTCAATTACAACAATCGCCCAATTTCGTTTATGCTTTTATCACTCAGCTACGCATTGGATTCTCTTTCCGTTACAGCGGCTCCTTGAGTTCGATGTAAACGCGGTTTCTTTGTGGTACCATCCATTTACAATCCACATGCTGGAATTGCTACTTTCTCGAATTTTTTTATGCGCGGCATAATTTAAAACAAATCAGTGCATTACATTCGATGGTATAAACGAATTTCAGTCGAATTAAAATTGCATACCCATAGCGATTGCGAAATAATTTTATCTACCGCTGCCCCATCAAATATGTAGGTATATTCCAACAAAATCAATTTATTTTTAATGGAAACTCCATTATTAAACAATTTATTTACTCGGCCCAATTCGGCAGGGGAGAATAAATAAAAGCAACCTCGATAAACTTCTGCGGAAATTCTACCCACAGTGTGGTTACAGTGCAACAACTGCACAAAAATCTGTTCTGGCCTTACTTTGCATTAATCTCCGTATCAGCTTTATAATACAATCGCCCTGTACATGGATAAATCTCGGTCAACTGGTGCGGTTCCGGTTCATGTATATGGTTACAAACGGGCAAGAGTGTGAAGGGCTTAAAAAAAACGGCCCCAAGGCTTTGCAAAAGAAAACCGTTCCTCTCCATAATTTGGGGCACAATATTTCGGTGACACTGATACATGGCATGTGCATTTTTTATGGACGTGATACGTGTCACCCTTGCACCTATTATGCGGAGATATTTTGGCTATGTCGAGAATCGGAAATCGGGTCACAATTATATCATAGCCAGTAGCAACACCAACAACCCGAAGGACAACACAGAACACACGTCACAGAGCGCGAGTGCGAGAGAGAGAAGAGAACTCTGCCGCTGCAACTGCAACTGCAACACAGTTTACTCGACCTGATTTCGTACGACTGTTTGTGTGACACATGAGTTCACCGTATATGCCACCCCACAATAATATTTGCGTGTACGAATTGCATTGCAGAACAGAAACCTTTCAACGAAATTACATTATAGCTCACGTCCAATATGTAGCGTTTGGTCATTGCAATTGCAGTACGGTTGGCGTGGCGTAGTACTTGACGCATTTACATGCGTTCCGCTGCGACTTAATGTGGCTTATAAAGTATAGGGATAAACACCAGTGCTCTTGGTACTGAATGGGGTGTTAATTACCCCAGACATGCATTACCATTGTGTTTGCTCTCTCTTGTCCAGCTTGCTCACATTTTTTCCGGTCGAGTTTCCATGGCGATGCTTTGTTTGCCACTCGGCTCGTGTTCGTGTTTGAAAAGTGTTTTTTTTCCCACTTCACACATACACACACACTGGCGGTCGTCGTACAATGAATGCCGCGACGTGTAATCTTCGTAGCAGCTTTGCACATCCCCTAATCGCTGTGTCAGCAATTTTAATTTAAATATAAATTGCGACAATTCAGCGTGAGTCTCAGGGCGGATAAAACTATATATATACGAAATCCGAGTGTGCTGCGGGGGTAGCTTGAAGTAGGTATATTTGCTTTTGACTTTATTTGGATTTAATTAAGTCAGTGGATGCAGTCGGACACAGAGATCACACTTTGAAGTTTCCTTTTGAGTGCACAAATGTGTATATAAGAAAAGGGGAATTATAAACTACAGCCGTATCCGAAGAAACATTTCACATGTCGAGATGCTGTTCAAAGATGCGGATGCGGATGCGGACGCTCAAGGTCAATCATAAGGCTGTCTCTTTTTTTGAAAATTCAACTGATTTATAAGCGCGAAGAACAGTTTTTCTTTCTCTGAATTCGTTTGCTTATCATAAGCAGACAGACGGCCATTTGACAGAAGATTTATATCCCTTTCTGTATCAAGTAATTAACGCTGCGGTGATAGGTCTGACACTAGTGTGTCACACCGAAGTTTAGCTAACCACATAAGTTTCACATCTCTTTAGGTATATTTGACCTTCCTACATTTGCCATTGATTTGTATGCATTTTTTTAACTTTGTCGTATATCTTCAATCTGCATATAACGGTGCTTAGAAAATTCGCATTTTCTTGGAAGCCAATTTTTATAAAAATCTAGAATTTGTGTTATATGAACGTTAATGTTGAGTTTTCAATGAACTAAATAAGGGTTCGTGCTATACAGTCGTGCACTTTTTCCAAGGCAATTCCTAACACTATCTTTGTGTTTACTTAGTAAAGGTTCCAGCTTTAACCTCGTGCGACACTTGTGAATATTTGACGCAGTTCGATAAAGAATATTTTGTGGAATATTTTAAACATTTTACATTGTCCGAAATTTATCTAGTAAAAGTAATTTAGCTGAAAATACTACAATCAGTGGAGAGAACTCTAAGCGAGTGTTTGCATTTCATAAGTGGCTACAAATCGATAGTGGAAGTGTTCGATTTTAAATTGCTACTAGAAACTGATGGCTGGAACTCGCGAACTGTAGTGCTGTTGCGCATAAAAATGGTGTACGAATATTTACTCGTTTGCAGTTCGCAAATTCGCTCTCACAGGAATAGTTCTTTAGTCTGTCATAGCTATGCGCTGAAGTGTGAACTTTTGTGGACATCAAAATCTAAGTCGCTTGGAAAACGAAACACTTCATTTTACACCAGGCAAAGTTGAAGCACTCTGTAAATGTCAAACGCCAATACCCTCTTCCAATGACCGTCTATAAAAAAATCCACAAGACACCGTACTCTGAAATGCTGATACTCGTAACGTTCTTTCTGAAGGCTATGTGGAATTACAAGTAACTATGTAATTGAAACCCACTTGGGATTTTGCGCTACCCAGCGCAATAGTCGTTAAATTTCACTTAACGTGCCGTTTGCATGACAACCCTATACCCGAAGGAATGTCAAAAATGCATCTAAATTTGTTTTCTGACCTTTGCTAACACTGCTCTTAAACTGTGAGGAGCTGCTTTGGATAAATTGTTGTTTTCTGGATGTATTTAAATTAAAATCAAAACCTTCTCAAAAAGATTGAGTATCACCTTCATGTGGTCCATGGAATCGATATAAAACCCTCAATAACTTAATAAGCTCTCTTTCAACCGCCCAATTAGCGTCTATTAAAACCGCCAAATTATAACTCGAACAACACTGCCATGACTATTGACGCCTCCATTTATCGCGCTCAATTCAAATTTTGTTATCGTACTAAAACTAAAAATATATACGCTTCATTATATACTGTGTATTACTAACCCCTCGCGCGGTGTATTGCTTTATCTATGGACAACAACGAAACATTGTTCTCTATTCGCAATCACATAGTAGACCATGTACGCTGCCACCAATGACGTCTGTTGGTCATTTGCTTGCCGTTAGCGCTTTTGCATATTTTCTTTGTTTTGGTTTTTCTGTTCTCTTTTCTCTCTATCTATTGCTTTCACGCTGACACATGACAATCGAAAGTAGTCGTGCACCGGCTATATACAATTGTGCCTGTCACTATGCTACCATAAACTAGCAAATTCGAAATGTAAATCTAACTTGACTTACGTCACTTGCAAATAAACAGAAAATTATATCTCTCACCCCATCTTCACCATACTAAAGCACACCGCACATGTCGTTCATACACACTGATTATCTCGCTCTATATCTATCTACCTATCTCTGATTTTGCAATGTGTTTTTCAATTTTATTTATTTACAATTATTTTCATGTTTTCTGTTTTTGTTTCTTTTGTTTCTTTCTATTCGTTTCCGTTTGGTTTACACGCGAACATTTATTTCCAAAAACGATACGAACATACCTAATCAAAAAATCAAAAACAATAAATAAATAAATCAATACGACCTGATTATTATATACATTGGCAACACCCACCACTACCACCACTACACCGCACCTCTATAATCACATATTCTCTTCGATAAAAAAATATTATGTCCTAATATGTATATAAACAACAAAAAACTTGCCTACTTTCTTTGACGATACAAACAAAATTGGTAATCAAATTGAAAATAAACAAAAAACATACAAAAAAAAATATAAAAATATTTGCAATTGGATTGTTGCTTCGCTGAATACGCTCACGCAATGCGCGCACCCCAACGCTTTTGGCTGGCCCACCATACCTACACACAGGGAAAGAGAAAAACCGCCTATATCCAGCAGGTTGTTAAGATAAGTATTTGAGAGAGACAGAAAGAGAAAGAAAGAAACAACAAAATATGCCACAGGCTGAGGGTGGTTACATATCATTGGGTGATAACCCAAATAGCGCCATCTACAATCAAACTACAGAACCAACCGGACCACAATCGGTCTTCGAATCGGTAAAACGGGCCATTAGTCAAGTAGTCGGTAGTAATGGCAATGGCGGCGGCGGCGATACAGATGATTTATTAGCCTCTAAAGGACGTCCCATGATTGTCGGATCAAGGTAAGCCAATATATTCTATGTTTTATTTTGTTGAGTAAACATATTTAAAAACAAAACGAGACAAACGTATCCCGTAAGTTCAGCATTCTGTTCAGAGGGTTGGTGTAATGGTGTATGCTTGCTATTTATACATGTTTATTCGTAGTTCTTCTCCTTCCATTCATGTTGATGTAGCTTTGGATATTGTATGTTTTGTTTTATATTTTATTTTGTGTTCATTTATTTGCAAACAGTTTTGTCGATAAATTACACCGATTCCACTCAGTGATACGCGATTCGACACCAATATGCGAGGGCTGGGCTGAGGCTCGTTGAAAGTTCAAGGTGAAACCTGCACTCAAACAGGGTCCTTAGTCCTTACCATGAATACATTTTTAATGTACAATCCCTAAATCTACTGGCATGCGAGTGATGTGCCCATGCGAATACTCAACAATAACGAGAGAGGAACATGCGAGGTGCTTGATGACATAAAAATCGCTTCTTCGGGGCAAAAAATATATGGAATCCCCTCCAAAATAATATAAATAAACCGTTGAACTGCAAAATGTTTTACGTAATTAGAGAAAGAAAATAATACCTTCGCAATTGTTTGCGAGTAGTCGGCGATACCTACAGTGGGCATAATACGCGAACTCGATTACCACTTGACATGAGTTCGCAAGTGTGTGCTAAAATATTACTGCAACGAAAGAGAACTTTGCTAGTGTTTGTTCGAAGTGGCTGATGGAGCTCATCTGCGAGTGTTGAGTAATTTTTCGCAAACTTCGCAAAAGCAGTGACAGCAATAAAACGAGTATGTGGTGTCAAAATCATACTAATCTGTTTAGCGGACCGGAGATAATCATTGTTATTAAAGTTTGTTTCGCATATTTCGTTTTTAATAAGTGTAGTTTTAAGTAATATTAAATAATAAGGTGACAGTTATCAAGAAAGTACACTTAAGACTAAACTTGGGGAGCAACTCCATGTCACCCATCAAAGAACTAGTCCTGATTTTAGATAAACCAATTGTGAGAACTGGAAAGTTGATTGTCTGTCCAACGAACTACAGGGTGGGCAAAAATTCTAGTTAATTTAAAACTTGAATAACTTCGTATTTGCTTAACGAATTTTTGGAAGTTTGGAAGAATGTTGATAGTTTAGTCTTTGGTTCTTTTGTGTGATGTTAATAATGAAAAATAGTATCCTTAAAGGCCTGTATATTTTGAGAGCGAATTGCGAACTGTGAACAAGCGCTTATTTGTAGATTCTCGCATTTCATTCGCAGATACCCGCGATTCAGCTTCATTTTTAAGGTTCACTTTCGAATGAATTTTTCATTCGTGGGCTTGTGGATCGCGACTGTGTTATGACTGGATTATAAATAAAGTGTGACAGTTCTTTTTTACTCACGAAAAAAATGCTTTAAATGTAAATTTCGCTATTTTAAACAATTGAGAGACATAATATTTTTTTTACATTAAATGTTAGTTTAATTAAATATAATGCTTTTGTGGTAGAAAAAATATAAATTTTCAATTGCAATTTGCATATTCGCAATTTGTGCTCATGTAAAGGACTAGGTAACCAATATTTAGCGTCTCGCAGCAGTGTGGTCTAAATTTGATCAAAGTTTGTTGATTCAAGGCCAAAATATGGGGTTTGATGTTAATTTTGAAGGTCAGACTGGAGATATTTTTTTTTTGTACAACCATCCTTTTTAAACAAAATCTTACTAAAAAGTCCTCAATGTTTCGATGGCCTGAACACATTTCTGCGGCTGTAACCCGGGTAGTAGCGCCATCTTGTTGAAACCATATGCGTTCACTCATCTGTGAACATTTTTGAGCATATAATCGTCGGCATTTTACGTTGATGGACCTCATTTGTTTCTTGAAAGAAAGCCGACCGTGAACCGTTGTTGTGAATCATTCGCGTGTTTTTCGCACCCCAAAGTCGCATATTTTGTTTGGTGACTAAGCTTCGTCTGGCGGAAACCATTTCCCAAAAGAAAAGGCGGTCTTCGAGTACGTCATTATTTCTGAAATTTTTTTCGTTTTCAAACTTCCATCATTTAGACACCATGTTGGCAGCACTGATATTTACACCATGGAAAGTCTTGGCACCATTGTGGGAGACAACAGAAAAGACAAAAACATATTATACCTCAACTAACAATTGCCTAAAGATAAGATAAAGATACTGGGCCTTTTTAATAAACATTTCTAACCTTCAAACTAAATATTTTGTAGTTCACAATGGGTGATATTATATGATATTATATTTCGCCATTGTGAGTTCGTAAAATCCAACCTGGGGCACTAAATCAGATCATTAGTATCGCGCACTCTCTCGTGATGAACGCGTTTTTATCAATATCACAACTAAATATTCCTATGCATGTCTATTGACAGCGACTGTCAATGTCAAGCCATATCGCTTAGATTCGAGATCAAATTCTAGATAAATATACTTATGTAAGTTGTTTGCGTGTGCAATCGATATCGAATTGCTTTGCTGAACAAACGACACCGCAATTCATCCATTCGAAGCATGTACGTCTTATACAACTACATGGTGCAGACATGACATTCCACACATTTGTTTTCTTGTACTGCAGATCAAAAAATAATATCACCAACGGGACACGCATTACAAGTCTCATCCTTCTGTGCGGGCATTACATAATCATTTCACTCTCTATAATAAAAAACGCTCCTGCACACCATTCGCTTATATTCCCGGTTGCCATCATTGATTGCGCACAGCTGACGCCAATAACCTTTTTCATTATTAAAGTTTAAACAGTTCAATAAATCATGGCCGGAACATGAAACCCCCTGTCTACCTCCATGGACAATAAATACAGGCAACTTTGGCAACAGAATAAGTATCCTAATAAACTCTCCATCGCCTGTCATAAATAACCGAAAATTACTCATCGGCCATTTCCAAGTGCATTAACCCAACTCTACGGCTTTCTGGCCATCGTTCAGCTACAATGCCATCGACAAACAACCATCGTTCTACGAAAGCACAAAAAACAGAACGGTTAAAAGGCTCTCAAATCTTGTCTATGCCCAATGCCCTAACCTACTCAACCTCCCGTAAAACGATTTCAACTGCGCGTAATAATTACATAGAGGCACAAGAGATCCCATGCCGACACAAGCAATGTCGAATCGATTTGACCCAAAACCCCGGGGGTTGAGGGGGTGTGGTTAGAAGACTTTCAAAAATAAATTCCCTCTATAAACACATGTGGAATTATTTCGAAATTATGAAACTTTACACTACACTAATGCGAGTCGAAGTTTCGCTTTTGCGAACTAAGCTAACTGAGCTGCTAATTATGGACGATAAATGCTTCGTCATGAGATCACCCAAATTTGTCTCAGTACAGTGCAAACATAAAGTCTCTCGGAAGGGTATTCCAAATGCCTACAAAACGTACGTCAATACCTTCACATTTCCCCCGTTCGGTGTATTATTGATTTTTTTTTATTCCGCTGAAATCACAATGACGTCTGACTGCCGCCACATAAAGGATCCACTGAAAAGGAACTTGGCAATAACGATGGCGACTACAATGCCATTAGATCTATCTCCCTCTCTCTGGTATGGACATCCGAAAGAAAAGTATACCGACTTTCATGTATTATTAACCTCATTTGCTGAATTATGGTAGTCCTTTCTCTTGGAATATACCTGCCGACACAAGCAGGTACTCCAGTACAGGGCGGGGGTTAAAAGAGGTCTCGTTCCACACCACCACCTCAAGGTGAAGTGGGTGGATTCATCAATTTTGGGCTGTGAAATCGGAAACAAAGCAAAGATTTTCCTTTTCCCCTGCTGTATGCTGTTTGGCTTAATTAATTCAAAATGACGAAAGCAAAATCAATAAGATGTTTTCATGCAGTCACTTTTTGTCGTCCTTTTGGCTTGGAGAGGTGATTGTGGGTATGTTTGCCATATATGATTGAAGAGGGCTACTTTGTCTTTGCACTGGATGGATTTGACATATGCGAATGTGGTGCAGTGTTGACTTGAGTTATTCAGTCACTGAGAGTAGGAGTAATGCATTTTCAATGCGAGTAGTCAAGGCGAATACGCTTTTAAGGCAAACTATTGGTACTTTTGGGTGTAATTACATTTCTTTGGTCTGTCAAAATCAATATGGTGACGTTTCTTTTATGGTTGAACGAAAATGAATAGGGAAACGGATCTTGGATCTAAAACGGTGAAATTCAGCATGGAAGTTGCTTTCTCGACCCTAGATTTTGTAAACCAGGTCTGCTTAAAGGGTTTTCTTTCAAAAAAAAAACAGCAAGAACAGCACTCTCCAGCAAGCACTATCTTCTAGCACAAAATCGAATTGGAAAAATGTATATCCTTCCAGAAGCCGTAGGCTCAAAACATATTTTATAGCTGAGTTCAAAAATCTTCAAGCATAATGCTAAACCAATTGACGTTGTGCCACAACTAAAAGAATACTCGCAGAAGATACCTGCGCAGATTGGTAAAGCGTAGTTACAACTCATTTCAATCGAAAGCACGACTTGAGTCATGGGGGAAGCTTTTCAAGCAAATATTATGAGGGAACAACTCCAATCTTAAGTTCTTTCTTTCGATTCATCGCGTACACTCAGAAACCCGTTTGTCCTCGATTAAAGAAAATCGAACCAGTTCTCCAGAGGGCAATCTAACTCAATTGCAGTAATTGTCGGCCTGTTACGGTAAACACAATAATTATAGCAAAATGGCGATGGCAAGATGCATGGATAAACAAAACGATTAAGTATGCGCGCACTCCAGACCAGTCATAATGGCTTTGTCCGGCTTAAACTACTTTGCACTGGCTGAAGGCTGGTTCATCTCACAAACGTAGAAGTCGTTATTCCAGTATGCGATGTTTTCCAACAGCTGGTGTTCCGACCGCCGCAATATAGTAATCCGAGGCAACCGCTGCTACTGCTGGCACAGTGGAAGATAAACTCATCAAGAAAATTTGGACTCTTGCCAAAAGGATGATGATTTCAAATGTAGTTTTTTTTTTCGTCGGCAAACACTAAAATTGCAACCACACAGTTGTTGGGGGTGGAAACAAATGTATTCCATTTGGAACAACTTCCTGAGAGCGCACATTACAAATGCATGACACGTTCCAATTGAGTCTCCCAGCATGTACAAGTGGGCGGAAGGGCCGTCTTCTTTTTTTGTTTTCTCCTCAGTACTGTATACTTCAACTGCCCACAGTTTGCATTCTGCCACAGTACATTCTTATTTTGGCATCTGACATAATCGAAGCGAAAAGGTGAAAGAACTTTTATGTTTGCTTGGAATTCTGGTGGTGGATTTAATAATAATTTAATTTGTTGCCATGTGATTGGCTGGCATTGCATATAAATCGTGGGAAGTGCATTTAGTTTGGAAAAAGAATCGCAACTTACTCTATAGTGGGCGCAGTCTGCTTCCGGTGGAAATATGGGTCGAAATTTATTTTTTATTTGCGCAATAACTCAGCTGAGACTGAGTCAACCATCCTATTGTTGTGATAAAATTTTACTTGCAACTAGGCGTTGTATAAACCAAGTGAGACGTGACATGTCTTACAGTGAAAATCACAAAGTTGTCAAGTGGTTGTTATCTATTTGTGAGCTAGGTAATTGTGCAGGCAGCTGTAAATTGCCCTTTGTTTTTTTTTTTTGAAGCAATACTTGGTAACCTCGCTCGCTTGGCTCGCCGTCGCAAATGCATGAGCACATACTATCTGCCGACGGAGATGATTGTTAATGCACAGGGTGGCACACTTAATAAAGGAATTTGAATATGAAAATCATTTTATCTGATTGGCGAATTTTAACGACAACAAATGAGTAGTGGCGGCTTATTCTCGTTTTTCTTTACTAACATTTTCGTCTGTCAAATATTTTTGCAATTTATTGCTGAGCATTTGTTCATTTGCATTTTAATTGGCATTTACATTGGCAAAGCTGTCACTAAAAAGTGGAGATGTTGGCCTAGATCGATCACATGAGCCGTTTTTTCAGAAGACGGCTATGAAGGGGTAGCCGGGCTAGCACATTCAAAAATCTAGTTTTCTTTAGTCGACTAGAATGAAAAAACTTAATTGTTCGGGAACGTCTCGTCAGCCACATATCCGAACTGTCAACTTAGTACTCAGTCACGAATTTCCCGACTAGATTCGTCGGCTTTCTCTTCATAAACGTCAACTGAAACAGCTGTTTATATAACCGATCAGACAGCTGTCAAACATATTATGTCGTTTTCCATTGGGACAAAAAAAACAATGTTTTTTTTTAATTTAATTTGTTGCCAAAAACAATGTTTTTTTTGATCTAAATCACTTTTCGCGTTCCATTGGGAAAAAAAATCAATCTTTTTTTTTTGATTCGGATCACTTTTCGCAAATCTCGATATTTTTTCAGATTTACACATACTACCACAAATACAGCACAGCTGTTTTACGTCATTTAAAGAAGTCTGCTTTAAAACAAATGTGCAAAGTTCCGTGAAAACCAAAATAAAGATATATATAAACAGCCATGTGGAAACTACGAATCACCGAAACTACTCCATTGTGTCTACAACAGAGGAAACATTTTTCCAGCCGATTTCCATGGTTGATTTTACCAAAAGCAAATGCAATTTGAACAGCTGATATTGTTGTCAAATAACGCACTAATCCATTCACAAAAGCAGATCAATTTCGCTGCAGTTCCATGAGCCGCATAAAATCTGAGATCTGAAAAAGGTTTTTGGTGGTCCCAATGGAAAACGACATTAGATACTTGAACATCCCGAATTTCGTGACTGACTGCCAAATTGACAGTTCGTACATGTGTCTGACGTAGAAAAAGTATCATTACCGAAGAATCTAGTTTAAGATTCATGGAAAATAAAGTCCACACCACCAATCCAGTCGACTTAAGTTATAATTAGATTTTTAAATGTGCTATGGTCCCTTTGCTATAATTTGACGTAAACGAGAAAGTTTAGTGCGCCACAGTTGTGTACATTTTTATTTCTGTCACCTCCACTGATTAATATTTCTGGGATTTGAATTTGGAATTGTATTTAGTCAAAAAGCCATGACAATGTTGGGATAGTCTTGTTGAAACTTCGCATTATGAATGCACAACAACCTCGACGTTGTGTAGCATTAAAAACTTTTCCGAAAAACAAACGCAAATTCAAACCACAACCAAACTCGCTCTCTGTCTATATACCGAGACCCAACCCCAACCAGCTTTCATGCTAAATACCTCTTCCGAAAGTCAATAAAACTTTTTCTATTTCCTCCCAAAAGTATCACGATAACTAAGCAATAAAGTTCTTATCTTACTCTCGGAACAACTTATACGCATACCTTAATGTTGCTTCCACTTGTCCCCGCACTTCTGTTGTGTAAATTACTGTTTCGCCGAATTTGTGTTCCTAATTGACCTTAAAGTCTTTCCGGTGGGTTATTTTTTGTATTTATGTTCACCCCACCCAATCCCAGCTGCTCAGTTTTGCGCAGGAGAACAAAATGCTTCCCTTCCACGCAGAGAGCGTTTTTTACGACGCAAAAGCTGTCAACAGAGTGAGGTATTGTTTTTTCTAATTTAGCCGGGAAGAAGGTGAATGCGGCTAACTCATCAGTACAATGTAAGTCCGCGAATGTGTTAATTTCCCAACTTTGTGGTTTGAGCCTTCACTAAAGCGACTTGCTGTTCTCTGCCTGATTATTTGTTTTGCTGTTGTTTGTGCCACTAAAACTAAAACTAAAAACTACACAATAACAAGGAACGTTCATTTTGCACCAATTCGTCATCACTTACACTGTCATCTGTACACGAGCGAGCTTCTGTCGCCTGCCAAGGACGAAGTACTCGTCACATGACAACATTTGAACTCATACAAAGGGTATGTTTTTATTTTTGTGCTGACTCTGTGGATGTATTCTGTACCTCGTGTAAATATACGGCGCCTAAGTTTAAGTGTTGTTTTCCTTTCGTATAGTTTTGAAATTCATTTTTATTTCCATTTTACTCTATCCATCCTCTCTGTCACTAACACACATACACTATAAGTATAACCTCTTGCTGGTAAATTCCCTTGCTTTATTTATAACTATTACTAACAAAAAGAACGGTATGACTAAACAAAAAATGAACAATTATTAGTGAACAAAACTTAGCTTTAGATAACGATTTAATTTTTTTGTTGAATTTTTTTTGGAAAGAACCTTTGCTTGCATGTTTATAGTATTTATTTCAGAGACCGGGAAAAAACTGGTAAGACACTGAACACTAAGATGCCATCAGCACCAGCACATACTGCCGAGGAGGCACGTTTACTTGGGTAAGAGAGAGGTTTCGTTTTCTTTTTCCTATGATTTTATCGTTTTTGTAAATGAATGCTTATTTAGTGTTTAGACAGACAGTTTTGATTTTAGTTTTTCTTAAAAGCGATGGTATACATTTTTCTTTATTTTTGCGGCGAAAATGTACAAACGAAAGAGATTCTGCACACAAATCTCAACCTCAAGGCACTTGGAAAGTTCTTCGCAACGTGGAAAGAGTGTAAGCAGTGCGAAGAACTTTTTCACCCTTGGCAGCACAGCGCGGAAAGTTTTGTGTGTTGCGGCGGTCGTGAAGTGCCTCAGGAGAGCATTGGATGCCCTGTTCTTTTATTATTACTTTCAATTTTATTTCTCCACCGAGAGTTACCACAGTAGCGGTGCACACTTGATTCTTGTGCATGGAACTTTTTTCTTTAAGTACCTAATTTAATATTGAATATACTTTTGCAAACATCAACAAAACTCTGTAATGGAATTATACATGTATACAGGCCGTTGATGATGGTACTTGCGTACATCAGATGGTTCAGAAGACGAAATGATATATAGGATTGTGTGTATTTCACTGGAGTAAACTTGTGTGTTTCTGTTTTCTATATTTGTGTTTATCCGTCCTTCCCCGTTTGGCAGGGCTTTTCATTTTTATATTAATTGGGAATTACATGTTTTTATAGCACAATGCCAGTTGATCCCATGGACGATATCGAATTGCGTTCGGTTCAGTTACAATTCCATCGACGTGATTCCATCGTTGACCATTGCGAGATCAAACGTGTGCCAACAGATAAGGGCGAAATCCAAGTGGCAATACAAGGTGACCCTAAGAAGTCGGCTATTTTGACGTATCATGATTTGGGATTGAACTGTAAGTGAGGTGCGGGCGGAGCGATTGCAATTGTCTAACTGTGTGTGTTTTTTTTTTGTTTTTTAGATGCAACGAGTTTCTCTGGATTTTTCAATTATCCTGAGATGCGAGAGATATTGAACAACTTCTGTGTGTACCATGTAACAGCACCGGGACAGGAAGATGGTGCACCCACTCTGCCAGAAGAGTAAGTCAACTATGACAACAAAATCAATAGGTTGTGTTTTGGGTGCGGTCATTCATTCGGAAGACGTAGTTTGTTTGTGCGTGATATACCGAGAATGGATGGCATGGTTTTGCTTCTATATTATGCGTCTGCGACTAACATTGCGATGGAAACTAGTACATATACTGATGAATATAACTGGTGTGAAAAACGATTTATCTCAACTACATATGTTATTTGCAGTTTGAGTTAGAACGAACGCCGACCGGGTCTAAACTTTACAATGCTTAAGGTTACTTATTCCCTTGACCGTGAAGATTATCTATATCATCATCTGACGCCTTTCCATTCAGTGACCGCTCCAAGCATCCATTGCATAATTACATAATCTTAACTCTCAAACTTTCCCCACTAGTTATGTCTACCCAACAATGGACGAGTTAGCTGCGCAAATTCTCTTCGTGATGTCACACTTCAACTTGAAGATCATCATTGGCTTCGGTGTTGGCGCTGGAGCCAACATCTTGGCTCGCTTTGCTTTGCAAAATCCGCAAAAAGTTGCGGGTCTTTGTCTAATCAATTGCGTGTCCACCACCTCTGGCTGGATTGAGTGGGGCTATCAAAGTTTCAATGCTCGTTTCTTGCGCACGAAAGGCATGACTCAAGGCGTTGTTGACTACTTGATGTGGCATCATTTCGGCCGCAATCCCGAAGAACGCAATCACGATCTTGTACAGATGTACAAGCATCACTTTGAGAATGCCGTCAATCCGACCAACTTGGCGATGCTCATTAACGCGTACATTCATCGAAATGACTTGAACATCACCCGATCACCACCACCAACTCCAGGGCAGCAGCAAAACATCACCACCCTCAAAATGACAGTGATGAATATAACAGGAGCTTTGTCGCCCCATGTTGAGGACACCATTACCCTGAATGCTCGTTTGGACCCTGCTAACTCGACTTGGATGAAGGTAAGCTAACAGTGGAATCACCTGACTTGGATAACAATGTTTTCTGTTTGGTTATAGATCTCCGATTGTGCAATGGTTCTCGAAGAGCAACCTGCAAAGGTCTCTGAAGCTTTCCGGCTTTTCCTCCAGGGCGAGGGATACGGTAAGTGTTAGAACAGAAAAACATAGATTCAACTACAAAAAAAAAACCAACAACAACTTCTACAAACATCACGATAATCAAAGCATCAGAGAAAAACAAAACAAAAATTAGCTCTAGTCTTGCAAAACATTAATCATAAATCAGAATCAAAATCAAAATCTAAATCATAGAGAACAACTGTAGAGAGAAAGAACACACACCAAGCTCAGATATATACAAAATCATATTCTCTTTCTTCCGTTCGTGTTTGACTTCACGCATTTTTGTTTTTAAGTTCTCGTCATTGTGTGTGATTCCGACTCTAATAGCATTAATCTCTCACTCTCTCTCTCTCTATCTTTCTATCTCATTCAAAATTTAATTGTACAACAAACAAAAAAGCAAAGTTGCAATAAGTTCTGTTTCGTAGCTATTTTTTTTTAGAATTAAACGTGTTTGTTTTT
Organism: Cheilosia vulpina; assembly: GCA_916610125.1. Lineage (NCBI taxonomy): Eukaryota > Metazoa > Arthropoda > Insecta > Diptera > Syrphidae > Cheilosia > Cheilosia vulpina. The sequence goes on from OU744279.1 coordinate 49,116,271, forward strand.
AGCTAAATTTGTTTTACACTAAACACTTTAAGATAAAAGAAATAGTTTTTGTACATAAAACTGGTGATTTTGCAATCATAATTTATTGGAAATTGAAATTAAACACATCGAATTTAAAAAGTTTGATAGCTAAAAATCACTTACACAACTCACAGAGAGTAAATAAAATAGATTTTCTTTGCTTCATACTATAATGCTTCTGCTGTAAAGTTAAATTACGAACATAATGGGGCATATCAAAGAAGAATATTGAAGGAAACATAGAATCAAAGTGCACAAAGTAGGTCCTCCGACGTTTTAAAGGCGGCAACACAAAGTAGTTGGCCAATGCATTTTTGCTGCTTTATATACAAGGTAGCTAAATTTCTCGCGAGTATCTTAAAGTCCTATTCCAGACCTATTCTTCGTATGACCTAAAGTTAAAGCAGAACCTATGTAGACAAAGCACTATGGTGACGTTCTGTCGATCTTGAATGTAAATTCGTATTGACAGGATTATGTAATAACCCTTAACAATTCTTTTATCTTTTAAATTGAATGTTGAAAAAAAGCGCGTTGACCTATCTAAAACCTAGTATTCTATCAAAAAAAGGTATCCGTAATGTTCTTACCAACCTTTATGAAGCTGCTATACTAGTTTTAGGACAACCCTGATAGCACTGAAAAGAGTAGCTTCGATTTGGAATTGGTACGTCTTTTCCAAGATTTCATTTGAATTATTTTAAGTCATTAAATGGGCTTGAGTTTTTGTCAAAAATACACTTCAATTGAGCAATCCCTTTTATTGGGTCGAACAGTGACGATATACAATTTCAATGTAGCCGCACATTGCCTTTATCTTACACTTCTCGCTCCTATTTTCTGTTACTGGCAGTTGATTTGGTATCGTAAACTGTCGTTTACAATTTCGCAGAACGTTTTGTCATCGCATCAACTCTGCACTTTAATTGAGGCCAACATTTAGTGCATAACCAAAAATCTGAAGTTCAAAAATCACAAACTTTGATATGCTTCATTCACAAAAGCACTGCCGTTTAATACAGCCGCTTAATAGTTTCTTTTTTATAAAATCTATATTTTTTTTTATTATTTACTTTAATCTTATTCGATTCTACAAACAAATAACAACACAACAACGACTTATTCAGCAGATAATAGACCGTAGACTCGTTCGAGAGGATTATCATTCTCAAACACATTTCGAGTTTCTTTAGACTTAGACCTTTTTCAAAATTTTGGACACTCTTTGTCCTCCCAACTTATCCCCTATTGTTTCCCCTTTTATAGAGAGGTGAAGAAAGCTTTTTGTTTTTGATCGTATAGTCAACAGACTCGGTGCTTAACCGTTTCTATATTTCTGTTATTTGTTTCATTATATTTATTATAGCATTGCAGGTTTTCTACTTTCTGTGAATGGATGAGTTTATAAAAGTTCGGCTTTAATTTTATTATATTAACAAAAAAAAAAATAAAAACAAGAAAGTATATATTTAAACAGTATTTTCCATAGGATATTATTAATTGGAGAAAGATCTACAAACAAAAATAATGATCTAGGGAGCTTTGTATGAATGAATGCATTTTGTAGAACATTTTATTACAAAAAAGAAGAAAGAAACTACCACAAAAATATAAAACAAGGTTATATATTGTTAATGTAATTCGTTTGCATTCATTTAAATTAATAAACCGACAAAAAGTATATATTATTAAATAAATTTAATATCAATTTGTGAACAGCTTACGAAATATATTTATATATGTATAAAAGTATAGACAAAAACAAAAAAAAAAACTTTATAAGCATTTAATATAACAAGAAAGTAGCTATACAAATATGTTGTTTATAAAAAAAAAATCACTTTAAAATTATGATGAACGAATAAATTTTTAAATTTGCTTGCAAAACTAAAATAAAGTGAAATCAAACCAAATTGGATTTTTTTCAATATTTAGTTTTAAAAATTATTCAGTTTGCCATTTATGTTAATAGTTCATTATATCGATAGTCTGTTTGTAGAAACTGAGTGCTTTATTGTATTGCGTTGTAGAAAATGTAATAGAGAATTCTTTTGTTCATTTTGAGGGCCTAGAGTGTTTTTGAAAACCCACTAGGTTTGCATTTGCTCTACGTATTGAACAAACAGTCCAATAGAATCTGCCGCATATCCGTCTCGTAGAATCTTTATTTGGAAACTAATTTCACAGACAAACCGCGGTACTAATAACCGTTTTTAGTGTCCATGCTAAATTTTTCGAACTCACGATGGCGAAATTTTCCATACAAAATTGCATATTCAAAATGAAATGATTGAAATGAATGATCTGTCGACACGACGGGTCATTATTTTCGACAAAATAATGCGCTCTATCTGAAGTTATGAAAACCATCCATCTTACAACAAAGCGAAACAGCTCGAATTAGAAGTTAACAATTACCTATAGTTCTTCTCTTTCCGGGACATTTTCGTTCAGTTTCATATCTTGCTAACTTTATCCCTCTTTTTTTTTAAAAATCTAGAACCTATTTCATAATAAAATTTTTTTTTCCAGAGCTTAGATCGTTTTTTTAGTTTTATTCATTTTATATTCATGTTTATTCCATTTATATAGAGGGTTAGGTTTTAAGTTAGGTTTTTACACAAGACTGTCGATATTATGTAAATGACTCCATCCATAAGTTTTAGGTATAGATTTATAAAACTAGCTGCAACTCCGAGCTTAACACAATAACATTTTCTTTTGAGAACTTCGCCTCGAAATTAAAAAAAATCGATACCGGATTACTTGTATCAGAATAGACTTAAGTTAAAGATATTGTCAAACAATCGCACTCAGTCCCATAAGACGCATTGAGTGTCCGGTTTCTAACTTAAGTCATCTTCGGTTCAGAAAATGTGTTCATAACGGAATTAGACGCTGCAAGTAAATAGTTCAGTACTAACTAGTTTGTGCATCAAATAAAGACGTCAGCTAGAAAATAGCCCATTTATTCGGACAAGCTGCAATAATTTCGTAGCTACTTCAATATACTTACGTGTATTCGAAATCAGACCTGATTCACCCTGTGTGAAACTTTTCGATAATAAGAAAAGCGTCTGTTGCTTAAGACCTCCATTTAATTTAAGTTCGAATAATTTTGCCCTGTTAAACCGAAATAACGTACCCAAAACTTATGGACAAGCACTAAGATCAGAGCGCCTTTAGGTTAATTTGTATTCGCATGTGTAGAAGGCAATAAAATTGGTGCGCAATTTTCTATTCCTTTTAATTTGTTGTTCGAATTATAAGCATTTTTCGCAGAAGGATTTCTTTTTCGTTGTGTTGCGTTTTACAAATCTTCACTCATTTGCACAGTTGTGTTTGTATGCTGGGTAAACTAATAAAAAAAAAACTTAAAGATTGGCAAACTCATTTCACCTAAAAAATTCGAAGAATACACACAACACTACGAGACGACAGCACTACATGCATTACAACACTGAAAGTAAAACGTACGAATTATTATCAAAAAAAAAAGAGAAGAAAAAAAAATAATTTGGATATTTATTTATTTTTTTCTTTTTCTCTCTTATTAAACCCACAACCACACCATATACTTACCATCCATTCTTCCGCCCAAAACCAATAAACAAAACAATACACCCTCCCTTTGATTTGATCGACTTTCTACCTCATAACCCCATTTGCGCCAATCTATACCATCCCCATCGCGTATTTCGAAAAAAAAACTGTATCTCTCGGCAACATCGTTGGATTAACTACAAACAAATATAATAATTTTATTTATTGCCAATCGCACGTCTTCTGGTACGTACTATAACTACCTTACACACATTTTTTTGTTCATTGTGTTTGCTCTTATTTCCGTTACTGTGTTGTTTTCCCTGTTCACCTTCGATCACAGCTGAAAAGTCACAGTAATTTCTCACTAACAGATGGCGCCGCTGATGTTTAATTAAATAAATATAATGAATCCCCACCACCATCTTATGTCACCACTTATCCAGTTCAGCTCAGAATATTAAAATAAAAATGTTCAAATAAAACTCAAAACTCAAAAAAGAAAATATATGTTTTTTTCTTTTTTCGAAATTTAGCATTGAATTGATTATTTTTTTTTATTATATAGATCGTAGAATGCATTGTAGAATGGTTCATTATGTGCACAAATTTTCATTTGCTATGATGCAGTAATATTTTATTTGGTACCTTAAAAATAAATATGCGTCCACACAGCAACGTATTTTTTAAGATTTTTTTTGGGAACTATACAAAAAACAACTTTGTTTGAATACTGCTCGAAAAGATATAGCATCTTAATGGTCCGAGGCCTATCTATTATTGATTTCAGGTTCCAAATTACATTTTCAATATCATTATTTAAGAAAGTATTGCTTCAGGATGATGGACGGACAATGGCCTCTGTGACGCCAGCTTTATTTTTGAAACTTGATAAAACGAGGTTTGATTTGCAGTGTTGACAGATTTTCGTTAAACAATTTTCTGCTGAGGTTAACAAATATCCCTTTTTGATACGTTAAAAGGCTTTTCAGCATGTTTTTCGTTTTGAATTATTTTTTGGCTTAGTCAAGTCTGTGAGTCAGTAATTTATTTCCGTACACAATTTGCTTGAGTTTAAAGCCTTTGCTCAAGGAATTATGAGCTACATAAACTGTCGAAATTTCAACTGAATTTAGTGCGACGCTTTTAACATTTCGAGTAGAGAAAATTGGGAAACAGAAATAAAATAGAATACATTTTGAAGGTCTTAAAATATCTTTTCATTTAACATTCCCTCTAGTTAGCCAGTAACTGAAAATCGAGTTATTATTCAGAAATATATATCATTTGTAAAGTACCAAACTAACGAAGATATTATCCGTCCCTATTTATGCTTTTCTGATGTTAGTAGCTGATGTTTTTCCCTTTCATGCTTTTAGTTTCACGTATATTTGTTTTTTTTTTTTTTAAATTCACAATTTATTATTTTTTGTTTTGTTATTATTTGCCTAGCTGTTGGTGCACTTCAATCGAGACGATCGTATGGAACAATTAGCTTTGAAAATTCCAAAAGTTTAGTGTCGTCACATCCACAATCGCAACCCCATTCAACTCCGGACGCGTAAAACCAAACTATAATATTTGATTATAACATAATTTTGTTTTAATTTCTTATACACACATTTGTATAGATTTGTATGTTAAAATATTTAAAATAACTAAAATATTTTATATTTTATATTGTTATCTGTTTTATATTTAATTTTTATTTCTGTTTTAAGTCTTAGCAGATTATTTCTTTTACAGAGTGAGTGAGTTAAAGGCAATTTATTGGTGGGATGCTTTTAGAAACTATGAAGCATAATATGTGAAATTAATGAAATAATAATAAAAATTGATATAGTTTAATTCTTTAAAAATATGAACAACTATTTCTTCCCATGAATCGTTGTAACTTTCGGAGTCCATTGGACTTGCAATTTGTATTTTGTTTGCAAAAGTAATTTGTACTTGAACAACCCGAGATAGATACAACAAAAAAAACTCCAATTTGTCATCAGAGAAGTGAATGACGCGACTGATTGTCTTTTAGTTTTAAAATTATTGTTTTCTGTATTTCTTTTGCTTGAATCAGACATGCACGATAAAATTTGATCGTAAAATTTTAAAAGTCGAGCAGACATTTTTTATCGTGTACCACCTAATTAACACATTGTAATTGTTAATGCATATTGCACGATAAATACAAGTATATTTGTTTATTATTTTTAGTGCTATTATGTTAAGTCGACATCATATTTTGTAAATTTTGTAACAGATTTGTTGCTAAATATTTTATTTCTATTTTTTTTCCGCACATGTAGTACTAGAGGAAAACAAATATTTTTTTCAGTATTCTATTTAAATATGTTGCGGTTCGAGACGGGCAACGATTGTAGAACTTGTAATCGACTATGTGTAAAATAATAATCGAGACATTTATTCTGAGCCTATTCATTTCAATATAATAATCATGAACAAATAAAATAAAAACCATATATGAAGTAAATACGATTTTTTAGACTATTTAAATATGATCGTTACCATCGCTGTGTTACAGTCGGTGATCACTTACATTGTTACGTCATATTGCTTGCACAAATTCCTTCCACCAGATCGGGATATCCTCATATTAAATCCTATAATTTAAGGCTGACATAAAAACACAAGTAAAGTGACAGGTTCTCTCCGATAGAGCTTTCTATTTTTCGACGTATAGCCGAAAGAGATGCGATACTAAATGGTTATCGATGAGCATGAAATGTTCCCAAAATAATCTGTGTAAAGCTCAATAAACACTGATAACGCCATCTACGAACAGGTCGGAGTTTCTTTGGTTTACGCAGAAATCTATAAAGGAGAAGAAAGAAATGCGCTCTTGTAATATCATTCATCCATCATCCATCATCCATTGTTGTTCTTCATCTGAATTCGCCATTATTATTGCTATTAACTGCGAAAATAGACGGCATATGACTTTCCATGAAAATGTATACCTACCTACAGTAGTGGACACCAAAATTGCACATTTTCTTCTTCATTGAAGTCCATTCAATTCGAATAACAAAAATATTGCTGTTTTTTTTTTAAGATTCAAAAGTCACATTTTATATCACACTAGAATGTCCGTTATCTTAAGATAAGAGATCGAGTTTGTATGAATTTGAACAACCGAAATAGAAAATGTGTTAAGTGTCCACCACGGTATGTGATGAGTTCTCTGATCTGATTTGTGATTTTTGCCAATTCATATGCATTTTTTAATCGCGTAAAGCACCCCTTATCCGGAAGATGTATCAAAAACACACAAACTATACTAAACACCACACAACATCGATCTGATATTATTTTTCGAGATATATTCATTTTGTTTTCTATCAAACTCAAAACACCAACATCCACTCCAAAACCAAATGCCTCTCCCCACCAAACCCCTCTCAACAAAACAAAACCATCAAGATGGTTAAAAAATATTTAACAAAAACAAAACTATCCCCCTCCTATTGTGCGTGCTTTGACAACTACTAATACAGTTACGCCACTGTCTTCACCGACAACGCCATCTGGGGCGAGTAAAAAAACAGCATCGCTCTTCTTTGGTAACTTCCACAAACAGCAACAGCAACACCAACAACCAAATGATGCCGACTTAGAGAACGGAAATGCCAGTGACAGTGGCAACCCTGACGAATCGGACATGGATACCAACGTGGACATGGACAATGCTACTGTCTACACAGGCATCAATCTAAACTCAACGAAGATCCGCATCACGGAAAACCCACTACCGGAACCGGTTTCATGTTAGATTCTGTTCATATAGTACCATCTTACACATTTGTCATGCCCTTAGAGTGTTTCCTAAAAAAATAGCCCACAGAAAAACACAAATAAAAAAATTGGACAAACAAATAATCAAAATTCATTGTAAAAAAAAATTGTGTGGACAAAAAATGTTAACATAGTTAGCTTTAAAGAATTCAAAAAAAAAAATGATCTGATCACAACTGAACAACTGTCATTTGATGAAAACAGAAATTGATCTACATTTCTGCCGCTGACTGTTCGCCCTATTGTATGCAATATACTCTAGTGGCGTAGTTCAATATCACAATTGTTTTAACAGTTTTAGATATACATAACTTAGAGATGACATAGAACATCTGCTTTTGAGCTTTAAGTGAACAGCTATAAGCTGGATGTAAATTAAAATAGAAACTTACAAATAGTTCAAAGAAATTATTGTTGAATAACAAAACAGAAACAATTCGTATAAATATATATATTTATAGATTGTAGTTTGCAAAGTAGATACGACAAATTAGCCACAACAAAGGAAAATACATTTTTAGCTAATGGAGACCTACAACTCGCCATTAAATAAAATTTGCAATTCTATTTTGTCCTCTTCTTTTTAAATGATCAATTGAATATTTTTACAGAACAACATATGTCTCTGTTTCATCCTAAATTGCAAACAGGGAATTGATTTAGAAATATATTTTTAGCATTTGCGAAGAGTTTTTTTTTTTTTTTTAATTTTACAGCATAAAATAACATTTTATTTCACTTTGTGCCTATTATGAAAAAAAACAACAGAAAACAAAATATTTATATATTCCTACCTACACATCGTAACCCAATGCTAAGCAAATTAGTTTGAATTGTAAATTCTTTGCAACGGACTAAAGGAGACATATAAACATAGATGGAAGTAATACAAAAAAAAAACACTTTAACCATATCAAAGGACTAACCAAAGTTTTGTATTAATAGAACACCCACAAATATTAAATTCTATTATTAACAACGAAATATACACTGAACTAAAACATAACAAAGTGTAGTTGAGTTTATTATTCAAATAAATTTATTGCAACATAATTTGTATAATGATTTTAGGAGTAAAAACTAATTGTTTTAGGTAAAAACTAAAAACTCTAAAAATAAATGAGAATAAAACAAAATGTTTTTAAATTTTACACACTTAATATTACAAATTAAAATAATAAGGCAAGGGTAGTTATAAAATAATCGCTTTGCTAAAAGCAACCCCGTTGGGAAAAAAACAAACACACACACATCAAATGATCAAAAAAAAGACGCTAAATTTATGACTTGAGTAAATAAAATGAAATAAAATAACTCTGAAGGATTTCGCTTTTTGTAAAATAATATAACGTGTTACAAACAAAGGAAACAAATAATTACTGTACTTTATTTCTGAATAAAAGTGATTTATGCAAGCTGAGGATGAGGATTTCTTTTTTACTGCGGGCAAGAGAGATTCCGACTGCTGACCGCGAAGTGGCAAGTAGAGCGTAGTTGTTCTGATTGCGTGCTTAAAATCCTACTATACTTTGCTTTGCTGAGCACGAAGCTCAAAAAACAGACCTAATATTTCCGTATTTAGCAAGAACTACTGCGTCAAAACCGAACAACTCAATCCATCACAATAGTGTCAAATGGTCCCGCTGTCAGAAATTTTATTGAATTATAACACATATTTCGGATAATTTTGTAAGAATTACAATTTATTTCCTCGAATTATAGGCATGTTTACAAAAAATCAATTTTTTTACTTTCTTTTACAAATAATTATTTCTATTCTCATGTAATATAGCATTTTCCTTATCTAATGCAGTAGCACACCCGCCTGTTGCAGCGCCCTTCCTTGTACCGCATGAGCAAACAATAATTCGCACAAGCCGAACGACTAACGTCACAGGCGCTCAACAAATCGATAGTAGGACGTAGTGCCGTCATTAGCGCTCGTTGATTTGGATAATCCAAATCAGTTGACCTGTCCGATATAGACATTGATGCTGCCAGAGAAATATGTAACACGATTGTGAAAAGAAAAACGAGCGTAAAAGTAACACGTATTTTAGTTAACATTTTTTTCTTTATTTTACAAAACTGAAAAGTTGCCGATCGATTGCCACTGTTTTTATACCAATTTTAGAGCGTGACAAGTAAAAAGTGAAACACATATCAACTGGAATAGAAGCATAGAGAAGTATGCATTTCTTGCTGGACAACTGTAAATCATAGTGCAAATATTTAAACAATTTAATTAATTTTCGTTGAACAGTTGTAATCTTCAAGTACATTCTGTCATGTCGAGGTAAGTATACCTAAGTGCGGAAGCGTAATGCACATATAATGGGGCTCAGAATTAAAAACATTCACAACAATTCGTAATACTGAGTTTTGTAGGTTAGGAAATTATCTGAAATGATTTTCATTCATTATATTGTAAGGTGAACTATCTTAAAAAGTACTGAGCTAATTCAATTTCTATATAAATATATAAATAGCCATACATAAAAATTGCTGAAGCTCGCTAAAGCTAGGATACAAATATCTGTCATAAAAGTGGGACCATTTATGTTTGACCGGACGTTTGTTTAAGCCTGGTTAATAAAAAGACCGGAAAAAAATAAATTTCAAAGTGGAACAGAAAGCAACCGTTTGCTCGCTTTTTCACAACAACAATCTTGATACTATTTGACATATCACGTCACAAACGATTCAGTAATGCCATTGCTTCACATTTCTTGTTAGTAGGTACATAATAAGAAAGATGGGTAAATAAATTTCGATATATTTGACATTTTAATAAACAAATTTACATGCATTCGTTTTGGGTTAAAAATGATATAAATTTTGACACATTTAGGGGATAGAAACATTGTGGGTGGAGAACAATTCCGTAAGTCGGATCACATTTGGAAATTGAAAATTTTGGCCTAGCACTTATTTGTAGGTACTCCTATATGTTGTACCAAGCTCCGTATTAATAAGTTTACACAAGTTGACTTGTTCCACTGAAATATTTAAAATACAAGTAGACAAAGTTTGAAGCGATTATTCTTCTTTCTATCCTTCTACAATGTAATTTAAGACTGATTTAAATATAGGGTATTCGATTCCATTCACTTAAATCACAATAAGCCGATATAAATCGCACGGAATTACGCTAAAGACCAAAACCCATTGAACAGTTTTGCCGAGCTTTTTAACTTTCAGAGATGGATAAAGTATAAACCAGGCTTATGAAAGGCATCCCGAGTGATAAATTAGGTCTACTTTCTTCATTTGTTGGCTCAAAATGGAAATAACTATGGAAATTTAATCACAAAATATTCAGTCTGGAATTATTTGCCAAAAAAATGTTCGATAGAACAGGCAACTTTGGAAGTGTTCCTTTTGTTAAATACGTGAACTTTGACGTTTTTGTCAGTGAAAATAGATGCCACATTGAAGTATGTAATAGAATATTTCGCGAAACCCATCTTATTAGAGATGGGACTATATTTTGGGTTTAAATGTCAAAAAAAACTTGAAGGATAACAAAGCCGACTCTATTTGATCAGAGTTGTATTTTGCTTAAACATTGTTAAACAGCACACAATCATCGGTGCATTATTTGTCCAACTTTAATTTGTATATATATTTAAAACGCCAACATTTCGTTTCTCCATTGTTTTTCTGTGTTTTAGACATTTTTTTTTAACTATTCGGCAATTTTTTCACAAAACTTTGCTCGGCTCATAAAAAGTCCGTTTTCTTTTCCCAAAAGTTTTTTTTAGCTGTAGGTAACATCGTTTTATCTTCTACTTATTCGACACTGACGCCGACCGTCGTCGTCGGGTTATCATCAAAAGTGACAGAATTTGAGTTTGGCGAGTGATACATATCTTTACTGTCAAAAGCTCGGAGAATTGCGCCGGTGAATTTGTCAATCATGAAAAGCTGACAGATTGGAGTCCACAATTACAAGATCTAGGATGAACTAATATGAGAAATACTAGCAACTCTATAATCTTGGAATTACATGGACTTAAGGTTATGTCAAATATGTACGAAAACCCGTTCAATTTCCTGCAAATTCTTCTTTCGAAATCAATAAATTGTCAACTTCAAGCATCTACCCAAAATTATATTTTATTTAGAATTTTGATGATTTACATAAAATGCCTCTGAAGTTTCCTTTATGAACGGCAATTGCACACTCCCCCTCGGCAGTATCCTCCCTTAAATCGCTTACTATTTCGCAATAAACAGTGAGCCGCACAAGCCGCATGATTTAAGCCAAGCTTGTTTAAGAAATTACAGGAAGCACGTGGTTCGGGAATAAGTTGATCTTCTTCGTTATTGAATTCAAGATCAGCTGACTCTCCTTCCATCGATCTATCTGGTATGGAAAACGCCGAAGAAATGTTGCAGGCTACTAGTGAAACCACAACAAAAGCGATAGCAACACGCATTATGGCAAGTATTTTATACAGAATGAAATGAAGTCCATCGAGTCCGATTTTATATAAGAACTAAAAGAACAACATTGGCGCGACAGCAAACAGAGATATGAAGGTATGAATCACTTGCTTTGGACTGTTTTATGTAATTTGGCTTGGAGTGTCAAGTGTTTGCATAAGTGAAAACGTTCAAATAAATTTTATCAATATTTGAACTGTCTTTTTTAGTTTTGCTGAAATTGTCCAGTTATTTGCTGGCATTATTTTAATGGTTTGACTTTATTTGCGTTTTATTTTTAAGTTTGAACAATGCAGCCATTTTTGGAAAAAGAAAGTTATTTAAAAGAGGTTTTAAGAAAATGGGAACATTCAAAAATCTAGTTATCTTAAGTCGACTAGATTGGTCTGGACTAGATGTAACCAAAATCGTAAAAACTAGACTGATCGGAGACGTCACTTTTTCTACGTCAGCCACATACATATATGCAAACTGTCAACTGTCGAGTCCTCCCTCCATAAGCGTCAACTGAAACAGCTGCTCAATGACCGATTTCAGACCATTAAAAACCGAGATACATCTAGTCAGACAGCAGCTGTCAGACTTACTAAACTATATACTTGAACGTATTACGGTTTGAAGTAAACCATTTTGTTTTTTTTAAATATACATGTATAGTCGCAAAATAATTTTTAATCGCATTCAAAGGTAGAACCTACGACATTTATACATATTATTGCCAATTTGTGTATTGTAAGCAACGCTTAATCATTGGCACAATAAATTAATGCAAATATTGGAACTAATGAAGAAGTTTGCGCATTACTAGTGCATTCCCGCAATAACTAAATAAAATTACGTGTAACAACAGGAAATGATTGATTAGGTATTATTTGCTAAGTAATTATAGTACAATAGCTCAAGCAGTTTGGCCCTTTATGGTTTGCACGAGTGAAAGAATATACATATTAGAAAGAAAAGAGCAGCCGTACTGCAACTGCTGCGTACAGAATTTTGGATTGTAAAAAAGACAGACTGCGCCAGGAGTAATGCATTCCACATACGTGTGGAATACATAGCTATTTGTAAATCATCCTGCACGACTAGGACACAACTTTCTCTTAAGCAAACCGTCCTATTTCCACGCAATAACTGAAGCTGAGCGAAATGTTTATGAATGAGTTACCCAACACTCTGTTGTCTGATAGATGCATTTTATGAGTATGAAATGGATAAGGCCGCCATTTGAGTTGTATTGACCCCTTCTGACTGTAGTATCAAATTGTAGACAACTATTAAATCAAACAATCTCCCTTTGCTTTTAAGCATGTTCACAAAAATGCTTTCATATATTTTTCATTTTAGTTTCTGTTGAAAGATGTAGTAATTTTCTTTATCTGCAGTTGCATACTCCCCGCGAATCACAGTAACCTCCCCTTTTTCCCAAAAAATAGCAATGGCCGGCGCAAGCCGAGTTACCGAAACTCCAACCGTTGATGTTGAAACTCAGCAGATCGCAAGTAACACGTGGTTGTGGAACGAATCCTTCCGCCCTCATTTCGAATGCATTGTTCTCAACGTCGTACTTGTGTTCGCTATCTGATCCAAGCTTAGGGACATGTACTGCAGCCGATGACATCGTACAAAATACTTCAAAGAGCAGAACAAGTGCAATATAAGCCCGCATTTGTCTTTGCAAATTTATAAACACAGTTTAAAAGCTAACAAGTTGAATTTTTGAAAGCGTAGGGCCTGTCGTCTGCTTTTATACTGACATTTGGACGCCAAGGTATTTCTATAAAGTCGGTAAACATAGATATCTGGCGCACAAGTGGCTTCATTCAACTTTTCTAATAAAATAAATAGGCACAGAACTTGAACTTAGTTTAACAAACACTTGACATTTAATATAATAAAGTCACATAAATTTAATTATTAAGCACTCATTTAGGAAAACAGTACTCTACTTTAGAGCTTATGAGGGAGGTCTTAGGAAATATGTCATTTAACAAATATTTTATTTAGAAATATTTAACGCATTTTGCAAATGAATCGATTTACTTTTGGCACATACAGTGCTGCACTGTCCAGTTGGCTTTTCTAAATCGACCTATAAAGAGAGTAAATTTGCAGAAAAATAACAGCCGCCGTTTGCTTCAAGTAAAGATGAGAGTAACCTGACTACAAAAAATACCATCGGAATGCGAAAACGGGCACAAATGTGTATCAACACTATCGGCAGCCACTTGACAGTTGAAGTGTGGTTGAAATGTGCTTCTCATGGTGATTTGATTAGAATATATGTACATTATAGTCTCTTAAGCGCTTCCTTTCTTTAAGTGTGTGTGAGATATCATCGGCAGTTTTTATTCGTTTGAATGACCTATCGATTCCAAATGTCCGTTGCGACTTCCCTGGGTGGCGCGCATCCGAAATATCCGATTTTACATGACTCTGGCGAAAACATCAGGATCAATTTGACCAATGACATGGGTTATGTTTGCTTTTAGGTCTGCTGTGGCGATTTGGCAAAACAGGCAGCATAAATGACAGCCAATTTGACATCAAAAGTTTCGGTACACTTTTCTTCGACCTCAGCAAAGCAAAGTAAAGTAGGATTTTCAGCAGGCAATTACAACAACTACGTTCTACCTGACACTTTGAAAACTCAGAGTAGTTGTTGTGATTGCGTGCTGAAAATCCTACTTTACTTTGCTTTGCTGAGATCGAAGAAAAGTGTACCGAAACTTTTGATGTTCACGTATTAATATAATGATTCCACGCTCTTACTGAGTATAGCGCTCCATTGCTCGTTTGTTTTATACTGCGCAGCTGTATAGTTCACAAATGTCAAATATGATTGACGTACGACGCCATTTGCAAAAATTATAACATCTTCTGACAGGATGATTCTTTTTGTGCCACCTTGTATAAGTCTAAAAGAAATATTTAAAAACGTGTCAAAACACGAGCTCAATATATACGACGAAGATTGAAAACGAGTCAAAAAAACTTACCAAAAAGGAAAAGGTTAGGCTAGTCGAATAAGTAATCCGAAAACGCAGAAATAAACGTGTCACAAAAAAGCATCCAAATAGACCGAAAAAATTGCCAACAAATCGGTTAAAAACCCGGCAAAAACTGTTCAAAAAATGTGCGAAAACACGCGCCGAAAACAAACAACAAGTGGTCGAAAAACGCTTATCTGTCAAATATCGCGTGATTATGGGTTTGGACTGAATTGTTCAAGTTACCGAGAGTCTCATATTATCACATATATTATTGCCAAGACAAAGGAAATAATGTTGAACAAATTTCATTTCCCACCAGGGATTTGTGTCCCGCATTTCCTTGATCTACCTATCCTCCCTAATTTAAAAGCTTTTGCATCTACAGAGCGAAAAATACCTTCGGACCGACATGCATTATGATCACACAAAAAAAGATCTTCAGTCGTCATTGCAACTTTAAATATCAGCCTGATATTTCTGATAAATTTTATTAGCGATAAATTTTAAAAATAAAAAATGCCACTTGCTGAAAGGACAGTCCTTATTTTACTCGATACTTACCTATACATGGGTAGTACACGAAGAAAAATACTTTCAAAACCAGCAAATATAAAAACTGAGGAAATATAATGGAAACTATTTTACAAGCTGAACGCAGCCATTGCTGGGTTGTTGTTTATATATCAAATAACCAAACCGATCTCACCCGCAGCTCTCTTCTACTAGTCGATCAATGAACCAATGAACAAAGAGATTTTTAAGTAATTCATTTTAATTCTATTCTACTCTACTCTTCTCTAACTCCATGCACTGACCACACGCACACACCAACTCCACAAGCAAAATAGAGTTCACCCATGCTATTTGTTTGGGTGCTGCTGCTGCGCTGCGCTACTTCGTTCACTTCATCTAGTGGCTCTAGCTTAGTCCGCTAGGTGTCATATGTCACTCACTCAGTCAGAGTCGTTTTCTAGCTGCATATCCACACTCTTCGACTGTTCTTCCCTCTTCGCTTTAGTTCATTTTGCAGCGTTTGTAAAGTCTAACAGTGTGTTGGTTGCACTCCAATTTATAGATTTATTAGAGATACACTTTTGTTTGGTATTGGTGTTGAGCTGAACTTCACTGTTCACTGTTCTGTTCACTCGATTCGTTTCGCCGCAAACACTTGTTCAAAGAGATTTCAAGCGAACGGTCGACGGACGGGCGGCGTGCGACTTTTTTCCATTCCTACTCTGTTTTGAATAACTTTTTTTTTTCGAATTGTTTATTCCACCCAAACAAATATTGCCAACAAACAATAACTTTTGTCTGTGTTCGTTGTGTTCTTTTGGTTACGCGCGGTACTACCTATCTGATCAGTTTGCGTGATTCACGCTCGGGTGCCAGTGTTTTTCTTTTTTATTTGCATTTTCTTATAAACAATTACGTTTAACGAAAAAATAAAAATAAAATAAAACTTAACAACCGATCGCGTTGAACTGGATAACGAATCGTTTACGGGAAGGCGCATTCCGGGTATACAAAGAGATATATAAATTTGCATTGCTATTGCAACACTGTGTGTCTTTTGCAAAGTTCCTGAACAAAAAAATGCTCATATGAGCGAGTATTCGTATATGCAGATTGTTAGCGTTTAGAGATACTTTTCGAGTGTGTTTCTGTTTGATCCAATCGTCTCTTCTACCGGAGGCAACAAGTGTGACCGATCAGCAAACCAGAGAAATGAATTCAAACAAAAATATTTGAATTTCAAAAAAGTTTTGTCTTTTCTCAAACTTGAAATTATACAACTCGCGCGCGGTCCAAGAATTCAATGCAAATGTTGTTCTGAGTGAAACAAGTGGTCTTACCAGATCCTCACATCATTTCATTCATTAAAAACCAAAGCGAGAGGCATACGAATCTGCCATGGACTGCATAGTATCTAAGCGTAGAAAATTCCAATAAAATAGTATCTACAGCGTGTATTTTGATATACAAGGATCTAGTGAATACAAGTGAATATATATAGTGAAAAAGTGAATTTAAGCACAACGACAATCGCATCAACAATGGATTTCTCAATATGGCAACTCTGGATATTTTGGATAACCCTACAAAGTCTAGTCAAACCTGGATTTTTGTCTAGCGCAACATCAGCAGGATATGTTGATGATGGCGACATGAAAGGTGAGTCTCTGGCAAATGAATTCCATTGATAGATTTCGGTTGGTATACTGGCATTTCAAAAGGACACGACAATAAGAGCAAACTTGTTTGTTTGTGTATGACAGTGCATCTGTCGGCGAAATTCCCCAGTCGCACCCTTGAACAGGTAAAACTCTCAGGTATAATTTATCAGCTACCTACCTGTCGTCTGGCTACTATATACACACGCGAATGCTGGGGTACTGCACCTACACAGTCAAGTCGCACATGCATTGCTTCATTCATGAGATCTATACGATAGCTTGTTGGAAGACCGTGAATATAAAAACTCTGCAGGCGATTTCGGGTTCTCAGACAAAAGTATATGCCCACAACACTCGAATGCATAGGCCTTGCGTTTGCATGCATCGGTTCGGCAGCGGCGAGGAACGAGATTTGCAAATGAAGATAAATGTTTTAATTGCATAACCGAAGCGAACCGAGTTACATCGATCTGGCACTAAGCGCGGAGTGACAGACGACGTTGATTCGGTTTAGGAACTAGCAATGGCCCAGTGGCGCGGATTTTCTTTTTGGGAATGTTCAATTTTTCGGAGGGGTTTGGAGAGGCTCCTAGCTAGGTTTGCATTTCTTTTTAAACACCGCGCGCATTGTTTGAGACAACGAAAATGACAAGTGGCGCCCAGTGCTGCTCATTTCGGAGCAAAAACACGTAGGCACTCTGATAGCACTTACAGAACTTTGACGCACATTCATGTGACGTTAAGATTATACCAAGAGTCAGATTCTGTAAGGCGAACAAGTTGAAACGACGTGCTCATGAATGATTTGCAGAAGTTAAATTGTTCGTTACAGAATGCCGACGCAGGCTTTGTCCTAAAAATAAAGATAAAATCTAGTTTCGTAAAAGTTATTTAGCTAGCCCTATATAGGAGTGTGGGTGTATTGACAACAATGTAGAACGATCGTCAAAACTCATTCTCTTTGGGCTGCTGTAAGTTGAAGGCAACTCCGATTCTAAACAGATGTGGAAGAGGCAGATGTTCAAGTTCATATCCTCATTCCCTAGTCTCAATACAAACTGAGAAAGTTCCTATAGGAAGACCTCTATAAATTTCTCAAAACAGTGTTTTTTCAGACCGACAAACTAAGCCCTGTCGGTAGACGGCGGGAAAATCCAATAAAATTAGGTCCCCACTTCTCAATGAACGGCTTTTTTAACCGTGCAGCGGGAAAGGGACTTGTGACGTAACTCCCCACTCACCTAAGTCAATCGGTCGACATAAATTAAGTCGCGGGCAACTTAGTACGAAATAAAAATAAACAAAGACCCAGTCAATGCGAAACCATATGAAACTATCTATCAAGATCGTAAACAGCAACAAATCATACCGACCAAAGGTTGAAAGACACAGATAGCCACAGCCATTTGGCCCACTAAAGAGCTATTGTCTCAAGAGGCCACCTATACACTCGACTTGGGTACAAAAATTACATCGAATCGACGCAATTTAATTGCTTACTAAATATCTTATCAAATCAAATGTCACTTTGTTTACACTATCAAAGGTTGGTTGTCTGCACAAAGTCGCACCTAATATTTGCTCTGAGTCTTATCTCAAATGATTGCACGATATAATAAGACATTTTAGTCATCAGTTTGTTGTGTGTCTTAATTAATTTCGTCCGAAGTCGTTAAATCGCGGCACTGACACGTAAATCTGTGTGCGCGCATAGCTTTGTGTAATAAAAGGCTTCCTAAGTCCCCGCTCGGCAGTGGGCCGAAGATTTGCATCTCGAAAACTCTTGAAAGTAACCTGCCTATCTGGCTTACCTAAGCGGATTAAGTTTCAATATCAGTTGAATTGAATGGGAGCAAAACGGCATCGGAAAAAATCCATGACTGCATCAAGGTGTGTGCACAAAATAAAAAATGTTTTTCACATGGACGAGGATGAGGTCCACCTGCAATTGCAGTTTTTAATCTTTTATTTTTGCTGCTTCTTGGGTCCTCACCTGCCGCAACACACTGCAAATGCACAACGAATGCACCAACAGCAAGGGCACCTTTACTTTTGCGAGGAGGACTGTGTGGTTTTTTTTGTTGTTTTTGCAGGTTTGGAGAAGATCCCAAACTGGTTCGTTTGCACTGATAAATTGGAGGAACACAGGGGCGTAGGTCGCAGATGGTTATGTGGTGGTGGGGGGGCAAATCGATGCAATGTGCAGGGGTGCCAACATATTTAATATATGCCTAGAAATGTGTAAAGGGTGTCAATTTGTGTCTGTTGAAAAAATTTTCAGTTCGATTTTATATAGACGCGTCTTATTTGGAATCGCTAAACTCACAAAAAACATTAAAAAGGACCGAAAACAATGGCCAAAAAGGCGGTTAAAAACGTGCCAAAAAATGCGTTGAAAATTGGTTAAAAAAATGGTTCAAAATCAAAATAGAAGCGACTTATTTGCACTTTCCGCTATACTAATAATGTTTCTTACTCTCCAAGCTTAATTTTTAGAACTCACAATAGGGAAATTTTCCCCACAAAATTGCATATTGTGACCTAAAAAATATTTAGTGCGAAGGTTAAAAATGATTATTAGAAAATTTTAAAATTATAAATTTGACCTCTGCAATCCGGCATAGGAAGCTGAAATTTCAAGTCTAACCAGATCTTACGAAAAATAGGAGCAGGAATATATTTTGGGTCTTAATTTTATAACCCAAACCACCTTTCGAAGGCAATCAGTGTTTACCCCCCGATAAATTTCCTAAATAAGACTTCTAAAAATATGAAATACTAGTTCTGTACCTAGGATAGAATAGTCTTTGAAGTCTCGCGAGCTATAGTACAAAGGCATTCAGCTAGTAAAATATAATGAAATATACGAGCTCGTAATTTTGTATGTGGAATTCTTTAAGCATCACGTTCAAAATTCTTGTCTCAGCGAAACCTAGCGCTAAGCATGGAGCAACATTTACTTTTTATTTCATTAAAATCGGCCGATTCAGTCCGGTTTAAGCGAACTTTACTTGAATTGTATTGAATTGAATTGTAACTATTTAAAATAAATTGAAAGTTGTCGCAACAAATCCGTATACCTTCCAGGCAGCGTTGCCGAAAGTACTCCCATAGGAGTATTGTACTACTTTCAACACCTCCGTACTCCCGTACTCCTCCTTTCACATTCGTATTCCCATTTTTGTTAAAGTCCTAAAATATCTTACACTTGCAGCAAAGTGTAATTTCAACATTAATAAATTTAATTCACCTCAAATTTAATGCAAATTTGGTAGCATTTTTATCTTCCAAACTGTCGTCAAAAAGGGAATTTAAAAAAAATGCCTGTACTCTTATTTTTTTTTAAATATTCCCCTTTTCTGGCTGCAGTACTCCCTAATAATATTTCTCTCCGGCAACGCTGCTTCCAGGCCCAGCTTCTTACAACCACTCGTTGGTGTGTGTTTTTATTTTGTTAAACCGAATGGTCCTGCAAATTTTTTCGTCTTCTTACAAATATTCTTCTATTTTAGGGCGAATATAAATATATTTCGATCAACTAACAAATAAAAGTCGCTAGAAATTTTGCTAGAAGCCAAGATTTTTTAAAACTGTAAAAAGATCACCAAAACTAGCTCCGAGAGTGCTAAACTGCAGCAAACTTTATAGTTCTGAATGTCATCATCGGGTTGCAGATGTCTCTTATTAGGAAATGTTTGCGCCTATGGATTGGTGGAAATCGTGTGCAGCGTTGTCACTTCATGACTATTTTTTCGCAGTTTATAGATTCTCGGAGTAGAGTTAATTTTTTGGCAGTAGATTTAAATTTCGAAAAAATTGCAGTAGATTTACTGAAATTGCCGAAAAGTGGCAACGCTCATCGTGTGTTGCGTTCTTTTCGTTCGTGTGCTTCAATTCCAAACACACAGCTAGTGGGGAATATATAAATGAATTGAATTCACACCTTTTATTTGTTATTAAGTTTTGTTGTTAATAATTCATTGAAAAGCGATCATGTAGACTGGAACTGGAACGAATAAATTGACATTTTCCTCATCAACTCTTGGTGACAGTAACAGCAATACACATAAAATCTAGTACAAATGTTTCAGCGCATTTTACTGTCTAGATTTCAATTTTCTATGCCCCTTAAGCGATATTCTTAACAAAACGGTTACCAAAAAACATTCTACATAAATTTAATTTAAATAAATACCCAGTTCAGAATAAAATTCTGTGAATTATATTGTGGGAATTAGATCGCAGCTATAACATATCTGATCAGCATAAATCGTTCGATTTGCATAATTCTCATGAATCAGTTTATGACGCTCCGGGGTATGAATGAGCAAACTATTTTATTTCAAAATCCGAATACTACATTTTACACGTGTAAATTGATTAATTTTTCGATCCCGCCTCGCCCATTTCCCACGGCCAATTAATATCCAAATATTCGGACACCCATTTGGGTGATGGGTGGCCGGGTGTTCCCCTATTGGTATCGATTTGTTAACTCGCCTATCCAAATGATAATCTATATGCAAATCATGACCAGAGTGGATTGCATTGGGCAGGTATTTCTTTGTGTTTATGCATCGGAGACAAGTTTTTAATTAGTTACAGTTGCTTTAGGGTGAAAGTTTCGTTATGCGATATGATGTGAATTGATGGAACAATAGTGGAGCGGTTTGAAATGCCCTCAAAGGTAATAATCATCACGCATTTGCATCGTTGATACACTTTCTCAATTTGAATACGTCTTTCGAATGCATGTATAAAGATTGGAAGATTCTTAGCCAAACCCTGTGTGAGAGGGTTTGGCAGGTAAACTGCGTGAGAGCAACATTTAAGACGTGTGAAGAAGACAAATGTGAGAAAAGGTTTCTTGAGACCGATTCCCTCCTTAACCTCAACTTCAATTTTAGAAACTCTTCAAACAATCGAAATGCTGATCTAAACTTTGACTCTGTACTATTCCAATGGCAATGCTTGCATTCCTAAAGACAATCCTCTCTTGCAGTCAAATTAGCAAGCAGGCAGCTCAAATATTTCCATATTTCCACCCCCACCCACACTATAAATAATTTGGAATCTTTTGCACATGTGGTGCAATGTTGCACACTCTCCATTAGGGGACAACCCAAAGTTCACTTCCATTCCAACGGATTGCACACGACAATTCTTGCCTACGTCGGCCCAAAATCATAATCGTGTTCGTGTCGTATCGACTTAAATTTCAACTCGACGAATTCCCAAAATGAATCTAAAAAATAAATTGCATCACAGCAATATGCAAGCGACAACAATATCGTCTGTGCTGGTGATTCGGAGAACAGGAAAACTCACTTCTAGCAAGGAGACAGAAACTCAAAAAAAAAAGAACAACAAACCAAAAGTGGAACACTTGATGACACTTGGAAATCATTTCCTGCCTAGAAGACCTTTTTGGCGAAAAACAAAAAGGAACAGAGAAAATACAAAAAAAAAAAATTGAAAGGAAGCAATCATTTTGGGATTGAAATTCCTCAAGAATGCCACCTTCCGGGAACGGGAATTCTGGTTATGAAATATGCGGCATTGTTTTCACGGCACGCGTGTAACATATGAGTGCATACGCAGCGCAAGTATGTCCTTTGTCTCGAGTACGTGCGATGTGTGTGCAACTTCCTTTGCAGGTTGCAGCCCTTTCTCGTTTGACAGACAGTACAAGTCCACACGACATCAAAGCGGAAGAGGAACACAGAACACCCCCTCCCAAATCACAGACGATGGCTGCCATTTGGCGGCGACGCGATCCCTTCAATAAATAAGCAATCACCCATCGCCGCGCAGAGATTCGCGTTTGGAACAACAATCCCGATCGATGGTAAACAAATTTTTAATTTCGGTTTATATTTTGAAGGTAAACAGGGACAGCCGGAGGAAGCTGCCGTCTATTTGTGAGCATGCACCATGTGGGTACATGCGCATCTGACTTTCGCTTCGGATTGGGTGCGTCGACAACACCCGAGAGTAGCGAATACTGCTCTCAGAGCAGTATGTGTGTGAAATTGGCGACGAATCCAATCAAGCATTTCAATTGACCGTCATGAAGGCGGCGCGCACGCCAGCCGCTCTACTTCTGCCGCTCGTTCTCCTTCTGTGTGCACAGAGTGTGGCAATATCATCCCAGTCCCAGCATCCATTAGATCAAGTGAAGTGTCCAGTATGTGGTGCTTGTGCCCTCCAGAAAATGAATACCGAGCCGGAGAAATGATGATCACTTTGCGTGGCGGTATACGCGAGTGAATGGCATTTAAGTATAGGGGAAATGTGCGTAGCGCATATGATGGGCAGGCGTCCGTATTCAAGTGGCCACTTGTGGGTTGTGTTTCTTTTATGTTTCGTCCGATAGAATGGAGATTGTTGCGCGCAGCTATTCTGCAACACAAAGATTTACTTTTCCCTCGGGCAGCTGTTGCTGGGAAATGATCGTTCAATGAAAATGTGTTCTCCAATGAATGGAAGTCCTTGATAATTTTGGTTAACTGCACTTGAAGGTAGTACATACACCAGTGCAGACCGAATTCCCAAACAATCGTGGGAAGATCTGGATGAGGATTGAGGACTTTGTTTGGGAAAATTCAGTTTCATTTGTGCTATCCGTCGCAGTCGATCTTTTCGGTTCCGAACTGATCTCTGGAAGCATTTTCGACTAAGATGGACTAAGATTGGGTACCCAATCACGTATTTGTGACAGATTTGTGTACTGAAATGAACAGTCACATAAAATACTCCATGACTATCAGTCTCCTGTTAAATAAACGAGTTTAGTTAAGGGAGCTCTTCAACATCTTCTTCTATTGCTTTGTCCCTCTTGAGTAGAATCGATGATTGTTCGGCCGGAGTCCATACGTGTCACAAACGCATTTTACTTGGCTTCTTTGTCGTCGTCACCTTGAGAAGTAGTGTTGCGCGCTTGCTAATGCAAGAGCTGCACCATGAAGGTGTTCCACTCCGTCGCCAAGTAAGTAAGACTTTGTCTGGGGAATGCAGCGACTTCAACAACGCACACCACCTATGATAGTCATTCGGGCCCTCCAGGAGCTCTAAAAATGTTTTTTTCCTACTGTCTCTTATAACTGTGACGATTACACGAATCAAACGCAGGACTTTTCTGTGCGTTGGACTTCTTCTACACCAATCAGGTAATCGAAATGAGTTATCGCCCTTCTTACCGCAAAAATTCGTTCACAGCTGCATCCGGAGACAATCTAAGAAAACTCTGACAAATGGAGACTAATGCCGGTCGTACACTAAAAAATCACTGTATCAATTTTGAACTCAACGCATTCAAGCCGACGAGGATCTTAACTCTGTCCAATCAGTGCGGTAGTTTGAAATCGCTTTCATCCATCTTGCTCAATGCTCGCTCTGACACCATAAACACTTTCAAGGTGTACTACAGCCGAAGGCTGTCAGTTGCGTACTGTGTTCATATTACTTCTATTTACGAGGGGGCTTCAAATTGCTGATCAACCGCTAAAAGAACCAAAAAGACCAAAAACTCTTGTCGAAATGTTGCTCACGATGATATGTGAACGATAGGCTCCCTTTTTGGAGTGTTCAACCAGAATTTACCAAATTTTTTACCGAATTGCATCAATCAATGCGGTCAAGTTTGGGAATTGGGCATTTTTTACATTTGTTTACTTAATTCAAGAGTAATAAATTAATTTGGTTGAATCAGTTGCACACGTAGTGCACGACCGGCCTTATACCTCATCCGATTTGTTAAATGCGCTCTTAAGATTCGCTGCTTCGAATATTCAGCTTCACACTCAGAAGTAAGAACTTTGAACACATTCGTGGTTCGTTTAATATAAAATAATGTAAGTGGCATCACGTATTCATAAAATTAGCCCTACCTCCTAAAAGAGCCTGCACAAATGCAGCACTGCGTACAAAATAAATTGAACGTACGAAATTTCAATGTCCGAATTTGCCTCAAGTTTTTGAAATATATATTTTCCAGTTTCAACGGCTTTTTGTCCGTTAATTTGTTGCCAACATAATTCACTAATTATAATAAATAGCGACCCCTGCAACACCCTGTCTGAGTTTTAAATTCAACCGGAAGCTACAGCGATAAAAATCAGTATACGCTGCTGTATCCTTTGGCAAGTAGAACAAGTGCTATCCACACCATTGTCACACTTTGGTAACCGACTCTCATTGAATTAATTAAGCCAGGCGACACTGTGTAGCATAAAGATCTGCTGATCTGAGATACTATTATTTTTTTTTGTTTAATCAAAATTAACCGCGCACATGCCAATGCCAACGATTCTCTTTTTATTTTCTGTCATGACAATTATGATGATCGTGCTTGGTGTTGTAGTGCCGATCACCCAACCGTTCCGCATCTCCTTCGATCGCATTTCCTCAGTGCGACTGTCAAGTGAAAAACAAAAACAGAAACGAAAACAAAAACAAAAACAAATACGCTGTGCTGTAGTGGATTAAGTTTTCGATTGTGATGGATGGTTTTTTATGCTGCCCTGTGCAGAAAAAAAACCGCGTTAATCCTTTGTTTATCTACAGCGAGAACAAAAATATGATCATACCCCAAGTGTATCTGATTGATGGAGTTTGCTAGTGTGTGTATAACTTTGGAAAAAATTACCAGTTACTTTGAGATACATAATAGTATCTTAATGAATTTTTTTCATAAAAGCGACACGATCGTTAGTAGAAATGGAAAAATTTTGCAAGACAGACGCACAAATCACATCGACCAAGTCTGAATAATGACCAAAAAATGTTTATCGAGGAACCAGTTCTAGTATTTTTTTTTTCTATGTTGGCTACCCCCCACCGAAATGGAGCTCACATACTGTGTGATAGAATTGAAATCCCACCTAATGAGCGAATGAATTGCTATTGCGGACATATATATTCAATCGGTGGCCGGTAGTGAAATGCTGGTTTAAATTATTCGAATCGAAACAAGAACGGTGCAGATCAATGATCTTAACGAGGGGAAGTTTGGGGCGATTATAAGGCTCTGAGGTTCATTGTTTTAATGTTGAGAACTGATTTAGATACAAAGATCTAATGCATATGATTAAGGTGTAATTTATTTGGGAATCGGTGCGGTTTCGTCTTGTAAACGTTTCGAGTTCAAAGGAGTATAGGAAATGATCAGCTCATTAACAGAGAGGCATGCGATGATAGATTAGACGTGATTAACATGATTGCGGACGATATTCAGTTCATGTGAAATGGCGATCATTTTCGGATTTAGGTCAGCGATCACTTGTTTGGGGCTTTGAAACCAAATTGGGTAGTGGTTAGACGCCTCTATAGAGGAGTGGGTAGACGACGATCGACGATCGACGGTCGTCTTGAGTGCGGCACGAGATGTGGCAGTTAGCTGTAGCGAATTAGGAGGAAGCTGGTCTCGTTGCGATTTTGATAAATGTATGCGTAGGCATTTGGCTGGAGGAAATTGGTGGAAAACTTTCCAAACAAATGCTGCTAATTAGCCAAATGTATCCCGGGGATATGTCTTGTTTTTTCATATTTTCAGCGGTCATGGCTGTACTTTTGCTGCTGGACATTCATATTAACCCCACTTTGCATTATACAAATATGTCTTGAACTTCTTCCAATTCACAGAGTTTCCCTGTTCCTTTTATATTGCTCTCTCAATGCCGATCCTCAGTATGCAGTCAATTTAGCGACATTTCTTTTAAAAACTTGTAAAGGTCAATGCGACGTCAATAACCACCTGAAAGAGTGACAGTATTCAGCCTTGTGCAACTCTTGATCGCCTTTCAGTTGATCTGGACACCTGAATACATTTCCTGAGAAGGTAAAAATCAAGAGGTGATGTGCACTCGCGCAAGAAAAGTCGCACTCAGATTTGATGCAATCGGGACAAGATCGTTATAGAATTTAACACCTAAATAAAAGCCACTCAGTTAGCCTTTAAATCTATTTAAATATAATGACTGCTGATAGTTTTGGAAATACCATCAAAAACCCGGTTAAACTAAAGCAAGTTATGGCAATTTTAAAGATCATTGTTCCTCGGAATCTTCATGAATACTTATGATTGAGATCAGCCCCAGTGTAACACAAATTTTAGCGATTGGTGTCTTGCTGTAGCGCCTCAGTTCTAAGACTTGCAGCTTCTGAACTTAAAAGTGTCAAGGCGATATTTTTAAAGCGATCATGCGCGACAAGATCACTTTAACAGAGGCAGTGGAATGCTTTGCTTTTATTTTAGAAATTCGACTGCTTTGAGTAGATTCAAAGGATGCATTCAACGTTTGGCTACGGTAGACTAAGTTAAGTGGTTGTTTCAGACAAAAGCAATACAGACTAGGTCCGGTGCCTGATCTCACAACTCCACTCAGCCTAACTACCACTAATTTGAGATCCACTGCGATGCCTCATTGCGGGAAGTAAATTTATTTGTTAGTATTCAATTTCAGACTAGACGACCGTGCCTGACCTTATACTTTGAGATCTTCTTGGTCAACCCTAACTTCGTTGCGCCGAACTTCCTATTTATTCAACGAAATAACCGCCCTCACAAACTTGTGCATCGTGCCTCCACAATACCCTCAACATCCGCCGAGCTAAGAAAGTCTTACACGAATTCCGATGCCCGGTCGGAAATGAATCTTCAATGTCCAGTCCACTAAACAACTGTGAGATAGCGTTCAATAAACGGATTAACCTTTCCAAGGCGTGAGCGCACACGATCATTCACAGTTCTTTATTCACTGTCAAGGGAGACGTCATCTCACATCCTCACTGTCATCGCACGATCGTTACACGCCGGGTACAAAATATGGAAATTTACAACTTAAACACTTCCCATCGCCATTTTGAATGGGGAGATCACTGATCTTGTTGACCATAGATCAGTTTTCTGATGTCGCAAGCAAAAGGATCGACGTACTGCGCTGTGGATACAGATACTCGTACTCGTATATACTCCACCGAAAACGGTAAGTGGAAAAGAAATAAAAAGATCTTGTTGCTGTCCGATCGTGCGAGGGAAGCTAATCGGTGTACATAAGGGGCACGACACAGACGCACAATCGCGCACCGAGATTATGCAAAGGTTAATGCTGGGTGCGCCGCCTCTTTGCTTATGGCGCACGTGTGATGTGACGATGGACGTGATTAATTCGTCAATTTACATTCGCATTTCATAAGTTCTATAAATTTCAACGGCTGAGTAAGAGTATGCGTGGAATTCAAAGACCGCTGCGCTGGCGAAAATGTGAAAGGACCGGACCGTTGGACAACCTGTTTCAGCAGCGTATCCGATTTCGATAAAATGCCTAACGAAGGGTCGCTTGTTTTGTGTCATTGGATACATTTTTGAGAGAAAAGGTGGATGATGAAGAAACGAACACAAGGACGGCACACCATCTTGTGCGAGAGGTCCAGATGCAAGCTGTTGCTTGGTTGCCACGAATATCTGTTTTTTGTTTCTCCCGAGATAGAATATCTTTTCGGGAAAGGTAGGCGGTAGCAGAACGCATATGGTGTCTGATGTTATGAGATACATTTTGCTCCATCCCGACATAGAGAACGCGCACAGGAATACACCCAGTTGTTATGGTTCGTGATTTTTATGTGCGGAAAATCCGATTTCGTATGTAACCCATTTCAATAGAAGCGCATGCGGTATAGAAACAACACAACACAAAACAAAAGGGAAAAGCTGGGAAAATAACGCTGAAACGAAAAGAAATCACGAACAAAAAAAAAAATAAAATTGAAACGACTTGTAACGGCAGTCTCCACTTAGCCATGTGTTTCAAAAGCCCTAGCACAGATACGAGTTGAATCCGTCAACAGCGTTTGGCTGGTTCAGTCACTCGCACTATTCTTGCCGCTCATTAGCATAAGAACAACACAAACTGATCGTAGTCGCCGTCATCGTACAGACGTTGCTGTTGCTGGCGATATGCTGGGAAAATGAAAATTCAAATTTCGGCCGTCACAATGTGTTTTATTTTGTTGCGCCTTGAGGGCGCAATAACTTTCAATTGTGTATTTCGTGCAATATTTTGTGAGCTATTTTCACACAGAGGGCTGTTGCAGAAACTTCTACTATTGCGAATTTTGGGAATTTTACCGTGCAGTGGTTGGAGATGGGTCCCAGTTTCAATTTAACAGATATCGAGATTTTTTCTTCGCTCAGCGCCACCTCTTGGGAACGCTTGACAAACATCCGAGATTATAACTGGTCTGAGAAAGACTCTGAATACCGAAAATACAAATTGGATAAGTGACGTTTGGTCATCCTTAGTAGACCTGTTGCAACAGCTACTCGTTTGTTACAACTCACCAACGCAAATAAATTGGAAGCAGTAGCGACATCTGTTGAAAAATTACAAATTATTGCTGATGAAAAGTCGATGGTGCTTTGGTCAGTCTTGTATTAGACTGCATACATCTCTATGTCAGAAATGAAGAATAGTATAAGTCGACTTATGTCAAAATTGAGTTAATGTTACGATCGGATACACAGTACCCAGTTCTATATGTCAATTTTTTTTAAATATCTCTTATGGTTGCTAAGTTATGGATCAGGAAAAACGTAGGAAACATTTTCCCACATCAAAAGTCAAACCTTTAACCTGCGCTCCTGAAAAGTGGTTAAAAATACTGTTTTTCATTGTTGCCACAGGTCTGATGTCGCTTATTGCTCAAATGAAAAACACAACAGTAGCGACATCTATTGGAAAAGCGAATATTTTGAAAAAAAAAACAACTAAAATTGACATATTGATTCTGAGAGAAGAACAACTCATTGACAAACACTTCAGTTGGAATTATAGATGTTTCCACTAACGAACCACTAATCCATCAACAGACTCTTTAAATAAGTCGCTTTGACAGTTAAATACTGTCATGTAATTCGTCGAGCATATTCCTCTGGGGAAGAAATCATTTTTTTCACTACCAGGAAGTGAACCTGCTCTTCGTTTCGACGTGAATTGATCAAGCGCCTCTTAGCAATTATTGAATATGATTGTCTTTCATAATCAATAATTGCTAAAATTGACAAATGACAAGGAAACAAATCACTGACAGTATGATGTTGCTACTGTCAACAAAAATACAAAATTTCGAAGAGTTTACTTGATTGAGGTCGTGCAATTGACTGCAAACATATGTTTTCGTTGCAATATCTAAAATGAAGTACAACTACTAAAAAAAAAATAATGACAGAAGCGACATCTATCGAAAAGTCAAAGCTGTCTGTTGTCGACAATGACATCTTACGACAAACAAAACAAACAAACTCATAAAACGACTTCGTGGCTGGATGCTGTCATCGTGAAGAAGAAAGAATTGAAAGAGGAGAGGGAAAAAGACCGAAATTTTTGAGTGCTACAAAAAATAATTCATTGAACAAAAAATTACTTTTCCTATTATTTTTTCATACAAACAAGTACACTACAAAGGACGTGTATATTTCTTTCACCCTTGTCACATATTTGTGACGCTGTTTAAAATCTGAATAGAAAATCGACATTTAAGCCGTCGTTTCAGTGGAAAACAGCTTTGCAAAAACTGGGGCATTGTCAGGATCCACCAGTTGACTGGTAGTTTAGAACTTGACTCTTGACTCAGAGGTTGGATGTGATCGTAGCATTTTAATATTTCGCGCCCAACTCGCTGATCTACCCCAAAACATGACAGTCGCATAATTGACTCCTTTGACAAATTGACAAGGGTCATTGTGTACGGCATTGAGCCATAGTTGTTCAAGTTTTGTGCTTCTCTGTAAACTGACCAAATCTGGTTGAAAGCAGTTTCAAACCACTACCCAGTACATCCAATGACGTCTTTGCTAGCACAGAGCTCCGTCGAAACCAAGGAGACGACAATTTGTTACTCCAATCATCGTGCAGCAGCAGCATCAGAATCAACCAGTGATCGTGACATCCCATTTGATTATGATGAATCTTCGATCTTCGTCATCTGCGTGCGGCACTGATTGCCACTTAAGAGATATTCCCTTCCGAATGCGCAAAGAGTCAGCGTCTCTCTGTATACGATCCAATCGAAAGCAAATTCGATCAGCGCTCCGGCGATCGTCATCAATTAGCGAGCAATGATGATCTAGAAACGCTCATGAATCATCTTTGCATCGAGTCGCCGTCGCCGTCGCCAAGCTGAGGCAACACAATTAACCAGAGAGCAAGGAGATGTATTTTATTTTCTCGTTTCCCTGTGTATCTCTGTTAATTGAAAACAATTGAGCCATAGGGCAGAAGTGTCATGGCGCACACAGCACACAGCACACACATTCACAAGCTGGCCGAGTAGAGTAGTAGGGCTTGCTCTCCCTTTAAGTCTCCGTTCATCTTGAAAGTGTTAATTGAAAGGTTTTGTATATTTGGTATGGCGTGGCGTCAGTTCTTTTCTCCAACCACCATGCCATGGCGCACGTACCATACCCTCATCGCTCCTAATTCAATTTCGAGAGTACACACAAGTAAATGTGCGCGCAGCACCCTCTACCTAGTTTTGCCAAAAAATGTTCCCATTCCACTTTATAATTGAGCGCACGCAATGCATTTAATCCCAGCCAGGGAGAGCCGGCCATAAATTGGCCAAGACAAGATTCGCCCAACGTACGAGTATGCTGTGGTCGTTTTGGATCTTAATTGCGGTTAATTGGTATTAACGTTTGCTAAACTCCGCTGTGCTGCTTCAATTTAGGTTCTTTCTCAGAAGAGGTTTGGCCCCTTCTGCGGGACTTAATCCGAGGTCAACGGTCCGCTAAATCTATATACACGGACCTTAATTGGTATCCGTTTTGGCTACTCAGCTTTAGTGATCAGTTCTTGTGAATTATGCTTCCGAGTGATCTTCAATCAGTTCAGCAGTGTTGTGCCAGCAAAACAAGAAAGGAGAAGAAGAAGAACTTGAACAACATCTCCCTTTCTTGTCATCGTCATCATCTCGACTGGAAAGGTCTAGGTAAGGCAGGAGACCCCCTTTGCTCCTCCAGCGCTACTCAGTATCGATATTGCCACACATATTCGTATATGATGATGAAAAGTACGAAACGTATACTCCGCACGCCGGTCTTGGCTTAGTGGTAGCAATGGCAGGCAGCTCGGCGGCCCCAACAGCATGGCATGTGTGAGAAAGATCGTATTCCCTATCTCAAGCCGGTTCAGTTTCCTGTTGTGTGTTGTAAAGGTGTACAAAAGAAAGAATTATGATCACAAAAAAACAAATGTAAAGAGGAAAGAGGAAAACGGAATGGGGAAAGAGAAATGAAAACAACAACATTTGGTTGTGATTTTAAGCGGCGGCTGAAGTTTGTTGAAGTTACCTACAAGATTACGTTCCTGAGGATCGGAGTACAGTTTTTTTTTTTTTTTTTGTGAAAAAAGGTCATAAGTGCAGTTTTTTTATCTTTGTGTCGGCTGGTCAGGCATAAAAGGGCGAGGGAGAGAGGAAAATTCACGAAAACAAGCGTAGCTACTTGCGTGCGATCTGTACTGATCTTTGGAGCGGATCGTGCGTTTGGTTGGAGGTTGCTTTGTTGGGGCGATGTTTATTGCAGTTAGCCCTTGGATCTTGGCACTAAAAGAGGTCGCAGGTCGCAGCTGCGGTGAAATACAGGAAAGTGTTGATTCAGGTGATCGCAGTGATCTTGATCAGAGAGGTCTCGTACGAACAAATTTCGGGACATCCCATTTGAATCCACTGGGATTTGGTAAACTTAAAGTTTGTCCGAGTATCTTTTGGACACTCTATCCATAGAATTAGTGGTGATACACTTAGATCCACCTATAACAAACTTGATTTAAGTGCAACTTTGCTTCAGCAACTGTGCTAACAGTCGACTACATTCGGTCGATGATGTCGACTTGTCGAGTTAACTAAGCTTCTTCAAAAAGTGTTTATCACTGATGCTGGCCTGTGACTTTCTTACGACTGCCTTGAGTAGGGAAGATGCTCCCTACGTTCTCAGACCGCACGGGGTTTAAAAAAAAAGCGTCTTCTTCTTGTATTTGACCCTGGGGATTAAGAACTTTCGGGCATTTTTAGAGTCCTAGTATAAGAGAGTTCTACCCGACGTCTACCTGCATCTATTCTCTGAAAGGACGGTCCTTGCAGGTTATAAAAAATGCTAAAAACATACAGGCCTCACCCAACAAATCGGGAAATTTGATAAACCTTTCACTAGAAAACAAGTTGGTCTGGCAACGATTTTGTGGACTGGGTACAACTCATCCACAAGAGTTACCACCTAAGGCGGATTCATTCGTCCTTTAAATCTTATGCCATCTCGTCTGCTAACATTTTATGTATTTGTATGTGGAAAGTGGTTCAGTTGTCTTACAAGACAGCTGTCCAAAAGATCAACCAAACGAACATTTAACCTTTATGGACACGTCGTCCAAAGTACGATGTTGCGTTTGAATTAGAAGAAGCTTCAGAAAGATCGCAAGTATTCTAACTCCCTGAAACGTTGGAAACTACAATTTCATATAGCTAACTCGATGATAGTGTAAGGCTCGCTTCTCAAAAACCCAACGCAAAGGGGACCGATAGCCTTACAAACAAGTCTACTCTTCAAAAGATCGCCCTTGATATAGAGTTCTTGATTCTTGGCCATATATAGTTTGAGTATAGTCTTTGTTGCACGATATAGGGTGTTTCTATGTACAACTAGAAGGCGTCTTCGTGAAATTTAGCTTCGTCTAACTGAAGTCCAAATGAGGAACAAGGCTTCAGGTACCGAGAACCACGAAAACACTTGTCAATCTGAAAACTTCTGAGCTCTGATAGTTTTGTCAATAAGAGTTGACAAGTTTGAATGTTTCAGATGTCAAAAGCAAGAAAATAAAAACGTGACAAAAATTTAGTGAACGAAAAATAATCAAACTTCAGTGAATCCGAAATCCAATTGAATTTTGAACTGCTGCGTTCCTCTAACTAATTGTCCTTCCAAATAAAGGTTCTGAGTTTCATTTCTGGACAACTTATTGGCGGCAAAAGGTACGTGGATTTGAAATATTTTTTTTTTTGTCATTGTTCCATGGTTAAAGGTATTAACCTTTTTTTAAATTAACCTCCCTAAGTATCCACTCAAACGACGAGGTAAAATAAAGAAATACATCTCACGTGGCACTGTCTCTCCATCTGCAGCTCTAAGCGAACCGCAGAAAAAGGTCACAGCCACATTTGATCCTCGCCTCTCGCTGAACCACCCTACTTCATGTTTAACCCACAAGCTGGCCAGATTAGAAGTCTCATATATCTTTGTCATCGCATGAACTACGGCGCTCTTGGGCCGCGCAGATTTGTAATCGAATACGCGGAGATCTCGTGCCAGTTTGCTCTCTCTCGCTTGTCAATGACAATTTCTCTCGGCATCGTTGTACTGTCATCGTTTTCGCATGATGTGAAGAACCTGTGTCTACCTCTCTCCACATACCTACAGTTGGATAAGTAAGGAAAGACTCGCAATAATCAGGCACCGTGTGACCGTAATGAAAACTCTTACACGTCTGCTGCCAGTGCCGAGCGTGAACTTTTTCCCATCATCGTCGGAGGAGCATGTGCCGGGGGTTGGAGGGCGGTAAGCTGGATCGGGTGTTTTTCACCAGCGGCTGATACTAATTTTCGTTAGTTTGGCGTTTTGTCAGCCTATCTGGTGTGGTCAAAATGAATTCCATTAATTGCTGTCAATTGAGTGGGTTAATTGTGTGAAACAGCGAGTGTATCTGTGTGTATAGTGACCGAATGTGTTTGTTCCCTAATCGAGTCCATGGAGCTGAGCTGAGCTGAGTTTTTTTTTTTTTGTCTGTTCTACGAAAACATGACAGCAATTTAGAAAAGTACAAAATGGTTTCATCACATCGTTTTTTATGACGGCGGCTGTATTTAATGATGTAACGTCACATACACGCAACCGATCGCGCATGCATGTGTAGCTGCGTTTCTACTTATCTATGTATCCTGTAATTATTATCAAATTATCGAATGGAATGGTAGGTGCTTAGTGTGGCGCACACGCCTCTCAGTTTCATGAACCGGATTTATCAAATACCTTAAATGAGAGATTGGAACCCTTTTTTTTTGGGGACCTATGTAATATCGTGCATTCATTTCCGCATATGGTTGGGACGAGATTCCTTTGGGATGTTTGTCGTGCCATCGATTGTACATTTGTCAGCTTCCGGTAGTGCCTAGACCAGTTTACGTGCCTATTCCTCTTCATGTGGGTTTCGTTTCTCTTTGTGCTCTGGTTATTGCTTCAGCTCTTTCCTTTGTACATTTTTTTATTTTTTGCTTCTAATTTATACTTTCTTGTTGCGCGAGGATCGCATATTTATTGTATTTGTGATGATAGATGATGCGTCACGGTAGAGGTTATTAGGGAGACATCTTGTAATCATCACGCTAACAACAAATTACGTTGGGAAGTTTGTAAAACGTCACTCGGAAGATGAGATATATAGTGGTTCTCGTGGTTAATGAGAGGATGTTTCTCCTCACGAGGAAGGAAGGAAGTTGAGTTTTTTTCAAACAGGATATGGCCGAGTGAACGGAAGGGGATATTATGTTGATGGTGGCAAATTAAAGGAGGCAGTCACAAACCATTAGATAGTTACGCAGGGCAGTCATAGGCTTGGGGTGGAGTCTTTTAGGAAATTGCCACCTTCCGATTTGGGCGTGACAGCGTTTAAGAGTGAAAAGGAGATTGCAGTAGAAGGTGGAACTCGTCCCTACATCCGCCAATAAACGTGTTAAATATTAGTAAAACCACTTAGTGTGTAGAGTGTCTTCGACAAGCAAGTGAGGTATTTCAGGTTCAGTCCCCAAAAAATAAAAAAAATTACACTTCTACCGAACGTCAAAGAGGTGAGCTGATTACGTTGCAGTTCTCTTCTAAAGGTTATGCAAAGTTGCCCAGAAGGTTTCTATGTAAAACATTTGCGTGGATACACACTGTATGTAATCTTTTCCTCTTCTAAGCGAAGTCTCAAGTCTATTTCATCCTCTTCCATATTTTAAAAATGTGTTTTAAACTTGAGTACATGTTCTCGCCTGAGAACTAGGAATTTGATCAAACGTTGCAACAATTTATATAAGCGTTCCTGAAAAGACAATTTGTCCCACTCTTCCTAGTAGTATCTTACAAATTTTACAGAGTTCTGGACTCTAAGAACACTATCACTCGCTACTCGATAGTTTGCTAATTCTTTAGTTTTCTGTCATTTTTGGTGATAGTGTTTAAAGACTTTCGGCGTTACTAACATTCATAAGTTCCATAGGCGCAGTGGCTTAGTGGACTTTCAGAACACTATCACTCGCTACTCAATAGTTTGCTAATTCTTCAGTTTTTTTTTTTTTCATTTTTGGTGATAGTGTTTAAAGGCTTTCGACGTTACTCACATCCAGAAGATCCGTAGGCGCAGTGACATAGTTGACTATAAGAATACTATCGCTCGCTACTCGTTACTTTATTAATTCCTTAGTTTTCTGTAATTTTTCGTGATAGTGTTTAAATGCTTTCGACGTTACTAAGATTCATTAGCTCTGTGAGCGCAGGGGCTTAGGGGACTCTCAGAATACTATCACTCGCTAGTTTCCTAATTTTTTAAGTTTCTGTCATTTTTGGTGATAGTGTTAAAGACGGCGTTACTTACATTCATTAAATTCGTAGGCTCATTGGCTTAGTGGACTCAAATGATTTGTCAAGACAAGCACTAGGCATTCTAGTTTTCTTTTACAGAATGTATTATTTACGTTTAAATTCGTTTTCTTTTTTCACCGCACAACTTTTGGATATACACTTCCTTTTCTTTTGTCAATTTTTTCGCGTATGACAAATTCGTCACAGTACATTCCGAAAGTAATTTACTCAGTTGTTAAGAACCAATAAAGCAACTACTATCACTAATTTTTCCTTTCTCAAATTTGTCAAATTTGACGTCTTTGGGCGGTACTTAAAAATTATATCTTCATTCGTGTACTTTTCCTATCCAACCCAATCCAATCCAATCCAATATGTAATCTGTGAAAAGTCGGGAGAAGTTTTCTTAGCTAAGAGCGAAATCACTCGTTACTTTGTAAAATTTCTGTATTTCTGTAGCTTTTGATGAGAACGTCGGTGGTGGTGATCGAGAGTGTTCAATTAAAGTGCGTAAACGATTGCACTTATTTTTAGTCTTCCCTCTAAACTTATTTTAGTTCACAATAGTTAATTTCATATGCAAATATCGCCATTTTGAGCTCGTAAAAACTGATGGACACTTAGAATAATTAAGATTTCTGCGTCTTGTGTGAATGCATTCGAATAAAACCAAATACACGGGTAGACCTGTGTGGATCGAATGGGTAGCAGGCTTCGATTTATCTTAACCAAAGTTTTCCACTCTAAAGGGGGTAATACAGGGAAGTTCCCATAATCGTATATCGAATCCCATAAACGTATCTAATTATTATTCTCAAACTTAATGATAACCTTCGTCCATCTTGCGCGGAGCAAACGTCAAAGGCTTAATCCAACCGTTGATTATAGTCTGAAAACGTTCGCCTTCCAGACTAAAGCAAAATAAACCTGACAACACAATTTCTAAAATAGTCTTTAGGGGGCAATCCTAATTGATTATAAACTAATTTTAACACCAAGATTTAATTGGTTTAAGGCCCCAACCACAATTAATTACCAAGTTGCTGATTACCATTTGCTTTCCCAAATTTATTTATCTACGTTCTTGCTCTAAAGCTACAAAGAAACAATTAGCAAGAGGTTGGCCTCCTCTATTGGTATAATTCTCCCATAACCGCAGACTCTAATGACTGCGTATACTCGTACACATGTGTATGGATATACTTTGAGCAACTACAAAATCCATTAAATAAATTCTTTTCGCTGAAAGTTTCTTGATCTTTTACACGAACAC
Source organism: Cheilosia vulpina (assembly GCA_916610125.1). Lineage (NCBI taxonomy): Eukaryota > Metazoa > Arthropoda > Insecta > Diptera > Syrphidae > Cheilosia > Cheilosia vulpina. The sequence continues at coordinate 49,154,200 of OU744279.1, forward strand.
GAACACGACGATGACCGCACTCACATTTGGGTCAGAATGGGTGATACTACTCGGTGCTCGCCCATAGGAGGCAAAAGGTTCTCGACAAAAAAAGAAACAACAATCAAACCTACAAATTGGGGTGTGCTTGCGCGTAGCTTGTGCTTGGCATTTGTTTCTCGATTCTCGTTCCTTTTTCTTGTCATGTATCGGTAGCCGCTTAAGTTTAAAGTGCACTCGTTGTCAATTTTCAATTATGTGTGACGGCTGTACTGCCCGACTATGTGGGCCTTTATGGTGACATGAATAATTATCACGCAATCACCATTGTTCAGACGAGTACGAACGGCGACAGAAAATATGTTTTCGTCGTATTGCCGCGGTAAAACAATTACAATTACACGCATATGTTGTAATTTGAAATATAAAATGAAAATCACGTCTCACTTGTACAGCGGGGATGACTCAGTGGAGTGTTTCTATTCAGAGGACCGAGCATCCAAGTGACCTTTCAACGTCCACCATATATGCCCTCGTATATCTGCAACTCACTTAGCATCTCATAAATATGTAATGTCCCTCGACTCTTTCTATCTGGTCAAGGTGTCTTTTGCACCATAGCATTAGTGGAATTAAACGAATTGTTCAAGTTATTAAGCTCACCATTCAATACGTAATCAAGCTAAATGGAAACTCGTTAATTGTTAGCCTCCACCCGTCGCGGTCGCCCGTACCTGTGCTCGTACCCACCGGACTTGAATGTAATCAATGACAGTCTCTCGGCCAGCATTGCATTGGATCGAAACTAACCACCATCAACAAGAGATACGATAATAAAAACAACATTCGCTCGCTAATCACATGGAATACCTACAGCTACACCGTGTGGTGTTCGCTACTTTGCCAATGTTGCGAAAGGATGTAATTTGGCACAAAGACCTGTTGCCTCGTTTCGTCTTTCGAGTTGCAAAACCCATTTTGCGCTTGGTACAGAATGTTGATGAGCTAGGTGGTATTAAGCTGCATCGACCCGAAATTAGTCAAATTAGCTGCTGTGGTGGATACATTCCATTTGCAGTTGTTTAGCGAAATTCAGCTGAATCAATAAAAAAAAAACAAAAATGTATTGCTCCGTGGAATACGGTTTTATTTATTTTCAACGTCACGTCGTCTTCGAGGAAGTGTAGAATAAATTGGAAACGATTTTTATTGTGGCGTGGCTGGCCTTTAACCCAGGTTCGAAACGAGACCACAAGACTTAACGATGTTTTTGTGTGTGATTTCCCTCAGAAACCTGAACAACAACAGAGGATTGGCTGTCAATATTCGGCGAAAAAACAATCAAGACTATGAATACAAACAAAATATGTATTCTATACGGAGACGGACTTGTGGCTGAGAGTGAGCGTTCCGTTGATCAAAATCTGTCTCGTCAACAACAACTGTCACTGGGTGTAGAATTGTACGAAGCAATAATAAACAATATGGCTGAATGCATGGTGATCTGGTGACCAGTGAAGCTATAGCGTGCTCAGATTGAAAATCGATGAATTCGTAGTAATGCAGTGACAGCGTATTAGCTGTCAAGTCAGAGGTTCGCAAACGGGGACTGATTAGGGGTTTGCTTGGAATTTTGTTGTTTTCAAACTGACTGAGTGAATGCTTCTGATGATGATAAAGGCACGTGGGGTTTTCCTTTCAAATTGACATTGGAAATAAAAATTTAACTAACTCAAACTGCGCAAACATTACGTGCATAAATGTTTTCACTCATGCAATCAATCATTTAATATACGTATGATTTTAATTATGAAGGGAGTGCGACACGTGTAGGGAGTTTTTTAATTTTATTTATTTTGACTGAGTTGAGTATTCAAAGACCGGAATATAAAATGAACGCAGTTATTAAGAATTTTAAGTTTTGCAAAGTGAAACTAAGCAAATCGAACTTGCAGAAGTGAAAAATTTTATTTTTAAAAATGTTTGTGACTAAAAACGAACGTTTTACGTTTTCGTTCGAAGTTAATTTTCGAGTTTCGAATTTTCGCTCAATATCTATAAACTTTGTTATTTGGTTAAGAACTGTTCACTTTTTTCTTTTGATGTTTTTTTCGCAGTGACATTTCTGCAAAAACTGAAAGAAATTGTAATCTTTAGTGTTTATTTAGCAGCGATGCCAAATTTTTGAGATGGTGGCCCGCTTTTTGTATGAGTGTCTATATAATTTACAATTTTTATGTCTGTTAAAGTTCCACTCCAACTTTTAATAGAAATTGCTACTTAGATAAATACTAGTTCAATAGAAAGGTATAAAGTGTATAAATGCATTCCCTAGCAAAAAAATTATAGCAGCCCCTAAATTTCGAACAACTTTCTAAGTTCAAGTAGTAGCAAAGTTCTGCTAATTAAAAAACACAAACGGCCTTATATTTTTAGATTTGACTTCGACTTTCAATTTTAGTTCAAAATGGCAATATTTTCCATGCAAATATTGCAATTGTGAGCTTTAAAGTGGAGACTAAAATTTATTATTAGTACCGCGAAAAATGCAGTCGAAGAATAACTTAAAGCTTTAAGGGCCGTTTACTGATACGACTCATAGCGAATTAAGTGCCACATAAACTCTTATGTGACAGTTTATGCCCTAAAAAAAGTAGCCCATAAGTATTTAAGTAGAACTTAAATCGTTAAGAGTCGTATGAGCAAACGGCCCTAAACGGTGTATATAAAAAAACAATTTATTCGACTTCTGCGCCCTTGTGTACACAAAAAAAGGCTTTCACCTTGTACAATTAAGTATACAGTGGGTGTTAGGTAGGGTTTCATATTTTATTTAACTGTAGAGAGCACTCAGTTAAGCTTTTTTAGCTTTAGATTAGAATTAGGTCGCTTATTTAGTTCAATTAGTTCAGTATAGTTCACTCTCGGTCTGAGTGTGCCCCCAGAGCTGGGTATTGTTGTCACGCCGATTTCCATTGAAAATTATCCATTGTGACGTACAGAATATTTAGTGTCGAGGTTAAAAATGATTATTAGTAAGGTCCAGCGACTATAACGATTTGGATACGACTGGACAAATCTGGTTTGTGTCTAGAAAACAAACTCTGCCACATTTCTATTCGCTCCAAAGTTCTTTAAGGCTAAACTTCGGTAATAATCTTCGATACAGCCTGTGAGCCTGTGACTCGAGTGTCAATTTCAAACAATTAAGATTAGTCTTGTTATCACCGTTATTGCTAGCAACTAAGTTTTTATGAAATATTTGTTGCGACAAGTTTGGAATTTAATTCCACCTTTCACGAAGTGATTGTGTTGGGTTCTACAGTAATTTACTGTCAACTAGCATAGGTACCTTTTTGACATCCCAATGGGATGATCTCGCCGGAAAAACATTAAGGCCACTAAGGTTATCTATCTAGGTTTTGTATTATTGATAAGATTAGGTGCATTATAAAAAAAATGTAAGGCTATCAAGACAAATGTGATCTAAATAACTTAGAGATAGGAAGAAATGTTGTACATTAATGCAGTTCAGCTTTGTATTATTAGAGTCTTAAAAAAAGCGACAAAAATTCAAGAAGAAATTTCGGACTGCGTGTCAGCTGGGAGCACTAAAATTCGCTTTTTCCCCTATTTTGTGTAAATACTCAAGACTTCTTCATCGAACAAATTTCGTAATTTAACAAGTAATGCAGTAGAAAATAAACAAAATGTTGATGAAGATCTGTTTCGGGCTTCTATGTTTGAAAATATTGTTACTTCCGGGCTGGGATTCGAAGAGACAAACCACTATTCTGTTAACCTTTTCTAATAAAATCACTTTTTGTGGATTATTCTATTATTCTATTTATTTGCTTATTAATTATTGAAGCAATATTATTTAAAACAATTCTTAAACGATTTAAACCAATCAATTAATTCACTGTATTACTTTACACTTATTTATCTTCGCAACCGATAACTATTTCGAACTTTATAACTGTTTAAAAATCGACTGTCCATCCCTGTTCTCAAATCTGTCTTTTATATCCGCTTCGCCATCTATCGGGAAGTTTCTTGTTTACTCCGGTTAGTTCCGAACAAACTCGATGGTTCTAGCATTGGCTCACTTAACTCTCCACTTATTTGACAGATTCGAGTCTCCAATTGGAAGTGGAACTTGTTTGGTGTCTAATGGGCTGTTTAAAGTTCACCATTTTAGGTTCAACGCTACATTCCACACCACAAGATGTATGTTGCCAAGTCGAATAGGAACGTAGTTAGTAAAATCTGTCTCTTTGCAGCGATAATTTGTAGGCAGTGATGCCACTTGAAGAGCTTTGTTAAATTTACTTTTTTGAGAGGTATGTCTTCAGCTGAAGTACGAGAATTTTAGTTGATTTAAAAGTCCGATGAAATTAGTTCGTTTGTCTAGTTCCTTTAGTTCAGTTTAGTTCACTCCTCAGTTGCGTATATATTTATGTAGATTGCCCCAACCAAACATGTTATCGCAGAGGACATTTTAACTTTCCTCTAAAGCAATCAACCCGCACATGGATCTTGTTCGATAAACTTGAAATAAATTTCCTAAATTGAACTGCATAACAATTTCTCGCTTAAATAGACACAGAATAGGACTTTTTTGATGTTTTTTTTTTTCCGGAAAGTTTCAAAAATAGAGACATCACTTGGAACGCCTCTAAATTGAGGCGTGAATTGTTTTTCCGATTTTATTTAATTTTGTTTTCATTGTTTATAAATTCGTTTGCAATATAGTTTTGCGGACTTTAAAGTCTCATATCCAAAGTTTGCTACTGGGTGGTTGGTTGGTTGGTTTGAGTGGCTGTATTTCCGCGTTTCCTGACGAGGGAAAAACACATTGAGCACCGTTTTGGGACCACAACTCTACTAACCTGAAGATAAAGCTTTCTACTACTCACCTGAGATTTGAAACCTAACAAACCCCCATTGGGAAAATTGAACTTGCTTTACTTCACCCTGTAGACTAATTCCCCTTCAAGTGAACACCTTGAAAACATCGCATTTCCTCTGAAGCTTCAAACTTCAACGACTCACGAATAAAAAAACATTGGCTATTTATTTTTCTAGGGCTTAAAGCGAAATTCTCTCGCTTTATATCGCAATTGAATTACCACAAATAGCTAACAATCTCAAATCGATGTAATTAATTTAAGCTCCCCACTTTAAGCGAAAAGCGTTCATTGATACATGCCAATTCGGTTTGACATTTATCCGACCAACAGCTATGCGCAGCAACGTTTCGAAAAGGTTGCCTGCAGCTGCACCGTGAGTGCCGCCAAAACATGCGCACAAAGTCAAAAGCAAAACCCATCCCCATGTACCTACGTGTCTCTACAGTGTATATGCGTGAAATTGCGCTGATCTCAAGCCCACAGCTAGACATAATGCACGGGCATTCATTTTATGCTTGAATGATTCGTATCTGTCTTGAAAATTTAATTAAAAACAAATAGGTAGCATTGTGTATCTTTTACAACTACTAAATGCAATCATCTCTCCGATCGCCTCCTCCATTTGCTTTTCGTTTGATCCACTCCCTCTTTACCCGTAGCGAGAGGGAACAAACTGAAAAAAAAACAATACTTATTCATGCTTCATATTACACAGTCGAGTGGTTGTATCGAATGTGGTGGCCACATTTTATGGAAATAACGAACTTGGCCACTTGGGCGCTTCGCAGAGCTCTCTTCTCTTCAAGTTGAAGCTTCAGCTTCAGCTTCAACCGAAGACAGAACTGCCAAACGCATATACGAGTATGCTCATGCTAATGGTAATGTTCTGGAATTCTCGACATGGTCACTGCTGCGGTGTGCGTTTATCGGATAGTGTACTCTAGCGCGTACATATCTGATTCTCATTGCTGTCACGTAGCTATGCTTCGGTTGAAATTTATTCCCTCTATATGCGCACAGACAGGCATTTGTTGGATTTGATTTCGATAATTCACTAAATCACTCCACATAACCAAACCGAAAAAAGGAAAAATGTTCAAATGACGCTAACAAGCCTAACAAGATACAAATACAAATACCGGCAGTCGTAGCCATAGCCATGTGGCTGCAGCCTAATGAATTGCCATTTGCATTGTAGAATATTAATCCGCGTCCAGGCAAAAATGCTGTTGAACATGCAGATTCGCTGTGCTTTTGACAGTCGATGTCAGTCTTCATGTCAAACATGGTATCAAATGCCCGAGGCGGAGAATCATGGTTGATGGTTGGCATATCCAGAAGGATCTTCGACGGAAGATTTTCCCATGGTTCATGGTTACGTGCAAGTAATGCACCTTATGGCAGGCAACTCCTGTTGGGGTAGTGACATTTTTTGTTTTGTCTCTCTGTAGATACACATGTGAACCGATCTATATGGGTGAGTCGCTCGATCAGGTTACAACAATCTATACTCTCTTTGGAACAGGATACGAGTGCCTTAAATCATTTTTCTTGCTTGATCGCACTTCCATTAGCGTCGATGCGTGTAGTCGTGTCGATTGGTTTTTTTTTTTCCACAGACGTCTTATACCTTCCAGAGGGTCAAATTAAGGGACATAATGGAGGATGAGTGATTGGGCTGACTACCTAACAAAGGTTATTCATGGAAGGAAGATAGTCATATATTCGAGGAACTTCCTTTTTTTCGATAGATTGATCTGTTTTGTTATTTTTTGAAGGAAATACGGGCGGAAGAATAATAACAAACCGATTACATAATACCAGCGTTGCAGTGTGTGTATCGATAGCAACTGATCCTCGGTAAGATTATCCGTTGGGAATTTTCGAAGAATTTTACGGCGCGCACCTGACTGAAAGAAATTGGAAAATCAATCAATCAATGAATTTTCATCAAGTGGTTGTAGCTTGCATTTTCCTCAAGTCGAAAAAGCGCATACGGAAAAGCGACATCTAGTGGCATATTTACGCATCAGCCAGTAAGCTTTATGTGACTTACTGTCGTTTTTCTTTTCTTGTTCAAAGCAAATTACTTGTGAGCTGTTCGCGTTCAGCGGGATCTGGTTTATTTAGGTTTGAACACACACTTAAGCAGTAGCTGTCATATGACCACATAAATACAGCGTTGTTTGTCTTGCATAAGACTTCTACACTTTTTGTCGATATATTTTAGTTTTCTGTTCCAGCATGAGCATTCCCCGTCACTGATCAGGAATCGTTTAGCTGTCAAAATGTACTGTGCTCAAATTTTTACTCAGACACAGACTGATCTGTCAATTTATTCTGACAAAAGTTTGCGCCCTGATGAGATTATGCTACGAAAAAATAGGCACAAATTCAGAGGTCTGACGTCTGAGTTAAAACAAAAATTTGTTGACAGTTCCCACTCGATCACCCCTCACCGATGTCACTCATTCACTAATGTTGACATTTGACTGCATTTCCCATCAGATGTCGTTTTGTATATGTATTTGTAAAATAATTCTTCTAATTTTTGCAATAATAATTAATTAATAATAATAAAAATTAATAATTATCACAACCATTCGTTTCGTGTGAGTTTTAAATTTTTTTGAGACGAATGGAAGGGATCTACAATTTTATGCCAAGTCCAAACGGCGAATTGAGAAGCTCTTTCGGATATTTGTCGGACGTTCGGGGGAGTTGGCGCAGGCGCAATGGAAAAAGTCTTAAGATGGAATTGGATCGAACCTGGATCCCCTCGATAAGCCACTGCGCCTACCTTATTATTACAATTGTCCTGTTTAAATCAACATTTTTAGCAGTAAAGCAAAGTTAAGTAGAATCTCATATCTTGCTTAAATTTGGCACATTTGACATCCAATTTCTCATGACAGAGTCAACTTGCGCGGTGACTTTTTGGCACACAAACACTTGTCCAACAAGCTCCTCCGCCCGACCCCACACAAATAATGTCTCAATAAATAGCTGCAGGACATCATCAGCGAAAACTGAATCTCCCCTCGAAATGAATTCCTATAGGTACATGTTCCATCAACTAACACACCAAACATGGACGAAGACGAATGACTGTACAAACAATATGACAACGGCCAACAAATTCCAGTTTGCAGCATCGCAATCCTTTGCCTCTGCATCGGCCAATTATGGTGATCAGCTTCTCTCTCTGTGGTGGATGCCTGTCAAATATGGTCCTTACTGGTTTTCAGTTTGGTCAGAACTATGCTGCGCGCACAACTTGACGGAACATAATGTGTCTTCATTGCGCCGAGCAATCGTTCGCCTCTGTCATCTGATTGCCTTTGATGTCTCGTATACCGTGTGTTTGCACATACCCAGTGGAAGTGGACCCTTGTTCTGTCCATTTATGCCCATAGGATGTGTATACTCGCGTTCACAGATAGAGATAGAGAGAGAGACACTTCTTGTCCTGCATTTCAAGTCCGAGTTTGGTCTTGTCGAGAATTATGAGCGCACAAATTTGGTGCTGCAACAGTTGGCTGGTTTTACCACTGTCGTTGAAGTGGAACTCGCTTAATGAGTGCGCAGATCTCTCTGCAGCAGTGCAGCCCTTTTGATCTCGCTCGCACTCGCCAGTCTTTGGCATACATGTTTTTGCCTAAATGTTGTAACAGCAGCTTTTAATGAGTTTGTCGGAAAAAGAATCCACTATCGGCGTGGAGAGTGTGATTTATGGCATCAATGACCCGAAAGAGGCCCCCATTTCCACACGAGTGACACAAAGAACTGTCAAACTCATTGTGCTGCGGATAATCGTTCCAGCAGTTGTGCGCCACGAAAATTATGAGTTCTGTTTTCTTTTCTGTCCGGGATTGTTACTTTTTAGAATGTAAATATTTTGCTGGCGCGCTCGAGCGGAGCGATAACTTTCTTGACCCACACCCGATTTAGCCGCACAGACTGACCGTTGGATTGAAGACGCCTCAACCAGCACATCGTGTATCAGTGAATGCCATTTGGTTGGTTGTTTTTTTCTTTTTTAATTAAATCAAAAGATAAGAAAGATCATTCGTTTCAATTGAATTTGTGCTGGAATTCGATTTTTAATGCACGGATCGGTTGAGCGGGAGTGTTGTTCGAAATAGAAACGAACAAAATAAGTTCGAAGCAGCAATTAAGGAGCACCACTCGCATACGAGCACAGTCGCAGTCACAAAGAAACGGAAAATTGCTGCAACTCTGTCAATTACACGAGTGCTGTCGTGGTGCTGTTTTCAGCTGATGGCGCAACCTATATGAGCGCGACGACGACGCTCGCATTATTGTCGTCGGTTTTGTTGATAGGATTGGAATTTTGTTCTGATAATTGTCTGTGTGGAAAATTATGTTGAATGCGACCCCGAGGGTTAATCATATTTGATCACGATATACTTTTCAGTGTGTGAAACGGCGCTGATGCTGCTGCTGACGCTTAAGTTGCGGCGCACCCGACTGATGAAGATGATTCGGGTAGCGTTGCTGTCAAATGGAATGTGGTTTGGTTATTCAATATGGCACCAGAGGTGGAATTTAATTCGAGCTTTGGGAACGGCCACAGAACCAAATTCCAGGCTAATTTCGATGTGTGTTTAACATTGGTTGGCTCTGGATCGGGGATTGTTTAGGCATTTATTGTTAACCATGCAGTTGCATGCTTTTCTAACCTGTTGCTGTTCATTTCGTAAACAACTGTCCACAGAGTTGAAATATGATGATGCTGTCCTATCAAAGTTGGTGTATGCAATGATTTGCAACGGGCAAATGCATTCATTCATTTTCGTGGTCATCAAGTGCAAACCCTGAACGAGTAAAGGGAGAAACTTTGAACCATCTCAACCTGGGTCTGTACGCAGGGGACGTCTACCCGATGGCACGGATTTTATGGCACATTGGGGACATACATTTAAGGTGACCAACCCACCGAAGCATGGACTCCTCCGAACAAGCTCTTGCGCGACATTGAGTACCCTCTCGTATTGTGGGCGTTCCTTATACGACTTCTGCGAGTCACACTAGCAATCTCATTTCAATTGATTGTAGTTGCGATCTTATTTTTTTCGGTCGATATACCAAAATCTCATGACAAACACCGAGTTAAAGCCTGAGAATCAAGCTTTGGTTCGATCGTTCTGATAACCTAGCTGTCTTCGAATTGCCCTCGCCTGAACGAGAGGACAAGGCGACATTGCTCCTTCCATCACTCGTGGATAATACTCCGAGATACATACGCTTCTCCACCTTTTCCAATATGAGACCTCACTAGTTTGCTTAGTGCATTTAACAGGCGTTCTGGAGAAGCCTTCAATTGTAAAGAAGCCAAACTTGTGATATTGGAAACCCGAGGGGATTTTTTCGGCTATAACTTGAATCGCTGTACCAAGACGAAGAAAGTTTTGCATGCATCGGCAGAACTGATGTGGTAGCTCGTAAGAGGGTTCGTCTTCTTAGTCAGTTATGGCTTAAAGCCTTTGAGACATTCAAGGACACTGCTGTCATGTCAAAATTGTCTCCAAATACTGATTTCTTCAAAATCTACTGTATAATAACGAAAAATTGAAGCATGGTAAAGAAGATTTTAAAGTCGTCAAGCCATGTGAATGCAAAACCTTAGGTACGACCATTCGCTTAAGAAGCACTTTTCTTTCTCGAAAGGTCGTGGTGTCCTCCAAAGTAAACAAAGCTACAAGTTGTTGGTGAACAAATCGTCCAATTCGAGGGTCGGATTGATGGCAAAAATTAAGGCCTTTGAAGGTGTCTTGCGATCGGTAAAGGTCTCCGGAAAGATAGGGAGGTAGGTGTACGATTAGGTGGAAAAGTCACTTTGTTTCTTCTTGAAAAAGTTATTTCCCCAGTCATAAACCTGGTCGAATATTTGCCACAACTGAAAGCGGTATAGATCCACTTTTTGCACTCACCCTTAAGTTGAGAATAAGCTCTCTTATTGAGATTTTGAATATAAAAGACGGCCCACAAAGATGGTGAGAAGAAATAGATACTCTTTTAAAGACTGAGAAGGCATTTCATAAACAAATTGAGCATCCCTTATGTTGAATCACAATAGGCGCACTCGTGGCCGCAGTGGTATGGCAACTTGTTTCCACCTCCCCGTAACAATCTAATCTAATCCCTTATATTGAGCATGAGCTCTGTTATAAAGGTTTTAAATAGGGAAGGCGGCACACAAAAATGCTGAGTACATTTTTCTCCTACCAAATTCAACATCAGACTTGATTTTGACAGGAAAACTTGTTGGACTGTCAGAATCTTACTCAGAAATGATTTTTGGAAGTGTGAACAGGCCATAAGAACTGAGCTATCGTGGGTCTTCTCGCCTTTTCATAATTCTAAACCAAATATTCCTTCCTTCTTGTAGTTTTTACTGCGCAGATATTCTGTGACAGTAACATTTCCATAGCCAGCACCCACAGATAAAAAAAGTCTTACAAAACGCCCCTGAAGAGCCACCCAAAAAAGAAAAAAAAATAGCAGTCATAGCGCCCCAACCGATCAACCGATCCAACACTTAATCACCACTTTGACACTCCGTAACGCCATTCTGCACATTGAACAACTCCAAATGCTGCTATTCACGGTCTTGACAGTGTTTAAGCTTTTAATTCTCTCTTTCGCAAGGAAAAACAACAAAAAATTATAATTTAAACCTGAGCCAAAAAAAAAATAAAAGCCGACCCCGTGATCACCAACTGCAACATATAACTCGCTTCACTGCTTCCAAAATCCATCATCGAACACCTCTTTAATTCCAAATTCGTGGCAGCACAAAAAAAAAAAAACTCATGGGATTCCAAATTTTTGCATCTGTTCCACACTTCAATTTTTAATGGATACCAAACATAAATAATCCTCCGTGGTAAACAAACAGGCGAACGAACGAACGAAAAAAAAAGAAGATAAAGTGCCTCATAATGCCCAAGAGAAAGAAGAAATCAAACAAAAGATACACCAACCCAGTCCGGCCCAAATGGCGATCGCATCAAACAAAAAACTGAAGAGCAAAAAAATTCTTCGAGATACACAAACAAAGCCGTATGGCATGCATGCATTCGTTCTGGCTGTACAAAACAAAAATATAGATCGAGATGGAAAACATTTTTGTGCAAAAGCGTATGGCAATGGCAACGAAAAAAATCCAAAAACAACCGTGAGAATTTTACAAGCCCTAGAACGGGGGAAAAGAACTAAACCGATCCACAGACGATCCACATCTTGCATTTCAATTTCAATTTCAATGTCACAGTGTCATTTCGCGGCGAGGAAAATCTTTCATCTCTCGGTTTTCACATTTATGGTCGAAGTTGTTCCTTTTTTTTCTGGAAAATATTGAACAAATCCGCCGAACACGACACATGGTACGGGGATGTTCCTCGTGGTGGTTGTCGTCAGTGGTGGAATTTGGATGTATCTGTTGGAGGATACCTTGTCTTCGAGTGGCGCATGCATTGTGCAGTGTCAACTCATTATCTCCGCAGTGTCGAAAACGATGGCGTACCCAGTGCCATCGGTGAAGTGGCGTAATAATAAGTGCTATGAGACAAGCGAGTGAATGGGGGGTTTGTCTTTGGAGACATCGTGAGAATTTATTCAAATTTCATCAAAATGTTGTTGGCGGTGGTGATAATTGGCGCGAAAGTTAATGGTCGTAATAAATTTCACATGGATTTTCCTTTCCTCTCTGCTGTCGGATATGATTTTCATTTTCCATGCGTGTTTGTTTACTCGAAATGCTGCTCGTAATTAAAGCACTTAGCAGGCGGGTGGCGATGGCAACTGAGGACCGCAATATTGTGTATGGGGAAGCCATTCGCGACCGAGGCAGGGAAATCTAATATGCATCTCCATTGAGGCGCATCCATTGTCTATGACGAGTGGTTTCTGTTGAATGCGGGGTAAGCAGCCACATGCGCACATATGTTGTAGATCGCCGAACAGGCTGTGCGCCGTTTGTTGTGTCTGTGCGCTGATGGCCATAGGGAGAAAGGGCTGCTTCTGAGATCGTTATTAGGATTAAGCGATGCAATTTATGTGAATGGGAAACTAATTTTATTTTCTTCTCTCTCGTTCTAGGTAAGCAATGGCGTTGTGATTATAAATGGGGTACTGATCATGTGGACTGAGTGGTGCCGCAATTTTGTAAGTGTAGTTGGACTTTGTCCTATGTCTCATTTGAATTTATTTGTCAATTTTGAGGTTACTTCGTGGATCAGGCTTCATTTGCAAGAAGTGTCCCAGTACCCCTGTAGCTTTTCCACTAGATATTCGGGTTGAAAGCTGTCAGGATTGATGTCATCCATATAGGGTTGGGGTGGCATTTTGTAAATAAGGAAGACGCACATTTTTTTGCATTTAGCATTAGGCGCAGTGGCTTTGAGGTTAGTGTGTTGGACTACTAAGCGAGGGGTCCCAGTTTCGAATCGCGAAAAAAACAAAATTCCAATTTATGATTTTTTCCCACTGCGCCATCTCTCGCGAACGTCTGGCAAACATTCGAGAGTATAACTGTCATGAAAGGGTTTCCCAATTAGCCCTTCGGACTCGGGATAAAATTGTAGATCCCAAAAATGAAAAACACAAAACGAATGGTTGTGAGAAGCTAGGCGTAAGGTCCCTACAGACCTGTTGCGCCAACTATTTATTTATTTATTTATTTTAGGTGCTGGGTTAGGAACTTCAGAATATAGAATAACCAGGGCTTCACAGTTGAAAACCACCAGAATTTCTTAGGCTTTATGTAAAGAAAATGAAAAAATCCTCGACCGCTTTGAGGAAAGATTCTTCGTAAACTTTTCTACCCTGCTTGCGTTGACGAGCTTTGAAGATGATTAATGATTCGAACTGTATAGCGATATCGTCCTGGTCAAATAATTCCGCTTCAGTCGCCTAAGATATCTAAGACAAGTTTAATTCTAACTCGGAGGTACAACGCAGAAGAGGAAGACCGTGCCTTAGGTGGCGCGGTACAAGTAAGAGGAGACCTTAACCAACGCTTAGTGCGCAACTAGAGGCAGTAAGCTAAGGCCTGGAACAATTTGAGTTTGTTAGTTGAGGCCTCGGTTCACCTCGATCACTAGCTAAGTAAGTAAACTTAGAGTTGACTGTTGGGTAGGAAAGATGATTTTTTTTTCGAAAAAATCACTGATGACAGTAAAATAACAACTGACACAGTATCAGACCTGAAAGAACTTAAACTAAAATTAAATCACCGAATGGTTAAGGAAAATTCCCATGAATTCAGCGGCAATGATTTTAGTAATTGACTTTGAAGATAAATAAAAAAATAAATAAATAAATAATTGGCGCAACAGGTCCGTATGGACCCAAGCCTAGCTTCTCACAACCATTCGTCTTGTGTGAGTTTTTATTTTTGGGACGAATGGAAGGGATCTACAATTTTATGCCGAGTCCAAACGGCCAACTGAGAAGCTCTTTCATGACAGTTATACTCTCGGATGTTTGTCAGACGTTCGCGTTCACTTTGAAGATACAGGCTTAAAAACTGTTTGTTTTTCTTACTGCAAATGTTGCCACCAATTGACAGTTGAAAGTTTAGCACAGCGTCAGCCGTCAGTCTGTTGATCTTGGCAAAGACGTACTTCGCTGATGAGGCGTACGTTTGATGATTTTGAGAAAGAGATCAATTTGGCAAACTAAAAATAGAATGAAGCAGACAAACACGCAATAAAACAATTCCAAGTCACTTCGCCTGAGCCTTAAATTATGCAAGTTTTTGTGATTAAATGGTATAAACTGGCAAATTCGGCGTATGTCTTCGATATTTTCTTTGCCAATAAGTGACAAAAGTTTCTTATTCACTGCCCAAGAATCTTCTTTTTTTAAATCTACCTATAGAAAACTTGAAAGCTTAGCTATTGCTGGAAAGAGAACTGTGGGTCTAGTTGTCCCTGAGGATCGCCGTTGGTAAATTGTTGCTCGAAGTTTTACTACGTCATTAAGTAGACTTATATAAGTCAGAAAAACTGATTCCGCAAAATTTCGAAACCCATTTAAAGACTGACAGTCATTCTTTCGATCTTCTCCTCAACTTTCACCTGAATGGTATTCACAAGAGACAGCTACCTATTGGCAAATGTGCTCGTGCATTCACCTGAACCATGCCCATCTAATGGGCGCTTAAAACATAAAAAAAAAATAGTATCGCCCAACCTGATCACTTTTATTAGTTATGCGCGACACACATTAATTATCCCCGCTCCCCGCCGAGATATAGGTTCGAGCCACTTGGAATCCAATCAGGTTGCAGCCATTTCCGGCGATTTACATCCTCCGAAACAAGTTCTGCACTCCAGGCTGTGTGCAATTACATCCTTTCTCTCTCTCTCTCTCTGTCCACATAGAAACGATGACCATCAGAAAAACGGCCAAGTGGACAGTTTTTTTTTTTTGAATTTCAGGCGTCATTATCTTGGCCAGAACGCGCGGATAATGATCTATTATTGATAACCACTTATACCCAAGCTCGCACGCACACTCTCATTATTCGCATAGCCCCGCTGTGATTTAATGCTAATGCTGGTGCTCCACCCTTCAACCGTCAACCGTCAAGCATGGTATGCAAATCTAGTAGAAAATGTATCTCCATCTAGATTCTAGACGACAATTGAACTTCGAATACAATTTATTGGCCAGTGTCAACTGTATGTTAATTCGCTATCCACTGACAGATCGAAAAAGTATCTTTTCCAACAGTAGACGATGGAGAAAAACAACAAAAATAAAAGTAGAAAACGTCAAAAATTGTGTCAAGCATATTCCCAGGCACCGCATGGAAATGGAAATGGAAATGCAAAAAAAAATGTGCAACTCTGCATCCTCGGCGCGCACCGTCACACAACAAATTGGCATGGCCAGTGTCTGGTAATTAACGATCATGGGATATACGAGATGATGGCCCACAGTCATAGATCAGATGATAGTGTGAACTGACGCTTTGGAAAACATTTTTCCCACCCACCCACATGGGAGATGCAGGGAGAAACAAATGCCTCCTCCGCTTACCCGCGAGATGATGATAAATGTTTTAATTTATTTATTAATCACGAGCCAAGCGCTGTGCGACCATGGAAAGTATCTATAGATCCACTTGCCTGAAACCACCGAATGGTGTGCGTATCTATTGTTCTCCCAAAGTATACACTAACCAAGCGAACGTTTTATTATTTGAAAACAGTTTTCGTTATCTTTTTTTCTCCATTTTTAATTACAAGCGAGTGCTATGCGACCGATGAAAAAATAAATTCGGTAACCCACTTCGATTGAAGCCGGTGTCACATCGCGCACATTTAATGTATAGGTATAGGCTCTGGCGTCCGATGAAACTAGCGAGGCGTGAATTTGGTGTTCCTTTCTGGCGTTGGGTCGTTAAATAATTACCACGCTTTGTGATTCCCCTGTGCGGTGTGTCTCTGTATCTGTTGGGGCTGTATCTGTTGTTCACTTTTTTATGAATATCCGATCTACAAGCAAAAAAAAATAAATAAATAAACGAGACAGTCCTCTAGCTCAACTGATTTATTTCGGAACTAAAATATGAGAGAGTGGGGCTAACATTGTAATTAGCAGCCAGCAGTGGTTGTATTCAGTGTTAGTCCCGCGGTCGAGAAGGAGTCCATTAACCCGTTCACCGTTACGAAAATAGTTCAACCAAACGAATGAGTTCTTAGGGTGTATAACAGTTGAGCGAGGGTAACACTCGGAAGGAAGGAAGCATACCCACTCGGTTGGGAAGGAAAAACCTTCATGACGAGACCAACTCCTTTGGGTGCAAGGAAACGTTTCCCTATGGTTATGTGTGTTGTGTCGGCACCGTCATGCATGAGGTACGAGTAGACTAGTTCTTTTTCGAAATCCACCTGTTGGTTTGGTCGGTCGTAATTATACGTTGAAACTTATTCGAGCATTTGTGTGACATTACAATTATGGAAATCGGGTATACTGTTCCTGGAACGAAATGACATATGTATGTGTGTACAACCACGCAGAGAAAGAGCAAATAGCAACGATGTGAAGTGATCCTTATCCCAACGCATGCTTGAAATATGTCGGTGGATAGTGCGAGTTGAGATTCAACAGCGGAACTGTATAGAGCGTTGGAATGTACACATATGGTTCATAGATGATTGAGGCGTTTTTGGTTCTAGTTGAGAACAGATTTTTAATGAAATCGGTTTTGAAAAATGGGTGGTTGTAACGAAACATTTCACGGTTTAATGAATTTGTCGTTTTTGGGGAAAGAAGCGGAACTCAAGACTGCAGATCAAACGAAAAAAAACGAGAAATAATGAACAATTTTAAGTCTTTAAAGAACGAATTCTTCAAATTGATGACAGATGAGTAAAGTGATAAAATCTAGGAGATGATTCGATTAGGGCTTGTGTTTTATGTTCTAGAGCCATCTTAGACTCGAAGTTTTTCGACCATGCGCCTAAAAGTCGCATCTGTATACGAACAGCAGATACGTGACGCAATTTGCAATTTTAGTAGACACGGCATAATTCATTCACAGTTGCGGGTGGCGATTCGATCGATGTCAGTTTAGACATCATATAGTTCTCTGTTAAATCTCCTTTAAAGGCCGTCAATGCAATGAAATGGTATTTTTTTTATTGATTTATCACAATTTGTATTGAGTCTGCACAATTTGCGGAGAAAAAAAAATTATTTTATTTTCAAGTTTGGCAACACTGTCGCGCCTTAAATATTGGGTGTACGTTGAAAAATAATTTGACATAAATTAGAGGAAATTATATGTGTAACATTTCCTTCTTATGAAATTGTTTTGTAAGTCCTACCAGAACCGAGAAATTTTGAATTCGAACACTTTCAGACGATTTTTCGGACATTTTCGAAAATTTTCGAACTTACTCCAAACACACAGAGGTTATAAAATCCTATGTTAGTAACTTGTTTTAGTGACTTTAATTTATTTTTTAGATAAAATCGCAATGAAATAACATTAACAAACCAGTTGGATATAGAAAATGTCCTTTAAAAAACTATTACTTTTGGTCTTAAAAAGGTGAACTCTTTGCAAGGTATTTGCCTGAAAATGAGGGATAAAACTCATTTGTAGCGAGAACGAAAACTGCAGAATGTGAATACGAGTACCTAGTGCTCCATACGGGAATTTTTTGGTTTTAAATAGTATTACGAGGATCTTTACATTTATTAAATTAAATTGTACCAGAATGGCATAGAGATTAGTACTGCAAGATTATTTCAATGAAGAGAACTTTTCTAGAATGCATTTTGTCGTTTGCTTGCAACTTAAATGCAAGTTAAATTTGTGTATTTTGTGTGCCACTAAGACAGGATGGACATTCATACCTTTGTATCGGTGGTTTGCTTTCCTTTTCCTATTTTCAATAGTAGGTACCAATCGGAAGTACATCTTCAAAATGAAAGATTGAAAAAAAATCCAAGTTAAGCTATCCCTGTCGCGAAAAAATCACTTCCGGACTGCTGAATCACTTATTATCAGGTTCACCCTGGTCGTGTACATATTAAAGCTGGTGTTACATTCCTTTTTACGAGTTCTAAGAAAAATTTGAAAAAAATCCCATCAATGGAACGTCCAAGTCGATTGGCTATCTCTGACTGTGAAGAACTTCATTCCAATCAAATATATAAACTATAAAAATGGGCTGATTCATAGGGCTGCAATTCTTCTTGGAAGTCCGGCAGATAATTGAGCATCAGTTGATCCATAGTTCAGCCTCAAAAATCAAGAGATGCGAGGTGACCGGATGCCGGCAGTATAGCCTATGCAAAAATATTCGTCTCGGCGTTCGTGTATCGACATCTATTCCTAACATTAGGTACCAATCCCCAAGCTCATGAAATCCGTAAGTGACCTTTAAGTGATTTCACGAACACTCCCAAATTCCAAGAGCGCATTTAGTTTTGTTCGGCCAGAGTAGTTTTAATCCCACTTAAGTACTAGATTAAGGTCACATAAACCTAGTGCCTATAACTGAGAATCATGTGACATCGATTTTTGTGACTACAATAAAACATTTGCAACCCTGGTTCTGACTACCTCTTGATTTCCTTTTGACGTATCCCCTCAAAACGGGGATAGTCTCACTTTCGGCTGTAATAAATCCAACCATCCCATTTTTCGATGTAAATTTTTCTGTCACCAATCCAGGCCTAAGCCTGAGACAACTATTACAACTTTTTGTGTCGACACGAATTATAATTCGTTCAACCTGCCGTTCAAACTAACGCATTACGTTTGTTGTTTGACGCCACTAGATGTTTATATGGAACATTGATTTGACGTGCTGGGCATACACAGTGGCTCATAAATTTTGTTTAAATTATTACGGCTAATAACCGCTCGCAGATTTTATCATATTTTTCATACGCGCGTCTCTGTCTATGGGGAGTTGTTTTGAAAAGCTGTAGTCGATGCTTCGACTTAAGCTCAACCCGGACAATGGGATGTTTTGTCGCAGGGTGTATATCGATTTGTAAGATCAAACATTTCAAACACGTACATTGTTTGTTGAACCGTGTTTTTTTTTTGCGCATAATCAGGTAGCCTTAGAGCGAATCGTTGTAGGCAGAGTACACATTGTGACTGTGAGTGAATGGTGGACCATTGATTGAGAAAGTGTTGTTTGATTTTGGCGCATAAATCTATACGAATTCCTGGGAAATTCGTCGCATCACAGATGAAGTCATTGTTGGTGGTGTTTCGTTTTCAATGTTGTGAAAGTCACCATTTTTAAGCAACGATACCGCATGTTTACCAGCGTTCTCTGTATGGAAATGTTGGCGCCCAGTATTCACTTATCTTTCGCTCTATACTTCCAGCCTTTCACACTTTTTGAATATCCTTTCCAAAAAGCCATTCATTCAGTACATCGTGCCTACTCTGAAAGTGGGTTTGCAGCCTTTTTAAACAAATTTGGTTCTAAATGTCATTTTTAACTGCAGTTGGTTTGAGTCACCTTTGATTTTTGTGGGACACATTTTTTGCCAGAAAACTCATTGGAGACATGCAGTCTACAGCCTTTTTTTCAAAAACAAGGAAAAAATTGCCCAAAATTGCATTTTAATCTATTCCGAAGTTCATTGCTGACACTCTACAAAGACTCACTAAGATAAACCTGGACTACCAAAGAGGAAGAAGATATTTCGAACATCACGTCATTGACGAACTTGACAGGAAAAATGATGGTTAAGATAGTTGGCAGAGCATTTTTGTGTCAACTGATCGTTGTTAATTTTACTTTGGCAGGTACTTCCATCGTTTTCATGCCACTGGCATTGTAAAACATTAACCACCACCCTGTGCTCGATCCGATTGTACAACCATCAAGAAAGCAAATTCCATCCTGTCTCCCAACCAAACGATCTTCGTCATTTTCCTCCTCGAACCACTTTCGTTCAGTTGGCGCACAAACCTTCGACAGTCAACTGATTTTTGGATAATCACGACTAAACCTATCGAAACCCAAAGCCACAACCACAATGAAACGTATTTGGTTCGTGCACGAGGTGCGCCACCTTTCAGCAATTCTTCGTACTAAACAGTAGGAGTAGCGCTCTCGAATTCGATTGAAAATTCCCCCCTCTCGCAGGTAGATAAGAAACAGAATCACCTCAAAAGGGTTCACAAATGCGAGCCCCAATTTTGTTCCAAGGAAACTAACTCATCGCCGCCTTATCAGTATGTTTACATTTATAGAGTGAGGGGGTCCACTCCGAATGTGTGTTAAAAATAAAATTCTAATCAATTAGCATTGGCAAGCGTGTTGGATTAGAAAACTGGGCGCAACCTGAACAAACTGAAGAATTATTTATAATTTTAAGTTTCCCTTAGGATGGCACAAAGAATTTTGTTGTCTGCCGTTTTATACAGGGTGTACCTCGTCCCTGTCCGTTGCCAGCGGGAGGCTACGTTGAAAAATATATTCCCAGGAAGAGTAAATTCAAACGAATTTAGAATTTAGCACGCTTGGGGGTTTTAGCGGTGTGTCCCCTCGAAGAGCAAACCGCAAATTTATTGAGTACGACACCGCATAGCAGACGATTCACTATCGGGTCATGGGATTGTCATCAGGCATTCCAAATATGTTTGCATGAGCATAACGATGTTTTTCTTCTATTTCTTTCTGATTCGAGATTCGAGCAAGTATGTGCAGAGGGGTAGGGGCGGGGGGCTGTAGCAATCACACCTGGGTTTTCATTTTCATCTCATGCATTGTACTACCAATTTTGTTTCCTACCAAAGCGACTGCGACTGCGACTGAGATGGTGTGCCAGTGTCGCTCAACAGGCTAGGTGTGGTATGCGCGTCGGTGTTGTGGTCCATGACACCAACACATCTGTGCACACAGCATCTGAGAGAATCAGAGAGTCGAGTTGGTTGGATTGGAAATACCTTTTTTGGAATTTCAGTCTGTGCTCTCTGGTGAAACCGGTTTCGAATGCGGAATGGCTCATTTTCAAAGTGTCTACAAACACAGAGTCACGGTAATTGTTTGAGAGCTGGCTCTGGAGATATATACGTGTACACACTCACAGATGACTGCCAGCCCGCCAGCCCAGCCACATTGCCATAGAGGGCAGCCATCACAATCATCATCATCATCGTCGTCGTCGTCGTCACAGCCTCTCAAGTATATATATGAGTATCCGTACTTGTGCTTGCATCTACGTGCCAACAAAGTCGGAGTTCCTACATAGAAAACAACACACCAAGTGTAGTTTGAACCTTGTCGTGTCGTTGTTTTTGTTATTGTGTTTTTATTGTTGCCACCGCACCAGGTAATTCTCTACCTAGGAGAAATTATCATCAACAGTGTGATGGAAGAAAAAAAAACTTACTTTCAAAAGCATCTGACGATTTGAAGTGGAAGAGGTCTTTCGCGTGAGAGATGAAGTTTGCTGGAGATGATTTTCTACACTGGTGCCAAAAATCGCCAAGGGGATTGAACATGAAGAAATTGAGAGAACTGGCGAAAATTAAACTTTGATCTCCACTAGGGGAGTGGCGCCCAATGCGGCGTTTTGTTCTACATATCTTCACAGAAACGATGTCGGTTTGTTTTAAGATGGGCATGCCAATAATTCTTTTTCTTAAAATACTGGTTGGGCCCTATGAAGCCAAACCGACAGTCATAATGGGGAAAACCAGATGGAAAGATGGTTGTCACATCAGTGTTATTCGTCGGAGATGACCGATGCCGAGGATCACTTAGATTTAAGTCAATTGACTTAACTTGGCCCAACTAAAAATAAGTGGCGCCCAATGCGGGTATTTTTCAATATACATCAATCCATCTGTAATGTCAATTTTATCAAGGTTGCTGCACTTATGCTCAGAAATGCAGTATTTGCGCCAACTTTTGGCTGAGGCTGGTGCTTGTTATAAAAAGAACACTTTTCAATTTCTGTCAGGCGCCATTTCCGAAATTTTGCGAACTTCAAACACGTAGCGCCAAGACGAACGTGATTAGGAGACCTGCTTTGTAATATAAAACAAAACGAACCTTTTTCTGCGACAAGGTTAAAACTGGCGCCCGACGATGGACAGTATCTCTCCAATTAGAGTTCAGAGTTCTTTTTGAGAATTGGCTGGCCTTTTTTTCTGTTTTTAAGTTCGGGTTGCTTAGTTTGATGATTTCCTAAGATCTCAGTTTTTGTCATACGGTCTTGGATACACGATTTGGAATGGATTTGTAAAATTGAAAAATTTGCGGAACACTTCAAATAAACATAAAAAGCAAAAGTCAAACAAAAATTTTCTCGACAACAAATAGGCAGAAATTTGTGATTTATAATAAAATGGCGCCCAACGGTGGACATTTTCTCAATATGCGTCAAATTTTTAACCAAGACTTACCCGGCAAAGTGACGATTTTCTACAAATTGCTTCCCAATTTAAAAATCTATTGCAATGGTAACTTCTTAAAAAAATTGCATTCAGGCATTTTTTTTTTATAAATCCTAACTTGAAGCCGTCAAAATGGTCGGCCAGTTTTTGACAGAAGCTACCCATAAACAAAGTACTCGTATATGAGGTTTGACCTTGATTGCTTGAAACCTTATTCATCACTGAAGCTAAAACAAATTTCTATTGAACTGCTCATTTCGTCGAAAGCCACTTTCACAGATAAGCACAGTGTTGCGATAGTATCCGTGGCATTAAGAATGGGACACATTCGCAATTTGCTGTAAAAGTGTCATTGCCTTGATGACTTTGTTTAAAATGTTGTAGAAAAACTGCTTTTCTAAGTCGTGTGAAAACAATTTTATTCACATCCAGACGTTTTTGGGATTGCCTCACTGAAATCTGTGTGTGTTTGTTACCACATTCCACCAAAATCGCTAAACGAACACACCCCAGATCTGTCAAGTTGGTAGATAAAGTTGTTGAGGAAAATATCACACACTTCTCACCCACAAACCGGCCGAAATTCCTCAAGGAAAATGTGATCAAACAAAATAGAAGAATGTTTAACTAAAAATTTGTTACTAACCTGCCCAATCAATGTTCACCGTCAATGTTAAGCTGCCAAATCTTCAAGTGGATCACGCATTCTCCAACAAGCAAATAAAAAAAGTCGAATTGTAACTAAATAAGCAGTTTGGTCCTTCGAACCGGATGAACCAGTAGCTAATCAATTTCAAAAGGCAATACCCCTTAAATCCACAATCTGTCAAATGGACGTCCCCAAACGCCACCAAGTGAAACCGCCAAGTGAACCCTGCTCATCATTATGCACAACACAAAACTATAAACTGCAACTGACTACGAATCTGTCTCGCGCGCTCATATCAGCAACTCCGCCGTTTGTATTGTGCGATGTTATTATGTGCGCGTTCGCCTCCTGATGGCGGACAATATGCGCCCGATGCTGCGGGGTCCATGATCTGTGCTCGATGGCATACCCCGGTCTGGGGATTTTTCCAGTGCGCTCGTGCTAATCCACTCGTCTTGCATACCTTTCTTCGTTTTGATCGTCGGCATAGTTGCTGGTGGCTTGCTGCTGCTGCTGCTGCTTCTGTCTCCATCCTAGTGTTGTATGTGGCAAAGGTACAAAAATAATTAATCCGCTAATTTATGTAGGTATCACCTAATACACGCTCAGCTCGGTACACACAGCATTCAGGTTCTCCTCATGCCATACAGCTTGGTGCGGTGCCGCAGATCTCGTGCTGCTGCCTCAAAAAATGAATAATTGCGAAATTTCGCAGATATACGAGCGTGTGCTGTCTTTGGTTTGGCTTTTCATTTCTTTCTCTCTCTGCGCGCGGCACTGGTTTTCCGCCATTCGGTCTTTTCGATTATTAATTCTGGTTTTACAATATTTTTTCCACTCGTTTCGGCCATCAATTATGCCCTAATCTGATTATAGACTCGGATGGTGGTTGGATGCGATGTTACTCTGTCTATATAGACACACGAAGTGGAATGCAATTTGAATGGCATACTAAATATCCACATGCGAAGAAGAAGCAGCAGATGGAGAAGCTACTGCTTCGGTGAACTTCCGTAGGTTGGGAATTGGAAATTTTGGTTTTGAATTGCAGCCCACTGAACTATGGACTAATGGACGACCCACGATAGCGGCTTCATAAATTGGATAGGAAGTGATCAAATATTTGAACGCCTAAAATGGAAATTACCGCACGCTTTGGCTACCGGACATTGGGCAATAAAGTGAGAGCGTATATAAAAGCGTACAATAAAATGTTACGGCTATCGAGATACAAAGCATTTGAATGGTTTTTGGGGTTAGATTTTTTTGCAATGCTGGCTTGTTAAGCGGGGAATTCTTGAGCGTTCAGCCACAAACTTAATCTGGAGCAAAACATTCACCCATCAGTGTTACATTTTGGTGAATGTTTTGATATTTTCAA
This sequence comes from Cheilosia vulpina, assembly GCA_916610125.1. Taxonomy (NCBI): domain Eukaryota; kingdom Metazoa; phylum Arthropoda; class Insecta; order Diptera; family Syrphidae; genus Cheilosia; species Cheilosia vulpina. The sequence continues at coordinate 49,179,045 of OU744279.1, forward strand.
AGGAAATAGACGGCCGTTTATTGCTCTCCAATATTTGTTTATAAATTGAGGGTCGGATATAGAAATAAATTTACAAACATTTTGCCTTGCAAAGTCATAGAAACCCTGAAGTACTGAGATACAAAAACCCCGTCCTTAAAACGCTATTGGGGAGGTGGATGCGTCTACAACTAGTCGTTGCTCCCGTTGGTAACCTTGTCTTGAGTACCAATAATTCGTCATCGCCCTGAAAAGGGGTTGTATTTGCACAAATTTAGAAAAACCATTCCAAATGGAGACAGTTTTTCGTGATCAGTCATCAGTCTACTTTGGCTGCTGCCAGTCTGAGTCTTGTTTTGTATTTTTTATGTCGTGATTTGCCCCCTCCATTGTTTAAAAATGATCTTTAATCGTTTGCTGTCGAAATATGGCCAAACTATCGTAGATAACCTGTGCCCACCATGATTTTACATTCTCTGCGTTTGACACTCTTTCCTGAGCTCCCACCATGTTTCGAAAGACCCAAAACAACTTTAACCTTGTGTTTGCTGATTTGTCAAAAGTTGTATGAAGATTTTTAGTGGGTATCCTCTACTCCTTCGAGTGTGAAGTTGTAACTTCCCTCGTACACGTTCCTTATGCTCCAAAGTATGGGACCCAACACGGACTCTTGTGGCCGCTCACCTATATTGTGACATTTTCGTTCTTTGTGCTCCATTTGCATCTAAGAATGGCTACCATATTATCATATCAACAACAGCTTGTAATCTCTTTTTGCAAAGAGGGTTTCAATATAAGCTGTCCCAGTTTGCCGTTCTAAAAAAAAACAACTCACCACGGCAGAGTACTTTAGTTACCAAACTGACTTAGTCCAAGTTCGCTATCTGATGAGCGAATGGAAAAGAGAGCAAACCGCTGGACGATCAACTCTTTTTCTACGAAATTTTGGGTAAATGTAATTACTTCGCTCAAATTCGACAAATATAACCAAATTCCACATTTTGGAACAAATGATGAACCGGGATGGTGAAAATTCAAACATCGATCTCCTAAGGGGCACGTTTTTAAACCGAAATCTTTCCAAAATACAACTTTAAGGACTGCTTACATTTTTGATTAAGGTCGTCCTTTGCTAACGTTACAGTGTTCATCGACTTTTCGTTGCATTTGCGGTTGTCGCAAATTTTCGTTTGATTGAAAACGTATTGCTTGTTAAAATGTCAAACTATTCCTGTCAAAAGACTAGAAGTGTAAAATTTCATTAGCTCGATGTTGGTTAAACTTGTCAAAGCTCTCAGAATAAAGGCGCAGCGTTACATTTGTCACAAATTTTTCGTTGCAAACATGTTTTTGCATACATTTTGCTATAGAAAACATTTTGTCTGCTCAAATGTCAAAGAGTTCCTGTCAAAAAAACACGACTTTCGAATTTTGTGGGTAAGATGTTGGTCAAACTGATTACATTTTTTAGAAGAAAGACCGAATTTTTGGAGCAAATATGTTCGCTACCAGTTTTTCAAGAGAAAACATTTCGCCTGTTTACATGTCAAAGAATTCCTGTCAAACAACTAAGTTTTTCGAGTTTTAACAGCACAATGCTGGTCAAACTGATAAGAGCGCTATTAGAAGAAAGACATTTGTCACAGATTTTTTATAGCAAGCATGCTTGTTAACAGTTTTTCAAAAGAAAACATTTGGTCTGCTCAAATGTCAAAGAGTTCCTGTCAAAAAAACACGACTTTCGAATTTTGTGGGTAAGATGTTGTTCAAACTGATAACAGTTTTTTTTTTAGAAGAAAGACGCCTGTCGCAAACATGTTTTTGCATAAATTTTGCAATAGTAAACATTTTTTCTTTACAAATGTCAAATAATAACCTGTCAAACAAGTACATTTTCGAGTTTTGTCAGACCAATGTTGGTCAAACTGATTAGAGCGCTTTTAGAAGAAAGACATTTGTCACCGATTTTTTGTAGCAAACATGTTCGTTACCAATTTTTCAATAGAAAACTTTGTCAAAGAACAAACACTTCCCGCAGGTCACCGACCTTTGATGACAATAATTTATATTTGCCAAGTAGGCACCAACAGAACACAACACTTAGGGCCGTTCTGCTCACCTCTAGCGCATCGAAAAGTGCCTCAATACTCTTGCAAAGTGCATTCCATGACCGTTTATATGTACATTCACGAGAAAAGGATTAGCATTGCTCTTGTCAGAATCACAACCCTAAACCTACTTTGTTCACAGTATTTACCCGGCGACTCTTAAAATTGTATTTGGCTTTCGTTTCGTGAAGTGCGCCACAAACTCGCAGCGCGCATTCTCGAGAAAATGTCAACACACTTGAGTGTATGGAGGTAACTTATGTCACTACACAGCCCGACATACACACACAGCAGTCAAGTGAAGTGAAAATGGGTTTTTTTTGTTGTTGCCCCTCCGTCTCGTGGCCTCCTTCACAATCCCAAGTGGATAAGCCATAAAAATCTTAAACAAAACAAAAGCCTAGCGAACACGCTCTACAGCTACACAGCGAGCAAAACATTTTGTAGAGAGTACGAGTACGAGTACCTCTCGCACTGTTCTTCGGTGATCAACTCGACGGTGATCGTGCTCCCTCGTTTGAATTTGTGGTCACGAATTATGATTTAGTGAAGAGGTCGTCAAGATTAGTATTTTCTTCCATTTTCTGTTCGTTCTAAGAGCCGCTCATTGTCGCTCCAAAGATCACATAGAGTTCGGTTGGGCAGATTCCCATAAATACCCGACTGAGCGAGATGGGCTCCTCTGGGGCAATCTATAAAGCGATCCAACTGTGCCGCACTCTCCTCCTAATGGACTGCGGATCGTGCAAATTCCGAAACATTATCTGTTCATGGAACGACCCCCGAAAGCATGTTCGTTAATCCCTGGCTAGCACCCAAACGGACGCAATGGAAGAGGACGCCGCAGATTATGGAGAATTCCTGGAGATCTTTTGTTGGCCAATTTGAGAGGTTGCGCTTCGCCTGAAGGTTGTTGGCTCAAGTCATTTGTTTTATGCGCGCGCGATGGCCGAAACGAAGGGTAACTCCGGCTCCACGACAATCGCAGCAGTCTTTCCGAGTTTCTTATCAGATTAACGTCGTCTGCTGTTGCTGCTGAGGCTGCGGCTGCTGGTTCGCTCCAGGACACTCTGCACGATTGTGCCTTCGCTATGTGGCTAGATGTGTGTATTCTTTTTTGTTATCTCTCCGACTGAAGAGGGGTATGCAAAGTCGAACCTTCCTCCTCATTATTTCGAAGAAGACGAAGACGAGAGAGAGAGAGAAAAGTTTTGTCCAACAATAAAGGTGTAGAGCAGCATTTGTCAGATACAAACGGACGGGATGCTGGTTGCGACCACTTGTATGGTGGCATGTAAAACATCATCCTAGACGTCTGGTACACAAGTAGTTCTGTTCACGGGTCGAACGAAGTGAGAGAAAAGAAACGAATGTTAGCTATTGCGTGAAATGGGCGAGTTGCACTGATTTTTCGAACGATTGATGGCTGCCTCAAATGGCCTCATTTAAGAGAGGTGAAGTGCGGGTACAGTTGCATGAATGTTATAAATTTACAGACAAAAATAGGGACTAATATATTGACAGCTGTCATGTATATGCAGAGAGGAGAACAGTTTTTTATCTCATTCGAAAAACCACAATAAGAAGTGATACATGGAGGATCACTTCACATGTCATAGTAAATTTGACAGCAAAAGCACACTTTTTAGAAGCTTTGATGGCGTGGAAGACTTGACCACAGCAACATCGTCATCCATGTCGGACCTAAATTATAAATTATATTATAAGTTCTGATGTGCAAGTGCAGACAACCTTGCGGTCCACTTTTTGGCACTCCGAACTTTTTAATTTATGGTCAAATAACGCACGAGTTTTGCCAACGCTTGGAGACGTCGTTGGCGATGGTGTCAATATGTTTGGTATGTCTTCGGCGGTTCATTCTGTTAAAGTGTCAATCAATTTCTACCCTAAAACTTTGCAAAGGATTTGTCCCCCAAATAAAAAATCAAAGACTACTATAGCGATGCAACTACCCCATTATCGATTCCTAATTACATTCCTCGCTGTTCTTCTGTTGTGCGTATCTCCTGTATGTCGAAACACATCTCGTAACAGAGTTCACGCGCATGTATACCTATTCACCTCTATGCAAAATAGCCCTCAGGCGAAACGTAGAAGATACATCACATCGAACCATGTCGCCATTGTCGGTAAGGATTAAAGCCTTTCACGAAAATGTCTTGGCGTCAGACTGTCCATTTTGTGCTTTGTTCTCTCCCATTCGGAGTGCTCTTCAACTCGCAGCCTCCTTTCAGTATACAGCCCCGAACATCCTTGAGATTTCATATCGCATCGCTGCGAATGCCACTCAGCGAGGGATTCTTCTGATGCTCCCTGGTATGTTTGTCTTGCAGTGCAACTCGTGTGTGACGGTAATTTCGCGGGACTTATGCCTCGGATGCCAATGTAGCCAAATATCGTGTTTTACTGGTTTCCAACGTCTTTCACTGTGCATTCTTCTGCATCGATCGCGATGCGCCGCAGAAAGAATAACAAAATCCCAAACCCAAACCCAAACCCAAACCCAAACCTGGACCACGGATTATAATCTCTGACGGCACTTAGCCGGTGGTACCAGACTTCAATTCGATTTATATACACGTATCCATGTGTACGTACATACGGCTCCCTCCCTGGGCTGCTTTTGTGTATCTGCCTGCTTCGTCGTGCATATCTGAAGATTAATTTTCCACGAATTTGTTACGGAGTCGCACAAATGCGGCAACCGGCCGGCCGGGCCCCAAGACACAACAGCGATCTTACATATAAATGCATGGTGTGCTATGGTGACGGGGATAATTCGCCATCACGGTGGTGGGGCTGGCTGGTACAGCGCGCTGTATCCCCAGCGATTAAGTGCGCCCAGTCGGTTTGCAATTTATTTTCTCGTAAGGAAATTCTATTAACTTTGGTTTCAGTTTTCAGATTTCGTTGTGTTTCGTTTTTATTTTTCCACCTTTTTTTTTTTTCTTGTTTTTGTTGTATTGTTTGACGACGAGGTCATCGGCACAAATCCCCTCTGGAATGTGTGCTTATTCGTGTTCTCTATCCCAGTCATCGACAACCCGAAATCGGTATCGTGGTCTATTGAGTGTTGGAGGTGAACTCAACACTTTTTATCCCAACAAATAATGGGCTTCTTCACACGTGATAAACTGTGGTAGATGTCGGCCCATTGTGGAGTATTTTCCTAATCCCCTCCGCTTAACCAATTCATATGCTAAATAGGGCGATTGTCAGCGTGACAGTGGCTCACTGTGTGGAGGCTTTCTTTTAAATTGAGAGACACTATGAGCAGGTTGGAAAATATAGTCATCTGCCTAAAGTTTTGGACCACAAATTGTTTGATATTCTGCTGATCTTGTCGATCTTTCCATTGATCATTGATTTTTCTCATGCAGAATGGTGGTCCACTCAAGGAGAAGAACGTCCATGCAATGGACTTTTAAAAAAGCGATAGGATCGCCTAAAGGCTTTGAATTTGGCTCACAATAAAAGCTGATCTTTAGAGAAGTAAAGATCTTGCGATCTTGGAGAGATTCTGACTACTAAAAGTGGAAGGATGTATAAAGATCGGAACAAGACTCCTACCGATCTGAGTATGTTACTTCCTTTTATGATCGCCATGGTTACTTAATTCAATAATATTTTGCAAGCCATCCCGGACAACAACAGAACTGCAAGATCATTATCAAAAATATAACGCGATCCTCTTAAAGAAAAAAACTATCAAAAAAAACGTCCACTTTAGCTTACCATCAGCTTAAATGTTTCTCAAAATATTTAAATATCAAGATTTGTACAGATGTTTATGGACATGAGCTTATCTTCGGAATGGAGAGTTGTCTAGAAGAAGATTATGGACTGCAACATTTGCAACAGATCAGTTGAAAAGTGTAAAGGCTTTAAAAAATACTGATCGTAACATTTCTATCAATTTCACGATAGTTTACGATCACTTAGTGCAAAAATGAATTTTTTAGGAAAATCCGTTCGTGTTACTTTTACAGCAACGCATTTAAAACGATTTCCTCAAAGCTGAAAATCCTCTCACCTCTTGTAAGATCGCCTATGATCACTTAGAGCCACCGTTCAGTACTGATCTGCAATTGAAATTTGTTGATATTTTACAGAAACGCATGTAACACAATTTTCTCAAAGCCTAAACGTCCTCTCAACTCCTGTAAGATCGCCCATGATCACTCAGAGCCACCGTTCGATACTGATCTGCAATTGAAATTTGTTGATATTTTACAGAAACGCATGTAACACAATTTTCTCAAAGCTTAAACGTCCTCTCAGCTCCTGTAAGATCGCCCATGATCACTCAGAGCCACCGTTCGATACTGATCTGCAATTGAAATTTGTTGATATTTTACAGAAACGCATGTAACACAATTTTCTCAAAGCTTAAACGTCCTCTCAACTCCTGTAAGATCGCCCATGATCACTCAGAGCCACCGATCGATACTGATCTGCAATTGAAATTTGTTGAAATTTTAAAGAAACGCATCTAACACAATTTTCTCAAAGCCTAAACGTCCTCTCAACTCCTGTAAGATCGCCCATGATCACTCAGAGCCACCGTTCGATACTGATCTGCAATTGAAATTTGTTGAAATCATTCTTTAAAGTAATTTGTGGTCGTATCGTACTCGATCACAGGATAATTCTTCGACTTTGAGTACGCTTACCCGATCGTCCAGCGATCATAAGTCACATGTGATCATGCAATAGAGATCTTCATTCACTGGGGCTTCAAAGAAAGCCACTGCTTCAGAACTTTCGTAGCGTTTTCACTTATACTAACCGTATCTACGATAACCAAAATTCCCTCCACAGGATCGCTTATATCACTGATCTCAATATCGATGTCCCATGTTCCACCTATGCAAATATCTCTCGATCTAAATCTCCCAATATAAACTCGGCAATCAATTCGTTATCGTAGTGTTTGCTGCAAAGCCAAATTGCAAACATAACTTCCCTTCAATTTCCTGCTGTTATCTGCGTGCAGATATATCGATACAAGTCCCCACACACGCAGTTCCCCTGCTGTCACCGGAAGAGCCAAGCCCGATAAGATCAACAATAGATTCGTTGTGCGTGTGCCCATATGGATTATAGATTGATTGGGCAAGCCGCTGGCATCAGACCTTTTACGCGACAACACAGCACCGGAAAAGTGTGCTGTTTCATTAGCCTTCCTTGGAAATCCCTTCGGTCTATAGACGCCATTAATTGGCTTAGAAACGGTTAGCAGTTGTGTCCACAAGCTTTACACCATTCCCAACAGGTGCCTATATGGATTGTCGGATTGTTAACGCATGCCAAGCCAATGCCCTTTGGGCGATGCGAACCCTTTTCAATTAGGCTAGCAACGCTTCTACTCTGGGTCTACGTCTCTATCGGGAGAGCAGCTCTTATTCCTCGAAATCCGATTACGAAAACTGAGCGCACAACCCCGAATCAGATACAGATACATTTTTTGTGTATACAATTTCTGTTTTGCTGTTTGACTTAGCGTTAGCATTAGCGCTGGGGTATTTTCGTTTCAGCAGTAATTAAAGATCCCTCCGCACTGGCAGCGGGGCGGAGCGGAATTGGAATTCGCTTAGCTACATACAAGAGAAGAGAGGGCTATGCGTTGATTCGAAATCGTTAAGCACACAAACATTCCAGCCGCGAAATTAATTTCTGTATTTTGTCGTCGCACTTAGAAGGAGTTTCTGCTGTTTCTTTCCTTTTTTGTTTTCGTTTTGGCTTTTGTTTGCTCGATGAATGAGTTAAATAAAAATTTGTATGTGGAATGTGTATCTGTATACCCTGGACCGAGAATCGCAAGCCATACCGAACGAACTTTTAATTACCATGTAAACAATCTAAAATGGGTTTGTTTGTCAGGTTGGTCGCTTGCTCGCTCGGTATGTTTTAGTTGACACAACAAAAGCCATGAGGGGGTAATAACACGGCTTGAAATAACAAAGCGAGGTTTTGGTTCTTTTTTTTTTCTTAACAAAATCACACTTGAGTGTGGCTTTAAATAATTTCGTTTGTTTGTTTGTGAACCACCAGTTTTGGCGGGGGGGCAAACTGAAGAAGGAATATTATTTTTCAAAGTACAGAGTTGCCAGATCGGTGAGTGGTCGGTGGCTGTGCTTTGATGTGGGGGGGACGCTAGAACATCACGTCCGAATATTTCCTAGAAGCAGGCTGTGTGTTTGGAATTGATATTTGGAAGAAAACGATGCTTGACACTTGAAGTGTGATCCACAATAGTTTGTGTCTTTTATTATTCAAATAAGCGGCGCTAGTGACTAAGGATTTGTTGTTGGAACTAGATGCGAACTTGCGTGGCTATGGCGATTCGATCAGCAAAAAGGGTGTTGGGAAATGGAACCGCATTCTTGGTCTTATCATGTTTTAGAGGTTTAGCGGTCTTTATTCATGTTCGAAAATGGCGTCGGAAATTGAAATTTAATATTGCATGAATGTCACTTAAACTTTGTTTACCCTTCTATTGGTGGATTTGTTGTAGAATGTTGCAAAGGGTCAGTTTCATTACCCTTCTATTGGTTTATTATTTCGATAATTTTACGATTCATGCGTTTTCGATATTGAGGTGTTCATTTTATAACAATGTTCAATTATTTAGTCGTTCTACTCGATGGTCGTTGCTAAAAACATAAATTAAATCTTAAGATTTTTACCACTCCTTCACGTCTTGGGAAGCTCTGTCAAGCTTCCGAGAGCTTGCCAATCGACATCATATTGCAGCTACCTTCCGATTATTGTGTGAAGCTAGGCCTATAGTCCAATAAGAACTTGCTCCTATAATTCGTTTTATTATTCGATAGTCATTGATGCCCCTTTTTGAGGGGGTCATTTTATAAACATCTTGTGGTTGGTCAATTAGCAAATCCACAACTCGTTGGTTCGGTTCCTATGCTATCGTGCTATTTAAAAATAAATACTCCCTTTGGGGTCAACCATTTTAGTCAATCTACTGAATGGTCAAGTTTTTTTTTAGGATATCTTCAGCAACTTCTTAGGAATATTTTGAAGCTTAACGAGTCTCAGTTCGCTCGATGTGGGTTATTTTTAAATCTTACCAGGTGCAGACACTTTTCGAAATGTATTCAATGGGAACCCCCTTTGGAAGGGGTCACTTTAAAACTGTCGTGAATTTGTCGTCTTCCGGACAAGTTGTTAGGATGTCTTCAACAACTTCTTAGGAATAATTTGAAGCTTAACGAGTCTCAGTTCGCTCGTCGTGGGTTATTTTTCAATCTTACAGACACTTTTCGAAATGTTTTAAATGAGAAACCCTTTTCGAAGGGTCACATTCAAACAGTCCTGAACTCGTCGTCTATTTTTTTGCTGTGCCCAGGTGTATTTCCATGCGACTATTTATATAAGTGACTGGCTCGATTCAGGTGGTATAATTAGGTTTGCCCCCTCAATGGGGGGGTCATTTCCAAAGATTTGAAATATTTTTCGGTGATCTTTAGATGCACTGAAACTTATTAGATTAAAATCAAATAAATTCTGGTAGAATTTATATTTCTTCTGGTGAATTTAGGTAAAAGTTTGTAGAGCACTTGTGTTTTTAAAAAAAAAAAACAAGCGGTACTTGTCCCTTTTTTTCCACACGTCGAAATGTACGCATTAAAGCACCGTACAAACGAATGAAGAAAATAAAGCTTTGCCCCACTTTTTGACATCCTATTTTCTATAAATTTCCTTTTGTACTGGAATGAACAGGAAATTTAATGACAGACAGAAAATGTAACTCCGCGTTGTAACTTAAAACCTGTTGCCCATGTCAAAAATCAAAATGCACCGACTGACAGCTAAAGAAACAAAGAATTTACTTCACCTTGTGGGGATTGTGATGTCAAGTATGAGACAAAGTGGGACACGCTGTTATTTCGAGACCTTTGAAAAATGTACACGTGGTATAACTTTATAACGGCTGTCATTTTTGTCTCAATCGATAGCTCAGATTATATTCAACGAATTTATAGAGCAAAACTTGTCCGAATACTCGCAGATTTTCTTGCTTCAAATACGTTTGATGCGATCACCATCACTATTTCGGTTCAACAAATATCCAGACTACCTACACCACAAACACTTTCAAAGCCCCATTCCGCATCATTCAAACTTACACACTTTTTCCCCCGAAAGCAATAAACGGTATTGTTTCTGAGTGCCAACACACTGAAGCCATACAAGACTTGAAAATAAAACCAATAGCTGACCAAACTTATTGTGAAACCCGAAATCTCTGTCCCCCGGTCAAGGAACCGCCTCAAAATATAAAAATATAAAACCTTCTATCGCCCATTAAACGCCTTATCATCATCTAACTCTTGATGCGGTTAAGAACCACTTAAACCGCTTCGCCGCAATAGAACAATACAAACGATTATCATCGTGATCATGGTCACTATAAAGAAATTCTATCCACTTTGCTGCTCGTGCACTCGAGCCGGGCGGACAGCAACGCGCGATCGTTTTGTTTTATTGTCGAATCAATCACTTGTGGGCCCATGCCCCCTTCTGGATATTCACAAAGTCGCCACTCGTCATTACGGTGCCGGTATCTATCCTTCGTGAGTACCTCTATACGCATCCAACTTCATGTGCTTGTCAAATTATATGATAAATACTGATGCGCCAGCATCACCTGAGGCCGCCATCCACTTCGTGGATCTCTCTCTCTTCATCATCATCAATAATGCGAGTTTTTTTCTTCACCAAATCGAAGCCCAAAAATACGGCCGAGTGAGGATCGAAGAGATTCTTTGGAAATATCTTTTATCTTTCATCCCCGTCGTCGTAGCCGTCTCCTCCTTCCACCGACTACATCTTGACTTTGATTTTTAAATTGATGGCTTTTCACGAGATTTTCTTCTTCGGGTCGGTTGGTTCTAGGCCTTCGTTTGATTTTTGGACAATAAGATCGAGAGGGCCATTGTTTCTCACACCGTGAACAGTGAGCAGGAGTGAAAGGAACAAGTTCACCGATCGGTTTTCTAAGGAAAATTGAAAAGATTTTTCAGGTATACCGCAGGTGAGCGATCTTCTCCGTTTTGTACGGTCTTTTGTAACACTGATCCCTGACAAAAGGACGTGAATTGGATCGGTATACAGTTTTTTTTTTTTCACCAGTCCCAGCTCTGTTTTGTTTTTTGCTCCTTCAAATATCAATTTCGAGGGCCAGAGGATTGTGTGTTATCCTCCTAGACAAGGGAGTGTTTTCGGTGCTTTGCGCAATCATCACGAGTGTAGCGTGCAAAAGAACAAGCATCATGTGGTGCCCACCTCTGGCGGTTTGTTCTGCATTGTACGGGTTGCTGCATAGTCCCAGAAGGTATTAGGGCTGAAACAAAAGAACATACAATTCAAGTGCCACTTCAAAGAGCTTGTTTGCAGTTCCACTAGACACATGCAGCATGCTAAGTGTATCGAAAGTTGAACCTGCGCCGTCGACCGTTATGCAACTGGAGAGTGTTGCGCCATGTTTATGTGGAAAAGATTAATAACTTGAAATTGAAATTGAAATTGGGTACGACGCAGATACTGAAGGTTCCCCTCCTCAGTTTTGTTTTGTGGCCTGTTTTCTTGTCTTACGAAATCGATCGATCATGCGGGCAGATTTAGCGCGATCGGGTGGTCTTTTGGTCTCAAAGAAAAAAAAAAAGAAAACAACATTTCATAAGCCGCCCAGCATGGATGGTGGCAAATGCGTAAAGGGTTGCACTGCATCGCTGGGAATTTCACTGAAGGGAACCTTATCAGAGCTTATGCAAGGGCTTAGAAGTGAAGACTGCAAGTGTAGGCGAACCCATTATCAGGTTTGTTTTTCTTTTTCTCGTTCGAATGCCGCCGTGCGGTTGCGATATTTGTTTGTTGTAAGTCGAAAGTGCGAGTGCGGGAAACGATTGCTTACAAATGTTGATAAATTAATATAAAAGATCGTTCGCCTCAGTGTGAGACTCGCATAGAACTGAGAAGGGGTTACATGGAGGCCGTATTTTGTGTATTTTGTAAATGCCACAATTATGTGAAAGGGGAGAGAGATTCATGGTCAAACTTCTATGATGGCCGTCGAGAGCTTGATGCTATAAGGTGACAAGTCGACGGTATTCCAACTGAATAGGAAAGGGGTTTATCTCCTCCCAAATGTGTCTGTCAAGTATGCTCTACTTTGACAGCTTTTACTAAATTGTTTGAGTTCAATTGTACAATTTTTCACAGAAAGTCGTGGAATCATCATGTATGTGCAGAACTAAGACTTATCGGGGAGCCTCTCGGGCGTGTTATCTCAAAATTTAATCCTACATTTGTGCTTAAACAAGTGCACACGATTTCTGACATTTAAATAATTAGAATCGCTTTTTGTTGTGACGTAATTAGCGAAAAGTTAAAACCCGAGTGACGTTTTTTAAATACAAAAATACGACATGTACATTTTTGATATCAATTTGGCGGTTGGTTATCTATTTTGTTTCGTTTTATTTGTGCCGTAATTAGGTAGAATTGGGTTAGGTGAATGTGGCACTCCTAATTTTCTACTGAGTCGCTCCCTCAAGTTCCATAGAGATTTATTGAAAAAGTGTTCCATTTTAAATATTTTCTCTCATCGTAGTCTGAGGAGAAGGCTTCTTATACGACACATAACTTAGAAACCTTCCTCTCACAACAGTTGAGGAAAGCTGGACCTATGGTTGCATATGAACCTGTTCCGGTATGACAATTTTTTAGAGGGTATGGAAATACTTGGCTTAAGAGCTTAGTTTTTATGGCGAAAAGAAGTTTTTTTTTACAATTTTGTTCAGGGTTCAAAGGGTTAACACATAAATCCAATTAGCAGGTTTGTATAAGGCTTTAGGACCATAAGAACCTGCTGCGTCAACTATGGATTGAAAGATGTCATAAACAGAATGGTCACACAATATCGATCAAGCTTTTAAGAAGACATCTGCGCCCTGCCTGAAATAAACCAACCAACCAACCACTGCACAGCTTATACCTTGATAAAACTTCCTAAGTAAGTAGGACTTGTACTCGATCAGTTGGCGATCGATGGAGCACAATCGGAGTGTCTCAAAAGTACCTATTGCAAGAAGCGGTATCCTTATTTACTTTGGGCATAGTCTTGTGTAGTTCGAAAACTTCAAGAACGCACCCTGACAATTGAACTAGGTGAACTAACTGCACTTAAGTTGAACGACGATTATATAAGTTCAGTTAGATCGTAAGTTCATCTTAGCTCGCCTTTAATGTTGACGGAGATCGCTTTTTCAGAAGCAGCAATTTGTGTGAGAACCACAGGAACTCCATGAATAGGCTTATTCGAAGGTGGGTTCAACTGCTTAGTCTTCTGCTGAGTTTTGTTTGGATTTGTCTGCATAAAAGATCATTACGAACTAGTCAAATTCACAACCTACTTCGTCACTGCATATACACAGCTCTCGGCGGATTGAACTAAATGAACAAACTGGTTCAGTTTGACACTTTGGCGAGCAAATTTAGGATACAAATTCATAAGTTTTACAACGTCCCAGAGTTGGAGAGCTCTACAAAGTCCTCGATCTATGTTCGCACAACGAGCATGCATACGCGATCCACGAGTTATTATCTCTAACTGACTATATGGGACCATGCTCAAAGCACCTTTCCCGTCACATTGGACAAACAATCTACCGCTCCCAGACCTCTTAAACTGTCACCACATTTGCATAAAAAAAAGTATACCCGCAACCAATCGAAATGTGAATGTTCCAATACAAGTTTCACAGTACCTGGCGCTATGACCCATTTTGCATCATGCTGTCTTGACACCTTGCATATGTGCGCAGCGCACTATACCCAAGTGTACCCCAAGCTAATTCGAAAGTAGTTTCTTCAACAAAAACAAAAAAAAAAATAAAAATAATCTACAAAACAACAAAAATAACCATCGAACCAAACCAGAATCTCTCTCTCTCTCTCGGATACAAGTCACAATCACAACCGAAACCGATTCTGGCAGCTTGGCCGGTGGTACGGGTACCGATCGATTCGTCATACGTCATCTCACTTTATTATTTTTTTTGTTGTTCATCCATCTTTACATGACTTTCGGCAAATCTTTTGAGCATTACTCTTCATAAGATCCTTGAGCGAAAGGCCTCTCTGGTCTCTGATTGAAAGACAATGGCACGCCTCTTGAGTTTCTCTCTCCTTTCGGCCTTTTGTTCGATAGCTCAATGCTCAGCTCAAGTGTATTCCTATTTCAGGGAATCAATCCCCAAGCAGCAGGAGTTCTCCTTCATACCGCGATCTACCTGTGCTCTTCATAGATTTCGTTTAAAACTTTGACAGGTGGAATTTCGTGTTGAAAATAGACGCCGTCGCTGCCAGTGCTGTTGTTGCCCAGTTAATTTTAATTTTAATTTCAGCTTTTCTTAGCCTATTAGATTTGTATCCCAAAGCCATAACTTATTTTTTAATGTTGGTTTCTTTTTTTGCCATTCCAGGTAAGGACATCTATGAGTTCGTGTGGCTGCGGCAAGACAGTGTAACACTTTTTTTTTTATGGGCGGAGTTGTGGACTGGCATTAATGGGTGTAGTTCGGTGAGTAATGCTCGTTAAAATGTCCACGATTAGCTGAGCGATGGAAGGTCTAATGAAATGTTGCGCTGGCAATTAGAAGGGCAACATATGCGAGAAGGTTTAAGTGATATATTTGGTGATGCGAGGTGTCACATGGCTAGGATCGTGTGTCTGTGACAGGGTGGGGATTATAAGAATCCCTTGGGAAAGTCCAAAAGTATGGTGCACTTGTCGCGTTTTTATGACGTCTTAAATGAAGTGTCTTTGCACAAGAAGTGTGCCAGGGTTGAGAAACCTTAAGGTCAGGTAGTCCTTTAGGAAAGTCTGTCATAGCAGAGTATTCAGCTAGTCGAGGTGTGTTATTGTCGTTCCTCGAAGTACCATGCACAAAATCTCATTCAAATCCGCTCGGCAGATTCGAAGAGGCCAATATAGTGGGAATAGAAAAAGAAAGAAGTGAAGGGGGCCCGACAATTCATGGAGATTCGACGCCTTTCAGACTTGCGAAAATGTCACTATCTGTAAATGTAAAAAATTCATTTTGTCGTTTTGTATGTGGATTTGTTACCGCTGCAGATTGGAACTGCTGACCCAATTCGTTTTAACGCCTCAGACATAAATAGTTTAGAATTATATAGATTTTCATGGAACATTAAAATTTTAGTTCGTCGCAATCGGCCGACTCCTTCACAAGATATACGAATTTGAAGTTGGGTGAAAGAACGCATCACACTACAGGGTGGGCCAAATACAAGTTTCTTTTTAAAAATGCAATAAAATGTACAAAATTATAATTTTTTCAATGTATTACGGCTTTATTAGTAAGAGCAAACATTCCCATTAATTATATGGGACACAACGTCGTGGGTGTTTCATTTCGAGCAAAACTTCATTTCAAAAAACACACTGTTCGGGCTACACAGCACTCACTTTGGCAATAAGTTTTCAATATTTCCCAGCGTAAAGCGACTCATTTCGTTCCGCGGAGGTATGATACTGACTTTCTGTGAAGAGTTCGAACAGCTGTCAGTGTCAAAATAACCTATGATTTAAAAGATGGCCCACCCTTTGTTTGTCGTCCATAGAAAAAATCGTGAATTAAACCGCTTTTATCGATTTGTCAGTGCTAGGTTCGATCCTCGGAAACAGCAATTGCATTTTAAGGTTTTTTTTTTCCACAGCACCTGACAAGCATTTGAGACTACAACTATCATAAAGAGCTTCCCAATTAGGCGCTTGGACTCGGCGTAAAATCGAAGATCCCTTCCTTTGTTCCGAAAATGAAAAACTAACACAAAACGAATAGTTGTGAGAAACTAGGCCTAGGGTCCTTGCGGACCTGTTGCGCCACCTATTTATTTTTATTCATTTAGTTTCTATTGCGTTTTCACACGTCAACCGTGCCTCGACCATACATTTCACCGGCATTCAGACGTTCTGCCTATGACACCGTTCACAACCTCAGTCACCCCGGGACCCGAGCCTCACGAAAGTCAGTTGCACTCCAATTTTTCTGGCCATCCATGAACTCGGATATCGGCAAATGGGTGCGTGCCTGTCCTGCCTGTCAGCGGAGCTTATGGACAGTTTGCGGCTGCCGGAAGGTTTGAACATGTGCACATGGACATTATGGGTCCACTGCCTAGTTGCTCCGGCCGCAATTACCTCGTTACTTGCATTGACCGTGCAACACGCTGGCCAGAGGCAATACCTGTCGAAGACATCACCGCATCAACCGTTGCCGACGCGTTTTTCCAGCACTGGGTTGCGCGCTTTGGTTGCCCACTTCGTCTGACCACTGACCAGAGGAGGCAGTTCGAGTTAGCACTGTTCCAAAGGTTTTCCCAGCTTATCGGATGCAACCGCATTCATACTACCGCCAAATGGGATAGTCGAGCGATGGCACCGTACATTGAAGACAGCTCTCACTACTCACTTACCCACGAACTGGCTGCAAGCATTGCCAGTCGTACTATTGGGACTTCATTCAATGGTGAATGAATCTGGTACTTCACCCGCGCAATTGGCTTACGGTGCTGAACTCCGACTACCAGGAGACTTTTTGGCGCAATTCAACAACGTTAAGGAGCCCATAGCCTTCCTTCAAGAGCTGAGGGAAGCGCTTCAGCGAACATCACCTAATTTCGCCACACGACAGACGAAGCCGATTTTTGTACCCAAGGATCTCAGTACTGTTTCGCATGTATATGTGCGCACCGACAGTAGTCATCGATCGATGCAGCCTGCTTACACCGGACCATATCCAGTCCTAGAGCGTCGGCCTCAAGCCTACAAATTGGCTATGCCAAGTAAGGACGCGTATGTGTCCATTCAACGCTTGAAACCAGCCTATCAGCTTTTGGACTAAGAAACATCGTCGCCGCCAGCTACGCCGTCACCGCAGGCAAAAAGCTGCGACTTGGAGGCTGCCGTGGTCGTTAAGCGTTCCGGCCGAATCATCCGAGCTCCTGTACGTTTCACTAATTCGTAAGGGGGGAGCACTGTGGCGATCCAAGACTAAACGTTCTCAGCGAACAGAGCCACAACAACACAAGTTCTCCACTTCGTCAAACATCGCTTTCCAGCTGTCACATTGGCCTGTTTTTCCGGTCTCTTACTTTTAGACAGCGACGGCGAGCAGAAGTTTTCCTCCCACGTGTTTAATATAAAATAAAATAAAATAAATAAAATTAATATTATCTTCAATAAATATAGAATTATCAAGTTTTTATAATTCTTTGTTTCATTCTACTTAACCCTATTTCATTACACAGACATTTGGAAACTTCCTACCTACCTTACATCATCAGCTCTTCCAACAGAGCAAATACCTCTGCCACTCCCGATTTTGCACGCTAAGAGCTGCAAAAAAAATAAACTCCCTTTCAAAAACACATGACAATTGATGATGCGATGCCAATCCTTCGTCGAAAGCCAGCCTTCCATTGCAAATCGATGAACATTAGCGGTCTGAAAGCACTTAAGCAGTCCCCTACTAACAATCATCATTATTCGATAGCAGTTTCCCCCTCACAACGCATGCATCCATGTTTCCGTGCTCCACATTGGCACCTAAACCCATCATAATATTTTGTGTACACTTCGCTCCAATTCCGGCTGCGCGCCTCTATCTTCGCATCCAACTCGGAGTCGGCTATCGAATTGGCGACAAAATAATCCCAATCAAGACACCCGTTCTCAGGCCCCTCAGCAGAGGACCGTTCTTATGATCCTCCACAGAACAGACCCATCGAACTGAAAACACAAGAAAGACGCCAGCAAATCAATGAGAAAACACTTTGTTCCATTACTCGGTTTCATGTTTTCATTGGCACGGCAGCCGCCCGCCGATTGCGATGATTGTCGCGCGCAAACGAAGAAAATCGCGTGCGCCTCTGTGTCTTCGCTCTTGCCTGGTGGAGTTCAGTTTTTTGGTTTCGGTTTGTGTCCACGACGATGTTCGGTATTCACAAAAACACAGGTCAAGCCGAACTTGTTGCGGCGGCATTTTTCCGAAGAAACGTTTATCGCGGTTCGATTTGGTGTCTTTTTCCCCCCGCGCACACAGCCAGCAGCTCACGTTTTTGTTTTTGTAACTCATGCCCCCATGATGGTGGTGATGCGGCTGCGTTTGCGCGTCTCCATCTCCACTCCAAGTGTTTCTTTCGCCTCTCTATGGCATCGGTTACGGTTCTGCTTTTGGATTAATATTTCACTCGTTCGAGGTAGAGGTAGAGAGAAAACGCGAAATGTCGGACGGGAACCACGAGAACACAAATTTTTTAAGCAAACACACGTTTTTGTCATGCTAACAGTTTTCTGGTTTCGTAAGTGGCTACACACACAGTTGAGGCTTTGCACTTTCAGCTGTGTTAGTGTACGGAGTTCTTCGTTGGAAAAGTTCAAGCCGAGCAGCGAGCAGTCGTGTCCAAGCGCCAAAGAGAAATAATTCTCGCGCGCTCTCTGCATTGATTTGGCAGTGGACTTGGTGGGATCCCCAAACTCGAGGCCGCGGGCTGCAGTCGGACCTGTTTGGATTGAGGAATGAAATTGGCTAATTTGTTCGCAAATTGGGGTTAATTAGGTTGAAGGCTTTTTGGCTGCTAGCTTAGCATCGGAGGTCAATTTCTTGGAGTAACCTTTCGAGGTCACAATGGGGCTGTCGTTCATATGTCTGGGGGGTGGTGAGTGTGCCAGGGAGATCTCTAAAAATGCTGAGGATCAACATCGCGATGCAAGAAGTTTCAGTTCATTCGAGGTGCCGAAGAGATTTGCACAAGGCGGTCTTTTCGCACTCATACTTTATATAGAACGTTCATCTCTGAACCATATGTATTCTAGGACCTCACCTGGAGATCACTACAATATCTGACTCATACCTTTCACGGAGCTCCACGAATCTCACCGTTATTCTATGGCAAGACCCTTTAAGTTCGATGACTTAAACTTTGGTAAACTGGACCTAAGGTCTTCACGTTCAACAAACTTTAGGCAAAGTTCGGACTTAGTTATTTTTGTTTTTATCCACTACTCTTTTCGCTTTTGAGCGAGGCAAATTATCCGGAAATAGTTAAACAAAACTATCGCAGATCACTTGCATGCATAAAGGTCAAATCTTGTGGTGGAAGATTTTCCCTCAAAAGCCGCATTTAAACAGACATTTCAAATGAACATCCGAGTCCTGTAAATACGTAAACATGCTAATCTATCAGCCTCCTCATATATGTCCCACCAAAGATTTAACTCCACTTTGCTGCAATAGCCAAACTTAAGTCATAACCCCGAACAAACAAATAAGCGATACCCACCTCTTTGGCTACCCACTCGCGTAACCGCCAAAGCTCTCGCAATCGCAACACAATCCCGCATGTATAACATCGACAAGAGGAGCCAGCAGTGGATCATGATCACCAGCTGAACTCATCTTCTTCGACTTCCCACACCCGGACCGCTACACTATTCTCCAGCGATGACATTTTCAGTTGGATTGCAGATTCGAGGATTGGGGGTGCAATCTTACCTATAACTTTTCCGCACCGAACAACACAAGTAATCCCACGCTTATGTGCACCAGAGACGAGTCAGTGTGTGTGTGTTGGGTTAGTGGTGTTGTGTTTATGAGGTTTACCTCTCCGCCAGCGATCTCTACCGTATTGCAATCGTACTTTTTTTTATTACTACTATTTTTCGACGTACTTTTTAAAATATTTATTTTGCAATAGAATATGTTCAGAGCTTTATGTAGGAGAATGTCATGCGCTTCCAAAGATGGTTTTGACAACAAAAAAATCCTTTAAGAAGCAATACTCTGTTTTCTTCAAGTTCCACTGAAATCGAACAAACCACTGTTGTGCATCACCTCAATAGGTTTAACAATTAAAATTGTCATTTCCTGCTAGAAAAGTTGAAAAAGGTTGAATATTTTTTAAGAGAAGGGCAAAATCGGAACGTGGTATTCAAAATTTAGCGAAACCAATCCAGCTATGGAGAGAACTTCTAACTAGCCACAAGATAGAATATCAATTTTTCGAAGTAGCATTAACTTAAAATTAAGGTTATAAATGTGAAAAAAGTATTGAAGTTTGAACATTGTATAAAACGTCAAAGAATCGAATATTAAAAATGACCTGAAATAAGAGTTTACTTGTCAATTCTAAGGACAGTAAGTAAATAAAAATAAATAAATAAAAATAAAATAATTTTCGAAGTCACCCAAACAGAATTTTCGAATTCATCTCCCGCACAAAGGAGGTACTACTTGACTATTTAAACCAACTCTTTATAAGTGTTTTGTGAGTAGAATTTTCGATGTAACCCGAGTAAAACATTCGAAGTCACTTCCCAGAAGGAAGTAGTTTTTATACTTGACTATCTGGCGTTAATATTTGGTCGGTGGGCCTTCATAATAAATATTTTGTGGGTCACAATATGCAATTATGCATTCAAAATTTAGCTATTGTGAGTTTGAAAAATTTAGCCTGAACACTAAAAATGATTATTAGTATGGCGGTGTGAGTCGAATTTTCGAAGTCGCTCAATAGGTTTTCCGAAATCAACGCAAATAGAAGTGGCAGTATAAGTTTGACTGTCTGAAGTGACTCTATGTGTCAATTGTTAGAATATTGTTCAAAGTCATGAAAATTGCATTTTCGAACTCATCTCCCACAAGACGGCAGAGGTAGAAGTTTTAATTGAAAAAAAGAGACGATTTCTTTGTTCCCCAAATTTATTTTGTCTTCAAACAAAACAAGTGAACTTTTTCAAGTGATGGAATAAAAAATATAATTTATTTGTTTTAGTTACAAAATGCTCTTTTGAAAAAGCCTTATCTATGTATGGATGTTTTTTTTGTAAGGCCTTATAATAGAACCATCGCTTCAACAGATCTCTGAACCTATTCTATTACATTCGTTTAAAATTCGGTTTGGTATTGGCGAATGCAAAGGTGTAGTAAGACACCTTGTGGTGACGAAAAGAGTTGTTTTATGGACATATTTATGAGAGAGACTTGCGCTTTTTTGACGTAAAACCCTAAAACTCTGGTCTTTAGGGCTGGGAAGCTACTTTGACATATGAATCTACTCCTACTACAATCTGGCCACAGAGATATTTACTTGACAAAAATGTTTTGAAGGAACTTCTCTGTTTCGTCTATAAAATTGTAGAACATCAATAAAACAATCCGATAACCCAACGAACCGGTCTTTCCATACAGAGCTCAACTATACGCATACTCTGTAGGAAGTTTTTGTATGGACTAGATCATCCAAGCAAGTTTACTCTGTTATTTCACATTGGCGAAGTAAATTTGCTGATGTTTTCATCATGCAATGCATGTCTTTTGGGACTTGAAAACCACACGAGGTCACATGAAAATACTAATAGAGCAGCGAATACCAAAAACTTGAGTATTTCGAAGAGTTCTTCTCACAACTTTCGGTTATCTTTTCTGTCGATATCGTGCATACCACCCAGTTAAGTGGAAACTTTAATATTGCATGCCTTATAAAATATGGTCAAAATCGGTTTTTCCGTTCGTGGAAATACACCCAATTTCCAGTTTTTTTTAAGCATTTCCCGTACTCTCCTTCCTTTGGAACTTTGAGCGAACTGTCAAATGCAATGGCTTAATTTGAGCTTGACGAACTTCACTCACGCTCAATTCCTATTTGATTTTTCACAAATTTTGAAGGCTCCGTCATTAAATGAAACCGCTTAGAGCTAAGCTTAAAAACAGTTTAAAATAAACCTGCCTTCCATTACCTACCAAAGTACTATTGTCTTTATTGCGATGGAAACTCTGTTCAAAACCCTATTGTCTGCGCAATGTTTTGATGTTCCTTTGGTTCAAGTTTGCCTCTATACGCAGGTAAAGGTAAACCAAACCAACAACCAGAGTCCACAGCACAGGTAGGGTAAAACAAATTCTAGCGAGAGAAAACGCTCTCTCAATCCAATACAGTGTGACTTGTGGTTGTATGCGCTCTAAAGTCGTGGTTACACTATACACAGGTAAGCACTCAGGTAACGCTGAGCTCTCCAGTTACCTTTCTTCAGAGATACGATTTTCCACAGCTGTTGTTGCACAGCACAGTTTAGAGTATGGAAGTAGAAATCCACATCGACTGTGATTGTATGTGGCACCGATGGTAGTAAACTGCCATCACGATCGGTGTTTGTGTTTTGTGAGAGCTGGAGTTCGATTCGAGCGATCAGTTTCATCCAAAACGTATGATTGCGTAGACGCCGGGCTGTATTTGTGCCGCGAAACGGACTTTTCAAAACCAAAACACAAAAGAAACAAGTAACTGAACCCTTTCGAGTTGAAAATCGCGGCCCAACACGATCGATCGTTAATTGGATCTAGTTGGTTGTTCGTTTTTCCTTTTATTGCGGTCGTTTGGAAACTTGATACATTTTCGAGTATAAATTAGAAGAAAACCCCCTCGTTCAAGTGTGCTAAGTTGTATCCCCCTCGTAACACAATAAAATCAAAAAAAAAAAAGAAGAAAAATTCGAAAATAAAAGAAAGAGGAATATAAACGATCACTCAAACTGGATCGTAAAAAATAAGAGAATTTCTTGTTTTATTAGTGAGCGCTGTGTACTTCAACTTCAGCTTCAGGCTTTGCGTGCCACGAAAAAGCAAACAAAATAAAAAATAAAATAAAATAAAAGAAGTTTTAAGCAAGCTTATATGTGTGCGTACACGATCGTGTAGTGTAACGCTACGTAATAACTTAAAACGGAATTCGAGTACGACGATTAGTGAAAACAGAAAAACAACGAATCCACACGCGGATAATGTTGTCATGATGAAAGGATTACTAATAGTGGGACTATTGCTCCTGAATTTTGTAGCTGAGTCCCAGGCGGCACGTGATCATCGCGATCGTTACGTGCGAAATAATAGTGATAGGTATAATGATGGAAACGAACGGCATAATGGCGGCGGCGGTGGTGGTGGCGGTCGGAAACGCAACCAGGAACGTCTATACAGACAACAACAACAGCTACAATCCAAACAATACCAACTGCAACGATTTAGTAATAATAACACGCTGTCGAGCTTGCACTCAATCTCAGAGGATAACCACACCGAGTTTGTTAAAGGGAAAAGTAAGTCAAATTGTTTTTTTTTTGTCCTGTTGATTTAATTTGATTTTTAAAGGAAATTTTGTGAGTTAGAAGATGTTCCCAATTGCTTTCGGGATGTGTACGAAATTTTAGAATTGACATCCAATACCACTTGTAATGGATAGATAGAGCATTAGATGAAGGTGACGTAAGTTTTTTTTTTACAGATCTGGGATACATTTTGATCGACTGAGGTACTTTGAGGGTCAAAACGGTGTTCCTGAAAAGACTCCTATTGGAAGGGAGTGGGAGTGGAAGGGTGGCTTGCTTTTTATTCTATAGTCGGAAGAGAGCTTACAAATATTAGCGTTTCGGTGATTGACCAAAATTGTCATAAAGGATATGTAGAAAAGTAAAAAGTATGCTTTCATACGCATTTAGGTCTTTATTCTTCAGGCAAAAACTGCTTTCAAATTTTGACTTTTTTTTTACTTGGAAAAGAATAATAGATTGATGCCCGCAAAAGTCATGGACAACATGTGCACTTAGCTTTCGTCGGTTTTATGTAGTTCGAAAAGTACTGATCAAAATTGTTAAACATCTTTGTCCAAAAAACTGGCTGGGTAGTGGGTGCTTTGATAGATTACGACATTGCGGTCTTTCTGTAGTCGGATAATACCTGCCAAAATTTACAATTTGCCGGACGGTCAAAATTGTTGTTATATAATGTACAAAAATGTTATACCTACAGATTTGTCCCAACAAGTCTGGAGAAATAATGGCGTGGATCTAAACATCTTGATGTTTTTTTATTATACAGCCAAAAACCGTGTTCTAAATATTTACATTTTTGAGTCTGGCCAAAATTGTTACTATGATATAATGGAAAGCTTAATGAAATGTTGTCCTAAAAAGTTTCGGACAAGATCGGTGTGGTGTTTGTTTTGGTAAGCATTTTCGTCGTACTATTCGGTAGTGTGAAAAGTTCTCAAATATTTTGAATGTTCGAAATTGTTACGATCGATTTCGACATTTCTCTGCACACTTGATCCACATTTTTGATCCATAATGTTTCAAAATTTATTGTGACATGTACATTCTAAATAGATTAACAAGAGACTTTAAGCTTGCTAAGATGCACTCCAGTTTCTGGTGAAATTGTTCAATTTACAAGTATCTACTTATCAAAAAAGAAACTCGTCCAAAATGTTCAAAATTCAGTCTCAACTCAACGGAAGATCTAAGGAAATCCCTATATGCCTGAAATGTTTCTGAGAGGACTGAATGAGTGTGGAAATCTTCCGATTTTGAACGCTGAAATGCATCTAAGATAGTGGTCAGAATTGTTATGAAATTTCAGTCCGCATTTGGGATACTATTTCGGGCATCTATTCGAAAATCTTTCCAAATGGCTATCCATTTCATCTGTCAACACTTTATGCATATGACATTTTTGACGTGGAATCTGTTCGTCACTTGACTGAAAAGTTCGAAAAGAATATAAACTTAGCTACAGCCTATATTTCGAAAGACTAGTCCTCATATTACTGACCCAAGTGAATTAGCCAAAAGTCAACAACAATTTGACCGCCATAAAAGGGTCACGGTCAGACACGTTCAGTCATTTATACGTATCAAAGTCAAATCTTCAAT
The DNA here is from genome assembly GCA_916610125.1 of Cheilosia vulpina. Classification (NCBI taxonomy): domain Eukaryota; kingdom Metazoa; phylum Arthropoda; class Insecta; order Diptera; family Syrphidae; genus Cheilosia; species Cheilosia vulpina. The sequence goes on from OU744279.1 coordinate 49,203,969, forward strand.
TTGACGCTTTTGCTCTTGCGTCGATTCTCAAACAATAAATACTTAGCCGATGGACGTATCTAAACGAAAATTAATAACCACTAATGAATTCGATTCATCTTAATTTATGACACGAAAAGTTAAAAATAAAAACAAGAGATTAGCGCACACGATACACTGCTGGAGAATTTAGCTCTTCGGGCACCTGTTTTTGGCCACACGTCTTTACACATTTGGTTACGACCTCGATGCTTAACCCTTTCGCTAAGCAATTAGCATATTTTCGTTATTTTTTGTTCAACAAAATCAAAAGCTCAGCGTGATAAAAGTCTTTATTGACAGAATTATGGACAATTTGCATCATCTGCTAAAAGGAATACTCAAATTTTATCGTCTAATGTCAGCATATGTCGTATTGAGATTTTACGATCGTGAAATTTGCAAATTTGGATTTTTATTTTTTCATTTATTCAGCGTGTTGGAGACTTTTTGTACGTAAAAGATATAAATTTTGTGGTTGTGGGTAGTGAGCTTACAAAGTGTACATAAAATGTTCCAAATTGGTGGTTGGTGCGTCGACTCTGGGACTCTTCTTCAAGAGAAATCATTATGAAGTTGTTGTTAAAGCGGCACTTTATTTCACAAAAATCTGCCCAAAAAGTCAAAAATCAGGCTGTTCAAATAGAAGATCCCTTTCTCGTTTCAAAATCTGACGCTGCCTGAATTTTAGAATTTTACAGAACTAAAGCTGCCGGGTTTTGTTAATATGTCTTGTACTAAAATGTTGCGGTCGAAATTTGCACTAAATTCTTTTAATATTTGTAATAATTTCATAACCGAGGAAACCGCTTCATATCGAGTTTGGAACGAAGGAACTATTTTAATTAATTGATCAGAATGGATGACAAATTTGTTGTGACATATTTTTTGACTTTTATATTTTTTAACTAACTTCGACTGGAATTTTTTGCGTTCAGTGTTTAATTTCTGACCGAAGGATTCAACTTTAACCTTCTTTACTTTCTGTTAGTGTCATAGTTCTCCATTGTGGCCCAAGAAGTCTGTTATCCACTCATTCAGATCTTCTGAACATATGCCCCACATAACAAAACGGTTCCCATCTATCTCTATAAGTTCGAAGCTGATATCCAAAGCACTTGACATGTTGATTGATGGTTATTGATGGACAGACTGACAAACCTTTACTCACAAGTCACTTTGCATCCTATATTCGTTGATTGAACGCACTTATCCATAACCATTCGCGTTAGAGAGAATCTATTATCAAATAGAAGTACTTCAAAGTGACGAATATGCTGTTCGAAACAATTTGTGAGCTTAAGCAAACTGAAATTGACAGCCGATGGACTTAGAACCTCAAATTTACCTACCTAAATATCCATTACCAGATTTTCTATGAAGAAGTTATTTTGGGGTGAAAAGTAGCTTCAAGTTTTGAGCTGTCAGTGGATGGAATACTGTCTGAATAAAATCAGTATCTAGAGGAAACTTGGAGATGTCAGCAATTTCTTTCAATCCTTATCTATAGTTCCTATAGCTCGGAATGTTTTTTTAAGCTTGTAAGGGGGATTTTGAATCTTCTTGGCACCAACCACATATTCTCTCATTCGACGTTTATCAACTTCAAATGGTACTTCGCTCGTTTTGGTTTATCCAACTATTGGAATATTCTCTCATTCGACGTTTATCAACTTCAAATGGTACTTCGCTCGTTTTGGTTTATCCAACTTGTGGCGCCCCATTTTGTCGGGCCCCTAGGCCCAGGCTGCACAAATGGGCCTTATACAATTTGCGTTTTTTCCTTATTGTGTATAATATTTGACTGATGGAAGGAAAATGTGTTTTCAAGCATCCCTTTCCTAATCCATTCCATTCGCGCCCCTTCGCTTCACAGCGAGACACTTTCGCGCCTATTACTCATCCAAAATCGCACTATGCTACTTGCGAATATTCAGCATCAGACTTTTATCACGACTAAGCCCCATTTGCCATGCATATAACAGCCATACGGACTTGATTTTCAACACTCGCGCAGCTGAAATTGGTTTTTAATTTCGCGGAATCAATTAATTAAAAATTCGTTTTCGTTGTTTTTCCATTAATTTTAACCAGCCAATTAATGCGCACCGCTAATGATTAGATTGTATTCTTCTCCCTCTCTCTCTAGATGCCACCAAAAACCACAAGAGTATGTACATTAATATTGAATTTGAATAAATTTCCTATACCACCCCTCAGGCACCTAATGAATCGAACTTAATTGCTATCGAAGGAGATGAACAAAAAACCATATAAATACCAGATCCTCCTCTGTTCGATTGGGCGCTGTTATCTCCGAACGCCAATCTCGGTGTAGTGCGTGAAAAATATTTACTTTTATTATTTACTGCATGAAAGTAACGAATTTAGCAAACAAAATCGATTTGTCAAGCATTATGCCGAGAACCGTATATACACGAGTTTGTACCCCCTCACTTTTTGCCAATAAAACAGGCTTCGTCGAAAGGCATCAATCTTGAGTTTACGATGGAGACCTACTGACAGTATCTGCGCTTGTTTGGTTTTCTTGTGAGCCGATATCGATTCTATCGACGTGACATAGTTTGTGTCAATAGAAATGCTCACCTGGAGGGCCCTTCGCCTCGCGCACCTCCCTCGAACGAAAACCCAGAATACATACATTTTTTCGAAGGCATCATAAATATTATTTGTTGGTAGATAACGCAGATAACATAAATGCATTCACGCATGCAGCAGATACGAATTTTCGAGGTGCACCAGTTTGAAATGTTGGGCCCTCCAACACCGAGATAAGATACGACGAAAAGAGTTTTGTAACCATCAACAATATCTTCGAAGGTACCCGCGATAAGCCCAATAAGATACGAAAATACAGAAAACACACAAAAACAACGGAATTATTTACAGGAGAACAACAAGAAACACCAACGACCGTCTTGGGGGCTTAACATGCAAATAACATGGGAAGAGTGGAAAACTGTCGCATTTGCGTAAAATTATGCATGGCACGTAGGAACCAGAGTGAACTATGGGCGCATGGCGATGCATGACAAGCGGCCTTATATATTGCAATATTTTCTTTTCGTTTTGTTCTGAGCCTCTCTCGCTCTCTCGGGCTGTGTGTGTTTACGGCAGTAGTTCTTTTGGAGTATTTTCTAGGAATAAGCAAGGCGAAGACGAAAAGGAGCAAGACAAATCACACACAGCGACAACGATGATGACAATGATGGAGAGAAGAGACGAGACGAGACGTTGGAATTCCATGTCAAGAGTGGTGACAGTTTCAGACGAAATCTGTTGAGCGCAGTCTGAAGTGGGATGACCACCAGTGAAAGGTTTCGAGACAGACAGTTGCAAAAAAAAAAGATTTTTAAAAAAATACATAAACTGAGGCGAGCAGTCATCGATTTTGACGTTTGTTTCTACCTGACTGACAGATGGGTGGAGTGGTGGTTCTGACGGAACTTTTATTGGAAAATAGGCTCTTCGAGTTAGAAATGTTTCGACTGACAAAAGTAGATCAAGTGGATGCTTTTTCAGGCTTTCTGTGGCGCCCCAATTCTGCTCTTTTGGTAACAGATTTACTCGGTGGTGTTTTTTTGTCAAACAAATGTGTGTTTGTGGTTAAATTTTTTAGAGCGATTTGTCTTTTTTTTGGATTCTGTCAGTTTTGGGACTTTTGGGCGCCCCTTTTCCTTAGAAGTGAGTCAACCGTCGTTGCAGAAGCCTTTAAAGTCACAGATTCCACCCAAAAGTGAGTCAACGTTGAGATCTTTCGTATTTTGATTTGATATTCATATACTATAGTATTTGTGACCATGAAAGAGGCTTGGGCAATCCTTGAAAACTATTGAGGGCGCGTTTGTTTTTCGTATTTTGCAATGATAACTAGTGGCTTTCTTAGAGAAGAGATCAACTATAGGGTTCTCATAAGGCCCGGTTCCACGTATATCATGCCAGATTCTGTGCTGCTTGTTTACGAATTTTTCTCGTTTAAACTCACCGGTAATTATCGTTTTCGAACTCCGCAGCCCCCGTTCTCTTACAAATAATGCAATTCAAACTTCTTTCAAAACTAAATAGGATAGCAAAACTGCCAAACTCAACGTGGGTTCTTGTAGTTAACGTATTGCCCTAACGTGGCAAAAGGCAAAAAATGGGGCGCCCTGGAGATATGATGTGAACAGAGTCAAATTTATTTTCGGAACGAATTGAAGTCTAAATTTGCCTCCATTGCAAATAAATTTTTAGTTGGTGTTTTTCCGAAGAAGTCACAGTTCTCGAAAGTGCGCATCTAGAATGAAACGCCTGAAACAGAAAAGGGGCGCCCCAAAATTCGTCTGCATCCATTTATTCAATGTTCGAAGTATATTTCCATTGGGTGACTTCAATTTTTATGGAGAAGTCTCAGTTTTTGGGAGGTTATACAGCTAATAAAGTGCACGGAAGATTGAATCGCCTGAAGCGGAAAAATAGGGCGCCAAAAATTCGTCAGCAACCACTTACACAATGTGTCAAGTAGATTTCCATTGGAGGACTTCAATTTTTATGGAAAAGTCTCAGTTTTTGGGAGCTTATACACCTAATAAAGTCCACGGAAGATTGAATCGCCTGAAACAGAAATGGTGGGCGCCCCAAAATTCGTCTATAGTCTCGAATCCAAGACCGAATTGGACTCTGTTTTAATTGGAGTTCATTCAAAGTTGAGAAGTGTTAACTCTCCTATAGGTTGTCGTATTTTTAGCACAATCAACCCTCAGAGCCGTACTTACTGTCGTGTAACACGCAAGTGCTTCCAACCTAAACCCACATAGCTCACATATGCCACACGAAAATTATGGTAAAACAATTAAAAAAAATTCAAATTTACCATCACAAACACTGTCGAGAGATACCTAAGCCCATCACAGCCGCCATGTAGGCTTACCAACCTCAGCGCGTATAGAAAATAATAACAAAAACGAGCAGAAATCAAACCAAAAAGAAACTGGATAGTGAGTGGTCGTCATCAGCATCATCATCGTCGGTCGTCTACAACCACAACAATATTGCTTTGCCACTAGCTGCTGCTGCTGCTGCTGCACTCTCGGGTGAAGCATGGTGCGGTGCGACTGCATGCTAAATGCAATAATCACACGAAAGAAGTATCCTCGGCAAATGTCAACATGACCCAAGCCAGCAGCAACAACAACAGCAACCGAATTAGATGTATTATTCTATTTGCAGATAGATTTTCTCCCCACACACATCCAATGCGATATACCCACTCGATTCACACACACTACGTACGCATATCAGTTTTTATTCCTGGTTTCGAACTCAAATACAGGTTTTCCTTGGGCGCAAAACAAGAAAACACAACACAAGTTCGAAGAGGAGAATCGAATGACAGGCAGAAGAAAAAAACAGTCACACACACGAAGGGGGAAAGATAAATCTCCTCAGCACACATGCATACACGAGCATTAGTATGCAACTAAGTGAGACAGCAGCAAAACAACGTAGGCGTACTTTGTCTTACCATTAATACGCCAGATTTGATGGGTGCTTTTCAGATGCAGCAGATACCTGTAAGGCACACATTCAGCTTTGCAGCCCATATAATTAAGCTTTGAGGGAAAGAGAACTTCCCTCCTGCTGCCGACGGTTCTCTATCGTTTGACCATTGTCTGCAGCGATTTGTAGTGCATTCCTGTTGGGCTAACTCGTTTACAAGATAATCACGCAACAGTTGCACACGCATTCGAATCGAATGTGTTTTCCCGTCCGCCAATAACGAGTTTGTGGCGCCGCCGCCGTGCGTCGTCGTCTTGTGCAGATATCTTTTCAATTGTCTTTCGAAAGAGCGTTTTATTGCCGCCGCAACCAGGTAATTGCCATTTGCCAACAGCAGCAGACTAGAGAAAATTTATTTAGAATTCTCTGGCTCTGGCTCTGGCTCTGGCTCTAGATCTGCTTCTAAGAGCGTTGAGCTGTTCCTTTCGGATTACTGGGCACTATTCCAAATTCCGATGAATTATTTATCGCTGCACGTCTCGCTGAGCGTTAATGACTACCGCGGTGCGATGGTCTCTGTCTCCTTTGAGGTGGCACCGCACGTGCTCCGATTTACTTTCACCACACAGCAAACCTGTTGAACTGTTATTTCAATTTAATCCAAATTAATTAACAGAAAAAACAATTATGCCGGGCACTTTGTTAGCTGGAATTAAAGTCCAATTTGTACAGCGTGCTGGCAATTACAGTCTTTTGATTTATTCGTGATTCTCGCGAGGAATTCCGGCTTATTTTCAACAGAATCGCCAAAAGAGTATGCATACAACTGCGATAATAACAATAATTTTATGACAATTTTATCGGAGACTCGAAATCTTAATGGTGTTTGCTTGATGCTGCCATATCTCGCCGCACTTAGTCCCATATGGATGCAAACCTACCGAGCAACTCGCAGGCAGCACGGCCCAACCCGACCCAAATTCTGTCAGCTCTCTTGTATCTTTTCGTATTTCTGTTGGCCTTTTCTCGTCGTCGTCGTCGTTGTTGTCTTTCTTTTGTTCTGTGTGTCGTTTTCAAGAAGAACTCAAAACGAATTCCAGGTGTGTATTTTGTGTGTAAAATGTTTTCCACGAAAAACCGTTTACCACACAGACCAAGACCAAGACCAAAACCGAGTCCGGTTGAGCAGCCTCTTTGCCGTCCTTTCTCCTGCGGCGGGGGGTGCATTTCAGCTTTTTCTCCGATCGAGAACGAGAGAAAGATTCGTTGCTTAGATACTGCGAGAGGAACGTGGTCCATGACATAAACTTTCAAGCCAACACCACCAAAGGTTACAGCACACAACACAAGTTGCCCGAACACAGCCAGCCAAGGTAAACAAATTCTACGAATTCTCTCTCTCTCTCTCCAACTGGTTAGTGAATTTATTGCTTTGTTATTAGATTCCATTATTAAAAGTTAATAATTCCCCTTCGCCACCGCCGCCGCCGTGGCGATGTTCGAAAAGGAATTTTAACATTTTTGCTGTTTAATTTGAAAATCCAGTTCGTTGTTGGACTCTTTTGTTTTTCACTTTGTGGCAGTTTGTTAATTTGAATTTCTTCCTCTCGCCTCGTCTTCTCTGGGACTATTAATCCATAGGAAACCGTCATATTTAAAAGATTAATAGGTATTGTGTGTGTGTGTGTTTTTTTAAATGGCTCGGCCTTTAGATAAATGTTCGCTGATAAGGGTTAGCTATGTCAGGTAGAAAAGGTCACCTACCAAACATTAACTCAAAATCGAACACTTGCAGTCAAATAAATGAAACACGACACACATTAAGGCGACGAGAACAGTCCACATCAAGCACACCATCTGTGTTTTAATTAAGTGTCAAAAAATGTACGGTCGCACTTCTTTTAAGAAAGCTCTGACTCTGGCTGATGCTAATGTGCTCGGTGTACTAATTACAGATGCACGGCAATTATGTGCAATTAGTAGAGATGTCGATGAAAAAGAAAAGCGACAGCAAAAACCCACTTGACATACAAACGTCGTTTACTCTCTCACTCTCTCTCTCTCCCGTTGATTGTGTTTGAGTTGTGTGCTGCGTCAGCGGCTGATTTTTCGAAGAATTCGCGCAATCGCATTTGTAGTGTTGTGCGCGAGAGCCCTAATGAAACGTGTCTTAATATTTAAATAAAATTTCGATGACTTCACCTAGGGTTGTGCTAATTGGCATAGAAAGAAGAATGCCTAACATACCAATCACGATCGATTTACAGCATAAACTAAAATAAACTCGCATTACGATCTGGTTGTGGTGTTAAATGTTATTGGTTGTACATCACCTGGTTGAATGGTAGGACAAATGTTTGAACTGAGAAAACCAGCTCCGTGGGTTAATTAAGCAATTAAAATGTTTTTTTTTTGTTGCACACTTTGATTGCTCTTGGAGTGGCTTATGTTTCAGCATTTGCGGAGAATGTCATTCGACGGCTTGTTACAGAAACTGCGTGTGTTGGCTCGGCACTACTTGATGCCAGAGGAGTGTTGTAATAATGTGCTAAGCAGCTATTACTTTGATGCGGTTCGATAATGAAACTAACGAGGGCGATATTATTTGGACGTACTTTGTGACCCCATATTGCGGTGTCCAAATGGGAGTTTCTCTTGTTAATGTTTTATGAAGTTTACTGAATTAAATGAAGACGCCTTCGCAGTCGAGTTATTTTTAAGTAGCAGATCCCTTCAATTCGTGCCAAAAAAAAACACCTAATTCACACCGTTAGAGAGGTCCCATTAGGTCATCTTCATGACAAGTAACCGGCAAGGAATGTGTCCTTTTCAACAAATTTATTTATAGTTTCAAGCTCAACCGTGATGAGGGTACGATGTTTATCTTATACCCACGAGTAGTGTTTTACAAGCCAACAATAAGCATTCAACAGAAAATATCACCCTTCCCGGAAAACAAATTGTGTTTGACATTTTATAATTGAACCAAACCGCAACTCATCCTAAATTATTTGGGACCATGGCAAGCCATACCTGAAGAGGTGCATAACCATCAGCTGCAAACTTCGCAGATTTAGAATTCTTGTTAAAAGAATGTTGGCGGACGAGATGTCCGTCCCGTGCTGTGGAGGTAATAATGACGATTTTTATACAAACCTCTTCCTGTATCGTACATTTGACTAGCGGTGTTAAAAAACGTTCTTAAGAAGAAATGATCACTTCATTCTACCAGCGTTCATGGATCGCATCGCTCTTTCCTAAAATCCGACAGTTGGACAAAAATTCAACAATGCAAAAGCAACGTTGGAAATAAAAAAATAATTGTTCCGACATCTTCTTTGCAAGAAAGACGACGAAAATTATTAAGTAGACGAATTAATAATTTAAAAAAAAATCGGGCATTTTCTAATTTTTGTTTTTGAGCAAGGTTTTGAATCGTCTTTGGACGCTTTCTCAAGACCGAGTGCTTTTAGGTCTATATTTTTACGGTTTGCAAACAATTTTGACAACGTTTTTGAATCTTTTTGATGCTTCCATTGACGCCTTTTTCGACTGGTTTTTGGGCTAGATTTAAGGAGCAATTTCTGATGTTATTCGTAGACGAATTTTTAATGCGATTTGGTAAAAGTTTTCGCTTTTTACGCAATTTTATATTAAGACACAAGAAAAATATCTTTTAATATTTTTTAAGCCCCTTTGACGGCAATATTTTTAGGTCTTTTGACACTTGTTTTCGAGTTCTTTCCAAACATTTTCTTGTTATTGGGTTTTCGCTTTTTACGCAATTTTACATTAAGACACTTTTATAGATATTTTTCAAGCCCTTTTGACGGCTATTTCGATGGGTTTTTTGACACTTGTTGTCGAGTTTTTTTTCCAAATAGTTTCTTGCTTATGTCGAGATATTTCGGATTTATCTTTTGACGGGAACAAGAAGCCTTTCTTAAACTTCCTTTAGCTGCTTAAAACTCTTCTTTTTAAACAATTTTCGATTTAGCTAGTTATAATTTCCCTTGATACATTTTTCAACTCAAATTTGGATTTTTTTTTCTCATCCCGATTAAGACGTTTTTTGACACGTTGTTCGACACGATTATGAATTTGATCTTTTGAAAAAAGTTCAGAGTTTGCTTTTAGATGCCATATGTTTTTTTTTCTAAAGAATTTTTGACAGAATTCCAGAAGCCTTTTCGACCTCATTTAAAACTTTGCGACTTTCAGTGATTTTTTGACACCACAAATTTCATTAAATTTCCCAAACGTTCTTGGCGTTCTATTTAACAATTTTTTAGCGCGCTGCATTAAGAGTTTTTTAACAAAGTCGTTTTTTTTAAACGCGTTCTAATGGACGCTACTGTTACATGGGTTGTTATATGGGTTGGCAGAATTTTGTTTGACTTGCTTTTTGGTAAATTTTTCGGCACGACTGTAAGAGTCAAGATGTATGACACAAAGACCAAAGCATGATACTAGAAGTTGAATGAAAGCGAGCCACATTATTCCAGGAGCTTGTGCCGAAATTGTTGAATTCACTATTCGATCTTTATAACAAGTTTTTTTACGAAATTTTTAGTTTTTCGACGTGTTTGACCCGGCCAGGTGTCAAGATCCAGGATGGACAAACTATTATACCAAATGGAAAGGGTTACGATAAGATTCCCATATACCAACAGCGTGTGCAAACGTTTTCGACAAGGCTCCCAATTGTGTTAATAAAACGATTTAATGGCCTTTTCTGTGACTAAGAACTAACTCGTGTATTTAGAGCATAATTTCTGTGTCCCGAAAACGTTTTTATGCCTCATCATTTTCGAAATGGTAGCTTGATATCAGTTCCAGCGCTTACTCTTTTGGACTGGAGCTAGTAAGACAATCATTTGAACGCATCTCAGTACGTACTTCACGAGGGATGCTTCAAAAAGACGGAACTGCAATAGGTATTCAAATCAATTCAATTCAATAGTAGTACTAGGTAGTGTATAGAATTAGATAAAGTACACACTTCTTTGTGACGGTGACAATGTTTTTACTGCACTCCTATAACTCGTTCAAGTTTATTTTCATTCTTATATCTATAAGACAACTGAACTTTGGGCTTTTTCCTCAAAGACCTATCTTCCTGTGGTTGTTTAAGTTGGATGAAACGTCCGTATGAGTTGTCCCAAAGTTGAATTGTATCATGAAATGAGTAACAAATCTGTCAAACTGAGTTGTTGACACGAGATTGCTTAATTAAAAAGCAGTGTAAATAGGTAAATGGCTCAACAAAAATCCTAACCCAGTCACATGATTAATGAAATTTTAATCGTTGACCTACTAGGCAAAAGTCGCTTCTGTAAAGAGAAAGCATGAATTTTTCCAAACTGCGAACTCAGTCCTCAGAGAAGTTCTGCTTCAAATCGAGTCAGACGAAGATTGGCAGTATAATTATTGTCATGATGGAGATCTTTTTTATGGCATAGAACTGCCAACTGAACTAAAAAGAACACACAAAACCGTTTACGTGAAAAATTTTACTATGTGTCATAAATTCAAAGTGTAGAATTGTAACCTCTACCACTGTCTATACCTTTGCCCCCTCCCGTTGGATTTTTTATTGAACATAAACATTTCAAAGCACCTAACAGTGGCAAATGTGGTAATTCAACGCATCGCCTCCCGCTATCGCTCTCCCGAGTAGGTGAATGCATTATTCCCACTTAGTTCCTTCAAGTTTATTTCGATTTCTATTCATTATTTAATTACAGCCATTCTTAGGTAGAAACATAAAAAACATTTCACCAAAAAATCGCCCACCGCCAAAGACACATCGAAACAGGTCTGTTCAAAATCAGAAAAGGGCGCACAGTGCACGCAAGCCTACAGATTTTTTTTTTTTTAATTTTTTGTTTCCAACTGTTAGTTTTGGTGGGCGGTTCTGTAGGCAAGAAAAGTGTGCCACCAAATGCATTGGGAAAATTCAAATGATGTGCATTTTGTTTAACATAGTAACGGCTTTTATGTCTTATGATTTACAACTCAAGCTTTCACAAAAGTAAAAAAAAATCAAGCAGTATTATCTGCCAAGAGAGCGCACATCAAAAACGAAAGAATGTTAAGAAGTTAAAAGAACAAAAGCAGACTTTGTGCTGCAGGGCAGACATTTAAATGATTTTTTTTTGTTGTGTTCTAAAAAAAACATTAAAAATGGAATCGGGCTGATCTTGCCTGGCGGGCATTTTTATACAAAATTATTAATTACACATTCTAATAGAGTTAATGATTGGATTCTTCCGTTTACAGTCGAGTGTGCACAACCAACGAGGGGCAGGATAAAAAATCCAATATCGGTACAAAATATTTGAAATATCAAAGACGGAGCGGAGAATTTTATTGTGTCCCCAATTTGGAGGCCGACTTTAATGGCTGTACGACCGTGCAATTTCCATTGAATTCTTCACAAAGATCGAACATGACAACACGAAGATAATGGCGGCACAGAGGAGGGAATTTCGATCTGAATTTTTCGGTGGATCTTTGTTGGCGGGGAACAAAAAGCAAGACATTTATTTTTACTTGAGGATTTATTTGGTGGAAGTTTTTGTATTGTAAAATCAGCAGGAACATGTTGCGGCATATGAAGAAAACGTCGTCCTTTGCGACGGAGGTATTTGAGATATCTATAGCAACTTATTTTTTGTTGTTGTGATTGTTAAATTGTTAAATTGGAGAAGAGGAATTTGTTGCGAAGGCAACATCAAGCAGTAGAATAATTCGGATCAGAGTTTGTAGTTGCAACAAATGTTTTTAGAGGCACAATAAATGAGACGTCTTCTTATGCTCTTGGTGGACATACCATGGCGATTGGTGTATGAGCAAGTATGAGTAAGTTCGAGCAGCAAACACCGAGAGTGGATGCATCATTTTATACATTAAGGCAGAATGCATATGCAACGATGTGACAGAGAATAACTGCGGGGAATTTTAAAACTCAAGCCAAATTATAATCCCACTTTGTAGCAGAAACTGTATTGAACTCTTTAAGGTGCTTTAGTCCAGCTTTATTCGTCGAATGTGGATGGAGTTTATATCTTTCCTCATCGGCCTTTTGGTAAACAAAACACGTCAATTCACACCATCCACAGATGGGCCAATACACATATGGCTATCGCATTCTGGTTTACAACGAAATCGTGGCAAGAGTCTGTTGTACCTATAGGCTTCGAAGTTTTGCCTTTCCTATACCAAATGGACAGTGTATACTTAACTTCCAATCGATCGGAATTTATCTGCTCACTAATCGATTTTATAGACAACGCGTAGGATTTCAATTCTTTTCGAAATGGTGCGGTTCTAGTTAGTGACTGTCAGTTGGACTTTAATGCAAAGTTAATTGATAGTGCGGGTGACGTAAGTTGTACCATTTTATAGGTGCAGATGTGTTTTTAATAAAACATACGTCGTTTGACCTGGTTTGCACCAGGAGTGTGGACATTTCGCAAACTTGCATTTGCAACTACTAAAAAAGTGGAACGTGTCATTCTTGTCTTAGTTCTGAATGTCCTGTTGTCCATTTTAATGGCCGCGGGTAATCATATTGATCGTGTCAAGTGATCTTCACCGATCTGGTAGTAAACTCTCCCAGAAAGCATTTTTCCTTCAACTTGAAAGATGTCGATCAGTGGTATAATATGAGAACGATGACCTATTTTCTGATCGTGGCAATTTATCTTGACAAGTATTGAAAATTGCCACTTAGTTGTATTTAATTTGATAGTGGAATCGTCCTTTACATTGGCGATTTAAGATCGGTGATGATCCACCGGACTGTAGCGCCATCAAAGAAAGATGATCATGCGACGCGATCATCTTATAGTGGTTCTATAAGATTAAGGTGAATAATGAGAAGGAAATTACATTCGCTTACGCAAGAAATACTCGACATATTGAAACTACTGAGCTGTATCAATCGATCTCATTAAGGTGATCTTGCATAGATCTAAAATTGCTCACAATTGATATTCAAATCCAAAACATCTCGGCTTCAAATTATAAAATGTAAAATGTAAAAGGTGATCTTTCATAGCTGGAAGAAAATTGCTCATAATTGATATTCGTATCCAAGACATCTCGGCTTCAAATTATAAAATGTAAGTTTTGTGATTTTGTGTGATGAAACGATCACCTCGATCACTTTTTGTTCCTTGCTTTCCTAGCTTTTGTATGGTGATCAATGATCGTATCAAGTGATTTCCACATTTAGTAAACGAGTCCCCCAAAACGAGGACTAAATTTAGTTTCAATTTCCAAAATGTTGATCCAGAGATGATCGCGCAACGTGATTTCTATACATACGCTTTAAAGTGGTTTCATTATGGTCGAACATTTGCTAACCCAAGAAGTGGGCGATGTTCGTTCAGTTTTTATACTGCTCATTGATCGTATCAAGACATCAGCAGACGCGACGCGATTGTTAATTAGCTCCTTTTGAATTGTGTCTATTTCTGCATTAGCAAATATTAATTCTCCTAAATAACATCGGATATCTTGATGAGTTTTCTGCAATAGGAACGGACGATCGCACCAGGACGATCACTAGAAAACGTATTACCTCCGCTTGTTGAATAGGAAAGACAAGGGGCCTTAATCATTTTTTACCTTCAGCTTATTTATTTTGTAGGTCACAATATGCAATTTTGTATGGAAAATTAGAGCTAGAAAAAGTTAGCCTACACACTAAAAATGATTATAAGTATCCCGCAAGGAGTTCCGAAGTTGCATGCTGTTATTGGGGAGCTTGCTTGGCAACTTTTTTTGCCGGTAATATATAATATTTACAATTACAATTCATTTGTAACTATTTAAGCTTTAACTCACTCATTTCCCTCACACAGATTAGAACTCCCAACATCCAGCGCATCAACTGCAGTACGTATTTCGTCGAATTTCCCTGCCTGGTCTCCCCAAACTTTCAGACTTTCCCACTTGCAGAATCGTATGCCTTCGAACAAAACAAAAGAGTCCAACAACGAACTGTGTTTGCTTCGCCTCAAACATATCGAATTGCGAGACATTGCTCAAATATCCAATTCCGCGGTTGGCCGATGAACTTTTATCTACCTCTGCCGTCTGCATCCTAGAATGTGGTTTACATACCCAGAGAGTCAAAGTACTCTTTTCCTTTTGAAACCGCACCACTCTACGCACACTCTCCACGAGAAGAATGCGCGTGCGGTATTCAGCTTTCCTTCGAATAGAATGTCTCATTGATTTCATTTGATTTCTCCTATCTCTCTGTTTTTTTTTTTTTGTTTCTCTCGGCGACGGATGCGCATATCAAATAACCCCCAAGTCATATTGTATGACAGCATTTATAGAAAAACAATTGACTTGCCGTCAACCTAGAAAGATGCTTTTCAAGCAAAAAAATTACCATAAACTGACAGCATAATGCAATAAAGTATTTTTTTCCCTCCCTCCCGCCAGCTTGCCAATTTGATGATTGATGACAAGAAGGCTTAGTACACAGCCTCAATTGTAAAAGTCCCAATGACAGACACACTCTGTGTGCCATATATGCACATTTATGTTTTGCAATCAAAACATTTCAAAAGGCAATAAAATCGGCAATTAATGACTCTGCATGAAGCCCACTTCAGTCATTGATCGGTTGACAGCGACAAAAAAGAAGAACAATTGTGTACCAAAAAAAAAAAAAAAAACAACACAAAACCGCATCATATTGACCAACTTCCTGTGTGTAGATAGTTGGTTTGCAAGCCAAACCTGCTCCGTACAAGTCAGCCCACATATTCAGCGGAAGAAGACGAAACGGTTTGTGTGTCATCTCCGTCATTGTTTAAGTTTATCTCATTCGGAAATTAGATTGAATAACTAATTAATGCGTGTATAGTTAGCATAACTGGACACATGTCTTTGGTATAGGGACGACTTTCTTAGTTGTCGTCTTCGACATATGCCCTACGCATCAAATGACACAGACGGGCTATACAAAGGTGACGCCCACAGTTTATTGTGGTTTTCCAAAAATACGAATATACGACACTAGGTGGGTGCCCGAATGTGTTTATTATAATTTTTGGTGTCACCAAAGAAGCTCTCGTGAAAATGGAGCTTACTTTCGAAAAAGTAATGAATTTTTATTGTTGTAAGTTATTGATGGAGTAGGCTTGTGTGCGGTTGAAGTAGGTGGATACACTATTTTCTATTTTTCGGGGGCGCCCTCTACGTGTTAATATTTCTTATCAATGGGAAGTTTGTGCATGTCGATGGGTGGGGGCGGTGTTTCATCAAGTAATCTCTGCACCATGTGGCAGCATTGAATTGAGAGGTTTTTCCTGTTGTCCCAGATTTTCTTTCCAAATTTTTTACCACAATAGTGATTCGGTCGGTTTTTTTCTCTCCACATTTGTGAATTGCCTGACATTTTCAAAAAATGATCAGTGATCCCGAGATGAAATAACACAATTCTCTTTAAACTTCGTCATAAGTGACAGTAAAACGCAAATCAGCTTTATATTCAAAAAGTTCCAATCCATGATAGTGGTTGATCAGCGATCTTGCCAAATTATGAGCCCAAATGATCGGCCTTAAGTCGGCTTTGCCACTTTTTTTCTTGCCTTTGGACACATGGCTTTCTTGGCAAACACATTGCACTCTCGTAGTTTTTATTTTAGGGCTGGGAATGGCTGGGGCGATTAGTGATCTTGTTAGCGGTTTCGATAAACTTTTAACTCCAAATTGCCGTTGGATCTTTTTTTTGGTTGTTTTTTAAAACGAAGAAATACCGAAATAAGTCTTAGTTAGCAAAATATGTCTTTACCTTCAAATCAAGTGATCAGTTTCTAGTGAGTGGTTGGGATCTTGTAGGTAGTACCGTCTGCAATTTGGATCCAGAAGAGAAGGAGGCTCACTCTGACAGTATGCATGTCCTATTAGCAGATTCATTTATAAAACTTTATGGTGGTTGAGGTAGGTTTTGCTAGATCGCTAGTTGGTTTCCAAGATCAGTGGCTTTGCAAGGATTAAATGCTGCTGCAGGGATTCCATTTCCTCTTCGTCTGTGCAGTTTCTGCTGAATCAACTCGTAAAAGTGTCTTTAGCAAGATCACTGCGATCTAGTTTGGAGCCAAACAGATAAGATATTTTTGATTTTCTTTTTGATTTCGATTCGATGTATTCATTTGTAATTTTTTCTGTTTTATTATATTTGTCTGCCAAATTATTGCGATCTTGTTAAGTGATCAGACCGCAGCTACTAATTTGCTTAACCGATCACCACAATCGTCTCTATACCACAAGTAGGTAGTTAGTTGCTCATTAAGTGATCTTCTGAATTCGTATCGTTACAAATTTCGACGGATGCAAGATTTGAAACACTTAACGAATTAAGTTAATTTTTACTTTAAAGCTAAAAAGTATAGGCGATCGTGTTTCTTTGGAAAACAAATTCCCAAAAGTGTTAATCCACCGACCAGATGAAACCTAAACCCTGTATTGATATGCTGATCGCTATTTCCGAAAGCGATCTAAGTACATATAAAAGGAGATTTCAATTCTGACAGTTTCGCCTTGAACGATCTATTGACAAAATAGCGATCAGCCACAATAAAATTTGTTCAACTCAGCACCAAGTATTCAATGATCTTGTCAGCAGATCCTGGGCAATTCATTTTAATGAGTTGTCCACCCATCCCGAATATCTCTTTCCCTTGACATGCACTAAAACGTCCGTGTTCACCAATCCTTTCTATTGACTCCAAAGATATACCGCAAACTTCAAATAACCTCGCGATAGCTCGATTGATTGCACAAACAATTTCCATTCCTCGACCACGATCTACCATCAATCTTTCACAACATTATATATTAGATATGAACTACGCAGAGCCTCTTTATTTCCAAACTCGGGTTGACGACTAGCCCAAGCATAAAACAAAACGAATCACGATCACCGATCACGATCATAAAACAATTCGGGACCAAACTCAAAATTCAGACGAAACAAATAAAAAGCAAATCCTTTTCTTCTTGTTGTTGTTTCCCCCATCAAAAACATCATCATCTTCTGAGCTCTCTCTCTCTCAAGAACGAATCGTGCCTTGTGGTAACAAATAACCAGATTTCCAAATGGACTTTGGTGCACGATCGACGATACGAGTATCTATTGCTCTGTACTATGATGCAACCCAACTTTAAATGCATTCATCACAGCGCCCCGTTCGTCCACACGATCGCGATCGGTACCAAACGATCATCGTTTTCTTCTTCTTTTTCTTTTCTTCTCTTCACGACGACGACGACGCTAACACTGACGCCTAACAAAATGCAATGTAAGCATTTGCTCGACTGGTTTTACCAATCTGTACCTACTTCTACTCTGCAGTCTGCAAGTGAACAACTGAACGACTGAACTGCCACTGGGTATCTAAATGAAAGGTCTAAAGTCCACTATATACAACATTTGCGGATTAACGTCGCCTTGGAAGAATTCCGCATACAGGAGTAGATAGTCTTGGAAAGGTAATGCCTGCCAAATGTCGCGCCAGAGCATGCGCGCACCGCACCGATGGCTGAGGTTGGGTTGGGGAATTTTCTTTGGCCTCACGTCGTTCTAAGGAAAATCATTATACCCAGATAGACGTGGTTAGTGAATGTATTTTTGTAATAAAAAGACTTTCAGATCACTGATCGAGTCCAGAATGAGAGCTGACAATTTGAATTTTCTTTTTTTTTCTGTTTTTTTTTTCTGAGTAAACGCACCTAATTTTCTGAGCACAGTGGCGGGGAGAGGCTTGCTCATTGATTTTCTACCTTTCTGTCGTTTAATATATTACGCTGCCTGATCACCAATTCTCAATTTTTACACGCCGTCTTTATACTATACCGTAAATATTTAGTGAGTGCCAATGATCTTCCTCATCTTGGAGAGAGTTGATATATGTCACTGATCATGCCACTGAGTAGTCCAATATCATCCTCCCTTCAAAAACATCTTTAAAGCTTTAACTGATCAGTGATCTTCAAAGACTTCGATTTATTTTAAAAAATTCACCCAGAACCTGCCCACAATTTATTTCGCTCTCGAGTGGTGAATAGCTGATCGCAGTTGAAGGTCGATCAGTGATCTTTGCATCAACGGAAAAAGATCAAGCAAAAATGACTGAATATACAGAATTTATTCATGAGAGCGAGCTATCAGTCAAATGATCCAGAGTACAAACTTTCTAAGCCACCAAAAAGGACATAGCCTCTTCTGAGCCACACATAAAATTGTGTTCCGTACTGATCGCGTCAAATTATGGTCGACAAATGTAATAAGTTGTGTGACAGTATTTGGACGCAAAGCGTATTGCCATGGAGATAAGTTTTGGTGATCTTCTCTACAGAAGTTTGAATTGTGCAGAACCGATCATGTACCGACGAATTCTTCAATTCTATTTAGCGACAGTAGCGCTGGCTGTTGGTGCTTCGTTTGGTGATCTTGCCAAGTGATCTCGTCACATATCAGCTCACGAATAATGGTAAAAGACTCAACCTTGCATCAACTTCTCCAGACTTGATCAGTGATCTTGTCACGTGATCTACTCATGGATTAAGAAGATCAAACTATTAAGAACAGCAAACAAATTCATCGATGATCGTGATGTCGACAAACTGTCGATCGCCACTGTACCGCAGTTAGGTTCAGGTTAAGAGGAAATCCCATCTCCATTGGCTGGCTTTTGTATTTAATTAACTCTGAATCGAGAGACCCAATCAACCGCCCCAACTGACATAGACCAGCCATCGTTTGTTATTGCTGCTGGTCGATGCTGGTTTTTACCGTAAAAGGGCAACCTCTTCTATATACGTCTGTGTTATAATGTGTGTTAGTGTGTACGTGCCTAGATCGATGACTCTTTTGGTCATGATCACTCTCTATGAGCCGCATTACGTGTCCGCTGGAGTATTATCACTTTTTACATTGGTCCCACCAATGAAGCCATATTTGGCAGATACGACTTAGGGAATTGGCATTTTATGATGTATTAGTCTGACATTTGTGGCGCCAAATTCTAATCCTCTCTCTTCTTTGTCTCATTTTTCAGTTTGCATTGGAACCAAGTCCCGGCTGTCGGTGCCATCGAACCGGGAACATCACTATAGGAATTTACGCGATCGTTACAACAATTGTACATACGTGGATGGTAATCTGGAGCTCACATGGTTGCAGGATCCCAACTTGGATCTGAGCTTTCTGGAGAACATCCGAGAGGTGACTGGGTATATATTGATCAGTCATGTGGATGTGAGGAAAGTCGTTTTTCCAAGGTAAGTTCAAAGGGCGCCCCTTGCAATTGTAGTCCTCGTGCTGACTGTGTGAATCTCTTTCTAGACTTCAAATAATTCGCGGCCGGACACTGTTTAAGCTGAATGTTCAGGATGAGCAGTTTGCCCTGTTTGCGACCTACTCGAAGATGTACACGCTCGAGATGCCTGCACTGCGGGATATACTGCAGGGATCGGTGGGATTTTACAATAATTTCAATTTGTGTCACATCAAGACGATCAACTGGACGGAGATCATTTCGGGTCCGAAGGACATCTACACCTACAACTATAACTTCACGCTGCCCGAGAGGGAGTGCCCGAAATGTCACGAGTCTTGCCAGGATGGCTGCTGGGGTGAGGGACCGAAGAACTGTCAGAAGTTCTCGAAAATCAACTGTTCGCCACAGTGTGCGCAGGGTAGGTGTTTCGGACCAAGGCCGCGCGAGTGCTGCCATCTGTTCTGCGCGGGTGGGTGCACCGGTCCGACGCAGAAGGAGTGCATAGCGTGCAAGAACTTCTACGACGATGGGGTGTGCAAAGAGGAGTGCCCTCCCATGCAAAAGTACAACCCCACCAACTACTTGTGGGAGTCGAACCCGGAGGGCAAGTACGCCTATGGAGCGACTTGTGTCAAGGACTGCCCCGAACATCTGCTGAAGGATAGTGGAGCGTGTGTTCGCAGCTGTCCCTCGGACAAGATGGCCAAGAACGGCGAGTGTGTGCCGTGCAATGGGCCATGCCCAAAGACTTGCCCGGGAAAGGCTATTCTGGACTCGGGCAACATCGACTCCTTCAGGGGTTGCACTGTGATCGAGGGATCTATTAGAATTCTGGAGCAGACCTTCACTGGGTACCAAGAGGTCTACAAGAACTACTCGTTGGGACCGCGCTACTTGTCAATGCATCCAGATCGCCTGGAGGTGTTTTCGACAGTCAAAGAGATCACCGGCTATCTGGACATTCAAGGCATGCACCCGGACTTCAAGAATTTGTCCTACTTTAGGAATCTCGAGATCATCCATGGCCGTCAGCTGATGGAGAACTATTTCGCCTCGTTGTCGATTGTAGTCTCGTCCCTGGAGAGTTTGGAACTGAAGAACCTGAAGCGAATCAACTCGGGAGCTGTGGTCATCCAGCAAAACGAGCAGATGTGCTTTGTCAATGGCATCGCCTGGGGAAAGATACAAAAGTCGCTGGATCACGGCATCGTCATCGCGAAGAATCGCAACGAGACTGATTGTGGTAAGTTCAAACTCAACGTTCACGTAACCTTCAGAACTTAACGAATCCTTTCCTCTCTAGAAAAAGACAAGATGGTCTGCTCGGACCAATGCAACGACGCCGGATGCTGGGGCGCCGGATCTGACCAGTGCCTGGAGTGCAAGAATTTCGGCTTCAACGGCACTTGCATCGCCGACTGCACGAATATCACAAAGTAAGTTCGCCTCACTTCCCGGATCGTGGAAAACTGTACTTAATCCTTTTTCTATCACAGTGCTTACCAGTTCGACGCAAAGATATGCAAGGAGTGCCACCCAGAGTGCCGCACCTGCGCCGGGCCTGGCGCTGAGCACTGCGACGACTGTGTGCACGTGCGCGACGAGCAACGATGCGTCGCCGTGTGCCCAGACAACAAATACTCCGACTACGGTACCTGCAAAGTATGCCACGAAACGTGCGAAGGCTGCACGGGACCAAGGAACACCATTGGCCCAGGGGGGTGCAACACGTGTAACCTTGCGATCATCAACAGCGACGCCAGTGTGGACAGGTGCCTGAAGAAGAACGAGAAATGTCCCGGTGGCTACTACTGGGAGTATGTGAACCCACAGGAGCAGGGCTCTTTGAAGCCACTGGCTGGCAAGGCTATCTGCAGGAAATGCCATCCGCGCTGTGAGCTCTGCACAGGGTATGGCTTCCACGAGCAGGTTTGCTCCAAGTGTGCTGGATACAAGCGCGGCGAGCAGTGTGAGGACGAGTGCCCACCAGATCACTACGCAGACGAGGCCCGCAGAGAGTGCATCGAGTGCGACCCCGAGTGCAAAGGCTGCCATGGGCCCAGCTCCGAGGAATGCATAGCTTGTCGCAGCTTTAAGGTCTTCGGCGAGGGTGATCCGTACGACAACTCTACGCTGTTCAACTGTACATCCAAGTGCCCGCCGGAGTATTCGCATGTCATCTACCAATCGCTGAGCGTGGGAAGCTTTTGCTCGGCCACTGCACCCCAGGGCTCACCACTCAACGCGACCCATGACAACTACATAGTCTCGATCATTGCTGTCGGGACACTCGTTCTGTTGCTGTGCTCCCTGACTGTGGTCATGTATGTGTGCCGCCAGAAAACGAAAGCCAAAAAGGAAGCCGTGAAGATGACAATGGTCCTTTCGGGATGTGAAGACTCGGAGCCGCTACGACCGACTAACATTGGAGCTAATTTGTCCAAGCTGCGCATAGTGAAAGAGGCTGAGCTGCGCAAGGGAGGCGTGCTGGGAATGGGTGCATTTGGACGTGTGTTCAAAGGCGTATGGGTGCCGGAGGGCGAGAATGTCAAGATACCCGTCGCCATAAAGGAACTGCTCAAATCCTCCGGAGCCGAATCGAGTGAGGAGTTCTTAAGGGAGGCCTACATTATGGCTTCGGTGGAGCATCCCAATCTACTTAAACTCCTTGCGGTCTGCATGACCTCTCAGATGATGCTGATCACTCAACTGATGCCTCTGGGTTGTCTGTTGGACTACGTGAGGAACAACAAGGACAAGATCGGCTCAAAGGCTCTTCTGAACTGGTCGACGCAGATCGCCAAGGGGATGTCATACCTCGAGGAGAAGCGACTAGTGCACAGGGATCTGGCTGCGAGAAACGTCCTCGTTCAGACCCCGTCCTGCGTGAAGATCACCGACTTTGGTCTCGCTAAGCTGCTGACTAGTGACTCCAACGAATACAAGGCCGCGGGCGGCAAAATGCCGATAAAATGGCTGGCGCTGGAATGCATCCGACATCGAGTGTTCACCAGCAAGTCCGACGTCTGGGCCTTTGGCGTGACCATCTGGGAACTGCTCACCTTCGGCCTGAGGCCGCATGAGAACATCCCCGCCAAGGATATCCCCGACTTGATCGAAGTCGGCCTTAAGCTCGAACAGCCTGAGATCTGCTCATTGGACATCTATTGCAGCCTGCTCTCGTGCTGGCATCTGGACGCCGAGATGCGGCCGTCCTTCAAACAGTTGGTGAATGTGTTCGCTGAATTCGCCCGCGATCCCGGTCGCTATCTGGTGATTGCTGGTGACAAATTCACCCGCCTACCGTCGTACACGAGTCAGGATGAGAAGGATCTCATACGCAAGCTGGCGCCGACTTTCGATGGCCCCGAGCCTATCGTCGAGGCGGAGGACTATCTACAGCCCAAAGCCGCTAGACCCGGTCCCAGCAATGAAGCGTCCGATGAACTGCCCACTAAACTCAACCGCTACTGCAAGGATCCCATGAACAAGACCTCATCCGGCGGCGATGATGAGATCGACGCCAATGCCCGAGAGGTGGGCGTGGGTAACCTGCGCCTTGACTTGCCAGTCGATGAGGACGACTACCTGATGCCAACTTGTCAAACATCAAGTCCTGCTCCGCTCGGCACCGGTCCCGGTGGCTACATGGACCTCATTGGAGTCCCAGCCAGTGTGGACAACCCCGAGTACCTAATGAACGGCCAGGCGCTCAGTAGTGGCGACGCGCCTATCCCCACACAAACCATCGGCATCCCAGTGATCAGCATGCCAAATGGCACGAGCAACGGTGCCATCATTGAAGGTGAACAGACCAGTTCCGATCACGAGTACTACAATGACACACAGAGGGAGCTGCAGCCGCTGCATCGCAGTGAGACCAGAGTGTGATAGCTGACTTCCTCAAAATTTATATACTTGCCAGTGCGTTGTGTATGAAAGTTGTCATCAAATTTCGGCTTCGTGTACATTTCTGTAGCTCTTAGCATCCGGTAGGCTATTTATTTTCAATGTAAAGTTTCATAGGCTTAAGAAATGTATAGACACCCCTAGTGGAGTAAGTTTTAACTCTTATTTTATCGAAAGTGCCTTTCTGTCATTGTACATTAAAAAAAACTGATTAATAGATTGTAAACTTAGTACTTATAAGTATAAAACAATTGTAATATAGAATGTCACCTCTCACACTCGAATAACGCACAATGTAACCGTTATTGTTTGTTTTCTTAAATAATACCGCTAACTAGATCGATTATGTAAAATGTTTACTCTAACACCCTCCCTAGTTGCGTAAGATAATCTGTGATAATTATACGTTAAGTTTAAAAACGAAAAGAAACAAACAAATTTGCCTTGAATGACACATCAAAAGTAATTTTAGTTAAAGGATAGTAGTTGGGGCGTTTTCCGTTTTATTTTTGAAATAAAATTTGAAGCAGCAGCCCCAATCAGTTTTGTAATCGAATTAAATTCTGGTGTGAGTATTTGACATGTGACATTGACAGTTGAGGATCTGACGTTACGTTCCAGTGACATTTGCCTAGCATTTGACATTAATGTCGTCTTCCATTGGGACAAAAAATCAATCTTTTTTTTTGATCTAAATCACTTTCACTAGTCGGCGCAGTGGCTTAGTGGTTAGTGTGTTGGACTAATAAGCGAGGGGTCCCAGGTTCGAATCCCGAGAAAAACCCAAATTCCAACTTAAGTTTTTTTTTTTCACTGCGCCACCTCTCGCGAACGTCTAACAAACATCCGATAGTATAACTGTCATGAAAGAGCTTCTCAATTGGCCGTTTGGACTCGGCATAAAATTGTAGATCCCTTCCATTCGTCCCAAAAATAAAAACTCACACAAGACGAATGGTTGTGAGAAGCTAGGCTTGGGCCCATACGGACCTGTTGCGCCAATTATTTATTTATTTATTTAAATCACTTTTCGCGTTCCATTGGGAAAAAAAATCAATCTTTTTTTTGATTCGGATCACTTTTTGCAGATCTCGATATTTTTTCAGATTTACACATACTACCATAAATACAGCACAGCTGTTTTACGTCATTTAAAGAAGTTTGTTTTGAAACAAATGTGCAAAGTTCCGTGAAAACCAAAATAAAGAAATATATAAACAGCAATGGACATAGTTTTGGGCGAATTATTATCTTCATTGTTTTCCTCATCATCTGGAAACTACGAATCACCGAAACTACTCCATTTGTATCTACAACAGAGGAAACATTTTTCAAGCCGATTTCCATGGTTGATTTTACCAAAAATAAATGCAATTTGAGCAGCTGATATTGTTGTCAAATAACGCACTAATCCATTTACAAAAGCAGATCAATTTCATTGCATGTCCCATGGGCCGCATAAAATCTGAGATCTGAAAAAGATTTTTGCGTTGCTCTCTGTTCTAAGAGTTGGATTTTGTTGCCAGAAATGTTTTGAATAGAAGAATAGATATTCAGGCCTGTTTCATTAGTGGAATATCCTCAGTTTATACATCACTGTTTAAACCTAGCTGAATCGATTGTAGTTCTTGTAATACTCGTCGAAGTCAGTTTAAAGAAATGGTTTGTGAATGTTTTCCCATCTCAAAACGAAGTCTTTGATTGTTGAAAGCATCTCAGTCAACTCTGCACGGAATTCAAGTCAATGTTCCAGAACCAACAATGCTGCCCTACCCAGTTAATGTTTGAAATCTCTTTCAAAACAGCACCGCGCTCTGTCACAAGTCACAACTCCTTTCGCTTGCCCAGACTGCACATATATCGAATCAGTGTCTATATTTATAAATATAAATATTTTTTTTATATAACTTAGGAATGTACTGTGTGCCATTTTTGCCTTCAAATTTTTATCGATAAGAATACAAAAGAGAACCCTAATTTATTGGCACAAAATCAAAATATTATTATTTACATTTCTAGAAGACAAACAAACAGCAGAAGCAAGATTGTTATCTCATTATTACTATTATTATTTTTTCACTCTCTGTGCAGAGTATTAAACAAAAGAAACAAACAAATCGTTTTAAAAATAGAATTGTAAATTAATAGTTTAGGAGCATGGAACTTAAAATTAAGAACAACAAGGAAAAAAAATGCAAAAAAATAAATATTTTCTATTTAAATATATTCTTTTATTTTCTTATTTTTAAGTAGACTTATATGTATGATTTATGGAAGTTGTATACACTGTTTTTAAATTGTTTTCACATATTTATATAGCAATGTAAAATTTTAAATAAAACAAAAATCGATTTTTATATAAAAATAGATATTAATTAATAAAAAAAAATTAAAAATTACTTCGTGTATTGGTTTTTTCTTCCCGAAGGTGGAGATGTTTTTTGTTGAACTTTGTGGGCTAACGAAAATTGATTTTGAAATATATGGTAAGCTAAAGTCTTCGCTGTTGAAAATATTCCAAGATTATTGTGAACTGAAATTGTAGCACGGATTTGATAGCATTGGTGCGAAACTATGTTTAGGAAAAAATCAGATTTTGTCATATTATGTACAAGTACATTATTCGCTACAAAGGCATTTACACATTACTTACGACAATAGTACCATTTGGTTTGAGCAGCGGTAAGTAAACTTTTCAGAGCAGTACACTTCAAAAACGCATAGACAAAGTCGACGAAAAAAGAGTAATCGCTTCAAAAGTGTGCCAAAAACCCGTCAAAAAACACTTCCAAATCGTTCCGAAAAACGGGTAAAAATAAATAAAAACTTATATCAAAAACGCGCTAAGAAAAAATTCAGAAAACGCGTCCAAAAACGTTTAGAAACGTACCAAATACGAGTCAAGCAATGCCTACAAATCACTTTAAATAAAAGTCGCAAAACTTTGCGCCCTATTAATAACAAATTTTCGGCTCGACATTCAATTTACGGAAGCTCACAATTGCGAAATTTATATGGAACATATAGCCACTGTGAACTACTAAAATTTAGAGTCGGAACTAAAAATGTTCATTTGTAAGGCCCATTGAAAAACATGTAATAAAAATCACTTGTAAAAGGCCGCCACAAACCCGTCGAAAAACACTTCCAAAACTGCGCCAAAAAAACGCGTAGAAAACGTGCTAAATACAAGTCAAACAATGCGTAAAAAACGCTTCAAAATGAGTTGACAAACGTGTGCTTAAAAGCCCCGAGAAACGCGGAGAAAAGTAAAGAAAGCGGAAGAAAAGGAATCCAAAACGCATCAAAAAGACTTGTAGAAAAACGAGTGATGGAAAAATTGTGAAAATCGCTTGTAAGTGAAAATCGCCACGAAAAACACTTTCAAGACCGTGCCGAAAAACGCGTAGACAACGAAAGTCGAAAAACGTGTTTTAAAAAGCCCCGAGAAACGCGTCGAAGCGGAAAAAAACGAGTCCAAAAGGCATTAAAAACATGCCACAAACCGCATAAAAAAAAACGAGTTCAAAACGTATCGAAAAACGTGACACAAAAGTGTGGACATCGCTTGTGAAAAGGCCGCCAAAAACGCGCCGGAAAACGTGGCAAAAAAAAAACAAATTTGCATAAAAAATGCGTCGAATAATTCTTCAAAAACCGCGACAGAAAACGCGCAAAAGACTTGCCCAATACTCTCAAAAAAACGCGTCCAAAACATATCGAAAAATGCTTCAAATATGCGACAAAAATGCGCTAAAAACATGAACGCGTACAAAATGTACGAACGAGAAGCATTTAACGGCGAGCTTTTCGAGCTATACACGTGGTGCATGTGACAGCAAGTCACCAGCGGGACGAATAGTTTTGACCAACCTTAAGCCCGTATGACACTTAATTTTTTTTCTCATTTTTATCACGTTGAAAAGTCAGCGGTGTGTAAAAGAGACTGAAAGTGTATTACGAAAGGGGCAGCAATTGTTTGCAAATCAACCAAAAATTTTCAAACGAATCTGTTATCAAATAATCTTGAAATGTCAAAAAAAAAAACTGCCAGCAGCTGAAAAATATAATTTCAATACATTTTTTTGATGTTTCTACATTAATAAAGTTGGTGTGTACGCACTCACTCCTATCGTGAATTGTCGTTCTAATTTTTCGTACTGCCTAGTTTATTTTAAAAGCAGCAAAAAAATGCAAACAAATTTAGTGTCATACGGGCTTTAAAAGGCAATCGCTATCGGAAAATGACGTCAACCTATCTGGTCTTTTATTTTTGCTGCAGATCGTGGTTTGTGGACTGTAGACGGCGCAGTGTAAGAATAGCCTACTCATGGAACTAGCAAGTGCTTGCTTTGTTACCTACCTTCTATTTTGCGGATAATCCGGATAACATTTAAAATGCGCCATCTAAAGTGCATCCGAAGAAGGCATTCCCTATTCACACCCACCGCGAAAAGAAGTCCCAATGTGGTTAAAGCATATACTAAGGTTTGTGCATGTGCCATGGTATAATCCCCTCCATTCACCCATTCCGTTTTCAAGTTCGTACCCAAACCAATCATTCCATTAGACCATTCACTGATTTCGGTACATTTTTTCACATTTTTAAAGGAACTCTGCTCAGTGTGTGAGTTGTCCTTCTTGCAGCCACCTTACAATCAATAAGAGGCCCGTGTGGGTGGCAGTGCTGATTGCAATTTGTATCCCTTTTGTCTAACGGAAGTTGTTTGCATTTTTATATGCAAATTGCAAATCATTTCTGTAAACCCACCGTCCGGATGTCGGGATTTCAGAATTTCTTTCAGACTTTCGCAAAGTGAAATGTTTGTCGGTTCATATAACAATATGCGCTTCGATGGTGTGTACTCGGTGACGTGACTGAATCAAGATTTGCGCCGACCATTTAGATTGCATCGGACACACCCACGCTTCCATTGGGAGGGTAGGTGTAAGAAAAATTCGCTTTTAACACTTTTGCATAATTTAAATGTTCGCCATTAACTTGCGGTGGCCGATGCCTGCTGCCGAATAGCGATTGCACAAAAGAGCGATGTAATGAGAAAGTTGCTTTGATTTTTGTTTTTGGAACGCGGTTATCCAGGGGACAGGGGGCTTCCTTTTGCAAATTTGTGGACAATTTATGCGCGAAGAAGGGTGAAGTCATAAAATGCTTTGAGGCGATTAACATCTGACAGCTCAGTAATTATTTACTTCAACTGGTATAGAGGTGATTTTTTGGTTCACGTGCGACTGCTGCTCATTGTGGAAACTACCTATAATGAAAATGGAAATACATATCTTCGGAGATTTTATTTGTTCCATTGTACTGCCTAAGTGGACTTGTGTCTTCAGATTTATCCCCTGAACCTCATCATACTTTTACAACTTCTAAGGCGAATATTAAGCGCGGTTCTCAGTAAATAGAAACTTAATTCGAAAGCGGGGTTTGCGGTATAGAGGCGATTACTACCTATTCACTTACATGAACTTGAGCGTCGTAACAAGACGAAGTTTGGTTCGATTTTGCGGTGTAATTTTAGGCAACGCCCTACACAATTTTTAGAGGCGTTTCGGTAAACAAAAAAGGCTTTCGCACAGGAATATGTTTATGAAACGAGCCGGAACCTTAAACATTTTAAATTGAGGGCATAATTTTATAATTAGGTGCAATAATCGGGCGAAGGGCGCCTTTTACGTGATCATTTTCATCATTTGGTGCGACAGGCTCTCTACTGCTGTAGTATGTAAGATCGGCGATTTTTTTATGTTGCTTCGAGGAGAGCTCGCTTTCCATCCGTACCACTTGCCAGCGTTTTAACTTATGTTTTTTACAGACCTCATCCGTCCTTAGTGCAGGTCCGTAGTTATTTTGCGTTCTGACTAACGACTCCCTCACTGCTTGGATTGGTAAATGCGCTTTTGCACCAAGTTTACCCCCATCAGGGTTCCCAGTTTTTGTATTTAGGGTTTTTTTTTGTCGATGGGGGGAAATCTTAGAAAAAAAATATTTAGGGAAAACATTTGGGATTTTCTTAATTTATTAAATAGCAAAGCGAACCGAAACCACAAAGAAAAACACGATACCGTTATGTTAAATTGTTATTTTATTAGAGATCTTTCCCCCGCAACGGCAGCTAATCGACTGACTTACAGGCTCCACAGCAGAACTATTTACAGCTTCGCATTACGATGTAACAATAGGCATTCTGCCTATGTAAGAAACGCTCAGTAAAGGACTAATCACATGAGAGCGAATTGCGAACAAGCGCATATTCGTAATATCTGACATTTCATTCACATGGAAGTTTTTTTTTTGTCGCAGCTCGCAGATATCCGCGTTTCATTTGTAAAGGTTAAGTTCGAAGGAATTTTTCATTAGTGGGTTTGTGGGCCGCGACTGTTTTATGTGGATTGTGAATAAAGTGTGACAGTTCGGGGGAAAATTGCTGTAATTGTAAATTTCGCTATTAAAAATTGAGTTTTTTTAGATTAGATGTTAAATTAAATAAATATAATGCTTTTGTGGTAGAACAAATATAAATTTTCAATTCATAAATACAATTAAATTGATTTGTTCACAGTTCGCCTGTTCGAAATTCGCACTTATGCGAATAGTCCTTAACTTAAACTTAACAATAAGGTAGCATGTAGAGCTTCTTCATTCCGTTCTGTCCACACCCAAATTATTCAAAATTGAAGGTGAAATAAATGCATGTGTTATTTTAAAATACTGTTAAATAATCGATCGATCCTTAATAGCTGTATTTTCCAGTAAATGTTATTTGTTCTAATATCTGTTGACTAGTTTTGTTTAGAAAACAAGTCTTTCAAAAAAAGTAAATGCCAGTTTCATTGGGAAAAAGTTATAGTTTTTGTTGTAATAGTTTCTCAAGTATTTTTCCGGATTAAAGGACCAACCTCACCTGTAAAGTTTACAACAATTTCATCAAAGTTGCGTAAGGCCCGTGTAAATTCTTACACGATGGCTCAAAATGCAAAATATGTACGTTGCATTTATTTGCAGCACACTTTTGCATTCGTAACCCGAACTTACAAACTTCGAATTCGATATTCCTACTTTTAAGTGGTACACAAAACATGTTACGAAAATAATGACAAAATTTGGAGAGTTTATTTATCTAGAGGGAAAATATTTTGACTCTCTGGCAATGCTGGCCCCCAATTTAGGACACCTAAAGCTATACGTGCTGTATGCGCAGTATTTTTTTGCGCTGTTTGATCGCATCGCATAGGTTTTATGTCGTTTTCAAATTCTCGGTGTGCTCAGTTCGCTTTATTGTCACTGTTGTACTATTTTTTTAATTGAAATCTGTCTGACAGCTACATTTTCGCAACTGTGCCCCCAATTGTTTAAGTATTTCTGAAGTATGGGGAGCCACAAATTAAATAGCAACCGGAACCGGATTTTTATGTTTTTTATTTGCAAAAGCTGTCGATATATTATTTGTCAAAAAAACATAGTAACATTTAGCGTGGTCGCTCCACACCACGTGTGTCACTACCACTCCAATTTATTTCATTTGCGTAGAAATATATTCGTCTCGTGTGCGTGCTGAAAATCCTGCTTTGCTTTGCTTGGCTGTATTCGAAGCTAAAAAAAAAACACGCCTAATGTCGGCTACCGAAAAAACAGTCTGCAGCCCAACTCCTTTTCCCTCGAATGAATCTTTACAAGAGCAAATAAAAACAGTTACCCCTCTCAAAATGATATTCGCACAATATGAGCCGACTCCACCGATTGTCGTCCCCGAACAGCCGTTCATTGTGTAGATCACAGTGAGACATTCGACAACCGCACGACACACAATCCAATTCCCAATTCCCACCTTATTGATGTTTCTCCACGCACTGATGGATAATTAAGTCAATGATGACAATAACCGTTTAGACAAACTTCTTAAGAAGTCAGCCGACCGTAACAAATACCCCGCGGCGTCGAGCCCACACAGTTGATCGCAAGTGGAACCACCTTTGGTCGCCGCCGCGACACGCATACAAATTGTCCAAAATAATTTTGTCATCCAGCTTCGATTCGAACTTCGATCAAGTGGTCCATCTGTTTCCAGTAGCAGCCCGTCTTATCTGGCCTCCTTATCTAAACGATGCGGCGGTAGCATAGGTACATTGGATCGGCCTAATTGAAGGTTGCCACATACCTAGATCTGCGCAGCGCACTCGAGATCCATTGGCGCGCGGCATAGTGGATTGCGGCCCGATAATCGTTTGAAATTCAAAGTAGCAAAATAGTTGAACAATGGACAAGTGTCCAGACGTTTGCTCCAATTAACAGTTCACCGCGGCGATCTCTCAATACTATCGTACCAGCACCGCTAACGATTATGCTAATCGCTAACCTTCGGTAGCTGGAATCAAATTGTACATCCCGCAGCCAGCAGCGTTTGGACATGTGTTTTGAGTGCGGCGGTGGCGGCTTTTCTTTCTCTCCCAAAAGAAAGGTAGCCGCGCAACATTGTTCTCCACTTTCGCTGGCGGCCCCCCTCCTAGCCCGAACATTTCTATTTGTTTTTCGGGAATTGGTACATCTCGTCGTAGCACCAGCCGGCTCGTACCTCTCTCCTTCTTCACAATTTGAAATGGACCATAAAAAAATCTGGTTTATGAGATGCGATGAGGACGGGTTCATCGGTGCGTTAGTGTTGAACGAAATTCGCGTGTGAAGTCGCATCTGGAAGGAGGATACATGCGATGGTTACGGTGAGCTATGTTCTAGGAAACGATTCGGCCCGTAATGAGGCGCTAATTGAGTGTCATATCTATAGAGGCCCTCTGACCGCAACAAACTCGTTCATCTGTTGGGAGGTATAGAGGTTGGGTATGTCTTTATTTTTGTTTGAATGGAGACGTACACGGCGGCGGCGGTGAACTGTATTTACGGAAATTAAGTTGGAGATTCTGTCTGGAGATGACTTTTATGACAGCAAGTGCTAGGTAGGCCTACTTTGATGCGAAAAGAGGTAGGTATATTTAAATACCTACTCGTAGAAAGGCGCCCTCGAGTTGGAGATTTATTGCTATGAGATATGGCTGCAAAGTAGTTCAGAGCGAGCGGCTCCAGATTTGAAAGCTATTTAGAGGCAGCGGCCCTGTTTGGGTGAGTCTTCACGCACACAGCGGCTGCCTGTTGCAGAAGCTCTTCACGTGTGTAGGTTGGTGGCGGCCTAATGCTCTTCTTAGGTCTGTATATCTGCACGATCTCCAATGGTAAGTACCTACCTATACGAAGGTCTTGAAACCATGAATGAGGAATTCGGTGCGGCGTCGAAGGCTGGCTCTTGTTTAAATCCTGGCGAAAGTGGAACATTTTGCTTAAAATTTCTTGAATCGATGTAGGTATAGCGTGTTGAATGGAAGTGCTTGGCTAGACTTAGTCAGCTTCATTTCCATCCACGGCAGCTGTGTTCAGTCTTGAATGAAAGATGACTATTCCGGCTTCAATCTTAAGAAATTAAATTCTTACAAACAAGAGGATTAAAAGAAAGAGACTCGGTAAGTGTGGGAGACTGTATAGATATTAGTTTTACATGAATGAAGCTACAAAGAAGACGCACAACACCGATAAATCGGACGAAAGGTGATAATAGTTAGCTAAGTAGTTAGGGGCCTTGTTTTAATGAACTCTACAAGCTGCTTAGCGTCATCGATCTTGACAGAAAAGTACACAGCAGTCGTCTAAGATGGCGGATGGGACATGTAGAGCGAATATGAGCCGGAAGAGTCTACAATTCCAACCCAGAGGGACAACTCTCTAGAAGAAAACCCCACCTTAAGTGGCGCACACAAGTATTCATTATCGAATTGAACCACAACCCACTTGGCGTACGTCTCTAGAGCCAACTGATCACGACACCGATGAACAGGAAGTGCCCACCTCCAAGCGAAAGCTTAATAACTTCATTACACCAAGTTCCATCGCCGGTTGTCCAGTGTCCACCCCAAATAACACCTATTAGCAGCCCGAATGCCTCACTCCCAATTAAACGACCAACCCCATATCTTTGGTGGAATTTTAATGAAACTCATTGCGAAATATCGACAAGAGCGCAGTCCTCCCTCCAAAATACGCGGAATTCCATGTCCTCGCACGCAAAAAATGTCCCTGGCGGCACATTTTGTCTCTGTGCTGACGACTGAAACAAAAAATCATAATAACTGTGCCGTGCGCAGGTGAAACGGCAACCAAAGAGTGCATTTTCTAACGAGTAAGCTTGAAATGTTAATAGCCCCGCGTTGCACAACATGAATGCGCGTAGGTACGTATTATGAGCACACCCCGCTATAAGCATATAGCTGTCAATGAACCTCATCGCACTGACAGCAGAGATGACATGCGCTTGCGCGCAGCCCGAACACAGTTTTGCAATTAATCTCGACAATCATAACATAAATTTCCCGTCTTTATGTGCGCTCTCTTCAAGGCACTAACTGTCGGATGGGTTGCATTCGAAGCGTCTATACGCGCAGAGCAGCCATCACTATATAATACGAGTACACAGTTTGTCAATATAACCCTTTGATCGATCGAGAAACAACAAAACCCCAGACGTCGTCTGACAGCAGTATATAACCAGCAACCGGTAGGGAACACAGAAGCACCGTGCGCATTAGGACACCATGCTGGTGGCGCGCTTTATAGACGCATCCACGCGGAGCCATAAGACTCTGCGTCTCCGAGCTGAAAAGTTAATTAAATCATTGCCTCTGACCATTAGTTTCGCGATGCGCTCCCAAAATCGTTAAATCGATAGTAAAAATGTGAGCGGAATCCGCGCACTCTGACACATGCCTATAACTCTCTTTAATTAACGCTTAATGGTTTATAGGGCACATCTTGATATTTGCGTTGGTCGGAGCGGTTTGAGAGAAGCAGCCAGGAGTGCCCACTGGCTAAACCGAAATCCGTTCCAGCGGACTTTATGGCTCGGGGAGTCATCCATCCATCTATCTGATGCAGCGCTTTATGACGGTAATAAGATAAGAATGTCATAACACAAAAGAGCAATTAACTATGAGAAATTAATTTAGCTCGGCGCGTTAAATAGAGGCTCACCGCAGTGAGTTGGATCATAGCCCCACATCGTCCACATCATCGCATCTTCATCGTAGAGATAACGATTCTCATCCAAAGAGGGTTTTTATGGCTACCCAGTACCCACTCCACGAACACGACCGTGTAGAAAGTCGAAGAGAAATGCACAGCACAGATCAGTGCACTCTGGCACTGGATGACCGCACACCTTGCGCCGAAATGGAGCAATCAACTGTATCTGCGACGTAATTCGTGTATATCTATGACCTGTAAGCCTGTAACCTGTAACCGACCGGGGGGAGGGAGAGTTACCAGTTCCCAGTTACAAAGACGTGACACGCGTACATACAGCACTGCGACGTCGAGTGTAGACACAACTTTGCAGTGAATGGAGAAATGAATCTCGATTCAAATGCGCTGAGGTGTGAAAAGTGTATCTATCCGCATGACAAACGTTCGCAGTACGCCCATTTTAAAACGAAGGCGTGTGCGATGGAAGCACTCGTCATGCTCGTCGCATGACGTGGATGCGCCAGAGAGGGCAATTGTGGGCGGAACTGAGAAGCAGTGCTTCTGCTTCATTGTGCAGAGTGGGTAGCAGCAGTCGCTTTAAATGGAGGAAGCTCTTTGGGTGGGTGCTTGAGATTAATACGAATGACAGTTCACAGTTCTATTTAAAGGGGCAATCACATTTCCAATTGAACTCACTCTCAGAGTGGGTGGGATGAATTAATTGGGAAAGTGCAGTGAAATCAACTTTTCAGCTTGGAAATTGGAATGGAGATGTCACTGAATGTGTATTTTTTTTAAGGTTAATTATGAATGTCAGATTGTCAGTTTGTTCAACTTGCTATTGATGAGTACAAGGTTTTGCTGATCATTTAAACGTTCCACGTATGGAAGTACGAACTGTGGATGACAAATTCGATGAACAAGTAAGTTGGGGTTGAAAAAACTCACATAACCCTAAAATTTGTCAAACTTGGTGTGCTGGCCAGTCCAGAGTGGATTATTCAATTCAATTCTGGCTAACTGCCTGCGTCGGACATCAACAGACAAACATACCTAACCTAGTACCACGTCAAAGCTTAGATCTGTGTTTTTCTACATTCGACTGGATTAACAGACCACAGATAGCACTTAGAACCTTTCTCAACGTAGTCTGTCTTGTGAAAGGGCGAAACTAAGTTAAATCCCACTTCTGAGGTCGCGTCTACAGCACCCTTCTGTTGAACTATTCAATCAATCGCGAGTTTCAATAATGGTGATAAGTATAGGTAAAGGGTGTAACATAATTGTAAATACATATTTTTAATTAAAAAACTTAATTTTTTTATTGATTCAGATTGGGGTTATGTATAAATATGGCCGCCAGGACTTTGCTGGCAAGTAGGTACTCTCTTATTGAAATTTTCTATGACCGTTTCGCATAATTGTGGTTGACTTTCATTAATACACCTCTCAATTTCCTCTCTCAAGGCGTCAATGGACATAGACCTTTGACTTCCAAAAACCCCAAAGGAAAAATTCCAATGGCATTATTTTACTCGTGGATTTTCTGAACCCCAAATGCGACAATTTTGACGATTAACGAAGCCATCAAGGTGAAAATGAGCTTCATCACTGAAGATGATTTTGTTCGAAAAAGCTGACAGACCTTCATTATTTTTAAAATATTGCTCAACAATAAAAATGTGTTGTTCTTCGTATAGGTAGCGCTCCATTTTTAAAAACCCCGAACTGTCCGCTGTCACATTGTTCTCTTTTTTCCGTTGGCATGTACTATTAAATGGCGAAAAAATCCAATCCTTTATAAAATAAATTAATTTTATTGAGACGAAAAACTTCAATAAATAATAAAAGGAAACAGTTGAAACGTTGTTCGCACAGAGAATGTTTATTTATGGTGACCATTCTCACTCTTTTTGAGAGGACAGTCCTCTTTTTCGCTACCATGTCCTCTGTGATTTTTTTTACTGAAAGAAAACAAAACATTGTCCTCTTTTTACTGAACTGACCTCCAAATATTCTCCTTTTCTTCTAAAAACGATATGAAATATGCAAGTATCTAGATAAATTCTCAATTCCTATAAAGCTGGAGTCAGATGGAAATATTTATGTATTAATTTTCAGACACAGTCAATATTCCTTTTGTCGAATCTACAAACTTTGTTAATATTATTTTGTTTTAACATTTTCGACTGCATTTTAACTTAAAAAAAAGCGTGTCCTCTTTTATGTGATTTAAAAAATGGTCACCGTACCTATATTTCAACACCTTATGGTTGAAGTACTACCTAACCTATACGCACGATTTATTCAAAAACTATCGAAAAGTATGGGGAAATTACCAGGCCAATATTGAGACCTTGAATCACGAACGCAAACGGCACTAAAAACATGTCGGAAACATGTCTACATTTGACAAACAAATTTGAACGTTTTATGGGTTAACCGCAGAATTGACTGCCATTATGATTTTCGCAAAACGCATTTTTCAAAGCTTGTGTTAGATATTTACGCCAATGTATGGGACTATCGGGTTATAAGGACCGTATCTCCGGATTTATTTACCAACCAATTGCTTCTTTTATTTAGCATTCTCTCATTTCCCAAGCTCGATTCCCTGACGTTTGTCACCGTCTAATAAAGCTGTATGAACCCATGGTCATTGATAAAGTTTAGTACGCTGCCCGGGCTTAATTCTAGCTCCCATACAAATCTCTCTCCAAAATTTAACCAAGCTAAATTTAATCGAACCCCTTTACCTGAGTCGTAGCCAGCTCGAGCTAAATAATCAAAATTCTGTTCAGAAAGTACTTGATGTATCTGTCAAGTTTAAGCGCGCTCATTTAATGGGTAGGAACATTTTCTCAAGCTAAATTTTGACAGATCACTCTGCTCTGTCATTCTCTTGTATTAAAAACGAAGAGTGATTTAAATGAATACATCGACGAGGAGTAGGTACTTAGAGCTAGAGTTTTTCACTGAAATGACAGAGAAGTCTTTGGAATGCAATAAGAAAAAATTAAAGTGCAAAAATAAAACGATTTTTAATGTCGAGGGGAAAAACAGTTGGCGATGTCTGTTTCGAAATGTCCCTTTTTTTTTCTTTCTTTTAAGTAGGGACTTACACGAACAGAAGGAGTTTTTTCTTGTTTAATTGCAGCTATTGCACAAATAATAACGTCTTCTTCAATTTATTTTGTGTCCATACCTTTTAATTATTAAAATTTAAATTTTCCCTCAATTGAATTGTATATTTGAAGGATGTTATTTAAAATTAAATTAAATGTTTAAATTTATCTAGGATTTGACTGGTTTTTGGATAGAAAATTTGGAGAGCACCTAAAATTTAGTTGAACTCGAGAAGCGTACTAAGTTCAGTATAACCTGAAACATTTCCCAAAATGGCATCATCAAGTTATACAGGGATGTTGGTGAGGATGGTATATCATTCTCCACAGTTCTCTAAGTTTGTCAGGTTTTTATAGACAGCCACGTTGTTCGTTTCACTTCTAAAGAGAGTTTTGTTTTTTGTAGAGATACAGAACTTGGAAATCAAATAAAGTACCGACATATATCAGTCATAAGTCATAACAATGGCCAGCGTGGCCGTGACGTTTGTAGCAAGATCATTTTATGTCATTACCGCTAAATTCCATGATTTCTGTGATGTTTCAGCTGCTGCTGGGGTAAACAAAGCGCCATCTGTCAGTCGAATCGACAAGTTATTCGATCAGAAGTAACCCTGTGTCGTAAGTTTATGCTTTCGGTGAGTCGTTTCATAAGTCTCCTCTTGGTGAAACTGACTGTCACCCGTTCAAATTGATTCACCCAGAAAAAAGTGCTGACAGTTCGAAACACAAACGGTTCAGAAAAAGACGTTCTATTTCAAGGAAATTTGTGCGTCGATTATGATTCATGAATTTCACTGATTTAATATTCAAAATGGCCTTCGTGTCCTTAAGCACTCTTTACCTGGAGTATTGTCTCTAATTGGAATGACTTCAGATACCGCCCTAATTGGAGTTCTAAAGAGAGTCGTTCGTCGTTCTCTTCCCTGGCATTGTATAATTTCAAAAGTTCGCCACTCCTAATCACTTTTAGGCTGCTGAACATCGGGGGTGGTTCTGACTCAGACTTTTTGTTTCGGGTGTGAGATCTTTGTGGATAAATAAATACTAAATACTTACCTTGTCGCCATCAGAGAAATGGTTCTGTCTGCATTAATTTAATCTAAAAAATCTTTAGGCACGTTTGCCTAAAGTGCCTACATCCCTGAGAAAAGATAGTGCGTACGTCCCACACGGGATTGCAAGAATGTCACTCGCTCCTCGGGGACTGCAACAATGTACCTGCCAAGAACTATACACGAATCGCTGCATTCGAAATAGCTTCTGCGAAGAGCGCTCCCAGGAAATATGCCGTGCAAAAATGTGGGCACCGCATAACTCCAGCGTGACTACGTACTACTCTACTGTACCGCACTCGATGAAAATTCCTTCACAGATCCATTTATTTATTTTCCAATCAAATGCTTATTACTGAAACGAAATCAGGTCGCCACTGGAGTCGCTCTCTCTCTCTCTCTCTCTGTCGGTACGTGTCTCAAATAAAATCATAGATTCATCCCGCAGATTGGTTATTGATCTACGAAAACATTTTTCATATCCCATACGTTGTATGGCGATGTCAAAACGACGCGTACTGCTAATCGCGTAAAACATAACACCATTACCGCCATAAAATAAATTTTCTGCCATGATATGTCGTTCCGAGAAAGGACATCTGCGCACGGGCAAAAACCACCCATTCCGCGACCATTGCACTGCGTCCTCCCGCCGCCGCCGCTGCCACCGCCGCGCCGCACCCACCGCGCTGATGGCTCATCATAGTGCGCAAACCTGACTGAAAGAATTGCGCGTATATCGCGAACGCGATGCTGATGCGATTTGATTTGATTTACGGTGCCCGCAAGCAGCAGGAAAGTAACCCGCACCACCATCAGCATCGACAGCGAAATCCATGTGTCCGCATGCTCGCGCTGCCTGATGCTCATTGATATTTCGATCGCGACCGTATAAAAATATT
Source organism: Cheilosia vulpina (assembly GCA_916610125.1). Classification (NCBI taxonomy): domain Eukaryota; kingdom Metazoa; phylum Arthropoda; class Insecta; order Diptera; family Syrphidae; genus Cheilosia; species Cheilosia vulpina. Next base: position 49,243,869 of record OU744279.1, read on the forward strand.
CTGTTGGTCATCCACGTTCAGATATTTCTCAGCCCAAAAACCTATCATCGACATCGCCGCGCTCTGCCCATAGAGAGATGGTGTAAGATTTCAGATACCAATCGCGCGCTCCCCTTTGAGGGCGACACTTTTTGCGGGACAACCATGCCATACCACACCACACCAACAGCAGCCAGCAGCCAGCAGCATCACCATGGAGCTGTCATCCGGAATTTCATTCGCAACGCGCGCACCGCAATTGACTGCTGCTTCAATTTTTATGAACTCTTAGCCCGTTTAGCCCATCAGCGCGCGGACCAGGACCATGCACGTGATACAATTATTGCGGCTTTTTGTTAATTTGAAATCTTTAGAGAATCGCCTCAGCCACCTCAGCCAAAGAAATGTATTTTATATCGCGCGTCCGCACGCCGACGGAATATCTAACTAGCCCCCGTCCGAAACCGGCGAGGGGTTGTTTTTGTGCCTCTCTTCGTTGAGCGAGGAATTCCGAATACCTACACTAAATGCAAATCAGGAACAGACCAATTGCAAATTCTCACGACGCAATTATGCGGTGGAATGAACTGGAATCCATTACCAGGAGGTCCCCAGACCTCCCGAGTCCAATCAGTGCGCGGAAAACTAACCAATCCACCACAGCAACGCTGTAGGTAACCATTAATATCCATTTAAGTCCGGCCACTGATTCCGAGGTGCAAATTGACTTCAACGCCCCATAAATTCTTCCTCGTCGTCCCGGTGCTCCTGCTCCAGCTCCTTATACACACACACGAGTATGTGTGCCTCGAACAAGCCACAAGCTTGTCCGTAGTCCATATCTGTCCTCGGTTCCCGGTTCTCGCCTCGCAGCACAAACAAAAAGACAAAAGAAAAACAACCACAATCGGTGTGACAAAAAGCGACCAGTGCGATCGTGGCCCCGCGCACCGGTGGTGTAAAGAAACGTGTTCGACATAGGGACGATCGCGGATCGGTCCAGAAAAACGCAAAACAACTAAAAACACGCAATCATCGCGAATCGATCGCCTGGGAAAATTAAGTTTTTACTACGCGCAGCCTTAGTACACCATCGGGCTCCGGCTCCGAAAATGGCCACGCATCCAGATCGCGCACGCATAGATGCTCGCAGCTCGTAGCTCGTAGTGCATCGTAGCTACTCGCTACGTATGTACGTGCGAATTCGACGCACGTACTGTGATCGCACAACGCCAAATTGGTCAGATTGTTGGGTCGGTTTGTTTTGTTTTGCTTCGATTTGATTTGGATTGTTTTGGTTTGGGTTGGTTTGGTTCTAGTGCCCGCCGCAACAGGTAGTGCCCGCGCAGTTAATTAAAACGCAAGTCGGTCGAGGTGTGCGGATCTATATACCACCGGCGACGACGACGATAAAGTGTGCAACCGAAAATCATTCCATGTGATTGATTGGACTCGCGGTGGTGTCAAAATACAGCAAGCCAGTCACCGTACTCGTATGTATGCGGCTGGGAAGTGTCACCATTTTGGTTGGCGCATTGGTCGCGTCATCAAGTCGGTGCCAAAATAAAGCGCGACGTTCGCAGTTGTCAGACAAAAATGCGCAACGCAACGTAATTAATTATAAACATGAAATCGCCGCTTTAGTTGCGTTTATGTGGGTAAAAGTGCACGGGCTCTGATTTACGAGGGGTGCTCTTGCTCAAGAGCCATGCACTGCTCACACCGAGCAGCATGATTCATGGTGCCAATAAAACCGGCAACATTTTGGCATTGGTGTAGGTACTTGTTGGGAATAGCATTCTGTTGATGTTCTGACTCCTGAGTGACTGGCCATACTGCAACTGTGGCAATCGTCGTATTTCCCAAGGGCTTTGACAGATTGGGCCTTACTATTTCAGTTTTGACTTTTAGTTTAAGCTGTGGCTACATTTTCCATAGAAATTTTGCAACTGTGAGATTCCGGAAATTTTAAGTCGAGATTAAAATTTGTTATTAGTACGGCACGATGCATCGGAAGCCTGTTTCGGTCTTAGTGCGTACCATCGAGGACCGGCTCTAAATCAACCATCAAAAGCCCTAATTTAATGTGAAAAGGAGGCAAAATCATTCGATCTGGTGGAACAACTATCAAATTCGGCCTCTCCGACACTAAGCCCCCGCACTGAAAGGCCAATCACTCATGGTCCAGAGCTCGCTTGACAGTTTTTGTTTGTACGTGTCCTACTCGACTTTTTTCGACCAACTTTATTTTTCGGACAAAGTTCTGGAATTTGTGGAGCAAATCGTAGTTTTATACCAATTGTAACTGAAAGGAGAGATTGTTCCAGTTATCGCCAGACGTGTTAAAAGAGTTTTTTTTTTTTAATAAAATCTGATAGGTGGCGCTGTTCGTTTTTTTCTTTTTAGTGCGACAATCTGTATGTCACTAATCCCGAGAGCCCCTGGACGGATTTGGACGCCGTTTTCACTGTTATCATCTGCCGTTCGCTATCTCGGATTTAAAGCGAAGAATTTTGTAAAAAAAAGTGGCTTAGAGTATTTTTCGTAACTTCAATCCGGATATATTTAAACTTTTTCCTTTTTAAAATGTGAACTGTGTACACTAAAAAGATTCATTTTGGGTATGTACCTATTACAAGAAGTCTGTGATGATTGCTGTGACACCTTATGCGCTTCTGTACAAACGCACCGCCTGGTGCTTGTTCCTTGGGTAGCTTTCTGGTTAAGTATACTGGTGGTTTCACTTATTTGATCAAGTGTAGACTTTCCATTTCGAACAATTTGGGGACCGATTCGACGGAAAGCTCGCAAACTGTTTAAAGGAAATCAAAAAGATCTTAAATCAACTGTTGACCGGTATTCAATTATTTGACAGGAGGCGTTAGGTCTAAGAGCTGCACTTGAGTGAGTCTTAAAAGAATCGAATACTCGAGCTATTCAAGTACAGATTCCACCTTCAAACCGAAGGAGAAATTCGAAACTTCCATTTAAATCGGTCCATCTGCGTCCATGAATTGATAACATCTGATGGCTTCACCAAAGGACGAGGCCTGCCTGTCGCTGCTTACCACATCTGGAATCTGTTAGAGGGCTGTTTGATAAGATACTTACTCAGGGAAATATGTCCGCACACAGTTCTTCTTCAATTATCCTGTGTTTTCGTCTCCTAATGTGCTGCTTCAACTGAACGCCAACCCATCACCACGAACAGAACAAGAAGCCATATCTCGTTTTCACAATTTTATTTCTTTAAGAACAAGATCTATATTTCTATTTATAGCACTACCCTACTGTATATTTACAAAATTTAACTCTACGCGCATAAATAAATAATAAAAACTTAAATTTCCTATCTCGCTGGCGGTCACCTCTCAGTTGACCACCTCGACATTCTCCTCCAACTTCACAGCGTCATCGTCGGCGGCGGCATCGTCGACCGCCACCAGAAACTCCTCTTGTTTCAGCTCCTCGGCGGACTCCATCAGCCTCAGCCTCTTCTCTGGTTTCTTCAGTAGCTCCTCTATCGAGTATGGATTGCGCTTTCTCGAACTCAGTTTGGTGGCAGAGTGCGTCACTGGCATCACCGTTGTCGGTGTGCCCAGAGTCGACGTCGATGGCGATGACTTACCCGAATCACAGTCGCTCAGCGGATCACTGCCGCCGCCACCGGTGGTCAGGTCGATTGAACTCTCCGACTTGGTCACTCCACCGCTGCCGTGGAAATAGCCGGGAAACTGGGCGTGTGCATAGGGGAAGAAACCAGCCTCGTGCATGCGTTGAGTTGAGTAGAGGAGAGACGGATTCCACAGCCAGTGCTTGGGGAAGGAGGCGATTTGACTTTGCTGCTGCTGAACGTAGCTGAGGTCTTGCGCTGATACTTGCGCCGAACCACCGCCCGCACCTGTGACCGGCAACGTTGGAGACGGCTTGATGGGATGTTCACTGCGGGAGCTTACCCCATACCGAAACTGTGGCGGCGGGTGTGTTAACGAAGTTGTTGTAGCGACGGCAGCAGCAACTGCTACTGTCGGGTCGGTGCCGACCACACTGCCATTGGCCGCGTAGATGTGCTGCTTTAAGTAGCTCTCATGCATAATGGCGTTCTGCTCGTTGGACGTCATCTCGTCGGTCCACAGACCTCCGTTGCGCAGAATACGATTCACCGAACTGACAGATGGAATCGAACTTGGGTCGCAAATTCGCTGCTGCAACAGCTGGTCGCGAATTTCCCACGCAAACATTCCCGGGTTCTCCTGCTTGAAGCGCAATATCTTCTTGACCACGGTCGGTGTCGCCACTTGCTGCAATGACAGAGAACAAATGTCAAATTAAATACCATGAAATTCTGCATATTTTTCGCGCAACAAAAATGCACGCCGCACGCAATCTCATCGAGTCAACCCTCGCAAACATAATACAACCTCAGCATTCGATTCTCGTAAACAGTAGCTGCTGCCACTTCACTTTTATTTGCACTTGACAGGTTAAACGTCACAATTGTGCGGAGGGGCCAGCATAGCGAAAAAAAAAACAATCAGAGCTGTGTTATCTCTGAAAAGACTGTGTTTAGCTGGTCTTTAGTGTTTACCCTTTTCTACGGCCCACTATACTCCGATGTGACGTGTGACGAGGCAATTCATTAAAAATGCATAACAACCCCTAACTAAATACCACAAGGTAGCACACTTTACAGACGTGTTACACTATCTCTGTGCTGTGCGCCCTAATCAGCGCCGCTGGCTGGCTAGGTAATTTCATGTTTTATGTGAAGTGATTGATTATCGGCAGCAAAAAACGAAAAACAAAAATCGTATATTACTATCTGGGACGGAGTTTGACAGATCCACACCACACCAACCTGTGCACGAAATGTATATACAGATAAGGTGGAATGTGAGGTGAGTTCTTGTCCTCGCACAAGGGCGGGCTGTGGGGAGAGAGTTCATGCGCGCATATTTATTGGTATAATGTTGTAATTAGGTGTTTTATGGCACAGATTACACAGTCACATCGTGTGAACGCACCCATCAGGTGACAGGTGGTGACCCTCGCGAGAGAGATAATAAATTGAATTTGTATCCCCTTGCGGTTTATGGTGGATGCGATTTGTCGTCGTATCGTTACGCGTCAGGCGAACTGAAATATTAACAACTTTGTAAAAATATGTGCTTGACGTTTGAATGAAGTTTGGGTCCATCAGTTTGGTGTCCCGACGCAGGCACTGAAAATGGTGAAAATTGTAGCTACACTACGAGGAGACTGGATACTTACTTTGAAAAAAGCTGATTCATCTTCACATTTGTGTGTATTTACATTGTGACAGATGCGTGTCATTTTTGTTTTCTGACAGAATTATGGAGATTTTCAGACCTAGAACCATAATTTCACTGTAAATGTAAATCTAAATAAAACATTGTGTATTTTGAAAGTGACACATTCGAAGCGTCAAAATTGGTGCTTAAATTTGTTTCATAAAACCTAAGAAACCTTCCTTAAATATACCGTTGGACAGCCCTACTATCTGTTCATATCAAGAAATCAGCGCCAATGTAAACACCGCCTTAAAATCGTAAAACTTAGAACGTTCTAATATCTAGTTTATTATGTCTGACATAGGCTGACTTCATGTGCTTAATTTTTTATTGACCCAGAATTGTCACGCAAATAATTTTGTCAATTGGCGTTATGGGCGGGTATAGCCGACATATCTAGTCCAGAATAAAGTACATTTCGGATATGTGGCTGATGCAGAAAAACTAAATTTCCGATCAATCTCGTTTTAGCGTTCAGGGTCTACCTGGTCCAGACCAATCTAGTCGACTTAAGTTAACTAAATTTTGGAACGCAAGCAGAATCTGCAAATGACAATTATTTATTTCTATGTTTGATTTTTTGGGATTCAAATAACTTAGCGAAGCAGTTCACAGGAAGAAATGTGGATGCTGATGATTGAACGCACCCACAGTGTGAAAAGTAGTATATCACAACAAAACCATCCGCTGCGCTATATATGCATACAATTAACGCTTTAAAATGAAATTACATATTCTTTTAAACTTTCCGTTGATGCCCTAATGTTACCAAAATTTGACAGATATAGTGAATCCTCCGTGTGATTTTCCGAACACAGTTTCTAACTTTCGCTACCGTACATATGACTAAAAGCCCTTTAATTGTGTACTTATGATTTTTTCACTAATAATGTTGAGTGCCACAGTGTTTCCAGACCCAAAATCGAATTATTTGTATTCTCACATAAACATGTAGGTACATAACATTCAATTGCAACCCCCCATCACTGACTCAATGCAAGCGAACACTACCCCTGCACTAAACCAATTGCATTGACACTGACATCCGATGACAGATAATGAATCACCCACACCTGCCGTTCGACGAATGAGATTTTCCACACATCGTTACCACCCAATTCAGCGACTCAATTAAAATTTTACAAATTATTCCCGCGCTAAAAACGTTTTGTCGACACTATCTCCGTTCAATCTGGAGTACATGGGTCAAGCGACTACTGTGACAATGATAAATGACTGACAGAACGCACACTCACCTTTGTTTTACTGCCACCAATCGATCCAGGCCTAATGGAACCAGTTTCATAGAAACGCGTCAAAATCTTTGACACACAACCTGCAAAGAGTGTAGAGGGGAACAGAACAAAAAATGTCGTTAGTGTCAACATCTTAATTGAAGAGAGCGACTGAATTAGAATTTCCCAAAAAGAAGACTCACCGTGCGAAACAAGTAATTGCCGTGATATATCACATGGTCGGACGCCCATTAGAGCTAATTCGACGATCCGTCGACGCACACAGTCGGGCAGTGGGCGTCCATTGACAAAAACGCCGCCCAATTGATTCACACCGGCTTGTCCTGAAAAGAGAGAGAATCGGAATACAAATTGGAGCTTAGAGTTGGTTTTGGTTAAGGCCAAGACTGGCGGCCTAATTGGTATGTAAATTTTGAGATAGAGTCGAACGGTTTGGGGATATCTTTTGCTGCCGCAGAGGAAGTGCATTTTGTTGTAGTTGCGATGGCTTTATTGAAGCGGCATACAAATGTGAGTTACAGTAGCCAATTTTTCCAATCTGATGACATGTCGGTGGCAATCGATTGGAACGATGCATTTTCATTGGAAACATATTTGTTCGGTGAGTTTGCGTGCGTTTGGTGATGAGTGCGAGGAAATGGTCTCAAACATTAAATGGAACAAAATGAGTTCGTTTCAGCTGAAGAAGGGAAAGATTGTGATCTTGTAATGGGAATCGGTGATCATGGAATTTATTTTATCGGCATTGGATGACCCCACTAGAAACGATAATATTTTGAGAAGATTACAAACGAAGTCAACAGTATGGTCGACAGAATTCTTCACTGAACAGGACTTTGTCTAAGAAGAAGTAATGACATTTACGACCTTGAAGGCGTTTAGTCCTTAAGTCGTAGGAGTTCCCTGTAGCAGAATTGACCAGGTGCTTGTGGAACGTCGATTCGACAAATAGCTTTTCGAACTTGTCAGTGACACCAACCAACTGCGCCTTGTCTGTTTGAGTTAAGAAAATCATCCATATTTACAAATCCTCACACAGTGCAAACTTCTCCTCAACCTAATTTTTAATGCAAGGATTTCTCAGTTTCAAGGGCGCCCTTCGTTTTCCAATGGGTTGGTATTTATATAACCCATGGTGAAAGAACACAGAGCATGCTGCATTTAACTGGCGGCAACCATTTTGATTTTCCCAAACACTCTGAGTTACGTCTGCTGTCAAACATACACTTTGTTTTCATGTACCAAGTTTATAGGCTGTCGATTAACCATCAAATCGTTGACGCACTCCTACAAATTGGAACAAGAAGCTGTCAAAACTATACTTAAAGCTACCATCACCAGCTCTCTTCCTCTTTCTCGCATTTTATTGGAACGATAGCCGACGAAAATCCCACCCATATGCAAATGACATAAAATTACAAATCAAATCCACGTACGTAAAGAGTCGCTGCAATGTGCAGGAGATTTATTGCCAGATACATGCGTCACGAGCACAAAAACTCACGCAGCCGCCAATATACAGTGCCTGCGTTGCATTGCCTCCTCGAAAGTCGAAAGTCATTAATTCAGCAATTTCCATCTCGGTAATGGCATCTCCAAGCAGCAACTAAAACCAGACAGAGACAATGAATGCGAGAGCAGACGACTACAACAAAAAAGTCCCCAATAAAATCCATCGCTGCCAACAACAAAAGAGGAAAATGTCAAGAAAAACACTGGTGACGACTGGAATGTAACTATCTTACACCATCGCCAGAATATCTCGGGCGAGAGATCTCGAACAGCACCAAACGATTTCCATCACATCTCGTCGTCAGGAAAAGGAGCACAGATCTCTCAAAACAGAATATTTCTACACGGTCGCGTTCGAAATATTAATGATGCATCGCCAGACGTTGTTGAACGAAGAAACAAAGCAAAAAAAAAACAAAACTGGAATCACGACGCGCAAGAGCATCCGTCAGATCTGCGCACTGCACAGAAGACGACCGATGGTGCAGAATCGATGTTTTTGTGTTCCGGAAATATGTCGACCGCTGATATATACCGGCCGAATGGTGTTAAGTGTTTTTGGCACTTTTTCCCCGCTAATTGTGAGAGTTTGGCAATTTTTTCGCACCCAGCCGCAGTGGCATCTGCAATTTTATTGCAACCGCACCAGACGCGCGGCCAATAAAAGTATAATAACCGTGAAAGGTTGCACTCGGGGATAATTGTCGAGTGCGCATCAGCCGAATAATGGTTATGGTGTGCGAATTACACCGTTCGAACCATTAAAACGCAATTAAAACGATGGCTCCCCAAAGGCAGGGGCTGCGTTTCGGACTTGGACTCGTACTCGGACTAGGACTGGGGGCACCGGCCACCGGACAGATGGTAAAGAGTGCGCCGGTCTCGTCGAGCGGCATTAAAATCCCACAAAAGGGAGAAAACGAAGGCGGTTTCAGATTAGCAGCGTTTCCTTTGTTGGAAAACGGTCGTAAAAATCGTGAAAATCGTAAAAAGCAAAACCAATCCCAAATGAACCGACAACCGACAACCGACCATTAGGTAATGAGCGTCCGCATTATGGCATTTCCTAGTACGAGTCGCGGCTGACCCTTAGGGCACTTCGCCCGATAAGCGATCTCCTCCAGCATGCAGCATTTTTCAATGTTCGAAGGTGTCGACGGGTCACGGGGGCTGTGGGAGTTCTGCCCAAAAGTGTAACAAACATAAAATACCAATTAAAAGGCAATTAACGGCCCAAAACACTCACTCACCTGTATGGGGCATGGTTGTCAGGGCGGCAATGGTGGTGATCTATGATGATCTATCTCGATCAGGTGGCAGCGCACAGCAATAAAATTCCGCTCCTCCGTTTTATTGTTAGCGCGACCAATTCAGAGTCGATCTTCGACTGGTTTCTTTTTTGGGTGTGATTTCTCCGAACAGTGATCGGCGCAGTTCTCTGAAACGAAAGCAAACGACACAAAATCAATTTTATTTCCCATAAAGGGTGGGTTGTTGCGCGAGCGATCGCATGTCGACCGCCAATAAAAGCCGCCACCGAAATAAAACCATACCTATATCGCAAAGGGCAGCGGCAGCGGCAGAGCATAAAATTAACTCTCTGGTCGCTGGGTGATATTTATCGGCTGTGACCACCGCATAAAGCGCAATGGTTCCATGAGCACACGCTTAAGATTTTTTCACGTAAGTTTTATGCAAATTCGAGTCGTCAACCCTCTAAGCCTACCCTGTTGACATGTACACGAGTTCGAGCGTTAGACTTGTTTTCCTGTTTGCCTGTATTTTCCGATTCAAATGCAAAGTGGGCCGAAAATTTACAACCTGATGAAAGTGCGCCCATTGTTGTTGGCCAAAGAAATATGGGCCTTTCGCCTTTTTGCCGCTGTACACCGAGGGCCAAATTAAGTTGTAGAAGGACATTCCTTCTGCGTTTGGGGGGTCACTTTGGCGAAATTTCTTTTCAGTTTCAGTTTATAAATCAAAGAAAATAGCTTTAAGCCAATTAAGGCAGAGATAAGGATTAATTATGTTCCTGCTTAGTATTCATAGTTTTTTTTTTTCCTGGACTCTGACCGCAAGTGCGGATGATTTCCATAATAAGCTGGCGTTTTGGTTTTATTTTCCATCGGATAGTGCGGACTCCGCGCAAAGTGCCATAGAGAATGACCGAAAATTACCAAAAAGCCGAAAGTCGTGGGGTGGATGAGTGAGTTTAACGATTTGCTATTTCTGGTCGAGGTAAATTATGCAAACGAAGGTAGGCAACGCGTATGTGCGGGTGTTTTGCTTTAGGGATCAATAAATCCAGAAGAACCGTATAATTACCTAGAATTGGAGGGTTTTGTTGTTTTTTTTCGGTTCGTTTTTGACGGGCATCAGACGTAAAACCGAGTGTTGTGGCTAATGTGCGCGAAAATCAAATCGCTTAGCGGTTGAAGTGACAGCCAAAATGCTCGCAAATGACATTTTGACATTAAGTTGTACGGAATGCGGGTGCTGGTGGTTGGAAGTGCGTGACGTTCGCTCAGGCGGGGTACCAATTTTAAGTGGACAGCAAATTCGTCTTTTAGGAATGCGAACAGCTGACGAAATTGCACCGCGTTGGGTTGCAAAGACAAATTGCTGACAGTTTGTTTGTAGGTCGTATCTTGTGTGTCACAAGTGCACTGTTGGTGTGACAGATTTTCAATGCGAATGAGGCGCATGAGGATGTACAATCGTCAAAAAATTAACCAGTAAGCTGCAAGCAACGCAATTCGACGCAAAATGTGCGTTTTCGCTTTGACTTCATTGCGATCAACTAACCTATAGTTGATCAAATCAAAATTGCTGAATAGCTTCGCGTACACCAAATTCTTCAACTCGTGTGAACTTGGCGAAAAAACTACTCCTCGCATTAATCAGAACTCAGCTACGCTTTAAGTGTGATACCCTCGAACAATAGATCAATCAACTGACATTCAGCAACTCGTTGAACACAATCGGTAGATGACAGTTGTTTAGTGTAACACATCTTGGATATAAATATGTAACTGCAAAGTATCAATACCCTCGAACAATAGATCAATCAACTGACATTCAGCAACTCGGTGAACACAATCGGTACATGACATTTGTTTAGTGTAACACATCTTGGATATAAATATGTAACTGCAAAGTATCAATACCCTCGAACAATAGATCAATCAACTGACATTCAGCAACTCGGTGAACACACTCGGTAGATGACTGTTGTTTAGTGTAACACATCTTGGATATAAATGTGTAACTACAAAGTATCAATACCCTCGAACAATAGATCAATCAACTGACATTCAGCAACTCGGTGAACACACTCGGTAGATGACAGTTGTTTAGTGTAACACATCTTGGATGTAAATATGTAACTGCAAAGTGTCAGTGACCACAACGAGTAGCGGCCACAACAGCAAGAGAAGTAACAGTTTTCCAATGTCATGCTTATTCAGAGAGTTGGGCGTGTTCAAAAACTAGCTTTTGGGGGTTTGTTTTGAAATCGTTGTGAAACTGTATTCAGCGAGCAACACTCGCTCTAATATGCTACCCGATTGCACTGCTTGTTTAGCAACAATCTTCTACGCTTTGACTTAACTGAGTTGAGAGCCTCATATACAGTCGAGACAATGCGAAGTTTTGTATGAAGTCCTAAACCAGTCTGAAGGGCGAAAATGCGCTTAAGTTCCTCAAATACTGAAATGGGTCTTTATTATTATTAAGTTTATTAAGTTTTTGTTTTCTCTGTTTTCCTTATCTATCAGAGTACCAAAAAGTGTGTTTCTGAACGCACTCAGAAACGTATGGACTACAACTTTCAGTGAGGCGAGGAATACAACAAATCTTTTTGACATCTCCGATGCCCGAGGCTCCGCAGAAGCGAAAGTATTGTACAAATGACAATAACAGTCCCAAACAAAATCTTAAAAGTTCTAATATCCGCAGAGAAAATTGTTCTTTTCACTGTTAAAAACTCAAACAAGGTTTGCATTGCAAAAACAACTGTTGTATCATGGAGAAGCTTAAATTCGGAAGCAGAATCAACCTATATCAATATCTCCGAACCTAATGTCACATATGGGATACTTTCTTTCTCAGACATCATCGAAATAAAAAAAGAATGTAAAGTAGAGCACTTAACACACAAACTTGTGGAGCGACAGATTCTGTGCTTAACCTTCACCAAGCGAGAAAGACATTTTTCAAAGAAGCTGTCCGTATATGACAATATTTATTTTGCTACTAACAGTGACCTACTCTTGACGGTGGCAAATGCAGCTTTTAAGATCAACAAATCAAGGGAACAGCTTTTTGATAGTTTGTTAAAATACGTATCTTTTCACCTCAGTCGGAGAATTCGAATTTAATAATGCTAATGTCTTTGACCTGTCTTGCTATAACCGATGTAAACATGTAAAAACTCTGCGTTCAAAATATTTAGCAAATACTCTGACTCAGCGAAATAGCCGACTTGGAATATTCGTATTAATTGATTCGCCCGAGACGTTTAAGTCATACCGATCTGAGTAAACGATCAGTGGCGCTGGTTTTGGAACATATAAAAAGTTGGAGTTAACTCAAATCAGTTTTTATTCAGGCGAAGACTAGCAAATTCTTCGATTTTGACATTTCTTTTGAGTAAAAGCAGTTGCAAGGTTTTTATGAGGTTGTGAGGTCATCAATAGCCATGTTTTTTTTTAGCTTCGATCTCAGCAAAGTAAAGTAAAGTAAAGTAAAGTGTAAACGTGAGAACTTCGAAAGTGACTAACTAGGAACGTTACACGAACTTCCGATCGTAACATTAACCCCATTCTTTTTGCCACCGAATTTTTTACTTTATTACTGACTTCTGTGTTGAAAACTAAATCAGAAAATATGTGAATTTATTCTCGTTTCTAAGATTCAATTTGGTTGAGGTATCCAAATCTTCCGACCTAATTTCAATTTTTTTTGTTTTTGGATCATTTTCGACATTTCTTCCGCATCTAAGCAAAAATAATAATTCTAAATCTAATTTTTTGAGTCTCAAAATTGTTGTCTCCTGTCTACACATTTAGTTAAAGGAAATTCTCGTGATTTAAAAACTGAACAAAGGAAGTATTAACAATCTTTTTTTTATATTTCCCAAGAAGTGTTGTAATTTCTCCCCTTTCATTGAACTTAAATTATGCGCATGTATATAGTGCTTAATGCCACTCGAATATGCTTCACAAGCTTTAGTAAAGAATCGGTGTTTGTTAAAATTCTTGTATAATACCAACTATGGACAAAGTTTAATTTTAGGTATATACCTACTTCAACGAGGCAGAAAAGAAAATGTAACTGTTCTGGATTTATTTATTAAAAGCAAATTTCGTAGGTGACTACAATTTTTAAGGACAAGGCCGTTTGCTCAATTCAATTTAAGTTCTACTTAAATACTTATAGGCTCATTTTTTTAGGGCATAAGAGTTTATATGGAACTCAATTCGCTATGAGTCGTATCAGCAAACGGACCTTAGTGTTATTTTGATAATTATGATAATTTTCTGAAATTACCTAAAAACAGAAAAATAAATATCCCACGATATAAAAACACTACTGGGAAATATTGTCTAAGTGGTTCTTCTGTTACCAAACATTCTCAGAATTCCTATAGAACAACTCGGCAATGATTTTCTCCCCCTTAAAATTGTAAGCTTTCCGTACGACTTCAGCGGGAATTTTAATTTCCCATAGGTATCTTATTATTCGACCTTTTTTATGTGAACTATATTCGATGGCTAAGATACCTATACTCAATTGCAGGAAATATTATTTCGTACTCATTGAAATTATATTTCCCTTCGACATTAACGCGATACCATTATTTTAGCAAAACCAACTAAGCAGGAGTTGCCAGGAACATTTTTTTAATAAAATGTATTTTCTCTTCTAAAAAATTAAATACAGTACCTACATAGGTATTAAAATTCGAAAGCATAAGTTCTTGCATAACCTGCTTCCACATTTTTTCGCTAAAGGTCATCGCGATTGGCAGTCAATGTTGAATCAGTTTTACCGATTTTTCAAGCTGGTTTTAGCTTCTTGCAGATATCACGCAATCAGCCTTTCATTCCTTTATAATAAAAATCGAAATATTGAGTAGTGACGGAACGTCACAATTGACTATGCAAAATTAATTGACGCATATGCATAATAGATATTCCCCGTCTGTCAAATCTATTTAAAAATCTAAAACCAATCCAGTTGCAGAAATTTCTTAATTACCTGACGCGTGTATTGTTGAAATAGAAACTGAAAGAGTCCGACAAATTAACTGAAAACAAATAAAACTGTTAACGACTGATCAAATCAGGGCGCGGACAGAGGCCCAATTGCCCCCCCATCGGGATCACGGATCACACAGAAAAACGGGTTATAACTGCGTTTATGTGTAATAAACTTTTCCATCGTTTTGTTCTTGTTTTTCGTTAATTGATGCGCGACAACATTTGCATGGCCCAATTCGCAGCTATCGGCTGTAGATGTCACACACACATTAGACGCGCGGTTCCCACGGTCGTACGGCCGATAATCATATTCCCAAGCGAGTCCAATTTATGCTGATATGATTGAGAAGCTACCTTTGGTTAGAGCTTAACATCGATTTGACAGATGAGCCATAGATTGGCCAAGATTCGGAGACAATCCCATTCAGCCGTCACAGTTGATCTTTAAGATGAAATTAAATCTCGACGGTTAAGTCCGTGTGTGTGTGTGACGAAAAATCAACGAGACTATCGAATTAGACGCGTATTATAATATGTATGTATACCAAAGTCGGTGACAGATTCCCACTATCTAACCGGAAAATACGTATCACCACACGATTTGCATAAACGTTTCATTCGAAAAGACGCGCCGGTCTTTAATGACTGTAGAATCAATTTGTGGACCCTATGTCCAGTCCAGGTTGCTATTTCAGAGGTCGACTTCCGCTTATCGTAATTTATTTGTTTGTTGACCCGCCGGACGCGGTGGTGCGGTGCGTGCAACGTGAGAGCGCTACCCGAAATGAATATTTGAACGCTGAGCTAATTGGATGCGAAAATGAGATTTTTACATGCGCGCCGGATTAATGAGAGACAAATCGAATCCGTGAGCTGTATGGTTCACACGAGCTCACCGGATGGAAATGAATTTTGCGCAAGCCGGTTGCTGTTGTGACAGAAATTTCGGTCTGATTTCGGCTGATTTCCTGTGCGCGATGGGAGAAGAAATCGGCCCAGCGAAATGTGTCGTAGATATGTATTTACAATTCAAATTGGATTTGGGAAGTTGATGTTCGGAAATTAGCTGCTGTCAAAGATGCACGTAATAATTTGGAATTATTAAGTACGGAGGGAAGACGACTTTTTTACTTGTTAAAATGCTTCAGATTATGATTCCGGGTATATTTATGGACTCAAATATTTGAAAAATAGGGCTGTCTAATTATTGCTTGACACTTCTCAGATATACAAACTTTTCAGGCGTGACAGACAATCCATACTGTTGGGTGGATAAGATGGTTAGCCCAAGTCCGAAATCTCTCGTTCACCTAATTGCTCTTGATGACTTAAGTTCGATGGCAGAAGTCGAACAGTTGTCGAGGGTTCACTTTTGAGAGTACTGCAGACTCGACCCTTTTAATGGGACATTGAAAATGATTGAATAAATGAAAGATCGACTCTCCTAATTAGAAGTGACTTGTGATTGAGAGTAGAGCTAAATTTGAGCACTATGGGAAATGTGAGGTTATTTTGACACTAATCTGGAAAGATGTAAGGGCCTATTTGTTTTAAAAAAAGCTTCTCAGTTCAGCCTTTTAAATTCTGCAAACAACTGTGGACCCATCGATTTTTACTAAAAAAAATACACACAAAAAGTTGATTGGGGCTATGCAACGGATTAGTTCATTCCTAATGCGCTCAATATTTTCATGTTCATGAAACTTTTGTAGGTTAAGTTGGCTACACCCCCATTTTAGATATGAAGGCGAATCTTTGCGGCTACTGTTGCGGCCGCAATTACGTCTTCTATAAAATAACATATTTACGTAAAGGAATGAGTCCAACTTCCTGTGATGTGCACCTTCAAAGTGATATAACGAGCGATATTTTTTTCAAAACGAACAGTTCCTTAATCTATTCGATGGATAAAAGGTATAATGCAATACGCCAAACAAGCCCTTTTGGCGTGGCTAGCACTAGTGCCCACTAGTGCACACTGACAAGTGTCAGCTAATTTTCACGCCTGTCAAAAACACTGCACAACCCTTCGGCTTCTATATCGAACACAAAATGTTGCCCTGTAGTCTGTCAGTTTTTGAAATTGACAAATATTTATATTTTGGTAATACTTTCTTCCGTTTATTGTTAAAAATGAGGGAACTCAATTCAGAATTTGAGTTTGCCATAATGTAATTAGTTGATAAAAGCGTTCGGAATATAAGATGATCAGTTTGAAAATGAATAACAGCAAGCGAAATGACGATGCGCACTAGGGCCCACGTTAAACAAACCTATAAGTTAGGTAAGTTGACTGCAAAACTTAACATTAACTCTTGACTGATGCCCGGGCGTACAGCGCAAACTGTAAAGCTAATTAAATATAGATGTCGCTTTAGGCTTCACAATAGGTTTGTTTCAATTTAAGTGGGCTAAAATAGAAGTGGAAAAATCGAATCCTCGCATGTATGCTAGCATTTTTGATAAAGTTCTATTAACTACATATTTCGGTGTATATGTCTCGACTTTTAGTATAATTTTTCGATCTTTTAGTAGCTCACTGACAGCTGTTTACTGGAAGTATTTTTATCAGATCATTCCAAGGTCAAACCAGAGAGACGTCAAACATTATCACGAACAGGCTATACACTTTGCTTTGCTGAGATAAATGTTCAATTAAACAGATCTAAATATTTGTCATTTTGTCTTGGCTTTAGAAATATTAATTTCAATTAAATGAATCGTTCATAAATTGTTTTTAAAAAGGAAATGCGAAATCATTTGTGTTACTACAACTAATCGGGGTTTTGTAGCATTAAGTTTCCAAATGTCTCGTTTGAATGGAAACCATACCTTATGACAGCGAATTGCGAGGTGTAAAATGGTAAAAAAATATGTGTTTGTATATTTTTAAATTACCTTCATACCTAAGAACACTTTTTTGCTTATTGTAGCTATTCGCGGATAGGTACCTACCACCTGTCAGTTTCTTTTTGCAATTCTTACTATTTTGTGGTCACAAGGCAAAACTGCTTAAGTCGACTTTAGACGAAATTGAGATTTTGATGCCATCAGACTCAGCGTACCTAAATCTATTTTGTAAATTTTTTTCAGCTTTATATCTTTAAAAAAGTAGCCACAATTTCAAAAAAAAAAAACAAAAGCTCAAGTGACTAGAGTCAATAGAGTAACTTTAAACTGCTTCCCTGAACAATGAGTAAAACAGATTTAAGAGGTTTTGCCTTGTGACCATAGATTTTGTGGTTAGGTTCGAGCGAATTTTCCAGTCCCGGATTTGTGGATCTTGACTTCCTACCTATATTTTGTGGATTGTGAATATGTACAGGTAATTTAAAGTTTTGTCAGTTTGCATCACGAATGTTTGAATTTGGTTGTGTAAAAGTTACTTTGGGTTTGTTTTTAGTGCTGCCAAATGCTGCTAGATATTATGGGTTTTGTATTTATGTCGGAATCAGTTTTCATAAAACGATTTCGTCTCTTACACAACTCTCTGCAAATGGATCGCTATACAATAAGGAGAACGCGTCCTCAGCCAATTGGCGCTCTTCCTAGAAATTTGGTGAAACAAATGAATAACAAAACTCATCAGCTAAGACAAAACAAATTAAATAAGTTAGTTTTTACGAATATGTTCTATTAATTGTTGCTAGTAGGTATATTTTTAATCAACTGTGTTTAACTTGATAAACTAGTTGTGTAGTAAAAGGTATAGGTGCACTGAACCAGAACGCCTATGACAGAATCTAAGGGTCTGTGTTCATGGCGACCGAAACCAATTCTCGCAAATTCTTGACATATTTCATTTACAAAAAAAAACAATTGTTTGGTCCCAGATATTCGCAACTTTGAACTGGCTGTCAGTTTTCAATTTTACTGTAGCAATTTGTGTGATTTATATACGGTTAAGTTAAGAGTGACTTGCACAAAATTTGTCTTTTTGCGAGGTTTGTGAAAAGCTTTTCAAGTGTCGGTCGTGTTGAATTTCGATTCAAAACTATTGATTATTTTTGCCACATGATTTGATTATTCTATAACCATTCACTTTATAAAGGATTGATTTTTCGAAATTTGTCTCTAAAAAGTGCAATCATGGTGACAAAGTGCTTCAAAATGGGTTCAGACGCTCAATTCGAACTAAAAAGTACTTATTTAGGTACATTTTCCTAATAAGCGTCTCGCGTGAATGAACATAAGTAGTTATAGGTTCAGCAAAAGCAGCTAAATGTCATAAAAATATATCCAATTATATACTACGCTTGCAGCTGGGTTTAAGTTTTGCTTGCACCTTTGATTTCGTGCGTATTTAACAATCAAGCTGCAGTAGAAGTATATTAACTATTGATTTGAGGCAGCAGGTACCTATACCTATACTCTTCTTTTCACTAAATAACAGTCTTGCTCTATCCTCTGTCATCATTAAAGAATTGTTTATCTACCATACCTACATGGAACCATAACTCTTTAGCAGCGCTGTGCGATGGAGACATCACTTAACTGCGTTAGCAATTATCAATTTAATATTTTCCACTTAGGTTGTGCGAATTATTTGCCATAAAAACAGTCTGTATTTTTTTATAGTCACAGTTGGTAAAAAAAAAACTCAACACAATTGCTCACCTCACCAGGGCATCACAGTCTATGAATTTAAAATTTAATTAGATTAGGTAGTATCCGACAGTAATTTTTGGTTTAAGTAACTTCAGCAAACTTCACAATTTGATCGCAACAGTTCCAGTTCCACTCACTTATGTCACTTCTTGTGCATCATCAATCAAGAAAAAAAAAACAGCACCAGAAAATCCAACTCAAACCGAAAAAATGCAAAACTACTGTTAGATCGACACAGGGAGAAGAACGAGCAGAACGCGTGCTATCGCTTGACCACTACCAAAAACAAACTAACAACTGGAATCGACGAGCCGTATAGAAACGTTCCACCACGTCGTCGGTCGCGCTTTTTGCCTCCTCTGCCAGAGCATTTGCGTCTCCCTCTGGCGCACGCTCTGTGAAATAACCATTTCGAAGCGAAACCCATCGCGTCACACAGAGTGGCAAGGAATAACACACCTCTTTCCACGGCTGATAGATAGATAGACGAGACTGGCACACACCTCCATCAGCGCCATCTAGAACGAGATTCAACTTCCACCACCAATCACCACCTCCAGTGCCAACCAAGAACGAGCAACAACACTGGACAAACCGAGTCATCCGATAGGCCGAAACCGAATGCCAGTTCACCGTGGAAATTCATTTTGTTTTACAGTTGCGATGAATTCGAAGGCGTTACCCGGTTGCCGGCAGTAGGTAGCACGACAGCAGAAAAATGTCGGCACGATTCGCTCTTTATGCGCTACGCATGCTGGAAATGGAAACAGAGGGCTGCTGTGTGACGAAGTGGAATAGCGATACGTTTTCCAGTTCATTCTGCCACAGTGAACGACGTGGCGTAACCGTCACAGACACATTCTCGGTTTCCGGCCAATCGCAATGCCAATGGCACGCGAATGCTATCGAAAACCACATCGGAGTGTACGTTTAATTGAAAAGAGGATGAGTGCAAAGGTGGCATTGGTTGGATACAGTTAAATTTGCGGTATCAGAGGTGGGGGCGAGCGAACTGGATTTACTTGTCAACTACCTATTGTATAACTGCCGCAAGTGGACCAGTTCAGATGGGAATGTGGATTATCCATCGGATTTGGTTATGTGGAGAATTTCCAATTTCAATGGAAAACAACATTGAATGGCGCAGGCAGCGCCGAAATGTGACAAATCGCGATAACAATGCATAATGACGGTAATCGGACTTGAGAACACAGCAAAACCAGCCCGCAGTTTTTGATGAAATGGCAATTGCAATGGGTAGTGGGTGGAGAATCTAATTTCGGGAAAAGCAATCGCGTGCGGTCACATTGATAAGGAAATTAATGGCTCAGGGGGTTAAAATTCAATTATCAACTTTCAGTGCTCCGTGTCGGGGTGAATTGGAGGTTAGGTATTACGCATTCGGTTTTAATTGCGGTGAATGTTACTCTAAGTGGCAATTTTGCCGGCTAAGAGTTTATGGTGTAGGTAGGTGGTACATATCTATACCTGAATATACTTTTTTATTATCTTGGCGGTAAAAAATTTACCATCCCTATACGTCAGAGTGTCAAATGGCTTCCGCGGATTTGAGGGAAACCATATTTACTCATTTAAAGACTAACACCAATTGAATACCTATTTGGACAATTCACTCTTACGAAATCTTGTTTTTGATCGCAGATATGTTAAATATTGTTACCTTCTTATTTATCTAATACTTATACTATGAACGAATTTCACCTGTCAACTAGGTACGCTCAGTTTGCTATACCTATTTGTATTTTTATTTATAGTATTGGGTTGGTTAAACAGGATATTTATAAAGTATGACAATCTTTAGACAACACTGCGCGTCATAATAATGCGTCATCACGGTATTTTTTTTTAAGTCTGATGAAATTTTTAAAGCTGACAGTTTTTTAATTATCGTAGTGGGAGAAGCTGTACCTACCCAAATTGTTGAAATATGTATCTAATATTATGTAAGTCTAAGTAGAATTATGTGCTCCATGCTTCTTCTACAAGAGGGTCTTAGGTATACATAATCTTGTAAATACATATAGGTAGTTGGCGCTGCGCTTGTCAATGCGCCTCATATTTTTTAGCGCTTTGATGGCTGTATTTTATTTAAAATTAAATTAAATTGTTTATTAGTAATATGTTTACTTTTTGTTTACAAATAGGCTCACAATATTCATTCCATCAAGATTCGGACAAAACAATTTATTAAAAAGACATATGCATTTAAATTATAAAAAAAAAAAAATTGAATTATGAAAAATTAAGAAAAAATTAAAGCTTTCAAGTGCGACTCAATATATATTGACTACATCTAGTTTTAAATCTCGCTAATGAGGTTTGTTGGTTAAATTTCTGAAACTATTTCGCATAGCTGCCCTGGACACAAAACCGATTCGAATATCTTCTGCATTCCTCAGTTGATAAGGCTGATTCTCTGCGAACAATGATACCGTTACTGACAAGTATTGCGGAGTGATTCGATTTTTTATTTTAAATATAAAAACTAACACATCCGATTCCAACCTTTGCCTTGCAGTATTCATCCACTTTAACGTGTGCAGCATCCAATTAATCGGTGTGAATCGACTGCACCTCAGCAAGACTCTCATGGCACTGTTTTGCATTTTTTGTAGTCTCTCTATCGAACACTAACAGCAAAGTGATAAAATTATAGCGCAATATCTACCCGAAGTATGTTTTTTTTATGACATAATATATTTTAATTAAACATAATGTGGACACCTTCTTCCTAATTCGTTTTAGGAATACAATCTTCCTTCCAACTTGTAATCCTACGAATTAGAATTTGTAGGGCGTATTCGAGTATTTAAGGCCCCTTGTCGTTCAGAAAGACCATTCCTACAGACTTTAAAACGCTATTTCTGACTTCTCTCAATTGCTCAATTTATTTCTACTTCTCCCCCCAGTAAATGGCTTCAGAACAAACATTTTTTAAACTTTCAATTATGAATACACATTTGACAAAAAGTACCCTATTAAAAATAAATTAAGGATAAAGGTAGCTAATTTGGGAAATCAGTTTATTTTTGAGGGGGGAAAATGCTGACGGATTTTTGTCTTCCTTATCCTAGTCATTTACAACATCACACACTCTTATGACACGGAAAGTTAAAGGGTTGCCCAATACTAAATAGCCGTCTGACT
This sequence comes from Cheilosia vulpina, assembly GCA_916610125.1. Lineage (NCBI taxonomy): Eukaryota > Metazoa > Arthropoda > Insecta > Diptera > Syrphidae > Cheilosia > Cheilosia vulpina. The sequence goes on from OU744279.1 coordinate 49,265,967, forward strand.
GAAAGGGACAACATTATGTACCTATAACACGCAAAAATGCGTGGCACGTATTTTTGTCAGAAATCTTCTTTACGTGGTAGAAATTATGGGAAAATTTAGCATGTTGATATTTTTATAGCGATGGCTTACGAAATGTCGCTTTGTAAAACAAAATGGCTTCCGGAAGTGATTAACGGACCATAACTTATTCATTTCGTATAACTGATTGATGAATTCTTGGTTTAATTTACTGACACTAATTACTGCTCCCATTTCACGTGTTTTACATCAGAAATATAAATGCTTTAGTGACTGCGGACATGTTGGTCGTCGGCACTTGTGCTTATTTCCGTTTTACGAATCTGTAATTATGGGTGGAACATCCATAGTTGTCTGATTTGTGATCTCATTCCTTTATTAGAATCGATTGCGGACAAACGGATGTCTGTGTTCTCGTGCAAAAATGCGCGTGCGTGATGTTGTAAATTCAGTAATAAAGTTTTTCCAAATTTATAGTAATTTATAGTAATTTTCTAAATTTGAAACAATTTAGTAGTTTGTGTTTAATGCCGCATTTACACCATCACGCACGCGTATTTTTGCTCGAGACGGGAGAGAGAGATCCGTTTGTCCGCACTCAATGCTAATAAAGGCGTAATTATGAGATAACAAATCAGACGCCTAAAGTGTCATGACTGTTCTACCCAGATTTATAGATACCTACGTAAAACGGAAACAAACACAAGTTCTGGCGAACAACATTTCTGCAATCAGTTGAAAACATTTAATTTCTGATTCAAAACATGTGAAATGAGAGTGCTATAATTAGTTTCAGAAAATTAAACCAACAATTTATTAATCAGTTATACGAAATGAATAAATAAATCTCCGTTCATTACTTCCGGAAGCCTTTTTGTTTTATAAGAAAGCGAAATTTCATAAGCCATCGCTATAAAAATATCAGCACGCTTAGCTTTCCTATAATTCCTATCACGTAAATAAGATGGCTGACCAATGTGTCACATATAATTCGTATATCGTTGTCAAACAACAGATAACACTTAAAAAACTTAATACTTCTTAGAAAACTGTAGCGCTTTGGAATCATTTTTCATGTTTCAAGTTCTTTTGACAAACAAAAAAAAATCCTTAAAAAACTAAGCGGAACGTTTAAAAACCAAAAATTTCCAAGAAAGCAAAAATTTCCACTATCTGGTATCACTTACTGTGGAAATATTTTGTTCTTCAACTATGAAATCGATTTTATATATCAGTTCTGGCAAATTATGGAGACTGCCATAATAATCGTCGGATTATCCAACAAACAGAAAACTTAAAATTAAATTCAATTTCGAACTTGTCAGTGTCACATTCGTGCAATCATAACCGAAACGAATCCATACATACACGAGTTAACAGAGACACAAATTTCGAAATTATTCCCCTTCAATTGCGATATAATTCATTTAAAAAATTTCTAACGTCACATGCAAATGCAGTCAATTTTGTTTGGTTAGATTCAGATTCGATAATCAAATCAAATTTCCAAACGTCTTAAGTAAATGTAATGTGTTTGTACGTACATTGAAGAAAATATTTTGAAGTTAACTGAGACCCAAACATAACCTTGCTATTTGAAAAAGGAAACATTTCATAACAAGGTAAGAAATCGGAGTTTAATTTAAAGAAAAAAAACTGACTTTACATGACACACAGTATATAAATTTAACGAAATTCACAACGAAAACAAATAGCATCGGCAGAAATCTTCGAAAAAAAGAAAAAGTTCACACTTCTAACCTTTGCCAATCCCGGGGAGACATTTTTAGTTGCCCTCGACATTTTTTGTACGAGTCTTTTTCTTCACCCGCATAGATTAAAAGCACTTCTCAGTTGGACTCAATTAAAAACCGAAATGTGCAGTCAATTAAATTGGTTTTTCTGCTTTAATTATCGACATTTTTAACTGCCGGAAATCGGCGTTTATAAATCAAACGAGAGTTTCAAGCGTTTTTTAATGAGTTCATTTCGGATCCGCGTCTAAGTCGGAGTCTTCTCCTCGCAAAGGGAGACGCGTATTTCTTCTTTTATGTCGTAGAAATTTAATATAACGCGTCATTGATTAGCATACCCACTCCGCGCATCCATCCATCAGAGACACCGCCACCTGTCTCGATCTGGAATGAGACACCGATTTTGGACATGTGCGATCTACGGTCACAGTTGAATGTTCGCATAAAATCCGACTTCTGTTTGGTGAAGCGTGAAAACTGCGCGCTAGAGTTTGCCGAGGGTTACATAATCGGGGTTGCGATTATCAGGAGCTGGTTTTCTGCTGTCATCGATTATCTATACGTTCTATTTCGAAACAGAGACACACACATGTTTGGTTTAATGGGACCGCTTTGGCAGTTGGGATTGCGGATTTGTGTGGTGATTTATGTTGGCGATAGCGCTTTTTAAGTGTAAATCTCCGTCACTCATATTACGTCAACTACTCCTCGCATCCTTCAACAACAATGCGTGGCTAAGCTTTAAGGGTCCGCCAGCACAACCCGACCCTGTGATTTGCGTTGGTAATCACAGGTTAACGATCACATCGAACCTCGAGTCCCTAATTTGCATATATACAGAGGAGGACCGTCGGCCGTCGAGCGAGAATGGTGGCGAGAATGCCCCGAATCCTAATGCACGCTGGGAGCTACCTAGAGCACGCTTATGTGAGCGCGTGCGTGATTTGACGCAATTAGTCGCGAGCTCCCTATATCTGAATCTCCTTATAGCAAGCCACTGGCGGCTACTGCAGCCAGAAATGCATTAGATGCGGATTTTTGGGTGAATCCGAAATTTGTGGCTTAATTTGCAGTAGGTATAGGTGCGCATCAGGACTCAGCGGAATGGCCAAACATTTCATGGTCATTATGTGGATTTGCAGTGCGCAAGTGGGTGGAATGATTGCAGTTGGCCGCAGGCACACGACTGGTTTGGTTTTTCCTCGAGGGGAATTTAAATTGGCCATACCCTTGGTCGGAGCAATGAACCTTTTCTTGTCCTCTTTGCACCCGACTGTCCTACTCATGGATCGCTCCTGACAGCATTCCCAAATCGCATCTATTATTTCCGCTAATTTCTTGAGAGGACTTCTTGCCAAGGACTGTAATTTATCTCCAAGGAGGACGGTTTGTTTGTGGAATAGAAGTCTAATGTCCCGTGTCCATCGAAGGATGGGGCAGGTGCCACACGGAGTTTAGAGGGTGATCATCATCAAATTGACAACAGCGAAGCGCCGCTTACTATTCTTTTTTTTTTTTTTTGTTACCTGATTGCGTAGATAGAAGAAATACAATTGGAATTATAGAGAGTTTAGAGATTTCGAAGTCGTTTTGGCACACGAACAGGTAGGCCGATTAGATGCTATTAGGGGTCAGGTTTCTAATGAGGATTGCTTCCAGGGACTCAGGTGTCTTTTGCACCTTTTGCGAGGACATGCACGTTATCTTGTTCGTTCGACTCGTTTGTCGGTTCAACACCGGAATTGTGTGTCGTGTGTCATGCACGCACAGGGATGTCGAAAACAATTACGAGATTGTTGTCTCTTGTCTGATATGATATCTTGGGTTTTACGAGTCGAAATGATGTGTCCAAATGAATTTATTGCAAAGTTTTATTCGTTGCATCGGGACGCTCCTAAAATGTATTGAATCGTCTTCGTAAATTTATTGAATTGAAGTGCAGTGGTATTTGTCAGAGTAAATTGGACCGTAAATATTTGTGACTCTGTGACTGTTGAGCTGAAGACTTAATTTATTTTTATTTCAGATTAAGGGGAAATATAAAGAGATTACAACTGCTTAAAGGTCATGTACTTCCAATGCCACAATCTTCATCAGAATGGCATCGATCTTGAATTTTCTAACAAACTAACTCCTCTTTATTGACAGTTTGACTGATGGACATTTAAAAGCCGAACTTGTACTTCCACTTTTAACCTTGCCACACTTTTGGACGTTAATTTACATTCTGTCTGCTTCGAGTTTCTCAGGAGAAGATGATATTCGCCGGCGAGTTCTTCTGAGAACCCAAGAAGATATTTCAGATATAGTTGACGTCCTGGCGAACTTCGTTAGGGGAATCGTCAAACCCATGCGAAGCAACGAAGTGCGAACTTCTGAAGTAGAGATTTATGCAAATCGGAAATCTATACCAATTAAATTTACGGTTCTGGTGAAGAAATGGCGTATGAACTCCTCGTTTTTCTTGGTGTCGCATGCGTTTCAAAACAGGGAGGTGCCAAATTTACAAAATTCTTATTATGCCGCCTTCCGTTTTTAAACAAAATTTAACCACATTTAACAAACAAAATTTATATCCAATTCTCCTAAAAGAACGCTTTCAGCGAATCTTTTTTGAAGCCGCGGCCTTTTTGACTAATTGGCCGAAGAACAGGGATGTAAATTAGGAAACTATTATGAAAAACTCTCTGCTAAAGAGAGGCGGAACCAAAACATAACCTTGCGGAACACCAGCCACTGTTTATATGTTGAATTGAAAACTTGAAACCGTCCAAAAGAAGTTGTACCTACCGAAGGCGAAAATCGATTTTCCATCCAAAAGGCACGCATTTTTGACAGAAGTGCTTGATTTCAAACTTTGTCAAATGCTTCTCAAATATCTAGAGCAACATATTCTAGGAATTGGCTACACTTTTCGGTGCAATAAGTCCAGCAGACCTTTTGCAGTGGAAACCATACGTTGCCGAATGAAGATCATTGAGAAGTTTTTAGAATTCAAGGTTTAGTCATAACTATTGACGTTTTTAAGACCTTGAAAGGACCAATGACTTGAATGCTATGAGTCGGCAGTTCGTGGGAGAAGAATCTTCGCCTTTTTAGAAGCACGCAGGGACTAAGGGTCTTCTGGTAGGTATAAGGCAGTTGTATAGACTTCCGAAAAATATTTCCCAGCGTAGAAGAAAAATTTATCACAATTTTTTTGGAAACGCCATCTTGATTATTGGTTTTGTGAGTAGTGAGATCTTTAAGTGCAACTGTCAGAATGCGTAATCGATGTCCTCGAGTACTAACGGGGAGATGGTGCAATTAAGAACCGCGCAGGAAGCAGATAATGGATTTATCGAAAGAGCTTAAGACCTTAAGACAGAAAACGTACGTGAATGGAAACTTACACTTTTCCTGCTTACATACACTCAGGAAAAAAAAAAAGACTGTTAAGCGAAGAATTCGGCGATTTTTAAATAATTGTGAGTTAAAAGCTTTTGCCTTAACAATTGTTTTCGATAACAAAAACTGGGGGCAGATTTCTTATGACAATAATCGTTTGGACGATATCGTTTTTGAAACTTTGATGACCATAATAAGTAATATTCTGCCCGAATTTTTAACACTGTCTTCAGCTTTCATTACATTTGTGGAAAATGAACTGGGTAAAGCTTTCAAACTTGTAATTTTTCCATTTAGTCGCTAGAGTTGGAGGTCTATCGTTTGAACGATAATTCTCTTAAAAGTTACGGAATTAGTGCCCTGGTTTTTAGGTTTTCAAGAATCAAGTATTCAGCGTAAGAATAATTATGCTCTCCATACTATTTTTCTTACATCGTTGCCAACAATTTCAATCTTCAATCAAAGATTTTGATATTTGGGTTCATTTCAACCATAACGGAAATTGTTTGCATTACAAAAGTGTACGTGGCGGGAAACCTCCTCTATTTAGCCATCGAAGCTTGTGGGTCAGTTCCGTTCTACCCGAAACTCACGCAAAGTATTTGTTTTAAAAAACTTTACCTCAGCTTTAGGGCAACCTACATAGATCAAAGTCAAGGAAGACATTCGGAATCACACAGCCTTTTAAACAAAATAGAAGTCCCTAATGGAACATATATAGAGGTTCCCCATAACCTCCTCAACCTAGTCCACATCTGCAAGGACCAACGACTCTGCCTGGACCGACAATCGCTTCACATGAGGACCCAAGTCAAATGCTTGACCCATTCCATTCCAAGAGTTAAACTACCCCACGCTCTTCCATCCACCAATCGTCTTTTGACATCTACTGACTTCCTCCGTCAAACACACACCGAGTTCCAACAGAGTCAGTGGCCAATTGTTGCCACTCTACATGTTCGCCAACCTTTCGCACCGAAAGGATCGTAAAAATATACCGTAAGTTGAATCCCTGTAAATCAGTCTCCCAAGTGGCACCTCGTAAAAACCTCTCCATCCATTCATACAACTATACCAGTGCAAAAACATTGCACAATGGATAGCTACCGGCATATTGCTGCGCTAGGGCAGGCAATCCATTAACTTTATGACGCCTCAAAGCGTTCCAGTAAAATTAATTTTTGCTATTTTACAAATTTTACAAGCGATTTACGGCCAGCAATTAAACACATGTGCTACTGTTGGGGAATTTTCCATTTAAATCACAGCAGCGCCAGACTAAGTCTTGCCACCGCAGTGAGCGGTGTTAAATGATTGACACTCATGAAATCGATTTGGCGCGCCGATTGACGTCCGAACGCTGGCCGACGGACTGCAGCGAATCCGTAATGGCCAACTAAATCCGAGAGATGTTATCTGCCGAAAAGTGCGCTGCGAGGCTGCGAAGACGCGAACATTGTTATTACACACGAATTGATGCGTGTGCGGCTGCACCTCACGTCGTTCACTGATTAATTAAGCGCAATTGCCTTCAATTAGACCCTTATTCCGATGGCCCCAAAATTACTGTCAGCCCACTGTCGTCGTGTGGCTGCAATTACGCGCCACCAAATGCCGGAGTCCGATGCTGCACTGTGTGCCTGTCAATTTGGAGCGCGCACACGGTGACTTTGCGCAAAAACAGAGAGGAGTCTGCCAAATATATGACATGCGGTCGTCAACACCAGGCTGTGGCGGCCACACTTTATAATACCACGGCACAGCCTAATAATGACGATGTGGATGATGAAAGGGCAGCCACCAGCCAACAGCCATATTCACAGAGCAAATGACTGGGTTCGCGTTCGCGCAGCACCGCCCGTCTTGTGCGTTGCGCGAATATCGACGAAGCGACGACGACGCACGGTTGAATGTGTGGATCGTCTTCGTCGGTCGTCGGCTGCGTTTAGCTTTGTTTGCTCAAATAATGACGTTTATATGACACCGCGATTTGGCCTCTTCCGTCTTCTATGTGTCAGCCTATGCTTGCTCGTTTAATAATTATGTCAGTCACTTAATTTATCGCTGCGAGAAGGACGACGCGCCCTGGGGTCACGAGCACAACACAACTCGTGCACTCATCACAACGGTGAGAGAACAGACGGACAACACGCAAACGGCAAACGGCAAACTTTGTTTTACTGTCGCCGAGCAGTAAAAGGTCACGAGAGCCGTTGGGGTAGTTTATTTACGGAATAGGAATCCTGGTCACATTATGCCACATTGTTGTTGTCGAGCGACGCCTTTGGGAAATTAAGTGAGATCCCTATTTGTGTATATATATACAGATCGTATCACTCGTGGTGATGGTGATGTCGTGCGCGCTTGATATCCTTCGGACCAATTCGGGGTTCGATGTGAGAAATTCTTTAATGTCGTAATTACCGGTGGTATCTGCGCGCTTCCATCTAAGACACTGAAGTGAATCGGGGTGACCAATTAAGCCAGGAGATATGGAGGAGGTACAGGTGTAGTGTATGCCGTTTGGTATAAGGATTCGCGCATTTTCAAATGACCATCGGATTGGAAGTATGATAAAATTGTAATAGTTTGACAGGACGAATTTATGGTACGCATTTCGTGCGTAATCAATAAAACAATTGCCGCAATGCAGTTGGGAGGGGGGGCGGGGACGTTCTTCTTTTTACATGTAGATTTATTGTTGCGGTATAAAGTCCATAAAGAGGAGGAAACGGAGTGGGAAAGCCCTGACGCCAGTTTGGTTTACGGAAATATTATAGTACAAAACTCGTGTCACACTCACGGTCTCCAACTATTCCAGTTACTGATCAGTTTATAAAGTGGACTTTATGGGATCGTTCAATGAAGTTATTTTAGCTAAACTTAGCGCTTCTTGCGATGTAAATCAAACTGAAATAGAAATGAAAATAAGCAATCGTTCACTCAAGCAGGAATTTAGACAAAACGAGTAAAAAAGAGTCGACACTGCCTTCGTTAAGTTAGGCTTACACACGTTTGTATGTCTGAAACTGTATAAGACAGCTTAAAAGAGGCGGGGACATGGTCACGGGGAAGCCCTGCAGCCCTAAAGAAAGTTGGTGGTCTGCCTGACTAGTTTATATCATTTATGATCAATTTGCATCCACTTATAAGCTGCCGCCTAGTTTGACACACACGTCACACGTCCAAAGAAATTACTGCAGCTGCTGGATGACATTTTAGCTGAAACTACTGACTCAGTCTTATGCTACCAAACTGAAATCGCGAGGTTTCGATGAACTTTTACTGAAACCTTGTAAGTCGTTCCCACCGAGTTGAAGTGAGTTCAAATATCATAAGCTGTTAAAACAGCTGTTTGTTGACGCAAACTCATAGTGTTGAAAAGAGAAATTACTTAAAATGATTTCTGAACAAATCTAGGAAATAATTGAAGCATTTATAAATATTTCTCTTAAAAATATTACTTACCTCTTTTTTGATTCAAATTCTTTTTTTTTCTTTTATTATTTCTTTGATTGTCACAATTGTTTTGGCGTTTAATGTTTCGACATCCACAAATGAACACAAAATAAACCAAAGTTCACGCTGTAAACTTGAACTTTTGTTTGATAACCTCTCACGGACGGATGAACTCAGAGGGGTTTCAAATTGGTTTCGCTGAAACCCGAGGTTTCGAAACCTCTAAATTTATGGCAAAACCTCATAGGTTTGGAAAAATTCATTTGGTGGGAACATGACATTAGTCACTTTGTAGCCCCGCTAGAGTTCTACTTCAGAGCCCCTTATTTCACAAGGTAACCGCCTGTATCTACAAAAAAAAATGTATAAGGGTACCCGGTGTGTATTGCTACGCCTACTTTTTTGTATGGGGGGCGCCACGCCCCCTTTACCTATCCCACACATATTTCGCTTTGTTCTGCCAATCGACATGAATATTGCAAATTTTACAACTTTATAGCTTCCATGAGTGTCGAGAAACAGCGTTTGCGACGTTTTTTTTCGAATGGAAGATGCCACGCCTCCATTTCCAATGACTTCCACCTTTTGTTAAATGATTCCGACGGAAAATAGGTAGGTATCCCTACCTACGTAGCAATTTTTTAAAATTTTAAAGCTAAAGCTGCCATAAATGTATATCTGTACATCTGTTTTAAATAACTCTGTTTTGTGGGAGGTGCCACGCCCCATAATTTCATTTCATATTTGTTTTATTAAAAACCTCGTACGTACACTTAAACGCAACGCTGTGTTAAAGATCAAGTCAATCGATTGAATACTTTTCGAGTTTTGCGTGCACAAAATCGAACATGGAAATTCGTGTTGGCAACTCTTACGAAACGTCAAAAATTCTCTCGTTCTAGCAAATTAACTGCGAAAAATTAGCACAAGAGAGAAAAATTCCGTTATACGCGTTAAAAAAGAAAGTCTGTGAGTCTGTTTGTCTGGAAATTTAATCTGCTGCAGAACGGCTTGACACATTTACACTTTGGACAGAGTCCTATAAAAAAATAAAAAAATAAATAGTTGTCGCAACACATACGTAGAAACCCTAGGCCAATAGCTTCTCACAAGTCACAACAAATCGTTTTGTGCGAGTTTTTCATATTTGGGACGAATGGAAGGGATCTACAATTTTATGCCGAGTCTAAACGACTAATTGAGAGGCTCTTCCATGGCGTTTATACTCTCGGATGTTTGTCAGACGTTCGCGGGAGGTGGCGCAGTGGAAAAAACCATAAGTTGGAATTTATTTTTTTTTGGGATTCGAACCTGGGACCAGAGTCAAATATGCAACATTAAACAGGGGTATTCCTTCATATATCCTTGTAAGTTATGGGAACGCGGCGTCCTAACATAACTTCAGCTCCATACATTTGAAGAGCTCAGCTGCTGGTAAACCGGTCTTGTTAGTCTTGAAGCTTTTTTTCAATCGCTACTTTCACATAGTTGGTGAGGTTGGCTTGTTTGGAAATGGATCAATATCTATCCATATCTCCAAATGATGTCCACTTCTCAGCTACTGTTGGCAATGCTGCTTAAACATATCATCTCTGTGTTTTAGTGACTAAGCTTCGTTCGTTGATTTAAAGAGCCTGCGAAACGTCAGTTTCTTGACACTCTCTGTAGATTCAAATCTTCTTCTCGTTACAAAATCAAGCTCTGAACCTAGTTGCCATAAATACTGGCCAACATCGACATTTGACTCTCGGAAAGAAGGTAGTGTTCAAATTTAACATTTGCCTCTCAAAATGAGGGTACAGTGCTCCAAATTTGACATTTGCCTCTCAAAATGAAGGTACAATGTTCCAAATTTGACACTTTGCATTCAAAATGACGGGTGCTCTCAAATACTCAATTGAGTTCTACAATCACGTTAACAATTCGAAAAGAAGCATCAAAGACCGTGGGGAGATAACTTTAAACGTTAAATGCCCACCCTAATACTTGTGTGAACAACTTAAGTCTCAAAAGCGGGACTTTGCGATTCACACACAGTTAATTAGGGAGATGACAAAATGTCAACAACTCATCAGCAGCGCACTTCCCTGCTGGAACTGATACCAAACCGATTCAATTGTGAAATTAAATTGAATCAACGCCCGAACACTGCACTGGTGTCACCCTCAGCGCTGCCTGATGCTGCTGTGCTGAAAACGGGCTGCTGCTGCTTCAGCTCTGTCATTGTAATCCACTTATAAAGTGTTTTGCCAACACGACCATTATGTAACGATTACACCAGGGATTACCGCTCAGTTTAAATACATATATACTTCAACGGCGTGCGCCAAAGGAAGAGGGTTGACGGCGCCTCTTTGCCCGAGTGTGGGTAATTGTTTCCTTATCCGATAAAAAGGGTGCTTAAAGAAGTCAAAATATAATCCCATTGTCAACTGGGAGAGTTGCGACTCCGACGTTCGTTGGTTGGCCTGGTCGGCGTTGTGCTTGTGTGTGCGCTGGTACATATGGATGGACTTTTGACATGGAGAAGCTTGCCTTTTGACATGGCCTGGCAGCAGCGGAGGCGCAGTGCGGAGCGACATAATGTGATCTTATTTGACGGTTGGCTGGGTGGGAAAAGTCCTTACTGCTGGCAAAGTACCATTGTCTATGGTTTTATCTTGACTTTGCAGAGATTCCTCCTACAGCCATGGAGTGCGGAGTTTCCATTTTCGGTGGCCGCACAAAGGCGTGAGCCCAACCAAGGCGGGTATACATCTACAGTACACCGAGGTGTGGGAAAGTGGTTTGCGGCTATACAGGAATTCACGGGATATGCAAATGTTTTCTGGTTGAAGTGGAATATGTTGGACGGTTTGTTCTTGTTTTTTTTTTCTGGCGAGTGATTCCCTTAGCAGATTTGACGTAAAAATGGAAAAAAAAACGCGTGACAAAGTGTAGAAATTTTGCATGTGTCAGATTTTGGTTGTGCGTTCGGTTTTCGAAGGATTTGTTAACATATGACACAAATCAAGTGGGGTAGTCGCAGCTCGCAGGGATATATTGTCGCGTGATATTTGGAGATTTGCCTTAAGGTACGTGGTCGACATCGGGGTAACAGTTGGGAAAAGGAGGAACGAGTTACTCTTGACGTTCAGAAAGTGGAATTGGTATGGACAAAGTCGAACTTTTCTGCCGTTTGCTGCGGTTTTCGAACTGTTCCCAAGGAAATGGTGCTGAGAAGATTGGTCTATAGAGTCCTACAGTGGCAGGTATTTGTTTATAAAATTGTATGTTTCTGCTTTGCCACTCTCAGTTTTATGCTAACAGCACAAAATCTAGAATTTTAGTTCTTAGTCGAACCAAAAGGACGAGCTATTTACATAATTTTATAAAATTGTTATATTCCAATTGCGCAAATGCGGATGAGAGCAGTGAAAACCGCGTTCAAGTCCATTCAGTGGTTCTCGACACTAACGCAGACGCCAGACAGATTGGAGCACATACTGCAGAAATAACAGCGCCACCTATCGGATCTTCTTATAAGTAGTCTCTAAACATTTTCGGCAGCAAAAGAAAGGTTAAGTTTTCAGATAAATCGAACAACATACGAAAAATGCCTCTGGCAGGGCTTGAGCTGCCTGCTTCCTGATGGAGCATTTGAAACATCCAAATACGTCCGCAGTATCGTCCCCAAAAGCCCAAAAATCGTTCAGCGAACTTTCTCACAAACCTATCGATTAAAATCAAACGACAGCATCAGCGAAGGTAAACCATTTTCGAAACCGAAAAACAAAAGACCCATAAAAACCCGCACAATCAGCGTTAAACTTACATGGCTCGCCGCTGCCGCGCTAACTTAAATCGTTAAAGAGTGCACGTCGCCAAAGGAAGAGCTCCCATCAAACATCAAAACTGCCGTATCTATTTATATAAGGAAATTTATGATGCAAACTGCTACTGTATGATTGCGGGTCTCAAGCTGTCCTATCAAACAGCAAACAACTCGAAATTTATTCAAGCCAAACAAAACATTTAGAACAACCTTCCGTTCCAGCGGCTTTTTTAATGTCAGCTAATTCATAAAAGCCAAATTAATTAATTTCTCATTGAGAAACAGATAGATAGCGCGCCGCATATACACATTCGCCCGAATTGGGAAGCTGCAAAGGAAGCCATCAACTAAAACAGGGCAGGGGGGCTCTCATTTATCATGCAAATGAGACCGATTGTCGCCATTAAAGTTCATCAGCTAATTAGTGAGTGGAATAAAGTAAATACAGCCTTGGCTACGCTACAGGCTCCGCATTTGGGACCAATAACAATAACAATTAACTGACACACCGCTCTGTACGCAGCGATTGCACACCAAAGATTGCCAGCGGATTGTGTGGTGCCTTCCATTCCAAAGCAAAATATATACCGTCCATACTAATAATAGTTATTAAATGCGAACATGAAGGCATAATACTGATCGTTGAGGGATTTTTTTTTCCGTCGAACCTGGACACGTTTTCCTGTAATTTTATGAGGTGACCATCAAAAGAGATACGCTTGCGAATAAATTGCCGAAAATTGCTGCAGCATGCGACGGACTACGGACACATGATGGAGGCAAAGTTATCGGACGCGGTTGGGTTCCAGATTTGGAAGTCAGGCGGGAGTAGTTTGAAATAAGTGAAATGATTCACCTGCGAAAAATATTCTTATTTTTGCAGTTATAGGTTATGCCCGCCATCTATGATTGAACCTATTTACCAACACGAAATGTGTTGCTGACTTAAAGTCGACTCTTTCCAAACACTTTCTAAAAATAGATTTGTTGACTAAGGTATTGTGGGAAGTAGGTACTTCCGTAAAACGAGCGTTGGACGCGCTTTCTTTTACCAACTAATAGATATTCCTATTCATCCTTAAAAGTACTGAATTCTTATTTTCGATCCTAGGGAAAGAATAAATTACCAAAAGGACCCGTGAATAAACAAATGTTGCCCTTTGTATGCGAAACAAATTCCATACTCGTTCAGTTATGTAATTCAGCTGACATCGTGACAGGAGCGGAAATTCGATTGCAAATTCAATATCAAAGTCATGTCCGCAGAGTTTCGTCAGTTACTGGAAAACTATACACGATTTCTTCCACAAATCTGTAGATGCAATGAAATTGTTAACTTTTCTGTTTGTATGGGGATTTGCACTCGCATCAGCCGAAAACTGCTTACCCTAATCCGTATGAACTGTCTGGGAAAACATAGGGCTTGACAGGAAGCAACATCAAGTTTTTATTTCATCGCAATCGGCCAAATCATTTAGATTTTAGAGTATATGCGAATTGGAAGTTTTTTTCTGAAACAGATGTCAGTGTTCATTGTTCAATTTGTCGATGCTTCATTTGATAGCTTATTTCATTTTCCCGCAGGCTTTACAGTTTTAAATGTCAGATATCAGTTCACCAGGGATGTCTCTCATTGGAATGGTCGCATTCAAAAATCTAGTTATCTTAAGTCGACTAGATTGGTCTGGATGAGATGTAACCTGAACGCAAAAACTAGATTGGTCGGGAACTTCACTTTTCCTACGTCATCCACATACGCGAACTGTCAACTTAGTACTCAGTCACGAATTTCTAGACTAGATTTGTCCGCTACCCCTCCATGAACGTCAACTGAAACAGCTGCTCACATGACCGATTTCGACCAATCAAAACCGAAATTCACTTAGTGAGTGTTCATTGTTCAATTTGTCGATGCTTCATTTGATAGCTTATTTCATTTTCCCGCAGGCTTTACAGTTTTAAATGTCAGATATCAGTTCACCAGGGATGTCTCTCATTGGAATGGTCGCATTCAAAAATCTAGTTATCTTAAGTCGACTAGATTGGTCTGGATGAGATGTAACCTGAACGCAAAAACTAGATTGGTCGGGAACTTCACTTTTCCTACGTCATCCACATACGCGAACTGTCAACTTAGTACTCAGTCACGAATTTCTAGACTAGATTTGTCCGCTACCCCTCCATGAACGTCAACTGAAACAGCTGCTCACATGACCGATTTCGACCAATCAAAACCGAAATTCACTTAGTGAGAGAGCTGTCAGACTTACTAAACTAGATACTTGAATGTCCCCAATATTCTTGCGCATGAACTGGTTTTGTTCGTTTGCTGTGAACAAAGTTGTTGTCACAATTAAAACGAGTTTACAGTTCGAGTGACATTGACAGTTCGCAGTGGTAAACAAATTTCGCTGTTGCTGTTCCTCTTACTGTTACTGTTGCTGTTACTGTTGCTGTTGCTGTTGCTGTTGCTGTTGCTGTTGCTGTTGCTGTTGCTGTTGCTGTTGCTGTTGCTGTTGCTATTGTTGTTGCTGTTGCTGTTGCTGTTGCTGTTGCTGTTGCTGTTGCTGTTGCTGTTGCTGTTGCTGTTGCTGTTGCTGTTGCTGTTGCTGTTGCTGTTGCTGTTGCTGTTGCTGTTGCTGACTGGCAACTTCAGAAGTTTGTGGCCTTCTTGATATCGTTTAAAGTTCTTCTTGAGGCGTTTAAAGTTCTTAATTCTTTCTGGTTTCTCCGTAAGAATGTGATTGTCAAAGAAATTGCAAGTTTAATCTTGTGTTCTTGCCTTAAGACAGTGAGAGTCATTGTCACGAATGAACAAGGGAAAGGAGAAGGTCTCGCAACAGACACAACTTTGAGGTAAGGGTCTGTTCCCGGCAGAATGTTTGGGTGTTTTATATCTTTCGTCAATATTTCCAATGCAATGGAGTATTTAACTCCCCTGAAAAGGCTTCTCAATTCAGCAGTATCCACCCGGCATACGATTCTTTCCATTCATCAATGGTTATGACTTCCGAAAAGTTAAACCTAAAATAAATAAAATATTCACAATCAGTCAGGTTACTTATCAGACACACCGTAACGCACGCACACAGGTACTTCCGAAAATAGTGCTCAGCACCGGCATGCTTGTGGCAAAAATTCCATTTCCAGAGATTCGGCGATTTGGCATTATCCCTGCGCTGGCTGGTCTGACCACAACTATATGTACAGTATATTAAGCTATAAAATTGAATTCTAATTGGATGCCATTTATGGGAATGAGCAGGAGCGCATTATACACGCAAAAGTGTACACACGCGCGTACACTCTTGACAGCGTTGGGCTATTTGCATAGCACTGCAATTATGTGTCATGACCGAGCGGAGCAACAAATCAGTGTGCGTCTGTCGTCAATTTAGTTAATAAGGCGCAAATTTTGAACGCCAAATAAAGTGTGCTTCATCCCCAGCAGGCAAGAGGGACACACTGGCACGAGCATCATCACCGATAGCGACAACGATATCGACGACATGAACAAATTTTGTCAAAATTAACAAATTGTTGATAAAATTCAAATTAGCCATCCGCAGCAGGTCTGCGTACGTATTCGCCGTCAGAGGACGCGCCATGCATTGGGATGCACGTTGGACACCCATTAAAATCCGTATAATTAAAAGTGCATCAGTGCGCTCTAAGTCAGAGGGGGAATGGCGCGCAAGTACCGCCGAAAGGTGCAAAGCCACTGCACAAAGATTTCGGCGCAGGTATGGAGGGCACACATCCTGAGGCCGGCCCTACAGTTGATTTCGCTAATGCTCTAGTCGACAGGTGCGTGCATCGGTTGCCAGCGCACGGACAGGGCAAAGTGGATTAATATTTGCTTCCGTTTATCTGTGTATGATCTGGACGTCAGCGGATGGATATAGCCAACACTTCGATCCGTGAGACCAATCGAAGCGCACATCGAACTACCGCAATGACAGATACGTGCCGCGGGAATTCGCACTTGACGCGCGCTCGCTCATGCGACCACGACCAAGACAAAACCAAGCGAATGACATCATCTGCTGGTTTTTGCTCGCCGATTGATTTTCGCCGGGGCAGCGGACAACAGATTTTTCGGCCCAAAACGGACAAGGCAAAACGTTGAAGAATCCAAAGGTGGTCATTACGCCACACCAACCCTTTTGCCGGACGCAATGATGAGCCCCAGCCAGCACATGTGGGCATGTGCAATTATCCTGTGTGCGCGCAATTCGAAAGGGAAATTGCCAACCTCGTGTAAGGTTACAAACGGCACGCGTCCGTAATCACAAAGTAATTTGTAGCGCGATGTACGTCACTTTTGCGAGCAGCAATGTAAACACGAATTAAGCTGGGTATTTAGGAGCACTTAAGACCATTTCTGTCAGCCATGGAATGAGAGATGGGGCAGAGAGGGAGATGCCTACTGTTGTTGGCGGATGGCCGTCTTAATTGATGTCGGGAGCTCTTAATCATTTCATGCGCTGACGCTTAATGATTCGGCGTGTGGTATTTTGTGCGCGCTTTTACTTTCAGTGCTGGCGCAGTACCTATAAGCAGGTGCGCGAGGGAGTTTTCGGATTCGACACAGCCAATCGAGATGTGGGTACAAATATTCGGTAATGATGGACGTCTGTCAAGTTAAAGCGTGCTTCCTTCCTTTGTGGCTGTTGCGGTTGGGATTTTTTTTTTTTGAAATATGTGACACGGCGCAGTGTGTTCGTTTCCTATTTCGATTGATGGATAGTGATCGTAGGGTGTGAACTTCAAATCCGCAAGTGAATGGTGTTACTATTGTGCAGCACCAAGGGTGTATTTTATTAAAAATATCGACTGAATGAATTGCGACCATTCATGCTGCAAATGCTCATTTCTAGTTTTTTCCATCAGGTTATGTCTAAACACCGAAAAATTGTAGTAGATTATTTTCTGCATTATAATATTTGTTTTGGGAGACAATTTCAGGAGTGTGACCACGACCTAACTTGAAGAAAAAACGCAACACACTTCAGGAAAGTGGTGGTATCTAATTCGACTAAATTGGTCTGGACTAGTTAGGTAAACGACACTTTTTCTACGTCAGCTACTTATACGAAATGTCAACTTCGTACTCAGTCTCAGTAGTATTAGATTTGTTGGCTATCCTCCATAAACGTCAACCGAAAACCACTGTTCACGTGACCAATTTAGGCCAATGAAAACTAAAACACACCAAGTCAGCCAGCTGCCACATTTACCAAATTACTAAATGACATTTTTGAAGGCCCCCCTATTCTTCTCTTGTCTGTTAATTCATATCAGAGGCGTCAAACATAAAAAGGACGCGTTACATCGTCCATCTAAATGAAAAAGTATAAAATATGAAAACAAGAAAATGCTGCTACTTAAAAAAGGAGCATACACATGTCGATATAGTTGAACTACCCTATCAGATATCTTACCAAATTCTGTCAGCTTCGGTTTAGACAAACACCACCATCGCGTGGGTCAACGTATATAGATTCTCCCTCTAATCTGTACAAGTGATAGCCCTAACAAGCGATCGTTTTCACTTCACGCATCATCATAAACTTTTACAATCAACGCCATATCATGTGCTTGTCTCCACTTAGTGACCTGAAACATGTTTATTCTGTCATAAACTGGTGACAGATAGAAATGAATAAGCATACGATTTATACGCACCAACGCAGATATCAATCTAACACCAGTCCATCAAAAACCCTTCACAACGAAAAAAAAATGCTTAAACTCAAATTAAAGGACTCCTAAGAGCGAGACAGTCATATGCCCCGGTATCATATTACAACTATTTACTGCCCTGCGCAATTAAAAAACAATATTCAGACGCAAGTTCAAGTGCTTTACGCACCACAATCCATCCAAAAACTGGTATCGTTCAGTGTTTTATTGTAAACACTTGGACGCGACCTGTCATTTCATAGTTTGTCGTAAGCACTTGTCACTCTTAATGTCAGTTTGTTCTTTTGGCTTGTACACTTTTATTCACAGTCAGTAAAATTCGAGTCGCCACAAACTGACGGTGGATCATCACTAAACCGACCACCATGTGGTCAGAGCCAGATTTAATAAATATAAATTCCCCAAACTGTCATCCCTTTTCCGGACACACAAACATTGACGTCTTTTATCGTTAATGGCCATTTAATTAGTTATCTTTGGGCAGTGGGCTTCGATTTTCGTCGGGAACGACTATTTCCATAACAGCGATAAAAACAAAAATTAAGTTGCGTGGACGGTGGACGATGGGCCATAAACAAATCAAACCTTGAGAACTGTCAAACTGAGGTCTCCATTAATGAAAATGTGGCGCCAAACGCAGTACCGCTCTGTTCATCGTTTATGATTCAATTATGTGACAGTTGCGTCAACTATACTTTGCAATACGGAATGGAAGCAGTCAAACATTTTGCGGCTTCATGGATGGATACACTCCTTGCAGGAGCACACACCATGACCAGTACTGCCACATATGTTACAGTAATTACGCTCGCAGATAAATTATTATCTGTTATTGTGAAGTGGTGACAACAAATCAGCAGGATGCCACATCAAATCGCAATCGCTATGCGCTTCTCCGTCTCCGGATCCATTGTTCGTGGTAATAAGGGTTGATATGGTTGAACCGGTCCTCGGATTTGTTTTGGTGTTACGCAACATTACCTTCGGTTGGACCATGCTGTGCTGTGCCACACAGAAGTGAGAAGGTAGCCTTGTTTGGATTTGCGCTTGTGATAACATTATTAAAAGTAAATTTATTATTCCTGACGAGAGTGGAAATTGATGCTGAAACATTGGGAAACATTTGGCAACCCCTCTCGGAGGGTAACTATATGAACGGAGTATCAAATGGAAATAAATGGATTGTAATGTCATTGTAATTGAATATTTGTTTGGTTGTGGTGCGAGTGTGGCAATTTTATTGTAAACAACGACGAGACTGCTGACGTGTTAACAATTCACTTACCATTTACAAGTGCTTTCACTTGATTGATAATAAAAGTCTAATAGCTAGTAGTTCGGCTCTGGTGTCAAGTTTCCCTGTTATCTCGTTCCCTTTCCATTTCTGCGACTAGCTCAACCTCTTACATCTTTTTCGTGGTCCAGAAAGCACGCATCTTAGCATTGGACAAACCCCCAGTTCAGTCATTACTTGCACTCTTCATATAATTTTGAGGCTGGCCAACCGTAGTTAACTACACTCGTACTTATATACGCTTCTCATAAGCAACAAAGACCACCTGATACATTTTTCATTTTCACTGATGAGATTAATTCCACACTGTAAAGGCCAAATTATTTACGGAAAATCCTTCATCAGGAAACTTGCGTCAGCACAGTAGGTCCACAGTTTGATGCCCAATTAGCTGCAAATAAGCACGTACAACTTTTCGAACCCACAAACCCACACCTCGATTTCAAACAAAAATAAAGTTACATCAACAAACAATAAACATGCAGCACGGCGCCCTTCGGGGCGTTGTTGTTCCCTAATTGCATCATGGTCGTCCGCATCCGAACGCACGCAAAAAGCTACAAAGCAACACACGGTCTGGGGCTATCCCGAGAGCAGAAGCATACTCCAAGTCTGCATCAGCTTCGCCTTCAAGCGCGCACATATACAACAAATCAAATCGCACGCCAGGCTCATGTTTAATTAGACATCTCGATTGCCTTGATTATGATCCTCACATGATCCACACTCCATTCGTCGGACTCTGTGTCTGATGTCCGGCAGTCGTGCTCCGTCCGTCCACGACACCCGAACATACCTGTAGCTACATCCAAAAGTGGCAATCGACGATGACGGCGAATTACTTAAACGGAAATGCAATTTGTTCGCCGCATTTGTAAGGAGCTGATAAATCAACGATTGCCCTTTCGGAATTGCGCTTCTTTTTATTCATTGTGCGGCATGCGACGACGCACACAGGATATATCATCTTTAAATACCAGTTTGCAAGTCCTACCGAAATTTGGGGGTTTCAACTTGCAAGCCAGGGCAAAACACAGCAAAAAGGATAATCACAGCTGCAATCATGGCAGCGCTCACACATTGCGTAATGTGCGCGCACACAACAACAATCCATCGAAGGATAATTACGGCTTTTTGCAGCAGGATTATGTTCGGCAATTTATTGTGTCTCAATCGACGATGGCCGATTCTTATGCGGAGATACGAATTGATGGAGATAATTGGACGTGATTTTAAGTAAGTGCGACATATTTAAAAGCAAATTTACGTTAAGGATAATGTTTATTATACCGTTGAGTATAAAGTACAAACAAAGGCTTATTGAGTCATAATTTATCCTTGAATTGTGAATTTGGCAATGATGACGATTGAAGTAAATTGATTCATTTCACCAGGATTTTCACTGGGCTTCTCTGATTTCTTACGAGGTACCTAGTACTCCTTGCTGACATACCGATCAGCATCAGATAATGTTTTCTCACTCACTCTGATACTGATCCACTTTGAATGCGCTTTTGGTCAATCAACATGAACTCCGTAAAAGGATAAGAGCAGCTCAATAAATGCAGGGCCACAGAATAAACCGACTACAAAAGCTTCCAGAAACGCGTCGAAAAAGGGGCGCAACAACTCAAAGTGTCGTCGGAAAACACGTCCAAAAATGCACCTAAAAGCGAGTCCTAAGCATGTCTAAGAACTAGTTAAAAAGACGTTTAAAAAAGTGCCCCAAAAACTTACAGTAAATTGCGTCGAAATACTCGTCCGAAACGTGTCAAAAACGTGACAAAAAAGTCATGCGTCGTTTCGCAATTGTGATTTGAAGTGTGGGTATCTGCTTTAATAAAATTCATGCTTACAAATTTTAGGTATACCTACCTTCAATAAAGAAGATCACGAGATGTTTCAGCCTTTAGCTTCCTAGTCCTGCAGGAGTATGCAAGGTAAAAAGCTATAAAGAAAACTCTGCAATTCGGGGCATTGCAGATGGCGATCTTCATTTAATACAAAAAGAACTTTAGAAGCTAACGAAAACTTAGATGACTGTCAGTTTAAATATTATGGCGTATTTATGAATTCATTAGGACAACATATTTTTTACCCAGTACAAAATTCACAAAATACAGCATTTCTCTTAAAGAACAGTTATAATTTGAAAAAGGTGAAGAAGAAACACACAAAACCCTATGCTTCTCAATTTGCAAATTTGTGACATTTATTTATTGCGCGCAATGAGGCGCTTTATGCAGCACAGGTTTCACTGCATAATGACCGCCCAGAAACATGCAACAGTTTTCGTTGTTATTGCTGCTGATAAATGTGGTGCACAAACTGGCGTAACCGTTGCTCTATCTGTACAAGAATGTTTGGAGTACACACATCCATATAAAATATTTCCGTATTAATTTCATTTATGAACAGTATAGACAATTAAAACTCGATCAGATTTATCTGGAGCAGATTTTACCTCAACGTAAAAACTAGATTGATCGATAACGTCACTTTTACTACGTCAGGCATATATATGAAAAGCCAGCTTAGTGGAGCCAATTCTCTTGAATAGATTAATCGGCTATACCTCCCTTAAAAAGCCGTTCATTTAACCAATATGGGCCAATAAATAAATTAACTGGGACACATCAAGAAGGCGGCCAGCTGTCATACTTAGTATTCCGAAATGTATTTGACGTACCTATCAAGCTTAAGTTTACGAAAATGTCTCATATTCAAACATTAATTACGCGATGTAATAAACTGCGAAGAAGTGTTTCTGTACAGTCCGAAAAGAATGTTGTTGCAATTTAGCGCGAAGTGCGTTCTGCTCGAGGAAAATAATAATCTCAATTCGTATGGATGTTTGTCTAGGACCCTGATTTTAGCGCGATCAGGGTACTAAACTTAAAAAGTAGAAAAGAGTTAGCAAGAGTTAGTTTGTGAAAAAAATTGACAGATCATGAGAATTTCAGTTGACATTTAGATCGTCTGTCAATTATAATTTCAGTTTAGTAAAAACGCTATAAATTACAAATCGATTTTACTAAAGTTTTTGTGAATAAATTCAGAAGGAAATATTTTCTCAGTCAGCAATATAAATAAGATTACTGAATAGATAGCATTAATTCGCTACAGCCCAGAACACCTTATTCAAATTTTTATATTATACACGTCAAAATAAACTGCTACTTGACATAGGCGACCCTATCTGCATGCGACATAGATATATGCACATGGCGTAACGTTATACCGTCGATCATTAATTTCTTTAATTGCCGTATTTGAGTGGATGTTTTAGGCCAAACTGACATTTTACTGAATCAATATCGAGTGTCTATTAGACCGTGACACAATTCTCTTACCTGAAGCACTTCCCCATCAAGGTCGTTGCCCACTTGGCTGAGCCTTAAAGCGAACTTTTTTCAGTGGCAATTGCAATAAATCACCGAAAAAAACGAAAACCCCCTCAACCTTGCCCAACTCAATGGCCATGCTCTAAAGGTTTTACCGTCAAGCATCTAATTTTCCTTTGAAATTGGCAATTGCTTCAAAAGTAATTATGCAAGCAATTAGTGCTACCTCTTTGCAAACAACAATATCAAACACAATCCAATCATTGCGTTGATGTATTAATTACTACGTTTCACCACACCTCAGCATTCCAAGAGCGGCACTTCACTTCCAAGTAGTCCAATGGTAGTAGTGTCAAAAAACAAAAAAGGCCCCACTTGGCTTACACATAATGCAGCACACCAGACACCATCCTGTCTCTGATGTAACAAGAATTATTATGAACATCACCTGTCATTGTGCCGACAAATGATGGCACATTAAAGGTAAAACCGCACCATAGACCCATCATTATGGAGAAGAAGCAAACGGGTATGAAAAGAAATCGACAAAAAAAAACTGTGTTTTCATTTGTATCTACTTCACCGCCGTGACACCATCTTCGGTGCGGGTTTCTCGTACTGTTGTATTGAATATTTTTGTTTCCCCTATAAAACACAAAACCATACATGACGCAACTGACTCACATCACAATTGCATAATCGCAAAATGGGAATAATCGCACCATGTTGGACCGGACTTTTGCCACAATTAATTGCGGTGTTGAGCCAGAGCCCGCTGGTTGACTTCCTCCATGGGAGGGAGCTCCCCTCCAAATCATTGAATCGTTGCACTTTCACTATCTAAAAGAAAAACCAGACTTGTTGTGGTCGCGCTTCCTGCACTCCGCAACGGGTTTGTCAAACAAACTTTGTTTCACTGCTCCAGTGAGTGAAGTTGCAGTGCCTTTTTGGAAGAGGGTTGCACTGGCAGGATTTAGATGACAGGTGTGATTTTCCTGTTTTCATAATGTTGATTAATATCTACACATTTTCAAAGCTGCGAATGTAAACTTTAGAAAATCTGATTGCATCGTAAACTGATCGTCAACTTATTGTTGGTGGTGCTGAATGCACTCTGTTGTTCTTATAGGTGCAAAAATGCACCGTGTTCAGCCATTCAGCAGACAATCCCCCTTGCCGTTCAGGTTTTGAGGTGCAATAAACGCCAGGTAGAAAATTATAAGACACTCGCGTTCAGTTATTCAGCATTGAATTTACTACCACGTTCAGGTTTTCAGTTGTAATGCAAATTGCGCAAACTGTCTAGTTTTAAAAACGTTACCAGCATCTAAACAGATGTAATAAAATAGACGGAAAACGTTTTTTTTTTTTTAATTTTTTACTTATTTTTCTTTTATCTATAAAAAAAATTACAATAGTTTCATCTCGCGTACAGTACAATATAAAAGTATAACACATTTGGTTTATAATACAAAGAGCGGTGTTCTTTTTAGGGGAAAAAAACAAACACCACTTTAAGTCAGCTCAACATCGAATTGGAAGTAGGAACCCACTTCCGGGACATAATTTCATCGTTCTTAGATATACAATCGGTTTGGATTTTTTTTAGTGATGATAGAAAGGGCTATTTAAGAAATTGGGAGAAATAAACAAAAAAAAAGGTTTTTTTTCTGTTTTTTTTTAGGGTGGAGGAGGAGCGCCCTTCATCGATTTGTTTTTCTTTGAATACAACTCACTATTCATGGTGTCCATGATGGGAGTGATGTTCTTTGTGGAAGACTGGCACTTCGACTGGGTACTTTTCGGCGATTGGAATCTCCCTGTGTACGGGTACCTTAACTTCGGAGTAGACTGGGTATGGTTTGTCAATTGGGACCTTGACTTCATATGGGACTGCCTTCTCGACGGTGTATGGTACCTTCTTCTCGACGGTATAGGGCTGTGGAACTGGAACCTTTACGTGCACGGGATATGGTTTCTCAACGTAGACCTTGTATGGCCTGTCGACTGGAACTTTCACCTCGTATGGGACCTTCTTCTCGACAACAACTGGGTATGGTTTCTCCACAATAACTGGGTATGGTTTCTCGACTTCGACGGGGTATGGCTTCTCAACGGCAACCTTCACCTCATATGGAACCTTCTTGATGACTTCGTATGGTTTTGGTACTGGCACCTCAACTTTCACCTCGTATGGGACCTTCTTGATGACTTCGTAGGGCTGTGGCACTGGTACCTTAACTTCGTATGGGACCTTCTTGATCACTTCGTAGGGTTGTGGGACATGTACTTTGACTTCGTATGGCTTGTCGACGGGGTATTTGACTTCGTATGGGACCTTCTTTTCGACAATGTATGGTTTGGGCACATGCACTGGCACCTTGACGTACTCCTTGACATGGACTGGCACCTTCTTCTCGACGTAGTAGGGCTGTGGAACGTGCACCTTAACCTCATAGGGTACCCTCTTCTCAACGGTGTAAGGGACATGCTTGGTCACATGGTATGGAACTGGCACTTTCTTCTCGATGGTGATAGTCTTGATGTGTTCGTGATGATGGGAATGGCCATAGTCTCCAAGGTGGAGACCACGCTTTTCCAAGTTCTTTGACTCCTCATTGGGGGTGGCTTCAGCTGCCGCCGCTGGTGCTGCTGATTTATCCTCAGCTTCAGCAGCCTCAGGAACGGCTGACCCGCTGGCCAATGCCACGCACAATGCGAGACAGGGTAGAATGAACTGCAAAGAAGGAAGAGAAAAGACACATGGTTTACCAGTTACAATTAGCTATACAGAGAGAGACTATTAATTATGCACAGTAAACACGAGACGTCGGTTATCCTTTCTGTGTTATGAAACCGAACTGGTTGCGATGCGGTAATCCAATTCGTTCACTTTCGTTTGCAATTTCACTTTCGATTCATTGCACTCTCGGTTACATCGTCGTCTTCGGTGGTAATCAAACACACAATTGTTATCCGGCAGACTGTTTTTTTTTTTTTTGTTTTTTTGTTTTGCTTTTTATTTGCTTTTGCTTTTTCGTAATAAATTACACTGATCACACTTTAAGGATATTACCATTCGCATGTTGAGCTGATTCACTTATGTTTTCGCAGCGAGATGATTTTATTCTAAAGAAACTGTTTAATCCAAAACGAGATCCAAGTCGGTACTGATTCAATTCCAAGTGCAACCTGGTATATATACAGATGGCTTTTACCATTCCCCTACCACAAACGATCAGCTGGCTGATGTCTGCTGGCTTTTTGATATGCTTATTGTGGTGGTGTGGGTTATGGTAGTGGGATAAAGCCTCTGTTCATCGGCTCTGAACACGAAGACGCGAATCAGACACCAAGCCAGTTGAAGGCTGTGGTGTTTCGTGTTGCTCTAGCTTAGTAGTCCTGTTCTATTCCCTATTAGTCCCCATTTCAATAAATTGACGCATAAAGCACCTCGAGTCCATCGTATCACAAATTGGTCCAAGCTGCGATCCACAGAAAAGAAAATCCAATTTCATTTGGATTGACAAGATTTGGACCAAGTGCAAGCCACTTAGCATCCACAAAAAAAAAAATGAAAAAAAAATCTTTAATTTGTCGGTGCGTTGCGTAATATGATTGAAATCGAATACAGCTAGAAATACGGATAGGCTGTGTGGAAAATCAAATGGAAAACACAGAAAAATAATAATCATAGGCGGTCAAGGTCAGTTTGAACAAAAATGCATCCCAGACTTGCAGACAATACACGACCTTGCTTTTGAAAAAAAATAAATAATAATAGTAATGACA
Organism: Cheilosia vulpina; assembly: GCA_916610125.1. Taxonomy (NCBI): domain Eukaryota; kingdom Metazoa; phylum Arthropoda; class Insecta; order Diptera; family Syrphidae; genus Cheilosia; species Cheilosia vulpina. The sequence continues at coordinate 49,292,535 of OU744279.1, forward strand.
GCAGACAGTTGCCTAATCTTAACTTTGTAACCCTATTTTTGTATCTCGAGAATTTGGAAACTGTGTAATGTGTAAAAAAAAAATGTTTAAGTTAGGTTAATGTTTAGTTAAGTGGCATTAACGTCAGCTTTTCTTATGAGTTATGACTCACTGTGATGCATGTAAAGTTTATTTAAATTTATGCAAGCAGTAGTCTGTGGCGATTTACTGAAATTTTATTGCAGCTTTATCAGTGCTAAAGCTGCTTCTTTCTATTAAGGAAGTTGAGCATAAAGCTGGAGCTTCTTTTAAAGATTAAAAGGGAATTTTATAACCAAAATACGCCACCATAGCCACCTGTATTCAAAGCATCGTCCTATCGAAGTGAAAAAGTGACTGTTTGTAAAAAACAAAACGGCATAACCACTTTGGGTTTTCAATAATTGCTTCAGGAATACAACAAAAGTGAGCCTTGTGGTTGCCGCAACTTAATGTATAGTTTAAAGTGTCCAGACAACATTTAAAATACGTTATTTGTTTACATTTTTTCAATTACAATTTCTGCAGCAAATTGCGCGACTCTGTCGTATACGCAACTTTTTTAATACAACAAATTGCTTCAGAGGCACCTACTTTTACTAATGGCAATGGCTTTCGTGTGACAGTTGCAATTATATTGTACTGCATTTGGGAACTGGGTTTTGCTTGTCAATGTTAACTATAATGGATTGTAATATGTAGGTCCCTGCAATTCGTCCCACAAATGAAAAATACAAACAGTTGTGTTGAAACTCGTTTTAAAGTACTATTTCGACCTGATTGGCCAACTATTTCAGTGATTTTTATGTAATAAATGACAACGTCATATCTCCTTGCCACTTTTGCAATAATGAAACGTTCCAAATGAACAAAAACTGCCACGCACCATATCACTTAAATTAAAATGGATGCACGCCTAATTTATAAATAATAAAAGTCAGTATCCGCAGACTATAAAGCCACTTTCTTCCTGTTTGTACCGTCTGTGTTAAGAGAGTATACTCTCTGGTAGGTATTTTTTGCATCTATTCGAATAACTGCAATAATCTCTAGGGAAATTTTACAGATAAATGGAAACGATTTTAAGTCTATGCACAACTAACGGCGGAGTAGTGACAGATGACACATCGGTATGACATTAACGAATTCAACGCAATAACTGAAATACACTTCTATCACCGACGAAGTTATGGCTGAAAATCTGTCAAATTTAGTTGGTTTGATGACAACTCTGTCAGATAATATGTTTTCTCTCAAAAAAGAAAGTATCCAACATTATAGGAGTAACTTCTGCTAAAAAACAGCGATATGAAAATTTGCACTACCCAGATTTATCAAAACACATTTGTAAATGGGGACGTTCAAGAATGTAGTTTAGTAAGTCTGACAGATGGATGATTTGATTGTTCTGGATCAGTCATATGAAGAGATTGTTCAGTTGACGTTTATGGGGGTTTGCCGACAAATCAAGTCAAGAATTGACAGTTCGCATATATGTCTGATGTTTACAAGAGACGCTACCAACCAATCTAGATTCAGGGTACAACTAGTCCAGACCAATCTAATCGACATAAGATAACGATGACATTTTTGAATGTGCCCAATTCTCTTGGAAGATTATTGAACAACATTAAAAGATGACGTAGTGTTCTCGTCCGAGCACTTTCACAAAATAATCTTACCAATAACAATCTCTGACGTTTCCCCAAAACATCTGCCTTAAAATCGTATCCAGTGCACTCATTCAGTAACTTTTCAGACGATTTTCATCGAAATCCAGTAGAAATCCGGAAAGACTTCCAAAACTAGCAACAGAGTGCTAAAATTACTAGCTTGTGAGCTTAATACAGTTCATTTTCCAAAAGAATAATGAAAGCTGACGTTTGTCAAAAACATTCGAGCAAAATATGACTTATTTTGATGATTAGTTTCAAAAACGATATTATTTGATATATATATTAAATTTGACATATTTTCCAGTGGGTTGGCTTGAATTCTAATGCTTAATGAAAGTGGCACTGGATTAGCCGTATCTACATTGATGTGTGTAAATTACGTCTTCAGTGCCTTATTTTGAAGACCATTTTACATTTTCCCTGCCAAATCTGACAATATACATATAAATTCCATACGCTTTAGGCAAATAAGTCAAATCATCATTTGATAAATGACGCAATACCTTTAATGTAAGGAAGACAGATCCGCGTCAAATTTAACGAAGCAATTATTTATCACTCGTTTGCCAGCCAATTTTGTTTATAATGGACCTTACTTCAAATCAAATCGAATGCTAAATGGCTTGTCAAAAGCCTTAAAAAACATTATTCAAAGTTTCCTTTGTCTATACAATATCGACAATGCATTTCACTTGCTAAATAATAATTGTCCATGAAGATGATTGCGGGTCTATGTGAAGTGTGGTGATGTATTTGTTTTCTTCTGCCAAAAAAATCGAAAGCACCACGCCGCTCGCCTCTGCTGATAATTTATGTTAATTCCGCACTAGCCTCCCAAGTCATTTGTGGCGTCCGTGGTAATTTGTTTCTTTTAACTAGTCACTTCCCTTTTTTTTCTGTGTTTTTGCAGACATTCGGTTGAGTGTGTGTATGGAGTTGTAACCATTTGAATCAGTGGACATTTTTTCTGTGTTTTTTTGTTTGTAGCACAAACGCTTAGCATAACAATGTCTAATGGGCTACTGGAGAGACGGTAGCTTCGATTGGAGTCACGTTTGCTTTGAGTATTTGTTCGACATTTCGTTTTTTGATTTGAATGATCTCCTTTTGTCTTTCCTTTCTCGAAAATGGTAGCAGTGTGAAATAATAATTTAAATACAAAAAAATATACTCGGAGTGTCAAGTGCCGATGTACCATAAATCATTATTGTGCATAACAATGTCTTTCGTCGAATGGCAAGGTTACGGACAAGCATATAGGGTGCCGAAGTATATAAGCTTGGTTCAGACACTGCGGGAAGGCCAATATTGGTTTTGGATAGGTATATACTCGGGTCGATTGGGAAACTAATTAAATTTTATATCAATTTGTTATGTTCCCGGCCGAAATTGGGCCTTCCCGAAGCAAAATTTAATCCTGATATGAAGTGAGTCCCAATTAAAAAAAAAAACATCATTAAAATCTGAAAGCCTGGCCCAAGTTTTCAATGGTAAGGGATTAGGAATTAAAATGTCACCACTGTTCGCATTGACTTATACTCGTACTTCAAGTATCTAAAATGATGATGTGCAAAAATATATGGCGCCGTCCGATTCCTATGGTCTGTAGACAGAAAAACGTACGTAAAAATATTGACAGATTAGCGACCAACAAACGTAATAAAACCACTATAGGATTGCATGAAAGTGTAATCCAGCTTAAATCAATTTGAGGTTATACACTAATTGCATGTCGCTGCATTAATAGTAACAATGGGATATTTTAAACGTTTGGCTAAACTAAAGTGTGTTTTCGTTCTTTATCTGACATAAACCTAAGCGCACATAATCGAGATATGGTTGACGCTTATCAAGGAAATCCGCATGTAGATTGTACAGTGAATAAAAGCGATATAGCAACACCCAATAAGAAGAAAGAATATGGTAGGAATCATAGGGCCTTAAGCTCCAATTACCCATGCCACTTTTCATGTCCAATTTTGACATGCAGACGTCATGACGTTAACAATTGCCCCAAATTTGTCAGTACGTGTGATCGCCTGTTAAACGTCTGGTCACGCGGGCCATCCCAGCGCACTCTCACAAAAGACACACGAGACCGCTAAAGGGCCGAATCTTTGTGACGTCCGCGTGTCAAAATTTGCCACCAAAAATGGCATGTGTCATCATCGTAGCTTTACTGATGAGTTGTAGATGAAAATTTGATATTTCCACTATGTTAAACAGTTTTAGTTGAATCTGCAATATTTTCTTCAATCTGTTGCTTAAATGTTCAAATATTGGCTTCCTTTCGAAAATCGAATAATGGGTTTCCAATTCGATACAGATTTCATTCGATTTTGTACCAATGCTAATTTTACCGCGTTACTGACATTAACTACTTTAAAAGCAACAAATATGTCGGGAATAAAGTAAATCTAGAAACAGAACAATTGCTTCTCATTTTGCCGCAGGTTCTTCGCAATTTTCGTCGCGTAAAATTAAGCAATTGATTCGTGCCTTGTTCTAGTACAATTTTACTAGACGTTTATATTATGCACTATGTTCGGTAAAACAAGATATGTTTTTGTATAAAAATTTAATCACAATTTCAAGTTGCATTTAAGTTTTCTGTACACGACAGAATTTAACAAAAGAAAAAATGCAGTAGGCAACGATACCGACACTGCAGTAATAGTGATACATATTCGGTGCGCTATGCTTTCAGAATCTTGAAAATCGATCTTTTGTAAGAATGCTTGTGTTTTGTAGTACGAAATTCGAATTCAAAGCTCACAATACTATACTATTTATATAAATATTAGAGCCACCCTGTTTTATTAGCTTCACCATAAATTAGCATCGCGATTTGTGCCCTCATACATCATGTATTCGCTTAAATATGCATTAGACGATTATCTTCCGCTTGGTTTATTATATTAACCATTAACTTATAATAAATAATCCTAATGCATTATTTGAACTAAATTACGACCAGCTATAATTATACAAAATTTGGAAATTGTCACGGACGTCTTCTGTTTAGTCTCTGCTTCCAGTTTACCATAATTATTGTTTGATTGACTTCCCTTCTGGTATCGCCTTAAGCAATATGTCTGTCTGGCTCCGACATTCATTTCAAATCTGTTCAAGTTCACTCAATTCTTATCGAATAAATTGGAAGGCGCCAAGTCTTTGACGACGTTATGTCGCAAATATCAAAGTAGCATGGCGGAATCAAACTAAATGAAACCTTTTAATAATTACAATCGGACAGATAGTCAGTCAATGAACTAAATATATACAGGCCTGCTAGGTACATTAATTGCGAGCGATCGAATTGATTCAGCAGATCGATTTACTTTCGAATAGACCTAGAACAAACGACTACCAAGTATGTACACACAACACACCCCCATCGACTACATTATCGATTTCTTTATTTATTGTGTCGATTTTCTAAAAAAAAAATTTAAATTTTGACAATAAAATATAAATTTAAGAAACGGGGTGACTGTCAAAGAATAATAAAATAAGTAATTATTGAATTTGTCACATTTAACAGAAATGGCAAGCAATAATTGAAATTTTAGTTTTACTCCATTACCGACATATACAGGTTAACTGAAAAATTAGCTGGTAAATGTGATTCATTCATGTTGGTCGATGATACTTTGTATATTTTGTTGTTCTTATTTTCGCAAATTCTGTAGATGCTGTGAACTTTGACAGCTAAACCTAGACACGGTATAGCGTGTCCAAAGATCGCTTTGACTTATTGGGACTTGCAGATAAAATAAGCTTGAATAAAATTGAATGACAATTTACTCTCAACTATAGGCATGTTTTTTTGAGCTTCGTTCTCAGCAAAGCAAAGTAAAGTAAGATGTTCAGCACACAAATACTGCGAGTCTCGAAGTGTCAAGTGAGCGTAGTTGTTGTAACTGCGTGATATAAGGCGTGTTTTTTTGAGCTTCGTTCTCAGCAAATCAAAGTAAAGTAAGATTTTTAGCACACAACTACTGCGAGTCTCGAAGTGTCAAGTGAGCGTAGTTGTTGCAATTGCGTGCCGAAAATCCTACTTTACTTTGCTTTGCTGAGAACGAAGCTCAAAAAAACACGACTATAGTAGATATACTTACCAGACAGGAATTCCTCTTAAAAATTGTAGGACCATCCTGCAATAAATATCAAAAAAAAAAGAATATTGCGTGATTAATAGAAGTCATAATCCGATTGCAAAGAAGTAGGCCAGCTTAAGCCAGCGTGCGATTACATTGAAAATGTCTGTATGTCGTGACTATAAAATAATTGATCAAGAGTTTCACTTAACTCCTGTGCATATTTATGTGTCACGGAGTAGTTGCTACAACATTCACATTATGAATAGTCACCGTAAATCCTGCTTGCTGGTTTAGAAGCAATTTACTTAAGCCAACAAGTGACCGCAATAAACGCAGTTTCGAATCAATTTGTATGTTGAAATTACGCGCCACGCAGTCACCAGTATTATCACAATCGCCAACTGGGTGTCATCATTGCCGAATGCCGAAAAGTGGTTCACCCGATTTAACTATTCATTTCATCGTCGATTGGAATCTTCTTCCTGCATTGCGAACATGCAACCAGGATTTGATTGCGCCCATCGTCGGTGATTATTTTGAGCGAAAAACTAAATCATAACAATCAAGCTATTGACTAATTGTGTTCAAAAACACAAGCACACGTGAGAGTGGGTTATTGCGCCTCGTTTTCTTTTTGCTTTTCTCTCGGCGAGCTGATATACCACAGGTGATTAAATTCGCTCCGATATTATTTACCCAAATGTTAGTTCACGCCACACAAGCGCTTCCTCCTGCTTCTGCAGTGGAGGAAATTGCATGCGCGATTGGTACACAGAGCTCACTGTATAGTAGCGCATACCATACCGACAGGGTTATGCAACTTTGCATTAAACTCCAATAAACGATTACACTATGCGAGGTCTGTTGTTGGTAGGATTTGGATATAGCTGTTGATTGGGAAGGCCTGTTTGCTTCGTTTGGAGTTGCCATTATAGCGCCTCTGAGTCCACCGGTGAAGCCATCGTTAACAGATCGATGAACAATGCACATGCGCACATAAAAAAAAACATTTGATTCATGGCATGTCGTTGTTGTTCGTCAAGAAAGACTGTGTACAGCCTGTCAAGCTGGATGGTGGCTGAAACAACGAATGGGACAGTTCTCAATCGCAATTAAATTGATTGAAATCGAAATTCGAATCGTCGCATGTGAAGCGAGAACTCCTAGTTGCGTTGTTCACACCGCACAATTGGTTAGGCAATCCAGAGTGCAATATGATATACAAGCAGCGGGTTCGTAATTTGAGAGCTGAATGGTGCAACTGTGAATGCACTAAAAATCAAAGAGGTTTCGGAGTAGCACCACTGATTCTAATGCGAGTTATCAAAGTTTCAGTTGCCTTGTATGTTGTGACCACAAAACAGTCACATACGTCACATAATGCGCTCTCATTAGCATAATTACTTACTACTGTTGTATTGGCAGCCCATTAATGATATAAATAGCGCGATGCAACAGTTCCATTTTTAACTCAAGGTTAATGATCGATTCGAAATGACCTAATGACAGCTGTCACGTCTGACTGTGGATACAATTATTGTGGGATAGACTGACTGCTTTATTTTCTATGCAAAGGCACTGCAACCCAAATGCATATGAATGGAGACGAGCATATGTGTAAAAACGGGAATTTCCCATTAATTAGTCATTTCATTATAGTCAGTCAGAGAGCAGCAGTCTACTGTCAACTGGTTACAAACGACTGGTCCAGCAATGGCGTATTACAGTCTGATTACAGGTAGATGTGTGTCGCAGATGATGGGAACTGTAGCCAAGTTTGGTAGCTGCATTTGGTTTTACGACTCCTGGGAATAAAATTGGCCGTGGAATGATCACCTTAGTGGTTCCCACGCATTCTCGTTGGCGCCATTCAGCGCCGAACTTTTTAGTAAAATATAAATCTGATCAGGTTCTGCATCGTTAAGTCGATTTATTTAACACGATTAGGGCTATATAGCAGATACAATTGTTATAACCGCAGGTTGTGGAGGACAAAAAGCATGTCACGGTGCGCAACTAATGGACATTGACAATGTGGTATTGTTTACGTTGGCACAGTTTTAAATTATGACGGTGTTTGCTTTGGAATTGGAGCGCATACTTTTTGATGTCTAGAACGGAGACGGTTAATGGAATTGAGTTATGATACTTGAGGTAAGATTTTTTGATTTGCTAAAATTGGCTGTCAATTTATTTCGAATTCGAAAAGTATGTGTTAAGCAGAGAGAGACGAGAATTATATTATTTTTGTTTCGGTCCCATTGCATTTTGCACTATACGAACCATCGAAAATGAGTTATTTCGAATGCGAAGATTGTCGGATAGATTTTCGAACTTTTTCGAAAATTGTTAAAAACTATTGCAAGGTTCTAGAATCAACGCTTCTCATCAGACATCCCATGTAACGTTATTGATATCAGCTGTTTTCGAATACGGCTGTGAATAAACTCTAAATTTTGCTTCATCTGGCAGTATGTGGCTTTTTTCTTGGTTCCACTTTCGGTAAACAGATTCTATTGCACAAGCGGCCTTTCTTTGAACACGTACATTACTTTTAAGCTCCTCACAGATGGGTTTGGATCAGGATTTTTTAAGCACAGAGCAGACTTCCTGAACTCATTTAAACATCTTCCGGATCGGATGTAAAAAAAACTCTGACGACTGGATTAATATGCAAGAGTGGACGATCTGGTTGAAAGACTTGTGCATGCTTGTTTTAATCAAGATATAAGTAGACTCACTATCAATCCGCGCACAGTGTATCTTGTGCGTTTTTGTGCAAAACAGTAGACGTATTTGGCTTTGCGCTGTGATGGCGCAACGTACAAAAGTACAAAAACGCGATCATCGCACCAAGCCAATGATACGATGCAATTATTAACTCTTGCATAATACATTTAGTGTAACAGACTTCTTAATATAAAGTCGTAAACACGGTGCGGTACACGATACCTTTCACAAATTTCGGCCACTCAGCTGCTGTTACTAAATCATTTTTTGTTCGGCTATCCGACTTCATGAAGCCCCCGAAATATCTCTACTTACCGCATTCGTGACTCCGTTGGAGACTTTTTATTGGCTAATTGACGTTGACTAGCACAATCCACATCAATCGATAAAGTCCATCTCATTCAATCCAACGGAAGTCGATTAATCACATGCCCAGCTGATTTTTGATCAAAATCTGCTGAAAAGATGGAAACCATACGAACCAGCTCCCGAACATTCAAAGATTGTGTACGACCATGCTTCAGCAATTTGTTAGGAAGTAGTGCATTAATGCCGACGCATTCACTTTCCCCCTCAACACAAGTAACACCTCAGAAGTAGCAGTGCACGTCTCTATGTCAGCACTCAACAGCCGTCAGCGTTGTGTCCGTACGGACTGTGTGCGGAATGGACAAGACATCGATCGGGTTTTTCCTGCATCACGACTTTTCGATGACTTTGTCACACATATGCGCAACAGCGAAGTATCGTATCCACATATTGTTGGACCTAAGCACAGTCTTTCCATATAGCTGAAGACAATAAAGCCCAAGCCTCGGCATGGCGAACATTGTCTCCCAGCACTGTATACAAGTTGAGCTCGCGCGAAGTTTCCCATCCATCTAAGTAATTATTTAGAGCAAACGTTGTGTATTGTTATGAAATTCGATTTTATCGGTTCCGTGTGCTCCACGGACGAATGCAATGCACTGGCGCAGCGTGCAGACCAAGTCCAGCGCGTGTATGTTGTATATAGTGGTTATAGTGGACAGGCCGTAGCTAAGGAAGATGAACGGGTGCCTTCGTGGTAGCTGGTACAAGATATATGGTTTCTTTGCCTCGCGCCGTCATTGTGGCTGCTCTTGGACTGCATTCGCGCAAGACACGGAGAGTGTTGCGAAAATCGTGTTGTGTAGCAAGTGGCAATAATGGCTGCGGTGATGGTGGCTCGAGGGACGAACACTTTTGCATGAACCAAATTCCGCTCTATAATTTTTTAATACGTCGTAGTGCAGTAACGAGAGCATGCATAAGTCGAATTCGAATTTATTTATAAAAAGGCTGCAACACAACAACAGCAACAGTACGGAATATGTTGCGCAATACTTTCTCCATATTTGTAACAAAGACTGATCGACACTGTTCAATTCGCATTAAAGACACCTGTCCCCGAAGAAGGTGAATATCGCTAAATTGACAAATGACAATGTATGTACAAGCTTTATGAGGTACATAGGTATGTGGCTCGAAAAGTTGGCACTGATGGCTGGGTGGAGTGGTGGGTAGATTGCTTCCGTCGGTCGCCAGGAGATGTGTTGGCAATATTAGGTTTATTCGGTTTGCGGCCGTCTTCTACAGAGACACAATGCATCCGCTTCATGGAGATCGTTTACTTATATCCGTTAGAGTTTGATGGTAGATCAGATTTTTAGAAAGACACTTGAATATGGATGGGAAATGAATTGTATTCGGTTACATTTGAACGTGTGGAATTATGTGTTGGAAGGAACGAAGGTTAATAAACTGCTTTATTTGAATTCAAAGCTAGGGTCGCCATCCTTTCATTTCTCTTATTTCAAGGGCGGAAGAAGTGATGTGGTTTTTTGTGTAATAAGTGCTTCAATAAAAGATAGGAATTGTAGTTGCAGTTGTAGTAGTTGAAGTTTTTGTTGTAGTTGTAGTTGTAGTTGTAGTTGTAAATGTAGTTGTAGTTGTAGTTGTAGTTGTAGTTGTAGTTGTAGTTGTAGTTGTAGTTGTAGTTGTAGTTGTAGTTGTAGTTGTAGTTGTAGTTGTAGTTGTAGTTGTAGTTGTAGTTGTAGTTGTAGTTGTAGTTGTAGTTGTAGTTGTAGTTGTAGTTGTAGTTGTAGTTGTAGTTGTAGTTGTAGTTGTAGTTGTAGTTGTAGTTGTAGTTGTAGTTGTAGTTGTTGAACTTGCTGTCGTTGAACTTGCTGTTGTTGTAGTTGTTGAACTTGTTTTTGTTGTAGTTGTAGTTGTTCAACTTGTTTTTGTTGAACTTGCTGTTGTTGTGGTTGCCCTTGTTGTTGGTGTAGTAGTTGAACTGGTTGTTGTTGTTGTTGTAGTTTAAGATTACAGTTAGAGTGAGATTTAAAATCAAAACCAAAAAATGGTCATTTGCGGCAAGGCATACACATTCACAGTTGTTGAAATGAAAGGCACGTCAAACTCACATCAAAAAGTCAGCTGTCACAAATGGGTTTAGCTTAAACTCAACCACATACATGCGCCTTTTTTTACACAAATTAAGTTTGACTCTAACTTGACGATCCGCTAGCCAAACAGCGGTAATGGAAGTCATTAATCAATGAATAAGTCACAGTATTTGACAGCAGCACACTAAATTGGAATTGGAAAAACTTCGAAAAATGTTTAACCTCAAAGCAATTGTGAATCCCAATTCAAACGGGTAAGCAGTATCGTACGCAGGATTTTTTGTGGCAGGAGGGGATTTGGGCTGAGACTAAATTTTGTGATGAGCCCCCTCTGCATATGCCACTGAAGGTTAGAGCTTTGTTTAAAACAAACAATTGCCGTACTCGCAAAACTCTTGCTTAAACGAACGTAAGATCCTCAAGTATAAAATCCCTCTTATGTGATTGTTGTCCAGCATTTGAAATTCGAGCCCACAGCCAGTACCTACCTACAAATAAAAATGTACTTGGCTTCAAGCCATTTCGGTCAAGCTACCAAATCATCATTGCGCGACCCATTTCCTTCTTTATCTCATTTCGCATAACACCCTCCCTCTTACAGCATCTATACTTATTGCAATTACACTTAGTTTTGGCTCGCGTAACACAAAATAATTGCACGGCATTTTTACACACATCTAACCGCAAAGATTATATGGGACAACCGCTGACGACTACGATAAGAATCTGCGCTGCCACCATGTCTATTTATACAATTTTCCGACAACTCTTGCCCATTTCTTCCATTACCATGCAGCACACGTACATCTATTACCGCATATCTTGACCACGCATCAAGCGAATCCGAATCCGCCATGCAAAATACTGTTACTTCGTTGTTTTCGGTCAAACACTGGCAGGTAACAGACAGAAAGGCAATATGTAGCCAACAATCTGGCGAATAATAATTCAACCTGGTTATGGTTATGTCCTCTCTCTGGTCCCTCATATATAAGAATTTCGTATCGTGTGTAAGCATCCAACACACTTTCGGTCACATGGGAGGCGAAAGGCTTAACGTCGACATCGCACCGTCGCGCTAGAGCGCAATGCAAAGCGCACTCATGCGTCTACGGTTTATATTTCTGATTCAATTCGCTTTCATAATTCGCTCGCTCTACACGACACTGTATATTCGCTCACTTTTCACTCTGACATAATCTGCATTTCCAAATCTCTTGTGTGCTGCTGCATTAAGTTCATAATTACTGCGTCTTTGATATGATTTTGAATAGCAGTTTACTATTTGGACTGATTTGAACAAATTAAGGCCGGATTGTTACAATGACCTTCATATTCATACTAGCCTACTGAGTCACGCAAAAACGCACGATATAGATTTGCTAATCACAGCTGCAGCGATATTCGGCCAAAGATGGCTCTATTGCCCCATTAGGGCCTGATTGCTGCAATGACCTTCATGGCTTGTAGCTTGTAGCTTGTACTGAAACTGAACGGTGTGCCCGCGGAAGATGTTTGCTAATGATTAATGAACACAAAACCAAATTATAATCGATTGTGTTTTTGGCATGATATGAAGAAATTCATATTGCTGAATTCTTCGGAACCCATATTTGTCTTCAAGGTAGCGGAGGCTTATATCCGAAGTAGGAGTTTCCATATTAATTTAGTATTAGCTTTCTTGGGTCCATGGTGTTGGGTAATTCTTGCCAAAGCTTTGATGAACTGCAACAAATAAAGTTTAACTCCCACTCATGGCTAATTTAAAAGAATAATATGGTGGATGAATAAATGGTAGATAATGTTCATAAAAAAAAACATGTGGTGTCCCACAGGGGAGTAACCTGTGACCTATACTATTCACAACAAGTAGGTGTACTTACTTCTCTTGAAATATTTGTGCCGATGGCTAAACAAACTTGGCTTTTACCTCATCAAGCTTATACGTTTATAAAATATCGACAGATTCAATGGTGGAGTACAACTCAAATGATTATTTATCTTGTGTTTTAAAAGTGACAGCAGATAGATACATAGTCTTGATGTACTTGCATGTGTCTTATGAAACCAGTTTTTTTACTTATTGCAAGACGCTGTTTTAACGGTCTTACCATCTTGTCTCACGAAATCATTTGAAGTGGGCCTTAAGATTGCAGGCGTAATTGATTGAAGCTTTTCCGTGGCGAAGAGACGACTTAATTAGCGTTATCAAAACACCGGCCATCAATTGAGTGAAGTTATATGTTAGAGAGAAGTCAAGGTATAAAAACTATGGAGATTCAATGATGTTATAATTGGATAGAGCATTCAGGTCACCGACACCTTTTAGCTCTACCCAACATTCCAATAAAATGTGGAATGTAACTTTAACAAATTTGATAACAAAAACATAACCACAAAATGTGTACCTACGTACATTCCAGAAATTGGACAGGATCGTATTTTTCTTAAATAGTTTGATTAACAAAATCATGTTGTATTCGATTGGGCTCCTTTAGATTCGTTCTCAGATTTTAGATTTCGTTTTTCTAATCGAACATAAGTTGTTCTTTCTTTGATGATATTCATGTGTAGCCTTCGCTTTCCATTCCCTGTTAGATTTGATTCGCAAAAGTGTTTTGAAATCGGAAAAAGATTCTTTTTTTTTTGTTTCAATCGAACATAAAAAGCGACCTAAAGCAAAATAAAGTTCTCTGAGAGTGCTCAATCGAATACCACATAAGTCCAATCAGGTTTCCTTTACGGATAATTTTTTAGGGAATGCAAAAGAGAATTTAAGCTTTTAATAAATTTGTAAGTTACTGCAAATCCTATCTAAACGGAAACATCAAAAATACCTGCAAGTAGAAACTCAGTATCACCGCAATTGACTCAATTTAGGTACAATAAGTCAAATACGAGCTCAAACATTGACAACAGAAACAGCAACTATGGATTACACTTATCAGAAGGTTATATAAAGAGATAATTTTATTTTAATTTTAAAGCCTAGTATGCTTTTCCAGGAAAGCTAAAATTAAGCGTCTCTCCAATGTTTCTCTCCACCACTTCGCATAATTTTGACAGTGTAAGTTCCGTAAAAAAAACTGTGTTGGTAAAACTGATTGACTTTGTTGTTTCTTTATTTATAGTTCTACAGCTCCCTCCTCAAAAACCTCTTCCAATAAATGAAATTAAATTAACAACAACGAATTTCTAACCAATCACCATACTGTTAATTTGCTTCCTTTTGAAATTTTGTTGCGAATACCGATATTTTATCTGATCTATCAATATTTAGCTGTCAAAAAATGAATGTTGAATTAATACACGTACTTAAATTCTGTAGAGATTTTTCGTACACTGGCTAACAAATTTAGCTTGAACTGCGTACTGCTTGGCTTAACAGCTTTGCTTAATTTTATCTTTGGAGACATTTTTGTATGGGAGCTTAATTTAAGCGCGAGCAGCATACTATGCTTAAAAATACAAACTCCGTTGGTTGTTGTTGAAATAAACCTTTTTGAAACATCGAGTGCACCGCTCTCATAATTTCTAAATATGCAAGAGTATGAACAAACATGGATCTAGATTTAAAATTAAATTAAAAAGAATGTTGTACCGAGAAACTTTTGATTCGATTCTTACCTCAAAGTAGGGGTCCTATATTTTTTCCCAATGTGAATTATTTTATTTGATCAGTGATAGATAAATGAACTGCTCCTTCAGTTTGTAACGCTTCGGAAATTAATAGCCATGGTCAAAATATACATAATCGGCCGAAGTTGGTTTTCTCAGTACCTATGCCATACTCGTACTATGGTTTGTTGTTAATAAATAATAACTATTCGCCGAATTTATAAATTACAAGTCACCAAGTAGCCCAAAAAACACTAATATCTCATACTCCAACCCTTGTCATTTCGCTTTCTGTTTATTTATTTCAATTTTGGCCAACCTGCTGGTGACTACTTGACACTTTGACAGCCGACAGCGACACCAACAAGCGATCAAAAAGTGTTTTGTCATTTTCGTTAGCGAAATCCAATCAGTTTGCATTTCTATTTAAAGTTCAATTTATTCTATTCAATGTAAGTGATTGTTTCAATTCATCTCTAGACAATAGCAAACAATTGAATAGTAGAACTGTGAAAGATGCAAAGAAAAAAAAAAACATTTTGCAAATCATCAACTAACCTCAAAACTTGTTTGACTGTCTATTCTTTTGTTTCGCAGAAAGATGTTTCTCACCCGGTCTGAATACGATAGAGGAGTAAACACCTTCTCTCCCGAAGGTCGCCTTTTCCAAGTGGAGTACGCCATTGAGGCGATAAAACTGGGTTCAACCGCTATAGGCATATGCACTCCCGAGGGTAAGAAACACTCAATTTAGCACACAATTCTCATTACTCATCGAGACCCAATTTAGGAGTCGTCTTGGCCGTTGAAAAGCGTATCACTTCGCCTCTAATGGTACCCGGTACAGTGGAGAAAATTTCCGAAGTCGACAAGCACATTGGATGTGCTACTTCTGGACTGATGGCAGACGCCCGTACACTGATCGACCGTGCTCGTGTTGAATGCCAGAATCATTGGTTCGTTTACAACGAACGTATGACCATTGAATCGTGTGCCCAAGCGGTGTCATCACTTGCCATTCAATTTGGCGACAGTGGCGATGGTGGCTCTGCCATGAGTCGTCCATTTGGCGTGGCGATTCTTTTCGCTGGCATCGAAGATGGCAAACCACAACTGTGGCACATGGATCCATCTGGCACGTATATTAGATATGGTGCCAAAGCAATCGGTTCTGGCAGTGAGGGTGCACAGCAAAATCTTCAAGACAACTACACCGCCGAGATGACTCTCAACGAAGCCATTGAATTGGCCTTGAACACCCTCAAGCAAGTAATGGAGGAGAAACTGAACTCAACAAACGTGGAAGTCATGACTATGACCCCTGATGCGCTTTTCCGTATGCACAAGAAGGAGGAAGTGGAAGGGATAATTGGCAAATTGGCTTAAAAGTCACTTTTTGTTTGTCATCTCGTCTTTAAGGGGTTAATGCTGAGGTCTGTTTTTTTTTTTAAATTAAAATTCAAATTTTGATTTGCTTGTGGTATGTCTTTTATAAACAAATAAATGAAATCCAATTTATATTCGCTGTTGTATTATGATCATGTTTTGCTAAAAGCAAACCGTTTGCCATCACTTGGCGACTGCTTTCGGAGAAGGCGATCTGTTGGATCTGCATATAAACTGTTTTTAAGTTGTATATGTTACTCCATATACAAAGGTTCTAGCCCTCTAAGAATATATGGCCAAAGTTAGATTGCCCTGGCCCAAAAGGGGATGTGGAAAAGAAAGTGTCTCCTGTCTACCGTTGTACTGTTAGGTGATGCGCATTGGTTAGGGATGAATTTCGAGCAGATTCAGATTAAGTCTTCGAATGACTTCCAAGCTTGATTTAAGTCTGGGGCTATAGGTGAATCTAAATGTTTATTAACTTGAACCCCTACGATTGATAGATCGCTCGTCGTCCCTTCTGCAGCAACAACGCTCACCCGATATGCTTCCGCTGAGTACACATTTATTTTCACGCGTAATCAAATAAATTGCAAAATCTCTTTTTAATTTTAAATTTGGTGTATTACGGAAGACCTTAAAAATATTACAATTTCATTATATAATATAAATTTAGTTTATAATTCGTTAAATACTTTTGCTGTCTTTAACAGATTACGTACATGTTAACAATAAATTTATTTAATTTGTTCTCTACTCAATATCTCCTTATTTTGCGTTTAGAATTTCCAGCATAAGACTAACAAAATCGCTACTAATACAAAGTGGTGTGTGCGTTGCAAGTCCGCTCTACCTTTTTTTCTATCTCGTTTTATGAGCTTTTATATTTTATTTTATTTTTCAAGAAATTAAAGACACTACTGACGTAAGGGAAAAAATGCGGTAAATAATACATATATATACGACTTTGCTTTGTTAATTCTCATTTCGAAAGCACCATACCTACTCGAGACGAGAAATTGCTCCAAGAGAGGGGCAAACAAACAAAAACATACAAAACACCAACGAAAATAATATTGATAAAAAATAAACAAAGCACAAAAATAAAGTTATAAAGTTATAGTTAATTTTCAATGAACAACTCTAATGATCACAGTAGTTTCGAAATTTTGCAATATTCGCGTCCTCTTTTCTAGCTTAACAACTAAGGAATAAACATTTAGATATATCGTCGATGAAACCAGAAAAGTGTGTAACTCCATATTGAGTGAAAATGGGCCTTGAACTGTGTATCTCCACTAAAAAGTTGAAATTACACACCACGTTGACCTAAAATCCTTTTCATACAATAGAAATAATACATTATAACAATATCTGAAAATATCAGCCATATAACGTTAGCTAAATTATCTAAAAATATGATGTTTTAATGCTCTCCTGAAAAAGTCTTAAAATGGAGTTACACAGTTTTCTGGTTTCACCGACGATATGTATATTAGCTTGTTGCTGTTTTTGTTTGTTTTGAATAAAAATTCGTTCGATTGTTTAAATGGTGTTTGATCTAAGGATTGTGTAACATCTCGGCAACGACGAGGGGCAAACTCGCGAAAGTGTGGTATTTCTTAATTAGTAAGGCACCCTTACAGCAGCCATGCACGACTACCGTTGTGGAGGGTTTATACAACTTGAGAGTGGGAGGGAAAATAGTGAGTATATTGGTAGTTGTGAGTGTTGCCATGACGGTGGTGAGCAGCAGTTGTCACAGTCGCTGTTTAGGACTCCTCAATGTTGTTGCGCCTTCGTAGAAGTGTTAGGCTAGCATTGGGATCACTTAGTGAGTACGTCTCTGGTTCGAATACCGGTGGGCACTCCATATTGGGGTATTCCGGCGACACCAACACGGCGGACGTGGTTGCGGCAGGCTTGTCCGGCAATATTAACGGCTGCAGAGGCATGGCCACAGCATGATCCACCGATGTCGATGGCCCCGTGTATGGCTGGAAAGAAGAAAAATATTTGTTTAGAGGGGCAATACTGTACTAAATGGCTTAGAGTTGTGTTGAGTGTTTTGGTTGGGGCCATTTGCAAAGTAAAGTGATTTTTATTCACGTTTTTTCAAGCTGTGAGCATTACTTCTCAATTTGGTTACGCAAGGAGTTTGGTTTCGAGATCAATGCATTTTGCACCAGCAACAACACCCGACGAACCACATTTGAAACAGTATTAACAAAAATATTAAAGCACCTGGAAGTGTTCTTGCTTGTCCGAGGATTTCTGATCTATTTCTGCTCTCTGCATGTCGCTCGCAGCAAATTATAAGCTCCTAGAATTACTGTTAACTTGTTCCACTTGGCGGCAAAGAACTTTAAACGGAGAGTGCCCCACAAACACTGTACGAAATGTATTCCAAGATTGTATATCATTCGTCAGCAGAGCATTCGCTAGACGGCGCATGCGCAGTCGATACGAAGTATTGGGCGAAGCTTGGAGTTATTGCGCTTTTTCTCAAATCTTTTTGCCTAATTCCTCAAGGGTTGATCAATCACTCAGACAAAAAGAGACAGCTGGTGTCTGTTGTCTGGAAATCACAGGTGCATTCGGACCATAGGATTGGGTAGTACTATGTACATATAAATGGATAAAAAAGCAGCTCTGACAGGGTGAAAAATATGCCGAAATTTGTTGGCATTTGTTCGAGCTTAACCTTGACTTAACAACAACTATGAACTCAGTCGAAAAAAGGCTTGAACTGCTTTTCTGGAAAATAACAAACAAACCTTCGCCCACTCACCTTATTACTGAAGTCCACAGGCGAAAAGATCTCATGTTCATAGTCCTGCGATGAGCTGCTACTACCGATGGCGTTTCGGCCGCCAAAAATCGCTCGATGCAGTCGAGGCGACCCCAGCAGCTTCTTCTCCTTTGCCGTCTTGCTGGAACTGAAGCTCAGCTTCGACAAAATCGGCATCGGTGCCGAGTTCTTTCGATGTGCCTCGTATTTCTTGTCTTTAAATTCATTGTTGTACGTGTGACTCTTCTTGATACCGCCGCTGGCAGCGGCCGATCCCTGATCGACTTTCCCCTGACTGTTGTACATGTTCGAGGATTTTTTATTCAGCGGCAGTGTCATTGAAGTCAGACTCTTGGGTTCGTTGTTCGAATGCTTGAATTGAAACAAACGCTCGCTGGACGTCTTGAAGGCTTCCAGTTTGCCTTTGGTCTTCTTGAAGCTACCGCCGCGCTGATGGGTCTTGTCACTCTCGCTTCCGCTCGAGTGTTTTTTCGCCTTCAACGCCGCCTGCTGCATTTGCTGGAGTTTCTGCAGACGCAACTGCTGCTGTCGCATCAGTTCAGTTGGATTCTTGTTCGCTCGGCTGTCAGAGATGGGTTCATCGCCAGAAATCAACTCATAGCCAAAGTCGCGCAACTTGAGACCCTCCTTTGAGCGGGTGCGCTTGATGTCCTCATCGTCCGGCTTGAAGCTCATTTCGTAGTCTGGTGTCTTAGGCAGGCTACGACTCTGAATCTTGGAGAGTTTGCCGGTCTCGCCCGGCTGTTGATTGTCAGCACCAGGCTTACCCTTGAGTAGGGCGCTCTTTCCACTGCGATCGTCTTTCTTCTCGACGCCGAGCAGCACGCGATTGTTGTACATCTCCTGGGCCTCCTCCTTCTGCTTCTGCAGCATGAGGTCCTTCAGAGTGAGAAAGACCTGAAGATTGTGTGGCGCATCCCACGAGTTTCCCGGATTGATCTTGGGCAGTGAGTAATCCAAAGTCTTTGAGGTTTGAAAGTCAAATTCTACCAGATTTGGATTCGATGCGTGAATGTAGTTGTAGGGAAATGTCTTTTTCACTTTCTTGTTGCTTTCCGTGGAATAGCTCTTCGAGAGGAGGCTGGGAGGGCTGGCATGTTCCTGAGGGGTATTCGCCGGTGCGGCGGGCGGGCGCACACTGCCCTCACTAACAGAACTGCGACTGGCGGATAGGGTTACTTTGGGCGTCAATGGCGGTGGGACATTGTGCTCGGGCGAGTTGGCCTGAAAGGGATGCAGGCTGTGATCGGTGTAGCCAGGGGTATTGGCTCCAATTTGAATTCCAAAACTTCCACCGGGCACCTTGCGGTAGCTTCGATACTGCTCTGTGGGCACTGGAATGTCACTTGACGGCTTCTTGTCGCCGCCACTGCTCTTGAAGGGCAGCGTACTCTTTGTGAACTTTCGCAGCGACCCGAGGTATTTCTTGTCCTGCTTAACGCTTGATGTCGGTGTCTGTTGCAAGTTTTTTGACCCTAAAAAATCCTTATTGCCACTGGGAGAGGGTGTGCAGATGCTTTTGCTCATCGAATCGCTTTCATCGCCCGAGCTCTCGGTCTCGGAGAATAGTTCTTTCGGTGTATCCGAATCGTTTGAGCTGGATGCTGCGCCTAACTTTTGCTGCAGAGTCGCCTGCCGAATAAAGTCCATCCATTGGTTGAGGGCCTCCTGGGATTCGGCCGCAAAGTAGAACGTCTTCGACGGGTGGTATACCTTGAAAGCGCACGGCTTCGAGTGGACCTCCTGAAAGTGAGTTTCAATTAGTAAAAACAAAAACACAAAAATATCGTATAGGGAATTAACAATGCTAACCTTGGCAAGGGAAACAGTGAATCCTGGGAGGTAGACGAAACAATTAGCCTTTCCCGCCTCCTTGGTCCGAAACCCATACAGGTTCGTGTCCATGAGAACGAAATACAGCCTCGCCCAGAAAGTTACGCCACGTTTGTCCTTCGTGCGGCGGTACAGATAACCCTGAATGTCGCCAGTGCCGAGGACCTTGAGCGTTATCTTGCGCCGTTTGGCGATCAGGCTATTTTTTTTCTTTAGCGTCAACGTCTTCGTCTTGGTCGGGGTATGAAGCTCAGATTCCTCCACTACATTTGGCAGATTCGGAGTACTTGTTGCAATAGCCGCTTCCGACAATTTCGCCTGTACCTTTTCTGGCGGCATCAGGCTGATGGGTTTCGGCGGTGGAGGCGGCACCACTACTGGTGCCGTCTCATTCGGCTTCTTGGGGCGAGGTGGCGGTGCCGGCGGCGTTGTCAGTATGAATTCCTTCCTTGGCTCTATTGCGGGTGGAGTGTCAGACTCTTCGCCCGAGTTGTCGTACGCTGGTGTGCTGTGACTTTTGTCCAATCTCCCCCGCCTGGCGATGGTTACATGATTTATCGCCTGAACTAATGGCTCTTTCATGGTGGGAGCGGGCGTAGGAATTGGAGTTAGTTCATCTCTACCCTCACTCGAGCTCGTATCTCTCCCACTAGTTGCATCGAGCAGCGACACAGCTACTTCCTCTTCATCAACAAATGGAATTGGCTCAAACGTTTCTAGTATCGTGTTGTCCACATTGCACGTGTACTTCTGATCTACCGGGTAGTCCTCGTACTTCATGTTTGCATCGAATCGCACAACCTTGCTAACACCCGGCTTTGATTTCTCTTCGCTCGTCGACCTTTTCGCATCGCCACCCAGCTTGAGCTCCTGTGAGAAACTGCTGTTCATACCAATGAGCTTGCCATTACCCGAAGTGATGCCCAGGCAAGTTGTCGGCCGCGGGGCGATCTCTAGACCAAATCCAAAGGAAACCGATTTATCTCTCAAACTTGGCGACGAAGGATCTCCGTTCTGCGTGCCATTCTTTCGCTCATGCCACAGTGGAGCATCTCTCAGATTCTTCAGCGAGTACAGCTCATCGCCACAGATAGTGTTTCTACGCTGGAGTACCGCTCGCGGCTTCGGATAGTACAATCGGATCTCTTTCTCTACAGACTTGGGATCAGTCGGCGTTAGAATGTCGCTACAGCTCGAGTCCGTGTCTGATGACGCAGCCTTTTCGCTAATCTTCAGCGGCAGATTGAACTCCGGCACTGCCAGGAAGCCAGCTCGTGGGCTCGGCAGATTCTCTCCCCAACGTGTGCCCATGGCGCGTTTCTTACTTGGCAGCCGATATGGTTGCATATAAATCTGTCCGTAGATCTTGGTGTGCTTGGGACGTTTCTTCAACGTCAACAGCACATCAGGCAGTGACTCGCGCAGCTGCATGATAACCGTTTTGTATTGCCACCCCACCACGGTCTGATAGTTGATCTGAACTATCTCGTCGCCGTCCTCGATCTTGCCCGAATTGTGAGCCGGCGAGTTGTATTTTATGTCGGTGACTTTATGTATGCCATGGTAGCTAGGTTCGATGTTGAAGCCCAACTCGGACTCGCGTTTCTTCAGCGTCACCAGACTCAACGAAGCTGGCTGCAGTAGCATTGGATCTGTGATGTCTTGAATGATGTAATCGCCCAGCTTGGCCAGTGTTTCGGCCGTCATCTTGATCTGTTCCACAGGATTCTCGACAAATCGATCGCGTTGCGCACTAGTCGCCATCTCCAGACCCAGCCGTAGCATGTTCTTTCGTATTTCGTTGAATTGCAGCTGCCCGTGGAAGGGCGCTCGATCGAGCCAACTGATTATTGGTTTTATCGTCGCTATTGTCCGCGTAATATCGTTTAGAATTTGAGTCTCTATCTTTGAGTTATCACAGTGTGTTGCCAATTGCCGGTAGAGATTGCGCGCTGCCGTTGCCATGTGCAGCGCCAAAAATTGCAGGTTTTCCTTATCTAAATTATAATGCTGTCAAAGAGAAGGAAAAGTAGTGATTAACATGTGGGTTGATCGGAAAACTATTGTCAAATGTTTGGGCACAGTATTGGAAAAGATTTAGTCGGATTTAGACTTTTCGTTGAGCTTTATCCCATAAATAAACAAGAACTATTCATTTTTTAACTGGCCTTCTTATATTTCCTGCAGTATAAAACGGTGCAAAATATATCGCAGTTCACCATTGAAAGCTTTATTCATCCAATAATCCGTTTTAGCAACGCATGCGGGTTGTTGATCTGCTCTACTTTATAAGAAAAATTGATTTTCGATTATACGAAAAGAGAGAGACCCCACTCCTTTGCTTTTTCCCTCTGAAGAGCGCTCTCTTGGTGAAACATCTCACCTCTATCTCTTACCTCTATGTATTCAAAATAAAACAACTTACAAAGTTCCTAAGATTTTCGACTGCTTCCAGAACGATCTCTTGATGTCCAATTGAGTTCATGCCCAGCTGTTCTAGTTCGTACGGTCGAATGTTGAGCAATTGTTGGCCACCCACCTCGTTGTTTGTAAATGAGTAGACATAATTGTACATAGAATCATCCAGGCCTGCCAAAAAAATAAAAACTTTCTTCAGTCATTCTCGAAATTCTCTGTTTGAAATCGAAATTATTTGTTTGGGCAATGAAAAATGGAAACGCCACCACTAAATTCTCCACGTACGTAAGCCAATCAGACTTTGAACGAAACCTGCCCCAGACAGTTGAGCTACTGAGAACCAAAGAGGGCAACAAAGTGTTCCTCGTTGGCACTGTTCATTTCAGTGTCAAATCCCAGGATGACGTGTCAGTTGTCATACAAAACACAAACCCTTCGGTGGTGATGCTGGAGCTCTGTCCACTGCGGAGGCATATGCTTGAGATTGATGAGGAGACACTAGTCCGAGAAGCGTCTTCCTTAGACGGGGCAAAAATTCGACAGATAATCACAGAAAAGGGACTCATAAATGGAATGTTTTACGTTTCTTTCCTGCGAACCAATGCCAATATAACCAAGCAGCTGGGAGTGGCACCAGGCGGCGAATGTCGTCGCGCAGTGTACGAATGCAAGAAGCTTAGAAATTGTCGGGTTATTCTGGGCGATCGACCGATAGACATCACATTACAACGAGCTTTAAAACCTCTCAGTTGGAGGAAAAAACTGCAACTTTCTAATATTTTCAACGATCCATCCGTCAGTCAAATAACTCCTGCCGACGTGGAGGCCTTTAAACGGCGTGATACTGACTACCTCAAGCATTTAAGAAGCGACTACCCTTCGGTGTATCGATCATTCGTTACCGAACGCGACAAAATAATGGCTCACAATCTAATGCTGGCCGCCAAGCACAGCGGAAACGGGTATCACAATGTAGTCGGTGTCGTTGGAATGGGCCATATGAACGGAATCTGTAAACACTTTGGCAATACAAAATCTGAAGAAATTAGGAAAATAATGCGCAAAGATATCGAGATGAGGAAGAATGGGTCATATATCTTCAGAAATGTGAGAAAATTTCTTAATTTTCTCAAGTATAAATAATGTGGGAGTTCCAAGTGGAGAATGCCTTACCCTTTAGCCAATCTGTCACTTGATCGGGCGTCCATTCTGCGACATTTATGTAAGCCATTGTTTATTTTAACTTTATTATCACACCCGCTAGCCGTTTACCAGTTGAATTCTATTCGGATTGGATATTCACATTTTCATATTGATTGTTTTGCTTGCAATTATTTGCATAATTAACTATTTTTCCTAACAAAATAAAATAACACAAATTCCAGCGAAAATGTTGTTCACTGCTGTAACGCAACACTTGAGTCATTTAATTATCGTAACGGGACAAGTGACAGTTGTTGTGTGGTGGAATTCGATTCACTGTACGAAACGTGACGTAATGATTGTCAATATTTATATGTGGCAAAAAAATCTTGTGGGCTGATTACACTCTGTATGTATGTTCTAAGTTTAGCCTACACATTGTGCCCAAGTCAATTTGATGAATATGAATTTTATATATAACAAGGCAATTCGCATTTCATTCCACGAGTTCCACGGAAAAAGAATTCGTTCGTCGCCAAGTTTATCTGAGAATTTTCAGTTTACAGGTATTGCATGAAATGATTGACATCGCCATTGATTGTTTATTATTTACCACAAATAACGCACGGCCATTTTTCTTTCTTAAATATTTTCTTAGCTGCCTCGCACCTAAGCTATTTTGGCCGTGATATAATTGTGCTTGATACGAATGACAACCAAATTCTTATATTTATTTATTCACAAGGGCAAAACATAATGTAATGCAAAACAAAAGTAAAAGTAAATCGACTTTGACGTCATATGCAAATATAACAGCAACTGCACTTCTCTTTTATTAGTGGAAACAGAGTTCCACTACTTGTATGATTTGTCTCTGGTTCTTACTAAGGACAAACAATTGCGAACTACGATGAAACGAATTTTTGAAAATTCTTACATTTCACAAACGTCCATGCATAATATTTGTTATTTTCCAGTTTGCGGATCAGCTCAAGCGAATTTTGTTCGGGGGACCATATTTTGTCAATTGTGAATGAAGTCAGTTCAAGTAAGAATGGGCACATGCAAGAATCTAAAAAAAAAAATAAAATAAATAATTGGCGGAACAGGTCCGTATGGACCCAAGCCTAGCTTCTCACAACCATTCGTCTTGTGTGAGTTTTTATTTTTGGGACGAATGGAAGGGATCTACAATTTTATGCCGAGTCCAAACGGCCAATTGAGAAGCTTTTCATGACAGTTATACTCTCGGATGTTTGTCAGACGTTCGCGAGAGGTGGCGCAGCGAAAAAAACCTTAAGTTGGAATTTGGGTTTTTCTCGGGATTCGAACCTGGGACCCCTCGCTTAGTAATCCAACACACTAACCACTAAGCCACTGCAAAAATCTGGTTATCTTAAATTGACTAGATTATTCTGGATAAGATGTAACCTGGGGGTCAATTCCCGTTCTGTGATACTGTGAAATCATAAATAATTTATCATTTCAGTTTTCACAGCAGCTTCTAGAACTTATCATGATAAACGTTTTAAAACAAACTCCTTTAAATGACGTAAAACAGCTCTGCTGTATCGGCATCTGCAAAAAGTTATCCGAATCAAAAAAGAGATTGATTTTTTTCCCAATGGAAAACGACATCAGTTTGTTTGTTGAGTTTCCATTTTATATATTTTATAATTATAATGTCGGCAATAATAATACGTGTAATTATTAACAATAGGCGTCGTATTGAACAAAATGATTTATCAATTTGTTGTTTTGTTTTCAACAAAAATAATGTGTTCTTTTTTCCTAGAAATAAAGTGGTTCCTTCCACTCATTATCACGTGTATGAGCATCGTCAGCTGTTGTAAACCTGTTAATATCATTTTTTTAACGCAGAATATAAAATTTATGTTAATTAAAGGTTACTTACTTGTCATTGGCCAAATCGGGCCTGTTCTCAAGAAAGTCTTTTTAATATTTTTTTTTTGGGTTTCTGAAGCCCTTTCTCCACGTTTATTTTTTGTATCCTTCACGTTTTCACACTCTTCACAAAAGAATAAAAAACTTATCATATGAAAAAATCCTGACATTTGTTTTCATTTTTTCATAGATCGAGAATCGAATTCAGTGTGAACTTGTGAAAACTCTTTTCATTTCACAGTATCACGGAACGGGAATTGACCCCTGAACGCAAAAACTAGATTGGTCAGGAATGTAGCTTTTTCTACGTCAGCCACATATGCGAACTGTCAACTTAGTACTCGTCACGAATTTCTTGACTAGATTCCTCGGATACCCCTCTGTAAACGTCAAACGAAACAGCTGATCATGTGACCGATTTCAGCCAGACTTATAAACTAGATGCTCTTGAAACAGTAGAAGAGCAATTGTTTTTTCATAAATTACAACAAAAAAATTAACAATGAAGAAACACAGGTAGCACTTTAATCTTAATTCAAATTGAGTTCTCAAGTAGACAGTTTCCTTTTGTAATTTTATTATACGTACCACCTACCTTATTAAAACTAACTTTTTGAACTCTGCCAACCAGATATACCAACCTTGAGAAAACGGTGGTGGTGCCAAACCCGCTGGTGGGAAATAAAAACGTCACCTATAATCGTCTTGTCATTTATATTAGAACTTGCGAATGTGTGTGTGCTCTATACGTACCCCAAGTTAATTTATTATTAAATAGCAATACACTGATACATCCGAATGAAAGTAAGACAGCTTGTAGGGGCGGCAATTCGCTCAGCTGCGTATCTACTCGTTTCGTCTGGGGTGGCTTTACCCACAGCTGCACGGTTACGATTTACCAACACTAACGTAATAGGGAAAGGGATTTTAGCTCAAAAGTTCCAAGTAGAACACACGTATTTTCTTTTCTTCGTATTAAAATGTCTTCTTCATCTCAACAGCAGGCATCAAAACAAGTTAAATATTATCCATGCAGTTCAGCAAGTTCTGACAGGTAATTCAGCAATATACACAGAACATCATCATCATCATCCACCGCAATTGTTTCGCCACATCTCTCGCCGAAATAAAAATGAAAAATTAAAACAGTTCAACCTTCAACGACAAACGTGATTGTGTTCCATTAAAATCCTAAGTCAAGTGAAAAGTGATATACGTAGCTACTTACTTCCTGTGCGCGTATTAAAATTATCGATATATATAAGTGATTCGATTCCTGTGACGACTTTTAAGTAAAAAGCAAATCCCGACTACTGCTGGGATGCCGTCGTTTGCACTTGCTGCTGGAGCCAAGAATGGCCACATGTAATATTTTTTAATTTGTTTTACAATTTCCTCGCTTTCTGTTTGTCTTTTCTGTTCATATATTTTGTCTCGTTTTGGTGATTGAAATAGTGCAGTTGACAGATCGCTTAACAATAGAAAAGAAGCGTGCTCGATAATGCGACGAAATTTGCTAGGTTATTGACCAGTCTTCAGTCTTCACACCGGCGACATGTGCTGCGGGGGATGCTTTGTGCCAACAAAAAGAAAATCAAGCGAATGTAGTCTATGGAAGGTATCCCCTAGTTGGGATACTTTAAAATAAATTTCCACTCCATACTTTGGCTTGTTCTGTGCAGGCATATGCCGAATCATTGTCATTTTCAATGGAAACGTGGCTGTTGATGTCACAAAGAGGACTTTTCCTATAAATAAATCTGCCATGCATTTTGTGCTGCCCTCATTTGCACCAAATTAATGTCTGAACTAAATTTAAATCGATCTGAATTTCACAAATTCGAAATCAATTTGGGTACGAATGTGAGAGGAAAGTAAGATCAAGATTCACGTAGCCAACAGCCCAAACAAGAAACACGACTATATGACGCATATGTGTTTCGCATTTTCACTAAATGGCAATTTCCACTTAAATTCAAAGTTCAGAATTGGTCTTTTTAGAGAAAATCGTGTCAGACATCTTTCAGTGGTGGGGGCATGCATATTGGCTTTATTTCGGTTCGTTAGTTCTTCGAAATTTAATTATTGTAATCGTCATACACATTTTTGCTCACTTAACATTAAATTTAGGTTACTAATTTGTAATATTTACTACGTACATGCATACTTTGTTATCACTGGGCTCGATTTGTGTGTTAATGTATGTAGCTGCTTAGCGGACAATAAAATGAAGAGTGAGCCACGTTTTCTATACAATATACAATCGCTGCAGTGTAGCCTTGCTGAGCATATGATTCTGTGGGGTGTGGGGTATAGTGATTGCGTTTAGCTGGATTTTTTCTACAACACCGGCTGCCAAGAAAAAGAAAGTACGTGCGACATACCTTACCTACACCACTGCCGTCGCATCAGTGTGTGAAATGTAGCCAGGCATCCCACAAACACACCTACACTGTTTCGCAGCATGACTGGCATGCAAAGAAATCAGTCTGTGCTTACCAATTCTTATCGAAGCAAAATTCATTTGAAAGCTTTTCGTCTGTGTTTCGTGTTGTTTTGTTTTTTATCTCGGCTCTAAATGTCGTTTAATTTCAGTGATGATCGTCCAGATGTTACAGAGCCCCTGTATTTGGATGCAGCCACAATAGAGTTCAGCAATTCAAATGGTGCCGGTTACATGTGTTGCCCTGCATCTCCAACCACGGTGCCGGCAAAAACACGACCAAAACGTTCAAGCTTGTCAGACTCACCGGCAAAGGGTGTTCATCGACCAACGAGACCACCACGTCAGCGTACAACATCTATAAATCAAAATTCAACAACAAATCCATCGGAGTGTATTATTCGCGCAAACAATCGGACCATTTATACAGCCGGACGTCCGCCATGGTACAATTGTGCTGGACAACAGGTAGAACCCTTTGTTATTGGTAAGTGTTTTCGCTTTGTGATTTGAAAGACGTGATAAAATGTTAAAAAATTTTTCTCATCTCTAAAGGAATTTGCGGTGGCAGCGCCTCAGGAAAGACTACAGTGGCTCAGAAAATCATTGAGAGTTTGGATGTACCCTGGGTGACATTATTGTCAATGGATTGCTTCTATAAGGTAGAGTGATGGTTATAATGTTGGGTTGTCGAGACATCCACACAACGGGTAGATCCGTAAACTTTACGCTTTGACATTCAATACCCTGTCGTAGTGGAGTTCGTTTTTCATACTATTTTACTAAAATAATCGTCAATTGAGTTGACCAAAAGTACGGAAATAGTGGCCGTTACTGGTTTATAATGGTCCTTGGGCTGTTCTCAACCTACATGCGCAGTTGTTTACTTTAAGGGAAGCACTCGGAGAACAACGAATTTGTGCAAAGAGGATCAAGCGCCGCTCTTGTATGGCAACAATGCTATCGACAGCTAATATTTAATGTAAACTCCTTCCGCCATACAAATAATAATCATTTTTAGGCTAAATTTCGAACTTACAGTAGCAAAATTTTCCATATAAAATTGCATATTGCAAAATATGCAATGTGAAGGTTAAAACCGGTTATTAGTAAGACTCCTTCGGTTTGAAGTGCGCAATTGTTGTACACGTGCCCAGCCATCGGTGGGCTTCGGTGCCCCCAAATCATATTGATACCATCCGCATATCGGCCACTTGAAGGTGAAGGGCACCACCAACGTGTTTACGATAACAATTTCAGTGAAAAATGAAACAAAAAAATCAATAACTTTTGGAAAACAAACAAACTCTCTGATTATCATACGCAGTGCCACAAAATGTGGTTCCTGACTTTAATCAACTATTGCAAATTACCTTACAGAATTCCATACCGAGGGACATTCACCCCACGGCAACCTTGCCATTAATTCAGCCGGAATTTCATGTGCATTTACGGCCTCGAGGGTTATATAAAACTAAAAAAAAAACTGAAGACCTACATTCGTTTATTCAGCGCACGTTTTTCTGACTAGTCCTGAACATTCTTTTTCCCCCGTGGGTGTTGGCCCCTTGCAACACTGACAACCTTGTGTCCAATTTTGCGTCAGATGTTTGGTTGGAGAGGGTCGGAGGCGTTGGAAAGCCAACAAAAAAAATGCATTTCAATACAATTTAATTTTTTGCGTTTGCGTTTATTTGACAACATTCCCAAAATATTTTCTTTCTTTTATGGATTTATTAGTGTTCGTGGTAATATCGGATAAACCAGTCTAGTTCCTTATCGACATAAACATAACGACAATAAGTTTTGCCTTGCTGCCAAAAAAAAATCCCCTCCATCAAATATTCAAATCTTACGTTGCACTCACACCAATGTTCTTCTACTTTATTGGGAAATGCTCGTTCATCAGAACGAAGTCCCAACTACTAAAGATAAACTGACCTGTGTGCTTCACAAAAACCTTGACTTGTTGCTCGCACGTGATGTTGCCTTTGGAATTTACAAACAAATCAATGGCAATAAACTACGCTTTGAGTATATTTTCTGCTCGTATGACTTATCTGCTCATTATTGCACGTAAACTTCTCGCAATCAGACGGTAAATAAAAGTACCTACAACCTACGTAAGAACATAGCTACGGCGTAACGTCAACACCCCCGAACACATTAACTGTTTATCTTTTCATCAAAACAGATAATTTATACAAGGTTGTATATGTACACTCTTGTCTGTGCACATGTGTGGCTATAATTGTTTTAAACGTGTCGATTGTGTGCGTGCTACTGACTCACATACCAAGTAAAAGTCATGAACTTTTGAATTAAAACTTACTGTCCATTATAAATTCGACTTGGTGCTAATTGTTTTATTTACCTACCCAGTATTTATGTATCCGCTAAATTGTGTTGAGATTGTTATTTGTTGTACCAGTTAGGTGCGCAATTTGAAGAGACCTAGCTGTCAACGCTACTTTATAGAGATATGTTAAAATAAATGCGAGAGGTCAGGCTATTGTACATACTAGGACCACAAGCATTGTTTGTGATAACGACACTGTAATAATCGATTGAATGCAGCTTGGCAAGTGCTTAGACGATGATGTGCCATTCTGTAGATGTCAAGTGGAGGGTCTATTTTTAGATAAGGAGACACACCCCATTCATTGACGAGCATCTCCGTCAAATGAACTGGATCGAACCAACTATGCTGGACCCACTCTCATCAATTGTAAATAATTTGTATAACAAAACCACAATCGCACAGTGACGTGCGCACGATTTGCGTAACTGCAGATAATTGAAATGATTTTTTTATTGCGATGAAAAAGTACACAGCGCTCGGGGGGAATATACCGAACAGAGGATGTGCTTCTTCCTTCTGCTTTTGTATTTTGGTTTCAAATGTTCGGAAGTTGGATTTTTATGCGATAGCTTATCATGTCCCTTTCATTTATTGGAAAAACACTGCTCACTTTAGCGACAAGCTGGCTCGTGTTGCAATAATGCAAGAACTGTATTTTTTTGGGTGTGCCTCGTAACTTCGAAAACGTGCCGACAAGGGACGTCAGGTGGCATACCCGGCGCTAGGGCGGTATTTCAGATGGAGACAAATCGGCAGGCTCTGAGATTCAAAGTTATGCTTAGTAGCAAAGATTATTAACAACTGGCACTTCCTGGAACATATAAGTGCGGGAGGCTGTCGCTTAACGCGGGTCTTTTTTTTACATTTCTACTGAGCATTCTTTTTTAGATAAGAACTGCCGACCTCACGGTGAACGCCATTTGCAACTTATTATGCATGCCAGTGTTGTCTTTGTCTACTTTCAGGCGAAGCATATGGTAATTCATGGAGGTCTAGTTTAATACAAGAGTTTGCGAAAGGCATTTTAAAACTAGGATAATCTGACAATAATTGTTTTGTATTACAAGATATTCATAAAAGGCGCAACACTCACGACACTCGTGTATGCACTCGCCCTTATATAATAAGGATCATCAACAACATTTGCTGTACCTATTTTCAGATTCTCAATGAAAAGCAACACGAGCAGGCCCTCATCAACGAATACAACTTTGATCATCCCGATGCATTTGATATTGATCTGTTGATAGATGTTTTGAAGAAACTGAAGGAGGGCCGCAAAGTCGAGGTGCCCATTTACAATTTCATAACGCACGGCAGAGAGACACAAACCAAGACAATGTACGGCGCGAATGTCATCATATTCGAGGGTATATTGTGTTTCCACAGTCCAGAGGTGCTCAAACTGTTGGACATGAAAATCTTTGTTGATACCGACTCCGATATTCGCCTAGCTAGGCGTCTAAAGCGGTAAGGTTATCACATTAGTTTTGTCCGCTAGCGAATGCATTCATTTGTTTCTGTTGGCTGCAGCGATATCTCACAACGTGGCCGTGACTTGGAAGGAGTTCTTAAGCAGTATTCCAACATGGTCAAGCCATCGTATGCCAATTATATTGCCCCGACAATGGCGCATGCCGATATAATAGTTCCTCGCGGTGGAGAGAATAAAGTTGCCATTCACTTGGTTGTACAACACGTCCATACACAATTGCAATTGGTAAGCACCGATCGCCCCTATTTGTATGTGTGCGATTATATATGGTTACATTTGTTTTTCCAGAGAGGTTTCAAGTTGCGTGAAACGCTCGCGCATTCGTATATCGATCAGCCAATGCCAGATTCGCTACATCTGCTGCCACCGACACCCCAAATCAAGGGGCTGCACACATTCATTCGCTGCAGGAACACTTCCAGAGACGAGTTCATATTTTATTCGAAAAGACTTATCCGCTTAGTGATTGAATACGCACTGAGTTTATTCCCCTTTAAGACGTCCATTGTGGAAACGCCACAGGGTGTGCAGTACGAAGGTCAGCGCATGTCGAGCAAGAAAATCTGCGGTGTGTCTATTCTGCGTGCTGGCGAAACCATGGAGCAAGCTGTGTGTGACGTCTGCAAGGATATACGCATCGGAAAGATTCTGATTCAGACGAATCAGAGCACAGGAGAGCCAGAACTCTATTACCTAAGACTACCAAAGGACATCAAGGACTACAAAGTCATCCTAATGGATGCCACAGTTGCTACGGGTGCTGCTGCAATGATGGCTATTCGAGTTTTGCTCGATCACGACGTGCCTGAGGACAACATCATCCTAGCATCACTGCTAATGGCTGAAATCGGTGTTCATTCAATAGCGTACGCTTTCCCAAAGGTATGTTTGTCGTTGTACATATATAAGTTGAATACTTATGTTTTTCGCGCGCCGTTTCAGGTGAAGATAGTCACATCGGCTCTGGATCCAGAAATCAATGAGAAATTCTATGTCATTCCTGGTATTGGAAACTTTGGCGATCGTTATTTTGGCACCGAACCTTCGGATGACTATGTGTAGTCAAAACAACAAAACAGGCATCAACCTCCCGTCTTTAGTTTTAGCATTGAAGCTCCCCGGATCGGCCAAACAAAAAGCTAATATAATCTCTATTACTTACCAGAGTCATCAGAGGAATGTAAAGTAAAAAACACATCAACGAGGTGACTGGGTTTTTGGTAGCGCCTACTAATTTGCGTGCAATCTCGTCATCATTTCTGCGATGTGGCTTTTCATATGTTTGAGATACTTGCGCACAGTTGCTCTGAACTTTTGTTTCTTTTTTTCTTCATCTCTTTCATTTCAAAGAAGCCCCACATTGAGGTTATTCTTCCCTTCTTCTTCGGCATGATATACTTAACGAGTTTTTTTTTTATAACAAGTATGTAAGCGTAAAAATTTGTTAATTATTGTTTTAACATTAGTTTGAAAATTGTAATTTAAATATAATATACATAAATTAATAGAAAAAGGAAAAATTGATTAGATGAACGATTTGTGTTTTTCATTGTTATTCTGTGAGTCAACGTGGCACTAACGACAGATATCCCACTTGTCAAGGCGGGTAAAGTGGTAACATGCATATGGATGTGAACTGCTGAACTGTCAATTGCATACGAGGGGGTGGTTCCAGACGTTCCAGCATAACCTGTCGCGCTTTTGGGGACCAGTGGCGATTAGCGACAACAATTCTGATTTGTAATGGAAACTCCATGCATCTTTTGCCTTCTAAACATTACAAATTGTGTTATATAGCATATACTTTACATCAACCCAGTAACCTTTTTTTGTTTATTTAAGTGGAAATTTGTCTTTTCTCTAAGTCAATCAAATTTTAAATAATTTGCTTTTAAACCTATTGACATGACCTTGCATGTTAATTCTTCGTCGAGAACCTGCTACGATACCAAGTGACTGTTTCGAGGTCAAAGTATGGCTGTCAAAAATCAAGCTTATTCACTTTCATTGACATTTACCTACCTAAATACAACACTACGCAACTGTGATAACTCCTCCAATCACCGTCAGTAGGCCATAGTCATAAAAAGAACATGATGTCACGAGTAGCTGTTTGTGCGAAATGCGCAACGGAATCCCCCTATTCTCTTGTGGGCACGATTAGGTTATCTCTGAAGTGTTTTATCGCATGACCCAAAGAGTGTAGATTCAAAAACTTTACCAGAAAGATTAAATCGTAAACAGAAACAAATTTAAAGACTTCGCGTCAACAAGTGTATTTTCTATAAAAACTTCCTCAGTAACTGTACAATGAAAGCGAACAAGAAAAACACCAAAGCATAGCGAAGCATCTTGGACTTTGGGTCATTTTCCGAGATCGATGTGGTGATGCCTCCGTTTGTGACGTGTCCGTTAAGCTGCGTCTGTTTTTTGTTACTGCACTTGGTCCAATCGGTTTCATCG
This sequence comes from Cheilosia vulpina, assembly GCA_916610125.1. Lineage (NCBI taxonomy): Eukaryota > Metazoa > Arthropoda > Insecta > Diptera > Syrphidae > Cheilosia > Cheilosia vulpina. The sequence continues at coordinate 49,327,369 of OU744279.1, forward strand.
TCGAGAATCTCTGCACTCATGCTGAACTTACTGGTGGAGATGACTTTCACTCGAACTGCGGTACCCAGTAGATTGTCCCTCATTGGTAGAAGGATCTGCTCATAGAATTTATTATGGCCGACGTAGTGTTTCTTGTCGTGGGAGATTTCCGTCACCAAGACGGTGTAGATTTGTCCCTCTCTACCGGCATAGGGCTCGTAGCTGTTGAAAAGATCGGTCAATCGTTTGGTTCTCTTCTTCACTTGGTGCGGTGGAATACGAGTCATTAGGGCTGCTGGGGTTCCGGGTCGTGGGAAAAACTGATTAATGAATAAACTGGGGAACTTGTACTTCGCACACAGTGTCATTGTCTCTTCGAAGTCGTTTTCTGTTTCAGTGGGAAAGCCACAAATAATGTCCGTTGCAATGGTGAGACCGGGAACACGTTCTCTAAGGAAGTCGACAACATGCTCAAACTCCTTGCGGCAATACTCGCGCTTCATTTCACCAAGAACACTATCGCTGCCGGTCTGTACGGGTACATGGAGAAAGGCGTACACACGAGGATGCTTCAAAATTTTTGCTACCTCCTCAAGATGTTCAAGGATGTACGGCGGGTTTGTCATACCAACCCGCATCATACACAATTCGGGAATAACTTCAACCAGCTTCCACAGCAACTCCGGCAGAGATGAATCGATATCCCTTCCATAGGCCCCAGTGTCCTCCGATGTCAACCATATCTCACAGCATCCCTCGTTGAACGCCTGTTTGGCACGCTCCACAATTTCCTCCGGCGAATAACTAGCCAAATCACCGCGAGCATGTTTGGTTTTGCAGTACGTGCACTGGTTCAGGCAGCCCGAGTTGATTGGGATGATTTCGATAAGCGGATTCTTGCGAATCTTAGGAAGTGATAACTTTGCACCCGCTACACGCTTACCATTCTCCTTCTTGGCCTGCAACAAGCGAACACTATGTCCCTTCAGGGCCTCCTCGACAACTTCCACAACACGATCGATTTGTTGCACCCCAATCACAGACATTCCTCGGAGATAATCAGCTTTCGGCGCCCCTTGTGGGACACACCCAGCAACTACCACGTGCTTGCCGTTCTGCATTCCAGACTCAATTTCATTACGAAATGTGTCCTCTGATGGATTTTTTACGGTGCAACTATTTAGGAGCCATAGATCAGCCTCATCTTTTTTGTTCGTCAGATTGTAGCCATACGCAGCCAACTGACCAGCCATGTATTCCGAGTCAGAGTTGTTGTGAGCACATCCCCATGTTTTGACGAACACTGTCTGAGTGCCGGGAATCACACTTTCGTGAATCGTTTTCGCCTTGGCTGGTTCGGCAGATTTTATGGCGATACGCTTTTTCGCTCGCACTGTAACGTTCTTTTTGTTTTGGTAGCGCTCCTTTGGTTTGATGTCCTCGGGGGAGATTAAGTCTTCAATATCGTCGATGAAATCGCCGTTTTCGAACATTTTTAATTCGATTTTTCCCAATATTTTGAATTGAAAAAAAATGAATTTGGTAAAATATCCGACCACCACGAGCCAGGTGACAGCTGTCAGATAGAAAAAACTGTGGAAGCGACTGTTGTTATCGATGGCCAGCCGGGTAATTGCTAAGGCTGCATTCAGTGCTAGATGTAAGATTTTAGATTTCCGTTAATATTTAAATTGGATACCTAGTGTGTGAAATGCAAGAGACGAATTGTTTAATCCGAGCATGACTACTTTACCTACAGCATATGTGTCTTCTATATATTAGTTTAAAAAGTACAACTCAACAAATAGTCTGTTGTCTAATTCAACAGCTATTTAGAAATGTAGGGCAATGTTCTGAATGTGAATCAATGGCCACCGGAAAGATTTTTCTCGCAAAACAATTTTATAAATGACAAACGTCAGCGATGTGTGATTACACCAAGAAGATCCGCATTGTAACGAAATAATTGAAGTAATCTTTTTAGACGGCATTTACAAATTATTCACTACCTTCCAGAATTATTTATTTCATTGTTACACAAGCTACAAACAACTCTTCTACGTGCCGAGGAATCCATTTTTTTAGGTTTCGTTTTTGGCGGTCCGCAACAACAGATATACTTTAGCGGTACTGTTTCTCCTTCCTCCAATGTTTGTGGCAGATTTTTTCCCCTTGTTTCGGGTAAAAGCAAGGTTGCGAATCCTCCTACAACCAATAGAGCACCCATCACAATTAACGGTAGCACAAGCATGCGTTCACCCTTTAAAATAAATTTGTAAATTTATATTTGTCAATATCTAAAAATGTACAGATGCATTTTTTTACCATGTGATTAATAATTGGAATTAATATCGGCCCAATCATTGCAACAACCGCACTAAAACTCATACCCAAGCCACGAACCACAGTTGGGTACAACTCGGAAGCCAACAGCGGCAAGACGACGTATGACGATGAAATACCCATCTTCCCAATGCAATACAAAATAATCATAATCAAGTGATCCTTTGCATAGAGGAACGTTATAATGCATGCAGTACCACCTGTCAGCATAGAAATGCATAGAACCCATCGCCTGCCAAAGAAATGGAGCCCGGGCCAAAGGAACAAATATGTTGGCAGTTCCACAGCTCCCGCGAGAAAAAAGTTCCAGATCTCATCGCCACCCAATGCTGGTGCATAGTAGCTCAGCCCCACGTACACACTTGTATTGGTGAACCATATAAACGTTATGATGATGGTCTTTTTTCTGATGTTGGGGGAACGGAACAGATCCATAATTCCGAGGGAACCCCCACTCTTCTGACCACTGCTGACAGGTCGCTTCAGCTTCTCCTCCAATTGAGCTGTATAGCCGGTGGGTATTTCCTTTCCATTGACGCGTGCTATTGATTTTAGTATTTTTGCAGCTTGTTTGGCCTTTTCAAATGCCGTCAGCCACCTTGGAGATTCTGGAAGTACAAAGAAACAGGAAAACAAAAGCAAAAGTGGCAATGATACAGCCAAACTAAGAAATCTCCAATCACGAACGAGGTAAACAACGCCCGCTAAAAAGATGAGGCCAAATGAATAGGCTATGTTGGATACGATCGTACAGAAGACCCTCTTTTCTGGTCCGACTAGTTCGATGGCTGCAAAAGAGTAATGCAAGTTTATTTAAAGATATTCCATGGCTTGCATAGGAGCTGAATCAATAAAGGTTAATGACAAGTTGCATTTTTTAATCGCAACATCTTCATTTCAATGTGATTTATCTATCGATCACTGCCAGGAAGTTAACCTTCAAAACAAAACTGCTGCACTTATATTTATAATTTAAAGAAAACCTTTCTAGTGCGTTTGCTTTTTATCGACGTATTTCATAAGCGAAATGTGTAATAAATATTTCAAAAGTAAAGACAATTTTCGCAACACTTATGTGGTATTCGTTTGGGCGGATTTATTTGGATTTTTTCTCAGATTTGTTCAGATTTACCAATACAAGTACGTTTGAGTTTGACAACTAGTGAAGTTTGTTAAGGTTTTCGTGAAATTTTTCAACTGCAAGGAAACGCATTGCATCGGGTGGCTCTATTTTTGTTAATGGCAAATGTTTAGAAATCAATCTGGGCGCAAATTTAGAATGTTTTAATACAAAATTTAAGCAGTGAAGGCAAAATGCTTAGAAAAGTGTCGAAGGCTACACATATTCGAACCGCACTAATATCAACACAGAAAAGAGCAAATGACGTTTTTATTAGACACACGAAATCTGAAAGCGAATCTGAAGAAGCCCAATCGAAAACCACATTAGTAAAAAGATTGAGGTTATGTGTTAAAGTAAAAAGAGCACATTTCAGTAACTAACCAAAAGCGACGTTTTCTTTCACTGAATTATCGTAATTGACAACACTTTACTGGTAAACTGTTTAATATTTTTGAGATTTTCCAATAAGGGAGTCCTTAGCAAGGTTTTGAACAATTGCGAACTTTTAAGAAAGTAATTTCAAAGCATATATTATCACACATTAAAGGACATTTCTCATTATCACAACTTTGATTCCGAGCCAATGCAAGCTGAATGTCACATATTACCTAACACGTATGGACTGGAGAGAATAGCTGGCACAGTCAGTCCGACAATGAATCTCATACCCAGCCACGAATAGTAATCCCAGGCAAAAGCACTCCCTGCGCACGCCAATATCTCGATCATCAAATACAAATAAAACGACGGCCTTCTGCCCCAAATGTCCTGCAAGTATCCGAAAATGTAGTTCCCTATGAGACCAGCGATTCCAAAAACCACCAATCCCAGGGTGACATATAAGTTTCTGTCACACACCAGATCCCACTGAGAAAAAAATGTAGTTATGATTCACTCGCGATCGCCATTAATAAATTCTCTGTTACCTCGGACACAACTGTATTGGGATACATTGCGGTGTCGTAATGCCACCCATTTTGACAATTTACAATAGTAGCTCCTTGAGGATCACCAATGTCCCAGACCTTATCCAGCGCCAGATCATATGGTGTCCTATATTCCAAGTATCTCACAATATCGGTGTAGTTACGCTTGTACATTTTACACTCGGAATACTTAAGCGCATTGTCCACCACCTCGACGGGGATGCTGAGATTTTTCACCAACTCGCCGTAGTCCCTTGTCCACGGTTCCAGCTCGGGAATTCTACACCAGTGCTCCGGGGTAGCAGCTATAAATAGTTGGCTACAGTCGAAGCCAATTAGAATCGTTTAAAAAACAAGCACAATTCTGTTTAAACACCTGTAAGCGTGAAACGCGCAAGGTAGGGCTGCTGGCAGGAGCACACCACATATTATGAGTTTCTGGTACATGCCGAAGGCACCGACCTCGTTAAGTACGTCGTCGAAATCCATATTTTATTCAGAAAAGAACCAATAAGGAACGTAGTATGAGCGCAACGATTATTTTCGAACTAGCATTTCCGATAACCGTTTTACTTCCGAATCGATTCACTTCCGGTGGGTATATTCAAATGCAACCTAAATCTATTCCGAGCTTACGATTTAACCATTTGGTACGTTGAACGTCTAACGCGATACTGACTGCAGTTAGAAATGATGACTAGCTCGATGCAAGGGTGCCCTGACTGAATACAATTCAAATGTATAGTAGTGGATGCGCCTGCAAACGAGATCAACTTGTAGCGCTTCGCCATAGGTGGTAGAACCCGCGCTAACCCATTGAAATCGGCCACTTGAAATTCTAACAAGACGAATACACGAGTCAGGCGACACTACAACCATACCAGCTGCGCATTTATTGCTGAACTTCACATTGAGATTCGGAGGAAGTCGCAGTAGATGGACCTGAATAAATCGCTGCTTGTCGCAAATGGGACATAATTTCATTATGAGTGTCTAATTAAGCACGCTAACCGCGTCGTCGTCGTCGTCGTTCGACAGTCAGTGCTCCGGTTAGAGAATGAGATGCGCCCCCTTTCAATAGGTACCTGCAACAAGTGCGCTATTCTTGGGATGTAAATGTGTTTGCCTGTCATTGAATGAAATTCTCTATTTAATTACCAGCGGGTGGCTTAAGCTGCAGCGGAGCCACCAACAAACTGTTCCAGGTTCTTTGTCATCATTGCAGGCAATTATGATGGCTTAATGGATTTCAATATTTGAGTCAATGTCTTGTGCCCATTAACCTGCTAAGTGGTGGCAGAAGTTGGACTGTGTTTTACAGTTTCACTTTGATGAGACATTGACTGGGGGACTTTTGTCAAACTGCATGGGGACAATTGATGTCATGGAATTGATAAAGTGCGAGTAAAACACGAGTCAGCGTAAGCAACTGAAAAGCAGACGGTCGGGGCTTCAAATCCGGTCCTCAGGTATCGCCAACCAATAAACCAAACCAAATCATTAAGCTAAGCTGGTATCCGCTTGCATAACTTGATTTGTTTCGATGCAATTAACAAGGTTGAAGCGGAACACTTTACGCAAGCGAATATTTTTCGATTGTTAGTTTATGGGAAAATGTTTTAATTGAAGTGGTTTCAGGGAAGTCTTATTAAAATGCAGAAAACTAGTTTTGAGCGCCAAATTAACATACTCAAGCTACCGTAAACGATCAACCATTTTAAGTGATACATCTTGATATTGTAACGTTACCTCCATGTGACGGTCGGCGATTACTGGTTTGTTTTCTGTTGTGCAGTTGTGTCCCCAAGAGCCCCTCGTCAACGCAGCGTCTGCAAAGTTTTTATTCCGTCATCCGCATTTTTCCCACGTGGTGCCGCAGAGTCAAAAAGTCTGTACTATAGCTTGTATAAGTTGAAGAAATTGTCGTAAATGGCAGAATTGAGCGAGCTGTCGTTGATGCGATTGCAAATATTGGGAGATAAATGGGTTACCTTCTGAACGTCAACTAGAAGATACGTCACATCAGAAATCAAGTCAAGAATTACACAATTGCTGTTTAGCCCAAGTAGACTTTTTAAATAAAACCGTTCCCTTCGCAGCAGCACTCTATGACGAAAGAGAAGGGAAGTAAGCGAAGGCAGGCCAGGGTGATCGCTACAGAATTCTGAAAAGTCGCAAGAAAATGGGTCAATGGGAGAAAAAAGTGTCATTTCTGAAGCTATTCTGCAAATTTAGAATTTTTGAGCGATATTTAACAAGCATTGGCAACTGTGTTACATTTTAAATGTTTTTTTTTTTTTTTTGAAATAATAGCGTTGGAAAAGATTTTGAAGCGACTTTTTCAACTATGAAAGGGCCAAAATAACAAAAATTGTGGCCAGGCTCTCGAACAAAGTGTCAAATTGCAAGTTTAGTCGCACAACGGTCACACTTAAGGCAGGTAATGATGTTCCAAATCGTTTCGAAACCAAAATCGGGTTTTTCGCTCGCTTGTGGAACAAGCAGCGAACTTTACAAGCTGCATAGCGACATCAACTATGCGATCAGCCGTATAAGATGTGTCTAAATTCGTTGCTTTGTCTCTCGACACTGCTTAGATGGCACACGATAGGTTTAGGAGGAGCGTATTAGCTAAGGCTAAACCCTGTAGCCGACTATACTGTCACCTTAGTAAATATTTATGTAGAGTACAACGCTCTGTAAAATAAAAAAAATGAAAAGAGGGGTTTAGTGAAAGTCTCTCGGGACTACCTTAATGGAAGGAAGAGCATAGCTTTCTTGTGGTGTCGCAAGCTTCCACAAAGATTCACATTGTGCGTCAGCTGAATTTTTCAACCGGCACACTTGAAATCAACTCTTTGGTGTGATTCGCAAAACAACAATAGAAACACAAAACGATTAGTCGTCATCTCCTTGTTATGGTAAGGAAAAATAATTTTATTTGTATTATTCAGTTTACAAAACAATAAATTTGTTGGTTTTCACATCTCTGTTTCCATCAATAATAGTTTGGACTATCCTCTCTTCGCTTTAACCATGCATGCACTGCACAGTTACAGAACAAAAGTTAAAATACGAATAAATACTTTGTATAGAGATACATAAACATTTTGTTGCATGTTTTTGTTCTTTTACATTGATTAATAGTTTTATTCTTCATGTTAGACTTTGAAAAGACAATAACTACGATACCTACTTAAAGTAAATTGTTAGGGCTTGTATAGATTTTTGTGTATGTAAATTTATACATATAAATATTTGTTTTTAATTATCTTTGCTCATTTATTTTATTTGTTTGCTTATTGTATTGATTTGCGTTCTCAGCTCGAGACGTTCTTCTCCTTTGGGTTGCAGCATTTCATCGTACAAATTAAAATTACCTCCTTCCCTTCCCATCAGTGTATCGCTTCTTATTTCTATCAATCAAATAGTGTGTGTGTTTAAATACAAAGAAAAGATGGAATAACAAGAACGTAACAAGCAATCACCATATTCATGTGGAATGGGTTGGGCTAACGTTTACTTAGTATAACAAAGTATTTTCTGTTTGGTTTAATTATTATTAGCAATTTCAACAATTAGTCAAATGAGTGTTCGTTTTTTTTGTTTTCTTGTTAAATCTAAGTTCCATTCATAACTTTAGTTTAGGGTATCCTCTTACTTGCTACAGTCAATCAAAAGCAGTATAAAAAAAAATTATTGCAGACTATAAAACTCACCAAAATGATATATTAAATCAAGTTTCAGTTCAAACGAAAAAAAAAAACAAAAAATTAACAGATTAAAAATAAATTATTACAAAAGAAAATTTTAAACATAGGAAAATCAATTATACTGGTGAATTGGGTTGCAGGGGATTCGCCTAATCCTAGTCCCTTGAACCGACTATTGCCAAGATGTACATGAAGATGTTGACAATGTCCAAGTATAGATTGAGGGCGGCAAAGATGTATTCCTCAGGGCTGATGGAGTACTTGTGCTTTCCGCCCATCATCAGTTGAGTGTCGTAGATCAAGTAGACGGAGAAGAGTAACGCTCCGACGGATGAATACACCATCGTCATTATTTTACCGGAAACAAAGATCGCTACTATGCCGAAAATGAAGAAGATTACCAAAGCGACCAATAGTACGCCGCCACACATGGTGAAATCGTATTTGGTTTGCATGGCGAATATAGACAATGCCAAACAAACTGCAGCGGTTATACCGATTGCCATCATAACCTATAAAGAGGGATATGCAATTAGTAAAGGATCTCTCTCATAGAAGTTCGTAGAAAAGTAACACCACATATTGCACTTTGGTACAAGGTAGGCAAGCTATTCTTCTAAATTTTGACAATACGAAATCTGTACAGGAAGAGGACATTTGGAAAAGTGTAACTAGCAGCTTTACTGTCTGTCATGTGAGTCGCCATCGGACGGGAAGGTTACTGTTCATTTGCTCTACATGTGCTGGCCACTGACTCCAACTCTTTTGACCACTTTGATGTCGTTGTAATGCTTTTAGAGTCGCCGATAATCACCCTGTTTGTGGCTGATCATGTTCTCAAATAAAATTCTGTCTATAAATTGAAGCAAGGCTGCAATGCTATTGCTTGTGATTACAACGTGTGCAACGCCACTGTGACATGTTTCTCCTTGTGAGTTTTATTGCATCTACCAACTACAAGAACGTGTGTGATTCAGTCTTGGACCATCATATTTCTCTGTCGCTAGATGCAGTAACGGAGGGCATACAAAGAGTTCAGTCATTTAAACGTAAAAAACATGTTCAGAGTTTAAAATGAAGCCATAGAAAAAGAGAACTGTAGAGAATTCTAAAGTTGCACAAACCAACCTAAAATCAGATCGCAGTTTTGCCGTCCACCGTAGTGCCAAAGTCCAAAATGTATTCAAAAAACAAAAAGCAAACGTATTTTTAAACAACTTACCGCTTCCGATTGATAGCGAGCCGCACTCACGCCCATCAGGAATGATTCAGCTATTGTGAACAATCCCAGGAATATAAAGTTCGTTGGTGTCTGGCGTCGTACACCTTCACAGCAAGCCATACAGATCATAGTTATCAAGAGCATACCCAACGCGACCCAGAACAACCACCCGTTTCTGAAGGCCCATTCCTGTGTTGGCTTGTGGTACACAAACAATGTAACAATTCCAAATGTAATTACCAATTGACCCTGGAAAAGAACACTCACAATGAATACACAAATCGTCATTTGCGCATCCCACAACTCACCATCAATATTAGGTACACCTTACGAATGAATCCCTTGCGAATGCTCTGATCGTCGAAGGAAAAGTTTTTGACATCCTGTGACTCGGGATCCTCAAATCCACCATAGCTGGCACCTGCTGGAGGTTGAATAAAACCTGGCTGTGGTGCATAACCGCCTGCTGGTGGTGGATAGCCGCCTGCTGCTGGTGGATAGCCCCCCTGTGGGGGATAACCCCCCTGTGGCGGATATCCTCCTTGAGGTGGATATCCTCCCTGAGGTGGATATCCGCCTTGAGGAGGATAGCCTCCTTGTGGACCGCCGCCATAATATTGCTGATTAGGATCTACAGAATCCGAATTTACAGATTGATACATTATTTTACTGTTTGTCTGATTCGCCTTCTAACGAAACTTATTTACACAAACGAATGGATTAATTTAATTCTTCTTCACTCAAATTTCAAGCACACTCTCGCACACACACACACAATAACCGTTCCAAACGAAATCAACTCTCTACGTGCAAACAAAAATGTCAAGAGTTATCGCAGTGATATTAGTAAAAAAAAGCCGAGATAATTTCTATTTCTAATTAAAACTGAAAAGAAATCGAAGAATCTCTGTGTGACTACTTGCCACCTGGCAATGGTTTGTGGTGAAATATTCCACAAAACCGCAGGTCTAGTCTTATCTACTATCTGTGCAGTGGGTTTGTATGGGACGTAGCTTTTTTACATAAGCGCTTTGTTAGTTGTTGTAAGTCCAAGCTGTGCTGATGACGAACGTTGCTACGGGGTTTCACTAGGCGGCTATGAATCATTTGTCAATTTGCCCTTATCAGTTGTCGAATTGTGCAAGTCAAACGATGAGTTGTTTCTGTAGTGGTGAGTTTGTTTATCAAAAACTTAAGATTGTTGCTCGTTTAGCATTTGCGCTCATAGGCACTGCGGCAAACTTTCACTCCCCTAACCACTTATTGTTGTAAAAATATACAGTGTCGCTCTAAAACTTGGGGATCGTTTTGTGTGCTGCATTTTTTTGCCAACTGTAATGTAAAAAAAATGTAATTGTCCGACAATTTGTGTCTCGACAGATTCTGGTCTCTTAAAACTAGTCCATTCCGAAGTTGTGTTAGCTGACAAATTCTGACAGTGAATTAAGGCTGTTTGCTGATACAATTTTATTTTGCAATGCGTACATTTTAGCGTCAGATTTTATGTGGAAGTCAAATTGCTTTCAAAAAGATTGTTTTATTTTTAACAATCTGCTCAAAAGAAAACCACTTACATGTCGCCTTTATAAATTAGAAGCGACTAGTACAATTCCAAACGAAATAAATAAGAAACTAATGTAAAGAATTTTGAAGTTTCAAGAAAACGTTTGATTAAAATATTCATGCCCATGGTCCCAATTCGGGTTTTAGTGGGCATAGAAAGCCATTTTTTTAAAGTAAACAAGGTATGCATATTGTTTGGCAGATGTTTATGCATTTCGAAAAGGTGTTGGACAATGTAGCAGAGAGTTTATTTAGCTTGCCTGCAGTGACGTGCCGTGGTGCTTTCAGTAGGGTTCACTATATTTTCTACCGTAGTTAGATAGTTTATTTCTTGTTCTATTCCAGGACACTACGAGGACATGATCGACAACGATCCCATTAGTTAGTTCTTATAGGTAAATATGTATATTTTTTGTTTTTTACTTTTTCTATTGGGAACAATAGTGATCAGATAATTTTAAAAGAAGCAGGCAAGGCCGACAATGTCAAAGCGTGGATTCATTTTTTTTTTTCATGAAAGTGCCTAGTAAAAGATTAAATTAAATTTAAAAAGGGTGGGGTTGGCCGACCATAGTCATTTTTTTCCAATTTATCAGCTGAACACAACTGCGAAAATTGTTTCAAAGTAGCTTTTCAATAAAAACGGTTGCAATTTCAAATATTCGAATTCATATTTTTTCATTGCGCAACCGACTTCTATTCCATATTTATACACTCAGAGGAACAGAATGAGAATGAAAAATTATATGAAATTCCAGCTTGTGCTTTAAAGCGCATTACAGGAGAATGAAGCACAAGGGCGGAAATGGGACGCTGGTTCTGGCTGGCTGTTGTAAGTTGTAGTTAAATGTTGTATCTTGCATGATCTTGTGTTGTGCTTGTTCTTGTTCCTGTACACTACACAGTAGGCAGGCACATGCAGTAGCCACACTCACACCGCACAAGCACAACAAGTATGTTTGCCAGGGTTGAACGAAAACGAAAATGAATCTACAAGTGCGAACTGCAACGAGACGAGGTGCGCTTGATGTGGGAGAACACCAAGCCAGGTACATTTATGAGGGAAAAGGGTATTTATTTTTGATTTTGTGTTGCTGTTTGTATGTTATTTTGCCTGTCCACGGTGCTCTAAGGCGATATGAACAGGAACACCCCCGATGGGTAAGTTTCATTACCACCAAGTTACTTCGACTGTAAATTGGAATTATCGCTACAGGGAGTTTTGGATCTTGGTTGGATATAATTTTTTTAACATCTTGTAGGTATTGATTTCAACTATTCATTTACAAATATTGATTGCTTATGTGGTTTTCGATTGGGCTTCTTCAGATTTGCTCTCAGATTTCGGATTTCGTGTGTCTAATCGAACATAAAAACGTCACTTGCTCTTTTTTGTGTTGATATTAGTGCGGTTCGAATATGTGTAGCCTTCGACACTTTTCTAAGCATTTTGCATTCACTGCTTAGATTTTGTATTAAAACATTCTAAATTTGCGCCCAGATTGATTTCTAAACATTTGTACATAAATAATTAACAAAAATAGAACCACCCGATGCAATGCGTTTCTTTGCGGGTGAAAAATTTCACGAAAACGTTAACAAACTCCACTAGTTGCCAAACTCAAACGTACTTGTTCTGGTAAAAGAAAAAATCCAGATTTCCAAAAGTGATCTGAAATCTGAAAAAGACTGCTTTTTTTTTGTACCAAACGAACATAAAAATTGCTCTGAGAGCGCCCAATCGATTACCACATTAATATGTATAAAAATTATTGCAAAGAAACAGTAATGTATTTCATAATGAACTTAAGTTCAGTGCATTATAATAATAGGCTGTGAACACCTGCGCACCTTTGAATAAACGTCACTGCTTGCCTGGTATACTAGGTGTAGAAATAGTAAAACGTAGAACGTATCCAAATTAGTAAATTTAAATTAATGAATACCGACGAAACCCAAAATTCATCTGAAGGTCTTTTTTCACTGCTCCACCTCTCGCGAACGTCTGACAAACGTCCGAGAGTAGAACTGTCATGAAAGAGCTTCTCAATTATCCGTTTGGACTCGGCATACAATTGCAGATCACTTCCATTCGTCCCAAAAATGAAAAACTCGCACAGAAACGAATGGTTGAGAAACTAAACCTTGGGTCGCTACGGACCTGTTGCGTCAATTATTTATTTTATAAATTAACAAACAAAAATTGCATAGTGCCTGGTAGGTGATTGTGATTGCAGATTGTCTTATGCAGCTTGTTCAATTGCGGGGTGGCAATGTTCGTCAAAACTTTATAGGCGTCACACAAGTCCTTGGTTTAAAAACTTTCTAAAACTCTCTCCTTGCCTGTTATTCGCGGGCAGCAGTTTAAAAATTTTGAGGCACGTTCTGACTCTTTAAATTGTTTTGCAACCGTGCAGTGCTGTGGTTTCTTCAGTCTCATCTTAAAACCAGTTTTCACAAACAAAACCAGTCACACATGTTTTTGATAAAAACCGTCTAGCAGTAAAAAATGAGTGCCACATCAAACAGTTCATTCTATAAGCAGAGCCATTTAATTAAAAATGCGCCTGAGATGTCAATAAACAATCTCGCGTTCAGTAAACTGTGCGTTTTATTTGAAAAGGCCTCACAGAGGTAGTTACAAAAAAAATATGATTACAAGTATGTACTACTCAAAATCAATAGAACTAAGCGCACACAGCTGGAATGACTGAATGCACTGTCACGCCTCGCCTTACGTTGATCTCCAAGTGAATCAACGCATCGTCTACTATGCCACAAGACCACTCCAACGTCGACACCTGCAACGATGAAAAGAATACTGCCATCTTCTTGCAATCGACCGTGCATGAGGCCTCAACACGTCCACCACCGTCACTCTCTGTGGCGGTGTTCAATTTGCGAACCTCCAAGTTCTTATACCTCGTGGTCACAGTAGACAATTCCGTCTCGGCGGCAACATTCATTTCACCATTACTGGTGGCGTAAAACGTGATCGACGGCGAGAGATTCTTCAATTTGTCAATGTGATTGCGAATAGTACGATTCGACGAAAGTGTAAGAACAATTTTCGAATTGGGCACTTGCGGCATCGAGAAGCCACTCCAATCAACTCTTGGAATGATGTTTACGGGGACATCGTGAACAATTTGACGATAGTGATCCGATACATTTGACGGTACGTCCATTTCAATTGTTAGACATGGATACTGATTGTTTGTCAGCTTTAGCTTACAATATTTGGCGCCGTTGCGTACCACCGCAATGGCTCGCGCCAGGTTCGATGGATTAAACGAGAGCAGTATGTTTTGATAGTTTTCGTTTATCCCCTCCATTATGTATTCGGAGAAAATTGTGTTTGTAAAGACCTCGGCCCAGACTAGGGGCGCTACATTACCGGGGTCCTCGCTAACGATAAAGTTGATTTTGTCTGAACTAATGTTCATAATGCAGTTCTTTGTCAGTTTGGAAAGCGTCAGAATTATGTTAACAAACTCCTTCATGTCTTGTTGGTCTTGCATAACGGCTCGAAATTTCATTTTGGCGCTTTGTGTAGAGTGTCTGATTGAATTTGATTTGTGTAATGTCACTTCACACTGTAAGTATATGCAATTGAAAATTGGGTTTAAAACGTTGATCTGTGACAAGGTGGAGGATAAGTTGTAAGGAAGAACGGCTAGTGAAAACAGAGAAGGCGAGTTTGTAATCGTAATCGATTCGAACAAGAACGATCCGTATTTTTAATGACCACAGTCTATGAACAGAACATAAACTAACCAACCAACAAAAAAGTTCCAATTAAGTTGTGGGAAACAATTTTAATAACATCGACACTTTCATAAAAGATGAAACAATGCTACAAAAGGGCATGGGCCGAAAGGTAACCTCCAGATGCGGATAGTGAAACTTCCATCAGGGTTTCAATAAAACCATAGCGCAGCCGAGGGTTAAGACTAAGATTGAGAATCATTCGATTTGATTTGTGTTTAAAAAAAACAGAAATTTGCATTTCGTATTGGTAGCCAAAGTAGCTATGTACAGTTGCTCTGAAAATAAAATTCCGTTTTATGGGGTTTTAAAATGTTATTGCTGATGATGCAATGCGAGTGAACTGAAATGCATTCGCATACATATGTGATATCGATGACGACGTTGTTTCCTCTTCCATTTCGTTCTCTATTCTATTTCCGTAGCAATTTATCCATAAAACGAAATTCCACGAACAATGCAACTTTGTGACGATTGCTCTTGGCAATATATTGTTCACTTCCCTAGTTGTCTTCCTACTGAAGAACACAAAATGAATGCTAATTAAATTTATGACCCAACTGGAAACCAAGTTATTTAAATAATAAATTAGAATCTTTCACACACAAATATATTACAAATTGTTAAAGAAATAATATCAAACATTTGCCAAATCTGCATTCTATATTCGCGAACAGTAATAAAGACCAACCCCGTCAAACAACAAAGTCGCTACCAAATTTTATGATAGGTACTTGTTGCACCAAGTGTGTGTAGCTATAATCTATATTATTATTATGAATGCTTTACAAACTACGGGATGAACATAATGTGCCATATCTAACGAGTTATTTGCCATCAGTGGTTTGTACACAAACAGCAATACAGACTAGATATTTCTGGAATTGTTAGTACTGCATGCAATGGGTGTGCTCTCTATTAATCAACTATGCTACAAATATTAGTAACTTTATGTCAGATGGTCAGTGCAAAGTATGAAATATTCGTTTGACTATAAACCTTGATAGTAGGGCGGAACGCCGCCTTGCCAGGACATTTTGTGTGTGTGGTAGGGATAAACCAAATTCCTTTTCTACACCAAATTTGATTGTTTTTTTTTTTTTGTTGTTGTCGTGCGATAGACGGACAGAACTTTTACACTAATTAGAATCACTGTGAAGTAGAAGACAACAAACACTTCCATTTAGATGGACCTTCGCATCAATTACTTACCCATTCTTAAGTGCTAATACAATTGGCTATCGATCAGTACCTGCAAAGAACCAATAATTGTGCTGTCAGTTAACTAATCGCTAATACAAAATGTTAGTGATAAGTTCAAGAAAAAAAAAGTTAGATAAGCATGTGTTTTCTAGCAGAATGTGATAAGCTACATGGTTACAAAATCGCATACTACTCAATTAATCAAGTTATTTAGAAACACAAATCAATTAACGCATTCAAATGTAAATGTAAACAATGAAGTTTGAAGAAGGGAAACCCCATTGAAAGATACGTTTTCCATCAAACACTTCTCGGTCTTCTCGTTCGCCAAAGAGAAAGAATTTTGTTATGAAAATACACTATACGAAACGAGTGATGAAAAAATAAAATACCCTACATGAGTCATTCCTAAATCGAAGTACCAATTTCGATTTGGGGTAAATTGCGTCGGTGTAATTTTAGTAACAAAATCGATAGGCGGAAATTAGAAAACAATCAGAATTCAGAAACTAGCTTACCTTGAAAACGATTCTAAACCGGATTTCTATTGGTTTGTAATGAATTTCACAATAATTTTGGAGAAATCGGCGATTTCGATATGTGCTTTCCTTCTTTTTACTTTTACAATTTTCTTGGAATAAAAATCACTCAATTTTTCTATGCAGCACTGCGAAGAATGACAGCTGCACGAATAACTTGCAAAATGGAAACAGCAGACTGCAGTCGGGAAAACGTTTCGAAGTTATATTCGAAAATGGGGTTGGTCGACTTCGATTAGTTTCTAGAATTATTGATAATGCAGTTTCGAACAGGGTGACAGCTTGGAAAATATTTGTGTGGCTTTAATTATAAAAAAAGGCATGCTGATGAAAAAGTAGCTGGTAAAATAATACAGTACGCTATTGGAAGTTTATTTTGTGGGGAAATGGGAAACATCCTACCCCCGAAAATATGCAGATAATTTGAATGGTCTAGCAATCACTTTAAAGAACCAGAAACCAATGTTCTGCCAAAACAAAGCTTCAACAATAGCTGTGATGGAGTTATTTACCATTTTACGCGCAAAATCGAACCTGATGTTCCCTTCTTTCAATGACGCGAACATTTTTAACGCAGAAGGAATTTTTTCAATGGCCGTTTAGTTTAAAGTGTTATATAATGAGGATTCGGCAGTGAATGCGGCTATTCTAATCCTGACAACCAATGATAATAAGTCTGTTTTAACCAAAACTGTTATGATGTCAATTTGGCCATATTTAAATCTGTGTTTTTGTTTTTGTGTGTAAACTGCTTCTTAAAATTAAGGGTCATTACAATTTTTAAACAAGTTTTTAGTTATGTCGTTTTCAATTTGGCTTTTCAGATTATGATCGGACATGAAACGAATATCGATCAAAAAAATTGATTTTTCTCAAAAAAGGAAGGTCTTTTTGCCAAATCGAAAACGTGAAACAAACAATTCAACAATTTGCTAGAATCACATTCGTTAAAAATAACCCAGGAATCAATAAAGCCGCCCTAAAATTTATTGTTGAGCTGTCTTCCAATTGCGACTTACCCAATCAACTTGTACGCAAAACCAACCTTACCGACCTTTGTGTTATACCAATAAGAAAACACAACACAACCCATCTGTGAACACTGCCCATCGTCTTTTTAGATAAATGCCAAATAATTACCTTGCTGGCATGTCAGATCGATTTGCTGTTGCTTCATACAAAAATATGTGCTGCTGTTAAGTGCAACGTCTTGCAACGTGTAGGCGGCATTTGTCTTAAAACTGTAAAATCTATCTAAAATTGTATTGAATACCCAAGGTGATTAGTGCGGATCTTTGATTATCGCGCGAAAAAACATTATACAGGCCAAATTTTCTTGGTAAGTTCCGAGCTTAACTGGTTTTCCGGCCACTTTCTGCCTACCTACTTGGTTATGATATGAATCATTTCCAGCATGGATTTTTTTTTCGAATTTTTCCGTCTAATCTTATGCATGGAAATTAAACTTTTTGTGAATTGGTGTTGCAGTTGTTGTTGCACTTTCGAAAATTTATTCAAAAATAGAAACTAAACACATTTGTGACGTAATTAATTAAACAATTCATGATGTAATTCAACGCCCATTTGTTGCAATGTTTCTTGTCTACTTGTTGGAAATTTTGACTTAACAAGTGTTATCTGCCAGAAGAGAGGGCAAAAGTTAGAGAATTGTGATTATTTGAAGTCTTATCAAGAAGAACCACAGGCAATAACAATGGTTTTCGGTTTTTGTTTTGTCACTAGAAATCTGCCGTTAGTGATTAACCATGGGAGCGGAGAAGGAACTTCTTGAGAGCGTCGGGTCCGCCGAGGAGCAGCAGTCGAAAAAGGCTGCAAAGAAGCAGGCTAAAGATGCTCTAAAGGCAGCAAAAGTGAGACGTGTCTATTTCTTTCATTCTGTTGATCTATCTGACATACATTTTTCTGCAGAAAGCGGAGTACAAGGCGGCGGCCGGCAAGGAGATCGTCGAAGCCGGTGAATCGTCAGAAGACTGCTCAATCGGTAAATATGGCTCATCGGGTATGATCCAGTCAAAAGACAAAAAAGAAGATCGAGTCTTTGTGCACGTGCACGAGTTAAAGGACCACGTTGGCTTGGGCACTGTTTGGATCAGAGGTCGTCTGCATACATCGCGCAGCAAGGGAAAACAGTGTTTTTTGATTATCCGTCAACAGAGCAGCACCGTGCAGGGTATAGTTTCTGTGAATGATGTTGTGTCCAAGCAGATGGTGAAATTTTCCAGCAAGTAAGTCCGAGTTGTGCCGTAACCGCACAGGCATTTGTAAAGTGTCTCGTTTCAGCATCAACAAGGAGAGCATTATCGATGTAGCGGCCAATGTAGTGTTGGTTCCCATGAAGATTGAGTCATGTACGCAACAGGATCTCGAATTGCAAATCACAGAGATCTTTGTTGTGTCACAAGCAAAGGCTCAGTTGCCCTTGCAAATCGAAGACGCATCCCGCCCCGAAAATCCAGATGTAAGAGAAATTTGTGTGCGATTACTTGCATCAGTTGTAATGTGTGTTCTTTTTATTGAAATAGGATGCAGAAGCCATCAACATTCGAGTGAATCAAGACACTAGGTTGGACAACCGTGTATTGGATCTGAGAACACCAGCCAATCAGGCAATATTCCGCCTGGAAGCTGGAGTTTGTAAGCTTTTCCGTGACATTCTCACTGACAAAGGTATGAAACAGTCTCCAGTTTGCTTTGTTTAGTTCGCTCAAATCATGATTCTGTTTTGCAGGTTTCACGGAGATCCATACGCCCAAAATCATTTCCGCAGCCAGTGAGGGTGGTGCCAATGTGTTCACTGTGAGCTATTTCAAAGGTAAGTCGCAGATAATCGACCGTTATCTCATACTTATGAGCGGTAGGAAATTTTTGTTTGCAATTATAATCAGTCAATCGATACATTGTAATCCCAAAAAAAAATTCAGATCACTAAAAGCTTCCTTGGGAGAATATTTCTATATAGACATATCGTCGACGACCAACAATGGTTCCTCTTGATTTTTAATGAGTGCGTCTCGCTTAGATCTTATTCTCATAGAAATAGTGAGCTACGTTATCAAGCTACGACTTCATGGGGTGCACGAAGTTTTCCGGGGCTAACTTCCCAGCCATTACTAGCTTTTGGCTTCAAAAATGCAGCGCTGCTTTGAAGCAGTCCAGCTGGAGCTGGCTTATGTCGCTGGACAGCCCATATTTATCTAATCAATCGAAGGTCACGCGGATCATTTCTTGCCTTTGACAGGGCACATACTTCTGCGCTTTATGGCAGCAGTGTGACGGAAACTGTTTCGCAGCAAAGTACAAAAGCTGAAAGGAGCTTGTTTGCTGCCCATGTCGTGCCAGCGAGCCTTTGAAGTAAGATTCCTCTCTCAAATCCGCTGATTGCTGAATGTGTCTTTCCACCAAACATCGATTCGTTTCTACTGTGAAACAGTTTTCTCCGGAAGATACTTGAGCATGGATTTTTACTTGACTGTCCCGCGAGTCAGTCAGAAACAAATGTCTACAAAGTAACATTTGCATGCCATTACAAACAACTGATCACTTATTCGTTGGTCATCAATTTTGAACTTACAGACTCGGCTTACTTGGCCCAGTCGCCACAACTGTACAAGCAAATGGCAATTGCAGCCGATTTCGACAAGGTGTTCACTGTTGGTGCAGTATTCCGTGCAGAAGACTCGAACACGCACAGGCATTTGACAGAATTCGTAGGTTTGGATCTGGAGATGGCATTCAAGTACCACTATCACGAGGTGCTGCACACGATCGGTGACACCTTCACGGTGATATTCAAAGGTCTGCGCGATCAATTCGATCGGGAAATCCAAGCGGTCGGCCAACAATACCGAGTGGAGCCGTTCAAATTCCTCGAGCCACCATTGATTTTGCAGTTCGCCGAAGGCGTTGCTATGCTTAGAGAAGCCGGTATCGAGACCGGTGACGAGGAGGATCTGTCAACGCCCAACGAGAAGCTGCTTGGTCGCCTTGTCAAGGCCAAGTACGATACAGATTTTTACATTTTGGACAAGTTCCCACTGTCGATTCGCCCATTCTACACAATGCCAGATCCCAGTGATCCCAAATATTCCAACTCC
Source organism: Cheilosia vulpina (assembly GCA_916610125.1). Taxonomy (NCBI): domain Eukaryota; kingdom Metazoa; phylum Arthropoda; class Insecta; order Diptera; family Syrphidae; genus Cheilosia; species Cheilosia vulpina. The sequence goes on from OU744279.1 coordinate 49,347,863, forward strand.
TATGACATGTTCATGCGCGGCGAGGAAATTCTTTCCGGGGCTCAACGTGTCCACGATCCCGACTACTTGACCGAGAGGGCTTTACATCACGGAATTGGTAAGTTTATCAAAAAGTCCATGCTGGCGTGGTCACTAATAAAAGTCCTTTGTTTAGACATCACGAAAATTGCCGCCTACATCGAGTCGTTCCGGTTTGGCTGTCCACCTCACGCTGGCGGTGGCATTGGCATGGAGCGTGTCGTGATGCTGTATCTGGGACTCGACAACATTCGCAAGACCTCAATGTTCCCACGTGATCCCAAGAGAATTACACCATAAGCCGGATGCAGTTGAACGATTCCATCACCACACGAACGAGCGAAGCAAAATTAGACTCAAACATAAGAAAACGAGCTCAGAGACGCAGACCTACGTTAAACTGATTTCCTCCCATGATTCGGTTGTATCTTTTAGTTGTTACTATTTAAAAATGAATTCCTTCTTATTTCTATTAACGTTCTACTTAATTATCGTAGTTAGCGGCAACATTCTGTCAAACACACTGATATCGTAAATTAAAGTCTTCACTTTTACATGTACACCGGCTGTGTGTGTTTGTTATTATTGTAAATTTCTGCCTAGCTGGCGGTCGAGTGTCGCTGGGCAACATTGCGGGCAGCACCGTTTAACATTCCGTTGTGGCAGCCCGCAGCCCCGCTGATTCTAGTCAATGTAAATTATGAGACTTTGTGGTCTTTTGGCATTAATTGCATATCTTTGCACACTTATTGTTGGCGAGCGTTTGAAATATGATCTTGTTGCAACATGATAATTGGGTCACACGTCAGAGTGGTGATTAGCTAGCATTCGATAGGTTCTCTGCATAGCTGACATTTGTGCATCGAAATAGAAGAAACTGTTTCAGTTTTACTTTTAGTTGCAAAATGCTTGTCCTAAGGTGGTCTGACTGTTTAGAAAAGCAGCACCATATTTGTTATAAATCAAAGATGACAAAAGCCGACACAGTTGATGGTGGCATGGGACTAGAAGAACAAGCAGACAGTTGACAGGTGGTCAAAACTAGGAAAACGCTGGCTTTCCTACAAGACTAAGGCATTGGCATCGGCATCGGAATATAAGGAACTTTTTCATACTACTGCGCAGAAATGCATCTGTCCAAATTTAACGAACAAATCAACTAAATGATTGACAGGCAACAGAGTTAACCTAACTTAACGGCGACGTGTAAAGCAAAACGTACTTCAAGAGCAAAGTAGAATGGAAACGCTTTCGCTTATTTGTAAAATTGAATTCCCGCAAAACTATATTTTTTTGCGACGCGGTATCCGTCAATAGTTGGTTAGCTTTCGTGAAGGCGACTGAGGCTACTATTACCGATACCGGTGCCATTTTTCGTGGCAAATTTTTGGCATGCTGAAGTCAGAAAATTTCGACCATTCGAGTGTCACTCGAGCGTGTTTCGAGAGGGTGGGCTGTGACAGCACGCGTGCCGAGGCGCTTGACAGGCGATCACACGTAGTGACAAATTTAGGACAAATGTTAACGTCATAATGACGTCGGCATGTCAAATTTTATAAGAAAAGTGACATGTATAATCGTAGTTTGACAAGTAATGGCGTCTTTCATCGAAGATCCGAAAGAATTGCCCCGCAATTCAGAATTGCGTTGGAGCGCTTTTGTAATAGTGGTAGACAGCATACTTATGTAGTAAGAATGGAAAAGACTGTCAGAATGGCAGCGGTGGGGATAAATTCTCTCACAGAGAGAGACACAAACGAAAAAGTTAGGGAACGCTTTTGTAGTAATCTATGAAAATGACAGATGCATAATTCAAAAATTCAAAAAAGTGGAACAAAAAGTAGTTAAAATATCGTATAAACTCGAAGAATGTGCTAATTTACAAACAAAACTAGTTGATTGATCTACCTAGCGATAAAAGTGATTCAGAATTAGTCGAACTTCTTCTTCATAAATCCGAGTATGTATATGGAAGAGGAAAATGGCACGGTATTAAAAATTACGTGGAGGCGATTGTCCTTTCTTACTCCCTTCCTTACAGCAATTAAGAATTTCGTCGCAACATTCGAAAAGAATCTAAGGAGAACATTCAATTTTATTTTCCAGACTGCTGCTACCATTTTAATACGCAAGAAATTAAAACAGATGCACTCATATGTCAAATAAGGCAATCAAATTCAAATCAGCTGTTAATTGTAAGGTGACTGACAGCCTTTTCAATTCTTACACCAAGAAATTTGTTGAGTAAAAATTCGTAAGATTCTCAGTGGAGGGATAGTATCTTGCTCTCTCGATGACGCTCTCTTTTACGAATTTTTCGAGTTGAGGAACGGCACTGAGTTAAAATTCGTAAGATTTAAAATTAAAGGAACAGACCTCATATGTGAGATTTGGTTTTCTGTTGCTACTTCTTTTTCGTTTTCTACAGTAAATATAAATGCTTTAATAGGCGAAATCAATATATTTCAATTTAAGTTTGTATTTTGCACGCATAATTTTATATTTTCGGATCACAAGCGAAAAATTTGTTTATAATAACACAACAAACACTTCAATCTGACATTTTGCTAGTGTGTGTTGGTGAGTTCAGGGCAATTTTCTAAAAATATTCCGGACACTTCTGTTGTGTTAAGAATTTACCTGGAAGTGCACTTTTTTTCAATGAAACATAGAATATATCGAAAGAGCACATCAGACTGCTCTTTTCATAGAAAGGGCAATTCTTTTCTTCAATCGAAAACGCCATAAGAGAACGCGAGACTATACCCAACCCAAGTGTGCACCCAGTTGGCTTTAAGAAAAAAATAAATGTTGGGGCAACAGGGTTTCTCAACATTTCAACATTTCACGCGGCTTGGCTTAAACTTCGTATTGTTCTCACTTGTGCATTTTGTCCGTTTGACGGATGAAACCGATCATACATTTGTGCTTGTTGGTCCAGTTTGGTTGTTTAAAATGAATGCAACTTCAATTAATGCTTACTATCTATAGTCGTCAATTGACAGCTATATAAGATTAGGCACATTCAAGAATTTAGTTATCTTAAGTCGACTTCATTGGTCTGGATAAAATGTAACTGAACGCAAAACCTACATTGGTCGGGAACATCACCTTTTCTACGTCAGCCACTAGTATGCGAACTCTCAACTTAGTACTCAATCACAAATTTCTTGATTATAGATTCGTCGGCTACCACTCTATAAACGTCAATTGAAACAGCTGCTCATATGACTGATATCAGCCAATCGAAACCAAGATACATCTAGTCAGACAGCTGTCAGACTTACTAAACTAAATACTTGAACGTCCCCATATTGACTAGCCAAATTCCATATTATACAAAAAAAGAAGACATTTCACCGTGTGCGAGTGAGCCTAAGCACAAAAATGAAAAAAGGCAGAGCGAACACAAGCTGTCGATGCAGGTTAAGTTCGCGTCAGATGGAGAGTTTGACAGCTACAGTTCTAGCGCAAATGATTAATACAAATACTTTTTTTTTATAGAATTTAGCGGTCATTGGCAGTATAACAAGACGTCGGCGCAGTGGCTTAGTGGTTAGTGTGTTGGACTACTAAGCGAGGGGTCCCAGGTTCGAATCCCGAGAAAAACCCAAATTCCAACTTAAGGTTTTTTTCGCTGCGCCACCTCTCGCGAACGTCTGACAAACATCCGAGAGTATAACTGTCAGGAAAGAGCTTCTCAATTGGCCGTTTGGACTCGGCATAAAATTGTAGATCCCTTCCTTTCGTCCCAAAAATAAAAACTCACACAAGACGAATGGTTGTGAGAAGCTAGGCTTGGGTCCATACGGACCTGTTGCGCCAATTATTTATTTATTTATTTATTTTATTTATTTATTTAAAGGGTCATCATCTAGTTGGACACAATAGGCCTCTTTTATTATGCTCATACGTAATCTGTATACTGGCTTTCGGGTAACCGCACTCAATTCTATCTACTGACATCCATTGTCATGCCAAGTTGCAATGGTTTAGACTTACTTCCAGTTCTTGCCTTTCTAATATTTGAGCAAAGCATCAGGCAGCATTGAGCATATGGCTTGAAGAAATTCTTGGTAGAAAGATGCCTTAATGTACATATATATCGTATATGTCGACAACATATATACATTACCTACATACTTATCTAACTTCAAAAGCGCAGGTGGTCTTTCGTTCATGCGAGTATGTATTTGATAAAAGATAAACCGCGATATCAATAATAATTTTTAGTGTATACAGGCTAAATTTTTCGAACTCAGAATGGTGAAATTTTCCATACAAATTTGCATATTGTGACCTACCAAATATTTAGTGTGGAGGCTAAAAATGATTATTAGTAAGGCCGAAAGGTTTCTAACCAAGAAAGGTATATATGTACTTTCATATACCTACCTATACACTCATCTCGTAAATATCGCTCGACTTCGCCAATGAACTTGCCGAAAGAAGTTCAGAGCCCCGGGCTTCTGCTGGTTTTTAACATCTGCGGTTAGTAGTAGTATACATATACCTCTACCTAGGTCTAGGCCCTATTCAGATAGGTATACCCATTTTAATTGACAAGTGAATTTCTCTGCCGAATGTAGACAAGCCACAAGCAAAACAATCATGCCCGGATGTCTATACTGAAAGAAATATGCAACTTTCCTTCTGTATTCCACTTTGCCTTTACCTTATGGAATATTATTTAGGATAGGTACTTATACTTTTATTTATAAGAAGGAATATACATAGGTTCGCCTTGATAGGTATACCTAGGTACTTTGATGGCTTTTATTCGTCAATTTATGTTTCCATAATGTCAAAGACTTAGCATATGTACCTACCTATCCTACCTAACTAAACCTTACCCAGTTAAATTTAATGCGAGAGCCAAATTTATACAGCCCATGAGTAATAAAGAACCTTTTCTTTTCAAAAGAATGCCTACCTATTTAAATTAGGTAACTCAGCAACAAGCCGTTTCAAATATTTGCAGCGCTTCATCAATACCTACCACAATTAACGTACCTACAATATTTTCTGGGTCAACAAAAATTCGACCCCACTTTGATTACCTTATCCACCAACTAACATTTTTTTAACGTCTCTAACAAAAAGCGAACTTACGCAGGCACTTACCTGCCTAACTACCCCAAAAACAATGCAAAACCCCTTAAAACAAGAAAAGGTTCTCTCTTCCACCCTCCCCATCTCTTCCAACCTACCTACCTATACAAATAAATGGATGCACTGATTACCTTATCCACCAACTAACATTTTTTGAACGTCTCTAACAAAAAGCGAACTTACGCAGGCACTTACCTGCCTAACTACCCCAAAAACAATGCAAAACCCCTTAAAACAAGAAAAGGTTCTCTCTTCCACCCTCCCCATCTCTTTCAACCTACCTACCTATACAAATAAATGGATGCACTGAGTTGTCATAAATAAATTTTAAACTTCCAACAAAGAATGTCTAATGCACCTAATTGTGTCCTAATGCTGTCATATTCGTTTACCCCTGCTCTGGGTTGCATTGCATTCAATTGCACGCAAGTCCTTTGCTTTAGTCATAAAAAAAACGAAAAAAAATTAAGTCAGCCTCCCCATTTTGCTGCACAAAAGCTTCTCTTCCTGTCATGCAAAGTCCTTTTAAGCACCGCCCATAATCGTTTATATTTACCCACCCCATTTATATATCTCATGAACAAACTGAATAATTCATGAGAACCTTTCACAAAGCCAGGTGTGGTCACTCCCAAACAGGGATCCATCCAATCGCAAGCCACAAAACTAGTTCTCTGACGACAACACCCCTTAATTTATATTAACTCATTCCACACAGTGAATTCCAACACTACTGCACTGACAAATATCATGCTATCCCCTTTCTTTTCACACAATTGCTCTACCAAATGAAGGAAACACAATGATTGCAAGGAATAAAAATGGCATCAGCCATTTCCCTACACACTGCTGTGCTGTTGGTTCGCCCAACAAACGAACATATCGCAACTGTCAAACGAACCAACAGTCGCTGTTTAACTCGAAAAGTTTAAGTGTTGGTACTGCGCGCGACGGTCGCAAATTGAGCTGTGTTTTCTGGAAATATTCAAATTACGCTTGAAATCTCCACGGATTCTAATAAAGTTATATGCAAAATCTTGACGGCTAACACTAATTGATGTCATCTGATCGGCAGTCATTTCGAAAATCTTATAGGTATCTCCCAGCTAATTAACGCGAATATCAGGGTGACACTACCTAATCAAACTGTCACCGCGAATGCGAATTCTTCTCTAAACGAAGGAATTTCAAGTGGAATTTAAAAAATAAAATTAATTGGATTAGAAAAAAGGAGAGTGTTGTAAACAAGTGCGAAATTCGAAATATTTCATCCGAAAGTGCAATAAAACATCCCGCTTGTGCTATAGTGTGTGCAATATATTAATAATATTGGCTTTTGTCGGTGTAGCATATAAAATATTTGAGGATATGTCGCGCCATCATTAACTCACTGGATCGCCAACTATTTTCACTTCTACAACTACAACAGTGCAATATAGCAGTGAATTATCTCTACTGTCACGGCGTGCGTCAAATAATTAGTGGAATTCTCCATATACGACAGCCAGCTAAAAGAGGCGTAGAAATTATGAGTTTTGGATCATAAATTGTGAATTTATTTGCTCGACATCATTTACATTAATGGTTGATAATATGTGTTTCGTGTGGTGAATTCTTGTGCGGATTGTGAAGAATTTTGTGCTTCATTCATTAATGGATACATTGCCCGAGGATTAAACAAAAAAACGGTTGGTATTTAATAAAACATTGAGAAATTTGATTCAGTTGGTGTATCGCTGACGTCCAACCATTACACGCTTTTAAATGCCACTCCTCTCATCTCATTTGACAGAACTAACCTATATTTATAGTGATGTTTTGACAGTAGGAGCCATATTCTTTAAACACTCGTCACAAAACATGCTGGAATTTGTAAAAACATTATCTTTGGATCTGTCTTTTTTATGCAATCAAGTTACCAAATCTAAAAATACCCATCATAGGTATACCCACAAGCAGACGAATTCCGATCGAGTTGGCGAAAACGTATTGCCCATTGTCACAAGTTGACGTTTATTAATAGATTTGATCAAACCATAGGAATGTCCGTTTGAAATTTAGAGAATTGTTGAAATTTCAAGCACTCGCCTTACTAAATCATCTGAGGCGATTTCGATGCAAGAGTCTATTTGATATCTTTATAGCTAATGTGTTTATCTGTCAACATTTATGAAACAGGAATTTAAAAAGCAAACGTCGGCTTCATCAAAACAAAAGTGATGTTAAGTAGAATTTATAATATTCAATTCCAGTTAGCTGTACAAACAAATTTATACAGCATAACAAAGCGACAGCTGTCAAAATGTTGATCAGCGAAGGCCGTTCGTTGCATAAATTTAATGGAGTTTTGCCAAAATTGGCCATCTAATGGATTATAATGGATTTATGGTGAACTATTGTTAATGTACTTTTAAAGCCTTTCGGTGCTTTCTGCCTCGGAAACAGATAAATGAGCAACTTCAGATCACTGGTTGGGTGATTTTATCCGTCGGTATACAATGATTTCTCACTGCTTGATGACTAACTCGATTTTTTTAATAAATTGTCGAACCCCTTACATTTCTTGTTAGATAGGTATATTTTTTAAAGTATGCTCACAATTGTCAGTTAGAAAATTCCAGACTTTAGATTTGTCGGTTACTATTTGGCGAACATCAAATGGTAAACGATGCAGTCAAGTCATTCAGGCCAGTTAAGAGAGGAGTCATATCTCGTTCCAGATAACTGTCAGACTGAGTATGCTATTAGAGATCCAGACAAACCGAATGCACTTTTTGTTTAAGGTTAAGTCCTTTTTAATTGTGTATTAACTTGATCTGAATTTTCTGTCTTTGAAAATACACTTTAAGGTCCATTGACGTAAAAAATAGAACTCGAACATCCGTGAGCCCAGCCAAAAACTGTTACTAGAGAGTGAAACACTAACTTAATAGTTCTTATACGCACTTATTCACACTTCGAATGCATTATTTAGAGTGACATTATAATGTCAAAACGGAAATATTTCAAATCGTCAAAACTTTTAATTTTCTATATTCTATATATGAATTTGTTACCATTTGTTGGCTCTATTTACTTGTATAAATTACCTCAATTGACAGTTTCGATTGAGAGCTGTCAATGGAGTGATGCATTTTTAGAAATATATTAAAATGTACCGAATTAGCTAGCTCCCATTTTTTGTAAAGTTCAAAATCGGTTTTATCTAACTCTGACGTCTGACTTTTTTTATGGCTTTGACCGAAAAGAGAAAAGACATTTCATCTAAAAAATACCTGCAAATTCTATTTCAAGCAATCAATTTGATCCATGTTTGTTATAACTGACGTATGACTGTCAAATCTCCCAAATGGTAATTTAGAATTGTTTACTTGTCCTATTTTATTAAAGTTTCGAGTTTGTTTCACAACAAATTTTGGACCGCATTGCAAGTGAAATTTTAACTATAGGTACAAAGAGTTCGATATATTTTATTAGAAGCGTTCCTGTACTTTTGGCTATCACGAATTAAACCACAGAATTGGCTTAAACCGCACTGACAGTTTATTGGAAAATGCTGTGTAAAGAAACAGACGTTACATTCCTGTTCCCACATGTAGGTTGTAGGTACTCATTAAATATGACAGGAAAAGAGAGAATCTGTAAAATAACAAGTGACGAGAAACTCCCCTTTTGTGGTTGTGACTCTAAAGTTGAGCTGAGCTGAGAAAATTTCTTTCAGCTTGTCTGTATTAATAAGTGTTTCAACGTATATTAGTAAACAAAAACTAAGTTATACTCCGTCAATCTGAAGTTTTATGACTGAAATTGTTTTCGGAAAGAAGAGAAGCAAGGAGTAATTACATAAGAAGTGTTTTATTTGAGCTTCGATCTGCAGTGAAGCAAGGTAAATTACGATTACAATAACTACTGTGAGCCTCAAAGTGTCAAGTAGAGTGTAGTTGTTATAATTGTGTGCTAAAAGTCCTACTTTACTTTGCTTAGCTGAGATCGATCTAAAAAAAAAGGCCTATAGTCACAAGCTTTGAATATTTTAAGTAAATCTTCATCATTTGAGAGCTTTCCTAAATATTCTTTCTTTCTTCTTTTCTGAAATATTTAACGTTCGTTAACTTTTTCTAAACCGCAAATTAATGTGCCAACTGTGCAAAGTCATCCATTGTGTCCATTCGTCTACGTGATCCATACTCGTTTTTAAGAGCAAAACAGAATAGGGTCGCTTATGCGGTATCTATGAAATCGCGCTGTCAAAATGAAATCAACACAAAACCTGTCTGTTTCGCGAATCTGAAAAATAACGCCATCGATATAAATCGAATTCTATCGAACAAAGTGTGAACACCGTTCTTTATATATAAAATATGACAGATATATAGAGAGGTATAGGATAGTAACGAGTAACGTTATACCTACCTCTAAGGAGTAAAGAGCTCATACAGTTTATTTTTACCGGCCAAATTGAGATATGTATCAATAATTGCGTATAGAATTAGAATGTTCACCATTAAATATAAATTTCAAATACTCACCGCCATTTTGAAATACTGTTAGCATTTATTTGGATGTGGTTACACTTAGTTTGAAGTTTGCAGCGACTTTTTCGTTTAATCTTTCGAACTTGACCGATTTGTGATGTAAATCTCAGAAAACTATGGGTATACCTTATATTCCAACTTTGACAGCATCATATTATGCTTAACTGTAACCACGGCGCATTGCATGCCGGCAGTGAATACAAAGAAGTGTTCAATTGCATTTCTTACTGAATTCCAATTATTATCCGCTCCATTGGAGTCTTTCAAGTGACATCTACCACTAACTGTCATTTCGCTAATTACTAGTCAAACTCTCTCGAATATGATAAATGTCACTTAAAATGCCATTTTAGGCCATATCAACACTCACGATTATTATCAATAACCCCGCACTGATGTTGAAATCACACTACGTACGCCATCGCCACATTCGCTATCATTTTTAATATTCCCCCAAGCGACAGTCGACTGCAATGAATTTACCGGTAGTTGCTGCAATTATTTGTTCGACAATTTTTCTTAGTAAGCCTCACAATAAAAACAGGAAAATGTGATCGCGACGCAGATAGATAGACTCAAGTTCCTAGCGAATTGAGAAAAAAAAAACAGCAGCAACAATAAACTTTGTTACAACTTCTACTGGCAGAGAGCAGTCTGTTATGAAAATAAGTCGAAAATTCTGGGAAATTCACATCGCAGCACACTGCAAATATGGCTAAGAGACTCACTCGGCGCAGTTAGCCTGAATTACTGCTTGTGCCGCTAGACAGGCTGCCAGGCCTGCTGGCATTTGGACGTATCATAGCAGCCAGCAACGTACTCTGCTGTGTGTCATTCAAAAAAAAAGTAAAAACAAAACAACAAACAGAACCAAACACTATTGGTTTTGTTCAAGCTACTGTACCGTCCACACGGACTATACCACCACACTCCAACTAACCGGTAGGTAGCAGCAAGTATATCTGCTCAAATTGTTAATAATACAACTCCGAACAAGGTGTGCACCGACGACAACGTCAGGAGCACGATGTATCTATGCTGCACCTTCTGGCTCTTTCATTCAGCAAACATAACCACACACTTCCCTGCTGTTCCTTAATGAGAGAAATATTTTAATTTTGCTTCTTTTTTGTGTTTTCATATCTAATCAGGGAGCTGTTGCGGTGACGCGAGGCAATCTGCACAACATCAACGTTGGACAGGATAACAACACCACCACCACCAACAACAATAACAACAACCAACCACCAGCAGCATGATCTGAACGTTAATATGTAAATTTGTGCGATATCGTAAGGAATTCCGTGCGGTTTTTGTGTTTAGTGCTTCAAATTGTACCAAAAGAGATCGAGAGAAAAAAAGTTCGTACCAACAAGATACACCCTGTGATTTGTTTCGCGCTGTGGAATAAATAAATATTTGAAATAAATTAAGTCGTGCGCGTCTCTGTGTGCACTAAGTGTTCAAATCAAAAAAAGCCCCGCAAGCTAATTATTTGGTTCGCAAAATCTCGCGGTACTCGTCAGATCTGACGGATTTCGGTAGCCGGTCGTTGGTGGTTTGAGGCTTGGATACATCGAAATGGCAGTATCCTGCCCTGAAGTGATGTACGGTGCTTATTATCCATATCTGTATGGCCGTGCTGGACCCAGTAGATCATTTTATCAATACGATAGGGTGAGTTTATTAAAGTTAATCGAGTGCACATGCAATGTGCGTTTTAATTACAGTCATTGAATTTGCATGCTTCAAAAGATAGACGGTTTTTGTAGCTGGAAAATATGCTGATTAAGTGAAGATGCGGCGGCCAATACCAACAGGTTGTGTGTGTGCAGTTTTTCTCTTTTGTTTTTTGTTTAATATTGTCACGATGAAGGCGAAGCCTCTTCGCGGGCCTGTCGAGAGGAGTAATTATGTTAATGGGGGTAGCCGTTTTAATAATACCCACTCCTATAAAGAGTCTGTTTAATTTATTCACTTGAAGTGCAGTGTAATTAATTGGAAAATATTTTCTAAGAGAGATTTTTTTCTCTCTTTCTCTCTGTTTAGCTTTTGTTTAAGTTTAAGGCGAGTTCCAGCAGCAGGTAATTATGAAATGCAATTAGTTTGGTTTTTCTCTCAGTTATTTTGTTTGTCTGTGGTTCATTTTGAGAATAATTTGATTCGTGGTCCGTAAACTCTTTTTTTTAAATAGTTTTCGTTATAAATATTAATAAATTAGTATGCAATTTATGAGGGATTGTCTATTTTTGTTTAACGGTTGGCTTCTGCGGCAAACTAGTGCGAGTATACAGTGGTATAAAATTGGCTCTACATTGTTGCAAAAAGAATAAAACTAAAAATAGTTGCGAATGTAATTTGTGAGTAAAGATTTTAATTACATGTTCGTCTACGGGTAAGGATATCATCGGTAGTATATATGTGTATTTTGATAATTTTTGTGAACCTCAGCTTGGCTTTCTAGCAGCCTTTTATTTTGTTGGAGTTTTTTTTAGTTTTTGCGTCGAGTCGAGGAATTTAACTTTTTATTCCGTATCAGAAAAACTGAATTAAGAAGCTTTCTCCAGGTCAGGACGCGGTTATACTTTCAAATAGCGGAAACAAAACTCTACGTGCATTAGTTTTATGTTTCCGGTGGCTAAAGAGACCGCCCCAGAAGGGTGACTGCTGCAGAATTCTGAAAAGTCGCAGGAAAAAGGACCATGAGAAAAAAGTGTCATTTCTGAACCTATTCTGCAAATTTATAATTTTTGCACTATATTTACCAAGCATTGGCATCTGCGTTATATTTTAAAGATTTGGAAATAAAAGCATTTCAAAAATTGTTGAAGCACCCTTTCCATCTAAAAATAAAAATAGCAATTGCAACTTTAGTAGCACAACGGTCACGGTCAAAAAATTCGTGACTGAGTACTAAGTTGACAGTTCGCATATGTGGCTGACGTAGGAAAAGTGACGTTCCCGACCAATCTAGTTTTTGCGTTCAAGTTGCATCTCATCCAGACCAATCTAGTCGACTTAAGATAACTAGATTCTTGAATGCATTCACTTGTTCTGTCAAAATTAAGTTGCGGAGCAGTAAACTTTCCAACTATTTACTAGCTTAAACTTTGTTGAGATTTTTTGTAAGGTGGAAGACAAATTTAGCTTGAGCTGTGTACTGCTCGGTTTAACTTCTTTTCTCAACTTTATCTGGTGGAGACATTTTTGAAGGGGAGTTTAATTTGAACCAGGTTTTACTGCAAGCATTTTGTCAGTCAAAACCAGAGCGGTATTTTTTAAGTGAGCTCTGTGGAAATTTGTAAACGCAGCTGAAAGAGTATAATTCCCGCCGACAACGTCATGTGTCAAATGAGAATATAAAAAAATCAAGTGATAGTTAAAAACAAAGTAAATCTGAACCATTAAATGGCTAGATCATAGGTTTGTTACAAAAATGCTAAAATGTTAAATTGTAAAGATCAAAATATACTTACGGAAGAAAACGTTGCACAGTTGCAATTGAGTGTGCATGAAAGGCATTTGTAAAAAAAATGGGCCCTCTTTTTATAGCAAGTGAGATAAAAGCGATTGATTGTTCTTGGCTTTGTGAAGGCTTGAAAGTATGCACCGCCTTTAACACAAATATTTTGTAGACTATAGGAAAAATGATGCGATCGAGTCCCTGGAGGCGAATTCTAGAATTTACTGATGGAAGAGTATGGAATTGATGTTCCTATTGTCTTCGGGTAGTTACAGTCGTAAAATCATTAAGCGGGCGTTAAACTTTGACAGGGGTACTTTCTGTCTCCTCTTCTTTTTATAGGTAGGTTGAATGTATAGGTACAGGATGTTACAGGGCGGCCTTACGAAAAGCGTTTCGAATTTGCGTGGTGACTAAATCTAAAGATCACCATATTAATGCACTCTGGCATGTAGATTAGTGTGGGGTCAAATTGACACAGGTTGAGTAGTCTATATATCTAAAAGTCTTGTCGACGATCGATGGAAAGATATAGTGCTAAGTTTTTCTGTAGAATTGGTGGGACAGGGTAAAACTGGTAATAGGAGGAACGAGCTACGAGGAAATGGTGGTTATGTGATAAATGAAGTTGAGAACCACTGTTCTGGGCGATTACAAATGCAAAAATCTTGCAAACTCAAACTAACCTCATTTCAAGAGAGGCTTGTGGCTTTTCCCAAGTCGTCTATGAAATTTGCCAGCAATGGGTATCAAATTCAGCTAAGCAAAAATCATCGCAGTCATTTCTTTTTAGTGGACTTCTGAATTACCCTACTTTAAACGACAACAGCTCAAAATAGTGACAGATTCTGTCAACTATTAATTAACTATAGAGACTCGAACTCGAAAACACTCAGCATTTTAGCATAATTTGCTTAGTTCTTAGAATAAGAAAACACAATATATCTCCAGCAGCTACAACTTTAGCGGACTTTTCCTCTGAATCTACTACATTTGTTAGCGGTCAGTATAAAACGCTCACAGATTCAAAGGAAAATTGTTTGCTTTCAATTTAAAGGTATTTATAACTTTATAGTTCAAAAATTTCCGACTGTTAGAAAAGATGAACTGTCGTGCTAGATAAAACTCGATGCACAACATATTTCATGTGTCAAAAGTGTCAAATTTATAACATGATGAAGTTTACTTATGTAACAAGAAATGCCGACGGGATTTCGCCAATTTTAACTGCAAACATTTTGCCCATAAATTTAACATTTGGCGTAATATAGTGGGAACCTCTCCATGTTCTCTACTTATTTCCCATCATTCCTTCAGAGTGACTTCCAGATCCAATCGTATTTCCTAAGAACGAGAAACATTGAAAATATCAGGTCCGTTCAGTGGAAAGCATATTCCTATCAAGCTTCATCGAAATCAATGGCAAGCCGCCAGGTCGCGACCATTTTTCAACGCACCGCGTCAGTAACTGACAGCAGCTCGATTTCAACTCGATCTCGTTTTCCCACACTGTCCATGACAATATTAATTTGTGTGCCAAAGGGAGAGGCAAAAACAAACAAAAATTCCCATCCCAACCATCAAACGCGGTCAATTGCCGGTAAAACACCGCCGAGTACAACTGCGATTAAGTTCATTAGCATTCGCATGCTGCTCGACAAGCGACGATCGAGACCGACCGTCATCATCATCTACACCATCATCGGTTGGGTTGCCCGTTGTCCGTTGCCCCCTTTCTTTCCGCTTCCGCTGCCATTTTGCATGAGAATAATCGTCATCGTCTGCCTGCATATATATATATTTATATACAGGTACGCATGTGTAAGCGGCTGCGTGGAAACCTTGGGCTAAATTATTAGGTGAATCGTTTTTGGGAAGAACTTCATGTTGTCGTTGTCGTCCAGAGTCCACGCTCACCGAGCAGTGTCCAATGTGCGAACCGAGAGTCACATAAAATAAATCACCGCAAAAGGGACCGATGCCCGAAAGTCAACGCTGCTGCACTCCAACAAGGGAGTATAGAACGGGATGACAGGGATCGTGTTTGGCGATTATCCCTATCTGATCACCGGTTAGTTGCGTTCGATATACAAATTTTGCGATCTCAAAGCTCAAATCGGACACAGGCCAGGGATTTACTATAAATTACCGAAAACACGATGAGCAACCAAACGACCGAGATTGGATCCAACAAAGTCTGCCTCCTCGACGGTGATTATATAGTCGTCCTCGCGCGACGACAACGACCACGACGACGGCGACGACGTCGACTGCCCCAGCAAATCGCACAGCCACAGTTAGCTGTTAGCTGGCTCTGGGTTGCACTCACTCAGCGTTGGCAAATTTTCTCTTGCTTGCCCACATTTATCTGCGCCGGGGTTTGTTTCTTTTTTTCTGCGCGCGCGCGAGCTCTTATTTGCGTTGTGGCCTCCTCCATTTGCGCAAAGGTGCTTAGCGTCCCTCCTCTATATGGTCATATCGCGGCGAGGATAGTATTATCCACTCGTGTGTATAGGCCACCATACATAAAAGACCAATTTTGTTTTAGTGCCGCGGCCTTGTATAATTGGGCGTTAAGACAGTCGGAATGCTTTTGTGCTCGGCCGCCAGCCGGCGATGTTCGACCCTTTGGACGACTTTTTAGACTTGGGGTACTTTTTTTTTGTTCTCCTCCATGTTTCTTCCATTCCATGGGAAATTCTGCAGACTCGCAAACAAAAGGCACATATACAGCCAGTGCGCAGTAAAAATGGCCACATCTCTGTTAGCGAGTGGCCCATCTGGGAACTTTTGCTACTTCATTACAAAAGAGGCACCGCATCAAAGGGAGACTGCACAATCGCAAAACAACTATAGTTGGTGAAGGTCTGAAGGACCTATCCATTATCGGCGTAGAAGTGTAATTGAGTGCAGATAAGAGAATAACGATTTGTTGACGTAACCCTTTTGTATATAGTGGAAATTATGTTTTCCTGGGTTTCAGAGCTGGACTAAGCTAAGTGAAGACTTATGTGCAAAAATAAGTCGTAAGAGTCAATCATAATAGGACTATATGGACTACTGCAAAGAAATGAACAAAAGTTTACCTACAAGTTGAGGCAAATGTGTGAAATGGGCCATAAATACGGTTGGATTAAGCTGGACTACGCCCACAGAATCTTGAAACATTTCTAATGTTAAAATTCACCACAAAGTTAATTTTGGATATAGCCAACTCTTACCTCGGTAGTACCTAGAGAACGAATTTCCACAAATAAGTGCAAACGTCAGAAAGCATACACAAAGTTGACATTACTAGCGTTGACATTAAAAAAATTTCAAACTTTTACAAGGGGTGTTGTAACCACCTACGAGTT
This sequence comes from Cheilosia vulpina, assembly GCA_916610125.1. NCBI lineage: Eukaryota > Metazoa > Arthropoda > Insecta > Diptera > Syrphidae > Cheilosia > Cheilosia vulpina. Next base: position 49,364,347 of record OU744279.1, read on the forward strand.
ATTCTCAAACCTAGTGTCGTTTTAATAAAGTAGAATTTCCAACTATTTGACGTTTTGACAGATATCGACTGTCACTGCATTATCTGTTTTGGTTTACGTAGATCCAAGTAGCTGTTCCATAGCCCGCTACAAGGTATGTTCCGTAAAGATAATAATTTCGAACACATTATAGTTAGATTTAGTTTTCGTTCCCTTACGCAAAACTTGGGCAGAAGAGAGCGAAAAGGAGAGAACAAAACATTTCACCGAGCCCGACAAATTTCTTTGGGTTAGTTGGTTGTAGCTGTCAGATGGTTGTCAAAATCGTTCGAATTGTAGTTTGTAACTCCGCGATACTAATATTCATTTTTAGCGCCCAGGCTAAAGTTTTCGAGCTCACAATGGCGAAATTTTCCATATAAAATTGCATATTGTGACCTAAAGAGTATTTGGTGTGAATGTTAAAAATTAATATTAGTAAGGTCCACTGGCTTTTTATTTGATTTATTTTATATTTTGTGCTTGTAGAAAAGAAGCGAACTTTTCAATTTCTGCAATAGAAGCAATTAAACTCTTGCTCTTAAATATAAATTTGTACTTTGTTCTATTGGTGTTTGAATTTTCCCGCCTAGGAATACTTTCCAATTTTCAAATTTGTGGTTCAACGAGAGAAATGTGACAAATTGCCAATATTGAACCAAAAAGTAAGGGAACAGACCTACAGAAGATTACAGTGGGAAGTCAAACTCCCGTCAAAATGCACACACAAATTTAATGTCTTAGCGAAAATGTCATTCAGCGGCTAATGAAACACGGGTTATGACATTTGACTCTGTTCACAGTGCCTTACAATTTCCGACTCAGTTACCACAAAAAAAAACGTGGAGCCTCAAAACCAATTGGTTTTATTGAAATTGATCCCTAAAAAGTTCGAGAAGTTAAGAAGGACTGCTTGGACCTATGTCTATAATTTAAGCTAAGGCCGGAGGTCCGCTTAATGTTTCACTCTTGTTTCACAGCCTCGGCAGTTATTATTATAGAGGTTGCAAAGCTTGGCTGCATGCGTGTTCATGCGGGCTTATGACTCTTATATCTGTTGGACGATGGCCAAATTCTTCTGGAAAGGCAATTCTTAAGATTCTTCCTCAAAGTCTGTGTTCTTAGGTAAAGTGCTTAGAGGGGATAGTATTCCGTCGGCTCCGAGGTTAGTCCAATTCAATTCCGCCTGCAAACCTCAATGAGTCGTATTTGAATTGAGAAACATGATTAAGGCCTGGCTGTACGTTTTTATTTATTCTGAATGCCGATTTATATATAGGACAGGAGCAGCTTACAAGCGACCCTGTAACTCCTTTGGGGACGCTTATGTTTTGGGTAAATTTAATTCAGTTGAAAAAATACCCCCTCCTAGTTCACGGTCCGTTTTCAAACAATAAAAACGTTTATTTCGAGCTCTTTTGGATGCAAGTTGATATTTTTATAGCGGTGGCATACGAAATTTGGCTTTCCTATAAAACAAAATGGCTTCCGGAAGTAATATTTAATATATTTATTTATTTGGTATAACTGATTAATGAATTGTTGGTTTAATTTACAGAAACTGATTAGAACTCTCATTTCACATGTTTTGAATCAGAAATATAAATGTTTTTCAAGTGATTGCAGAAATGTTGTTCGCCGGCACTTGTGTTTGTTCCCGTTTTACGTATCTATAATTATGGGTAGAACATCCATGACAATATAGGCGTCTGATTTGTTATTTCATTCTTACGCCTTTTTTAGCATTGAGTAGTGACAAACGGATCTCTCTGTCCCGTCTCGTGCAAAACTGCGCGTGCGTGATGGTGTAAATGCGGCATTAACGAATCGAAGGCAAGTCAACTTATCAAAAGTAAGTAACAGTGATAAAGAGAAACTTTCGTGCGACTCACTCGTGTACTTTATTCCCCCTGTTTCGGACTGTTTTCTGCGTAGGTACTTTCGTTATTACATTTCCCTGTGATAAAAATAGCGCCCTTCGACGCCGCAATTGTTTCTACAAAAATAATGGATAACCCCCCGCCTCTCGTTCTCCATTTTGCCGCCAGTGCTGCCAAACGTAACCAAACGAAACTTGCTTTATTCAAGTTTTAAATTGATTTCTTTTTTTCCCATAAACTATAAATGTAAGCCCATCCACATAGTAGATAATAGTCAGTGTCAGGGACCTATTTTGGCAGTTAACTCTCCAACTTAACTCCACCATATTCTCGGAATAAATCCTTTTAATCTCTAAAGTCGGTTTTCACGCATCGAAAACCACAACACCTCGGCATCAAATCCAATAATCACCAAACATTCGTAATGCTTGCCCCGAACAAAATATACATCACACCATTAAGTGCAGCACACAATGCAGTGGACTCTTTTGGTTAGATTCCAAAATCTGAAGCACCTACCGATTATGATATTTAGTCAGCGCATTAGTGTTATACGGCGCGGCACGTCGGCTAATGTGTGCCACCGATTACGCCCCGATATACGTACCGATAAAAAGTGTTAATAATGGGCCGTTCCCCGTGATGATGGCGGAATTTTTAAATTTATAGGCAATAACTTTTCGGTTCGGGTTCGGTTTTTAATTTCCATTCGTTTGTTTTAAGAGCATTCCAGTTGGCAGTTACCTCAACTCAACCTCAACCACCACGTGTTTGGCAGTTCAATTGGCGCCGGGTCGCGTTATTTTTATCGAATGTTATGCATTTTGTGTTAAAGTACTAAAATGTTTATGTCCCTCAGTTTCAGTTCCCCCATAGTGTGGGGTTAACTGTTTGTGTGTCATTGCTGCCGCTGCAACGGCGTGACATACAAAAATTCTTGATTTATGATGACAGCGAGCGAGTTAAGACGTTTCGTACCTATATATGTAGAACAGAAGAGAAGTCAGCCCGTGTATACTTGACACCGCAGCTGAGATATCCCTAATGGATATAAGTGAAAGGATAATAGCGGATAATACATTTGTGTAAAGGAGGCTTAGTGCTCCAAATGAGGCAAGGAAATCTTCAGAATATTCACCCCTCTTGTGTCGACAAACCACTAATTAAATCTTTACATTTCGGTTGAATGATGAGGCAGTTTTCAAGGAAAATTGTGCTGCCTAACGCGTGTGCGTGCAATTATTCGAAGAAATGTGCGCGTATTGCGGTTTTGCTATGATTTTTGTTTAAGGAATTAAGTTTTGTATGGCGCCGACGTCTTACCTAATTCTTTTTAACAATTTCATTCGAAGTAGTAGTTCAGAAGTAAACTCCTCTACACGCTTTTCGAAGGGTATCCTTTTTAGAGATAAGTGGAGATAGATTTATTTGCATTTGGTTCGACTGAACCACTCTGTTGGAGTGCATATGTCTTCCGTGGCCGTCGATAAAATAAAAAAAGAAACCCGCCTTGTCGCACCAATTTACCAAACATCCACTTATATTCTTTCATCTTCAATTTCAATTCAACTTTGTGCAATTCCTCACACATAGTTCGCTACTATTTCATCGGAAGAAGATTAACGTTTGCCAGCAAGTTTAACGGAAAAAATTCGGCGATTCGTATTTCGTATGAAATGGTTGACATCTCGCCAAATTCCAAAGGAATAATCGACAGCATAATCCTTTATTCACAATAACCGCGAAATAAATAAACTTTTCTTATAACAATGCGCACCTAGTAAAAACTTTAATTTAATTTCACAAGGTTATATAAATATTTTGCATAATCTAAAGTGTCACTCACTTTATTTTCGTTCTTTTTTCATAACAATTGTAGAGAACAAACCATCTCTTTACAAACTGCAGTTTGTTGTAGGTAGTCCCGAACTAAATCCACATTCGTTTTTATTTTCAGTTTAACCAAGATTTATACTCAGCCTCCGGAGTACCATTGGCCTCATCGAGCGCATCAGGTAGTTCACACTCGCCATGCAGTCCGATTCTTCCGCCCTCAGTTAGTGCAAATGCAGCAGCGGCAGCTGCGGCAGCCGCGGCGCACAATGCAAATACCAACTCTAGTTTATCAGCGTTACCAATTGGAAGTAGCAATTCCTTACATAGTAGAACATTAACCAAAGAGGAGGATCTCGGGCCGACAAGGAGTGATAATGAAGGTAAGCTATTTAAAAATGGACCATTTCTATAAATTTCAAAACAAAGTCTCAAATTCCTTCACTAAAAACGAAAGCTGGCAGCACTTTCGGCGAGTTGTTGATAAAATTGATTAAGACTGCAATTGAAATTTCAAAATCGCTTGTATTTTATGAAGCCTTTCACCCTCCCAACTTTAAATTCATTACATTGACACATAACAGAAACGTCAAATTGAAGGAAAATCTTTTTAACGAATCTAACAATCCCATACGGAATATGAAACCGTCTCATACTTGCAGCCGTCGAAAAAGGCCAGCGCAGTGGTTACTATAAACACCTCCCAGAAACAGAAAAACTGTAGGAACTGTCAGTTCTGTTTGCCATCCCACCTTAATCTAAATAAATTCAATTTCAAGAGTTCCAAGAAATCCATTTGTTTGTTTCTGTTACATAAATATCTTAAGTAACAAAAGAATTTGTGTTTATTGGAAATTTGCTTTTCATTTGACAAATGTCACAGCATTTGAGATTTTCTCAAAGATCTCTCTATCGTGTTTTGTTTTCTGTTTGTTTGCAAAATATGAACCTGCCCAAATAAAGATTTCTGTACAGGTTATTCTACTAAAATCAACATGAACGGCCAACCTAGTTTTTGCCTTATCTACACCTAATCGAAATCGATGTCAGTTGGTTGCACATTTCATGCGATCGCTCAAAACAAACGACGAGCGCACTCAAGCCGAAAGTGCTAAAACAAAGAAACCGTTTAACATTTCATACAAAATGAAATGTCTGTCCATCATAAATTCATCACTTTGAACACCTGAACGCGAATAGTTGACATTTAATTTCCAGCCACTGACATTTCGCAGATACCGCTCGCGAAACGCTATCATGAACATGCCAACGCAAGTCACTCGTTCGACGACTTGCAAATTTATACGTTGTCATCGTTTTGTGACACTGAAAATTGATTACGCACTGAGCCCATAGCCAAACAAAAACAAAACTCCCTTCCCTACCGCTAAATAATTCACGACTACATTATTTATTTTCTTTTGTGTTGTTTTTTTTCCACTACTTATACTCCCCCTGTTTTTATGAGCTACTGTGCCTAAAATGTCAAACGACTCATGAAGATGTGTGTCTTTCAACAGTGGGTGCTCGCGTATAAGCCGCATGTTCACCCACCGGCCGCCACGATAACGACAGCGGCACAACTATCGAACTGCGCGAATAAGCGTGAAAAAAATGATAATACGAATTCACGTAAAAACATTTCAAGAATTTATCATTCGAAATCGTTGGAATATTTTAGATTCCATCTGCTGCGGCGCGGTGCCACTGACCGGCATCGCTCCAGGAACTGTCAATGGAAAAGAAGAGAACTCTTGCCTGCTCACTCACTCGCTCGTTCGATGTTTGTTTTATATTTATTTATGTTTTGTTTTATTTTATTAATGTGCCAATAAAGTCGGATCAAATTTACATACCACACTGTTAGCTGGCCATTGTGTCGTTCAGTGTTTCCCTTTCCGTTTTGCAGAAGCCGTCACTTTAGCCGAAAGCGCGCACAGTAGAGTGCTACTTCCACTCTGCGAGGCGAAGTCCATTCAAATACCAAAAATGCTTTCTGCGACTAATTAATTTGCACATTTTTGAGATTGTTTCGTGTCATTAACTTTTCCAAACAAGCATGAAAATGTTTTGTTAGTTAGGTATTCGAATCGGATGGAAGATCATTGTATGGCACAGAGCACACAAACAAACGGAGTATTTCTTAAATGTGCGGAATTGTAGGCTTTCGTTTTGGGTTTTGCTCGATTCATTCGATTAATCATTTTTGTTGATTAATATTTGTCAGTAATGATAGTGACATCTGACATTTACTTATGTTTCGTTCTCCGTCGAACAAATTGTTTATGATGTAAATATTGTTTTCAGATGTAGACTGATCTTAAAGTCTTGGTCGCGGCAGACATTTAAATGTAGATCAAGTGGTATTAAAATCATAAGCAATCGATGTCACATCATTTGTTACTGGGATCTAAATTCAATTCAGATCCAATGACATTTACTTTGCTTTCTTAAGTGCAAAATGCATTATTAAGTTAATAAACGTCAAAACAGCGAACTCACGTATAGAAAATAAATAAAATTAATAGCTCGTTTATTGATGGGCGGATTGGTGTCTAATTTCTTTCCTCTGCATATAACAATTTTTTTTTTAGAATATAGAGAGCTTACAAACGTCAGTTAGCCTTCCTACAAATATTTTCCGAAACTTCTTGTTGTTAACTTAAACGCAAAGTTTGTTAATATCGGATATTGTTCGAAAGAATGTAAGGAACTTGAAATAAGTAGGTGTATCTTTCGTTTTAAACATACAGGTCGGCAACTAAAATTCTACAAACAAGCTCACCCAATTCACTGACAGTTGATCGCTAGATCTGTTGCTTTGTAAAAATGATTGAAGATACAAATGATGCCCTATGTTCACAATTCCATACATGACAGATAATTGTATTTTGATAAATGGAGAACTACAATAAGATTTTGTGGTAGTAACCTATGCGATTACATTAAAATGTACTCGTACCGTGTGACCAAAATATAATAATGTATTTTCAGGACTTAAACTCATCTTCAGAAGATTTTCATCCGCCTTTGTTACGATCTTAAGCTCCCATAATTATAGTTTGCGGTTGATCCTTTACTTTGCTTTTTGTTACATGCATAATGAGAGAAAACGTTACTTCATTACTTGTTGCGTCCATGAAATTGAATTGAAAGAATTCAGTCACTTCAAACTGACATTTTCTTGAGCGCAAATATCCGACTATTTCTGTTGAAATTTGAAGAACGTTTTGTTTTAACTCTGTAATTTTTTTTGTGCACCTTTGTGGTGTGTTCGATCAAATTGTTTGGCCATTTTCAAGTGACCGCGAAAACATATCTAACTAAATGACACTAATGCAATCTGACTTTGACTTGCGCTAGAACTCCCGTACAATTCAAAAACGGTTTTCCCTTAAATCTATATCACTGATATACCACTTGCTAATGGTTTCAGTAGCAGCGTTGTCCTGAAGTAGCCAAATGGGTAGTTTGGCTCAAGTATTTAAGCTTTGAGTTTTGAGAAATGGCTCAGATTTGTATCAAAACTTCAACATCACTTTCTAAAAAAAAAAAAATGTTGAAAAATAAAAAACCCGATCACGAAATGAGAATTTACTCGACTGAACGCCGTCACAAAATAAATAGCTTGTTAAAAGCTTCACCAAGTGAACACACCCATAAATTTTCCATTTATTTTTTTAAGAAATTGCAAGAAAAACTATCTCCTGCTTTTCATTTGATTAATGTGGCTCAAACTTGTGTTGAATGGCTCGACAAATGGCTCAACTCCAAAATATCTTCGGAACAACGATATTCAGCAGTCTTCACAAAGGTTTTAAATTGCACGTAAGCGCTCGTTTTTCAGTTGTCCACTTTCTCTAAATTTAAATCAAAGCGGATGCAATGTACGCACTGTCTGTGGAAGCACGCCTAATATTTCAGACGCTGGCAGCGCTTCTCTGCCGAAATAATATTACGTCAATACTCTGTCAAAATTGTATTCTGCCGCCACTATCATTGAAACAAAATAAATTTAAAAAAAACACATCCCATCTAAAATACAACAATCGTCACTAATGTCATGTAAATTTGTTACAGGTAGACTAGTCGGAGCACATCACAACGATTCCTCATGTTCATCGGGTCCCGATTCTCCTCGCCATCAATCCGCCGCTAAAGATCACCCCCTAGATAGTGCGAGCAGTCAAGGGCAGCAATCAAGAGCGCAATACATTTCAGCATCCTGCGTTGTCTTCACAAATTACTCCGGCGACACGGCAAGCGTCGTCGACGAGCACTTTTCTAGAGCACTTAATTTTAGTAACAAAGAAAGCAAAGGTAAGTCCCTACAATGGCAACACCCAATATATAGGTCGTGTAAAAAAAAACATCATAATTCAAACATTTCAATTAAAGTTCCACCATGCGAGCCAAAAATTGTTTCACAGCAATTAAAAATGCCACACGGGGCATATAACGCTTGACTCAATTCAATGCAAAAGTCGCATTTCTGACAGCGCAATTGCCTTTGACAGATGTAACTACAACAAGAGTGTCAGTCTACCTGTCACTGGGCGGAATGATGCCAAAAATAAAATCTTCCTCATTATCCATAAAAATATATCAACAGCATCAAAAAATAAAACATATTCCCAGAACAACAGTCCTCCCATCGTCGCTGTCACCCTCCAAATACCACACACGCACACATTGGTGCAAAGTTATTTGACATGCTTTTGATATGTCACAAAGAAGTCTTCAACAATAAATTAAAATGTTAGATTCGCATCAAGATCCAAGGGAGGAGGGGGTACGAGTACGGTCCTCTAACGACTTATGATTTATAAAATAATTAGTTTGCTTAATGAGAACGAAGACTGCGTGGTGGTTAGCACTCAATTTGCATGTAAGCGGCTGAGTTGCAAAGGACCGCATCTCTCGTGTATGACTAGGCGACAACTAGATAGCATTGGGCGCGCTATTAAGAGGTTTGTGTTGCGCGCCCCTTTGATTTATCTCAGATGAGCGCAATTCGAGTAGAAGGCATTAATTCAGCGAATTGCCCCATTTGATTGACTCTGAATGATTTAGGGAGCCGTCTCCTCTGCGTATACTGGTGCTGGAAATCGCTTTCTCGAAAATAAAACTGACACTTTGGGCGACGCTCATAAATTAACGCGGCCGACTGCATAAATTATTCTTTTGCGGGTCTGTCATGCCGTATAGGATCTTGGGTTCGCCTTCATTTTTTTGTTAATGGCAATGCTGTCGCCATTTGACATGAAAGGAAATTAATTAAATAATAACTGAAACAAACAGATTTAAACGATTTTCAATTAAGCCATAAAGCAGCTGCTTATTGGACCATTAATCTCCACACAGTCGTCTTGGTTGCAAATGTCAACGACCATCAGCAGCGTTTGTCTGGCTGCTTGATATTCAAAAAATGTACCAAGCTCATCAGATTGAGCAATAACGCGCATTCCAGGATAACCCAGGAAGAGGACATTTGCATATACTCGCACTCGTACTCGTCCTGATAAGAACAACACAAACGCGTTGAAGTTCGAAAATTCGAATCCGATTCAGAAGCCAACAATTACCAAGGTCACACAAATAAATTCCGAACTGGTACGCTGTACCTGGTCAACGCGTTTTAATGGTACGTCTCGTTGTATATGTGTGTGTGTCTAGAATTTTGTAAAGTTCACCCGATACAAAAATACACTTTTATCGAAGTGAATCGAATTGAAGCTTGCGCACTTTAAAGGTATGTCACACACCGAAAAATCGAAATCCCCTAAAAATAAGATTCCTATTGAATAAATCCAAAAACAGAAACAACTGCGCGCTATATTGCAGGCAGCCGCCGCAGCAGCAGTGAGTTTAATTAGATGCTAGGAATTTGCCGACGAAATTCCGATTGGGATTTCTTTCATTGCACGATGCATTTATAGAATGACACTTAATGCACAGGGTATTAGCGTATCACCGAGAGGAGGACAAGGAGAGCAGGAGATGACAGGTGACTGTATTCAGTGTTATTTCGGGTGTGCGGCTGCGGCATCCGGGATGTGTTGTTTTGCGATCGGTCAAATTACTGCGAAACAAATATACGACAGTCGACAGGTTTCAGAGACTGTTTTATTTTCGAATTTACATAACTTCGAGGAATGGAGTGGAATTTCGAAGGTTTGATATGTTGACACTGTCAAGCGGTTGTAGAGATTTCATAAATCGACCACCCATTGAGATGATAAATGTCAAACAGGCAATGGTATCCTGCCGTGGAAGAAAGTAAAAGAAACTGATGCGCGATTGAGATAGTAGCGAAAGGAGGCGGAACTGGAGAATGGTAGGGGAATACCGTTTCGTTTGATGACGGGCTCGTAGCTACCTGTTCTTTCTAATGAGACACTTAATTTCCGACTGTGGTAAAGGTTAAATTTATTGATTTTCGATTCAGAAATGCTTAGGGTTTCATATGAGGCAAATATAGGCATAGATGCGCATAGAGAAAAGAGAGATAGAAGTTTATAGGAACATGAGTTGTTTTGTGTGCCCTTTCGCAGGGCCTGCTTTATTGCGCAGTAAACAACGGCAAAATTCGGGCCTGTACAGTAACTCAACTAACATTCAACACAATTTCGTGGGTGAGCACAAATATTTGCAAAAATCTCTCACATACAAACGGTCCAATAGCTAAGGTATAAATAACAATTTCAACTATTGTGAATTTGCACAATGTTCAAGCTGGGCAATGCAAATAATTATCCCCACCGCTCAATGGAAATTGAATGCTATATAATGGCCGCACCAATAACGAGCATCTACGACCGAACACAAGTTTCTGAAAACTGACAGCTGATTGACGCATTTTGTCAGTTTTTATTGACCTGGATTCAATCAATTCAATCAATTCGCAAGCAGTTTCTGATTTAACGTAAATGAATCTATGTAACTCGAACACTTGCAATTGGCTGAGTGTTCTCAGTTGTACTGTCAAACCAGATGGTTGTCAGTGTCACTTCAAATACTTATAGCAAATACTTTGCGAAACGACTTGTTATATTTTAAAGTTGAAAAGGCTTTTGAAACGCAATTTCAATTTATTTTCGGTTATTAAAAAAAAAAAACAAAGCGAATTAGTGACCGTCAAACTGACAACTGAATTGAAATTTAGTTGGTCGCTCTCCTAGGCAATATAATCCAGACAAATCTTGGCAACACTAGGACAAATAATATTTGTTCATCTGTGCGTCCGGTCTAAAAGTTTTGTTATGAGTACGTTTCAAGCGGCAACGCGTCAAGTGTCAAGGATGTATTAAACTTATGTCAGCATGTCGAAATGGGTAAATTGAGTTTCGGCGCGATCAATGCTCAATTACACGATTGTATAGAAAGTAGACCCAACTTCTTACGTTCCTACATATTGTAATGTCAATTTAATGGCTGTCAGCTGGATTGTGTGTTACTCAGGAAGTCCAATGTAAGTGTACATAGGTGAAAATGTTTCCAAAACACACAAATTGCACAACTTTATAGCTATAGAATGGTACCAAAGTTTTACTAAATTTTTGAGAACTTAGAATTCCAAGAACGCATTAACCGCACCACAATATTTGACATATGTCACACATAATTTCTCTTTGTCAGTTTTTCACTAAAAATGCAATTAACTTATAAGAACGAATTGTCAGAAACTTTCAAGGGAACTGTTTTTTTCGTAATTTACTTACTGATTTGAAAGATCGAAACGTCAACTGACTATACCTATAACCTAGCAGGAATTTCATAGTCCTAGTGTCACAAATATCCGAGCAATTGAGCTCTCATGTTGCAAATTTCCACCCAGAAAATAAACTGCGCAGCCTTTTCGCTTGCGACTTTTCGAACACCCCCTTAGATGCGATCACCGATCATTTCAAGTTCAAACAGATTGCGCCACAAGTCCCAACAAACAGAAAAGGACAAACATTTCCTAAAACTCAATTTTGAGGAACAATTCCCCCCGAAATGTGTATCGCATGTATGCGCGCGTATTTTATCGCCATTCGACTTGTATGCAGAGTGCGCATTTCAAAATGCACCCATTGACATTCCAATCTTTGGTCTTTTGCGTCCACCGCCACTGCGCCGATCGTATAAATGAGATTTTAGAAGTTCTCCATAGAAAGGCATTCGATCCAATATCCGCACCAAAAGGCGGGGGGTTGTGTCTTGTGTTGGGGAGTTCGGCAACACAAGAGAGATATGCATCTATCTATTTATTTTTTGGTAATTGAAATTCTGTTCCTGCACGCTCCGCGCACAACTGCGTGATCCTATGCAGTTTTTATGGGAATTCCTTGGTGGTGGCATTTAAAGTGCCCCTCGATTTACTATCACTCATACGCAGTGCCACTCGCTCTCCACCATAGTTGTGTGTATATGATGTTGTCGTCGATCCGCAATTGGAGTGAGCAGCGAGACCAAGATCCATTCTGTATAGGCTGTGGCACGCTGCACGATTGTCAATGCAACACAAGATAAATAATTCGACTTGTTTTCGCTGCTCCTGCTGCTGCTGTTGGAATTTCAACGAACAAATGTCGTCGTCGTATAATTTTCCCTTCCCCTTGGCTTTTGAGCGAGATGCGCCCGGCGATTGCAAGGAATTTCCTTCTATTTTCGGAGGTTTTTTCATTTTTCCTTGTTGTGCCTTGAGAGGCGAACATTTTCCCCGAAAAATGCACGCAAGCGCGCCAGCCATACATACAACTGCCATCTTCTGGAGGAAGCTGGTATTTTTATTACACCAGAGGGAGCGCGTTATGCCCTCCTAACGATGTGTCATTTAAATCAAATTAATGTAATAAGGCGTAGAGTTAAGTGAGACATTTGTGCGTCGCACCGTGCGATTCCAGTCGAGCGTGGGTCAGCACATTAATTATGACCCTCGATGAGTTTGTGGATCCGAACCAGACGTGCGTACGTGTAATTCGGTAGGCGCAACAAGCCCGTTTGGGTGTTCACTTGTACCGGCTACTATATAATACTGTTTGGGACTTTGCGACTTTGAGCGGGCGGCTTTAACATTTCAAAATGACTCAAAAGAGTTCGCTTAACAGATTCCACATGCATTCCACAGCCAGCAGCCCAGTTGGGGCTGGTTGCGGTTGGCATTGGCCAAAAGGTATTTCTCAGTCCAACGCCACAAGCTATCTTTATCGCGGAGAGTTTTTATTATTTCAACGCGCCAAAGATGATGCTGATCATTCGTACAAAGGAGAATCCCAACCACGACGGACAAGAAGCAGAACACAAAAAGTCCGCACAGCCAAGAGAACTGGCAGAAAATAACTCGCAGATAGTGTTCGCTTCATGTTGCAGATACAAATCGTGTGTGTGCGTCGTATATTCCTACCTACAAAGCCGCACTTCAAAAGAACTTCCGACGACATTCCTCAACTCATCGGGAGGAAAGCAAATGTTTTTTCTATACAAGTACTTATCGTTTCGTTCTCCTTTGCCTCCATCTTTATTATAAAATCGCACCATCTCCATCACTCCAGTTGATTTTACGTTTATTTATCGGCGCAATCTTTGTCTCTTTCAGAAGCATGTAGTCCAATGTCAGCTAGAAACTTCCCACCTTCGTTCTGGAATAGCAATTATGTGCATCCTGTACCAGCACCAGCGCATCCTCAGGTGAGATTCAGATTCGTTTTCATCTCCACACAGGTTGATATTTGCATCTGCATATACCTACACGCGTGACATCTTCACTTGGCCGATGTATATTAACTGATTGGCAACTCTATTCGAAACAGGTTAGCGATTTGTATTCGACTGATGGCGGCTACGCCACGGATCCTTGGGTGCCGCATGCGGCCCATTATGGATCGTATGCCCATGCAGCGCACGCCCATGCGGCACATGCGCATGCGTATCACCACAACATGGCGCAATACGGAAGCTTGCTGCGACTGCCCCAACAGTACGGTCATGGGTCGAGGTGAGCACTATTCCGACAATACAGAGCGGGCAGACGTTCGATCGGGTTTATCTATAATTGACATCTGTTTTATGCATTCTTACAGACTACATCACGATCAACAGACGGCTCATGCGCTGGAAAGTGCGGCGGCGTACTCGAGTTATCCCACCATGGCAGGTAAGAGTTTGTCTTTCGAGTTGAATTTATGTTTAACTGTGCAGACCTTAAGTATTGAGTGCTTAAGGGTTTCACTTTGCGGACACAGCTCCAACAGGGTCTGTTTTATTGAATGTTTTTCTTAGTAGGTCTGTTTTATTGAACATTTTCCTCAGTAGTAGACTCTTCAGCACACGAATATTACAAGCAAACTCTACTCGACACTTTCAACGTGTATACATTAAGTAAAGGTCATTTAACAGCAGCAGTTCCTGATGACAGCTTTCTGTGGATGTGTTCATGTCACTGCTATAGAAAACTGCTTTCAGCGCCATTCAATTTAAGCAAGTAGAAACCGGCAGACCGATGAATCGAACTATACAAATCGAGACTCGCCTAACAAAATATACCAGTTATATAACACTTTATCACAAATTTCGCTCTGTTTTATTGATTATTCGTGTAATTTACTTTTCTTTGCTTGACTTTACTGAGATAGTTATTTATTATTCAGTCAAGCAGGCCTATTGGTAGAGCGTTTGGTTATGAAAAACTGTACTAAGTACTTTAAATGGAAAGCAAAGTTAGCGCCGAGTGTCCTAAGTTTGAAGAGAAGAGCTAATTTTTGTCCATATTTATGGGAATATAAAGTGCACGACTTGATCGCACAGAACTTTGTCGTTCATTTCAAGCATTTTGTTTGGAGTGCATTGTTCAAAGTTTGAGCACCCACTTTCAAGCAGCTCAGTAGTTGATTGCCGTCGCAAACTGCTGAGGAAGTTGATTAGTAGGACTTTTCAATCAGATTTATAGACCAATTTTCTACAGTTTATAGCAAAGCATTTGGCGGGAGCGAAGCGAGCCTGATGTTGGCTGAAATCTCCGACAGATGACGTTCAGTTGTCTATATAGACGAGTCGTATGGGCCTGAGTTGTGTGAAGCCAGTTCAGATGAAAATTTATTTAACCTAAGTCCGGCTCAACCCTTAAAATTCATAAAAATGTCATATATTCTCCAGCGAACTCGCACGCATAGTCCGTCATAAATGATAGGTATTGTCCCTTAATTAAAAAGCCTCAACACATCCACTTTCGCCCGTCCATAGTGCAGTGTCATTCCGTTTATAGCTACCCCCGCCGCCTACGCAAAAGTGGAACGAAAATTCCAACTCGTAGGACATACAAAACATAACGTCGAGCAGCATGTATCCGACTAAGAGCTCATAAATATTCTTATCGCTCGACGAAATTATAATAATTCAGCAATATACATGTTTCGCACACAATCCAGGACGAGGATACGCTGCTGCTATGTGCGCTGTACACATAAACCGTATGTATACCCTCTCGGAATGTAAAGCGAACACAATATAGCCACCCTCCGTCTGGTAAGCTAACCCTAACTCGATGTAGCCCTTTCTGGGCGCGCAAAGTTATTATGCCGAGAAATGGATAATAAATTCACCCGTCTCACTCTTGGTTCGTATGTATCGTATAAGAAGAGAACTTTAGCTTTCAAGTGCGGCGAGTATCCAATCCAAATGAAAACACTCCATCCCCCTGGAAGAGGAAGAAATATGCGCAATGCTCACGTCCATATGCATGATGAACAATACAAATGGGACCGTATAGATGGAGACTATGGAATACCAAAGACCGGACCCTCTTAGCGCACGAAACAAAAGAACGCTTTGGAGACATACAATATATTCAGCTGGCGAGGAAAGAGTTCGAGTGTTAAATGTTGGCATGTCATGGAAACTTAAAAACCGTACATATATCCACCCTTGGGTCTGTTTAAACTACAGAAACAACCCTTTGTGCTAATAAATTTGCTTACATCTTTAAGAGAGGAACGGTGTGCAGCGGTGTCACAAACGTTTTATTTTATTAAAAAAGGGCCACGAGTTTACCTGACGAAAAGTGGGGGGGGGGACCTTTTTCACATGTCTCGCTCTTCGTATATGTTATGTCCTTCAGTGAAAGGAAAGGAATGCTCATACTTATAAGAAAATGTCCGCTTTTAAAATTAAACTTAATTTTGATTTATTTTGCTTTTCGTTTCAGGCTTGGAAGCGCAGGTACAGGAGTCTTCAAAAGATCTCTATTGGTTCTAAGCTGTAAGAGTGAAGTGTTATGAGTTTTGGGGCGCATGCATTGAGACTTGAGTTAGCCTTTTATAGTTCGATTTAAATCGATGAATCGGTAAGTTGAAATTCCGCAAGAGTGTCAAAGAAGCAAAGCACAAAGGCGTTGCAACGAATGACGAGGTGCAGTGGAGTCTTGGTTACGTGAAGCAACGACTCACCGAATTATAATCCATCTAAAATGTCCGCACATGTGTTTTCGGCTTAAATGTTGCAGTGGCAATGGGAATCAATCTTTGCTCAGGGCACCGTTTGTAGGGTGATTTTCTTTTCCCGTTCAGAGTAGAGCTTTGGACAGAGTTTAGCACTTCAATCATACTCTAAACCGAGCGTGTTCAGAGAGATCGGATTTATTTCAGAAACACATTTGAGGACAAGGTGTCACAAAAATACACCCTGTGAACAGTATTTGTTCTATTTCTTTAATCTCTTACACAACTTTTTTTTTCTGCAACAGATCAACAATCATATGGTTAGCTGTCAAAATATTTCGTCCTCAGATTGTTAATCAGACTGCTTTCTTTTGAGCTCATGTAGTGAACTTTGAAAATACTGTGAAAGAAAAAAGAAATACAAATTCAGATCTCTGATGTGTCTGAAGTAAAAAAATCAATACGATAATTTTTTGACAGTTCGGTGTCTGCTCTAAACATAAAAAGATGCAAGTATTTATTCAAACAAAAATGAGCGTAAAGTGTTGGTACTCATACGCGCAGGTGTAAACGCTAATAGACAGATCAAATATTTAAAATAAAACATACCTACACTCAGCACTAGTAATGAAAACAAAATACCAGGCAGCACTGTTTTCTCAAATGAATAGGGAAACAAAATATTTGTTCATTTGACGTTTAAGTAACCAGCGAATAACCATAAGCACAACCAAAAGTAACCACCTTTTGGGGATGCTTTAGCATGTCATGAATAACTAATGGCAACTAAATATCACCTGGGGATGATTTCTTTTTGGGGTTCCCCCTTCAACAAAAGTCTTGCGCTGAAACGTCAAATAAGTAGCTGCTGGTTTAGAAGATTTTTTACTTTTAGTTATTACGGAACAAAGTCCACCGTCAGTTGAGCCACCGTTCAACTAGATGGTTTTTATTAATAGCGCTGACAATGTGTGCTTTCAAAGTGCTGCCACTTTTTCTTGTATGAGCGACATCTGAATTTTTGTTTTATAATGTCAATCACTTATGCTTTGTTGTCAGATAATACGTAGGAAGAATGGTTGTAGTGCTTACAAAAGAATGCGAATAATTCCCCAAGTCAGGTGCATGCGCCCTATTTTAAACTGTTTAAACTCGCTGAAAACCACAATATAACACAAGCAAATAATGTAAACCTAGTTATATGAAATTAGAGCATTAACAAAACAACATCTCAGGCTGTAAAAAGTGTACTTTTAGTTGAAATTGAAACAATATACAATCGCCTTTGCGCCGTCAAAACAACCGATGACAGCTGCGCGAATAATATCTACCGCTGTATTTTGAATGCAACTCCCCTGTACGTAGTAGAATGAAATTTTATTTGTGCAAAATACCACATACTTACAGTAGACCAAAATATTTTAATTTAGCTAATAGAAGAAAACATGTAAAAACAAAAAAAAAAATAAACACACAAGACACTTATAAAGAACATAAACAAAATAAAATATATATGTAAAAACTATAAAAACCACAGAAGACAGTGAACGTGTATAGATTATCTAGTATTACGTGTTGAATAGTAAAAGAGAACTCTTAGATTTACTAAATTTATTATAATTAGCATTCAAATTTTATTCCCTTGGTAATTTATATAATTTTACTTTGTTTTTAAAACGAAACAAATGTTACGAGTACATCCGATAACAGCTTCATTATCGATCTTTAACAAGTAGAGTGTCAGAATTTTACGATATTATGTATATATTATATTAAACAGTGAATGAATGTTTGTATATTATTTTAATTATATTTAAAGCATACTTTAAGGAGAAAATATAAAATAAAAACCGAGAAATACAATTTTCCAAATGTGAAGGTGTTTTTTATTTCTAATAGGTGTGTCAACGCTGCTTAAAAAAAGAGTGTTTAAATCAACAGCCAACAGACTGCAAATATTTTCTCATTAAAAATAATGCCATATTTGCATTTATTGCTTTAAAACAAAAAGAAAATACATCGCTAAAACGGTGTTCCCACATCAACCGCAACCGTCGCACCAACTACGGATGGAATTAATAGAATTCACCGCTAAAAATAGTGCAACATCGCTATGAATTATTTCGCTTTAAGTGCGTGGAGCAACGCAGCGCAAAACCCCTTCCGACGGAAACAGCGTTTTATATTAATTATTCGGTGAAAAATCGATTCGATCTTCATTAAGAATTCGATCATCAATGTGTATATATTTATTCAAACCGATCGCATTCCATACAGACGTTCGTACAGCCATCGAGGGGGGTTCATTATGCGACGATGAGATATTATCATCCTCGTCGCATCTCAACTCGCGTATGGCAACACAACAACTTGCGGTTAGCGCCGCAACTCCGAGCCCCAATGATTTATGATAAATCAAAGGCAGATAAATTCGATTATAGTTCGATGATCGTCATTCAAGTCGAATGTAAAATTAATTTTTTGTGAAAGCACTTATGACATGGCAGAAGCATAACCATGATGATGATTCGATAATCCTATCCCCCATAGCTTTGCTCAAATGAGATCGATGAGGAGATACCTACCCGCCATCGTTTTCGTTTACCTTTTTCCATGGGGATATATCGACATCGGTGGCGGGCTGTTGCAATTGATGACATAAATTTTCGAGTTATCGACATGTTTTAGTTCGATACTCGTAGCAGACTGCGGTTTAGGCGCTGTACGGATGAATGATTTGGACATTCGAAGAACCTTTGGTGCCTCGATCGTTGTTGGTCGAAGACGGGAAGCGCCTGCTTCCTCCGGACTCACTTTACCGTGTACAGGACCGGCTCAGATGTCCGAGGGATAAGTATTTTTGTTTCTGTTTTATTTCAGGGGCTGGGAAGATTATTCATCTGTGATTTCACGGTCGTGCGGTGTGTGGCTACTTGTTAGAGGACTGTCGCGTCGCTCGTTTGCTTCCCAATGTTCGTTTGACACTTCATTATCAGCATTTAGGAGATGAATTCCCATAACTGGTGAGTATAGGTTCTCCGATGCGTCTGCATCGAGCAGAAGGACAGGCATTGAGGTACCTGTTTGGTTGATGTATTGAATGTAATTAATGCAGTCGCCTTTGTCTTATCTTTGGGGATGATTGGTTTCATTAATTTATTGAGGATCGGTTGCCGGGGAGAATAATTTGCATGTGATTTGTTTGGAATATGTATAAAGTTTGACGAAATATTTATGGAAATGGAGACGAAATTAATTCGTAGGATATGCAGCTTCATTTCGATTGTCAGTGTTGTATTTGATGGGGCATAACAGTCGAATTAGAGATGAACCTACTTTCAGGGACAGTTTTGACGGCTGTTTTTCCAAGCGCCATTTCCTATCAATTCACATGCAAAAATCGTGTCTTACGATACGTATGACGTATGAGAGTCATCAGAGAATAACAACCAGACCTAAAATTGCCAGTCAAATTGACAAATTTTTATATATATTAGTAGTGGCAGTTCGGCGCTGTCTCTTACGTTTTGCACAATTTAGCGGACCATACTCTTGCACCTTTTTCAGATTTGGGAAACGCATTAGATCTGTTCATTTACTTTTAAATTTCACGAATTTTTACTAAGTTTAACGGTTTTTCTACTCAATGCCGTTCCTTAATGCGAAAAATTCGTAAAAGAGAGCGTCATCGAGAGAGCAAGATACTACCCCTCCACTGAGAGTCTTACGAGTTCTTACTCATCAAATTTCTTGGTGTAAAAATTTGAAAAGCTGTCAGTCACCTGAATGTTGACAGATAATTTAAAATTTGTGTCCTATTTGGCATTCGAGATTGTTTTGTTTCCATTTCGTGCATATTAAAATGATAGCGACAGGGGGCAAAACAAAATTGAATGTTCTCCTCTATCTTTTCGAAAGTGGCGACGACATTCTTCCTCGCTGTAAGAAGGGTACTTTAAATTCTTCGAGTTTATTAGACATTTTAACCACTTTTCGTACCCATTTTATTAATATTGGAATTTTGTATCTGTCATTTTTTTTATAGATTCTACAAAAGCGTTCCCTAAATGTTTCCCTCTGAGAGAGAATTTATCCCCACCACTGTATCTGTCATTTTTTTTATAGATTCTACAAAAGCGTTCCCTAAATGTTTCTCTCTGAGAGGGAATTTATCCCCACCACTGTATCTGTCATTTTTTTTATAGATTCTACAAAAGCGTTCCCTAAATGTTTCTCTCTGAGAGAGAATTTATCCCCACCACTCCCACTTTGTCAGTCTTCTCCATTCTTATACTTTACAAAAGTAAATGAACAGACCTATTAATTCAGCTGGTGTAAATACGAATGTTCCATTCCAATTTGTGCCTATTGCAGTCGAATGCGAACTTAAGAGATTGGTTGCCATTGCATAGTTGTGACCTTGACCAGGATGTCAAACTTTTAGCGTCTCTTTAAATTCATTTCGTCACCCAATAGTCAAGTCCATCCAAAAGCAATTCAATTTGTTTCACTAATCACCGGCAACAATCGAGGATATACCCGCGCCGTATAAATCATAATATAAATGTCACGACCAACACAAAATGACATTTAATGACGTTGAACTTTCATAAATAAAACACCCGCGCACAGAACATGGGCATCACTTCCCATCTATAGGTAGTCCGTCGACGTCGACACGCTGCTGATGTCGTTGTTGCGCTGCACTTTTTTGTTAAACATATACCCCGCCGAAAAAGCACCAACAAAGTCCAAATCCAAGAAGGGAAACACGGAATGTAGGAGAAACCAGAAGCAAACAAAAACCGTCCAAAAGGACTGCGTCAACAACAACACTGCGGGTCTGCCGTGGCTCTGGACTCTGGACAATGGTGGCGAAACGTGAAACACAATGGAGACACAATGGGAAGCGAATTATTTTAGCATAAAAATGCACTCTTCCCTCAGCACGATGTCCTCAAGGTGTTCAACAATTCGCAAATGAATGGGTTTATCGCTTTTTAATAAGTTCCCTGCTCGTGCGACCGGTTGCCTTCTCGTACTCCTGTCAACTTCTGTTGCGAGATATTGTACAAATAAAATATATAAGTTCTGCTGTTCGGTTGTTTTTTATTCCCTTCGCGACGGAGACAGCTGATGGCGATCGGTTTTTAGCGGAAAATCAAGATATCGACTGCATTCGGTCGCCATATCTTTCGTATGCCAACTGTTGACAACTGGCTGCCATACATTATTCCCGAACTGGGTAATGAAAACACAGAAGGCCCGTGCGCCATGCGTAAACTGTTTAAACGATTTAGTGCGCGGTTTGTTTACCTAAATCAATCGGCCGTGGGACAGGGAACGTACGCCCCGCTCATCCCACGGGCCGACTAATTCGTGACTTTAATGGCAAGATGACAATTTTCCGAGAGTGCGACGGGCTCCCCTAAAAATACACCCGCGCCGCGCCGCCGAAGATGGAATTCTCAATTTATTGAATTCTCGTCTACCGAACAAATTGATTTCTATTTTTGCATGCGCGCACAGGATCGTTTTTGGAATTCCATCCGCGATGTCCCCGCTAAATGCGCTCCGGCTGAATATTAGGGTCGTCGCTGATGGCACGATCCGAAACTCGATAAGATGACATAACGTGTCATTTGCGGTGAAATTTATTGGAACTCCTTGAGATAATAATGTGGCGGCTGTAAATCTGTAAATCGTTGGAATGCTTTAATTTAGAAAGCAATTGTCAAAGGTTGGACGTTCGGGTCGGGGTCTGCTGATGCCATTAGGTTAGGTGCTCGATGTGTGCACTAATATACCGTAGGCAGGCAATAAATTTTATGATTTAAGGGGAACATCAGTTTTATGGCAACAATTTGTCGTCGCCCTAATTAGTATGTGGCGGGGGGGAGCTCCAAAATGGAATTTTACATTTGATGTAGTATGTCAAATATAAATATTATGATTGCGGGCAAAATGCTTCTTGAGTGACTAAGCTTGCGGGTTGTGTTGCATTTTATCTACGGTTGCCTATAGGTAATTTTTCAATCAAAGTAATATGTTTCTTTTTAAATTGAATTGAATTGAATTCAATTGCCGAAGTTGTCTCAATTTGCTCTTTAAAATAGTGTGGCTCTCTCAGTTACCGATCGATAGAATAGGTATATCGTCTTCGTTTTTTAACGATGGATACGTCAAAGCCGAGGTTTTCAATGAAACGAATAGTCCCATAAAATCACCCGCTTAAGTACGCTGCTCGAGCTAAATTTTCGCTCCCATACCAGATTCTCTCCAAAATTTAGCTGAGCTAAACTTAAGCGAACCCATTTAACTGAGCGGTACGCCCCTCGAGCCAAATAATAAAACTTTTGTTTCAGAATGTACTTCATGCGTCTGTCAAAATTTAGCGTGCCCATTTAATGGGTCGGCACATTTTCTCAAGCTAAATTGGCAGATCGTTGTGTATTTGTTGTTCTGTTGCGGATGAGCTTTTTTAATTATTACATGGACGAGAAGTACCTAGAACCAGAAATAGAGAGAATTCAATTTTTGAAAGAAGTTTCTTTAAAGAACAGCTGCTTTCTGTGACACTTATCCACCGCGTGCTATATGTCAAAATTTAGCTAGTACTTTAGCTGATGTTTGGAAAGAAAAGTTGGAGACCAGATAAAATTTAGCTTAGCTCGAGCAGCGTACTACGCTTTACACAAAATACGTTCTTGCAAAATAATTTAAAAGACAGGCATATTTCTTTTGTCACTGATAAAAAATAGTCGGCGTTATGCACTTTCCATTAATTTGTTTTAATTTTGACAGCAATAGATTCATTCGCGAACGTGGTTTAAATTCATTTTACAAAGTCTTTACAAAACATACTCTCAAAAAATGAAAGGGTTATTAAAACCCGCGTAAAAGCCTCATAAACTGCAGAAATTTACCACCTCGTAAACGAACTGTCAGATTTTGTATGGAGAATAGTTTACGCAGACCTCATAATTTTTCGCGACGATTTAGGCTCGGAAATCAACCACGGAAAGTTGCGCAAATCACAAATGTCAAACTTTGACAGACAGTCGTCTAATGTTTATTTGTTTTTAGAGTTTTTTCTTATGCTTCCAATATAAATAAGTCGTTTACTGCCGATTTATCCAAAAATCTAATAAGTTTTATCTTTTCGCTTACTTTCGGAATTGCGATAATTATTTGGAAATAATTAAAATTCTACCAATGTAGTACGTTATAGCTTAACGTTAGTTGATTGTACCGAAGATAAATAAAACGTAATCTACAATGATTAAATATAAGCTTTATTATTTCGGAGTAAATTAATTTTATAAAAGTGAGTATAGTGACGGGGAAGAATGTTGTACGCCGACTGATAATCATTTGCTCTGCTGAGATCGAAGCTCAAACAAACAGGCCTAATATACCAGTAAAACGAGCAGTTTCCCTCAGAGGATTTCAACCGGCAAATACTATTAAATGTGTCAAATGTTGACAGCAAACAAATTTATGTCGTTCGATCGGGCGCTCTCAGAGCACTTTTTTGCTCTATAGGTAACTTTTTATTCGTTTGGTATGAAAAAATGAAATCTTTTTCCGTTTTCAGGGCATTTTTGTGAATCTGGATTTTTTCTCAGAGTTTCTTCAGATTTTCCAATACAAACGCGTTTGAGTTTGAAAATCAGTTGAGTTTGTTTATGTGCTCCGGTGAAATTTTTCAACTGCAAAGAAACGCATTGCATCGGATGGATATATTGTTTTTAATTATTTCGAATGTTTTAATATAAAATCTAACCAGTGAATTGAAAATGCTTAAATAAGTGTCGAATCTACACATATATACAAATCGCACGAATTTAAACAAAAAAAGAGCAAGTGACGTTTCTAGAATCCTAAAATCTGAGAGCGAATCTGAAGAAGCCCAATTGAATACCACATTCAAATCCGCTTCAAAAGTCACTTGGACGTACATAAAAAACAAAATATCCGCATAAACTAAAAACTTAAAATGTGATGGTTGTTGATAATTTACTATTTTGCATAATTTTTACAAAATTATATTAGTCATATAAGAAAAAGAAAAAAAAAAAACAATTGACAGCTGGAAACACTGTAGGACATTGAAGAAAAGAAGGTTTTTTATGACTGGAACATAGTTTTGATGAATATGATGAAAGGGAATCACAATTGCAAAATTAAAATGATGTGTTTATCAAATGTGCATATTTGTAAAAGCCGATAACTCAAAGTTATGGGGATTGTGCCCACAGTTTAAGAACATGTGATTCAACAAAAGTCAACGAACTCCATCCGTCTCATTCGGCGCTTTTGGGTTGGCTTCTGTCAGATTGAATATATTGCCGCAGCATGAATATAGCGAATTCTATGAGCTGACAGTTGGGCCCTTTAAGAAACTGTTAATTTGTTTGTAATGAAAGTAAACGCAATATTCTTTATCAAATTAAATGGTCGGATCTTCGAAGCACGAGTGAATCCAGCCAAATCAATAACAAACGAATAGTTATATGTCAATGACACCTATCGGCAGAGGAGAGAAGATGAACCACACAAGGTCTGTTCCTTTACTTTTGTAGTAAGAATGGAAAAGACTGTCAAAATGGCAGTGGTGGGGATAAATTCTCTCACAGAGAGAGACACTTACGAAAAAGTTAGGGAACGCTTTTGTAGTAATTTATGAAAATGAAAGATAAATAATTAAAAAAAGTGGTATGAAAAGTCGTTAAAATATCGTATAAACTCGAAAAATTTGCTAATTTACGAACAAAATTAGTTCATTCATCTACCTAGGGATGAAAGTGATTCGGAATTAATTGAAATTCTTCTTCATGGATCCGTGTTTTGGAAGAGAAGAAGTAAAAGCGACACGGCTCTTAAAATTACGTGAAAGAGATTGTCCTTTCTTACTCCTTAGATAGGTACAGCGAGGAAGAATTTCGTCGCCACATTCGAAAAGAATTTAAGGAGAACATTAAATTTTATTTTCTCGACTGTTGATACCACTTTAATACGCAAGAAATCATAACAAATGCACTCATTTATGTCAAATAGGACAACAAAATTCAAATCAGCTGTTAATTGTAAGGTGACTGACAGCCTTTTCAATTCGTACACCAAGAAATTTGTTGAGTAAAAATTCGTAAGATTCTCAGTGGAGGGGTAGTATCTTGCTCTCTCGATGACGCTCTCTTTTACGAATTTTTCGAGTTGAGGAACGGCACTGAGTAAATATTCGTAAGATTTAAAAGTAAAGGAATAGACCTACAGTTCTGCAAAAAAATAATCGGGCGGCTAATTTCATTGCGAGAATGGCCAGGAGTGGCGTTCGAAAATGTTACTTGAATGTACAATGAGGACTTGTCGAATATTAGTAAACAAAACAGCCGCAGGCTCTACAGAATTTTGAAGAGCCACTTCTGCTATCTATATCGAATGACAAAGCCAGTGACAGGCAGCAGGTGCATAAAATATTCAGCTATGGCATTGATGCATGAAAATCCCAAAAATGAGTCTACACCAGAAACCTATACCTTAATTGTAGAACTTCCCAGAGCACGAACCAAGTGTAAGCTGTAACATTTACTAGGACGAAAGTTTACTCGCTGAATTGAACTTTAAGATCGTTTCTTGACGACAGCATAGCAATTGAATTTGGGACAGCTAAATAAGGATATGAGCCTCCGCAAGGTTACTTGGAATATGCGCCATAGGTTTGGGATACCTACCTACCTAAGCTATGCCAGCTTAAGGCCAATCGTCAGCAAATACTTCAAGTAGGTCCTTATCATACGTTTTTAGGACGTCAAATCTTATACCATATTGACTAAGTCTTCACACCTTGCAACACAATGCATCTTGGAGAGGGCCCACTAACTTTTTTAGACTGACTTTGACCGCGCTTGCAACGTTTACTGTATAATTTGAGATCTCTCGTTGCCCCATATGTAAAAAAAACACCGAAACATCTGTCAAATAACGTCAAGGCGACGCATCTGCAACATTATTCTCCTTCAAAGAATTGAACGAAACACATTGTCCTTTAGTCCTCGATAGTATAGGCGAAGTCGGTGTCAAAAAAAACTTACTCCATTGGAGTTTTCTTATTAACCCATTTGGGTTATTCAATGTGCAACATCGAAAAGGTACGAGTATGTTCAAACGTGCCAACGTATTTCGACCATCGGTGGGATTCCACAACAGGTTTCGAAGGAGCAGTATATATATTTGTAAAGCAATACCATAGAAGCAAAAAAGGCTTTCAAGATTGCGACATTCGTTGTCAGTTTATTCATTTTCCGCGATATTAATAATCATTTAAGTGTCGAGGCTAAATTTTTTGAAATTACAAAGGCGAAATTTTCCATGCAAAATTGCATATTGTGGCCTACAAAATATTAAGTGTTGGGGTTAAAAATGATTACTAGTCAAAAGATAAAGCATGTGCATGACGTTCCCTTGCGTTAAAAACACCGCCACAAGTGCTTTCTGCTCGTTTCCTGCTCAGACACGTCACAGTATGTAAGAAATAACTGCGTCACATACATAAACTTTTTATATGGACTGTTGGAAGCCAAATTCCTGTTTGTTCCAACATAAGCGCTAGCGCTCTTGGTTCAGAGCGGAATAAATTGGAAACAAAATGTAAGAAGCAGTGATAAAGTATGTTTTATGGGTTTTATTATTTAAAAATAACTTTTTTTAAATAAATTGAAGAAAAAAATAGTTTAGAATACATTTCGCCTTACAAATTGTACAAGGGAATTAGTTTGTTCACTTCACACGCTCCCCTGTCCTACATTTGTAAAACTCGAAGGAAATTACATCCGATCCTGTAGCCTTTCCATCGTTCAAATGATTTGGAGCCTTCAGATCGTCTTCGAGAGTTATAAATTTATCCATAATTCGTAAAACTGTCCAGAAAATTTTGTTGATTGAAATTTTTGGTTACATCTATTGTTAACAATTTGAACTACAACTATTTCGATGCGACATCTCTTGTAAAACATTCCGCAACTATTTTAATTTCAACCGTTTTATTTCTACTAACACCCAATAGGTGTCTCTATCATTCTATGGCCAGATCCAAGATGGTTGGAATTTTCTTGCACTTTTTATTCGCTTTCAACCAGAGCGCTAGTTATGATGGCGGCATTTTTTGAGCTTGTTTGGAAATGACATTGCACTATATCACTGCATTAGTATGTCAATGCCCATATATTTGATTTCGGTGTCGATGTCGACAAGCTGTCAAGTCGTAGAATCTTTTATTTCTGTGATCCTTGCGGCCCGGCTGTACCTATCCTTCAACTGTCAAAATGTACAACCTGTGCTGCTAAGAAAATCACGTGTGTGTCACTGTCATCGCAATAGTGTCACTATAGCTACATGGATAACAATTGCTATGCTTTTGACAGCTGAAACCTCGTCAGTTGTCATACACGGAGATTGTTTATGTCTGACTGAGTTAATAATTTAGCGTTTGACTTAACCGCCGGAGATACTCGAATGTTGGCATTCCCGCATGGAATGCAAATTTATTTGGGAAACTTTTCCCATCGAAGAAAAATATGGAAAATTCATCCCCTCGAATCACAATCTGAACACGTTCCTCGCTGACAATCTTTACAAGTGTCTCACCATTACAAACAGAATAGAATTCCTTTGAATTCAAAAATGCGGAAGATGTCCCCAAATATTTGAGAAAACATCCTCAAAAGTGTACAATGCTGCCATCGGGGTGCGTCTGCCGTATATAGCTCTGTCTCACGGTCGCACGCATGGAAGCCGATGACACCCAGGAACGTCACCGCTAATGTATTAATTTTGTGGTGTGTCACCGACACCACAACAAAGCAAAACATTGCCCCACGAAAAAAGTGCATTTTTGTCCTTTCTTCCGAGTCGAAGCGATGCGCGCCTACTGACAACTCTGAGCCTTGACAAGAACAAAAACTGCGCCACAAAATGTTAATTTCTCCTCCTCGAAAAATATTAAGAACATCTTTGGACCACATGTGTTCGCCTTCGCTCAATGATCTGGATCTGTGTGGTTTTTTTGTTCTCTCCAGCCTCGATGGTGGCGGGCACGAGGAGTGAGGACCCAGGTCCGTCATGCGATAAACACCGCCAACCGCGCAGAGGTAATACGTCATTTTTAGAGTTGGGCGACTGAACTGCTGGCGTTAGTGTGATTTATTTGTCTGCTAACCAGATCGCGAGGATCGCAGGACACATTTTCGATTTTTTTTTCTTGCGCTGTTCCACCCGACTCTGTCTTTTTCCGAGTCATTTCCTGAATACGAGTTGCGCTTGTGGCTTGTGGGAGCGATATTGATTTTTAATTAAGTAGATGTATCTACTTTGCATTTCGGTTCACACACAGATGGGAAGTATCTTGCGCTTGCACATATGGTAATTGAATGCAAATGTCCTTAAGAGGGTGTCACTTGGTTAATTGATTTGATGGATGACTCTCACTACCGTCGATGCGTAAATGACAATAATTGGATCGATCGAACCTAGACACATCCGGTGTAGTGGCCACTTGTAGTACAGCGCGCGGAAGTCAGTTAATTTACCGCCGAAACACTGCGCGCCCATAAATAATGCTGCTGAAACTCACGTTTAACTCCGAGTATGGCGGACTTAATAATAATGCGCTGCGGCCTCTACACCTACAAACGTGTACAGAGGGGGTGGATATATTTAGTGGATTTCTTGGATTGGCACGGCTGTCTGGAAGTTCTTGTGCACCCGTTCTTACACGAGAATGTACTGCACAAGGATAAACACCTACACGCGGAAGTCGTCTTCATATCCGTTTGTGTAGAGTAATTCTCTGAATTCCTTTGATTTTCTTCTTGGTGGTGTTTTCTCTGGAGAAGTTTTGAATGGGTTGCCATTGCCAGTTGCCTGGTGTGTGTATAGGGCGACTATGGATAACGTTTATATGCACCGCAAATTTCGGGTTGATTTCATTTTCAAAGATTATGCCAACGCAGAGCAGTGCGTATTCATGGACTTAATTTTCTCATTATAAGACGGAGCTTATGGCGTGTCGTGGGGGTTCTTGGTGGCAGGGTGCCGCCCAAGAACACGGTTTATTTAATTTGGGACTTTCTAAGTGAGCGACCGGATAGCCAGCATTTGAATGGGGTCTCTCAATTGCGGCAGTTCACTCTGGGTCGGTTCGTTAATATGTTGTGTGTATGTTTAGACGGTATATTCGTAGATATTAATCGCGGTATGAATCTTTGGGAAAGGTATATACGAAGCTACGTCTCTAAATGTATAATTCAAATATTTTGTATGAAGAGCTTTTGGTTTTTATTATAGAAAAGGTGGAATCGGAATTAAGATCTACTGCTGATAACAATAGACCTGTTTTTTTTTAGCTTCGTTCTCAGCAAAGCAAAGTAAAGTAAGATTTTCAAAACGCAATTACAACAATAGTCGAGTCCGAAATGTTGTATTCCAGGATTTTATTTCCGGGGGAGGGGGACTTGCTTCCAAATATCCCGAGGAATTATTTGAAAAAAAAAACTATATATATTCCATTTCATTGATTATTAGTAGTTTTTGAATCGTATGTACTTAAACGAACATTTTTTCAAAGCAGAAGGTATCTTGATTTTATTTTTGACATTAGATCAATCAGCTTATATCTGGATCCACATTAATATCCGAACGAACAGATATCATAGCAAGTGAGCTTAATCTAGTATTTCCCATAATGCTCGGGACGCTGTTTTAATCCTTTTCATAGTTGAAAAGGCTCTTTCAACACTGGCTGTGTGGAAGTGTGGCCGAACCCGTAAGCAAGAAGTTCAAGTAAGTCTTGTCACATATATCAAGCAATTTCACCACTTCGGTAGAAGGATAACTCGACGACAGCTGACAACGAAAGTAACATGTCAGCTTTTTCATTTCGTTCACTCGCTCAACTGGAGCAAAACCTGGAAGAAGAGCTTGAAACGATGGTAGAACTTCTTCGTTGACCATGAATCTGTCCGTAAGATTTTGTATTAACGAATCTATGCAAGGAATAAGTATAGACACTCTAAAGTAGGCTTCAGTAGAAGAGGTTTCTGTATTGGAAAGCGTTGGTTGTTTCAATGAAGTTCTTGGAGCTCTTAATTCAGCTTAAGATAAGTCCTCGGCAAGTTGCGATGCGGATTGAAAAGCCTCTCGTCGGCATATTCACTGATGTTCTTAAGAGAATTCAGAACTTCTTTTATGCGGTCGATTGCAGAAACGAAATCTAAGGATTTGTTCTGTAGGAAAACTGATAAGGGCAGCGTTAAACTGAATAGTTTTTCTTTTCAAGTGTTGATGCTTTCGAAGACGTCGCCCACGTTATGCTCGTTATTTCTTCAAGACTTATTTAGATGCATTTGAAGAGCTCTACAAAGACAA
This sequence comes from Cheilosia vulpina, assembly GCA_916610125.1. Classification (NCBI taxonomy): domain Eukaryota; kingdom Metazoa; phylum Arthropoda; class Insecta; order Diptera; family Syrphidae; genus Cheilosia; species Cheilosia vulpina. Next base: position 49,394,918 of record OU744279.1, read on the forward strand.
AAATACTGTCATGCTTTTCAATGAATCTTGTTTCACAAAGGCGAAGAAGTCGGGTTTTTCGGTTCGCACCGGAGGTGTTTTTCAATGACATTTTTGAAAGTTATATATTTGCATTTGAATGCTTGCCTAAGAAATTACCTATTTCTCTAACTACACCGAGGAAATTGCGAATTGCAGGAATTGACATGGCATTAGACAGAGCCATGTTCAAGCGATGGCTTGCGTTTTGACACTGTTGCCTAATCCTGCACTGTACTCCACTTAAGTGATCTGCCATATTTGCAGCTCCTTGGCCAACACAATTCTTCATATCAGAATGCAATTCTTCACATCGCTGCAGTCAGTTTTTGTCAGATTTTCAGAAGACTGGTCAACAACAGGAACAAATATATTTATATACAACCTTTAAACATCATCCACAAAAATTCGTATTTATAAAAAAATCAGGGCTTGAATCAGAAAAAGCAAAAAAAAGCAGAAACCTATTACATTTATCTGACCAAAAAGATAAAAAGAAAACCTAGCAGCTTCCAAAAAATACGAATTTAATTTAAAATCAACTAGGTTAGTTGCCGTTTGCATATGAAAACGGAAAAATAAAAAAAAAAAAAATTAAAGAATTGGCACTCCATTGCACGTGCATAATGTGAATTAAAACGCAATATTTTCACACATTATCGCGTACAAAATTTCAACAAGCCTTCAAAGTGCGGCACAAAGCTACCCCACTGACGCAATCCCTTGAAGTTTACCGAATATGCCATTAAAACACATGATAACATTTTTTTAAATTTTAAAACTGAAAGATTTTTATTTACGATAAAAAAAAAACTAAAAGCCTTAAAAAAATAATTTTTAATAAAATGTTTCGGGGACGCTATAAAGACCATAAAGATTTGTGTTGGTTCATAAATGATTTTCGTCAATTCAATTTCTTTTCTCCCTGGTTTGTCGTAATAGCTTTTGACAATTCGTCTCAAATCAAGAGGAGTGACTGGAAAACCACAAGTGGATGTAGCAATAATTTGTCCTTAATAACGGTTTGAAGTCCCACAACATTTGAATGAGCATCTTTTAATTTATTCCCTAAAGTATTTCTATGAATGCCGTACCTTTCGCTCGCTTTTCGAATTGAAATTCGTCCACTTCCGACTTCCTGCTCTGCGTTTTTCAATGATTCATAAGTGAAATTGTCGAAGGGCCGTCCTCCTATCTTTATTATATATTTTCGAAGCATTTCGGCTCGATTCTCGAACCTTTAAATTTAAAATTAAAAAGTAAAGGGTTACTTTGGACCAAGAACGTTGAATTTGGAAAAGAAAATCGATACACAGGGGGTAACTTTGTGCCAAGTGAAACAACAACAAGTGGACCGTGGTACAAAGTTTACCATGTTCTTGTGACTTTATTGAAAAGGACACGTACAAATATAAACAATAGGTTTTACTAATATTAATTTTAATATTACTCATCACAAATTTTAGTTTTTTTTAGATGAAATTTGTCGCAATAAAACTTTTCCGCCAAAAACTTGATTTTGACTCATGTCATTATGCAAAAACATAAAAACAAAGAAATTGGGGACGTTCAAGTATCTAGTTTAGTAAGTCTGACAGCTCTCTCACTGGATGTATCTCGGTTTTGATTGGGGGAAATCGGTCATATGAGCAGCTGTTTCAGTTGACGTTTATGGAGGGCTAGCCGACAAATCTAGTCAAGAAATTCGTGACTGAGTACTAAGTTCATAGTTCGCATATGTGGCTGACATAGAAAAAGTGAACTTTCCCACTATAATCTAGTTTTTGCGTTCAGGTTACATCTTATATCCACACCAAACAGTTTTATAGATTGGGGAAAGAAACGCTAAAAAAATTTATTGAAAACACTTTTTTTAGCAGGTATTTCTGTTTATACTTTCTGTTTTAACAAATTTGAGAAATTTAGATTTAAAAGTATAAACCTCCCTTATGTCTATTTGGTAATGATTTACTTTACTTAAGAAAAGCTGTCAATTGCCTACTTTATAAGTGACGCGAGACTTGCGAGAAGTGTCAAAATTAGGCAATCTTTTTTTTTCGAATTAAATAAAACCGGTGTAACATGCCTACTGTCCTACAGTCCTACTGTCCTCATTGTTATCCATAGACGTCAAAAAATCACAATTTTATATTACCGTCCAAGGAGTTTGAATAAATTTGTTTATAAATAGGTACATATACTTACAAAAAACTTCCCTACCTCCCTAATTTGCTGCCGGTATGATCAATTCTAATTCATTGCGAAGTGGAACCGTATGGTGCCGAGAGCCGAGCAGTATTTTAAGCATGCACATCCGTTCCGAAGTCCTGTTTAAGATTTATTAATATTAACATTTTAACTAATGGTTGATAGAGACACCTGCCGCACTTAATATATCTATTAAATGTGTGTGTGTAGGTATTTCCTCGTCTAGGTAATTGACTGAATGATAGGTCTGACTACCCACTGCCTAACCACTTGAATAAATTATTTTAATCATGTCAATTACAAAATATTACAACGGAGCTAATTGAATATTTCTGTAATTGACATTTATGGCGGTGACAAGAGATAACTCTCCGAGCCAGTCAGTCGGTCGGTTGAGCTTAAATATGCGTGAGTTTGAGTCGCACCCGTCACCCGCCCAATTCAAATTTTTGCATGTCAAGCATCAAGCTTATCGTGTTCTTTAATTTTTTGCTTTTAGGTATATTCCTCATTTTAGTTAACAACATTTATATCCGTCGGCCAAATTAAAAGCACATTATTCAATAATCGCCCCTTTGTTGTTGTTTGTATATAATTCTTCGCCTATCATCGGAAATATTTCTAAATAGGTAGGTATATTTCATGCAATATTTCATTTACACAAAAATCAATAAGTTAGACAAGGAGAATGAGACATTGGCTCCAGCGAAATGTCATTCCGGTTTGACACACGAGAGGGAAAAGGAAATTTATTCTCTCAAACCAACTACAAGTTAAATAAACCAACACACACTCCGCTCTGAATGGTTTCGCCATCTGTCAAAAGGTTCCGCCCCAAAGCTTTCTGACTGAAGCGAGACAGACATATCTCACAGAACCACCAACAGCAACACATGAAAGAGGAGAGGGAAAATCGAGAACAAAATAGGTGGCTGGTGTGGTGTAGAGTTAGGGTTGGGCCACAATGCAAATGGTTGAAGCAGCCGTGCGTCGTTGTCGCAGTGTGGTTGTCATGAAAAATAAATATTCCTGGGAAAAAGGAAGCACCGAGTGAGTGCAATGTGCCGCAAATTAAATGAAAGATAAAGCATTTCCATTGAAATATGTAGGTGCATAGAGAAGTGCAATGAGACTCGTTCTCTTTACCGCTGCCGTTGCATAAATATTTCGGCAAATGCACACGCATATGTAATTCTTTTTTTTTTACGGCGAATTCGTGACCGATTCCCGGCGACTTGTGTGTTAATTAGTTAAATGGCGGCCTTTGGTTGAAGTTTCCTATTCCTTTAGCCGATGCTTGCGATGGAAAAATGTTTCGTAATTAAATTGGGCGGTTCTGCGAGCGGTAGTGTGTGGTAACAACCTGTCTCTGCAGTTCTGTCATCACCACCGACCGAAGGGAGTGGGGCCTGCTGAAGCTCTGTTACATCCATAAAGGTATACCTACTTGGTTTGGATTTGCAAATACCTACACACACAGTGGTGCGGTTGGTGAATATAGTGCTCTTCTCTGTGGGTAATGGATGCCATTTTGCGGCATTTCAAAGAACATTCCGTTATGAGTAAGTCCAGGTGAGGACACCGATGGGACCGATGGACCGATGGAGTGGTTGGTGTAGTGTAAATGGAGACGAGGAGCCTTCTTGCACAAATTAATTTTCGTTTTATTAATAATATTCGAATGTGTCTTTCAGGAGACGTGTCACTTGTATAGAGGAAGTTGACGTGCACGCATTGAATTGGCAAAGGCAGCGATGTCGGCAAAAAGTGTCAATGACAAGCTGAGAAATGTCGATTTTAATTGTGCTTGTACAGGAAAAGGTGCGTGCGGCAGATTATCATCGTTTTGGGAGCAGTTTTGTTTTTCTTGTTATGTCAGTCGAATTAATTTCCTGCATACCTATAATTGCTCGATAAGAAGAGAGTTCATATTGCCAATTGTCATTATTACTTTCCAGTATTTTGTGCAAGGACGTTTCTTGGCAGGTAGACACAAGTTCTTAACAAACAAGTGTCATTCTGTTAGAATTCAATGGGCATATCTTAATCTGATACAATTTACAAACAGTCGATTGTTTGTGAACTGTCAACTGCAGGCATGCTTCACTGCCAATATCAACAGAATATACAGAATGCTGCGATCGGATACTAAGACATTTGATGTCAAAAAGTAGTTAGTTTGACAGTAACTTCTTTTACATCGTATATAAGTAAGTAATTGAAGAAATTTAGCTTAAGGCTTATATCAAGAGCACAATCTTTAACAAATCAGTCCAATAACTTGCACATGTGAATGACATGGACACTATTGATGGCAGAACCCCTAAGTACAACGAGCGATCCGTCACTATGACACGTTTGCAAGTATATTTTGTTACCAAGGAACACACAATATAACGACGACTCGGACGGAATGTCATAACTAAAGGACTTTAACAACCTTGCCCTAGTTATAAGAACTTGGACTTGATCTACCACAGTTCTGCTATCAAATTTTTTAAACGAACTATCAACATGGAAATCGAGTTTGAATAATCATGCTTCATGCAAAGCTGCGTACAAACTTAGATCAGGTGGATTTAAAAAGGAGTTTGATTAGTTTACACGTTCATTCAAAATATCTGTTACTCTTGTTCAGGTCTTAAGCTGCGACCCCACATTGAGAACAGTTTGACAGATCTATTTCATAAAACGTATCTAATGAAGGAAACAATTTTTTTTTTTGGTTCAAAAGAAATGTTTGATTTTTAAATATACCCAAGAATGTTTCCATATAGCGATCGGACAGATGACAGATGAGTTGTACACAAGTTATCACTAAGTTTCGCTATATTTTAGCAACAAAACAATTGTTCCAAAAATAGAAATGTTTGTGACGCACCTATAGTTCCGCGTCATAATACGAATACAAAATAAATGTACTTAAGCAAGTGTCAAAAATAGGAAAAGTCCACTTAAGTCTACCAGGCTAACGCTTCAGATATGCCAGTAACCCCTTCATGGCCGACCCATCAATGTTATCGCTTAATAAAATTGGCTTAAGCGGGCTACTGACTGATGGTTAAGACTAATGGCAACAAGCTCATGGAATACACAATGTAGAAAGAATTGCGTTTCCTTCATTAGCGGGAAAAAAATCACGTTTTTGGGCAATTCATCTGCGAAGGGTGCTCTACTCAATTCTATACTTTCCTCCCGAATATCAATCAAAAAAGAAAAACACGACTCTCATTCGAATACTACGTAGATACCCATACATTGAGATTCATATTTCTGACGTATTCAACGTGCAGTTGCTGAAAAAATCATTTATAGTGCACTTTGTTGCACAGCTCTTGCTTCTGCCAGTTTATTTCATAATTGAGTTGGGCATACGAGAACGTACATAGAACTGAAGCCCTGATGCACCATCATGCAACAAACAATTGCGGACTTATGGAACTCTGCCATCGAATATTCACTGCACTGCACAGATATAGGAGACAACTGATAACGAGTGCGCCGAAAGGGTTGCACTTGCAATTGAGTTTGCAATGCATCATCATCATCATCAACGTAGTCTGTTCTGATTCTGATGGACGGGCCGTGGAATTCCAAGCCAAAATGCAATTTTAAATGCAGATCAAAGTATAAAATAAAAAAGAAATTAAGTTGGATGAATGGTGATGGTGAATGAATTTAATAACGCAAAATGTTCATTAACTTTTAACAATAGGAAAAAAAAATTATTTTAACCAAGACTCAACTTTTATTCTTATTCTGAACTGATGTTTGCAAAAATTCCCACTGAATGGCGGTTACCCGCACTGAATTCAGATTTCAAGTCGTTAACCCCTTTCCCCATTAGGCGACACAGAAAAAAAGAAAAGCCTGGCATTTAGAGGTGCGGGGAAAAAGGTCCCTCTTTGTGAAAGTTTAAACGTTGCCCACTGAGATGAGACTTGAGTTCGCTTTGAAAAGAACAAAGGGATTCATTTCCATTTTTCTTCTTGCTCTCTATTTGATTTATTTTCTATACAGAGATCTCATTCGAAAGCAAAGCGTAAACCGAGAGTTTTCCTTTTGTGAACAAAGGCCCCCATAGTAAACAACACACACAAACGGTGAAAAAGTCCTTCTTCATTCCTATACCCAAGACTAAGATGACGCACGACGATGACGATGGCGCCGAAAGAAAGTGGTTTGAAGGATCCTTCAAAGGAAATATTTCCAAATCGTTTTCATTACTGTCATTTACTGTGCGGTGTATTATTATGGCGGAGTAAGTTTTTGATGTTTCACCTTTATTGAGACAAAGCCAATCCACTTGGAATGGATGGAGTTATTTGACGTACGTTTTATTTGAAGTGGGCAGGTGACATTTGTGCGGTTAAATACAAGTTGTGGGGTTGCATGCACTGCTTTATGTTGACGATGCGTTTGTTTTAACAAAATGTTTTGCATATCCCGATAACTGGAAGATGTGTGTACCTATTTCCTTGGTATACTTTGGATCTTAATGCTGTGCCAAAACGTTGAAAAAACGCCCGTAAATCCAAGGCCATCAGCTCAACTCACACTCACTGAGGGCTTTGTCCACAAATTTGATTCTTTGTTTGGCATATTGTTTCGGTGAAAGACATTTTTTGATCAACAATCGACAATCACAATAGGGGCACTAGGGATATCCAAAGAGCACGGAAGTAAACTGAACTAAATCTTGATCAGATTTTTTAAATCTATAGGTTACTGAAGAACACTTACTTTCGGTAGATTGTATACTCTTCATCCACGCTGTGACAACTCCACAAAAACAGTGCAGTTCCAATAGCCTCAAGAACCAGCAACGGACCAGGGCCACCATTTGCGCTGAAGATATAGCCATCCACTGCAACTGTTTAGATCAAATACATTAAACTATGCCTTACATTCGAGCAACACCCTTCAGAGCTAGTCGACAAGTAAACTTAGCTTGCCTCTCTTTGATCACTCGTCACTTTTTTTGTTTTTCGTCGTGTTTCGCGAATTTCCGGCCTCATCAAGTTGGTCTCGGCCATTCTATTTTTGGTCGCCATCGAGTCTACAACTAAAACAATAAAGTAAACGTAAAACTATTCAGCAACTATCCGGAAAAAGAAAATATACAGTCTAGTCGTTCCCTCAATGGACAGCCACACTCAGTCTGGAGAGATATCCGACAAACACAAAAGTGAACTACCTATATGATTGTGATGAATTTGAGGTTTGATAGCTGCGGCTGCCTTTGTAAATGCATTCAACCCGAATGCAGGTAAAATTCGCATAATACGCGGTAAAATCACGCCGTGCAATTTGCATTTGAAAGTAGCTCTTCAGAAGCAGTCGAAACATGGATCAGATTTCGGAAAGGAGATGCGTTGCGCCCCGTGACATCTTTGATTCCGTTCTGGAGCTGATGTTATACATACGGCTAGATGTCATGTCTTCTTCACAAAATACGAAACACATAAGTTCTGCGTTATGTGACGCTGATTACTGTGTGAAGAGAGAGCTTATCGGCCTATGAGTGAAGAAGTCGGTACAAGCGGCGAACTTTTTAAGCTTAAAAGTCTCCAAAGATCCAATCTACATATTGCTTATGTCAAAAGGAGCTTCAAAACCCAGTAGCCCGCAGTTTCGAGATGACAAGCACGTCTGAGCGTGAGCGACCATTTCAAAGAACAAGACATTGCGGATGTCAGAGCGCAACACACCGATGACATTGGCCGCATTAAAGAATCTAGTTATCTTAAGTCAACTAGATTTGTCTGGATGAGATGTAATCTGAACGCAAAAACTAGATTGGTCGGGAACGTCACTTTTCCTACGTCATCCACATACGTGAACTGTCAACTTAGTGCTCAGTCACGAATTTCTTGACTATATTCGTCGGCTACCCCTCCATAGACGTCAACTGAAACAGCTGCTCATATGACCGATTTCCCCCAATCAAAACCGAGATACACCTAGTGAGAGAGCTGTCAGACTTACTAAACTACATACTTGAACGTCCCCATTATCACGAAGAAAGCTTCTGACGATCAAGCGATGACAGTGCACGGCTTATGTCGAGGTGTAGGCTAGCTAAAGGTTTCTTGTTACGAAGTATGTATAATAATAGCTGCTCAGACCGTAAAGCTTAAAGCGAGTTCCAAGTTCCAATCAAATGTTTTTGTCAGTGAACAGAGTCATTGGGATCATTTTTAACATTCACATTAAATATTTTCTAGGTCAGAGTAGGTGATTTTTTGTGGAAAATTTTGCCATTGTGAGTTCCTTAAATCTAGCCTGGACACTTAATATGATTATTAGTAACGTGCGATATCTTTGACGTTTGACATTGAGGAATTCACTGCTAATTCCACATCTAGGAACATCTTCCGCACACTCAATTCCCGAAATCCCTTTACAGAGCATAGGTAAATTTTATTATTTAAAAACTTGACACTGTTCGTACTCGTTCAGCTAATCCCTTGACTGGTCCCGCGACCCCGTTCATAATTCACCGGATCAAAAGATAAATCCGATACCTCAATGAAAAATGTAAATAATACCAACGACTAGACACAAACACCCTCCACCAGCTTTGCCTCGTCCCCTGAGCACTTCAACCCTATAATCATCCAAATCTCGTTCAATGCTGCGCCACGTATATTAAGTTCCCTTACGAAGCCGAGTTCCGGAGGGAAAAAACTAATAAACGACAAATTAAATGATTTGTCTACGAATTCATGCGAATTAAAGTGAGAGAGAGCAGAGAGGGTTGGCAAGACAAGTCTCCCCGCACCCGCCGACGATATGAATCTTGGGATAAAGTTTTATTAAATTCGCATCACCATGCACGGGATCATTTCTCTTGTGTTGTCGGTCTTTGAAATGTTGAAATGTCCGAATGCCATTAATTTCATGGTCGACAGTACCAATATTGCGTTAGTCCTCCACAACGAAGGAGGGTGTCGATGACTTTCACTATACTCTGCTGAAAGCGATGATGCGATTCGACGACCTTCAATCCTCGACACGCACAAAACAAATTACGCAGCAATAATATCGCTTAGCATTCATTGTCGGAGCACAACAATTGAAATGACAACGATGAGGCTGAGGCTGGCTTTTGAGGACGAAATGATGATGGTGCGATGGCATCCTTGCGCCATCCAAGCAAATGCGGATGAGGGATGATGGTGTTGTCGCTGTGGGGTTGTTCTTCGGTTAGCTAAAAGTATGTGCTCGGGGTCGAGCACCTGTTTTATTAAAAAAGCAAATAAATGGAACTGGAACTGGAACAGTCGAGAAAGTACACATCTAAGAGGGGGTTGTCAAGTGGATGCGGATGTTTGGCTTTTTAATAACTCGAGAATAAAAGGACGATTAGGATATAGCGAAGATATGGCATGGGGTGGAACGTGCGAGCGACTGAAAGTGGGGTGCAGCGATCATTTTAATTAAATGTGTGAATTTGCATCGTGCACTTGTTTTATTGGAATTTTTATTAATATGTCTTATTTTTCGCGTCTAAGTATAGGTATAGGGCAGAGGGTATAATGTGACCTGGCAGCTGTTGGGTCGATATCGGGAGATTTATGATTAAAGCTCGTTATTTTAATTTGGATAGAATGATTGCGAATTCGACATGAATGTGTGTTCTTTTAGTTTGCAGTGCATTCAGGGAAGCCTAGGTTCGTCCCTAACCTATATAATACAGGAGAAAAGTGCTTCATCAGCACTTGTTTACCAGAGAAAATGAATTTCAGCAACACTGGGATCTGATTCTAAACGTTTCAGCACTCGTTCTCCGATGGGGGTACTGTCTTGGATCCTTCATTGATTATTTTGAAAGTTTAGTGATATAAGTAGGTAAGTCAAGATGTACTTTCTTCACAAAAAACAGCATTGCTCTGAGTTCTGTGTGCGGGATGCACGATTTCTGTGGGTTTTGGTGTTTTGTTTATAAAATGTCAACGCGAAGCAGGATTAAGATGACCCACTTGCAGAATCGTATACAGAATAAGCTAGAGGTCGCCTTATGTTTACAGACACATATAAAGCTGTGACGAAAATTTCACTTTTGTACATACGTTCTGTAGGATTCCAAGATTCGATGTGTATCAAAACCAGAAGGCAGGAAAAAACACGTGATAAATTAAAATCAGAAGACCTCAAGTTTTATTATTAAGTTATAAAAAAAAATTACATATGGTCTACCAATAAACATTTTAAGTTTCGACTCTAAATTTAAGTAGATCACAGAGCTACATTTGCCATTCAAATTTTGCAATTGTGAGCTTCCGTAAATTTAAAGTCAAGACTAAAATTTGTTATTAGTACGGCGCAAAGCTAAAGAACTAAATGCGCGATACTAATCATATTTAGTGTCAGGGATAGATTTTAAGAACTCAAAATTGCGAAATTCTCCATATAAAATTACACATTGTGACCTAACAAATAATTTTTGGGACGTATGAAGGTTAAAAATGATTATTAGTAAGGCCCAATGAGAAATAAATGGGTGTGTTTTATTTCAAGTCGCTGAACGAATGTAGATACAACTCCGAAAATGTCCTCATTCGCATAAACTTCGTTTAGATATTTACGTTACGTTCTTTCGCGTTGTTATAGCCATTCATTCGCCGCGACATGAACCATTTCACGTAATAAATAAATGTTATTTTCCAGGCATATCATATGATTTTGCCGGCGAACAAAACCTTCTTCCAGGGAAGTCGAAGAGATGGAAATGCGGATCGCTTTCTTTGTGATGTAAGTTTATCTTTCTAAGAGTCTAATTTTGTTTAGGCGCCATCTATACCTGTAAAAACGATGATAAGCTCAATTTCCTTTTCGGACAGCAAATAAAACAAACCTAAATGTGCATAGGCATTGTGTCGCATAGTGCTCGCTGCCTTCTAGTTTTGTTAATAACTTTTCTGGCTGTCATCTTTTTCCACCATACAGTCACAATCACACAGTTGAACTTGGTTAAGATCGCAAATTAAGAAGTTATACAAAATGTCGCTAAAGAAAAAACTAAGCAAAGCTTTCTAGCTGAACAGTACGCACTTCGCTGTAAATTTCATGATCAATATTCTTTTCGGACTGTCGGTGTAGATGTAGATACAGAAATCTCTCCACTGTCCACTGTTTTTTAGCTCACGTATAGGTAACAACTGCGTGACACTTTATCGTAAACTAAATATCAACATCAAGATCAAGATCAAGATCAAATAATACCCCCAATGAAATAGTTGCGTATACACTTGTATTCTCCACAAATATTAGGGGCAGCAGCGTGGAGAGAAAATGCGTAGATATTTAGCTTTTTTTAATTTTTCCGCAAACTGCGTAAATAATAGAGTTTTAATGGTGCAAATTACGCATTGAGAAAGCTCAATTAGGGAAAAAAAATTCCCAAAGAGCTACTGAAAAGAAAGATTATCCGGAATTGCATACAAATTGAAGACCGTTAATCGTACACTGTGGACAAAACTGTAGCCATCAACCGATTTTCCATTAAAAAGTCAGTCAGCCTTATACCCTATTCATACCGCACCGAAAACTCGTCGACGCATTCACACCGACCATCAACTAGTTTTCGTTTGACGTTTCAATCAGCTGTGAGACACTAGTTGTTAAAACTGTAAACTATTTCGATCGCATTGACAAATAAAATTAATTTAGAGCAAAAACAAATAAAATTTAATATGTTTTAATAATATTAATCAATTAGGTGTGGAAAATGATTTTAAGATGTGAATTGTGACTTTTGTCGGGTCAGCTTTTCTGCTGATTTTGCTGAATATTGCAAAAGGTGTGTTTGTTTCAACAATCCAACAATTGGAAGCTCTTTTTGGAAACCGAAATATGTATGGGAAAGCTTATGAGTTTTCGGCGCAATGTGAATAGGGTTTTAACAATAAACATTTTTAGCTTCGACTTTAAATTTTAGTAGATCAAAATGGCTATATTTTCCACACAACTTTTGCAATTGTGAACTTCCGTCATTTTAAAGTCGACAATAAAATTTGTTATTAGTACTTCGCAGTTACTTCGTATTGCTAGTTTTCAGCCACCTTTCTATTCTTTCATCAAATACACAAACGCCAACAAAATATATTCAACTTTTAAAGCCGAATTAACCTTTAACTCTAAGACTATCAAGAGAGTACTATATAAGGACACAGGTCGTTCGTTTAATAACAACAAAAGGGTTGCTCTTTATTACACCCGCCTGCTTAATTACACGCGTTTTGTCCCGTTTATTAGAGTAAACTCCCCGAATGAGCCTTTTTAATTTCCCTCTAAGATTACCATAGCAGACCGAGATAAAAAATGGAATTTTTATTACGGACAAAAAAAAAACACAATACAAACAATAAAACAAGAAGAATAAGAAAACAGCCAAAAGGGGTTGAAGTGTTGACATGTGCCCCAACGATATGGAAAGGGTGTGTGTTAAGACCCAAAATGAGTTATTGCCTCCTCCAAATCCATAGCAGGGGAATGTCAAAGAACTAAACGTTCTAAATTGTTTTTGTGGCTTCCTCATTAGATGGAGTTGCTTGCGCCTCGGCGGAATAATGAGAAATGCATCTTTATATATCCTGTGACAGGGATAAGGTTAAATTTTTCAACTAATTTGTGGGATATCGACCCATGATCAGTGCAGATGTCGCTTCGGTACTGGAATATCTATATTTACAGTTGGAACCCTTTCTAATGAGTGCGCTGTGACTGAGGTGGGAGATAAACATTCTGATAGGTGTAGTCCTTAATTAAGAAAAGATGAAATATGAGATTGAAACGTTCATTGAGATGTTTTTATGATGATGACATTCACCAGATAAGGAGCAAAGGTAGTCAAGGGTAATCAGTCACGAGGATTCATTGCTATTTTTGTATGGAATTCGTTAACTTTAAGAGCTGTTACGAAGGCTGCAATTTTTCGAAGACCAAACGGAATTGCATTTGTGTTGGGTGTTTTAAATTTAATGACCATGAATAGTCGGCTCGAGCTGTCAAAAATGATCTTAAGTTCAGTCAAGCGTTTGAAAGGGGTTTTACTAGTAATCATTTCTAAACTTCACACTAAATATTTTGTAGGTCACAATGGGTAATTTTGTATGGAAAATTTCGCCATTGTCAGTTCGTAAAATCTATAGCGTGGCCCCTGAATACGATTATTAGTATCGCGCTCAGTCTATTTAATTAATCTGCGAAAAATACTTTGTGAAAGAAAATACGATGGATTTTATGGGACTCTTTCTCCGGTTTAATATACGTCACGTCAACGTATTTGTCAGCAACGGACGCGACGGATTATTTTGGGTTACTGCCGTTGACACTTCGAGACTCGCAGTAGTTATTGTAATATGTGTGCTGAAAATCTTACTTTACTTTGCTTTGCTGAGAACGAAGCCCAAAAAACATGCCTAATGAACAATTCAATTCACAATTCAATTCACAATAGCGAAACTTGTACGAAAGTAGATATACTAAAATGGTTATTAGGCTCAATTAAGTGACCAGGTTACATTTACCGAGACTATTGCTATGCTTGATGTGAAAATATTAAAAATCATTATTAGAAAGCGGCTTTGAATGTGCCTCGGTCTGATAGGTCCTCGTTTATACTTAATCGTTTTTAACCTTCAATATATTGTAGGTCACAACACAATTGTTTGTTTTTTATTTTGTCTATCATCGTCGCCTATGTTTATTTGCTCTGCTCAAGTCTTACTCTCAAAGGTTTACTGCCAAAGTTAAAATCACGACTTTGTGATTAGGGCGACTGTCAAAGTCAGTTCCTTAGAACTTCGTAAACCACTGCGCTGAAGATCTCTTATCAAAAGTAAAAATTAAGTATTTTTCCAGAAATCGCAGAAAGCATGTCAAAATGGAACCGCCGCAACAACATCTTGTTAAGATGTTCGCTCGTTTAGCTAACCTTCCCTAAGAATTCAAACAATTGCTGCTTATCCCATATGCTCGCGCGTTCGTGTTTCCATTTCTTAGATGCGTTTTATCTCAGCCAGATCAGTGCGGCAGTTCAATGGTGGGAAGGAAAACGCATCAAGCAATGGAATTGCGCGCGTTGTCTGTAACACAAAACACTCCCGCCAACCCCAAAGGTTATTGGCAACATGTTGCTGAGAGTTAAACTGAAATTGTTATCAAAGTTCAATCGAAATGTTGAGTCTTGTTGGCTGTATAGTTGTTATTGTTGTTCGTGTTCACAGGTCGCAGGCACACCGAGCCGCACATACAGCTACTGCAATAATTTGCGATCGGCTTCTGTTTGCATATGTTTGTGTTAACCGCCTGTCAAAATATAAGAGAAGAGAACGACACGCAAAAAAAATCTCAAATCGCAGGCCGTCTTCTCGTAGCAGCAACAAATTAAAAGGACGACGAGCGCAATACAGCGCGCGCGGAACGAGGCGAAACAGCTGAAGCCATGGGAACCAACTCCTTGCATTCTTCGGATTCTCTGATTCTTTTTGTTTTATTTTTTTTTTTCGTTTTTATTTCGCTCTTTTCGATGATAAACCATTTTCTGCGAATGGAGAACGAAGGGATGCGAGTAAAAAAAGTGTTCCAATTCCTCTGCGCTCAGCCTTATGGGCTAAGTGTGGTGGCTGTCGCGGGGAGAGGGTCAATTTTATGCATGTATCGGTCAATTATATCGACGACGGTCGGAAAGGTCACGCCGACTGGTTTGGACCATGATAGAGCGAGCTTTCAAAATGGCTTCATTATGCCGCCGCCTCGCCGATGCACCACTGCGCGGGGCGAAATAGAGAAATGAATCGTGTCCCATAAAGGAGTTATATATCCAAGTAATCGGAAATTCTCGATCGGAAACAAGGCACGGAGGCGATTGGCTTTTTCTCACAGCCCAAACCCACAGCAGTGCGCATACAGTTGCGGTCATCCGATAAATTGCCATCTCTCGCGGCGGCGGGTTCTTGTCTCTTGATTTAGTTTCGGCCGAAATGCTTTCAAGTTGTTTTTCTGCGGAGATTAATAGCGGCCGGCCCGCAGTGGCTGGTGCAGAAAGCAGCGACAAAAAGGGACAACAGCAGCCATACGGGGCCATTCCTTCGCACGCACACACTCCCAGTGGCGGCGGAGGGATGGTAAATGGTCACAACCGTACGGCACCATGTGCACATGGCCGTCAAATGCACATAAGAGCGTGAGTACTAAAAGTATAGAGGCCATGGCCAGTATAGTTGGAATGTTTTCGGGGGGCGCGCAGCAGAATATGGTTAATCGATCCTTGTGGTAACGAAGACTATAACGAAAAACAAAAGGAAAAAAAAACCAGCAGCCAAAACAACAAAACGAAGGAAAACATTTCGAAATTAATTTCAAAGTTTCTTTTGCACGCGACTGGCGATGCCGCGCTTATGCCCTTATGTAAAGGCGGTGTGCGTAGGTTCGAGCCATCAGGATGCGTTCTCTGTGGCCAGGATGCCCGCCAACCGAAGGCAACACGATGATGATGCATTTAAGATTCCTCCGATTGGTCATTATTGGTGCGGGAATTTTTTTGCGTGCGTACATTTTTCCCATTTGCGCGATGGATGAATGCGCGTTTTGATTGATCTACTGTTGAGGAAAGATGACAGTTAGTCATAAGAGATGTCGGCCGCTTTCAGCGCAGCGCACCAGGCGCGCACACCAGATAGAGATAGACGATAAGACCGCAGATGAGATCTGGTGCATCTGCAAACACGCAAAGCGCTTGTGTGATGGCGACAGTGACGCGGCAAACCGAAGGACTTTGATGTTGGCAGTTCCTTTTCGTATAGGTATGATGGTGCGCGTTTTCCTGTTGAGGAAATCGCCGCTCCTTCTTTTTTTCGGCTGCTCAACACAAACGAGAAGGCACATGTTTTTGCCTCTTAGTGAATGAAATGCCTGAATGAATCAAAAGGAGAATAAAAACCAAACGGGATGTGTTTTGTCAAATATGCTCCAAAATCTTTCAACCGCAGGGATATGTGAGAAAATGCGTGCTTTTCTCTCAGTAGGTAAGTACCCATATCCTGCCGTGGAAACCTTAGAGGTATCGAAAGCGACT
This sequence comes from Cheilosia vulpina, assembly GCA_916610125.1. Lineage (NCBI taxonomy): Eukaryota > Metazoa > Arthropoda > Insecta > Diptera > Syrphidae > Cheilosia > Cheilosia vulpina. The sequence continues at coordinate 49,411,227 of OU744279.1, forward strand.
CAAAGTGCGATCTTCGTCAATGGGTAGATAGCAAATTGAAATTTTAGTTGCAATCCCTAGGACCTTCAAGAAAGAATTAGTAACTGCGCCGTAGTAATTCCAAATTGCAGTCTGGACTTTAAATTTACGAAGCTCACAATTGCGAAATTTGTATGGGAAATATAGCCACTGTGAACTTCTAAAACTTAGAGTCAAAACTAAAAATGTTTATTGGTAAGGCCCAACAAATTTGTAGTTTTCCTTTTTTCGTTCAGGATACGATCAGTGCGAACTCTATCATCTCAAAATCAATTGACTAAGCAGTTAGGTCAAAATTTCTATGAAAATCTACAAAACTCTTTGAATTCTTTTTTGTCAGCCAACCAGATGATTCCTGATAAGAATAAAATGATGGTATGAAAAAATAAAGTAGATTGCAAAAATGTCTAGTATAGATCGATAAAAAGTTTGGCATACTAAAAAAATACAGCAAAAACAGTTGCAAATTGTGAATAAATCAGATTTCTCTGAACACATTCGGTGAAGACTGCAGACCATTCTCAGTGTTATTGCTCTCTCTCTCTCTCACTTTCCCAATCCATCTACTGTCATTTGGTGGGAATCGGTACCAGGTTTGCCAGAATTTAGTTTGCTGTAAGCGCCCAAACCTTAGCCCAAAATCGTTGCATAGAAAGAAGCCAAAAATTCGTTGAAAATTTTCCCAATATCATAAGTCATTTTTTCCCACTTAAGGACTATTCACATGAGAGCGAGCGAACGAATTGCTGAAATGCGAACAAACCACTTTTGATGCATTTATGAACAGAAAATTGGACATTTTACTATTCTAAGAGGAGGATAATTAATTATCCCATCAAAATGTATTAAGAAAACAAGTAAATAAACAGTTTAAATAACGAAATTTCAAATTCCAAACTTTTTGCTGCGAACGAATACACCCTTGGCGCGAATTGTCAAAGTTTATTCACAATCCACATCATTCAATTAGCGTTTACCGACTTATGCGTACCGCGAATTTTATTTGACTTCTATCATCTGTAATTGGCTTGTGTCGAATCAAAAGGCCTGCAAGTTGACCGACTGCTCGATGCTACTTGACTGCAAGAGTGCTACCAAGTTTTAAAAGTGAGGGTTTGTTCGAAAATATTTTTTTTTTTAGAAGAATTTTTTTTTTTTTTTGTTTGGGGGTTCGTTGGATAAGGAAAAATCATCGAAAGACATTGCAGAGCAAGTACGCGACAGATGCTTCTGCAATAGTGAGGGACTCGAACAACCTCTAAAAAAACCTCCCGGGAGGGACTCACCGTCGTCATCCCGAATGGGATTGCACCATAAATCGGCAATTTATTTTTAAATTATTTGAAAAATTTAGAAGAAGAATTGTCGGATTTCGAACCTTTTTTGTTTGAAGATATTACCTAATCTCTTGGCCTTGGCTAACTCTTATAGATCAAGGGGTTTTACCATCCTTAATCTTCTGATTACATTGTCCGTATTTAATTGTTCTGTAAGTTCTACGTTACCGTGGTTGAGAAGCCTACTTCTGTGCCTTTGGGCAACTTTTTTAACTTCATCTTCAACCATTTCAATATTTAGATCTCTATGTAGATCAGCGTTGCGTATGTACCAAGGTGCATTAACTAAGTTCCTTAGTACTTTATTTTGGAAGACTTGAATTTTTTGTAAATTTGTTTGGCATGCATGCCCACAATTGGAGCCCGTAGGTCCTTATTGGTTTCAAGACTTGCTTGTATAGCAGTAATTTATTGTAGTTGGATAGGGATGAGTATCTCCCAATAAGCCAAACATTTTACTGTATCGCATGTTCAGCTCATTTCCTTTTTTCTTTACATGCGCTTTCCAACGCAGTTGAGTCCCTAGGGTCATGCCCTGATATTTAGCTGTATTTGAGCATTACACTATACATTGTTGTTAATGTATACTGGAATGTGTGGTACGTTTTTATACGTAAGATTAATATGGACTGACTTTAGGTCATTCAATCTAATCTGCCACTTTTAAGTCCATTCTGAAATACCGTTTATTGCCATTTGGAGCTTTTTTGTTGCTAATTCGACAGTTGCTCCAACAGCAAGCACAGCAGTGTCATCTGCAAAAGTTGCTATAGTAGTTTCTCCACTGACAGGCAGATCGCTAGCGAACAATAGGTATAGCACTGGGCCTAAAACACTGCCTTGCGGTACACCCGCTTTAATTCCTCTTAATGTTGAATACTCTGTCTCTGTTGAATATACTGCTTCGGCAGTTGCCTTTGTAATTTATGGATCACTCCCTTATGCCTTATTCTTCGCTGCTTTTTGCCCAGTTACCTCCTTTGGTTTTTACTGGCGGAATCTAAGCTATTGGCCTGTTCATTGCCCTTGTTGCCTTCCAGAGCGAGTAGTCGGTACTAGCATCATTTGTAAGACTAGTTAAATACGTTTTGTCGCTTGGCACCCTTGTCTGTTGCCAACTTTTTCTAGCTTTCCTCTTTTCTGTAATAATTTCACATATTTCACAAGGATAACAGTTTTGTTTTTAGAAGAAATAAAACAAACACTATTTGCAAAACGATATGTAGCCCAAAATTGTGTTGGGCGCTGATTTCTAATTTCTATATTTTTTTAAGAAAAATAAATAGCCCATAATACGACAAAGCGCCAATCTGTTAACACTGATCGCTACTTCTATGGGGCAGAGTTGCCCGCGGCTTTAAGTAAAATTCCCCATCACAGACCTTAAAATTAATGGATTCCCCACAATCAAAATATTGAGTAAACTGACTGCTTCTTTCAAATTGTTCACCCAAGTTCCAATAGTTTGAATGAACACATGCATATTGAATATGTCTCATTTTCCAATCAGTCATACGATTAAATTGAAACCTCCTACTTGTGCGTTGTGTACAAGGAATACGTTTACTCATAGCTATAAACATGTCGCACACCCCTTCTCTTTAAAACCTATTCAAGGTTATCGTCATTGGGTGTGCACATAATGCGCAACCGTTTTAAAATTAATATTAGAGTTAAGTATTGAAATTTTATTATTGTTTTATTTTCCCCACATTTCGTTCTAGAAGAGGAAAGATTCCCCATTCATAACAAAAATGGGGATTTCTCCACGAGCTGGTACCTAGCACTGCTGTGGGTGTGGTGATCAGCGCGTCACCTCTCTATTGGAAACGTCCAAGCGACAAAGTCAGTATATTGCCAAATAATCGAGTGGGTTGGAAGTTGATTGTCGATCTTCCAACTAAATGTTCAAATTTTGTTCTTACGGGTTGGTATTTTGCGAATCGCTGGAGATTCTTCTACCAAAATTCCCCAAACAGAATAGGTACGCGAATATTTAAAATCAAAGAAACTATAAATCAATGCACTGTAATACAAATATAAAAGTCATTCTAATATCACTCCCAATGGCGAAATTTTCCATAAAAAAATGCATATTATGATGTGACCTACAAAATATTTATTGTGAAGGTTAAAAATGACTTTTAGTAAGACATGTCTAGTTCACAACTTTCCATACAAAATAAAAATTATCCATTGAGACCTACGAAAGGCCAAAAGGTACAAATCATTTGTCAGTTCGAGTTCATTATGCATAGCTTCACGTATAGAAAAGATGCAGGAATACCTATATATGCTATATGTATATGTAATTTTAAGGATTTCTTAGGATTTATTTTATTCAGGGCAAGTTTAACATTCCAATAGTTCTGTTCTTCTGTTCTGTCATTTCCTGAATTTATTGCCCACTTTGCAAAAGAGTTGACGTCTAACTTTCCTCAAACGATGAATGACTGCTACAGAATGAGAGCCACAGGTCACATTTGACAGAAATAATTAACGGCGCGCAGTAGCAAATGCATTAAAAATTCAAATTCTCCCCATGGTCACGTGCCCCAAGAGCCTCATCACTAATTCATTGTAATAAAAGAATTGATAAATATTAACTGCTTTCTTTTGTTTTTAAGTCCATGTGTCCAACCGCATTACCCAACAGCAAGATGAAGTTGTGCGCGCGCACCACCTGCTTACCGATTCATCACTCGCAGCGCGCATAATCCATGCTACTACTTGTTCGACGCAGCGGTGAACGGCTGTTGGCTGGATGACGACGACGACGACGACGAAGCGACGATGGCCTCACTGACGGGACGGTAGTCGGTAGCATTTTGTGTCTGTAATACCCTGATAACCTTATCACTTGCACTCCGCGCGTTGTCTTCTGTATTCTGTTGGTTGCGGCGGCACTGCGATGATGGCTAATGTATGCATACATGCAAGGAACGCGCAGTTCCCTGTGCGTCTTATCTTAATTGCTACTGGCCTCAACGAAATGTTAAAGATGTTCGGGAATGCTTATTAGCACAGTGATGACCACCGTGACACCCAGTTTGTGGTCTCGTCTACCTGGGTGGTTGTTTGATCAAAAATGTAGTTCATTCCTTTTAACGTGGTGAGCTGCCACTATGAGGTATTATTGCGAGCGAAAATAAATAATGAGAACGAGTTGCATGGGATTGGGATCAGGAAATCTAAGCGCTCTATCGCTTGTTTGGAAATCGTTTGCGGTACGTTATATGGAGCTGGGAGCAGATACAAAAGTTGATTTTGTTTCTTTTGTGTATGCCTATACTATAAAAACGATGCAAGTATGTGTCTGTTTAATTGACGTTGGATAACTGTTAATCACGTGAGAAAATTTGGCGCAGATCTGCATAGAGGGAAATAGACAAATCGTTATTATATAGGTAGGTACTCGTACTCGTAGTTAAGTGTACGCAGTTGATCTTTATATGGAGCACAGCAATTACATAGGACTGAACAGGTATACTGGAATGAGATCAGTAATAAATATATGAGACGCACTAGCAAGATCAAACAGTTAGGTAATTGCATTTTAAACTTCGCAGACACAATGGTAAATGTATATGGTAAGGCAAACGCTAATACTCAAGAAGGGACCATCTCATTACGTCTCAAATAAGTATTCAATGTGCGTTCACTTAAATTCACAAAATGTTTTTAACAGTTCGCTTTGTTTTGAAACTCCGTTTGACTACGTTTTTATTTAAAACAACCGCAGGCAATTTAAGTTGATCACAATCGCCATCGAAGTCGAAAAGAAGACAGTTATGCTGTGTATTAGCAATATTTGAGTGGACGCACATTTTCCACTAAAAAGAACAAACTAAATTTAATTAAAAGAGATTTTTGTTAACTTTCCATCCTCATTGACCAAATTATTTTTATTATTAAACTTAAAATGTGAAAGTTTCATGAGAGTACAAATTAAAATAGAGCAAATTTGTCTGTTTCATAAATTGCTTCTGATTTTTAGTCATTTTATAAATCCCAAAATTTAAAGAAATATATGTCATTCTTAAAAACACGTAAAAACCGCTGCCATTTATGTTCGAATTGTGTGAGCAGCTTAAATGGTTGTACAGCGGCGATACTTTCGATACTCGAAACCATGACAGAGCAATTCGGGCTGTCACTTTTTTGACAGTTACCAAAGACCAAACAGCTCATAGTTAAAAAAAGAAATTTCAAATTTATAAACAAATTCAAATAACTATCAAGTAATCAATTGAATTCTCCATGTACTCTTGTTTTTTTTAAACCATTTAGTATTTATCTTCTTCCACTAGCCACTACAAATCAAATCATGCCTGCAACCGTAGACAATTCCTCAGAAATTCAAAGAGAACCATCGGCATTTGCATCTCATCACGACACCTTTGAAATTGGCGAAACAAAGTATTCTGTGCGAATATTAAAAATGAACAATTCAACTTTAATCTACATAGGCATTAATGGCAGAGAGTTTCTAGATGAAATCGGTATTGCAATGCCCGATGCAAATTCCCCCACCGATTTTATTAGCACATTCGCGTTGGGCCCCCAACTTGGCAATTCTGAGCAACTTGCACAAAAATTGGCAAAGCGCCTGAAGAAACAAATCTACGTGAGCTGCAATGTACCATTCGATCGAATGGTCATGCCAATGATGGAGAAGAGTTTGGTGAAAATTATTCAAGAAAATCCAGAAATTTTCTAAGAAACTATCACCCGATAATAAATTTTGTAAATAAAGACTGTTCTCATGTAAATTACCTGTGTATTCCTTCTACTCCGTCCTGCAGTCATTCGTCGTGGAGGGCAGCACACATTCACCATTACGTTCCATGCAAAGCGCATAAGTGAAGATTTCAATTTATTTTTGGACGAAACGCATTTATAGATTCTACCGTTCGGACCCCACGGACTTTGCGTGCTCTCATTACGTTCTGGTTCAGATATGATTTTGTCCCATGTATACTGGGTGCATACTTCCAATGAAGGTGCGTTAAGTAGCACGTGCTAGTGACGTTCGAGTTCGAAATTAGTTCAAGAGGTACATTTTCCACCTCCTTCCGGTTGTTTCTCTCGGTGCGTATTATGGATTTACTGATTTTTTTTATTACTGTTTGTGGTAACTACAAGTGTAGGAAAACTTTCCCATTGCACTGTGATTGCAAAAAAAAAACAAAAACAAATAAATAAATAAGGCTACTGCGTGTTGACTTCCAGTGGTTTATTTTAATAAGATTGAGACAATAACTTTAACCTTCGGCCGCAGAGGAAGAGGAGCAGAGCGTTTTTCTGCCGCGCTTAAATATTTAACAACATCGCTCGGGCTTAATAAGGAGAACGAACGGCTAAGTCGGTAAAAAGTGGAAATGTAATTTCGAAAACGTGAATTCAGAGCTCTGCCTCCAGTGATAAGATTTAAATGTTCGTCCGATTAGAAGCAGAGTGGCATAGGGCCCTCCCCCAAACGAATGGTTGTATATTTTTAATTTTTAAAGCGAAGCTCACACCAAGTTGTATTTTTGTATCTATAGCGTAATCTATAAGGAAGGACAGTTTCAAAGTCTTTATTAACTATTACATTCAAATTATTTCCCTATAGTGTGCTATTCAGGAAGATGATTTCATTTAGTTATCAAAAAAAAAGAAAACGTTTACGTCTGGTAAAGATTTAAATTTGAAACGCTGTGCGGTGATGCACATTTTTTACCATTCTATGCCGTTGAATTCGTAGTTTGTGTACATTCCAGAGACACGTAGTTTTTAATTGCATGAAAATAACAAATTTAGATGTAGGTACTAAGGGAAAGTAATATATGGCACACCTACCTTCTTCTGCTTTGCTTTATTTTGTTTGTTTTGCTGCTTTAATACAAATATATTTCAGTACACACTTATCGCTCGAGTTCAATTCAGCTTGAACTTTTTTACTTCTGATAACCTATTCGCGAATTGAGTATAAACTGGTTTAACTGTACTCTAGATCGATTACACAACAAATAGGAGTACCTTAAGTCAATTAATTTGTAACTTTTGAAACTTTTAAACAGTTCAAATAGTACCTAATTTGAATAGGAAAATTATCGTTCTAGACCAAAATTTATGTCCGCTTTAAGCTTCTGTATTTTATGGATATCTTATTTATTAAAATTAAAATTAAGTAACTAGCCAATTCCTTTGGAAGGGAAATTTCTAAATCTATCTGGCGCTGATTTATGAACGTTAAAGGCTGCAAATGTATTTTCCTGTAAAAGTAAGACCTAGAAGTTTATTTTGGGCTAGTCCGTTATCTTATAACAGATAGATGGCGGTCAAGTCATTCAAATATCAATTTTTGACTTTATATCGGTTGTCATACAGTGGAAAAATGATTATTTTATTAGATAGTAAAAGAGTTTTCACCCGTACTAAAATATTTAATTGCTAGGTATAAAATCTACAAATTTTGAATCAAGTTCCTCCTAATTTGTTTACACGTCTTCGTCAATTGACCCTTAAATTTAAAATGCTTTCGTTATTTTAAGTTACATAAAACCTTGAAGGCGACCGATAGCTTGTTTTTTGTTCTTATCTTCTCAAATCGGCTCGGGGACATCGAAAAACTACATTAAAGCTGTCCTTCAAAGTACCTATAGGAAAGTTAAGTTATCTGGGATACTTCCTATAAATTTGTAAAAGCCGTAAAAAGGCTAAACAATTTTTTAAAAGATTAGAGTTTTTATTGCGTAAAGCTTTGATTTCGTTTATAGGCACGTGCATATGTATTATGATAATAGAGTCTAGACGGTGATAACATTTTAGCCGTACATTTTTCTCAGCCCTGTTGATATGGAAAACCCAATTAGCTAGATATTTCTTAAAGTCGACCGACCCATAACGTCTCTCATTTGTATGGGTGTGTGTGTGCCTTCATTACCTAAAGGTTTTAAAATCATCACAGCCCAGCAATTCAATATGATGATGATAAACTGGCAGATAACAAGGCAGTAAGTGAATTCGATTGCACTCATAGAAAGATATAACATTGGCCACGACCGGCTGAGAGTTGAGATAGTAAAATGAAGGGCAGTTTAACTATAACTCATTGTCCACGCACACAACCTGACTTACACAATGTTTTTGTCAGGTTATATGTCATGTGGGCTCTCTTCACTGCACTTGTATACGCCATTATGCAAATGCCTACGGCACCGTCGATTTCAGCTCTTAAGCTTAGTATCCTGCTCGCGCTAAATCTTAGCGTTCCTAGTCTCCCCTTCAAAGATAATTGGTCGCTAAACAATTATTTTGGTTTTGCGTTTTCTTTTATTTATATAATCACAACACAAACTTTTTCCTGCTTTTTCTTCTGTCAAAATTTATCTTCGATTTACTGTACCGGACATTTATTTCGTGAGCTAAATGAGTGGAGACTTGTCATCGGCCCATCTATATGAAGTTAAGAATTCGGCGAGCGAACAGGATACTACTTTGCTAAACTGCCTCGATAACTTTGACGTTTGTAGACATTTTTGTATGGGAGATAAAATTTAGCGCGAACAGGAACAACACCTGTCCCAGATTCCAAAAAGTTCAAAAATAACATTCATTGTTCCTTTCTAAAACAAAAAAGTAATCTTTTGTCGTATTCCATTGGGACCACCAGATATTTTTTTCAGATCTCAGATTTTACGCGGCTCATTTCACATGCAACGATATTTATCTGCTTCTGTAAATGGGTTAGTGCGTTATTTGACAACAGTAATCAATATCAGAATGTTTTCCCTGTTGTAGTTACAAATGGAGCAATTTTGGTGATTCGTAGTCTTCAGATGACAATAATTCCTACAAAATTGTATTGGTATTAGTGGCAGTATGTGTAAATCTGAAAAAATAACGAGATCTGCAAAAAGTGATCCGAATCAAAAAAAGATTTTTTTGACACTAGAAAAACACATTACAATGCCAGACAAGGGAAGTCTCATATTTCAGCAGTACCTACTTATTTTTCAGTCTATTCAGTTGGGCTTCTTGAATTCAAATTGTAATAAATAATTTAATTGCATTACAAATTTAATTGAATTAAATGCAAAATTCCTAGAAAACCTTGATTATAATGCGATTTTCCAGATAAGTCCCGTCAAAGAAAACACTTTCTAGTTGCTCGCCGTGTAGACTGCTATACGTAACTTCTCCCCATTAAAGTTTATTAGATAAGATAAAATCGAGCACAAAAAAATGCTTGGTTTCGCATGGTCTATAGATAGAAAAAGCAGTACATGTGCAGGAGGCTTCGCATGTGGCACTGATAAGCCTGATAAGTAACAGTAAACCAAACAGTTGGAATAAACGTCTCATACGTCATATGGTACCCTTGCCTTTCATTGGGGCTGCGGCCGGTACATCGCACTCAAGCACTACACCTGCATGTACGATTCGTCATTTACTTCTAATCAGGCCATGAGCATGTCTCGCCGTCTGGAAATTACCAACAATAGCAGATCTTTTGATAATTTCAATTCAGACGTGATAAACGTTTAATAAAATTGCGGTAGATAAATTGTTGTTGTTAGCTAAGGTCTTACGTCCACTGGAGGTATTTTCCATGACGATGATGTGCCAGTTGCGGTATAAACTCGCCGAAGTGACACTGAAAAGCCAAATGCCCGCATGCCATTGGCCATTTAGTGCCCAGCAGCACGTCAATCTCACGTGAAAATGAATAGGAAAAATACACGTCTAGCTTAACTGTTAGAGCTGTATAGTGTAAATGGTTTGATATCAATTCTTGTTTATTATAGAGTTTGACATTAATTTCACGTGTCAAAAGTCATCTAGCAGTCAATGGAACGCAGACCATAATGTATTCTACATCATAGAACAGATGCAAACTTTTGATCCTAGCAAACGAAAACTTCTGGGATACACTTTTTTCGGCACTACTTCGTCGTTTACATTGCTAAAGGAGGCAGAAGGTACGCGTGTTCTCTCATATCGGTATCAGATTACTGCGGTGTGCATTCGGCCTTGGGCCTCACTGTCGGCACACAGGGCTACCATCACGTTAACCCGTGCTATCCAATTGAACTTTGGATGTCTGGACGAAAAAGAATACAACTGATACTGGATAGCTACGAGTATGTTATCTTGCTCTCCTTTCAGGTCCTTAGAGCAGCTAAACTGTACAGGCAGTGTTATAATTTGTACACCTTTTGGCTCCAACTTCATCCAAAATTCGGAACGTTTTGCTTACGTTACCGCTAAATTCGCCAACGATCCAGTGATAACAAATGCCCCCTGTAGGTTGTTATTGTTTCGTTTAGATTTTTTTTCTCTTTTTCGAGCTCTGCAGCATACAGAGTTCAGATTCGGGTAAGAAACACATCGGCAATTGCCACATATGGCGGGGCAGTGATTATTATAAATGTTTTTTTTTGCGATACAGCTAGAAGTTTCATGGCGGCAAAACCGACGAAAACCGGTTTCGCACTGACAGTTGATGTGAGTTGTTTTCTTTTGTTTTGTATTTTATTTGTAAACTGGGCTGATAGCGATTGGACGACTGGACTGGGGATGTATGTGCTTATGGGTTTATCTGTGCATGCCCAGTTAGCTGGTTCCGAACTTGTATACTGGGAAAGTTCAATGAGTTCATCGTATTATTTCATGTGTACGAGTATAGTTTGTAATCTAGTTTTCGGAATAGGATTCCAGATTTCAGACACAACGATGGTAGTACGAACACAATCTGTTGCAGCTTTAATTTATAATCTGTTTTTGGAGCACTTTCCTTTGCAAATGTCTGCGAGTGAAATCAACACTTAATCACTGCAACGCAGTATATATTGTGGCATCATGTCAATAATAATAAGCAAAGAGGAATAGCAATGAGCAAGTGTTCGTTACTGCATTGTTTAAGAACTTTGAACGAACAATATTGAAAAAAGTCTGGGTCCAAAGTGTGGGGCATTTATCTGCAATAGGGGTCAGTCTGGGTGTGGGTTAACACCTTATTGTTACTCACAAAGTGACAGTCAGAATTAGGGCGTCAACATGACACAGCGTTATATTGTTGCTGCACGAGTTTAGGCACCGAAAGATTGTATTCTTTTTCATTTCTCAAATAAATTTAAAATTCATAAAAGCTTAAAAAAATTATATATACATCAATTCGTTCTTTGACAGTTTGACAAATAAGAAACATTAGTGATAATTCTTCTAAATGTTGTTGCAGTTCTTATATTCCATCAGTCGCAGTCTTCTACACATAAACATTCATCTGCGCCATCTTATCTGGGTGGTATGACGATGACAGTCCAAAAGTACATACGTCCTACATTATTTATACCAATTTGTAATATGGTTCGTTTACTGTCAAAGATCCGTTGCGCGTTTACACGGTACTTTAGCCACGCGCTTTCTCAGAGTTCAGTGTCAATATGGCCCCGAAATCTTTTGACTCCTAAGGTCATTTGCTTTCAGTGTAGTTGTGCAAGTATTTGTTTTCGAAAAAATACTTTCCATTATCTGGATCGAGAGTAGAACTGACCCCCAAATTTTGTGATAATTTTAAATTCCGAACGACCGCTACGGAAAGCAGTCGGCAAGTGACATTCTGGAATCTTTCCATAGATTAGGATATATTCAGAATATAATACTCAAACAGCATGTCAAAGATGTTGCCATTTCAACCTCAGCAATGACACAAGGTTAGCGCTTAATGCTAGGCGTGTGCTATTCAATTCAATTTCAGTATCAGGATGAAATGGTTTTCTTTTCAGCTTTGGGCCATATTTGTTAGATAATGAACGAGTTAATGCATATTTGGTATATGACATCACAATGAATTTAAAATAATGGGTGGTTTCAATTTATGAGCAAATTTCAACGAAAAATTAAGAAAAGCGATTGATGAAGGATTTTTTTATGAGCGGAAGTCAGAAGCAACTTTTTGTTAGCAATAAGAAGCGTTCTTAATTTCCCTTGAATTGCGCTTTCCCTTTTTTGGAGCTGTCAGACAACGTACCGGATAGAGCCCAAAATATCACACGCTCCAAATTGCGTTATCAATCTGTTGGTAATAATTTTTTAATTGAGAAAACTATAGAGGTACGTGGGATCAATCGTGATTGCGAATTTAAAATTAGGTCAGCGGTGTGTATACTGAACATGTTCTGAACGTAAAACAAACTGGAGAATCCAAAATTTGTGGGTTGGTGTGGCTGACATTATAAGATTAAGTAGGCGATTTTTTGTTAAAAATATTGAAAAGTTTGAAAATATTACGTATGGTATACTTGTAAAGAATTGTAGTAAGTCTGTTTGAAAAAGAGTCAACAGACAACGTCCATAAGACTATAATAGCATCTGTCACTCATGTTGAACAGCTTTTCAAACAAAAAAAAGCATTTGACATTTTAGTATAAGAACTGCGCGGCAATTCATATGTAAATGACATGTGAATTGATTTGAGAATGGGGACGTTCGGATACATACTCGTAGTTCGTGTAAAAAGTCAACTAACAAACGCGTTGACTAGGTAACTTGAATTGCTTTTGTATTCTCGCGGTTTATTTTGAATTTTGACTCTTCGAAATGTCAACTATGTATGCAAGCTTGATTTTCTTAACTAGATTTGACGGCTACTTCCCATAAACGTCAACTGAAAAGAAAAACTATTCACTTGACCAATTTAGGTTAATAAAAACTGAAATATATCTAGTCAGTCAGCTGTCTTATGAAACTAGGTATCCGAACGTCCCCAACGCCCCCCTTTGACAGGTCTACTTGCGCAAAATCATTCATCGGAAATTTTTATTTTATCTCTGTTGCAATCCGAAAGCAAATATATCGCAGGGGTCTTTTGCTTCTGGTGAGGTAAAATATATGAATTTCACTCGTCAAAGCAGGTGCGATCGAAAATAACCATTCATACTATTCAGAACGGCAGTTCACAAATAAATATTTATTGATGGATTTTCCTAGAATTCCTAATCTTAGTTTAACTTCAATTGACCATTTCCTCTACACACTTGTTGTATTTCGTAGAAAAGAACTTTAAAATCGAAAACGGAAATTCACTTTCGAAAAAAAAGGAACAAATAATTGTGGGTAGCTCAGAAGACTTGGTCTTTGCTATTGCAATAATATTACATATACGTGCTATCAAACCCAGATAACAGTAAGCATACTTGACTTTGAGGCGAATACCCAAGAACACGTAAAACCCCACGGGCAGACCTTGTGTAACGCCACATCATCCACCTATACAATAAAAGCAAGAATAATCGTAATGTAGCAAAACGATATTAAGGGTGTATCATCGCCCCCAATTGATCATGACTATCATAACAACATGTCTACAGGCGCAATTCACATCCCGCGGGGAAAGTCCGGGGAAGCACTCTATGCAAGCAGACATTTTCGCGATAACGTCCCAAACGTACAATCAACAGTAGGCCTCGACTGCTAGCGTACGTTATTCATTAACGTTTTCTCTTCTCACTGCGATGGCGAGCCGACAGCGACACACGGGAGTATTTGTTGTTGTTGTTGTTGGCGCGAATCGATAAGCCTTATCAGCTCAGCTGGCGGGCAGTCTGCTTTAAAATATTACACATCAGTTTGCCGTTTATTAGTCGTTAAAAAACATTTCAAGCGTATAGTCAAGCAAGGAATGGGACTATAGCAATTTGCAAAAAAAAAACTTATTTGAAAAAAAAACCTCATACTCTTCGGCTGAAATAAGAGAAAAATAATAATTACCCAAAATAATAATGGATTACCGCAGTCCAAATTTTAGCACACCATTCGGAAGTTTTGCCCACACTCCGCCATACACGTACGGATATGATTATCGGGGCTTCATGCTCAATGAGGATGACCTAGGAGCTCAGCATTATTTACGCTTTCCAACACCACCAATAACACCACCAAGGGAATCATCAGACCCACGCAAAGTGCCTTTGTCACCCTACCATCAGGGAAACTGCAGCACGGTGGATAGCTGCAGGACGAAGTCGGTTATAATGAAAGTCAGTTTGGATAATCAGATAACAGAAGTGAAACCAGCTGCCAAGGACCACGAAAGTCCCAGTGAAAATGAGTTCCCCTGCTGTTGGACCGACTGTGGGAGGTGAGTTGAAGACGTTCTAATTTCTACAGTTTTTTTTCTAGTTTTGTCTATCATATTGACATATTGACATATTGACATATCTCTACTAAAATTGTCGATTTTTTTCTTTTTGCAGACTTTTTGATAGATTAGAAATGCTCGCTGCACATGTTACTCAAATTCACGCAATCGCGTCTCTAGATGGACTCTATTACTGCAAGTGGGAAGGATGCTCGCGTACGGCAAAAGGATTCAATGCTCGCTATAAAATGCTCGTTCATGTGCGCACGCATACCAAGGAAAAGCCCCACCAGTGTCACCTGTGTGAGAAGAGTTTTTCGCGAGCAGAAAATCTTAAGATACACATACGTTCGCATTCGGGAGAGAAACCATATATCTGCTCCTTCGAAGGCTGCCGAAAGGCTTATTCAAATTCATCGGACAGATTTAAACACACAAGAACCCATTCAATGGAAAAGCCTTATGTCTGTAAAGTTCCCGGATGTCAGAAACGTTACACAGATCCTTCGTCGTTGCGCAAACACGTGAAAACGTTCAGGCACTCTGAACAGATTCGTGAAGAACCGAAAGTAATCGCAACTGCAGACGAGGGTTATGCAATCAATACAAATGAAACTCATGCAGATCGGTATATGCTGGAAGAACCATACGAGGATCAGTTGTATGTTTCGGCAGAGAAATCTCCACAATCGGAATGCTTCAGCGGCTTCCATAAGTCATTCAACCTCAAGTACGACAGTTACTACTATGGACCTCATATGCCTGCTGCAGATCGTTACTGGATAACTTCCAGCGAACATAGTCATAAGTATATTCTCCCCGTGGTACCGATGGAAACGGACTCGCCCTTGGATCTCAGTACAAATAGAAGATAGGATAACAATAGTAATAATGTTGTGCAATTAACAAACATGTTTCGTCTAGTCGTGTCTACTTAATGTTTTCTTTTTATTTATATATACTTCTACTACATCATATGTATATTTTTTATTAGATAAGAGCATAGTTAGCAGCTAAAAATAAAGACTGTTAATTGATAAAAAAGTTGGTGGATTTTATTTATCTTCTAGCTCACAGGTTTATGTTTGAATCTGTGTCACCTAATACGCAAATTACTTCTCATAAGATAAGACAAATAACTGGTTTTGGAGTTCACTGTCGAAATAATCTTTACCTATCATAATTACCATCTGTGAGTGTGTTTGTTTCCCATCGTTATAAGCACCGCCTTTTGACAGAAATGAACTGAAAGATAAAATGGTGGACAAAAAAAAGCGGCCATTTTGTTTTCTAAATTTATACTGTTGTATTGGATCTCAATAGAGGTCAAGTTGTCATAAAGTGATATTTTCTGAAAGTGTGCACATAAATCTCTATGTGCTCGCATTGAAGTGTTTAAAATTGAAATGATCTTGTCATGGACGGGAATCAGCATGGACATGCTAGTCGCCGACGAAAATTGTCGAAAACAGTAACACACATACACAAAAAAATCTGTCTCAAATATGTAAGGACACTATGGCGTATACGTGTTTTTTTTATTTTTCTCTTATCATATTTATATATTTTTATATTCTTTTGAATACTCTCCCTGCATTGAAATTCTGTCCAATATCTTTTATTCAATTGGTAGATTATTTTGAAAGATAGTGTCAATGAGTCACCAGTCATTAAAAAAGTAGGTAGACAACACGCACCGTTGTCATTCGTGCTGACTGAAGGTAGAAACTGATTGATGGTATTGTTATAATATACATTGGATTTAAGAAGTGCAGAAATGGATGTTTAAACAAACTAATTACAGAACTAATAGAATATATTCAAAGCTTTAATGGAATTGTTTCACTAAAACAAATTTTGTATGCGGAATATGCATGGAAATTACTACTGGCAGTACCTTTTATTCAATTTCAATTTCTGTAACCCAAATCAAACACACCTTTGTACAAATATGTCAAAAAAAATCGCCCAAGATCGGAAACGATCATTTTCAAACACATATTCAGATGAAATTTGATCAACATTTTGAATTTTTAAGTTTACAATACATTCCTGGGTAATTCGTAAGCCTACAATGGCTTATTCAACAATATTCAACGCCTACGAATTACTCGTTGCCCAAAAGGCATCAATTCGGCCAAAACTCCACTCACTATCATCCGATTTATTTCCATCGGATGGTCCAACAGCAAGGTCTCTGATTGAAATTACTGGACCTAGCAATTCGGGTAAAACTCTTCTTCTTACTGAGATAATTGCTTTTACCATTCTGCCCACTTACTTCAATGGAAAAGATGCTGGCGTTGTATTCATCGATTTGGATCATAAGTTTTCTGTTCCCCATTTGATGAAAATTGCCGAGAAGATAATACAAAATTCCGGCGAGAAGACCAGTCCGGAGGATATGCAATTTGCAATAGAACTGCGAATGCAGTCCCTGCAGATTATTAATTGTTATTCACCGGAGCAGTTCGAAATGGCTATGAATACATTGGAGGATCTTTTGGTAGCCAATCATGATATAGCTCTTTTGGCAGTTGACAACATTGGAGCATACTATTGGCTGGATACGGATAAAAAGCTAATAAGAAAGGAGACGCACTATAAAAATCACGTCGCAAGGTTGAAAAATATCTGCAAGAAGCATAACATCGTGTGTGCGTATACACTGGACTCGAGTTATGTACAGTCGAAGGGATTACGAGAAAATGTGGATTACTACTTTGAAGTGAAGCAGAAGCCGGGTTCTTTCGAGAATGATATTCTACTGAGCATGTCTGCGAAGGGACTGAGTAACTCCATTCAGAAGGTTGTAAGAGTTAATGAGTTCGGAATGCAGTTTGGGTAGTTTTCTTTGGTTTGTACGGCTATAAAGAGAGTTTAATTTTATTTCTGGTGTTGCTTTTATTATTCCATTTTTAAAGAACCTCTAGTACTGGTACTTCAATTTAAGCCTTGAGATATTGGGGTAGCTTGCTTGCCATGGCAGAATCTACTACAGATGGTACAGCACTCGCAGTACTAGGGACTTTAATATAGTCTCCGCTGCATGAGCATTCTTTACTTGTTCGCGAAAAGGTCGCCCTTACAACTGCTCGCTTCGTATGTATTTCGTCTGCTATGGACAAACACATGCCGCTTTGTTCTTTAATGTTGATTCGTAGTTGCAACAATGTTCCGCTCTTACGACTGTTATTTTGCTGCTTAAGATGACAACCGACACAGATAAAACTATTTCCAAGTTAGCGGTGACAGCTATTGACTTTCTTCGAGTCTTCTAGCCACAGCAATCCTGTTCAACTGCGTACAAATGTAAAGGAAAACTTCAAATCAAACACAATGGCCACGTAACTTCAATACACACTCTTACTGGAAGTGTGTTGTATAATTTATTTGAAATAACAATAATTCTATGAGGAAACCAGATAAATCAAATCATATATATCTTAAAAATACAACTGGTAGTTAGGTATCACTACATAATATATATGCCTAGGAAATTAAATTAATTACAGAAAATATCCTTCATCCAAAAGACAGGCACATGACCATTCGACCAATCGCTCAATTATTACAATTCCCCGGGGAATGTTATTAGTTTATCACGTTTGCAAAAAAAAAGTCCCCCCATTGATTTGGTTCAGTAATATAGGTTTTTTGTTTTTAAAGATTCCAAGCGCACCAAGTGGCTTGTTTTATATTGAAACGATAAATAAACACAGCAACAGCAATAGTTTTTTTTTTTGACGTACATATAAATACGTTCATCCGCAGTAAGCACTTGCCAAGTGGGAAGAAGTGCTTGGGTCTTACGCACGAAAGAATCGCACCACTCGCACGATGTACTGCCGACAAATGGGACATTCGCTGAGTACCTTGCCGCAATTTGTGCAAGTTGCCATGTGGCCACATTCCAAGATCACACACTCAATTGGAGCGTCCATACAGATTTTACAGAGCTCGTCCGTAGGTAGTTTTTCAATCGCTGAAAGATATTTGTTAGTGGAGGAACAAATAGTTTCAGGCAGTATAGCGCCTTACCTGGACAAGATTTCAGGTTTTTCCATAATCTTGTGACACGCTCCAAAAGTTCCTGCTTCTCACAACAGCCTTTGTAGTCGACCCGGTTGAGGGTGAGGATTTGCTTCAGTTGCTTCACAGTTAGGTTATCCAAGTCTTCTCTGAAGGACAATACAAATGGGTACAGTCGCTGACACATAAACTGCGAAGTGCAAATACTTACAACGAATCGAAATCATTCAAGTTGAGGAAGCGGCTGGCGGCTGCTCTGGGATCATAGCCTCCATCTGTATGTGCATAGACGTGAATGCCATCGTTTTCGTCGAGATAGGGCGATGTGGCACTGGCAACATCAACCAACTCACCACACCCATTAGATCTCGTTCGGTTCTCCAGGAACACTAGAAACTCCTCCAGCTCTTGCTTGATTTCTTCCTCCGACATGTTCGCACTCTCTAAGTGTCGCCTTAGTTTGATGACGTGATGCTTGATGTTGGTTTTGTTTTTTCCACATTTTCCACAGCATTTTCGTTCCCGTTTCCAGTTAGAACGCCGCTCAAGTAGGTCCTCGCCCTGCTCTTCGTCGTCATCATCGTCGTCGTCCTCTTCCTCTTCGACGCTCAACTCTTTATTTATTGGAAGGCCTTGCTCGCCAGCATATCGACGTCGATTGAGATATCCATCAGATCGACGTCGCGTCACTCGCTTTGGCTTGGAATCAAAGATGTGTGCCGCTCTACTTGGTCCTGATGATGATTCTGATGAAACCAATGCGAGATCCGTTGAATATCCTGCAGAAGTGGTACAACTGCCCTCCTCTTCGAGTGTAAGTGGCGTCTTCTTGTCGTTAACAGTCAGTGCATTGCTCTCAGTTTTGTTGACAAACTGCCAGTTTTCATTTTGAACTAGTGACTCTGTCTTATTGTCGTCCGATATGCCGCCAATAGCGCCCAGTTCTTCAAACGACGACTCGGATGATTCCTCATAGCTTCCGATTTGTAAACTGGGTGAGCTCTTTGGCGCTAGCCCATTGACACTGCCACTGCCGCTTACAGATGGGCCGGCTATCTGATTGTCAATGGGTGAGCTATTTGTGGGCGACGTTGATGTCCCACCTCCAGCTCCGTCGCGATTACTACGATCTTTGAACGTGGTTATGAGCTCGTCATCAGAACACTCACACTCTGAAGCGATCCCTTCATCGTTGAGAACAGTCTCAAGGAGTCTATTTCTGGCACTTGACGGATTCCTTGCCATTGGCCTTTCCTTGGATTGATCCGATCGACTAGTACTCTGACCATCAGCGGCAGCTGGATGTGGGGATCGTGAGGCCGTACTCTGTGACGATATTGAGCTCATACTCGCAACAGGACTTGAGACTGGACTTGTTGGCGTGCTGCTGTTCGAGTTATGCGGTGGCTGTGACGGTGATTGTACTGACGGAGGTTGATTTTGGAAGCTAGAGTATGTCGGAATCTCTCGGGTCGAAATCCTTGGTTGGTCGGTAATGTTCGCAGATGTGCCGGTTGCAGCTGCTGCTGTTGTAGCAGATGCATTGTTTGCTGTAGTCGTGGCAGAGGTCTTTGACTCAAAATTAAAATCCGATGATATTTTGTCCGTGAGATTGTTGAAGAAATTTTGACACGTTTGCTTGATATTGTCGAAAGGTTTGTCTGCTCCATTGAAGTCAGAAAACTTATTGCCATTTGGACTGCCAATGTTTGGCGCGTCATTTTGATTCACATGCGTTAGCACCAATCCAACGAGCTCCTCCTTTTCTAAAGAACAAACAAATGGTTAGATTTGGAATTGTATTACTAGCGCATGCGCACTTACCAACACATCCAGTAGTGGAAATGTGCTTGGACTGCAAATAAAATATTAAGTCCTTTGGCTTTAGCTGGAGTAAGTCAATTTTTAACAGAGGCCGCTTAGCAAATATTGCACACCGTTCACACAAGTTGCTCGTATTGCGACTGGTCAAGCAATGGTTACAATAGTATCGTCTGAAAAAAGTCAAATTAGAGTTGGAGGGTTGTTTGAGCGTGAATTTAACAAACAAAATCATGATAAAACTATGAATAAACTTGTTAAACTGAACTCCATCTTTGGGAAGGTGGTAAAAGTTTGAAAGTGAAAACGAAAGAGTAATGTTCCAGTGGACTATGCGTCTAAGCAATCTTTATATGATCTATGTTCGTTTTTAATTGCAACGACATAAATCTTTATTATGTTATGAGTCCGGCAACTATCCAAAACAAAAGAGCAGGGTAAGGTCGCTGTCAATCTCCACACTAAAGGTCAGATGACTCAAAATTTCCTTCTGCAAGTAAATGCATCGGCATATCAATATTGCTTTCAATGCCAATTCAAGTAAATCACCGACGTAGAATTCAATTACGATTGCTTTCCCCTTCTATCTCACTCATTTGAAGAACGCTTAAAATGACCTTAACCTAATTACTATTGGTAGGGTCATTTAGCTTCAAACTAACTCTAGATAATCTCCACATTAAAAATGGGATGACATGTCGCATACGTTATGCGTTTATCGCGTGGGCATTGAAACATTGAGTTATTTGATCAGTTTGTATGACTTTCTTGGGGTATTGGGTGTTGTATTAATGTGAACGATTTCTAAGATTATCTAATAAAACAAGCATCAAAAAGAACATCAACAAAATAAATCCGGTATGGATTTGAAACAACTTAGAACGAAGTCATGTTTCAACGGTACACAATACTTTATCGTGGCTCTTAAACGTTATTAAAGTTTACTCAGTTTTACGGACCTGCACTAAATCGAGTATAATGCATGACGTCGTAATTTCAGCCAACTGCCGTTAGTAGCTCAGCACAAATTTTGAAACCACTCTAGAGAAACGGAAATTATATCAGATAATAATACGACTCAATAAAATCCAAATCGCAATCTAATTTAATCTAATCTACGCCTTAACACCCTTATGGGTGTTCAGACCAAAGTAACATTCGATTTACAAGTTGGGATAGTGTGAAAATTGGCAAGAACCTAACTCCACTCTTTCCTACTTAAACATAGGCAGGCAATAAACGCAATTCAAGTCTTCAATCAGCAAGTACACACAACATTATGGAATTTCATAAAAAAAATACATACAACGACCATCACACGATTTCAATTGAAAAATGACTTGTAAATCGATTCGTTTTTGGATGTTTGCAGTCTTTTTTTTTGCGAAACCTCTGTGGGTGGTACTGCTACATATAACGAACAAAAAACAATAATAAGCATTTACATACTACAAATCAAGTTTCAATGTCACCATTGTTGTTTGGTTTTCGTGCGCTCACCTGCAATCTGTGCAAATACGCTTCCGTTTAAAGACCGTAAATTGCACATTACAACCTTCACATGGCATCTTGAGTTTCCAACCGAAATAAAAAGGATTGTTCTTCCAACAGCAATTATTGTTTATCACTTTAGTTTATCATTAAAAACTGCAAGTAACCGAATCCAAATGAGTAATAAAACTGAAATCAGCAAAAATGACTAGCTATCGCCGATGTTGATTGATTCGTGACTAACTCGGAATGTTTTTAATAAAACGCGTTGCATTGTACACGTAGTTGAGTTTCAGTGTGAAATTATCAGAGAGTTTTACCAAAAATTCATTCGATATTTTGAATATACATAGGGATTTTTTCACATTTAAATTTTGAGCAAAAATTTTTTGTCGATTTATTGAAAATACAAGAAGATGTGTTCGTTTCGGATGAATTCTCTTTTTTTCGTTTGACATTTCAGTGTCAGTGATGAAATTCGATATTGGGTATGTTTGCATAAACGAATATTCGCAGTTAATTGTGCGAAAGACTGTATTGTCGACATGGTAATGTTATACCATATGAGACTCGTCCACTTTTTCAGTTGCGTGCAAAGATAATGGAATACAGAGATATATAACTTTCCAGTGGAAAGGCGGCTGCCTACAAGCTGTTTTCCCGAAAAATTCATGAAGTCACACACATATGCTCATTTCTTTTCCAGTATATGTGAGTTCATGAATTGAACTTTAATGCAAGAATTCGCTATTCCGAAATGTATATTTCACTATTTTTTTTATTTTAATCGAAGCGCTAACAAAAACCAAACAAGTTCAATACCAAACACAAAACAATTCATGTACTCACATATACTAGAGAAGAATTGAGCATATGTGTGTGGCTTCATGAATTTTTCGGGAAAACAGCTTGTAGGCAGCCGCCTTTCCACTGGAAAGTTAGATATCTCTGTATTCTATTATCTTTGCCATGAACACTTTAGTAATACATTCCAAATAAGCAAATATTAACCCAAAAATGGTATACAATCACACCTAAACATATGTGTCAAAAGCGATCAGCATATAGCTACAAAAATCAATGAACCCGAAAATTGCTTCTAGGTTCTAGGTGCCTCTCTACAACTACAACCGTCATCAGAATCTAATATCGTTTTCCATTGGGACCACCAAAAATCTTTTTCAGATCTCAGATTTTATGCGGCTCATGGAACATTCAATGAAATTGATCTGCTTTTGTAAATGGATTAGTGCGTTATTTGACGAATGGTATGGGAATTAATATATCATTTAATACATAGCACACAAGCACACAATACAAATTAGGCCCTAGCCGTTTAGCTTTTGTACTCCCTTGATGATTAATGGGGTAACAATAAAAGAAAAATCTAATTGTGACATACCTAATGTCGTTTTCCATTGGGACCACCAAAAATCTTTTTCAGATCTCAGATTTTTGCGGCTCATGGAACATGCAACGAAATTGATCTGCTTTTGTGAATGGATTAGTGCGTTATTTGACAACAATATCAGCTGTTCAAATTGCATTTGTTTTTGGTAAAATCAACCATGGAAATCGGCTTGAAAAATGTTTGCTCTGTTGTAGCTACAAATGGAGTAGTTTTCGTGATTCGTAGTTTCCAGATGATGAGGAAGACAATGAAGATAATAATTCCTCCAAAATTATATACATTGCTTTCTTTATTTTGGTTTTCACGAAAGTTTGCACATTTGTGCTGTGCTGTGCTGTATTTGTGGTAGTATGTGTAAATCTGAAAAAATATCGAGATCTCCAAAAAGTGATCCGAATCAAAAAAAAGATTGATTTTTTTCCCAATGGAACGCGAGAAGTGATTTAGATCAAAAAAAAAGATTGATTTTTTGTCCCAATGGAAAACGAAACGACATAAATCTATGATACTTTTTGAGTACCTACTAATTGTGGTAAATCTAAAATAAACAATTCAATTTGAAGCCAAATGTGCTAAACATGGATATTAGACTTTTCTTTCTATGGTCTTTCAACTTTGTGTCCATAACTTCAGATAGCTGAAATGCAGCAAGTATGAGAGAAGCAGAATATTTATTATAAAAAAAACTTCAATTGCCTCCTGTGAGGATTGAACTCACGACCCCTGGTTTACAAGACCAGTGCTCTGCCACTGAGCTAAAGAGGCGAATAAAACTTGTATGTTCTAATAGACAGAAGGGCGAAAGAGTTGTCAATAAAATAAAATTTCTACACCACTTCAATTATTACAATTTATTTGATTGAATTCAATTCCCGTTTATTCAATCTCTTCCAATTTTGTGCGTTACAATTGGCCGATCTATTCTCACAACTCTGTCTGCAATATTAAAGTATCCCTCATATTCAACAATATCCGGTGTAGTGTCATAATGATAATGACCTCCCCAGTTGCTCGTCGAAAAGCTATGAAAATGCTGCAGGCGAAGATCCAAGTCCTAAAAAGAAAATAATTTAAGACTTAATACACAGCTTAAGTTTCTAAACTTACATTTTCGTGAGTAATCAATGTTCCAACGGCGTTAAGCGTAGCAGGCATATTATAGAACTTGAGCCACTCGTTGACTTCTTCGTCTGTATGGATTGGTGTCTTGGAGAAGTCACGCATTACGTGCTGATGAACTGAACCCTTTTTAATTAGAAATATTCCTCCCAATCCTTCGAAATAAGAGCGCAGTGAATTTAATAAAAAATATAAAAAATAGCGTACGCCCCCGGGTGGGCTCGAACCACCAACCTTTCGGTTAACAGCCGAACGCGCTAGCCAATTGCGCCACGGAGGCACATAACGGTTCTTGTTCTAAATTCTATTCTTACTCACCGACGCATTTCTCTTCATATTTATTCTCCAATCCAACTCGCATACATTCCACAAAGTTCTGATCACCCTTTCGTCTACTACATGTTACTTTCAATACTTTACCAGGCTTTCCCTGACTGAGGAACAGGTTTAATAATAACGCGCTTCGGGTCTCAGTGGGGGGAACTTGCTCAAGGACGCATTCTTCGTTAGGACCCTGTACTTTTGCTGTATAGCTGTGGTTGGTGACTTCACCATTGGCAGCTATCTTCATATTGTAGATACCTTCACAGTTGGTTCCACGTAGTGGAAAGGGCCCCGCTCCTGCGCCGATGGCCAAGATATTTGTGTCTGCCTCAGGAATACATTTTTTTAGCAGCTGCTTAATATCGTAGACTTTTGATCGCTGTACAGTCGGCAATAAAAAAGGAGGTCCGCCGACTTCAAGGAGCAATGGAGTCCCGCCAAGACCTACAGAAATAATTAAATACAAACTTCGAAGTTGTAAACATTTTATCGAGCATTTTATTGTGTGGCTTAAAGTTATACATGTACATACCGGGGTCCACTAAACTGTAAGGGGATTTGGTTAAATTTGGACAATCCACTACATCCACAGACACATTTTCGAAGTTCTTTAGCAGAGCACTTTGAAGAACTGAAAAAACACATGAATGCTATTTTCGTTAAGTATGTTTGTACCCTTTGGCAAAATGTCATAATGTAGGTATCACTGTTCCTAATTTTCGCCACCGTAAACGGAAAAAAATAAAAAAAAAATACCCCAGATGCTATTAGCTAGGGAAACATATTAATGACCGTCTGCCCTTGGCCACTAAATGACTAGACACTAATGACCAGAAACTTAACTTCATACAAAAAATTCCTAGTCTTGTTATCCACACTGTATACCGAACTTTTTTATCTGTCACTCACTAAAGCTTTTAGTGACAAAAACAAGATACCTAATATACTTGATTTTTTTTTTTTTTTTGATAACAAATCAAAACAAACACGCATTAAACTTTAATCATACATACTATAGAAGCACTGGTTATATTCCACTAATAACAAGAGCAACGACTAAATGAACTTTGTCTTCGTGTAATGACCTAAAACCTAAATGATTCACGAAGTGCGGGAAACTGGAGCACATACCTGTCTTCACCTCCTCCAAGCTTGGAACAAATAAATTCTTTTCTTCAAAAGAAAGATCCTTCGCATTTAAAGCAGACATTATAATATTTGAGAAGATAAATACGAGTAAATTCCCAAAAATAACTTTATTTTCAGATCACAAGATTATACTTCGTCGGAGCAACGTTTACTGCACAAGAAGTGGAAAAAGCTATCGAACCAACTTGTCAAGCCAGAAGCACTGCTTGTTGAATGTTGAGGTTGACTGAATGGAAATAAACTGCTGGCGAAGTTCTATTTTGTTTATATTTATATGTAGGTAGGCATTTAGTTTCAAAAACAAAATATAGTTAATTTCGAAACTTGCTTTACAGGGTGGACATTGTATTTTAAGTTGCATACCTATTATATTTTGTTTGAATGGTAAAGAGAAGAAAAATACAACTACCGTTCTGGGCACTCCGTCAGGGCATTACTGAATAAAGTGCATAATGATGTGTGATGTGTCACGTAAAATATACGCACACATTCCTTTTTCAATGTGAAAGGTTTTGTTATCGACAAGAATCCGAGAATGTAAAATTGTCCAGCAAAAGCCTCGCTATATCGTCGTTCGGACTCGGCATTCAAATGTAGCTTACTTCTATTTATGTATAGGTATCAACAATACTAAATTACACAAACGACAGCTAGGTCTAAGGTCATTAAGCAAACCTTTTGATATTTTTTTATTTTACCTACCTTTCGAACTGATCAACAGATGTAAGGCCATTTTGGATGTATCAGTTTTGTGTTTTATTAGGCCTGTTTTTTTTAGTTTCGTTCTCAGCAAAAAGTAAAGTAGGATTTTGAGCACGCTATTACAACAACTACGCTCTACTTGACACTTCGAGACTCGCAGTAGTTATTGCAATTTGTGTGCTGAAAATCTTACTTTACTTTGCTTTGCTGAGAACGAAGTTAAAAATACACGCCTGTTGTATCTGCCTATTACTTCGAAAATAAAAACAAATCATTGCTTTTATGTTCAAAATTATTTTTGTCTGCACCCTATTTGATTTTCAAAATAAACGCTTAGGTACATATAAGACTGAAGCGACTTATATAATTATTTAGTTGTGATAACACGTACAAATACAAAAATTAATGTTATCAGCAATGCAAGCGACTACACATGTTTTATTAGCTTATAGTGAGAAAAAATTGACATACGACAAGCAGTAACATGAGCTGAAGTGTGAAACCTTTCAATCTCATATTTCTAGTGGTTTTGTTGATAACGTATTGTGGTCTGTGGCAACATACCTACCTAATCTATAAAGCTGAAATGCTTCCAAATTATACTTACCAAAAAAAATGATAACAGTTTTAATTGAGTTTCTGTTGTGACAACATCAGGTAGGTACCTACATATAAGTTTAAAATTTGTGCATACCTGCGTAGTGTCTGAGGGGACAAATTAGATCCCTTGTTTAAATATACAATAGAATCCGAAACCGAAAGGATCATGTTTTTAGTAGCTAGGGCGATAAAACCAAAGGACATGATTTCATGGAAAAGGGTAGCGTAATATTTTCTCTATTTTACCTGCTCGTGTTCAAAATATAAATTGCAGTGTTGTATCCTTTTGTAGGCGTGTAATTCTTCCAATGCACGGCCTCGGGTTGAATTAACGCATCCGTGATCGAGTAGTTACTACTTGACTGAATTTATTCTTGTAAAATTCACGAAATTCAGTGACGGTTTTTATTGCATCCCCTGTGATTTCACAAGCCACACAAGTCGTACCTACCCTTGAGACCGAACGTACTAAACCAACCAACCCCAGATGAATATGATGGCAGACACTCGCAGTTTGAATGTTTATAACCAAAACCGTTACTAAGCGGATCAGCAAAATTCCCTGAAATTGCAAGTACAACGAAAGACACAGTTAAAGTCTTATAAATATCTTATTTACTCTTATTATATCACGTTACAATATTTCATTTTATATTCTTTGCGATCATTCCATGTCAAATTTGTTTTCTTTGCAATTTCATTTAAAGTAAGTTTTACCACTATATATACTTATTACGAGGGAAAAATAGAAATGAAGCATACAATCTTCTGTGGCTTTGTATTCCATAATACAAATTATTTTTTTTTTAATGAAATACTAAAACAAATCTTCATTTTAGTCTACTATTAGTGTTCGAGGTCTTTGTACTCTAAAATAAGCGCTTTACTTCATGTCATTAACGTAGGCATCTAGTTCGGCATCCAACTCCTCTGCTGTCTTCACCTCCTCCAAGCTTGGAACAAATAAATTCTTTTCTTCAAAAGAAAGATCCTTCGCATTTAAAGCAGACATTAAAATATTTGAGAAGATAAATACGAGTAAATTCCCAAAAATAACTTTATTTTCAGATCACAAGATTATACTTCGTCGGAGCAACGTTTACTGCACAAGAAGTGGAAAAAGCTATCGAACCAACTTGTCAAGCCAGAAGCACTGCTTGTTGAATGTTGAGGTTGACTGAATGGAAATAAACTGCTGGCGAAGTTCTATTTTGTTTATATTTATATGTAGGTAGGCATTTAGTTTCAAAAACAAAATATAGTTAATTTCGAAACTTGCTTTACAGGGTGGACATTGTATTTTAAGTTGCATATCTATTATATTTTGTTTGAATGGTAAAGAGAAGAAAAATACAACTACCGTTCTGGGCACTCCGTCAGGGCATTACTGAATAATGTGCATAATGATGTGTGATGTGTCACGTAAAATATACGCACACATTCCTTTTTCAAAGTGAAAGGTTTTGTTATCGACAAACATCCGAGAATGTAAAATTGTCCAGCAAAAGCCTCACTATATCGTCGTTCGGACTCGGCATTCAAATGTAGCTTACTTCCATTTAGGTATAGGTATCAACAATACTAAATTACACAAACGACAGCTAGGTCTAAGGTCATTAAGCAAACCTTTTGATATTTTTTTATTTTACCTACCTTTCGAACTGATCAACAGATGTAAGGCCATTTTGGATGTATCAGTTTTGTGTTTTATTAGGCCTGTTTTTTTTAGTTTCGTTCTCAGCAAAAAGTAAAGTAGGATTTTGAGCACGCTATTACAACAACTACGCTCTACTTGACACTTCGAGACTCGCAGTAGTTATTGCAATTTGTGTGCTGAAAATCTTACTTTACTTTGCTTTGCTGAGAACGAAGCTAAAAAAACACGCCTGTTGTATCTGCCTATTACTTCGAAAATAAAAACAAATCATTGCTTTTATGTTCAAAATTATTTTTGTCTGCACCCTATTTGATTTTCAAAATAAACGCTTAGGTACATATAAGACTGAAGCGACTTATATAATTATTTAGTTGTGATAACACGTACAAATACAAAAATTAATGTTATCAGCAATGCAAGCGACTACACATGTTTTATTAGCTTATAGTGAGAAAAAATTGACATACGACAAGCAGTAACATGAGCTGAAGTGTGAAACCTTTCAATCTCATATTTCTAGTGGTTTTGTTGATAACGTATTGTGGTCTGTGCCAACATACCTACCTAATCTATAAAGCTGAAATGCTTCCAAATTATACTTACCAAAAAAAATGATAACAGTTTTAATTGAGTTTCTGTTGTGACAACATCAGGTAGGTACCTACATATAAGTTTAAAATTTGTGCATACCTGCGTAGTGTCTGAGGGGACAAATTAGATCCCTTGTTTAAATATACAATAGAATCCGAAACCGAAAGGATCATGTTTTTAGTAGCTAGGGCGATAAAACCAAAGGACATGATTTCATGGAAAAGGGTAGCGTAATATTTTCTCTATTTTACCTGCTCGTGTTCAAAATATAAATTACAGTGTTGTATCCTTTTGTAGGCGTGTAATTCTTCCAATGCACGGCCTCGGGTTGAATTAACGCATCCGTGATCGAGTAGTTACTACTTGACTGAATTTATTCTTGTAAAATTCACGAAATTCAGTGACGGTTTTTATTGCATCCCCTGTGATTTCACAAGCCACACAAGTCGTACCTACCCTTGAGACCGAACGTACTAAACCAACCAACCCCAGATGAATATGATGGCAGACACTCGCAGTTTGAATGTTTATAACCAAAACCGTTACTAAGCGGAACAGCAAAATTCCCTGAAATTGCAAGTACAACGAAAGACACAGTTAAAGTCTTATAAATATCTTATTTACTCTTATTATATCACGTTACAATATTTCATTTTATATTCTTTGCGATCATCCCATGTCAAATTTTTTTTCTTTGCAATTTCATTTAAAGTAAGTTTTACCACTATATATACTTATTACGAGGGAAAAATAGAAATGAAGCATACAATCTTCTGTGGCTTTGTATTCCATAATACAAATTGTTTTTTTTTTAATGAAATACTAAAACAAATCTTCATTTTAGTCTACTATTAGTGTTCGAGGTCTTTGTACTCTAAAATAAGCGCTTTACTTCATGTCATTAACGTAGGCATCTAGTTCGGCATCCAACTCCTCTGCTGTCGGCGCTGGAGTCTTGGGTGTATTGCGACGTCCGGCTGTGGCTCCCCCTGGGCGTGGGGCACCTGCACCACGTCTTGGTCCGCCTGCACCCCCTGCTAATGAAAGAGATAAAGAAATGGTTAAACACCAATCGTATAAAGAAGAATATTCAGTAGTTACCTGCGCCACCTCTGCGAACATTTCCTCCTGCTGGTGGTCGTGGACGACTTGGCCCACTTGCCAAACGGGCTTTACTCACTGGTGATGGTACTTCGGATGTGGCAAGCTGGATATTCATGGGACGACCGTCCAATGGCACTCCATTGTATTGCTTCATTGCCTTGACGGCATCTGCCCTTCGCTCGAAGACTACGTCAGCCGTTCCTACCAAACGAAATCGATAAAAGAATGAAAAATTAGCTACTGTTGTGGGCAAGTTCGGTTCATTCCACAATTTTGAAACCAAGTTTATATAATGTACCCAATGAACGTCCGGATCTGTCATAGTGTACGGAAGCACTCTTTAGCGGTCCAAAATCAGCAAACAGCTCGTGAATATCCGACTCCGAGACTCCATAATCCAAATTCGAGACCAGCAATTTTGAAGGTCCCCCGACTGTTCCGCTGGCGGTTTTCAGTCCGCCTCCACCACGTTTCGGTCCATCGTACATATCATGTTTCCAAGCGCTGTTCACATCACCCTAGAATTTGAGAGGTTGGATTTGTTGATGCATTTTTTGTTTCCATTTTGTTTCCCTGCCACTGTCATCACACCGCCGCTTAATTGATTAATTTTGTTCGTTTGGTATTACTCTATTGGGGATTTTGGGAGAGGATTAAATTGACGCACCATCATTTTTGCACAATCGCTGGTGAAATTCTACGCTTCATTTGCAAAATGATTCATCTACTTGCATGATTGACAGCCGAAATGTATTGCAGTTGAAGTTACGATAATAAACGTATTTATACTTTTGTTCCGACAAAAATGCGTGTATTTGGGCTGGTGAATGGAAAATTTCGCTTTATTTCTCCGCATTCGCGCTGAATACAAATTAAAGATGGCCGCCGCCATTTCGGTTTTTTTTTGCTCTACACAGCACTGCGACAAATTAACATTTAACGACAAAACAGACTGATATTTCGTTTAACAATACCAAAATAAAAATCACAATTTTTAACCATTTAAGCTCGGCATTCAAACAAAAACTAAACAATTTCTCTTTTCAGTGAGGAAAAAAATGTCTTTGAGGCACACACAAGCTGCCAAGAGAAATATATGTAATACATATTTTTTCTTTTCTCATGAGCCAAACGGAACACCGCCATTTTTCTTTTTTCCGTTTCATGTGAATTATTCTTTTTTTTTTTGTTATAATAAAGTCCAACGAATCTTTACCCTGGGAAATTTGGTTTTTTGAATGCCACCACGAGTGCGACCTTTGAGTACAGAGCCTCCACTGGCGCCTTGGCGTTGTATTCCGCCACCGCTGGGGACCGGACGACCACCTTTTCGTAGTGGTCTGGCAGCGCTTGCACCACCTCCACGCCGTGGTGGGCCACCTCCTCGACGTACTTTCAGACTTTTGGTTGACTTAATGATATCATCCAGACTCATTTCAATTTTGTCGACCATTTTGATGAACTTGTTTGTATTTTCACGAATTTATTTAAATGTTTATAAATAGTTGCAAATTTGTAATGTTGATGAAGTATTTTGTAGATTATTTTTAGTTTTTTTTTTTTCACACGGAAATAAAACCTTGAACACGTACCGATCACCGCAAATGCAAATCACAAACTGACTGAAACTGAACTTAGCTTGACAAAACGGGCAAACGGCTCTTATATAAGATATTACGATTTACGACACCCGTCGTAAATGAGTTCGTTCAGTACCATCAGTGCAAAATGGCGGAAAATTTGATTAGTTTTCTCCGAGAATGTAATTTAATACAGGGTGTTAACCAATTCTAATTATCCAAGTTTTAGAAAAAGAATGTATATTTCAATCGCGTGGTCGTTATAACATGAGAGACGATTTATATGTCAGATAAACAAAGGTAAAAGTTAAGCGTTTTTTATATGCATTGTTATTGGGATTGTTCCCTGATGATCGAAATTTCTATCTAGTTCAAGTATGAAATGAATAAAATCAACTATAGGCGATTTTATTTTGTAGTTCAGAGCACAATCTGAACTGTTATACAAAAAGTTCGTGTTTCTTTTTAGCTCAGACACATCAGAGCTCTGAATTTGTGTTTCTTTTTTCGTTCAGAGCATGATCAGAGCGCGCTCTATGAGCTCAGAATAGGCGTTTTTCTTGTTTAGTTCAGAGCACAACCTGAACTGTTATACAAAAAATTCGTGTTTCTATTTTAGCTCAGATACATCAGAGCTCAGAATTTGTGTTTTTTTTTTCTCTCAGAGCATAATCAGAGCGCGCTCTATGAGCTCAGACTAAATTGACTGAGCAGGCTGAGTATAAAGCTACACACCTATAGGCACATTTGACAGAAAAAAAAAAACAGGATAAACAAAATAATTGAAATGGCGGACGAACCTTGTTGCTCTGGAACTGAAGGTTAACCAATTTAATAAACAACAATTAATAAATACTTAATTTATTACAAATGACAGCTATGTGCTCAAGTGTGTTTCATAAATACATCAGAACGATCTGAGCACGCTTGGCTCAGAGCGCGCTCATGTTATCGAATTCAGCCAAACCTGCTGCGACTTAAATGGACATTACATATCTGTAGTCTGTACCGGATTGCAGCGGCGATCAGCAAACAGCTGCTTACTGTAAACCAAAGATAATGGAATACAGAGATGGATAACTTTCCAGTGGAAAGGCGGCTGCCTACAATCTGTTTTTCCGAAAAATTCATGAAGTCACGCACATATGCTCATTTCTTTTCTAGGATATGTGAGTTCATGAATTGGACTTTAATGCAAGAATACGCTATTCCGAAATGTGTATTTCGCTATTTTTTAATTTTAATCGAAGCGCTAACAAAAACCAAACAAGTTTAATACCAAACACAAAACAATTGAACAACGCGATGCCCATAAAAGCAAAAGAAATATTGGCCGGCCATTACCAATATGCTTTTTTGTAGATCACACGTATTCACAGACGGGGGTTGAAATTACAAAAACAACAATGTAAACAAATGGGTTTTGGAGGGATAGACGAACGAAAGATATCCATCTCTTTTATTCTTTCATCTCTGCTGTAAACAGAAAGAATATATGCCATAGACTAACCAAACTAGACAGTCGACCAAAGATAATGGAATACAGAGATGGATAACTTTCCAGTGGAAAGGCGGCTGCCTACAATCTGTTTTTCCGAAAAATTCATGAAGTCACGCACATATGCTCATTTCTTTTCTAGGATATGTGAGTTCATGAATTGGACTTTAATGCAAGAATACGCTATTCCGAAATGTGTATTTCGCTATTTTTTAATTTTAATCGAAGCGCTAACAAAAACCAAACAAGTTTAATACCAAACACAAAACAATTGAACAACGCGATGCCCATAAAAGCAAAAGAAATATTGGCCGGCCATTACCAATATGCTTTTTTGTAGATCACACGTATTCACAGACGGGGGTTGAAATTACAAAAACAACAATGTAAACAAATGGGTTTTGGAGGGATAGACGAACGAAAGATATCCATCTCTTTTATTCTTTCATCTCTGCAGTCCACTGAGAGCAGAAACGGTACTTCTGGCTACAAGCCGCCTGTCCTGCATAAGATTGCACAAGATTGCATGTACAAATCAAAGGAGCGCCATTGATGCCGCACGCATTCTTATGCAATTTGCTGCAGGGACTTCATCAGAGATGAAAGAATAAAAGAGATGGATATCTTTTGTACGTTTATCCCCCCAAAACCCATTTGTTTACATTGTTGTTTTTGTAATTTCAACCCCGTCTGTGAATACGTGTGAGCTACAAAAACGCATGTTGCTAATGGCCGGCCAACATTCCTTTTGCTTTTATAGGCATCGCGCTGTTCAATTGTTTTGTGTTTGGTGTTGAACTTGTTTAGTTTTTATTAAGGCTTCGATTAAAATAAAAAAAATAGTGAAATACACATTTCGGAATAGCGAATTCTTGCATTAAAGTCCAATTCATGAACTCACATATACTAGAAAAGAAATGAGCATATATGCGTGACTTCATGAATTTTACGGGAAAACAGCTTGTAGGCAGCCGCCTTTCCACTGGAAAGTTATATATCTCTGTATTCCATTATCTTTGGACTTCATGTCATTCGGGCGGCAATTATTATGGTGGGAAATGAAGTGTGTGCGACTGTGTTCGGCATACTTTGTGCCCATTAGTTATGCGGAGTTCACATCACAGTTCATTTTAAGAAGTTTTTGTAATTGGTGGTATCAAATGGAATTCCTGTAATAATTTCGTTACAATGCCAAATAATTTAATATAATAATTATTTGTCAATATCCATCTCAAAATATTAATCAGGGAAAAATGAATGAAAATGAAGTTTTTCCACTTTTGTTAAAAGAGAATTTGTAACTTCAGGTGCATATTTAAAGAAAATTCCCTTTTTTCCGTTGATTTAACTTTCGAAGCCATAATGAAAAAAATATATTTTAAAACATTTTAGCGAAAACGTTTTTTTTTTTGTATGTCGTGGGGAAAATATTTTTTTAGTTTTAGCATAATTTATAATCTGTAATTAGTACGCAAAATGTATACTTGCACAATAATATAATTATGGAAGTATGCATTTGTTAAATTAAAAAAAAAAATATATTTTTTTATAATAATACTATTACTATTCTTTTCTAAACTTTGTATGCGCTTAGCTTTTTCTAGTAAAGATTGCTCTTCATTTTACTCGTAACGAAAAAAAAATTGTTTTGATTACTTTTCGTATTCCAAAAACTCAGATAGTGCACATTTCAAAACACATTGTTTTAAAATCTGTAAAAGAATTATGTCCATGGAAAACGAAATAAAGCGTGCGAATACCAATAATTAACAAAACAATTTGAATTCTTACGTTCGATTGAATACACAAAATCTGAAATCAAATTGCAGAACCCACTAAAATACAACATTATATTGTCTTTTTGTTTTGCATTCCGATATTCATATTTTTCTTGGTTTTAAAATAAGAATAGCATTTGCATTCTTACTGTTCCTAATTAACATTATTCAACAATGTTAAGTGTTGTTAAATAAACGAATTTGAAAACATTCACCCTAATCGAAATGTATACAATATTCATGAACATTTACTAAAATTTGATTTTGTCTAGTGGAAGCTTGGGTTAACCTGCATGTTGTTGACTCATTCTTGGAACAACCCCCACGAATTTTATTTATTCATTTTGCTGTCAAACATAGAATTCATACAAACAAAATTAAAAATAAACTGAAATGTGAATGAATGAACACCTTTTACTGGCGAAGATGGATAGAGGACGAATTAAGCTATCTAAAAAACCATACTCAGCATTTACTTCTTTTTACATTTATTGTTAGAAATTCATTTACAAATTGTTTGTTATTGAAATAGTGCTACTCGACGGCTTTTAATACGGCTGATAGACGGCTTTACAGACACGCTGTCACTCAAAATTTGCGACGATAATCGGGTGGGTGCACACTGAAGTCGTCTGCAGAGACAAATGATACTATTGTATTGTCTCTGGTCGACTGTCTAGTTTGGTTAGTCTATGATATATGCGACATTATAAAACAAGTACCTAAAATTCACAAATAAATCCACCTAGAAAAGTTTAACAACTTGTAAACATGTTGGTTATTTGAGAAAGAGCGAGTGAAACAGTGAAAAAACTACGAAAGAAGCTTCTAGTTAAGTGGATTTGAAGTTCGGACTCTCAAGAATTCGCCTCTTAATGTTTTTGTAGTCGGTAAGTAATTACGTACCGATCGATGTTAGCTGGATTGCCAAAAGTATTTTTACCTAGCTTTCCGTTTCTTGTGTTTGTAACGACATTTTTTTTATCAACCTTGATATAAAACATGATATGCCGACGATACATTGGTGCGCTGGTATTGCTCAAAACCCGCTCCCATTACTCCACGGTTTGTGTTTGTGTTTCAATGTACTTTGACTTTTTTCTCAATCTATTGGTTCTATATTCAAGGCAAGTGTGAAAATGAGTTCGCCGAGAGTCAATATTAAGCAGGGTACTGTGGTTGGAGGTGAACAAACTCTCCCAAATGGTAACACTTACTACTATTTCAAGGGAGTCCCGTATGCAGTGCCTCCTTTAGGAGAGTTAAGGTTACAAGTGAGTGCGATAACAAGAATAAATAGTATTATATATATTTCAAAATCATGTCTTCTGAACTACAGGCCCCAATTCCACTGGAACGGTTTTCTTCCACCGAAATAGACTGCACAAGGGAAGGCGATGTCAGTTTTCAAAAAGATCCACTGGCGGGAGTACTGACGGGTTCCGAAAATTGTTTGTTTCTGAATGTTTACATGCCCAATACCAAAACTGCAAGCCCCCTGCCAGTAATGGTATTTATACATGGCGGCGGATATCTGTTTGGCAATGGGAACGGTGATTTGTTAGTTAGTTTTCAATCGCCTGAAACCATTTGTGATCCGTTTTCTCTCTTTTAAGTTATACACCACTTTACCTGATGCAGGAAAACGTTGTAGTAGTCACTTTAAACTATCGTCTAGGACCATTAGGCTTTCTTTCATTCCCAGAGGCTAACATTCCCGGCAATGCTGGGCTCAAGGATCAGGTGAACAACAGTACAATTGAGTCAATAAATCTGATTTTTGTAAAAGGAAATGTTTCCAGCGTCTTGCTCTGCAATGGGTTAAGGAGAATATCCATCAATTCAACGGAGATCCTCGGAATGTCACACTATTCGGTGAAAGCGCTGGAGCCGCCTGTGTCCATTTCCATACGTTATCAGAGAGTTCGAAAAACCTCTTTCATAAAGCTATTATGCAAAGTGGTACAGCTAACATGCCATGGGCTATACAGCTAAATTCAACTTTAAAAGCCACAGGGTTGGCAAAATATATGGGGTGTACATCGGAAGATCCATTCGTGGTCGGTGAATTTCTGAGAACTCATCCAAATTTGACTGATTTCTTGAAATATATGACCGCCGTACTTTCGCCCGAAGAACGACGACGCGACCTTCCAATGACCTATAGACCGGTAATCGAAAAAGAGAGCGCCGAGGCAATAGTTACCAAATGGCCCTTGCTGTCAATGAACAAATTGAATTCCATTGATATTCCCATAATGATGGGCTACAACTCAGCCGAGGGAATTACAATGCTTGCAAACGCCATCAAGAACTTGGATGCGGTTGATAAAGATCTTGGACGACTTATCCCAATGAACATTAAGTTGCAACCGGACGATCCAAGAAGCTTACAGTTGGCCAATTCCATTCGAGATTTTTATTTAAAGGGAGCGAAGGTGGATTCAACAACTTTAAATAGTTTGAAGGACGCCCTCGGTGACTTCTTTTTTGTTATAGACATTATTGTAGCGGCGGAGATTCATTCTAAAAAGCAGCACAAGTCACCGCTGTTCTTTTACCGTTTTGACTACGTCGGCGCGCTGAATATGTATAAGAAAATATTTCAATTAGAACAGTTAGACGGTGCTTGCCATGCTGAAGAACTTTTCTACATCTTCCAAGCGTCTATGGCTGCAGAGCCTTGGGACGACCGAGACAAAAAAATGGTACAGACTATGAGCAAGCTTTGGGCGAATTTCGCCAAATACGGAAATCCAACACCGGGCGAAGGTGAACAATTTGTTGACTGTGCCTGGGAGCCAGTACAAAAGATTGGTGATGAGGACAAGTTTAGTTTGAATGCATTTATTATTGATGAGAAGCAAAGAATGCTCGAAAATCCTGATAGGGATCGGGTCGATTTCTGGAGGAGTGTCTATCGCAAATATAATGCAGCTCCAACCTCGAAATTGTAGATTTCGTAGAAATGTAATAACGTTTCATTTAAGAAGAATAGTCTTTGACTTATTTGAGTAATGAAATGATTTGGGGACCCTTCCAGGGTGTACTGTGTTTAAAAATTACGGTAAAAGTAAACGAATCTTTTTATTGAAATCCGCATGGTAGTGAAGTATATACCATTAAAGATTAAAGCAGAGTCTTGTTCACTAGCGATGAGTGAAGCAGTGCTTAAGCTACGATTACACGACACTTTTCATGTAAAATCTTTTGACATGCCGACGTCATTATGACGTAAACATTTGTCCTAAATTTCTCACTGCGTGTGATCGCCTGTCAAGCGTCTGGTCACGCGGGCCGTCACAGTGCTCACATGTCAAAATGTGCCACGAAAAATGACACGTGTAATTGTAGTTCTGACAAGACTTGCGAAAGTTCTGTTTCTGGTACTGTTTCTGACTGTAGGCCACACTGGATTAACGTTCTTAAATTCGTCATCATTCTGCAGCAATTTGTAGATTGAACTTGAACAGGAAAAAAAAGAAGTGAAATTGTAATTATCACGGAAGCTGTTCCAGTGTCTGTTCACCAGACGATAGCTGAATTTTTAAATAAAAGGTGATAAGCGTACTTAGTCCGACCTCTTAATCAAATCGAATTTAGTAAACTAGATTTAAGAACCGATCTTACCTGTGGACCTAAGGTACTTTGGTGATATACATTCGAGTTATCTTGCCAAAAGCCAAAGTAAAAAGCGACGGCCACTGCATTCTTATAAATTGCCGCACTGGCAGCCAGTCGAATCAGTGGGCCAACCATCTAAACACATATTTCGTGGATTTATGCTGAGCTAAAGCTTTTTTTTAGACAAATATCGATAGTAAATAACAAATTAGACATACGTAGAGAATGCACGAGTGAGAAATAAATTCTATGTCCGTACCACAGTATTTTAAGCATTCGGTATGTATTGAGTTGATTTCGTTAGTTTGTTTTTGTACTTTTTGGCTAAGTGACGTCTACCTCTTATCGGCTTAGAAATAAAAAAAAAAAATAAAATGATTTCCAGACGGTTGCTTGGTTTGCGGGTATTGCATAAACACCGATTTTACCATTGTCCGGTTTGCGAATAGATTAGAGTTTACTTCTATTTTAATACCTAGTTCTGCATTCAAGGCTGCTACAAAGAACAGTCAACATATGAAAATCAAAGTGAAACAGGGCACTGTGGTTGGGGGTGAAAAATCACTGCCCAATGGGAAGCCCTACTATTACTTCAAGGGAATTCCTTATGCATTGGCACCACTAGGAGAGCTGAGATTCCAAGTGGGTGTGTTCAATTAGCTCCAATCGAATATGTATATGAATCGTATCTTCTATATTGTAGGCACCAGTTCCTCTGGAGAGATTTGCTGTTCCTGAACTGGAGTGATTAAAGGACGGTGAAGTCAGCTTCCAGGTGGATACAGTAACACGTAATAATAAGGGGTCTGAAGATTGTCTCTTTCTAAATGTATTTACACCTGCTAGTAAATGGGGGACACCTTTGCCGGTAGTGGTGTTCATACATGGAGGCAGATACATGACTTGCAGTGGCAACAGCGATTTTTAAATTGAGCCTTTTCAATCTGAATGTTTGCTTTAATTTAGTTCGATTTTAAGCTATACCCCTCTATATCTACTGCAAGAAAATGTATTGGTAGTCACTGTGAACTATCGCCAGGGACCATTGGGGTTTCTTTCCCTGCCCGAGGCGAATATTCCCGAAAATGCTGGCCTTAAGGATCAGGTGACTAAATCTTACCCGCAAGACGATAGATTACGAAACTCTTTTCTAGCGGCTAGCCCTCCAGTGGGTCAAGGAAAATATTTCGCAATTCAACGGAGATCCAAACAACGTTACGTTGTTCGGTGAAAGTTCCGGTACTGTATGTGTCCACCTTCTAGTATATTCTGACAGTTGCAAGAAGCTTTTCCACAAGACTATATTGAATAGTGGCACAGCTAATATGCACTGGGCTGTACAGAACAATCCGACCTCTAGGGCAATCAAACTGGCGGAGTTAATGGGGTGCACCTCGGCCGACCCGATCGCCGTCTCAAAGTTCCTCAAAAGCGAAACAGACTTGGGCGGTTTTTTGAAACACATGCTGTCCCTACAAACGCCTGAAGAATTTCGCCGCGGTGTACCATTCATAATGAGACCCGTAATCGAAGAAGACGGTCCTGAGGCTATACTCACCAAAGAAGCTTTGAACTCAATGCACACACCGAATGCTGTTGATATTCCCATAATGATGGGCTACAACTCAGGGGAGGGAATTATTTTGTTTCCTTTCGCCCGCAAGGTCTTAGACGTCTTTGATAAAGATCTTACGAGACTAATTCCGATTGATATTAACTTGGACCCAGCAGATCCGAAGAGCTTGGAAAGGAGCCAGCATAGATGCTAAGACGTTTAATCAGTTCAATGAAATGTTTGGTGATTTTCATTTCACAATGCACTGTTGGACAGCGGCTGAAATCCACGCTAGGAAACAGCACAAATCGCCATTGTTCTTCTTTCGATTTGATTATGTGGGCGCCTTGAATTTGTATAAAAAATGTTCAAAGCGGAACAATTGAAAGGTGCCTGCCATGGTGATGAGTTGTTCTATCTATTTCAAGCGGCGATGGCGCCGGAGCCTTGGCCAGATCAAGACAAGAAAATGGTTCTTACTATGCGCAAGCTGTGGGCAAACTTTGCTAGATACGGCAATCCAACGGCTCAAGAGGGTGAACTGTTTTTTGATTGTGCGTGGGTTCAGTTCAGTTTAAATGCATTTGTTATTGACGAGAAGCAACATATGCTTGAAAATACAGATGCAGATCGGACGGAATTCTGGAGGGCTGTCTACCGCAAATATAATGGAGCTACGCCTACAAAATTGTAAATTACCTTAAAGTAAAATAAAGTAACATTTTCATTACAGTTTCTGGTCGTCTAGTTGACTGTAGAGTTTGTTTTCAGAAAAATTAAGGTCAGGCTAAGATGGATAGGAAATGTAGGGTGAATAAACGCGACGTGCAGAAGTAGAATGGAAGGAGGGAAGTTTGTCTCTGCTAAGAACCCTCAACTTTTAGGCCCAGGCCAACCCGTCCAGTTCGTTATAATATAATATAATTCTATCTTGACTAATAAAAACAATTACATGTTTAGTTTCGCCCATAAATAACAATTATGCACATACGAAGCATACATGGCTATAGTCGCTTTGTTAAGAAATATCATTCGAAGGTGAGATACAAATTAAATGGGACATGGAAAAGTAAGTTTGTGTGTGTGACATGGGGGCGTTTCCACTTTAAGTACTATTGACATTGAGTGGATGAATGGGAAAAAAACTTGCAAAAATATTTAACTTCACTTTTAAAAAGCATTTCGCTTTTTTAGGTTTGTTAAGAATTATAAAAGGAGTCCGGCAGCCATTAAATTTTGTATATTATCATGATTTAAGAGGAACTTCTATCTATCATTCCGATAGATAGATCATAATGCATGACGTTGAAAAGTGCTTTACTTTTTCTTCTATTATACCCAGATACTTCATATAGATAAAAGCACTGACAAGGTTCCGATAGCTAGCCGATAAGAGTGTTTTTTCTGTGATTACATATTTTATAGTCATTATTTCAGACGACTCACATATCCTCACATTTATTCAGCTAAGCAATTCTGATACTGATCGCAGTTGGTACTTTCCTAAGTCATTTAAAATGTCAACATCAGCAAAGGTCGACATAAAGCAGGGCACTGTGATTGGTGGTGCAGGTTGTCTTCCAAATGGAAGTGTGTATTACTTCTTTAAGGGAATACCATACGCTGTGCCACCAGTGGGAGAGCTGAGGTTTAAAGTAAGTGCATATTAGATTTACAAACAATTTAAGCTAAAAGTAATTTTGATTACAAACAGGCGCCCGTTCCATTAGAGCGATTTTCGACACCGGAAATTGATTGTACAAAGGAAGGTGAGGTGTCGTCCCAGATGGATAGATCTACCGGAAAAATCGTTGGTTCAGAGGATTGTCTGTTCTTGAATGTTTATGCCCCAAAGGCCAATGTCGGTGTACGCTTGCCGGTGATGGTGTATATTCATGGTGGTGGATTCACATTTGGAAGTGGAAACAGCGACCTGTGAGCATATCATTTGTCATATATGATACGTATATTTCTTAATAGGTAGCCGATTTTTTTTTCCAGTTACAATCCGCTTTACTTAATGCAAGAGCAAGTAATTGTTGTCACAATGAATTATCGTGTGGGCGTGCTTGGGTTTCTTTCATTGCCTGAAGCAAACATTTTCGGAAATGCTGGCCTAAAGGATCAGGTAAAGAGAAAAAGTTGACAGCTTATATGATCAAAATTAAATTCCTTTCAGCGTCTTGCACTGCAATGGGTCAAGGAGAATATCGCCCACTTTAATGGTGATCCCAACAATGTCACACTGGTGGGTCACAGCGCCGGAGGAGCATGTGCCCATTTGCACGTGCTGTCCGAAAATTCAAGGAAACTTTTCCACAAGGCTATTATTCAAAGCGGCTTGGGTAATATGAGTTGGGCCATTGACGATCAAGGCTCACACAAGACAAAGAAATTGGCCAAACTATTGGGTTGCACATCGGATGATCCATTCGAGATCGTACAGTTCTTACAAAACTATCAAGAGCTGGCTAATTTTATTAGTCCTCCTGGTTTGCCACCAAAGCATATTATGGAAGAAGTCATCTACGGCCTTTCAATTCCAGTTATACCAGTTATCGAAAAGGACAATCCAGACGCTGTGGTCGCAAGAGCTCCCTTAGAATCAATGAATGATGCAAATTCCATTGACATTCCGCTCATGATGGGTTACACTTCAGCCGAAGCAATTGTAGTTCTTAAGTTACTTATAGATACCTTAGAGGACTACAATGATTTGCGTAAAATTGTTCCTAAAAATTTAAATTTGAAATCGGAAGATCCAAGGAGTATTGATTTTGCCAAATCACTGAGGGACTTTTACTTCAAAGGGGAAACTGTGAACAAGGCAACTTTGAGCAACTTAAATGATCTGTTGGGAGATATCTTATTTATTGTCGACAGTAATGTAGCGGCAGAGGTTCATTCTCGAAAGCAACACAAGTCGCCATTGTTCTTCTACCGCTTTGACTACGACGGGTCATTAAATTTGTATAAGAATAAAATATTCAATGTGAAAGATGTTAATGGTGCAAGTCATGCGGACGAACTCTTTTACATATTCCAATCGATATTGGCTCCAGAACCTTGGGAGGGCGAAGCGAAACAAATAGTGCAAACCATGTGCAAGTTGTGGACCGATTTTGCCAAATATGGTAACCCAACTCCTGATCGAGAGCGGCGAATAGTTGATTGCACCTGGGAACCAGTGATGAAAATTGGTGATGCAGACAAATTTACATTGAATGCATTTGTTATCGATAAACATTCAAAAATGTTAGAGAATCCTGACGAAGAGCGCATAGCATTCTGGCGGGAAACAAGGAAGATATATAATAGCTGAATACTTCAAAGTTTATAACAAACGAAATATACACATAAATTATCCCAGATTAAAGTCGTTTCAAGGTGATAGAACCATAGTTTTAGAGAACGTTTTTGTATTTGAAATTTATTACTTTGTTAAATAAAATGCTTATATTTTAGTTTTTCCTTACCTATCCCGTATCCTTGGTCATTTTTAATCAGTCTTCCAAGATTGTCAAATCAAAGTTTGTCTTCCATCAACTAGTTTTTTGAGAGGCAGTTAC
This sequence comes from Cheilosia vulpina, assembly GCA_916610125.1. Classification (NCBI taxonomy): domain Eukaryota; kingdom Metazoa; phylum Arthropoda; class Insecta; order Diptera; family Syrphidae; genus Cheilosia; species Cheilosia vulpina. The sequence continues at coordinate 49,455,313 of OU744279.1, forward strand.
AAGCTGAAAAATCTTTGGAAATTGCGAAGGTGGCCCTTAGAATGACCAGTTTCTTCGAGTCAGGCGATGGCTGATTGTCGAGTAATGCAATTTTTAATATGTCTTGATTACGAAAAAAGGAAATTAACCTTGTTAGCAAACAAAAACGCAATTGTATTGAATGTTAAATTAAAGGAATTCAGTTTATTAAATAACTTAAATAGTAATTAATGTAATGAATATGGCACAGCCACATTCGACCGTGTGTTATGGTAGAGAAGGAGAAAAAACAGAACAACAACAAGAAGTTCGTAGGATGTAAAGTAAGTTGTGATGGGCATCCTTCAGTGCAAAATGTGTGCGTTCATTGAAAAACTCAACAAACCTTACAAAATATTGACTTTAAATATTTGCATTCTTGACAATCTGCAAATACAGGCTGAATTCCAAGACGCAGTACTTTTGCATTACTGCTTAGTCAAGCGTTCCAAAACGCAAACGGATTATTATAATTCATAGGTTAGGTTAGGTTAGAGTGGCACTTAAGCCAAATAAGGCCCATTGTGATACCACAGGATCAGTGTTCTCACACTACCCGTTGAACCAGCCGGAGCTAAGAATGAAGCGTTGAAGGCAATTAATTCCTATATATGCGAATTCGCTGAGATGACGCCTACTAAAGTGCCTACCATGGGTCTTTTCAGTGAAATAAGATTCTTGGAGCGCTTGAGATCCAGTTGAGGCCAGATCTGTCTCGGGTACTATCAACAAACGTGAAAGTTTAACAAGGTACTGTGGGGGTAAACGAGTTCTTTCAAACGAAAGTGTGTATTATTTCTTCAAAGGCATATCTTATACTGCGGCTCCCTTAAGAGCGTTAAGGTTCACAATATCCTACATGAATAGGCTCCAGTTTCATTAGAAAGCTTTTCTACCGCAGAAATAAGCTGTACTAAGGAAGGTCAAAAGTCTCTGCAGATGGACTTAGCAATCAATATCGTTATCAAAAGATCGTTGGCTGAAAAGATTGCCTTTTCCTCAATGTTTATAAGCCCCAGATAAAAAGTGATGCAATCTTGCCGGTGATTGTGAACATTCATGTTATTGGTTTTGTAACTGCCAGTGAAAACAGCGGTTGGTAGTAGCTCGTGTCGACTGACTCACACTAAATTGAATATTTAAGAAGACGTAGTTGTAGTCACCGTGATCTATAGTCTTGGGGTGGCCAGGCTTCTTTCATTGCCTGAAGCAAAAATTCCAGGAAATACCGGCTTAAAAGACCAAGTGAATGAGAACAGCTACTATTTCACCGCTGTTATAATTGCATTTCTTTCAGCGCCTTGCACTTCAATGGGTTAAATAGGATATAGGATTACTCATCTAACAAGATGAAGAAATTGGCTCAAGTAATGGGTTGCACCTCAGGAGATCCACTAGAAATAGAAGGATTCTTACAAAACCATCCCGACTCTATTGGCTTTTTGATACCTCATGTTGTGGATCTAAACTCAACGATGTTTATATTGGCCATTCATCGCCGGCAACTCCAGTCATCGAAAAGGATAGTTCCGAGCCTGTGGTTACGCGAGCGCCATTGGAATCTACGAATGATGAGAACTTTATCGAAATCCCTGTGATGATGGGTCACACTTAAGTAAACACAATCGTATTCCTTCCGTTTATCGAAAAAGTGTAAGATTACAATGATTTGCGCAAAATCATTCCAAGAGATATCGATTTAAAATTAAAAGACCCGAGGAATTGTGCATATGCGAATGCAGCACAAGTCAACACTGTTGACTACAAGGGCGCTCTGAATTTGTACGAGTATAAGAAGAAAGTATTCCGAGCCAACAATTTAAAGGGGGCAAGCCATTCTGATGAACTTTTTTGCTTTTTCTAAGCGTCATTGGCTTCAGAACCCTGGGAAAAATGAGCAAAGAGAGTGTTACAAACCATGTGCAAGTTGTGGACAAATTTTGTCAAATATGGGAACGCCGGAACAGGATGAGAAATTGGTCGATTGCACTTGGGAGCCTGTAAAGAAAATTGACGTTTGAGGTCAATACGAATGTATTATTAAATTTTTAGATGCGCTTACTTAGTCAACATTTTCTTCCATACTTAACCAGGAAACCCTAGGCTTTCCAAGTTCTCCTTTATCTACAAGTGAATGCAAAGGGATTTGCCTTCGTTTGAGCAAATTGAGCAAAATAACAGGCCAAACAAACATACCTTCGGAGAAATAGCAAAAGTGTTTCCTAATTTAATGATATTTTGAAATAATTGCGCATACGCCACCGTTCAAATTTGCAAAACTTACGGACACTTTTGTCGTTTTAGGAATTGACCTGGTAGTGCCCTGTTTTCTTCAATGTAATATAGAAAACAATGAAAGAACACCTCTAGATTTGATCTTTGGACAGATAGGGCAATTCTTTTCTTCAATCGAAAACGCCATTAATCTAAATTTAATGGCTTGCATTTCTACAATCCTCTCTTATGTTTCAGTTAATTTATGGAGGTATATTTCAAATTGAAAATGTTATTTATTCAATCGACTGATAGAAAGCAATTTTGTTCTTGCGTTGTGAGTTATAATAGAGTGATGTGTTCGATTGTAAAATGTTTTCTTTGAGATAAAGTAAATCTTTATTATTATATTATGCACTTATTACTAAAATCGAAGTAATAGCAAATATAATAAAGTCTTTTTAAACAATTTGCCGCCATAAAGAACTCTATTTTTCATTTTATAACACCGAGTTCGATACAAATGCTTGTACAACTTTGTTGAAAATAAAGAACTTAGTTTGTAAAGTCATCGAAATGAATACGCTTTCAATGGATAAAATGAAATCGTAACAAAATCGATAACAAAATTTTCCTTTAAAATGCTGCTCGCGCTTTTAAAAGTTCAAAAGCCGTTCGGATCACATTTGAGTCGTTTAATATGTCAGTGTCTACTAAGGTGAAAGTAAAGCAGGGAACCGTAATTGGAGGCCAACATACTCTTCCAAATGGAAGTACATACGAGTATTTTCAAGGGATACCTTACGCAGTGCCTCCAATAGGAGAGTTAAGGTTCCAAGTGAGTGGCTTCACAAACATAAAATCTATTTAGATTAATTCTTATCTAAACAGGCTCCAGTTCCGTTGGAACGTTTTTCCACCCCGGAGATTACTTGCACAAAGGAGCGAATGATTTCGCTGCAAAAAGATGGATTTACAGGACAAGTTATTGGTTCAGAAGATTGCCTATTCCTGAATGTTTACACTCCAAAGAGCAAGGCCGGTGCACCCCTCCCGGTGATGGTTTATATACACGGTGGTGCATTCGTACTAGGTAGTGGCAACAGTAATTTGTGAGTTAAAATCATGTATATCTTTAGACATTTCTAACTGGGGTTCTGATCGTTCAGTCATAATCCGATTTATTTGATTCAAGAACAAGTAGTTGTTGTCACCTTCAATTACCGCCTAGGAGTACTAGGGTTTCTCTCGCTGCCCGAAGCAAATATTCCTGGAAATGCAGGACTCAAAGATCAAGTGAGTAGGTCTATTCTAATCGCTAGCAGATTTGTATTGGATTTTTCCCTAGCGCCTTGCATTGAAATGGGTCAAGGAAAACATATCCCAATTTAATGGAGACCCAAATAACATCACTCTTTTCGGTGAGAGTGCTGGAGGTGTGTTCGCTCACTTGCACATTCTATCAGAGGGCTCTAAAAATCTCTTCCACAAAGCGATTTTGCAAAGCGGCTTGGGCAACATGACATGGGCCATAGAGTACGACGCATCTAACAAAACAAAGGAAATGGCACGGACGCTAGGTTGCAGTTCAGGCGATCCACTGGACATTGCAAAGTTCTTACAAAACTATGCAAAAGCCGACGAGTTTGTCAACCTTGCACTTGGGCCACCGGGAATAGATGACGTTTTTCATGGCCGGCCGGTTCCAATTAAGCCGGTCATCGAAAAGCCAAGTCCAGATGCGATAGTCACAAGACCACCTTCAGAATCAATGAGTGATGCCAATTCCATCGATATTCCTCTCATGATGGGATTCAATTCAGTCGAAGCGATAGCGTTTCTTCCATCTGTTATCCCTAATTTAGGGAACTATAATGATTTACGTAAATTAATTCCGATAAATATCAATTTAACGCATAGAGAGCCGAGGAGTCGGGATTTTGCCAACTCAGTTAGAGAGTTTTATTTCAAAGGAGAACAAGTGAGCAGAAGAACATTAGGTGCTTTAGCTGATTTGTTAAGTGATATTGCCTTCAATGTCGACAGCATTGAAGCGGCAGAGATTCATTCCAGGAAACAGCACAACTCACCACTGTTCTTTTATCGCTTTGATTATGATGGGTCATTGAATTTGTTTAAAAATAAAATATTTCACCTGAAAACGGTTAAAGGCGTCTGTCATGCCGACGAACTTTTCTACATCTTCCAATCGGCAATGGCTCCCGAGCCTTGGGATGTGGAAGCAAAGCAAATGGTACAACGAATGTGCAAGTTATGGACAAATTTTTCCAAATACAGTAATCCAACACCGGCTGGGGGAGTGAACTGCGCTGATTGTACATGGGAACCTGTGAGCAAAATTGACGAAAACGACGAATTTATTCTTAATGCATTTATTATCGATAAGCATCAGAAAATGCTGAATAAACCTTACAACAAGCGAATAACGTTCTGGAAGGATCTTAAGAAAACTTATAACTAATGTCAGACTGTATGTTTGAAATAAAATAAATAAATGTTTATTTTCGCAGTTGCTCTGATAAATTTCTTAGATCTTACAAAATATCGATGAATTCTGAGCCTACATCTCCCTTACCAGCAAACAATGGATTAACCATTAACTTCTTCTCTGATGCATATTATTCAGTTGTGGGGACATAATTCTTAAATAATACATCTGAGTTGTGACATTTAATACTAGCCAATCTAAAACAATCCCTAATTCTACCAGAATATACAATTTTTTTTTTAAACTCGATGTCTATTTGATGCTTAAATGAACGCAAATGTTGTTAGACCTAACAAAAGCGAGAAAAAAAATGTTTTTAATATGTTTGTACTTTTAAATTCCTGCTTATTTTTTTAGTTCGCTGTTTTTGTATTCTGTAAAAATGTGCTCCTAATCTCCCTAAATAGGGGCTTATATATCTGCTAATGGTTCCACCAAGTTTCATACAAATTCAGCTCTATACTACTCCAAATGAGCATCATTTGCAACTGTTAGAAACATATCTTTTTCAAGTAAAATTTGGGCAATTTCTTCGAATTCAATTGTCGTGTGGTACTTTTCTTCATAGACACATCCTACTAATAGGTTCGTTTGGGTACTTTTTTGCAAACTTAAAATTATTAAAAATTTGCTAAGTAACTGTGCAAATGCGACCACGTACTGAGAAAATTGAAAAAAAAAACAGAGAAACAGAGCCGAATATCGACTGACTTAAAAATTTAAAATGAAAACTGACAACTAAGTGACACCTCACAAGTTTGACAAGTAAAACTCTATTTATTTTCGTCTTCAACGATAGCCGTGTTTTTTTGAGCTTTGTTTTCAGCAAAGCAAAGTAAAGTAAGATTTTCAGCACACAAATTACAATAACTACTACGAGTCTCGAAGTGTCAAGTAGAGCGTAGTTGTTGTAATTGCGTGCTGAAAATCCTACTTTACTTTGCTTTGCCGAGAACGAAGCTAAAAAAAAACAGGCCTGATGTCGGAGAAAGAAGTTGTAATTGAATGTTTTCCTAGAACATATCAGAGCATTCAAAATGGTAAGTAAGTGGCTTATAAAAATTGCATTTCCAACTTATTTTGAAGATGCTGCATTTTACGATAATAGCCCTGTTTTTTTGAGCTTCGTTCTCAGCAAAGCAAAGTAAAGTAGGAATTTCAGCACGTAATTACAACAACTACGCTCACTTGACATTTCGAGACTCGCAGTAGTTGTGTGCTGAAAATTTTACTTTACTTTGCTTTGCTGAGAACGAAGCTGAAAAAACACGCCTAATATCAAGATGAGATTTCTTAAACTTTTTGTAAGAAAACCGGTCGGTACTCTTGAAATTCTCGTGATGCTAAATTACACGAACGAACCTTATTGCCTCTGGTTTTATTGGCCGCATTCAAGAATCTAGTCATCTTAAGTCGACTAGATTGGTCGGGATGAGATGCAACCTGAACGCAAAAACTAGATTGGTCGGGAACGTCACTTTTTCTACGTCAGCCACATACGCGAACTGTAAATTTAGTACTCAGTCACGAATTTCTTCACTAGATTCGTCGGCTACCCCTCCATAAACGTCAACTGAAACAGCTGCTCACATGACCGATTTCGACCAATCAAAATCGAGATTCACTTATGTCGTTTTCCATTGGGACAAAAAATCAATCTTTTTTTTGATTCGGATCACTTTTTGCAAATCTCGATATTTTTTCAGTTTTACACATACTACCACAAATACAGCACAGCTGTTTTACGTCATTGAAAGAAGTTTGTTTTAAAACATATGTGCAAAGTTCCGTGAAAACCAAAATAAAGAAATATGTAAACAGCAGTTGACATAGTTTTGGAGGAATTATTATCTTCATTGTTTTCCTCGTCATCTGGAGACTAAGAATCACCGAAACTACTCCATTTATATCTACAACAGAGGAAACATTTTTCAAGCCGATTTCCATGGTTGATTTCACCAAAAACAATTGCAATTTGAGCAGCTGATATTGTTGTCAAATAACGCACTAATCCATTCACAAAAGCAGATCAATTTCATTGCATGTTTCATGAGCCGCATAAAATCTGAGCTCTGAAAAAGATTTTTGGTGGTCCCAATGGAAAACGACATTAGTGAGAGAGTTGTCTGACTTACTAAACTAGATACTTGAACGTCCCCATTGACAAGATTCATAATATCCATACACAGCAGCATTCTCAAATCAAACAAAACTTTTTGCAACAGATGATCTGTCAAATTTGTGACAAAGAGAAAAAAAAAAAGGAAATAAATGAGCAATCACCTTCATCTCTTATCTGTGTTCACCTGAGAATAGAAAAAAAACATAACAAAAATATACGTAAATAATGGGAGCCCTCTTTGGAAAAAGCAAAAAACCGCAAAGCAGAGTAACAGACCAGGACAGAGCAGTGCTGGTATTTACATAATGATAAAGCACAGTACAAATAATTAAATTCTTAAATTCCTCCAGCAATTAAAACAACAAAGAGACCGCCTGAAACAGTATCAAAAACGGATTGAATTGAACCTCGAAAAGGATCGCGAACAAGCGAAAAAATGCCTGCAAATGGGACGAAAAGAGTAAGAATTTCCTTTACACACAATTTTTACGGTATCTCAATGCCTTCATTCGTTGCAGACGCGCAAAGTTGCTCCTGCGGAAAAAGAAATACCAAGAGAAACTCCTTGAGAACACCGACGTTCAACTGGAGAATATTGAAAAGCTTGCCGCTGACATTGAATTCGCCCAAATCGAGTCTGAAATTGTGAACAAACTGAAGCTGGGCAACGAGGCACTAAAGAAAGCAAATGAAATGCTGAATATCGATGAAATTGAACGTATCATGGACGAGACGAAGGAGGGCGCTGAAAAACAACAAGAAATCGACTCGATATTGTCTGGAGTGCTCACGGATCAGGATGAAGACGATGTTCTTGCTGAATTGGACAGTCTGGTGAGTGCTGAAGAGGCGCAGAATGTAAGGGATGATGACATACATCTGCCTGAGGTACCCGAAGAGGAACCAGTCGCAGAGAAGCCAGACAAAGTTAAAGAGAAAACAAAGAGGGTGCTGGTTGAAGCCTGATTTGCGTGCTTGTTCAATTTTTATTTCACTTAAGCCTGAAATGTGTAAATTTGCAATAGAAATAAACAAATTTTTAGACAGTCCTTATTTTAATTTGATAATTTATTCGTATTTGCTAAGCCTAGTACCGTAAATGCTATAAAAATACATTAGTTAGAGAAATAATAATACTAGATTACATTGCAGCCATGCGAGCGAATCGCATGATGTGGTCATGGTTTGTTGGGGAGTCTGAGCATATGGCAACTCGTTGCCAAGTTCGACTTTCACTTGATTTGCGAATAGCCTCCAACACAGCCTGCACATACAGACCGTCTTCAAAGGTCGCTGCTGCCTGTACCGGCTCTTTGACCCACGAAGACTCTTTTTGGGCAAAGGCCTCTTTAAGAGCGCCTACCATTTTGCACAATCCCTTGATGTAGGGCCTCGGAAGCTGTGAATCTGAAGTTGAGAAATGTAAGTCCTGAACATCCACATATATTGCCTCTTCCTTTACTTGGTTGTCTGTCCTGGAGCGCAGAGCGAATAAATCACCTCCACGCACCACTAAATGCCCATTTTTACCGCAAACCAAAATCTCCTGAGCAAATGCATTCGAAGAAACCGTATGGCTATGCAGCGATGCAGTCACTAGAGCCCCACCTTCTAGTTCCATTTGAAAGTTGCAAAAATCCGGAGCGGATATGTGCCGAATGCCATTTACAGACGGAGTTGTCTTCGTGTAAGCCTTTACCAATCCATGTACCCTAATCGCTCGCTGATTCAGAAGAAAGCTTACCAAGTCCACTACATGACTTCCGACAAGGTTAAGGGCACCTCCGCCCATAGCAGCATCGCACGACCAATCAAATTTGTCAGGAAAAAGGGAACCCATTTGTACACGAACATCGATCAAAGTAATTTCACTGAGAGGCCCAATGAATTCCTCTTGCAAAGCCCGCTTCATGTGAGTCACGGCTGGTAGGAATCTCAACGAATGATTAACCAGCGAAATCAAAGTCGGATAGTACTGCGACGCGCGCACCATTTTCATTGCATCGGCTTGACTGAGCCCCATCGGCTTGTCGCAAACAACATGTTTGCCAATGCCAAGTGCTTTGACAGAGATTTCCGAATGCAAATATGGTTGGCAAATTATAAACACCAAGTCGACATCTTTTTTCAGCAGAACATCATCGATTTTGTTCGTAAAGAAATGAATTTGCTGTTCACGTGCAGTTTCCTCGGCCTCCTTGAGGGTTCGACCCCAAATAGCTTTTATTTCGAAACCCTTCTCACGGAGCAAGGGGACGAGCACTTTGGCTACAGCTCCGGTTCCAAAAACTCCTATGCCAGGCAGCATGTTGGCTAGTAGGTGACGTATTGGAGAACCTAATGGTGGAGAATTTATTAAACAGAAATCTCTTTTATATTGTATTACACACCCGCGGCAGAAATTTTTACTTCAAAATTTGTTTATAATTAAGAGGAATCGGGAGAGGGAGAGTTAAAACATTTTTTTTTTTGTGGAGGAATGTTGAGAATTTTAATCGACAATTTGTGTTGTCATGTCTAGTTTCCAAAACAATATTTAGCTTTGTTCGGTTTGTGCGCTTGACATATCTTAGTGGGTGAGTTCAGCGCGACAGCCGGCAAGAGTTACGACAGTTTGTTTTGAATATAGGTGCGCTCACAGTTTTTGATTTTTTAGGTGCCGATTCGCCAGGATTTTCACGATTATCCTTGGTGAATTATGGAAAAGTTACGTTAATAAATCCCGAGTTTTTTTTTTGTTGATTTTTTTGAGTTTTTATTTTTGTTGGACGACCTGGATTTTTCCTCTTTGGTCCATGCAAAGATTAAGACTTCAACTCCTAGTCCGACGGAGGTAGGAATTCTTACCATATTCGATTGTTTTTCTTGCATGGCTCAAATCAAACGTCATATCTCAGCCAAACTGAAGTAAAACAACCAATCTTAGCTCCTTTAAGTCCGCCTGATTGATATTTTATTTATTATCGCGTCAGTTTGGGAAATCTCGGTTTTGCAATTTTTCGCAATTTTCGTGAATATTCGCCCTTAGGGACCGATTCTGAGGTGAAAATCCACGATTCCTGGCGTTTCCGGACTTAGGATTTTGCGGTGGATGTATTGGCTATAAGCATGATTTTTCGCTTTTTAAACTGATATATTACAGCAAGTAAACATACTGACAGTTGGAAAACTTTAATTACCATATAAGTAGAAAACAAATTTTAATGCAAAATTCTGATATGGACAAAAGTGTGTGGTAAAATGTAGATACCCGCCGATATATGTATACGTATCAATTATATTGCATTCTGAAATTTGTTTCTGTGATAAACTAAAGCCCGATTTATAAAGCATTTCGGCTTTTTATTGTTCCGCAGCTTAATTAAGATCCCAAAATTGTAATCGAAATATTTATGCCGGAATAAGCTAATTTATTTATTTATGTTGAGCTTTAATTCCAATAATATTTTCAGATTGTTTAAAAATAAAACTGTAATAATTTAGTTACTTTTACAAGAATCCCATAGTGCTTTCTCAATTTTTGACATGGTCTCATGTTACCGCTTTATAGAGAATATTTCGTTTCTTATCTATTGCTTCACTTAGTTTCTCATTTTCCTCGATCAGTCTCTTGGCCTCCGTTTCCAAATTTATCACCTTTTCTTTAAAGAATTTATTAATTCCTTCGGTTCCCTAAGGAAATAAATTAAATGAGTATTAAGACCACAAAACAATACACAGGCTTACCAACATAATGTCTTTTGACTTCGTCTTATCATTTGAGCCTGTTTTCGTAACAATTTTGACCAAAATGGCCATATTTTTTATCTCCGTCCGGACATTTTCATTTTGACGACGGATCTCGTCAACTTCCTCCAACAGAATTTTATTCTCTTCTGCAAGCTTCTTGGACTTCCCTGTACTTGACTTCTTTTGGATCTTCTGCTTACAGCCAAGCATTATCTTCTCAATGTGACCTCTCTGCTTGTGCAAATCTGCCTGCAACTGGGTGTCCAAAGTTACGAACTTTTTCAGAGCATCGTCATTTGAGTATTTGTGGAAGAGGTACTTTATACCATCTTTCAATCTGTCGGTAGAGTCCATATTATGAGCAACCTGATATATTGCAGTACAAATATCTGTAGTACATAAACGAGCTGACTTCGCTCTAGCAATTTCCATTTTCAGTTCTACATTGGCACTCAAGCACTTGTCCTTGAGCTCCTTCAATTGCAGTTCCAGTTGTAGATTATTTTTTTGCAGGCCATTTAGCTCTTGCTCCATTTCGGTGATTTGTTTTCGTTTTTCGACGATTTGCAATTCCCGTGGCTCTATCTGTGCCTTCAGTTCGTTTATCTTATGATTTAGTACTAGTCTATACTTCTCTAGCTCTTGGTTTTTCAGAATTATCTCATCGATACGTTTCTCCTTCACGGTAATAGCTTCTTCACGATCCGCAACGTCCTTATGCAGATCTTTAATGTCACCATTTAGTTCGGCGATAATTGCCTTTGATTTGTAATGCTGATCCTTGAGCTTTGCGACCTCTTCAAGCAAATTATCACTCTCCTTCCTGACTACGTCGTACTTTAGTTGATAGGCCTCAGCTTGATCCTTCCATTTGTCCGTTTCGTCACGCTCGAATTTAACCTTCTTCTCGTAGCCAATTTGGGTATCGATCATTTTCCGATCGTTATCGACCTCCACCTGTCGGCAGTATTCGGTAAACTCAAGCTTTTTGTCACCCATTTCTTTCATCAACTGGCGTATAAGCTCTTGGCGTTCCTCCAGCTGCCTTTTAAAGTCAAGTTCTAATGCTTTCACTGTGTCATGCAAGCAGCCATCGCTCTTCGTCAACTTCTCCTCATAGCTATCTCTTATTTTCAGCATGCTCTCCCGCAAATTGGCGAATTTCTGATACTCCATAAGCATTCGTTCAGAGTACTGCGCCGACATGGTGTCCATGTAAGTCTTATGCTCTGAATTAAGTTCGTCGATTTGTGCGGTTATTTGCGTCAGTTCTTCGGCATGTCTGACTGTTATTTCATCGTTCTTCGCCTTTAATTCGTTCAAAGCCTCACAGTAGCCTTTGTGGGTGTCAGCCATTTGCTGTTGGTCACTCTCTTCGTGCTGGCTTTGCTTTTTGTAGAATTCAGCGGCTTGTTGTTTCAGTCGTATCTCCAGCTCTTTTATTCGGTTGGTCTTTTCTTCTAGTTCCTTACGGGGAATAAGGACTTCATGACTTTTTAGTAAGTCCTGATCTATGGGTGACACTTTGCCTTCAATATTTCTCAACTGCCAAATGACTAAAGTTCCACTGGCAGAGCTTGAGATGAGAAGTGTACCGTCAAAAGAGAAGCGAAGTTTCGTTATCGCACTGTCAAAAAAGGAGTATTTCGTATGGGATTCACCAGATCCATCTGTCAGAGGCAAATGAATATTGTACAAGTGGCCACCTCTGGTGGCCGCAAACAATACATTGTCAGATTTCGTCATGGCCATATCTAATAGAGGCGACTTGACGGGCATATTAATTTCACGAACCACTTGGGAAGTTCGTATCTCCTTAAGGACTCCCGAGTCAGTAGCTGCAAAGAAGCAGTCGGAATCACTTGGAACGCACAGCGCATGGTATTCAGTTCCTGGATGAATGATTTCCTGAAGTTTGTCACCAGTTTCTATGTCCCACTGATAGAGTGCGCCATCGCAACCTCCGGAAATAACCGATTTATCATTGCGAGCCCAAGCTACTGTCAAAACGTTTCCAGTGTGACCCTAAACAAGGATATCAAATAAATTTTAAACAGCTATGGCCTGGAACGGATGCACTTTTTCCTACCTTGAAAGTCTTGAGATTCTCTAAATTGAAGACTGAGGTGATGGCAACACTGTTCTCATAGGCTGTCGCCATGAGGTGTCCCAAGTGGGAAAATTTAATGTCTTTGGCATTTGGAAAGTTATACGCCTTGATGAGCTGTAAGTATATAAAAAAAGACGTTTAAACTGGAACCTCATGAATTAACTCCTTTCGGACATACATTTAAATCATCCATGAAAATCTGCATAATTTTGACTTTATCAATAAAACCTATTGCAGCATACTGGCCCGAAGCGTACAGCTCGATGACAGTAATATCTATTGGAAAACGCTTAACAAGTTCCACTTTCTCCGTCTGGTAGTTCCATATGCGTATGGTTTTGTCCTTAGCTGAAAGTAGGAAAGTCAGCGACATCTTCCGTCATGTTTATTACTACATACAAGAAGACACAACAATGGGCCGCCAAGAGCACACACAAATGTCGAGAATCTCATCGATATGTATAAGCTCGCCGAGTGTGGTAAACTCAAGTTTTTCTGTTTTCAGCGACTCGGGAACAATCAGTACTCCGACATAGATTTGATTGTGTTTCGGAGTTACAATTACAGTGTCTTGTTTCGGATTGATAGCCATGTTGGCGATTTGATACAAGTTCTCCTCGTAATTAACTGCCGGTATATCCAAGATTGTCTTTCTTTCGAACTTAGTCTTTGAGACTCTTTCAAACACGTATACCTGATTAAAGATGGCGAACGCTAAACCTTTAGCAAATGCAGTCATGCATACAACTGCTTCGCATTTTATGACGACACCAGGTGGTGGCGGTCCTTCCAGCAATGAGTGGTCTTCAGTTTCAGGCTCAGCTGTGAGGTCAATGATCTCAACTTCTTTGGCTGCGAAACTAGCCTTTCTTGTGCTTTTCTCAAAGAGGACAAGCATACCGTTGTTTGTGCCAATGATTAGCATTTCCGACGAGATCCACGCGACTGAGGTGCCATTAAAATCTGGCTTGGTGTCGCCATTGAATGAGAAAGCCTTTTCGGATTTCGTCATCAGCTTCATTACTCCATCACCACAAACTGCTACGAGGCCTGGGACTTGGGGGTTGCAGCAAATACAGTTAGCTACCCCATGGCGATTGGTGTTGCCAGCACGACCTTCTACAATCGTTCCTATTTTGTCAAAGAAAAACATGTACAGCATTTCATCGGGATACTCGGTTAGCGCCACAAGAGCTTTGGAGTCGCATGTGAAGGAAATTTGAGTTATTCGCTTATGTCGAGCTCTGATGGGTAGCTGGAAGGTTCGTTGCTTCTTAAAGGCAAGTAAATCGTAGACGACTATGTTGGCGAGGCTGAAAATAATTTGCTGTTATTTATTTTCAGTTGGAGTCTATTCTTATATGTATTCACCGATTGTCGTCTTCGTTGATCGTTATTTCGACGACAGCCATTAAAAGCCTTGTTGAGTTGAGGGCGATTATAGCGGGCGCAGTATTGGCGGGTAATCTAGTGAAAGGGTTATTCAAGACTTATGTCATTTTCCATTGGTTTCACTCGGGGATCCACTAATTCTGTGATCCAATGGAACAACAAAACTGCACAAAAGTATTTGTAAAATTCCAAAAAAATAATTTACGGCAGCTGTCAGCTGACTTGTATAAAATACATAAATTACATTTGTGTGAGTGTTTCTTGAGTGGATTCTTACATTAAATCGAGAAGCGAAATTCTCTTCTCAGAATCACATCACCAGATTTTTGTTGCAAATGGAACAGTTTCAGAAGTGTTTTTTTTTCGAACTCTCCCGGACGCTTCTTTTTGCCCAATGGAAAAGGACATTATAATGGCGGAACAAAAATGACATTTGGTTTAACTGTCTTTGTCATATCATAGACTAATTTCGCAAGAAAATTTAAAACTTAAATTCACTCGTTTGAGGATATTTATCTATGAACTCAGCATCGCCTCAAACTTCAATTATCTACAGAGCCAAAGTCCGAAAACACAGATGAATTCGTATACAAGTTCATATTTTCATCAGGATTAAGGTCTGCCACCAATGAAACATGTCAGCGTTTCGGCGAAATTTTTGTTGTAAAGCTTTGTACCAAAAGCTTAACCAAATTCTAGCTACTCTCCAGCTTTCCTCTTGAAACATTATCTAAAATTCTAGCTAAATTTTGACATAGAGTACGCTGTCGATAAGTGTCACAGAAAACAGCTGTTTTTTGAAAGAAATTTCAAATTCTCTCTGATTTCAACCATTTCTGAATCTAGGTACTCCTCGTCGCGGTTCTAGTTAAAAAAGCGCCCATCCTTGCTTACTTTTCCGCAACGCAAAAACGCAACAGAACAACAACAGATTTTTCAAACATTATGTCAAAACCTATCTTCAGAAAATGTGCCGACCCATTAAATGGATGCGCTAAATTTTGACAGATGCATTCTGAAAAAAAAAATTTTTTGCTGAATCTGCGTACTCATCGAATAGCACAAAGCTAACAGTGACATTCCCGTCTATTGACACCAATGAATAAGAATGTACTAAATATTCTCTGAATTTTAGATATTTACTTAGAACTACAAAAAAAATTGTATAATAAGTTAAGAATAAAGAATAATAAATAAAAATAATCCTTATACGCTGTATGATCTAGGACAGGGCTGTAAAACTCAAACTTCTTAAGTGGAAATTGTTTGTCTTAAATATGACAGCGGGCCACATGAAAAATAAAATGCGAAATTAAATATTATGTTTATTTAAGAAAAAAAAATATTTTTGTAGAGACGTAAGAAGTCGAAATGTTATTTTGTTGATCCAGAAACTTGACATAAAAACACACCAGCTGCATTGTGAGAGCAATTGAAATGCAATACTGTTTCGATTTGAAGTTGTGACGTTGACACCGATTTTATTTTTCCTTGATTAAGCTACGAATAAATGTATCTTACAACAATTCACTAGCTAAAACTATTTGGCGACTCTTTGTACAGTGGGAAAGCAATTTAACTTGTACTTCTCAGTTTAACTGCTTTTTCTAATAATACATTTCGAGAAATCTTTTTATGGAACTTCATTTTAGACCTGGTCGGTCTGGCAGGCTTAAATTTAAGTTTGGCAGAACTTTTATATTGAAAATAAAATGCTCGAAATTGATCATAGGCTTAAATTGGGGAGTGACCACTGGATATTTTCGTTGTATTATTGCCATTCATCCCAAGTCATTATGTTGGCCTAAGTTACATTAAGTGACTTTCAATACATACTTTAAAAATCTCTGCTTGTTCTTCACATAGTCATGGAATGCCAGTACTCCTTCCACCGGATAGATAACCTCTTGATTGAAATTAAAATGAATGTTTCCAATGACTTCGGGCCGAATTCCGTACACATGTTTCGGTTCAATGATGACGGGAACACTCGCATTTTGGGTTCCATCAGAATCCATTATAAAATATACTTCGTTGAATAAAATTCAAATGATTTTCCGAAGTATTTTGAAGTTTTTCCAAAAGCTACCGTAAATTGATTTAATATTCCTACAGTCGCAAACATCGGAATCATTGTCATGGCGTTCATCGTCAAAACAACAACCCAGTAAACCGTTTTGTGTTTCGAAACATTTCCTGCTTTAAATCAGCTTTTCTCACAGGATTTCTCTCATTAAGCTCGATTTGTATGGCGTCAGAAAGAGAGCAGAGCAATCAAGTGCAAGTGGTCGACAAACCCAGCGAGCTTTAGTCGAAGGGTAGATATAAAATGCTTAACGAAGTTGTTCAATTAGGAGAAAATTGCTTGTGTTGCGGATGAAATTGTGTTCGCAATTCAATCATAAATTTTCCGGGGGGATATTGTTGATACAAACTGCCCGGGGAATACCGCCGGGAAATTTTCGATTTGTTTACTTGACTGCGAGTTTTTTTTTTTTGTAAATCAGTTTGCGGTTGCGTTTAAGTTCATTAATTACTTTAAATCGATTTTGTCTACCGTGGGAAATTAATTACGAATTCAGAACATTCAGATGTACAATGGGCGGGTGGGAATTTCCGTATGAATGAACGGAAACCAAACAGATGTGTGCTCATTTTTGAGTGCGCAACGAAGGGTTTTTCCTCTGGTTGGCACATGTGTCCCTGTTTTAATTTACGCGTAACCATTTGAGTTACCCAACTAAGCCGTCGTTGCGATTGAAATTTACATCACAACTGGTTCTAGACACAGGATCTAAACGTGTCGTTATATGTGGTCATTTACCGCATAATGGCAAGGAATCACGATTATGGCAAAAAAACAGACTGTTGCGTAAGAGTCCTTTCACAGGTAACTACCCCGCTGCTGGCGTTATTATAATCTTTTACGTGATAGTCGTTTGTAGGGAATTAGTTCTCTTGACAATCGGTTTTGGGTTGTCTCTATGCTCCTCCTCCCACCAACAGGTGTCAATTTATTGCGCCGCTCTTATGACACCTTCTTACATTAGCTAATTGATGTGGTACACTGCATCCTAGTGTTATGCTAATCCAATCCATTAGCTGGTGTTATTGACAGTTTCATGTGGGTGATGACCGGGGATTGCGGTAGACGTATACGATTTGCCAGATAAAACGTAATTGATTATTTGGAATAATATATGTAATAGAGGTGAGTGTATCGTGTGATAATAAATAGCTTAAATCGCTGTGGGTTGCTGTTGTAAATGGGCGAGCGATTATTTTAAAATTAAGCACGTTAATGAAACATTGAATAATTCATAGTTTGTCAATGGACATTGAATTGTGTTTAGTTACCACAAAGTGACCAAATATTAATTGAAAGGCCGCAAAAAACTGTAAAACGCGTCTTAGAATACGAAAAGTTTGGATCTCTATATGGGTGCGTTCAGAAATCTAGCTAGCTTGTCTGACCGTTGGCATTTTGCCCATTGCCCATTTTGATTACTCAAACAGTATTCTGTCGTTTAAGGTAACCGGCAAATCTAGTCGAGAATTCATTATCTCAGTTGACATTCACTTCTGTCAAAACAGATGATCTGACTTGCGAAATATTAATGAATTTGTATAATGCCTTGAGATATTAAATTTGTACTTTAAATAAAATGTCGTAAGGACAAGTTGCGATTGTCAGGATATTTTTTTATTTATCTATATATAATATAATTGAATTTATAAATGTCAAACCTGACAGCTACGTGGCAATAGAATCAGTCGCCTTCCAAAGCAATTCTAGTCATCTTAAAACGACTACTTTGAAAGTGGCCTTTTTATAATTGATTTAAGGCTTTGACGCATCGAAATGTCACGCTTAGGCGGAACTTATGTTTTCGTTTTCGATTTGGTAAAAAGATCACTTTTTTTGAGAAAAAATAATTTTTTTTTGATCGAAACTGCTTTTCAAGTTCGATTTGCCAAAAAAATCAATTTTTTTTTATCTGACTCTCTTTTGAGAAATCTGGATTTTTTTCTCAGATTTCACACATACTTTAACTAATACCAATGTGTATGACACACAGCTAGAGGTTACGAATTGTTTATCGTTGGAAGGATTGCTTTTTTAACTGAATTATTAGTTTTCCGAGTATGGAAACGATATTTTATATTAAATTATTTCGAAATGAGTTATTATAAATGTGTAAAAATAAATTGAAATGGATTTCCAAGTGCAAATGAAAAAAATATTTTTTGCGGCCAACTCAATAAAACCAATAAAATTCGGATTTTATGTTCGATTTGGCAGTAGAAATCTGAAAAGCCAAATCGAAAACGACATTAATTACGCAAAATAAAACAAATTCTATCGCGTACTGCCAATTTACAGATGTTTCAATGCGAGCCCTAGTTCAGGTTATCAATCATGGCGGCCAATCACGAGCAACAAACGCCGTCAGGCTGCGTAAACAAACATACCTATTGTAAAAAACGTTAATAGTGCAAATCTGCGCATTTCGCATTAGTTACTTGCTTTATTAAGCGTTCTCATTGCGTTCTTTCAAACCGCTTTGGAACATATTTTTGCGTTTAAATCTGATGTTTTTATTGGGCTTTGTTTACCGTTAACATATTATGCTTGTTTTTCGTTGTCTTGTCGAAGTGCCCCCACGGCACTTTTGGCTGATCTCTTCTATCTGCGTAGACAATTTCTAACTGAAATATTACTAAAACTCCAACTAAATGTTCCCAAACTCGTTTATTTCCCGTAATTCTTTGGTCAGCTCCAGGTTTTGCAACCGTAACGAATCAAGTTCCATCCGCAAAGCCTTCAGAATATCCCTATTCTCACTTCTCCGCTTTTCGATTTCCTGCGTGAATTCGAAAAATAACAAAAAGTGGCAACACTCAACTCAACACTCATGTACATACCTGCAAAGTGGCCATAAGACTACTTTGTGCCTGCGGACTTCTTTTGCTGGGAATTTTAAGCGATACCTCCAATCGCCCCAGTTCCTTGTTTAGCTCTGCATTTCCGTTTCGCAGCTCTTCAATCTCCTTCAGCAGAGTCAAATTCTCTTTTAGGAGATTTGACGACTTATCTGTTTGGCTGCGATCCTGGAGCTGTCTCTTGCATGCTATTATTGAGTCCTGAAGGTGGACTCGTTGACGATTGAATTCGGATTGCACTTGGGTTTCCAATACGATGTGCTTCTTCAGGGACTCGTCGCTTGCGTACCGTTGAAACAACTTATGAATACCACTTCTCAGTTGAGCGGGTTCGTTGATCTTTCCCGCAAGGTGGTAGATTTCCGTGCAAATGGTTGACATCAACTCTCGAGAGCTCTTCGCCAATTTTCGCTGTTCCTTGAGTTCGGCCACGGTTTGCAGATACCTGTCGTTGAGATTTTTCAACTGTACCTCCAGTTGGACGTTGCTCTTGTTGAGATCATTCAGCTGCTGCTCCATTTCTGTGATTTTCTTTCGTTTCTCGTTTATTTGGTATTCACGTGGCTCTATCTGCATCTTCAGCTCAGTGATCCTATGACTCAGTACCTGCTTGTACTTCTCTAGCTCTTGGTTCTTGTGTAGTATCTCCTGGATACGTTTCTCCTTCACACTTATGGCAAACTCACGATCGGTGACGTCTTTCCGTAGATCGTCGATCTCACGCATCAATTTGCTGATCAATCGCTGCGACTTCGTGTGCTCTTCTTTAAGCAGTTCCACTTCCTCTATCAGGCGTTCTGCCTCTTTGCTCATCGTGTCGGACTTTTTTCGCAGAACACCCGCCTTTCCACGCCACATCACCTCTTCGTCCTGTTCGGCTTTAAGAGTGTTCTCATAGCGGATCACTGTGTCCATCATGTTCGCCTCATTCTCGGCTGCCACCTGGCGGCAGTACTCAGTAAACTCGAACTTTTCGTCTTGAATTTCCTGCATCAGGTTGCGGATGAGCTCCTCGCGATATTCGAGCTGCTTTTTGAAGTCCGCCTCTAATGCCTCCACCGTGTCCTGGAGATATCCGGCGGACTTTCTAAGCTTCTCCTCGTAGCTGTCTCTTATTTCGTTGCTGCTCTGACTGAAACTTGTGAACTTCTGGTACTCCATGAGCATGCGTTCGGTAAACTGTTCCGACAAATTAAGCATTTGCTTCTTGTGATCAGCCTTGAGATCGTTGATTCGGAAGGTGATCTCATTCAGCTCTTCGATGTGCTTCTGTTCCAGTTCGCTGTTTCTATTCTTGAGCGCTTCCAGGGCTTGGCAGTAGCCCTTGTGTATGTCGGCCAATTGCTGACTGTCGAAGATTTCATTCTGGCTCTCTTGGTACTGGAATTCGGCTGCCTGTTGCAGGATACGTGTCTCGAGGTTGGCGATCTGCTCGATTTTCTCTTTAAGCACATGCCGAGGAATGAGTACTTCGTTGCCCTTAAGCAGGTCCTTGTCCAGAGGTGCCACTTTTCCGTCGATATTTTGCAGGATCCAAATGGCCAGGGTTCCGCGCTTAGAGGCCGTTATGAGGAGGGTGTCATCATGTGAGAAGATCACTTTCGTCACAGCGCTGTCGAAGAAGCGGTAGTTTGTAAAAGTTCCACCACCGGCATCCAGGAAAGGCAGTTGAACGTTGTACAAATGACCTGCTTCCGTAGATACGAACATCATTAGGTCGGATCTAGCTAGGGCTATCGAAAGAAATGGTGTCTTGGACGGCGTGCTTAGTTCTCGGACCATTTCGGAATTTGACAGCTCTCGTAGAAGTCCCGAACCGGTTACTGCGTAAATTGAGAGGGGATCAGCGGCTGTGCAGCGGAGCGCACGATATTCGGTGCCCTTCTGAACGATTTCCTGCACACGGAGTCCTGTTTCGACATCCCACTGGTAGATGGCACCTTCAGCGCCGCCAGAAATGAGGTATTTGTCATCACGGGACCAGGCTAGGCTGAGAACGTTTCCATTGTGGCCCTGCAAATAGACAGAAGCTACAGTAGCCACATTTTTGTTGCCACTGCGTCTTACTTACTTTCAGAGTGCGAACTATGTTCAAGTTGTAAACGGACGTCACAGAAACAAAGTTGTCATAGGCCGCCGCCATCAGGTGGCCATAAAACGAATACTTCACTTGAGAGCATCGGGGGAAGTTGTACGTCTTGATAATCTAGGTTCAGAGAAAGGTACACAAAAAAACCCCAATCAACGAATATTCACTCACGTTCAAGTCGTCCATGAAAATCTGCATGATCCGCAGTTGATCGGAGAAACCGATCGCCGCAAATTGTCCCGTCGCATTCAGCTCCGTCACTGTGATGTCAACTTGATAGCGCTTTACGAGTTCCACCTTTTCCGTTTCGTAGTTCCACACTCGAATAGTTTGGTCCTTCGCTGTAAGTACAGACATTGGTGTTGGTTAAAGGCTACGTTCATCTGAAATTCCACTCACAAGCTGTCATGATGATTGATCGCCAGGAGCAGATGGATATGTCCACAATCTCATCGATGTGTATGAATTCGCCGAGAGGGCTGAACGCCAGCACCGAGGCAGTCTCGCCAACTACCAACCCGCTCAAGTCGCACACATAAATCTGACTGTGCATCGCCGTCACGATAACAGTATCTTGCTGCGCATTAACCGCCATATTTGTTATCTTATAAAAATCTTCGGTGTAGATACCTTTGTGAAGCTTTACGATCGCCAGCCTTTGGTACTTATATTTGGATACCTTTTCAAAGACATACACCTCGTTGGCTATGGCGTATGCCAAGCGCCTGGAAAGTGCTACCATACAGGTCACATCTTCACTAGATGCAGTTGTGGCGGTCGCCTCCTGGTGTTCGGTGGGTTCACCTTCTCCGTCTGGATCTTTTGAGATATCCATTTGCTCGACTTCGAAAGCTCGAAAGCTCTGCTTAACCTCGCCATTTTCGATGAGCGCTAGTTTGCCTCTTTTGAGGCCCAGCATCAGGACCTCCATCGACAGCCACGCCATGCACTTGACAGAAAAGTGCGCCTTTATATTGGAACTTGTTGTGAAGCCGGTGTCAGATTTTGACATCATTTTCAAAACGCCTTCACCACATACAGCCACCATTGCGGCGTCCTGAAGATTGGCCGCAATACAAGTAGCCACCGCTCGCGGATTGTGATTCGTTTGGGCGACCTGGCTTTCGACGGAGGTTCCATTCTTGTCGAAGAACATCATGTAAAGCGTCTCGTCTGGATGCTTGGTCAACACAACCACGGCCCTGGAGTCGTGAACGAAGGTTATCTCTGCTATCTCTTTGGCGTGGGCATCGCTGGGTAATTGGAAGTTGCGACGTTTCTTGAGCGTGCCCGTGTCATAAATGCAGATGTTTGTAGAGCTTTAGGAACAAATTGAACTGTCGAACTGACTCACAGATTGCAGCATATACTTACTTTTCCGAGTCTGAAGTAGTGGTTACTTCAACGACTGCTATGAGGCGCCGGCTTGGATTGATCGATATCACGGTTGGAATGGTCTTCTCCGGCAATCTATTGAAAATCTTTTTGTGATTAGGGGGACTGAAAAATAGCGGAAGGCGGAAGCCAAATGATGGCTCGCATTGTAGCTAAAAACGCCAACAGCAGCCAAATGTACGCACATTCATCTATGACATTTAATTTGGCAGTCGAGATTCCCAACAGACCTAAAATTTGAGCGAGGAATTTGAACCAGAATAAAGTTGCTCCGGCAACTCAAAATATTTCACATAATTGAAATAGAAAACCTTTTTGGCAGCGAGCCTTACCAATAATCATTTTTAGTTTCTACTTTAAAATGTTGGTAATTCAAAACTGTCATATGTTGCATACAAAATATGCAATTGTTAGATTCCGTAAATTTAAAGTCAAGACTAAAATTTGTTGCTAGTATACGTCACAGCATTTTGATTTTTGTTAACATTTCGATTCTTTAAACGTTTGTGCGTTCCTTTTTAAAGTAAAATATGGGTACGTTCAAAATTGTAGTGGATTAAGTCTGACAGCTAGCTGAAGTATTGGCCGATCGATCACTTAAATTTTCTCTATAAATCTGACCCTAATGAAGGCATCACAAATACATTTGACATTTTGATTGTAGTAAAAGTGACGTTGCCGACCAATCTATCCAAACAAATCTAGTACACTCAAAATAACTAGGTTCCGTATTAATAAAGACTGCGTAACAGTTATCAACTGGTTACGTTTGTTTATTAATACGGGGATAGATTTTTGAATGTGCTCTTTGCTTTTGCGTATATTTCACCGCTATCCAGATCAGACTGTCAAAAAGCGGAGTATACTCAAATTGCTTTACTTACACCTTTTTGACAACACACACCTATCGCGACAATAAGAAAAACGTTACCAGCAGTGATGGAAATCTATGTATACCTATGGTAAGCATAGGGGAACTGTTGGTTTCGGCGGCACTCTTATAGCAAATGAAATTTGAAAGGCGAAGGATTTATGGTCACGTCAGTTTGAGAGAGCCTCTAAAACTAAAAATCTTACCTCAAAAAGCGCTGTTTATTCGTTGTGAAATCATGAAACACTAGTACACCTTCCACAGGATAGATAACTTCCTGATTGAAACTGCAATGAATGTTGCCAACAACTTCCTTGCGAAGGCCGTAAACATTCTTCGGCGTGATGCTGACCGGTATCACAGTTGTCACAGTTTCTTCCATTAATTTTTTTTTCAATTTTCTTTCTACAAATGTCACTTGATCACAAAATTCTTTCGGAATTTTAAGTGTTTCAAAAAGCTATAGCAAATTGATATAACATTCCTAAAGTTCAACCACCCAATCTCATCGTCATGACAGTATTCGTCAAAACAGCCGGTTTCTTGTTTGCATTTCCAGCTGTGTTTGAAAGTAGTACACAGCAGCTTTTACTGCGTTGCGCAAAGCAACAGTGGGCCTCTCAAGGCAGAGGGATTATATTTCGAGTTTTTTTCACTGTTGATGAATTACTTTGGGTGCTTTTTTTAGCCGAAGCTTGTTGCAAGAGGAATGAGAGAGGGACAAGAACTTTGTAAGCTTTGCCTGAAGGGTCTAATAGGCTTGTACAATTTGGGGGAAAACGAAAATGTTGTTTTGCATAGCCCTATAATAAATTTACTGCGGTACAAGATGATTATAACATGCTCAAGGTATGCCGCAAACCGCATGTGGTTTGGAAGTTCTACTCAAATAGTTAGTGGCTTACTTTTAAGGTGAACCCACATGTAGCTTAAGTTTGGCCAAATTTTTGGTTATGGTAATGTATTTGTACATAAAAGTTTGGATAAAGGAACATTACTTGCATCACGGGGTCTTACAAATATTTGTACAGCTCGTAGGTAGGAACATATTTATTTTTTAGGGTAAAGACGAGGGATTCACTGTCACTGCCTTCCATCAGCAGATATATTTATAATGACATAATTTTGATTTTAAATAAAACAACTATGTTTTGACGTATGATTTTAGTGTTTGCTATATTTTGATGTTTTGCTCGAATCCATCATTCTGTTTAGACTGACGCAAACGATTTTTACAATTTTTGAGCGCAAAATTTTCTTTTGGGCAAACGTTTCAAACACACAACCGTTAATAATTTCTAAATGGTCGAAACGCGTTAAATTTTATTTAAGCTTTTGACTACTAGAAGAAACAAAAAAAAATGCATATCGTGAAAGGAGAACATTTCAGACGAACATCAGTTGTCTTATGCAAAACTAATCTGCGCTGTTCTTTTCCTTTTTTGCCCTTTATTAATAATATCTTTTGACGTCTTTCGATATGAGCCAATAAAAATCGGTTGAAATGCTCATATTACAAGTTATACTCCTTTAATGGTAAAATAGCGAAGAAGCACATTTATGGAAAGATACATATTTGAGGTAGTCTAACTGATTCCATCAAATATTGTCGCAAAGCGAAGCTGGATTAAGCCTTTGCTAAAATATAAAATAAGAACCCGAAGAGTCACTGAATTCAGCCGCAGATTCATCTGCGTTACGCTTAAAATGATTTAAGTTGAACAGGAGCCGAGCAACATGTAAAGCTGCGGTAAGAATCAATTTAAAAAAATAAAATGTATTTTTTATTTTGATTTATGTTTTCAGAAGTAAATATGACAATAAATTGATTTCAAGGAATTTCGCTTGGTAAAAGCACTGTTACTATTCCGC